>OY757249.1:48635033-51514507 GCA_963583935.1 Diaperis boleti | reverse complement strand
CGATTCTGACCAGGACCTCCTCACTCTCCACGGTCGTCCCCATCCTGGCCAACTCGGACACAACCGTTCTCTGGATTTCTCCTATTTCTGTGGCCGGATCCAGGTCGAGGAGCATAGCCGTCTTCCTGGCCACGCGGTGCTCCACTTTGGCCACCTGCTGGAGCTTTTCCTTTATTTGCATCTTGAATGCCTTCCGTGCTTCGGGGTCCTTGGTTTTAAACTTCACAAGGGCCTCCCCCTTTTGGGTTTTGGACACCCTTGTGACGACCACGTTTTCGGCGCTGACACCACTCCTCAGGCTCCTGATGATGTCCGCGTAACTGGACCCCTCAGGCCTGAGCAGGACGGTTTCTTCCCCTCCCGCTCCTCCTGCACGGCTTGCTCCAGCAGTGTTGGAGCCCCCTCGCCTGCCGGCCACGATGTCGATGGTGACATCCTCCTCCTCCTTCCTCAGTACAATTTCCAGTACCTTTCGGACGGTGTCTGTCAGCGCCACATCGGTGACAACACACACCGCCCTTTTCCGTCCATGGCGCCTCTCCACATCCATGGCCTTCTTCACGGCTTCCATGGTTGCCTTCGCTCCCTCTTCCAACCTCTCCTTCCCCTCTAGCGCCATGAGGTGTGTGAGGTTACTTTCCTCTTCTTCCTCTTCGCCCTCCTCGGCCAGGAGGCTGTTCCTTGTCAAGAGGGTGTAGGTCTTCCCTCCCTCCATCTCTCCCTTTTCGACCATGGTCCTTAGTTTAGGATGGTCACTCAGCATCCTGCTTACCAAAGGATGCCTGTGACCATCCTTCCCCACCATGTAGATGGTGTCCCTATCTTTCTCTTCCATCTTGTTAAGGTACCTACACCTCCTGTAGGTCTCCTCCGGCCATTTTTTGAGGATCAGCTTACCGACCTCTTCCTGGCTCAGGTCCCGGCTCAGCTGACCCTCTATTTCGGCAACCACTGTCTGCCGCCTTGCCTCCTCACTGGTGACCGTTTGTGTGCCGCTTGTCACCTTCTTGGTTGCCTCCCCATTTCCTCCGGTACTTCTCAACTCCTCCATTTCCTGGCGCAGTTTCCTTATTTCCTCTTCGGCGGTCCTGAGTTGGCTGACCGCCAAAGCTTTGGAGTCCTGCGCCGAACGGAGGTCCATATTCATCTCTTCCATCTTAGCGAGGTCCATTACAGCCCTGTCCAGCCAGTCTTCTAGACCGGACATCAGCGCCACCTCCTTGCTAATGTTTTTTGAGGCGGTGCATATTTCACCCTTCACATTGTATCCAGTTTTGCAGCAGTTCTCGAGGCTTCTGGCGTGTTTTTTTGCCCGGCCAATCGCTTTTTTCAGCTCCGCGCCAGCTGAGCTACCCTTCGGAACAGTAGGACTGGACAGGCCCTTCCTCTTCTTAGGTTTGGACCCCTCAACAGGGGTTGTCTGAGGGGTGCCGGACTTCTCCACCGACCTCTCCCTTTTGTCATCCCACACAAATTCGTACTCACCGGTGTTCCCTGGTGTCGTGGGAGACGCAGTCCCCGGGGTTGTGGCCGACGAGTTGCTACTCTTCCCTGCACCCTGCGGGATGATGAGCGACAACCTACTCGGCATCGTTCTTCCTAGGATTTTTTCGGTTTCCAGGACGCCCAGTGGGTAAAACACCGACCTCTCTTTATTGGAATCCTTCACTCCTCCTTCCTTTTCCATCGCCGTTTCGTCTTCATTTTTCTTAGCTCCGTCCTTCTTAATAATCTTGTCTGTATTTATATTTTTATCCATGTCTGTTCCCACGATCATGGGACGAAAGTCAGTCGCCCTGGAGGTGACGCCCATCCTCCAGGGAAGAGGACTTATCTTCCACCCGGGGGGCCTCCAGTCCCGGGTGGTTACCGTTCGCGACTCTCTGACGTGGAGCCATTCATCCCTTCGGCACGGTATAACACCTTAAGATTCCGTGGGACTAAATACACCAGGGGTGCCCAACGTCCCTGGCGGTTTTAACGACTTTACTCTCGGTTATTTATAGGGGTTTTCTCCCCGCGGGTCAGCCAACTAAGGCAAGCCCCCCGCTTCAGAAAACTCTACAACGTACCCCCAGTCGCGCTCAGCTGGAGGTTTTTGAAGTAGAGGCCCGATTTACGGTGTTACGTTGGGGCACGCTCCTCCCTACGTAGCTCGGTATCCCCGGGTTCGCCATTACCCGATCCGCCAGCTGAGCTGAGGAATCCCTGGGGAGAAGGAAGGGGGAATAAATGAAATGAGGGTTGTAAATGAGAAGGTACCTAGCCGTCGGAAATCCTAAGGCGTCGGCACCGAAAGACAAGAGGTGGTCTAGGGAGACCGACAGAAAGTCAGGAAAAGACAGAGTCGACTCTACACTAAGATCTGAAGGTTCCAAAGAGTGTAGAGACATAGGTAGAGATGGAATATTTTGAGAGCATGGTCCACGGTGGGGTTTTTGGGGATCTATCGGTGTTTTTAGGCACGTCCAATCCCCTTATCACCGCCACTAACCATTCGCACAAGTACTCCTGGCCATTCCCTTATCAGCCACCTAAGGGACACACCTGGTAGCTAGCCCTCCCTAGCCCCAGTTTGACAGAGGAAGGAAGGAAGAAAACATGTTTTGTTACAGTTGGTTCTTAGCCCTCGGGAAGCCCTAATAGCATCGGAACCGAAAAATCAAGAAATGGTCTAGGTAGACCGATAGAAAGACGAGAAAAGAAAAGAGGTGACTCTACACAAAGATCTGAAGATTCGGAAAGAGTGTAGAG
The DNA here is from genome assembly GCA_963583935.1 of Diaperis boleti. Lineage (NCBI taxonomy): Eukaryota > Metazoa > Arthropoda > Insecta > Coleoptera > Tenebrionidae > Diaperis > Diaperis boleti. Next base: position 51,511,753 of record OY757249.1, on the reverse strand, counting down.
TCATAGACATTGAAGAGAAAGATTGGAGAGCTTGGTCCGCGGTGGGGTTTTTGGGGATCTATCGGTGTTTTTAGGCACGTCCAATCCCCTTATCACCGCCACTAACCACTCGCAACGAGTACTCATGGCCATTCCCTTATCCGCCACGTGAGGGACGCGCCTGGTAGCTAGCTTCTCCCAAGCCCCAGGGACCTGACCTGACCTGACCTGACCTGACCTGACCTGACCTGACCTGACCTGACCTGACCTGACCTGACCTGACCTGACCTGACCTGACCTGACCTGACCTGACCTGACCTGACCTGACCTGACCTGACCTGACCTGACCTGACCTGACCTGACCTGACCTGACCTGACCTGACCTGACCTGACCTGACCTGACCTGACCTGACCTGACCTGACCTGACCTGACCTGACCTGACCTGACCTGACCTGACCTGACCTGACCTGACCTGACCTGACCTGACCTGACCTGACCTGACCTGACCTGACCTGACCTGACCTGACCTGACCTGACCTGACCTGACCTGACCTGACCTTTTTTTTTTTTTTTTTTTTTTTTTTTTTTTTTTTAGAGAGGGGGAAATACTGTTACGTACCTCCAGGCCCACGCTCAGGAAGGCCTGGAGAGTGTGGGACTCCCTGGCGGATGGTCGTCCAGTCCTACCCACTAAAAACCCCTCTCGGTAGAGTATAGCTCCACCCCCGGAACCGCCGTTAGGCATTACTTCGAGGGTGGTACTCACACCTCACCTCCTGTTAAGGCGTTCCCTTTCTCTCTCGGTCTCTTCCTTGCGTCTCATGATGTTCCGCACCATGCGAGCGACCGCATCCCATTCGGACTGGCCGGTGAGCATCCCCTCAATGAGGTTCTCCTCCTCCGGCCACCAACCCAGGATTTTCCAAGCCGCCAACCTTTCGCCATCAAAGGCCTCGCATCGGAACAGAGTGTGCTCCGGATCGTCCACATCATGGTCACAGAACCAACAAGCAGGGGAGGTCTCCTTGCCAATCCGGGCAAGGTAGCTCCCAAAACACCCGTGTCCGGTCAGCGCCTGAGTCACATGGAAGCTTGTCCACCCGTGACCCCGGCCGACCCACAGCCGAATGTCTGGAATGAGCCGCCTTGTCCAGGCACCCTTCCTTCCCTCTGCCCATCTGCTCTGCCACCCGTCCAGTAGCGCTCTCCTGGCGTCCGTGGACGTCCACCCCTCTCTCCTCAGCTTTCTCTCGAGAATCAGCAGATCGGGGGGCGGTATTCCGGAAATCACCCCCAGCGCATCGGTCGACACCGTCCGATACGCGGAGGCTACCCGTAGCCCCACCCTCCTCTGCACCCTCTCGAGAGCGGCCCTTCCGGTCTTGGTATCTGCAGCCCGCGCCCAAGCAGGCGCCGCATACAGCAGCACGTTGTGCACGACTGCTGCATACAGCACCCTACAGCGCCCATCCGCCCCTCCCAGGTTGGGCATCAGCCTGGCCAGTTTCCCGGCCACTGCCTCCGCCTTCCGAGAAACCCTTCCCACATGCGGCAGGAAGGTCATCCTCCTATCCAGGTCAACCCCCAAGTACTTCATACTGGGTTGGACCCGGACAAGAGCGCCCCCTATTCGGAAGCCCTCCAAGTCGATCCTCCTGCCTCCGATAAGCAAGATTGCCTCGGTTTTGGCAGGAGCTACCTTGAGGCCATGGTCATTAAGCCAGCCCATCACCCTCTCTGCCGCCTCTTCAACCATCCGCTTGAGATCTTCACCGGTGCGAGCCATTGCCATAATCACCAGATCGTCGGCGAAGGCAACGGTCCTCGCACCCACCGGCAACTCCAACTCGAGGACGCCGTTGTACAATACATTCCACAGGAGTGGTCCAAGAACCGACCCCTGCGGAACGCCACACCCGACGTTCCTCGTCCTGTCTCCGGCGCCATAGCGGATGGTCCTACCCGATAAGTAGCTCCTGACCATGGCCACCAGGCCCCCATGCACTCCCATCCCCTCTAAGGCAGTCACTATGGCCCCCCATGACGCACAGCCGAAGGCGTTCTCCACGTCTAGGGCAACAGCGGCACAGTAGTCTTTTCGACCCCATGCCCCAGCGTTTGCCACCCCAGCGTATGCAAGAACGTCCTCAATTGCGTCAATGGTTGACCTACCACCCCGAAAACCATACTGCCTATCGGAGAGCACACCCCTCTCCTCCAGGTCAGCCCCTATCCGATTCCGGACGATGGACTCGAGGAGCTTTCCCGCAGAGCTTATGAGGGAAATTGGGCGGAATTTCCCCCCACTCTTTGGGATTAGCACCACCCGAGCCACCTTCCAAATGTCCGGGAAAACCCCACTCTCCAAACAGGATCCCATCACCCCCGCCATAGTGTCGGGGGCCACCTCAACGGCCAATTTAACTACTTCGGCCATAAGTCCATCCAGTCCAGGGGCCTTCCCCCCCTTCAATCCGCCCGCAGCCCTGTCCAGTTCCTCCTTACCCACCCTCGCCCAACCTGGGTCGATGCGGACATCCCGGGGCTCCCACCGTGGGGGGTCCTCGTCCGGAAAGAGTCCGTTAATTGCCACCTCCTCCTCTTCCTCCGTAATGATAGGCCTGGCACCAAGCCTGCCCGTGACAATCCTATAAGCCCTGCCCCAAGGGTCGTTTCCAACCTCGCCAATAAGATTGTCCCAGGCCCGTCCCTTGGCTGCAGCCACCTCCTTTTTTAGCTCTCTTTTGGCTGCCCTATATTCCCTCTGCCTTTCAGCACGGGTCCGTTCGTTCCTAGCCCGGGTGAGTTTCCTCCTACTGGCGATGCACTTCCGTCTCGCTTCCGCGACTTCGGCGCACCACCAGTACACAGGTCTCTTCCCAGGCCCAGGTGTCTTTCGAGGTAAGCAGCCATCGCAGGCCTCCACCATCCTTCTAACGGCCTCATCCGGTGAGATGTCCACATCCCCGCCCAGCCCCTCGTACAATCTAGCTGCCAATTTATCCCTCAGGTCCCCCCTCCAAATCCATCCCCGAGCCGGTGGAACTCCAGGCCCATTCGCCATCCCATCGGCATCGACCCCGTACGTAATGTACTTATGATCGCTGCAAGAGTCCATCTCGTCCATAACCCTCCACTCCCTTATGGTCAGCCCCTGCCTTAATCTGGTGAAGGTGACGTCGACCACGGACCTTAGGGTCCCATCTACCCTGATGGCTTCAAACGTAGCGGTGTTGCCCCTATTTTCCACCATCAGTCCCAAGCTGGCCATGGCCTCCTCTAATACGGTTCCCCTGGCATCCGTCACCGACGAACCCCACAAAGTCGACTTCGCGTTGAAGTCGCCGGCAACAACCAGGTTCCCCGTATGGCACCCCAGAGCGGCCGTCAGCTCGCCGACGTATTCCCCAAACTGTTCCACAGTACAGTTTGGAGACACGTAGCAGCTCACAAGCACCAAGCCGTCAACCCTCACCCAGACGTATCCCCTGCCAATACCCCTTGCAGCGATCTTGCCCCTGGACCGGACAGCGACCGTTCCCTCTCGATCCCTTACCCATCCCCCGGCGCCGACCCTTGCTAGGTTTGGTTCCTGGACCAAGATGTGGTCAGCACCCAGGTCCAAGGAGACCTTTTCTAGCATGTCATGGGCAAGCGCCCTACGCCCCAGGTTGATCTGAAGGATCCTAACTACCATTAGGACCCATAGACCCCCGGAGCTCCTGGACCACCTTGTTATATGCCGGGCAGGCCATAGAACCAGCCCTATGCCCGTCCTTGCTGCAGAGATAGCACCTTGGAGATTTGGTGCACTCCGCAACTCTATGGCCCTCTCCGCAGCACCTAAGGCACTTGTCCCCCAGATCCAACCTCTTTTCCTTACATTTACGAGCCAGATGCCCGTAACCCAGGCAGTTATAGCACTTTTCAGGGGTCAAGAAGGGCTTTAGAGGACATCTTGTCCAGCCCACCCTAATACTCCCAAGTACCAGCAACTGCCTGGCCACGCGTTCACCCATTATCATCGTGGCCCACTGCCTCCCCTGGTTCGTTTTTAGGGAGACTCTTATGTCCCCAACATTCTCCTTACTGACCGCCCCGCTTTTCACAAGAGCCTCCCTGATTTCGTCCTCCGTGACCGCGGTGTCGAGATTGTTCAAGGCGATCACCGCCCTGCCCGTCTCCACCCTTATTTTTGCTTCCCCTTTGAGGACCTTCGCCATGTCGTTTTTCAGCTTGTTTGCCGCGTCAGTTCCTCCTCCAGCCAGTACCACCCTTATATGTCCCTCCTTGGTCTTTCCCACCGTTTTAACGTTGACCCCCAAGTTCTCAAGGTCAATGTCTTTTTTTAACGTTCTTAGTGTGTTAGCATAGGATGCTGCGTCCCGGGGAGTTTCTATTACAACCGTGGTTTTGGTTGCTGCAGGTCTGCTTTTCGGCTTGTCCTGGCCTGACCCAGCCTGACCTCCGGTTTTATCCCAACTCACATCGTACATCGTGATGTGCACGTTTGTGTCCCGCATGACACGCTCCACTAGTTTCCTTACGACTCCGAATCTGTGTTTGTAGCCATACAGCAACTGTATACTCTCACACCCATTAGCTTCTGCCGCCTTCTTGAGGGACCCTAGGGCTTTTATGACGGCCTGCACTGTGCTGTCCTCCCAGTCGTCTTCCTTGTCAACCATTTCTTTGTCCATCCCCGTAAAAAAGGTAATTTGCCTCTCCATATTATTGGCTGTTTCCCCCATTTCTGCATCCTCTACAGCCAAGCTCCAGTTAAGGACATATGCCGTTTTTCCATATGTCGGATTGCCCTTGTTTATTAGCTCACGAGCATTGGGGTGAGTACCAATTAACTCCATTAGCTTTGGGTGCTTCTTATCCTTTAGGGGATCCAAAAGCACTGCCGTATGAGTAGTAGAGGTTCCCTTTATTTCCTTCATTTTTCCCACCGATGTTATTTTATAAACCATTTCCGGCCAATCAGATTCCAACAGTTTCCTCATGGCCGCATCGTCCAGATCCTCCTTTTCCAACTCATCCCGGATCGTAGCCGCCGTAATCTCCTCCTCTATTTGAGAGGCCGTTGTCTGGGTACCTACTGTTGTAGTAGTTTTAAACGTAGTTTCCTGAATATTTTGCTTCTCGCACCTGCATTTTCCTCGCTCCTCCCTCCGATCGTTTTGGAGACTTAGTACGTAGTCGCTAATTTCTCTCAGCTGCTTCATACGATTTCGAAGCACTTTTGCTGAATCCTTTATCTCCCTCTTAGTATTTCTTTCTCGGGAGAACGAAAAGATTTTTCGTGACGCATCTTCCATTTCCTTAATCAGCTTTCTCATTTTAACGATCTTGTTTTTTCTTGTTTCTTCGTCGGTATTCACCTCTTCCTTCCTTTCAACAGGGGTGAAGTACCCATGTTCACCCCTTTTCCTTTTTATTGACCGACCGGTGTCATCATCCCATGCCAGGTCGATAGTCACGGCGTTGGGCGTTGCTAGTACCACTTCTTGGGAACTTCCCCTTCCCGGCGAAGTTACCACCTCAAACCTGCTCATCATACCTACCTTTTTAACCTCCTTCTCCGCTCCGTCAACCGAATCTCGTACCCGGGCCCCCGTCGGCGTTTCTAGGTGCTCCTCGGTGAGTTCTTGATGGTCCATTCGCTCGACCGGCTCAGGAGTCTTTCTTCCCTGTCCATCTTTTTTGTCTTGAGCATTAAGCTCCTCTTCCGTCCTGTCCAAGTTTGTTAAATTTAAATTATCAAAATCCATATTTAGTCCCACGCGTATGGGACGAAAATCGGTCGCCCTGGAGGTGACGCCCATCCTCCAGGGAAGAGGACTTATCTTCCACCCGGGGGGCCTCCAGTCCCGGATGGTTACCGTTAGCGACTCTCTGACGTGGAGCCATTCATCCCTTCGGCACGGTATAACACCTTAAGATTCCGTGGGACTAAATACACCAAGGGTGCCCAACGTCCCTGGCGGTTTTAACGAGTTTACTCTCGGTTATTTATAGGAGTTTTCTCCCCGCGGGTCAGCCAACTAAGGCAAGCCCCCCGCTTCGGGAGACTCTACAACGTACCCCCAGGCGCGCTCAGCTGGAGGTTTTTGAAGTAGAGGCCCGATTTACGGTATTACGTTGGGGCACGCTCCTCCCTACGTAGCTCGGTATCCCCGGGTTCGCCATTACCCGATCCGCCAGCTGAGCTGAGGGATCCCTGGGGAGAAGGAAGGGGGGGGATAGACGAAATGAGGGTTGTAAATGAGAAGGTACCTAGCCGTCGGTAACTCCTAAGGCGTCGGCACCGAAGACAAGAGGTGGTCTAGGGAGACCGAGAAAAAGTCAGGAAAAGACAGAGTAGACTCTACACTAAGATCTGAAGATTCCAAAGAGTGTAGAGACATAGGTAGAGATGAAATGTTTTGAGAGCATGGTCCACGGTGGGGGTTTTTGGGGATCTATCGGTGTTTTTAGGCACGTCCAATCCCCTTATCACCGCCACTAACCATTCGCACAAGTACTCCTGGCCATTCCCTTATCAGCCACCTAAGGGACGCACCTGGTAGCTAGCCCTCCCTAGCCCCAGTTTGACAGAGAAAGGAAGGAGGAAGACATGTTTTATTTCAGTTGGTTCTTAGCCCTCGGAAAGCCCTAATGGCATCAGAACCGAAAAATTAAGAAGTGGTCCAGGGAGACCGATAGAAAGACGAGAAAAGAAAAGAGGTGACTCTACACAAAGATCTGAAGATTCGGAAAGAGTGTAGAGTCATAGACATTGAAGAGAAAGATTGGAGAGCTTGGTCCGCGGTGGGGTTTTTGGGGATCTATCGGTGTTTTTAGGCACGTCCAATCCCCTTATCACCGCCACTAACCACTCGCAACGAGTACTCATGGCCATTCCCTTATCCGCCACGTGAGGGACGCGCCTGGTAGCTAGCTACTCCCAAGCCCCAGGGACCTGACCTGACCTGACCTGACCTGACCTGACCTGACCTGACCTGACCTGACCTGACCTGACCTGACCTGACCTGACCTGACCTGACCTGACCTGACCTGACCTGACCTGACCTGACCTGACCTGACCTGACCTGACCTGACCTGACCTGACCTGACCTGACCTGACCTGACCTGACCTGACCTGACCTGACCTGACCTGACCTGACCTGACCTGACCTGACCTGACCTGACCTGACCTGACCTGACCTGACCTGACCTGACCTGACCTGACCTGACCTGACCTGACCTGACCTGACCTGACCTGACCTGACCTGACCTGACCTGACCTGACCTGACCTGACCTGACCTGACCTGACCTGACCTGACCTGACCTGACCTGACCTGACCTGACCTGACCTGACCTGACCTGACCTGACCTGACCTGACCTGACCTGACCTGACCTGACCTGACCTGACCTGACCTGACCTGACCTGACCTGACCTGACCTGACCTGACCTGACCTGACCTGACCTGACCTGACCTGACCTGACCTGACCTGACCTGACCTGACCTGACCTGACCTGACCTGACCTGACCTGACCTGACCTGACCTGACCTGACCTGACCTGACCTGACCTGACCTGACCTGACCTGACCTGACCTGACCTGACCTGACCTGACCTGACCTGACCTGACCTGACCTGACCTGACCTGACCTGACCTGACCTGACCTGACCTGACCTGACCTGACCTGACCTGACCTGACCTGACCTGACCTGACCTGACCTGACCTGACCTGACCTGACCTGACCTGACCTGACCTGACCTGACCTGACCTGACCTGACCTGACCTGACCTGACCTGACCTGACCTGACCTGACCTGACCTGACCTGACCTGACCTGACCTGACCTGACCTGACCTGACCTGACCTGACCTGACCTGACCTGACCTGACCTGACCTGACCTGACCTGACCTGACCTGACCTGACCTGACCTGACCTGACCTGACCTGACCTGACCTGACCTGACCTGACCTGACCTGACCTGACCTGACCTGACCTGACCTGACCTGACCTGACCTGACCTGACCTGACCTGACCTGACCTGACCTGACCTGACCTGACCTGACCTGACCTGACCTGACCTGACCTGACCTGACCTGACCTGACCTGACCTGACCTGACCTGACCTGACCTGACCTGACCTGACCTGACCTGACCTGACCTGACCTGACCTGACCTGACCTGACCTGACCTGACCTGACCTGACCTGACCTGACCTGACCTGACCTGACCTGACCTGACCTGACCTGACCTGACCTGACCTGACCTGACCTGACCTTTTTTTTTTTTTTTTTTTTTTTTTATTGGAGAGAGGGGGAAAATACAGTTACGTACCTCCAGGCCAACGCTCAGGAAAGCCTGGAGAGTGTGGGACTCCCTGGCGGATGGTCGTCCAGTCCTACCCACTAAAAAACCCCTCTCAATGGAGCATTATTCCACCCCCGGAACCGCCGTTAGGCATTACTTCAGAGGTGGTACTCCCCCCTACCTCATACCGAGGTTCTCCCGCTCCCTTTCCGTGGCTTCCTTCCGCCGCATGATGTTTTCCACCATGCGGACCACCACATCCCATTCGGACTGGCCGGTGAGCATCCCCTCAACGAGGTTCTCCTCCTCCGGCCACCAACCCAGGGCTTTAAACACCTCCAGCCGCTCACCATCCCAGGCCTCGCAGCGGAACAAGGTATGTTCCGGATCATCCACGTCATGGTCGCAGAACCAGCAGGACGCCGATGCTTCCTTGCCTATACGGACAAGGTAGCTGCCGAAGCATCCGTGTCCGGTCAGCGCTTGGGTCAGGTGGAAGTTGACACCACCGTGACCCCGGCCGACCCACAGCCGGACGTCGGGAATCAGCCGCCTTGTCCAGGCACCCTTCATCCCAGCCTCCCACCTGGTCTGCCACGAATCCAGGAGTGTCCTCCTGGCTTCTGTGGACGTCCGTCCCTCCCTTCGCTGCTTTCTCTCCAGGATCAGCAGGTCAGAAGGTGGTATCCCGGATATCACCCCCAGCGCCTCGGACGACACTGTCCGATACGCGGAGGCAACCCGTAGTCCCACCCTCCTCTGGACCCTTTCGAGTGCGGCCAACCCGGTCTTGGTTTTTGCGGCCCGCCCCCATGTGGGTGCTGCATACAGCAGTACGTTTTGAACGACCGCCGCGTACAACACCCTGGAGCGCCCGTCCGCGCCCCCCAGGTTGGGCATCAGCCTGGCCAGTTTCCCAGCCACTGCTTCCGCCTTCCTTGCCACCCTCTCCACGTGGGGAAGGAAGCTCATCCTTCTGTCCAGGTCGACCCCCAAGTACCTCATACCTGGTTGGACCCGTACAAAAGCATCCCCCACCCGGAATCCCTCCAATCCGATCCTCCTGCCTCCGACCAGCAGAACCGCCTCGGTCTTGGCTGGAGCCGCCTTTAGGCCATGGTCTTCCAGCCACCCCATCACTCTCATCGCCGACTCCTCAACCACCCGCCGAAGATCTTCCTCGGTGCGAGCCATCGCCATGATCACCAGATCGTCGGCGAAGGCGACGGTCCTCGCACCCACCGGCAGCTCCAGCTCGAGGACGCCGTTGTACAATACATTCCACAGGAGTGGCCCAAGAACCGACCCCTGCGGAACCCCGCACCCCACGCTCCTCGGCCGATTAGCCGTGCCGTAGCGGATGGTCCTGTCGGACAGGTAGCTCTTGACCATGGCCACCATGCCCTCCTCCACCCGCATTTCTTCCAGGGCAGTCACGATGGCCTCCCACGAAGCGCAATTGAACGCGTTCTCGACATCTAGGGCGACGACGGCACAGAAGTCTTTACGACCCCAAGTGCCGGCGTTGGCCACCCCAGCATATGCGAGCACGTCGTCCACGGCATCCATGGTCGACCTACCCCTTCTGAATCCGTACTGCCGATCCGACAGCACGTCCCTCTCCTCAAGATCCCGGCCTATTCTGTTCCGGATGATGGCCTCCAACAACTTACCCGCAGAGCTTATGAGGGAGATAGGACGATATCTCCCCCCGCCCTTTGGTATAAGGACCACCCTCGCCTCTTTCCACACCGTCGGGAAGGCACGGTTCCTCAGACAAGATCCCATCACCCCCGCCATCGCAACAGGGGCCACCTCGACGGCCAGCGCCACGACCTCCGCAGGTAGGCCGTCTAGCCCCGGCGCCTTTCCCCTCCTGAGACCTCTGGCTGCCTCCTGCAGCTCCCCAACCGTCACGATCGCCGCCTCCCCAACGCCGCTCGTGTCCCCTAGGTCTTCCCATCGAGGAGGGTTCTTCGTAGGAAAGAGTTTGCCGATGGCTTCCTCCTCCTCCTCCTCGGTTATCACCGGTCTAGAACCGGCCCTTCCAGAGACGATCCTATAGGCCCTCCCCCAAGGATCACCCCGGACCTCATCGATCAACTTGTCCCAAGCTCGTCCCTTGGCGGCAGCGATCTCCGTCCTCAGGGCTCTCCTCGCGGACCTATACTCCCCGAGTTTTACGGTCCTCGTCTCCTCGGTCCTAGCACGGGTGAGCTTCCGCCTACAAGCGATGCACCTCCGCCGCGCTTCCGCGACCTCGGCACACCACCAGTAGACAGGCCTCCTTCCGGCCCTGGTGACCTTCCTAGGCAGACACTCATCGCAGGCGACGGTCAAACGCCGCACTGCTTCTTCCGGCGAGAGATTCGTCTCGCCGTCGAGCATGCCTACCAGCCTTCTGGCCAGAGCTTCTCTGAGCTCCTCTCTCCACTTCCAGCCAGGTCCCTGGACGGCTCTGAGTCTCCTTTGGACGACATCGGTACTCAACCGGAAGGAGAGATAGCGATGGTCACTGAAGGAGTCCTCGTCGAGAACCCTCCAGTCTTCCAACACCATCCCCCCACCCAGTCTAGCAAAGGTGACGTCTATGACCGACGACCGTGTTCCGCCTGTTGTCATGGCCTCAAAGGTTGCCTGGTTCCCGAGATTTTCAACCCCGAGTCCCAGGCTCGCCATGGCTTCCTCCAGCACGGTCCCCCTGGAATCGGTAACCGACGACCCCCACGAAGCAGACTTCGCGTTGAAATCGCCGGCCACCACCAGGTTTCCCGTGTGGACCCTCAGTGCCTCCGTCAGCCCGCCCACGTATCCCCCAAACTGCTCTGACGTGCAGTTCGGGGACACATAGCAGCTGACGAGCACCAGGCCGGCCGCCCTTACCCAGACGTAACCTTCACCCTTCCCGCTAGCCGTCACACTGTCCTCTGCTCGGATCGCGGCTGCCCCTCCATCTGCGACCAGCCACCCGCCCCTACCGACCCGCGCCAGATTGGGCTCCTGGACCAGGATGTACTTGACACCCAAGTCCAAGGAGACCCTCTCCAGCACGTCGTGGGCGAGGGCTCTACGCCCCAGGTTGACCTGCAGGACCCTAACTGCCATCAGGACCCACAGTGCCCCGCAGCTCCTGGACCGCCCTCTTGTAAGGAGGACAGGCCATGGTGCCAGCCCTGTGCCCGTCTTTGTTACAGACGTAACACTTCGGGGCATCTTTGCAGTCAGCAGCCCTGTGGCCAACCCCGCAACACCTGAGACACTTCCCTCCGAGCTCCACCCGCTTCTGCCTACAACCCCTGGCTACGTGTCCGTAGCCCAGGCAGTTGAAACACTTGGCAGGCGTGAGGAAGGGCTTAATAGGACACTTCGTCCACCCCACCTTCACGCTGCCAAGCGCCAGGAGCTTGCTGGCCTCCTCCTCTCGGAGGGACACCGTCGCCCATTGCCCACCCTGGCCGGCTCTGAGGGACACCCTCAAGTCCGTCGCACCTTCCTCCGAGCCCACCCCGGAACCAATGATGGCGGCCTTGATCTCCTCGGACGTGGCCGCAGCGTCCAAGTTCCGGATGGCGACGACAGCCTTCCCGAAGCCCACCGTCACCTTCGGTCCACCCTTCAGGACCTTAGCCATGCCCTCTTTGAGCTTGGCCGCCGCCGTCGCTCCACCTCCCGCCAGGACGACCTTGATGTGGCCCTCCTTTGTCTTACCGACAGTCTTGACCTTGACACCAAGACCGTCCATGTCGACGTCCTTCCGTAAGGCCCTGAGAGTATTGGCATAGGATGCCGCGTCGCCACCCGTCTCCACCACCACTGTGTTGGGCTCCCTCGTCTGTTGGCTTCTGGGGACCACTCCAGGGCGCGTTCCCGGGTAGAGGAGGACACTGACTCCCTCCCCGCCGTCCTGCGCGAACACGCATTCCACAATCTTGCGGAATGCGGAGGCTACGGCACCATCCGGAACGCTCAGCGCCACCTTTTTTTGGCCCTCCTCGACCATGATGGCCCTGAGCTCCGTGGCTGCAAGGAACGCCCCCTCCGGGTTCTTGCCCATCTTCACTTTGAAGATGGCCCTCTCCTCCCTCTTGGACTGGTCCCCGCCATTCCGGACCCTGACGGACTCGAAGAGGCATCCCGGGTGCTCGCTCAGGTTGAGCAGATCCGGGTACCTGGCCCTGAATCTTTGGGCTTCCCCCTTTTCCATTTCGGGGTCGTCCTCACGGATCCAGACGGCCAGATCCCACTCCCTGCCGGCCTCCAAGAGGCTCCCAGTAGCTTCCTGCGTCACCCTAAAGGCTGCCGCATTCCACCGCTGGGAGATAAGACCCCTGGCTTGCACCCAATCGTAGGCCCTCGTCTCGAGGGCCCCGACCTCCGGCGTCTCCTGCTTCTTCCTCCTTTCCCTCAGCTCCTCGTTTTCCGCCTTCAGTCCCTGGATCTCCTCGGCAGCCGCCTTCAGCTGGCTGTCAACCAGTTCCTTTGAGACTTGCACCTCCCTCAGCTGCTTAACGAGCTCTTCCTTTTCCCTCTTAATCCTGGCCTCCATTTCCTGTTTCCTTTCCACAGCCCCATCCAGCCATCCTTCAATGTCCGAAAGGATCCCCACGTCCTCGTTTAAACTTGCCGCCGCCCTGACGATTTCAGTCTTGAGGTTGTACCCCTTCCGACACACCGTGTGCAAAGCCTTCACTGTCTTCTGTATTCTAGAGAAGACTGTCTTTACATCCTCACTTCCTCCAAGGGACACAGGCAATTGGGAAGCCGGGCTGACTTCTTTCCTTTTCCTCTTGGATCGATCCTTGGTGTCGTCCCACACGTAATCGAATTCCCCGGTATTTCCTGACTCCACCGGGGTTACGGGAGCCGTGTGGCTTCCTTTTCCCTGCAGAATCCCGCCTCGAGGCAAACTTTGTCCCATCTTTAGAGACAGAGAAGGCCTAGGGATATTCCTCCCCAGGATCAACTCCACCTCTAAAGCGGTCGAAGATTTCCTCCTCTCCTTTCCGTCAACCTTGTCCTGTTCCGTCGCCATTTTTCCATCCTGATCTTTCATTATCTTACTTTTTTTTGAATTCTTGTCCATATTAGGTCCCACGATAATGGGACGAAAATCGGTCGCCCTGGAGGTGACGCCCATCCTCCAGGGAAGAGGACTTATCTTCCACCCGGGGGGCCTCCAGTCCCGGGTGGTTACCGTTCGCGACTCGCTGACGTGGAGCCATTCATCCCTTCGGCACGGTATAACACCTTAGGATTCCGTGGGACTCAATACAACAGGGGTGCCCAACGGCCCTGACGGTTTTAACGACTTTACTCTCGGTTATTTTATAGGGGTTTTTCTCCCCGCAGGACGGCCATCTAAGGCAAGCCTCCCGCTTCGGGAGACTCCACAACGTACCCCCAGTCGCGCTCAACTAGAGGTTTTTGAAGTGGAGGCCCGATTTACGGTGTTGACGTTAGGACACGCACCTCCTTCCGTAGCTCGGTAACCCCGGGTTCGCCATTTCCCGATCTGCCAGTCAAACTGACAGATCCCTGGGGGGGAGGAAGGGGGAAGGGCAAGGAAGGGATCCAGGAAACCTATCACCGCGACCCTGCGCCACCTGCCTGCCTCTGAGCCGTCCTTTGCAGGAGCCTACCACTCCACAAGCCCGTTCGCTTGTGCAGGAGGAGGCTCCTGAGCCCCCCCACCAGCGACAAGGTCTCACGGCTCCACGGGGGGGGACCTGACCTGACCTGACCTGACCTGACCTGACCTGACCTGACCTGACCTGACCTGACCTGACCTGACCTGACCTGACCTGACCTGACCTGACCTGACCTGACCTGACCTGACCTGACCTGACCTGACCTGACCTGACCTGACCTGACCTGACCTGACCTGACCTGACCTGACCTGACCTGACCTGACCTGACCTGACCTGACCTGACCTGACCTGACCTGACCTGACCTGACCTGACCTGACCTGACCTGACCTGACCTGACCTGACCTGACCTGACCTGACCTGACCTGACCTGACCTGACCTGACCTGACCTGACCTGACCTGACCTGACCTGACCTGACCTGACCTGACCTGACCTGACCTGACCTGACCTGACCTGACCTGACCTGACCTGACCTGACCTGACCTGACCTGACCTGACCTGACCTGACCTGACCTGACCTGACCTGACCTGACCTGACCTGACCTGACCTGACCTGACCTGACCTGACCTGACCTGACCTGACCTGACCTGACCTGACCTGACCTGACCTGACCTGACCTGACCTGACCTGACCTGACCTGACCTGACCTGACCTGACCTGACCTGACCTGACCTGACCTGACCTGACCTGACCTGACCTGACCTGACCTGACCTGACCTGACCTGACCTGACCTGACCTGACCTGACCTGACCTGACCTGACCTGACCTGACCTGACCTGACCTGACCTGACCTGACCTGACCTGACCTGACCTGACCTGACCTGACCTGACCTGACCTGACCTGACCTGACCTGACCTGACCTGACCTGACCTGACCTGACCTGACCTGACCTGACCTGACCTGACCTGACCTGACCTGACCTGACCTGACCTGACCTGACCTGACCTGACCTGACCTGACCTGACCTGACCTGACCTGACCTGACCTGACCTGACCTGACCTGACCTGACCTGACCTGACCTGACCTGACCTGACCTGACCTGACCTGACCTGACCTGACCTGACCTGACCTGACCTGACCTGACCTGACCTGACCTGACCTGACCTGACCTGACCTGACCTGACCTGACCTGACCTGACCTGACCTGACCTGACCTGACCTGACCTGACCTGACCTGACCTGACCTGACCTGACCTGACCTGACCTGACCTGACCTGACCTGACCTGACCTGACCTGACCTGACCTGACCTGACCTGACCTGACCTGACCTGACCTGACCTGACCTGACCTGACCTGACCTGACCTGACCTGACCTGACCTGACCTGACCTGACCTGACCTGACCTGACCTGACCTGACCTGACCTGACCTGACCTGACCTGACCTGACCTGACCTGACCTGACCTGACCTGACCTGACCTGACCTGACCTGACCTGACCTGACCTGACCTGACCTGACCTGACCTGACCTGACCTGACCTGACCTGACCTGACCTGACCTGACCTGACCTGACCTGACCTGACCTGACCTGACCTGACCTGACCTGACCTGACCTGACCTGACCTGACCTGACCTGACCTGACCTGACCTGACCTGACCTGACCTGACCTGACCTGACCTGACCTGACCTGACCTGACCTGACCTGACCTGACCTGACCTGACCTGACCTGACCTGACCTGACCTGACCTGACCTGACCTGACCTGACCTGACCTGACCTGACCTGACCTGACCTGACCTGACCTGACCTGACCTGACCTGACCTGACCTGACCTGACCTGACCTGACCTGACCTGACCTGACCTGACCTGACCTGACCTGACCTGACCTGACCTGACCTGACCTGACCTGACCTGACCTGACCTGACCTGACCTGACCTGACCTGACCTGACCTGACCTGACCTGACCTGACCTGACCTGACCTGACCTGACCTGACCTGACCTGACCTGACCTGACCTGACCTGACCTGACCTGACCTGACCTGACCTGACCTGACCTGACCTGACCTGACCTGACCTGACCTGACCTGACCTGACCTGACCTGACCTGACCTGACCTGACCTGACCTGACCTGACCTGACCTGACCTGACCTGACCTGACCTGACCTGACCTGACCTGACCTGACCTGACCTGACCTGACCTGACCTGACCTGACCTGACCTGACCTGACCTGACCTGACCTGACCTGACCTGACCTGACCTGACCTGACCTGACCTGACCTGACCTGACCTGACCTGACCTGACCTGACCTGACCTGACCTGACCTGACCTGACCTGACCTGACCTGACCTGACCTGACCTGACCTGACCTGACCTGACCTGACCTGACCTGACCTGACCTGACCTGACCTGACCTGACCTGACCTGACCTGACCTGACCTGACCTGACCTGACCTGACCTGACCTGACCTGACCTGACCTGACCTGACCTGACCTGACCTGACCTGACCTGACCTGACCTGACCTGACCTGACCTGACCTGACCTGACCTGACCTGACCTGACCTGACCTGACCTGACCTGACCTGACCTGACCTGACCTGACCTGACCTGACCTGACCTGACCTGACCTGACCTGACCTGACCTGACCTGACCTGACCTGACCTGACCTGACCTGACCTGACCTGACCTGACCTGACCTGACCTGACCTGACCTGACCTGACCTGACCTGACCTGACCTGACCTGACCTGACCTGACCTGACCTGACCTGACCTGACCTGACCTGACCTGACCTGACCTGACCTGACCTGACCTGACCTGACCTGACCTGACCTGACCTGACCTGACCTGACCTGACCTGACCTGACCTGACCTGACCTGACCTGACCTGACCTGACCTGACCTGACCTGACCTGACCTGACCTGACCTGACCTGACCTGACCTGACCTGACCTGACCTGACCTGACCTGACCTGACCTGACCTGACCTGACCTGACCTGACCTGACCTGACCTGACCTGACCTGACCTGACCTGACCTGACCTGACCTGACCTGACCTGACCTGACCTGACCTGACCTGACCTGACCTGACCTGACCTGACCTGACCTGACCTGACCTGACCTGACCTGACCTGACCTGACCTGACCTGACCTGACCTGACCTGACCTGACCTGACCTGACCTGACCTGACCTGACCTGACCTGACCTGACCTGACCTGACCTGACCTGACCTGACCTGACCTGACCTGACCTGACCTGACCTGACCTGACCTGACCTGACCTGACCTGACCTGACCTGACCTGACCTGACCTGACCTGACCTGACCTGACCTGACCTGACCTGACCTGACCTGACCTGACCTGACCTGACCTGACCTGACCTGACCTGACCTGACCTGACCTGACCTGACCTGACCTGACCTGACCTGACCTGACCTGACCTGACCTGACCTGACCTGACCTGACCTGACCTGACCTGACCTGACCTGACCTGACCTGACCTGACCTGACCTGACCTGACCTGACCTGACCTGACCTGACCTGACCTGACCTGACCTGACCTGACCTGACCTGACCTGACCTGACCTGACCTGACCTGACCTGACCTGACCTGACCTGACCTGACCTGACCTGACCTGACCTGACCTGACCTGACCTGACCTGACCTGACCTGACCTGACCTGACCTGACCTGACCTGACCTGACCTGACCTGACCTGACCTGACCTGACCTGACCTGACCTGACCTGACCTGACCTGACCTGACCTGACCTGACCTGACCTGACCTGACCTGACCTGACCTGACCTGACCTGACCTGACCTGACCTGACCTGACCTGACCTGACCTGACCTGACCTGACCTGACCTGACCTGACCTGACCTGACCTGACCTGACCTGACCTGACCTGACCTGACCTGACCTGACCTGACCTGACCTGACCTGACCTGACCTGACCTGACCTGACCTGACCTGACCTGACCTGACCTGACCTGACCTGACCTGACCTGACCTGACCTGACCTGACCTGACCTGACCTGACCTGACCTGACCTGACCTGACCTGACCTGACCTGACCTGACCTGACCTGACCTGACCTGACCTGACCTGACCTGACCTGACCTGACCTGACCTGACCTGACCTGACCTGACCTGACCTGACCTGACCTGACCTGACCTGACCTGACCTGACCTGACCTGACCTGACCTGACCTGACCTGACCTGACCTGACCTGACCTGACCTGACCTGACCTGACCTGACCTGACCTGACCTGACCTGACCTGACCTGACCTGACCTGACCTGACCTGACCTGACCTGACCTGACCTGACCTGACCTGACCTGACCTGACCTGACCTGACCTGACCTGACCTGACCTGACCTGACCTGACCTGACCTGACCTGACCTGACCTGACCTGACCTGACCTGACCTGACCTGACCTGACCTGACCTGACCTGACCTGACCTGACCTGACCTGACCTGACCTGACCTGACCTGACCTGACCTGACCTGACCTGACCTGACCTGACCTGACCTGACCTGACCTGACCTGACCTGACCTGACCTGACCTGACCTGACCTGACCTGACCTGACCTGACCTGACCTGACCTGACCTGACCTGACCTGACCTGACCTGACCTGACCTGACCTGACCTGACCTGACCTGACCTGACCTGACCTGACCTGACCTGACCTGACCTGACCTGACCTGACCTGACCTGACCTGACCTGACCTGACCTGACCTGACCTGACCTGACCTGACCTGACCTGACCTGACCTGACCTGACCTGACCTGACCTGACCTGACCTGACCTGACCTGACCTGACCTGACCTGACCTGACCTGACCTGACCTGACCTGACCTGACCTGACCTGACCTGACCTGACCTGACCTGACCTGACCTGACCTGACCTGACCTGACCTGACCTGACCTGACCTGACCTGACCTGACCTGACCTGACCTGACCTGACCTGACCTGACCTGACCTGACCTGACCTGACCTGACCTGACCTGACCTGACCTGACCTGACCTGACCTGACCTGACCTGACCTGACCTGACCTGACCTGACCTGACCTGACCTGACCTGACCTGACCTGACCTGACCTGACCTGACCTTTTTTTTTTTTTTTTTTTTTTTTTTTTTTTTATTGGAGAGAGGGGGAAAATACAGTTACGTACCTCCAGGCCAACGCTCAGGAAAGCCTGGAGAGTGTGGGACTCCCTGGCGGATGGTCGTCCAGTCCTACCCACTAAAAAACCCCTCTCAATGGAGCATTATTCCACCCCCGGAACCGCCGTTAGGCATTACTTCAGAGGTGGTACTCCCCCCTACCTCATACCGAGGTTCTCCCGCTCCCTTTCCGTGGCTTCCTTCCGCCGCATGATGTTTTCCACCATGCGGACCACCACATCCCATTCGGACTGGCCGGTGAGCATCCCCTCAACGAGGTTCTCCTCCTCCGGCCACCAACCCAGGGCTTTAAACACCCCCAGCCGCTCACCATCCCAGGCCTCGCAGCGGAACAAGGTATGTTCCGGATCATCCACGTCATGGTCGCAGAACCAGCAGGACGCCGATGCTTCCTTGCCTATACGGACAAGGTAGCTGCCGAAGCATCCGTGTCCGGTCAGCGCTTGGGTCAGGTGGAAGTTGACACCACCGTGACCCCGGCCGACCCACAGCCGGACGTCGGGAATCAGCCGCCTTGTCCAGGCACCCTTCATCCCAGCCTCCCACCTGGTCTGCCACGAATCCAGGAGTGTCCTCCTGGCTTCTGTGGACGTCCGTCCCTCCCTTCGCTGCTTTCTCTCCAGGATCAGCAGGTCAGAAGGTGGTATCCCGGATATCACCCCCAGCGCCTCGGACGACACTGTCCGATACGCGGAGGCAACCCGTAGTCCCACCCTCCTCTGGACCCTTTCGAGTGCGGCCAACCCGGTCTTGGTTTTTGCCGCCCGCCCCCATGTGGGTGCTGCATACAGCAGTACGTTTTGAACGACCGCCGCGTACAACACCCTGGAGCGCCCGTCCGCGCCCCCCAGGTTGGGCATCAGCCTGGCCAGTTTCCCAGCCACTGCTTCCGCCTTCCTTGCCACCCTCTCCACGTGGGGAAGGAAGCTCATCCTTCTGTCCAGGTCGACCCCCAAGTACCTCATACCTGGTTGGACCCGTACAAAAGCATCCCCCACCCGGAATCCCTCCAATCCGATCCTCCTGCCCCCGACCAGCAGAACCGCCTCGGTCTTGGCTGGAGCCGCCTTTAGGCCATGGTCTTCCAGCCACCCCATCACTCTCATCGCCGACTCCTCAACCACCCGCCGAAGATCTTCCTCGGTGCGAGCCATCGCCATGATCACCAGATCATCGGCGAAGGCGACGGTCCTCGCACCCACCGGCAGCTCCAGCTCGAGGACGCCGTTGTACAATACATTCCACAGGAGTGGCCCAAGAACCGACCCCTGCGGAACCCCGCACCCCACGCTCCTCGGCCGATTAGCCGTGCCGTAGCGGATGGTCCTGTCGGACAGGTAGCTCTTGACCATGGCCACCATGCCCTCCTCCACCCGCATTTCTTCCAGGGCAGTCACGATGGCCTCCCACGAAGCGCAATTGAACGCGTTCTCGACATCTAGGGCGACGACGGCACAGAAGTCTTTACGACCCCAAGTGCCGGCGTTGGCCACCCCAGCATATGCGAGCACGTCGTCCACGGCATCCATGGTCGACCTACCCCTTCTGAATCCGTACTGCCGATCCGACAGCACGTCCCTCTCCTCAAGATCCCGGCCTATTCTGTTCCGGATGATGGCCTCCAACAACTTACCCGCAGAGCTTATGAGGGAGATAGGACGATATCTCCCCCCGCCCTTTGGTATAAGGACCACCCTCGCCTCTTTCCACACCGTCGGGAAGGCACGGTTCCTCAGACAAGATCCCATCACCCCCGCCATCGCAACAGGGGCCACCTCGACGGCCAGCGCCACGACCTCCGCAGGTAGGCCGTCTAGCCCCGGCGCCTTTCCCCTCCTGAGACCTCTGGCTGCCTCCTGCAGCTCCCCAACCGTCACGATCGCCGCCTCCCCAACGCCGCTCGTGTCCCCTAGGTCTTCCCATCGAGGAGGGTTCTTCGTAGGAAAGAGTTTGCCGATGGCTTCCTCCTCCTCCTCCTCGGTTATCACCGGTCTAGAACCGGCCCTTCCAGAGACGATCCTATAGGCCCTCCCCCAAGGATCACCCCGGACCTCATCGATCAACTTGTCCCAAGCTCGTCCCTTGGCGGCAGCGATCTCCGTCCTCAGGGCTCTCCTCGCGGACCTATACTCCCCGAGGTTTACGGTCCTCGCCTCCTCGGTCCTAGCACGGGTGAGCTTCCGCCTACAAGCGATGCACCTCCGCCGCGCTTCCGCGACCTCGGCACACCACCAGTAGACAGGCCTCCTTCCGGCCCTGGTGACCTTCCTAGGCAGACACTCATCGCAGGCGACGGTCAAACGCCGCACTGCTTCTTCCGGCGAGAGATTCGTCTCGCCGTCGAGCATGCCTACCAGCCTTCTGGCCAGAGCTTCTCTGAGCTCCTCTCTCCACTTCCAGCCAGGTCCCTGGACGGCTCTGAGTCTCCTTTGGACGACATCGGTACTCAACCGGAAGGAGAGATAGCGATGGTCACTGAAGGAGTCCTCGTCGAGAACCCTCCAGTCTTCCAACACCATCCCCCCACCCAGTCTAGCAAAGGTGACGTCTATGACCGACGACCGTGTTCCGCCTGTTGTCATGGCCTCAAAGGTTGCCTGGTTCCCGAGATTTTCAACCCCGAGTCCCAGGCTCGCCATGGCTTCCTCCAGCACGGTCCCCCTGGAATCGGTAACCGACGACCCCCACGAAGCAGACTTCGCGTTGAAATCGCCGGCCACCACCAGGTTTCCCGTGTGGACCCTCAGTGCCTCCGTCAGCCCGCCCACGTATCCTCCAAACTGCTCTGACGTGCAGTTCGGGGACACATAGCAGCTGACGAGCACCAGGCCGGCCGCCCTTACCCAGACGTAACCTTCACCCTTCCCGCTAGCCGTCACACTGTCCTCTGCTCGGATCGCGGCTGCCCCTCCATCTGCGACCAGCCACCCGCCCCTACCGACCCGCGCCAGATTGGGCTCCTGGACCAGGATGTACTTGACACCCAAGTCCAAGGAGACCCTCTCCAGCACGTCGTGGGCGAGGGCTCTACGCCCCAGGTTGACCTGCAGGACCCTAACTGCCATCAGGACCCACAGTGCCCCGCAGCTCCTGGACCGCCCTCTTGTAAGGAGGACAGGCCATGGTGCCAGCCCTGTGCCCGTCTTTGTTACAGACGTAACACTTCGGGGCATCTTTGCAGTCAGCAGCCCTGTGGCCAACCCCGCAACACCTGAGACACTTCCCTCCGAGCTCCACCCGCTTCTGCCTACAACCCCTGGCTACGTGTCCGTAGCCCAGGCAGTTGAAACACTTGGCAGGCGTGAGGAAGGGCTTAATAGGACACTTCGTCCACCCCACCTTCACGCTGCCAAGCGCCAGGAGCTTGCTGGCCTCCTCCTCTCGGAGGGACACCGTCGCCCATTGCCCACCCTGGCCGGCTCTGAGGGACACCCTCAAGTCCGTCGCACCTTCCTCCGAGCCCACCCCGGAACCAATGATGGCGGCCTTGATCTCCTCGGACGTGGCCGCAGCGTCCAAGTTCCGGATGGCGACGACAGCCTTCCCGAAGCCCACCGTCACCTTCGGTCCACCCTTCAGGACCTTAGCCATGCCCTCTTTGAGCTTGGCCGCCGCCGTCGCTCCACCTCCCGCCAGGACGACCTTGATGTGGCCCTCCTTTGTCTTACCGACAGTCTTGACCTTGACACCAAGACCGTCCATGTCGACGTCCTTCCGTAAGGCCCTGAGAGTATTGGCATAGGATGCCGCGTCGCCACCCGTCTCCACCACCACTGTGTTGGGCTCCCTCGTCTGTTGGCTTCTGGGGACCACTCCAGGGCGCGTTCCCGGGTAGAGGAGGACACTGACTCCCTCCCCGCCGTCCTGCGCGAACACGCATTCCACAATCTTGCGGAATGCGGAGGCTACGGCACCATCCGGAACGCTCAGCGCCACCTTTTTTCGGCCCTCCTCGACCATGATGGCCCTGAGCTCCGTGGCTGCAAGGAACGCCCCCTCCGGGTTCTTGCCCATCTTCACTTTGAAGATGGCCCTCTCCTCCCTCTTGGACTGGTCCCCGCCATTCCGGACCCTGACGGACTCGAAGAGGCATCCCGGGTGCTCGCTCAGGTTGAGCAGATCCGGGTACCTGGCCCTGAATCTTTGGGCTTCCCCCTTTTCCATTTCGGGGTCGTCCTCATGGATCCAGACGGCCAGATCCCACTCCCTGCCGGCCTCCAAGAGGCTCCCAGTAGCTTCCTGCGTCACCCTAAAGGCTGCCGCATTCCACCGCTGGGAGATAAGACCCCTGGCTTGCACCCAATCGTAGGCCCTCGTCTCGAGGGCCCCGACCTCCGGCGTCTCCTGCTTCTTCCTCCTTTCCCTCAGCTCCTCGTTTTCCGCCTTCAGTCCCTGGATCTCCTCGGCAGCCGCCTTCAGCTGGCTGTCAACCAGTTCCTTTGAGACTTGCACCTCCCTCAGCTGCTTAACGAGCTCTTCCTTTTCCCTCTTAATCCTGGCCTCCATTTCCTGTTTCCTTTCCACAGCCCCATCCAGCCATCCTTCAATGTCCGAAAGGATCCCCACGTCCTCGTTTAAACTTGCCGCCGCCCTGACGATTTCAGTCTTGAGGTTGTATCCCTTCCGACACACCGTGTCCAAAGCCTTCACTGTCTTCTGTATTCTAGAGAAGACTGTCTTTACATCCTCACTTCCTCCAAGGGACACAGGCAATTGGGAAGCCGGGCTGACTTCTTTCCTTTTCCTCTTGGATCGATCCTTGGTGTCGTCCCACACGTAATCGAATTCCCCGGTATTTCCTGACTCCACCGGGGTTACGGGAGCCGTGTGGCTTCCTTTTCCCTGCAGAATCCCGCCTCGAGGCAGACTTTGTCCCATCTTTAGAGACAGAGAAGGCCTAGGGATATTCCTCCCCAGGATCAACTCCACCTCTAAAGCGGTCGAAGATTTCCTCCTCTCCTTTCCGTCAACCTTGTCCTGTTCCGTCGCCATTTTTCCATCCTGATCTTTCATTATCTTACTTTTTTTTGAATTCTTGTCCATATTAGGTCCCACGATAATGGGACGAAAATCGGTCGCCCTGGAGGTGACGCCCATCCTCCAGGGAAGAGGACTTATCTTCCACCCGGGGGGCCTCCAGTCCCGGGTGGTTACCGTTTGCGACTCGCTGACGTGGAGCCATTCATCCCTTCGGCACGGTATAACACCTTAGGATTCCGTGGGACTCAATACAACAGGGGTGCCCAACGGCCCTAACGGTTTTAACGACTTTACTCTCGGTTATTTTATAGGGGTTTTTCTCCCCGCAGGACGGCCATCTAAGGCAAGCCTCCCGCTTCGGGAGACTCCACAACGTACCCCCAGTCGCGCTCAACTAGAGGTTTTTGAAGTGGAGGCCCGATTTACGGTGTTGACGTTAGGACACGCACCTCCTTCCGTAGCTCGGTAACCCCGGGTTCGCCATTTCCCGATCTGCCAGTCAAACTGACAGATCCCTGGGGGGAGGAAGGGGGAAGGGCAAGGAAGGGATCCAGGAAACCTATCACCGCGACCCTGCGCCACCTGCCTGCCTCTGAGCCGTCCTTTGCAGGAGCCTACCACTCCACAAGCCCGTTCGCTTGTGCAGGAGGAGGCTCCTGAGCCCCCCCACCAGCGACAAGGTCTCACGGCTCCACGGGGGGGGACCTGACCTGACCTGACCTGACCTGACCTGACCTGACCTGACCTGACCTGACCTGACCTGACCTGACCTGACCTGACCTGACCTGACCTGACCTGACCTGACCTGACCTGACCTGACCTGACCTGACCTGACCTGACCTGACCTGACCTGACCTGACCTGACCTGACCTGACCTGACCTGACCTGACCTGACCTGACCTGACCTGACCTGACCTGACCTGACCTGACCTGACCTGACCTGACCTGACCTGACCTGACCTGACCTGACCTGACCTGACCTGACCTGACCTGACCTGACCTGACCTGACCTGACCTGACCTGACCTGACCTGACCTGACCTGACCTGACCTGACCTGACCTGACCTGACCTGACCTGACCTGACCTGACCTGACCTGACCTGACCTGACCTGACCTGACCTGACCTGACCTGACCTGACCTGACCTGACCTGACCTGACCTGACCTGACCTGACCTGACCTGACCTGACCTGACCTGACCTGACCTGACCTGACCTGACCTGACCTGACCTGACCTGACCTGACCTGACCTGACCTGACCTGACCTGACCTGACCTGACCTGACCTGACCTGACCTGACCTGACCTGACCTGACCTGACCTGACCTGACCTGACCTGACCTGACCTGACCTGACCTGACCTGACCTGACCTGACCTGACCTGACCTGACCTGACCTGACCTGACCTGACCTGACCTGACCTGACCTGACCTGACCTGACCTGACCTGACCTGACCTGACCTGACCTGACCTGACCTGACCTGACCTGACCTGACCTGACCTGACCTGACCTGACCTGACCTGACCTGACCTGACCTGACCTGACCTGACCTGACCTGACCTGACCTGACCTGACCTGACCTGACCTGACCTGACCTGACCTGACCTGACCTGACCTGACCTGACCTGACCTGACCTGACCTGACCTGACCTGACCTGACCTGACCTGACCTGACCTGACCTGACCTGACCTGACCTGACCTGACCTGACCTGACCTGACCTGACCTGACCTGACCTGACCTGACCTGACCTGACCTGACCTGACCTGACCTGACCTGACCTGACCTGACCTGACCTGACCTGACCTGACCTGACCTGACCTGACCTGACCTGACCTGACCTGACCTGACCTGACCTGACCTGACCTGACCTGACCTGACCTGACCTGACCTGACCTGACCTGACCTGACCTGACCTGACCTGACCTGACCTGACCTGACCTGACCTGACCTGACCTGACCTGACCTGACCTGACCTGACCTGACCTGACCTGACCTGACCTGACCTGACCTGACCTGACCTGACCTGACCTGACCTGACCTGACCTGACCTGACCTGACCTGACCTGACCTGACCTGACCTGACCTGACCTGACCTGACCTGACCTGACCTGACCTGACCTGACCTGACCTGACCTGACCTGACCTGACCTGACCTGACCTGACCTGACCTGACCTGACCTGACCTGACCTGACCTGACCTTTTTTTTTTTTTTTTTTTTTTTTTTTTTTTTTTTTTTTTTTTTTTTTTTTTTTTTTTTTTTTTTTTTTTTTTTTTTATAGAGAGGGGGAAATACTGTTACGTACCTCCAGGTCCACGCTCAGGAAGGCCTGGAGAGTGTGGGACTCCCTGGCGGATGGTCGTCCAGTCCTACCCACTAAAAACCCCTCTCGATGGAGTATTGCTCCACCCCTGGAACCGCCGTTAGGCATTACTTCAAGGGTGGTACTCCCACCTCACCTCATATGGAGGCGTTCCCGTTCCCTCTCCTTCTCTTCCTTCCTCCGCATGATGCTTTCCATCATGCGGGCCACTGTCTCCCACTCGGATTGGCCGGCGAGCATCCCCCCAATGAGGTTTTCCTCGTCCGGCCACCAACCCAGGGTCCTCAAGACCGTCAACCTTTCTCCATCAAAGGCCTCGCACCGGAACAGGGTATGTTCCGGATCGTCCACCTCGTGGCCGCAGAACCAACAGGCAGGGGAGGCTTCCTTGCCGATCCGGGCAAGGTAGCTCCCGAAGCACCCGTGTCCGGTCAGCGCCTGGGTCACATGGAAACTGGTCCACCCGTGACCCCTGCCGACCCACAGCCGGACGTCCGGAATGAGCCGCCTTGTCCAGGCACCCTTCCTTCCCTCTGCCCATCTCTGCTGCCACCTCTCCATAAGCGTTTTCCTAGTCTCGGTGGACGTCCGACCCTCTCTCCTCTGCTTTCTCTCGAGAATCAGCAAGTCGGGGGGCGGTATTCCGGAGATAACCCCCAACGCATCGGTCGAAACCGTCCGATACGCGGAGGCCACCCGTAGCCCCACCCTCCTCTGCACCCTCTCGAGAGCGGCCCTTCCGGCTTTGGCGTCAGCGGCCTGCGCCCAAGCGGGCGCCGCATACAGCAGCACGTTGTGCACCACTGCCGCATACAGCACCCTACAGCGCCCATCCGCCCCGCCTAGGTTGGGCATCAGCCTGGCCAGTTTCCCGGCCACTGCCTCCGCCTTCCGAGCTACCCTCCCCACGTGGGGAAGGAAGTTCATCCTTCTGTCCAGGTCAACCCCCAAGTACTTGATACTCGGTCGGACCCGGACAAAAGCGCCCCCTATTTGGAAGCCCTCCAGCCCAATCCTCCTACCACCGACTAGCAAGACTGCCTCGGTTTTGGCAGGAGCAACCTTGAGGCCATGGTCTTCCATCCATCCCAACACCCTCCCTGCCGACTCTTCCACCATCCGCCGAAGTTCTTCCTCGGTGCGAGCCATTGCCATGATCACCAGATCGTCGGCGAAGGCAACGGTCCTCGCACCCACGGGCAGCTCCAGCTCGAGGACGCCGTTGTACAGCACATTCCACAGGAGTGGTCCGAGGACCGACCCCTGCGGAACGCCGCACCCCACCCTCCTCGACCTGTTGGCCCCGCCATAGCGGATGGTCCTGTCGGACAGGTAGCTCTTGACCATGGCCACCATGCCCTCCTCCACCCGCATTCCCTCCAGGGCCGTCACGATGGCCTCCCATGAAGCACAATTGAAGGCGTTCTCGATATCCAGGGCGACGACGGCACAGAAGTCTTTACGACCCCAAGTGCCGGCGTTCGCCACCCTGGCGTATGCGAGAACGTCCTCCACGGCATCCATGGTCGACCTGCCCCTTCTGAAGCCGTACTGCCGATCAGACAGCACGCCCCTCTCTTCCAGATCCCGGCTTATCCTGTTCCGGATGATGGCTTCCAACAGCTTACCCGCAGAGCTTATGAGGGAAATAGGCCTATATTTCCCCCCGCCCTTTGGTATAAGCACCACCTTTGCTTCCTTCCAAACCGCTGGGAAAACACGGTTCTTCAGGCACAATCCCATCACCCCCGCCATCGCAGCAGGGGCCACCTCGACGGCCAATTTTACCACCTCTGCAGGCAGTCCATCCAGCCCCGGGGCCTTTCCCCCCTTGAGACCCCTGGATGCCTCCTGCACCTCCTCCACCGTCGCGATCGCCGCATTCCCATCGCTGAACGTACCCCTAGGGTCCTCCCATCGAGGAGGGTTTGATGTCGGAAAAAGCCGGCCGATGGCTTCCTCCTCCTCCTCCTCGGTTATCACCAGTCTGGACCCAACCTTCCCGGAGACGATTTTGTAGGCCCGTCCCCAGGGGTCACCCCGGACTTCATCGATCAGCCTGTCCCAAGCACGTCCCTTGGCGGCAGCGATCTCCGTCTTCAGGGCTTTCTTGGCGGACCGGTACTCGCCGAGCTTTGCGGTCCTGTCCCCCTCGGTCCTAGCACGGGTGAGCCCCCGCCTACAAGCGATGCACCTCCGCCGCGCCTCCGCGACCTCGGCACACCACCAGTAGACAGGCCTCCTCCCGGCCCTGGTGATCTTCCTAGGCAGGTACTCATCGCAGGCGACGGTCAAACGCCGCACTGCTTCTTCCGCCGAGAGATCCCTCTCGCCGTCGAGCACGCCTACCAGCCTTCTGGCCAGAGCTTCTCTGAGCCCATCTCTCCACATCCAGCCAGGTCCCTGGACGGCTCTGAGTCCTCTGCGGACGACACCGGTACTCAACCGAAAGGAGAGATAGCGATGGTCACTGAAGGAATCCTCGTCGAGAACCCTCCAATCTTCCAGCGCCATCCCCCCATCCAGTCTAGCGAAGGTGACGTCTATGACCGACGACCGTGTTCCGCCTGCTGCCATGGCCTCAAAGGTTGCCTGATTCCCGAGGTTTTCGACCCCGAGTCCCAGGCTCGCCATGGCTTCCTCCAGCACGGTTCCCCTGGAATCGGTAACCGACGACCCCCACGAAGCAGACTTCGCGTTGAAATCGCCTGCCACCACCAGGTTCCCCGTGTGGACCCTCAGCGCCCCCGTCAGCCTGCCCACGTATCTGCCGAACTGCTCTGACGTGCAGTTCGGAGACACATAGCAGCTGACGAGGACCAGGCCGGCCGCCCTTACCCAGACGTAACCTTCCCCCTTCCCGCTAGCCGTCACGCTGTCCTCTACTCTGATCGCGGCTGCCCCTCCATCTGCGACCAGCCACCCGCCCCTACCGACCCGCACCAGATTGGGCTCCTGGGCCAGGATGCACTTGACACCCAGGTCCAAGGAGACCCTTTCCAGCACGTCGTGGGCGAGGGCTCTCCGCCCCAGGTTAATCTGCAAGACCCTGCACACCATTGCTGGTGCCGGGTCCCGCAGCCACCTGGGCCGATCCTCCCTTGACGCCTTTCCTGGCCGCCACCGCATCTTTGTACCGGGGGCACTTCATTGATTCAGCCCTGTGCCCCTTGACCCCACAGAGGTAGCAAGCCTCCTGGTTAACACAGTCCCTAATCTTGTGCCCCGGCTCCCCGCACTTGTGGCAGGCCTCCACACCCTTGTGGGCACATTCCTTGGCCATGTGCCCAATTCTCCTGCAGAGGTGGCATCTCGGGAGCACAACCATCTCCTTCAGCCTCCAACGGTTCCAGCCCACTCCTATGCGCCCCCTCGCCAAGAGCGCATCGATGGCCCCAGTCCGCGCCGTGACGAAGGCGTGCTTCTCCCCCCTTATGTTCTCCCTGTTGCCGATCCTGACATCGACATCCTGGATCTGCAAGGCCATCCCCAATCCGGTCAGCTCTGAGACAATCGTGTTCTTGATGTCCTCACTTTCCGTCGTAGGGTCGACGTCCAGGATCATTGCAGTCTTTTTGGCCACCCTTTGTTCCATCTTAGCCACCTGCTGGAGCTTCACCCTCATCTGCTCCTTAAAGACTTTCCGTGCCTCCTCATTCTCGGCCTTGAATTTAATAAGGGCGTCCCCCGATTGTGTCCTGGACACCCTCGTGACCATCACGTTCTCAGGACTGACCGTGTTTTTAAGGCTCCTTATTATTTCCGCATATGTGGACCCGCCCTTTTCCCCTGTCTTCCTGAGAAGGATGGTCTCCTCGGCCCGTCCTCCGCCTCCTGCTCGGCTCTCCCCCACAGCGTTGGGCCCCCCTCGTCTTCCGTCCAGGATGTCGATGGTCACCCCCTCCTCTTCGCCCCTGAGCACCACCTCCACAAGCTTGCGTGTCATGTGGCAGCTCGTCATGTCCGTGACGACGCACACCGCCTTCTTCCGTCCATGACGTTTCGCCACCTCAAGGATCCTCCTCAAGGCCTCCCTGGTTGCTACCGCTCCTACCTCCATTTTTGCCCTGTCCTCCAGCAGCATCACGTGTGTGAAATTGGAGTCACCCTCCTGCTCGGCCCCCTCCGCATCCAACAGACTGTTCTGAGTCTTAATGGTGTAGGCCTTGCCCGCCTCCATCTTACCCTTCTCAACCACTTCCCTCAACCTTGGGTGATCCCTCAGCATCCTACCTACCATCGGGTGCTTCTGTCCCTCCTTTCCCAACATGTAAATGACATCTCTTTCCTCACCCTCCATCTTGCTGATGTATTTGCACCTTCTGAAAGCCTTTTCCGGCCAACTCTCTCCAATGAGCTGGCCGAGTTCGGTATCGCTCAGGTCCCTGCCGATCTGCAACTCAATGTTGTGGACCCTCATCAGCGTGTCCACTTCCCCCTTTGACACCGTCTGAGTGCCCACGCTTCTCGCCGTCCCCATTTGGCCAGCAATCCCTCCCGCAGTGGTCTGGCACTCTACGTCATAGGTCGGCATTTCGACCCTCTGCCACCTGTGCTTATCAATCCATTTTCTTACGCTGTCATTTTTCAGGACCTCCACATTCTTACGCAGCCTCTTGATGAGGTCCTTCATTTCTGTTTTGGTGTTCGGGGTGTCGTCTAGCCTTTTCCCCAGAGCCAGCACGTTCTTGGTG
This sequence comes from Diaperis boleti, assembly GCA_963583935.1. NCBI lineage: Eukaryota > Metazoa > Arthropoda > Insecta > Coleoptera > Tenebrionidae > Diaperis > Diaperis boleti. The sequence continues at coordinate 51,480,658 of OY757249.1, read as the reverse complement.
ATGTTGTCCATCGCCTCCAAGATCTTCGCACCTATAGGGTCACTCACCCTCTTAACGACACCCCCCTCGAAAGAGTCATCTACCCTCTTCCTCTTGGGAGGCCCCTCCAGAGAGTTGCTCCTCTTCAGTTCGACTGCCTCTGTTTCGTCATACACCATTTCCACTATCGAAACGTTGCTGTGCCTTCTCTGTTTGTTGATTCCTTGTGTTGTTGTTTTATTAATGTTACTCATATCTCTTCCCACGATCATGGGACGAAAGTCGGTCGCCCTGGAGGTGACGCCCATCCTCCAGGGAAGAGGACTTATCTTCCACCCGGGGGGCCTCCAGTCCCGGGTGGTTACCGTTCGCGACTCTCTGACGTGGAGCCATTCATCCCTTCGGCACGGTATAACACCTTAAGATTCCGTGGGACTAAATACACCAGGGGTGCCCAACGTCCCTGGCGGTTTTAACGAGTTTACTCTCGGTTATTTATAGGGGTTTTCTCCCCGCGGGTCAGCCAACTAAGACAAGCCCCCCGCTTCGGGAGACTCTACAACGTACCCCCAGCCGCGCTCAGCTGGAGGTTTTTGAAGTAGAGGCCCAATTTACGGTGTTACGTTGGGGCACGCTCCTCCCTACGTAGCTCGGTATCCCCGGGTTCGCCATTACCCGATCCGCCAGCTGAGCTGAGGAATCCCTGGGGAGAAGGAAGGGGGGGATAGACGAAATGAGGGTTGTAAATGAGAAGGTACCTAGCCGTCGGAAATCCTAAGGCGTCGGCACCGAAAGACAAGAGGTGGTCTAGGGAGACCAATAGAAAGTCAGGAAAAGACAGAGGCGACTCTACACTAAGATCTGAAGATTCCAAAGAGTGTAGAGCCATAGGTAGAGATGAAGTATTTTGAGAGCATGGTCCGCGGTGGGGTTTTTGGGGATCTATCGGTGTTTTTAGGCACGTCCAATCCCCTTATCGCCGCCACTAACCATTCGCACTAGTACTCCTGGCCATTCCCTTATCAGCCATCTAAGGGACGCACCTGGTAGCTAGCCCTCCCTAGCCCCAGTTTAACAGAGGAAGGAAGGAAGAAAACATGTTTTATTACAGTTGGTTCTTAGCCCTCGGAAAGCCCTAATAGCATCGGAACCGAAAAATCAAGAAATGGTCTAGGTAGACCGATAGAAAGACGAGAAAAGAAAAGAGGTGACTCTACACAAAGATCTGAAGATTCGGAAAGAGTGTAGAGTCATAGACATTGAAGAGAAAGATTGGAGAGCTTGGTCCGCGGTGGGGTTTTTGGGGATCTATCAGTGTTTTTAGGCACGTCCAATCCCCTTATCACCACCACTAACCATTCGCACAAGTACTCCTGGCCATTCCCTTATCCGCCACGTGAGGGACGCGCCTGGTAGCTAGCTTCTCCTAAGCCCCAGGGACCTGACCTGACCTGACCTGACCTGACCTGACCTGACCTGACCTGACCTGACCTGACCTGACCTGACCTGACCTGACCTGACCTGACCTGACCTGACCTGACCTGACCTGACCTGACCTGACCTGACCTGACCTGACCTGACCTGACCTGACCTGACCTGACCTGACCTGACCTGACCTGACCTGACCTGACCTGACCTGACCTGACCTGACCTGACCTGACCTGACCTGACCTGACCTGACCTGACCTGACCTGACCTGACCTGACCTGACCTGACCTGACCTGACCTGACCTGACCTGACCTGACCTGACCTGACCTGACCTGACCTGACCTGACCTGACCTGACCTGACCTGACCTGACCTGACCTGACCTGACCTGACCTGACCTGACCTGACCTGACCTGACCTGACCTGACCTGACCTGACCTGACCTGACCTGACCTGACCTGACCTGACCTGACCTGACCTGACCTGACCTGACCTGACCTGACCTGACCTGACCTGACCTGACCTGACCTGACCTGACCTGACCTGACCTGACCTGACCTGACCTGACCTGACCTGACCTGACCTGACCTGACCTGACCTGACCTGACCTGACCTGACCTGACCTGACCTGACCTGACCTGACCTGACCTGACCTGACCTGACCTGACCTGACCTGACCTGACCTGACCTGACCTGACCTGACCTGACCTGACCTGACCTGACCTGACCTGACCTGACCTGACCTGACCTGACCTGACCTGACCTGACCTGACCTGACCTGACCTGACCTGACCTGACCTGACCTGACCTGACCTGACCTGACCTGACCTGACCTGACCTGACCTGACCTGACCTGACCTGACCTGACCTGACCTGACCTGACCTGACCTGACCTGACCTGACCTGACCTGACCTGACCTGACCTGACCTGACCTGACCTGACCTGACCTGACCTGACCTGACCTGACCTGACCTGACCTGACCTGACCTGACCTGACCTGACCTGACCTGACCTGACCTGACCTGACCTGACCTGACCTGACCTGACCTGACCTGACCTGACCTGACCTGACCTGACCTGACCTGACCTGACCTGACCTGACCTGACCTGACCTGACCTGACCTGACCTGACCTGACCTGACCTGACCTGACCTGACCTGACCTGACCTGACCTGACCTGACCTGACCTGACCTGACCTGACCTGACCTGACCTGACCTGACCTGACCTGACCTGACCTGACCTGACCTGACCTGACCTGACCTGACCTGACCTGACCTGACCTGACCTGACCTGACCTGACCTGACCTGACCTGACCTGACCTGACCTGACCTGACCTGACCTGACCTGACCTGACCTGACCTGACCTGACCTGACCTGACCTGACCTGACCTGACCTGACCTGACCTGACCTGACCTGACCTGACCTGACCTGACCTGACCTGACCTGACCTGACCTGACCTGACCTGACCTGACCTGACCTGACCTGACCTGACCTGACCTGACCTGACCTGACCTGACCTGACCTGACCTGACCTGACCTGACCTGACCTGACCTGACCTGACCTGACCTGACCTGACCTGACCTGACCTGACCTGACCTGACCTGACCTGACCTGACCTGACCTGACCTGACCTGACCTGACCTGACCTGACCTGACCTGACCTGACCTGACCTGACCTGACCTGACCTGACCTGACCTGACCTGACCTGACCTGACCTGACCTGACCTGACCTGACCTGACCTGACCTGACCTGACCTGACCTGACCTGACCTGACCTGACCTGACCTGACCTGACCTGACCTGACCTGACCTGACCTGACCTGACCTGACCTGACCTGACCTGACCTGACCTGACCTGACCTGACCTGACCTGACCTGACCTGACCTGACCTGACCTGACCTGACCTGACCTGACCTGACCTGACCTGACCTGACCTGACCTGACCTGACCTGACCTGACCTGACCTGACCTGACCTGACCTGACCTGACCTGACCTGACCTGACCTGACCTGACCTGACCTGACCTGACCTGACCTGACCTGACCTGACCTGACCTGACCTGACCTGACCTGACCTGACCTGACCTGACCTGACCTGACCTGACCTGACCTGACCTGACCTGACCTGACCTGACCTGACCTGACCTGACCTGACCTGACCTGACCTGACCTGACCTGACCTGACCTGACCTGACCTGACCTGACCTGACCTGACCTGACCTGACCTGACCTGACCTGACCTGACCTGACCTGACCTGACCTGACCTGACCTGACCTGACCTGACCTGACCTGACCTGACCTGACCTGACCTGACCTGACCTGACCTGACCTGACCTGACCTGACCTGACCTGACCTGACCTGACCTGACCTGACCTGACCTGACCTGACCTGACCTGACCTGACCTGACCTGACCTGACCTGACCTGACCTGACCTGACCTGACCTGACCTGACCTGACCTGACCTGACCTGACCTGACCTGACCTGACCTGACCTGACCTGACCTGACCTGACCTGACCTGACCTGACCTGACCTGACCTGACCTGACCTGACCTGACCTGACCTGACCTGACCTGACCTGACCTGACCTGACCTGACCTGACCTGACCTGACCTGACCTGACCTGACCTGACCTGACCTGACCTGACCTGACCTGACCTGACCTGACCTGACCTGACCTGACCTGACCTGACCTGACCTGACCTGACCTGACCTGACCTGACCTGACCTGACCTGACCTGACCTGACCTGACCTGACCTGACCTGACCTGACCTGACCTGACCTGACCTGACCTGACCTGACCTGACCTGACCTGACCTGACCTGACCTGACCTGACCTGACCTGACCTGACCTGACCTGACCTGACCTGACCTGACCTGACCTGACCTGACCTGACCTGACCTGACCTGACCTGACCTGACCTGACCTGACCTGACCTGACCTGACCTGACCTGACCTGACCTGACCTGACCTGACCTGACCTGACCTGACCTGACCTGACCTGACCTGACCTGACCTGACCTGACCTGACCTGACCTGACCTGACCTGACCTGACCTGACCTGACCTGACCTGACCTGACCTGACCTGACCTGACCTGACCTGACCTGACCTGACCTGACCTGACCTGACCTGACCTGACCTGACCTGACCTGACCTGACCTGACCTGACCTGACCTGACCTGACCTGACCTGACCTGACCTGACCTGACCTGACCTGACCTGACCTGACCTGACCTGACCTGACCTGACCTGACCTGACCTGACCTGACCTGACCTGACCTGACCTGACCTGACCTGACCTGACCTGACCTGACCTGACCTGACCTGACCTGACCTGACCTGACCTGACCTGACCTGACCTGACCTGACCTGACCTGACCTGACCTGACCTGACCTGACCTGACCTGACCTGACCTGACCTGACCTGACCTGACCTGACCTGACCTGACCTGACCTGACCTGACCTGACCTGACCTGACCTGACCTGACCTGACCTGACCTGACCTGACCTGACCTGACCTGACCTGACCTGACCTGACCTGACCTGACCTGACCTGACCTGACCTGACCTGACCTGACCTGACCTGACCTGACCTGACCTGACCTGACCTGACCTGACCTGACCTGACCTGACCTGACCTGACCTGACCTGACCTGACCTGACCTGACCTGACCTGACCTGACCTGACCTGACCTGACCTGACCTGACCTGACCTGACCTGACCTGACCTGACCTGACCTGACCTGACCTGACCTGACCTGACCTGACCTGACCTGACCTGACCTGACCTGACCTGACCTGACCTGACCTGACCTGACCTGACCTGACCTGACCTGACCTGACCTGACCTGACCTGACCTGACCTGACCTGACCTGACCTGACCTGACCTGACCTGACCTGACCTGACCTGACCTGACCTGACCTGACCTGACCTGACCTGACCTTTTTTTTTTTTTTTTTTATTGGAGAGAGGGGGAAAATACAGTTACGTACCTCCAGGCCAACGCTCAGGAAAGCCTGGAGAGTGTGGGACTCCCTGGCGGATGGTCGTCCAGTCCTACCCACTAAAAAACCCCTCTCAATGGAGCATTATTCCACCCCCGGAACCGCCGTTAGGCATTACTTCAGAGGTGGTACTCCCCCCTACCTCATACCGAGGTTCTCCCGCTCCCTTTCCATGGCTTCCTTCCGCCGCATGATGTTATCTACCATGCGGACCACCACTTCCCACTCGAACTGGCCGGTGAGCATCCCCTCAACGAGGTTCTCCTCTTCCGGCCACCAACCCAAGGTTCTCCACACCTCTAACCGCTCACCATCCCAGGCCTCGCAACGGAACAAGGTATGTTCCGGATCGTCCGTGTCGTGGTCGCAGAACCAGCAGGCCGCCGATGCCTCCTTGCCTATTCGGACAAGGTAGCTGCCGAAACATCCGTGTCCGGTCAGCGCTTGGGTCAGGTGGAAGTTAACCCACCCATGACCCCGGCCAACCCACAGCCGGACGTCGGGAATCAGCCGCCTTGTCCAGGCACCTTTCAACCCGGCTTCCCACCTGGCCTGCCACGATTCCAGGAGTGCCCTCCTGGCTTCAGTGGACGTCCGTCCCTCCCTCCGCTGCTTTCTCTCCAGGATCAGCAGGTCAGAAGGTGGTGTCCCGGATATCACCCCCAGCGCCTCGGACGACACCGTCCGATACGCGGAGGCAACCCGTAGTCCCACCCTCCTCTGGACCCTTTCGAGAGCGGCCAACCCGGTCTTGGTTTTTGCGGCCCGCCCCCATGTAGGTGCTGCATACAGCAGTACGTTTTGAACGACCGCCGCGTACAACACCCTGGAGCGCCCGTCCGCGCCCCTCAGGTTGGGCATCAGCCTGGCCAGTTTCCCAGCCACTGCTTCCGCCTTCCTTGCCACCCTCTCCACGTGAGGAAGGAAGCTCATCCTTCTGTCCAGGTCGACCCCCAAGTACTTCATACTTGGTTGGACCTGTACAAAAGCATCCCCCACCCGGAATCCCTCCAACTCGATCCTCCTGCCTCCGACCAGCAGAACCGCCTCGGTCTTGGCTGGAGCCGCCCTTAGGCCATGGTCTTCCAGCCACCCCATTACTCTCCTCGCCGACTCCTCAACCACCCGCCGAAGATCTTCCTCGGTGCGAGCCATCGCCATGATCACCAGATCGTCGGCGAAGGCGACGGTTCTCGCACCCACCGGCAGCTCCAGCTCGAGGACGCCGTTGTACAGTACATTCCACAGGAGTGGTCCAAGAACCGACCCCTGCGGAACCCCGCACCCCACGTTCCTCGACCGATGAGCCGCGCCGTAGCGGATGGTCCTGTCGGACAGGTAGCTCTTGACCATGGCCACCATGCCCTCCTCCACCCGCATTTCTTCCAGGGCAGTCACAATTGCCTCCCACGAAGCGCAATTGAACGCGTTCTCGACATCCAGGGCGACAACGGCACAGAAGTCTTTACGACCCCAAGTGCCGGCGTTGGCCACCCCAGCATATGCGAGAACGTCGTCCACGGCATCCATGGTGGACCTACCCCTTCTGAATCCGTACTGCCGATCCGACAGCACGTCCCTCTCCTCAAGATCCCGGCCTATCCTGTTCCGGATGATGGCCTCCAACAACTTACCCGCAGAGCTTATGAGAGAGATAGGACGATATCTCCCTCCGCCCTTTGGTATAAGGACCACCCTCGCTTCTTTCCACACCGTCGGGAAAACACGGCTCCTCAGACAAGATCCCATCACCCCCGCCATCGCAACAGGGGTCACCTCGACGGCCAGCACCACTACCTCTGCAGGTAGGCCGTCTAGCCCCGGCGCCTTTCCTCTCCTGAGACCTCTGGCTGCCTCCTGCAGCTCCCCAACCGTCACGATCGCCGCCTCCCCAACGTCGCTCGTGTCACCTAGGTTTTCCCATCGAGGAGGGTTTGTCGTAGGAAAGAGTTTGCCGATGGCTTCCTCCTCCTCCTCCTCGGTCATCACCGGCCCAGAACCGGCCCTTCCAGAGACGATCCTATAGGCCCTCCCCCAAGGATCACCCCGGACCTCATCGATCAGCCTGTCCCAAGCTCGTCCCTTGGCGGCAGCGATCTCCGTCCTTAGGGCTCTCCTTGCGGACCTATACTCCCCGAGCTTTACGGTCCTCGTCTCCTCGGTCCTAGCACGGGTGAGCTTCCGCCTACAAGCGATGCACCTCCGCCGCGCTTCCGCGACCTCAGCACACCACCAGTAGACAGGCCTCTTCCCGGCCCTGGTGACCTTCCTAGGCAGACACTCATCGCAGGCGACGGTCAAACGCCGCACTGCTTCTTCCGGCGAGAGATTCGTCCCGCCGTCGAGCATGCCCACCAGCCTTCTGGCCAGAGCTTCTCTGAGCTCCTCTCTCCACATCCAGCCAGGTCCCTGGACGGCTCTGAGTCCCCTGTGGACGACATCGGTACTCAACCGGAAGGAGAGATAGCGATGGTCACTGAAGGAGTCCTCGTCGAGAACCCTCCAGTCTTCCAAAACCATCCCCCCACCCAGTCTAGCAAAGGTGACGTCTATGACCGACGACCGTGTTCCGCCTGTTGTCATGGCCTCAAAGGTTGCCTGGTTCCCGAGATTTTCAACCCCGAGTCCCAGGCTTGCCATGGCTTCTTCCAGCACGATCCCCCTGGAATCGGTAACCGACGACCCCCACGAAGCAGACTTCGCGTTGAAATCGCCAGCCACCACCAGGTTTCCCGTGTGGACCCTCAGTGCCTCCGTCAGCCCGCTCACGTATCTGCCAAACTGCTCTGACGTGCAGTTCGGAGACACATAGCAGCTGACGAGCACCAGGCCGGCCGCCCTTACCCAGACGTAACCTTCACCCTTCCCGCTAGCCGTCACACTGTCCTCTGCTCTGATCGCGGCTGCCCCTCCATCTGCGACCAGCCACCCGCCCCTACCGACTCGCGCCAGATTGGGCTCCTGAACCAGGATGTACTTGACCCCCAGGTCCAAGGAGACCCTTTCCAACACGTCGTGGGCGAGGGCCCTCCGCCCCAGGTTGACCTGCAGGACCCTAACTGCCATCAGGACCCACAGTGCCCCGCAGCTCCTGGACCGCCCTCTTGTAGAGAGGACAGGCCATGGTGCCAGCCCTGTGCCCTTCTTTGTTACAGATGTAACATTTTGGGGCATCCCTGCAGTCAGCAGCCCTGTGGCCAACCCCGCAACACCTTAGACATCTGCCCCCGAGCTCAACCCGTTTCTCCCTACAACTCCTGGCCACGTGCCCGTAGCCCAGACAGTTGAAGCACTTGGCAGGCGTGAGGAAGGGCTTAAGAGGGCACCTCGTCCACCCAACCTTCACGCTGCCAAGCGCCAAGAGTCTGCTGGCCTCCTCCTCCCGGAGGGACACCGTGGCCCATTGACCACCTTGGCCAGATCTGAGGGACACCCTCAATTCCGTCACACCCTCCCCGGACACCGCCCCAGATGCAGCGATGGCAGCCTTCACCTCCTCGGACGTGGCCGCTGCGTCCAAGTTCCGGATGGCGACGACAGTTTTCCCGGAGCCCACCGTCACCCTAGCCTCTCCTTTCAGGACCTTAGCCATCCCCTCCTTGAGCCTGGCTGCCGCCGTCGCTCCGCCTCCCGCAAGGACCACCTTGATGTGCCCCTCTTTGGTTTTACCCACCGTCTTGACTCTGACGCCGAGATCTTCCATGTTGACGTCCCTGCGTAAGGTTTTGAGGGTATTGGCGTAAGACGTCGCGTCGCCACCCGTCTCCACCACCACGGTGTTGGGTTCCCTCACCTGCCGGCTTTTGGGTCCCATTCCAGGGCGCGCCCCCGGGTAGAGGAGGACACCGATCTCGGACCCCTCATCCTGCGCAAAGGCGCATTCTACAATCTTGCGGAATGTAGATGCCCCCATCCCCTCCGGCACGCTCATTGCCACTCTTTTCCTTCCCTCTCCCATCATGGCAGCCCTAAACTCCAGAACTGCCCGGAATGTCTCCTCCGGATTGGTTCCCATCTTCATTTTGAAGATGGCCCGCTCCTCCTCCCTCATCTTGTTCTCCCCATTCCGTACCCTGACTGATTCGATAATGCAGCCAGGGAAGTCCTTCAACTCCAGCAATTCAGGGTACCTTGCCCTGAATCTACTGGCTTCTCCCCTCTTCATTTCCGAGTCATCCTCCTGGCACCAGACTGCCAGGTCCCAGTTCTTACTGGCCTCCAGAAGGTTCCCACTGGCTTCCTGCGTCGTCCTATAGGCAGACGCATTCCACCGTTGGGAAATTAACCCTTTGGTTTGCCCCCAATCATGTTCCTTGGACTCAAGAGCCTTCACCTCCAGCTTTCCTTCTTTCAGCTCTCTTTCCGTACATTTCTCACATTTTTTGTTTTCCAATTCCTGGATCCTGGCTTCTTGATCCTTCCTGTACGCCTCGAATTCGGCGTCCCTCATTTTTCTGTACACCTCCAGTTCAAGGTTCAATTGTCCTTCGCCTTTCCCCGGTGACGTTTGGCTCTCCACACTGGTCTTAGGAGCCTCCACATTCAGCCATCCTCGGTCATTAAGCCATTCTTTCATTTTTTGCCTTTTGAAAAGGGCCACCTTCCTCTGCAGCTCCTTGATAAGGTCCTTCATCTCCTTTTTCGTATTGGACGTTATGTCTAACTGCCTCTTGAGGTCCTGTGCAATTTTGGTTACCCCCTCAATCGTCTCCAGGAGCCAGATTCCCATGGGGTCACGCATCTTTCTGTTCGCCCCCTCCTCGTTGTCCGTCCTCTTCCTTTTGGTTCCTCCTTCCAGGGAGTTTGCTCTCCGCAGATCAACGTGTTCCTCCTCCTTGTACACCAGATCAATGACTGCCACGTTGCTATTGCGCCTAGCCTTAACTGCTTCCTCCACCGGCGTACTTGGAGACGACTGGCATCCTTTCGATTCTGGCAATTGCCCCGAGCCTTGCCCCATCCTAAAGGAGAGAGGAATCCTAGGCATTGCCTTCCCCAGTGTCGTTGGTTTCCCATCTTCCTTAACCGTATCCATGTCCGTTGCCAATTTGCCGTCATTACCTTTTTCCTTACCATTTCCATTGTTTTTAAATTCAGATTCCATTTCAATTCCCACGAATATGGGACGAAAGTCGGTCGCCCTGGAGGTGACGCCCATCCTCCAGGGAAGAGGACTTATCTTCCACCCGGGGGGCCTCCAGTCCCGGGTGGTTACCGTTAGCGACTCACTAACGTGGAGCCATTCATCCCTTCGGCACGGTATAACACCTTAGGATTCCGTGGGACTCAGTACATCAGGGGTGCCCAAAGGCCCTGACGGTTTTAACGACTTTACTCTCGGTTATTTTATAGGGGTTTTCTCCCCGCAGGACGGCCATCTAAGGCAAGCCTCCCGCTTCGGGAGACTCCACAACGTACCCTCAGTCGCGCTCAGCTGAAGGTTTTTGAAGTGGAGGCCCGATTTACGGTATTGACGTTAGGACACGCACCTCCTTCCGTAGCTCGGTAGCCCCGGGTTCGCCATTTCCCGATCTGCCAGTCTGACTGGCAGATCCCTGGGGGGGAGGAAGGGGGAAGGGCAAGGAAGGGATCCAGGAAACCTATCGCCGCGACCCTGCACCAACTGCCCGCCTCTGAGCCGTCCTTTGCAGGAGCCTACCACTCCACAAGCCCGTTCGCTTGTGAAGGAGGAGGCTCCTGAGCCCCCCCACCAACGACAAGGTCTCACGGCTCCACGGGGGGGACCTGACCTGACCTGACCTGACCTGACCTGACCTGACCTGACCTGACCTGACCTGACCTGACCTGACCTGACCTGACCTGACCTGACCTGACCTGACCTGACCTGACCTGACCTGACCTGACCTGACCTGACCTGACCTGACCTGACCTGACCTGACCTGACCTGACCTGACCTGACCTGACCTGACCTGACCTGACCTGACCTGACCTGACCTGACCTGACCTGACCTGACCTGACCTGACCTGACCTGACCTGACCTGACCTGACCTGACCTGACCTGACCTGACCTGACCTGACCTGACCTGACCTGACCTGACCTGACCTGACCTGACCTGACCTGACCTGACCTTTTTTTTTTTTTTTTTTTTTTTTTTTTTTTTTATAGAGAGGGGGAAATACTGTTACGTACCTCCAGGCCCACGCTCAGGAAGGCCTGGAGAGTGTGGGACTCCCTGGCGGATGGTCGTCCAGTCCTACCCACTAAAACCCCTCTCGATGGAGTATTGCTCCACCCCTGGAACCGCCGTTAGGCATTACTTCAAGGGTGGTACTCCCACCTCACCTCCTATGGAGGCGTTCCCGTTCCCTCTCCTTCTCTTCCTTCCTCCGCATGATGCTTTCCATCATGCGGGCCACTGTCTCCCACTCGGATTGGCCGGCGAGCATCCCCCCAATGAGGTTTTCCTCGTCCGGCCACCAACCCAGGGTCCTCAAGACCGCCAACCTTTCTCCATCAAAGGCCTCGCACCGGAACAGGGTATGTTCCGGATCGTCCACCTCGTGGCCGCAGAACCAACAGGCAGGGGAGGCTTCCTTGCCGATCCGGGCAAGGTAGCTCCCGAAGCACCCGTGTCCGGTCAGCGCCTGGGTCACATGGAAACTGGTCCACCCGTGACCCCTGCCGACCCACAGCCGGGCGTCCGGAATGAGCCGCCTTGTCCAGGCACCCTTCCTTCCCTCTGCCCATCTCTGCTGCCACCTCTCCATAAGCGTTTTCCTAGTCTCAGTGGACGTCCGACCCTCTCTCCTCTGCTTTCTCTCGAGAATCAGCAAGTCGGGGGGCGGTATTCCGGAGATAACCCCCAACGCATCGGTCGAAACCGTCCGATACGCGGAGGCCACCCGTAGCCCCACCCTCCTCTGCACCCTCTCGAGAGCGGCCCTTCCGGCTTTGGCGTCAGCGGCCTGCGCCCAAGCGGGCGCCGCATACAGCAGCACGTTGTGCACCACTGCCGCATACAGCACCCTACAGCGCCCATCCGCCCCGCCTAGGTTGGGCATCAGCCTGGCCAGTTTCCCGGCCACTGCCTCCGCCTTCCGAGCTACCCTCCCCACGTGGGGAAGGAAGTTCATCCTTCTGTCCAGGTCAACCCCCAAGTACTTGATACTCGGTCGGACCCGGACAAAAGCGCCCCCTATTTGGAAGCCCTCCAGCCCAATCCTCCTACCACCGACTAGCAAGACTGCCTCGGTTTTGGCAGGAGCAACCTTGAGGCCATGGTCTTCCATCCATCCCAACACCCTCCCTGCCGACTCTTCCACCATCCGCCGAAGTTCTTCCTCGGTGCGAGCCATTGCCATGATCACCAGATCGTCGGCGAAGGCAACGGTCCTCGCACCCACGGGCAGCTCCAGCTCGAGGACGCCGTTGTACAGCACATTCCACAGGAGTGGTCCGAGGACCGACCCCTGCGGAACGCCGCACCCCACCCTCCTCGACCTGTTGGCCCCGCCATAGCGGATGGTCCTGTCGGACAGGTAGCTCTTGACCATGGCCACCATGCCCTCCTCCACCCGCATTCCCTCCAGGGCCGTCACGATGGCCTCCCATGAAGCACAATTGAAGGCGTTCTCGATATCCAGGGCGACGACGGCACAGAAGTCTTTACGACCCCAAGTGCCGGCGTTCGCCACCCTGGCGTATGCGAGAACGTCCTCCACGGCATCCATGGTCGACCTGCCCCTTCTGAAGCCGTACTGCCGATCAGACAGCACGCCCCTCTCTTCCAGATCCCGGCTTATCCTGTTCCGGATGATGGCTTCCAACAGCTTACCCGCAGAGCTTATGAGGGAAATAGGCCTATATTTCCCCCCGCCCTTTGGTATAAGCACCACCTTTGCTTCCTTCCAAACCGCTGGGAAAACACGGTTCTTCAGGCACAATCCCATCACCCCCGCCATCGCAGCAGGGGCCACCTCGACGGCCAATTTCACCACCTCTGCAGGCAGTCCATCCAGCCCCGGGGCCTTTCCCCCCTTGAGACCCCTGGATGCCTCCTGCACCTCCTCCACCGTCGCGATCGCCGCATTCCCATCGCTGAACGTACCCCTAGGGTCCTCCCATCGAGGAGGGTTTGATGTCGGAAAAAGCCGGCCGATGGCTTCCTCCTCCTCCTCCTCGGTTATCACCAGTCTGGACCCAACCTTCCCGGAGACGATTTTGTAGGCCCGTCCCCAGGGGTCACCCCGGACTTCATCGATCAGCCTGTCCCAAGCACGTCCCTTGGCGGCAGCGATCTCCGTCTTCAGGGCTTTCTTGGCGGACCGGTACTCGCCGAGCTTTGCGGTCCTGTCCCCCTCGGTCCTAGCACGGGTGAGCCCCCGCCTACAAGCGATGCACCTCCGCCGCGCCTCCGCGACCTCGGCACACCACCAGTAGACAGGCCTCCTCCCGGCCCTGGTGATCTTCCTAGGCAGGTACTCATCGCAGGCGACGGTCAAACGCCGCACTGCTTCTTCCGCCGAGAGATCCCTCTCGCCGTCGAGCACGCCTACCAGCCTTCTGGCCAGAGCTTCTCTGAGCCCATCTCTCCACATCCAGCCAGGTCCCTGGACGGCTCTGAGTCCTCTGCGGACGACACCGGTACTCAACCGAAAGGAGAGATAGCGATGGTCACTGAAGGAATCCTCGTCGAGAACCCTCCAATCTTCCAGCGCCATCCCCCCATCCAGTCTAGCGAAGGTGACGTCTATGACCGACGACCGTGTTCCGCCTGCTGCCATGGCCTCAAAGGTTGCCTGATTCCCGAGGTTTTCGACCCCGAGTCCCAGGCTCGCCATGGCTTCCTCCAGCACGGTTCCCCTGGAATCGGTAACCGACGACCCCCACGAAGCAGACTTCGCGTTGAAATCGCCTGCCACCACCAGGTTCCCCGTGTGGACCCTCAGCGCCCCCGTCAGCCTGCCCACGTATCTGCCGAACTGCTCTGACGTGCAGTTCGGAGACACATAGCAGCTGACGAGGACCAGGCCGGCCGCCCTTACCCAGACGTAACCTTCCCCCTTCCCGCTAGCCGTCACGCTGTCCTCTACTCTGATCGCGGCTGCCCCTCCATCTGCGACCAGCCACCCGCCCCTACCGACCCGCACCAGATTGGGCTCCTGGGCCAGGATGCACTTGACACCCAGGTCCAAGGAGACCCTTTCCAGCACGTCGTGGGCGAGGGCTCTCCGCCCCAGGTTAATCTGCAAGACCCTGCACACCATTGCTGGTGCCGGGTCCCGCAGCCACCTGGGCCGATCCTCCCTTGACGCCTTTCCTGGCCGCCACCGCATCTTTGTACCGGGGGCACTTCATTGATTCAGCCCTGTGCCCCTTGACCCCACAGAGGTAGCAAGCCTCCTGGTTGACACAGTCCCTAATCTTGTGCCCCGGCTCCCCGCACTTGTGGCAGGCCTCCACACCCTTGTGGGCACATTCCTTGGCCATGTGCCCAATTCTCCTGCAGAGGTGGCATCTCGGGAGCACAACCATCTCCTTCAGCCTCCAACGGTTCCAGCCCACTCCTATGCGCCCCCTCGCCAAGAGCGCATCGATGGCCCCAGTCCGCGCCGTGACGAAGGCGTGCTTCTCCCCCCTTATGTTCTCCCTGTTGCCGATCCTGACATCGACATCCTGGATCTGCAAGGCCATCCCCAATCCAGTCAGCTCTGAGACAATCGTGTTCTTGATGTCCTCACTTTCCGTCGTAGGGTCGACGTCCAGGATCATTGCGGTCTTTTTGGCCACCCTTTGTTCCATCTTAGCCACCTGCTGGAGCTTCACCCTCATCTGCTCCTTAAAGACTTTCCGTGCCTCCTCATTCTCGGCCTTGAATTTAATAAGGGCGTCCCCCGATTGTGTCCTGGACACCCTCGTGACCATCACGTTCTCAGGACTGACCGTGTTTTTAAGGCTCCTTATTATTTCCGCATATGTGGACCCGCCCTTTTCCCCTGTCTTCCTGAGAAGGATGGTTTCCTCGGCCCGTCCTCCGCCTCCTGATCGGCTCTCCCCCACAGCGTTGGGCCCCCCTCGTCTTCCGTCCAGGATGTCGATGGTCACCCCCTCCTCTTCGCCCCTGAGCACCACCTCCACAAGCTTGCGTGTCATGTGGCAGCTCGTCATGTCCGTGACGACGCACACCGCCTTCTTCCGTCCATGACGTTTCGCCACCTCAAGGATCCTCCTCAAGGCCTCCCTGGTTGCTACCGCTCCTACCTCCATTTTTGCCCTGTCCTCCAGCAGCATCACGTGTGTGAAATTGGAGTCACCCTCCTGCTCGGCCCCCTCCGCATCCAACAGACTGTTCTGAGTCTTAATGGTGTAGGCCTTGCCCGCCTCCATCTTACCCTTCTCAACCACTTCCCTCAACCTTGGGTGATCCCTCAGCATCCTACCTACCATCGGGTGCTTCTGTCCCTCCTTTCCCAACATGTAAATGACATCTCTTTCCTCACCCTCCATCTTGCTGATGTATTTGCACCTTCTGAAAGCCTTTTCCGGCCAACTCTCTCCAATGAGCTGGCCGAGTTCGGTATCGCTCAGGTCCCTGCCGATCTGCAACTCAATGTTGTGGACCCTCATCAGCGTGTCCACTTCCCCCTTTGACACCGTCTGAGTGCCCACGCTTCTCGCCGTCCCCATTTGGCCAGCAATCCCTCCCGCAGTGGTCTGGCACTCTACGTCATAGGTCGGCATTTCGACCCTCTGCCACCTGTGCTTATCAATCCATTTTCTTACGCTGTCATTTTTCAGGACCTCCACATTCTTACGCAGCCTCTTGATGAGGTCCTTCATTTCTGTTTTGGTGTTCGGGGTGTCGTCTAGCCTTTTCCCCAGAGCCAGCACGTTCTTGGTGATGTTGTCCATCGCCTCCAAGATCTTCGCACCTATAGGGTCACTCACCCTCTTAACGACACCCCCCTCGAAAGAGTCATCTACCCTCTTCCTCTTGGGAGGCCCCTCCAGAGAGTTGCTCCTCTTCAGTTCGACTGCCTCTGTTTCGTCATACACCATTTCCACTATCGAAACGTTGCTGTGCCTTCTCTGCTTGTTGATTCCTTGTGTTGTTGTTTTATTAATGTTACTCATATCTCTTCCCACGATCATGGGACGAAAGTCGGTCGCCCTGGAGGTGACGCCCATCCTCCAGGGAAGAGGACTTATCTTCCACCCGGGGGGCCTCCAGTCCCGGGTGGTTACCGTTCGCGACTCTCTGACGTGGAGCCATTCATCCCTTCGGCACGGTATAACACCTTAAGATTCCGTGGGACTAAATACACCAGGGGTGCCCAACGTCCCTGGCGGTTTTAACGAGTTTACTCTCGGTTATTTATAGGGGTTTTCTCCCCGCGGGTCAGCCAACTAAGGCAAGCCCCCCGCTTTGGGAGACTCTACAACGTACCCCCAGCCGCGCTCAGCTGGAGGTTTTTGAAGTAGAGGCCCAATTTACGGTGTTACGTTGGGGCACGCTCCTCCCTACGTAGCTCGGTATCCCCGGGTTCGCCATTACCCGATCCGCCAGCTGAGCTGAGGAATCCCTGGGGAGAAGGAAGGGGGGGATAGACGAAATGAGGGTTGTAAATGAGAAGGTACCTAGCCGTCGGAAATCCTAAGGCGTCGGCACCGAAAGACAAGAGGTGGTCTAGGGAGACCAATAGAAAGTCAGGAAAAGACAGAGGCGACTCTACACTAAGATCTGAAGATTCCAAAGAGTGTAGAGCCATAGGTAGAGATGAAGTATTTTGAGAGCATGGTCCGCGGTGGGGTTTTTGGGGATCTATCGGTGTTTTTAGGCACGTCCAATCCCCTTATCGCCGCCACTAACCATTCGCACAAGTACTCCTGGCCATTCCCTTATCAGCCATCTAAGGGACGCACCTGGTAGCTAGCCCTCCCTAGCCCCAGTTTAACAGAGGAAGGAAGGAAGAAAACATGTTTTATTACAGTTGGTTCTTAGCCCTCGGAAAGCCCTAATAGCATCGGAACCGAAAAATCAAGAAATGGTCTAGGTAGACCGATAGAAAGACGAGAAAAGAAAAGAGGTGACTCTACACAAAGATCTGAAGATTCGGAAAGAGTGTAGAGTCATAGACATTGAAGAGAAAGATTGGAGAGCTTGGTCCGCGGTGGGGTTTTTGGGGATCTATCAGTGTTTTTAGGCACGTCCAATCCCCTTATCACCACCACTAACCATTCGCACAAGTACTCCTGGCCATTCCCTTATCCGCCACGTGAGGGACGCGCCTGGTAGCTAGCTTCTCCCAAGCCCCAGGGACCTGACCTGACCTGACCTGACCTGACCTGACCTGACCTGACCTGACCTGACCTGACCTGACCTGACCTGACCTGACCTGACCTGACCTGACCTGACCTGACCTGACCTGACCTGACCTGACCTGACCTGACCTGACCTGACCTGACCTGACCTGACCTGACCTGACCTGACCTGACCTGACCTGACCTGACCTGACCTGACCTGACCTGACCTGACCTGACCTGACCTGACCTGACCTGACCTGACCTGACCTGACCTGACCTGACCTGACCTGACCTGACCTGACCTGACCTGACCTGACCTGACCTGACCTGACCTGACCTGACCTGACCTGACCTGACCTGACCTGACCTGACCTGACCTGACCTGACCTGACCTGACCTGACCTGACCTGACCTGACCTGACCTGACCTGACCTGACCTGACCTGACCTGACCTGACCTGACCTGACCTGACCTGACCTGACCTGACCTGACCTGACCTGACCTGACCTGACCTGACCTGACCTGACCTGACCTGACCTGACCTGACCTGACCTGACCTGACCTGACCTGACCTGACCTGACCTGACCTGACCTGACCTGACCTGACCTGACCTGACCTGACCTGACCTGACCTGACCTGACCTGACCTGACCTGACCTGACCTGACCTGACCTGACCTGACCTGACCTGACCTGACCTGACCTGACCTGACCTGACCTGACCTGACCTGACCTGACCTGACCTGACCTGACCTGACCTGACCTGACCTGACCTGACCTGACCTGACCTGACCTGACCTGACCTGACCTGACCTGACCTGACCTGACCTGACCTGACCTGACCTGACCTGACCTGACCTGACCTGACCTGACCTGACCTGACCTGACCTGACCTGACCTGACCTGACCTGACCTGACCTGACCTGACCTGACCTGACCTGACCTGACCTGACCTGACCTGACCTGACCTGACCTGACCTGACCTGACCTGACCTGACCTGACCTGACCTGACCTGACCTGACCTGACCTGACCTGACCTGACCTGACCTGACCTGACCTGACCTGACCTGACCTGACCTGACCTGACCTGACCTGACCTTTTTTTTTTTTTTTTTTTTTTTTTTTTTTTTTTATTTTTTTTTTTTTTTATAGAGAGGGGGAAATACTGTTACGTACCTCCAAGCCTACACTCAGGAAAGCCTGGAGAGTGTGGGACTCCCTGGCGGATGGTCGTCCAGTCCTACCCACTAAAAACCCCTCTCGATGGAGTATTGCTCCACCCCTGGAACCGCCGTTAGGCATTACTTCAAGGGTGGTACTCCCACCTCACCTCATATGGAGGCGTTCCCGTTCCCTCTCCTTCTCTTCCTTCTTCCGCATGATGCTTTCCATCATGCGGGCCACTGTCTCCCACTCGGATTGGCCGGCGAGCATCCCCCCAATGAGGTTTTCCTCGTCCGGCCACCAACCCAGGGTCCTCAAGACCGCCAACCTCTCTCCATCGAAGGCCTCGCACCGGAACAGGGTATGTTCCGGATCGTCCACATCATGGCCGCAGAACCAGCAGGCAGGGGAGGCCTCCCTACCTATTCGGGCAAGGTAGCTCCCGAAGCACCCGTGTCCGGTCAGCGCCTGAGTCATGTGGAAATTCGTCCACCCGTGACCCCGGCCGACCCACAGCCGGACGTCGGAAATGAGCCGCCTTGTCCAGGCACCCTTCCTTCCCTCTGCCCATCTCTGCTGCCATTTGTCCATCATTGCCTTTCTGGCCTCGGTGGACGTCCGTCCCTCTCTCCTTTGCTTCCTCTCGAGAATCAGCAAGTCGGGGGGCGGTATTCCGGAGATCACCCCCAACGCATCGGTCGATACCGTCCGATACGCGGAGGCTACCCGTAGCCCCACCCTCCTCTGCACCCTCTCGAGAGCGGCCCTTCCGGTTTTGGTGTCAGCGGCCTGCGCCCAAGCGGGCGCCGCATACAGCAGCACGTTGTGCACCACTGCCGCATACAGCACCCTACAGCGCCCATCCGCCCCGCCCAGGTTGGGCATCAGCCTGGCCAGTTTCCCGGCCACTGCCTCCGCCTTCCGAGCTACCCTCCCTACGTGGGGAAGGAAGTTCATCCTTCTGTCCAAGTCAACCCCCAAGTACTTAATACTCGGTTGGACCCGGACAAAAGCGCCCCCTATTCGGAAGCCCTCCAGCCCGATCCTCCTACCTCCGACTAGCAAAACTGCCTCGGTTTTGGCAGGAGCTACCTTAAGGCCATGGTCTTCCATCCAACCCAACACCCTCCCTGCCGACTCTTCGACCATCCGCCGAAGTTCTTCCTCGGTGCGAGCCATTGCCATGATCACCAGATCATCGGCGAAGGCAACGGTCCTCGCACCCACCGGCAGCTCTAGCTCGAGGACGCCGTTGTACAGCACATTCCACAGGAGCGGTCCGAGAACCGACCCCTGCGGAACGCCGCACCCCACGCTCCTCGACCTGTTGGCCCCGCCATAGCGGATGGTCCTGTCGGACAGGTAGCTTTTGACCATGGCCACCATGCCCTCCTCCACCCGCATTCCCTCCAGGGCCGTCGCAATGGCCTCCCATGAAGCACAGTTGAAGGCGTTCTCGATATCCAGGGCGACGACGGCACAGAAGTCTTTACGACCCCAAGTGCCGGCGTTCGCTACCCTGGCGTACGCGAGCACGTCCTCCACGGCATCCATGGTCGACCTGCCCCTTCTGAAGCCGTACTGCCGATCAGACAGCACGCCCCTCTCTTCCAGATCCCGGCTTATCCTGTTCCGGATGATGGCTTCCAACAGCTTACCCGCAGTGCTTATGAGGGAAATAGGCCTATATTTCCCCCCGCCCTTTGGTATAAGCACCACCTTTGCTTCCTTCCAAACCGCTGGGAAAACACGGTTCTTCAGGCACGATCCCATCACCCCCGCCATCACAGCAGGGGCCACCTCGACGGCCAATTTTACGACCTCAGCAGGCAGGCCATCCAGCCCAGGGGCTTTCCCTCCCCTGAGGCCCCTGGATGCCTCCTGCACCTCCTCCACCGTCGTGATCGCCGCATCCCCAACGCTGAATGTGCCCCTAGGGTCCTCCCATCGAGGAGGGTTCGATGTCGGAAAAAGCCGGCCGATGGCTTCCTCCTCCTCCTCCTCGGTTATCACCAGTCTGGACCCGACCTTCCCGGAGACGATCCTGTAGGCCCGTCCCCAGGGGTCACCCCGGACTTCATCGATCAGCCTGTCCCAAGCACGTCCCTTGGCGGCAGCGATCTCCGTCTTCAGGGCTTTCTTGGCGGACCTGTACTCGCCGAGCCTTGCGGTCCTCGCCTCATCGGTCCTAGCACGGGTGAGCCTCCGCCTACAAGCGATGCACCTCCGCCGCGCCTCCGCGACCTCGGCACACCACCAGTAGACAGGTCTCCTCCCGGCCCTGGTGATCTTCCTAGGCAGGCACTCATCGCAGGCGACGGTCAAACGCCGCACTGCTTCTTCCGGCGAGAGGTTCGTCTCGCCGTCGAGCATGCCTACCAGCCTTCTGGCCAGAGCTTCTCTGAGCCCCTCTCTCCACATCCAGCCAGGTCCCTGGACGGCTCTGAGTCCTCTGCGGACAGCACCGGTACTCAACCGAAAGGAGAGATAGCGATGGTCACTGAAGGAATCCTCGTCGAGAACCCTCCAATCCTCCAGCACCATCCCACCACCCAGTCTAGCGAAGGTTACGTCTATGACAGACGACCGTGTTCCGCCTGTTGCCATGGCCTCAAAGGTTGCCTGGTTCCCGAGATTTTCAACCTCGAGTCCCAGGCTCGCCATGGCTTCCTCCAGCACGGTTCCCCTGGAATCGGTAACCGACGACCCCCACGAAGCAGACTTCGCGTTGAAGTCGCCGGCCACCACCAGGTTTCCCGTGTGGACCCTCAGTGCCTCCGTCAACCTGCCCACGTATCCGCCGAACTGCTCTGACGTGCAGTTCGGAGACACATAGCAGCTGACGAGCACCAGGCCGGCCGCCCTTACCCAGACGTAACCTTCGCCCTTCCCGCTAGCCGTCACGCTGTCCTCTACTCTGATCGCGGCTGCCCCTCCATCTGCGACTAGCCACCCGCCCCTACCGACCCTCGCCAGATTGGGCTCCTGGGCCAGGATGCACTTGACACCCAGGTCCAAGGAAACCCTCTCCAGCACGTCGTGGGCGAGGGCTCTCCGTCCCAGGTTAATCTGCAAGACCCTGCACACCATTGCTGGTGCCGGGTCCCGCAGCCCCCTGGGCCGATCCTCCCTTGATGCCTCTGGAAGCCACCACCGCCTCTTTGAACCGGGGGCACCTCATGGACTCCGCCTTGTGCCCCTTCGCACCACACAGGTAGCAAGCCTCCTGGTTGGTGCAGTCCTTGACCCTGTGCCCCGGTTCCCCGCACCTGTGGCAGGCCTCCACACCTTTGTGGACACACTCCTTGGCCATGTGTCCAATCCTCTTGCAAAGGTGGCATCTTGGGAGCGCCACCATCTCCCTAACCCGCCAGCGGTTCCATCCTGTCCCAATGCGCTTCTTTGTAAGAAGCGCATCGATGGCCCCAGCCCGCGTTGTCAGGAAGGCGTGCCTCTCCCCCCGGACATTCTCCCTAGCGCCGATTCTGACCAGGACCTCCTCACTCTCCACGGTCGTCCCCATCCTGGCCAACTCGGACACAACCGTTCTCTGGATTTCTCCTATTTCTGTGGCCGGATCCAGGTCGAGGAGCATAGCCGTCTTCCTGGCCACGCGGTGCTCCACTTTGGCCACCTGCTGGAGCTTTTCCTTTATTTGCATCTTGAATGCCTTCCGTGCTTCGGGGTCCTTGGTTTTAAACTTCACAAGGGCCTCCCCCTTTTGGGTTTTGGACACCCTTGTGACGACCACGTTTTCGGCGCTGACACCACTCCTCAGGCTCCTGATGATGTCCGCGTAACTGGACCCCTCAGGCCTGAGCAGGACGGTTTCTTCCCCTCCCGCTCCTCCTGCACGGCTTGCTCCAGCAGTGTTGGAGCCCCCTCGCCTGCCGGCCACGATGTCGATGGTGACATCCTCCTCCTCCTTCCTCAGTACAATTTCCAGTACCTTTCGGACGGTGTCTGTCAGCGCCACATCGGTGACAACACACACCGCCCTTTTCCGTCCATGGCGCCTCTCCACATCCATGGCCTTCTTCACGGCTTCCATGGTTGCCTTCGCTCCCTCTTCCAACCTCTCCTTCCCCTCTAGCGCCATGAGGTGTGTGAGGTTACTTTCCTCTTCTTCCTCTTCGCCCTCCTCGGCCAGGAGGCTGTTCCTTGTCAAGAGGGTGTAGGTCTTCCCTCCCTCCATCTCTCCCTTTTCGACCATGGTCCTTAGTTTAGGATGGTCACTCAGCATCCTGCTTACCAAAGGATGCCTGTGACCATCCTTCCCCACCATGTAGATGGTGTCCCTATCTTTCTCTTCCATCTTGTTAAGGTACCTACACCTCCTGTAGGTCTCCTCCGGCCATTTTTTGAGGATCAGCTTACCGACCTCTTCCTGGCTCAGGTCCCGGCTCAGCTGACCCTCTATTTCGGCAACCACTGTCTGCCGCCTTGCCTCCTCACTGGTGACCGTTTGTGTGCCGCTTGTCACCTTCTTGGTTGCCTCCCCATTTCCTCCGGTACTTCTCAACTCCTCCATTTCCTGGCGCAGTTTCCTTATTTCCTCTTCGGCGGTCCTGAGTTGGCTGACCGCCAAAGCTTTGGAGTCCTGCGCCGAACGGAGGTCCATATTCATCTCTTCCATCTTAGCGAGGTCCATTACAGCCCTGTCCAGCCAGTCTTCTAGACCGGACATCAGCGCCACCTCCTTGCTAATGTTTTTTGAGGCGGTGCATATTTCACCCTTCACATTGTATCCAGTTTTGCAGCAGTTCTCGAGGCTTCTGGCGTGTTTTTTTGCCCGGCCAATCGCTTTTTTCAGCTCCGCGCCAGCTGAGCTACCCTTCGGAACAGTAGGACTGGACAGGCCCTTCCTCTTCTTAGGTTTGGACCCCTCAACAGGGGTTGTCTGAGGGGTGCCGGACTTCTCCACCGACCTCTCCCTTTTGTCATCCCACACAAATTCGTACTCACCGGTGTTCCCTGGTGTCGTGGGAGACGCAGTCCCCGGGGTTGTGGCCGACGAGTTGCTACTCTTCCCTGCACCCTGCGGGATGATGAGCGACAACCTACTCGGCATCGTTCTTCCTAGGATTTTTTCGGTTTCCAGGACGCCCAGTGGGTAAAACACCGACCTCTCTTTATTGGAATCCTTCACTCCTCCTTCCTTTTCCATCGCCGTTTCGTCTTCATTTTTCTTAGCTCCGTCCTTCTTAATAATCTTGTCTGTATTTATATTTTTATCCATGTCTGTTCCCACGATCATGGGACGAAAGTCAGTCGCCCTGGAGGTGACGCCCATCCTCCAGGGAAGAGGACTTATCTTCCACCCGGGGGGCCTCCAGTCCCGGGTGGTTACCGTTCGCGACTCTCTGACGTGGAGCCATTCATCCCTTCGGCACGGTATAACACCTTAAGATTCCGTGGGACTAAATACACCAGGGGTGCCCAACGTCCCTGGCGGTTTTAACGACTTTACTCTCGGTTATTTATAGGGGTTTTCTCCCCGCGGGTCAGCCAACTAAGGCAAGCCCCCCGCTTCAGAAAACTCTACAACGTACCCCCAGTCGCGCTCAGCTGGAGGTTTTTGAAGTAGAGGCCCGATTTACGGTGTTACGTTGGGGCACGCTCCTCCCTACGTAGCTCGGTATCCCCGGGTTCGCCATTACCCGATCCGCCAGCTGAGCTGAGGAATCCCTGGGGAGAAGGAAGGGGGAATAAATGAAATGAGGGTTGTAAATGAGAAGGTACCTAGCCGTCGGAAATCCTAAGGCGTCGGCACCGAAAGACAAGAGGTGGTCTAGGGAGACCGACAGAAAGTCAGGAAAAGACAGAGTCGACTCTACACTAAGATCTGAAGGTTCCAAAGAGTGTAGAGACATAGGTAGAGATGGAATATTTTGAGAGCATGGTCCACGGTGGGGTTTTTGGGGATCTATCGGTGTTTTTAGGCACGTCCAATCCCCTTATCACCGCCACTAACCATTCGCACAAGTACTCCTGGCCATTCCCTTATCAGCCACCTAAGGGACACACCTGGTAGCTAGCCCTCCCTAGCCCCAGTTTGACAGAGGAAGGAAGGAAGAAAACATGTTTTGTTACAGTTGGTTCTTAGCCCTCGGGAAGCCCTAATAGCATCGGAACCGAAAAATCAAGAAATGGTCTAGGTAGACCGATAGAAAGACGAGAAAAGAAAAGAGGTGACTCTACACAAAGATCTGAAGATTCGGAAAGAGTGTAGAGTCATAGACATTGAAGAGAAAGATTGGAGAGCTTGGTCCGCGGTGGGGTTTTTGGGGATCTATCGGTGTTTTTAGGCACGTCCAATCCCCTTATCACCGCCACTAACCACTCGCAACGAGTACTCATGGCCATTCCCTTATCCGCCACGTGAGGGACGCGCCTGGTAGCTAGCTTCTCCCAAGCCCCAGGGACCTGACCTGACCTGACCTGACCTGACCTGACCTGACCTGACCTGACCTGACCTGACCTGACCTGACCTGACCTGACCTGACCTGACCTGACCTGACCTGACCTGACCTGACCTGACCTGACCTGACCTGACCTGACCTGACCTGACCTGACCTGACCTGACCTGACCTGACCTGACCTGACCTGACCTGACCTGACCTGACCTGACCTGACCTGACCTGACCTGACCTGACCTGACCTGACCTGACCTGACCTGACCTGACCTGACCTGACCTGACCTGACCTGACCTGACCTGACCTGACCTGACCTGACCTG
This sequence comes from Diaperis boleti, assembly GCA_963583935.1. NCBI lineage: Eukaryota > Metazoa > Arthropoda > Insecta > Coleoptera > Tenebrionidae > Diaperis > Diaperis boleti. Next base: position 51,455,061 of record OY757249.1, on the reverse strand, counting down.
ACCTGACCTGACCTGACCTGACCTGACCTGACCTGACCTGACCTTTTTTTTTTTTTTTTTTTTTTTTTTTTTTTTTTTAGAGAGGGGGAAATACTGTTACGTACCTCCAGGCCCACGCTCAGGAAGGCCTGGAGAGTGTGGGACTCCCTGGCGGATGGTCGTCCAGTCCTACCCACTAAAAACCCCTCTCGGTAGAGTATAGCTCCACCCCCGGAACCGCCGTTAGGCATTACTTCGAGGGTGGTACTCACACCTCACCTCCTGTTAAGGCGTTCCCTTTCTCTCTCGGTCTCTTCCTTGCGTCTCATGATGTTCCGCACCATGCGAGCGACCGCATCCCATTCGGACTGGCCGGTGAGCATCCCCTCAATGAGGTTCTCCTCCTCCGGCCACCAACCCAGGATTTTCCAAGCCGCCAACCTTTCGCCATCAAAGGCCTCGCATCGGAACAGAGTGTGCTCCGGATCGTCCACATCATGGTCACAGAACCAACAAGCAGGGGAGGTCTCCTTGCCAATCCGGGCAAGGTAGCTCCCAAAACACCCGTGTCCGGTCAGCGCCTGAGTCACATGGAAGCTTGTCCACCCGTGACCCCGGCCGACCCACAGCCGAATGTCTGGAATGAGCCGCCTTGTCCAGGCACCCTTCCTTCCCTCTGCCCATCTGCTCTGCCACCCGTCCAGTAGCGCTCTCCTGGCGTCCGTGGACGTCCACCCCTCTCTCCTCAGCTTTCTCTCGAGAATCAGCAGATCGGGGGGCGGTATTCCGGAAATCACCCCCAGCGCATCGGTCGACACCGTCCGATACGCGGAGGCTACCCGTAGCCCCACCCTCCTCTGCACCCTCTCGAGAGCGGCCCTTCCGGTCTTGGTATCTGCAGCCCGCGCCCAAGCAGGCGCCGCATACAGCAGCACGTTGTGCACGACTGCTGCATACAGCACCCTACAGCGCCCATCCGCCCCTCCCAGGTTGGGCATCAGCCTGGCCAGTTTCCCGGCCACTGCCTCCGCCTTCCGAGAAACCCTTCCCACATGCGGCAGGAAGGTCATCCTCCTATCCAGGTCAACCCCCAAGTACTTCATACTGGGTTGGACCCGGACAAGAGCGCCCCCTATTCGGAAGCCCTCCAAGTCGATCCTCCTGCCTCCGATAAGCAAGATTGCCTCGGTTTTGGCAGGAGCTACCTTGAGGCCATGGTCATTAAGCCAGCCCATCACCCTCTCTGCCGCCTCTTCAACCATCCGCTTGAGATCTTCACCGGTGCGAGCCATTGCCATAATCACCAGATCGTCGGCGAAGGCAACGGTCCTCGCACCCACCGGCAACTCCAACTCGAGGACGCCGTTGTACAATACATTCCACAGGAGTGGTCCAAGAACCGACCCCTGCGGAACGCCACACCCGACGTTCCTCGTCCTGTCTCCGGCGCCATAGCGGATGGTCCTACCCGATAAGTAGCTCCTGACCATGGCCACCAGGCCCCCATGCACTCCCATCCCCTCTAAGGCAGTCACTATGGCCCCCCATGACGCACAGCCGAAGGCGTTCTCCACGTCTAGGGCAACAGCGGCACAGTAGTCTTTTCGACCCCATGCCCCAGCGTTTGCCACCCCAGCGTATGCAAGAACGTCCTCAATTGCGTCAATGGTTGACCTACCACCCCGAAAACCATACTGCCTATCGGAGAGCACACCCCTCTCCTCCAGGTCAGCCCCTATCCGATTCCGGACGATGGACTCGAGGAGCTTTCCCGCAGAGCTTATGAGGGAAATTGGGCGGAATTTCCCCCCACTCTTTGGGATTAGCACCACCCGAGCCACCTTCCAAATGTCCGGGAAAACCCCACTCTCCAAACAGGATCCCATCACCCCCGCCATAGTGTCGGGGGCCACCTCAACGGCCAATTTAACTACTTCGGCCATAAGTCCATCCAGTCCAGGGGCCTTCCCCCCCTTCAATCCGCCCGCAGCCCTGTCCAGTTCCTCCTTACCCACCCTCGCCCAACCTGGGTCGATGCGGACATCCCGGGGCTCCCACCGTGGGGGGTCCTCGTCCGGAAAGAGTCCGTTAATTGCCACCTCCTCCTCTTCCTCCGTAATGATAGGCCTGGCACCAAGCCTGCCCGTGACAATCCTATAAGCCCTGCCCCAAGGGTCGTTTCCAACCTCGCCAATAAGATTGTCCCAGGCCCGTCCCTTGGCTGCAGCCACCTCCTTTTTTAGCTCTCTTTTGGCTGCCCTATATTCCCTCTGCCTTTCAGCACGGGTCCGTTCGTTCCTAGCCCGGGTGAGTTTCCTCCTACTGGCGATGCACTTCCGTCTCGCTTCCGCGACTTCGGCGCACCACCAGTACACAGGTCTCTTCCCAGGCCCAGGTGTCTTTCGAGGTAAGCAGCCATCGCAGGCCTCCACCATCCTTCTAACGGCCTCATCCGGTGAGATGTCCACATCCCCGCCCAGCCCCTCGTACAATCTAGCTGCCAATTTATCCCTCAGGTCCCCCCTCCAAATCCATCCCCGAGCCGGTGGAACTCCAGGCCCATTCGCCATCCCATCGGCATCGACCCCGTACGTAATGTACTTATGATCGCTGCAAGAGTCCATCTCGTCCATAACCCTCCACTCCCTTATGGTCAGCCCCTGCCTTAATCTGGTGAAGGTGACGTCGACCACGGACCTTAGGGTCCCATCTACCCTGATGGCTTCAAACGTAGCGGTGTTGCCCCTATTTTCCACCATCAGTCCCAAGCTGGCCATGGCCTCCTCTAATACGGTTCCCCTGGCATCCGTCACCGACGAACCCCACAAAGTCGACTTCGCGTTGAAGTCGCCGGCAACAACCAGGTTCCCCGTATGGCACCCCAGAGCGGCCGTCAGCTCGCCGACGTATTCCCCAAACTGTTCCACAGTACAGTTTGGAGACACGTAGCAGCTCACAAGCACCAAGCCGTCAACCCTCACCCAGACGTATCCCCTGCCAATACCCCTTGCAGCGATCTTGCCCCTGGACCGGACAGCGACCGTTCCCTCTCGATCCCTTACCCATCCCCCGGCGCCGACCCTTGCTAGGTTTGGTTCCTGGACCAAGATGTGGTCAGCACCCAGGTCCAAGGAGACCTTTTCTAGCATGTCATGGGCAAGCGCCCTACGCCCCAGGTTGATCTGAAGGATCCTAACTACCATTAGGACCCATAGACCCCCGGAGCTCCTGGACCACCTTGTTATATGCCGGGCAGGCCATAGAACCAGCCCTATGCCCGTCCTTGCTGCAGAGATAGCACCTTGGAGATTTGGTGCACTCCGCAACTCTATGGCCCTCTCCGCAGCACCTAAGGCACTTGTCCCCCAGATCCAACCTCTTTTCCTTACATTTACGAGCCAGATGCCCGTAACCCAGGCAGTTATAGCACTTTTCAGGGGTCAAGAAGGGCTTTAGAGGACATCTTGTCCAGCCCACCCTAATACTCCCAAGTACCAGCAACTGCCTGGCCACGCGTTCACCCATTATCATCGTGGCCCACTGCCTCCCCTGGTTCGTTTTTAGGGAGACTCTTATGTCCCCAACATTCTCCTTACTGACCGCCCCGCTTTTCACAAGAGCCTCCCTGATTTCGTCCTCCGTGACCGCGGTGTCGAGATTGTTCAAGGCGATCACCGCCCTGCCCGTCTCCACCCTTATTTTTGCTTCCCCTTTGAGGACCTTCGCCATGTCGTTTTTCAGCTTGTTTGCCGCGTCAGTTCCTCCTCCAGCCAGTACCACCCTTATATGTCCCTCCTTGGTCTTTCCCACCGTTTTAACGTTGACCCCCAAGTTCTCAAGGTCAATGTCTTTTTTTAACGTTCTTAGTGTGTTAGCATAGGATGCTGCGTCCCGGGGAGTTTCTATTACAACCGTGGTTTTGGTTGCTGCAGGTCTGCTTTTCGGCTTGTCCTGGCCTGACCCAGCCTGACCTCCGGTTTTATCCCAACTCACATCGTACATCGTGATGTGCACGTTTGTGTCCCGCATGACACGCTCCACTAGTTTCCTTACGACTCCGAATCTGTGTTTGTAGCCATACAGCAACTGTATACTCTCACACCCATTAGCTTCTGCCGCCTTCTTGAGGGACCCTAGGGCTTTTATGACGGCCTGCACTGTGCTGTCCTCCCAGTCGTCTTCCTTGTCAACCATTTCTTTGTCCATCCCCGTAAAAAAGGTAATTTGCCTCTCCATATTATTGGCTGTTTCCCCCATTTCTGCATCCTCTACAGCCAAGCTCCAGTTAAGGACATATGCCGTTTTTCCATATGTCGGATTGCCCTTGTTTATTAGCTCACGAGCATTGGGGTGAGTACCAATTAACTCCATTAGCTTTGGGTGCTTCTTATCCTTTAGGGGATCCAAAAGCACTGCCGTATGAGTAGTAGAGGTTCCCTTTATTTCCTTCATTTTTCCCACCGATGTTATTTTATAAACCATTTCCGGCCAATCAGATTCCAACAGTTTCCTCATGGCCGCATCGTCCAGATCCTCCTTTTCCAACTCATCCCGGATCGTAGCCGCCGTAATCTCCTCCTCTATTTGAGAGGCCGTTGTCTGGGTACCTACTGTTGTAGTAGTTTTAAACGTAGTTTCCTGAATATTTTGCTTCTCGCACCTGCATTTTCCTCGCTCCTCCCTCCGATCGTTTTGGAGACTTAGTACGTAGTCGCTAATTTCTCTCAGCTGCTTCATACGATTTCGAAGCACTTTTGCTGAATCCTTTATCTCCCTCTTAGTATTTCTTTCTCGGGAGAACGAAAAGATTTTTCGTGACGCATCTTCCATTTCCTTAATCAGCTTTCTCATTTTAACGATCTTGTTTTTTCTTGTTTCTTCGTCGGTATTCACCTCTTCCTTCCTTTCAACAGGGGTGAAGTACCCATGTTCACCCCTTTTCCTTTTTATTGACCGACCGGTGTCATCATCCCATGCCAGGTCGATAGTCACGGCGTTGGGCGTTGCTAGTACCACTTCTTGGGAACTTCCCCTTCCCGGCGAAGTTACCACCTCAAACCTGCTCATCATACCTACCTTTTTAACCTCCTTCTCCGCTCCGTCAACCGAATCTCGTACCCGGGCCCCCGTCGGCGTTTCTAGGTGCTCCTCGGTGAGTTCTTGATGGTCCATTCGCTCGACCGGCTCAGGAGTCTTTCTTCCCTGTCCATCTTTTTTGTCTTGAGCATTAAGCTCCTCTTCCGTCCTGTCCAAGTTTGTTAAATTTAAATTATCAAAATCCATATTTAGTCCCACGCGTATGGGACGAAAATCGGTCGCCCTGGAGGTGACGCCCATCCTCCAGGGAAGAGGACTTATCTTCCACCCGGGGGGCCTCCAGTCCCGGATGGTTACCGTTAGCGACTCTCTGACGTGGAGCCATTCATCCCTTCGGCACGGTATAACACCTTAAGATTCCGTGGGACTAAATACACCAAGGGTGCCCAACGTCCCTGGCGGTTTTAACGAGTTTACTCTCGGTTATTTATAGGAGTTTTCTCCCCGCGGGTCAGCCAACTAAGGCAAGCCCCCCGCTTCGGGAGACTCTACAACGTACCCCCAGGCGCGCTCAGCTGGAGGTTTTTGAAGTAGAGGCCCGATTTACGGTATTACGTTGGGGCACGCTCCTCCCTACGTAGCTCGGTATCCCCGGGTTCGCCATTACCCGATCCGCCAGCTGAGCTGAGGGATCCCTGGGGAGAAGGAAGGGGGGGGATAGACGAAATGAGGGTTGTAAATGAGAAGGTACCTAGCCGTCGGTAACTCCTAAGGCGTCGGCACCGAAGACAAGAGGTGGTCTAGGGAGACCGAGAAAAAGTCAGGAAAAGACAGAGTAGACTCTACACTAAGATCTGAAGATTCCAAAGAGTGTAGAGACATAGGTAGAGATGAAATGTTTTGAGAGCATGGTCCACGGTGGGGGTTTTTGGGGATCTATCGGTGTTTTTAGGCACGTCCAATCCCCTTATCACCGCCACTAACCATTCGCACAAGTACTCCTGGCCATTCCCTTATCAGCCACCTAAGGGACGCACCTGGTAGCTAGCCCTCCCTAGCCCCAGTTTGACAGAGAAAGGAAGGAGGAAGACATGTTTTATTTCAGTTGGTTCTTAGCCCTCGGAAAGCCCTAATGGCATCAGAACCGAAAAATTAAGAAGTGGTCCAGGGAGACCGATAGAAAGACGAGAAAAGAAAAGAGGTGACTCTACACAAAGATCTGAAGATTCGGAAAGAGTGTAGAGTCATAGACATTGAAGAGAAAGATTGGAGAGCTTGGTCCGCGGTGGGGTTTTTGGGGATCTATCGGTGTTTTTAGGCACGTCCAATCCCCTTATCACCGCCACTAACCACTCGCAACGAGTACTCATGGCCATTCCCTTATCCGCCACGTGAGGGACGCGCCTGGTAGCTAGCTACTCCCAAGCCCCAGGGACCTGACCTGACCTGACCTGACCTGACCTGACCTGACCTGACCTGACCTGACCTGACCTGACCTGACCTGACCTGACCTGACCTGACCTGACCTGACCTGACCTGACCTGACCTGACCTGACCTGACCTGACCTGACCTGACCTGACCTGACCTGACCTGACCTGACCTGACCTGACCTGACCTGACCTGACCTGACCTGACCTGACCTGACCTGACCTGACCTGACCTGACCTGACCTGACCTGACCTGACCTGACCTGACCTGACCTGACCTGACCTGACCTGACCTGACCTGACCTGACCTGACCTGACCTGACCTGACCTGACCTGACCTGACCTGACCTGACCTGACCTGACCTGACCTGACCTGACCTGACCTGACCTGACCTGACCTGACCTGACCTGACCTGACCTGACCTGACCTGACCTGACCTGACCTGACCTGACCTGACCTGACCTGACCTGACCTGACCTGACCTGACCTGACCTGACCTGACCTGACCTGACCTGACCTGACCTGACCTGACCTGACCTGACCTGACCTGACCTGACCTGACCTGACCTGACCTGACCTGACCTGACCTGACCTGACCTGACCTGACCTGACCTGACCTGACCTGACCTGACCTGACCTGACCTGACCTGACCTGACCTGACCTGACCTGACCTGACCTGACCTGACCTGACCTGACCTGACCTGACCTGACCTGACCTGACCTGACCTGACCTGACCTGACCTGACCTGACCTGACCTGACCTGACCTGACCTGACCTGACCTGACCTGACCTGACCTGACCTGACCTGACCTGACCTGACCTGACCTGACCTGACCTGACCTGACCTGACCTGACCTGACCTGACCTGACCTGACCTGACCTGACCTGACCTGACCTGACCTGACCTGACCTGACCTGACCTGACCTGACCTGACCTGACCTGACCTGACCTGACCTGACCTGACCTGACCTGACCTGACCTGACCTGACCTGACCTGACCTGACCTGACCTGACCTGACCTGACCTGACCTGACCTGACCTGACCTGACCTGACCTGACCTGACCTGACCTGACCTGACCTGACCTGACCTGACCTGACCTGACCTGACCTGACCTGACCTGACCTGACCTGACCTGACCTGACCTGACCTGACCTGACCTGACCTGACCTGACCTGACCTGACCTGACCTGACCTGACCTGACCTGACCTGACCTGACCTGACCTGACCTGACCTGACCTGACCTGACCTGACCTGACCTGACCTGACCTGACCTGACCTGACCTGACCTGACCTGACCTGACCTGACCTTTTTTTTTTTTTTTTTTTTTTTTTATTGGAGAGAGGGGGAAAATACAGTTACGTACCTCCAGGCCAACGCTCAGGAAAGCCTGGAGAGTGTGGGACTCCCTGGCGGATGGTCGTCCAGTCCTACCCACTAAAAAACCCCTCTCAATGGAGCATTATTCCACCCCCGGAACCGCCGTTAGGCATTACTTCAGAGGTGGTACTCCCCCCTACCTCATACCGAGGTTCTCCCGCTCCCTTTCCGTGGCTTCCTTCCGCCGCATGATGTTTTCCACCATGCGGACCACCACATCCCATTCGGACTGGCCGGTGAGCATCCCCTCAACGAGGTTCTCCTCCTCCGGCCACCAACCCAGGGCTTTAAACACCTCCAGCCGCTCACCATCCCAGGCCTCGCAGCGGAACAAGGTATGTTCCGGATCATCCACGTCATGGTCGCAGAACCAGCAGGACGCCGATGCTTCCTTGCCTATACGGACAAGGTAGCTGCCGAAGCATCCGTGTCCGGTCAGCGCTTGGGTCAGGTGGAAGTTGACACCACCGTGACCCCGGCCGACCCACAGCCGGACGTCGGGAATCAGCCGCCTTGTCCAGGCACCCTTCATCCCAGCCTCCCACCTGGTCTGCCACGAATCCAGGAGTGTCCTCCTGGCTTCTGTGGACGTCCGTCCCTCCCTTCGCTGCTTTCTCTCCAGGATCAGCAGGTCAGAAGGTGGTATCCCGGATATCACCCCCAGCGCCTCGGACGACACTGTCCGATACGCGGAGGCAACCCGTAGTCCCACCCTCCTCTGGACCCTTTCGAGTGCGGCCAACCCGGTCTTGGTTTTTGCGGCCCGCCCCCATGTGGGTGCTGCATACAGCAGTACGTTTTGAACGACCGCCGCGTACAACACCCTGGAGCGCCCGTCCGCGCCCCCCAGGTTGGGCATCAGCCTGGCCAGTTTCCCAGCCACTGCTTCCGCCTTCCTTGCCACCCTCTCCACGTGGGGAAGGAAGCTCATCCTTCTGTCCAGGTCGACCCCCAAGTACCTCATACCTGGTTGGACCCGTACAAAAGCATCCCCCACCCGGAATCCCTCCAATCCGATCCTCCTGCCTCCGACCAGCAGAACCGCCTCGGTCTTGGCTGGAGCCGCCTTTAGGCCATGGTCTTCCAGCCACCCCATCACTCTCATCGCCGACTCCTCAACCACCCGCCGAAGATCTTCCTCGGTGCGAGCCATCGCCATGATCACCAGATCGTCGGCGAAGGCGACGGTCCTCGCACCCACCGGCAGCTCCAGCTCGAGGACGCCGTTGTACAATACATTCCACAGGAGTGGCCCAAGAACCGACCCCTGCGGAACCCCGCACCCCACGCTCCTCGGCCGATTAGCCGTGCCGTAGCGGATGGTCCTGTCGGACAGGTAGCTCTTGACCATGGCCACCATGCCCTCCTCCACCCGCATTTCTTCCAGGGCAGTCACGATGGCCTCCCACGAAGCGCAATTGAACGCGTTCTCGACATCTAGGGCGACGACGGCACAGAAGTCTTTACGACCCCAAGTGCCGGCGTTGGCCACCCCAGCATATGCGAGCACGTCGTCCACGGCATCCATGGTCGACCTACCCCTTCTGAATCCGTACTGCCGATCCGACAGCACGTCCCTCTCCTCAAGATCCCGGCCTATTCTGTTCCGGATGATGGCCTCCAACAACTTACCCGCAGAGCTTATGAGGGAGATAGGACGATATCTCCCCCCGCCCTTTGGTATAAGGACCACCCTCGCCTCTTTCCACACCGTCGGGAAGGCACGGTTCCTCAGACAAGATCCCATCACCCCCGCCATCGCAACAGGGGCCACCTCGACGGCCAGCGCCACGACCTCCGCAGGTAGGCCGTCTAGCCCCGGCGCCTTTCCCCTCCTGAGACCTCTGGCTGCCTCCTGCAGCTCCCCAACCGTCACGATCGCCGCCTCCCCAACGCCGCTCGTGTCCCCTAGGTCTTCCCATCGAGGAGGGTTCTTCGTAGGAAAGAGTTTGCCGATGGCTTCCTCCTCCTCCTCCTCGGTTATCACCGGTCTAGAACCGGCCCTTCCAGAGACGATCCTATAGGCCCTCCCCCAAGGATCACCCCGGACCTCATCGATCAACTTGTCCCAAGCTCGTCCCTTGGCGGCAGCGATCTCCGTCCTCAGGGCTCTCCTCGCGGACCTATACTCCCCGAGTTTTACGGTCCTCGTCTCCTCGGTCCTAGCACGGGTGAGCTTCCGCCTACAAGCGATGCACCTCCGCCGCGCTTCCGCGACCTCGGCACACCACCAGTAGACAGGCCTCCTTCCGGCCCTGGTGACCTTCCTAGGCAGACACTCATCGCAGGCGACGGTCAAACGCCGCACTGCTTCTTCCGGCGAGAGATTCGTCTCGCCGTCGAGCATGCCTACCAGCCTTCTGGCCAGAGCTTCTCTGAGCTCCTCTCTCCACTTCCAGCCAGGTCCCTGGACGGCTCTGAGTCTCCTTTGGACGACATCGGTACTCAACCGGAAGGAGAGATAGCGATGGTCACTGAAGGAGTCCTCGTCGAGAACCCTCCAGTCTTCCAACACCATCCCCCCACCCAGTCTAGCAAAGGTGACGTCTATGACCGACGACCGTGTTCCGCCTGTTGTCATGGCCTCAAAGGTTGCCTGGTTCCCGAGATTTTCAACCCCGAGTCCCAGGCTCGCCATGGCTTCCTCCAGCACGGTCCCCCTGGAATCGGTAACCGACGACCCCCACGAAGCAGACTTCGCGTTGAAATCGCCGGCCACCACCAGGTTTCCCGTGTGGACCCTCAGTGCCTCCGTCAGCCCGCCCACGTATCCCCCAAACTGCTCTGACGTGCAGTTCGGGGACACATAGCAGCTGACGAGCACCAGGCCGGCCGCCCTTACCCAGACGTAACCTTCACCCTTCCCGCTAGCCGTCACACTGTCCTCTGCTCGGATCGCGGCTGCCCCTCCATCTGCGACCAGCCACCCGCCCCTACCGACCCGCGCCAGATTGGGCTCCTGGACCAGGATGTACTTGACACCCAAGTCCAAGGAGACCCTCTCCAGCACGTCGTGGGCGAGGGCTCTACGCCCCAGGTTGACCTGCAGGACCCTAACTGCCATCAGGACCCACAGTGCCCCGCAGCTCCTGGACCGCCCTCTTGTAAGGAGGACAGGCCATGGTGCCAGCCCTGTGCCCGTCTTTGTTACAGACGTAACACTTCGGGGCATCTTTGCAGTCAGCAGCCCTGTGGCCAACCCCGCAACACCTGAGACACTTCCCTCCGAGCTCCACCCGCTTCTGCCTACAACCCCTGGCTACGTGTCCGTAGCCCAGGCAGTTGAAACACTTGGCAGGCGTGAGGAAGGGCTTAATAGGACACTTCGTCCACCCCACCTTCACGCTGCCAAGCGCCAGGAGCTTGCTGGCCTCCTCCTCTCGGAGGGACACCGTCGCCCATTGCCCACCCTGGCCGGCTCTGAGGGACACCCTCAAGTCCGTCGCACCTTCCTCCGAGCCCACCCCGGAACCAATGATGGCGGCCTTGATCTCCTCGGACGTGGCCGCAGCGTCCAAGTTCCGGATGGCGACGACAGCCTTCCCGAAGCCCACCGTCACCTTCGGTCCACCCTTCAGGACCTTAGCCATGCCCTCTTTGAGCTTGGCCGCCGCCGTCGCTCCACCTCCCGCCAGGACGACCTTGATGTGGCCCTCCTTTGTCTTACCGACAGTCTTGACCTTGACACCAAGACCGTCCATGTCGACGTCCTTCCGTAAGGCCCTGAGAGTATTGGCATAGGATGCCGCGTCGCCACCCGTCTCCACCACCACTGTGTTGGGCTCCCTCGTCTGTTGGCTTCTGGGGACCACTCCAGGGCGCGTTCCCGGGTAGAGGAGGACACTGACTCCCTCCCCGCCGTCCTGCGCGAACACGCATTCCACAATCTTGCGGAATGCGGAGGCTACGGCACCATCCGGAACGCTCAGCGCCACCTTTTTTTGGCCCTCCTCGACCATGATGGCCCTGAGCTCCGTGGCTGCAAGGAACGCCCCCTCCGGGTTCTTGCCCATCTTCACTTTGAAGATGGCCCTCTCCTCCCTCTTGGACTGGTCCCCGCCATTCCGGACCCTGACGGACTCGAAGAGGCATCCCGGGTGCTCGCTCAGGTTGAGCAGATCCGGGTACCTGGCCCTGAATCTTTGGGCTTCCCCCTTTTCCATTTCGGGGTCGTCCTCACGGATCCAGACGGCCAGATCCCACTCCCTGCCGGCCTCCAAGAGGCTCCCAGTAGCTTCCTGCGTCGGCCTCCAAGAGGCTCCCAGTAGCTTCCTGCGTCACCCTAAAGGCTGCCGCATTCCACCGCTGGGAGATAAGACCCCTGGCTTGCACCCAATCGTAGGCCCTCGTCTCGAGGGCCCCGACCTCCGGCGTCTCCTGCTTCTTCCTCCTTTCCCTCAGCTCCTCGTTTTCCGCCTTCAGTCCCTGGATCTCCTCGGCAGCCGCCTTCAGCTGGCTGTCAACCAGTTCCTTTGAGACTTGCACCTCCCTCAGCTGCTTAACGAGCTCTTCCTTTTCCCTCTTAATCCTGGCCTCCATTTCCTGTTTCCTTTCCACAGCCCCATCCAGCCATCCTTCAATGTCCGAAAGGATCCCCACGTCCTCGTTTAAACTTGCCGCCGCCCTGACGATTTCAGTCTTGAGGTTGTACCCCTTCCGACACACCGTGTGCAAAGCCTTCACTGTCTTCTGTATTCTAGAGAAGACTGTCTTTACATCCTCACTTCCTCCAAGGGACACAGGCAATTGGGAAGCCGGGCTGACTTCTTTCCTTTTCCTCTTGGATCGATCCTTGGTGTCGTCCCACACGTAATCGAATTCCCCGGTATTTCCTGACTCCACCGGGGTTACGGGAGCCGTGTGGCTTCCTTTTCCCTGCAGAATCCCGCCTCGAGGCAAACTTTGTCCCATCTTTAGAGACAGAGAAGGCCTAGGGATATTCCTCCCCAGGATCAACTCCACCTCTAAAGCGGTCGAAGATTTCCTCCTCTCCTTTCCGTCAACCTTGTCCTGTTCCGTCGCCATTTTTCCATCCTGATCTTTCATTATCTTACTTTTTTTTGAATTCTTGTCCATATTAGGTCCCACGATAATGGGACGAAAATCGGTCGCCCTGGAGGTGACGCCCATCCTCCAGGGAAGAGGACTTATCTTCCACCCGGGGGGCCTCCAGTCCCGGGTGGTTACCGTTCGCGACTCGCTGACGTGGAGCCATTCATCCCTTCGGCACGGTATAACACCTTAGGATTCCGTGGGACTCAATACAACAGGGGTGCCCAACGGCCCTGACGGTTTTAACGACTTTACTCTCGGTTATTTTATAGGGGTTTTTCTCCCCGCAGGACGGCCATCTAAGGCAAGCCTCCCGCTTCGGGAGACTCCACAACGTACCCCCAGTCGCGCTCAACTAGAGGTTTTTGAAGTGGAGGCCCGATTTACGGTGTTGACGTTAGGACACGCACCTCCTTCCGTAGCTCGGTAACCCCGGGTTCGCCATTTCCCGATCTGCCAGTCAAACTGACAGATCCCTGGGGGGGAGGAAGGGGGAAGGGCAAGGAAGGGATCCAGGAAACCTATCACCGCGACCCTGCGCCACCTGCCTGCCTCTGAGCCGTCCTTTGCAGGAGCCTACCACTCCACAAGCCCGTTCGCTTGTGCAGGAGGAGGCTCCTGAGCCCCCCCACCAGCGACAAGGTCTCACGGCTCCACGGGGGGGGACCTGACCTGACCTGACCTGACCTGACCTGACCTGACCTGACCTGACCTGACCTGACCTGACCTGACCTGACCTGACCTGACCTGACCTGACCTGACCTGACCTGACCTGACCTGACCTGACCTGACCTGACCTGACCTGACCTGACCTGACCTGACCTGACCTGACCTGACCTGACCTGACCTGACCTGACCTGACCTGACCTGACCTGACCTGACCTGACCTGACCTGACCTGACCTGACCTGACCTGACCTGACCTGACCTGACCTGACCTGACCTGACCTGACCTGACCTGACCTGACCTGACCTGACCTGACCTGACCTGACCTGACCTGACCTGACCTGACCTGACCTGACCTGACCTGACCTGACCTGACCTGACCTGACCTGACCTGACCTGACCTGACCTGACCTGACCTGACCTGACCTGACCTGACCTGACCTGACCTGACCTGACCTGACCTGACCTGACCTGACCTGACCTGACCTGACCTTTTTTTTTTTTTTTTTTTTTTTTTTTTTTTTTTTTTTTATAGAGAGGGGGAAATACTGTTACGTACCTCCAAGCCTACACTCAGGAAAGCCTGGAGAGTGTGGGACTCCCTGGCGGATGGTCGTCCAGTCCTACCCACTAAAAACCCCTCTCGATGGAGTATTGCTCCACCCCTGGAACCGCCGTTAGGCATTACTTCAAGGGTGGTACTCCCACCTCACCTCATATGGAGGCGTTCCCGTTCCCTCTCCTTCTCTTCCTTCTTCCGCATGATGCTTTCCATCATGCGGGCCACTGTCTCCCACTCGGATTGGCCGGCGAGCATCCCCCCAATGAGGTTTTCCTCGTCCGGCCACCAACCCAGGGTCCTCAAGACCGCCAACCTCTCTCCATCGAAGGCCTCGCACCGGAACAGGGTATGTTCCGGATCGTCCACATCATGGCCGCAGAACCAGCAGGCAGGGGAGGCCTCCCTACCTATTCGGGCAAGGTAGCTCCCGAAGCACCCGTGTCCGGTCAGCGCCTGAGTCATGTGGAAATTCGTCCACCCGTGACCCCGGCCGACCCACAGCCGGACGTCGGAAATGAGCCGCCTTGTCCAGGCACCCTTCCTTCCCTCTGCCCATCTCTGCTGCCATTTGTCCATCATTGCCTTTCTGGCCTCGGTGGACGTCCGTCCCTCTCTCCTTTGCTTCCTCTCGAGAATCAGCAAGTCGGGGGGCGGTATTCCGGAGATCACCCCCAACGCATCGGTCGATACCGTCCGATACGCGGAGGCTACCCGTAGCCCCACCCTCCTCTGCACCCTCTCGAGAGCGGCCCTTCCGGTTTTGGTGTCAGCGGCCTGCGCCCAAGCGGGCGCCGCATACAGCAGCACGTTGTGCACCACTGCCGCATACAGCACCCTACAGCGCCCATCCGCCCCGCCCAGGTTGGGCATCAGCCTGGCCAGTTTCCCGGCCACTGCCTCCGCTTTCCGAGCTACCCTCCCTACGTGGGGAAGGAAGTTCATCCTTCTGTCCAAGTCAACCCCCAAGTACTTAATACTCGGTTGGACCCGGACAAAAGCGCCCCCTATTCGGAAGCCCTCCAGCCCGATCCTCCTACCTCCGACTAGCAAAACTGCCTCGGTTTTGGCAGGAGCTACCTTAAGGCCATGGTCTTCCATCCAACCCAACACCCTCCCTGCCGACTCTTCGACCATCCGCCGAAGTTCTTCCTCGGTGCGAGCCATTGCCATGATCACCAGATCATCGGCGAAGGCAACGGTCCTCGCACCCACCGGCAGCTCTAGCTCGAGGACGCCGTTGTACAGCACATTCCACAGGAGCGGTCCGAGAACCGACCCCTGCGGAACGCCGCACCCCACGCTCCTCGACCTGTTGGCCCCGCCATAGCGGATGGTCCTGTCGGACAGGTAGCTTTTGACCATGGCCACCATGCCCTCCTCCACCCGCATTCCCTCCAGGGCCGTCGCAATGGCCTCCCATGAAGCACAGTTGAAGGCGTTCTCGATATCCAGGGCGACGACGGCACAGAAGTCTTTACGACCCCAAGTGCCGGCGTTCGCTACCCTGGCGTACGCGAGCACGTCCTCCACGGCATCCATGGTCGACCTGCCCCTTCTGAAGCCGTACTGCCGATCAGACAGCACGCCCCTCTCTTCCAGATCCCGGCTTATCCTGTTCCGGATGATGGCTTCCAACAGCTTACCCGCAGTGCTTATGAGGGAAATAGGCCTATATTTCCCCCCGCCCTTTGGTATAAGCACCACCTTTGCTTCCTTCCAAACCGCTGGGAAAACACGGTTCTTCAGGCACGATCCCATCACCCCCGCCATCACAGCAGGGGCCACCTCGACGGCCAATTTTACGACCTCAGCAGGCAGGCCATCCAGCCCAGGGGCTTTCCCTCCCCTGAGGCCCCTGGATGCCTCCTGCACCTCCTCCACCGTCGTGATCGCCGCATCCCCAACGCTGAATGTGCCCCTAGGGTCCTCCCATCGAGGAGGGTTCGATGTCGGAAAAAGCCGGCCGATGGCTTCCTCCTCCTCCTCCTCGGTTATCACCAGTCTGGACCCGACCTTCCCGGAGACGATCCTGTAGGCCCGTCCCCAGGGGTCACCCCGGACTTCATCGATCAGCCTGTCCCAAGCACGTCCCTTGGCGGCAGCGATCTCCGTCTTCAGGGCTTTCTTGGCGGACCTGTACTCGCCGAGCCTTGCGGTCCTCGCCTCATCGGTCCTAGCACGGGTGAGCCTCCGCCTACAAGCGATGCACCTCCGCCGCGCCTCCGCGACCTCGGCACACCACCAGTAGACAGGTCTCCTCCCGGCCCTGGTGATCTTCCTAGGCAGGCACTCATCGCAGGCGACGGTCAAACGCCGCACTGCTTCTTCCGGCGAGAGGTTCGTCTCGCCGTCGAGCATGCCTACCAGCCTTCTGGCCAGAGCTTCTCTGAGCCCCTCTCTCCACATCCAGCCAGGTCCCTGGACGGCTCTGAGTCCTCTGCGGACAGCACCGGTACTCAACCGAAAGGAGAGATAGCGATGGTCACTGAAGGAATCCTCGTCGAGAACCCTCCAATCCTCCAGCACCATCCCACCACCCAGTCTAGCGAAGGTTACGTCTATGACAGACGACCGTGTTCCGCCTGTTGCCATGGCCTCAAAGGTTGCCTGGTTCCCGAGATTTTCAACCTCGAGTCCCAGGCTCGCCATGGCTTCCTCCAGCACGGTTCCCCTGGAATCGGTAACCGACGACCCCCACGAAGCAGACTTCGCGTTGAAGTCGCCGGCCACCACCAGGTTTCCCGTGTGGACCCTCAGTGCCTCCGTCAACCTGCCCACGTATCCGCCGAACTGCTCTGACGTGCAGTTCGGAGACACATAGCAGCTGACGAGCACCAGGCCGGCCGCCCTTACCCAGACGTAACCTTCGCCCTTCCCGCTAGCCGTCACGCTGTCCTCTACTCTGATCGCGGCTGCCCCTCCATCTGCGACTAGCCACCCGCCCCTACCGACCCTCGCCAGATTGGGCTCCTGGGCCAGGATGCACTTGACACCCAGGTCCAAGGAAACCCTCTCCAGCACGTCGTGGGCGAGGGCTCTCCGTCCCAGGTTAATCTGCAAGACCCTGCACACCATTGCTGGTGCCGGGTCCCGCAGCCCCCTGGGCCGATCCTCCCTTGATGCCTCTGGAAGCCACCACCGCCTCTTTGAACCGGGGGCACCTCATGGACTCCGCCTTGTGCCCCTTCGCACCACACAGGTAGCAAGCCTCCTGGTTGGTGCAGTCCTTGACCCTGTGCCCCGGTTCCCCGCACCTGTGGCAGGCCTCCACACCTTTGTGGACACACTCCTTGGCCATGTGTCCAATCCTCTTGCAAAGGTGGCATCTTGGGAGCGCCACCATCTCCCTAACCCGCCAGCGGTTCCATCCTGTCCCAATGCGCTTCTTTGTAAGAAGCGCATCGATGGCCCCAGCCCGCGTTGTCAGGAAGGCGTGCCTCTCCCCCCGGACATTCTCCCTAGCGCCGATTCTGACCAGGACCTCCTCACTCTCCACGGTCGTCCCCATCCTGGCCAACTCGGACACAACCGTTCTCTGGATTTCTCCTATTTCTGTGGCCGGATCCAGGTCGAGGAGCATAGCCGTCTTCCTGGCCACGCGGTGCTCCACTTTGGCCACCTGCTGGAGCTTTTCCTTTATTTGCATCTTGAATGCCTTCCGTGCTTCGGGGTCCTTGGTTTTAAACTTCACAAGGGCCTCCCCCTTTTGGGTTTTGGACACCCTTGTGACGACCACGTTTTCGGCGCTGACACCACTCCTCAGGCTCCTGATGATGTCCGCGTAACTGGACCCCTCAGGCCTGAGCAGGACGGTTTCTTCCCCTCCCGCTCCTCCTGCACGGCTTGCTCCAGCAGTGTTGGAGCCCCCTCGCCTGCCGGCCACGATGTCGATGGTGACATCCTCCTCCTCCTTCCTCAGTACAATTTCCAGTACCTTTCGGACGGTGTCTGTCAGCGCCACATCGGTGACAACACACACCGCCCTTTTCCGTCCATGGCGCCTCTCCACATCCATGGCCTTCTTCACGGCTTCCATGGTTGCCTTCGCTCCCTCTTCCAACCTCTCCTTCCCCTCTAGCGCCATGAGGTGTGTGAGGTTACTTTCCTCTTCTTCCTCTTCGCCCTCCTCGGCCAGGAGGCTGTTCCTTGTCAAGAGGGTGTAGGTCTTCCCTCCCTCCATCTCTCCCTTTTCGACCATGGTCCTTAGTTTAGGATGGTCACTCAGCATCCTGCTTACCAAAGGATGCCTGTGACCATCCTTCCCCACCATGTAGATGGTGTCCCTATCTTTCTCTTCCATCTTGTTAAGGTACCTACACCTCCTGTAGGTCTCCTCCGGCCATTTTTTGAGGATCAGCTTACCGACCTCTTCCTGGCTCAGGTCCCGGCTCAGCTGACCCTCTATTTCGGCAACCACTGTCTGCCGCCTTGCCTCCTCACTGGTGACCGTTTGTGTGCCGCTTGTCACCTTCTTGGTTGCCTCCCCATTTCCTCCGGTACTTCTCAACTCCTCCATTTCCTGGCGCAGTTTCCTTATTTCCTCTTCGGCGGTCCTGAGTTGGCTGACCGCCAAAGCTTTGGAGTCCTGCGCCGAACGGAGGTCCATATTCATCTCTTCCATCTTAGCGAGGTCCATTACAGCCCTGTCCAGCCAGTCTTCTAGACCGGACATCAGCGCCACCTCCTTGCTAATGTTTTTTGAGGCGGTGCATATTTCACCCTTCACATTGTATCCAGTTTTGCAGCAGTTCTCGAGGCTTCTGGCGTGTTTTTTTGCCCGGCCAATCGCTTTTTTCAGCTCCGCGCCAGCTGAGCTACCCTTCGGAACAGTAGGACTGGACAGGCCCTTCCTCTTCTTAGGTTTGGACCCCTCAACAGGGGTTGTCTGAGGGGTGCCGGACTTCTCCACCGACCTCTCCCTTTTGTCATCCCACACAAATTCGTACTCACCGGTGTTCCCTGGTGTCGTGGGAGACGCAGTCCCCGGGGTTGTGGCCGACGAGTTGCTACTCTTCCCTGCACCCTGCGGGATGATGAGCGACAACCTACTCGGCATCGTTCTTCCTAGGATTTTTTCGGTTTCCAGGACGCCCAGTGGGTAAAACACCGACCTCTCTTTATTGGAATCCTTCACTCCTCCTTCCTTTTCCATCGCCGTTTCGTCTTCATTTTTCTTAGCTCCGTCCTTCTTAATAATCTTGTCTGTATTTATATTTTTATCCATGTCTGTTCCCACGATCATGGGACGAAAGTCAGTCGCCCTGGAGGTGACGCCCATCCTCCAGGGAAGAGGACTTATCTTCCACCCGGGGGGCCTCCAGTCCCGGGTGGTTACCGTTCGCGACTCTCTGACGTGGAGCCATTCATCCCTTCGGCACGGTATAACACCTTAAGATTCCGTGGGACTAAATACACCAGGGGTGCCCAACGTCCCTGGCGGTTTTAACGACTTTACTCTCGGTTATTTATAGGGGTTTTCTCCCCGCGGGTCAGCCAACTAAGGCAAGCCCCCCGCTTCAGAAAACTCTACAACGTACCCCCAGTCGCGCTCAGCTGGAGGTTTTTGAAGTAGAGGCCCGATTTACGGTGTTACGTTGGGGCACGCTCCTCCCTACGTAGCTCGGTATCCCCGGGTTCGCCATTACCCGATCCGCCAGCTGAGCTGAGGAATCCCTGGGGAGAAGGAAGGGGGAATAAATGAAATGAGGGTTGTAAATGAGAAGGTACCTAGCCGTCGGAAATCCTAAGGCGTCGGCACCGAAAGACAAGAGGTGGTCTAGGGAGACCGACAGAAAGTCAGGAAAAGACAGAGTCGACTCTACACTAAGATCTGAAGGTTCCAAAGAGTGTAGAGACATAGGTAGAGATGGAATATTTTGAGAGCATGGTCCACGGTGGGGTTTTTGGGGATCTATCGGTGTTTTTAGGCACGTCCAATCCCCTTATCACCGCCACTAACCATTCGCACAAGTACTCCTGGCCATTCCCTTATCAGCCACCTAAGGGACACACCTGGTAGCTAGCCCTCCCTAGCCCCAGTTTGACAGAGGAAGGAAGGAAGAAAACATGTTTTGTTACAGTTGGTTCTTAGCCCTCGGGAAGCCCTAATAGCATCGGAACCGAAAAATCAAGAAATGGTCTAGGTAGACCGATAGAAAGACGAGAAAAGAAAAGAGGTGACTCTACACAAAGATCTGAAGATTCGGAAAGAGTGTAGAGTCATAGACATTGAAGAGAAAGATTGGAGAGCTTGGTCCGCGGTGGGGTTTTTGGGGATCTATCGGTGTTTTTAGGCACGTCCAATCCCCTTATCACCGCCACTAACCACTCGCAACGAGTACTCATGGCCATTCCCTTATCCGCCACGTGAGGGACGCGCCTGGTAGCTAGCTTCTCCCAAGCCCCAGGGACCTGACCTGACCTGACCTGACCTGACCTGACCTGACCTGACCTGACCTGACCTGACCTGACCTGACCTGACCTGACCTGACCTGACCTGACCTGACCTGACCTGACCTGACCTGACCTGACCTGACCTGACCTGACCTGACCTGACCTGACCTGACCTGACCTGACCTGACCTGACCTGACCTGACCTGACCTGACCTGACCTGACCTGACCTGACCTGACCTGACCTGACCTGACCTGACCTGACCTGACCTGACCTGACCTGACCTGACCTGACCTGACCTGACCTGACCTGACCTGACCTGACCTGACCTGACCTGACCTGACCTGACCTGACCTATTTTTTTTTTTATTTCTTTTTTTGGGGGGGGCGTAGCTGGCGCCGTGGCTAACCAGGCAAGTGGCCCCCCAGAACCTCCCCGGCCCGGCTTCTGTCCGAGCGGGGCTGTCTTTTCCTTCTGCTTCACCCCTCGGGATCACCTCACGGCATAACTTCAAGGGAGAAGTCTGTCTTGCCTTTCGGCTTCTTCCGTGGTCCCGCGTCTCCGCGCACGGATTCTTGTCTCTGCGACACCGTTATCTCCTTCGCCGCCGGTCCTCCGGGGGCCGCCAAGAGGCAGACCCCGGCGGTCCATCGCGGCCAACGGTGTCGTTCTTCCTTCGCGTCGTGCACGCCCGCGACTTCCGCGTCCCGGGCGTGCTCGATCTTTCTTTCTCTTCCGTCCCGCGGCCCCCCTCCTCCCGGGAGGTCGCGTTCCGGCTGTCTCCTTCGGCATCAAAAGCGTCGGCCCGCGGACCATGAATCACGGTCCGTCCAGGCCCGCTTCTTCCGCCTCCGTTTCTCTCCTTCTCTGGTCAGACTCCTTCCTTTGGAGGATGTTCTCGACCATGCTGAGAATTTCCTTCCAGTTCTCTTCTGACCGAGCCATGGCTTCCACCATATTCTCCGGCGTGAGAACTTCTCCCTCTGCAGGCAGCATCTGTGCTCTCAGTCGCTGCCGCTCCCACCTTCCGCAATGAAATACGGTGTGTTCTACCGTGTCTTCCGCTCCGCAGTAGACACATCTGTCATCTTCGGCCCTGTGCATCCTGTGCAGGTAGGATCGAAAATCTCCGTGGCCCGAAAGCACCTGGGTGAAGCGGTACGTCACCTGTCCTCCCAATCTCTCTCGAAGGCGCAACCATCTGCCGATATTTGGTATCAGCCGGTGCGTCCACCTTCCTTTCGTGGATCGATCCCACCTCTCCTGCCACTCCTCGATGGACCTCTGTCGAGCTTCCATCTTGGTTCTTTCCCCTTCTCTGGTCTCTCGACCTTCTCTGATCCGCAGGTCTAATGGAACGACCCCCGCGATTACTAGGGCCGCATCCGTCGACACTGTCCGGTACCCCGAGATGATCCTCAGAGCAGTCTTCCTCTGCACACTGAGGATCATGTTCCGGTTCTTCTGGAGCTTCAAGGCCGTCGGTCCCCAGACGGAGGACGCATACAGCGTGATTGAATTCGTCACCTCTCCCAGCAGACGTCTCTTCGCCTGAGTGGGTCCTCTCACATTCGGCATGAGCCTTCCCAGCTTGGCCGTCAGTGCTTCTGCTTTGGCCGTCACTTTTTCTACGTGTTGCACGAACGACATTCTTTGGTCGATATCCACTCCGAGATACCTTACCACCTTCTGCGGCTTGAGGTCGACTCCCATGACTCGGAAGACGACATCCTCAGGTACTCTTCTCCTGCCAAGCAGCAGGACAGATTCTGTCTTCTCAGGGGCCATGCTCAGGCCTCTGCTCTCCATCCATGCTCCGATCTGTCGGATCGCCCTGTTCACTGTCTGCACCAAGTCGCGAAGATGTCTCTTCGCCACCACTAGTGCCAGATCGTCGGCGTACGCCACTGTTCTTGCCCCTGGGGACAGTCGAAGGCGGAGTACCCCATCGTACGCAATGTTCCACAGAGTGGGCCCAAGGACTGAACCCTGCGGAACACCGCTCGTCACTCGGAAGACGTCATTCCCTCCATCTCCCAGCCTGATCGCTCTTTCCGATAGGTAGTTACCTATCACCTTCTTCAAGCACACCGAAATGCCTATCTCCTCGAGGGCATCCATAATGTGCTTCCATCCCGCCGTGTTAAAGGCGTTCCTCACGTCGAAAGTGACCAGGGCGCACCAGTGTTTCGCCCTGGTTCGGCCCGAATTGGCCCACAACGCCGTCTCCATCACTGCCGCAATGGCGTCCATGGTTGAGCGTCCCCGCCTGAACCCGTATTGGGTGTCGCTGAGCCCGCCCTTTTCTGCCATTTCTTCATTGAGCCGGCGAAGTATCAACTGCTCATAAAGTTTGGCCGCAACGCTAAGGAGGCACAAGGGACGGTAGTCCTTCGGTGCCGTTCCTTCTTTCCCTGGCTTCTTCAAAAGAACAAGTCTAGCTTCTTTCCATTCTTTGGGAAAGATCCCGTCACGAAACAGACTGCTGTACACCTCTCGGAGATACGAGCAACCCGCCCCGCCGGCTGCGATCGCTCTGACTGCTTCCACTGGGATGTTGTCAGGTCCTGGTGCTTTGCCGGGCCGCAACTTGCGGGCGGCTTCTTTGACTTCTTCGATTTCGAACTCCCTTGCGTCGGCTATGTCGCCGTCTTCAACGTTCCACTCTGTCACGGGATGCCTCGGGAAGAGCTGCTCCGCGATTTGCGTCTTAAACTGCGGCGTCAGCGGGACAGTCGCTCCGCCGTCGTCGATCCTCAATTTCTGGGTCACTATCTTGTAACCCAGTCCGAATGGGTCGTTCTGTACTTCCTCGACCAATTCCTTCCACTTGGCCTCTTTGGCCTTCCTTATCAGGTCCCTAAGATTCTTCTTACTGGACCTGTATTCTCCCTCCGCCTCAGCAATCACTGTGGCGTTCCCATCTCTCGCTCGTGCGCGATTCGTTCTCGTTAGCCTGCGCCTTGCAGCCTTACACTGGTTCCTCGCCTCGGCGATTTCCTCATTCCACCAGTACGCCGGTTTTCGTCCCGGGGCACTCCTTTGTTGACACCTTCTCCTGGGAAACACGCTGTCGCATGCCGCCGTCAGAGCCTGCGTCAACTCGAGACTGCCAGCCCGCGAACGGGCCGCAGCCTCCCTTTCAAAACTAAGAACGAAGGCCTCCACCCTCGTTCTAATCACTTTCCACCCAGGACTCGTCCTCCCGGGCACGGCCCGCGGGGGAACGTCGACACGCCCCCGCTCCGCAACCGTGAAGGACAAGTACCTGTGATCACTTAGCGATTCTTCCTCGTCGAGGACTTTCCATCTGGTCAATCTGCCTGCAACAGAGGCAGAAGTTAGCGTTAAGTCAATAAAGGAAGAATATACTCCCCTCATGAACGTCGGCTTCTCTCCGTCGTTGTGGACAACCAGTCCCAGCGACACCACAAATTCCGACATGGCAGTCCCTCTGCGGTCTCGCCTCGTCCCTCCCCATTCCGGCGACTTGGCGTTGAAGTCTCCGGCAATGATACACGGCTTCGTCTGGCCCCGTATGCTGTGGGCCAGTCGATCCAAAGCTGCCTCCAGCTCCTCGAATTCTGCATTGGGGGACATGTAACAGCTATACACCGTCCACTCATCGAATTCCATCCACACGAAACCCACGTCCCTGCCCTTGGCACTGGGGCGAAGGATCCGATTCTTGATTACTATGGCGGCATCATTGCCCCGATCCATATACCATCTCTTGCTACCTGCAACTCTTACATTGGGTTCACTAACCAAGGCTACTTCCCAGTTCCTCTCTCCGCAGTTCACCTCCATTAAATCGTGAGCTGCCCTGCTCCTATTCAAGTTCACCTGAACAAAATTCACGGTGGCTTCTCATCTCCTCCGCGCCGCTGCCTCTTGCTATTCGCTGCGCATGCCACACCTCCTGCCCTATGCCCTGGAACCTGGCACACTGGGCAGTACGTCTGCTTGTCGCAATTTCTTGCGACATGACCTTCTCCGCCGCACTTTCGGCACAGCTGACTGCGGTCCGTCCCCCTGCACTCTCTGGCGCGGTGGCCGGACTCCCAGCACCTGTAACAGAGAAGTTCCTCCATTCTTTCTCTCACCCTGCATCTGACCATTCCGATCTGGATGCGTCCTTTGGCGAGGAGTGCCTCCACCGCCTTCTTCGGGGCCCTGATCGTGGCCGCCTGACTGTCCCCGTACGCTCCCCGGAGCGACGTCACCTTGATGCTAGTGGCATCTTCTTCCTGTCCAAGGGCCTGTCGTAGGCCTGTCAGGATTTCCTCCTTCGTGGTTATCGCGTCCAGGTCCTTGACATGCAAGACGCGGTCCCCACCTTCTCCTCTGGTCGAAACCTTCACATGCAACCCCTCGATCTTTGAGGACAGTTTGTTTCCAATCTCTTGGGCGTTCTGCTCGCCCTTCTCCATCACCAAGAGAAGGTCTCCCTCCTTGGTTTTCCTTGCGCTGCTTATGTTGCAGTCTGACTCCATCAAACCTGCTCGGACTACCTTGACAAGGTCCGCGTAGGTGGTTTCCTCTTTCCTCAGGACAAGTGCCGTTCCCTTGTTCTGTCTGCTTCGCTTTGGAGGAGGGGGCACGACCTTGCTTTCGCTTTTCCTCTCCATCTTGCCTTCTTTCGACACTGGCACGCACAGCGTTACCTCAACGTCATCTCCTCTGAACACGTACTCCAGCATCTTTCTCATGTACGTGTCATCTCTCACCACGTCGCTGGCCACGACGAGCTTGCCTTTGCCGGATTTCCTCACGCGCTCTCGGAGCTGCATGAGAGAACCAAACGTTTTCTCCAACGGCCCTTTGCCATTTTCTGCACAGTCACCTGTAACTACGTAGGTGTTATTACCGCACTTACAGGTCTCACCATCATCTAGCTCAAAGGCTACTTCCCTGTGGATGGTAATGACGTCTTGCCGCATTCCCTCCACACTGACGATCCGCTCTCGGTATTCCGGGTGCCGAAAGTGGAAAAGTCTCATCAGAGGTCCCACCTCTTCCTT
The DNA here is from genome assembly GCA_963583935.1 of Diaperis boleti. Lineage (NCBI taxonomy): Eukaryota > Metazoa > Arthropoda > Insecta > Coleoptera > Tenebrionidae > Diaperis > Diaperis boleti. The sequence goes on along the minus strand of OY757249.1, from coordinate 51,429,535 downwards.
CTTGCTCGACCTGATAACAGCCAGGTCCGCGTCTTCTGGTGCCCCAAAAGGACTGGCCGCCAGAATTCTTGTCGTCTGGAATGTCCCTTGGTTCCACTCCAGTACCGCCACCCGCCTGAAATCTTCAAAAGATTTAACAGCGTCAAACTCTACTGAGACGTCACTCGCCTTCTTTACGCGTTTCGCCTCCTCTTCTTGCTCGGTGGCAAGGTCACACTGGACACTCGCCTCCTTGCTTTCTACGTTGCACTGCACCTCTGCATGCGAACAACCTCACAGTCGGGCCAGGTCTCCCGGACGGCCCCCAATGCTCGACCTCCTGCGGTCTCTCTTGTCCTCGAGGGCGCTCATCACAGCGCCTTCCAAGTTCTCCACAGCTTCGAAGGCCTCCTCGAGGTCTTCGAATCCAAACTTGATGTTACGTTCCGTGTTCGGAACCTTGTCAATTTGCTTGCGCACCTTCTTTATGTGAAGTGCCACCTTCCTCATCGCCGTTCGGTATTTGTCTACCGACATTGGCACCCTCTGCGGCCTCCTCGGTACCACCGGTAGCGGAGCCGTCCCCTCACCCTGGAAAACTGAGTCGTTAACCTCTACTTCCGTTTCTGGCGATCCGATCTTGATCGGGCTGCACCCCACGGTTACAGTGTCCTGCTGCCACTGCACCTCCTTCTCTTCCGTGGACACCTCCGGTGCCATGATTCTTGTTCTCTTGTCCTGTGTCCAGGACAACAACAGTCGTTCCTGCCGCGCCTCCAGTTCGGTGACCCCGGCATGAACTTCGTTTGCAAAACTTCTTATCTCAACGTCGACATTGATCTGCTTGCCAAGCGCCGACCTTAAACTATAACTATTAGCCACGAGTCCTTCAATCAGTGATCTAATATCTTCCCTCTCCGTCTGTCTGTCTGACTCCGGAGTCTCTTCCAGCCTTTTCCTTTTCTTTCCGTCGTCTTCAGGCGAGCTGCAGACGAACGTTACCTGGTCAAGGGTCCGGAAACTTCCGGACCTCACCTCCTTTTGCTGAGGCGTGCCCATCTTGTTCAGTAGCACGTATGGCGACTGAGCGAGCTTTGGGTCATGTTCACCCGGCTCTTCCTTCCTCGACGAGCTCCATTTGCCCGCCGTTGACACTACCATGAAGTCTTGGGGCGTACCGCTACCCGACTCCATCTTTCTAGCCTCGGCACCTTGGGCGCCATCTCCACCTGGAACATTAGAATTAGGATTAATTTTGTTCCCACGAGTACGGGACGAAACACTGGTCACCCCCCGGGTGACGCCCATTCCGGGGGGAAGGCTGAATACTGCAGGGTGCGCCAGGTTCCCTGCAGAGAGCTCACCGCTAGGAGTTGTCCTCACGCGTCAACCAGGGAGCCATCCATGCAACAGCCCACTACCCCCTCGGCACCTGAACTCTTACCGACCTTGAGGTTGCGGATTTTTTATAGAGGTTGACTCCTCCCGGACCGGCTGGTTAAGGCAAGTCCCCCGACCGTGGTTCCTCACATGACGTTCCCCTGTCGCGCTTCCAGGAGTCCCTGCCATGCGGGTCACAGTTGCGGTATCGACGACCTGTTCTCGCTCAACAGCTCGTAGCTAGGATGTATCCTCCAGCGCGCCACCACTGGCTTCCTCCTACGAATAGGACGAACTCCTCAGGATGTCTTCTGCCAGGGAATTCTCCATCGTTTCCCGCGCCCTGCTGGCCCTTTCACGTTTCTTCGTAAGGGCGTGTCTTTTCCAGTCTATGACTGCATTCATGCCTGGGTGGGAGACCCTTTCAGGTCAAGGGGCCCCTCCCCGCCCCTTTACGTGGGTCACGCCCGTTGGTTGATTGACCCTCCGTTCTTGCTATGGGCCCTCTTTGGGTCCAGTTACTTTGTCTCCGTCTGGGAGCTCGAGCCTCGCTCTTCGTTCCCAGCCGAATCACCTCTCCGTCCCTTACTGGAGCGCCTTCTTGCCGGCTTCATGGTCTTGGCCTTGCCCAGTGTCGATTCGAGACGACTCTTCCTGGCCGCCTCAATCCCTCTTTGCAGTTCCTTGCGGAACCTCGGACACTTCGTGGCTCCTGCCCGATGTCCCTCTTCCCTGCAAGAAGTGCAGTACAACTTACCGCTTCCTTTGCAGTCCTTTGCTAGGTGTCCCTTCTGTCCACACTGGAAACACCGCCTGCCTTCTGTGCACTGTTGACCGCGATGGTCCACTGCACCGCAGGTGAGACATCTGGATATGTTCACCCAGCTTCTTATCCTGCAAGAGATAGGACCAACCTTAACCTTTCCTACCTCCAGCATCTTCCTTGCGAGGGCTTCCGTCACGAGAATCGTCGCAACCTGGTCCCCTCCATAACCTCGGGCCAGTGGTCGCTTAACTTCCATGGCTCCACCTTGCGCAGCTTCCGGGAACTGCCCCTTCAGTGCCTCTTCAACCTGGTCTGCCGACGAGTCGCAGTCCACGTTGCGGACTGTCAGCGTGACCATCCCTGACTTCCTACTTGTGACAGTAGCTGTCTCCCCGGCTGCGGCTCGGATCGTAGTCATCAACTCTTCCGTGCCCTTGTTGCCTTTCACAGCTACGATGAGGCCTCCTCTGACTTGCCTCACCGACTTGACCTCCGCTTCGGGTTTCCCTTCGGCCAGGCCACGCTTCACCTTCCCCATTAGCTGTGGGAAGTCAACTTTGTCTCTTACCAGAATTGTCGTTGCGTCCGTCTCTGGTAATTTCCTCTTCCTCGAGCTGGTTGCCTTGGACGTCGACGGCGGATCAGCTCTCTTTACTACCTCAGCGGCAGTAGGTCGTGTAGGCCGCACCACATCTCCCCCAGGTGGAATCCATAGCCGAACCCTCACACCTGACCTGCCGAAAACAATGTCCAGGAGTTTCCTGAACATCATTGACTCCACACTGGGCGGAGTCATGACGCTCAACTCCGTCTTTCCCATTGCCAGGACCCTGTTTTTCAGGTCCACCAAAACTCTATACAAACCCTCCACGGGCTCGTATTTTCCTTCCGGTCTAACATGGAACACCCTGAAGGGGGGTTCCTGTTCTTCTCCTTCTCCTTGTCCAAGGTCCAGTGAGGCTCGAATCTCCGCGCTCACTATTCCGGTCCTCTCGATGGAACGCTTGAACATGGGATAGCGTTCCAACAACATTCTTGCGGCCTGTTGGCCCTTGCTCTCCCCAGGACCCAGCATCACCACCAGATCCTTTCTCTGACAATCCGTCATTGGATTTCCCTGGACCATCTCAATTCTGAATGCGCTGAGTGGCCATCTCTGGTTGAGAACGCCCTTGACGTCCTCTATCTCTTCCACAGCGTCGCGCATCCAATGCCACTGTGTGAAGTCAATCGACCCTCCCGTCGGGTTGAAGGTCCTCTGCCGGAGAAATTCCCTCTGGAAAGCCTCCATCCTGTTGGCCTCCATCGTCTTCACGCCGACTTCAGCCTTCTGTACCCACTTGCATAGGTACTCCTTCAACTCGCTGTCTGGGGCCCGTTCCGCGACCTCCTTCAGCTCAACCATCTGTTCCTGCAACAGATATAATGCAGCATCGAACCTCTCACCACTTCCCTCTATGGTGGTGCGCTCGAGGCTCCTCTGCAACTCCTCTGCGTCGCCTTCTGCGGTGCTTCCACCGCTTCCAGTGTCGCCTTCCTGCCGTTGGTTTTTGTTTACTTGTTCCATTACCAATCCCACGAGTATGGGACGAAACTTCTGTCCATCGCCGGGTGACGCCCATTCCGACGACAAGGCATTTTTACTGCAGGGTGCGCCAGATCCCCTGCAGAGAGATCAACGCTGTCGACTGTCCTCACGTGTCAGTCAGGGAGCTGTACAACTACCGCCCACTACCCCATCGGCACCAGACCTCTGACCGACCTTGAGGTTACGGATTGTTTTATAGAGGTTTACTCCTCGCAGACCGGCCAATTAAGGCAAGTCCCCCGGCCACGGGCCCCGCATTACGTACCCCTGTCGCGCTTCCAGGAGTCGCTGATATGCGGGCCGCAGTTACGGTATTAACGACCCGTTCTCGCTCAACAGGCCGTAGCTAAGATGCCCCCGGGATCGCCGGTTCCCATGTCATGACTTCCACTGTCATGACCCTCTTCGGGGTTTGAGCCGTCCTTCGCAGGAGCCCACAGCGCCAAAGGCCCAGTTGCCTAAGGCGCGGTAGGCCCCTGAGCCCCCCCACCAGCGACAAGGTCTCACGGCTCCTTGGGGGGGGGACCTGACCTGACCTGACCTGACCTTTTTTTTTTTTTTTTTTTTTTTATTGGAGAGAGGGGGAAAATACTGTTACGTACCTCCAGGCTTACGCTCAGGAAGGCCTGGAGAGTGTGGGACTCCCTGGCGGATGGTCGTCCAGTCCTACCCACTAAAAAACCCCTCTCAATGGAGCATTATTCCACCCCCGGAACCGCCGTTAGGCATTACTTCAGGGGTGGTACTCCCCCCTACCTCATTCCGAGGCGCTCCCTCTCCCTTTCAAACTCCTCCTTCCTCCGCATGATGTGACCCACCATGCGGTCAACCACGTCCCACTCGGATTCGCCGGCGAGCATCCCCTCAACGAGGTTCTCCTCGTCCGGCCACCAGCCCAGGGCTCTCCAAACCTTCAGCCGCTCCCCGTCCCAGGCTTCACAGCGAAACAGGGTATGTTCGGGATCGTCCACATCATGGCCGCAGAACCAGCAGGCAGCCGAGGCTTCCCTGCCTATGCGGACAAGGTAGCTGCCGAAACATCCGTGCCCGGTCAGCGCTTGGGTCAGGTGGTAGTTAACCCATCCATGACCACGGCCGACCCACAGCCGGACATCGGGAATCAACCGCCTTGTCCAGGCCCCTTTCGTCCCGGCCTCCCATCTGGCCTGCCACGAATCTAAGAGTGTCCCTCTGACCTCTGTGGACGTCCGTCCCTCCCTCCGCTGCTTCCTCTCCAGGACCAACAGATCAGGAGGTGGCACCCCGGATATCACCCCCAACGCATCGGTTGACACGGTCCGATACGCGGAGGCTACCCGTAACCCCACCCTCCTCTGAATCCTTTCGAGAGCGGCCAATCCGGTTTTTGCATTTGCAGCCCGGCCCCATGTGGGTGCTGCATACAGCAGCACGTTCTGGACGACCGCTGCATACAACACCCTGGCGCGTCCGTCTGCACCCCTCAGGTTGGGCATCAGCCTAGCCAGTTTCCCGGCCACAGCCTCCGCCTTCCGAGCCACCCTTTGCACGTGGGGAAGGAAAGTCATCTTCCTGTCCAGGTCGACCCCCAAGTACTTCATACCCGGTTGGACCCGGACAAAAGCGCCCCCCACCCTGAATCCCTCCAACTCAACTCTTCTGCCCCCAACTAGCAGAACCGCCTCTGTCTTGGCAGGGGCTACCCTTAGACCATGGTCGTTCAGCCAGCCCATCACCAATTCCGCCGCCTCTTCCACGATGTTCTGGAGCTCTTCACCGGTGCGGGCCATCGCCATGATCACCAGATCATCGGCGAAGGCGACGGTCCTCGCACCCACCGGTAGCTCTAGCTCGAGGACGCCGTTATACAGCACGTTCCACAGGAGTGGTCCAAGAACCGACCCCTGCGGAACGCCGCACCCGACGCTCCTCGTTCGACCCCCGGCGCCATAGCGAATGGTCCTGCCCGACAGGTAACTTTTTACCATGGCCACCAGGCCCCCATGCACACCCATGCCCTCCAATGCAGTGACTATGCCCCCCCATGACGCACAACCAAAGGCGTTCTCAACGTCCAGGGCGACGGCGGCACAGTAGTCTTTACGACCCCATGTCCCAGAGTTTGCCACCCTGGCGTAAGACAGAACGTCCTCAATGGCGTCAATGGTTGACCTTCCCCTGCGGAACCCGTACTGCCTGTCGGAGAGCACGCCCCTCTCCTCCAGGTCCACTCCGATCCTATTCCTGACAATCGACTCGAGTAGTTTTCCCGCCGAGCTTATGAGAGAAATTGGGCGGAATTTCCCCCGGCTCTTTGGTATAAGCACCACTCGAGCCACTTTCCACATGTCCGGAAAAACACCCCTTACCACGCACGAACTCATCGCCCTGGCGATCTCTGCGGGGGCTACTTCGACGGCCAGCGCCACAACCTCCGCCGGCATTCCGTCGAGTCCAGGGGCCCTACCACGCTTGAGCCCCCTGGCAGCCACCTGGACCTCTTCCACCGTCACGGGATCCACCTCCCCAGCATCACCAGCACCCCCAGGATCACCCCACCGAGGAGGGTCCACCGTAGGGAAGAGTTTGCCAATGGCTTCCTCCTCCTCCTCCTCAGTGATCACGGGCCTAGTTCCGAGCTTCCCGGTCACAATGCGATAGGCCCGCCCCCATGGATCACCCCGGACCTCCTCGATCAAACTGTCCCAAGCTCGACCCTTGGCAGCAGCGATCTCGGCCCTCAGGGCTCTCCTTGCGAGCCTATACGCTCCGAGCGTCTCGGCTCTCGCCACTTCTGTTCTGGCCCGGGTGAATTTTCGCCTACCGGCGATGCACCTCCGCCGCGCTTCCGCAACTTCAGCACACCACCAATAGACGGGTCTCTTCCCGGGCCTTGTGGCCTTCCTGGGGAGGCATCCCTCACAAGCAGCTGCCATGGACTCCATCATTTCCTCAGGGGAGAAATCCCCCGCGCCACCGAGCAAATCCCCCAGCCGCCCTGCCAGTGCTTCCCTGAGTTCTTCCTTCCAGAGCCATCCAGGCCCCTGGACAGCCCCGGGCATTCTCTCCACGACTCCCTCGCTCAGTTGATACGAGATATACCGGTGATCGCTGAGGGAGTCCTCGTCCAAAACCCTCCATCCTTCCAACTCCTGTCCCCCTCCCAGTCTGGCGAAGGTCACATCGATGACAGACGATCGAGTGCCGCCCGCAGTCACGGCCTCAAATGTTGCCCGATTCCCGAGGTTCTCGACCCCGAGTCCCAGGCTGGCCATGGCTTCTTCCAACACGATTCCCCTCGCATCGGTCTCCGACGAACCCCACGAAGCGGACTTCGCGTTGAAGTCGCCGGCAACAACGAGGTTTCCCGTGTGGACCCTCATTGCTCTAGTCAGTCTCCCCACGTATCCCCGAAACTGCTCTGCTGTGCAGTTTGGAGACACATAGCAGCTGACAAGCACGGTGCCTGCGACCCTCGCCCAAACGTAGCCTTCCCCACGTCCGCTGGCCGCCACATTACCCATCACCCTTATTGCGGCCGCGTCCCCGTCCGCACGGAGCCACCCGCCCCTACCGACCCTAGCCAGATTGGGCTCCTGGGCCAGGATGCACTTGACATCCAGTTCCAGGGAGACCCTCTCCAGCATGTCGTGGGCGAGGGCCCTGCGTCCCAGGTTGATCTGCAGGACCCTAACTGCCATCGGGAACCGCAGACCCCCCCGGTTTCTGGGCTACCGCCGGCCTGCCACTGGGTGTCTTCAGCCCCGCCAAGAGCGCACGGTAGATCGGGCACTGCGCCGACTCTGCCTTGTGCTCCAAATCTCCCTCCCCTTTTTGCTCCTTGGAGCATAGGTAGCACCTGGCCCTGCCTTTGCAGTCCTTGATTTGGTGCCCCTCTTCGCCACACCTGTAGCACCATTTTTGCCCGCACTTTTCTCTGCAGTCTGCTCCCACGTGCCCAATCCTCTTGCATTTCAGGCACCGGTCTGGGTAGAGCACTTCCCCCACGCGCCAGCGGTTCCAGCCATGGCCAACCCTGCCTTTCTTGAGAAGGATTTTTGCCGCCTCGTCCCAGACGGTAGCGAAGCAGCTCCTCCTGCCCAGCCCGTTCCCTCTCGCAGCAAAACGAATGTTGCCAATGGCTCCCTCCGCAGCTGGCCTCCCAAGTTCTGAATTCAGCGCCATCCGGATGTCCTCCCCGCTGACGGTCTCGTCAAGATCAAGGATCCGTATGGTACGCCTCCTCCTCACTTCTTCAATCCGGGCGTTATCTTTCAGGCTGTCCCTGACGTCCTCCTTGAAATTTTCCACGTCCTCCTTCCTGGCTCCATTAACTTTGAGGAGCATTCCCCCTTTGCTGGTTTTCTTTAACTCCCTGATGGTAACCTTATCCGCCCTGACCCCTTCCTTCATCCTCTTAAGGATGTCCGAAAAGGACCTGTCGGTCCCCGGCTGGATGACCATGACATCGTTCCTTCTATTGCCATCCTTACCCTTCTGCTTCCTTTCCGCCAGTATAGTTACGCTGATTTTGGTACCGCAGAAGACGATTTCGGCCGCCTTCCTTAATTCCTCATTTTTCATCCCCTTGATCTCCGGGATGGTCACCCTGACGCAGGACCCTTTCGCCAGTTCTTCCCTAATTAGGCTAAGCTTCGTTAACACGTCCCTGGCCAGCTCCCCTTCACCATCAGGCTCCAAGAAGGCCCTGTATACCCTTTTCTCCTCAATCTTCTCGCTTCCGTCGTCCTTGATGATCTTGGTGATCTGGACGATCCTCCCAACACCGCTGCCCATCGGTGCCTCAGCTAGCTCCGGGAATCTGTCCAGAATCACTTTCGGGGTACCTTCCTGTGAGTTGTTTTCCTTTGTAAAACTTACCAGGCAGTCCCCGATGTCTGTCAAGGGACTTCCCCTACCTACCCTGGTGCAGGTGTAGGTCCCTTTCGGCCATTCCAGCCTCATGATACCCAACCGCTGCTCCAGAGTAGTGGCTCCTTGGATGTCTATCTTGGTCGTCTCAGCTTCTATCTCCACCTCCGAGACTTGGGTCTCCATTTCACATGACGGGGGGTGTCCTCCACACCACCGGTGTTTGTCCAGCCAGTTCTTGGTGGTGTAGTTACCAAATACCTCGACGTTGCCCTCCAGCCTTTCGACTATGTCCTTGATCTCACGCTTGGTATTTGTCACCACCTGCACCTGCTTGACCAACTCTCTAACAGTCTTGGTGACCTTAGCTATAGCATCGGCCAATACCACTGCCACCGGGTCCGCCTTCGTGCCTTGAGATGTGTCCTGGCGTTCCTCGTTCAGTCTCTTCTGCTTGCTTCCGCTGAACGAGCTGCACCTCTTGATAGATTGAGGTTCCATGACGTGACCTGACCTGACCTGACCTGACCTGACCTGACCTGACCTGACCTTTTTTTTTTTTTTTTTTTTTTTTTTTTTTTTTTTATAGAGAGGGGGAAATACTGTTACGTACCTCCAGGCCCACGCTCAGGAAGGCCTGGAGAGTGTGGGACTCCCTGGCGGATGGTCGTCCAGTCCTACCCACTAAAAACCCCTCTCGATGGAGTATTGCTCCACCCCTGGAACCGCCGTTAGGCATTACCTCAAGGGTGGTACTCCCACCTCACCTCATATTGAGGCGTTCCCTTTCCCTCTCTTTCTCCTCCTTCCTCCGCATGATGCCTTCCACCATGCGGCCCACCGTCTCCCACTCGGATTGACCGGCGAGCATCCCCTCAATGAGGTTCTCCTCGTCCGGCCACCAACCCAGGACCCTCATGACCGCCAGCCTCTCGCCATCAAAGGCCTCGCACCGGAACAGGGTATGTTCCGGATCGTCCACCTCGTGGCCGCAGAACCAACAGGCAGGGGAGGCTTCCTTGCCGATCCGGGCAAGGTAGCTCCCGAAGCACCCGTGTCCGGTCAGCGCCTGGGTCACATGGAAACTGGTCCACCCGTGACCCCGGCCGACCCACAGCCGGACGTCGGGAATGAGCCGCCTTGTCCAGGCACCCTTCCTTCCCTCTGCCCATCTCTGCTGCCACCTCTCCATAAGCGTTTTCCTGGTCTCGGTGGACGTCCGACCCTCTCTCCTCTGCTTTCTCTCGAGAATCAGCAAGTCGGGGGGCGGTATTCCGGAGATAACCCCCAACGCATCGGTCGAAACCGTCCGATACGCGGAGGCCACCCGTAGCCCCACCCTCCTCTGCACCCTCTCGAGAGCGGCCCTTCCGGCTTTGGCGTCAGCGGCCTGCGCCCAAGCGGGCGCCGCATACAGCAGCACGTTGTGCACCACTGCCGCATACAGCACCCTACAGCGCCCATCCGCCCCGCCCAGGTTGGGCATCAGCCTGGCCAGTTTCCCGGCCACTGCCTCCGCCTTCCGAGCTACCCTCCCCACGTGGGGAAGGAAGTTCATCCTTCTGTCCAGGTCAACCCCCAAGTACTTGATACTCGGTCGGACCCGGACAAAAGCGCCCCCTATTTGGAAGCCCTCCAGCCCAATCCTCCTACCACCGACTAGCAAGACTGCCTCGGTTTTGGCAGGAGCAACCTTGAGGCCATGGTCTTCCATCCATCCCAACACCCTCCCTGCCGACTCTTCCACCATCCGCCGAAGTTCTTCCTCGGTGCGAGCCATTGCCATGATCACCAGATCGTCGGCGAAGGCAACGGTCCTCGCACCCACGGGCAGCTCCAGCTCGAGGACGCCGTTGTACAGCACATTCCACAGGAGTGGTCCGAGGACCGACCCCTGCGGAACGCCGCACCCCACCCTCCTCGACCTGTTGCCCCCGCCATAGCGGATGGTCCTGTCGGACAGGTAGCTCTTGACCATGGCCACCATGCCCTCCTCCACCCGCATTCCCTCCAGGGCCGTCGCGATGGCCTCCCATGAAGCACAATTGAAGGCGTTCTCGATATCCAGGGCGACGACGGCACAGAAGTCCTTACGACCCCAAGTGCCGGCGTTCGCCACCCTGGCGTATGCGAGAACGTCCTCCACGGCATCCATGGTCGACCTGCCCCTTCTGAAGCCGTACTGCCGATCCGACAGCACGCCTCTCTCTTCCAGATCCCGGCTTATCCTGTTCCGGATGATGGCTTCCAACAGCTTACCCGCAGAGCTTATGAGGGAAATAGGCCTATATTTCCCCCCGCCCTTTGGTATAAGCACCACCTTTGCTTCCTTCCAAACCGCTGGGAAAACACGGTTCTTCAGGCACAATCCCATCACCCCCGCCATCGCAGCAGGGGCCACCTCGACGGCCAATTTCACCACCTCTGCAGGCAGTCCATCCAGCCCCGGGGCCTTTCCCCCCTTGAGACCCCTGGATGCCTCCTGCACCTCCTCCACCGTCGCGATCGCCGCATTCCCATCGCTGAACGTACCCCTAGGGTCCTCCCATCGAGGAGGGTTTGATGTCGGAAAAAGCCGGCCGATGGCTTCCTCCTCCTCCTCCTCGGTTATCACCAGTCTGGACCCGACCTTCCCGGAGACGATTTTGTAGGCCCGTCCCCAGGGGTCACCCCGGACTTCATCGATCAGTCTGTCCCAAGCACGTCCCTTGGCGGCAGCGATCTCCGTCTTCAGGGCTTTCTTGGCGGACCGGTACTCGCCGAGCTTTGCGGTCCTGTCCCCCTCGGTCCTAGCACGGGTGAGCCTCCGCCTGCAAGCGATGCACCTCCGCCGCGCCTCCGCGACCTCGGCACACCACCAGTAGACAGGCCTCCTCCCGGCCCTGGTGATCTTCCTAGGCAGGCACTCATCGCAGGCGACGGTCAAACGCCGCACTGCTTCTTCCGCCGAGAGATCCCTCTCGCCGTCGAGCACGCCTACCAGCCTTCTGGCCAGAGCTTCTCTGAGCCCATCTCTCCACATCCAGCCAGGTCCCTGGACGGCTCTGAGTCCTCTGCGGACGACACCGGTACTCAACCGAAAGGAGAGATAGCGATGGTCACTGAAGGAATCCTCGTCGAGAACCCTCCAATCTTCCAGCGCCATCCCCCCATCCAGTCTAGCGAAGGTGACGTCTATGACCGACGACCGTGTTCCGCCTGCTGCCATGGCCTCAAAGGTTGCCTGATTCCCGAGGTTTTCGACCCCGAGTCCCAGGCTCGCCATGGCTTCCTCCAGCACGGTTCCCCTGGAATCGGTAACCGACGACCCCCACGAAGCAGACTTCGCGTTGAAATCGCCAGCCACCACCAGGTTTCCCGTGTGGACCCTCAGCGCCCCCGTCAACCTGCCCACGTATCTGCCGAACTGCTCTGACGTGCAGTTCGGAGACACATAGCAGCTGACGAGGACCAGGCCGGCCGCCCTTACCCAGACGTAACCTTCGCCCTTCCCGCTAGCCGTCACGCTGTCCTCTACTCTGATCGCGGCTGCCCCTCCATCTGCGACCAGCCACCCGCCCCTACCGACCCGCGCCAGATTGGGCTCCTGGGCCAGGATGCACTTGACACCCAGGTCCAAGGAGACCCTCTCCAGCACGTCGTGGGCGAGGGCTCTCCGCCCCAGGTTAATCTGCAAGACCCTGCACACCATTGCTGGTGCCGGGTCCCGCAGCCACCTGGGCCGATCCTCCCTTGACGCCTTTCCTGGCCGCCACCGCATCTTTGTACCGGGGGCACTTCATCGATTCAGCCCTGTGCCCCTTGACCCCGCAGAGGTAGCAAGCCTCCTGGTTGACACAGTCCTTAATCTTGTGCCCCGGCTCCCCGCACTTGTGGCAGGCCTCCACACCCTTGTGGGCACATTCCTTGGCCATGTGCCCAATTCTCCTGCAGAGGTGGCATCTCGGGAGCACAACCATCTCCTTCAGCCTCCAACGGTTCCAGCCCACTCCAATGCGCCCCCTCGCCAAGAGCGCATCGATGGCCCCAGTCCGCGCCGTGACGAAGGCGTGCTTCTCCCCCCTTATGTTCTCCCTGTTGCCGATCCTGACATCGACATCCTGGATCTGCAAGGCCATCCCCAATCCGGTCAGTTCTGAGACAATCGTGTTCTTGATGTCCTCACTTTCCGTCGTAGGGTTGACGTCCAGGATCATTGCAGTCTTTTTGGCCACCCTTTGTTCCATCTTGGCCACCTGCTGGAGCTTCACCCTCATCTGCTCCTTAAAGACTTTCCGTGCCTCCTCATTCTCGGCCTTGAATTTAATAAGGGCGTCCCCCGATTGTGTCCTGGACACCCTCGTGACCATCACGTTCTCAGCACTGACCGTGTTTTTAAGGCTCCTTATTATTTCCGCATATGTGGACCCGCCCTTTTCGCCTGTCTTCCTGAGAAGGATGGTCTCCTCGGCCCGTCCTCCGCCTCCTGCTCGGCTCTCCCCCACAGCGTTGGGCCCCCCTCGTCTTCCGTCCAGGATGTCGATGGTCACCCCCTCCTCTTCGCCCCTGAGCACCACCTCCACAAGCTTGCGTGTCATGTGGCAGCTCGTCATGTCCGTGACGACGCACACCGCCTTCTTCCGTCCATGACGTTTCGCCACCTCAAGGATCCTCCTCAAGGCCTCCCTGGTTGCTACCGCTCCTACCTCCATTTTTGCCCTGTCCTCCAGCAGCATCACGTGTGTGAAATTGGAGTCACCCTCCTGCTCGGCCCCCTCCGCATCCAACAGACTGTTCTGAGTCTTAATGGTGTAGGCCTTGCCCGCCTCCATCTTACCCTTCTCAACCACTTCCCTCAACCTTGGGTGATCCCTCAGCATCCTACCTACCATCGGGTGCTTCTGTCCCTCCTTTCCCAACATGTAAATAACATCTCCTTCCTCACCCTCCATCTTGCTGATGTATTTGCACCTTCTGAAAGCCTTTTCCGGCCAACTCTCTCCAATGAGCTGGCCGAGTTCGGTATCGCTCAGGTCCCTGCCGATCTGCAACTCAATGTTGTGGACCCTCATCAGCGTGTCCACTTCCCCCTTTGACACCGTCTGAGTGCCCACGCTTCTCGCCGTCCCCATTTGGCCAGCAATCCCTCCCGCAGTGGTCTGGCACTCTACGTCATAGGTCGGCATTTCGACCCTCTGCCACCTGTGCTTATCAATCCATTTTCTTACGCTGTCATTTTTCAGGACCTCCACATTCTTACGCAGCCTCTTGATGAGGTCCTTCATTTCTGTTTTGGTGTTCGGGGTGTCGTCTAGCCTTTTCCCCAGAGCCAGCACGTTCTTGGTGATGTTGTCCATCGCCTCCAAGATCTTCGCACCTATAGGGTCACTCACCCTCTTAACGACACCCCCCTCGAAAGAGTCATCTACCCTCTTCCTCTTGGGAGGCCCCTCCAGAGAGTTGCTCCTCTTCAGTTCGACTGCCTCTGTTTCGTCATACACCATTTCCACTATCGAAACGTTGCTGTGCCTTCTCTGCTTGTTGATTCCTTGTGTTGTTGTTTTATTAATGTTACTCATATCTCTTCCCACGATCATGGGACGAAAGTCGGTCGCCCTGGAGGTGACGCCCATCCTCCAGGGAAGAGGACTTATCTTCCACCCGGGGGGCCTCCAGTCCCGGGTGGTTACCGTTCGCGACTCTCTGACGTGGAGCCATTCATCCCTTCGGCACGGTATAACACCTTAAGATTCCGTGGGACTAAATACACCAGGGGTGCCCAACGTCCCTGGCGGTTTTAACGAGTTTACTCTCGGTTATTTATAGGGGTTTTCTCCCCGCGGGTCAGCCAACTAAGACAAGCCCCCCGCTTCGGGAGACTCTACAACGTACCCCCAGCCGCGCTCAGCTGGAGGTTTTTGAAGTAGAGGCCCAATTTACGGTGTTACGTTGGGGCACGCTCCTCCCTACGTAGCTCGGTATCCCCGGGTTCGCCATTACCCGATCCGCCAGCTGAGCTGAGGAATCCCTGGGGAGAAGGAAGGGGGGGATAGACGAAATGAGGGTTGTAAATGAGAAGGTACCTAGCCGTCGGAAATCCTAAGGCGTCGGCACCGAAAGACAAGAGGTGGTCTAGGGAGACCAATAGAAAGTCAGGAAAAGACAGAGGCGACTCTACACTAAGATCTGAAGATTCCAAAGAGTGTAGAGCCATAGGTAGAGATGAAGTATTTTGAGAGCATGGTCCGCGGTGGGGTTTTTGGGGATCTATCGGTGTTTTTAGGCACGTCCAATCCCCTTATCGCCGCCACTAACCATTCGCACAAGTACTCCTGGCCATTCCCTTATCAGCCATCTAAGGGACGCACCTGGTAGCTAGCCCTCCCTAGCCCCAGTTTAACAGAGGAAGGAAGGAAGAAAACATGTTTTATTACAGTTGGTTCTTAGCCCTCGGAAAGCCCTAATAGCATCGGAACCGAAAAATCAAGAAATGGTCTAGGTAGACCAATAGAAAGACGAGAAAAGAAAAGAGGTGACTCTACACAAAGATCTGAAGATTCGGAAAGAGTGTAGAGTCATAGACATTGAAGAGAAAGATTGGAGAGCTTGGTCCGCGGTGGGGTTTTTGGGGATCTATCAGTGTTTTTAGGCACGTCCAATCCCCTTATCACCACCACTAACCATTCGCACAAGTACTCCTGGCCATTCCCTTATCCGCCACGTGAGGGACGCGCCTGGTAGCTAGCTTCTCCCAAGCCCCAGGGACCTGACCTGACCTGACCTGACCTGACCTGACCTGACCTGACCTGACCTGACCTGACCTGACCTGACCTGACCTGACCTGACCTGACCTGACCTGACCTGACCTGACCTTTTTTTTTTTTTTTTTTTTTTTTTTTTTTTATTGGAGAGAGGGGGAAAATACAGTTACGTACCTCCAGGCCAACGCTCAGGAAAGCCTGGAGAGTGTGGGACTCCCTGGCGGATGGTCGTCCAGTCCTACCCACTAAAAAACCCCTCTCAATGGAGCATTATTCCACCCCCGGAACCGCCGTTAGGCATTACTTCAGAGGTGGTACTCCCCCCTACCTCATACCGAGGTTCTCCCGCTCCCTTTCCGTGGCTTCCTTCCGCCGCATGATGTTTTCCACCATGCGGACCACCACATCCCATTCGGACTGGCCGGTGAGCATCCCCTCAACGAGGTTCTCCTCCTCCGGCCACCAACCCAGGGCTTTAAACACCTCCAGCCGCTCACCATCCCAGGCCTCGCAGCGGAACAAGGTATGTTCCGGATCATCCACGTCATGGTCGCAGAACCAGCAGGACGCCGATGCTTCCTTGCCTATACGGACAAGGTAGCTGCCGAAGCATCCGTGTCCGGTCAGCGCTTGGGTCAGGTGGAAGTTAACACCACCGTGACCCCGGCCGACCCACAGCCGGACGTCGGGAATCAGCCGCCTTGTCCAGGCACCCTTCATCCCAGCCTCCCACCTGGTCTGCCACGAATCCAGGAGTGTCCTCCTGGCTTCTGTGGACGTCCGTCCCTCCCTTCGCTGCTTTCTCTCAAGGATCAGCAGGTCAGAAGGTGGTATTCCAGATATCACCCCCAACGCATCGGTCGACACCGTCCGATACGCGGAGGCAACCCGTAGTCCCACCCTCCTCTGGACCCTCTCGAGTGCGGCCAACCCGGTCTTGGTTTTTGCGGCCCGCCCCCATGTGGGTGCTGCATACAGCAGTACGTTCTGAACGACCGCCGCGTACAACACCCTGGAGCGCCCGTCCGCGCCCCTCAGGTTGGGCATCAGCCTGGCCAGTTTCCCAGCCACTGCTTCCGCCTTCCTGGCCACCCTCTCCACGTGGGGAAGGAAGCTCATCCTTCTGTCCAGGTCGACCCCCAAGTACTTCATACTTGGTTGGACCCGGACAAAAGCGCCCCCCACTCGGAAGCCCTCCAGATCGATCCTCCTACCACCGATTAGCAGAACCGCCTCGGTTTTGGCAGGAGCCACCCTTAGGCCATGGTCATTGAGCCAGCCCATCACCCTTTCCGCCGACTCCTCCACCAGTGCCGTTAGCTCTTCGCTGGTGCGGGCCATTGCCATGATCACCAAATCATCGGCGAAGGCAACGGTCCTCGCACCCACCGGCAGCTCCAGCTCGAGGACGCCGTTATACAGCACATTCCACAGGAGTGGTCCAAGAACCGACCCCTGCGGAACGCCGCACCCGACGTTCCTCGTCCTGCCTCCAGCGCCGTGGCTGATGGTCCTCCCTGACAGGTAGCTCTTGACCATGGCCACAAGCCGCCCATTCACCCCCATCCCTTCCAACGCGGCCACGATAGCCCCCCATGACGCACAGCCAAAGGCGTTCTCTACGTCCAGGGCAACTACGGCACAGTAGTCCTTTCGACCCCATGCCCCAGCGTTTGCCACCCCGGCGTATGCCAGAACGTCTTCGATTGCGTCGATGGTAGACCTACCCCGGCGAAACCCATATTGCCTGTCGGAGAGCACACCCCTCTCCTCCAGGTCTGTCCCGATACGGCTCTTCAGGATAGACTCGAGCAGCTTCCCCGCCGAGCTTATGAGGGATATTGGGCGGAATTTCCCCCCGCTCTTTGGGATCAGCACTACCCGAGCCACCTTCCATATGTCCGGGAAGACACCGTTCTCGAGACAGGATCCCATCACCCCCGCGATAACCGCGGGGGCCACCTCGACGGCCAGCGCGACGACCTCCGCCGGCATGCCGTCCAGCCCAGGAGCCCTACCCCGCCTGAGACCTCTGGCAGCCGCCTGGACCTCCTCCCCCGTTACGGCCATTACCTCCCCAGCGTTACCAGCATGTTCCTGGTCCTCCCACCGAGGAGGGTCCACCGTTGGGAAGAGTTGGCCAATGGCTTCCTCTTCCTCCTCCTCGGTGGTCACCGGCCTAGCTCCGAGCTTCCCAGATACGATACGATAGGCTCGCCCCCACGGATCACCCCGGACTTCATCGACTACGCTGTCCCAGGCTCGGCCCTTGGCAGCAGCAATCTCCGTCCTCAGGGCTCTCCTTGCGAGCCTATACGCTCTGAGTCCCTCGGCTCTCGCCTCGTCCGTTCTTGCCCGGGTGAGTTTCCGCCTACCAGCAATGCACCTCCGCCGCGCTTCCGCGACTTCAGCGCACCACCAATAGACTGGTCTCCTCCCGGGCCTTGTGGCCTTCCTGGGGAGGCATCCTTCACAGGCAGCCTCCAGACGCGCCATCATGTCCCCCGGTGAGAGATCTCTCTCGCCACCGAGCGAGTTTTCCAGCCGCCCGGCCAGCACCTCCCTGACACCCTCCTTCCACAGCCAGCCGGGCCTCTGAACGGCCCCGGGCACCCTATGGACGGCCCCAGCATTCAACCGGTAGGTGATGTACCGGTGGTCGCTGAAGGAGTCCCGGTCCAGGACACTCCATCCCTCCAGCGCCATTCCCCCCACTATCCGGGCGAAGGTCACATCCACAATGGACGTACGTGTTCCGCCCACCGTCGCGGCCTCAAAGGTTGCCTGGTTCCCGAGGTTTTCGACCCCGAGTCCCAGGCTGGCCATCGCCTCCCCCAACACGGTTCCCCTCGAATCGGTCACCGACGACCCCCACGAAGCAGACTTCGCGTTGAAATCGCCAGCAACCACAAGGTTCCCCGCGTGGGTCCTCAACTCCCTGGTCAGCCTGCCCACATATCCCCTATACTGCTCTGACGTGCAGTTCGGGGACACATAACAGCTGACCAGTATCGTGTCCATGACCTTCACCCAGGCATAGCCCTCCCCAACACCGCTGGCCGTCACATCCCCCTCCACTCTGACTGCAGCCGTCCCCCCCTCCGCAAGAAGCCACCCGCCCCTGCTGACTCTTGCCAGATTGGGCTCCTGAGCCAGGATGCACTTGACACCCAGCTCCATGGAAGCCCTCTCTAGCATGTCATGGGCGAGGGCCCTGCGACCCAGGTTGACCTGCAGGATCCTAACCGTCATTAGGACCCGCAGTGCCCCGCAGCTCCTGGACCGCCCTCTTGTAGAGAGGACAGGCCATGGTGCCAGCCCTGTGCCCCTCTTTGTTACAGTTGTAACACTTCGGGGGGTCCCGGCAGTCAGCCGCCCTGTGCCCATCACGGCAGCACCTAAGGCACTTGCCCCCCAGCTCGACCCGCTTCTCCTTGCAACTCCTGGCTACGTGTCCGTAGCCCAGGCAGTTGAAGCACTTGGCAGGCGTGAGGAAGGGCTTGAGAGGACACCTCGTCCACCCCACCTTCACGCCGCCAAGCGCCAAGAGCTTGCTGGCCTCCTCCTCCCGGAGGGTCACCGTGGCCCATTGACCCCCCCGACCGGGCCTGAGCGACACCTTCAAGTCCGCCTCGCCCCCTGCTGAGGTCACCCCGGTACCAATGATGGCGGCCCTGACTTCCTCGGACGTGGCCGCCGCGTCCAAGTTCCGGATGGCGACGACAGTCTTTCCGCCGCCCACCGTCACCCTTGGCCCACCCTTCAGGACCTTGGCCATCCCTTCCTTGAGCTTGGCCGCCGCCGTCGCTCCACCTCCCGCCAGGACGACCCTGATATGTCCCTCACTGGTCTTTGTCACGGTCTTAACCCGGACACCAAGGTCGTCCATGTCGACGTCCCTACGCAAGGTCCTGAGGGTGTTGGCATAGGATGCCGCATCGCCACCCGTCTCCACCACCACCGTGTTCGGTTCCCTCACCTGTCGGCTCCTGGGGACCAGCCCAGGGCGCGTTCCCGGGTAGAGAAGGACACTGAATCCCTCCCCGGTGTCCTGCGCGAAAACGCACTCCACGATCTTCCGGAATGCGGAGGACACAGCTCCCTCCGGAACGCTCAGGGCCACCTTTCTGCGGCCCTCCTCGACCATGACGGCCCTGAGCTCCGTGGCTGCCAGGAACGCTTCTTCAGGGTTCTTGCCCATCTTCACCTTGAAGATGGCCCTCTCCTCCCTCTTTGCCTGGTCCCCGCCATTCCGGACTCTGACGGACTCAAAAATGCATCCTGGGTGCTCGCTCAGGTTGAGCAGGTCCGGGTACCTGGCCCTGAACAATTGGGCTTCCCCATTTGCCATGTCGGGGTCGTCCTCACGGATCCAGACAGCCAGATCCCACTCCCTGCCGGCCTCCAGGAGGCACCCAGCAGCCTCCTGCGTCATCTTGAAGGCTGAGGCATTCCAGCGCTGGGAGATTAGGCCCCTGGCTTGCACCCAATCGTAGGCCTTGGCCTCGAGGGCCCCGACCTCCGGTTTCGCCTGCCGCTCGCGGCTACTACGCAGCTCCTCCATTTCATGGCGCAACCTTGCGTTCTCTTCAACAGCCATCTTCAGCTGGCTGTCGACCAGTTCCTTGGAGGATTGCGCCTCCCTCAGCTGTTTAATTATCTCCTCCTTTTCCCCCTTGGTCCTGGCTTCCATTTCCTGCTTCCCTTCTACTGCCCCGTCCAGCCATCCCTCCATGTCCGAGAGGGCTCCCACGTCCCTGCAGAGGATTGATGCCGCCCTTGCAATCTCCGTCTTCAGGTTGTAGGCCTTTTGACAGGCCGCGTCCAGTGACTTCGCCGTTCTTTGCACCCTGGCGAAGATCTTCTTTACATCCTCCTTTCCTGCAAGCACCGACGTTTGGGGAGTCGGGCTGCTAATCTTCCTCTTCTTGACGGATCGGGCCTTCTCATCATCGAACACAAAGTCAAATTCCCCTATGTTGCCCTGATCATTGGGGGTTGTGGGAGCCGTGTGAACTCCCTTTTCCCTTCGAAGTGGACCCTGATCCAGTCCTAGTCCCAGTCCCTGTCCCATCTTAAGAGACAGAGAAGTCCTGTTCAGACTCCTTCCCAGGATCAACTCTGTCTCCAAGTTTGACCCTGATTTCCTCCTTTCTTTTCCCTTGTCATTATCCGTGTCCATCGCCGTTTTCCCATCCTGTTCCTTCACTTTCTTGCTTGTTTTAACTTTAGATTCCATAATTGGTCCCACGATCATGGGACGAAAATCGGTCGCCCTGGAGGTGACGCCCATCCTCCAGGGAAGAGGACTTATCTTCCACCCGGGGGGCCTCCAGTCCCGGGTGGTTACCGTTCGCGACTCGCTGACGTGGAGCCATTCATCCCTTCGGCACGGTATAACACCTTAGGATTCCGTGGGACTCAGTACAACAGGGGTGCCCAACGGCCCTGACGGTTTTAACGACTTTACTCTCGGTTATTTTATAGGGGTTTTTCTCCCCGCAGGACGGCCATCTAAGGCAAGCCTCCCGCTTCGGGAGACTCCACAACGTACCCCCAGTCGCGCTCAACTAGAGGTTTTTGAAGTGGAGGCCCGATTTACGGTGTTGACGTTAGGACACGCACCTCCTTCCGTAGCTCGGTAACCCCGGGTTCGCCATTTCCCGATCTGCCAGTCAAACTGACAGATCCCTGGGGGGGAGGAAGGGGGAAGGGCAAGGAAGGGATCTAGGAAACCTATCACCGCGACCCTGCGCCACCTGCCTGCCTCTGAGCCGTCCTTTGCAGGAGCCTACCACTCCACAAGCCCGTTCGCTTGTGCAGGAGGAGGCTCCTGTGCCCCCCCACCAACGACAAGGTCTCACGGCTCCATGGGGGGGGACCTGACCTGACCTGACCTGACCTGACCTGACCTGACCTGACCTGACCTTTTTTTTTTTTTTTTTTTTTTTTTTTTTTATTGGAGAGAGGGGGAAAATACAGTTACGTACCTCCAGGCCAACGCTCAGGAAAGCCTGGAGAGTGTGGGACTCCCTGGCGGATGGTCGTCCAGTCCTACCCACTAAAAAACCCCTCTCAATGGAGCATTATTCCACCCCCGGAACCGCCGTTAGGCATTACTTCAGAGGTGGTACTCCCCCCTACCTCATACCGAGGTTCTCCCGCTCCCTTTCCGTGGCTTCCTTCCGCCGCATGATGTTTTCCACCATGCGGACCACCACATCCCATTCGGACTGGCCGGTGAGCATCCCCTCAACGAGGTTCTCCTCCTCCGGCCACCAACCCAGGGCTTTAAACACCTCCAGCCGCTCACCATCCCAGGCCTCGCAGCGGAACAAGGTATGTTCCGGATCATCCACGTCATGGTCGCAGAACCAGCAGGACGCCGATGCTTCCTTGCCTATACGGACAAGGTAGCTGCCGAAGCATCCGTGTCCGGTCAGCGCTTGGGTCAGGTGGAAGTTAACACCACCGTGACCCCGGCCGACCCACAGCCGGACGTCGGGAATCAGCCGCCTTGTCCAGGCACCCTTCATCCCAGCCTCCCACCTGGTCTGCCACGAATCCAGGAGTGTCCTCCTGGCTTCTGTGGACGTCCGTCCCTCCCTTCGCTGCTTTCTCTCCAGGATCAGCAGGTCAGAAGGTGGTATCCCGGATATCACCCCCAGCGCCTCGGACGACACTGTCCGATACGCGGAGGCAACCCGTAGTCCCACCCTCCTCTGGACCCTTTCGAGTGCGGCCAACCCGGTCTTGGTTTTTGCGGCCCGCCCCCATGTGGGTGCTGCATACAGCAGTACGTTTTGAACGACCGCCGCGTACAACACCCTGGAGCGCCCGTCCGCGCCCCCCAGGTTGGGCATCAGCCTGGCCAGTTTCCCAGCCACTGCTTCCGCCTTCCTTGCCACCCTCTCCACGTGGGGAAGGAAGCTCATCCTTCTGTCCAGGTCGACCCCCAAGTACCTCATACCTGGTTGGACCCGTACAAAAGCATCCCCCACCCGGAATCCCTCCAATCCGATCCTCCTGCCTCCGACCAGCAGAACCGCCTCGGTCTTGGCTGGAGCCGCCTTTAGGCCATGGTCTTCCAGCCACCCCATCACTCTCATCGCCGACTCCTCAACCACCCGCCGAAGATCTTCCTCGGTGCGAGCCATCGCCATGATCACCAGATCGTCGGCGAAGGCGACGGTCCTCGCACCCACCGGCAGCTCCAGCTCGAGGACGCCGTTGTACAATACATTCCACAGGAGTGGCCCAAGAACCGACCCCTGCGGAACCCCGCACCCCACGCTCCTCGGCCGATTAGCCGTGCCGTAGCGGATGGTCCTGTCGGACAGGTAGCTCTTGACCATGGCCACCATGCCCTCCTCCACCCGCATTTCTTCCAGGGCAGCCACGATGGCCTCCCACGAAGCGCAATTGAACGCGTTCTCGACATCTAGGGCGACGACGGCACAGAAGTCTTTACGACCCCAAGTGCCGGCGTTGGCCACCCCAGCATATGCGAGCACGTCGTCCACGGCATCCATGGTCGACCTACCCCTTCTGAATCCGTACTGCCGATCCGACAGCACGTCCCTCTCCTCAAGATCCCGACCTATTCTGTTCCGGATGATGGCCTCCAACAACTTACCCGCAGAGCTTATGAGGGAGATAGGACGATATCTCCCCCCGCCCTTTGGTATAAGGACCACCCTCGCCTCTTTCCACACCGTCGGGAAGGCACGGTTCCTCAGACAAGATCCCATCACCCCCGCCATCGCAACAGGGGCCACCTCGACGGCCAGCGCCACGACCTCCGCAGGTAGGCCGTCTAGCCCCGGCGCCTTTCCCCTCCTGAGACCTCTGGCTGCCTCCTGCAGCTCCCCAACCGTCACGATCGCCGCCTCCCCAACGCCGCTCGTGTCCCCTAGGTCTTCCCATCGAGGAGGGTTCTTCGTAGGAAAGAGTTTGCCGATGGCTTCCTCCTCCTCCTCCTCGGTTATCACCGGTCTAGAACCGGCCCTTCCAGAGACGATCCTATAGGCCCTCCCCCAAGGATCACCCCGGACCTCATCGATCAACTTGTCCCAAGCTCGTCCCTTGGCGGCAGCGATCTCCGTCCTCAGGGCTCTCCTCGCGGACCTATACTCCCCGAGTTTTACGGTCCTCGTCTCCTCGGTCCTAGCACGGGTGAGCTTCCGCCTACAAGCGATGCACCTCCGCCGCGCTTCCGCGACCTCGGCACACCACCAGTAGACAGGCCTCCTTCCGGCCCTGGTGACCTTCCTAGGCAGACACTCATCGCAGGCGACGGTCAAACGCCGCACTGCTTCTTCCGGCGAGAGATTCGTCTCGCCGTCGAGCATGCCTACCAGCCTTCTGGCCAGAGCTTCTCTGAGCTCCTCTCTCCACTTCCAGCCAGGTCCCTGGACGGCTCTGAGTCTCCTTTGGACGACATCGGTACTCAACCGGAAGGAGAGATAGCGATGGTCACTGAAGGAGTCCTCGTCGAGAACCCTCCAGTCTTCCAACACCATCCCCCCACCCAGTCTAGCAAAGGTGACGTCTATGACCGACGACCGTGTTCCGCCTGTTGTCATGGCCTCAAAGGTTGCCTGGTTCCCGAGATTTTCAACCCCGAGTCCCAGGCTCGCCATGGCTTCCTCCAGCACGGTCCCCCTGGAATCGGTAACCGACGACCCCCACGAAGCAGACTTCGCGTTGAAATCGCCGGCCACCACCAGGTTTCCCGTGTGGACCCTCAGTGCCTCCGTCAGCCCGCCCACGTATCCTCCAAACTGCTCTGACGTGCAGTTCGGGGACACATAGCAGCTGACGAGCACCAGGCCGGCCGCCCTTACCCAGACGTAACCTTCACCCTTCCCGCTAGCCGTCACACTGTCCTCTGCTCGGATCGCGGCTGCCCCTCCATCTGCGACCAGCCACCCGCCCCTACCGACCCGCGCCAGATTGGGCTCCTGGACCAGGATGTACTTGACACCCAAGTCCAAGGAGACCCTCTCCAGTACGTCGTGGGCGAGGGCTCTACGCCCCAGGTTGACCTGCAGGACCCTAACTGCCATCAGGACCCACAGTGCCCCGCAGCTCCTGGACCGCCCTCTTGTAAGGAGGACAGGCCATGGTGCCAGCCCTGTGCCCGTCTTTGTTACAGACGTAACACTTCGGGGCATCTTTGCAGTCAGCAGCCCTGTGGCCAACCCCGCAACACCTGAGACACTTCCCTCCGAGCTCCACCCGCTTCTGCTTACAACCCCTGGCTACGTGTCCGTAGCCCAGGCAGTTGAAACACTTGGCAGGCGTGAGGAAGGGCTTAATAGGACACTTCGTCCACCCCACCTTCACGCTGCCAAGCGCCAGGAGCTTGCTGGCCTCCTCCTCTCGGAGGGACACCGTCGCCCATTGCCCACCCTGGCCGGCTCTGAGGGACACCCTCAAGTCCGTCGCACCTTCCTCCGAGCCCACCCCGGAACCAATGATGGCGGCCTTGATCTCCTCGGACGTGGCCGCAGCGTCCAAGTTCCGGATGGCGACGACAGCCTTCCCGAAGCCCACCGTCACCCTCGGTCCACCCTTCAGGACCTTAGCCATGCCCTCTTTGAGCTTGGCCGCCGCCGTCGCTCCACCTCCCGCCAGGACGACCTTGATGTGGCCCTCCTTTGTCTTACCGACAGTCTTGACCTTGACACCAAGACCGTCCATGTCGACGTCCTTCCGTAAGGCCCTGAGAGTATTGGCATAGGATGCCGCGTCGCCACCCGTCTCCACCACCACTGTGTTGGGCTCCCTCGTCTGTTGGCTTCTGGGGACCACTCCAGGGCGCGTTCCCGGGTAGAGGAGGACACTGACTCCCTCCCCGCCGTCCTGCGCGAACACGCATTCCACAATCTTGCGGAATGCGGAGGCTACGGCACCATCCGGAACGCTCAGCGCCACCTTTTTTCGGCCCTCCTCGACCATGACGGCCCTGAGCTCCGTGGCTGCAAGGAACGCCCCCTCCGGGTTCTTGCCCATCTTCACTTTGAAGATGGCCCTCTCCTCCCTCTTGGACTGGTCCCCGCCATTCCGGACCCTGACGGACTCGAAGAGGCATCCCGGGTGCTCGCTCAGGTTGAGCAGATCCGGGTACCTGGCCCTGAATCTTTGGGCTTCCCCCTTTTCCATTTCGGGGTCGTCCTCACGGATCCAGACGGCCAGATCCCACTCCCTGCCGGCCTCCAAGAGGCTCCCAGTAGCTTCCTGCGTCACCCTAAAGGCTGCCGCATTCCACCGCTGGGAGATAAGACCCCTGGCTTGCACCCAATCGTAGGCCCTCGTCTCGAGGGCCCCGACCTCCGGCGTCTCCTGCTTCTTCCTCCTTTCCCTCAGCTCCTCGTTTTCCGCCTTCAGTCCCTGGATCTCCTCGGCAGCCGCCTTCAGCTGGCTGTCAACCAGTTCCTTTGAGACTTGCACCTCCCTCAGCTGCTTAACGAGCTCTTCCTTTTCCCTCTTAATCCTGGCCTCCATTTCCTGTTTCCTTTCCACAGCCCCATCCAGCCATCCTTCAATGTCCGAAAGGATCCCCACGTCCTCGTTTAAACTTGCCGCCGCCCTGACGATTTCAGTCTTGAGGTTGTACCCCTTCCGACACACCGTGTGCAAAGCCTTCACTGTCTTCTGTATTCTAGAGAAGACTGTCTTTACATCCTCACTTCCTCCAAGGGACACAGGCAATTGGGAAGCCGGGCTGACTTCTTTCCTTTTTCTCTTGGATCGATCCTTGGTGTCGTCCCACACGTAATCGAATTCCCCGGTATTTCCTGACTCCACCGGGGTTACGGGAGCCGTGTGGCTTCCTTTTCCCTGCAGAATCCCGCCTCGAGGCAAACTTTGTCCCATCTTTAGAGACAGAGAAGGCCTAGGGATATTCCTCCCCAGGATCAACTCCACCTCTAAAGCGGTCGAAGATTTCCTCCTCTCCTTTCCGTCAACCTTGTCCTGTTCCGTCGCCATTTTTCCATCCTGATCTTTCATTGTCTTACTTTTTTTTGAATTCTTGTCCATATTAGGTCCCACGATAATGGGACGAAAATCGGTCGCCCTGGAGGTGACGCCCATCCTCCAGGGAAGAGGACTTATCTTCCACCCGGGGGGCCTCCAGTCCCGGGTGGTTACCGTTCGCGACTCGCTGACGTGGAGCCATTCATCCCTTCGGCACGGTATAACACCTTAGGATTCCGTGGGACTCAATACAACAGGGGTGCCCAACGGCCCTGACGGTTTTAACGACTTTACTCTCGGTTATTTTATAGGGGTTTTTCTCCCCGCAGGACGGCCATCTAAGGCAAGCCTCCCGCTTCGGGAGACTCCACAACGTACCCCCAGTCGCGCTCAACTAGAGGTTTTTGAAGTGGAGGCCCGATTTACGGTGTTGACGTTAGGACACGCACCTCCTTCCGTAGCTCGGTAACCCCGGGTTCGCCATTTCCCGATCTGCCAGTCAAACTGACAGATCCCTGGGGGGGAGGAAGGGGGAAGGGCAAGGAAGGGATCCAGGAAACCTATCACCGCGACCCTGCGCCACCTGCCTGCCTCTGAGCCGTCCTTTGCAGGAGCCTACCACTCCACAAGCCCGTTCGCTTGTGCAGGAGGAGGCTCCTGAGCCCCCCCACCAGCGACAAGGTCTCACGGCTCCACGGGGGGGACCTGACCTGACCTGACCTGACCTGACCTGACCTGACCTGACCTGACCTGACCTGACCTGACCTGACCTGACCTGACCTGACCTGACCTGACCTGACCTGACCTGACCTGACCTGACCTGACCTGACCTGACCTGACCTGACCTGACCTGACCTGACCTGACCTGACCTGACCTGACCTGACCTGACCTGACCTGACCTGACCTGACCTGACCTGACCTGACCTGACCTGACCTGACCTGACCTGACCTGACCTGACCTGACCTGACCTGACCTGACCTGACCTGACCTGACCTGACCTGACCTGACCTGACCTGACCTGACCTGACCTGACCTGACCTGACCTGACCTGACCTGACCTGACCTGACCTGACCTGACCTGACCTGACCTGACCTGACCTGACCTGACCTGACCTGACCTGACCTGACCTGACCTGACCTGACCTGACCTGACCTGACCTGACCTGACCTGACCTGACCTGACCTGACCTGACCTGACCTTTTTTTTTTTTTTTTTTTTTTTTGGGGGGGGCGTAGCTGGCGCCGTGGCTAACCAGGCAAGTGGCCCCCCAGAACTTCCCCGGCCCGGCTTCTGTCCGAGCGGGGCTGTCTTTTCCTTCTGCTTCACCCCTCGGGATCACCTCACGGCATAACTTCAAGGGAGAAGTCTGTCTTGCCTTTCGGCTTCTTCCGTGGTCCCGCGTCTCCGCGCACGGATTCTTGTCTCTGCGACACCGTTATCTCCTTCGCCGCCGGTCCTCCGGGGGCCGCCAAGAGGCAGACCCCGGCGGTCCATCGCGGCCAACGGTGTCGTTCTTCCTTCGCGTCGTGCACGCCCGCGACTTCCGCGTCCCGGGCGTGCTCGATCTTTCTTTCTCTTCCGTCCCGCGGCCCCCCTCCTCCCGGGAGGTCGCGTTCCGGCTGTCTCCTTCGCCATCAAAAGCGTCGGCCCGCGGACCATGAATCACGGTCCGTCCAGGCCCGCTTCTTCCGCCTCCGTTTCTCTCCTTCTCTGGTCAGACTCCTTCCTTTGGAGGATGTTCTCGACCATGCTGAGAATTTCCTTCCAGTTCTCTTCTGACCGAGCCATGGCTTCCACCATATTCTCAGGCGTGAGAACTTCTCCCTCTGCAGGCAGCATCTGTGCTCTCAGTCGCTGCCGCTCCCACCTTCCGCAATGAAATACGGTGTGTTCTACCGTGTCTTCCGCTCCGCAGTAGACACATCTGTCATCTTCGGCCCTGTGCATCCTGTGCAGGTAGGATCGAAAATCTCCGTGGCCCGAAAGCACCTGGGTGAAGCGGTACGTCACCTGTCCTCCCAATCTCTCTCGAAGGCGCAACCATCTGCCGATATTTGGTATCAGCCGGTGCGTCCACCTTCCTTTCGTGGATCGATCCCACCTCTCCTGCCACTCCTCGATGGACCTCTGTCGAGCTTCCATCTTGGTTCTTTCCCCTTCTCTGGTCTCTCGACCTTCTCTGATCCGCAGGTCTAATGGAACGACCCCCGCGATTACTAGGGCCGCATCCGTCGACACTGTCCGGTACCCCGAGATGATCCTCAGAGCAGTCTTCCTCTGCACACTGAGGATCATGTTCCGGTTCTTCTGGAGCTTCAAGGCCGTCGGTCCCCAGACGGAGGACGCATACAGCGTGATTGAATTCGTCACCTCTCCCAGCAGACGTCTCTTCGCCTGAGTGGGTCCTCTCACATTCGGCATGAGCCTTCCCAGCTTGGCCGTCAGTGCTTCTGCTTTGGCCGTCACTTTTTCTACGTGTTGCACGAACGACATTCTTTGGTCGATATCCACTCCGAGATACCTTACCACCTTCTGCGGCTTGAGGTCGACTCCCATGACTCGGAAGACGACATCCTCAGGTACTCTTCTCCTGCCAAGCAGCAGGACAGATTCTGTCTTCTCAGGGGCCATGCTCAGGCCTCTGCTCTCCATCCATGCTCCGATCTGTCGGATCGCCCTGTTCACTGTCTGCACCAAGTCGCGAAGATGTCTCTTCGCCACCACTAGTGCCAGATCGTCGGCGTACGCCACTGTTCTTGCCCCTGGGGACAGTCGAAGGCGGAGTACCCCATCGTACGCAATGTTCCACAGAGTGGGCCCAAGGACTGAACCCTGCGGAACACCGCTCGTCACTCGGAAGACGTCATTCCCTCCATCTCCCAGCCTGATCGCTCTTTCCGATAGGTAGTTACCTATCACCTTCTTCAAGCACACCGAAATGCCTATCTCCTCGAGGGCATCCATAATGTGCTTCCATCCCGCCGTGTTAAAGGCGTTCCTCACGTCGAAAGTGACCAGGGCGCACCAGTGTTTCGCCCTGGTTCGGCCCGAATTGGCCCACAACGCCGTCTCCATCACTGCCGCAATGGCGTCCATGGTTGAGCGTCCCCGCCTGAACCCGTATTGGGTGTCGCTGAGCCCGCCCTTTTCTGCCATTTCTTCATTGAGCCGGCGAAGTATCAACTGCTCATAAAGTTTGGCCGCAACGCTAAGGAGGCACAAGGGACGGTAGTCCTTCGGTGCCGTTCCTTCTTTCCCTGGCTTCTTCAAAAGAACAAGTCTAGCTTCTTTCCATTCTTTGGGAAAGATCCCGTCACGAAACAGACTGCTGTACACCTCTCGGAGATACGAGCAACCCGCCCCGCCGGCTGCGATCGCTCTGACTGCTTCCACTGGGATGTTGTCAGGTCCTGGTGCTTTGCCGGGCCGCAACTTGCGGGCGGCTTCTTTGACTTCTTCGATTTCGAACTCCCTTGCGTCGGCTATGTCGCCGTCTTCAACGTTCCACTCTGTCACGGGATGCCTCGGGAAGAGCTGCTCCGCGATTTGCGTCTTAAACTGCGGCGTCAGCGGGACAGTCGCTCCGCCGTCGTCGATCCTCAATTTCTGGGTCACTATCTTGTAACCCAGTCCGAATGGGTCGTTCTGTACTTCCTCGACCAATTCCTTCCACTTGGCCTCTTTGGCCTTCCTTATCAGGTCCCTAAGATTCTTCTTACTGGACCTGTATTCTCCCTCCGCCTCAGCAATCACTGTGGCGTTCCCATCTCTCGCTCGTGCGCGATTCGTTCTCGTTAGCCTGCGCCTTGCAGCCTTACACTGGTTCCTCGCCTCGGCGATTTCCTCATTCCACCAGTACGCCGGTTTTCGTCCCGGGGCACTCCTTTGTTGACACCTTCTCCTGGGGACCTGACCTGACCTGACCTGACCTGACCTGACCTGACCTGACCTGACCTGACCTGACCTGACCTGACCTGACCTGACCTGACCTGACCTGACCTTTTTTTTTTTTTTTTTTTTTTTTTTTTTTTTTTTATTGGAGAGAGGGGGAAAATACAGTTACGTACCTCCAGGCCAACGCTCAGGAAAGCCTGGAGAGTGTGGGACTCCCTGGCGGATGGTCGTCCAGTCCTACCCACTAAAAAACCCCTCTCAATGGAGCATTATTCCACCCCCGGAACCGCCGTTAGGCATTACTTCAGAGGTGGTACTCCCCCCTACCTCATACCGAGGTTCTCCCGCTCCCTTTCCGTGGCTTCCTTCCGCCGCATGATGTTTTCCACCATGCGGACCACCACATCCCATTCGGACTGGCCGGTGAGCATCCCCTCAACGAGGTTCTCCTCCTCCGGCCACCAACCCAGGGCTTTAAACACCTCCAGCCGCTCACCATCCCAGGCCTCGCAGCGGAACAAGGTATGTTCCGTATCATCCACGTCATGGTGACCTGACCTGACCTGACCTGACCTGACCTTTTTTTTTTTTTTTTTTTTTTTTTTTTTATTGGAGAGAGGGGGAAAATACAGTTACGTACCTCCAGGCCAACGCTCAGGAAAGCCTGGAGAGTGTGGGACTCCCTGGCGGATGGTCGTCCAGTCCTACCCACTAAAAAACCCCTCTCAATGGAGCATTATTCCACCCCCGGAACCGCCGTTAGGCATTACTTCAGAGGTGGTACTCCCCCCTACCTCATACCGAGGTTCTCCCGCTCCCTTTCCGTGGCTTCCTTCCGCCGCATGATGTTTTCCACCATGCGGACCACCACATCCCATTCGGACTGGCCGGTGAGCATCCCCTCAACGAGGTTCTCCTCCTCCGGCCACCAACCCAGGGCTTTAAACACCTCCAGCCGCTCACCATCCCAGGCCTCGCAGCGGAACAAGGTATGTTCCGGATCATCCACGTCATGGTCGCAGAACCAGCAGGACGCCGATGCTTCCTTGCCTATACGGACAAGGTAGCTGCCGAAGCATCCGTGTCCGGTCAGCGCTTGGGTCAGGTGGAAGTTAACACCACCGTGACCCCGGCCGACCCACAGCCGGACGTCGGGAATCAGCCGCCTTGTCCAGGCACCCTTCATCCCAGCCTCCCACCTGGTCTGCCACGAATCCAGGAGCGTCCTCCTGGCTTCTGTGGACGTCCGTCCCTCCCTTCGCTGCTTTCTCTCCAGGATCAGCAGGTCAGAAGGTGGTATCCCGGATATCACCCCCAGCGCCTCGGACGACACTGTCCGATACGCGGAGGCAACCCGTAGTCCCACCCTCCTCTGGACCCTTTCGAGTGCGGCCAACCCGGTCTTGGTTTTTGCGGCCCGCCCCCATGTGGGTGCTGCATACAGCAGTACGTTTTGAACGACCGCCGCGTACAACACCCTGGAGCGCCCGTCCGCGCCCCCCAGGTTGGGCATCAGCCTGGCCAGTTTCCCAGCCACTGCTTCCGCCTTCCTTGCCACCCTCTCCACGTGGGGAAGGAAGCTCATCCTTCTGTCCAGGTCGACCCCCAAGTACCTCATACCTGGTTGGACCCGTACAAAAGCATCCCCCACCCGGAATCCCTCCAGTCCGATCCTCCTGCCTCCGACCAGCAGAACCGCCTCGGTCTTGGCTGGAGCCGCCTTTAGGCCATGGTCTTCCAGCCACCCCATCACTCTCATCGCCGACTCCTCAACCACCCGCCGAAGATCTTCCTCGGTGCGAGCCATCGCCATGATCACCAGATCGTCGGCGAAGGCGACGGTCCTCGCACCCACCGGCAGCTCCAGCTCGAGGACGCCGTTGTACAATACATTCCACAGGAGTGGCCCAAGAACCGACCCCTGCGGAACCCCGCACCCCACGCTCCTCGGCCGATTAGCCGTGCCGTAGCGGATGGTCCTGTCGGACAGGTAGCTCTTGACCATGGCCACCATGCCCTCCTCCACCCGCATTTCTTCCAGGGCAGCCACGATGGCCTCCCACGAAGCGCAATTGAACGCGTTCTCGACATCTAGGGCGACGACGGCACAGAAGTCTTTACGACCCCAAGTGCCGGCGTTGGCCACCCCAGCATATGCGAGCACGTCGTCCACGGCATCCATGGTCGACCTACCCCTTCTGAATCCGTACTGCCGATCCGACAGCACGTCCCTCTCCTCAAGATCCCGGCCTATTCTGTTCCGGATGATGGCCTCCAACAACTTACCCGCAGAGCTTATGAGGGAGATAGGACGATATCTCCCCCCGCCCTTTGGTATAAGGACCACCCTCGCCTCTTTCCACACCGTCGGGAAGGCACGGTTCCTCAGACAAGATCCCATCACCCCCGCCATCGCAACAGGGGCCACCTCGACGGCCAGCGCCACGACCTCCGCAGGTAGGCCGTCTAGCCCCGGCGCCTTTCCCCTCCTGAGACCTCTGGCTGCCTCCTGCAGCTCCCCAACCGTCACGATCGCCGCCTCCCCAACGCCGCTCGTGTCCCCTAGGTCTTCCCATCGAGGAGGGTTCTTCGTAGGAAAGAGTTTGCCGATGGCTTCCTCCTCCTCCTCCTCGGTTATCACCGGTCTAGAACCGGCCCTTCCAGAGACGATCCTATAGGCCCTCCCCCAAGGATCACCCCGGACCTCATCGATCAACTTGTCCCAAGCTCGTCCCTTGGCGGCAGCGATCTCCGTCCTCAGGGCTCTCCTCGCGGACCTATACTCCCCGAGTTTTACGGTCCTCGTCTCCTCGGTCCTAGCACGGGTGAGCTTCCGCCTACAAGCGATGCACCTCCGCCGCGCTTCCGCGACCTCGGCACACCACCAGTAGACAGGCCTCCTTCCGGCCCTGGTGACCTTCCTAGGCAGACACTCATCGCAGGCGACGGTCAAACGCCGCACTGCTTCTTCCGGCGAGAGATTCGTCTCGCCGTCGAGCATGCCTACCAGCCTTCTGGCCAGAGCTTCTCTGAGCTCCTCTCTCCACTTCCAGCCAGGTCCCTGGACGGCTCTGAGTCTCCTTTGGACGACATCGGTACTCAACCGGAAGGAGAGATAGCGATGGTCACTGAAGGAGTCCTCGTCGAGAACCCTCCAGTCTTCCAACACCATCCCCCCACCCAGTCTAGCAAAGGTGACGTCTATGACCGACGACCGTGTTCCGCCTGTTGTCATGGCCTCAAAGGTTGCCTGGTTCCCGAGATTTTCAACCCCGAGTCCCAGGCTCGCCATGGCTTCCTCCAGCACGGTCCCCCTGGAATCGGTAACCGACGACCCCCACGAAGCAGACTTCGCGTTGAAATCGCCGGCCACCACCAGGTTTCCCGTGTGGACCCTCAGTGCCTCCGTCAGCCCGCCCACGTATCCTCCAAACTGCTCTGACGTGCAGTTCGGGGACACATAGCAGCTGACGAGCACCAGGCCGGCCGCCCTTACCCAGACGTAACCTTCACCCTTCCCGCTAGCCGTCACACTGTCCTCTGCTCGGATCGCGGCTGCCCCTCCATCTGCGACCAGCCACCCGCCCCTACCGACCCGCGCCAGATTGGGCTCCTGGACCAGAATGTACTTGACACCCAAGTCCAAGGAGACCCTCTCCAGCACGTCGTGGGCGAGGGCTCTACGCCCCAGGTTGACCTGCAGGACCCTAACTGCCATCAGGACCCACATTGCCCCGCAGCTCCTGGACCGCCCTCTTGTAACTTTGACCTGACCTGACCTGACCTGACCTGACCTGACCTGACCTGACCTGACCTGACCTGACCTGACCTGACCTGACCTGACCTGACCTGACCTGACCTGACCTGACCTGACCTGACCTGACCTTTTTTATTGGAGAGAGGGGGAAAAATACAGTTACGTACCTCCAGGCCAACGCTCAGGAAAGCCTGGAGAGTGTGGGACTCCCTGGCGGATGGTCGTCCAGTCCTACCCACTAAAAAACCCCTCTCAATGGAGCATTATTCCACCCCCGGAACCGCCGTTAGGCATTACTTCAGAGGTGGTACTCCCCCCTACCTCATACCGAGGTTCTCCCGCTCCCTTTCCGTGGCTTCCTTCCGCCGCATGATGTTTTCCACCATGCGGACCACCACATCCCATTCGGACTGGCCGGTGAGCATCCCCTCAACGAGGTTCTCCTCCTCCGGCCACCAACCCAGGGCTTTAAACACCTCCAGCCGCTCACCATCCCAGGCCTCGCAGCGGAACAAGGTATGTTCCGGATCATCCACGTCATGGTCGCAGAACCAGCAGGACGCCGATGCTTCCTTGCCTATACGGACAAGGTAGCTGCCGAAGCATCCGTGTCCGGTCAGCGCTTGGGTCAGGTGGAAGTTAACACCACCGTGACCCCGGCCGACCCACAGCCGGACGTCGGGAATCAGCCGCCTTGTCCAGGCACCCTTTATCCCAGCCTCCCACCTGGTCTGCCACGAATCCAGGAGTGTCCTCCTGGCTTCTGTGGACGTCCGTCCCTCCCTTCGCTGCTTTCTCTCAAGGATCAGCAGGTCAGAAGGTGGTATTCCAGATATCACCCCCAACGCATCGGTCGACACCGTCCGATACGCGGAGGCAACCCGTAGTCCCACCCTCCTCTAGACCCTCTCGAGTGCGGCCAACCCGGTCTTGGTTTTTGCGGCCCGCCCCCATGTGGGTGCTGCATACAGCAGTACGTTCTGAACGACCGCCGCGTACAACACCCTGGAGCGCCCGTCCGCGCCCCTCAGGTTGGGCATCAGCCTGGCCAGTTTCCCAGCCACTGCTTCCGCCTTCCTGGCCACCCTCTCCACGTGGGGAAGGAAGCTCATCCTTCTGTCCAGGTCGACCCCCAAGTATTTCATACTTGGTTGGACCCGGACAAAAGCGCCCCCCACTCGGAAGCCCTCCAGATCGATCCTCCTACCACCGATTAGCAGAACCGCCTCGGTTTTGGCAGGAGCCACCCTTAGGCCATGGTCATTGAGCCAGCCCATCACCCTTTCCGCCGACTCCTCCACCAGTGCCGTTAGCTCTTCGCTGGTGCGGGCCATTGCCATGATCACCAAATCATCGGCGAAGGCAACGGTCCTCGCACCCACCGGCAGCTCCAGCTCGAGGACGCCGTTATACAGCACATTCCACAGGAGTGGTTCAAGAACCGACCCCTGCGGAACACCGCACCCGACGTTCCTCGTCCTGCCTCCAGCGCCGTGGCTGATGGTCCTCCCTGACAGGTAGCTCTTGACCATGGCCACAAGCCGCCCATTCACCCCCATCCCTTCCAACGAGGCCACGATGGCCCCCCATGACGCACAGCCAAAGGCGTTCTCTACGTCCAGGGCAACTACGGCACAGTAGTCCTTTCGACCCCATGCCCCAGCGTTTGCCACCCCGGCGTATGCCAGAACGTCTTCGATTGCATCGATGGTAGACCTACCCCGGCGAAACCCATATTGCCTGTCGGAGAGCACACCCCTTTCCTCCAGGTCCGTCCCGATACGGCTCTTCAGGATAGACTCGAGCAGCTTCCCCGCCGAGCTTATGAGGGATATTGGGCGGAATTTCCCCCCGCTCTTTGGGATCAGCACTACCCGAGCCACCTTCCATATGTCCGGGAAGATACCGTTCTCGAGACAGGATCCCATCACCCCCGCGATAACCGCGGGGGCCACCTCTACGGCCAGCGCGACGACCTCCGCCGGCATGCCGTCCAGCCCAGGAGCCCTACCCCGCCTGAGACCTCTGGCAGCCGCCTGGACCTCCTCCTCCGTTACGGCCATTACCTCCCCAGCGTTACCAGCATGTTCCTGGTCCTCCCACCGAGGAGGGTCCACCGTTAAGAAGAGTTGGCCAATGGCTTCCTCTTCCTCCTCCTCGGTGGTCACCGGCCTAGCTCCGAGCTTCCCAGATACGATGCGATAGGCTCGCCCCCACGGATCACCCCGGACTTCATTGACTACGCTGTCCCAGGCTCGGCCCTTGGCAGCAGCAATCTCCGTCCTCAGGGCTCTCCTTGCGAGCCTATACGCTCTGAGTCCCTCGGCTCTCGCCTCGTCCGTTCTTGCCCGGGTGAGTTTCCGCCTACCAGCAATGCACCTCCGCCGCGCTTCCGCGACTTCAGCGCACCACCAATAGACTGGTCTCCTCCCGGGCCTTGTGGCCTTCCTGGGGAGGCATCCTTCACAGGCAGCCTCAAGACGCGCCATCATGTCCCCCGGTGAGAGATCTCCCTCGCCACCGAGCGAGTTTTCCAGCCGCCCGGCCAGCACCTCCCTGACACCCTCCTTCCACAGCCAGCCGGGCCTCTGAACGGCCCCGGGCACCCTATGGACGGCCCCAGCATTCAACCGGTAGGTGATGTACCGGTGGTCGCTGAAGGAGTCCCGGTCCAGGACACTCCATCCCTCCAGCGCCATTCCCCCCACTATCCGGGCGAAGGTCACATCCACAATGGACGTACGTGTTCCGCCCACGCCGGACCCTGATATGTCCCTCACTGGTCTTTGTCACGGTCTTAACCCGGACACCAAGGTCGTCCATGTCGACGTCCCTACGCAAGGTCTTGAGGGTGTTGGCATAGGATGCCGCATCGCCACCCGTCTCCACCACCACCGTGTTCGGTTCCCTCACCTGTCGGCTCCTGGGGACCAGCCCAGGGCGCGTTCCCGGGTAGAGAAGGACACTGAATCCCTCCCCGGTGTCCTGCGCGAAAACGCACTCCACGATCTTCCGGAATGCGGAGGACACAGCTCCCTCCGGAACGCTCAGGGCCACCTTTCTGCGGCCCTCCTCGACCATGACGGCCCTGAGCTCCGTGGCTGCCAGGAACGCTTCTTCAGGGTTTTTGCCCATCTTCACCTTGAAGATGGCCCTCTCCTCCCTCTTTGCCTGGTCCCCGCCATTCCGGACTCTGACGGACTCAAAGATGCATCCTGGGTGCTCGCTCAGGTTGAGCAGGTCCGGGTACCTGGCCCTGAACAATTGGGCTTCCCCATTTGCCATGTCGGGGTCGTCCTCACGGATCCAGACAGCCAGATCCCACTCCCTGCCGGCCTCCAGGAGGCACCCAGCAGCCTCCTGCGTCATCTTGAAGAAAATGGTCATTTTCTGATAGAACTCGACCTCTTGAATCCAACGGTGCCAATTTCAGCCCGATAGCTCCAATGGTTTCGGAGATATCTCGTTTTAAAGTTTTGGCACTTTCAAAAAATTCGTGAAGTTCGTTAACACCCAAAAACATTTTCGCTCATATCTCGTAAAATATAGGTAACTGACCTGATTTAGTGGCACCATCGTGTTCGTCTAAAAATTCTCTATAATTTGAGTGTATCTAGTATGCGGAAAGGCGTGTTTTGAGGATGCTAGAAGCGACAGACCGAAAATTTTGGGTCATTTCTTTGGATTTTTTAAATTTCGATTTCAGCCAAACCGTGCTAGATAGGACGTTTCTGAGGGCACCAATCGAAAGAAAAACTCCATATTTACTTATGTTCCGGACCACGTCGTCATAAGTCGAAGGGTTTGGGAGTAGGAGGGGATTGAAGAAAAATTAAAAAAATTTGAACCTCAAGGGGGTAAATTTTGAAAATTGAAAAAATAAACTTTTTGTCTCAGAACGCTTCGAAACCTTTACTATCTTATGTAAATTGATGCGAGCAATCCATCTGTAACCTCGGCTGCCCCCTAAATCCAGCCGTTTTCGAGTTATGAGCGTTTTTTGAAAAATATTAGAAAATGGTCCGATTGGCGTAAAATGGTCATTTTCTGATAGAACTCGACCTCCTGAATCCAACGGTGCCAATTTCAGCCCGATAGCTCCAATGGTTTCGGAGATATCTCGTTTTAAAGTTTTGGCACTTTCAAAAAATTCGTGAAGTTCGTTAACACCCAAAAACATTTTCGCTCATATCTCGTAAAATATAGGTCACTGACCTGATTTAGTGGCACCATCGTGTTCGTCTAAAAATTCTCTATAATTTGAGTGTATCTAGTATGCGGAAAGGCGTGTTTTGAGGATGCTAGAAGCGACAGACCGAAAATTTTGGGTCATTTTTTTGGATTTTTTGAATTTCGATTTTAGCCAAACCGTGCTAGATAGGACGTTTCTGCGGGCACCAATCGAAAGAAAAACTCCATATTTACTTATGTTCCGGACCACGTCGTCATAAGTCGAAGGGTTTGGGAGTAGGAGGGGATTGAAGAAAAATTAAAAAAATTTGAACCTCAAGGGGGTAAATTTTGAAAATTGAAAAAATAAACTTTTTGTCTCAGAACGCTTCGAAACCTTTACTATCTTATGTAAATTGATGCGAGCAATCCATCTGTAACCTCGGCTGCCCCCTAAATCCAGCCGTTTTCGAGTTATGAGCGGTTTCTGAAAAATATTAGAAAATGGTCCGATTGTCGTAAAATGGTCACTTTCTGATAGAACTCGACCTCCTGAATCCAACGGTGCCAATTTCAGCCCGATAGCTCCAATGGTTTCGGAGATATCTCGTTTTAAAGTTTTGGCACTTTTAAAAAATTCGTGAAGTTCGTTAACACCCAAAAACATTTTCGCTCATATCTCGTAAAATATAGGTCACTGACCTGATTTAGTAGCACCAGCGTGTTCGTCTAAAAATTCTCTATAATTTGAGTGTATCTGGTATGCGGAAAGGCGTGTTTTGAGGATGCTAGAAGCGACAGACCGAAAATTTTGGGTCATTTTTTTGGATTTTTTGAATTTCGATTTCAGCCAAACCGTGCTAGATAGCACGTTTCTGAGGACACCAATCGAAAGAAAAACTCCATATTTACTTACGTTCCGGACCACGTCGTCATAAGTCGAAGGGTTTGGGAGTAGGAGAGGATTGAAGAAAAATTAAAAAAATTTGAACCTCAGGGGGTAAATTCTGAAAATTG
This sequence comes from Diaperis boleti, assembly GCA_963583935.1. Taxonomy (NCBI): domain Eukaryota; kingdom Metazoa; phylum Arthropoda; class Insecta; order Coleoptera; family Tenebrionidae; genus Diaperis; species Diaperis boleti. The sequence goes on along the minus strand of OY757249.1, from coordinate 51,390,407 downwards.
AAAAAATAAAGTTTTTGTCTCAGAACGCTTCGAAACCTTTACTATCTTATGTTAATTGATGCGAGCAATCCATCTGTAACCTCGGCTGCCCCCTAAATCCAGCCGTTTTCGAGTTATGAGCGTTTTTTGAAAAATATTAGAAAATGGTCCGATTGTCGTAAAATGGTCATATTTTGATAGAACTCGACCTACTGAATCCAACGGTGCCAATTTCAGCCCGATAGCTCCAATGGTTTCGGAGATATCGCGTTTTAAAGTTTTGGCACTTTCAAAAAATTCGTGAAGTTTGTTAACACCCAAAAACATTTTCGCTCATATCTCGTAAAATATAGGTTACTGACCTGATTTAGTGGCACCAGCGTGTTCGTCTAAAAATTCTCTATAATTTGAGTGTATCTAGTATGCGGAAAGGCGTGTTTTGAGGATGCTAGAAGCGACAGACCGAAAATTTTGGGTCATTTTTTTGGATTTTTTGAATTTCGATTTCAGCCAAACCGTGCTAGATAGGACATTTCTGAGGGCACCAATCGAAAGAAAAACTCCATATTTACTTATGTTCCGGACCACGTCGTCATAAGTCGAAGGGTTTGGGAGTAGGAGGGGATTGAAGAAAAATTAAAAAAATTTGAACCTCAAGGGGGTAAATTTTGAAAATTGAAAAAATAAACTTTTTGTCTCAGATTGTCGTAAAATGGTCATTTTCTGATCGAACTCGACCTTCTGAATCCAACGGTGCCAATTTCAGCCCGAATGCTCCAATGGTTTCGGAGATATCGCGTTTTAAAGTTTTGGCACTTTCAAAAAATTCGTGAAGTTCGTTAACACCCAAAAACATTTTTGCTCATATCTCGTAAAATATAGGTCACTGACCTGATTTAGTGGCACCAGCGTGTTCTTAAATCTCTTTTCCTAAAAAGTTATTGTGCTCGTTTCGATTGAAACGGTCTGTATATACCGGGGGTCCCAGAGGTGTGTGGACCATTAATTACGCCCTTATTTTGAAAAATATCAAAACGGGGTTTTCGGGGGACGGTAGCCGCACGATACATTCACAATTTAAAATTACTAGAAATCATATACAGAGTGTCCTAGTATTAGTAATATATGTACCAAAGTTATGTTTTTTTAAATGGAATGCCCTATATATTAGTTGGTGAATTGAAGGAGCAGTTAATGCTGAGCAAAACGATATAAGGTACTACAGGTTTATTATGGATGGTTCTAGAGTTATGAAGAATTTTAGGTCAAAATTAGCGCTTCTTTAAAAATTTGCAGAGACCATTCTAATAAAGATAACTGAATATTTTTGTGTAAATAATTTTTTATAGACCCAAACTTTAATACACACTGATTGAAAGCCATCTAAATTGGTATTTCTTATACAGGGTGTACGATTTCGCAAAATGTATAATAACTTTTTTTTTTTTTCAAATGGAACACCTTATATTCCATTATACCACCTAATAGCATTTTTAATAATCTTTCTGTCAATATATTGTTTGCGTCGTCAAATGTTAGTACTTTAGGTAATTTTTACAAAAAAAATAGAAAACTTTCCCAAATTGATGAAATCGCGTATTAAGATCAGATCGCCTTGGACTTGTTGCCATGGACATAGTCGTTTATTGTCTAATTTATTAAATTACTTTAGAAATGACACCGAGAGGTAGATAGGCTTAGGTTTACGTAAGAATTCGATAGACTATATCCTTTACATAACCACAAACGAAAAAATACATTGTCCATTATTTCGTAGAATTCCACTCTTTTTGCAAAATAAGCTTCTTGTAATTCTTGATGGAGTTCAATGTGGTATGGATGAAACCGATGTTTTTTGATCACACTGTTTACTGAAGATTTTGAAATATCAGATTGGGCAGCAATTTCTTTTGTACTGAAGTGAAGATTTTCTTCTAAGATTAGTAAAACTTCTTGCTCAGTGTTTTTACCTACTCTTCTACCAATTAATTGTTTTTTGTTGTAAGCCACGTTTCCAGTGTTTTCAAAACGTTGTAAATTTTTGTGGCCAAAAAGGAATTTCTTTCGGCTTCTCCTAACCTATTGTACCATATTCATCATTACTTCTTTCGTAAAATTCATTTTGTAAAAAAATCACAAAAGTGAAACTATTTGTTACAGGATAACTTACTGTCAACAAGAACAAACGGCTCCATGGTAACCAGTGTAAAATGATATCTCCATGGCAACAAGTCCAAGGCGATCTGATCTCAATACACGATTTCACTAATTTGGGAAAGTTTTCTGTTTTTGTAAAAATTATCTAAAGTACTAACATTTGCCGAGGCAAACTATATATTGACAGAAAGCTTATTAAAAATGCTATTAGGTGGTATAATGGAATATAAGGTGTTCCATTTGAAAAAAAAAAAGTTATTATACATTTTGCGAAATCGTACACCCTGTATAAGAAATATCAATTTAGATGGCTTTCAATCAGTGTGTATTAAAGTTTGGGGTCTATAAAAAATTATTGACAGAAAAGTATTCAGTTATCTCTGTTGGAATGGTCTCTGCAATTTTTTAAAAAATCACTAATTTTGACCTAAAATTCTTTATAACTCAAGAACCATTCATAACAAACTTGTAGTACCTTATATCATTTTGGAATATTAACTTTGGTATATTACTAATACTAGGACACTCTGTATATGATTTCTAATAATTTTAAATTGTGAAGGTATCGTGTGGCTATCGTCCCCCGAAAACCCCGTTTTGATATCTTTTAAAATAAGGGCGTAATTGATGGTCCACACACCTCTGGGACACCGGTATATAACCCGGGCAGACTTTTTTATGAAACTATTACCAAAAAATCACATTCAAAATCTAGTTTCCCTCCATATGCGTAACTCGCAATTCGTTTCTAGTGCCCTTCCGCACAGGACGATTTTTGACGGCTTTCGGATTTTGAGTCACAAGAGCACAAGCTTGCATTCTGGCTAATTCGTTGCTTTTAACCTCGCGAGTCACACGAAACTGATTTCTAAAAGACTCTTCAAGCATTGAGCACTGTACTATAAGGCCCGGCGAAATAAATCTAACCAAACTTGACCCTAAATATAAAACCCCTTTAAGATGATTGAACAGTTAGACGGTGATAGGTACGTCTTGAAAAATTTAAATTCGAACCGTACCCATAAATATACTCACGATCCTATCAGGAAAATGCCTGAAGGATACCTTGCTGACGACCAAGATTTTATTTAATTGTGATCAATGTTTGTATTTAAATGTTGTCTTCTCTGACGAAGTTAATTTTGTTTATCACTGGAAAGAAGTGATGTTAGTAAGGCCCGTTGTTCTTCCTTATGTAAGGGGGATTGAAGATGGTGTTTTCCAGCAAGATAACGCTCGACTTCATATTGCGTGAACCTCTATGAGGTTCTTAAAAGAGGATCATATACCCACCTTACCTTGGGCACCTCGGTGGCCAGATTTATCGCCCATCGAAAAAGTGTGAGATTGAATGGGTATTCATATTCAGAATTTGCTGCAGCCCCCGTCGACTTTAGATGAACTTCGTCATGCAGTTGAAGATGCTTGGGATACTGTACCCCTACAGTACATAAACAATCAGATTGATAGCATCCTTCGTCCACTGCAGGAGTGTATTTGCCTACGTGGCCGCACCACAAACTACTAGTTTTTTTCAAAATTAGTTTTTGTTTTTTATTGTTTCTGCTTATTTTACCTTATTTAAGCATTATTCTCTCTTTGTACAAAAGCTTGTTAATAAAAATTGTTTTCTTCGGGGTGTTCGGATTTCACTTGCGGCCAGTATACAATTTTGTTTATCACTGGAGAGAAGTGAAGGAGTTAATTTTCATTATCACTGGATGTAAGTGTTGAAGTTAATTTTGTTATCACTGTAGAGAAGTGAGGTAGTTAATTTTCTTTATCGCTGGATGTAAGTGATAAAGTTAATTTTGTTTATCACTAGAGAGAAATGAGGTAGTTAAATTTCATTATCACGGGAGAGAAGTGAAGGAGTTAATTTTCATTATCACTGAATGTAAGTGATGAAGTTAATTTTTTATCATTGGAGAGAAGTGATGTAATTAATTTTCTTAACGCTGGATGTAAGCGATGAAGTTAATTTTCTTTAACGCTGGATGTTGGCGATGAAATTAATTTTCTTTAACGCTGGATGTTAGCGATGAAGTTAATTTTGTTTATCACTGGAGCGAAGTGCTGTAGTTAATTTTGTTTATTAACGGAGAGAAGTGATGTATTTAGTTTTGTTTACCACTGGATGGAACTGATGAAGTCAATTGTGGTGTATCACTAGAAGGAAGTGATAAAGTCAATTTTGTTTTCTGAGTTAATAAAAGTAATATTTTTTTATCACTGGAAGGAAGTGATTGAGTTTATTTGATGTTAATGGCAGTAATAATTTTGTTGTATCACTGGAAGGAAGTGATAAAGTCAATTTTGTTTTTTGAGTTAATGAAGTAATAATTTTTTCCACTGGAAGGAAGTGATGAAGTCAATGTTACTTTTCGAGTGATAGAAGTAATGATTTTGTCATGATAGAAATTACACGTGAAGAGTCAGTTTCCTCTAATAATCAGAATGGCCGAGTAGTTTATTAAGTTTTATTTTATATAGCCATCACACGAGGACGTCAGAATGGCCGTGTCGGGATGTTGTGATACGCCAAGTTGGTTGCATACACTTGGGTGAAATCGGGGAGTACTGAGAAGACCACGTGACGCAACGGACAGTGTCACGAGGGACGTGCACCCGGGATCACCTGTTTTGCAGTATCTCTAGGTTTTTGTTGTTATTGTTATCAATAAAATGCGTGGTGAGCCAGCATTGAGGGGGAGGGTCAATCTCCGACATACTTATTGGTTTTCTTAATTATAAATTCTTTTAATAACCATCATTTTTGATGTTTCACATCTGCGGGCTGTTTCGTGAAGGCTTATATTTTTTTAAATGAGATTTTAATCGTTTCAATGGTTCCATTTTAGAATAACTGTATAAATCTTGCATTTTTTTCCTCAAATCCGTATAATTCCCCCATTTATTGATTGAAATATAACGAAGACGATAAATCAAGTTTTTATTTCTTCAACAAACACAAGTGTTCAATGTCTTTAACATTGAACAAGTGCAGGATAATTGCAAATATTTTGTTCTGCATCATAAACCAAACCGCTGTAACATGTTTGTTTTGCAATATTGAAACCATTACTGGTTAATTGGCAGTAATAGTACACTGCACAATCATTGGGATCTCTAGAATAACCTTCAGACGTGCAAATAGGGCTGTTTTCATCCAAGTTTGTATTGGATGATCCCGGTTTTGAATCCCCCTCTGGCTCTGACTCAGGCTTTGCTTCGGGTTCAGGTTGAGGGTCTTTTTCTGTTTCTGGTTGAGAGCCTGCATCTGGTTCTACTTCCTCACCCTAAATTCAACATTTGTAATGTCGCAATTAAATAAATAACAAAAAATTTACATTCAAAACTTTACTAATCGTTGTAAGGAGTTGATACTTTGTGCCACTCAAACCTTTGAAATCATCCGTATCTATGGACCACACCATCACTCCTCCCAAGTTTAACGATACTGCGTAATCAACCTTAGGGAAAAGATTAAATTTTTGTTGTTTGGTAATTTATTACCCATTTCAAACTTTTTCTGAATTTACCTTTATAGAAATAGATCTTGGATTATCATATCCAATCCATTGATTGCCTTTATATGTGTAAGGAGTTTTCTGTTCATCATCCCAAACAGTAGTCCAGTCTCCTGCATTTTGCAGCTCAATTATCTAAAATTTGTACAATAATTGCCAATTACGTAAACCAATATTTCAGTAAAATGATGAAAAGAGAAGAATTTTTTATCATTAACAATATACAGAAATTTCTTTTATGGTCCAATAATTATCATACAGTGTGATAAGACGCCAAAAATAATGTAATAAGACGATGACAATCTGTGAATAAAGTTAATGGAGTAATATTTTTAGAGTAGCACTTACTTCATGATATCCTACAAAACCTCTCTCTCCAGTATATTTTCCAGGATTACCACTTCCACTGATCGAAGCACCAAGTGACGTAATTTGTGTAGTAGACAAAGTGTAAGTCCTGCCATAAAATCCAAGACCAAGTATAATTTTTTGTGGATCAGCACCCCTGCTTATCCAACCTCTAATAGCGGCGTCAACATTTAACTGTCTTTGAGCATCATCGATGTCAATTTTTGAAGGATATAGAGGCGCATTTTGACCGGTAACGGTTTCCCAAGATCCATGCAAGTCGTAGGCCATCACGTTAATAAAGTCTAAATACCTAAAATATTAAGAATTATACAACGTGTTCCAGAAATATGTACATTATTAATTTGGAGAGGTGGTAGAACTCATCGAGTACAACTTTTGCTTTTACCATTTTTTTGAAATCACATTTTAAAATTAGAATTTTACAACCCCCAAAAATAACGATACGCTTATGGGTTTCTGACACAGTGATAATGACCGTCAATTCTGATGTTTTTCTGGGAGGAAGGAAATATTCACACTTTATTATTTTATACTTTTTGTGAACTTTTTTGTCGCTGCGTCCCGGGTAAAAATGATATGCGTACCTACCTGTTATTAATTAGTTTAATATCGGACTTTACAACAGGTTGCAGTAAACTGTTTAATAAAAAACTGATTTTTAATAGAAAACGAACAAACGTAAACTAATAACGTCAACAGTTTTTGTTTACTTATGAGACAATTCGTGTAACTTTTCTTAATAAGAATTTTTCGAAACATCGTTAATTCGGGACGCAAAATTCACAAAGTTTCCGCACTTAAACGCGTACCCTTTACTGATTTATCAAACATTTTCGCTTCGAAAAACTATCGCCCGGCAAAACGCTTCGCAAAAAACGGTAACCGGCGCGGCGCGAAAGGTAGGTTAAAACTGAATTCAAAACATGCCCGTTGTGTATAAAAAACTATGATAAAGAGTTTTTGTCTGCCAAAAGATGTTCCCTTTCATTAGTGTTTTTAGAATTCGTACTTGATGCATAAAACAACTCGTCAATATTACAAGAGGGTAAAATATGTAAAAAAGATAGAAAAAGGTATTCAGAAAAATTGCTCAAATTGACGAGTTCTACCCTAAATTATTTGTATCAATTTCCATAACACCCGGTACACTTATTTTATGATTTTTTTCTTTTACACAACTTAATTCAATTTTACCTGCTGAGTGCAGGGACATCATACGACAAATCCACAGAAGGACCGGCTGCCGCAACAGCCGCGGTTAGCAACAACCCATGTTTGTCGAACACCTCTCGAAATTCCTTAATCAGTATAGCATAGTTTTGCTGAAATATCGATCCGTTTCAAGAGTAAATGTATATTATCCTTCCTTAACTCACAATGTCTTCATAAGCTCCACCGCGCTGATTCGGGTACTCCCAATCTAAATCAAAACCGTCAAATCCCCATGTCAAAACTAAATCCGTAGCGGTATTAATTAAATTTGACCTCCTTACAGGATCAGATGCTACAAGAGAATAATTTTCGGAGCCTTGATTCCAGCCACCGATTGCTACAAGCGTCTTTAAGTTGGGATTTTCCTTTTTGAGATTGTTAAATTTTTGGAAGTTTCCTAAAAAGTCATGTTACAATAAACCTATAATGAGGTGCGTTGAATCTACCAGCATCAACATCTAGATATTCATTTAAAAGAATAACGTTGCCATCAGGTTGTAGGCCAACGAAACCGTAGATCAGATGGGTGCACAGGTAAGGGTTGATGTCGTTGACAGTGAATCTGGCATTGCCCCAGCGGTAGTGAGACCATGAGCCCCAATAACAAACAACTTTATCTGCGAAAAATTAAATTGTCTTCAAATTTGAGAAATTAAGATATTAATAGTCTAAAAATTATCCGATTTTCTTGTCATTTTATTGATTCTTGTTTACTGACATGGTGTGAATTAATCTGTATTTAAACTTTAAATTTAGTATAGTGTTTACTTTTAATTGGATAGATTATGTATGTTAACTTACCTGTGTTGGCCCAAACAACATCGGCTGCTAAGCAGACCAACATCAATGTTAGAACGCTGCTAGACATCATGTTATGGTGAAGACCATGTAACAGTAAAAATAACTTCAATATTTTATAGAAAATACTACATACTAAAATGAAACTTGTCCCTTTTATTTAAAAAGATTATCTTAAAAATAATCTGGTAAATTACTTTATAACTTTTCAAAAATAAACGTGACGATTTATTTTATTGCTGACTTATAAAATCTCATTCGATTCGGTTCACTAATATTAATCTCTAACTAATTGTTTTTACATGCGTGCAAAATTAACCAAAAATTATATTACAATAATATTATTACTTTTTCTGCGTTGCAAATAAGGCTTGACAGTAATCCTTAATAAGCATCAGTTAGGAGTATATTTATTTAGTCTATTAATTTATATTTTCAATTCAGAAGTTATTGTTATAAGTTGGATGTCAGTCGAACTGATGTCGTAAAATAATTAATTAGTGGATAATAATAATTACACTTATTGATAGTCTTATTCGATTTACTTAGGTACAGGTCGATGTATTATAGTACTTATATGATCCTAATATGATTTGAAAAAAGATTAATAGCTTAAAGAAAGTCAATATCGAATGAGTTATTGTTCCTGTCGAAGTATTACCGACAGGATTTCATTTTATTTTTTAATATCACTTTCATCTTAGGACATCATTATTATGAAAAGCTAATTCTAAATCTCTTACTGTTGTTTTTTTAATTTTTACCACATATTTTATTTCAGATATGAATTTAAAATTAAAATAAAAAAAATATAAGTATAACAGTAAAAAACCCAAGATATACATAAATGGTTTTTAAATTTACGCGAAAATCGATTGAGAACCGCTGGCATGATTGAAAAACCATTAGTAAATAAACCCTTATCTCTCAGCCTAAACAAGAAAGGCCTTTTTTTGACCTGACCTGACCTTTTTTACTTTGACTGTTGACGGTGCACTAAATATTTTAAAATGCCTCTATTTTCAAATAGTGACATGACCGATATGATTATGACTTACAGTGAAACCCGTGGAAACTCTCTGGGTGTATATATAGTGTACGCACACTTAGATAATACTTTAGACGAAAAGTAGCATGGGAAACAGCTTGTTTATATGAGTTTCATTAACACATTGCAATAATGAGATACGCAAAGGATGTTTTTGTCAGTCGGAAAAGGTTAGTCAATAAATTGACTGCTGGACAAAAATCCGGACAGTATGATTTTTTCGACTTCTTGAAACCTAGATTAAATTTTTACGTAAATTTACTTATGAACTTGATAAATAAGTTATTTAAACCACGTTTTAAAAATAAATTATTGTTATCGCCTTTTTTGAACAAGTTTTTCTCTTTTTATTTTTACTTGCATATTTTTGCAAATTTAAACCTTAACTTATCTCCCTTTTTATCAAGTCAGTTTTGTGTTTTATGATGAGTGTGTGTTTAGTTTTGTCAATTGTTAACAATGCGACCAGAAATTGCAGCGCAAATTGTTGCTTTGAGCAACGATGGCCGAAATGTTCGATATATTGCACAACAGTTAAATATACCGCGAGGTACTGTTCAAGATGCTCTTTCCCGGTTTCGTGAGACTTAATATGAATTTGAAAGAAGGGCTGGATCTGGTCGCAGACGTTCAACAAACCCCCGGGATAACCGCTTTCTGTATATGTCTGTGTTGCGGAATAGGCGACTTACATTGAATCTGTTGGCTGGACGTTTGGCGGATGTTCGTGGAATGGTGATTTCTGACAGAGCAGTTAGCAGAAGACTTGCTGAACACGATTTTGTATCAGGAAGGCCAGCTACAGGACCTAAATTGACTGTAGCACATCGCAGAGCAAGGCTACAGTTTTCTCGCGAATACCTACTTTGGGGTGACGACGAGGGGTAATGTACTCTTCACTGATGAATCGCGGTTCAGATCACCAGACGGACGTGAAAGAGTCTGGAGAAGGCCAGGAGAGCGGTACATTCAATGCTGCATAACCGAAAGAACGGCTTTTCATGGAGGCAGTATAATGGTGTGGGCTGGTATTTCTTTAGAAGCTCACACCGCTTTAGTTTTTGTTGAAAACGGCGCAAAACGGCCTGCCAATAGCCCGGATCTAAATCCCATTGAACATGCGTGGGATTTTCTTGGACTAGGGGTGTGAAATCGCCAACCTCGGCCAGAAACAATAAATGAGCTCAGGGTGGCATTGAAAGAGGAATGGGATCTAAATCCACAAGAATTAATAGCGAACTTGATTCGAAGCATGCCACGACGTCTGGAAGCGGTCAGAAGGGCACGTGGTGGTAATACCCGTTATTAAAAGATGTTACAATGATTTTTTTTATTGAATGTTTTTTTTTATATAGACTAGGTTTATATCTAGATTTCAAAAAGACCTGTAGGACTACACCATGATTTTTTTTAGTTTTTGAATAAAGTTTGAATAAAGTTTATGTTAAATTTAGGAATGACTGCACCTTCATTAAGCTATTTTTTTAAATCGATTAAAATCTTATCAATCATGGGAACATTTTGGTACTGTCCGGATTTTTTTGTCCAGCAGTGTACTTCCTATCGTAAGTATGAAGTTTTTGGCATAAAATAAAACGAGCAACTATCAAAATGTTGTGAATGTAATGAATGACATTATTAATAAAATTATCACTCAAAATGCAGAAGGACTTACGATAGGAGAATACTCCATTTGATCTGCAGGTTGAACACGGCAAACATTTATGTAAACAAACATTTACAACAAATTAATGTTCAAAATGTTCAAAATTTTCTTCTATGCACAATTGAAGGCGTCGATGATCCGACTTTCCCCAAAGCTGCTGGATTATTTCGAATAGTTGCTGCAGCATTTCCCACCCGTTCCCGTGAAGTCTCTATGTTATGGATTGGAGCTGATTATACCAAATCTTATACAAAAAAAAATCAGATGGATTTAAGTTTGGTGATCTGGGAGGCCAGAGAATGGGGCCATTTCGTTCTATCCACCGTGCAGGAAAATTTGTACCAAGCAATTTCGTACGGATTTCTAAAGGCAAATCTTCCAGTAACTCGTGTATTCGTTGTTTGTAAAATTAGACATTTTTAAAAACATAATTAGCTTTTTTAAAAAAAGAAACCGACTTCAAAAAGCGAGAAATAACTCAGTACATGTATTATTACATGTGCTACCTACTGATCTGTTTGAAGTCGGTACGTAGTAGGTCCCTCTCCCTTGGGGCCTCCTTGTTTTATTTACAGGGGCCTCTAACCAAGGGGGCTCCTGACCAAGGAGGCTCTCGACCAAGGAGGCTCTCGACCAAGAGGGTTCACGACCAAATTGGCTCCCAACCAAGGGGGCCCCCGGCCAAAGGGTCTCCCACCCAAGGTGGGCCCGACCAAGGGGGCTCCCGAACAAGGGGGTCCCGATCAAGGGGGTCCCGATCAAGGGGGCCCACGACTATGGGGGCTCCCGATCAAAGGGGCTCCCGCCCAAGGAGGCCCCCGACCAAGGGGGGACCCAAACAAGGGGGCTCCCTACCAAGGGGGCCCCTGACCAATGGAGCCCCTGACCAAGGGGGCTTCTGAGTAAGGCTTGCGGAAAAAATAGTATATAATTATCATGCAGAGCATAGCTCACTTCGTTCGTCGGTCAACAGTTCAGGCTCAACAGATAAAGCGTAACTTATGCTCTTAATAATATAATCTACTACATATTTAAAAGTCGGTTGACAAAAATACTGGTGATGCGATAATAACCATAACAACGTTTGGGGTAGTAAAATCTTCTTAAAATATTTTCGTATCTCCGTCGTGTAAATTGACGCCGTTTTCCGTGACGATATTCGATCGGTTTTACTACCCTATCGCCGCTATTGATGTGTTCCACATCAAAAAAGTTATAAAAAAATCTACTTTTGATGCGTCCCTATTACCAACTAGATTTCTTACGGTAAAAAATGAATCCCTAAGCGCAATAATAACATAATCTACGAAATCACATACAAGTGCTGTACATTTACTAAATTTTTAATCTTATCTCTCCAACTACAATTTTAATAATTTAATTATTTTTTTCAATATTAGCAGGTAAACACGCTAATAAAATACAGCAATAAAATTATAGATAACTAGTTGGCCCGTCATCGCTTCGCTCATGAAGTATTCGTTTTCACATAGAATACATGTTCTTTCCCGTTCACGCTTCCGTTCCCGTTCCTATAGGTATAGAAAACCACAGGATCTGATCAGGGAATCCCTTGAAAATGGAGAAAAATCGTCAAATTTTCGCTCCCTTTTATTAACCGACTTCATGTATGTTCACCGATTTCTTCGTCAATTGTGGACCGATTTACAAAATTCTTCTTTTATTTGAAAGGGTATACTCTTGACGTGATTCCATTGTCAAAAAATCAGGGAATCCCATGGAAATCGAGAAAAATCCTCATATTTTTTCTTCATTTTATGTATATAATTATGTTCATACCGATTTCTTCGTCAACTTTATTGAGGACCTCAATATTGGAGAAGCGTCTTTACTAGGTATCACTAACTTAAAAAATTTGCTTTTAAAAAAAAAGAGAACCGACTTCAAAAAGTGAAAAATAATTGAATACATGTATTATTACATGTACTACCCAATGATCTGTCTGAAGTCGGTGCTAAGCCAAATAGGTAGTAGATAGATAGGCTGCCTACTCCAGCCACATCGAAGGTCTCCCGGCGAACCCACCGGAATGCGTGAGCGTGGGTGGGGGGCTCGTGCTGAGCAAAACACCCCAAACGGCAGACGTCGTTGACGGTCGTCTCGAATGATATCGAATTTTGTATGCGTTATAACGTTGTTGATATTTTTGTATAATTACAATATGTTACAAATTTGTAACCTATTTGGCTTGGCACCGACTTCAGACAGATCATTGGGTAGTACATGTAATAATACATGTATTTGACGGGAATTGGGGATAGACGGACCAAAGGAAAACTATTTTATTCAGACCAACACGATACACAACGTATTTTCTTAATTAGACATTCGAATTGCTAGGCGCACACTATGCTAATCTATAGCTCATTTCGATATTCTAACACCCCCTCTATCGAAATGCGCTCTTCTAAATCAGTTTCTAAAATTAACTAAACATAATATCTCTACTCATCGATTGTACACAATTTCTTTATCTTCTACCAATTCGCGAGTAAATTTACGAAATAGATTCTGGATCGGAACTTTTCTCTTTGGTTTGATAAACTTTCTTTGGACGTCCAGGTCTACCCGTTCTCTCAATTCTTGGACGACCCGGTCCTCGTTGTGGCTCATTAAATTGTTTTTCTTCTTCAATTTGCTGATCTTGGTCGTCTTCGAAATGTACAACTTCTTGACCATGTTCGAGATTTCTGTCTTCTTGGTGTTGATTTTGTGATCTATCAATATCGGGATTTGACAATTCAAGAATTCCTTCCGATAGTTTTTGGGGTTCTTGAATTATTTCAAAAAATTTTACATCTCGAGCTTTAATTACTGTTTTTGTTCCTGGTTTCCATAGTCGATACGCTTTCGATTCATCCGAGTAACCCACCAGCACATATTCATCTCCTTTCGGTTGAAATTTACCTCTTCTTTGTCTTTTATTCAAAGCGATGGTCTTGCTGCCTATTGTTCTGAAGAAACCAACGTAAGGTTTACGTTTTGACCATACTTCATAAGGAGTAATTTCATTTAGACATTTTGTTGCACATCTATTTCTTAAATATGTCGCCGTATTAATTGCTTCGGCCCACAACGAAGCAGGAAGATTTGCTTGTACCATAATACAACGTGCCATTTCCACGAGCGTACGATTGGCTCGTTCTGCCACTCCGTTTTGTTGAGGTGTGTATTCAACAGTCAGCTGTCGCGAAATGCCTTCTTCTCTGATGAAATTGTTGAATTCACTTGACAGATACTCTGTCCCGTTGTCTGTACGTAGTTTTTTGATTTGTTGACCAGTCTGTTTTTCTACTCTTCGTTTGTAATCTTTGAAAGCCTGAAGAACGTCAGAACGATGTCGTAGCATAACAGTTTCTGTATACCTAGAACAGTCGTCTATAAAGGTTACAAAATATCTTGCACCACCGAGCGATTGGGTGCTCATTGGTCCACAAATGTCCGAATGTACCAACCCTAAAAGTTTGCTTGCACGATTGTCAGATTTTTTAAATGGTTGAACAGTGATTTTACATTTCGCACATATTTCACACTTTATGTCATTGCCATTGTCACAAAACTTCATACCCGACACCATATGTTCTTTCTTCATTTTCTTCAAATCACTTACATTTAAGTGTCCATACCTCTGATGCCATTTTCGTAATTCTTCATCTCCATTTCTACCTGCCAAAGCTGCATATTCTTCTTTTTCGTTGACAACGTACAGCTGATCACGTTTTATCGCTGTGAGAACTACCGTACCGTCTTTCCGATTGATTGTTGCCCGATTTTTGTCAAATGTAACAGTGTAGCCGTTATCAGTAACGCTTGATACAGACAAAAGATTGTTACGAAGATCTGGAACACACAATGTATCTTTTAGTTTTACAGTGTTTACTGCGTGATGTCCATTTAATTTCGCATCTAAATAAATATCACCAACGCCGATTGATCCTACAAAATGTTCTGCTGCCATATACACTTTCGATTGTTCATTTTCATCTAAACTTGCAAAATTACTTTTATTGTTGCACATGTGTCTAGTTGCACCACTGTCAAGGTACCACGTTCTCTTCCCCAAACTTCTTAATTCCGTATTGCATGCAACTACTGTCATGGCGTCGTCGGTTGATTTCTTGAATTCACTACGCTTCGATCTGCAAAATCGACTTTTGTGTCCTGATTTTCCACAATTGTAACATTTTAGTTTCCATTTTTGCGTGTTTGTTTTTGAATTTGCAAATGGTCTTTTCGTCAGTAACGCGTCGTTTGTATCTTCATTATCTTTGATCATGGCGTTCTTTTCGTTCAGCCGTGCTTCTTCTTCAATTAATTTTAATTTCAAATTTTCGAACGAAGGTATTTCATCACGGGTCTCAATTGCTACGCTGAAATTTTCGAATTCGGCCGGTAAAGAACCTAGCAACATTATTGATAATAAATCTTCAGGAATTACAATTCCAGCTTCTTCAAGTTGTTCCGCTTTCCGTTTAAATTCTATTACATACTGCGCCATGGTAACATTGGACTTCTTCTCCATACGAAGCAACTGTTTGTACAAAACAGCCTTTCTAACCGGACCTTTTGATTCGAAAACTTCTTTGAGTCCGTCCCACGCTTCCTTTGAAGACGATGCTTTCTTTACATGATTCAATTGACTCTGTGTGATGCTTAAATTTATTAACGCCAGTGCTTTAGAGTCCTTCTTGGTCCATTCTTGTCTGTTTTCTTCCGTTTTTACTTCGATACCGTCAACGTATCCCCACAAATCATTGATTATTAATACACTTTTCATCTGAACCTTCCATAATTCAAAATTGTTTTCATTTAATTTCTCAATATTTGCAAAACCGGTAGTTGAAGCCATATTTTGTTTTTCGTTATTCGAATTCTGGGAGTTTTGGGACTTCTGGGCGTTCTGGGACTTCTGGGAGTTCTGGGCCCATAACCTGACGGGAATTGGGGATAGACGGACCAAAGGAAAACTATTTTATTCAGACCAACACGATACACAACGTATTTTCTTAATTAGACATTCGAATTGCTAGGCGCACACTATGCTAATCTATAGCTCATTTCGATATTCTAACAGTATTCAATTATTTTTCACTTTTTGAAGTCGGTTCTCTTTTTTTAAAAGCAAATTTTTTTAACTTTTCAAGAGAGCGAAAACAAACTTTAGCACTATTCAATGACTGCTGCCGTGGAGCGCAAAATAAAAGTTTTGCCTTGTTTATTATTACAAAGTATAATGTTTCATGCTTTAGCTTGACATTCGTTACTACACATACATAAATTTTTATCTGCTTATTGTAATTTCGGCAGGTAATAAATAAAAATATACCAGATACGCTCGTTAGTCAGTCAGGATGAAAATCGTCACTGATGTATAAAAAGTATTTGTCCTAGAGTTACGTCCCTTTGTCAGATTGTAGAGTAGCTCATACGAACACTTTTAAGTAATAAAACTATAAAACTGAAATACGCCCAAATATGAGTTACGCCACTTTGTCAGCTAAGCGACGAGCTGTACCATTTAAAATGCATTGGTTTCAGGTGTTTTCAAACATAAATTATTAAATTTGATGTGTTTGATTGTTTTTTAGTTTAGTGAATCATAGAAGACAAGTTTAAAATTTTAGGGATAACATATTTTATTGAATTTCGAGATATAAAACGTAAGTTTAGTAAAAAACTGAAGATTCAATGTTATTTCCACAGATTTGTCTAGAGTAGTTAGGTATAGGTAAGTAATTTGTTATCGTAAGTAATTTTAATTTGATGTGCTTGTGAAAATTACTAAACATTATTTTACCTTGAACCTAAATATTATACTTTGGTGGTTGGTTCCTGCATGCAAATAATATTTTAATAATATTTTTTGTTTGAACCCGCGTCTTTTAGGTTGTGGATCCGCCCTGCTCACGGCAGAGCCATTGTCCTGTGTCAATTTTGCCTGCAATTGCGTTACTTATCTTAGTCGCAACACATGATTGCCGGCTTTTCGCTGACTACAAACTTAAACATGCATTATCCAATACTGCAGACGGTATTAATTCAGGATTCTTTAGCTCCATTTATAAACTTACATAATTAAGAGCACTTTCACAATGGCGAACTGAAGTTTCACTTTAGTCGTGTGGTCTAAAGCACACTCGTATTTTTTAAAACATAGTACTATAAACTATAAACATTTTTGATGATTTGTTTCTTTTAGTATGTATATTTTCTTAATATCTAACTTTCTTGGAGCAGTTTATATACTTATAGGTGACAGTAAATTATTAATTTATGTAAAATTTTATAAACAATAATTATGAAAAGGCATGAAAATGTAGTAGATTAACACTGAACATTTTCTGGATAATCGCATCGCATATTCTCTTCATCAAAATATAAACCAGCGTTACACTTCTGCTCCAATGCATAATACACATCATTGTTAAACAAACAATAAATATATTTTCCACAATCCGTAGGATGTCTCATATAGCCTTCTTTTTTGCAAACATCATTTACCAAACCGGGAACTATAGGAATTGGATCTATTTCAATTTTCTCTGTTCTCTAAAATGTAAATTAATACCGCAACTCTATAGAAATAACAACTTACATTAAGTACTACATTGATCGTCTTCAAAATTGGATATTTACTTCCGTCAATACCTCTAAAGTTATCGTTTTCTAAAGACCAAATTGCGACTCCGGTTAGGTTTAGTGACTTGGCATATTTTACCTAATAAAATATCAATACTTACTAAAAATTATTCATTTCCAGTTAACACTATTAATTACTTTGATAGCGATGGATTGGGGATTATCGTAACCAATCCATTGGTCTCCCTTAAAAACATACGGTGTTTTTTGGTTATCGTCCCACACGCGGTTAAAACCATTTTTTTGTTCCAACTCAACAATCTAAATAATTGAAAAGATAAATTATACAGGGTGTTATGGAAGTCCTAGCAAAAAATTTAACCACAAGTAGAACTTGTCAAAAGAGACATTTTTTCGCAAACACTCCCACTCAAGAATTAAAATTAAGAATAGTTTGAGCCTAAAACCAATACCCGCCTATAGACTCTGTTCTATGATAAAATGAGTTTGCACAAGAAAAGTTACCCAATAGACGAACCGAAATAAAAGCTGTTTAAATGGAAACATGAGTACTAACCTACCATAATACATCATTATAGATACATATGTTAAAGTAGGGTAGTAATAATAAACTCCCTAACTTACATAGGGATACAATCCTTGTTAGTGTAACGTGTGGTAAACAATAAAAGTTGACACACCTACACTTAAAGTAAGTAATCGTCAAATACTCAAGTTTGGCTCTTCCTCAATGGCATCCAAAATTTTAGGTTCAATTTTCAAAACGCGATTACATCTGATGGGACGCAAACGTGGCACTGTTCTCACAAAAGCACCTGACGTTGGAATTTCGGGATTTGAAAAACGTTCCATGTACAGACAAGCGGCGGGCATCGTTTGCATTACCCCTAATACCATACTGGCTGAAATCGAAATATGTACATGCATATATACAGGGTGGAAAGTTTAACTGGAATATATTCATTATCTTCACTGCAATTGATTTTGCGAAAAATTGCTGAAACACGTCGATTTTTGTTTTTAAATTGCCACTTTTTACCCTGATCAGCTTTCTTTTGTTTTTACTCAGGGGCTATAACCACTCTTAAGTATTTTTTTTCAAATGGGAAGATATGTCAACCGATACGCCATTGGAAAGCCTATAAAAAAAGGAATACAACGATGTGTTTTGTTTCATGTATTTCTATCTCATCTGAGAATAAGTACCTAAAAACTGTTTTTTGGATGCTTCAGTGTGTTTCTTTTTCTTCGTGCGGGTTTATTATCTGATCGTCTCTTTTTCTAATAAATTTAATTTTCTTTGCAAACTTTGCTAGTGTTCATCATTTATTTGAAGAATAAGTAGCGCTAGTTAATAAGAATAATGCACCATTTAAGAGAAAAATTTAAATTTATTTAGAATGCATTTTTTTTTCTGACGAAAGCACATTTACATTAAACGGCCAAGTCAACAGACAAAATTGACGTTATTGGGGTGACCATAATCCTTGCTGGATGCGGTAAACTCACATTCAACGTCCACAGAAACTAACTGTGTGGTCTGGGATAGTTGGAGATAAGATCATAGGACCAGTGTTCTTTCCTGATAACCTTAATGCAGAAAGATATCTGCAGTTTCTTCAAGAAACGCTTCGCCCAGCTCTGGTGGACCAGTTTAGAAATGAATTAGATCCAAAGATTCCACATGAGAGAATATCGTATCAACAAGATGGACCTCCACCGCACTATGTTGCTTCCGTTCGCCGTTATTTAGACGACATTTTTCATAATTGGTAGATTGGAAGAAGAGGTACAATAGAATGGCCAGCAAGACCACCAGACCCCTCTTAACTTTTTTGTGGGGGTATCTTATAAGTAAAGTCTACACCACAAAACCCCATAATCTTAAAAATTTGCAACAACGTATTACCTATGGAATTCAGCAAATCACTCCACAAATGTTGGAAAATGTAA
Organism: Diaperis boleti; assembly: GCA_963583935.1. NCBI lineage: Eukaryota > Metazoa > Arthropoda > Insecta > Coleoptera > Tenebrionidae > Diaperis > Diaperis boleti. The sequence continues at coordinate 51,371,071 of OY757249.1, read as the reverse complement.
GAAATTAGTATTATTATCGTCTTGCATTTTGTCAAGGAAGACTTGGTAAAAATATTGAATATCTGTTACATTAAAAAACATTATATTTACCTTGTTATATGCAGCACGTAAAAATAAGACTCTTTAAGCGGTCTCACACTATTTATTTACACACTACAAATTTTTAATAACGTTAGTCGGAGTGTCGTGGTGTGGAGGTGTTCACTCGGCCACGACTTAAGGTCGAATCTCAACTATGAATGGCTTCCTGGCCCAACCCTGGCGGTCCAGTCGGCCGTTAGAAACGTTTTCAGCGCCATCTGACATATGCGCATCACAATAAATTTAAATTACAGTAAAACAAAATTACACACCACCCACAACACAACTATGGGTTCAGGTAGTCTGAACATACTCCCCACGTTGAAGGATTCAAAAAATTATAAAAAGTTTACACTAAATATTATGTACAATAAATTTTACGAAATTGATAAGAGAACCTATGAATCTATATAAAACTAAATTAGGTTACATAAAGCTAAATAAGTCTAAATAGAAGATGAATATTTACAAGGTTTGAATTTACATTGTTCAGTGATTGTCTAGTAAAGGGCACAGGTTTTTAACACTCCGTTTTAACTCGCCACCTTTTGTACGTACTGTAACTACGCGCACTTTTCCGTCACTTCCTGGATGTAAAGTTTCAATGCGTCCTAGCTGCCAACAAAGAGGTGGAAGGTTATCTTCCTTGATGATGACGATGTCCCCTAATGCGGCTGGTCGAACAGAAGTTGCCCATTTTGAACGTTGCTGTAGTTCCACGAGATATTCCTTGGACCATCGCTTCCAAAAATGTTGTCGCAATTGTTGGATTCTCTGCCACTGGTCTAGTCGGGAAGTGTTGGTTGTGGTGACGTCGGCTTCTGGTGGACTCGTCAATGCGTCGCCAATTAGGAAATGACCAGGGGTAAGAGCTGATAATTCTTCAGGATGTGTGGATAGTGGAGTAATAGGTCTGGAGTTTAGACAGGCTTCAATAAGGGTCAAATAGGTATATAGTTCCTCATAAGTAAAAAGGGCCTGTCCAACAATTCTTTTTAGATGATATTTCATTGACTTTACTCCTGCTTCCCATATTCCACCCATCTGAGGTGAACGAGGTGGAATAAAGGACCAATTAATGTTTTCATCGGAACAATTAACTAAAAAGGTTTTAAAAGTATCTGAATTCAATATTGACTTTATAAACATTAGTTCCCTATTAGCGCCTTTAAATGTTGTGGAATTATCCGAAAAGATTGTAGATGGTTTTCCACGCCTTGCCATAAACCTTTTGAGAGCTCCCAGAAATGTTGATGTGGTGCAATCAGTGACCAGTTCTAAGTGAATAGCCTTGGTTGCTAAACATACAAATAAACATACATATGCCTTAATGGATTTCTTTCCGCGACCCTTTCCTTCTCTAATTAGTATCGGTCCAGCGTAGTCCAATCCGCAATTATAAAACGGCCGAACTAGATTTACTCGTTCTTTTGGTAAATTCCCCATTATTTCCTCATATGAGAGTGGTTTTAAACGTCTGCAACGTACACATTGATGTAAATATTTTTTGATACTGTTACGACCACCGATAGGCCAATATGTGCGTCTAATTGCTGCCAGTGTTGATTGCGTTCCTGCATGCAATTGTCGAAGGTGTTCCCGTTCAATAATTAATTTTGTTACATGATGGTTTCTTGGTATGATAAGAGGGAATTTTTGATCAAAGCTAATTGAGGCATTTAACAGTCTACCACCAGCTCTTATAAGACTATCTTTATCTAAAAATGGATTGAGTTTGACTACTTTACTTGATTTTTGACATTGTTTGTTTTGTCTTAAATAGTCGTATTCTTCCCTGAAAGATTCCTGCTGCACTTGTTTGATTATTAAATTATGTGCCCTTTGTATTTCTGTAGTTGTAAGGCGTCCTGTCACCCTTTGGTCTGTTTTCGTTTTACTATTTTTAATAAATCTCAGGCAGTACGCCACAACGCGAATTAATTTAGTAAGTGAAGAAAACTTTTCAAAAAATTTTGAAGTCCATTGAACTTTTGCTACGTGACATTTTGCGATAGGGCGACGTTCTTCTACTTCACTTTTATTTACAAAATTATTAGCATTATTCATTAAATTAGTCGGTTCCCATAAGAATGATGGTCCATTTAACCAAAGGGGATTGTCAATTAATTGTTGCGGAGAGCACCCCCGTGAAATTATGTCGGCAGGATTAAGTCCTGACGAAACATGGTTCCAGTTTTTAATGTCCGTAAGCGATTGTATTTTGGACACACGGTTGGCCACAAAAGTGTTCCAAGTTCCTGGTGTGGCTGCTATCCAGCTTAAAACTATGGTTGAATCGGTATAATATAATTCGTTAGTTATCTTAATTTTTAAACTATCCTTAACACGTTGAACTAAATCTACTAACAGAACTGCACCACACAACTCTAATTTTGGGAGGGTCTGTGTTTTAATTGGACATACTTTTGATTTCGATGTTAATAATCGGACTGAGATTTCTCCTGATGAGTCATAAGCCTTTATGTAAATGCACGCCCCGAACGCCAGTTTTGATGAATCTGAAAACCCGTGCAGCTCGATTCTTATTGGTTTATTAACACCTATAACTCGCCTCGGGAGTGAGATATGATTTAAATCATATAAAACCTTCAAAAATTTATCCCACTGATTTTGCAAATTTTCGGGCAAACTCTCATCCCAGCTGAGTTTGGCTACCCACATTCTTTGTAGCAGTATTTTTGCTGCTACAATGATCGGTGACACTAATCCTAATGGATCAAACAATTGAGCAATTACTGACAAAACTTCGCGTTTAGATTGTCCAGACCTTTTATTTTTCAATTGGACGTGGTATCGTATCTCGTCCTCATTACAGTCCCAGTGCAATCCTAATGTTTTCGACATTCCATCCTTATCTAAATTAATCTCTGAATTTTGTTTAAATTCGTCCGGTACAAGTTCTCGATTATTTGAAGCCCACTTGCGTAAATGAAAGCCAGCACGTTCTAAACATTTTGAAATATCCGATTTCAATTTTTTAGCTGCTTCCACCGATTCTGCTCCCGTTATTAAGTCATCTACATACATATTATTTATTATTTCATTTTTTACGTTTGGAAAGTTTTGTTTTTCGTCATCTGCTAACTGTTGCAGCGTTCTGATTGCAAGATACGGAGCAGAAGTTAGTCCAAAAGTAACCGTTTTTAATCTGAATGTTTGTATTGGTTGTTTCTCGTCTTGTCGCCAGTAAAATCTTAAGTAGTCGTGATATTCAGGATGTACTTGTATTTGAAGATACATCTTGGATATATCGGCAGTGAAGGCTATAGGATGTTCGCGAAATCGTAATAAAATCGAATATAAATCGGTTTGAATTTTTGGGCCCGGTAGCAATGATTCATTTAGACTATTCCCGTGATATGTTTTTGCAGAGCCGTCAAACACTATCCGAAGTCTTGTCGTCGTCGAACTCTCTTTAATTACACCATGATGTGCCAAATAATAAGTTTTTTCATTGTCTATCTCATTTTTAGGGACGATTTCGGCATATCCTTCTGATAAATATTCTTTTATTATCTTGGAGTACTCAATTTTGTAACTAGGGTCCTTTCGGAATTTGTTTTCTAAAGATTTAAAACGTTTTATGGCAGTGGTTTTACAATCCGTAAAGTTTATTGGATCTTTCCGAAATGGTAAGGGTACGGAGTACCTACCGCTTTGCAGCCTGCGATGACCCTCCATAAATAATTGTTCGCAACGGTCCTCATCTATTGTTAGAAGGCTTTTAGTTTTATGATTCGTACTTTCAATTTCCCAAAATCGGCCTACTAATTGCTCTAAGGTCGGTTGCACGTGATGACAATAAGCTTGTTTGGAAATTCCATGTATATTATCGGAGCCCGTGATGACATATCCGAATTTAGTTTCCTGTAATGTTATATTCCCGTTTAATATTTCCCTTTTCGGTTCTATTATTTCAAAAAACTTCTGCGCCCCAATTAACATATCAATGGGTCCTGTTTTGTGAAACAAAGGATCCGCCAATTGAATATGTTCCGGAATTTCAAACTTTTTTATTGGGAAGCCCGGTAATGTTTCGGAAATTTTAGGAATTACGACACATGTTAAACTTAAATCAAAATTTTGATAATTGGAATGCGCTTTAATGTTAGTAAATCTGCTTGCGTTTGTCATACACTGATTTATACCCGAAATCGACAATGATAATGGTTCAAATTTTGCTGTTAGCATGTTCGCTAAACGTTCTGAGATAAAATTTAATTGAGAACCACTATCTAATAATGCGCGAACTATAAACTTTTGTCCTTTAAGGTCGCTAATTAGAATGCGTATTGTTGGTAAAATTACATTTTCAAAAACAACTTGTGGTGAATTAGCTGATAAAACAATTGGTTGTTCAATGGCACTGGTGGAAGGAATTTCATCAGATTGAACATGTACAAGAGTATTATGAATTTCTTTACAAATTCTGCATCGATATTTCGATTTGCATTCGAAAGTTGCATGGTTTGCACGGAAGCAATTTTTGCATAATTTCTTAGAATTTAGTAAATTTAATCTATCTGTAACACTTAAGTTTAAAAATGCTTCACAATTAAATAGTCTATGTTCCCTTTTACAAAAAACACAATTAGGTAATGTACTGAATTTATTATGATTTGTTGAAACGTTCGCCACACCTTTTATTGGTTTTCTTTTAAGAATTTCAGTTGTACAGTTTTTTGATGTAATGTGTTGTAATGACTCTAATGATTCACATCTTCTTTTTAAAAATGTAATAAATTCATCCCATGTTGGTAAAATTGATGTTAATTTGCCTTGCCACTCTCGTTTGGAGACAAAATCTAACTTTTCTGAAATGATTGAAACTAGTAAAAAATCCCTAAGTTCTGAATCCTTAATTTTCTGTACCTTTAATGCTTCTAAATGGATAGAAATGGTGTCTACTAACTTTCTTAGTTCAATATGCGAGGGTTTTGTAATGTTATTATAGTTTAATATATTGAATATGTGATCCTGTACTATCATTCTTTTATTTTCATAACGATCGCGTAAAATGTCCCACGCACTTTTATAATTTTCGGAAGTTACCGCCAAAGACTCAATTAATTTTCCAGCTTCTCCTCTTAATCTAGATTTTAAATAGTGAAACTTTTGCACTTGTGACAATTGTTGATTATTATCAACTAATGCGGAAAAGGTGTCGAAAAAAGAGCTCCATTCGGCATATGAACCGTAAAAGGACGGTAATTCCAATTCTGGTAACTTTACTGCGATGTGATCAACAGATTTGGAAGTTTCATTAGATACATCTTTATTATTTTGGCCATACAGCTTATGCTCTAATTCGGATAATTCATCTAAAACTTTCATATAAGAGTTGTGAAAATTTGTTGCCTGATCCGACGTTGACGTTTGATTCAAGCTTTGCTCTAAAATTTCAATTTCCATTTGGATGTCTAAAAATTTATCATAGATTGGTTTCAATTCTACGATGTGATTTTTAATTGTTATTAAATTAGCATTTACCCTTTCTGTGCGAAATTCATTAACGCTGTTTTGAATTAAAGTTAGTTTGCGTTTCATTACTCCTCTCTTTACATTTAGTGATGTTAATTGTTCCATAGTTATTTTTAGTTTCGAAAAAATTAACGTTTTATTTAATTGATACTTATTTGACCCTTTTAAAGAAAGGTGTTGGAAATGGATATAATTGGCTTGCACTTACGAATCCACCTTTGTGACTGGTCCCTGCTTTTGGAGACTGCTTTGCCCACGGAAGATTTCTTGCCAATTTTCGGATGGAGACGTCCAAGTTGCTTTGCCTCGGATCTTGACCTTTTTTGTGGCACTTTTTGATGGAACACAATAACTCACACACGATTTTTACCGACAAATCCGGCTCGAAGGACCAATGTTATATGTAGCACGTAAAAATAAGACTCTTTAAGCGGTCTCACACTATTTATTTACACACTACAAATTTTTAATAAAGTTAGTCGGAGCGTCGTGGTGTGGAGGTGTACACTCGGCCACGTCTTAAGGTCGAATCTCAACTATGAATGGCTCCCTGGCCCAACCCTGGCGGTCCAGTCGGCCGTTAGAAACGTTTTCAGCGCCATCTGACATTGCGCATCACAATAAAATTTAAATTACAGTAAAAACCAAATTACACACCACCCACACCACAACTATGGGTTCAGGTAGTCTGAACAACCTAAAACGAGATTTTTGTCTTACAATCTTCAAACAGTAAACCTACCAAAAAGTAAATAGATTAAAAGTGTTTTTATTTATTTCTTCTTACATTATTAGCTGAAGAAGTAAAAAAAATATATCGTTGTACTTCTTTTTTCATAAGCTTTCCAATGATGTGTCGGTTGAAAAAATTTAAGGGTGGTTACAGCCCCCTGAGTAAAAACAAAAGAAAGCTGACCAGGCTAAAAAGTGGCAATTTAAAACCAAAAATCGACGTGTTTCAAGAATTTTTCTCAAAATCAATCGCACTGAAGATACTGAATTTATTCCAGTTGAACCTTCCACCCTGTATTTTATGTATTTATTTAAACGGGTACACGAGATCGTAGTATCAATTTCTCGATTCTTAGCCGGTTATAAGAGTAGCACAACCCCCTTAAGGATGACATTTATTGAAATAAAAGAAGAAAAATTAGGTAATGTGATAATTATTTTGGGGAGTGTATTAAATCGATATTCTCTAGACAAATCTTCATTCTCACTTTTGGAATAACTTGGCCACATTTTGGGAACAGATACGTACGTGTTCACAGTTAGTACGAGAATTGTGGTAACACTGTGCATTTACCCAGAGTTGAAGATATGTAAAACATTAACTACACTTACAGAAAATTCTGTAACACACTTATACAGAGTGAACATAAAGTTCCGCACAAAATTCATAATTTAGTTATGTAATGTTCTTGCGAAAAACGCTCGCACAGGTCGATTTTTGTTTTTAAATTGCCATCTTTTGACATAAAATTTTTGTAGTTGACGTCATCTGTTTTTGAACTATGACACCGTCATCAATTTTTTTAAATGGCAACTCCCAATTTCTTTTTGGGCTTTAAATACACTTTTCAATTCTCTATTCAACAAGCGTAAAAAATGGCCACTTTGCATAACTTTTTTTTTGAAAAAGAATTATTTCTTGAAAAAAATTGAAAAATAACAATAAATTTGGAAAGCAAACAATGAAAAACCATTTAATAAAATTTGACGCAAGTGCTCAAATTGCCACCCGCCAACTATTTGACACATTCCCAGAAGTGTTTTAACGTTTTAAACACTTCGTTCAATCACTTCGGGATTAATCTGCGCCATTTCACCACGAATTCGTAGTGAAATAGTACTTTTTCAAGGAATAAAAATTAAATTTTTTGAAGTAAAATTTGTAATTTAAAAAAAAAGTTATGCATGGTATCACTTTTTTACTCTTGTTGAATAGAGAATTGAAAAGTGAATCTAAAACCCAAAAAAAAGTTGGGGGTTGCCATTTAAAAAAATTGATGACGGTGTCATAGTTCAAAAACAGATGACGTCATCAACAAAAATTTGATGTCAAAAGATGGCAATTTAAAAACAAAAATCGACCTGTTACGTTTTTCGCAAGAACATTACATAACTAAATTATGAATTTTGTGCGGAACTTTATGTTCACTCTGTATACAAGTGTTAACTTTGTGTTACAGAATACGTTTGCATAAGTAGAGATTACGGGTAATTACAAGATGAGTACAAGTGTAAAATATATTCTAACAACTGCAGGACTTGTACGGCTTGTCTTACAAGTCCCTGGTGTATGTCGAATTGTTCTGGCAGGGTTGTCCACACGTGCACGAAATTCCTCAATTGTGTTCACTGGTGTCGCAAACACAAGTTCTTTCATCCATCCTCACAGACAAAAGTCGCAGTTGTTGAGCTAAATGTGCGAACATCAGAGACACGGCGATTCGAGTACTTTTGCATCCACAAATTTCTAGCCCACAAGGCAAACCAAGGGGGTTGTACTGTATTCACCCCAAGATATTACTGGATTTTTTAATGTATGTACACACACCAGAAAAATCTAGGGATGTTGCTTTAATTGTAATAATATTATTTAAAATAACTTATAATATTGCAAATTTTTGTACAATTTGGTCCTTTTTTGTGTAGTAAACAACTGCTTAAAATGTTTTCCCTTGTTTTCGCATTTTTTTAAGTTTTACACCTTTATTTCGTATATCGATATCAGAGTCACTCCTTTTCTTCAAAGATAATTCTGTTAAAAATCTAGAGTTCATGAACATTTCTCTCCGTGTTAATCAGAAAAAACAATTGCACGAAGACCTTTAAGTCTTGACGAAATGCGCAGGGTAATATAGGGATGCTCGAAACGGGTTTGCGGCAAGTTGATGTTGCTCAACGTTTGGGCACACACCAAAGTGTGATATTGCGTTTAAAGGCACGTTATCGTGAAACCGGCGAAGTTTCTCAACGTCATACAGGGCGAAATAGAGTAACAACCCCTATTCAGGACAGATTTATTCGTTTAAATGCTCGCAGAAGCCGCACCATCACAGCTCCAGAACTCAGCTTACGTCAGCACCTAGTGCATCAACTGACTGTCGGTCCTGATACCATGAACACCCTGGAGGACTCCACCATTAACAAGAGGCAATCGTGGAGATCGATATCAATCGGCAAACACTCTATTTTCGCATGAGTTCCGGTTTGGCATATACCCATATTTCAAAAGAGTCTGCGTGTGGAGAGAGCCTGGTGGTGCAAACCGCTTGCCACATGTGCAGGAGGTCCATCCTCACCAAGATAGCAGAATCATCACATCAAGGATCTCGTTTTGAATGAGAGATAGCTAACTGCAGCCCGTTAGAGGGGTATTGTTCTGGCACCTGTTGTCATGCCTTATGCCAATAATTATGGCGACAACTTTATGACCATATGCAGCAAGGCTATTCACTGAATTTTTGGAAGAACAGCAAATTTCGTGGTCAGCCAATTCGGCTGATTTACATCCCATCGAACTTGCATGGAATACACTCGGGAGAACAGTTTTGCATATGGGCCTTCCTCGGAAAAATATACAGGATCTAGTCGCAGCATTAAAATCAGCTTGGCAAAAAGTTCCACAGAAGACCATAGATGACTTGGTAGAAAGCATGCCTCGACGATGCAGAGCTGTGTTAAACAATAGGGGTGGACATAATATTCTATATTAGAGGCCAACAAATTATTTTTATTTTGCTTTTAATAAACATTATTTTTTTAAATTAAGCTTATTTTGTACAGAAATTAATAAAGTGGCTTAAATTATATTAAGTTTTATTTCAAATAAGATTAAAAATTGGAAAACACTTTAAACTATAAAAAATATATAAGATTGCAAAATTTACAAATATCCCTAGATTTTTCTGGTGTGTGTATAGGTCAATTCGACATTAGAAAAAAAGCATTTCGTGTAAATTGCAATGAACAAATAGTATTTGCTTAAGAATCGAGAACAGGCATTACAAAGCGCGACACTCAACTCATAACTAAAATTTACTAGTGAAACGAGAAATTTTTGGTCTCAAAAAAAGTTAAAAGATCTTTACATCGATCGCAGTAAAACATTCTCATTCGTTCAAGTTCATGAACTCATAGGCGTAGGGTGAGATTAGGGTAGAAAAATGTTCAAAAAAGTAGCGGATTTCAGCAAAGTTGTAAATAAAAAAATATATTTTGACGAGTTCTACTTGTAGTAAAATTTTTGCTAGGACTTCCATAACACTCTGTGTACTAATTGCTATAAATTAAAACAAATTGTTTACCTCATTATAGAGCAAAATTCCCGCTTTTGAAGAATATGGTCCTTCGTTCCCAGCACCTTTTACAGGAGCTCCAAGTGTGTTATTCTTAAGATCCGCTAAAGTGTAGGTTTGACCATATATACCCAATCCCAATAAAAGTTTCTCTGGATCAGCACCACATTTGATCAAATTACGAATTACTGAATCCACTGAATGTACATCATTTGCTGCGTTAGATGAGTAGAGAGGGGCGTTTTGTCCTGTAACTCCGTCAGTAAAATTGTGTAAATTATAGGCCTTTACAGTAATAAGATTCAGGTATCTGAAAAAATACCATTAATAGCTATTAACATATTATCAAGGATGCAATCAACATTATAACTGCCTCTCAGATGCGAGGGACATTTCGCTGGTAAAAATCTGTACATTCCCCTCTATGCGTCTATTTTCCTACACTACCCAAGATTTCGTTACATTACATAACATTTCCCCCAGATCACCTGGTATTTCCCTCACGTTACCCTACATTTGCCATCATTATCTGACATTTCCCCCCACTTCCTTATGGTTGATTTTGCAATTTGAATTTTTTCATGGTGTACTGTATTCCAGTAGTTAAGCCCTTTCATTTGATACAAATATTGAAAAGATTGAAATAAAAAGCAATTTTGTAGCGGCGGCCATCTTTGATTGACAATGACCCTGAAAATACATAATTGTATTGTCATCAGAACTAAAGGTGTGTCCCAAATTTCAGATCAATCAGTCAACAGGAAGGGGGTAAACTTTCAATTACTAGATTTGAACCACACAAGACATAAACAAGGCAAGCTAAATACGTAAAACTGTTTAAAAATGTAAAAATTAATAAAAAAGGACATTTTAGCGAATGTATTGAACAAAAAATGACCACCCCCCCATTTCCATACAATAAAGGCGCTGTTCAAATGCTTCTCTCACGTTGCGCAACATCTCTGGTGATCAAACGGCACTCTGCAACGATTCTTGCGCTCAGCTCTTCTACGACGCAGGTTTCGTTTCATACACCTTGGCTTTCAAGTGGCTTCAAAAAAAAATCTATTGGTGTTAATTCTGATGACCTAGCTGGCCAAGAGATTGCACCTCGGCGACCTATCCAGCGGTCTGGAAAACGCTCATTAAGAAAACCTCGGACATCTGCAGCAAAATGAGGAGGAGCTCCATCCTGTTGAAAAAATATTTGAAATTTCCCGATTTAACACCACCGGATATTTTTGTGGGACCACTTGAAATCCAAGGTGTATGAAACGAAAAATACGTAGTTAGCAGAGCTACGCGCAAGAATCGTTGCAGAGTGCCTTTTGATCACGCCAGAGATGTAGCACAACTTGTGGGAAGCATTTTAACAGAGCTTGTATTATTTCATAGTTGTGGGGTGTGGCAATTTTGAGCAATACATTCCCTAAAATGTTGGTTTTAATTAACTTTCACATTTGTTCCGATTAAACCTTTTTAATTATCAAAATGTGCAGTTTACAAAATAACGGTTAAGAGTATTTGATGTAGATTTGGAAACTAAATAATTAATCTTTTTTTTGTAGAAACTAATTTATAAAAGTAGGTTTGGATGGAGATTTGAATAAGCTTTAAAATGATGTATCACACGGTTTCCCAGGCCATTTAAATTTTTTAAGGTTGTGGCTTCCCTAGCTAAAGGGGTGAGATCTAGGACTTGAAAGTGTGGTAGAATTTGGTCCTCCTTGATATCAAAATTGACCTGTTCCAGCGTTTTCTTCTGAGTTTTTCAAATTGGAATTGTTGGGGTGTACAAATTTTAGTTAGGACACCTCTATATCTCTTACCGTTAAGTCAGCGTTCATATGGAACGCATTCGCTCGACCGTTCTTTCGTCCACTTACTTTGCAAAATTGATCTCCACGAAAAGCCCTTTTGTTTTAAGGGGATAATATACAGCCTATGTCCACCCTGAAGGTCTATTCTAAATATTGGTGAAATAATTTTTTTTACAAAATTATTAATTACAATTTTATTTCCATTTGTTCATTTATGTTTTTTATTTTTCATTTAATTACTCTCAAACGTTTTTAATTTATTACATTTAATACATAACATAATTATAGCGAAAACAACTTCTTTTCAACCGGGTGTCTAACGACATCTTTCGTACTAAATGTCAAGAATGGTGCGAAGTAGACAAAAATATAAAAACCCGTTCATGCAGCACGCGGTATAGCATTCAAATTTAAGATTTTATTTCTATGAGATTTATACTAAATGTTTAGTGTACATAAGGTACTTGTTGTTTGTTAACTGTCGCCCGCGCCATCTAGGGAGAGAGGACTCAAAAGATGCCTAAAAAGGAGTTGGCGGGGTTCTTGACATTTTAGAATTATTAATGTTTTCAAGATTTTGTATAATAATTATGTCACAGTATGTTTTCAATATACAAGTTAAAAAGCCAACAGTGCTGAACATGGCCCTTCGACACGAATAAACAGCTTATTGGAAGTCTACAGAGTTTAAAGGCAAGTACGACCGATTCGTCCCTTTATTTCCGCTGTCCATTTATAAACCTGTATTTGATATTGTCGTCAATTTGTTGTGGTATATAATTAATTATAAAATTTATAAGCAATGCCTAATGAGAATACAATTTTGGCATCTTTGCATAAGCAACGGGGTGCTCTAAAGCGAAAAGTTACGGATTTTTCACACTTTGTAAATGAAATGCTACCATTGGGGGAAAATGAGAGGTACACCGCAATTGATAGAATTGCAAACAAGAATTGACAGTGTAACTCCTTTGCTTGATCGTATTGATGAAATACAGGCTAAAATTTATGTAGTTCCAAGTTCAGTTGAAGCCGAAGAATCAGAATGGGTTTCACAATTTGAGATTGATTATTTTGCGGTACTTTCACAGGCAAAGGCAAAGGAGAATGTAGTGTCATTCGCTGTTGAGTCTGTTTCTGGAATTTCTCAAAACGCCTCCAATAATTCGAATGCAACAATAAGACACCTTAAGTTACCGACAATTTCTCTTCCGAAGTTTGATGGGCAATATACAAAGTGGTTGGAGTTTCATGACATTTTTGAATCCTTAATTCATAACAATGAGTCTTTGAGTGACGTACAACGGTTTCACTATTTAAAGGCATCTTTGGAGAAAGAAGCAGGAGTCGTCAAAGGAATGTGCGATTCATTTGCGTGAAATGCTTGACACGGTAACAAGGCATTTAAGGTCCCTTTAAGAGGCCTGTCTAGCGCTAAGTTCGGGAAATGTTCCATAACTTTGAAGATAATGCATCAATCTTGAAGTGCTTTCATATTCTAATAAAGAATAAATGGTAAAATGCTGGTATCACCTGATTTTAATTATAGTATTAAAAAAAAGTTTTTTTTACCTTATAAATAATTGTTTTAAAAAAAGAAATTGATACCAGCATTATACGATTTATTTCAACATTTACTGAAAAAAGAAAATTTGAAAACGCTAAAAATTAAAGGCATAATGGGCAATTTAATAAAAAATGATTAAGCGTTGAGGAGGTGGCTCACCCTAGCGGCAACCCGTTCCTTCATAATATACGAGGGGCGATCGCTATGTTTAAAGGAAGACGGTGCCGGCGCGGCGGTAGGTACGTACCTACAATGGATAGGTACCATAATACAATAATAATTACGGATTACTATAAACAAAATGTAATAAAATAGCATAATGCAGGTACAGGAATATAATATTATGTACTGTCCGTTTTTCCCTATACTAAAAGCATTACGTTGTTATGGAAACGAGAATAGAGTGTGAATTATTTGCACCACAATGTTTTTTTTTTAATGAACTGTACCTAATTTAATAAATTTGCACGAATTCCAAAGACAAATTTCATAAAGGCGTGACTATATTCCGTAACAACTTCTATGTAAAACACTCCAAACAATTTAATAGGTACATAATATTATATAGAAATCATTATAAACCTAATAATACTTTCAGAACACTGCTTTACTTTGACATGTAGAACTAATTATTATTATTTTATTCCTAATTATTTACCTAAGTTTTATAAACAAATAAACAGTCCTAAAAAATAAAGCGGGCACAAGTAGGATTTACTCAATACCCACCCGCCTTTTCGCTTTGAACCAGTCGATTGGGATTTTTATTATGGAAATTGAATTAATTGTGTTAGTTTCCTGTTGTGTCTCATGATGGGCAGTTATACAAGGAGAGAAAAAAATGAAGATAATCGTATTAAAAAACTTCAACAAAACGAAAAAGTCGCCGAAATATGGCGCTTCTTCAGCACCGGTAAGTGCTACATTATTATAAAAAAATTATTGTTTATGAGTAAAGGGCGGATTATATGCAAAGCGTATATATTTTATTTTTTGCATCTATATAAATACATAAGTCAATGATGTGGACGAATTACAATGATTAAGTAGATACAAAAATTAGTGATTGCATATATTGCATATTTGGGCATGATGCTCATGTAGGTACATTCATCAAAAGTTGCATAATTATTATGTATTTAAATTTGCTACAATCACCAAGCTCGCCCATCTGCTACCTGAAATGGGACCTTGTCTGGGAAATCCCTAGATTTTATTATCTAATTCATTGTCATTGGCGCGGGTGGCTCGTCTGCATCGTAAACAATATCGTAAAAATAAAATAAATTTATTTGCACATAATAGTTTTCAAAATAAACTATAATTACGAAATGGGATACATGGTTAGACGCAGCAATTTTTTATGCCAATAATTTTATTAAAAGACTAGCAGTGATTTTCAAGTTATAAGAATTTTGAGAAAAATCACCCCTAAATCCAGCCTCCCCTTTTCTCGCCGTTTTTAATTTTTTTTTTTTTTTCAAAATCGTCAAATGGTCTAATTATTTTTAAAGGAGAGTCCAAGTGCCAATTCTCATGTCTGTAACATTCTCGATCTTCAAGTTATGGGAATTTTGAGAAAAATTACTCCCAAATTCACCCTCCCCTTTTTTCGCAGTTGTTTTTTTTTGGAAATTCGTTAAACACGGGTCCGGTCTTTTCTAAAGGAGAATCTAGTTCCCAATTTTCACGTATGTAACACTATTTGTTTTCCTGTTATGAGAATTTTCAGGAAAACTACCCTCCCCATTTACGCCCCTTTTCGGGCTTTGCAAAATCGTCAAACACGGGTCTAGTTATTTTAAGATAAGAGTCCGAGTGCCAATTCTCATGCCTGTAACATTCTCGACCTTCAAGTTATAAACATTTTTAGAAAATTCACCCCCAAATTCACCCTCCGCTTTTTTCGGCGTTGGTAATTTTTTTTTCCAAAATCGTCAAACACGGGTCCGGTCTTTTTTAAAGGATAATCTAGATCTCAATTTTCACGTATGTAACACTATTTGTTTTCCAGTTATGAGAATTATCAGGAAAACTACCCTCCCCATTTACGCCCCTTTTTCGGGGTTTGTAATTAAGTTTTTGCAAAATCGTCAAACACGGGTCTAGTTATTTTAAGATAAGAGTCCGAGTGCCAATTCTCATGCCTAAAACATTCTCCACCTTCAAGTTATAAACATTTTTAGAAAATTCACCCCCAAATTTTAATTTTCAAAGATGAGTCTAAATCCCAATTTTCACGGTTTTAGCATGCCGAGTTGTAGAGTTATGAAATTTTTTATAAAAACCGTTTTCCCCTTTCCCCCCATTTTTCGCCGTCTGTGAATAATTTTTTGAAAAATCGTCAAATAGGGGTCGAGTTATTTTCAAAAGCGAGTTCGGGTCCGAATTTTCACTTCTCTACCGTTTTTCGTTTTCAACTTTGTTGGAGTCTAGAGAAACCAATTAACCCTATTTTCACCCCCTTAGAAACGGAATTTTCAAAAGTCCTTTCTTAGTGCGTCTATACGCCCTAAAAACTACGTTCCTACCAAATTTAACATTTCAAGACTCAACTGTCTTGAAATCAGTTTCGCATTTATACAGTATGTCCCCGGATTGAGTTTACAAGACTTACTTGTCCTGAAACCAGCAAATCTGTAATTAAAACTTTATTATTCTGACCGAGTTGAAAGAAACGTATATTTTTCTCTTGATTTTGGACTTGGTAATGATTAATTTTAATCTTAAAGTTTTCTTATCACGAAGGCAAGCTATAGTTTTAGAGTATTGTAAATTGTGCGCAGAAATGGATGGGGGGTTAATTGAATAATGATTGTTCCTGTTAAAAATTAGTTTTTTATGTTAAAGGTGTTTCTTTGAGTTGCCATTTTTTTATTAAATTAATTTTAAATTATTTAAAATAATTTTTTTCACAAACATTTTTGTTATTTAACTTACGTAAATTTATTTGTCAACGTCACATCGTTGTCAAAAAAATAAAATCGCCAATGTGGTGGGATTTAAAGAGCAAAGAAAAAAATTTATAAGTCCAAAATTAAGAGAAAAATGAAGTTTTCTTTCCACTGAGTCAGAATAATGAAGTTTTAATTACAGATTTGTTGGTTTCAGGACAAGTAAAAAATCTTATTTCTTTGAGGTTTTGGCATAAAATAAAAATAAACATTTTTTTCCTCTTGTAAACTCAATCCGGGGACATACTGTATATATAGATAGCTAGAAACAAAAGATTTGCCTCTACCAGAACGAAGTTTGTCGATTTATAAACATTTATATTTTCAGACAGAAGACAAAAATTTCTATTGGAAAATTTTGAACAAAATTTATTATAAATTGTTACAGAAATACATATGTTGTAAAATAATTAAAAAGAAAAAAACATTAAAGATTGAATTTAATAATTATTATTGTTGACTAGGATTAAGAAAATTTTGTGGGTATAAAAAAATTAAAAGGCCTTAATTATTCCAACTTTGTTTTCAATAATTTTTGTCAAACCTTTGCATATTGTACTACATACATAATAATATGGTCGAACTGAGTGCATGTTTCTTCAAAAATAGCATATTATTATAATAATTTCTTTTTTTTTTCCTGCATGTAATACGTCCTTTATTTATAAGGAAAAACTTTCTTTACCAATACCATAGATATTAGGTGTCATTATGCCTAAATGACACCTAAATCACGAAACTGTTCACACCGACTAATGACTTTACCATTTATATTGTAATTAAAATTTACTTTCAGAGATTTCCTGGCTATTGACAACACCTTATTATTTGTCTGAGTTAATTTGATTGTCTTTACAATAAGCGATAAACGAATAAATGCTTTCCTGTAACTGCAAAGAATCGAGATAAGAATTTATAATATTTACGATTTTACATAATGCATCTTTAATTCAACTGCAGTTGTCGATTAATAAGGTTCATTTTTCTCTAGAAAAAATATTAGTATCTTGGTAAAATACATTTTTAAAAACTGTGTACATTTATTCCGATTTTGCCAATCATTTCATAAGAAATTTTTCTTGGGCGGGCTCCCAGTTGAAGCTAACCCATCTGATGCTGCGGCACCGGCCCATGGTACCGTAGTGGCCTGGTAAATATTCGGTGCTGTTCGTGTGAATTATGAATGCAGGACGTTGTCGCAATAACTCCCTTCTATTGGGTCGGTTAAATAGAGACGGAAAATACAACCGTCTGTTACAAAGTTTGTAAAGCGTTGCGGGTTAGATACAGACGTAAGGGGGAAAATATTCAGCTCGCACTAGATCACGTGACAGAGAGGACCCTTAAGTAAGTTCGATAAGGTAACGGCTCGTGATTGGGAACAACAGAAATGTGCGGGGGGAGTTGCCTACTCTTGAGGAGCTGAAGATGTTTTTAAGCGAGAAGGCAAATATGTTGGATAATTTAGGTTTGCATGGATCCAAGGAATTAAGGCTGGCAGTATCTAAGCCACAAAAGGTGTTTTCAACCTCAAATTTGTCATGTTATTATTGCAAGGAGTCACATGCGATTTACAATTGTCCTAAATTTCTTGCTATGTCTGTTTCTGAGCGCATTTCGACTATTAAAAATCTTAAACTGTGCTCAAATTGTTTCCGCAACTCCCACACTGTTGATAAGTGCAACTCACGATCATATGGTTGTAAAAAGTGTAGGAAAAATCACAATACTTTGCTACACTATGCGAGACCCAACGACTGTTCCACTGTCAATGAGTCAATCTCACAGCAGGGAGAGACTCAAGTTTCCCTGGCTTCTCAGAGTGCAATTTCGGCTGGCAATGTTCTTTTAGCTACAGCCTTGGTTTTGGTTCAGGATAGTCAGGGCCAGCTTCATAAGTGTAGAGCGGTGTTGGACTCGGCTTCACAGTCCAGTTTCATCACGAGAACGTTGGTCGAAAAACTAAGCCTGAAGGAATCTAAGGTAAATATTTCGATTCAGGGCATCAACCAATATATTTCACCTATAAAGTCTCAGTGTTCAGTTGAGATTCAGTCACGAGTTATGACTTTCAGTGCACGCTTCAATTGCCTGATTCTAAATAACATTAGTGAGAATTTACCTAATTCGTCTGTCAATACACAGTTCTTTCGCCTTCCAGAAAATCTGGAATTAGCCGATCCGCAGTTTGACACACCGGATAAGGTTGATATGTTGATAGGGGCACAACTCTTTTGGTCTCTTTTAGTACAAGGTCAATTCTCTCTTGGAAGAAACTTGCCCGTCTTGCAAAATTCCAAATTGGGGTGGATTTTGTCTGGCCCATTACCATTGATATCCAATCAACCGTCACAGTGTTTTTTTATGCAAGGTTGCGATTCTCAGTTTCAGTTGCAAAAATTCTGGGAACTCGAAGAAATTCCCATTAAGCGATCCCTCTCCCAAGAACAACAGGAAGTTGAAAATCATTTTCTTAACACTATCAATAGGGATGAAAGTGGCCGTTGTATTGTTTCCATTCCGTTTAAGGATTCCTTGGATCAATTAGGGAATTCCTATGATATTGCTGTAAAGCGATTTGGATATCTTGAAAAACGATTATGTCAAAATTCCCGTCTAAAGGAATCGTACACAAAATTCATGTCGGAGTACGAATCATTAGGTCACATGACCAAACTAGAGAATCCAGATTACATGCTAGCACATTGCTACCTCCCACATCATGGTGTCATCAATGAGGCTAGTAAAACAACAAAACTACGTGTTGTGTTTGATGGGTCATGTGCCACCACTACAGGGGTCTCAATTAATGATAAACAAATGGTAGGTCCGGTTGTACAAGATTTGCTCTTCAATATACTCATAAGATTTCGGTTTCATTCAGTCCCGAGCTGAACACAGTAACGTATGGGACCGCAAGTGCCCCATATCTGGCAACACGGTGTCTTGTGCATGTCGCTGATCTTCATGCACAACAGTTCCCAGACGCGTGTAAGATTATTAAAGAGGATTTTTATGTTGACGATTTGCTGTCTGGTGCAGAGACACCAGAAGAGGCTTCAAGTTTGTGTCAACAGATTTCAAATATTCTTCATTCAATCAAGTTTCCATTACATAAGTGGATTTCAAATGAACCCCAGGTTTTGCCAGTAGTAGACGATATGTTCTCTGTTACAAATAATACTGAAATATGTATAGGATCAGGAGACATGACTAAAACCTTAGGGTTGTATTGGTCTCCCACGAGGGATACACTCACATACAAAATTAACCCTTCCTCAAATCGGGAGGCGGTGATCACGAAACGAAGGCTGCTATCAGAAATCAGTCAAGTATTTGATCCACTGGGTCTCCTGAGCCCATGCATAATCATCAGCAAAACTATCCTTCAGCAGTTGTGGCAGATTGGTACAGGGTGGGATGATGAGGTTCCACAGTCGATTTCAATTAAGTGGCACACATTTCGTTCAGATCTCATATGTTTAAACAATTCTTTTATTCCTCCTCATGTGACGTGTAAGCAGTTTACTGTCAAAGACCGGCAAGGCCGGGGCTGTAAGGTCACAAAATGTTATGTAGCTCTTTTTGTGTGCTTTGCAATAAAAGCAGTACACATTGAGCTGGTTTCCGCATTAAGCACGGAAGCCTTTCTAGCAGCACTACGTAGGTTTATAGCTCGTCGCGGGAAACCAACTAAAATCTACTCGGACAATCGTAAGAATTTTGTCGGTGCGTCCGGTGAGCTTAAAGAATTTGTCAATCAATTACATATAGATTCAAAAGAGATCTCAGAAACACTCTCAACAGAGAATATTGAATGGTCATTTATTCCTCCATTCTCCCCTAACTTTGGTGGCTTGTGGGAAGCGGGTGTGAAGAGTTTCAAATATCATTTAAAGAGAGTATTAGGAGGGGCACTTCTAACATTTGAGCAGTTTTATACGTTGATTACCCAAATTGAGGCAATATTAAATTCTAGGCCATTGTCTCCCATGTCCTCTGATCCCAATGACCTAGAACCTATTACTCCTGCCCACTTCCTGATCGGTCGTACGTTAACCTTGTTGCCTGAGCCACTACTTCTCGATGCATCTCCGAATCGCCAATCTTTATATGAGCGAATTCAACAAATGATTCAATCCTTGTGGGTCCGGTGGAAGACAGACTATCTGCACAACCTCCAGCAGCGAACAAAGTGGCGACAAGTGCGATCCAAGTTGACGGTGGGAACAATGGTGC
The DNA here is from genome assembly GCA_963583935.1 of Diaperis boleti. Lineage (NCBI taxonomy): Eukaryota > Metazoa > Arthropoda > Insecta > Coleoptera > Tenebrionidae > Diaperis > Diaperis boleti. The sequence continues at coordinate 51,350,604 of OY757249.1, read as the reverse complement.
TACTCCACGACGACTCTACTCCACCACTATCCTGGCCCTTAGGTCGGATCACCGAGGTCTACACCGGGAAAGATGGTCAAATTCGTGTGGTCAATGTCCAGACGTCCAAGGGAACATATACAAGAGCAAGCACCAAGGTGTATCCTCTTCCTATCGGAGAGTAACAATAGTGAAGTGCTACAGGTACTACAGTGTACTGTCGACGGGCATCCCAAGATTTTCTGTTGAAGAAAGTTCTTCAAAGCCGGGGCTATGTTTAGTGTACATAAGGTACTTGTTGTTTGTTAACTGTCGCCCGCGCCATCTAGGGAGAGAGGACTCAAAAGATGCCTAAAAAGGAGTTGGCGGGGTTCTTGACATTTTAGAATTATTAATGTTTTCAAGATTTTGTATAATAATTACGTCACAGTATGTTTTCAATATACAAGTTAATAAGCCAACAGTGCTGAACACTAAATATTTGCAATTATGAAGATTATGAAGATAAAATACATACGCCAAAAAACGCGTCTAATCAAAAATTTTATTATAATAAACAAAATGTTAATTATGGTGATTCAAATATTTCACTCGCTCACAATGAAGCATTTCTGTCACTTGTAATACATATAATCTACTATTGTTTAATCAAAAATTTTATTCCAATAAAGAAAATGCTAATAATAACATTTCAGTTTGTTTTATACAGGGTGTTATGGAAGTCCTAGCAAAAAATTTAACCACAAGTAGAACTGGTCAAAATAAACACTTTTTCTATTTACCACTTTGCTGAAATCCGCAATTTTTTTTGAACATTTTTAGACCTCTTATTTCTCTCTGCGCGTATGAGTTAATGAACCTTAACGGATCAGAAAGTTTTTGTCGAACGAGGTAAAAACGTTCCAACTTTTGTTAACTTTTTTGAGACAAAAAATTTGTCGTTGATTATAAATTTTAGTTATCAGTTGAGTGTCGCGACGCTATGTATTGTTATGGTCTGTGCTCGATACTTAAGCAAATACTAAGAATTTATTAATTCCAATTTTCACGAAAATATGTTTTTCTATAGTGCATTTATACGGGAAGTGTTAGGTAATGCAAACGAGGCCCGCCGCTTGTCTGTACATGGAAAGTTTTCCAATCCCGAAATTCCAAAGTCAGGTCCTTTTGTGAAAAAGTGATGCAACGTGTGATTATGGCAAAGTTTCTTCTCCAACTCTAGATTCGGATGTCCCAGATATAATCGCGTTTTGGAAATTGAACCTGTAATTTTTAAGTTTTCGAAGATGTGCTCTTAAGTATATTCGATGTGTCGGTGTATCAACTTTTATGGTTTACCGCACGTAGGTACACCAAGAAGGATTATCCTTGATGTAAGTTAGAGAGTTTATTATTACATACTAACCTACTTCAACACGGGATGAAATTGAAATATACAGGGTGAAATCGAAATGTATGTAAAAAAATCTGGTAATACCTTGGGATGAGTAGAGTGTCACCTCCTTGGTTTGGGTTTTCCAGTCCGTCCCTGTATCGAGATAAAATTCTTTAAAGTTTAGCTCTAAAATTGGAGCACGCCACTGCACCCAGGGGAATGTAAACAAGACATTTTTCGCGACATATCTCTAGTTCATCAAATAATAGAGAAAAACTCTCATCTTTTTTTCGATTCACCTCGGTTAACTGACCTTAGTTCTGATCGAGCGTCGAAACCGAAAACGTAGCACGCGTCTTTTAACGGAAATGAGTATACAAAAGGTGCAGGCTTTTACCCCGTCGAGAGGTTGTTGTCGAAGCGAGTTTTACGTGATGGTGTGCAAAACAACAACAGTTCCGTATCAACGTCTGATGGGCCGTGTGGTAGGTGTGATATTTGAAACAAAATAAGGGACGTCATTTTGAGATAATGTTATTGTGGCAGGTTTAAACCTTATCGCTGGGACTCTAGCGTATGCCTTTTCTTGTCATGTCGACTTCGTAAACGGCGGAACTAGTATGTTTCCATTTAAACAGTTTTTATTTCGATTCGTTTATCGGGTAAAGTTTTTGCGCATCCTCACAATCAAAGAACGTGGGTCCATAGGCGGGTATTGATTTTAGGAGTCAAACTATTTTTAATTTTACCTCCGTAAGGAAGCGTTTGCGAAAAAAAATAAAATAAAAAAATATTTCTTCTGACAATTTGGACTTCCATAAGTACATTTTTTGCTAGGACTTCCATAACACCCTGTATAATAAATCTAAATTTTTATTGATATGTTTTATAGATATACATTTTACATCGTCACAAGTCACATAAAATAATAATAGAGGCACAAAAGTTCTTTGATGTGTTCTCACGAGTATTTATTACTTTACAATTTAATCATTATTATGGAGCAATAAATCACTCCAATGCAATGTACATACATCCACTTTTCCGCAAAATTAACGCATGAAATGCTCAAGTAATGCCTAAATAACACACATTTTAGTGAACGTCCGCATATATTTGGTAAATAAAAATTTTGCTAATAAAGATTTTATCGATTGTTCTTGACTGAAAATCCTTTTTGGAATAAACCTAATGGGAATGGGTGATTTAAGAATTGCCCCGTAGGCATCAATGAAATCGCCAAATGGATAAAACAAAGTGCCGAGAAAACAGGACTCGATATGAAAAGGATTAGGGTCAAAAAATCATTCAACAAGGTCAACTGCGGTTACCAAATTAGCAAAGGCCGGCGTATCGGAACAAGAACTGTTTAATCGATTCGTACATATTTGCAGATAGGCCATCAAAATCACGCAAATATAATTGCGCAGCTTAGAAATAAAAGAACCAATACTTTTTCAGTTTTCAACACTGCTTCGGCGGCATCCCTAGCTATGCTTGCAAAATCACAGAGGAGTCAATTTCTTCGAATATTACAAAGGAACAAATTGTGTACGATACAACTGCCAAATTTAGCATTACGATTAAAATGAAAATGTTTTATTTTTTGAATATTTTTTTTCTAATTTTGTTTTTTTATCGAAAAAGCAGAGAGTAAATGCGGTGAACAAGTAAAGAGCAAGAGAGCGTGATTGTAGTGAAAAGAAAAGGAAGCAGCTTTTATTGTCGGTGTAATCAGTATTTAATTGGTTCTGTATTATAAATTAGAGCATTTTCATTGGTGATTTAATAATGAGTTGGATTGTCAGAAACCTCTTTTTTTACATAAGACAAACGTAATTTATCATATAAAATCCAATTTTTATAGTGTATGCGTTAATTTTTCGGGGAAGTGTATATTTAAAAAAAAAGTTAATTTTTACCTGAATAATATTGAAACGTCCAAGCCTGACAAATTCGTATCTGCATCAACTGATCCTGTTAAAAGTAAACCACGTAGGCCAAACTCTCTGTTAAGGTCTTCTAGTAAAATAACCAAGTTCTCCTACAATTTATTATCAAGGCAATGAAAACATTGACAATTAAAATTTCGACAAAAATTACATTGTTGCTAAAACTTTCTCCATGCAATGACAATCCATCAAAACTCCATATTTGCACAAAATTCAAAACACTTGTTACAAAAGTATTTTTTTTGGTTACGTTTTCTGCTACATTAAGAAGAGGTGTAGAACCATCTCCCCAGCTATCAATTGCAACCAAAGTCTTAAGACTTCTGTTCCTCTGCTTTAAAACATTAAATCGAATAATATTTCCTAGATGGAAAAATATCAATTTTGACAGTACTCTAAACCTAACAATACCTTGTTCAATGTCCAAATTCGCATCCAAGTGTTTAATTCTGCCATCATTGTCAATACCAATAGATGAGTAAACAATGTGGGTACAAAGTGATGGATCAATATTCTCAACTTTAAATTTTCCATTACCCCATCTATAAGTTGACCATGTTTCGTGATAACAAATAATTTTATCTGGAATATTATAAAATTTATGGCACTGTAATTACGATGAAATTTTTATTGAATGAATGAGTCAGGATATAAGATGAGGGTCTATTCTTACTTTACCTGTAGCCGCTAAAACAATTTCATTCGTGATGCAAAATATTGTAAAGAGTAACAAAAGTTTGTCCCACATTGCAACGTAGGTAAATTCCTAGAAGCCGACAAATGTTTAAAAACTTTTATTTGGAAATACAATCTTCACTAACCTGATAGCTCTCCCCGAAATGACACTCAGATACATACTTTTCTACTGAGCAGTTTTAGTCGTAATAAACGCTATAATCTTTATCTTTTTGTACAAATCAATCTAAGCATTATACTCTCAAAATCTTTTTATGGTTAAGTTAAAAAGAAGCAATAAAAAAATTCATCACTTAGCAAGTCTTAGAGTTTTCAGTTATGATTTTATTGCTTCACTAATTTACTGATGCATGACAATAAGATTCATTTCATAATTTTTTTAGTTCATACGTTAATCTGTATGTATACTGATTTGAGGAAAGCTTGAGCTCCGATTTTAATGAAATTGTAGCTTTTAGTACATTATCTGCATGATTATTATGCAATCCGCCATTTTGTATCGGCGGCCATCTTTGATTTACAATGACAGTGAATATACATAATTGTATTGTCATCAGAACTAAAGCTGTGTACCAAATTTCAGATCAATCGGTCAACAGGAAGGGGGTAAAATTTCAAATACTAGATTTGAACCACACAAGACACATACAAGGCAAGCTAAATAAAACCCTTTAAAAAATTATATTAGTTTATACAAAATAATTACCGATAAAATCCAACGATCTTTACAAGCCAAATAATTCGGCAGTAATTAGTGTTTGTTATAAATGGTAAGGAAGTTTTATTGTTGCTGTAACGAAAGAATTAATCTAGTTAACAAAAAGAAAGTAACAGAAATTTAATTAAACGAACATAAAAATAAATACAAATATACTAAACAATGTTTTAATATTTTGTCATAGCTCCATTAGCCTCTAGCACCGCATTCAATCTCCTGGGCATAGATCCTAGAAGGTTTCGCCAATAATTTTGGTCTTCTCTCAGCCCTTCCCACGCATTTTCTATTCATTCCCACAATTCTTCAGCATTTGCAGGTCTAAAGTTCCTTTTATAAATTTTCTTGACAATTAAACCACAATTATTTTCTATGGGGTTCAAATAAGCACTACAGGACACCCAACGCAATAATTGAATATTGTAATTTTGATGCCACTTTGTTATTATTCGAGCGGTAAGGATAGGGCAAATTTCTGAATTTTTTACACGACCGCACGCTGTTACCCACGATCCTGGAAAGTTGGTCTCAAAAACCACTTGTTTGGTTGATTATTGATTACAATAACGCAGTAGAAGAAGTTAGTTTGAAATAAAAGACTTTTAAATTTTGGAATCTTTCTATTCTGTATAAAACATAATAAAGAGTTTTCAACAGTTGACATTTTGTGGCCAGTCGCAAACGCCATTTACTTCATCAAAGTATAACCCACTGCTGCATCTTTGTTCTAGAGGCGTGTAGTTACTATTGTGGAAGAGGCAGTAGTAGTATTTGTTGCAATCACTACGGTCTCGTACATATCCTTCTTTTGTACAAATACTTCCTGTAGGGGAAGGTGCTGGAGCTGGTTGTGCTGGCTCCGGTTGTGGTGCTGGTGCCGGTTCCGGTTCTGGCTGTGGTGCTGGAGCTTGTTGGGCTGGTTCTGGTCCTGGAACAGGTGCTGGCTCTGGAACGGGTTGTGGGTTCTGATTTTCGTTGCTTGTACTCTGAAATATAAATTGTAAATGTACTAAAATAATATTTAATTTTAAGAACTCGTACTTCAAGGGCTTGATTGATTGCTTGCAAAATTGGATATTTAGTGCCGCTGATTCCTTTGAAGTCCTCAGTTTCGATCGACCAAATCATGACACCTCCAAGATTTAAGGACTTGGCATATTCGACCTAGAAATGTATCGTTTAATTATCCTTTCAAACTAATATTGATATTACTTTAATAGCGATCGATTGAGGGTTGTCATAACCAATCCATTGGTTTCCATTGTAAGTGTATGGTGTTTTTTGTTGGTCATCCCACACAGTAGTCCATCCACCTTGGGATTGCAACTCAACGATCTAAATCCGAGTATTATTATTATTATTAAAAGAACTTACAAAGTAGATCATTACCTCATTGTAACCTAACATTCCCGATTCACCAGTGTAAGGTCCACGATTACCACCAGCGATTGTGGGAGCCCCAACTCTGTTGTTGCTCGGATTTGCTAGGGTGTAACTTCTGCCGTAAACACCCAACCCTAATGCAAGTTTTTGTGGATCAGCTCCTCTTTCTATCCAGTGACGAATAGATGCATCAACTGTTAAAAGTTTCTGATTTTGAGTTGTATCAACTGATGATGGGTACAGTGGGGCATTTTGTCCGGTCACTCCGTCCCAAGAGCCGTGTAAGTCGTAGGCCATTACGTGAATGAGATCCAAGTATCTGTAAATTTATACAGTCGCTCTGAGCAAAAACACTTAATTGGCAACATTCAAATAAAAGTTTTGTAGAAATATAATTATATTTAAATCCATAGAAAAGAAAATTGGTTTTGGCTAGAAATTTCATACTTAGACAAAGCTGGGATATCATAAGACAAATCAACCGATCCGGGGGCAGCAGCAACAGCAGCTGTTAAAAGCAACCCATATTTGTCAAATTCTTGTCTAAACTCTTTTATCAAAGTGGCGAAATTTGACTAAAATTTTAGAATATCACACATTAGCTAATAATATATTGCTATTATCTAAACTTACTTTATCGACCCAAGAACCACTTCCCTGAGCTGGGTACTCCCAATCCAAATCAAACCCGTCAAAACCCCAAGTTTGTACAAAGTTCACAGCACTTTTTATGAAAGTGCTTCTAGTACTAGCACTAGCTGCAACTCTGGAAAAGACCGCAGAACCTGCATTCCATCCACCAATAGCCACTAGAGTCTTCAGGTTCCTATTTTTTTGTTTTAGAGCATTGAAACGTTGTATATTTTCTAAAAAATGAGAGTAAAATTTGTCCTAATATTCACAGAATAGAATACGTTGATTTGTGTCCAGATTGAGCTCGAAATGTTTGACATTTCCATTTTCTTCAATACCAATGAAGGAGTAAATCAAATGGGTACATAATGTTGGATCGATGTCTTCAACTGTAAATCTTCCGTTACCCCCTCTGTAGACGGACCATATTCCGTGGTAACAGACAACCTTAGCTAAAATTGCAATTATAAATGACCATTACAAAAAGAAAATAGAATTTACTAGTTGCTGCTGAGACAATTTCAGCACTAACACAAATTGCTGCTAAAATAACCACAATTTTTCGCATCTTGGAGGATAGAAACCCATAAAATTATTATCAGTCAAGTGTCACAGACCTGCTAACGGTTCAAGAAGACTTAAGGTACTAATGCAGGTTTGCAAATGCGGGAATATTTATTTAATTTTTCTACAACTCTTTTAATCCTTATGTACATAGAAAATAAACCCCCTACTTTGATAAATTCCCGGTATACTAAATTATATCAAATAAATATATTGTTATTCCAGTCATTAACTTTGATAAAGGAATGTGAGACATTGCGTCATGTAGATTTGTAGAGATGTAGATTGTATGGCTTTATTAACAAATATTAAAGATGCAAACATTAATAAAGCTACTACTTGTTTTGATTAAAATGTATGTAAAAGAATTATTTTGATTACATAACGTTGAATCTGTTCAACGAATTAGGAGGAATGTATATATTTATTCAGATTTTTTGAGGTTTACAGATCATAAATTTTATGTTGATTGTTTACAGTTTCATTTAACTTAAAAGCGGCGATAATCTAATGGCATACCGTCTATAAAAGCTGTCTAATAAAGAAATGGAACCGAAAGTTATTTCCAAGTAATCTTTAATTAGTAGTAAATAAATTTTATAGACGACTCAATATTTCAATAAAATTGAGGGTAATGTCATCTTACTTCATTCAGAAAATAATTAAATTGATTTTGTTCATTTAAAGTCATTTTCTATAAATCAAAAAGTTATCAAATGATTTAGCGCCATGCACAAATCAAAATAATTATGAATAGAGAAAAACTTGAAAATTAATACATATGTATTTATTATTGGCTTAAGATAAGTAATAGTAATTCATTCTACATTAAAACAGTTCACAAGATCATCAAAGATACCCACATGATTAATTTTTACACTGACTCAATAAAGTTAGGGATATTGCTGTTTAGACTTGTTACAATAAAGCTACAAAACCAATAATAACCACAAACGGAAGAATTCTTTATTTAATTAGAAGAAAAGATACCTGGTTCAAAACAAATCAAACAATTTCTATTGAAAACTAGCTGAGCCGGCGAACTTTGTACCGCCTCAGAATCAATAAATGTTGTGGCAACTTATTAGCTGAATTGATTTCTTTTTTTTTATAAATGGATAATGCACACAACGCCATCTACTGGCATTACCCGAACCAGCATACAACGACATGTTCATTTTTGTTTCTGTCATGTATCAAAGAGGAAGTTATATACGGATTCCATTCAAAATTTTTGAGAAAAATTTTTTCTTTCATGTTTCTGATGTTTTAATAGTTATTCGCCTTCGAAAAAAGTGGAGTCCACGCGCAACAGAAGTGAAACTTTGGAGTTTACTCCTTACAAATCGATTTTTATTTTTAAACCCCGGTATGACAAATTTTGGTGGCCGGCGTTATTTGTTATTGTTGCCCTGTACCAGGGGGCCTTTGTTATTGTCGTTGCCCTGTACTTAGCTACCCGCCCCCTGTAATTTTTCCGATGTTTTAATAGTAATTCTGCTATATACGTCCTATTCTCATGGTTATCAAATATACAAAAAAAAAAAACATAAAAATCGGTCCAGTCCAAGGGGGCCCTCTGGCCCCCCATGTCTATGTGAAAAATAGTTTACCACCTATTCTCATACCTACCAAATATACAAAAAAAAAAACATAAAAGTCAGTCGACCCGAAAAATCTGTCCAGCCCAAGGGCCTCCCCTGGGCCCCCATGTCTATAAAAAAAAATAGTTTACGACCTATTCCTATACCTATCAAATATACAAAAAAAATTCATAAGAATCGGTCTACCCGAAAAATCGGTCCAGTCCAAGGGGCCCCCCTGGGCGCCCATGTCGATGTGAAAAATAGCTTACCACCTATTTTCATACCTGACAAATATGTCGTCCCTGTATCGAGATAAAATTCTTTAAAGTTTAGCTCTAAAATTGGAGCACGCCACTGCACCCAGGGGAATGTAAACAAGACATTTTTCGCGACATATCTCTAGTTCATCAAATAATAGAGAAAAACTCTCATCTTTTTTTCGATTCACCTCGGTTAACTGACCTTAGTTCTGATCGAGCGTCGAAACCGAAAACGTAGCACGCGTCTTTTAACGGAAATGAGTATACAAAAGGTGCAGGCTTTTACCCCGTCGAGAGGTTGTTGTCGAAGCGAGTTTTACGTGATGGTGTGCAAAACAACAACAGTTCCGTATCAACGTCTGATGGGCCGTGTGGTAGGTGTGATATTTGAAACAAAATAAGGGACGTCATTTTGAGATAATGTTATTGTGGCAGGTTTAAACCTTATCGCTGGGACTCTAGCGTATGCCTTTTCTTGTCATGTCGACTTCGTAAACGGCGGAACTAGTATGTTTCCATTTAAACAGTTTTTATTTCGATTCGTTTATCGGGTAAAGTTTTTGCGCATCCTCACAATCAAAGAACGTGGGTCCATAGGCGGGTATTGATTTTAGGAGTCAAACTATTTTTAATTTTACCTCCGTAAGGAAGCGTTTGCGAAAAAAAATAAAATAAAAAAATATTTCTTCTGACAATTTGGACTTCCATAAGTACATTTTTTGCTAGGACTTCCATAACACCCTGTATAATAAATCTAAATTTTTATTGATATGTTTTATAGATATACATTTTACATCGTCACAAGTCACATAAAATAATAATAGAGGCACAAAAGTTCTTTGATGTGTTCTCACGAGTATTTATTACTTTACAATTTAATCATTATTATGGAGCAATAAATCACTCCAATGCAATGTACATACATCCACTTTTCCGCAAAATTAACGCATGAAATGCTCAAGTAATGCCTAAATAACACACATTTTAGTGAACGTCCGCATATATTTGGTAAATAAAAATTTTGCTAATAAAGATTTTATCGATTGTTCTTGACTGAAAATCCTTTTTGGAATAAACCTAATGGGAATGGGTGATTTAAGAATTGCCCCGTAGGCATCAATGAAATCGCCAAATGGATAAAACAAAGTGCCGAGAAAACAGGACTCGATATGAAAAGGATTAGGGTCAAAAAATCATTCAACAAGGTCAACTGCGGTTACCAAATTAGCAAAGGCCGGCGTATCGGAACAAGAACTGTTTAATCGATTCGTACATATTTGCAGATAGGCCATCAAAATCACGCAAATATAATTGCGCAGCTTAGAAATAAAAGAACCAATACTTTTTCAGTTTTCAACACTGCTTCGGCGGCATCCCTAGCTATGCTTGCAAAATCACAGAGGAGTCAATTTCTTCGAATATTACAAAGGAACAAATTGTGTACGATACAACTGCCAAATTTAGCATTACGATTAAAATGAAAATGTTTTATTTTTTGAATATTTTTTTTCTAATTTTGTTTTTTTATCGAAAAAGCAGAGAGTAAATGCGGTGAACAAGTAAAGAGCAAGAGAGCGTGATTGTAGTGAAAAGAAAAGGAAGCAGCTTTTATTGTCGGTGTAATCAGTATTTAATTGGTTCTGTATTATAAATTAGAGCATTTTCATTGGTGATTTAATAATGAGTTGGATTGTCAGAAACCTCTTTTTTTACATAAGACAAACGTAATTTATCATATAAAATCCAATTTTTATAGTGTATGCGTTAATTTTTCGGGGAAGTGTATATTTAAAAAAAAAGTTAATTTTTACCTGAATAATATTGAAACGTCCAAGCCTGACAAATTCGTATCTGCATCAACTGATCCTGTTAAAAGTAAACCACGTAGGCCAAACTCTCTGTTAAGGTCTTCTAGTAAAATAACCAAGTTCTCCTACAATTTATTATCAAGGCAATGAAAACATTGACAATTAAAATTTCGACAAAAATTACATTGTTGCTAAAACTTTCTCCATGCAATGACAATCCATCAAAACTCCATATTTGCACAAAATTCAAAACACTTGTTACAAAAGTATTTTTTTTGGTTACGTTTTCTGCTACATTAAGAAGAGGTGTAGAACCATCTCCCCAGCTATCAATTGCAACCAAAGTCTTAAGACTTCTGTTCCTCTGCTTTAAAACATTAAATCGAATAATATTTCCTAGATGGAAAAATATCAATTTTGACAGTACTCTAAACCTAACAATACCTTGTTCAATGTCCAAATTCGCATCCAAGTGTTTAATTCTGCCATCATTGTCAATACCAATAGATGAGTAAACAATGTGGGTACAAAGTGATGGATCAATATTCTCAACTTTAAATTTTCCATTACCCCATCTATAAGTTGACCATGTTTCGTGATAACAAATAATTTTATCTGGAATATTATAAAATTTATGGCACTGTAATTACGATGAAATTTTTATTGAATGAATGAGTCAGGATATAAGATGAGGGTCTATTCTTACTTTACCTGTAGCCGCTAAAACAATTTCATTCGTGATGCAAAATATTGTAAAGAGTAACAAAAGTTTGTCCCACATTGCAACGTAGGTAAATTCCTAGAAGCCGACAAATGTTTAAAAACTTTTATTTGGAAATACAATCTTCACTAACCTGATAGCTCTCCCCGAAATGACACTCAGATACATACTTTTCTACTGAGCAGTTTTAGTCGTAATAAACGCTATAATCTTTATCTTTTTGTACAAATCAATCTAAGCATTATACTCTCAAAATCTTTTTATGGTTAAGTTAAAAAGAAGCAATAAAAAAATTCATCACTTAGCAAGTCTTAGAGTTTTCAGTTATGATTTTATTGCTTCACTAATTTACTGATGCATGACAATAAGATTCATTTCATAATTTTTTTAGTTCATACGTTAATCTGTATGTATACTGATTTGAGGAAAGCTTGAGCTCCGATTTTAATGAAATTGTAGCTTTTAGTACATTATCTGCATGATTATTATGCAATCCGCCATTTTGTATCGGCGGCCATCTTTGATTTACAATGACAGTGAATATACATAATTGTATTGTCATCAGAACTAAAGCTGTGTACCAAATTTCAGATCAATCGGTCAACAGGAAGGGGGTAAAATTTCAAATACTAGATTTGAACCACACAAGACACATACAAGGCAAGCTAAATAAAACCCTTTAAAAAATTATATTAGTTTATACAAAATAATTACCGATAAAATCCAACGATCTTTACAAGCCAAATAATTCGGCAGTAATTAGTGTTTGTTATAAATGGTAAGGAAGTTTTATTGTTGCTGTAACGAAAGAATTAATCTAGTTAACAAAAAGAAAGTAACAGAAATTTAATTAAACGAACATAAAAATAAATACAAATATACTAAACAATGTTTTAATATTTTGTCATAGCTCCATTAGCCTCTAGCACCGCATTCAATCTCCTGGGCATAGATCCTAGAAGGTTTCGCCAATAATTTTGGTCTTCTCTCAGCCCTTCCCACGCATTTTCTATTCATTCCCACAATTCTTCAGCATTTGCAGGTCTAAAGTTCCTTTTATAAATTTTCTTGACAATTAAACCACAATTATTTTCTATGGGGTTCAAATAAGCACTACAGGACACCCAACGCAATAATTGAATATTGTAATTTTGATGCCACTTTGTTATTATTCGAGCGGTAAGGATAGGGCAAATTTCTGAATTTTTTACACGACCGCACGCTGTTACCCACGATCCTGGAAAGTTGGTCTCAAAAACCACTTGTTTGGTTGATTATTGATTACAATAACGCAGTAGAAGAAGTTAGTTTGAAATAAAAGACTTTTAAATTTTGGAATCTTTCTATTCTGTATAAAACATAATAAAGAGTTTTCAACAGTTGACATTTTGTGGCCAGTCGCAAACGCCATTTACTTCATCAAAGTATAACCCACTGCTGCATCTTTGTTCTAGAGGCGTGTAGTTACTATTGTGGAAGAGGCAGTAGTAGTATTTGTTGCAATCACTACGGTCTCGTACATATCCTTCTTTTGTACAAATACTTCCTGTAGGGGAAGGTGCTGGAGCTGGTTGTGCTGGCTCCGGTTGTGGTGCTGGTGCCGGTTCCGGTTCTGGCTGTGGTGCTGGAGCTTGTTGGGCTGGTTCTGGTCCTGGAACAGGTGCTGGCTCTGGAACGGGTTGTGGGTTCTGATTTTCGTTGCTTGTACTCTGAAATATAAATTGTAAATGTACTAAAATAATATTTAATTTTAAGAACTCGTACTTCAAGGGCTTGATTGATTGCTTGCAAAATTGGATATTTAGTGCCGCTGATTCCTTTGAAGTCCTCAGTTTCGATCGACCAAATCATGACACCTCCAAGATTTAAGGACTTGGCATATTCGACCTAGAAATGTATCGTTTAATTATCCTTTCAAACTAATATTGATATTACTTTAATAGCGATCGATTGAGGGTTGTCATAACCAATCCATTGGTTTCCATTGTAAGTGTATGGTGTTTTTTGTTGGTCATCCCACACAGTAGTCCATCCACCTTGGGATTGCAACTCAACGATCTAAATCCGAGTATTATTATTATTATTAAAAGAACTTACAAAGTAGATCATTACCTCATTGTAACCTAACATTCCCGATTCACCAGTGTAAGGTCCACGATTACCACCAGCGATTGTGGGAGCCCCAACTCTGTTGTTGCTCGGATTTGCTAGGGTGTAACTTCTGCCGTAAACACCCAACCCTAATGCAAGTTTTTGTGGATCAGCTCCTCTTTCTATCCAGTGACGAATAGATGCATCAACTGTTAAAAGTTTCTGATTTTGAGTTGTATCAACTGATGATGGGTACAGTGGGGCATTTTGTCCGGTCACTCCGTCCCAAGAGCCGTGTAAGTCGTAGGCCATTACGTGAATGAGATCCAAGTATCTGTAAATTTATACAGTCGCTCTGAGCAAAAACACTTAATTGGCAACATTCAAATAAAAGTTTTGTAGAAATATAATTATATTTAAATCCATAGAAAAGAAAATTGGTTTTGGCTAGAAATTTCATACTTAGACAAAGCTGGGATATCATAAGACAAATCAACCGATCCGGGGGCAGCAGCAACAGCAGCTGTTAAAAGCAACCCATATTTGTCAAATTCTTGTCTAAACTCTTTTATCAAAGTGGCGAAATTTGACTAAAATTTTAGAATATCACACATTAGCTAATAATATATTGCTATTATCTAAACTTACTTTATCGACCCAAGAACCACTTCCCTGAGCTGGGTACTCCCAATCCAAATCAAACCCGTCAAAACCCCAAGTTTGTACAAAGTTCACAGCACTTTTTATGAAAGTGCTTCTAGTACTAGCACTAGCTGCAACTCTGGAAAAGACCGCAGAACCTGCATTCCATCCACCAATAGCCACTAGAGTCTTCAGGTTCCTATTTTTTTGTTTTAGAGCATTGAAACGTTGTATATTTTCTAAAAAATGAGAGTAAAATTTGTCCTAATATTCACAGAATAGAATACGTTGATTTGTGTCCAGATTGAGCTCGAAATGTTTGACATTTCCATTTTCTTCAATACCAATGAAGGAGTAAATCAAATGGGTACATAATGTTGGATCGATGTCTTCAACTGTAAATCTTCCGTTACCCCCTCTGTAGACGGACCATATTCCGTGGTAACAGACAACCTTAGCTAAAATTGCAATTATAAATGACCATTACAAAAAGAAAATAGAATTTACTAGTTGCTGCTGAGACAATTTCAGCACTAACACAAATTGCTGCTAAAATAACCACAATTTTTCGCATCTTGGAGGATAGAAACCCATAAAATTATTATCAGTCAAGTGTCACAGACCTGCTAACGGTTCAAGAAGACTTAAGGTACTAATGCAGGTTTGCAAATGCGGGAATATTTATTTAATTTTTCTACAACTCTTTTAATCCTTATGTACATAGAAAATAAACCCCCTACTTTGATAAATTCCCGGTATACTAAATTATATCAAATAAATATATTGTTATTCCAGTCATTAACTTTGATAAAGGAATGTGAGACATTGCGTCATGTAGATTTGTAGAGATGTAGATTGTATGGCTTTATTAACAAATATTAAAGATGCAAACATTAATAAAGCTACTACTTGTTTTGATTAAAATGTATGTAAAAGAATTATTTTGATTACATAACGTTGAATCTGTTCAACGAATTAGGAGGAATGTATATATTTATTCAGATTTTTTGAGGTTTACAGATCATAAATTTTATGTTGATTGTTTACAGTTTCATTTAACTTAAAAGCGGCGATAATCTAATGGCATACCGTCTATAAAAGCTGTCTAATAAAGAAATGGAACCGAAAGTTATTTCCAAGTAATCTTTAATTAGTAGTAAATAAATTTTATAGACGACTCAATATTTCAATAAAATTGAGGGTAATGTCATCTTACTTCATTCAGAAAATAATTAAATTGATTTTGTTCATTTAAAGTCATTTTCTATAAATCAAAAAGTTATCAAATGATTTAGCGCCATGCACAAATCAAAATAATTATGAATAGAGAAAAACTTGAAAATTAATACATATGTATTTATTATTGGCTTAAGATAAGTAATAGTAATTCATTCTACATTAAAACAGTTCACAAGATCATCAAAGATACCCACATGATTAATTTTTACACTGACTCAATAAAGTTAGGGATATTGCTGTTTAGACTTGTTACAATAAAGCTACAAAACCAATAATAACCACAAACGGAAGAATTCTTTATTTAATTAGAAGAAAAGATACCTGGTTCAAAACAAATCAAACAATTTCTATTGAAAACTAGCTGAGCCGGCGAACTTTGTACCGCCTCAGAATCAATAAATGTTGTGGCAACTTATTAGCTGAATTGATTTCTTTTTTTTTATAAATGGATAATGCACACAACGCCATCTACTGGCATTACCCGAACCAGCATACAACGACATGTTCATTTTTGTTTCTGTCATGTATCAAAGAGGAAGTTATATACGGATTCCATTCAAAATTTTTGAGAAAAATTTTTTCTTTCATGTTTCTGATGTTTTAATAGTTATTCGCCTTCGAAAAAAGTGGAGTCCACGCGCAACAGAAGTGAAACTTTGGAGTTTACTCCTTACAAATCGATTTTTATTTTTAAACCCCGGTATGACAAATTTTGGTGGCCGGCGTTATTTGTTATTGTTGCCCTGTACCAGGGGGCCTTTGTTATTGTCGTTGCCCTGTACTTAGCTACCCGCCCCCTGTAATTTTTCCGATGTTTTAATAGTAATTCTGCTATATACGTCCTATTCTCATGGTTATCAAATATACAAAAAAAAAAAACATAAAAATCGGTCCAGTCCAAGGGGGCCCTCTGGCCCCCCATGTCTATGTGAAAAATAGTTTACCACCTATTCTCATACCTACCAAATATACAAAAAAAAAAACATAAAAGTCAGTCGACCCGAAAAATCTGTCCAGCCCAAGGGCCTCCCCTGGGCCCCCATGTCTATAAAAAAAAATAGTTTACGACCTATTCCTATACCTATCAAATATACAAAAAAAATTCATAAGAATCGGTCTACCCGAAAAATCGGTCCAGTCCAAGGGGCCCCCCTGGGCGCCCATGTCGATGTGAAAAATAGCTTACCACCTATTTTCATACCTGACAAATATACAAAAAAAAAATTATAAGAATCGGTCGACCCGAAAAATCGGTTCAGACCAAGGGGCCCCCCTGGGCCCCCATGTCCATGTGAAAAATAATTTTAAACCATCCCTGGATTATGTCGAACAAAACAAAAGAAAAAATATTCAAATCGGTAAAGCCGTTTTTTAGTTTTAGCGTGACATTAGATAAAAATAATTAGATGCTCATTTGTTCAGTACATAAAGTTAACCCTAATATCATGTGTTTGTGCCCCTCGAACTCGTATTATCTCTTAGATACGATGTGGCATACTGCGAATTAAATTGTTCGGCCTATGTTAACCGAGGTCCTCTGTATTCTAATCGTTTGTACGTGAAGGGTAGATCCTCCAGCAGCTCGTAAAGCATTTCTCATAAGTAACGCTGGACGAAAAGGGTTTCTTCTAGCAGTTATGCTCGACTCGAGTTGTTGTACTTCGAGGTCTCCCAAATCTATTTTTCTACATCCCTATGTAAGTTAGAGAGTTTATTGTTAGTAACCTACTTCAACGTTTGCATATTATGGTAGACTAGTACGTGTTCCCATTTAAACAGTTTTTAATTTGATTCGTTTATCGGGTAACTTTTTTGTACATCCGTGGATTATCGAAGCACATGGAGTCCATAGGCGACTATTTTTTTTTAGTTGTAAAACTATTCTGTTAACTTTGGAATACAATTTATTAAAATACTGCTCGAAGTTACAAG
The DNA here is from genome assembly GCA_963583935.1 of Diaperis boleti. Lineage (NCBI taxonomy): Eukaryota > Metazoa > Arthropoda > Insecta > Coleoptera > Tenebrionidae > Diaperis > Diaperis boleti. The sequence continues at coordinate 51,333,028 of OY757249.1, read as the reverse complement.
AATATGATTGATTAATACAATAATTAACGCGATCTTCCGATGTTCATGGGTTCACGCCTCGGGCTCGAATGTCCCTCCGTCGCCTTCCTCCTCTCAATGGGTCGTACGTGCGAGGGCGGTTTTGGGTGCGTTCCATTGCGAAGTTAACAATTCTTAATTTTAACTCTGACGGGGAGGATTTGCGCAGAAAAAAATGATTGAAAATGTTTATTTTGACAAGTTCTACTTGTGGTCAAATTTTTTGCTAATACTTCCGTAACATCCTGTATGTAATATGTTCTTACCGAATAACTAACAACCTACAAAAACATATTAAAATATATAAATCAATTTTCACAGTTGCCATTTTTATTCATTCATTAAATAGTGCAGCAGAACAATGACATGTTGAATTTGCGTTATCCCAATAATTACAAATATTTACCATGGTTTAAAGAAGGTAAACATTTCAGATAAATAACGTTATAATTTCGTGGAAAACACACGTGCGTATATATAGGATTTGCAGTTCTGTTCTGTTAGTTCCTTAAACTGATTCTAACGGCTTTTGTTATTCAGTTTATGGAGGTGTAACATTTAGCTTCCATCTGTCTCTAAACTACATAGACTTTTCCTATTTTTCGCGTATACATTGGATTATCTCAGTGAAATACGACGCGTCTGGTAATGGCCAAAAGTGTATCTGTTCAGATTGAAAGCCAATAAAAGCTTTTGTATTATAATATGTGATGTAAAAGAAGAAGTGAAGCTTAATGAAACTTCATAATATGTTCATGTTTGTGTACTTAAAACTTTTGTCACATAGCTCTCTGTTGTTCAATTATCTTATTTTATCAATTATGTATTATGTTTGCGAAACTTCTCCAAACTAAAACTAATTTACATTAATACTAGAATTTGAGACGATATCGCAAAGTAAGCACATACGTTTATGTAGTGCAAAATTTGTAACTTTATTACCTACGTGGTCGCAAAATTAAATTGGGCTTTTTGCAATAAATAGGGTGAAAAGTAAATATCAGAGTATAATGTACTTTAATTAAGATAAAATTGGAACATAAAGTTGTTGATTCCGGTTTGAAAAAGTTTTACTGATGTTGCTACGCAGTGCTACTCAGTCGATGAGAACAGAAAAAATTTGCTTTAAAAAAAAAGAGAGCCGACTTCAAAAAGTGAAAAATAATTGAATACATGTATTATTACATGTACTACCCAATGATCTGTCTGAAGTCGGTGCCAAAAAAACCTGGAAAAAACCGTCAACAATAAATTTTAATTGACAAGTTCTGTCAACAAAAAATTAGTTTTTTTTTATAATGGTTAATTTTTCGATTAATTGTGCACGCTGATATGTATCTGCAGTTGGGTGCTTCCAATAACACGACAGTGGTAGCTGCTCGTTTATACAGTGAACAATATCCTAATCGCTGTCATCCATGTGTTAACAGATTCCGTCTCCTGGATGAACGAGTGAAAACAACTAACTGGCCAATTTTAAGTTAAGACGTATGACGCTGGGTGTCCAAGGACTACACGAACTCCTTTCATGGAAGAGCCGATTGTGGCTGCTGCCAGTGACGATCCAGAAGTAGGTGTCCGATGTCCGGACGTTAGGTCGTCAGTGTGCATTCATTTTTGTGGGCAAGATGCTCGAGAATGAAAGTTGGTACTCTTACCTTATCAAAAGGTTTGAGTCTTTCATTTAAATAATTTATCAAAATATTTTTTTTTTCAAATCCAATGTTTTAGGTACACTCTTTAGAACGGTATTATCAGCCAAGGGTTAATTATTGTCAGTGGTTGTTGGGCCGAAATAATGAAAACCCTGACTTTATTCGAAAAATAATCTGGACAGATGAGGCAATTTTCCCTCAATATGGGGTTGTGACTTGCATTACTGGGCGCTGGAAAATCCACACCTCATCTTCAATAGGGGTCTAAAGTCCATTATGCATTTAACGTGTGGATAGGAATTTTAGGGACTCATTTAATTAGAAAACATTATGCCGAATTGTTGAATGATAGAGACTTCCGACGTTTTCTAACTGAGGATTTTTAGACACTCATTGAAGATCTGCCACTCAATTTGATTCGAGATAATGTGGATCCGGTCAGATGGCCCCCCACCACATTTGCTTGGCCCGCAAGGAGTCCGGATCTTAACGCAATGGCCCATTTCTTTTGGGTGTATATGAAGGACAGTACTACATATTTGTGATTTCTGTTAACATTGAAAATTCTCTTTTAAGGATCATCATCAGTTTCGATTTTTTGGTATTAATAATTCAGTCCAAATAAAGTTCCATAGTGTTTCTTTTGGACGGATAGTTGTAAATCAGTAGAAAGATATAAATCAGTGCTATTTATCAATCAAAACGTACTTGGTGTCTCACGAAATGTGGTAGATGTTTAAACCCGTAATAGTTCCGCAACTGCAGATTCTTCCAAAAAAATTCAACGTCCATAGTTGAACCGTGTGAGTACAAGAATACTGTTTGAGAACGGCTACCAACGGCAGAGATTCAAGTAACGTAGGGTGTTTTTCGTTGGTAGTTAGGCCAACAACTGCCGTATTCCGGACGCGAAAATTCTTACGTCGTCTCGCATAACGCTTCCGTGAAACTTGAAGTGTTAAAATGAGCACTTGTGATATAGGCCCCACAAGGAGTGACCGTAGACTGGACGTCGAAAAAGACGTCTTAAAAAGAGTAGAAGCCAATCCAGGAGTCAGCACACATAAATATCATGTTCAAAAAGTCCAGGCTTTGAAACCGGAAGATTTGCCTTGTCGCAGTCAAGTTTGAATTTTGTGACTGCATGTTGTATCAAATGGACGTCGATGACTTTGTCAAAAAGATCCTGGCTACAGATTGATGAAGCATATAAGATGAGTGTTCAGGTCTGCATAAACAATGACGGTCGACATTTTAAAACATTTCTTTAAGTATGAGGTCGATGTTAATTACGGTAAAATAGTTTTTTACTATACGAGTTCTTGTGTAAATTGGATGCTTTCCGGCAATATGGTATAAAAAAGCACGAGTGAAACGAGTGAAATGAGTGCTTTTTTAAGCCCCGAGTGCCAAAAAGTCCCAAATTTACACAGGAACGAGTGTAATACAACATTTTATAGTTCGACACAACCGCGACAAGGCTTTAAATTGCTTAAAATTCATGAAAATTGTGTGACGTTTATCTGACATTACACAAGCGAAAATTTGAAAATTCTGACAGTGTCGCACTATAATAGTACATAACGAGTGAGCGACAAAATTCGTGATCGCAGTTGGCTAAACGTATATCGGTTCTTTTACTTTACTGTTTACATTAATCGTCAATTCACATTATTCGATGACTTTTTACACAATCGTATCGATCAAGAATCGACTCAAAATTTTAGATTCATAGGCTCCTACGAATTTTGTTGCTCACTCGTTATATTGAAACACTAATTTTGTAAAATTTATATTAAGACACGAGTTCAGGTTTGCAGCACGACTGCCGTAGGCAGGAGTGCCTGTAAAGAACGAATGCTTTTAGGTTTTACAAAACGAGTTTTTCATGTAATTTTTTCTAATTTGCATATTAACTTAATTTTTTTACAAATAAATCAATTTTGGTAATTTTTGGGAATTTTGTTAAATTTTGATTTTTCTGTACTATGCGAGCGAATAAATTTCGGACAATTAGGTTAGTAAAATTATGACAATAAGGCCTAAACCACATTTAACTTTTCAATGACAGTAAATTTGATGTCCGAAATTTATTCGCTGGCATAGTACCTGAAGTTACTTGACATGACTTACATGGAACCATAATCTCAAAATCGCACTGACATTTCGTTCAGTGCAGGGTTCAGTGTGTGTTATCAATGGAAACAAAAATTCTAGATTTTGGGTGCGTTAATGGTTTATTAACGCACTCAAATTGAATGCGTTAATAGCTTTGTTACAACAGCAAAATAGAATAACTTAATTTTTAATTTGGTGAAGAATGTGAGCTTATCTTTTGTGCATCCAACAAAACAATTTGTTTTTGCGTGTTGATTACACGTTATTTATGTACTTCTTTTCGGGTTTTCATTCATCACTTTTAAAACGATTGTCAGCGATTAAGTTACGTTCAGGGGTTGTAGAATGCAGGGTTTGAATTTCTACCACACTTCGTGAGAAATTAAATTATATATTTTTTATTATACCTGCATCAGAATCGCCGTTTAAAGCACGCCTGAGCGTGCAAATACAGGCGATTAAAGCACGGCGAGCTTTAAAAGTTGTCAATTAAATATAGGTATCATTATAACTTCATCAAATTTGAAAACTTTTCATATTCCTTCAGGTATTTTGACTTTTATGGTAGTATTTTGGATTCCGCTTGTTTGGCCAATGCTTCTATATCGGGTGAAATCTCGTTTTAACTCATTTTTCCTCGATTTTTGCTGACACTACTAAATGCAATGAGAGACGTGGACGCGAGAAAAACGTAAACAATAATTGTCGTAACTAATGGTAATATTATTACGCCATTCCGATTTATCACGACAAAAAATATTTCAAAGTTTTTTGTGCTTAATTTGTTTCCAGCATTGCTGGTATAATAAAAAATAGCGTAAAGTATTCTTGGATAACTGGTCTTTAAAACACTTGCTCTATTTCGAGCACTCCCGGCTACGCCTAACTAACTAACTTGTCATTTAATTCAGTTTAGGTTAGGCAACCAGCACTAAGTTCGGACAAATTGTTATTGAAATTAACAGTCGCTACAGCAGCCGTTTCCTAAACCTTGTTTGCAAGTACGAAATGGTACGAAAACATGAATTTAAGACGGTCCCAACATATCAGAAAATGCGTGAGTTGTCCTTTGGCACAACTGGAAGTGTCATCAAAGAAAGAATGTCCGAAGCATAGAAGATATCACTAAAGACACTTACATATTATGCTCTACACTTTCTTAATGAAACTTAGTGAGGCGCACCCTGATCTAATAACAGCTGCAAAAGAAAGGGTTTGTCTTTTGCTTCTGAAACTCAAGAGTTAAAATTCTACCTAACCATACTTTTCAGATTTGCGCATTTAAGAGAACAAGTTTGAGTGTGAAATATGATAAAGTAACAAGCGAAACTGCAAGTGATTTCTTCCTTTGGCCACATATTAAAAATTTCATGTACCCAAGCATCCATAGCCGATGTAAGAAAAAATATGAAACTGAAGATTTTTTGCAAACTGTTTTTAATGGGATCAGAAAACGAGCACAATTCTCTACAAGAAATATCGAAAACATTTTCACCATTAATTTGCTGCAACTGTTGTGTGTCCTTCTAAGGGATTGTAAAATTCTCAATATACATTTGTAGAAATTTGGTTAGAAACTGTCAGTTTCTACATTTTAAAGAAATAAAGGTGTAAAACTAAATCATAAAGTGTCCGATATCTAAAAATAACTCAATTAACATCACACCCAAAGGTCTGAATGCACTTAACTTTTTACCAACCGTTATTGGAATCTTGGAGATACCTGCAGCACTAACTAATACCTTAAAACACTTGTCAACACTTATTTAAGATGCTTAATACTATTAATTATTAATAATATTACAGCTTCTCTGAAATTTAAATATTAAGATACACACCCCACAAAAATTATCGCATCACACACTTTTTAAATGTTAAAATATTCTTTCATTGCTGTTTCTGTACCAAAGTGATAAACATTAGATAAAACTGGCAGATATACATTTTTGTACCATTAAAACTCCTGTTTGCTATTTTTATCGCCTATTTTCTTTGAAATGTTCAATCTGCAAAATTTTTTAGTTCAATCATTTAGTGTCTATTTAACTGTGAGTGGCAACAATTACCGTAGTTAAGTAAAAATGAATGTTTCTCGTCGACTAACAGCTGAAGAAGCAGCTAGAATTGTCGCTTTACTTGAAGATGGGCGTGATCAGCGTTATGTGGCACATGTTATGAATGTGCAACAAAGTACAGTGTCAAGAGTGTTTACACGTTACCGGGAGACCGGACAGTATTCTAGAAGACCAGGACAGGGTCGTCCAAGGACCACGACAGCAGTAGATGACCGTTTTCTAAGACTACCTGCTTTACGGCAACGGCACTATACGGCAAGAATGCTACAAACAGACTTGTTAGCAGCTCGTAATGTACATTTGTCTTTGCAATCAATAAGAAATCGGTTAAGAGAAGATGATTTAAGACCCCGAGTGCCAGCACGTGGTTCACGTTTAACTGTAGCCCACCGGAGAGCCCGCTTACTCTTTGCACAAGAACACCTGAATTGGACTGTTGAAGATTGGTCCAATATTCTTTTTACTGATGAGTTGAGATTTTGTTTGTATTCTTCAGATCGGCGAATGCCAGTGTATAGAAGACCAGGTGAACGCTATTTGCAATGCAACTTTGCAAGAACTGAAAACTTTGGTGGAGGTTCAGTAATGCTTTGGGGAGGCGTTTCTTTTGAAGTGGTTCCTGTTAATGAAGGAAGAATGACAGCAGTCCGATACATAACCGACATTCTAGAACCACAAGTGATGCCTTACGGTCCTTACATTGATGACAATTTTGTCCTAATACACGATAATGCCCGCCCCCACGTTGCCAGAATGGTTATGCGCTACTTCCAGGAAGTTGGAATTACAACTTTAAACTGGCCTGCCCGTAGTCCTGACCTTAACGTAATCGAACACGTGTGGGATCATCTAGGTTGGGAACTGCAACCACGTAGAATTCCGTTTCGGACACTGCACCAAATTCAAGAGACCTTAATAGAGATTTGAAACAACATGCCCCAGGAATACATCCAAAACCTTTTCCGAAGTTTACCTGAGCGCATGGAAGTTGTTCCAAGGGCAAGAGGAGGCAATACACCCTATTAAATGTTTATTTTGGCAGTGCGGTTATTTTAGTAAATTATGTCACATATAAAAATGTTTTTTATTTTGTCAGTAACCATTCTAAAAATACAAAATTAGCATAAAATGCTTTTTTATTTAGTAGATAATATTTTCTAAAGCATTGCATACATTTAATTTATTTTAATTTAGAGAAAACTGTTGATGCGATAATTTTTGTGGGGTGTGTATTTAAACCTCGAATTATATGGTTAGTAGTTTTGACGGCATTAACGCTTAAGTAAAGTTGAAAAATTAATGTCAACCAGCGATTCACTTAAAACATTTTGTTAGCCGCTGGAGACTCAGAAGTTACTTTTAGTTTTTAAGCGTTTTAAACGCTCAAACAGGTCAATTTTGTTATCAAGGGGGACCTATAATTGTAACAAACTTTCAACTCTTATATCTCACCTCTTTAGCCAGGGGAGCCCCTCCCTTAAAAAATTTAAATAGCATGTGGGGTCGTGTGATACATCATTTTAAAGCTTATTCAATTCTCTATCCAGATATATAAAGTTTTCCTTATCGGCATTAGATAACGTAAATTTTCGTTGCTTAAATATTTTTGAATCTGGAATATTAATGATTAAAATATCGTCTTTGTCAATCACATCATTTGTGGTATTTTTTTGTGACTTCGTCTGTTCTGCAAGCATTATATATAATAATGATTAATACCACCTGAAACAATACTGTTTAATCTCTTTCGCTTTGTCATTTATTTTTGAAGAAGTGCAATACTCCATTTCTTCGCGATATTCACCCATGCCCACAAGTGATGCTAAACACTTTTAATAATCTTTACCTCCACAAGAACAAGCAAGCACAGCACAACAATGCACAATTTTATTAATAGGCAGTATAGTGCCCTTCACGATAATTCGTTAGAGCAAAAGTCCATAAAAACAAAAACAAAATAGTCGTAGATTACGTTACAATTATTTTCCATTTCCTAAAATTATTCAAGCACCCTCTGGTAGTAAAGTGAGTAAATTATTTTACCGCCTAGCCGTTTTTTTGCATTTTGCCGGGTTAGCCGTAGAAATACATGCTTTCTCCTCTCTGAAAAAGCCGGTAAAATTGGATTTTCTAATAGTGTATGATAAAAAACAACTTTCTATTTCTTTTTTGGTAGGTTTACTGTTTGAAAATTGTAGGACTTGAATTTAAAAAAGAACTCGTTTTAGGTAAGTATAATGTTTTTTAATGCAACAGATGTTCAATATGTTCACAAATTCGGGGATACATAAGAAAAATTAACTAAATAACTGCAGCAAAGGAGAAAACAGACTACATATTACATTGTTAGTTTTCTCATTTTTATGTTATTGAAACGTTAATTATGTTTTGTTTTCTTATTTCTATGTATTATTATGTACACACTAGCTGACCCGTCCCGGCTTCGCACGGTGATTTTATTTCACCAACATCGATTAACTTTAACTGATAAATAACTGCACAGATACGTTTGTTAAAACTATAGCAACAATTGTTCCTAACAGATGATTAAGTTTAACGGAGGTTGGTGAAATCGGCCCTTAGTATTTTATTTACTACTTTAATAATTTTGAAAAACCGTTTCTTAGTGAGCGCCCACGTGGTAAAATAAATAAGTAGTAAAATTTCATTGCAATCGGTTTAGTGGATTCAGAGATTAACCCCCCCATCACGTTACTCCCCTTAGAAATGGAATTTTCAGAAACCGTTTCTTAGTGAGCGCTTACGTGCTAAAATAAGTAAGTGTGCAAAATTTTATTCTAATCGGTTCAGTGGATCTAGAGATTAACTCCCCCGCCCCGTTACCCCCCTTTGGAATGGAATTTTAAAAAAACCGTTTCTTAGTGAGCGCCTACGTGGTAAAATGAGTAAGTGTGCAAAATTTCATTCCAATTGGTTCAGTGGATGTAGAGATTACTCCCCCGCTCCGTTTCCCCCCTTGGGAATGTAATTTTGAAAAACCGTTTCTTAGTGAGCGCCTTCGTGGTAAAATAATTAAGTGTGCAAAATTTTATTAGAATTGGTTTAGTGGATCTAAAGATTAACTCCCCCGCCCCGTTACCCCCCTCGGGGTTGAAATTTTGATAAACCGTTTCTTAGTGGGCGCTTACGTGATGAAATAAGTATGTGTGCAAAATTTCATTGCAATCGGTTCAGTGGATCCAAAGTTTAACGGGGCGGGGCGGGGGGCGGATCGTTACCCCCCTTTGGAATGGAATTTTATAAAACTGTTTCTTAGTGGGCGCTTACGTGGTCAAATAAGTAAGTGCGCAAAATTTCATTGCAGTGGGTTCAGTGGATACAGAGATTAACGGGGCGGGGGCCCCGGTTACCCCCCTTAGGAACCGAATTTTGAAAAACCGTTTCTTAGTGAGCGCCTACGTGGTAAAATAAGTAAGCGTGCAAAGTTTCATTGCAATCCCTTCGATGGATCCGGAGATTTCGTGATGAGTCAGTGAGTGGTATTTGGATTTTATATATATAGATATTTAGATTTGCCATGTAGTTTAGTTTAAAGGGATGGGGGCAGTCCAAAACCGAATTCTTAGAGGGACGTCTTAACATGCGTATAGTGAACATACACCGTATATTTTAGTTCTGCTCAGTAACGTGTTGGGGGCGCTGCGAATTTTTCAATATACGTTTCTGGAATATACGTTGTTTTATGCTCTCGCTTTTGCTGCGTCCGCACCGTATATCAGCTTTTATTATTTGACGTTTGCTGCGTCCTGCAAGTTTGGCAACGTTGTTTCAATAAAACCCAACGATGATAGCGAAAGCGGTGAAGCGTGGAAAGGAAATAATGTTCCCAATTCCTCATATTGAAGAGACCAATTTCGGGCGGTGAAATTTAAATTGAGTTTTTAAATAAAACGATCGTAATTGTGCTGATTTATTTTTTTATATATTATAAAGAATAAAGATAATTTGAATAGTATATAACCTCAATTAGAGGATGAAGTTAGTCTTCTCAATAAATTTATTTGATTCTAAATCAGACAACGCTATTCCTTCCAAGGAATGAAATTTAATGGATTATACTTCCGAGTCATGAGACGGATTCCGCCAAAACACCACGACAACGCAGCTGGGGTGTTGTTTCGCGGAATACGTCGAATAAGAAGGTTAGTATAGTCGGATTATTTTCGTTTGCTCGTTTCATTATATAATCAAATCGATCCAAAAGATGCGAAATTTTGCCAAAACTTTTTTCTGACGTTTATTAACAAAGCATGAGAAAATTGTTACTATGACAAAGTTTAATGTTGGACTCAGCGGAAAAACCGAAATGATTGTACCACGTCGTCAAGAGTATAACCGCTTATTCATACACGGTATGTAAAATTTGTAATTTTTATTGGCTCAATTTATTATGTGTTATACAATCTACAATAGATAATCTAGAATGTCAAATCCCGAACCTGGAATTTTGCAGTGTATAATGTAGAATTCCAAATTTGGATGCGCAGTCCCAGAATCTCGAATATGTAATCTCAAATATAAAATTTCAAATCTAATTTCTGTAAACCTAAAATACCCTCTAGAATCGGGAAGCGAAAATCTGAAATTTGGGAATATAATCTCGAAAGTTGAATCTCGAATTTTCACTTATAATATCCCAAGTGCATTGATTATTTCCGGAAATTTTTTCGAATGCATTTCCAAAACGTATTAATTAGCCCGAGTGGAACACGAGGGCTAATTACGTTTTGGAAATGCATGAGAATAAAATTTCCGGACATTAATCAATGCACGAGGGCATATTCGGTAAGAAAATCGCAACGACACGGACATTATACTTCTTAAATTCTTAAATTATAAATTTCTGGCAAAAAAAAATCAAGTTATATAACAGAATTATCCCTGACAACGGAAAAAAAGTTGTTTAATTTCAAAAAATGTCACGTTTTGGTTCTACATCTTTGCTAAATAGTGATGAAGCGGTAGAAAATACAGTACCAATGAACACAAAACGCAGCAAAACATGTGTGTGGATCCAGTTTACAAGTTTTTGTAAAGAAAAAAGGTATAACATTGAAAATTGCGTATCGAAAGAAGAGCTCGCAATTATATTGAAAGACTGGGCTTTTAACATTAGGAACAGGAATGGAAATGAATAGAAGTCAGTGGTAAAAATCATGTGGAAATCCAGTGCCAAACAATTACAAGAAATGTACTATAAGAAGTTTAATATGAAGTTTGATCCATTTACCGACATTGAATTCGGCAGCTGTAGAGCCGAATAAAGATAATTCAGATATTTGTCCAGTTCGGTAACTACAATCTTGCAATTTGCCATACATTATAAACAACCCCTTCTTGTTTTCAGATTGTTAGAAAAAAGAACAAAATTTATTAGCACAGACAGATTACTTTTAACTCCTAACCCAAATTGGCAAAACCAACAATCTCAGAGGATGGCTGAACCGGCAAAAAAAATTGGTATCGACACAAAAAAAAACACTAATCATGCTGTAAGAGGACAGCAGCTTATCAAAATTACTGGACATAGCAGCGCACATTCTATACGTCCATACTTACAAATGGACATGGAGCATCACCAAACCATCATTAATTCAATGATACAGCAAGCAAAACCATTTGGAAGCAGTTCTTGTAATGAAACTTCATCACTATCAGATATGATTACTTACAACAATTGTGTGTTCAATTTTAACAGTAACTAATTAATTATTGTTGAAATTAATATTAATTTTGTAATTTGAGATTTTTAATAAATAAATGATTTTGATTGGCTGAAAAAATTTCCACTTATTAATTTCATGTTGACTTAGCTAGGTGCAAAAAATTTCCAGGAAATTTTTATATTGTTATAGAAACGACACCGAATTCTGTTTTTCTATTGGCTATTTTTCAGTGTCGTGCGATTTTCAAATAAATAAAATAAATAATAAATAAATAAATAAATACGTCTTTATTAAGTTACCCATGGGTACATTAGCCTTTGTGGCGAAGTTTAGCCGTGGCTATTCCTCCACTTAACCACAAAGGGCATAAAAAGAAAAACAAAAACTACACTAAATACTAAATACTAACTAGGTACAAGCAACAACATTGGCGCTAACTCAATATAAATACTGATTAAATTAGATATTCAAAAGCATGGCATAAACAACTCGCTTAAATGTTACCATATTTTGACTTTTTAATAGCTTGTTTAATGCGTTATAATGCCTTACCGCGGTATAAATAAACGACATCTTAAAGCGAGCAGTCCTATGTTGTGGAACTAAATACAAGCTGTTCCATCGAGTATTTCTGGAGTGTATCGACGAAACGGGCTTAAGCTGATCGCGCAAATAGTGTGGTGAATTATTTTGGAGGATACGGTGAACAAGTGTCAGAAGGTGGTATTTCCATAGAGATTCAATACGCAACCAACCCAACGAATGAATATGTTCAGAAACATGGTCAAATTTTCTTAAACCCAGAACATAGCGGCAACAGTTATTTTGCACTTTTTGAAGTTTCTGTTTGGATAAGGCGTCAAGGCATGGATAGTATACTGTTATGCAATATGTAATGATTGGGAATATTAAAGTTTGACACAATTTCTTGCGGAATTTAAAGTTTAGTATGTGCCTGTTGACATACAACAACTTTAGCTTAAAAAAGCAGGATTTTAATAAATGACCTACATGATCACGGAACCGAAGTAGTTCGTCATAATATAAACCTAGGTTTTTTGCACAATCTACGAAGTGAATTACATTATTATTTATGGTGAATGAAAAAGAATGTTTCAGTGATTCACGTCTTGTTCTTGGTGCAAATATAATTGCCTTTGTTTTATCAGCATTTATTAATAGATTGTGATTTCTGGCGTAAGATTGTATAGACGCAAGATCGGATTCTAATAAGCTAATATCGTCAGCAACATCTGGAGACCTGAGTTTAAAAATAATCTGGGTATCGTCAGCATAAGTCTGTATGTCGGAATGCCTGACAACAGATGCTATGTCTGCAGTGTACAGTATATATAGCAACGGACCAAGTACACTTCCTTGAGGAACACCCGAAGATATGTAACTTAGATCCGATGCAGAATTATTAATAACGACTACTTGTTGCCTTTGGTAGAGATAGGAGCGTACCATACATAGTGCCTGCTTGCTGAAGCCATAATAGGATAATTTTGCACATAATATGTCATGATTTATTTTATCAAAAGCTTTAGAAAAGTCAAGAAGTACAAGTGTGGAGGGGCTATTATCATCCATATATGATAGAATTTTATCATTGAGGTGCAGAAGCGCTGTAGTGGTACTGTGACATTTTCTAAAGCCCGACTGATGAGAGGGTAGTATGCTGTTTTTGGTAACATAATCGCTTATCTGTTGGTACATTGCTCGCTCGAAAACTTTTGAAAGTGTTGGGAGTATACTGATAGGTCTCAGATCGGCAAAAGACGATGGTTGGGTAATTTTAGGAAGAGGACGAATTAGACTAATTTTCCACTCAGACGGAAAGTAAGATTTGAGTATGCACTCGTTAATAATGTGAGTGATATGTGGTAGAATTGTAGGTAGGCAGAACCGCAGCATGTGAAGTGAAATTTGGTCGACACCTTGTGAATTAGATTTAAGATTCATAATAATCTTAAGAATGTCTTGCTCTGAGATAAGATGTATATTGAATAAGATGTTATCGCTGTGTTTATTATTTAAATATTGATTAATTACATCAGCATCTGGAACACTATTAGAGAAAATTGATAAAAAATATTAGTTTACTTCATTAGGATTTGATAACTCAGCAGGTATTTCATTAATTTTATTTTTAGTAATATTTAGCTTTTGCCACCCTTTCCAAAAAAGACTCTGATTTTTGTTATTATACAATTGTTTAAGGTAGGCAGCTTTTTCTCGTCGAAGAGAGGACAGAGCAAAATTTCGAAGTTGCTTATAACGCTCCCAGTTCTCGGGCGTCTTATTTAGCTTGAATTTTTGTAATGCTGAATCACGTTCCTTCATAATACGCTTCAAAACACTTGTAAGCCACGGTAAATATGGTTTGGATACTCTAATTGTTTCAAGCGGTGCATGTTGGTCAAACAAATTTATTATATTAGAAGTAAGAAATACCACCTTTTCGTCAATGTCCTGCATATAAAAAATATTATTCCACGGTATAGTTTGTAAACTATGCAAAAAACGAGCATTATCAATATTGCCCAGCCTACGTGTTTGAATTAGTTTCTGTTTAGATCTGGGGGCTTCTGTTAACATTTCTAGAAAAATGAGATGGTGGTCAGATATATTGTCACAATTCATAGTACCAGACTTCCTTATGTGGTCGGGGTTGCTAACAAAAAATTGATCAATTAATGTAGAACTACTTCCAGTAACGCGTGTAGGATCAGTGATAAGTTGGGTTAATCCTAACTGAGACATAGAACTAAGTAAAGAGTTAGGTAGGCTAAAAAGATTGATATTGAAGTCTCCCATGACTATAACATTGTCAAATTCGCCCAAAAATTGTGTCAAAAGATCATCCAACCTTTCAACAGATGTAACAAGATTACCTCGAGGAGGCCGGTATACAACTCCAAGAACAGTATTCAATCCACCCAACTTACACCTTATCCAAAGATGTTCAAGGGCATTCTCCTCTGAATTGGATGAGGCTATTATTTCAAAATTAATTGTATTAGATATGTAAAAGGCAACACCACCTCCTCTGGACTGCCTATCGTTGCGAATCAGTTTAAACCCATCAATATACAACTCTTGTGAATCAATAACATTAGAGAGCCATGTTTCTGTTATACCGAATATTTGAAACGAGTTTGCAATTAAGCGTACATCAACAAAACTATTTATAAGAGATCGTACATTTAATTGCGCAATTTTAATAAAATTCTTGATTTTGTTAACCATAATCGATTCTAGCTTGAAGCATCGCAACTAGTTTTTTGTGTACAGTACATTTGGTGTAATCACCACACTGGTGATCTATAGGAAACGAAGTTTTGTATTTTAAATTCTTTTCATTGCATGAAATACATTTAAGACGTTCTGTTTTACAACTTTTGGTTTCGTGACTCTCAGCACACTTAGAACATCAGGAACTTTCTTCTTTGCAATCTTTCTGGATATGACCGAACCGTGAACAACTACCGCACTTGATTATTCTGATATAGTCAGCGAAAAAGCAAGATTGCCAGCCTATGAAGATCTTACCAGCTCCGATTAGTTTTTTGCGCATGGAGCTACTAGTTTCAATGACGATATTGTAGCCACTCTTCCCGGATTTAAGTCTCGTCACCACCCTCATAAAATTATCCGCTTGGCCATCCTCTTTCAGGTTGTTTAGTGAGACGATGTTATTTATGAGATCTTCATCAGCTAAGGCTTCTGATATGCTCGAAATGACACTTTTTATGATGAGACGTGGATTCCATTTTTTTGATTCTTCGACCGAGTAACTGTTGTCTAATGTTTGCTGCAAATTATTTATTAATAGCGAACGAGAGTTTTCGTCCGCACACTTGACGAGAAGTCCATTTTTTATAATCTTTGAGGAGTCAATTTTTACATTAAGAGCGGTTGGATTAATACTAGTATGAACTTTATCCAATGCTGCTGTACTGCTTACTCGTCCAGATCCATTATGCTTTATGATAATATCAGCTGTTGATTTATCTGACCTTATGGAAGTTGCTGCGACGTCACGATAGGATGACAACACTTTTTTCTCTGATGGGAAAGAGATAGCGGCTTTTTCAAGTGTTGTGATTTTTTCGGACTGTAATTTGTTCACTTTTTCCATTTCTCCAACCAGCTTCTCCAGTAACAAGACTTGCTTCGTGAGAGAATGGCATTTTTCAGGTCCAAACCGATTAACCATCCCCGAGCTCTCTATACATTTTTTGCAGGTCCAATCCTCTTTTTCCACAATAAAAATGTTTGCCACGTGCTCGAAGCACTTTTCATGAACGCAAATAGAGCACTCCTTACATTTAACTCTCACGCCACTTTTAATAATGTAATTTTTGCAAATTTTGCATTTGTGATCACTTTTTTGCAGATCTTCATCGTCGTCCGGCATTGCTGCTGCTCGGACGGACGGACGGACGGCAACTCCTATCGAATCTTGAATATAGTAAAGCGATTGGTACAGGGCAACGACAATAACAAAGCCCCCCCTGGTACACGGGGCCTCTTTGGAACAGTTGGGCTCTTTACTTCTAATAAAACAATCTAGGTACTACATATTTTTTCCGCACTGTTAGGATAGTTTTTACGGCTAATCCAAAGATTTTTTTTGAGACGAGTTTGAAGAGCGACTTGAGCAATCTTGCCGAGGTCATATAAAACCCAACGGCCGTGTATACGAAGGCGTTGAATGGACATGAATGGAAAAATAACTGACAACGTTTCCGTTCCAACTTTTTTCTGGCAATTCCGACTTTTTTTTCTGTCAATTTCGACTTATTTTTGACAATTCTGACTTTTTTCTGGCAATTCCGACATTCGCGAGGCACCAATTTCAATGATCCACGAAAAAACAAATTTTCACAGACGGTAACTTTCGTGGATCACTGAAATTGGTGCCTCGTGCTACGCACTCGACCACTTAAAGAAACATACTCTAAAAATTTCATATTCCCCTGTACGTGAAGCTCGAAGTGTGAAGAGTATCTGATATTTTATGATTTTATGAATTATAAACGGAAAATCAAACTTTCACGGAGGACAACTTCCGTGGATCACTGAAATTAAAAACGGTCTGGTGAAAACGCTAATGCGATTTTCTAATGTAATCTTTTGTAAAACTGCGCATAGGCGATTCTGGTGACATGAACACGACACGGGCATGACACGAGCACGGTAGTACAAGTGAAAACCAGCCTTTAGACTTTTGGCTCTACGGGACCGTTTCACTTCCACAAAGGCTATTGCGGACCAGTGGTTTGAAGAACCTAGAAGGCCTATTGGGATGCGAACCGTTTATCACCAAATCAGAAGTTCAGTACTTTTTTCATACAATACTCAATTTCTGTTACCTCTCACTCCCGGACATCGATGTGATCGTCTGGCGTGGTGCAGAGAACGGCGAAATTGGGATCTAGAATGGAATACGGTTGTTTTTAGTGATGAATCTAGATTCTGTTTGGGTATGCATGATTGCCGTGTAAGGGTGAAGAGGCTAAGCGGTGAAAGACGAGATTCTCAATTTTCTGTGGAACGGCATGTGCACCACACCGTTCGAATTGCGGCATGGAGAGCTATTGCCTATGGAAGTAGGTCACCTTTGATCTTCATCAGAGGCAATATGACCGCCGTGCGTTACATCCAGGGGGTGGTAGAACGACATGTTCTACCCTACATTCGGACGCTCCCCAACCGCTTTTTCCAACAAGATAATGGTCGACCACATGTAGCCAGAGTTACGTTGAATCATTTTGAAGACAATAAGTCGATTTGTTGTCTTCGCCACCAAGATCTCCCGAGCTTTCACCCATTACACAAGTCTGGAATATTATGGGAAGAATATTAGTCCGCTTACACCATCCTCCACAATCTTTAGCGGCACTTTGGCATGAGTTACAGGTAGCCTGGGATGAGGTTATCTCAGGAGAAAATTGATCATCTCATTAAGAGTATTCCCAAACGTGTTGATGAGTGCATAAGGCATCGTGGAGGCACAACAAATTATTCAGTTTTCTCTTGATCTAACTGTTTGATTTTTCTCAAATATTGATCGATTACTTAGCTAACCCTAATGCACATGTATACCAAAAATTGCCGCAAAATATTCACTATTACTGGGTGCTCTTTTTTCTATGTCACTTAGTATAATTAGTAAAAAAACTTTTATAAAAGACATTTTGTCATAAAATTCATATTTACGGAGATAAACCGCCCATTCCATACTTTTGACTAACCCTGTATATTTATAATAATATTCAAGTAAATGAATTAACTGTGAAAACAAAACATGTTTTTTTTCGATGGAATGTTAATGGAAAAATCTAGTTATAAGGAACAAGACCTGCTACTGATACTGACGAGGTTCCAGCTTTTAAGTATCAATATCTCTCCAATCCAATTAATCCACAAATCAATCAAACCGTCCCTCATTAGCCATAATTAGCACATCCCACAATTATTTGCTATGACTCTCTTCCTCCGGTAACCAGGTCTTCCAAAGTCCATATAATATCCCGATATTGAAATCCGTCAATTGATGTAAAACAGCTAGTTATAGCGCGTGTTTGGTAAAATCGATGCACGTGACGTCAAATGAGTTGCGCGTCGCGAGCGTCGCCGTCGGCATCAGTAGAGTATTTGCAGCCGTACACATACGATGCCTCTTTCTTGGAGGCAACTTTTGCTGCTTTTTCTTTCGATTTTTGGCCTTTCCTCTGCTGCTGACCTATTCAGTAACTCATTTCTTGTGAGATTCCGGCGAGATGTCGACCAGGAGGAAGCACACAGCGTCGCCAAAAAACTCGGATTCGTCAACATGGGACCGGTATGTATATATCAAAAAACAGCTGTTTGTTCGTTAACATTAATTTCATTCGCGGAGTGATGTGGGGTTTCGGTTTAGAGAGGCAGAGATAAGATAGAAATTTAGATTTTTCAAAATATGGAAATTGACATAAATATTGTTTTGGTACTTTTTTCAATTTATTTTTTGTTTTCCTTAACGCTATAGAATTAACATTATTTTAATTGGATGCTCCAAGAATTATTCTCCACGTGTACTGTCGAAATGAATTCACTTCGTGCGTCACTATGTATTCCCACACATACAACAATACTTCCACACGTTTAATGGCTTTGAGACGTGTTTAAAGGCTCATTTACATTAGTCACTTTGGATGTTCTTCTGGAGGAATCATCTAAAGTGATACGTGTAAATTGACTTTCACTCTGACTTCATCCGAAGTAAATGAGAATTAATGATAAATAGATGATTTCACTGAATGATCCATATGGATGTACATCCAAAGTGAAACATTGTTAACTCTGATTAAGATGTCTCATTTACGTAGATATTATATGCATTTCCGTTGTTAACACCGTTTATTTCAGAAGACAAATTGCTGACGTAAATGTAAAATTAGAGCTTTACTGAAAATCATTTATTGTAAATGCGATTAAAACAGGCACTTTGACATTTTTCATCAAATATCTTGTTTAGAAAAGCGTTGAATGAAATTGCAAAAACCAAAGTTCGGAAATCATAGCAGAGTAATCTTAAATAGAAAAATGTATGAAATATACTACTATGTACTATACTAATTTGAGGAAAAAATGCAACACTCCGATTTTAATAATTAAATATATCATGCAGAAGAGTTGTATAACAAGGAACCATTGAAACGATTAAAATTTCTCCATGATTTATTATGCATTCGTTTACTCTGTTGGGCATGTCTTCAATAAGCTGGTCTATGGCTGGTTATGGTACCTGATCCCAAGTTTCTTTAATACGAATTCGAAGATCATTTAAATTGTTTGGAGGATGAAGTAAACTATTCAGTCTGAATCCGATCATATGTCATACATATTCGATGGGCGACAAATCCGGAGACCTTGAGCGCTTAGCGTCTTCAAGGAGGTCTCTAGTTACCTTTACCGTGTGAGGACGCGTGATGAAAGATAGGGTTCTGCAGTTTCTGTAGGTAAAGCAGAAGAAATGGCTGCAGTACGTACTGCGATATAACCAAGGGCATTCAAACTGACAAGGATAAAAACTAGAGGTGACTTATTTCCATAAGTAGGTAATGCCACCCCAAACTATAATCCGTAGTGTAAGTTTATTGTGACGTTCTACAGGAAATGCTAAATTGTGTCTTTCACCCTCGTTACACCATTGTTACTACTAGCGCCATGACGTGGAGTAAGTGGTAGGCATAGAAATGAACTGTAACTGCCAAGTCCAAAACTACGAATGCGGCTATATACGGATGCCATTGATAGCCTGCGACAAAAACCTTGCCTCCAATCGTTTGCAATGGCCCTTGGCATAGAAAACCGATCTCTCAAGTGGCGTTCTTCTCTAACTGTCGTACTCCTTGACCTTAAAGATCCAGATATAACCAGTTGGAGATCTTTGTTCAAATTTTGATCATTAATTTCTCGTTTTTATATTTAATTGAAATTTTTTTTTTATGTACCTTAATTCATTGCCGTTGTGACCAAACATTTTTTGCGACGCTACGGTCAAATACCAACTCATAGTACATCAAATAGAATTGTACTATGAATAATCGTCGGCTGCAGTTGAAATTATTATTATTATTATTATAAACTTGTGACAGTGCGGAATTTTGTTTAAACAAAATATTTCATATTCCTTTCAATTGTTTCAATAATTGTACTAATTTCAAAGAAATTTACACACGAAAATCTCGCGACAAGCTTTTATATCATATGCAATATTGTAAGATGTAACAAAATTATGGATTTGCTTTGGTTTGATTTATTTCAAAGTTTATTTTGCGAGCATTTAAATAAAAGCTTGTTTTTTAAAATATTGCTTACTATTAATTTTTTTAAATTTAAATTATCCCAGCGCATCCGACATTTTCCAATGTGCCCCAGCAATAATAGTCCCAAAATCTAAATGGAAGGCAACTTAAATAATCTACAAGACTATGGCAATTCTTATTGTTTTAAATTAGAAGGGCGCACAAACTGTTTTTCACTTATTTTTTTTAAATTTGGGTAACTAAACACTCGCATTCTAATAATAAATTATCTTTCAAATTCTAATCATTTTAGAAGTTGTCAACCTCGGTAAAATATAATTTCTACTTCTCGGTTTTAGTATAAAGTCAACAAATTAATCATGTACTAACACGATTCTTAATTAAAATTAAATTAGAGGTTTGTAAAAGAATCATATTTTGTACATATTTTTAAAATAAAGTACATACTAATCAATGTTATTCTTTTCAATAATAACGTAACCCACATATTAAAAATATTGCAACACTGTAAACGTACTTTTAGCAGCAATCATCCAGGAAGTGTTCCATTGATATTGACAATAAATGTCATGTTTCGACCTGATGGAACAGATAACTAACACCTACTAATCTATAAACTGCGTTATTTTGGCAGCACTGACAGACCTAATTTCTTATGGTTTGGTATGCTTAAAACCGATATCAACCAAACCGCTTAACCGATTTAGAATTTAAACCCATGTGACTTTCAAACCAATAATTTTTTGAGGACCAAGCGATAATGCTGATTTTATCACTATGAATAGCGCCCAACAAGACAAATATATCGCTGAAAGAATGACTCAATCCATTGCGGAGTTATATGACCACGAAATTAATAATTCTACAAAAAAATAAAATGCGAATGTGGCTGTTGCGTTATCGTCACATGCCTCATCTCGATTCCACAACTCGATTAATACGACAACAACACAATGACACAATCAGTAAATGAATAAAAAACAGCCAAGATCTATTGCAACAAAATGCAGAATTAACTACAAAACGAAGAAAGACAGCTCAACCCCTTTTTTGAAGTAAAACTTCTTTACGGACACTTGACTTGGACTTGACCGGAAGTAATTAATTCATAGAAAAAATGTTTGCCTTAACGGGATTCGAACCCGCGCTTCTAGGTTGCAAATGAGGTAGTATACAAAATTTTGAAACTTTTTTTATAAATGAAACTGCTTAAAATAGAGGACTCCTATTTTTTTTTTGTTTTGCTTAAATCATAACCGTTTTCATGAAATAAATTAAAAACTATTTCGCAGGCGAATAACTAAGTCATTAGTTTCCGAGCATAGAGGGAGTAGAAGCGAAAAGGAAAGCATTGCTAATAAAATGAGTGAGAGTGAGAAATGGAAATCGTAGGTCCTCACTTAATTCATATGCCGGCCACTAATGACGTATTTTAAACTAGTACAGTTCTCTCATAAAGAATTAAACAAATTTTAATTAAATTTTTTTGCCTTTTCAGTAAGTATAATTTCACCATAATAGCGCTAAACCATACAGTTTTCAATGAAGTTTATGATTGTTGTATTTTCCAAAAACTTTATTTTTTAGTATACTACCTCATTCCCGCTTTACTCCATTCAGCCATTTGCGTGTGTCAGTTTTGTATGCAACTGCGCTACTTATCTTAATCGCTGCACATGATTGCCGACTTTTCGTTGACGACAAACTGGAACATGCATTATCCAATACTGCAGACGGTATTAATTCAGGATTCTCTAGCTCAGTTTATAAACTTACATAAATTAAGAGCACTTTCACAGTGGCGAACTGAAGTTTTACTTCAGTCGTGTGGTCTAAAGCACACTCGTATTTTTTATCCACTAAATTCAAGCTTTCATATTTTCACTCTCTTCAGATTCGACTATTATACCTACTAAACTGAAAATTTCTCTGTGAGCCTTCGCCTCGAATATTTTCTTCCCGTTTTCTATACAAATTAATAGAGCGACAATAAATTCATCGTTGCAACAAAATCAATAACGCAAATATTCTCGATAGGAAAGTTTGGCAGATTTATATTATTTATACTTTGGCTCTGAGGAATAACAATGTTTTTTTTTTCTAATAATAAAACAATGAGAACTTTAAGTTGTTAGTTAATATATTCTGTAGGCCAACATGCTTTTACTTGTGATGTGATATATATTTTCGTTTGATGTAGACTTGTAAATTTAATTTTTTATGTAGGAACGTTTATTGACTTATACAGATTTGTGATGGACTTTAAAACAAAACAAAAAGAGGGCTTTTTTGACATAAATCACGAGAAATTGAGCGAATGTCGAAATGCTTTTGTTTGTGATTCTGGTTAGTTTTATCCGATGATGAATGGTGTTTGTGCAACGAGTGTCATTTTGTTTGAGTTGTTTGATTAATGCCGAATATTGGTTATAAATACGAAGTAATAATACCTAGCATAATAAAAACTAATTATTAATGATTATACACAGAAGGTATATTGCGAACAATCATTACCACATTGTACACGGTGTTATGGAAGTCCTAGCAGAAAATTTAACCACAAGTAGAACTCGTCAAAATAATGATTTTTTCCGCAAACGCTCCCTTACGGAGTTAAAATTAAGAGTAGTTTGACCCCTAAAACCCAATTCCACGTTCATTGATTGTGAAGAATGCACAAAAACCCGATAAAAAAATTTAAATGAAAACTGTTTAAATGGAAACATGTACTAACCATATGCATAATATTGAAGTAGGTTCGTATTGTGACAGCTCCCGTATGAAGGGTGTCACTTTGAATGACAATCTGTTAACCTCTATTTTCTTCCTCACACTAATTCCGAGCTTATTCGGAACTGTCAACTAAAACGTCAAATCTTTTATAACTTCTCTTGCTAATCTCGGGCGCCAAATTGTTTATAAAGGAAAACAATTAAAACTCTTGACCGTATGGGGGCTGCACACTGCACCAGGTAGTTCTCAGTGGAGACAAAAGGTTCACTTGACTGCCGCCGGGACACGCTTATGTGTCGGGGGTTTTCTTTTAAAGGAATAGAAATTAAAACAACAAACTTCAATACGTCAAATTAACTTTTATTAAATAATAATAATTAAACAAATTAACACTTTCCAACAACATTAATTACTAAAGGTAAACTTTAATACGTCAACCGAAGGAATTCTTGAATGCAAGAAATGGGGATTTTACGTAAAACAGTCGCGAAGGGGGCCTACGGGGCCGCGAAGTCCACTCTACAAGACCCGGTCTTTGTAAGGGAAATAGCGGATCAGGTACACACCAGACCGCTTTGAATACCAAGGGAAAACACCACTTGGTCTTTAGTTCAATGAACGAACCCTGGACTAGTTCGTTCTTTAGTGAGAGAAGCCGAATGAACTTCTCTAATGAACGCTTCTCCGGGTTGGGTAGTTATACTCTGGAGGGCGTCCATCCGTCGGGTACGGTAACCAGTACCACCCTCTGTTGTATCCTGGTGGAATCCATTCCTAACTTGCAATTTTGGTTTTCCGTCGTTTCCATGGTTTGGGCCGTCTACATGCTCTGGGTATAGGAGGACAGGTTCCCTAGCGATGACACAGAATAGAAAGTATACAGAAGCGTCACTAGCGGTATTTTGTTTTAAGTTTCTTTGAAGTTACACCGCCAAGACTGAGTGACCTTGAACGGGTTGTAAAGTGATTATCTTGGTTGTCCCTCGATTCCGCACAGGTTTAAAGATGGGACGGGTCTACCGCGCGAGCGTTAGAGCTGGTTCGGTCCGTGCAAAACATCGAGAAATAAACAGTTGTCCGTGTGCTTGTAACCTAAAGGAAATCATCGCGTGTGCGCGTACCCTAGCCTGGTTGTCCCTACCATCTCGTTCTTGCTTTAGATGGTCTTTCTCTTGCGTCGCTTCTGTAATATTCTTATTCTGTGGCGATGATGTAAGGTGGAGAGGCATAGTAACGGTGGAGATTACTCACTCAAAACTTATCATTTTCTGTTTATGAGAGTAATCTCTGCCAGACCGTTACAGTATGTAATAATATACTCTCTAAATTATATCAGGGATAATCCTTGTTGGTGTACGTGCGGTAAACAATAAATTAATGTTACACGCCATTTATTGGGGGAATTTTTTTGGTAATGGACGATAATGCTCGCCCGCACACGGCTAGAATTGTAGTCCAGTACGGCGAGGAAGTAGGTATTCGTCGACTTCCCTGGCCTGCCAATAGCCCGGATCTAAATCCCATTGAACATGCGTGGGATTTTCTTGGACGAAGGGTGAAAAATTGCCAACCTCGGCCTGAAACAATAAATGAGCTCAGGGTGGCATTGGAAGAGGAATGGGAGTTAATTCCACAAGAATTAATAGCGAACTTGATTCGAAGCATGCCACGACGTCTGGAAGCGGTCAGAAGGGCACGTGGTAATAATACCCGTTATTTTTTTTTTTTAGTTTTTGAATAAAGTTATTTTTAATAAAATTGATTTTAATATATATTTTTAATTTATCTAGTTTTTTAGTAAAAATGTTTAACTTAGGAATGACTGTACCTTAATTAAGCATTTTTTTTTATCGATTAAAATTTTATCAATCATGGAAAAATTTTGGTACTGTCGGGATTTTTTTGTCCAGCAGTGTATTTACCTCGTTTTACAAAAACTTTCTGATGCGTTCAAGTTCATGTAGTCATAGGCGGAGCGTGAAATAAAGGGTCAGAAAAATGTTGGTGGTGGTAAATAGAATTTTTTTTTATTTTGACGAGTTCTACTTCTGGTTCAATTTTCTACCAGGACTTCCATAACACCCTGTATATACATTAGATTTTCCTATAGCAACAACAAAAACAAAATATAACATCGAAAATAAATATAATTACAGAAAACCAATAAATAAATATGGAGTAATAGTAGTTTTATGCCACAAGGGGTTTATAAAAGCACGAGGGAAACGAGTGCTTTTGTGAACACCGACTGGCGTAAAGTGTCCAATTTACACAGGAACGAGTGTAATACAACGTTTTATCGTTCGACACAACCCCGAAAATAGTGTGACGTTTATCTGTCATTTTCATTTTTTGAGGACAGAGTGTTTACTTTACAAAAGCGAAATTTTGAAAATTCTGACACTGTCGAACGATAAAATAAATAATAACATAGTTTCGTTAATAAAATAGATATACTTTTTCTTCAAACGTCAGCAAAACGTGACATTGTATACGTCAATAGGTAAAGACAAAGTCATATGGCTATTTCTCTGCCATCACAAACAAAGTCCTCTGGCGGCGCATAAAGTAACCTTGAAATTACACTATGTGCCGCTCTGGTGGTCAGTTAAGTTTCAACAAATCAAAGAAATTGACAGATTTTCGGCGTTTAAAGAAAAAATAGAATGTTTTATTCGTTGCAAAGAAAGTGTCTTTTCGTGGCTCGTCTGTATTTGTCAGCCTCACTTTTGCTCCTAATAAAACCATTTACTATTTCTTATTATTCTTAATTTGTAATATAGAAATGCATAATACCTACAAATTATTTTGCAATCAGTTCTGTATTTACTCTTATTATTATTTAACAGAGACAGATTTCTGTAAGTCTTCAAGAGTGTTACGTTATTCCGTAATCTGGATATCTACCGATGCAAAGGGGAGAACTTGAGCTTCTCTACATCTAAATTCAGAACACAAACCTACGAAAATTAATGCATTCAAACAGAATAATGAATACAATGTAAATTATGCCAAATGTTAAAAAGCGTAGATTTAGCGCAGCCAAAGCATGCATGCATGTATACCAATTCAATGAATTTTCAAAGAGGCAAAAGAAAAATCCCATGTTTGGTTTTTATCTACTAAATATGTAGAAATATATTTTCTGGAAAGTACGCATTATTTTTATACGATTCCAATAAATGGACTTAATAGGATAATTATTATTGCTGTTCCTTGATTCCAATGTAAAGAACGTCTGTTTTTAGTAAAAAAGCTTTAAGAGGTAAAAAGCTAAGTGGAAATTTTGAGCAATACATTCGAATGTTTGTTTTCATTAATTTTGACATTTATTCCGATTAATCCTTCTTAATTATCGAAAGTCCGAAGTATAACTTAAATAAGATCCGCGTTTCACCAGCGGTCGCTTGGGTAAAATTGAAAAAATTGAAACAATTGACAACAATAATTAGCTTTTTAAAAAAAAATAAACCGACTTCAAAAAGCGAGAAATAAGTCAGTACATGTATTATTACATGTGCTACCTACTGATCTGTTTGAAATCGGTGCCAAGCCAAAGAGGTTAACACATTTGTAACCTATTGTCATTATACAAATATATCAACAACTTAAAATTTATTTCTTTAATGGGTTAATTGGGCAGAAAAAATAACAATGATTAGTAGGGTGCCGACGTTTCGGCCCTTTTCGGGGCCTTCCTCATGGCTGTACTACTTGTAATTAAATTAAAAAGAAGGTTAAGAAGGAATATTTGTTTTTAATTGTCTCATGTCTCAGTGTTGTATTTTTACTTCATTTTATTCTCGAACCTTCTTTTTAATTTAATTACAAGTAGTACAGCCATGAGGAAGGCCCCGAAAAGGGCCGAAACGTCGGCACCCTACTAATCATTGTTATTAGAATCGTTAATTAACATTTAAAAAATCGCTTCTTGTAGAGATGGTGATTATCATGTATAACATTGTTATTTTCTATATCAATGAAACGATGAATAACATTTCATGACATAATGAATATGTCTATTTCACACTGGTTCAATTTAAAGCATAATATTTGGGTGGAAATGGATTATAGTACCTAAAATCAATTTTTGATTAACGACAATAATTTAACAATAAAATATGCGCCGCGCTTGATAATATGATAATGTTCTACAAGTTAGGTAGTTTTCCTAATACAAAAATACTTGAACCGTAAACCGGCGGATGCATTACAAAATTTGTGGCAACTCTCTACGCGTAACGCTATCGGCCACGCCGCGCCGTTTTGAGAGTTAAACAGTAAATACATTACACTCATTTATCATTCATTATTCATTCTCTTATTTATCTTATCATAGGCCTTTTGTCCTGTTGTAGAATCAAACACATAGTAATTTCAGATGTGGTTGAAATTGAAAATAATTATTTAATAATAAAATAAATAAATAAGAAACTCCATAATCGAAATCAACACAATGGACCCTTTCGCTCCGTGTAAAGTCCCGTTTTAATCTCTTTGGATTCATTGTAATTTTATACAAAATCCCCCAAAACAAACTTGCTTAATCCTCCGTAGAGAACCGTGAAATGTCTCCCGGTATACTGTCCATGAAATTATTTCCACTTGATCGCCTGCTTATATTACAATCATCCTTCAATGAATTTATTTTTAGTAAACTCTAAGCCCGACGTCAATTATTATTAATTGGAATCAACAGTTTTGTAAGGATAATAATTAACGCATCCGAAAAAGGCTGCAATCGATCGGATTTATGCTCACAGAAAATGTATATACATAGATATATTGTCTAACGCTTTGTCGGTTGGCGTAAAATAATGTGTCCACATGGGTATCAACCACCCACACTACTGATTTCTGATATGTTGCAGATATTTCGTTTGATAACTGATGATATGGGCTGGAATATTGGTCATAAAATGATAATGAAACAATAAATCACTGATTATATTGATGATTATATTATTGAAATTGGTTCTCGTGATACGAAAATACAGATGTTATAAAGAATTATAAAAATCTAGTACTTACTCATGAAGATATACTGGCCGCAATTGAAATCCGAACACCCCGAAAAAATTATTTTATTAAAACGAAATTTTGGTTAAATATTGGGGGCATCGTCCCTAACAAACGATTAAAGTTTCATATGATTCCAACAATGTTTGCAATTTTTTTTTAAAGAATTATATTTTCAACAGTTGAAAAAGAAAGTGAGGTTTTTGCAAACTGATAGACATTATTACTGCAAAAACGGCTGTTTTAGTTCTGGTGGGGTTCAATCATGCCTCGCAGGCGACAGCAACCAAACTTTTTGCAATTAACCTAATTTGAAAGAGGTCGTAGTGTGAGACAGGGGGAACGTGGTGTTTCGCACCCTGCAATCGCTGCAGCTATGGGGCGCAGTGTGGCTACCGTGATGGCAGCATGGCAAGTGTGGTCTGATGGAGGGCGAACACAGAAAACAAAAAATACATTCAATTGGCCTAACTTCTTAGCGTCGGCGTCTCGGTGTCCCACCTTACCTTGGCCACCTCGGTGGCCAGATTTATCGCCCCTCGAAAAAGTGTGAGATTTGATGGGTATTCATATTCAGAATTTGCCGCAGCCCCCGTCGACTTTAGATGAACTTCGTCATGCAGTTGAAGATGCTTGAGATACTGTACCCCTACAGTACATAAACAATCAGATTGATAGCATCCCTCGTCGACTGCAGGAGTGTATTTGCCTACGTGGCCGCACCACAAACTACTAGTTTTTTTCAAAATTAGTTTTTGTTTTTGAGTGATACTGCTTATTTTACCTTATTTAAGCATTATTATCTCTTTGTACAAAATTTTGTTAATAAAAATTGTTTTTTTCGGGGTGTTCGGATTTCACTTGCGGCCAGTATATAATTAACATTTTTGTTTCATATAATTTGCTTTAACGGAATTCGAATCCGCGTCTTTTAGGTTGTGGATCCAGCCATTGGCCTGAGTCAATATTGCCTGCAATTGCGCAACTTCTTAATCGCTACACATGATTGCCGACATTTCGCTGACGACAAACTGAAACATGTTTTATCCAATACTGCAGACGGTATTGAATCAGGATTGAGCTGTGGAACACGAGCGGTGTTTGAGACTTGATGTCAGCAAAACATTGAAGCCTTCAGCTTGTAAATCCAAAATATTTATGTAAAAGCGATCGCTCAATGTCCACCACGAATAAGGGCGTTTCGTGTTCCCAGCACCCCAAAGACATACGAAAAATCGTTAGGACAAATTTCCTATTTCCACTAAAACCCTTATGTAGGTTCTGATGCCACCAACGGAGATCTGTCTTTCATCGTTATGACGAAACCTGATGATTTTTTCATAGTTTAGAACAAAACCTAGAGACTACTAAATCGACAGTTCAAGAAAAACCTTCCTGGAACAATCGCCATAATCCGCCCCCAAGCTCAGGAAATCGTCCAGCTAGATAAAATTCGCTCGGATCGAAGTGTATCAACTATGAGTTTTTCAACTTGGTAAAAACTAAAGGGGCCGAGGCCTGTACAAAAGGGTAACAGGTGAACTGATAACGTTGGCCCTCGTGTTGGAAACGTAAAAATTTTGATCACTGGGACGGATTGAAATTAAAAAGTAGGCGTCCTTGAGGTCAATG
Source organism: Diaperis boleti (assembly GCA_963583935.1). Lineage (NCBI taxonomy): Eukaryota > Metazoa > Arthropoda > Insecta > Coleoptera > Tenebrionidae > Diaperis > Diaperis boleti. The sequence goes on along the minus strand of OY757249.1, from coordinate 51,303,269 downwards.
GAAGCTCTAAACAACTCTCAGAAATGAGACGCAGTGCAGTGCGAATATCGTCCATCTCAAAGTGTACGCTTTGAATGAACTTTTTTTTTTAAATTGACCAGAAGGAGCTCCCCGTGATTCCGACCTTCACGGGGTTCCTTGCTGGTCAGGTCCTATTCGTACATCATAGCCACTCCTCAAAACCATGAGGTTATTATTATTATTATTATTATTTATTAAGGATGAAACGTTTTTTGCCTGATGATTTTTGGCGAGAAATGAGCTGGAAATCAATTGACCTGGCGCAGGAAAACGGATTAATGGCCCAATTGCTCTTAATTCCTCGACGCATTTGTGCATATGGGGAGCGTCCCTGGTCAAAAGCTGCGGCCGAGCCGAGGCGTGTTGTGTTGAAATTACTACAAATGGTAACTGTATCTAGCTCAAGCTGACAGAACCTGTGGTAATTTGTTGCCACGCAGAGTGAAAAGATTTTAAGCGCCCCGCCAGGCTTACCTAGCGTCTTTGATGATAGCGCCGTTGTTTCTCACGCCGATCTTCTCTCTACTCCCTCGAGGGACGCGCCCGTGGAAGTTTCGTCTCCCTCTGAGGAACCGAGTGATACCTGTTTAAAGGTCTTGTTATGGTACGAGAGTAGGGTTGTGCCCCCCACTTCTTTCTTTTGCAAAACCTCTATTTGTCTGATACAGGCCTGAAAAGGTAGGAGCATTCTCCCTGGTTTCCAGATTTACCTTGTTTATTTTTCCCCCCCAAATCTGGCCGGAATAAAATTTTCCAGAATGAATGCTCTCGATCAAGGTCCTAAATGATTTGTTTAAGATTGGGAGAATATAACCATTGAGACGAGCTAATGTCGTAAAATAATGTGAGAGGAGGCGGCCAGAGTCACCTAGGGGAGATTTTCTTCCCTAAGGCTTTGGAAGAGTTTCTGATTTCTCTATTATTAGTGAAATACCTTTTTCTAAGACGGACAGTGGTGCGCCGAGCTGTTTCTAGGAACCCATAAAGTGAGCCACGCGATGTGTGTGGGCGGTCGACATAATGGCTGCCACTTCCGGGTTGACGATCGGCAGCATCAGCCTGTCGCAATTAAGCGGTAGCCGGTAGCGTGGAAAAACAGGAGACCACACCCTGTTAAAGAATCGGGTGTCAGATAGCCGGAAGTGCTTTTGCACCTTTGACTAGGTGCAGGGCTGTTCTGGTTCGCCTCCTAGAATTCTTAGTATGTCATCCCCCAACTCAATGGAGACGAGATCGTCCTCGACGGCAGGCTGGGCGTCTCCTGCTGGCGGAGAGTCGGTGGGGTGGCGAGGAAGCGACGCGACGCCTCGCGGGCCGCCATAATCGCTTCTGCACACTGTCGGTTTTCTCTGTCGCCGATCTATGTGCCGCCGCCCCCGAGATGAACGTTGTCTCGAGTGTTGACCTCGCAATGCTACATCTTGGAGATCGAGTGCGAACCGTGGAATCACGCCCATATAATGTTGGCGATGCCATCTGCGCCGTCCTTCTTTAACTTCTGAATTTCTCGATGAAAATGCCGCGACGAAACTTCAGAATGACGACCTGCTGGTCATTATCCTATGCTACTTTGAAAATTAGCTAAGATAGTACACATCCTAAGTTAGCGTGTGTAAGAAATTGATATAAATAAGGAGAATTTATTATACAAACCAGACCAGCTGTGGTGCGATGTGACTCACAGAAGCACAAAACCAACAATGACTCGAATGGCCAGGACAGCAGGGAAGGGGGCATGACGAATAAATTATTAGTCGATCAAGTGCGGGAATTTTCTTGCATTTTTGACCATGAAAATAAAGACTTTAAGAATCACCAGATTTGCTAGTGTCTTAACAAATGGATAACAAAAGCCTGATATTATCATCATCTTCTTCTTGTAGTAAAAGTAATGCCGCTAGCGTCTTCCTATCCATAAAAACACCTTTCGTTATAGAACTATGAACACAAATGCTGCCGAGACACAAGACGCAGACGTTGCAACCAAATGACGCTATCGTAACGGCCGGACGTTACTGCTGGACGTCGCAACGAAAGTCCACCTTTAAGAGAGTTCCAAATATCTACAAAAGAATTGTTGGTCAAATCTAAGTTATATTCGATAATAATAATGAATACCATAAACACATCGTTCTCCCAGAATGCCAAATTTTGGTTGAGTTCAAAAGACCATTCCAGTATTTCCAGTATTCTAAATTTTATGTTATCTCCCCACATGACCCACACTCTGAAAACAGAGATTTATTTCGTTATTCACTTTACCAGCAAGGAACATAAAAGAAAAAAAAACTCCACGAGTGATAACGGAGTAATCTATCCACATATCTAAACTAAGTTAAGGAAGTCTTAACACATCATAGTTTGCCAAGCAGTTGTTCTTGCTTTAACATCACAAAAGCTCTCAACGCTAACCACAAACTTAACATTTGTTAGCGTCATAATATAATAACGACAGATTTTATTGAGCAAAGTCTAGTCTAGACTTTTTGTCTTTCAATGGTGTTTTATACCGGTTAGCAATTTGTTTACCAATTCGTATTACAATGACAATTATTAAACGATCCACATCTAAGATTAATAATGTTCGTGACATTAAGTTGAGAGTTTAATAGGGTGTTAAATTTAGGGTCTGGCCTTGTCGAGATGAATAATGCTTGAAAGCTTGAAGGAAAGTTTCTAGAGTTGCAGGAAACTGGATGGTTATTTAATACAGTGTGGTGATAAAGCAAGGGAAAAAAAGTCCAAATAACGTGCTGTTGTAAGGTTTCCATAAAAAAGTAAGACCCTATATTTCCGTCCGATTATTCCAATGGAGACACTTAATTTGAAGTGCTGTTTTTAAAAAGTCAAATTTACGACTATTAGTTTTTGTTTGCAATAATTTGCAAAAACAAGTTTAAATTAGTTTATTTTCTCAAAAAATAGTTATCTAAGGTACTATTTGTTTTTGCATCAAAATTTAAGTAGTTGGACCATCTATTAAAAAGCAGCAAAAAAATTGGGATTGTCATTAAAAAAACAATTATGACGTCATAAGTAAAATTTTTATGTCATAATTGGTGGCTAATTAAAAAAAAATGACCTGTCCAAGCGTTTTGTTTAAAAACATTAAATAAAGCAATTATAAATTTTGTTCCTTACTTTATACCCACACTGTATATCCAGCAAAGATACGGGCCCACTATTTATACAGAAATTTTAACAATGTATTTTCGCGTGGAACAATCCTTTTTTTATATCTCAAAAATTGGAATGGGGGAGGAAAACGAAGAAAAACAGCCCTAATAATAATTGGTGGATGCTGCCTACATGGAGCAGTGAAACAGTTAAAATCTGCACAGTACAAGAAATCTTATCTTTCGATTTTTCTTTCCGAATTACAACCACGTTTTCACGGCATTAATCCGGCCTCTACCGATTTGCAATCACAACGACTAATGCAGTATCTGTCGCCCCTTTATCCGTATTACACGATTATGCTCTGTAACCCCCGGTTACAGGAACCCCAAAATAGACAACGATACCGTGATGTCGACCGCAGAAGTCGAAAAGACCGAAGCGATAATCGCAAACGGAATCGAACCCGTTCATCAGTTTTTGTGGATCTTGTCGGACCACCTTTTTCTCGACCTTTTTCTCGCATCTGAAGTAGCGCGCTAAATTTCAAATTGCAACAATACCTATCAGCATTTCGGAAAGAGTACAAAGATCGTGTTGGCCAGTATAATCTATCCAGTTTGCGTTTATATTGAATAGCATCCTGCGTGAGGCGCCTGTCAATTAGCGGGTTTTCCTTGCAGATGTCCACTACCATTTTTGTAGCCTCGCTGTTCGAAAATTTTTGAATACACAGTAGGGGTACAGGAGTAGGGTGAAAATCTTGTAACACGCGTTGAGGCAAGTTATTGGCCGGTAGTTCTATTGCTGGATTTCTAAAACTAAAGCTGACTTTTACATTTAGTTTCCCGACCCGTAGGTGAGAGGGAAAATTATCACAAATACCGAAATTTGCATACTCTGAAACAAAAAAAAAACTTCATAACATTTTTTTCTATAAAAGGTAACTTACAACCCTGCAACATTAGGGTGAAGAGAAGTCAAATGCGCAAGTTTGGAATAGATATACGTAAAATTGCTGAGAATGAACTTTTATTTGAACACTCATTATTAGAAAAGTGTAAACGACATCAACATTTGGTATTTCATAACGTAAAAAATGTAGTAGGACATTGGTCGAAAAGAAGCCACTTTAAAAGTAAATCTTTATTCCCCTGTAACGATTTTCTACGATTTTCGCCTAATTCCCTCGCACATCCTTAGATCAATTTCAAATATCTTCCTCAATTTATCGTTCTATTTATGTCAATGCGACATTTGAATTGGGTTTTCCTTAGAGTCTATATTTTTTCAACGTTTCCATCAATATTTATACTTTTCGCTTCGACATAAGGTGTTTACTTGGGATTCGAGTTGATTGAGTTGACTCTGTGCGAACATAAAATAATACAAGCGATTGAGGATCTCGACAAATCAAATTCATTAAAATGGAAAGAGCAAATACTTGTTACTCCTAATTGATACAAAGAAAGCGCGCTTTGTGACATAACATATTTTTTCCTTGCAGGTCCTTGGATCAAAGAAAGAGTATCATTTCGTAAACAACGCAATTCCGATTGCTAGGGCTAAAAGAAGCATACCACATACGAGGATGCTGAAAGTGGATCCCTTGGTAAGTGAATTTCTGTTACAGTAAGTCGATGTTGTGTTTGGTGTGTATTTTTTATTTTACTTAATAGTTTTAAAAGAACTGAACACCGTTTGGAATGAGTAGGTACTTAAAAATAAAATTGTAAAAAAACAACCAAACTCAATTAACAACGCTCTTGTAGTATTCATTCTCACATGAAACTCGTTTATTGTTGGTTGGCAGGCGATTTATCTAATCTATGTCTTGTCATTTAGCATAGCTCAGAACTGAAATATTTATTGAATTTGTAAACAAAATTCCACATGAAATTATACAGGGTGTTATGGAAGTCCAAAATTTAACCACAAGTAGAACTCGTCAAAATAAACATTTTTTTTTCTATTTACCACTTTGCTGAATTCCGCAATTTTTTTGAACATTTCTAACTGAACTTCTAATTCCGTTACTAAGATTTATGATAAATCATATATTTTTTTTAAATTTTGTTTGTTCAACAATAATAATATGGTGTCTGCTGACCGTATTTGGAGTCTTTAGAAGACTGTTTACGCTTTTATAAAAGGAAGTTGTTTCAAACTATTTTTGTTTTTAGACGCAATTTGTAATGAAAATAATAATAGTAGATTATATTACAAGTGACAGAAATGCTTCATTGTCAGCGAATCAGATCTTTGATACACATCTCTAGAGCATACAATGTCATTTCGGTCACGTGTAAGATACGACGTTTTATGCCCGACGTGTAATTTCTTGTAAAAGTTAAAAATCAAAAAATTAATGAGTGTCAAAATGACGTTTCAAAAAATAATTCATGTGTTACCATTGTGTAACCATAGTAATTCACCCCTTTTTATCATTATATCACTTGTGAGAGAAATACTCCATTATACCTTCCTTTTGCGTGGCACAAATAGTCATCTAGATGTTAGTCGGGTATAAAGAATATTATGCGATGCAGCGGACCTACTGTTGGGTGGTGTAATAAGATCACCTACCTTATTGCAGTTAGTCAGAAACTAATTTACGCAAAATCTATTATTTTAGCAACATTCCACGTAATCTTGATATTCAATATCACAATCCTGCAATAAAAATGTAGTCAACAAAATAAGGGCTTCGAGCTTTCACATTTTTTCCACATAATTACAAGAAGCTTGGACCTTGCTAAATCTGACATGTTTCCTGAAATAAAGCTTCTCAACTTTTTAAGAAGCCAAATTCACGATAAGCACCAGTAGGTGGAAGCTTTCTCTAAAAGTAGTATGTTGTCAAACTTCGAGATACAACGCTCTGCAAACATGCGTGCAACTTTTAGTATTACATATTTTATACTTTGTTGAAAAGCGTTACTCCCAGCCTGTTATCTCTACAGTAAATGTGCTGTCACGTATTTTAATTATTCGTGTCTGATTATCACGTTTATTTGCGTAAAATGTACGTGCTCAATGGATTCTGACGAGTCGATTTTATTCGTTAAAGTTGCTATCTGTAGTGCAACTGCATTGTACGAAATTCTACAATCGTAGCCATTTTACTACATGAAACCATTAAGTTAACTTCCAATAATTATTATATTTAAATATGGCGCAGAACTGCTAGAATGTCTTGTAATTTATTTTTTCTTTTATTATCCGTGTCTAAAATCTAAAATTTCTGCTCTCCTTAAGCTGCAAGCACAAAGAATAAAATTGTTTTAATAATTATTACAATCGGATTTCTTAGGCGGAACTTTTCCGCAGTTTTAATTAAAACAAGACAGTGTGAGCTTTGTTTTGAAGCTGTAGAGATCAAATGTTCAGGTGGTTGCGATCAAGGCAAATTTATTTAAATTTAACGGAATTCAGCATTCTAATAGCTTTCATGAATTCTTCATCTCTAATAAATGTGCTTATCTACTTTTGAATGACGAAACGCGGTTCAGTTGTAAATAAAATTTAGGGGTTAGTTTTCCTATTCCTCTACCATATTAAATTCTATTCTGAACGAGTGCGGCCGGGCATAATCGCGCATAAAAATGAAATCTTTTTCAACAAATTTATGGTCTGCAAAGTTATACATAAGGTACTAAAGTTTGTCTTAAATCGTCAACTTCTTAAACGAGCTCCTGGAAGTAGAACCAATGTTGTGCGCCCATTATCTGTATGAAATTCCACTTCAAACCATAACGGAGCATCCACCATAATTTACTTGAGGGAATGCTTGAATGAATCTCTGAAAAAGAGGAAACTACGGATTACTTATTTACTTGTATAAGAAAACTAAAGGTAATATTATATTACATTAAAAGTATTGTGTTGAAAACTATCTTAACAATGATAGTTTTGATGATAATAATAATAGTGAATAAAATGCCAATATAAAGTCTGGATTATTAGTACGTATCTACTGCAGCAAAGAATATTCTTGATATCAAAAGATAAGTTATGAACAGTAAAGGTCTTTTTTGTTGGACGTAAAAATTAATACGCTCACCTTATTCAGAAAAATGAAAATTACTTATGCCTGACTTTATTTTATAGAAATGGTTCAAAATGTCTACCACCATTGTCGATACACGCCCGAACACGACGTAACCATGATTCTTGCACTCTGCGGAAAACGCCAGGCATTTCACGAATAGTTTGAGCAGCGTAAAGCCTGAACTCTTTGTACATGATATGGATGCAGGCCCTGTTCATGCAAAATATTCCAAATCATGGAGCGCAAAAGACCTGTTTGCACTGCCAACGTCGCGTGCTTACTCCTGAATTAGCTTCTATTCTTTCTAAGACATCTGCTTCGGCGTCCAGTCTACGGTCACTCTGTGTACGGACTATGTCACGTTTGTGCATGTGAAAACTTCCGCTTTCAAGGAGGTGTTGCATAATACGCGTAACTGTTCTCGCATCCGGAACATGACGCGCGGGAAAACGTTCTGCATAGAGCCGTTTTGCACTTGCAGCATTTCCACGAGCTTCAAAATCATATCGGTTTAGAAAAAATGAAACGACAAAAAACGGGCAAAAAGCTACCTTGGACACAAATTGTGGTTGTTGTCTACACGATCAACAAAAAACACCTTAAAAGCATTGAATAAATCTTCTTGGTCGTCGCTAGCGGTCCTCAAACTTTTCTGGAGAATTTTTCAAATTGTTCTTGTACCCACACGGTTCAACATAATACGCTGAAATTTCTTTTGAAGAACCTACACTTGCGGATCTACTACAGATTTAAATATCTACCACATTTCGTGGGATGCCACTTCATCTTAGTTTTGTTCTTCTGCGTTTCCCAACTGTCCTTATACCATGCCGCCTTATTTGTTGGCCATACTGCTTACTAACATAATTTGGATTACATAATCTGCTTACTAACACAACTACATCTTTTATATTGGTTTACATCTTGGTTACCATGATTGAAAATGGAACATTGTAAAGCAAATGCCCGTAAAGTAAAAGCCCGTAAAGTAAAAAGCCCGTAAAGAAAATGCCCGTAAAATAAAAAGTCCGTAAAGAAAAAGAAGAAAGAAAAGAACACAAGATTATTACAAAATCAATGAATATTTATATGCCAGAATAATTATAACTATTAATTGTGCGTAAAACTTTGTACGAATTTCTGGCCGAACAACCGTTTACGCCCTGGGACGACTTAAAGGCCCTCCTTCGTCGGGCCTCAAAATCGTCCTCTGGCGTAAACTCTTTCTTTCGGCCCTCTATACATAAATTACTGTTTTACATTCTACGAGCTTTCGGCACCTAGATCGATTATCTTTATAATCTGCGTTAATTGACATTACATGACATTACTTTAGTTTTCTGTTTTCAATCCTTCAATCTTTCATTGTTTATCAAGTGCTTGCTCGCATATTATCTTCATTCTTATTAGCTACAGGTCGCTGCATACAAATTGGGGATCTGAAGATATAACGGCTGGGTATGTATCAAAAATAGAAATATTAAATTTACGTAGACTGGAAGGATAAATTGCATGTGATAAATCTGAATAGCCGTAAAAGACAAGATAATATATGGATAACTCTTATACCTCCACAGAAAATAAACTGGAAATGTAATGTAAGAAAAAGAGAAATCTCTTGCACTAAAATATAAAATTAAGAGAGCCAAGCAAAAATATAATAATTACACTGTGTGACTACTTTTAATCAGTTTTTTTCCCTAAAACACCAAAAACAATTTTATTACAACTGCCAACGCACGTTTCGCCAACAATGTTGGCATCATCAGGGCGATGAGTAAACACTGTGACACGATTTCGGTACCTGAAAAACTGATTGTTATTATAGTTTTCTATTAGTTACAATATGTAGCCAGTGGATGTCTTTTGTTTCTATCACGTCTTGTTTTTGAAGTACACATCGATAACTTTTTTTTAAATATAATAATAATAATATATATCAATATATTATTTATTCATTTCTTAAAAAAGTACATAAAATGCAAATTTTCAGAAACAAGTGTCAAAATAACAATAATAACAGTAAACATTAATACACACATTATATACATTTTACATGTATCTGTACAAACACAAGTAAAAACGATAAGGTCAAGAAACAAAAACATTTAAGAGAAAAAATCATCGATCGTATAGCAGGCTTTTTTCGTTAATAGACATTTTATTGTTGATTTATATACCCTAATGTTCGGAGCATCTTCAATAGTAGATGAAACATGGTTGTAAAATTTACAACAGTTGTAATGTAAATTTCTCTGAAATGTTGGCCAAGTATGTTGAGAAGGCAAAAGTCGGCTTTTGTGTCTCGTGAAGTATTCATGATCATGTCTGATTTGTTTAAGCTGACCACCATTTTTATAGGCAAAGCACAAGATTTCAAGTATATAAAGACTTGAATGTCAATGTTAAGATTTTAAATTCTTTAAAGGCTGTCCTGCATGATTCCCTACTCCTAATGCCAGCAAGTATACGTATGGCGCGCTTCTGAAGAATGAACGCCCTCTGTGCTTCTGAGGAATGGCCCCAATGTATTATTCCATATCGTAACTGACTTTCAAAACAGGCAAAGTACCTACAGGTATTTAATTGTAGAGAAATTACTTTCATGAGCCATATTTCTTAATGCATAACAGATCCCAGCAAGACGTTTGCATAAGGTATCGAGATGCATGCTCCACTTTAATCGATTATCAATCGCAATGCCTAATAGTTTTACTGAATCTACGGGTTTATATGTAACATTAGTTAACAACAGATCATTATTGTCATTATTTTTATTGCCAGCTAAAAACTTCATAAAAGAAGTTTTGTCATTGTTAATAATTAAATGTTTTTTTTCAACCCACGTTGTTAGCATCAGGCTAAATACCAATTCAGCCTCCTCTTTCATTTTTGCAGTAGTTGGTCCTGTTATCGCGAAATTAGTGTCGTGAGCATATGATATTTGGAGGGTGTCTGGAGACTTCTCATTTATAAACCTTACCAAATCATTGACAAAGATTATAAATAACAATGGTCCTAAGATAGATCCCTGGGAAACTCCTATGGAAACTAAAATGACCTTTACTTTGTCCATATTGGTAAATGTTTTTGATTAAAGATTGGCCAAAACGAACGGAATTTGTGTGTGGGAAGTCAAATGTAAAATACTTGCCTTTAATTGACCCCAAACACCTTATTTTACCTCCCCTACATCGCTACTCGGCTTAATGAAGAATTTTGTGAAGGCAATGAATAAAAATGGCAAAAGATTTTTATATTTATAGTCTATTTTTTTTAATTTTAATCACGCAATGTTAAAAGAAGGGATTTTTATCGGTCCACAAATACGCCTATTAATGAAAAACCAAAATTTCGATCAAAAACTAAATGCCAAAAAACTTTGTGCATAGAGAGCAGTCACAATACCTACCTATATACATTTCACCATATACTTTATGTATTAATAATAAGTCTTGTCGTCGGTTTTACTCGAATTATTGATAATTAATAAAAAAAAATGTATACGGGACGTTAACTCTTTTTATTTTTTTAGTATTAATTGTTTTTTACCTTACCTAAAAAACAGTACGTGTGTATGTATCCTTATTATACGATGTGTATGAATAAATAATCAGGAAAAATTGAAGTATTAGGTACTTCAAGCATGAATTTGTTATTTTCCAAATCAAGAGTATTTTACGTATATTTGGAAAATAACAAATTCTTATGCTCTTTTTTGTAGAAACGAATCGATAAAAGTAGGTTTGGATATAGAATTGAATAAGCTTTAAAATGATGTATCACACGACCCCCCATGCCATTTTAAAGTTTTTAAGGGGGTGGCTCCCCTGGCTAAAGGGGTGAGATCTAAGACATGAAAGTTTAGTACAATTTGGTCCCCCTTGATAACAAAATTGACCTGTTCGAGCGTTTTCTTCTGAGTCTTTCGAAATTGCAATTATTGGGTGGTACAAATTTTAGTTGGTATGTGTATGTGTATGTGCTGCGATAGCTTGGAAAGGCGACACGTGTATACTAGATTTACTATACATTTATGTAATCATGTTTGCAATTAATTTCAAATTTAATGTGTTCTCACTTAGCTAATGCAATCCGTTAAGTATTTATTGTCTCCATAACGAAACAATGAAAATACTGGAAGTGTTAAAATTGGATTTTGTAATCACAGTATCACAATACTAAATAATCACCATACTATCACACTAATAAATAAGTAATTCTTAGTCATCATTATTAGAGGGATCTTTATCCTACTAATTTTCGATTTGAATATGTAACTTTTACTAAAATAGTAGTACATTTATTATTTTAATACTTCAACAATTTTTACATCAGTCTAACATTTAATTCGTCATTCAAAAGTTGAATTGATCTATCTCTAATTGTTTATTCAAATTAAACTTTACAACAAACTACAAGTTACATTAATTGACAATAGACAAAATAAAACAACAAAAAAACTGAGAAGAAACAAATTTGTGTGTCAAAAAATTTGCTTTTAAAAAAAAGAGAACCGACTTCAAAAAGTGAAAAATAATTGAATACATGTATTATTACATACATGTACTACCCAATGATCTGTCTGAAGTCGGTGCCAGGCCAAATAGGTTACAAATTTGTAACATATTGTAATTATACAAAAATATCAACAACGTTATAACGCATACAAAATTCGATATCATTTGAGACGACCGTCAACGACGTCTGCCGTTTGGGGTGTTTTTCTCAGCACGAGCCCCCCACCCACGCTCACGCATTCCGGTGCGTTCGCCGGGAGACCTTCGATGTGGCTGGAGTAGGCAGCCTATCTATCTACTACCTATTTGGCTTAGCACCGACTTCAGACAGATCATTGGGTAGTACATGTAATAATACATGTATTCAATTATTTTTCACTTTTTAAAAGCAATTTTTTTTACAATTTTAAGTGATAAGTTAGTGGATACCTAGTAAAGACGCTTCTCCAATATTGAGGTCCTCAATAAAGTTGACGAAGAAATCGGTATGAACATAATTATATACATAAAATGAAGAAAAAATATGGGGATTTTTCTCGATTTCCATGATGGGAGTCCCTGATCAGATCCTGATTTTTTGACAATGGAATCACGTCAAGAGTATACCCTTTCAAATAAAAGAAGAATTTTGTAAATCGGTCTACAACTGACAAAGAAATCGGTGAACATACATGATAAGTCTGTTAATAAAAAGGGAGCGAGAATTTGAGGATTTTTCTCGATTTCCATAAGATTCCCTAATCAGATCCTGGATTTTTTAACAGTGTAACCACCTTTAGAGTATGCCCTTTCAAATAAAAGAAGAATTTTGTAAATCGGTCCACAATTGACGAAGAAATCGGTGAACATACATGATAAGTCTGTTAAAGAGGGAGCGAAAATTTGAGGATTTTTCTCGATTTCCATGGGATTCCCTGATCAGATCCTGATTTTTTAACAATGTAACCATGTTTAGAGTATACCTTTTCAAATAAAAGAAGAATTTTGTAAATCGGTTTACAATTGACGAAGAAATCGGTGAACATACATGAAGTCGGTTAATTAAAGGGAGCGAAAATTTGAGGGTTTTTCTCGATTTCCATGAGATCCCCTCATCAGATCCTGAAATGGTGACAATGGGACCAATCTGCAAGTATACTCTTTCAAATAAAAGAAGAATTTTACAAATCGGTTTATAAATGACGGAGTTCTGCGGTAACAAACATTAAAAAAAAAAAACATACAACCGAATTGATAACCTCCTCCTTTTTTGAAGTCGGTTAATTATAGGGAAGACAAAAGGGAAAACGCACTCGAACTCCCTCGAACGGCGAAGGTGACCAACTCGTGAAGTTCAGGTGGATTGGTTGGGTGTTCCAGCGGCCCATGAAAACTGCTCCCAATGTCACGGATTTGACGGGGGGACGACGAGGTGATGTTGACGAAGAAAAAGACGACGACGAGGTGATGTTGACGAGGAATGTTATTGGACACTAGTACGACGATGGCAAAGCGGATTTCAATCACAAGGCAACGAACGACGAGATTTGGGATGGAACGTCGGCTCCGCTTGAAGGGTGTTGGAACGTAGGTGGTTGGTGAACGTCTCCTCGATACAGGGTGAGCTCTTCACAGGGCGAAGTTGAGAAGTTGAGGCGAACAAAGCCGAAACGTAACGGCCGAATTCCAGGACTCCCATTGGTGACGAGTAAATACACGTACGAAAAGGAGACAAAACAAGGAAAGGAAAGGACGGAACGAATTTTGAAATGAAAGGGATTCACCCAATTTTGTCTGTCTAATTGAATTATTAAAATACGATAAACACTAATGCTTCTCATAAATATTAAGCGGAATGGAATCTGAAGTAGAGAAAGAGCTCAACGAAGCGTCAATTTCTGTACCTAAAGATAACTTAAAATGAAAAACTGGGTTTCCTTTTGTTTCGGTTTTTTCTGCGTGATTGGAGCGCCCCGTCCCAATCATGTGCAAAAGCGCGCCTGCAAAGATTATTATTGCGAAGGGTTAACACGTTAAAACCGCGCGACTAGAGCGTTGCACAATAATTTTTAGGGACAAATTGTAAGACTGGCCCGCGCGAAAACATGCCTGAAAAGAACGCGCTCCAATCGCGCACGAAAGAGTGTAAGTGTGAAGGTACCTAATGTTTGATGTCTCAAAACAATAATTACATAATTAAGAAAACTTTCCAGACACCCTTCGTCTTTATTATAATAAATTCCAGCACTGCTCCTGCATAATAATAAAGCAAAAATCATAATAAAATTAATCTTGGTTTTATTAGCCCCACTCTTCTGCAAACCTTCGAAACACGGATCGCACATGGAAACAATAATACAACAAACAAGATAAAAGGTTGCATGCAAAATTAGTAGAAGGGAAAGTATAGTCTGGATAAGATTTATTTTTAACCTGGAACTAAATTAAGAATTTTATTCTGAATGGTAGTATGTATATTAATAAAAAAAGTCATTTACGCTGGTATTTACGCGTATAAAAGCGAATGTGTAAACGTGACTGGAGCGAAATGCGTTTAGTGACAAAAAGAAAACTCAGGTCTCAAAAAAAATTATCAACTGCCATGCTGAAAATGAAGGAAGAATTCATCGATACAAAAGAAACATAATATAAAAATAAAAGTGTAAGGATAACTAGATGATGGTAAGCAATAATGGTTTAAGCCACATCATTATAATTTTGAGATAATTGCTTTAAAGTTCGTTCAGTTAATTTATTTTTTTGCAGTTTGCAGTGGCTTGACAATACATCGCCCAGATGGCACAGTTTTCCATTTACGGCTTGAATAATTTTTGTTAAATGCATAGAAGCTTAAAAACAACCCATACGGTTGGTTAACAATTTTTTTTACAAATAATTGTGGGTTTACTCCATTATTGCTTAACAGGATCCAACTAAATGTGACGGAGTCAAAATAAAAATGAATAAGACATAAAAATATCAAACAAATTTTTAAATTTAAGAAGGAAAGTCGTAACATGAGATTTGTAAATCCTATAATATGAGAGAGTTTTTGCCGAACGAGGTAAACACCTTCTAACTTTTTTGGGACAAAAAAAATATTGTAGATAGTAAATTTTAGTTATCAGTAAGTTGTGTCGCGCCGGCCGCTCAGAAATGAACTGTGATCGATTCTTAAGGAAATACTAAGAATTTATTCATTGTAATTTCCACGAAAATGTTTTTTCTGTGGTGCAGTTTCTATGGTGTCAGTGTTAGGTAATGCAAATGAAGCCCAGCCTACAAATTGACTTACTGCTTAGACTGACAGTAAAATTATAAAGTTATCGTAAACATTGTGACGTTTATGTTCTCATGAAAATAAAAGATTAACAAATAATGTAGAATAATTGAGAATTCAGCTGTTAACTCCATTCACCATTCCGTTCCTGTTTTTCTGAAAAGTCACTTTAACATTCGAATTTTAAATAAAATTGTCAAAAGTTAGTAGTGCCAACCTAATGTAAATTTCACAGGCTACTCTAATTTATAATTTAAATGATCGCACGGTACGAACCTAACCTCAATATTATGCATATTATGGTAGGTTAGTACCTACATGTTTCCATTTAAACAGTTTTTATTTCGATTCGTTTATCGGTTAGCGTTTTTGTGGATGCCCCACAATGAATGAAATTGGGACCATAGGCGGGTATTGGTTTTAGGGATTAAACTATTCTTAATTTTAACTCCCTTAGCGTTTGCGAAAAAAAAGATAGATAAAAAAAAAGTTTATTTTGACGAGTTCTACTCTGTATTATACATATATTCCTATACCTATATCTTTTTCTGGATTGTCTGTAAAATATTGTAGTAGGATTGTAGCGTTTTCAAACCTAGAATATTCGCGATCGTACGAATTTACGATGGAATCATCACGCCGCGTTTCTTCAAGAACGTCACAGTATACATAGCGGCAATTGTAATGATAAATTATTTGAAACATCGATCCTATGAAATTGAAATTATGACTTAGAACACCTTAAAAGTCATAATCTCGACAAAAATTTTAGACACCTAAAATTCCAAACGCCACACCGATTACGAATGATAAATCAAACTTTAGATGTTCACACACACGGAATTAAGCTTTGCAGTTTTAACCCACACGAAACTATTCGCCTTTAACAGGTTTTTGATATTCCTCGAAACTCCACCTCCGTACGATCTCTTGAGTTTACAATTCGTGTTAACGCCGCTAATACAACCAATCACTTAACCGTTTAAGTTTATAATATGTACAAAGTGGCTTTTCGTGGCTCGTCTGTATTTGCCACGAAAATCCTCTCTTTTGCTCTTAATAAAACAATTTACTATGTCTCTGTTTTAAGTGTAGAAAAATCTAATCTTGATTCTTTATCTTTTACACCTTATATATGAAATTTTTCACACTGATAACCACTAATAATTGGTCCCGAACTCCAAATTGATTGCTGTTGGTATTCGAGACAATTATAGTCGCCAGAATTTCATTTTTTATCAAAACGTACATCTGTGTATTTTTTTATTCTTGGCCATAATTATCACTTAAATTGGAATTGTTTCTATATCGGCAGAGATACAATGAAAGGTGTACAAACATTTTTATCACATTCATCGTCTTTATCTTGATATTATCTCGTTGGCGCAATTTTTGAAAATCTATTTTAGTTTTTATTTACCTACTGTTTTGATGTGACTTAAATATAATTTATCTAAATGGAATACAGAGTGTTGAATTTGAAACAATAGTAGATTGTTCTATAAGTTAAGAAAAGTGGTTGTTTTCCAATGTGGATTAAATTTACGCGAACAAGGAAAAATCACTTTTTTTAACGCCTTGAACATGCTATTTTTTCATGTATTTGACCAAAAGGACTAAAACGTAATAATGAAGAAAAATTGATTGTGGGACTTTGATCGTTATCAACACTTTTCTTTACGATTTCAGTTAGCAACACTTTTCTTCACGATTTTGGATACTTAGCGAAACTTAAATAAAGTATCCTAAATCGTGAAGAAAAGTGTTGCTAACGATCAAAATCCCACTTTTTTACGATTTTGAATTGAACAATGTACTATATTTCTATAAAATACACGAAAAAAAGTTAGTATACATTTTACGAAGAAAAAGTTTGGGTCTATAAAAAATTATTGAGAAAAAATATGCATTTTTTAGAGTTTAATCATAATAAATTATATGTTTAGATTATAATATAAGGGTAAGATATTATAATATGTTTAATATAACCACGCGCAAGGCCGGTTGGTGGTTCACGTCTGACCGACAACCATGGACATGCGAATAACATGTGATATGTAGTAGTGGAAGGGGAATAGCACTTAATGCTAACACGGCCAACCTGACAATGGGACGCTCCCGGCCCATATCAGCTCGGTCTTATCCTGACATTTTGTCCGCGATCTTAATTAGAACAAGAATATATTGTCAATGTAAAACAATAACAGCAACCACTTTAACAAGGTGTAGGGTTCATTCTCTTGACCACTTTAACCAAGTTAAAACTCAAATAACAATTGTTTTTTTTTTGTAAAAGAAACTGTACGGTCAGAAGTTTTGGCCCCTCGTGGTTTATCAACAGTACGCCATAATTGCGTAAGCAATGACGTCACGGTAGCATAATTCATTTCAAGAGTCTGAGTTTGCAAAATAGGATCATTTATCCCAAAACAAAAACAACTGACTAGTTGGTCCTGGGTAAAATGAAGATTCGTCGCTTCTAATTTTGTAACTTCGAGCATAATGACCATTATTTGCTTGTCTTACCTTTGAAACAGGTGTCTCGGTCACTATTTCCGTAATAACTTCTACCCATTTCTGGGGATAGTGTTGTGTAGGTAAGAACTCACCAAGAACAACAGTATGCTGTAGCAGTAATAATTATTCGAGGAGCTACTCGGTCCAGGAGCTTTTGCAGGACCACTTGTAGAGTTGAAGGCGGTTCCTCTTCATAATGTTCACTTTCACTTTTTGGCAAATGAGCAAATCTCACTTCTGATTTTAGAGTTTAATCATAATAAATTATATGTTTAGATTATAATATAAGGGTAAGATATTATACGTTTAATATAACCACGCGCAAGACCGGTTAGTGGTTCACGTCTGACCGGCAACCATGGACATGTGGTAGTGGAAGGGGAATAGCACTTAATGCTAACAGCATTTATCTCTGTTAAGCCTGGTTTATGTTCAATTAAGCACTAACCATTAAGCTTTAATGTTTCCATAAGACCGTTCATACTTCTCGTAAGAAGTAACAATTAAGCACTAATATGCCTGGATTTTTCTGATGTGTGTATTACATATTATTACTTTCCAATAAACAAAAATTACAGAGAAAAACTTGCATTTTTTCAGAAATTGTATGACTGCCTTCTGTAGGCATAACGTTCTGCTATGATAGCAAATTTCTATCCGCCGTGTTGTTTTAGTGATAGTATCTCCTCTCCAGAATTGGCTAGAAGTGTGGCTGACGTCTTAAAACGCAATGCACCACGTTTTGGGCTGCACATTTTCCAGCATGATATTTTACAAATAACCACTGAGAAGTCATTTTGCAAGGACGCAAGCAGAATATACTTTTCGCAAATTGATACAATATCAATAAAGTT
Organism: Diaperis boleti; assembly: GCA_963583935.1. Lineage (NCBI taxonomy): Eukaryota > Metazoa > Arthropoda > Insecta > Coleoptera > Tenebrionidae > Diaperis > Diaperis boleti. The sequence goes on along the minus strand of OY757249.1, from coordinate 51,284,930 downwards.
TCCCTTATCGGCATTACATACCGTAAATTTTCGTTGGTTAAATGTTTTTGAATCTGGAATATTAATAATTAAGATATCGTCTTTGTCAATCACATCATTTGTGGTATTTTTTGTGAGTTCATCTGTTCCGCAAGCACCCGAAACTCTAATAATGATTAATACCACCTGAAATAATACTGTTTAATCTCTTTCGCTCTGTCATTTATTTCTGGAGAAGTGCAATACTCTATTACCGGCTAGCCGTTTTTTTGCATTTTGCCGGGCTAGCCGTGAAAATACATTCTTTCTCCTCTCTGAAAAAGCCGGTAAAATTGGATTTTCTAATAGTGTATGATAAAACAACATTTTCATGGAAATTGCAATGAACAAATCCAATCCACATGTTCGCGAGCAAATTTTAGACGCATTCGCTTATGTGTTCTGGTAAGTAATGGACCAGTAGCTGGTTCGTATGGAGTTAGAAATTCTTTTTGGCTAGTCTTCGTCTAATCGTATTTTGATTAATACGAAAATTGTACCGTTCGAAAAATTTATTTTGGAGGAAAGTTGTGGTAACAAACCGTTGTCGCAGTGTATGCATTTAAAAAAAAACGATCTTGATGTTGATTTGTTGCCCGTCTTCTGCCTTGCCCTTGGGAAGTGTATAATGATAAATATTTTTAATACATTTTAAAAGTGTATTTTTTTTTAATTAACGATGTATTTGTAGTAGGTATGGTGTTTTTGAAAAAGTAAATTGTTTATGAAATTTTTATTATGTCAGTGTTATTCAAAGGTCTCACTCGCTGACAATAAAGCATTTCTGTCACTTGTAATATAATCTACTATTATGCCCTCCCAACGTCTAGATGACTTATTATTCTACGCAGAACGTATAATGTAGCAGTTTAATCACAAGTGATATAATGAAGAGGTGAATTACTATGGTTACACAATGGTGAGACATGAATTATTTTTTATACGTCATTTTGACAATTTCATTTTTTTTTTAATTTTAAACGTTTTACAACAAATTACACGTCGGGCATAAAACGTCATATCTTACACGTGATCGAAATGTCATTGTAAGCTCGTGAGATGTGTATCACTCGCTGAGAATGAGCATTTCTGTCACTTATAATATAATTTACTATTAACTACACGCGCTGGTGTTTTTATACACCACGCCCACAAAATAGTAGATGTTTTTTTTTTTCCAAATCGGTGGGATTTAACCTTTAATTATAGTGCCTTGGATCATCACCAACACTTAAATTCAGACAGTTTGTTGGAATATATCTTTATATCTTTGAAGTTGGGCAGTGAAACCACCAGGTCAACTAAGCATGTATGCGAATTTTTGAGTGATTTCAAATATCGTATATTTTTTTATTACGTCATTACAATAGGATTTATATTAACAAATAAAATGTAATTTCTCGAAAGAAACGTTAGAAAATATTTTTTATTAATAGACCCGAAATTAGGGACACCGGCGGTCTTACACAAGAACTTCTTTGTGTCCCAATTAATAATAAATATTTTAGTGTTCTATTATCTTAATACTCAGATTAAGTTTTAAGACTAAACTGTAAATAACTTGATTGGCGATTTTATTTTAGAAATGTGTAATAAAATTCATCGCGCGTGTAATTACGTGATTATTTAGGACCCCTGTAGATAAAAGTTAAAATCAATTTTTAGACGATTAAATTCAAATTATAACACCAACAAGCAGCTATAATAAGTCAAATTATCGTTTAAAATAAATTATTTCCTAAGCAACTGAAACAAATCTGTTATGTAGTCGGTAAGGTGAACTTTCATCATACTATATGTATTTCTGGAGTTACAAAAGTGTACTCGTCACTTTGAAATCATTGACTAATTTTTCTTCTAACTAAGCTCTAAATAAATTTCGCATTCCTGGCTTGTTGTGAATACTTCTTTATGTAGAATTTTCAGTCCTTTTGTTAAACTAGAGCGAAATCCACCTACGGCTCCGTTCTTTTATTGCTGCTTAACTCTTATCATTTTTATCGGCCCTTAACCAAAATCCCTTGTTATCGGAATTGTATACTATGACGTATCGAGACAGTAAAATACATGTGTACTGCATTTTATGATCATGTCCCAGAAGATCTATTCACGACATAATTTTGTTGTAAACGTCTTACTTAGAAAACTCTTTGTACAAATGTTATGTATTAAAAAGTTATAATGACTTGAAATTTAAGAGCCAACTTTAAAAGACACATTGTTAATGTTGATTAACTTTGCGGTAAGTCTACTAATATATCGGGTGTCCCAACTAAAATTTGTACCCCCCAACAATTCCAATTTCGAAAGACTCAGAAGAAAACGCTCGAACAGGTCAATTTTGTTATCAGGGGGGACCTAATTGTACCAAACTTTCAAGTCTCAGATCTCACCCCTGGAGCCACCCCCTTAAAAAATTTAAATGGCATGGGGGGTCGTGTGATACATCATTCTAAAGCTTATTCAATTCTCTATCCAATCATACATTTATCGATTCCTTTCTACAAAAAAAAAAAAAAAAAAAAAAAAAACATGAATTCGATATTTTCCAAATCTACATAAAATACTCAACTAAAATTCGTACGATGCGTTCCAACTCTCTAGTGGTCACTTGGAAAGTAAACTGGTGAATACATTACACTCGTTCATTATTGTTATTGTAAGAGTACCATACGTATTTTTCTATTTTAGAATCATACAATAATTTTAGGTCTGAAAATGACTTGGAATATTTGCGAATAATTAAAAACTTCATGATCAAAATCAATACATAATTTAAAATGTTACATATTATTATTTATGAAAATATGTAAAAGTAAAAAGATTATACTTATACGTATTATATCGCATAAAAAGTTTCACTTCTGGTGTGTGGTCCACCAAGCACACTGTATTTTTTTTTTTTTTAATAAAATACACACCACTCACCTTTTTCACTCTTTGAAAAGTAATCAATTTTTCAATAAGTCTCGCAATAAAAGAGCTCAGTGAACCTCATAAATTTTACTACGACATTTCCTTTTCTTTTCAGATTCATACCGCTATCCAGCAGCCCGGTTTTATTCGAGTGAAAAGGGGATATAAACCTCTAAAAGTAGAAAACCTCGTGAGAAATATAGAGCCGCACAAGGATCCGACTGATCCCTATTTTCCATTCCAATGGTATCTGAAGAATACTGGCCAAAACGGTGGAAAGGCCAAATTGGACCTGAACGTAGAAGCTGCATGGGCTCAAGGAGTGACGGGGAAAAATATTACAACAGCCATAATGGATGACGGTGAGTTATTTTCAGTTTGTTTACTGCCGCTGCGAATTGTTATTTGGTTTCTGTTGTGCAGACGTTACACATAGAAGGTACCCGAGTTAATTAACTCCCCAAGATTAAACATAATTTTTTAAATTTAATAAAATCATTTTATTTCAAATGTTTCGGTTACGGTTACGAGAGCACCCCGTCTTCCTCAAATCTTACAATTCTGCTAACAACTAATAATAAAACACATCACAGAGATATACAGTACGTATCCAATTCAATTACAATTTAAAAATTACATTTTTTTTTAAATAATACTATTCAAAATTTTCATGTCGATAAACGTCATTTTCATTTATACAGGGTGATTTACGAATTGTAGTAGATATTTAAACCTCCAATTATACAGGGTGTTATGGAAGTTTTAGCAAAAAATTAAGTAGAACTTTTTAAAAAGTTAAAATTAAGAATAGTTTGACACCTAAAACCAATATCCGTCTATGTGTTTAATAAGAAGGATGCACAAAAAAGATTTTTGGGACGTTCCATGTACCTAACGCTTAATTAACAAATTATTATTAGTATTTGCTTAAGAATCGAGCACAGGTATAACGCATAACTGAAGAATGCTATCGAAACGACAAATTTTTTGTCCTAAAAAAGTTAGAAGGTGTTTACACCGATCGCACAAAAACTTCGTCATTCAGGGTGAAATAAGGGTCTAGAAAAATGTTCAAAAATTTCAACAAAATGGTAAATAGAAAAAACGTTTTTTCACTACTAGCTGTAAAATGTACCATTATATAGTTTATCGAGGATGTGTGAAATTGTTTTTCTTTCCTAATAGTTAATAATAAGCATTTCATTATTGACTAGTAGTTAATAATGAAGAGACCGAATTTCATGAAAAATGCATCTATATATTTAATCGTTGAACATGAATCAATTTTAACCAAATAAAACAGTCTATACTGCACCGATTTTTATAATTGTTTTTTTTTTTTTTAATGGAAGACTGACAACTTCTATGTTAAGATTACTTTCCATTTTCAAAAATTTCACAGGTTCATTAATTATTTGCAAATCATTTTAGGGGAAAAGCGGTCCATTACAGTCATCGATTTAAATGAACGTGAATCGTTTTAAGTGAGAAGTTGGACAACTGTAGCTACATATAGGTATCTTAGCCCCTCCCCTGAGGTTGGGTGAGCAAGTTATGTAGGGAACTTAAGACATGCTTATTAAGACATTTATACCTTTGGATGGATGTTTGGGTGCGGGGTGTGAAGAGTGTGAAATAGAGGACGAATGAAGCTGTGCAAAATAGAATTCTTTTATCGCATAATTTTTCTTGCCGAAAAATTGGTTTACCAATTCCACAATATTTTCATTTAACTGACCTGCGACTTTCTCAACAAATCAATCGAGAAGCGGAAGATTTATTGTTTAATCAAATCTATGAAACGGCTAATAATGAACAACGTGCCATTATTGATGATATACTTCAAGAGGTTTTTCAACACAATACTGGTAGTAATGTCTTCTGGTTCGTATATTCGATGGTCTCCGCTTCTACATTAGCGAACAATTCAATCAGGGGCATCTTATACCGCACAATGCATAAGTGTTTACGCAAAACATTGTATATAAAGAAATTATTCCGTCTTATTTTTTTTAACTATTCAGAAAAGACAAATTAAAAATTGTAATATGTAATATGGCAACCAATCTTTATTCAACACTATTTACGTAAGTATTCAATTTTATTTTAATTTTTACATTGATTTGATTGCCAATCCAATACATACCACTCGAATTTTGAGTGACGGGCGATCACTAGTATCTAAAAAATGTGGTAATACCTAAGGTGGGACTTTATGAAAAAAATCTCTTTCTTAGAATTTAGCAGAATATTCGTGAAATTGTTTATGTAATTATAAATACAAAAATGAACAGAAAAATATGTGATTTAACTATAACAACGAACTTAGGTCCAAGTTCGTTACTATAACACATTACATGACGAACTACATACATATTTCTGCACAAGAATACCAAGGAAACCCAAAGTTATATACAAATATTGATTCTGTGCTGCTCCTTTATATCGAAACGATAACGTCAAGATCCTGTCATTTTGGTCTAACACAAGGCGCAACTTTTATGGACCCTTGGCGACAGATTCTTCGTCAGATTCGTTGCGACCTCTAATGTATTTTAAATCCAGAGAAACATCTAACGTCTTTAACCAGTAAAAGTTTGAACTCAAATCCAGTTTATTTATTTAATAATTGGAAAAATTAAGAGGAAAAGTATATCAAATTCCTGTTTTTAAATATGTATAAGACTATCCAATGAAAATAGCAAAAGTGATCTCACTGTTATACTACAATAACAATATTAATTTATACATATGATAATTCCCAGATGTAGTATAAGTAAATTCGACCATTCGTTATTCGTGTTATGTAGGCCATTGTGGAATAAAATTGTTAATAGTGGTGATGCAACTTGCAAAATGGAAAAACTGTTTTCACAAATTACTGATTACCTACTTTTTAATCATTAATGAATAGGACGTAATAACAAAATTGTTATTTGTCAATTAGGAAATTGTATCAGGATCAATAAAACCATAAAATTAATGGCTCTTACATAAAAGTTAAGTACTTTCAGCAACAAACACAAAAGGAGGCTTGATGTTTCTAGATACTTTGATGATATTATTTTACATTTAAGGTTATACTTACCTTAAGCCTGTAACATCTGTCTAACTTAAATAGCATTTTAAAATCTGGTGGTTTAAGTTGATTAACCCTTTCGGTCATACGGTCCTCTAAAATTGACATGGGATTTATAATTTTTTTAAAATTTGTTTGGGACATTGTTGGTCTATCAACTAATGATGTAGTCAATTGATGCACTTTTCTCTTCCTATCGTGATGGGTTTCACCATCTACATATGGATAGAAAAAAAATTTTCATTTTTACTGTTTACTCTTACACGGAAAATAAATAGGTATCTGCATCGGTACAAGAAAAGTTAATTTTGAGAAGAATATTAGCAGAACGTGTTAAATATTTTTTGAGGTGTTGATTAGTGTTTTGTTTAGTGGTTCGTTGTCTTTGTTTTTGATTTTTTCCATGTTTTTGTTGTTTTCGACATTTTTTTGTTTTGTCCTTTAAAATTGACATTGTGATTATAGTTCAGCAGATTGCCGGGTAAACATAACCCATTTTTTTTTATTTTGTAATAAAATATCTTTTCTTTAGTTTTTTCCATAGAAATGGCTTTGTAGAGACCTCTCAAGGAGGAGGAACTCTTTGAATTGCTTGAGGGTGATTTGTCTGATGTAGGCTAGCGCAGCGAAGATAAAATGATGGTGGGGAAAGTGACTCCTTATCCAGTTCATATGGTATTTAGGATCTATTTTTTTTTTGTTTCAATAATCGTCAGCTTATATATTGTTATTTAGATCCTGATATAGGGCATTTGCCGTATTTTGATGACAAAAGTGCTGCCACAAAGTGTAAATTTCCACACTGTAAGGGCAAAACCTATGGTTATTGTGGAAAATGTAAGGTAAACTTATGTAGTACCAAGAAAGAAAATAGTTTCTTATTGTATCATACGAAGTAAATAATAAGGTATTTTTTAATAAACCGTTTTTTGTATAAAGTAATACTAATTTTCAATTTTTTAAATTTTATTACCTGAGTCATGATGTCCTCTCTAGTGTACATTATATTTTCAAAATTACACAACTTGGGACTTTTTGCTTACCGTGAAATATCATCAAAAAAATCATACAATATACATACCAAGTTTCAGAAGTTTCCACGTGTCTGCCCGTTTGGGATGTTTTGCTCAGCGCGAGCCCACCACTCACGCTCACGCATTCCGGCGCGCGCGCGGTGGGACTTTCGATGTGGCGGAAGCGGACATCCTATCTATCTACTACCTATTTTTTTGGCTTGGCACCGACTTCAAACAGATCATTAGGTAGCACATGTAATAATACGACATGTACTGAGTTATTTCTCGCTTTTTGAAGTCGGTTTATTTTTATTTTTTTTAAGCTAATTATTATTTTACAATTTTAAGTGATGGGTAGACCCAGTAAGGACGCTGCTCGAATGAGGAAACAACGGCTGGTTGAAAATGAAGATCAAAAACGCAAACGCTAAGAAAATAGAACCAGAAATACTGAAACAATGATGAATTAATATTACTACCTGAAAATCTAAGGCGAGGTACAGACGCAAAGACCTGAATAATAATTATTAAACGACAACATTTGAGAGAGTTCATAATAATTATGAAATGTGAGGATTTCCTGAGTATACCCATTCAAATAAAAGAAGAATTTTCAAAATCGATCCACAATTGACGAAGAAATCGGTGAACATACATAAAAGGAAAAATTTTAGAATTTTCCTCGATTTCCATGGGATCCCCTCATCAGATACGGACTTGCTGACAATGGAACTATCTCCGGAGAATACGCTTTCATATTAAAGAAGAATTTTCAAAATCGATTAACAATTGACGAAGAAGTCGGTGAACATACATAAAAGGAAAAATTTGGACTTTCCCTCGATTTCCATGGGAGCCCCTTATCAGATCCGGACTTGCTGATAATGGGACTACCTCCGGAGTACACTCTTTCAAATAAAAAAAGAATTTTCAAAATCGGTCCACAATTAACGGAGATATCGGTGAACATACATAAAAGGAAAAAAAACATACATACAGCCGAACATAGAACCTCCTCCTTTTTTGAAGTCGGTAAAAATACATAATATTCTTCGGCTTTTTTCCGTTCGACCGAAGATACATGGTAATAATCGCAGAGTTAAACAGAGGTATAAATTGGAAAAGTTAAATTGCTTATAACGTCGTTATAAAATACTAGTTCAAAACTTTGCCAATAAAAGTGCAAAATGCGTTGGTTATTTCAATTTCTACGCTTTTAGATGGCGCGAAAATTGCCAATGCGCTGCAAAGTTAGGAATAAATAATGCTTACTAAAAATTCAAAAGCTTTCATAAAGTCGATAATACCTAATTATATTATTATAACATTTTTATTTATTAAAAAAAAACATTCCTACAACCGCTTTACTACCAATACTTTTTTTTCCAAATCGTGTAGAACGAAGCGGGATTTCAGGTTCCGTGAAATCTTTTTATTAAGAAAATGTCACGGACCGAAAATTTCCTCAGATTCGAGTCCAATCAATAACCATTGTCATGGCATATGCTTCAATGAAAGACAGGACGTAGACGAGACGGAGTGACGCGAAAATGTGAGAGAAATGAAAAACCACTATAAGATAATAATAATAATAATGAGTTTATTGCTAACAGAAAAAATCCACTTACAGCAATAAATAGTACAAAAAAATATAACTATTCTACATCCAAGTTATTACTATACTATACAAATACAACACATGAGATAAAGTCCAAAAAATATATAAACAAAATCAAAAACAAAAATTATCTCAACACTTTTGGTATCTATATGCTATTTTACGCAGTAAAGGCTTCCAAGGATAAACGTTTAATCTTAAACCATTAAAAATATCACATTGATTACAAATTTGGTTCAAATTATTAGCACATAGGTGATTTAACCAATAAATTAGTTTTAGGACATCGTAGGTGTAATGCGTTTGACGACCGAGATGAAGGTCTAGGAATTAAAAAGTGCACACGTGCTAAAATCCATTCGCTGTCAATCATTCCATTTATTATTTTAAAAAGAAAATCTACACTCATCATTTTTCTTCGGCACTCCAAGCTTATATTATAAGTTCTGTAAAACCTATTTGTTCAGTTTAAGGGTAAGACATCTTAAAAGGTGTATAATTAATAAAATGTGAATTTTCTCACTGGGGGGGGATCTGACTTGGTTTTAATTAGTTTAAATTTTCACAGAGTAATAGATGAACCACATCATTGTTATACAGGGTGTTATAAAATTCAATGTAAGCTTATGAAAAGTACCTTGGATTAACATTGGACGTAGTTCTCTATAGTATTACGGTGAAGAAATGTGAAACGCTTTTTGAGACAAGAATCTGTGCTATTTTATTATCACTAGTGATCGCCCGTCACTCGAAATTCGAGTGGTATGTATTGGATTGGTAATCGAATCAATGTGAAAATCAAAAATAAATGTGAATACTTACATAAATAGTGTTGAATAAAGACTGGTTACCATGTTACGCATTACAATTTTTAATTTGTTTTGTTTAACTGTAATTTTGAATAAAAGACGGTCTGGATAATAATAATATAATAAGTCAATGTGTGCATAACGGGGATTCATCCTAAACGTCGGAACTAATACACCAACGCGATGATACATAACATTGTGAATTTTGAAATGATACACCCCATTAACCACCGATTGATCCAAATCAGCTTCAGAACTTGTCATAGCAAAAGCTGAATTATATGACCTTATATGTTCTCAACGAAATTTTTGCATTTTCGTTTATTATTGTAATCTGTAGATGTTATACCTTCGATGACAGATTGTAGAACCGGAGATGTAGTAAAAGGTGGTAAATGAACCTCTCCTTTGTGACAACTTAAAGTAAATGCTTCGGCATTTCTGGATGTTATTTCCGAATTAAAATGAAGCTCCGAACAAAATGAACAACTTAATGAAAGTTCACCGAGATTATGGGAATCAACATTTATCGGTTTGTGATTCAAGGCCGATTTAAATGAATCAACTATCGTAGTAGTTGTTTGGGACAGAGTGTCAACTGTGTCTGTTGCAGTAGCGTGCGTACCGAAAACCGCTTCAACATTTTGAAAAATTTCAATTGTCTCGCACGGCGTCTATTTCTACGACGCACCTCTTGTGTTTTTCTCCGTCCGGGAACGCGAGGCATTTTGTTTATTAGAAAAAACAAATGTTATAGAAAGAAATTAAAGCATCCAAAAAAGTGTAGAAGTTAAAAAAAATGTAATTGAATTGAATAATAAACTAAAATTAAAAATTTCAATCGGCAGTCCAATCGATGTCACCCTGAACCCAAAATAATCTAAGGTTACAAACGAATGGAACAAAAAGGAAATATTTTTTTTACTTACATCACATCCTCATTACATACATCGTTGCAATGCATTCAGAAAACAAATATATTATCTCTACACTCTAACGTGCTCTAAGACCCGTAAAGAGAAACTAAAAAATAAATATACCTCCAGATGGCCAGTGGTTCATGTTGGGTTATTGACGGTAAAGTTATAAATCTTTTTATTACTGTGTGAAGCAGTAGGTACCCGTACCCCTTGAAATTTTTTCTTTAAAGTAAGACTAAATCCTGTTAACATCCCGACATATTGTACCGATGTGTACAAATCGAGAATGTTTTTCAAAGTGAGCTCTGTCCCTACTTAATTTACTGCACATCAAGACGCGCAACAAAAGTGGCCCAAATTCTATATTTAGCTCCACTTAATCAGCTTGTTACTTACAACGATTCTCGCTCATTGAAATCTGCGGGCATCTGCTAAAAAATACATGCAAATAATCAACGAACCTATAAAATTTTTGAAAATGAAAAGTAATCTACCGGTGTAATTTATCAATGTCTTTCATTTAAAAAAACAATTATAAAAATCGGTGCATTACCCACTGTTTTATTTGCTTCAAACTATTCATGTTCGACGATTAAATATATAGATAATCGTCAGCATGACCATGGACGTCCAATTCAAAGACCTGTGAATGTTGAAGCCAAAATTTTGTACGTTATTTTTGTTATAGAAGTAATAATAAATATTTCCATGACACCCTGTATATCACAACCCTTCCGGTTTTATATCACAACAGTTCCGATTTCAGTCACCACACAGAAGCTTTTATAACGGAAATGTAATGAATTAACAAAAAAAACTTCCATTGCGCATTGAATCAAAATTTGTTAACAGTGTGATAAATAAACTTATTTTTTTGTTTAAATTAATCTTTAACATACTTTTACTTATTGAAATGAAACTTGTCGAATAAATAGGTGAATGCGTTACGAAATTTGGGAGACCCTACGATATCTAAATTTTATTTGTTGTTGCAGTTGTCCTGGTGTTGCATTCTGTATGTTGTGTAATATAGATATTTTATGTTATGTGTGACAAAAACCAATACCTTATATAAGGTCCTTTATGGTTAATAAACTTATTATTATTATTATATAAGTACATACCCCGGATTTTGACCAAATTCTAAATGGAAATGCATTTTTAGTAAATTTAAGCGAAAAAAAAAAACAGGGTAAAGACCCCATATAAGCTAATATTTCAGTAGACTAAACGTTTTGAAATAAGTAAAATGTAAATTGCATATCAAACGAAAGTTTACCATTTCTAATTTACGATTTCAGTAGTAAAAGTCGTAAATTTTGATATGTAATTAAAAAAAAAACAACGGGTTGCACTCCGGGAGTGCCGGCAGAAGTGAAAACTTGAACATTAACGTTGTACATTTTTGAATATTTTGGAATGGTGAGGGAATAATTTCGCACGAATTGCTATATAAAAGTACTATCATTTATGTGGTAAAATACAATATTCATTTATTGCGCTATCGTACACAAACATGACAATTTATATTACATTAAAAATTTAACACTTCAGAACTATTATAATTATTTACATTAAAAAGTTTATATCTCAGAAAAATCAACTTTCATCCATAATTTCAACGACTCTTTCACCATCATCATTACCAGCATCATCACCGTCAATCTCTAAAACTGATACAATAGGTTTATGGTAGCTGAAGTAAGAAACGAACAATTTTGATTCGAATCTATTTAAATGTCTAATAAAGACCGCATCAATAGTAGTTTTGTATTTCATTGTGCTAAGATTGCGATCATTTGACATCGTTAAACCAAATTCATTATTTAAAAATTCAATTAATAGTTGATTTTTATCGTCTGCAAAGTTTATGTTGAAATCTCCACTCAAAATCATTGGCAAAGCATTAAAGGTTTTCCCAATTTATTTTTTTGAAGCAATGCAGATGCGTCATGAGAATAAATGAATAAATTTTCATACAAGAAGTCTCGTATAGCACGCAATGACTTATCTGGAGAAATGTAAACGGCAACCATAATAATGAACTGATTATCACCAGAGTGGCAACGACTTATAAACAAGTTATACCTACACAATGCAGCCAACGATAATTTTTTAAACAAATCACATTTACATCTTTGTCCTTTGGAATATTTATGGTGAACGGCTCAAAGCTAAAACATCCATAAAACGAGCACGCATTTGAATTGCAATAACACAAAAGTTGTTTCCATATTCATATCTGAATTGACTGTAAACGCAATTTACTGAAATTGAATCCTGTCAGCGGGTTTCCCAATTTTCCACCATTTATACACGTGTTCCTTTTAGTTATTCAATTTTGCGATTGTAATGTTGTAATATTCAGGGAAGGAAGGAAGGGAAGATTAAACACCTATATTCAAATGGTTCAGCTTTTAAAAAATAAGTAAATAGATAGGTATTTTAAATGAAAAATTTTAGTAATATGTATTTCGAAAATTCATTAAGCCTTCTTGAAAATTTTCTTGGTTTTCAATTTTCTCAGATTTATGATTTGTAATTTCATTTGTTTGTCATCCTAATATTTATGACCTAACAATTTTTCAACTTCTGTAATTGTATAGTTCGCAGTCTTTTGTACTTTTTAGTACATTTTCTTGTTCTCGTATTTTATTCATTTAAGAGGGTTTTAGTTTAATTTTTTCACATCGGGTTTTTTCTTCCTTAGAAATAAATTTTCAAATTTAGGAATGCGACATCTTAATATCTGGTAATCTTGGAATTGGAAACTTTTGGGGTCTTAAATGAAGTCCTAAAAGTCTTTGAATCTTAGACTCCCAGAGATTTGAAATCTTTGAATTTTTAAAACTTGAGATCATAAATGGTAAATTAAGCAAATCCCGAAATAATAAAGTACGCAGTCTAATAACGAAACAAGAAAATAACAGAATGCCACAAAAGTCAAAGAACGAAATTAAAACATTTAATAAAAATAATAACAAATCTATATATTAATACGTGAAGAGAAAACTTTGTACCCCTCTGGAAGCCTATTGCGCGCACGGAGGAGTCTGAGATTTGGCATAATTAAAGTTTATATGGAGAAAAAGTGGACAAAGCTAAACTTTATATTTAAGGCCGATTCATACTATCGGTCAGGTCACGGTCCGGTCACGGTCAGATCAAATATTAGAACAAGCATTTTGTATTGAAGTATTCACATTATGGGACACGGTCAAGTCACGGACAGATCACGGTCAAGTGACGGTCAGGTCACAGTCAGATCACGGTCATATCAAATCACCTACGGTACGAAAGTGAAGTTAACCAACAGATAACCAACAGCAGCAGGATGAATCAAATATATCAGATTTACAATAGCTAATGAGTGAATGTAATTTTGCCAAATGTAACATTAAAGTTAAACTTTACAATATACTTATCTTGCATAAATGATATATTATTGTTGCTTACCTTAAACACACCGCTAACCTCTCGACAGGTAAAATGGCTTCACGGAAAGTTGTATTCTTTTTTGTAATGCCAGTTTTGATCCTATTCTAAATAGTTTGAAAATTTTCATTTCATCCAAAATACCGGGACATCAAAAATTATCTTGGTCAAAGGTGGTCATGGATTGGAAAACGTACGTCTAATTTATTTCGTGCGGCATAAAATAATGACATTTTGAAGTTTGGAAATTAAAATCAAAATAACGTTCTTATTATCAAAAAATACAAATTAAAGAAACTGTTGGAAATGTCCCCCGCGTTGGTTAATGCACAAGTTTACGCGCCTGGTGTTATGGTTGCACATTCTTCGATAATTCTTTGTTTCGAGTGCTTGCAGATTATTTACAGGAGTTCTGAAGATTCGATTTTTTAAGTAAGGGAACACAAAATAATCCATAATGGTCAAACAAGGCGAGCTCGGAGGAAACTCTTCAAACTTATCAGCCGGTCATCAAAAAACTCGCGGAGGAAAGCTATATTTTCTTGTCTCGTATGTACTGTTGCCCCGTCCTGCTGGAAATAGCCGTGCTGAAGTTCATCGTCGTCTAGTTGTTCAATAAACTCAGTCAAAAAATGGGTCCAATTATTCTCCTGCGCGAAGCTGCTATCCAAATACCAATTTTCTGAGCATGCAGTGGAGTTTCAACAAAAATATGCGGATTATCAGTGCTCCACATTCGCATATTTTCAGAATTGATGTACACCGAAAGATGTACCCAAGCTTCATCAGAAAAAAAACGTTAAGTTTAGCAGGTCGTCATTCATTAAATTTTCGACAAACCACTGGCAGTACGCAAAACGTCTGGGGTGGTCTGCGGGTAAAAGGGCTTGATGTGATTGCATCTTATATGGATGCATACCCAAGTTCTTCTTTACAATGGTTCGGCATGTTCCCTAAGAAAGTCCAATTTCTTGAGACAGACGTGTCAACGGTTTTGTAGGGTCTTGTTCAATACGTTGACGAACGTCATTTACAACTTCTTCGGTACGCACGATTGGCCTACCAGCACCTTTTTTATGAGTCACAGAGCCAGTTTCACGAAACACACCAACACAATTTGTAAGACATGCATAAAAGTTCTTCGGCATTATTGCATAGTGTGGGAAGTGCTCCCGAAAATTGTCCAAGCATAAACGCTGACTGTATTCCCAAATTCCATTAACTTGCACACCAGTGCGAAAATAGACCAATCATATAAATTTTGTGCTCTGTACTGACTACAAATACTTTAAATTAGTACTCCGAGCGCCCGATAGACTAGCGCTGCAGTCGCCACCACCGCTGGGGCGAAATTCGAACGTTCTCGTCCAGCCTACCCGCACAAAGGGATGCCGGTCGTCTTTAAATACAGTCACGGAAGGCGATAGTATTGCGGGATCAGTAATCTTTGATGTTTGTTGGTTTTTATTACAATTTGTAAAATCAATGCAATCGTTTCCTATGCATAAGAGTCACTGGGGAAGGGGGTCATCGCTAGAAAATTCTTCCTCACGAAGCAATGTTTGGGAAAACGGAGAAGAAAAACTCTACAACAGTCAGCAAAATAGAAATCATGTTCTGGGAATAACGGTATGTTAGAAATCGGTTTAGGTCACAATAATAATTTTAATAATAGTTTTCTGTGGTAATCAAACCATTGTCGGAAGAAGGACCGCGGATAGGGAAAGAAGTAAAGTATTGAGAATAATGTTACATAGATACTCGGGCCCTATGGGCCTGTAGGGGCATGGTGGGAAAGAAGTGGGTATTAAAATCAGAAATGGTTCACTGGCTCGACACTAAGGTCATGAATCCCACGGTAACATACTCTTCGTTAGTTTGCTGGCATAGGGCGTCTCGAAAACACGCTACACTGCTATTAGGGAAACTGCAAAGACTTGCCTGTCTTGTAATAATGGGAGCAATGAACACAACACCTACTGCAGCCATAGAAGTGCTCCTGATTCTACCTCGGCTACATCTGGTGGTGAAATCGGAGGCAATGAAGGCAGCATACAGGCTTATAATTACCGGATATGGTAAGACCCACGTCAGAAGGAGACACCATACCGAAATGTCTTGAAAAATACACAGTTGCTTACTGAGCATGCAATCGGACAGACTCAGGACCGAATATCACTTTCGTAAACCCTTCGAGCTAATCATGCCGAGAAGGAAAGAGAGGGTCGATACTCGGAAACTGAGGAGTAACAAAGGATCCATCAGGGGTGGCTGGAGAAACACCAGAAGATGACATGAGTATTAACCTGAGTTCCTGGGCAACCGTGTTATAGCCAGAAATTACTGCAGTTGACATTATTGTTCCGGGGAAATAGTGAGGAGGGGGTGTACAAACAGGCGGATGGATACACATTAGGACCGATAGTCAGGCAGAGCTAAAAGCTTTGGAAAGTGTCGAAGTAGAGAGAGAGACGCAAAGAGTGGTGAAAGGAAGTCTCGAATCGCGGGTGAAACTGGCACAATACAATAGAGTGCCTTTGTGATGGCTGCCGGGACATGAGGGATTTGAAGGAAACGAAAGAGGCGAAAAGAAATGTGATAGGCCTACAGCCCACATGAGGCAATGGACTATATCAACAGTGAACACAACGCCCATTTAACTGACGTTCCTGGACAGATGCAATCGCGGATGTTCATAGAATGCCCTCTGATTGCAGGATGTGTCGTGAGGAGGAGGAAACTCCACTACATAATATAGTGAGTGTCCAGCGCTTGAGGCGGGGAGACTTCAACATTTCGGTATGACGTATGCTGAACCCTACGACACAAAACATATGCCTTTAGAGCTTGTGATGAAGTTCATTAAGAGCACGGGCATTATGGAGTAAAGCAACTACGGGAGCACAATAAGCTTAAAAGCTCCAGTGCAGCGGGGTAAGAACCGCGTCCATTAAGAATAAGAAGGAAGGTATAATTTATGTGAAAAGATAGAGATTTACAAATAAAAATTGACCTGTCCGAGGAAAATAAAATTCTTAACTCATAAGAATAAACATAAATATAATGAATTTTATTCCATACTTTGTATATGTATTAATACGTGAAGAGAAACTTTTGTACCTCTTTTTAACCATATTGCTCGCACGGAGAAGTGAGATTTAGCATAGTTAAAGTTTATATGGAGAAGGAGAGTAGAAAGCTAAAATCTATATAATGTAATATGTGTTACAAATATGTACATTAAAAAATAAATAGTCCGTGGTCAAACAGTCGCACAGAGCACTGAATGAGTTTCGAGCTGTGAATTTTATGATTTCAAATGTTCCTTTTTCATAGGTATTACAGGAAACTAGGGCAAACAACACATGTTAATGACGTATTTGTACATGCTCGCAGCTGACGTAACAGATCCTGAATAACGTTCAAGCTTAGAAATTCAACGCACTTTTCAGACAGCACGAGGCGAGGGCCGAGTGTTGCAATGAGCCCGAGTTCTACCACCCCCTAAAATATTTGTATTAATTTCCATAACACCCTGAATAAGCAAGTTACAGAATTTATTCCAGTTAAAGTTCATCATATCCCCAAGTTTATTCGATTAGTTAGGTTAGATTAGATTCTTTAAACATTTGCTTATTTAAATACTTTAGCCAAAGTCGAAACTATAAACTTAGCTAATACAATTTGATTAAAACAAACGGTCTATTGTCTAATTTTTATATCGTAAATGAATACTCAAAACTTTCGTTTGACTCTGACTTATTAATAGTTTAGGTAGGCTTCCGATAAATAATTTACTAAAAATAAAAGCTCAATTGTGGGTGTTGACGGAATAATAAAATAATATGTGGGCCGACAAACAACCCACGCAAATACTTACCATGCGTAAATGGGCCTCACTTACGAAGGCGTCACATCAAAACAATTATATTGCAATTTTCATTAACGTTGTCGCCTTTTAATAAAAAAAGCGAATGTTGCATAAAGGCATTCATAATTCCGTCTAAACTCATTAGAGAACTCTACTCCCGAATAATTCATCACTTGGCACTTTCATCTTTAAAAATAACGAAATTCTTACTTTTCTTTGATAAATTACTGTGGGAAAGATTTAATAACTAACAAAGACGTTTTTTCGTCCTTTCAATCATTTTATTCGTGGTGCAAACTAAGTGGACAGCATCTCTGTACGGAGTTCTAAATGGTTTGAATTTGTAGCAATGGCGCTTCATTAGACGCAATACATATCTGTTTAAAGTTTTAGTAAACTTGTAGAAAGAGTTTACTGAAAATATCGCTGTTGGAGTTGATGCCCCGAGGTGAAAAAACTTGTGAGTCAGATGGAAGTTCGCTACAGATTTAATTTACTATAAAGGCTATCCGTTTAAACCGTAATGTAATTACTGGCTCAAGTGACGAGGACCCAATTAAAAGTGTCCGGGCTGTTTTACAACATTAGAGGGCATTTATATCGAACATGAAATTTTCTCGATTTTACTCGGCGTAGCCGCTGCTGTATTTCGTTTGCGTGAATTTTTAGATCAATTTTATTGAGACTGATTGTTTAAAAATAAAATTAATACAGGGTGTCATAGAAATACTTACAATCATTTTAACCACAACATCAGCGAGTAGATCAAATATCAAAGTGATTTTTGTTTTCAAAATTCGCTTGGGGCAAAACCCCCAACGACACCAATATCCGCCAGACTGAATGAAACTCACAGTGAGTCAGAGAAGAATGGAAGCCCTCACAATAACCAGAAATTACATACGGGATATAAGAAACAAGATAGACAGGGTGATTCACGAAGTATAGTAGTTACTTAAACCTGTTACAGTCCCTAATATCAAGAGACCTAGAAAAATATTTAAAAAAAATCTAACCGTAAAAAATAAAACAAATTTTTAAAATTTACGCAAAAATCGATTGAGAACCGCTAGCATGATTGAAGAACCATTAGTAAATAAACTCTTATCTCTTGGCCTAAACAAAAAAGAACTTTTTTGCTGGAAGGAGTGCAGTGAACGGCTGCCAATTAATTACTTTGAGTTTCACTTTGACTGTTGACGGTGCACACAAAATATTTTAAAATGCCTCTATTTTCAAATAGTGACTGATATGATTATGCCTATTATCATAATTATAATGCGAAACCCGTGTGAACTCTCCGAGTGTGTAATTTATTAGCGAACGTTCGGAACATAAGACAACAAATCCACGAAATTTTCACGAAAGGTGGATCAGAATAAGTGATCGGAATAAGTATTTTTTTCGTGTGGGGTCACATAAAACATCTCGTTTATGCCATTAACACCGAAAGATAGTGAGTGGGGTATGCATCTGCGAAATGTGAGTCTTTATGTTTTTCAATTGAAAGCAAAAGTGGTTGTTTTCTGTCGGAAAGGGTTCATCAATAAAGACCGAGATGTATACAACAGTTTATATCGTAAGTAGTAAGTTTTTTACCCAAAATAAATCGAGCGACTATCAAAATGTTATGAGTGCATCGCTGGTTTTGCCATTAATTTTTCAACTTTACATTAAACGGTTTTTAATACCGTCAAAACTACGTTTAGACCCAAATATAATTTGAGGTTTAAATATCTACTATACTTCGTAAATCACCCTGTATATTTGGAAAAAAAATCTTCAAGTTTGACATTTGATATCTTGAATAGCGGACACGAGATTTTATTAGATAGACTTTTCAGTATTTATTTATAACTTCGAAATTTTCAGCTTTCCCACTTTAATTCCTAGGTTTAGTTCCTATTTGATTGAACTAATAGACAAGTGTGGTCGAAATAAATTGTAAATACTTTAAAATTAAAATTTAAATATATCTAAGTCAAACTCCACAAACTTTAATAACTGTAAAATTACTAATGGAACATGTTTCGGCAGAACACTTCTGCCATCATCAGCCCTAATTTATCAAGAGATTAATGATACAATTGATGAATTACAAGAGGGGTTCTTAACCTTAAAGAATATAAAAAATTATGACATTGACATGTCTTTATTTGCAAATATGTAAAGGCATTTTAAAATATTTAGTGCACCGTCAGCAGTCAAAATAAAAACGAAAGTAATTAATTGGCAGTCGTTCACCGCATTCATTCCAGCAAAAAAGCCTTTTTTTGTTTAGGCCAAGAGATCAATCATGCCAGCGGTTCTCAATCGGTTTTCGCGTAAATTTTAAAACCATATTAACTTGGGTTTTTCTAGTTAGTTTTTTAAAATTTTTCTAGGTCTATTCACATTAGGGACTGTCACAGGTTTAAATATTCGCCACACTTCGTGAATCACCCTGTATATTTCTGGTTGTTTAAAGTTTTTGGGTTTTGGCTGCTAAATTGTCATGCACCACAGGATCAATGGTTTAATTTTTGGTACCTTAACAATTTTATACCGCAACTTTGTGGATCACAGATGTCAATGATCGGTTAGGGCTTTCGATTCGATCTGGGGCATTTTGGTTGCCGGTGTTCTCTGTTATTGTCGTTGCCTTGTACCAAGGCCCCCCTCTGGGCCATCAATTACCAAGGGGGAATGGATTCCTACGATTTGTCATTTTTAACCATTTCAGCTTGGTATTTGTTTAATTTTAGTATTTTTTTAGTAATTTTAGCAATTCTAGTAACTTGTGCTTTCATGTTGCTGTAACTTTCTTTTTTAAAACAATTTTATAGATAAATTTATATTTACAATAATAACCTTAATAATAAATAAATCAGATTTTTAAACGGTTTTATTTAGCTTGCCTTGTTTGCGTCTTGTGTGGTTCAAATCTAGTAATTGAAATATAACCCCCTTCCTGTTGACCGATTGATCTGAAATTTGGTACACTTTAGTTTAGATGACAATACAACTATGCGTATTTAGTATCATTGTAAATGCAACATGGCCGCCGCGCCGCCACAAAATGGCGGATTACATATGTTTTTTAAATCCTCTCAATATGGGTATCCAATGAAAGGGCTTAACTAGTGGATTACAGAACACCATGAAAATATTCAAAATCCAAGATGTCCGCCGCTACAAAATGGCGGATTACATATTTTTTTGTTGTAAATCCCCTCAATATGGATATCAAGTAAAAGGGCTTGGCAAGTGGAACACGGTACACTAAAAACTTGAAAATAAAATAAGTAAAAAACATTTTTAATTTAAACGGTTTTATGAACATGACAATTTATATTACATTAAAAATTTAATACTTCAGAACTATTATAATTATTTTACATTAAAAAGTTTATCTCTCAGAAAAATCAACTTTCATCCATAATTTCAACGACTCTTTCACCATCATCATTACCAGCATGATCATCGCCAATCTCTAAAACTGATACAATAGGTTTATGGTAGCTGAACTAAGAAACGAACAATTTTGATTCGAATCTATTTAAATGTCTAATAAAGACCGAATCAATAGTAGTTTTGTATTTCGTTGTGCTAAGATTGCGATCATTCGACATCGTTAAAACAAATTCATTATTTAAAAATTCAAATAATAGTTGATTTTTATCGTCTGCAAAGTTTATGTTGAAATCTCCACTCAAAATCATTGGCAAATCATCAAAGCTTTTCCCAATTTTTTTTTGAAGCAATGCAGATGCGTCAATAGAATAAATGAATATATTTTCATACAAGAAGTCTCGTATAGCACGCAATGACTTATCTGGAGAATGATTAGAAACAGAAACAGTAGCATTAAACATGCTGGTGTATTTCGCATCCACATCCATATAATTTGTGCAATGAACTGTGTTGATATTTTGATAAATAGCTACTCCTCCCGCTGGACGATTATTATTTCTTCTGAAACTCGCAACAAAGAGAGGGGGATATTACCTCCTCCCCTACGCCGCGCCGGCGCGGCGATCTACCCTCCCTCCGTTTTACGAATTTTCGATCAGGCCACGTGTCCTGACGCGAGTTTAACATTTTTTACCCATCCCAAAAAGTGCTCAGCGCCGATAAAGAAGTTTTCACTTCAAAAACTTTGCTTTTATTACATTATCTGCATCATTATTATGTTTTTTTACAATAAAACCGTTTAAATTAAAAATATTTTTTGCTTATTTTATTTTGATATCGTTTAACTTAAAAATGTTTTTATTTATTTTAGCTTTTAGCTTTTAGTACATTATCTGCATTATAGTGACTTGATGATTTACCTTCGATGTTTTGCTTTATGAACCATTAAAGCGGAAACAACCGTGCCAGTGTGAAAACCGCGTAAGTGATTCAAGTGATTCATCACTAAGAACCACAAAATGTGAATCGAAGCTCTTGTGTATTAATGATCAAAATGATCAAAACCTATCCAGAAGTCAAAAGACCCATACCTGAAGGAATATGAAAAGTTTTCAAATTTGATGAAGTTATAATGATACCTATTTTCCCTTGACAACCTTTAAAGCTCGCCGTGCTTTAATCGCCTGTATTCGCACGCTCAGGCGTGCTTTAAACGGCGATTCTGATGCAGGTATAATAAATAACAATTTTAAGACATCATGTATTGTTATTTATTAATCATATTATGAAAGTGAAATTCACATTTATGAAAGTATTGGTCACTGTCATGACTGCTGGATGATAACGCGGTCCTCGCAGAGAACTCGGTAACATTGGCAGAACTAGGAGAGGCATTGCTTGTAGTGTTGTTGTAGATGTAGTTCCCCCAAACACCTTCCTGGCAATTTTGATGCGCTCTTCTACGGAATCTTCAAAGCACAATGCTACAAATCAAATAAATTGAATGCAAATGATCTAATTTCAATGGGAAATTGCAAACTTACCTTACATTTACATAGACAAGAATTACCTCTTCTGTTACCGAAAAGATTTTTGTTATTTTCTCTCCAATGACAAAAACTTGCATAAACCTTGCCGTAAGCAGCTGTAGATTTCACAGGCAACACTTTTTCCCGCAATAATTTGCTTTTTGCATACGTAGTTGATCAACAAAAAAAAATAATATTCTTGCGAGAACGCTTAAAGACCTCAAACTTTAAGCTTGTGTTTTTCAAACAAATGCAATCATCAAAATATTATAATCATGCGATAGACTTTCTTAATAATTTTTCCCATCATTTAGGGATAACACCGCATCACCCCTGTGAGTTTGGTGAAATCATACATTAATAGTACACTAGAAATTACAGTATGTTTTTTTTTAACAAAATACATATATCAAATTTAATTAATTTTGTAAAAACATACGTAATGTCTGAATTTATTCCTGTAGTACTTATTGCAGTTACTCAGTCTCGTGACAATAAGAGACAAACAACTTACTTCTGATTTAATGAATTCATTAATGGTACTTGAGTTTAACGTGTTCCAAGAACTAGCACTCTGTTCAAGTAGTCTATTCTCCTTTATCAATTATTATTATTAGACATAATAGATCAAAATTAGATAGATAGTTATTGCTGGAAAGCCATCATCAATTCTAGGAACTATTAAGTAAAACAATACCTCTTCAAATATTCCATGTGAAGTTGAGATAAAGTCTGACAAGTGTAATTAATTTTACCTATAAAAGGCAATAGAGCGGTGGCTAGAATCAAACTAGGTCTTTCACCAAGATGGAACTAACAAAAATCGTCTTGATTTCAACTCTACTTGCTCTTGCCATAGGTAACTTTTGTACGTGGTATTGTTTATAATAATTCGGAAATTACAGCTCTTCCAAATGGAAGAATTATTGGAGGACAAACTGCCAAAGCTGGACAATTTCCCTACGTCGTTTCTATAATGGTGGAGGATGTTTTTACACAAGGAAATAATTGTGCTGCTACCATCATCGGATCACAGTGGTTGCTTACAACGGCTTCTTGTGTTATGTAAGTAATACTTCCTGCTATTAATCATGTTTATATGTTACTTATAATTAAAGCACCTTCTCCTTGGATAAGTACTACGTACGTGCCGACACCATTTCCCTAGGTACTAGTGGCACCAACTACACACTTTCTTCACTCTTCGTACACCCCAACTATACGGGCGTATACTACACAGACAACATTGCACTCGTAAAAGTTGATAGAGAAATCGAGCTAAGTGAAACAGCTCAAATTATAGAGATCGATGATGCTAAAGCAAACGAAACTTGTATTTTGCTTGGATGGGGAAATACTGCCACAATAGTGGATCCTGACCTCCTCCAGTTTGCCGAAGTATCGGCTTTGGATGATAACGACTGTAAACGACTACAACAGGGGGCACTTATAGAACGTGATATAGGTCCGGGTCAGTTTTGTGGTTTCAATTTTGATGAGCAAGTTGCTCCGTGTTATGGCGATTCTGGAAGTCCATTGGTCTGTCACGACAAATTGGTTGGATTTATGTCTTTTGCTATTCAACCATGTTCGGTGGAATTTCCAAATGTTTATACCAAAGTACAGCACTACGCCGAATGGATTGACGAAATTATTGGCAACAACTAGAATTTAACTAGAGCTTGAAAAAAGTTTCAATATAGTACAGTGTGTTAACATTTAAAATATAAAAAATTCTTGTTGTTATAATAATTAATTAATTAATTAATAAAATAAATTCATTCCACAACTATTTATAAGACAAAATTTATCAATCGTTTCGTAGCACTTAAATAATAGCACTCCTATTAAATTATGTTGAAATGAATTGAATTGGAAGCTTTGTTTAATCTAATTCAAATGTACGGAACAATAACTATTGATTAACCAAAATAAATGTATTGTTTACGCAGATTTAGCTTCAACGTGTGATGAGCTACATCAGATCGGATAATTGAAATTGTGCCCATTCCGGCAATAATAATAATTTACCGAGAAATGTTAATTATGTTTTGTAGAATATCCAGATATCTGTAGAAATTAAAAAATTTAAATATATCTAAGTCGAACTCCACAAACTTAAGTTTGTGGAGTTCGACTTAGATATATTTAAATTTTTTAATTTAAATTTACTCCACTTGGATTTAAGAACATTCTTCTTGTTTATCTGTAGAAATGTACACTGAGAAAACAGTTGAATTTATATCGCTCGAATTGAATAATAGTCACTCATTATTTAAAATCCGACATAGTCAATTTTCTTAGAGTTTTCTTAAATGGGAGATAGAGTTCAGTAAAATAGAGTCAAGAGTTATTAATAAAAAAACAGTTACAAATTAATAGTTAATTATATTGATATTAATAGTTAATCATGAATATATTTGTTATTATTCAGAATTATCTTATTTCCCAATCTAACTTTGTTTAAAAATAATCAAGTTCATTTGTTATTATGTATGTATTGATTGGTAATTATGTAGACTACTTTATTACTACCATTGCAATAAATTATATTTCTATAAATGAGTATTTAAAAATGGCATGGGTAATTCTCCAAACGAAAATACAGAATTCATCTAACAAAATTTATTAAATTTAAATACCTACATAACACATACACATCATGAGTAGACATAAACATTTTTATAAATAGTCAAAAAGTCTAACGAATAATAAAAATAAAAATCTCAATAGTCTAAAAACAAAAACAAAATACATTCTATGGAATAGACATGGCACTAATATATTTTTTGCTATTACCGACAGATGTGGAATAACGCAAGGTAGGCATTCTTTAATACTTATAAGAGAATATTGTTGGTTATTGTAAGAAGCATTTTCTTTAACCAAATATCACCAAATCTGCATCACAATGTTGAGCATAACCATATTGTTCTAAATCTAAATACACTAAATTAATGTTACACCATCATCACAGTACAGGATATATTTTATTATTTCAAAATTATAATAATTTACCTTCCAACAGGCTTTCTGCAATTAATAAGTTTTTAGCTGGATGTTCGCCATGTTAAAACAAAAATAAAGTAACACCAGGGCGCAAAATAGTCAAAAACACCGGCACACAACAACCACGTTGTAAACTCACACTGGCGCTGATGATGGCTGATGCCATATTCATCGAGAAGATATAACTCAATGTAGGATTGTAATAAGCTAACCCTATTATTATCTAAACTTCATAGTTTTCTTTAATATCTTCATTTATTACTATTTGAATACCGAGTTCTGTAGGTCAAATTAGACATGATTTGATTTATTATAAATCAGCAAAATTTATAACGAAGTTTACAAATTTTTTAATCATTTTTAATACACAGTGTTGAGTGTAATTTAATCAACTTTTTCTAATCAATAACAGATTTCCCTGAAATGTTCGTAAATGTTAAATAATAACCAATATTTTAAAATTAATTTATTAAAAAGCCCGTTGACTATTTAGGAATACGCCGCATTATTTATTATTCAATTTTTCAGAAAGTTTATCTAGAGTAATAAAAAGCATATTATTTTTCTCGGTGTATTCATGAAATATCTAGTTTTCTTTGTACATTGTTTTTATACTTTTAATAGTCTGCTAATAGATACGTAAAAATATTCTAACGTTTAGTTGTTCATAAAACTATTTATTTAAACAAAGTATCTACAAACCAGAAGAATGTTGTTAAATCCAGGTGGAGTAAATTTAAATATATCTAAGTCGAACTCCACAAACTTTAATAACTGTAAAATTACTAATGGAACATGTTTCGGCAGAACACTTCTGCCATCATCAGCCCTAATTTAACAAGAGATTAATGATACAATTGATGAATTACAAGAGGGGTTCTTACCTTAAAGAATATAAAAAATTATGACATTGACGTAATTTTGAATTAAATTTGACGTTTTCAAAGGGTTACATAATTTTTAAAAGATTTCGTAAAAACAACATTTTATAAAATGTAAAAATTAAAAATGGATCAAAGAGAATCTAACAAACTTACCAGATTCTCTTTATTAAAGTTTGTGGAGTTCGACTTAGATATATTTAAATTTACTCCACCTGGATTTAACAACATTCTTCTGGTTTGTAGATACTTTGTTTAAATAAATAGTTTTATGAACAACTAAACGTTAGAATATTTTTACGTATCTATTAGCAGACTATTAAAAGTATAAAAACAATGTACAAAGAAAACTAGATATTTCATTAATACACCGAGAAAAATATTCAACGGGCTTTTTAATAAATTAATTTTAAAATATTGGTTATTATTTAACATTTACGAACATTTCAGGGAAATCTGTTATTGATTAGAAAAAGTTGATTAAAATACACTCAACACTGTGTATTAAAAATCATTAAAAAATTTGTAAACTTCGTTATAAATTTTGCTGATTTATAATAAATCAAATCATGTCTAATTTGACCTACAGAACTCGGTATTCAAATAGTAATAAATGAAGATATTAAAGAAAACTATGAAGTTTAGATAATAATAGGGTTAGCTTATTACAATCCTACATTGAGTTATATCTTCTCGATGAATATGGCATCAGCCATCATCAGCGCCAGTGTGAGTTTACAACGTGGTTGTTGTGTGCCGGTGTTTTTGACTATTTTGCGCCCTGGTGTTACTTTATTTTTGTTTTAACATGGCGAACATCCAGCTAAAAACTTATTAATTGCAGAAAGCCTGTTGGAAGGTAAATTATTATAATTTTGAAATAATAAAATATATCCTGTACTGTGATGATGGTGTAACATTAATTTAGTGTATTTAGATTTAGAACAATATGGTTATGCTCAACATTGTGATGCATATTTGGTGATATTTGGTTAAAGAAAATGCTTCTTACAATAACCAACAATATTCTCTTATAAGTATTAAAGAATGCCTACCTTGCGTTATTCCACATCTGTCGGTAATAGCAAAAAATATATTAGTGCCATGTCTATTCGTTAGACTTTTTGACTATTTATAAAAATGTTTATGTCTACTCATGATGTGTATGTGTTATGTAGGTATTTAAATTTAATAAATTTTGTTAGATGAATTCTGTATTTTCGTTTGGAGAATTACCCATGCCATTTTTAAATACTCATTTATAGAAATATAATTTATTGCAATGGTAGTAATAAAGTAGTCTACATAATTACCAATCAATACATACATAATAACAAATGAACTTGATTATTTTTAAACAAAGTTAGATTGGGAAATAAGATAATTCTGAATAATAACAAATATATTCATGATTAACTATTAATATCAATATAATTAACTATTAATTTGTAACTGTTTTTTTATTAATAACTCTTGACTTTATTTTACTGAACTCTATCTCCCATTTAAGAAAACTCTAAGAAAATTGACTATGTCGGATTTTAAATATAATAATGAGTGACTATTATTCAATTCGAGCGATATAAATTCAACTGTTTTCTCAGTGTACATTTCTACAGATATCTGGATATTCTACAAAACATAATTAACATTTCTCGGTAAATTATTATTATTGCCGGAATGGGCACAATTTCAATTATCCGATCTGATGTAGCTCATCACACGTTGAAGCTAAATCTGCGTAAACAATACATTTATTTTGGTTAATCAATAGTTATTGTTCCGTACATTTGAATTAGATTAAACAAAGCTTCCAATTCAATTCATTTCAACATAATTTAATAGGAGTGCTATTATTTAAGTGCTACGAAACGATTGATAAATTTTGTCTTATAAATAGTTGTGGAATGAATTTATTTTATTAATTAATTAATTAATTATTATAACAACAAGAATTTTTTATATTTTAAATGTTAACACACTGTACTATATTGAAACTTTTTTCAAGCTCTAGTTAAATTCTAGTTGTTGCCAATAATTTCGTCAATCCATTCGGCGTAGTGCTGTACTTTGGTATAAACATTTGGAAATTCCACCGAACATGGTTGAATAGCAAAAGACATAAATCCAACCAATTTGTCGTGACAGACCAATGGACTTCCAGAATCGCCATAACACGGAGCAACTTGCTCATCAAAATTGAAACCACAAAACTGACCCGGACCTATATCACGTTCTATAAGTGCCCCCTGTTGTAGTCGTTTACAGTCGTTATCATCTAAAGCCGATACTTCGGCAAACTGGAGGAGGTCAGGATCCACTATTGTGGCAGTATTTCCCCATCCAAGCAAAATACAAGTTTCGTTTGCTTTAGCATCATCGATCTCTATAATTTGAGCTGTTTCACTTAGCTCGATTTCTCTATCAACTTTTACGAGTGCAATGTTGTCTGTGTAGTATACGCCCGTATAGTTGGGGTGTACGAAGAGTGAAGAAAGTGTGTAGTTGGTGCCACTAGTACCTAGGGAAATGGTGTCGGCACGTACGTAGTACTTATCCAAGGAGAAGGTGCTTTAATTATAAGTAACATATAAACATGATTAATAGCAGGAAGTATTACTTACATAACACAAGAAGCCGTTGTAAGCAACCACTGTGATCCGATGATGGTAGCAGCACAATTATTTCCTTGTGTAAAAACATCCTCCACCATTATAGAAACGACGTAGGGAAATTGTCCAGCTTTGGCAGTTTGTCCTCCAATAATTCTTCCATTTGGAAGAGCTGTAATTTCCGAATTATTATAAACAATACCACGTACAAAAGTTACCTATGGCAAGAGCAAGTAGAGTTGAAATCAAGACGATTTTTGTTAGTTCCATCTTGGTGAAAGACCTAGTTTGATTCTAGCCACCGCTCTATTGCCTTTTATAGGTAAAATTAATTACACTTGTCAGACTTTATCTCAACTTCACATGGAATATTTGAAGAGGTATTGTTTTACTTAATAGTTCCTAGAATTGATGATGGCTTTCCAGCAATAACTATCTATCTAATTTTGATCTATTATGTCTAATAATAATAATTGATAAAGGAGAATAGACTACTTGAACAGAGTGCTAGTTCTTGGAACACGTTAAACTCAAGTACCATTAATGAATTCATTAAATCAGAAGTAAGTTGTTTGTCTCTTATTGTCACGAGACTGAGTAACTGCAATAAGTACTACAGGAATAAATTCAGACATTACGTATGTTTTTACAAAATTAATTAAATTTGATATATGTATTTTGTTAAAAAAAACATACTGTAATTTCTAGTGTACTATTAATGTATGATTTCACCAAACTCACAGGGGTGATGCGGTGTTATCCCTAAATGATGGGAAAAATTATTAAGAAAGTCTATCGCATGATTATAATATTTTGATGATTGCATTTGTTTGAAAAACACAAGCTTAAAGTTTGAGGTCTTTAAGCGTTCTCGCAAGAATATTATTTTTTTTTGTTGATCAACTACGTATGCAAAAAGCAAATTATTGCGGAAAAAAGTGTTGCCTGTGAAATCTACAGCTGCTTACGGCAAGGTTTATGCAAGTTTTTGTCATTGGAGAGAAAATAACAAAAATCTTTTCGGTAACAGAAGAGGTAATTCTTGTCTATGTAGATGTAAGGTAAGTTTGCAATTTCCCATTGAAATTAGATCATTTGCATTCAATTTATTTGATTTGTAGCATTGTGCTTTGAAGATTCCGTAGAAGAGCGCATCAAAATTGCCAGGAAGGTGTTTGGGGGAACTACATCTACAACAACACTACAAGCAATGCCTCTCCTAGTTCTGCCAATGTTACCGAGTTCTCTGCGAGGACCGCGTTATCATCCAGCAGTCATGACAGTGACCAATACTTTCATAAATGTGAATTTCACTTTCATAATATGATTAATAAATAACAATACATGATGTCTTAAAATTGTTATTTATTATACCTGCATCAGAATCGCCGTTTAAAGCACGCCTGAGCGTGCGAATACAGGCGATTAAAGCACGGCGAGCTTTAAAGGTTGTCAAGGAAATATAGGTATCATTATAACTTCATCAAATTTGAAAACTTTTCATATTCCTTCAGGTATGGGTCTTTTGACTTCTGGATAGGTTTTGATCATTTTGATCATTAATACACAAGAGCTTCGATTCACATTTTGTGGTTCTTAGTGATGAATCACTTGAATCACTTACGCGGTTTTCACACTGGCACGGTTGTTTCCGCTTTAATGGTTCATAAAGCAAAACATCGAAGGTAAATCATCAAGTCACTATAATGCAGATAATGTACTAAAAGCTAAAAGCTAAAATAAATAAAAACATTTTTAAGTTAAACGATATCAAAATAAAATAAGTAAAAAATATTTTTAATTTAAACGGTTTTATTGTAAAAAAACATAATAATGATGCAGATAATGTAATAAAAGCAAAGTTTTTGAAGTGAAAACTTCTTTATCGGCGCTGAGCACTTTTTGGGATGGGTAAAAAATGTTAAACTCGCGTCAGGACACGTGGCCTGATCGAAAATTCGTAAAACGGAGGGAGGGTAGATCGCCGCGCCGGCGCGGCGTAGGGGAGGAGGTAATATCCCCCTCTCTTTGTTGCGAGTTTCAGAAGAAATAATAATCGTCCAGCGGGAGGAGTAGCTATTTATCAAAATATCAACACAGTTCATTGCACAAATTATATGGATGTGGATGCGAAATACACCAGCATGTTTAATGCTACTGTTTCTGTTTCTAATCATTCTCCAGATAAGTCATTGCGTGCTATACGAGACTTCTTGTATGAAAATATATTCATTTATTCTATTGACGCATCTGCATTGCTTCAAAAAAAAATTGGGAAAAGCTTTGATGATTTGCCAATGATTTTGAGTGGAGATTTCAACATAAACTTTGCAGACGATAAAAATCAACTATTAATTGAATTTTTAAATAATGAATTTGTTTTAACGATGTCGAATGATCGCAATCTTAGCACAACGAAATACAAAACTACTATTGATTCGGTCTTTATTAGACATTTAAATAGATTCGAATCAAAATTGTTCGTTTCTTAGTTCAGCTACCATAAACCTATTGTATCAGTTTTAGAGATTGGCGATGATCATGCTGGTAATGATGATGGTGAAAGAGTCGTTGAAATTATGGATGAAACTTGATTTTTCTGAGAGATAAACTTTTTAATGTAAAATAATTATAATAGTTCTGAAGTGTTAAATTTTTAATGTAATATAAATTGTCATGTTCATAAAACCGTTTAAATTAAAAATGTTTTTTACTTATTTTATTTTCAAGTTTTTAGTGTACCGTGTTCCACTTGCCAAGCCCTTTTACTTGATATCCATATTGAGGGGATTTACAACAAAAAAATATGTAATCCGCCATTTTGTAGCGGCGGACATCTTGGATTTTGAATATTTTCATGGTGTTCTGTAATCCACTAGTTAAGCCCTTTCATTGCATACCCATATTGAGAGGATTTAAAAAACATATGTAATCCGCCATTTTGTGGCGGCGCGGCGGCCATGTTGCATTTACAATGATACTAAATACGCATAGTTGTATTGTCATCTAAACTAAAGTGTACCAAATTTCAGATCAATCGGTCAACAGGAAGGGGGTTATATTTCAATTACTAGATTTGAACCACACAAGACGCAAACAAGGCAAGCTAAATAAAACCGTTTAAAAATCTGATTTATTTATTATTAAGGTTATTATTGTAAATATAAATTTATCTATAAAATTGTTTTAAAAAAGAAAATTACAGCAACATGAAAGCACAAGTTACTAGAATTGCTAAAATTACTAAAAAATTACTAAAATTAAACAAATACCAAGCTGAAATGGTTAAAAATGACAAATCGTAGGAATCCATTCCCCCTTGGTAATTGATGGCCCAGAGGGGGGCCTTGGTACAAGGCAACGACAATAACAGAGAACACCGGCAACCAAAATGCCCCAGATCGAATCGAAAGCCCTAACCGATCATTGACATCTATGATCCACAAAGTTGCGGTATAAAATTGTTAAGGTACCAAAAATTAAACCATTGATCCTGTGGTGCATGACAATTTAGCAGCCAAAACCCAAAAACTTTAAACAACCAGAAATATACAGGGTGATTCACGAAGTGTGGCGAATATTTAAACCTGTGACAGTCCCTAATGTGAATAGACCTAGAAAAATTTTAAAAAACTAACTAGAAAAACCCAAGTTAATATGGTTTTAAAATTTACGCGAAAACCGATTGAGAACCGCTGGCATGATTGATCTCTTGGCCTAAACAAAAAAAAGGCTTTTTTGCTGGAATGAATGCGGTGAACGACTGCCAATTAATTACTTTCGTTTTTATTTTGACTGCTGACGGTGCACTAAATATTTTAAAATGCCTTTACATATTTGCAAATAAAGACATGTCCGATATGATATGACCTACGGTGAAACCCGTGGGAACTCTCTTCGTCTCGGAAGTTGTACAGTGTGGGATTTATTAGAAGAAGACGGAGCTTCTCCCCGTAGTGAAAGGTGGATCGGAATAAATGGCCCGGTATTGTAATTTTTTCGTGTGGGGCCACATGAAACAACTTGTTTATGCGAGTCCCATGAACACCGTGCAATAATTACGCGAAATTCACGACGTGTTCAACAGAGTCCAGGGCGGTCGTCATTTTGAACAATTTTTTTAAATGGTATCTGTGATCTAGAGCTTGCCTCCAATCGTTTCCAATGGACCTTGTCGTAAACTAAATAGGTATTACGTTATCATTTGGTGCTATTTTATTATTTAAGAAAGCATAATAAAAACATTGATTTATATTTACATAGATTTGACCCGTTTTATTGTCCATAATCATGCAAATACCAAAGTTACAATCCTTTTTTCCACCGAGACTTCCACGTCATGTACACAACAGAAAGCATATACAACGTGATCAATATGGACTGTTTGATTTGGTAATACTGAATTTCATTTTTAAATGGTAGCAACTTCCCGTTGTTGACGTCTTGATACTGAAAGCTGTCATTCACGCGTGTCAGCATCATTCACAGCTGACATTTCAAATTTGAAATTAAAACCTCGTGATATTTCAAATCAATGGCTTTTACGACATTTTACGTTACGACACGATATTTTTATTGAAATGGCTTATTTTCGAAGCCGGGATTTTTAACCCAATTACTGGTTAAGAAATGTAATTAACATGTTTTCTATACAGTAGTGAGAACATTTTTAGGCTAACCAGCTTATGCGGCTTGAGAATTCTAAGAAGAATAAGTACAAACCTGATTTTCGAAAATTGTTGATGGCGGTGTTGCTTCTTGCGCGACGATTTCAAGTATAATTTCTGCTTCGCTTAATTTCCTTGAATTAATAGAATTTCTATTCACCTAACCTACAATTATCTCTCAGTTGACGTTACGTCAAATATGTGTATCCGGCTGCAGTGTTGCAAATAGCCGAACAAAAAAAATCTCTTATAATAAATATCAACTCAAACAGTTAATCACTCTGTATTAAGTTTTGACAACTTCGTTCTATTAAACTTCATTCTCAACTAACAAAAAAATTAAAATAATGAATTTTCAAATGTTTAAAACAACTTCTTTTTTTTACAGGCGTCGATTACATGCATCCCGACTTAAAATACAACTACGTAAGTGGAAACCAGGTCAATTTCTGAAAGGTCATTCTGACATATGTACTTATTTCAGAATGCGAAAGCTAGCTACGATTTCAGCAGTAACGACCCATTTCCTTATCCTCGCTACACAGATGACTGGTTTAACAGGTGAGTTTTTGTGATGGTGATAGTAATGATAAAGCAGACCAAGAATAACGAGACTGTCTGCAGTAAATGCAATCATGCAGATTTTTGCTCTGCTGGACGTGGCAGAAAATCAATTTATAGTTACGGCAAGAAGAATAACGAGCACTTGTTGAGTTTTACGTGGTAGGTACAGCAATTTTTCACAATGGGGTCGTTTGCTTCAAACTTTTATATAATAAATGCCCAATATAGAAAACTGAATTGTCGAAGACTTTAAGACAGCAAAAATTGTAAAAAAGAATTGAGCTTGTGACACAAATAGCGATTCCCCTCTTGCTTCTACTCAATAAACAGTAATTTAAATATGCATGAACCTTATGTTTAACTTTTTCTTTCCATTGAAATCAGAATAACAAATAATGACTCCTTCTTTAACACTGATTTCCTGACTATTTTTGTAATCATTTCTGTCCAATGCATCCACTTTCCATTCTTCCATACCCATTTTTCGTCGGTCTTCTTTTACACTTTCCACCCATCTTTTCCGATATGATCATTTTCTTTTTAACCCACTTCAAAAAAGGAAGAGGTTCTCTATTCGATTGTATGTGTTTTTTATGTATGTTCGGGCATAACTTCTTTGTTTATGAACCGAGTTCAATTATTCTTTTTGCGTTTTGTTCAGAGCTCCAACATGGTCCCATTTTAATTTCATGACATTGGATTCATGATATTTTGTACAATCGGGAATGGAAAATCTGGAATTTGTGAATCTCAAATACTCGAATATCGAATTTTGAATCTCGAATATCCAATCTTGAATTTGGATTGATGTTCTCGAACTTTTTGACATTAACTTCTTAATTTATTTTATTAACACTTATGCTCTTATACCCGACAATCTATTTTCGCGCCCGTGTGGATTTGAAGCGTCCTTACTAGGTCTACCCATCACTTAAAATTGTAAAATAATTAATTTAAAAAAAAAGAAACCGACTTCAAAAAACCCAAAGTAACATAAGTTAACTAAAAAGTAAAAAATAAAAATTTTCAATTTCAGTTATTTGTTGTTCCGCTCAATGTAATTATTTATTGTTCCGTTTAATGAAATTCAGAAATTATTGTTGATTATCTAATTGTATTATATGTATTAATTGTTTTATAATTTTGAAGTTGGTCCATAAAAACATAAAAACAAATTATATACCTTTCCTACAATAACAAATTAGTTACTACGAAAAAAAAAATAAAAACAATTCATAATAATTACATAATAAATAATTATTTATTTATTTCTAATCTAACAATAATTCATCTCTCGGTAAATTCAACCTAAGCCATGCAAAATTAGTACTACGAATAAATGTATAGCTTTTATATAGTCCGAAATCTGGAGTTGTAGAAGCAAATTTTCCATAATTAACGTTGCACTGTTTTCACGAAAGGACCTCACGTTGGAATTTCGGTATTTGAAAAATGTTCCATGCACAGACAAGCGGCGGGCCTCGTTTGCATTACCCAAGACTAACATTGCCCCATGTACAACTGCACCATAGAAAAAAACATTTTTGTGGAAATTGCAATGCATAAATTCTTAGTATTTGCTTAAAACAATCGAGCACAATCCATAACATAGCGGCCGGCGCAACACAAACGGCTCGTTTGACAAAAACTTTCTGATGCCTTCAAGTTCATGTACGCATAGGCGGAGAGTGAAATAAGGAGTCGGAAAAATCTTAAAAAAAAATAGGATTTCAGGAAAGTGGTAAATAGCAAAAATGTTTATTTTAACGAGTTCTACTTGTGGTTAAATTTTCTGCTAGGACTTTCATAACAGCCTGTAGATAATATGTTCCATTGTTCCCATGTGTGTCATATTTTACTGTTTTATTTTCTACCCTGATCTCTCCTATTTTTTTCTATATTCTTTCTAAACCTCTTTTATCAGAACAACAGAAATATAGCTAGACATGTTCTGCAGTATAACATGGTAAACAAGAGAAGAAATATTAACCTAATTAAAATAGAAAGAAAGGGAATAACGTACATATTAGAAAGATTTCTGTTAAAATAGGATTTCTCTACTTACATTTTTTTATTGTAATTATTGTAAATTTATTGTAAATTGTATATTACATGTAGCAAAATCACATTCAATTTTATGCTTAAACCCTCCATAGTTATCTTCATGTAAAATACGACTTTAATGTTAAATCTACAGTACCGTGTTATTTTTACGATTCATTTCAAACGTCTTATTTTACGAGCAGAATGTAAGTATACACGTTACAAAGACAATACGAAATCTGATACAGACATTTCACGATAGAAGTGTAAAGCCACCAAGTTTAAATCAAACGCTAATAAAATGTTTTTTTTTCTGCAGTCTGCAGTAGTTTTTAAATATTTGTTCTTATTGTAGAAAATCTTTCAAGCTGTAAGTTGATATGATACCTTCTCTTCAACAAGTTTAGTGTGTGTGAATTTTTTGTCGGCGATTCAGTTAGATACAGTTTGTCA
Organism: Diaperis boleti; assembly: GCA_963583935.1. Taxonomy (NCBI): domain Eukaryota; kingdom Metazoa; phylum Arthropoda; class Insecta; order Coleoptera; family Tenebrionidae; genus Diaperis; species Diaperis boleti. Next base: position 51,248,097 of record OY757249.1, on the reverse strand, counting down.
TTTGTTATCAGTGAGGCGATACGCTTAATGTTACAACATGTTATTGCTTTAATGACAAAAATCGCTTTTTGTCTTTTAGACATCAAATAATATATTGATTGGGTTACAATGTGATAGGTGTTTTATTTATAGCTGCTATAAATATAACGTCTATTGTTTGTATGTAGTTTAGTTATTTGTTGGTGCACTGTCATTTATAATGACTATTTCATTCACAAAAATTTCATCGAATCAGAGTCCATCATTTTAAACAAAAAAAAAATCTAATTTAAAATTTTGCCGGGGTTGTTCAACCTATAGGAAGCAAGAATGAAGCAATCTAGCTGTTTTTCAGCGGAAAATTTTCTTTTGTTTTCTTGCTAAGATAGTAACCTATTCAACATGTCTTAATACTTTAATAGTAAAATAATTGTGTTTCTTGTTTAAATTTTTATTCATGAAATAGTCATGTCGAATACCATTCCTGATATAATTTTGCCTGACAAAATTGAATGATTATTCTACTAAGTTTGCTGCTTTGGGCAATGAGGTAGTATACTAAAAAATAAAGTTTTTGGAAAATACGTTAATCATAAACTTCATTGAAAAGTGTATGGTTTAGCGCTATTATGGTGAAATTATACTTACTGAAAATGCAAAAAAAAATTGAATTGAAATTCGTTTAATTTTTTATGAGAGAACTGTACTAGTTTAAAATACGTCATTAGTGGCGGGCATATGAATTAAGTGAGGACCTACGCCTTTCCATTACTTCCATACTGAGTGACATTAGAAGTGGAACACCAAGAAATAGTCTTTATTTTGTATTAATTTTTCTATAATTTGTAAGTCTTGATTTAACCTAAAAGTGATCAAAAATCAGCCTTCTACATCAATATTTAATGTACAAAAAATTAATAATGTGTTTGCCGCCTGGGCATTGACAAAATGAGGTGATTAATTTCTTCTTGTGGCAACTGGTCCCAGGCAACTTGAATTTTGTGTTGCATTTGAGCTAAGGTCTGTGGGGGACGAAGCAAACGAGTTAATCGTCTCCCCATCATATCCCAAACATGTTCAATGGGGTTTAAATAGAGAGATCTTGCAGGCCACGGTAAAATGTTGACACCGGCTTTATTTAAGAAGTTAAGTGTTCTCCTGGCTATGTGACTAGGCAACAAAACCGGTTCTAGAACTTCGTTGACATAGCGCACAGAGGGCATACTGCCCCGAATGAACACTAATAGTGACCGGATTTCATAACCAATAGCTCCCATACCATTACTCCAACTGTGTTGTGAACATGACTCTCAAGCCTAAAAAACAAGAAGTGTGTGTAACCATCCAAAAATCGCCCAACGCGCCGATAAAAGTAATGCTATCCACTTAATGTTCCTAATCTATTTATTTAGTCTGTTAAGATTAAATAGTCACATGTTAGTAATCTGCTCTGTTCTGTCTTGTCATACGCAATCATAGTGATTTAGCACATTAAAGTTATTTATTTTAGAGAATCACAACATAACACTAGTTCTTGATATAAATAATGATGTAAGGCGAAATGTCATTAAAAAAACGTAAAATAATATCTTCTGACAGAATTATTAAGACAATATTTCCATTATAAACAAGTTCATTCAGTACAATGATTTGTAACAAAGGTTCATAGATTGCTTTTATCGGAATTATTTCTATTTCTTCAAGTATTTTCTTTAATAAATAATCTTCTTGTGAATGTTGTGTGATACTTTCTAATCATTGTGAACGAAAGCACTCATTTTTTATTGAATTCAGTACAAGGTGTTACAAAATGATTTGCATCACTAGTTAACTTTGGAATTTTTTTACATGTACATTTTTCTGTACCGCTCTAGTCTTTTTGAATTTGCTAATTCTGTCAATAACGGATTGGTTGTCGATTGTTAAACGTCAATTGATTAAATTCAATATTTATTTATTTATTTATTTGTGGAGTGTTTTTTTTGCGTAACAGACATTGCTCAAAAGTATTTGTGCAGTTGGTTTTTCTTAAAAGGTAAGGGAAATGCTGCCCTTCATTGTTCTCACACATTTTACTCTCTCAAACATCGCTTCATTCGCTCGTCAAGTACAGTGATAACCGGTCAAATTTCTTGCGTTACAAATATCGTCAGATTTCAATCGCTAATAATACGATAACAACGGTTGAGCCCCCAACGGATAGAGCATGTCTGTACGAGTTCGTCGTGCAGCATTTGTTGTGCCTGTGACGTCATCGAACTAGTGTAAGTACATGTTCGCGATTTTTTCGAATTAGCCTTGTGTGAATTATAAATTATAGTGTAGTGTAAAAACGCGTTCAGCTAGAACGTTGATTTAAGTGTCATTGTAAAAAGCAAGGATCCAAAGGGAAGTAGTAAAAATATTGGTCGGAATATACGTAAAGCGATTTAAAATTAAAAATTAAAAATTTAAATATATCTAAGTCGAACTCCACAAACTTTAATGAGCGTAAAATTACAAATGGAACATGTTTCGGCAGAACACTTCTGCCATCATCAGCCCTTAAAGAATATAAAAAAATTATGACGTTGACGTAATTTTGAATTAAATTTGTGGAGTTCGACTTAGATATATTTAAATTTTTAATTTAAATTTACTCCACCTGGATTTAAGAACATTCTTCTGGGTTGTAAAGCGATTTGTTATGATTTTATCGCGCGGACCCGAATGGCGCTTTTCTTTACTTTTTCCGTTTGCTAACGCGATAGATTTTTGTAAATATTTTCCCAGTATCTCCCATCATTTAGACATTACACCGCATCACCCCTTTGAGTTTGCTGCAATAATTAAGATTCAGCCTGTATAAGTATAAACTTTCATTAGAAATATTTGTAGATAAATTTACACCGACACTTCTCCCAAACAATGTTGAATGAAAATGAAAATAAATTATGTAATCTTTTTCAGTCATGGAACGAGATGTGCGGGAGAAGTAGCAGCTGCCCGGGATAATGGCATATGCGGCGTTGGGGTCGCCTACGATTCAAAAATTGCAGGTTGGTATAAAAATCCAATAATCTGAAGTGAGGTAACTGTATAACTGTATCACGTCGTGCATCTACGTCATTTACTGGAAAGTAATGACCGAAAAGATTGTAATAGGTATTTACAATCGAGTATGGTAGGTCAAATTTTACATTGTGAGGTTTTAATTTTGAAGCACGAGGTATCGCCAGAGGTATCGCCGAATGCTTTATTAAACCCGAACAATGTAATAGACCACCCCCTTAAAAAAGTCAAATGGCATGCGACCCCCCATATATATATATATATATATATATATATATATATATATATATATATATATATATATATATATATATATATATATATATATATATATATATATATATATATATATATATATATATATATATATATATATATATATATATATATATATATATATATATATTCGGTATCGCCGAATGCTTTATTAAACCCGAACAATGTAATAGACCACCCCCTTAAAAAAGTCAAATGGCATGCGACCCCCCATATATATATATATATATATATATATATATATATATATATATATATATATATATATATATATATATATATATATATATATATATATATCATTTTAAAGCTTATTCAATTCTCTATTCAGATCTACTTTTATAGATTCGTTTCTACAAAAAAGACGAATTTGTTACATTTATTTGCAGCTTTTAGACAACTTTGTCACAAGCAGTAAAATCAAGACAGGATGGAGCTCCTCCTCATTTTGCTGCAGATGTCCGACGTTTTCTAAATGAACCTTGGATTTATAGACCAATGGATTTTTTTTGTGAAGCCACTTGTTTCATCACGCCAGAGATGTTTCGCAACGTGCGGGAAGCAATTGAACAGCGCTTGTATTATTGTATGTTGGGGGATGGTCATTTTGAGCAATACATTCGCCATTTCATGTTTTCATTAATTTTCACATTTATTCCGATTAAATCTTCTTAATTATCGAAATGTTCGGTTCACAAAATAACAGTAAGGTAAGAGTATTTTATGTAGATTTGGAAAATAACAAATTTAGCCTTTTTTTTTGTAGAAACGACTCGTTAAAAGTAGGTCTGGATAGAGGATTGAATAAGCTTTAAAATCATGTATCATGGGACACCCTGTATATTTAAATACTAGTGTAACCTACCACGCAACTGGTTACTATATTTACAATGACAATTATTTTTGTACAATTCATTAAAATACCGAACAGTTAATAATAATAATTATTACACTTGAATGGGTGGAAATACTGCGAATGGTGCAAAAGCAGGTGATTCGTTCAAGCATGCGAGCGGGTAGCAATGGTTCAAATGGCCGCGAATGCGAACGAACGGTAACATTAAATTTCTCTGTATTGCTTACTAGTGTAACATTAAAATGTTATGAACATGTAATGTGGTAATTGGTATAACTAATTATTATAATTATTGGCTGGTGTAGAAGACCTAAGGATTCTACATATGCTTGCGGGACTTAACATCGCTACCAGAACATCTAGCGTAGCAAACAACTAAAAAAAAGAACGGTTAAAAATACTCTTGTTATAACCTTAACGTCTTACCTTTTTGAACAGTATATCTTAATTGTGATTTCTTTTTTTTCGGGTCATATTTTTTTGGGTGCCAGCTGTGAGGCGGCTGGAGGTACACGTTTTGGCCTCACCCAATGTTAGCTGAGGTGGCTTATATCTCTAAATTGTATGTTTAATCTTATCAATTTCCTCTTTTTCTTCTCGCTATTTCTCTTCTCACAATGTTCTTCATTTTCCTCTCAGCCATCGGTAGCATTTCTGTAATGTTTCCCGTAAACTTTCACTTTTTGAACTTGCAGAAACGTTATCTTCTTCCTTTCCAACCTCTCATCTTTTTCTTTTTCTACTTCTAAGAACAAACGCGAATTTAACATTTGATTGACGAGTAATAAGCGGACATACCTGAATTATCATACCTGAACCACCATGACACTTCGGTACCACTGCGCCCACGCATGCGGAAAATACTGCGGAAGCACACTTGCGACACTGCGCCATACATTCAAATTACATTCAAAATTCCCATCTTTTTTTATAAATTATAAATTATAAAGTTCAAGTACGGATCGTTTCGCGCCGCGCAATATGCATAGGGCACGGGGATGAGAGAATGGGGCATAACAGAAAAGACGCCATTCAGGTGGTGATCAGAGAATGAAGAGGTACTGAGGCGATAAATGTTGGGGTTACCGTTGACATCCCGATATTAAAAGATCCCTGTGGGATGAATACCGAATTTTAAGTATCGTTGAGTCGCCTAGTGCCGGTTTTACCGTTTATTTTTTCGCCATCCTGTGATTTTTCGTCGGCCACGCCGTATCCGATTGAGTCGCAGCGTTCTTTAGGAAATCCCTTTGTGATCAAAAGGGTTAGGGCTCCCGGGGCGAAAAACCGTCGCCAGTACCGTCGACTACACGTTTCGTGACGTCACCAGTTGCACCTTTGGCCCAGACGAAAGAGCCCTACGTGTTCGGCGTATCTGTGAGTCCATGAGCCCTTCGTCATCGTTAGTTCCTGCCAGGTCTCTCATGTCATCTTAGAAGTCGTCGTTCTCGAACCTCCGTCAGATAAGTCTTTTTACAGTACCTATTCGTCGTTTCTTATATTTTTTTTTACATTTAAAAATTTCACTTCGTCGTTGTCTAATATACCGTATAATTATTAAGGATTTTGTTTTTAAGCATCATTATTTATATATATATATATATATATATATATATATATATATATATATATATATATATATATATATATATATATAAATTAAAATAGCGCAATTTTTTACAACATATATATATATATACATATAACTGAAGTGTGGCTTATATTGTGGTCCAAAGCAATGCTTCTACTAGTTGCATGTGGATTGTTTTCAATTTCTAGTAGCACATTAAGTTGTGCATCTTCGTTTAATGTCGCCGGACTTACAGTTTTTGGAAGATTTTTTACACCGATTTTTTTTTCAATCCTGCTAATTGTTGATTGTTTTTTAAAAAACTGGGGCACCAACTGTGGAAGTGCCCTCAGTCAACATAAAGTTTACAACAAAAAAATGGTTTAATTAAAAGAAAAATACAAAATATTAAAAAATTAAAGTTAATGTGATAATTAAATTAAATATGAATTATATTGAAAATAAATTAAAAAAAAAAACAAATACATTTGACACTTAATAAAAAAAAAAAAATTAAAATAGCGCAATTTTTTACAACTATATATATATATATATATATATATATATATATATATATATATATATATATATATATATATAGTTGTAAAAAATTGCGCTATTTTAATTTTTTTTTTTTTATTAAGTGTCAAATGTATTTGTTTTTTTTTTTAATTTATTTTCAATATAATTCATATTTAATTTAATTATCACATTAACTTTAATTTTTTAATACTATATATATATAGTTGTAAAAAATTGCGCTATTTTAATTTTTTTTTTTTTTATTAAGTGTCAAATGTATTTGTTTTTTTTTTTTTTAATTTATTTTCAATATAATTCATATTTAATTTAATTATCACATTAACTTTAATTTTTTAATATTTTGTATTTTTCTTTTAATTAAACCATTTTTTTGTTGTAAACTTTATGTTGACTGAGGGCACTTCCACAGTTGGTGCCCCAGTTTTTTAAAAAACAATCAACAATTAGCAGGATTGAAAAAAAAATCGGTGTAAAAAATCTTCCAAAAACTGTAAGTCCGGCGACATTAAACGAAGATGCACAACTTAATGTGCTACTAGAAATTGAAAACAATCCACATGCAACTAGTAGAAGCATTGCTTTGGACCACAATATAAGCCACACTTCAGTTATATGTATATATATATATATATGTTGTAAAAAATTGCGCTATTTTAATTTATATATATATATATAAATAATGATGCTTAAAAACAAAATCCTTAATAATTATACGGTATATTAGACAACGACGAAGTGAAATTTTTAAATGTAAAAAAAAAATATAAGAAACGACGAATAGGTACTGTAAAAAGACTTATCTGACGGAGGTTCGAGAACGACGACTTCTAAGATGACATGAGAGACCTGGCAGGAACTAACGATGACGAAGGGCTCATGGACTATATATATATATATATATAGTTGTAAAAAATTGCGCTATTTTAATTTTTTTTTTTTTTATTAAGTGTCAAATGTATTTGTTTTTTTTTTTTTTAATTTATTTTCAATATAATTCATATTTAATTTAATTATCACATTAACTTTAATTTTTTAATATTTTGTATTTTTCTTTTAATTAAACCATTTTTTTGTTGTAAACTTTATGTTGACTGAGGGCACTTCCACAGTTGGTGCCCCAGTTTTTTAAAAAACAATCAACAATTAGCAGGATTGAAAAAAAAATCGGTGTAAAAAATCTTCCAAAAACTGTAAGTCCGGCGACATTAAACGAAGATGCACAACTTAATGTGCTACTAGAAATTGAAAACAATCCACATGCAACTAGTAGAAGCATTGCTTTGGACCACAATATAAGCCACACTTCAGTTCTAAAACTTGGAAATTTGCGTTCGCGATCCAATGTTTTCCCAGCGTGTTTTATTTTCGGATGAAGCAACATTTTGTTTAAATGAAACGGTCAACAGACAGTATTGTAGATATTGGGCTAGAGAAAATCCCCATTGGATGCGGGAAGTCCATACCCAATATCCTCAGAAAATTAATGTTTGGGCAGGAATTATTGGCGATAGAATTCTATGTCCATTCTCTTTACCTGCAATTTTTACAGTTGGAATTGATGCCTGCATTAGCTGCATTATTCCCCAATGCAAATAACCCTGACCTACCAAATAATACCATTTGGTTACAACAAGATGGCACTCCGCCTCATTACGCAATTGATGTGCGACACTACTTGGATCAAGTTCTCCCAGGAAGAGGGATTGGGAGAAGAGGTCCGATGGAATGGCCGGCTAGATCTCCTGAGTTAACGCCATTAGACTTCTTTTTATGGGGGTACTTAAAAAGTAAAGTGTACAACAATCGACAAAATAATTTAGATGATCTCAGGCAAAGAATTCAACATGAGATTTGGTTAATATCGCCTCAAACTATCCAGAATGTGAGAAATGAATTTTATTTGAATTTGAATTTGAACATTTAGTGTAAATGTAATTTAACAACTGTTATTGCTGTTGTTATTTTTGTGTTCTATGGTATTGTTAAGTTTTTTTTTTTCTGGTTAATCAATTTAGTTTCTTTTTATTATAATGTTTGTCTCACAAAGTTATCGTTGTTACTAACTTTGAATTGAGCAGATAATAAATTTCTAGTTCGATTTTTCAACTATTTTTATAATTTCAAAATAAAAACGAATGTGTCGTCGATAACTTTCCGTCAAACCTTGGTGGATACATTCATTTTCCCAATTTACTGATGTTATACGGTTGGATTGAAAATTTTATACGGTTGGAAACGAAATAAGAAGTACTACCAAATCAATAGTAAAAATTATAGGTTGTCATTTAAAAAAAAAAGTCGATGACGTCATAACATAAAAAACAAATGACATAAGAAACTGAAAATGGGCTGAAAATATTTGCTGAAGTTAAAATCGCTATACCTCTTCAAAATTTTTTGCAAAAAATTAATATCAACGGAAGTACTGATTTTATGCGTTACTTAATTTCCACACTGTATAAATCTCCCACGCTTCCTTTCTTCTTTGTATTGCTTCCTTTAACGTTTCATTCCACCACTGTCGTTTTGTACTTCTTATCGGCTGCAATCAGTATTACATTATGCGAGAACACGAAAAACAAGATAAGGTTCGCTTGAACGAATAGTCGCCACAACGCAGGTGGGATAGACCGTTTTACTATTTTTATAATAACTTTAAAATGCGCACATTTTATTTTAATCACACCATTCATCATCATGCAAATTCTCTATTTCACATATTTGCTCTTTGCGTTAATTACGGTGTGTTCAGTTCTAATGGAACTTGATTCGTTAATACCTTTGAGTAATTATTCAGAACGAGAGTGAGCTGGTGATTTTATCTTTCATCGTTTCAACTACCAGCGTCTCAATCAAGTAATCCAATTAAAATCCTTTGTATCTTTTAATGAAGGGTTTAATAATGATAATTATCTGTAAGACAAAATCCCTGAGATTAAAAATAAGTTCAAATTTGAGAAAAAAATGCAGCATCGTTGATCAATTTGGTTTATTTTCCGCCTAAACAAGAAATTATTAAAATTTGAACAAAGATCTCCAACTGGTTATCTTTTTGTGAACAGTGCTTTTTCCTTTTATCTTAGTAAATTCAAGCGCGTTTTTACTAAAAATGGATAAAATTATTCTTAGTTTTCTCGCTACATTTACAAAAAGAACTTTACTAAAAATGCCTAGAATGCATCAGCATCCCCACTTCAATCAATTATCTCATTGTCAGTTTGAAAGAGGTCGTATTATTGGCATGAGAGGGTGGCCTTTCATTTCGAGAAATTGCCAATCGAGTTGGCTATAATGCAAGTACTGTGTTACGATGTTGGAGAATCTGGAAGGCCGAGGAGTACGACAGGTAGAGAAGAACAGTAGAAAGTTTTGGCTCTGAAAGATCGGTTGTATACGACAAGGGCCATTGGAAACGATTGGAGGAAAGCTTTATGTCATAGGCTATCAATGGCATCCGTATATAGCCGCATTCGTAGTTTTGGACTTCGCAGTTACCATTTATAAGCCTATAGTCTGAATTCTGTAACTTCAACACACCCATAAACCGGCGCAGAAGTAAAATTTGGGTCCAATTTTGAATTTCGGCTCTTGAGAGGGGAGGTCAGTGGCTCGCATCCTTCTGCTCGCATGCCTCTGCTGTGTCATTATTATGTGGTGCGCCACTGGTGCATTTCAAACCGACTCGGTCGCGCAGAAAATGGCGGTTAGACATGTTGAAGTTACAGAATTCAGACTATACAAGGGTGTAACGAGAGGGTAAACTGGGAACAAGAATGGCATTGTATGGTGTTCACGGATGCCCATACGTGCGTATTAGAAAAAATAGAAAAAATGAATATGTTTTATAATAAAACATTTCTTTTTGTGTCTTACTATTTGTATGTATTCATATACCGGGTGTAGAATATATTTTGAAACATATAAAATAAAAATCTGGGAATATTGGCTCCCCTAACGGTGCGTACACACCGGGCCAACGATGGCCAGCGAAAGGGTTCGTTCGCCGTTTTTTTTTTTTTTTAATTTGGACGGCTTAGCGAAGGCCAACGAAGATTCGGCCTTCCGTAGAGTGTCGGTAACATCAAAGGAAGTGGGGGGAATCGACGAATGCAACAGCCATAGCAAAATCTCATTCGTTGGCCCGGTGTGTACGCACCATAATATAAGTTGTAGATAATACAAAGAAGAATACAAAGATGTACCCACATTTCGCATGTAATTGACAATGAGGTATTCAAATTTTCTTTATTTTTAGATGTATGTTAAAGACATGTTATTTATGTTTCCTAAATTTCTGTGAACAACACGATAAAGTGATAAAGTTACGGTTGTCATTGCTTGGGTTGGTCATTGTTTGTGTTTAGGATAGAAGAAGAAATAGGTAGGGAGCAGTCGGTGATTGGTCTCGAACCGAGCTGTTTGTATGGGAGTCCGTTTGTATTGCTATTTAATAAAACTTATTCTTTTGTTCTAAAAAACCGTGTTTAACTATTACATGTAAAAGTCTTATGTCCTACATCTGGTATGTTCATAATTACTTATTAAGTGAAATATCTCCCTAAGTGAGGTCAAAATCAAAAATCGTCTGGAAGAGGAACTCCATAATTGTAATTTTTACAAATTTTTATTTGATCAAGTAGTCTTTGAACACAGAAATCTCATTATAACTGAGAAACATTTATAAACACCCTATATCCAAACAAAAACTTTCCTTCAGACTTAAGCAACCTTTTTAGCTATTTAAAATGAACTTGACCCAGGCTCGTTTCTTTTTATCAACAATTCTCTTTCTCCACTGTTTCTTAAAGCGCTCTTCAAGTACTCATCAGCCTTAAGCACAGCTTTTCAGTAGCTTCTGCAAGATGCAACATTACAATATCTTTCCTTAAAGGTATCCGAATGCTCGACCAACCCTACATGACCGACTTAATCGAAGCCAATTCCATGGGTCATGAACCCGGTCTCATTGATATATACAGCGCCTCCTGGGGCCCGACCGATGACGGGAAGACTGTCGATGGACCAAGAAATGCGACGATGCGAGCGATCGTCAGAGGAGTAAATGAGGTAATAAAACTCTTCCGAAGCATCGTCCTATTTTCACAAGTTTTTTATTAGGGACGAAATGGGTTAGGAAACATTTATGTTTGGGCTAGCGGAGACGGCGGTGAAGACGATGACTGCAATTGTGATGGGTACGCTGCCAGCATGTGGACCATTAGCATAAATAGTGCCATCAATGATGGACAGAATGCGCATTATGACGAAAGCTGTTCGTCGACGTTAGCATCGACCTTTAGCAATGGAGCGAAGGATCCCAACACGGGAGTCGTAAGTTTTGCATAATTCATGCTCGTTATTTTTAACTTTGTTCTTGATATTACTGTTGTTGATTTTATGATGATAGCCACGGTATTGAGACGCGATAGTCCCTTAAAATTTCTTATTATATAATATATTACCTTTGATTTTTTTTTAAATTTTGCTATATTATGTGATAACTAGAATCATAGGTAGCTTCTTCATAACTCGCGGATTATGAAATTCGTTAAATAAAATCTATACAGAATGATCATAAAGTTCCGCACAAAATTCATAATTTAGTTATGTAATGTTTTTGCGAAAAACGGTCGAACAGATCGATTTTGGTTTTCAAATTTCCAACTTTTGGCATAAAAATTTTGATGATGGCGTCATTGTTTTTGAACTATGACACCGTCATCATTTTTTTTAAATTGCAACCCCCAACTTTTTTTTTGGGTTTTAGATACACTTTTCAATTCTCTATTCAACAAGAGTAAAAAAAGTGATACCTTGCAGATTTTTTTTAATTACGGTTTACTTGAAAAATAAAAAAAACATTTTTTGAAAAAATACTGTTTCACTACGAATCCACAGTGAAATGGCGCATATTAGTTTCGACATAACTTCCAGGTCAATAGGAAACACTTTTCTATCAGCAATTGACCACAGGATCACAATGCGTTCAGATCACAACGAATGAGCATTAGTACAATTTTTATTAGGGTTTTTTCAAATTCTCAAATTCTGGTTTTCTGAAAAACGAAGTTCGAGTCTCTCAAAAAAATACAGGTGCTTAAGATTTACTCATAAGTTTTTATATAATACTAGCTGACCCGGCGAACTTTGTACCGCCTCAGGATCAATAAATGTTGCGTTAACTTATTAGCTGAATTAAATTCATTTTTTTTTATCAAAGGATAATGCACACAACGCCATCTACTGGCATTAGGCCCCCCAGTCCATGTTTTAATAGTGATTCTGCTATTCGGGTCGGAGACAAATCCAACAAATCAAAGATCATAAAAATCGGCCCCCTCGGGCCCCCATGTCCATGTGAAAAATAGTTGTACACGCAGCATCAAAACTCTTGGACCCCCCCCCCACATTCTTGATACCAGACAGTAAATAAACTATACAAATTATTAAAATTATTGAAGGTTTCTGATATTTTTGTAATTTCTGCTTGAGACGTTATCGTATAAACCTACATTAAATTTAATGCAAACTGCTCATTATTGATTTTCACTTAGTGAAACACTTGAATTGTTATCGGAAAGCACTTATTGGCTATAGGTCAAAACGTTTCAACTGAAATTATTTTTTATAGTTCTCTAACAACACTGGGTTTTTAACATAACTGAAATATGGTTACCCTTGAGTACGTTTTAATGCACTTATAATAAATCCTTGCACGTTTAGGCTTATATTATATTTAATAACACATCCAAGCTTTAACGCGACACTATATACGGGATGATTATAAATAATGATGTTCGATCAAGTTGGCTCTGGAAAATATGTCAACGTATTTTTAACCATTTGCCGCTTCATTGAAATGCACAATATTCACTGTGCATAATAATAGGAGTAAATTGTTGGTTGCCTACTAATTAATTAAAATAAGCGGCAAATGGTCGTTAAAAATACGTTGACATTTTCTAAAGCCAACTTGATGCAAAATCATTTATAATCACCCTGTATTTAGTAAAGCTATTTTGCTTTTATAAGCTAACACTTAAGTGGTTCCTACAGCTGTCAAAGGCTTATACACTGCGTGTTTTTTTTTTATTGTTTTACCCCGTGTTAACTTTTGTTTAGGGCAAGCCATTTTGCTCTAAGATCAAAAAATGTTTCCAAAATAACAAACTATCTTCACGGCGGTGTAAATTCTGTCATGACGTCTACAAAATACTCCTGTCGCGCGTGGACTCCACGTATTTAAAAACGTAAACGAAAATATGCACGGCGGAAAACTTTTGATGGTCCGAACAAAAAGTGTGGGTTCTTAGTAGCTTCATAAAGCCTTGATATACATGCAAATTTTACCTTGAATTCACAAAAATTGCTAGAAATTTTGTCTCCCCATTTAATTTAATTTAATTGTCGATGCAGGCATTTCAGGCAAAGTATCTGGCATTTCGCGAATTGTGCTTGCCGCATTTTCAACCCGCATTTGAAGTTCCTTCTGTATCCACAGACTCCGCGTACAGAAGCTTTTTGATGTCGCCATAAACGAAAAAAACCACATGGATGACATGAATTTAAATCTGGAGATCCATAATAAGTCATTCTTTGTGATACTTTGTGCAGCTAATCATCTGGAGTTAGTACCCACTTTTGGTAGGGCCGATGTCCCTCGTGTTGATTTTAAAAGAACCAATGCTTGCAAAACCACGAGGTTCTGGCAAATGTCTCTTCGGAAATCGCACACTGTACAACTCCCGAGCCGCAAGAGCGTGTCCACGGATTTCACCGATAATCCTATCGGTCATATCATTACACATTTGACAGCAAAGGAATTTGAAGAAAATTTAGTGCACGGGCAAGCAGTGAAAATAAAACTGAAAGCCAAAAGATTTATGTACCATATACTGTCTTGGGTTTTTTACAGTTGAATTTTTTGTTTTTCTAGATCTCCTCATATTAGGGACATGTTTAAATATTTGCGTATCTGCGTGAATCAGCCTGTATAGTTTTCCATATTTCTGCAAACCTCCTTCAATCTGTTGTTTTTCTTTTATTTTATGTGTTTATTATTTCTGATGTTGGCCTGTCTTTTCTGCCCCATGAGAATTCCATCTTTGCAACTAGTAATCTGTCGTCTGTTCTACATTCTACGCTTTTTTTTAGACGCGGGCGTTTTTTTTTTCACCGTTGTCGTCTCCTCTCTGAAACTCCCCACCGTTTTTTTTTTCGGTTTATTACGGATTATTTCCTGCTCTTGTTTTATCTTTCCTATTTGTTCTTGTAGTTTATTCATAAGTCTTCCTTCTCCCTTTCCGGTTTATAGTCCGTTGGACCATAGACACCCAGGATAGCTACGCTTCTGTCAAAGTTTCTTTCACTTATAACTTCCCACGAACTACCTGATATACTTATTTTAATTTTTATTAAAATCCCAACTACTACTTTCATCCTCTCTTCTTTTCTGATTTCGCTCAAACAGTTTACTACATTGTCAATGATTTCTTTCTCACCACCTTTCGTTTTGATCTCAGTTGGTACTAGAATGTCCAAATTTGTCATTATGAATTCTCTTATCACCTCTCAATCCTTCCTTCTCTTTTAGTTCTCGTTCTTTGTCTTGTGTCCATTGTAGTTTAGGTTGAAATTTAAGACTACATTATTAGCAGAATTTAACGTAGTGTGAGTTCGCACCCGAGGTTTTCTATTTTCTGTATTTTTCATTCTACCCTTGTCTGTGTCAAACCCTTTTATGCGTGACAGATTGCTAAAGCCTGTCGCCTAAATCCCCTGCAGGAGGATCCGCTTGTCAGCCGGTCAATCTAGGTCAGACGCTGTATGTACTTATAGGAACATTGTGGATGTTTTCTCTTATCCATTTTCTTAGGTGTTCCTCGATCCCTCTGCTTCTTTACTTCTTACGTAGTAAGAACCCAGGCTTGGTACTGGTATGGTGGAGTTAAAATATTATATAGGTCAGTCAAATTAGATCCAAAAAAAAAAAAAAAAACGTTTCGAGGAATTAATTCCTAGCAAGCTGGAAATCATTTCAATACCTTCATTTGGTCCTAAATGTGTAATTTGAGTTTGCACCATCCCAGGAAGTGAGCTTAAATTATGGGAGCCCAAAAAGAATTTAATTTTTGCACTTTTTTCAGATTTTTGCTTGTAAGTTAAGTTAATTAAGTGAAACTCACCTCCGGAGATCGTGCAAACTCATATTACGCTTATTTAGGACCAAATGAAGGTATTAAAACGATCTCCAGCTTGCTGGGAGTTAATTCCTCGAAAAATTCTTATTCGACTGCCCTAATTGTATTGTAATATTTTCGAATTTTCGAAAAAGTGTCCATGTATGTTCGGTAAAATTTTTATGGCCAGTTTAAAAAAAGCAGTCCATGTACTCATTAAATATTACCGACATTTCGTAGAACGTACTTGTTAAAGTGCCCATGATATTCGTTTAAAATTTAAATCTGCAGTTGCAAGACACCTCTTCCCATTTACTCCACTTAAAGCAAAAAAAATTCCCAAGTGGTAATATTTCTCTCCCAACTCGTCGCAACTTCAAGAGATTATTTTTAATCAGTCAGCAAAAAAATTAATTAACTGTCCTTCCAGGCAACAACGGATTTGTACGGGAAATGTACGACCACGCATTCTGGGACGTCAGCAGCTGCCCCGGAGGCGGCAGGTGTATTTGCGCTAGCCTTGGAAGCCAAGTGAGTACAGAAATAAAATATATTTAATTTCATTTAATTGGCTAGCCTAATTGAAACATTTATCGGAAACAAGCACGTTTCGCCCTACAGGAATGGTTTAATTAGAGAATTTCTGTTTCAGCAACAACTTAACGTGGAGAGACGTTCAACATCTGACTGTTTTGACCTCAAAAAGGAATTCTCTGTTTGATGCGAAAGGTCGATTTCACTGGATGATGAATGGCGTGGGATTGGAGTTCAACCATCTCTTCGGTTTTGGGGTTTTGGATGCGGGAGCGATGGTTGCTCTCGCTAAGCAGTGGAAAACTGTTCCACCGCGGTTTCATTGTGAAGCGGGATCTCTTACCGAAGTTCTGTAAGTGTCAGATTCAGCTCGGAACGTAAACTCTACTGAAACTGAAGTAAATGTCTTGGAGCTTTCAAACAAAAGTAAAAGAACTTTTTTAATTACTATTTTGCACCTACGAGCAGTTGCCTGTTGACAGCAAATGATGCACGATAGAAGCTAGTTGATTAACTAAAATAAATTCAATTGAATTGCAGACTTAGGAACGAAGCCTTATATTATGACAAGTCGGACAACGGATTAATCGCCTTAATGGTTTTCGTATTGAATTTTACCAATACCAATTTTCTGCATATAAGTAACAATTTAGAAGTTAAAATACCACTCTTGGGTACCTCAGTGACATAGTTAATCAGAT
The DNA here is from genome assembly GCA_963583935.1 of Diaperis boleti. Classification (NCBI taxonomy): domain Eukaryota; kingdom Metazoa; phylum Arthropoda; class Insecta; order Coleoptera; family Tenebrionidae; genus Diaperis; species Diaperis boleti. The sequence continues at coordinate 51,231,408 of OY757249.1, read as the reverse complement.
TTTCAAAGTAAATAAAAAAAATCCGCACCCTTTACCTTTTTAACTATCTTTAATAGTATATTATTTATCTAGAACGAGAAGTGAAGTTTAAAGTACGAGCAAGTTGTTTACGGCCGAGGCGCCTAGCCGAGGCTGGAATTACTTGTGAGTACCTTTAAAAACACTTCTTCGTTCGAGGTAAATACAACGTCTTATTTCATACTGCAAGTTTAATGAACTAAGTCAAAATAAATGAAATGTTGTGTGTTTATCTCGCACAAATTATTCGTAATAATTAAATATGCGGGAACCAACATTCCCATAGTAACAAACGTTTGTCAAAAATGACAACGAAAAAACTGGGTCACGGTGAATGGTTTTGGATATTTTATGCGATTATTCCGTTTAAAATGGAGAAAATTGAGGTGCCTCAAGACATTGTAGATGAAGGAGATGACGTGAAGAACAATTTGATGCCACAAAAATGTCGGGAACAATGTAAGAAATGATTGACGTATAATTTTAAAGTACTAGGACTTTAAAATTTTTCTTTAAAGTACTAGGACGTTAATGTTCCACTTTTGGTATCAAAAATAATCCGAAAAATGTCACTTTAGATACAAGTATGAAATAAAAACTGTTTACATACAGTTCCACGCAAAATTCATAATTCTGTTATATTTATGTTTTCTTCAAAAATTCTCGGACAAATCAATTTTAATTTTTACAATGACACTTTTTAACCTAACAATTTATTTTTTGTAACAAAGTGAGTACCTGACATAAGAATTCTTCTGGAAAAACTTCTAATAAAGTATAAGAAAAACAATCCCCTTTATTAATAATTATTATTAATTAATAAATAATAATTTGGCGCATACCAGCACGTGTGTTAAACATTGTGTTGCCTATCCAGTGGTATCTGTGATATTCCCATTTCTACTTATTCGAATTCCATTCTTGATTTCGTCCAAATTGTTTGGTCCATTAATGTTTTAAAAGGTTTTTTTAATGAAATTTTATACCATAATAATGTATTATGGCAAGAAAAAAATCAGCTGTAAACGTAGACTGAAGTATCTTTATTTTAAACTAGCTGACCCGGCGAACTTTGTACCGCCTCAGAATCAATAAATGTTGTGGCAACTTATGAGCTGAATTAAAATTAAATTCATTTTTTTTTTTATAAAAAGATAATGCACACAACGCCATCTACTGGCAGTACCGGAACCAGCATACAATTCCATGTTCATTTTTGTTTCTGTCATGTATCAAAATAGCGTTATATACGGATTCCATACAAAATGTTTAAAAAAAAAATTTCTTTCATTTTTCTGACGTTTTAATAGTTATTCGCCCTCGAAAAAGTCAGTCAATCGAAAAATGTGTGTGGAGTCCACGCGCAACAGAAGTGAAACTTTGGAGTTTACTCCTTAAAAAACCATTTTCATTTTTAAACCCCGGTAAGACAAATTTTGGTGGCCGGCGTTATTTGTTATTGTTGCCCTGTACCAGGGGGGCTTTGTTATTGTCGTTGCCCTGTACTTAGCTCCCCCCCCCCCAAATCCAACAAATTAAATATCATCAAAATCGGTCGAGCCGCTCTTGAGTTATAAACCCAAGGGGCCCCTGGGCCTCCATGTCCATGTTTTAACAGTTAATCTGCTATTCGAGGCGGAGGCAAATCCTACAAATCAAAGATCATAATAATCGGTCCAGTCCAAGGGGGCCCCCTGGGTCCCCATGTCCATGTGAAAAATACTTAACGATCTATTCCCATACTTATCAAATATACAAAAAAAATTCATAAGAATCGGTCCACCCGAAATATCGGTACAGCCCAAGGGGGCCCCCTGCGCCCCCAGGTCTATGTGAAAAATAGCTTACCACCTATTTTCATACCTACCAAATATACAAAAAAAATTTCATAAGAATCGGTCGACCCGAAAAATCGGTCCAGTCCAAGGGCCCCCCCTGGGCCCCCATGTCTATGTGAAAAATAGCTTACCACTTATTCTCATACCTATCAAATATACAAAAAAAAAAATCATAAGAATCGGTCTAGCCAAAAAATTGGTCTAGCCCAAGGGGCCCCCTGGGCCCCCATGTCCATGTGAAAAATAGTTTTAAACCATCCCTGGATTATGTCGATCAGAACAAAAAAAAAGTTATTCACATCGGTAAAGCCGTTTTTGAGTTTTAGCGTGACATACGAACGGCGATTCATTTTTATATAATTACTAGCTGACCCGTCCCGGCTTCGCACGGTGATTTTATTTTATTAATGGCCGGTTTCACCAACATCGATTAACTTTAACTGATAAGATACGTTTGTTAAAACTATAGCAACAATTGTTCCTAACAGATGATTAAGTTTAACGGAGGTTGGTGAAATCGGCCCTTAGTATTTTATTTACTACTTTAATAATTTTGAAAAACCGTTTCTTAGTGAGCGCCCACGTGGTAAAATAAATAAGTAGTAAAATTTGATTGCAATCGGTTTAGTGGATTCAGAGATTAACCCTCCCATCACGTTACTCCCCTTAGAAATTGAATTTTGAAGAATCGTTTCTTAGTGAGCGCCTACGTGGTAAAATAAGTAAGCGTGCAAAGTTTCATTGCAATCCCTTCGATGGATCCGGAGATTTCGTGATGAGTCAGTGAGTGGTATTTGGATTATATATAATATATAGATATTTAGATTGCTAATTGGTTAATTTTAAATGTATAAGTAGAAAAATTACATATTTGTGATCCTCTTCCGCTTAAATTACTGGTTTGAAGCGTTCATTCGCTAGATACGACATAATCTGTGTATTAAAATTATCACTTGTAAACTTGTAATTAGACGAGAGCTTTAAAATTCGATTTGCAACACGAAAGCTGACTTAATTTCCCGACCCGTAGGGAAAAGAAATTTGTGACCTCGTAGTCACTTAAAAACGATAATTTCAGGAACTCGAGCTGTAATTCGGTAAAATCATTTTATGGATAAAATTGTAGAAAAACTAAGCGACTCGACATTTACCCGAATGACGAATATTGAAATAGTAGTTTTCGTAACTAGATATTTGAGCAAGTGAATAATCATCTCAAGAGATGTTGATACGATAATAATCAATCAAAGCCATCGATAGGTTGCGTTTATATAGAGTGAAATCGAAATATATACATGCGTATATTTAAACGGGTACACGATAAGATCGTATAGTATCAATTTCTCGATTTTTAGCCGATTACAAGAGTGGGGCACAACTCCCTTAAATCATCCCAGTTCCGACGTCTATGAGAGAATAATTTAAAATGCAGGTAAAAGGTCAAAAATCTGCTCGCACAAAAACTGAAGAAAATCATGAACTTGTCCCTGAAGCAAGTGACCTACAAGAGATGTTCAAAATTACGTGTAGATCTGTCGAATCCATATACTGTAATTGTACATTACGTGAAAAGGATATCCAGTACCTGAAATGGCTCCTGATGCTGTAACAGAATTATTTTACAACATGCGGGCAAAAATTTTGTCCATTTCGTGAAATGGAAAGTTAGTTTTTCCAGATGATAAAACTGTGGGGTCTTACAGCATCTGGACGCGGGAATTGTCCATTTCTTGTCATAGCTAATAACGTCCTGGAAAGTGGATGTCCAGTTCGCGTACCTACTGTATATTCAAATCTGCACGAACCAATATTTACGAATTAGTTTATAGTCATTATTACTTTAGTGGTCTTGGTTTGAGTCAATCGTCACTTGTGAAACAATATAATATGCTAGAACCAATTAATTTTATGCTAAATTTCACGATTATTATAAAATAAATCGATAAACACGATCCGCTTGTTCTAAAGATTTTAAAACTTTTGACGTTTTGAGGTTGAGTTGAGGTTGTAAAGTTGCCGTCTGTGAAAATTTGTTTTGTGGATCATTGAAATTGGTACCTCGCGTTTCGCGCTCGACCCCTTAAAGAAACATACTCCAAGAAGGTCATATTTCCCTGTACGTGAAACTCGAAATATGGTCAAGGCAGATTGAGTAAACAATTTGTTTTTTCGTGGCTCATTGAAATTGATGCATCGCGCTTCGCGCTCTACCCCTTAAAGAAACATACTCTACGAAGATCATGTTTAGCTGTACGTGAAATTCGAAATGTGAACAGGGCAGATTGAGTAACCGTTTAGGGGCTCATAGTTATCTCATGGATCGTTTAAAAATAAGATGTATTAGTAGAGTTTGATCATCTGGAGCCATTTCAGGTACTGGATATCCTTTTCACGAAATGTACAATTACAGTATATGGATTCGACATATAGATGTTTGAGCTCTGCGAAGCATGTTCTGCCGATTTCGCACACTTGGTGTATCTCATAGTACTAATCCCTGGATTTTCTTCTACGCCTTCGAGATTGCGACCTCGATCTTACGAAGTTCTCAAATTGTACAAAGGCTGTCTTCACACAACGTTTTCGTCTCCTTGTATATTCCCCGCCCCCCTCCCCCCCAAAGTTTCGATATTCCGCACCAATCGGCAGTTTCTCTGGGCTGCTGGAAGCAAGCAGCAAGCACTGTTATATTCAGCGGATGATACTGATGCGCCCGATTTTCTGAGTGAAAGGTATTATCTCCTTGATGCATTCCATCGGGTATATACCAAAAGCGCCAGTTCTACCAGTAGTAAACTACAGGCCCGGAAAGGGTGATCAATCCGACCGTCCACTTGCGCCGGCTATCGGTTTAATGATCCACAGCGGGGTGTGGGTGCCCCGGGTTGTAAGTGACGTTATAAAATGACGTTATCTACACAATTTTACACAGATAAGGTGGAAACTACCCGTCCCTTTACTTTTCTATAAATAAAGACTTGTACAAGAAAAACTAATCAGTATTGACTTATTTCTGTTTTCATCACAAAACCAAAAACTGTGTTGAGTAATAAAGAAAAAAGTTAATTATATTTGAAAATTTTAAATTTCGTTAATGTAGTTTAACAAGGCAGGGGTTAAAATGGAGATGTGCGAATAAAAGTTGTGCAGCTAAGCTCTACACCAATGAAAATGAGATGACTGTCTTAGGTAAGCATACAAAAAATGCGATTGTCAACAATTTTGAAATTTTTGTATGTTCTATAAAATATTTCGCATAGAGATCACATTATATTTTCGAATATTTTATTATTTCAAACCAAAATTTATATAAAAATAAACAGTGTGTGTATACCTATAAAAATAACTAACCAACTATATTGGCAAAAATCACGATCGTCAGAGGGCGCTTCAAAATGACAGTTGACAGTAGTTGACAGGTCAAATAAAGGAAAACAAATGTTATGTGCCATTTTTCATTAATTGTTTCTAATGTTTATTCACTTATTACTGCGAACTGTGAGAGAAAACTATGTATAACCTCAACAACAAAATTTAAACGAAATGGTTTTACTACAATATTTCACAATGTTTTCCTTCATTCGAAGCTTATAAAATCTAACACCAGAGGTCAGCCACTTTGCTGATTTTCGCCAATAAAAAAGATTACAATTTTTATCAGAAAAAGTCGATAAAGCAGGACATATCCAAAAATTTGAGTTTGTAAAATATGTATCATACCACTATAATAAAATTAAGTAAATTTTTCATATTTTTTTCTATAACCTAAAAAATTAAGGATTCTTCGCTTGTCTACCAGACGTATTTATCATCATTACGAACAAGCAGCAAAGAACCCAAGAAAATCATTGAATAAACCTTCTTTAATTCCGAACAGAAATGAACACAAGTTGCTTAGTTGATTATAAAGAGTAGGCCAGATATGTACCTACTTATCAGTACCACGCGTTGCGCCCTCCCGTAGAGGCAATTGGCGCAAATCGACCATGGGATTTTAGTTACCTGAGTTGGCTCCGGCGCAAAAGGACTATGACATTATTAAAATAATTATCAATCGGCGCATTCGGTCTATGCCCATTCCATCACACCCTGAATATGATAAATAGCCTGCCTGGCGATTCCTATCTTTTGGTATATATTTTCAAGGCGGCGTTCGAACTTCCTCTTAGCCTCAGCGCTCTCACCAGGTGGAATTGAAGAAGAAATCCTCGTAGCCTCTTTACAAACCATCTCGTTCAGGTGCAAGATGTCCACATCCCCCGGGACGTTCCTATCGAGCTTTACTCTTTGAAAGATATATGTATCAGTTTTAAAAACCTCATTCAATTACCTTTTTTTTTCCAAAAAGAATATAATACTTCAATATTTCACTTAAGAAAATGAAGTAAATATGTATAATTCATAGTACGTACACTTTTGCCTTTTGACAATCTCATGTAAGTGAATTTGAAGGAAAACATTTTCCAAGGATTTTAAATTCATTACGAATGTTTTCGAGAATGCAACTGCTGTAAATGTTCGTAAAGAAACGCCAAGAATTGTGTAAGAACTGTGTAGTCGGATGAAAAGTTGTGTTTGTCTGCTCTAATTAAAGTAGTTTTCTTGAAATTATGTTCTAAAGTTAATATCACAAACTGTTTTCAACTTGTCTTTATCCCCAGCAAGCGGGAAAAAAGAAAATGAAAAGAAGATTTGTAATTTATTGTGAGATGTATTGTTTTCTAGTAGCGGTACACGTAATTCAGCTTTATTAAATAAAATTTACAAAAAAGAATAAGACTGGTCGCACACAAAGCGTTTTTAACTAAACTTTTTTTTTTGTTAAATCACATAAAGCAGGAGATTTTACTTTTGCAGGAAAATCCCGTCGTCCAAATCCCTGATAATGAAAATCACTACTAACGCCTGTCAGGACGAAAACACCGAAGTGCGATATCTGGAGCACGTGCAAGCCGTTCTTACGGTTAACGCAAGCCGACGTGGTGACCTCGAATTATTTCTAACATCCCCGATGGGCACAAAATCCATGATTTTGAGTAGGCGTCAAAACGACGACGACTCCAGGGACGGCTTTACAAAGTGGCCTTTCATGACAACCCATACGTGGGGAGAATATCCCCAAGGAACTTGGTTGCTCGAGGTATTAAAGAATTTAAATTACATCATCTTTTGAGGCTTAATAAAAGATTCAAAATACATTACTTTTGAATAACAAAAATTACCTGTGGTAAACTGTATCACTAAATAATTTGTTTATGATTGCAGGCAAGTTTCAACTCGCAGGTTCCCCAAACGGGATTTGTTAAAGAATGGACTCTCATGCTGCACGGCACCAGAGAACCACCATACACAGAACTATCAGTTTTAGATCCGCACTCAAAACTCGCTATAGTAAAAAAAGCGCATGAAAACCGAATGAAGATGTAACTTACGACATTCCTTTACATTTAAGTTACTTTGAGGTTGATTTTTATAATTTCGTAAACATATTTCCAACGGTTGTACATTATTATTTATTACAATTTCATAAAGGTCAATATATTTTTAGTAGGAAGTAGTGGTATACAAATATTAACAAATCCTTCAATCTCTAACTGTACTGTAATATAAGTATGTGATTATACTTTACATAAGTATATGATATAAACAAATTTATTGTATTTTATTTTTACAAATGTTATACAATGACCAGAGCTTATATTTTGTATAGGTATTTCCTAATTTATAAACTATTTGTTACAGTGCAATCTATCAACACAGATAAATTTGTACAAAGGTATGAACTGTTATTTGCTCGCTTCAGCTGGCTGACAAATGTAAATAAAATTAGACTTTAACCATTTATTATTACTTTAATTTAACAATAAAATTTTGTTTACTTTTGAGCGTGTTTGCAAGCCATCCCCTGCCTACGAATATCAGTCAAACAAAATATAACTCATGCGTCAAAAAAATATAATTGTGAAGCGGAAATTTTAAAGTCTGATTTGTTACGCCAGCTTTATTTTGTTGGGATCAGGTGCTGGAAACTTCGCTGTTACTTGAACGACGTTCCAGTTTAGACTAACTTTATTTACAACATGTACAAAAGTCTACGGTAATGTAGATAACCCACTAAACATCAAATTCACCGGTAACAAAACTCACCCGTGTCAACGTAAGCAGACGCAACGACTCCAAGATGACCGCTTTCTGCATTCCAGCCGCAAGGGTCTCTGCTGGTTTACAATTACCAAAACGACGAGCTTCACTGAATAACCTGAGTACATTCTTCTAAGTTCAAAGAGCAGGTCTTGATATTTTGTCCGCTTTTCCTCCTCCTTGACGCAGATGTTATTTTCAGCAGGAGCCGAAAATTCAATAACAAACATCTGCTTGGAGGAGTGGTCCAATAGAACCACGTCAGGCTTATTCGCTGTTATCTGCCTGACGGTGGAGAACGAATAGTTCCAATAGATTCGCCATCTTTCGTTCTCCACAACGAACTCAATATCTTCCGGGACATAGGGCAGCACTGGTGTCTGGTCTATCGCATAATGTGGTCTTAAATGAAACTGCATACACCGGGCATGCCGCCAATATATGCATTGCTGTTTCAGGAGCCCTGTGACAAGCCCTACAGCTCACATTCGGCACCTCTATACCCATCACGTGGCTACGATAGAGCAACGTGTTAATTACACCATCTTATACAGCGCAAATGAATCCCTCAGTCTCAGACTTGGCTCTCGCGGCTAAACATTTCTTTCGTGACTTATTTGCCTTATTCGACACTTGTATAATAAATAGCTATGTACTTATTGTTGTATCATATTAATTTTCATTTTTTTTTTTATTTTAAATCATTCTTTTAATAAAAATAAAAAGTATATTTTCTTTTGTTCACCATAAATTATTATTATTCAAATGAAATACATTTTGTTTTGTTTATCTGAAATAATAATGGACGTATTCTGAGACAAAATATAGAGGAAGACTTATGCGAAAATACAAGGGCAAGTAAGGATAGAAGATGGGTGCGCGAGTCGGTGGAAGCCCTGGAGTGCACGATTTGGCAACACTGCTTGTATTTGGAGGCGCAGAACGATCTCTTACTATAAAGTTACTAGTAACTTTATCTTACTACTAGATACGTTGCAAAGCAATAATGCTTAAAGCCAACATGAAGTCACTGTTGGGTTCAATATTATGCAGCCAACTATGCAAGAAGGAACAATTATTAACAAAGAAAGCCAACTCACCGCCATGTTTCCTTCTACGCAAACAAAGAAAATGATCGTTACAAACGTAGCGTCCCCTTAACCCTCTCTCATTATAAATTTAATCAGTTATTCGGACCGTTATAATACAAACTTTCTGAAACTGGACAGGTGAAATCCAGGTGAACCCCTCCTCGACTGATATAAATATGTATTGAAATTTCAAGTTGTACCTTTGTTTAGGACCAGAATCGGTCTGGCGACAATACCTTATACCCGAACTATAAACAGCTGACAAAGAAAACTAACAAAAATTGAAATAACACTAACACAGATCAACACAAACGAAATAACAATTATTAACAAAACTGCGTGCGAAACTTTGATGCAACTTAAATAATTTGGGAACTCTCTCCTAACAGATCTGAACCACTTGTCTCAACACCCTGCGGCATCCAAGTTCTCTCGTGGAGGCGACGGTCGGCAACCCATTTAGTGCCCAAGTGTTGCAGGTCTTTACGCACAACAGTCCACGTGGACTTGATTTACAGATGTCAAAGTTGCAGGTTATATTATTTATTTCGCTAGACTGTTTTTAGCCTGTCTCTGTCTATTCCACAATCGTTGAATATTTCATGTTAGAAACGTATTTCTGTACCTCTATCGGTTTGAAAACCAGTGACTCGCCTACTTCAAAACTGTAGATTGCCCGAGTGAGTGCGAAAACCAGCGAGCACAAAATACAAAATAGAGCGGCCTTGCGCGGCTCTCATACATGGGCGGCCTGAAGCCAGGTTCCCCTTCTCTTGTGTGTCCCAACCGCCTCCCAGCGCATAAAACTTAACGCATACAAAATTAGGCTATACATTGCGGCATAACTACTTCAGAAATTATATCGCCTACCACAGTCTACTATTCACTACTAAATTTCGAAAACTTGGGAAGAAAAAGCGCGCAAATAATATGCAGCTGAAAGCAAAACTGTAATGAACAAACCAATGCAAAAGACAAACAAGAGTGAGGATAAAACGGCTTCGCTCGGCGCTGCAAGGCGACTCTATTATTATTTTGTGCTCGCTAGCGAAAACAGCCTTTTATGAAATTTATTTTCGTCCTGATTTTTTATTACTTTCATTGTCAAACTGCTAATAAGGAAACCGTTTTACTTTGCTTACTTTTACTGTGCTCTAGTTAGTGCAGATTCTGCAACTTTCAAATAAATTCACATGTTAATCTTGTAAATTTTGATCGAAATCACAGATCAGTAAATAGGGTGAGTCAATAGTGCGAGGACGGAAGATAGTGGCTTTACAAATGGAAATAAAAAAATGTTTTGATGTCACATCTCTATATACAGGGTGGAAAGTTTAATTGGAATAAATTCAGTATCTTCACTGCAATTGATTTTGCGAAAAATTCCTGAAATACGTCGATTTTTGTTTTTAAATTACCACTTTTTAGCCTGATCAGCTTTCTTTTGTTTTTACTCAGGGGGCTGTAACCACCCTTAGGTTTTTTTTTTTTCAAATGGGAAGATGATACAAACGGTGAGTCCTGAATTGTTCAAATGTACTATGTATATGTGTGCGTGTACTTTTGGTAACAGGACGGGGAAGTTAATCCCTAGATCCACTAAACCAATTGGAATTAAATTTTGCACACTTACTTATTTTACCACGTAGGCGCTCACTAACTCACGTCATCAGTATTTTTTTAACGGCAACCTATGTTTTTTATTTTACATTTGAATAGAGTTTTTTATTCTGTTTTCAACGTTGTCAAATACTTAATAGGTTAGATAAGGAAAAAATGAATTGGTACAAAATAATTGTTTGAGATATCCAGATTCAAAATTAATACCATCCAAGAGAGCTGCAACCCCTTCACCGCCAAAGTATGTCAAATACCCCGGCAGCCTAGCCTTTAGCGACCGTTACCGCCCGAGATGGATACGCTAGAGGGAGCTGGCGGAAGTTTCGGTGGGAACCAGGAACCACGCTTGAAAGGGCGGCACTGGGCACTGCTTCCGTTGAAGTTACACCACGTTATTTTGTTCGCTAAATCCGCCATTTTGTTAAAGCATAGTTATATCTCCACCGTTGAGCTTCCTTTTGTTTAAAAAAGTTGTACGTGTTCGTTCGACTTCGAAAGGGAGATCCATCTCGCGCAGGTTCCAGCTTTTGTTTAGTTCGAGTCAGTTAAATTTCCACCGTCGCGTCCCCAAGCCAAGTGAGGTGATTGTATTCCTGGAAATAAGGTAACCATTTGCTCTATATTTTTCTTCCGACTCGCCGTCCGGTGAGGCCAGGGAATTGACCGACGTTTATTCCATGTGCATATCGGAAATCTTTAGGTAAAACCATCCCAAATTTTACCGTTGGCCCGCCATTTTGGACGCTAGGACGTCATAAATCTCGCCATCTTGAAAATGGAGTCGTTCCTACTTTGCACCTACATGTCTTGTAAAGAATGCTAGCCTTTGTTTAAAATAATGTTCACTATTGCTACTGGAAGTATTCCGTGAGCCCCTGAATTTCGTATCAGTTGCCTTCAGCCCTTCTTTTCTCTGCAGTAGCATAAATTATCAAGCTGATGAGTCACAGGCACCCCGAATAACTTGCTAAAATCGTTGTTGTAATTTGTTTTAGTTATTGTTGTCAATTTCAGAAAGTTCCAATGTGTTGTTGACTTCTAGTTACAGGGCTCGCGCGTTCAGTTCAAAACAAAAGGATTCTCTAATTTAAATTAACTAGATTGCCACTCAGATAAATTTGTTAATAACTACCTTTGCTTTCGCTATGAGGCCGACAGCAGTTTGCGGTTGTTACAAAGCTCTTTTGTCTCTGTTGACTTGAATTAACCAACACTGAGTAAGAACCGATGAATAAAGGGCAAACAGCGGCAAAAAGCCACGCCGAATGTCAGGAGTTCTGAAAAAGTGCCTTATCGTTGTTTTGCGGCCCCTTGCGATTTCTTGTCGTTCCCTGTTAACTGACATCTAGCGCTTATTCGACACCGTGGAAGCCAAAAATCGGTTTTTAGTGTAGTTGGTGCATGTTTGTAATGTTTGTAGTTACGTTGCGCCCCGTTACGTGTTGCGCCCGCTGATGTCATCGCATTGTATCCGTGTCCAAATGGCTTTCAAACCAAACGTTGCGTTACTGTATATTTTATTACTATGTTGTGTGTCCGTACATGTTTCGAATCAACAGACCGACCAAAGAGCATACATTGTTGTAGTTGTTGTTGCAATACTGCTGTCGAGATTTTATACGGTCCTAGTCGTGAATACCTGCTTTCTGGGGTCATTTGTCAAACGGGGATTGGTTTCGAACTTGCTTGACATGTCCTCCTGGGGATTGCAGGGTAAAGCGAAGTGGAGTCACTGTTAACTTCTGAGTCAAACTTAGGTTGGAGTTTGCGGTATGGATTCGGGCTACTAAACAAATTGCTTGCTTTATAAATGGTCCCCGAGGGAAGTGCCGCTAACTTGGACTGGGTTTGGACAAGCCTTCAGAAAGACCAACATAACTATGTCTAGGAAAATTCCGTAATAAACTCATTTCTCTTGGTCCGTTGGATGTACAAGTTTGCCCCCATGATAGTAAACTCTCTACAATCTGGCCCCACTGACAGACAATTGTCTTGGTCACTTCGCTTTAGTCTTTCCATTGGATCTACCTGTGGTCCACCACTCTCCGTCTTACATGCACCCCACTTAGATAACTCCACGCGTTTCAATATTCTTGTGTTTCCCTCTCAGATGTTTCATGGTATCCGTCGGTTGTAAATTCCTGTAAACTGCAAAAGCTCAAGGGTGGAATGTATTTAGCTGATCTAACCTCACTCATCATGTACCGCAGGATTGTTAAATTGTATTATTGTTTATTATTTTTCTTAAATTGTTACTCTGTTGAAACCATGTAAAATTGTCCGTTGTTATTTATTATTTGGAATCATTATTGTTAACATTATGAAATCGCATGTGTACCAACTTAATTCGAAGACACCAGAAATTGTTAACCACAGTACGCAATCACTAAACTCAAGACACTTCAAGTTGTTAAAACTGAATAAACATTTTAAACCATAATTTTTGTGTTATCAATTTACGCTCCACTCCTGATAAGCTCTCGCCATGTATCCAAAGAATCTGGGGTTTGTTTTGTTGGGTAAGTTTGAATGTACCGCCATTGCTTGTCTTGTCAAAAATAAACACAACGTAGGGTTCTGCTTTTTCTTTCATTGTCTGACGATCACTGGCCAACCTTTTCAATTTCGCGGTTTGTTTCAAATTTTCGGCGTTATTTCCACGAAGTTTTCCCAAGAAGATGGAAGAAGAGCTCCAATAGAATGGCAGGCTAGGTCCCCAGATCGAACAGTATTTCTATGGTTTTTTCCTTAAATTCTGATAAAATTAGCTGTTAATTTCTTGAAATTTTACTAATTTGAAATTTAATGCCGTTTTTATTCATTTTTTCCTTATGTAACCTATTGAGTATTTGATAACGTTGAAATCATAATAAAAAACTCTATGCGAATGTAAAATCAAAAACATAGGTTGTCATTAAAAAAATATATATTGATAACGTCATAACTGTCAAAAAAAAAAGTGATAACGTTGAAATCATAATAAAAAACTCTATGCGAATGTAAAATCAAAAACATAGGTTGTCATTAAAAAAATATATTGATAACATGCTATTTAAGTTTTATTTCCAGCGCAAATACTAACGGAGTTACTGAATTTATTCCTTACTTAATTTCCACACTGTATAAAAATTAATCCCTATTTTCCTTGGTCACGCCATCACTTGAGAACGGCTGGACCAATTTAGCAATTTTTTTTTAAATACTCCTTTAAGTTCGAGGAAGGTTCTTATGAAGTAAAACATGGACAGGGAGGGGCTCGGAGGGCCCCCTTGGGTTTATAACTTAAGAACGGCTGGACCGATTTTTATGATCTTTGATTTGTTGGATTTGTCTCCGCCCCGAATAGCAGAATAACTATTAAAACATGCACAGGGAGGCCCATTTGGTTTATAACTCAAGAACTGCTGGACCGATATTTATGTTCTTAGATTTGTTGGATTTATCCCCGCCCCGAACAGCAGAATAACTATGAAAACATGGACAGGGGGGCTCAGGGGGCTCCCTTGGGTTTATAACTCAAGAAACGACTGGACCGATTTTTATGATCTTTAATATGTTGAAATACAATAACAAAGCCCCCCCTGGTACAGGGCAACAATAACAAATAACGCCGGCCACCAAAATTTGTCGTACCGGGCTTTAAAAATGAAAATCGATTTTTAAGGAGTAAACTCCAAAGTTTCACTTCTGTCGCACACGCAAATTTTTTGATGTTATCTCGAGAACGGATTGACTGACGTTTTTTCGGGGGCGAATAACTATTAAAACATCAGAAAAATGAACGAAAATTTTTTTTCATACATTTTGTATGGAATCATTATGGAATCCGTATATAGCGCCATCTTTGATACATAACAAAAATGAACATGGCGTTGTATGCTGGTTCCGGTAATGCCAGTAGATGGCGTTGCGTGCATTATCCTTTGACAAAGAAAACTGAATTTAATTCAGCTAAAAAGTTAACACAACATTTATTGATTCTGAGGCGGTACAAAGTTCGCCGGGTCAGCTAGTACATATATAATACATACATACCATAAAAACTGCATTGACTAAAATTTTTTTCAGCTATATATATTTAGTGTTTCACTATTCCAGGATCACTCAACTTATTGGCACTGTAGCACTGATTCAAAAAGAAAGGAAATCGAGAGGGAGAAATGTGGGAAACTGGTAGACAAAAAAAATCAAATTTAAATAATAAACAAAATATTGAAATACACCTAAATAAAGAAGATAACAAATTAAATAAAAAAACAAACATATTCAGCCTTATATTTAAATTGAATTTTCTTTTAACTTCTGTAACTCTTGTTTATAAAACTCGTAGGTATGCCCATCGACTTGTCGCTTATCGGATACGTAATTAGTAAACGACATTTCTTGCCAGAATTTTGTGATTTCTTGCATTTCAACTGGAGCTGACAAAACCTCACAAACAGAACCTGAATTTATTACAGAATACAATTGTCTGATCACAGGTTCAATGTAGTCTTCCCTTTTATTAAGCATATCCAGTGAATCTACAATTTAAAAACATAAGAGCTCATTTAAAGTCATTTTTCTTAAACCATACATTTTTTGTTATTCACATCCAGAGACTCCAGTGATGACGACATTGATTGCAGTTTATTCCCGATAATTTTTGTCCGCATATGGTCAAAAATAATGTTTTCTGCTGAAGAAAATGGTGAGTCTATTAAAGAAGTTACCATGGCTAAATCATTAGGGTCCAGCTTTATATAAGAGGGAACGATAGTATTGCAAATGTCACGATAAAAAATATGCAACTCCCTACAATAAGACCAATGAGCAAACATAAGAAATACGTAAATTGAAATTATTATCATACTTATTTTTAAATTTTCTATTATATTCCAGTGGAAACTCGGCAAAGACCTGCACTTCTTGAGAAGTAACCTCCTTTGTGATTTCAGCAGCCCAATCTAAATTATGAACACATGGAATTAAAGCTCTAACGCATGAAGAAGTCTCTTCGCGGTTTCTCCGAATGTCTTCAAAAACTTTGAAAATTTGACATACCAAATCTTGTACATTGGTAGACTTTTCCACCTAAAAACCCTCAATGTTGAAATTAATTTTTGCAACAACATCCTGGCCTACCATTTCTTCTTTAACCTGTCTGATTTTAAAATTTAACAACTCTATGTCATTACCACCTTCGCCTTTCCTCGCTGAATTAATATCCTGGCGTAAAAAATTATTAGCGCCATTTATATACGCTTGCTCGATTTGTGAGTCTAGCCTGATTCGTGTTTCTTCCCTATCTCTCGACCGATTACACAACTGAAGCTGTACATAACAGTTGAATATATTATTTTTATTTACAACCAAAATACAACTTACCAGAATTTCCTCTTTCTTTCTTTTAACGACATCATGCAATTTCTTTTTCAACAATCGGCATTTCTCCTTCTCTAGTTCGCCCTCAACATGGACGAAAAACAACTCAGTTAGATCAGGCTTACCAATGGAGTTATTTGTACTATAATTTATACGTTAGTAAATCTTTGGAACGGTATCACAATCCATACCTGATCAGATTGTTACATTCCATTAAGGACACGCTCATTTCCCGAAACAAATCCTCAAAAATATTTCTGCATTGAGACACTATCAAATACCTGCTATTTTGGTGTAATAAAGTTGTTAAAAGTTCTTTTACATGTTTGTGCCCGCGAAGTTTCTCCACCAAAACGAAACTTTTATCTTTGGTCTCAACTCTGGACTCTGACAATGACTCTAAAGTCCAGATCTCCTGCTCTGGTGTTTCTGATAAAAACATTTCTAACTCGTCAGAAATGTTTATACACTCTGCAGGCAATATGCCTAAAGATTCTCTATTAGGCTTTGCCTTAATCGTATTGATGGGAGTTTCTTCCCCTTGAAATTTTAGATGCCTACATACTCCCGGAACTTGTAGTGAATTAATGTTCTCCTTATTTGCATAACTAGGTTTTTTACAACTTGGTGCTATGTCAGTCAACACTGTTGACATATTTACGTATTGAGAGATTGTATTATTTTTAGAGTATTTTGAAGCTTTAGGAGTTCTAGTTGATGTTTTTAATAAACGTGAGTTTTTATTGGACTTGGGCAAAGAAATTGTCTCGGACAATTTTTTTAGTTTTTCGGCGCATTGTTCCAATGTTTTCTGTAAGACAAAAAAAATTACCATACTGACAGAAAACATATTTAATTCCTAAATTAATGAAAACTAGTTTATTTTAAACCATTTGAAACTCTCGAGTTGAACGAATGGAGAGTATAAGTCGTAAGCCGAATTTTGTAACCACAACGCGTTGTGAATAAATTTAAACACGACTTTTCGACCACCGGTCGAAGTGAAATACCCACAACACGAATAATAAATAAATCAAAGCTCTCTTCATCTTCATTTGTACTGGACATTAAACAAATAAAATAGTAACTCAAATTGATTTTCCTCTTGACTTGTTTCTTTTTTTTTAATTGCTAACTTATAGACTATGTAATTATAGCTATTTATTACACAAGTGTCTTGCTTGCTGGAGTGGCTAATTTTTCTTGAGTGACTTATTTGCTGTTAAGACACGTGTGTAATACATAGTTTTATCCAACACCTCCTTCTGTAACAGTTCTTAAAACATTCTTCAAAACCCAAAAAAAAATCGACGTTCATTTGACGTTCAAGACCGTTGGCTTATATGAACTGGTTGCTATGACAAATTAGAAAACCGTTGAATAATTATTATGGGTTCATAAGCCACGTGTGTCTTATAGACCTCATAATACATTCAAAATCTGCATTATTATGACTTCATAACAGGTGTTGGATAAAAAAATAATTGTGGTTGAAAAGACAATTAAAAGACATTTCAAATGACATGTTACTCAACCCCTACTCACTATTTAAAAAATAGGGGTCACTCCTGCTCAAATCTCTTTTCCTAAAAAGTTATTGAAGGTGTATAATGTAACAGTCATTAATTTGGGATAATAATTAATTTGTTCCTTGGACACATGGTATCCAAGGAGATGAACCAGCCTGTACATGATATTTAAAAAAAGGAAAGGAAAAAGTGTATACCAGTCTTCCTGGTAAGGACTTTCCAAAATATAGAACTATATTAAACTTACAGTAATTTCATCCCCATTTGCACTTGCTTCCATTTCCACAGGCGTTAAATTCCTGGCCAATGCTAGAACATCTTGGGAATTCTGAATGTCCTTCTTTATCATCTGTGACTTCCTCTCTAGAAGGAACTTTTTGTTAAGATTCTCTTTAACTCTTTCTTTAATGCTATCAATGTGCACATCTAAAAGAATCCATTAGTTTTTTATAACAAGAATAAACAGCTACACACATGCAACTTTATTTGTTTTCAGGGCTTCATCTATTTTCACTTCCTGTTCTTTTATCATTGATTCTAATTTTTTCTCTTGCTTTGAAAGCTTCACTTTTTTCATATAAACCTGAATTTCTTTAATTGGATAAGGAAATTGATCCTATAGAACAAATACAAGTAATTATATTATGTTCTAGTCTTTGTTTTACACTACCTGTTGTTCTAAAGGCTTCTGTGACAATCTATTCACGAGAATGTTACGCTTTATATTTTGTATTTCTTCACGGGGATTTACATTTGAGATGAGCTGTTCCCATATAAAGGCAGTTGTTGGATTACAGATTCTAGAAACAAATGTGTAGGTATAATCAATTATTTTTATTTGAAAGACATACTTTGGCAAGTCTGAAGGAATATCGGCATTATAACCCATTTTTCTCAGCCATTCTTCTACTCTCTCCTCGATCGACATATTAAACGATTTTGAAACTAATAAAAATAAATAAAGCTTCGGCGAAGAGGAACCACAACAAAAACTGTTTTTTAGATTCAAACTTTGACATTTTTGTTTTTGACAGTTGCGCATGCGTGGATTGTACTCTTAGCAGCAGTTCCCAAACATTTCTACAGTGACAAGAGGCGACAACTAATAAATAAATAAATATGTCTTTAACAGTGACGATGCTTTTCACTAAAAGGGTTTATTTCCTATTTGTGTGGATATTTAATAATTCATTAGCGAGACTTTGTCATTTTGAAACAAAAAGTATTAATGGAGTTATTTTTTAAAAGTTGACAACCTCTGGACGTCAAAAATAAACATAACCGTACTTTTCGGTAAATTCATAAATCTCGCTTTTGTTGTTTTAATTAACGATCAAACACTTTTTCTTAACATGAATGAAGAAAATGAACCCATGGAGGTCAACGCTCAGACCGACAGTTCCAGTTCTGATGACGACGAAGAAGAGAAGGTATGCCTTCTCAAAATTATTACCCCCCATAATTTTTTTATAAACATAATATTGTAGGCTCTTCTTAGTAAGGCAGAAGAGTTGGAACGTCAAATTTCTGAAAACAAGTATCTGTACAACGCACATGATGAACTCGTGAAATTGTACCGACGACTGGGTGATCTCACATCTATGCGTCAGGCATATGAGAGATTTCATGAGTATTTTCCTTTGACTCCAGAAATTTGGCTCTCTTGGATAAACGTAGAGAAGCAAGTGGCTGTTTCAGAAAATGAAGTTAAGGGAGTTTATGCCTTATTTGATAAGGCAGTTGAGGATTATTTGTGTATGTAACACTTATTTTAATATTGTATGTATATGTGAAGGGTACATAAATCTCATACAACCTCATTTTGACATCATGACAAATTTTTCCAATAATGTCTGTTGTAGAAGAAACTTTGACAAAAAACATTAATTTGCGTAAATCAAACGATCAAATTTGTAATAATTATAAACCCTTAATATTATAGTGTTAATTAAATTAATATTATATTATAATTTATTTTGTACGACATTTATGTGGCCAAAACTGTACAATAGCGTGCACAGTACCATTTTGTCAAAATTTAAAAACATTTTTCTAAATTACCTCAACCGCTATTGAAACACTGCCATTGATTCATCATGGCAATTGGCAGATGTGACATAACTTATTTGGTAATTTTACTTGGATTTTACGCAGATTAATTTGACGGCTTTATGCAGAAAAATCAACAGGAGAAGCCAGTGTGGTATGGATCGATTCTGCAAAAATAAAATAGCCCTTCCTCTATTCAATGGTGATGATAACTCATGGTCCGATTCTGCATAAAGCCGTCCAATTAAACGTCAAAAAACAAAGCTACTCTAACCTAAAAAGGTAATCAAGATCTGTCAATATGTCAACAGGGAGGGGTGCCAATCCATTTTATTTCTTTCAAGATAAATGAGTCACCTGTTATTTAAAAGAAGCACAGTGCTTATCGTAATAAAGAGCCTTGAAAAAACATTGAAATTAGCAATCTTAGAAGTTGCATTGTTTCATCTTAATCATCTCGGCACAATCTTTCTCATGCAACAGCAGTTCTGCTCTTTTACATTCATATTTCTCTTTCAACCAACATCTTATTGTATTATATAGGGTGGCATGGATATACCTGCAATAAAAAATAGATAACACAAAAAGTTTTGAAATACGGTTTTGTCAGTAAATTCGCCTCGGTTGCAATGAAAGCAAAGCTTATTTTTCGAAAATGCAGTAATAGTACTTCAAGAAATAGCGTACAAGTGACTGTGGGATAATCAAAATTTTGAAAACTGTTGGAGAGATCGGAATGGTGCAATTGCATTGCCCCACTCGTTCATCAATGTTTTTAATTGTGTGACAAATACTATGATATCGCGTTGTGATGCTTAATGCATTATCCATTTATTGTATTTTGTAACGGATATTTAAATTTCGCCATTTTGAAATAAAAATCACTACAGGTGTTACGGAGTTTGTTTCACTTGTAGTACTTTGCACCGAGTTGTTCAGGGCCGGCGTTTGTTGAACGGACGTTTTTAGGGCGTTTTGCTCTGAAGGCTGTATTTTTAAGAAAAAGAAATCACTTTCATAATTTAGTGTTGTACAGTTACGGCCACGGAATTTTAGCCGTCACTTATCATTTATTGTCATAAGATGTAAGCCGACCCTTAGGTATTCGTAACCTAACGCTCTACTATTTCAAAGACTTGTCATTTTGACACTGACTCACTCGCATGAAAACACTAACGTGACAAATTTTTAGATTTCAATTTCAAAAAGTCAATCATAATGACAATAATGCATGGACTACATCCATTTTCTTTTAATTGACATTAAAGTGACGGCTAAAATTCCATGGCCGTGACTGTACTTGCTTATGTGGTTAAAATTATTACAGGCATTTGCATGACATCCTGTATATTATATCATTTTTGTATTATTATTTCATTTAGATTTAGGCTCTACATTGTGAAATCAAGTCAAGTTTCAAAGGTCCCAATCTTAGAAATGTTTAATTAAAATTTTAGCGTCTGAAAATTGAAGTTTCAAAATCTTTATCTTTCAATTTTGTAATCAGGTAATTTCCTAATCCAGAATCGTGATTAAATTATTTATTATTATATTAATTTTTATATTAAATTCTTTCAATCAGTGTAAGTTCAATGTATGTTAATTATTTCACCTCGAATATACACGAAATTCATCATCATGAAATCATGATTATTTCCTTCATCCAACGAAAAAATTATAATTACTATGGTTTCTGCCCATTTTACAGCGATTAATTGCATGTCAAAATTTTGCCGCGGTTAAAAATGTGTCAAAATTTAATCGCTTCTGAATTTATTAGTCACTGGGCTTACAACATGCGAAAACAGTGTGAAATATCACAAAATTTATTATTTATTCAGGAAATAATCATGCCGAATATCCCGCGTGCATGAAAACAACCTGATTAAATTTTGACGTTTTTGTCACAACGTTTTGCTTTAAGAAATATTTCTCGTAAATTTTCCACCCAAAATCCCTCCTCATGCTACGCATTCGAGATTTTGTTAGGTGGAAAATTTACTCGACATATTTCTAAGCAAAACATTTTGACAAAACGTCAAAATTTAATCGGTTATTTTCATGCACTTGGGATATTACTGTTGATGAAATACTAGGTACTTTAGTATCTTAGGTAAATATTTTGTTAAAGTCAATATTTTTCACTCGGTATTTCAAGTAACAATTTGAACATATACGTGGCATTTGTTCCTTGATCTATATTATAATTTTAAAAATAAGAGGAATCCATATGTACGATTTTGACTCTATGAAATTTACATTAGTATTACATAAATTCTTCAACAGAACTTCACCTCTTAGGTTATTTCTAAAATCGTAAAGTGGATGAGGGAACAAGCGTGATTTGGATTTTCAAATGCAGATCGAAATTTGTCAGTTGAGACATCATAGCGATATAACCTTGTATTCTAAGTTTGAACACAAACTTCGTCATTATTTTAATGGGAATATTAACGACAGTATTTTGCAGCTGTAAACTTATGGATCGAATACGCCCAGTACTCAATCGGTGCTGGCGACTTAGAAACCACCCATCAGATAATAGAAAGAGGCCTAACAGCTGCCGGATTACACACAGCTGATGGTTCTCTCCTATGGGACACCCTTAGAGAACTGGAGCTGGCGCATCTAAGTTTAGCAGAAGAAGGTACAGACCAATGGAAGGAGCAAGTTTCTAAACTAGTCGAAGTATATCGGCGACAACTCTCCGTTCCACTAGTTGACATGGAAAAGACTTACAAAGAATGGAAGGATTGGATAGAACGGCTTCCTGAAGAGCATAAAATCAAAACAGAACCCATCGAGTGGGGATATAAAAAGGCCTTAAAAAATTTAGAGACGTACAAACCGTTTGAAGAAAAACTCCAAATTGCAGAAGATGAAACGGAGCTCCTCAAGATATATAAGGACTACATTAAAGTTTTATCAGATCCATCAACCATACTGTGTGTTTATGAAAGGGCGGTGGCGCATATGTGTTTGAACATTAATATTTGGTTAGATTATTGTTACTACGCGTTGAAGTTGGGCGAACCTGCTGAAAAAGTTAGTAGTCGTGCGTTAAGGAACTGTCCATGGAGTGAAGAACTGTGGGTAACAAGACTGAGAATTCTTGAACATCTCAACAGAGAGGAGAGTGCAGTTCTGAGTTGCTTTGAGCAAGGGATGTCAAACCTGAGCGGGAATCCCGGAATCGAACTTTGGTTATCATACCTCGAATACATATGCAGAAAATCCGACGACAAAGAAAAGTTGTACAAAACATTTGACCAAGCTCTTGAACAGCTACATTACCACAATGAAGGTCTTGTGAAAATCACCAAATGGTATGCTAGAATTCTAGCCAAAAATAGTGACATGCCAGGTGCCAGAAAGCTTTGGAAGAACGTTTTCAAAAATCCACAAAATAAAACTTGCGCAAATATTTGGCTGGAATTTGCTAATTTAGAGAAGCAGTATGGGGAGCCTACTCAGCTGCGAAATTTGTTTCAGCGAGCTTTGACCAGCTGTAGTGACTGGCCTCAGTATATAGCAGAGGAATGGTTGGCATTTGAAAGAGAAAACGGAACGTTGAGTGATGTTATAAAGTGCATAGAAAAACGTAATGAAGTTGTGAAAACGGAACAGCAATTGCCACCACAAACAGAACAGGAGCCAGCTACCAAGAAAGGTACGAAACGTAAACTCGAAACTGTCCTAATAGAGACGGAACCTAAGAAAACAAAAGTTGAAAATGATCATCTACCACGAAGAAAAGTGGTGAGAGATCCAACGATAACAGTATTTGTTAGTAACCTTCATACTACAGTCAATGAGAAACGGCTAAAGAAGATGTTCCCAAATTCCGTCAATATCGAAATCGTCACAGATCGTCAAGGGCACTCCCGCTGTTATGGTTATGTGCAATTCAGTATTGAAGAAGAAGTGATGCACGCGTTAGCAAGAGACAGAGAACTACTAGATGGCCGTCCGATTTTCATCTCAAACTGTAAACCAAGCCGAGAGGAAAGAAAATCCGGATTTAAATATTCACAAGAATCCGAGACCAACAAACTCTTTGTTAAAGGCCTTCCTAATGATAAGAATGAAGAAGATATAAAAGCCATTTTTGAAGGCTTTAGTGTCAAAGACGTCAGGCTTGTTCGACGGAGAGACGGACAATCTAAAGGTTTAGCATACGTTGAATTTTACGACGAAGAAAGTGCAAAGAAAGCGTTGAGCAAAACGGATCAATTAAAAATTGGGGAACATACCATTACGGTGGCTATAAGTGCACCTCCCCCAAAAGCACCCAACGTACCTAAGTCTTCGACACCGGTGCGTCATGCGAGAAGTAAACTGCAGGTGCCGCTCGTTCCAAGAGCTCTTCAGGTTAAAAGTGGGAGTAATGCCAGTAACGGAGAAGCAAAGCCGGTTCAAGGGAAAAGTAATGAAGATTTCAGGAGAATGTTACTTAATAAATAAAATGTGTATGTAGATGATTGTATTTTTATCCATTATATTTGTAGGTAATAAAAATTTTAGAAATTGCGAACTAAAAAGATTTTAACCTAGTGTTAATTGGATTCATAAGTGCAATTAGCTTGCAGACCTCAAAATGTCCATTGTCCCCATTTATCCAAATAAAAACATATTATATCATTCAAGGAAATTTTATTTCAACGAACGTTGTTTGAAACATTAAAAATATAAACATGCGTATTGATGTGGAATACAGGTAATTTTGGAATTGTTAAATAATGTGTCAAATAGGAGCCCATACTTTAACAAGGGCATATAGCGGCGGAGCAAACCATTATAATTTTTTTGCTACTCTGCTCATTGTGCTCTGGTTTTGTGGGCATAGAGAATACTCTCGTATTTTAATTCGAAACGTGGCCAGTAGTGCCGTTTCGTCGATGGCGCTTCAATTTTCGAACGCCCGAACGTCATTTTCGTGGAGTTGTCCTCCAATTTCTTAACATTTTTGGGATTTAAAAAAAAAAAAGTAAAAGCAAAATTGCTAGCAAGAAGTATCCTATGTCCTTCCTCGAGGTTCAAGCTATCCCCAAACCAAATTTTATTAAAATCGGTTCAGCGGTTTAGCCGTGAAAGCGTAACAGACAGGCAGAGTTACTTTCGCATTTATAATTATATTAGAACCGTCTCTGATATTAGTAAAGATTAGAGTTACATACAGAATGTTATGGAAGTCCTAGCAAAAAATTTAATCACAAGTAGAAGTTGTCAAAAGAAACATTATCATTTTTTTCGTAAACGCTCAGAGTTAAAATTAAGAAGAGTTTGACTCCTAAAACCAATACCCGCCTGTGGACACCATGTATTTCGATAAAAAAAAGGATACACAAAAAAGTTACCGATAAACCAATCGAAATAATAGTATATTAAAGTATGAGTGGATAACAAGGTCTTTAAAACACGCGCGAGTTTTCGAGCACGACGGCGTAGCCGGGAGTGCTCGAAATAGAGCAAGTGTTTTAAAGACCAGTTAGCCACGAATACTTTACGCTATTTTTTATTATACCAGCAATACTGGAAACAAATTAAGCACTAAAAACTTAGAAATATTTTTTGTCGTGATAAATCGAAATGGCGTAATAATATTGCCAATAGTTACGACAATTATTGTTTACGTTTTTCTCGCGTCCACGTCTGTCATTGCATTTAGTCGTGTCAGCAAAAATCGAGGAAAAATTAGTTAAAACGAGATTTCACCCGATATAGAAGCATTGGCCGAACAAACGGAATCCAAAATACTACCATCGAAGTCAAAAGACCCATACCTGAAGGAATATGAAAAGTTTTTAAATTTGATTAAGTTATAATGATACCTATATTTCCTTGACAACCTTTAAAGCTCGCCGTGCTTTAATCGCCTGTATTCGCACGCTCAGGCGTGCTTTAAACTGCGATTCTGATGCAGGTATAATAAAAAAACTGTTTAAATGGAAACCTGTACAACTAACCTACCATAATGATATACTGATGCATTATGTTGAAGCAGGTTAGCAATATTAAACTCTGTAACTTTTCATAGGGATGCAATCCTTGTTCGTATAACGTGCGGTAAACAATAAAAGTTGACACACCAACACTTAAAGCATATCTTCGAATACGAAAATTCAAAATATAGCTCAACTTTCGTCGTATACAGCCTAAAATTTTTTTCTTCACTAAAATGATAGGTGTGTTTAGCACAGAGGCAGATATAAACAGTTAAAACGAATGTATGCGTTCGTTAGTAAAATGATCCGTGTAGTGCCCAATTACTGGCCCAAAGAAATGGGTTTTTAAAGTAAAACCAAGCTCGAATTTCAAACAGATTTATTAACAACACTACCTAGATACAAAGATTTGAGGTAAATATAGCCATTCCTCAATGTACTTATAGTGATTCTGGCAGTGGAAGTATTTCACACATATTTCTCTCTGTGGCTGAAAGGTCATCAAATTTATAGTAAAAATAGAAAATTGCTACACAAAATAGTTACTCTCTACAATATTGCTTAGTATAATATATCTATTAAGTATATACAAGATTTTGTACTTGTTACATTTGAGCAAACAGGTCTACAGAAGTATACCCACAGGAAATTTTCAGCTTTACCATAAAAACGACGTGATTTGTGCCAAGTAATACAGATCGATCAAAAAAAAAAACGAGAAGAAATATGCATGAAAATTACAAAACAAAAACTTGTACAAAATCGAGATATTTACAAAAATTCATTTCGGGATACCTCATAAATAAATTCGGAACTTAAAAAGGCTAAATGCTAACTACATCTTATCAACAGTATTTAAACATGAAACGTGATTATACAAAATGTACAACGCCATCTGAATATAAAAATTTCTTAGAAAACTATGATTAGTAGAATACACTTTAAAATGTATCATCAAGATTTAACATCGGTCGAAACAAATAGGGGAATAGCCACAACAGGTATGCCATTAACATAGTGTTACAGAAGTTTTATGACACGTTTTTCAGATAATAATTCTAAGTACATACATCTTTACCAGATTTTCCCATTAAACTATTTTATGGCACATTATTTTAGCCGTGAATTTGGACAGTACCCAGCGCGAGATTTGTTCTATTATAAGTTTGCACATTTATTTATCACAGAAGATACTTATGGTACCCTGATTTAAGCAAAAATTTAATGGGACAATCCGGTATAATAAAAAATGAAAAAACAATCAAGATTTCTAATGCTGATATTAAAAAATATGAAATTAACACCACAATAATATCACTCGTTTGAAAAAAATGAAAAAATCATTAAAAAATGTCACTCCAAAGTTGCTAAAACTAAAGCAAATAAACAACTACACTAACTAAAATATGAAAACTTACAACAAAAAGTTACACTACACAACATCTGCCCACTTGTAGCGAAAATCGTGTTTTTGGCAAATCGTTTAAAAATACAAATATCACACTTGTACAAAAATCCTCAGCAGTCTTTCGTTGTAGTGTTTAAACTTTTTGCCATAAAACTGACTGATCAGATTCCACGTGAACTAAACTAAACAAGGCACGATTGAAACGATGCCTAAAGAGCGGCTATACTTGAACGTTTCCTTGCTCTTTTTCGCGTTGTCGCACTGCTACGGCGGTTTCGACCAAGAGATACAAACATTTAAATTTATCCTTATCCTCCTCTTCGTTAGTGCTAAGGGGGTCGCTTTCTGCGTGGAGCGGGTTTATCTGATGAGCCGGCATCACTTGTACTTTGGGAGTGGATAGGGGGTGAGGCAATTGTGGCAAATGAGAAAGTTGGGGGTGAGATGCGTTCCAATACTGGTTAGATGATAGCTGGGATTCTTCTGGGGGTCTGAAACAATGAAACGTTTATTTAAAGAAGCTAATTTTAATATTGCGGTATCTTGACCGAATTTAGGGAACTACGCGGCACCAAAAAAGTTTCAACTAATTCTTGTTCAAAAAGAATTTCAAACAATAAAAACAGTTATTATGAAGTTTGGTCAATTATAAAATTTAATTTTTATGTCTTACTTAATTCTGTACAATGTGTTTATAGCACCACCAAAAAACTTACCCTCTTTTAACAGGGTAAGCTGAATCTTTCGACACCCCGTATCGAATCACCGTTTGCCAAGGGTTGAACTTCTCCTCCTCACTAGGACTTGAACTTTCATATTCATTAGGGCTATCCTCTTCAGAGCGATACATGAGATTCATAGAGTCGTCGTAATCGTGATCTAGACGAATGCGTTTCCCTCCAACAGTTGCTATTTCTTCGTCCCATTGGGCACGACTTTGGTCCACACCTATCGTTGCAGAATTGGTCAGTTTCTTCCCCCTACGCGAAATGGTGTAATGGAGAGGGTCGTGACCTTCACGCCTGATCATCTCCGGAAGAATTCTGCGACGGGCGTTGATGAACCAGTTACATACTTGGAGAACTGTCAAATTGGCTTCTTGGGAGAGAGTCATTTTTTCCGCGTCGCTGGGATATGCGTTGTATCTGGAACAATTTTTTATTAAATAAACATAATTTCTTACAGATTTATCGATAGTAATTTAATATACAGGGTGAAATAGATGACATTTACTTTTCAATAAATAAAATAATAAAAAAAAAAACAGGAGTGCCAGTTTAAGATTTCAACAAGTGCTGAAAAACGGATATTTCAAACGAGTGGCTTAGTCACACGAGTTTGAAATATCCGTCAGCACGTGTTCTACACAATGCTTTTCCTTCAACCACCACTCAAAAGAAGAAGAAAAACTACAAACACATTCTAATACCTAAAAAATCACCTTTGTTGAATTATTTGATAAAAACCCAGTTAATAATTGCAATATTGTGTTTGCTGCGATTAATTTTAACTCATGTACTCCGTAAATGACAGCCCGATTTCATGTTGGCTTGCGACTGGTCGCAAGTGCCGGTTGCTATGGAAACGTCGTAACTAAATAGCAGTCAGTAAGGATCAATTTCAAGAGAAATGAAACATGAAATTGAGCCTTACTGCCTAATCCATTGCACCTAATCGCAAATTACGACCCAGAACATGAAATCGGGCTGTGAGTCTGTAACCTGCGCAGCCAATCCCACAATATTCAACGGTGTGGTGCAGCCTGCTGCTGCTCTGCTCCGCGTTGCTATACGTATTTTGTAGTTTTCGATAGCAAAGATTAGCGCGATTTTTAACATTTGACATGTAGGTCGTAGGAAAAAAATAATACATTACATATATACAGGATCTTCGTAAATAATTCCCGTAGACTTTGAACGTCAAAATTCTTCATCTAACGAGGTACATGTAAATTTTGCTTTCGACGGGCAACATGACATATGAATCATTTATGAAGACCCGATACAATAACGATACATATGAGGCGGAGGCGCAAAAAAACTGGGGACCTATTCTCATCGCATGCATGTAAATATGCGATTGCGTATGGACGATTGATGCGAATAGAATGACAAAAGTCGTATTCTTACCTATTCGCAATTACTTTTGCGAAGCGCATTTGTAGCGAGCGGTCTATAACAAGTGCATCTGGAATTCGCATACGAATATCGCAAAAAAAAAAATGAAAATTGCGGCTGAGATAAGTGAAGGCGCTGCAGAACCTTTATAAAATTTGATTCCCAAGATTTCGAAAGAATTGTATGACAAAAAGTACCGGAAATTCAAGGAATTGATGAAAATGAAGTCGCAATTATCCGTGTCGGAAATGGTAATCTTGGCGTACATATTTAAAGGAGAAGGTTGGTTGGTTGATATTCTTGATTTTGATTCTTCATTTAAGGATGTAATCAGGTGTTGTATTGTAGGGGGACATGTACCAGCTTTCCACATTGTGGTATTTGTACTCTAAACTACGACGACGTTGCAAATAAATAGAATATGACAATATATAGATATCGGAAAGTATAACATGGTGAAGATATTTATGAAAAGGAACCTCGGCTATGAGCCAAAAAAAGCCAAAAGAACTCCTCTTTCTCTTCTAAACCCTGTCTTGCTTTCCTTTAATTGATTTTCCACTTTTTTCTCTTAATCCCTTTTCCAGTATTTATTCTTGCATAAATACTTTCCCTACCGTGCATGTTAGTATGATACCTCTGCAGGTTATAGAGTCCACTGGTGTTTTTTTTTTCTTTTCTGACTTGGTTTAAAAGACCTAGCAATGATCTTGTGCGGTTTTTGCCGGAACGACCTATCAGTGGAGTGCATTTGTATAGGAAATATATAAACTCTCGCATCCATGGCTTTTTGTGATCCTACGCAATGGCAAGTGTACATTGCAAAGAATTGGAATTAACACTTTTTACGGTGTGCCAAGACACAATAATTAATAAATACTTCAACAGGACGGCTGACGTTTCATTTTAATTATTTTTTTTTTATTTTTTTTTTTTTGACATAAATTTGAAATTTACAGTAGGCAATTGCGACATTGCCAAATTTTCATTCGTATTTAGAATTGCGAACACGACATTCTTTTCGAAGGCAAAGTAAGAAGGGTCAAACATAAGGCTCATAGTGCGAATGCGTATCTATCCCTTCGCATGTGGATTTTGCGAACGATAAAATGCATACGATGAGAATAGGTCCCCTGGTCTTGGTCATCCGGCGCATGCAGTCCTGCCGCATGCAGGAGCGTATTGTTTTAGAGTAGAAACTCGATAATCCGAATCGGCATAATCCGGATCACTTTTTCCTCTTTTTCCTGCCAATAGTTATAACTAGATTTCGGTGAACTGTGAAACAAGCTAAATGAAAATACGTATCTATCAAAAACCTAATTTTCGACTTTCTAAAAATTGTAGAGCTTTTCACCACCAAGGACGATATTCGATTAAAAAATGTTCCGTCCCTAGGAAAGTTCAGAATCTTGTCCTGCAACAAGTCAGGAAGATACAGGTTTCAATTATGAAAATGAGGAGTTACGTGAACTTATGGACATAAAGGATTTCCAGACAGAAAAAAAATGAAAGCATTTGAACGAGTAATCTAAAGAATTGTGTTCAAATGTACATAAAAATATAAAAAGGAGAGGCAGAGGAATTGAATGCAGTTTTCATCTACACTTTATGAAGTTAAGTGTCGCCTAAACTGTGACTGAATGAAAACATTCAATAGCACTGCATAAATCTAAAGTGTTATTAGCAGAATCGAGCACGTGTTTTAATGAAACTTAAATTCTGCGAATACTTCCCGGCCTGCCGACTAATTCCCTCACACCCTTCAACACCTAATCTATTTAATCTAAAGAAGTTCAAAACTGTCGTACGCCACAGTTTCCTTCTGTTTCTCAGGTAAATCGGTGACTATAACTTTTTTTAGAACTTAAAAAATAGATATCTTGAAAATTGTATGCAGTTTTCTTTCAGGAAATACATATTACGTATTTGTGAGAGGAGGCATTGTCATAGTGGAACATTAAACCTTCAATACATGGCAATATGGTGGTCTGAAAGCAGGAAATGTTGGGTACTTGAGTCTAGTTCAAACACCTGTATTTTATTTTCCTGTGTTTTAGCTCATCCTTGAATGGAACGCGAGCTTTAAAATCTATCTTTTTTTTTTAAATAATTAGGATAAACATTTAAAATTTCCACATCCATAACAAATTCATAAATAGTCAAAATATGTCTTTAGGATTAGAATTTTCAATATCAAATTTCTCGAAAACAGACTCTTACTAGATTTATCAGCTAGGTGCCCCGTTTGTTAAAAAAAGTTCCTACCGGTTCAAGTACAGTGTTAATATTATGTGGGATTGCATCTTGACTCACAAGAAAGGTATTGAGGCTATGAACAGAACACTTCAGGATATTAGGAACTCTAACCGTCTTATGTGTGAAACTACGGTGCTTTTGGCTGGTGATTTCAAACAAATCTTAGCTGCTGTGCCACAAGGACAAATGCTGATAAAATCAAGGTCAGACTCAAGGTATCCATCTGATGGACTTATGTTAAAATCTGATCTTTAAGAGTTCACATGCGAATGCACCTTTAACACGACTTCAGGGCAGAAAAGTTTGTAAATTATTATTTAATATTGATGCTGGCAAAGTTCTGAATGAAGGTGGAAGAATAATTAATATTCCAAATACAGTAGTAGCTCAATTATATGAACTAATAAAAACAAGGGCTCTTGACAGAATGGGGTCGTCCCACAATTTTCAAAAACAGCTTTTCTAGAAACTAGACGAAAAAATATTATACCCCTATTTTTTTGTTTATTTGAAATCACACCTTTACTAGGTAGAAAAAAATCTGAAACATTTGCCTTATTTGAAACGCGCGTCTTTTTGTGACGTCAATACGGGACAAAATTCACCAGACATAATTCAAGTTACTAGACGTGCCGACTAATGAGAAGCGCACGAACCAATGAGAATGCTCCCCCGAAATGACGTCACAAGAGGCGGTAAATGTACAGCGTTTGAAACTGCTGGCCGAAATTGCGATTTTTGATACGCTCTGTTATCTTACAAAATAACTTTATGAAACAACAGAACACGTTTTAGGGCTTCATGTTAGATAGTCTATGGGATGCTATAGTTGAATTCGTCAAATTCAATTGAGGGGGACGACCCCATTGATTTGTGCACAAAATCGAATACGTTTTATTTGTTGTTTGAATACATAATAGATATTCCACAATATTTAGTTGTTAACGTCTTTTGAACTATTTGTGCTGCAAGTTTTTTTTTTGCAACTCTCTTCCATAAATCATCTTTTTTTTCACTCCAACATATAGCTCAACATTGTTAGAATTTTGAATGAAATACCAATTTTTTTTTACTGTTTCCATTTTAAATTTAAAAATCGAGACACAAATAAAGCTGTTCACTACATAAAAATTTACCTTGTTCACTGTATAGAACCTGTAGTGTATTTTTTTTCTGTCCAATGTAGCGAATATTTCATATTGTAACTCATGATTGTTCATACACAAGCTGATACTGTAATATTTGCGTTGTTGTGGGACAATTGATCAGCTTGATTGACCGAATATACCATAACAAGCCTTACAACACTAACAGTGTTCTTTTTGTCAGAAAAAAAAAAATTGTATGCAGTATTTTTTGCAGTTTTTGGCCGTCCAGAAATCAACATTCAACGCCCACTAGAACCTATCATTATTTTTATACCTTAATCATTTTCCACCAAAAAGCTAATTCAAAAACTACTTATTATAAATTTTTTGAAGTACCCAATAGTGTGTCAGTAAAATCATTTCTTGTTCAATAATGATAGAAGCTTCCCTGGTAAAACCTTGTATATCCAGAAGTCAATTAAGCTGCACCTACCTGTGCTCATACAGCCACCTCTTCAAAATCTTGACCGAATGCTTGGGCAAATTACCCCTTCGCTTCCTGGTGGGTTCCACAGACAAATTGGTGAGATTCGCAATCTGCATAAGTTGGTGGTGGTCCTCCTGCTCAGATCCAGACTCATTCTCGTCAGTGCTGCTGCTGGATTGAAATCTCTCACGATCTGCAACAAATTCCGTCATGGATATAAGAGAAAAGTCCGAAAGCAAAAATTAGAAGGAATGGAAACGAAACACGATCTCGTCTCGCTGTGCAATTTAAAACGTAAACAAAATAACAAGTGAACAAGTTGACAGTTGAATTTCCAAGTCAACTTTTGGCATTTGCCGCGCTCAAAGCACGTTTAATGATAAGGGGGACGTTCTGGGTTTCCTTACACGTCTCAGGTAACAGCGTTTCAGTCATGATGCTCTTCAAAATTCGATTCGCTAGAATTCGATGAGATTTATTGAAAATCTGCCGCTAATGAGCGTTATTTGTCAACTTTTCGAACAAAACATCCAAACACGTTTGAGTGACAACTGAAATTGACAAATGACAGAAGGGAAACAAATGCGGCTGTAAACTTGTAAACAACAGGACGGAATCGCATGGTTGCGCATGCGCCGATAGTATTTTGAAATAGTTACTTCATAATTTAGCTCAATACAAACGCCACATTTTCCAAATCTCGCAGATTTTTTACACCCATCAATATAAATGAGTACGATAATTACATACATATATATTTACATTTTCGATAACGAGTGCAATATCCAAGTTTAATATCAAACACATTGCCATGTGACATTTGACATTTAGAATGGTTCGTCCCGTCAATGGATCACACCGAGAACTCATAATTAAATCGTAGCGAAAAAATAGTGACTGCCAGCTATTTATAGAAGAGACTATCAATGACTTCGCTTCCAAAATTTAAAAATAGCCACATTTCAGACAGTTTTCCTGTGAACAACATTCTGAAACTCCAACTTGCTTGGACATTCTTGACTAGTCACGTCCTGCGTTTAGCCGCACATGACAGAAATGGCTACCTCGTGGTCGCAGTAAAATTATGCCGCTCATTAAAGTCAACTAATTATTAATTCACATCCGTGGCATTCGAAACAATGAAAGCATTTTATATCAAACATCCAAAAAATACCACATTCATTCAGTAGAAGTTCAACAGTGCTATACTTACGAACTTTCATCTTCAAAATTGACAGGACGTCAAATCAAAACATATATTTACGTAACACTGCTATTTATCTTCTTGGCTGCTCCCGCGAATCACACCTTTGACTTAAAGATGTTATTCTAGCAGGTAATCACTGTCAGAATACCTGCCCGCGTTACTTTTTATGACATTCAAAATTTAATGCCGCAAATAATTAACTGACAACAATGTCAGGCAATTCTAAACGACCACCCGAACACTATAACTGCACACTTTCATTAAAAAATGACTTTTCGGGTGAGAATTTGGCGAATTTTGACCGATTTACACAAAAATGTCACAAATTTCATGTCACGCGTGCTTCGAGATGACAGTTTATATGGCGGTCAAATTGATGGTTGTTTGACAATCGCAGTCGGGAGGATCGATTGGCGGGAAATTTAAACGTGCGTTTTCTCTCTTCAAATTGATGTTGAGATATAGGACGAAACACAACGAGGTTGGCCCCTTCTTGGCCTTGATTGTCTGGGTCATTAAACTTATGTTTAGTGGTATAATGTAAACGAGACTCTTTACAATTATTACATAATGTGATCTTTGCACTTTAATTGTGACAAGAATTGTTTTGTTAATTAAAGCTATAGAGTAGGTTCAATTCCATATTTCTTCTATAATTTCCTGTTTTTTAAACTTGCGAAACATTACGTTTCCTCAAATCAATGTAATCTCATAAAGTTATTTTTTACTGTTCTTTTGGCAAAAACCTTGATAATAAAATTATCAAGGAATATTAATTATTAGGTATTAATAATATCAATTATTAATACCTAGACTTTATCGTTTCTGTTTAGTCTTTGATGTTCCACATAGTAATATTCCTGCATTGAATTTAAGAGGCCGCTACACCTTACGTTACGGCAGTTCATAAAAATCTCCGTTATTTGAAGGATAATCTTTTTTTTTTTCTAATAAAAAAATTCACATATAAAATAAGCTTTTGCGTGATATATCTGAAAAATATGTATGATTTTTTTTGTTAATATTTTTTCTAAAGTAAAAGTATATTATGAAATTGCATTATATACCGCCAAAGAGCAATAATTTTTACGGAGATTCCATAATTTAAAAGTTGTATTAGTACCATACTTTTTGCATAAAGTTTGTATTTCTAAAAATTTATTTTAATGCCGTACAGTAGCGCCCCCTTACGTAGTTAGTTGAAGCTCACGCATCGAGGTGGAGCGTCTGGAGAATCGGAAGGATTCGGCTTTTTTTTAAGTCATAAATCGTACTCTAGTAATTTGAGCTGAAGGCGGCTTTTCTTTAAAAGACGTATTCAAAACAGTTTGTGTTTTGAGTTTCAAGTGATCGGTGTTAGCTTGCCATATTTATAAAAATGGGAAATATTAAGAATTCTAAAAAACATCAAGTTCCTTCACGTTGCCGAAGTCGTAGGATGGCACAAATTCAAAGGTAAGTAGAGTATTTATTTGCAATTATAAATTAATTTGCAATAAATTCGGAAAATAAGGAAATTATAAAATTTAGATAATTTGTCCAACAGTTGTATACCATGTTTTACCATGCATAGTGCAATATGTACCATGTTTTCAATTAATGTCAATGTCATAAGCAATACAACTGTTGGACAAAGAGTCGTATATCACACGTGACCGAAATACTGTAAGCTGTAACACTGTAAGCTGTCCCTGGTTGGGGTGCCCATGAGGTGATTTTCACTAGTAAGTTGTTTGGAGAAGAATATTTTTGGTCTTGACTGGTTTTGCTTGTTATAAAATTACAAAAAAAAAAACATAAAACATTGCAAATCTTAGTTGCTATGTTTTAATTGGAGGTTTTTTTTCTATGAATAGGATCGAATTTTTGTCTAAGTCCCAAATTTTTTGATCAATCTAGTATTTAAAGCCGTAAACTTCATCGTTGTCAAGAAAAAATCGGAGTACTAAGTCTTCAGCAATGAATTTTTTTAATTCAGTGTTACGGTCTTTGCCACATATCATATCGGCACGTAATCCAAGAATTTTGAGAAAAAATTCCTGGGATTCATTTGAGCCGCAATGGGTTGTTCAAATTGTTTTGTTAATTATTTTAATAGGAATGAGGTATCAGCCGTGACTGCCACTGTGTTCGTTCAGGTTGCTAGGCAACTTTAGCTTCAGTTTATGGACTTCAAAATTAAAGAAAAAACCGCTTAATTTAAGACAGGTTGATTAAAATGTTTAACTGCTTTAGTTTTCTAGAGTTTTAAGATAAGCAAAACCAGTCTAGACCAAAAATATTCTTCTCCAAACAACTCCAACAAACTAGAAAAAATCACCTCATGAGCACCCCATCCAGGGACACACTGTATGTGTTACTCGTGATTCAAAAATCTCACTCGCACACAATGAAGCATTTATGTCACTTGTAATAATTGCAATCTACTAATATTTCTATACTTCTAATATTTTAGGAGAAAAACGGAAAAACTGGGAAAGATAACAAATGGCCAAGATAAATCTGCACCAAGTGATGTTATAATTGTCGATGAACCTAACACCTATGATTACCAACCCCCAGTATTTTCAAAAATTACCCAAGAATGTAGTACCAGTTCTGACGATAATAAATTCACCCAAATGTAATGTTTCATTTTTATTGTGTTAAACTTTCTAAATGAATAATTTTAGGTCAGAAAACATTGTTGGTCAAACCAACGATTACAAACATGAAACAACATTTTTTCATCCACAAGGAAGACGCGTTGTGGCGCTTAACCACTTATTTGAGCAGATATTTAATTCAGGAAGACATGCTCCATTTGACTGTAATATTACGGATATGTACATTGTAAAAGAAAAAATAGTTGGACTTAGAAGCACGCTGACTCTAAAGTGCAAAATGTGTGGTATCGAGTCTTACATAGAAACAGATTATCAAGAAGATAAGGAAATGAAAATCAATGACGCTGTAGCTTTGGGTACTATATCTTCTGGGGTAGGATATTCATGTGTTCAAGAACTATTTTCCGTTCTAAACATTCCATTCATGGCATATGGAACTTTTGCAAAATGTCAGGATAGAGTTGCGGAAGTAATTCATAAAACACTTTGGAAGAAAATAGAAGAAAATGGAAAGGAAGAGGCTATTTTAGCTAAATTAAATGGTGAAGTTGACTCTGCTGGGGTACCAACTATAACTGTAATTGCGGATGGAGCATGGTCTAAACGTTCATACAATATAAATTATAATGCATTGTCAGGAGTGGTAAAGCAAAACATTAACTAGTCTTTCGCTTGTTATAGTAATCATTTTTCAGGCCTGCATAATTGGAAAAAGGACAAGAAAGGTACTTTTCTTTGCGGTAAAAAACAAATATTGTTGTATTTGTGCACGATCCGAAAATAAAGAATCGCCAGTGCCTCCACATATATGCTACAAAAATTTTGATGGACCATCAACTGCAATGGAATCCGAAATAATTGTAGAAGGATTCAAGCAAAGTATTCAAATGCATGGAGTCAAATATACCAAACTTGTGGGTGATGGTGATAGTAGCGTATATAAGAGACTTGTGCAAACTAGACCATATGGTACCGCTATGATAGAGAAAGTGGAATGCAGCAACCACTTGCTGAGAAATTTTTCTAAACGTATTCGGGAAATCACTACACGAAAAAGAAGTAATTCAAAGAACCTGCCCGTACATCCACAATTACGGAAAATGATCGGTTCCAGATCATATCGTTTAGTCGCTGCAGTAAAAAAAGCAGTAGAATATAGACGAGCACAAAATGTTTCGCTGAACGAACAGACCAAATTTTTAATCGAAGACATGCACAATGCTCCATCTCACGTTTTCGGTGAGCACCAAGCATGTGCTGAAAGAAATTATTTCAAATGCGAAACTGAGAATGACGAGAACTTTGTCCCCGCTCTGTCAGATTGTGGTGTTTTAGACGATATTAAACAGTGTTTTAAAAGATTAATAGACAATGCTTTTAGTTTAATTTTGAACATGACCAATAATGCAGCAGAACAATTTAATTCTGTTGTATGTAAGTTTGTAGGAGGTAAAAGAATTAATTTTTCACAAAGACGGTCATACCAAACACGTTGTGAAGCTGCTGCTATTTCATATGATAGCAGTAGTAACTATTATGCTATACTTCATAAAGAAATAGCAAATAGAAGTCCAAATGGTCCTATGAAAAATTATATTCAACAAATTAAAAACAAAAAAATACTTTCCAAAAAATACAAATCTTGCAGAAGGAGACTGTTTAAAAACAAAAACATTACATTACCTGATGAACACTATGGCACTGATCTGACAGAGATTATACCCGATGTTAGTAAAGAGGTTTACGACGAAAGAGTAGAAGAATTTTTTAAGGAACTCAAAAAAACCGCAAATGAAATTAAAAAAATTGAGGAACAAACCAGAGGTCAAGCAGGCAATCCTCTATGGTTCAAAGAAAGAGCAAACAGAATTACAGCTTCCAATTTTAAAGCAATATGTTGCATGAGGAAAACAACGTCTTGTGTAAAAAAAGTAGAGAATCTATTATATGGTACCTTCAAAGGGAACGCAAACACAAGGTACGGCAGACGAAATGAGATGCGTGCTATAAAAGATTTCGAAGATATGTCCACATTAAATGTTGAGCAATGTGGTTTTTACATTGATGAGGAACATTACATGTTAGGAGCTTCACCTGATGGCATAGTTTCCAACAATGCAATAGTAGAAGTGAAATGTCCAGCCAATGCTGCGCAGATGTGTCCAACTGAAGCTATAAGAAAAAAAATTATAAAATTCGCAATGCTTAACGAAAATAACGCGCTACGTCTGAAACGCACACATGCATATTTTTACCAAGTGCAAGGACAACTTCATATCACAAAAAGGGATATTTGTTATTTTGTTATATGGACTCCAAATGGATTAATTTATGAAGAGGTATATGGTTCAGTTTTTATATAATTTATTTATTTGAAAAATATTTTTAGATCAAACGGTGTGATCAGTTTTGGAAAGAAAAAATGGAGAAACCACTTTTAGATTTTTATTTTAATTGTCTTCTCCCTGAAATAATAGATCCCAGAAAGAACAGAGGAATGGCAATCAGAGAAAGAAATTAAAGATTTTTTTATGTATTTTAAGTTTTTATTTTTATGTTTATTGTCTGTTTTTATTCCAATAATAATAATCAAATGACAGCCCTTTACTTGCCTTTACCTTCCTGATAAAATGTACACATATTTCATTTAAAATAATGTTTGTACGAGGGTGGGTTGATTAATACGCGGCCTAACAAAGAAAACAATAATTTAGAATAATAAATTTGGTTTTATTTTTCAACACAATCTCCTTCTAGTTGAATGCACTTGGTCCATCGATGTTCCAAAGTCTTTATCCCATCCCTCTAGGCAGATTGCAACTCTTCAAAATAGCCGTTTGTCGCTTCAATCACTTCAAAGTTTGAAGCATATCTCTTTCCCGCGTGATTTTTTTTGTTGGGGAATAGTCCGACGGAATCCGAAATTTAATTACCCTCATTCTTGTACTAATATGAATTTTATCGACACTCAAATTCTATTAATTTTCTAAATATGTAATATTATTATATGGATGTTTCTGCTAGACATGGTTATTATTGTAAAATTTTCATTACATACGACTTCGTTATTTCTTATTTTCAGGAATCAAGTCAATAAAAGCACTTTTTAAATGAGTGCATGTTATGTTTTTATATCCTAGTGAAGCCCACAGTTTTGTGTACCATTTGTCTGTGCGGCTTTGCCCTT
The DNA here is from genome assembly GCA_963583935.1 of Diaperis boleti. Taxonomy (NCBI): domain Eukaryota; kingdom Metazoa; phylum Arthropoda; class Insecta; order Coleoptera; family Tenebrionidae; genus Diaperis; species Diaperis boleti. The sequence goes on along the minus strand of OY757249.1, from coordinate 51,191,454 downwards.
CGGACACGAGTTCAATAATTTACGATGACAAAAAATACGTCTTCTCCGATGACAGTTATGTGAAACGGAGATCGGCTACCATCGTGTTTTCCCCACTTTACTATTTCTTTCATCAAACCAACATTTCGGTCCGGACCCAAACATACTTCGTCCCTCACCTACGTACCCCGTCACATGGTAGGGGATCGTTGAAACAGCCTCTTAATCTCTACTTACTAATTCGTCATCTTCTATAGTGTTCTATAGTAGGTCCATCAAGAGTTTGAAATGAGGCAGTGAGTCTGCAACTTCTTGTCTCTCTCATTTCATGTGTGACTCTCATTATAGTAATAATTGCTATTGACACATAAACTTTTAACAGCTAGTATTATTTTCATCGATATTCTTCTTTCGTTTAACATTTCCTATATCTCTTTTCTCTCTATCTTATTTCAGAACTGACTCATATTTTTCAATATTTATTATTAATCTACAATTTCCCTTATTCTTGACTCTTGTGGATCGGCACAATCCTATATCTTGTCGTACTCTTATAGTCTTTCTAAACTATTGTTGGATATTTGTTTCAACTACTTGACCAACAATACGCTTTCAGATTTTCGTAGTTTTATTACATTTAGAAAGTATGTCTTTTCTTATTTCTTATACAGGGTGAGTCATTAGTGTGGGATCCGTATCTTATGTCTTTACTATTAATTTAAATTTTAAATTAAAAAAAAAACAATGCAGTTAGGTTTTTTTTTTTTTTCAAAAAATGGCTAAAAAGACAAAAAATATATAGGGGCTTTGCTATTAACCATAAAATTATAATATATTGTACATAGGTAAAAGAGAAGGCTAGAGGCATCGTGTGTGGCATATACTCTTTGATTTCAATGTAGTACTTCTCAGAGAAAATCTGTAAATTGAAAATGTCAACTATAGAAGACACGAAGAATATTAGTGTCATAAGTAATGTTTAAGAGAAGTGGTCGTCTTAAATGGATAACACTCTTTATTCACGGGCAGAATTAGTTGACACGGTCTACCGTTTGAGGAAAGGAGAAAGAATGTCTCTCGAACATATTCGCAACGTTTTCCTGAACGTACACACCCAAAAGCAGGCTTTTGCGAAATTAAAAGCAAGATTTGAGGGAACAGGACGTGTTGACTATAAGAAGACAGAGAAGACAAAAACCTGTAATTAACGAAGATAATGAAATCCAAGTGCCACTAAATTTTGTCAAAGATGCCCTTGTCAGTACTAGGAAGAAGATACGTTGGAAATAAGTCAGATGTCTGTTTCAAGATTTTTGCGAAAAAATAAATTTCATTCTTGTTATATCCAGCTTGTACAGGAATTGGAAGGGATTTTCAAAAACGTCTTGATTTTTCTGTGGATTAGAAATCAATTGAATCGAGATCCTGACTTTCTGAATAAGCTCTTGTTTACAGACGAAGTAACGTTTCATAAAAACGAATTTGTGAACCGACATAATTTTCATTATTATGACAATAATAATCCCCACTTTATAAGACATGTAGACCACCAACATCGGTGGTCCTTAAATGTATTGGGAGGTATAATAGGGATAAAAATTATTAGACTATATTTTTTTGAAGGGAATGTGAACGGGGAGGTCTATTTAAATTTTATTAGTAACCAATTAGTAGGACTCTTAAAGGAATAAATTAATTATACGTAGGCATTGGGACGAAAGATTTGGTGATCAGTGGATTGGCAGGAGGAGCCAACTAGATGGCCACCAAGATCACCAGACCTCACGAAATTAGAATAAGAAGAGATTTTCAGTCGGTCGGTCCTAACATACTCATAACCATCAGTATCGACAAATGTATCGAAGAGCATGGAGGATAGGTCGAACATCATCTTGTTTATTTGTTAATTTATTGCTTATTTTTTTTGTTCATTGTCATTTTTGTTGTAATTTTATATTTAAAATCATTTAAACCATTATAATACATCCCAACAACAGTTGTTTTAGTTATTATTATATTCTTCTTTGTTTTGTTGAGATATTCGATTTCTCACAGCGTAATATCAATAATATCTCTACGGGATCGCTTCACCTCCACAACGGCGACTGCGGACCAGTGCTTTAAAAGAGAGTTCTCCAGTGGCAGGTACATTTCTGTGCGGTCGAAATACATTTTCCCGCAATATATATTTTTTAATTTACAAATTTCAAAAAATCGCTTTGTAGCTGCAAAGATCTACATTTTATCAACACACCCACAAAATTTCAACAAAAAATCTTCAAAAATAAAAAAGTAAAATTCAACGCCGTACATTGCTGTACATTTCTGCCCGCCGTTGAATGCAACTTTTTAATTTTTGAAGATTTTTTGTTGAAATTTTGTGGGTGTGTTGATAAAATGTAGATCTTTGCAGCTACAAAGCGATTCTTAACCATTGAAGTATTCACGAATTTCATTTATATTTATATATTTCATAGATTTCCAAATCGTAAGATGACATTGTGGATAGCTAATAAATTGCATATGGGGTAAACCGAGGTGAAAATCTCCAGAACCTTGTATTTTACAATTAACATACCTCTACCTCCTAGCAAGTGGACCAGCATCACGAAAAAGAAACTTCAACTTTTGACTTGAAATCACACTCGCGGAATAGGTAACTAGTTATTTTCTATAGCATTGAGGGGTACAATTTTATTTTTCGTAGATAAAAGTAAACAATTAAGAATCGGAAAAAAAATTTAGCCCGCTAAATTGAAATTCTAAGCCACTGTGCGGCGTGTCGAAATAAAGCACGTGCGGTTTATGGGGTTTTGCAAGAATTGTTGGTCGCGACAGAAAATGCGATATAAACACCAGTCAAAGAAAAATAAAAGCAACACAAGGAATACAATTTTTAGGTATACCTAATATTTTTCATTCTTTCCAAAAGGGATCGGTGCTAAATCGAGGATATTATGTTCACAAAAAAGGTCTCGCTCGTTCTTCAGCCCTATTATTAAAAAGTGATTTAGACAGAAGTGTTGAGAATTAATTTTTTCCGGACGCGACGCAAATCTGAAAAATTTCGTGGTCCAGTAATTTAGGTAGTCCAGTATTTCCTGAAATTTAGAATTCAAATAAACTTGCGAACTGTTGTCAATTGAATTTTAATTTAGTGTGTTTGTTCGAGTCATATCATAATATTGAAGTTTGTTCTTCGTGGCTAAATTTCATTTATTTTTAAAATAATATCGTCAATCCATCTTTGTAGCACAACTTTAGTGAACATTCATAATAACAGAACTGTATAATTTGTTAGTTTTTCATTAATTTTGACAAAAAGGTAAGAACTCTTAAATGTTCACATTGTATTTTTTTTCAACCAGGTTTTCTATATTTTTGTAGCTTGAAGGAGGTTAAATAATAACCGAAACGTCGCTTGTTTGTTAAGTGGTTTTATTTTGGGTTCATTCCCTGTTAATACAACGAATATTAGAAAAAACAAATTTGGACGTGATTAACCTCAAATTTGTTCGTGATATTATTTTCACATATGTATTTTATGGTTCTCCGACAAGACCAACATCAACATCATTGTTCATTGTTTAGAAAACTCTGAAAATAACTTATTGGCACTTTTGGGTTAATAATCCCACTTCTGGACTCGGAGATTGACCCTCCTTGGCCTCTATGCTGGTCAACCACGCACTTTATTTACGAAAACAGTAACAAAAAGTTTAGAGGTAGTGCTCGTGACTGTGACTCCCCGTCTGTTGCGTCACGTGATCTTCCCAGCAGTATCCCTGATTTCACACAAGTGTATGGTGCAACCAACTTGGCGTTTCACAATATTCCGACATACATACCGCATTTTGAATTCCTGGTGTTGAATAAGCCGAAGAACTACGTTTAAAATTACCCGTTTTTAAACGAATACAATACCACTGACAATACACATATATCATCAATATTTATTATCAACTTATTTTAACTGTTGGTAACCTATACATATATACGAGCTTTAATAATACTGACCTTTCATCATTAAACGGTATGAAAATACGGTTTTTATTCCTAGGTATACCTACCTGCCATGACCTAGAAAAATAAAACAAAATTCTTACTGTAAAAAACCCCAAAATACCCTTATCTCTTGGCCTAAACAAAAAAGGGCTGTTTTGCTGCGTGGGTACGGTAGAACGACTGTTAATTCTTTACTTCAGTTTTATTTTTACTGCTTGACGGTGCACTAAATCTTCTTAAAATGCCTTTATTTTCCAATAGTGACATGACAGATATGATATGACCTACGATGAAACCCGTGGGAACGCTCTTACGGCTCGGCTGAGTTCTACAACACTTCTACAATGTGCAATTTATTAAGAGGACGTTTCTTTCAACACAAGACAACATAGGATACGCATAGTGTCGAATTTTTGAGATAATAATTTCATAATTTGTTAACTTTGAAAAACCCACGAATGTTCTTCTCTAATTCCAAATTAAGTGATGGTCTATAGCTATAATCGGAATTAAAATAACAAAAACTTTAAGTCAAATCCTGTTAATTACACCACTTGCTGGCTTTACGTTCAACAGCTAGGCTTTCCACGGAATGACTCATTTCACCAATAGTCCACGATTCATACACAATTTTTCCTTAAAAATCTTATTATTTTTTGAATAAATGTTTTTAATACCAAGGCCCTTTCTATTATACCACCCATTAATTATTGACATTGCGGCTGTATGGGACAGAAATTTCACTACAGTATCAGTAGGAGTTTTCTTACGTATCATTTCTATGCCTCCTATTAACATTTTGACGGCGGGGGTGGTCATATGATTCAATGGTGCAACAAAGTATCATGGATTACTGAATCAAACTATTATTTAGTCTAAGAGCTAGCAATGTCAGGAAACACTTGATTTTCAACACTCCATTTTCGAAGCTGGATGTCTCCTCTGCGATCTTGACTTCACACGATGTGATACCAGACTTCTATTATCAAAATCTAGCAGAGCAGTCAACACAGTGACGATCGTAGCGGCCGGCGAGGGAACGAGCACGAGTGTTAGCATGCAATCTACCACCATCGCTAGTGGCGTGCTTTAGTGTTGTTTGAAAAGCAACTGCTCAGTATCCTAACAAACCGTGTAAGAATCGCTTTTGTGTCTTTTTTTTTTGTAAAATACTTTTAAAGAAATACATGCTGAAAACGAATGAGCAAAGTTAAGTAGAAAAGGATTGATTACATTTGAAGTATTTTATTTCAAATATAAAGACGTTTATCAAAATAATTACAATTTTGTGAGGTTTTGAATGAAACAAGAGTACAAGACAATGAATAAACCTAAATAAATACCCTTAAAAGAATGAGTTACATTATAGAAGTGTTAGGACGCGATCAAATTGCACCTCTCTTTATTTTACGACAGGATGGACAAACATCACTCATCAAGGAACTGACAAACCAAACAAAAATTAGATAAAACCTTTAGTTTAAAGTTTAAGTTACATTAAAAAACCAATTGTTATAATAATTCCCTTAGGTCTACAGGAAAAACAGATAGGAAACAGTTTGAAATATAAATAAGAAACATCCGTTAACAATAGGGTCCAGAAAACAGACAATTTCATAACGTATATATAAAATACAACAAATAAAAACATCATCGCAATCACTACTTCCTGTAATCATTCTCCTGACAGTCCCGCTTCAGGTGGCCGGGTTTGTGGCATAAGTAGCAGATTTTAGTGTTCTCCGGGCAGTTCCTCGAGATGTGACCGGGTCTCTGGCAGTTGTGGCACGTTTCGTTCGCGATGCCACCACCCTCGGGACAACTCCGAGCGATGTGGCCCGGCTTTCTGCAATTGTAGCAGGACGGCATATCAGGGCTCTGAAGACAGTCTTTTGCGAAGTGACCTTCTCCATAGCAGCGGTAGCAACGCGCAGAATCCTCTTTGCAGTCGCGGGCATAGTGCCCCGTCTTGTTGCATTTGTGGCACTTCTCCCTATTCCTGTTGAAACCGCGACCTCCGTCGCGCCCCCCGGGCTGGGAACACTCGCGCGCGAAGTGACCTGGCTGGTTGCACTTGTAGCATATGCTGCCAGAACTCATGGCTGTCTGAAACAATAAGGTATCCTTAAAGTTGGGAAAATTGCCTCGACAAAGAGAGGAACTTTCGATTGTAGTTTTATATATTGAAAAAGTTGTGAGAGCGGGTGTGTGTAAGGTGTAATTAAAATTGTACGGATGTAGGTACAACGCTTCGAGCGGTTTTGGTTTGACCTCTTCTCCCGGAGTGTGTTTTTTAAGTTGAGGTGAACAATTCCATTTTGTACAGTAATTTAGGCTTGATATTCTGCAGGCAGGTCACTCGGGGCCAATAATAATATAATAAACAAAAAAGTTGTTTACAAGGAACCCCACATAAATAGAACAAATGTCAAGTTGTCATCACTCCCTCCAAATAGTTTAATTGTTCTGTGTTTACTACAACCGATACGAATAAACGTTATTCACCACTTGTATCGGGTCTTTATAAATGATTCGTACATCAAGAAGCAAAATTTATGAAGACCCTGTATTATCATTGGACTTATTTGTCTTTCAAAGAACATTTCATCAAAATGACAGAAAGGATCGACAAGAACATTTCAGAGTACACAGCGATTTCGAAATTCCCCAACTTTTCTAGGTTTTCTAAACTACACGTAACATACATTTTTTCAATCTTACAACATTAAAAACCATCATGGCTTTAAAAAAGGATGATGTATATTCAAAAGAAAACTTTAATTTTGTTCTTTTAATAAATAATTAACTTTTGAGCTATTATAGTGCATACATATGTACTGAAATTCAGAATTTTCATCAGTGTTCTGTTCCTCCACTATTTTCTACTCTCGGATGTACGTTCTCATTTTTTTTAGACAGAGATAAATGATTTATGGCAATAGTCCTAACACCAAATAAATTATAGAGATACTGAAAACTCGACGGAATTCCGTCCTTCCAATTTGCCGTAAACATTTTTTTCCTCAACTAATAAATTACAATAATAATAATTAAAAATATGTATTTAAATATTTTTTTCTTTGAGGTACTATTTACACGATCCACAGTTATTCCGATTTACATATAAATAAGAATATATAATGAGCATAATAAACAGCATAGTTGATTTTATTTTACGATGTTAAAACGTACGCCCGATGAATAATAATTCATTGTACACATTACGTAAGTGCATTATACTATCTAGTTCGACATATAACTGTAAAATGATTATGCACAAATCAGTTTTATTATCTTATTTATTTTAATTTTATCCAATCGTTGTAATTCCAACTGAGAAAAACACGTGTAAAGTGAGGAAAAATAGTTTGAGATTTATAAGTTTGTTCAGTTATTCATATTATTATAGTTTAGCTGTCTGATTAAAATAGTAGACATTCCTTGTTCAAAGAAAAAAATAAGTACATAATTTGAGTTCATGAAAACAGTCCCCCGTCAAACTAATTGAAATTCTGTAGACGAGTCAATCATCTCATGTATTATTTATGCAATTCGACTCCTAGGAAAAAACAAATGTTAGGAACCGATATTATGGGATTATACTGAAAATTTATCAGCCGCAGATTTCCGTGTTACACATTAAAAGAAAATTACTTATAATATAAATTCTGAGATTAACTGCTGTAACATAAGTAAACAAGCGCTTGGAACTTTTCATCAGAACTTGGAAGTTTTGTGTAATATTCTTATCTCTAGTACCGCTAAAACTGTACACACAAAACTGCAGAACATCGGCATTGTTTTTGATTGAAGAAATTTTCTTTTTATGAGATTTGTATTGTTTATTTCGAGAGTAGTTATTTTAAAACTAGTCGTTACGCTCCATATTTTAGTCAATCTTTCGAAATACATATTATCTTGAAATCCACAACGATAAGATTACATTGCTCCAAGAGACTAAGCGCCACATATAATTTAATAACAAGACACCTAATTTTGGAAAAATGCCCCATCACCTATCATCAAATAATTTGGCTGCTCACTTTTGTTAAAAATAGCTTAGCTTCCTAAGCATTTCAGGCGCGGCACAACCCAAAATATTGTAAACACATTATCATCGAAAACATTCGAAGTCTCACAATTCATTTCCTGACACAACGCAACTGAAAAACGTCCTTTCTATAAATTTCATAAATAGTTCTGGCAGCCGTTCGCCAACAGAAGTCGCAGCGACTGTTGAACCAGCCATAGCATTAAAAGTAATAAATGGTTCCACTTTCATTTGGATAATCTTTAAGTAAAAGCGTGGCCTTGGTTATTAACGAACACAACGCTCATATTTTCTTTTGGAGAAACGAACGATAAAGTAAAAGTTAACGGCGTTATCTAAACTGTGGCTCTCCTTTCCACTTGCATCAATTGAAATGAAATGAAACACGGAATTCTTGTGGCAAGTTGGCAACGCCAGAGTCAACTATGAAATGAAAGCTACCACTAAAAACTGTATGTTCCGAGTGGATGGGAAGACTGAATTTAGATGTTAAGTACCACTGCAAACAGCCACGATATTCAAAAATTTATTCTTGCCAGCAATAAACAGAAACATCTAGGAATTAAGCAAGTCACTTATACATCTACATAATATGGATGTATTATTCACATAAATTAGATTTCTCATGTTTTCAAGTTTACTCAAACACCCAACGTTTTAATACTCCTCAAATTTTCAGGGTTCGAATGTTCACCAGGTTCTTAAGATTCCTCAAGGTCTCAGGTCCACAGATTTCTCTCAAGTTCTTAGGTTCCTAAGATCTCAAGCTGTTCAGGTTCTACAAGTTATCAGGTTTTCCAAAATTTCAGATTTCTCCAGTTCTCGAGTTACGTGATTTTCCGGTTCCTAGTTTTCTCAAGTGATCATCAGATTTCTTTAGGTTCCGCATGTTCTCAGTGTTACAAGAGTACAGGTTCCTTCACTTTTCAAGTTCTAGTTCTTAGATTCCTCATGTTCTCACGGTTCGAATTCTTTCGAAAAACATCAATTTTTTTTTTCAAATATGTTAAGAGGGTTTTTCTGCAATACGCGATTTTCTGAAAACTTGTAGTCGGCGGATCACTTCGTCTGTTACGTTAACGCCAGACTATCGTAACATTTACGACGGTAGGTGCAAGTCACACAAGGTACACAAAATCAGTCAACAAAGAGACAAAAAACAATCAGAAATGAAAATTTCTTTTGGCGCACGTCGTATAAAATTTTGCTTGGGATTGAATGAGGTTGAGCCGTCACGCTCAGAAAGTAACACTGTTTGTCACAGGGAAAAAAGGTTAATGTAAAACCATCGTAAGCAAAATTAATATATGATTTCATAGGTACATACATCAATTGTCATCTGTATCATTTTGTGGACATTTTCTGGAGTGACAATTGAAAAAAGACTTTCCGGTATTGCTCTTTATTGCGTGAAAAACTAAGTCCATGGTGAATCATTCTAGATAGTACTTCATTCTCAATGAAACCGCTGCAAGTACTGCTTTTCAGTTCGACCCACTTCAAAATCATACAAAATCCTGACATTATGGGACCCACAGTTCATTCTGGAAATCCGATTGCTTCCATGCTTCCATTAGATATAAGAGCAATCTGATCGACGGCAATCGGATTTCCGTTCCTCACAAACTAGACGAGAAAAATTATACGATCGGACTTCCTCATTTATGGCATGTATGTGGGCCCCATCAGTTTCATGACACCTCTGCCAATAAACAAAATTCTTTCGAATTACGATCGTGAAACAAATTTTCGTTTTAGCCCATAATGTTTTTTTCTTAGATTAGACCAATTATTGTCTTAAAATTTGGGGAGAGCACTGCGCAAGCCCTCACTCAATAATAATTATAAAACGAGTAAAAATTACTCCCTATATTATTGTAGTGTTAAACACGTTTCGAACAATTAACAGACACAACCTTTAAGTGTTTATGATTTCCGCATAAGCAAAATTCGGCAGGAACGAGAACTCGAGCAGAACGCTTGTATTGCTAATAAACTCATATTTCAAATATTTTTATGAGTTCAGATTTCTCTGCAATTAAACCTGATTAAAGCCGAGTTATTCGTAAATTACTAAGTAATGGTGGTCATTGCAGATTATCTCTAGGACACCAGAAGAAATATAAAGTATATAAATTGTTACATACCTACTGGTAGCTTGCAATTTCAACTTTGACGATTTGTATCTCAGTTTGTGTCGCTAGTTTAAAATATTATAGAAATTGTGAGACTCAAATTTGAACAATTAATACCTCACCTTGTAGATTATTATCTAGTAATCTACGATTGAGATAACTCAACCACTCTGTAACTAAATTTAGTGATGAAACGAGAATTATGTATTAGATTTTGACTACTCCAACTGGTAAACTACAAGAGAAAAACATGACACCAAAGGCTTAAGTCCAGTTAATAATTTGTATAACTGATACAAAGCTAGAAATTGATAGTTATGTTTTATTGATCTATTCTGAATTCATGCTGCATGAATACCTAGAAAAGTAGGAGAGGTAATCAATTGATTTAAGATTATAGTCTTGTATAAGTTTCTCCAAATTCTTACCCCGTACTTATATGCGACGAAAATAATAAAATTAAAACTTAATTTATTGGCTTTGAGACCGAAAATAGCGCGTTTGCGAGTAATTGCTAAAAAAATTAGTGACCTACTAACGTCATCCATAATTTTTAAACAAACATCTAATACACAAAGACAAAGCAGAACAAGTATAAAACAATTTTCTCGTAACTCATTAACATGACTAACCGTGGATGTTTTATGTAAGTCCCGATCCGATAATGTGCTCACGAAATCACACCTTAACCTCACATCAGCACACACATTCACCACTGGAACCCCAATGATTTGTAAAAATATGTGAAAATGGGGCGAAATTTCGCAAGAAACGAACGGTAAACGACAAATAAAGTTCGGTCCACGTGTATGCTTAGTTTCATTTACGGGACAATAAACATTCTTGCTAACAAAGAGAAGAAAGTTCTCACCTTTTTTGCAAATGTTCAAGTCGTCAGATACGTAAAGATGTCGGTGTGAGGAATTAATAGTTTAATTTCACTCAAGCTTTGCCACATTCGAGTCAAATATGTTGTATATAAGTAAAACACTTACAAAATATGTACGGCGATGAGAACCGGTACTGCGCGCATTAAATGCCAAATGACTGTTCTGAGCACTTTTCTGCGCAGCTGTACATTCGTTTTCCGGCTGTATCAGGGCGGGAAATTGAAATTGTGATTGTGGATCTAATCTTAAATGAGCAATTTTACAAAATGAGAATTATTTATGGGTGCGTGTCATTTTTCCTAACCTATCTCATGGCATCCATCATTTTTTACAACGATTTCTAAGGACATTAAGGGAATTAATTTTTTTTCTAAAAATTACTGGAACCCTTACAAGGTTACTAGATGGCGGGGTTTTTGAACCGTCAAAAACAATTATAGGCTTTGTATGTCTTGAGAAAGTTTTAACAGCTAAGCCGCTTCACACTTCGACCTAATTAATTAAAAGGTATTAGAATTTACAACCCTTTCCCTGAAAGTACAGCTACTATATATCATAACCTATCTTTTTGACAGCCCTACGCCCTAACCTCTTACCCATCGCCGCAATGAAACACTTGAGTACAATTTGCTTATTCCTCCTAACGGCTTTGAGCTGTTTACATTACGGGGCTGCAGAGGTACACTGTCATTCATGTTAATCCCTACTAAATCTAGATTTTCAGCTGGATTTTGCTTTCCCCAAAAGTGGTCACACAAACAATTGGGCGGTCCTGGTGGACACCAGCCGTTTCTGGTTCAACTACCGACATGTAGCTAACGTGTTGTCTATATACCGTAGCGTGAAAAGGCTGGGGATACCGGACAGCCAAATAATTCTGATGATAGCAGATGATATGGCTTGTAACCCCCGGAATCCACGCCCAGCCACTGTTTTCAATAATGCAAACCAACAGATAAATGTTTACGGGGACGACGTGGAGGTGGATTATCGAGGATACGAAGTAATGTTTTTGTCATGGTCACATTTTTACTCAAGGGAAAGTTGTAGGTGACTGTTGAAAATTTTGTTCGTCTCCTAACAGGTAGATTGCCTCCTGGGACGCCCAGATCCAAGCAGTTGCTCACAGATGAGGGCAGCAATGTTCTCATTTATTTAACAGGGCATGGCGGTGATGGCTTTCTAAAGTTTCAAGACTCTGAAGAGATCACAAGTCAGGAGATGGCAGATGCTTTGGAGCAGATGTGGCAAAAACAAAGGTGCAACTAAAAATCGTCATTGTTTAAACTAACACACTGTTTTAGATATCATGAAATATTTTTCATGATTGATACTTGCCAGGCTGCATCCATGTATGAAAGGTTCTACTCGCCGAATATCTTAGCAGTAGGCAGCAGTTTGGTAGGAGAAGACTCACTTTCAGTCAGTATCTGTACATATAATTCTGGCAAGTTGTAACAATAATTTTCAGCACCATGTGGATCCTGCAATTGGAGTTTATATAATTGACCGCTACACTTATTATGCTTTAGAATTTCTGGAGAATGTTGATGAACACACTAACAAGACAATGGGGGAGTTTGTGAGTGCAATTATTAGATTAAATACTTTTGAGTGGCAATAACCATTTCCAGCTAAGTGTTTGTCCTAAAAGAGTGTGCATTTCCACGGTTGGGGTCCGTAAAGACTTGTTTGGCAGGAACCCCCATAAAGTCCCCATCACAGATTTCTTCGGGTCTGTAAGGCCTGTGGAAGTCATCATGGATGTACCAACCCAGATTGTAATTCCTAAGAAGGCTAGTTTTAAGCAAGCACCAACACCAAAGAAGTACAGATATATTCCACCTCTAGTCAATTTTAATACTTTAGTTTAGTTTAGTGTTTTATAACATATGTAGGCATTAAATAATTCTCTCACCCCTCGGAATTTAAATTTTTGCGCCATGATTGATGATCAGTTAGTGTCAAATTAAAAGTCCCCAAAGATTGTAATGACAAATGCCAAGTTGTCAACAAGTCGACCAATGGGAAATGGCCGCTTGAAAGCAAAGTAACCTCTGAGAGTGTGTATGCGTGTCATGTTTTTAGTTGTCAAAAATGGTTCAAGCCGGTTCGAAGAAGTCACAAATATCTAAAATAAATAGTAAAACCGGTATAAATAGTTTGATAATTTTCGTTGTCCTTCTACTAGCATGGATAGCCGGCTTCTCCTCCCGTCTATTCGCGGTTATTAGATTTGAAAGTATAATTCACGAATTCGATCCATGGTAAGCAAATAGGGCAAAAACTCTGAAAATTTGAATGACACGGTCCTCTATTATTCCAGGTTCAATTACAGAGCAACTGCATATATGGTAAAACATGGTTTTTACAACTTTTTGAATTGGTTCGATGAGCGAGCATGGTATCCTTTAGGACGTATTGTGGGGGGCACGGTGTACCCCGGCCTCATGCTCACCTCCGGAAGCATTCACTACATTCTACACCTGCTGCACATAAATGTACATATAAGAGACATATGTGTGTTCTTAGCACCCATATTCAGGTAAGAATGTGCACCGAGATATGAAGTGTCATAATTGATGTATGTTATCTGCAGTGGTCTCACGGCCATTTCAACCTACTTCCTGACAAAGGAATTGTGGTCAGCAGGTGCTGGTCTTTTCGCAGCATGTTTTATCGCCATAGTGCCTGGTTACATCAGTCGTTCAGTTGCTGGAAGTTATGACAACGAAGGGATAGCCATCTTTGCACTTCAGTTTACATATTTTCTTTGGATTAAATCTGTTAAGACTGGATCTGTGTTCTGGGCTGTTGCTGCAGCACTCTCTTATTTTTACATGGTAAGAGTAAGATGAACTTTATTAAGGCACTGCGCCTTTTATAATTATTATGTACAATTTAATATCAACTTGTAAAAGGATGACACAGTTGATTATGACATGTGTGTGTTGAGCGTTTTCTATATACATTTTTAGAATTCTTCATATACAGGGTGATTCAGCTAAGATGCCGCGCCAGACAAATTTCAAGTGACGACCCACATTTGTTCCTTGCTTCACTTTAGAATTTTAATAGGATATGTAACAAGTACATTACGCTTTTTTGACGCTTATCATACCCTTCAAAGACCGTATGCTTATTTACAGATTGTCTATAAATGACAGCGTGCACGGCAAACAAATGATCAGTTTTGTGATTGGAGAAAAGGCGTGGTCAATGCTGGTTTGTAAAGGCTAGAACACACTCGTAGACAAAATCGCGGAACACGTGTTTATAGACAAAGTTCTGCGATTTGTCTAAAGACAGTCGCGCGATTTGCCTACGAGTGTGTACTAGCTTTTAGATCTGTCAATTCTGCCTTTGGGTCTGGAAGTAGTATGTATTGAAATATGTAATTTTAAATTTGGCAATAAGGTTAAGTGGTCACTATTATCAGCGAATATAAAATTAGTTTAAAAGTACATTCCTTTTTTATAGGTATTGATAGGTATTTTTATAGGATGTGTAATAGAATAATTTATTGACAGTCTGTGTATTAAAAAGCATATTGGGGTCGGTCATGTATGCGTTAATATTTGAAGGAGCTACGTACATTTTTCATTAAATTGAGTATAGCGGATCTTTATTTTTTTAGCTTGTACCTACAGGATCAAAAACGATTGTTTAGTTATGAATGCGTGTAGTTTAGTATACAATAGTAAGTTATCAACAATATGCGTTCGTGACGCACCGTACAAGTACTCTTGATTGTGGTTTCACCTTAAAATGTATACAAGAAAACAGCCGATCGGTGTACAGCAACTAAGAAACCGATCATTTTATTTCGTTAAAATCAAATAATAAACAAGGAAAATACACCTCTGCCCCTAGATGTACACATAATCAAATTTGCGGTAAGAACATCCGATGTATTAATACTACCGTTAATCTTCTTGGTAATACATATTTGTTTTTATAAAAAAATGCAGCGAGCACATATTTCAACAATTTCTAAACATGCTATAAAAATTCTATGGTTGACCTTATCGTCCAAATATTTACGGAACTGCTGCAATTTCATCAGGAAAACACTTATAGCGGTGTCCCGTATTTTTATCTCGAAAATCATAATTTTTATACCATCTGCACTATTTTTAACTAGTCTTACGGTATTCGCTCATCGTGTCTTCGTAAATGATTTATACATCATGTTGACGTGTTAAAGGCCAATTGAAATAATTTAGTTCCTTTTCCATATCGCCGGCTGATTGTAACAACTAGGTAATTCATATTTCGTTATTTTGGAGAAATGGCTAAAACAGTTTATTGAGGTTGTGAAAACAGATCTAGAGGCAGTGAATTAAAAATAATTCCTCAAGCTGGTATGCTTTATTTGCTTTTTGCATTAAATTCTGTATGCCCTCTAGTTTCACACGGTAAATAACTCAAAATGCCTAAATTTTGACTTAGCTACTTCTTACATTCAGCCGGCGATATATCGGTGTCCCAACTAAAATTTGTACCCCCCAACAATTCCAATTTCGAAAGACTCAGAAGAAAACGCTCGAACAGGTCAATTTTGTTATCAAGGGGGACCAAATTGTACCAAACTTTCAACTCTTAGATCTCACCCCTTGAGCCAGGGGAACCACCCCTTTAAAAAATTTAAATGGCATGGGGGGTCGTGTGATACATCATTTTAAAGCTTATTCAATTCTCTATCCAGATTTACTTTTATCGATTTGTTTCTACAAAAAAATCATGAATTTGTTATTTTCCAAATCAAGAGTATTTTATGTAGATTTGGAAAATAACAAATTCTTATGCTCTTTTTTGTAGAAACGAATCGATAAAAGTAGGTTTGGATAGAAAATTGAATAAACTTTAAAATGATGTATCACATGACCCCCATGCCATTTAAATTTTTTAAGGGGGTGGCTCCCCTGGCTAAAGGGGCGTTACAATCATAATTATAATTAAATCAGTTTCTCGAGGAAACTCAATCGAGTGGCGGTTGTTGTTATTGTTTTTTACTTTCGTTTTTAAAGTTATTAATTCTAAAAGATGCCGGCTTTTTATAACACCGAATACATGGACATTGTATTAAGTTACGGAGAAGGTCAAGGAAATTCCGCGGAAGACTTTCTGTGCAACGCTTCCGAAATTGACGTATGCCTAATTTGCGTACTTTTGTAATTTTAGCAAATCAGTTTGGAGCGTCGCATTGCACCATTTGGGAAATTTTGAAAGAGCAACAATTTGTATCCCTGTCACGTTCAGAAAGTCCAATTTTTCGCATTTATTTCGAGCATTTACTGTAAATTTTACAGTGTTAAAAAGAAGTGACTTTAAATTTGTAAGGTGGTTTATTTCTGTAGTGTACATTTTTTGTAAATTTATTAATAGAATAAATAAACATAAATAAAAATAAAGTTTAAAATTTTCGAGGATTTTAAATAATAGCATTGGATGTTGAAGTAATGACGTTTAGTAAGTGAGTTTTCTATTTTTAGTTTATTTATGGCGATTAGATTATTTAGATTATTTCCGAATGTTTTTCTAAAGTTTTTTGTTATGCGTTATTATCACTCCATTAATTAACGTCAAAACTTCCACTAATTTTAACTGCGGGGTTTAGGGCAAAAATTTGTTAAGAAAAATTGTTGACAATGATGAGATAAATTATTAATTTATTGCACTTATTTCTGAAACACCATTTAGTCTAAGCGCCACGCACACACAAGGGAGTAGGGAGAGGCAGCGGAGAGGTGGCATGACGTTATAAGAGAGCGTCACGCGGTTTGCCGTCACGACATACGAGTCGGTCTGACTCCCAAAGAGCGCCAATGGATGTTTCACATCAAAACATGTTTATGTATTTGATTTATTGTCGACTTTCACGAAATGCAAACGTAATGACATAGTTTTCAAGGCATTATAAATTTACTTACGCTGTTTTTTCCCATGTGTCACAAAAAAATGTCAGTTATTATATTCATATATTTGAATTGATATGTGAAAAACCCTATTTAATTTTTTTAATAATATCGTAGCATCGTGCCATACTTCAAAGCACCATAAAATTGATAAAAGTTTTTTTTCTCTAGGTTTCAGCATGGGGAGGCTATGTATTCATAATCAACTTGATACCTCTCCACGTGTTTGTACTGCTGCTCATGGGTCGATTTTCAAACAGACTGTTCACGAGTTATACAACGTTTTATATTCTCGGGTTGATTTGTTCCATGCAGATACCGTTTGTCGGTTTTCAACCAATTCGTACCAGCGAGCATATGGCCGCTTCAGGTAACATCTACAATTTACTACAATTAATAAAATACATTCAATTTTTGATTTACAGGCGTCTTTGCATTGCTATTTGCCGTAGCAACGCTGAAATATTTACAATCAATGTTGTCCAAATCGGAATTTAAATCATTAGTTATTTTTGGGGGGTTAATCGCTGCCGGAGTCGTGTTTTTGACGGTGGTTGGGCTGACGTATGCTGGATATATCGCCCCATGGAGTGGACGGTGGGTGTTTTATATTGTTTGAATTTTTAATTGACTCGCTCATGTAGGTTCTATTCGCTTTGGGACACAGGATATGCCAAGATCCATATACCGATTATAGCGTCAGTTTCGGAGCATCAACCGACCACCTGGTTTTCATTTTTCTTTGACCTTCACATATTGGTTGCGACTTTCCCTGCTGGTTTGTGGTATTGCATCAAGAATGTGAACGACGAGAGAGTCTTTGGTATTTGTTAAATAAAGTTTTTTTTTCTTTATTACAATACATAATTTTAGTAATTCTATACGCGTTAAGCGCCGTTTATTTCGCCGGAGTCATGGTTCGTTTGATGTTGACTTTGACACCTGTGGTATGTATTCTCAGCGGGATTGCATTTTCCGGACTTTTGGAGTTATTCCTGAGAGAAGATGATACCCCAAGAAGTGAAGACAGCGACGACGAAAATCAGTCACCTCACAATAACAGAAGGTTGTACGATAAGGTGAGGATTTTTGATTTTGTAATATTCCTAGGTTGTCACATCAAAGCATTCCATGGTCCGATACAAATTTCATTATTTGTAATCGTTTCAGGCCGTCGCCGGACGTGTGCCAAAAATGAAACATGAACAAAACAAAGAATCCGATGGTCTTGGTCCGAACATCCGCAGCATTGTAACTGTTGTGATCATGTTGTTGTTGATGCTCTTTGCAGTGCATTGCACATGGGTCACCAGTAACGCATATTCCAGCCCTAGCATAGTTTTAGCTTCTTACAGCGGCGATGGGACTAGACAAATTTTGGACGATTTCAGAGAAGCTTATTTCTGGTTGTCTCAAAACACGGACGATGACGCAAGGGTTATGAGTTGGTATGTTTCTGTATAATAATTGCATATAATGTTGTTCAGGATGTGTACAGCGTGTTTCACATAAGGTTAGCTTCTTTCAACATGAATAAACTATACATTATAAGGACTAAATAAAGTCTATATTTTTAAAAATTCATACAAGTAAAACTTTTTGAACTTGTGTTTAATAATGGAATCCACCTCTGTTCATTTACTGATTTATGTTTTTATTGTTATGAAGTTATAATAGATTTATTGCCGTAGGTTAGTTAATGTTTTACAGAAGTGCTTTTTTTCTGTTATTGTTAAATTTTGGCCCTAATGGTACTTAGATTTTTAGTTTATAACAAGACAAATCTTGTGGCGCCACCTAAAAAAAGCAAAGCCTTCAAATGAAATTTCGTCTGTAATCTTTTTGCTAAATCAAAGTTCCAATTTTCATAAGCAAGGTTATAGGCCAGACAGTACAGTCAGTGCTTTGCAGGTGGGATTATGGATATCAGATAGCTGGTATGGCGAATCGGACGACGTTAGTTGACAATAACACTTGGAATAACAGTCATATAGCGTTGGTCGGAAAAGCAATGTCGTCGAATGAATCTGCAGCCTACGACATCATGACTGCTCTAGATGTCGACTACGTTCTCGTCATTTTTGGTGGTGTGATTGGATATTCCGGTGACGATATCAACAAATTCTTGTGGATGGTTAGGATTGCTGAGGGGGAACATCCAAAAGATATAAGGGTAAGTTGATCTTTTAGTGATTTCCTTGTCAAATTTTCCCTCGCGATCCTCGCGACAAAATTCAGGAAAATGAACTAATAAGGTGTGCTATAAGTTATATTCAGCCAACGTTTCAGTCTTCAATTTAGACCAATACCTTATTTGTACTACACATTAAAATTGGACTTAGTTCATTGTCATATTCATGAATTTAACACATTAAAAAACAAGTACTTGCCTGACACTGCTATGTTATACAATAAATTAATTGTATAATAAATAAATCCATAAAATAACTGTAACTGGTGGATGCAAATTTGCTTGTAAATTTCTTGTCTATCTAGTTAGCGCAACTCTTTTGGAATACCTGTACAATTATGATTCTAATTACATTCACAATTAACTTTTCGTTCTCTTTTTTAGGAAAGCGATTACTTTACAGAGCACGGTGAATTCCGCGTGGATGCCGAGGGTGCCCCGACCCTCCTGAACTCCCTCATGTACAAACTGAGTTATTATCGGTTCGGTGAGCTAAAACTGGATTTCCGCACTCCAGCTGGCTTCGACCGCACTCGCAATGCAGTTATTGGCAATAAGGACTTTCAACTGACCTATCTGGAGGAAGCTTACACCACCGAACACTGGTTGGTGAGGGTGTACAGGGTGAAAAAGCCGGACGAATTCAACCGACCAAGAATCCCAGTAGCTAACCGGGTGGTCAAGTCCCCGAACTTCGTTTCAAAGAAGGTACATTTTTTTAGTATTATTCCTACATTACTTATTTGTAATATTTGTATATCATGTATATGTAGGAACATTAATAACTGTGTGTTATTGTTCCAGAGCACCAAACGCAAAAAGGGTACAATTAAAAATAAACCTGTAATTGTAAAAGGTAAGAGACTGTCGACGAAGCAGGTGTAAAGTAGCGTGCAGAAGATTTACAAATCAGTTTAATATTGTTGTTAGTTATTGTTTAATACCGTTTGGTTGAACGTAAGTTTTTGTTACTGTGTCAAATTATTTAGTTAGAGATATTCAGTTTTTCTCCTATGGTTTTATTAAAAAGTCATTCTTCACTATGTGATAATTGAAAAATTGTGTATCATAAAGGTAATAAAATAAATCTTTTTGCACTGTACGTTGGTTATTTAGTGTGATTTTTAACTATATTAAACGATTAAACATCACTTTGTAAATTGTTGTATTTTTTATTAACATGTTTATCCTAAGAATATGTACAACTTGAAATGTTACATGTAAACAACTTAAGAAACTATCTATCTTCAGTTACACGTACACTTAGTAAATGTTTTAACAATGAAGTTACAAACTGACTTGTTGATATTATGAAAGTAATATTATATTGATCAGTTACAAAAAGGCCATTTCTCATAATACAAATTTTAAAGCATGTTCGGTTTTCTTTTTCTTATTGCGGTACTTACGTGGAAGATTTACGATATAAAATATAATTTGAAATTCACTTTTTACAAGATCAATTTTTATTCACAACATTGTCTACAAAATACTATCTAAAATTATTGTACAAAATCCATAATTACAAGTTCCAATGAAAACATTGAAGTCAAATAATGTAGCAACACGTTTCAAGTTTCACAAAATACTATTTTACATCTTCCAATCACAATATAATTATAACTAATACAGGAATTCTTGGTAATTTAAAATTGTATCTATTCAGATGGACTACTCTGCATTTGCTATTACCTTAACGAAATATACAAATAAACGCGTATAAAAATAATATAAATAGTACCAAATGGAGGATCAAAAGCCGCTTGGAAATAAATAAAAAATAAATAACAGTTATAAACAATTTAGTGCGTCAGTGTTCCAAGTAATGGAACTACACACACTTCTATACATTTCATATTAGGAAAAATCCAACTTACATCATTCCAAAGACATTTTGAATTGTGTTAAAAAAAGCCTGTAATTGCACAAGTAATAACTGGTATATTCACAATATCAACAATATATTAACTATAAAATAAGCATAAGTGATGTTGTTTTCATGAACAATTTAGAAGGTAAACCTAATAATTAATGAAGCTAAAAATACTATTCAGTCTTGGCTATAGATCAAAATTAGTAGTTACATAAATAAATTTGATTGTAAACTTTTGGTAAATTTGATAGGGTCATAAGGTACATATTAAGCGTTTCCTTTCCAACCAAACAAAAGTCAAGCAATAACGATACTGAAGTGTTGGAAATCACTGGTCAATTTCTGCCATGAGCGTTCCTACGACTACGTACTATATACATAACATAATGGACTTATACCAGTTATTATACTTAATAATTATATTACTGTAGATTGTACTGTCAAGGTGAAAATTTCATTTGGAAATTATCTATTAAGAATGAGATTGTGGTTCAACGGGCAAGAGAAAGGACGACGTTTGTGCTACCATACTATCACCACATGGAGTATAACCATTGTGAAAGACGTCAGGGATCTGAACTAGCGATTCCGCTAACGTGTGTTCGTCTAATAATGAATCTAATAGACCCTGGGACTGGCTTAACTTTTCTAGGGATTTCACGTCGTTATCGACTGCGGCCAATGCTTTCTCCAGTTCTTCCGTTTCTTCCCGCGATGGTTCGTACTCACCGTTCCGGTTAACTGTAACAATTTCATAGGATTAATTTCAGTAAATTGTTAAACACTTTTTTGATTTTAAGTGTTTTGTTTCCTTTCATCATAAATTCATAAAATTCAAATAATAAAAAGCCAGTTTTTATATTCGAAAATACTATTTATATGTATTTCGCATTTGTATTAATTTTCATAGATAATAATTAAAACCCCATTATAATATCAGGTCTCCATAAATTAATGAGTCATACATCATGTTGCTTGTGGAAAACAAAATTTACATGTACAAAGAGAATTTTGACGTCCAAAGCCTGTGCATATAAAAATTTCTTATGTCTAATCCCTTGGAAAGGGGGTTGCAATTTTCTTCTTTTTCCTTACAAGGAGGGGGTGCAGGTTTCAAATCCTTGAAATTATATACAGGGTGATTTTTTGAAAACGATCCACCCTAAATCTCTAGAAAACGAAAACGTTATGTGCAAAATGCCGAAAGCGGTCAATTTTGGTTGTGAGGAGGACACTTAATTAGTGTAGTTTTAGACCTGCAGGTGCACCCTCTTTGCCGGTACCGCGGCCCCCTCAAAAATCTTAAAACGCCTACTCTAATTTATAATTTAAATGATCGCACAGTATAATGTTGTTTCGTTAACTGGAAATTTAGATTTTTCGTTAATTTCATGTTTTGTTGATGTTAATTGGATATTTCGTATTTTGAAATTTTGCCCAATCCAAGGAACACAATTGGATGCGTGGGTGTAAGTATTTGTTTTGACGCGGTGTCTACTCTAGATGAAGGTATATTAATTTGATATTTAGTTGGTTTGCCATTTTGTTAATTTGATATTTGGATATTTAATAAATGTATTAGAATCTATATCTTGCTATTTCGTTCATTTTATCTTTTGCCCCTTCGCTGATTTGCGATTTCATCAATTTGATAATTTTCTGATTTGATTTTTTAGTTAATCTGATATTTTGGTGTTTGGTTAATTTGGTTAAGATAAGAGATTGAAAAAAAAAAAATAGTCAAAGTTGGCCATGCGCGAAAACCCGCTTGTTGTAGTTTAATAATCATGTCAAATTTAATTTTGTCAACCTAACATTTCATAACTAATTCTGTTAAACTCTCTTTCGTCAATCTGATATTTCGAATTTCAGTTCATTACAAAGATTCTTTCCTTTCGCCAATCGTAATATTTGGATAATTTTTCATAAATTTAATATTTCGATATGTCACATGTCATGTTTTGTTGTTTTGCTAATTTGATGTTCAATTAGTTTTTTTTTTTTTTTTTTGTATAAAATATGTGATAATTCGTTGATTTTTAAATATTCCGTTAATCAGTCATTGTGCTAAATTGATTTTTTGTTTTTTCGCCAATTTAATATTTATTGAATCAGTGTGATATTTTTTCATCAGCAATTTTTATATTGCATTAATTTGATAGTATGACATATCGTTAATTTCACGTTTTCTATTTCATTAAATTGATATTTAATATGTATATAATTTAATACATAATTTGATATGTCCTTAATTGTGACATTTAGCTATGTTTGCAATTTTGCTAATATGTATGTATATGTATTTTATAATTTCATATTACCTTAATTGGATATTTCATCAATTTGATCTTTATATAATAATGTGATTTGTCGTTAATCTGAAATTTTGGTGGTTTTATAATTATTTTGTTATTTTCATATTTCGTTAATTTATTACTTTTCTATTTCTATAAATTCATATGTATTTCCATAAATTCACTTTTTGTTATTTCGCTAATTTGATGTGGCCACGTTGTAAATGATAATAATAATCAGTGACAGTTCGGTTTCAGTCCAGAAATTCAGTAGCTAATAATTGTAAGTAGTTTCCTGAAAACCAGAATAATAATAATTTACATCACCTCTATCAGTTAAATTTAAAATTATTAAAATCTTGAACCTTATGAGAATCCTCACCTGTGAAGAAGTCGCTAAATTCGTCGACTTGTATCGTACTAAGTACTGTACTGATGTCAGTCTCTTCGAGAAGATGAGAGGCTTGCGTTTCCAACACTTGTTCCAAAGCATCAGACTCGTTCAAGCCTAGTACCTGATCGACCATGTGCATGTCTTCTTCCAGTTCTGGAGAATCCGCATGGACTATTTCGCCTACGTCTGAAATAAAAAGCCAAACTAAGCACATTTTATAAAGCGACTGCACACAATGTTTCATCTCATTCACATTTTGCTTGAAAAACGATATTCAAAGTATTATTTTATTCACTGTTGCAAAGAAGGATTTTATTCCGTACAATCATAGCGGACTTTAAAGTTCATGTAAGACGATTTTTGCAATAAAGTTCTAAATCATTTGATGCTACAGTAAAATATAACTTCTAAGGAAACGAGAGGTCTCTGGCAAATGCAAACGTTGCTGTACATTGGCTATTCGGTTTCACCTGCGACTTCGTCCACGTGGTGTAGAATGTAGTTTGTGTATTACAATGTTAGTTCCAATCCTATAAATCCAGATATTGGATTTTTGAAAACTACCACGCTAAACTACCCTCGACTGTAAAATTTAAATTATTTTCGACAATTAGGTGTGAAATTAATTTAGAAAATTTCACAGGTAAAATCTTTGGGCTTACGTTAATAGGAACTTTCTTCGTAGTTCTTTCCATTATTATTATTTTCCATATTTAGTCTGTTTTTTTGGATCGAACGCTTTGTGAAAATCAATTGCGTCTACATAAATCTAATCTCTTCGCACGGTGGAGTATCAAGTTCGAATCCCGGTGGCGGAGCCTTACAGTTTAAAACTCCAAAAGGGTCTGTATATCCAAATATGCCATAAAAACTCAAGGATCCAGCATCGACACCGAGAGGTAAAAGAGATTATGTATGTATGTATTTGTCTAATAGCTATTACATACCTAGAAATGTTATGACGTTTATTACAGCCGCAGATGTCAGATTGAAATCCGAGCTTCTGAACCTAGGATTTTAAGACATTTAAGGCTGCTACGGGCCATAATATTCGTGGTTTGTTCAATAGTTTATCGGTTTCAGGTGACCGGCTTCTCATTTATGTGGATTTAGTGAAATTTTTTGCAATTTTTTCCGTAAGACTAAGATGGCAAAAAGAATGTTTGGGAGTAGTACAAGTTCAGCGGTTTCTGATACTTCTAGGTGGTCGGTTTCAGCACTTTCAGCTGAAATTATTTACAATGACCATACAAGAGAAATAGTGCAACAAAATAAATCTTCACACATGGAGTCTTCAGCAGTTTCGAATTAGAATTTGCCAGGAATTACAATTTCTGGTTTGAATGGAGAGATTTGATTTATTTCGTGATTTTTCTGTTTTTCATAACATTACTTTTTCTGTGTCTCTTCTTTGCATTTTTTTAATTTCCAACAGCCTTTCATTAGGAAGTTTAAACCGATTTTACCGTTCCCTTATCTACCCCTGTAATGGTCGGATTGTGGGGATGCAGCTCCTTTTATTTAGGGTGGAAAGAGCCCGAGGGTGGTTTCATCCCCTGCCAATGCCGGAGAACCGATCAGCGATGGAGTGGGCGGTGGTGAGGGTACCGCCGTGGTGGTACGCTAGCGCAACCGGTGAGGGTACGGCGGAGCGCTTTGGATCTAAAGGACGAGGCAAGATATTTGGACAACTATAAAACCGGGGCTCATTGCCACAAATTAGATGCACAATGGGAAAGGTTCAGGGTTGTAAATCAAAAGGAAGCGGCAACGTCTTTGAGTTGCTTGTTTATTGGTGGATGAAACGGACCGGACTCGAAATTTCTGGGCCACAATTTATTTTTAATTGATTTGTTATTGATTTTCTCAAAAGTTCACCTGTGCATGTGCTTATTATACAGCCCTAGCAATATAAAAAATAAAATACATTACTTATTTATGATAGTTTCGGTGTAAAACGTTTTTAAGGTTGTCATTTAGTGAGAGACAAATTTCTTCCGATGTTGAAGTGAGATCAAATCTTCAATTTTGGCCGCGAGATGCTGCAACCTCGTTCAGAAAAGAAGAACTAAAATGTCTGGGTCGGATTTGGTTTGTGTTATTACAGTGTCCTTTTGCTTTTGGGGACAAACGAGCAACCCATGTTATTTGGAAACTTTAAAATTGAATATTGATGACCTGGGTGACCATATTTCTTTACAATAGGGACTTTCGCCGTAATAAAATACCCGTAATAAAGGCGTCCACTCGTGGTTCACTCATAGGTCTCTGACAGAAGGTTCTCTTGCGGCATGTACATTTCTGATCGGCGTTGAATATAACTTTTTTGTTTCTGAAGATTATCGCTTGAAATTTTGATAGATCTTTGCAGCTAGAGAGCGATTTTTTGAAATTAGTAAATTTGAAAAAAAGATTGCGGGAAAATGTATTCCATTGACTGCACGGAGAACGGGGTACAGTTAATTAAAACTTCTTGTCTGGTCAAGATTGTGGAATTCGCAATTTATTAAGTCCGCTGGAATCAAAATTGTCCTGATTTTTGACATGTGCAATTAAAACCGCGTAGGCATGTTTCACTGTGTGTGGAGACAAGTCGTTGCAGATTTCATTCCAATTCATTAGCGGCGTGTTCAATATTAACATTATTAACAATAATACCAACAATTAATTATTAATAATGAACAAATTCATAATTAACAATTACGTCTGATTTGAGGAATATGTCCTGTGAATTTTTAGCAAAATTTATTGAATTGTATTATAGATTATTTCATTCATCATCGTTTACAACCAATCTTAGGACTTTTAAATTATTGGATTATAGTGATAATTCGATAATCCTCAATGTTCCTTTTTCAAATATGTTTTTATTTTTTATTTTCAAGGCAACGTTGAATACTATTTATAGTGTCACATTTTTTACTTTTATTATGTCAAATTTCAACATGAATCGTTTTGGGGAACATTCTTTGATCATTTTTTTATGAATAAACAAATGCTGATATGGGGTTTGTAATAAAGTTTTACCCTGAAATAAGATGTCCTTTATCAACAATTTTCAAGTACGGTCGTGGATTCATGCTTTCAAAAAAGCTCTCGGAGTGAGCCACACTTTGGTCTCGGAAATTTATGGCTGGGTTTAGTCCTCCATTGTTAAATAATTGTGGGCAATAGACCCCGTTTTATGGGTGTTAGATTATCTTGAACTCTACTTTAATCCCGTTACACCCCACATTTCTCCCATTACTCTTTTCTGCATTTCGTACGATTTCTCTCAATTCTTTTCTTTGCTCTCACGATTTACTCCAACTTATGACAATGTAACGACAGTTGGCAGTGCGCAAGTACTTTGAACGAACGACATATACAATGGATTTTGAAACAGCAATTTTACATATAGAAACACAAGATTTTAGAGGATTGGCTCCACTGATTATTTTTGAGCAAAGGATTTTAGATGAAAGTTGTACAGAATAAAAATAAAAATTGCTCATACAGACAAATAGTGTCTTTGCAACCTTGGTTACGGTTGCAAAGTAACTGTTTGCCCATTTGATAATTTGGGTGCGCAAAGTTTACTTGTCGCACGCAAATTATTCTTTGTACATGCAAATTCAAATAAACAAACTACTGAAAACTGAATTTGCCCCTGGACTCCAATTTTATATTGGGATCTATTCCGCATTCGCAATAAAAAATAGTATGGTTACATGGTTTTAAAATTTAATAAAACAAAAAAAAAATCTGAAGAAATACTAAAAATAGCGCGTACTATGAAAATGTAATACATAAAAGTACGTACATTGTTTGAATATTACGCAAAAAATATTCGAATTCGGTCGGTGGGCATAACAGTGTAAACTGTATATAACGAACTCCTATATAACGAAAAACTCCTTAAAACGTAGACATTGCTAAGGTCTGTTTGGTTTATATTGTTATTACATATATTGTTTTCTTTTGCTTTCTGTATAACGTAACTGTCCCTTCAATTTCGCTATATAGAGTTTACACTGTATATCAAGAGAGAAATATTAATTTTAATAATTATTTACATTTTAAAATATACATGTAAAACTAATAAAAAAAACAATTATCGAGGTGGATCAAATATTATTCAGATTAACCGTGTTTTCAATTATCCGACAAGAGTTCGGTCCCGACCAGCACGAGTAATCGAGGCTCTATTGTATGTGTTGAACTAGATTGGTTTTCCATAAAAAGCAATATAACGACAACAATATGCAACAATACGAAGATCGCAGCAGTACGACAAAATAAAGGTTTGTTAAGATCTGCGTTCCTACACAGCTGATTACAGTTTTCTTCTGCCGTTCACAAAAGCATCACCGATGCGTTCCAACCTGACATAAACACAAAAGCGATCCAAACAGTTCCGTTACCGTTTCAGAATGATACAAAAATTGTGGATTGGAACGAACTTATAGTAACAACAAAGAACCCAGAAATTAGAGCGTAGTTAAAATAAAAATCAAAAGCCAAATTTTTTAAGTTGATTCTTACAAATAATAGTAAATAGTCATCATATCTCTGTTTAGCCCCCGCTTACTCTATTGTATACATGTTAGACGGGTGATTAACCATATTTTTAGATCTAATTAAAAAAAACACTTTTATTAAATTTAATGACACATATTTGTCGAGTATTTAGTCGAGCCAGGTCGCTGAGCTAGTGTGAGTGGCCATGAGTGACGGCCTTCGTGTGTCGTCCGTGCCTCCCCACCCCGCCGCGAACAGGCAACCAGTAATACACTTGTGCGGATGCTAACAATATAATAAAATACATACTTGGAGCTTATTTACGAAATTCAAATTATATCTTTTATGCTTAGGCAGGAAACCGCATTACCGTTTGCACCAGACCTATCGTGTTCCTACCGTGCTGCTATCGTGTCGTAACCGTCTGCCACCAATCACTTGTGGAGGCAAGTCGCGACAAGCGACCGGAGGACGACACGAGCATGGTAGCAACACGGTATATCTAATAAAAACGACAGTCAGGGCGCCCACGAGGCGCTTTACGACCGCCACACGAGGTTCGACTTTCACCGCTCGCTGACGAAATCACCAGAACAATGATATGCACCATCGGAACACATGGATCGTGAAAATCGTGAGACTTCCCACCGTGAGATTTTTTAAGCTTACGGTATGAACATGATCGTATAGTGAAAATGGAATGCGAAATGACACGACACGACATGACACGAGCACGACGCGAGCGCGGCAATACAAGTGAAAACCAGCCTTTACTGTTTTATGGGAAATCTGCAAATATAATGTCTGTTATTATATCGTTAGAAATGAATTACTCGTACGTTGGCGTATATCATGTGGGATACCGAAAAATTTAACCAGTTGGAAGGAAAAAAAAATTTGTCAGAATTTAATCTTATATTTTTAAAATAATCATATAAATTATGTTAGAAATGACATCTTAGGAAATGTACTCAAAATTTTATATGTAGATAAATATTTAAGTACTTAATCATAATACATGTGCTTTTCATAATGTAATTAACAAAGAGGAATGTGAAAAATGTATGTTTAATAGAGTTTCAGTGCCTGTCCTAAATATCGAAAGAAGAGCTTAGAAGATAAATTCTATTGTGATTTGGCAGCCGACAAAGATTAAAATAATTTAACTTGTTAATGGAAGAGTTAAGAAAAGGAGATTACGTTCAGACAAGAAATTTATTACCCGATTCAAATGGTTTTCTATGGGGTTTGTATCGTTGGTATACAGAATGTTTCATAAGTAAACGGCAATCTCCGAGATTATGAATCTGAACAATAAGAGAAATAAACCAGAAGAATGTTCTTAAATCCAGGTGGAGTAAATTTAAGTTAAAAGTTTAAATATATCTAAGTCGAACTCCACAAGCTTTAATGAGCGTAAAATTACAAATGGAACATGTTTCGGCAGAACACTTCTGCAATCATCAGCCCTTAAAGAATATATAATATTATAATTTTTTATATTCTTTAAGGGCTGATGATGGCAGAAGTGTTCTGCCGAAACATGTTCCATTTGTAATTTTACGCTCATTAAAGTTTGTGGAGTTCGACTTAGATATATTTAAATTTTTAAGATAAGAGAAATGTCTTGGGAAGTTTTTTTATTTTCTAAAACGTCTGGTTTAAAAATGCCGATGGTTTTAAATGGACCAATAGAACGATAGAAAATGAATTTGCACTAAATAATATATCCAGTTATCGATGGTAGACCATGGCGAGAAATTTGTCAAATGTGACGTTCACTCAGTGGCGTTCTATTATTATTACAAATTTGTCTTGTCGTGTTTTACGAAAAAATTTCAAAAAAATTCAAATTTGAAATTTTTCAGAAAAAACTGCAGAATAACGTTTCTTTAGCTTCTACGAGTTAGTGTATTAAATATTACCGTTTACTTACGAAACATCCTGTATACATAATTAAAAGTTTTTATTCAAAATACCCGATTCTAGAAATCGATCACATGCATACAAAATTTCGATTATTTTGCGACGGACGGGAAGGACAAAATGGTTAATTGACATGCATGAATTTATTATTTGCTTAAAAAAAACGAGAACCTTTTCAGGTAAGCAACTCTCATTTACTTTCAGATTCTACATTTGGCTGTGTTGGAAGCGAAAGAATATATGCATACATATTAGATAAATTATTTTAAGAAAATTGAAAATGCTTTTAAAGCAGACACCGATCAGCGCATTTACGTCTGAAAAACCTCAATTTTCGTGTTTAAAAGAGAAAAATAAGACAATTTTGTGACCCACACGGAAGCAGAGGATACATAATTAATGGAAATTGTCCAGGAAGAAGTTCATTGAATTAATTTTACTTGAAATCTATAAGAAACCTACTGCTCATTAAGGCAAAGCTTTTTACCTACTAATATAAACCTATAAAATGTGTTCTTTAATCACAATAACAGCGAAATCGCGTGTCCGCATGCCATTACTTAGAATGAATTATAAAATATCTGTTTCAAAGTAAAATTTCTTCCGTTCTTTTTAAGAAAACGAGCCAAGTCCAAATTATTATTTAGAAAAATAGGAACAACTATATCATAGACTAAACCAGAAGAATGTCGATAAATTCGACTTAGATATATTTAAATTTTAATATCATAGACTGTAGACTTTTAAAATAGAGACAGTATAGACAATAGGTTCTTCGACCTTTAACGATTTCAAGTAAGATTTTTGAGTTGAAAGTGTTGAACCACATGTTATTCTATAGTGTGCTCGGGTAGATGTTCTTATTTATAATCGAACTATATGCTTCATTAATCCTTTCCAAAGTGGGACTCTACTTTCGGTAAAATGCGATTAAATCTACTGTATACCTTCCAACTAAAGACAGACGTCCTCGTAATTTTGAAATAAAAAAAAAAAAGAAAAAACCCGACACTTTCAATTTAATATTGAATGCAATCAATGATTCAGCCTTTTTTGACCCTGCGTAATCGGTTTATTGTGGGTTTCTCTTCGAAGCAGAGTAATAATAAAATTCGGCTAGACACTGTAAAAGTGTAAACGAAGCTACTTTGCAAAATTATTCTCGTGGATTTCGCCTTGAACTTACACTTTCGCGGTCAAACAAACAAATCGATATACCAGGCTTAGTCAAACAAAGTTTGATACGCGTCTTTTGAAATTACATAGATTACAATGTGCACTGGAAATTACATCTTCCCACATTTCGTTGAAATAAATACATAACTTACTTTCTCCTCGCTTTGTTTTTAAACCAAATATAAAAAGACTAATTTAGATACAACTGTAGTTTTAGTGCAAAGCAGACATTTTACATCCCGGCAAACAATGTTTTCTATTTGAATAACCTTTCTGTTTCACATGGGTGGCAAGTGCAGTCGACATGATTGTGAAAATTGTTACATACTACATACTTTATAGACAATATCCAGAGTTTATTAGAATATCGTAAACATGTATGAGCAAATGTTTCTTATAAGAGACACTTCTCCTGAAATTTCATCTCTTTGAAGCAACGGATCAACAATCTCATTTAATCGCAAATTAATTGCAATTTTGCTGCACACATCAATCGATGTTATGCTTTGATCAGCTTTCATTGTGATCTTGAAGAAATTGGAATTTCAATGTTCATATTTACCTCTAATTATTATTGGGTATACGTCAGAAATCTGGAAGCTTTGACGACGTACGAAGAATTGTTCAAGGGTTTAATATGCCGTGCACAATGGCCACATCTAGGGTATTCTGTTAATTACGTGAGACGTTTTTATACATACAGACTCCCCTCCCTCTTGGTGAGATTTAATGAGACTAATACGGACCCTTCCCCTTCTCCAAATCTTAAACATTGTCCCTTTGTGAGATTTGACCAAACCCGTCTCCCCTCATTTCTAATTTCACGTAATTAATGAAGCCCCCTAATAAAGTAGAAGTACCTAAATTGATTTGCATAAAGTCCAGAACTATTTTTGTTAAATCGTCTCTATATTTTAACATCATTGTCAATCTGCTACCACCAAAATAAAAAGCTGCATAAAAATGCATTTGTTTGTAAGTATGTACTAAGTATGAAAATTGGTGTTATATTTTGATTGTATGTAGCGGGTAAAATTTACATGTAGTTAGATGAAAATTTTGACATGACATTCAGAGCCTACTGGATGTATGAATCACTTATGAAGAGTGTGCACAAAGACACGTGGATGTCTTTAGATAAAAACACAAGGAACACATAGGAATAATTATTATAGACATAATAAAGTAAATAGCATGAGGAACAGAATGTAACTCGGAGAATTGACATGACATAAACTAAAATAAATTAATCAAAAAACACATAAGTAATTCAACTAGGAGATACTAAAAGAAGTGAATACTCAACATAAATATAAAAAGAAATAGTATATGAAAGAAAATTACTATTAGCGAACAATAATAAGATAAGAGAATCAACGAAGAAAGTAAGACTAAAGATACTTATGGAAGTTATAGAAACTAACAGATAATAATTAAATAATATAATACAGGGCATTTTACAAATCATTTTGCGCAAACTATTTATTTTAAAAATAAAGAATCATAGTGGGTCTAAAATTAAACTCAAAACGTCAATTCAAAACAATCTTTTAATCAAATATGAAATGTAAATGCTTAGAAAAAAATTGTTGATGAAATGTTTAATATGTTGCGTACTTCTGAATCTTCAGGCGTGAACAGATAAGATGGACGCCCTGTATTAGAGAGAATTAAGAAGTAAAAATAGATAATATAAGGATAAGAAAGATATCGAAAAGAAATTATTATTATTATCAGGAAATAAAAAAAGGAAAAAGGGTATTAAAGAGGTTATAGGAACAACAAAAGAAAACAAAAAGAAATATACAAACACCTTTTACGAACATTAGGGTATCCTATAGATAATTTTTGAAACTAAAATGAGTGCGAGTGAGAGGATACTATGGACTATTACGGTTCTTCTCTATAGGAGAAGCTTGCAACATCATAAATTCTAACAGAAGGAAAAAAATTATAAGGTAAAACTAATATAATTATGTATACGAAAAATTTAAAAAAAATCATTACGAGAGGTCAAAGACGACTGAGACGAATTCAGTGGTATCAAGACACTAAACATATACAGGGTGGTTTTGAAATGCATGTCAAAAATAAAATCGGTAATTGGTCACAATGACAGAAAGTCAATACAATATAAAAAAAAAAATTGTAATAAGTCTTCGTCTTCGAGATAAAAATCATTAATAATTTGGTCAAAATCTGCCGCCCCCTACTGAGTTAAAGTTGATTAAAAATGTCCTCTCCTTCGCAGGTAATTTTGAGTTTTTTGAATTGTCACAGTTTGCCGTCATAATAATAATAATCTTGTCAATAAAGTCTTGTGGTATGGAAGAGCCATACCAATTATGGGACCTATTCTGTAAGAAACCTGTTAATTTAAACAGTACGTTTATTTTTTACTTTTAACAGCCCTGTTAATTCAATAAACACCAAGACCTATTCTTGAAGCACTATTTTTAACAGTACTGTTAAATTTTAAACAGGGCTGTTAAAACTACTTTTTTTAACAGGCCTGTTAAAGTAACGCATAAGACGTAACGCAAACGTGAAGAGAGCTCTGCGTAAATGGGTTTTTCTACATCCAGAAGTGTGCGGGGAGCTTGGAAGGTCTAGAATTTCGTGTAGAGGCCCGCTGTGGGCATTTTAATCAGAGTGAAATGTGTGAATTCGAGATGCATTCGCAGCATTTTTAATTTACTCTTGACGTGAAGTGTTTGAAGTACATGTTCGAGCTGAGTTAATTAATAAGTGTGATTTTGAAAATGTGAAAAAAACAGATAATGCAGAAACAAATAGGTTTACTAGCGGAACCACCTTCAGAAGAAAAACATGCCAAAAGAACCACATGAACAGACGGAAGAATTGAAAATTATTATGAAGAAGCACGATCGAGTGGACAAATGTATGTATCATCTCTTTAATAAAATCATAAATTATGCTATAACAGTTCCAGGTGTTTTATATTATATGATGTCAAAAACAATGTAAGAAGGTTAGAATATTGAAGTCTGGCGTAAATAAAAGCCGAAGAGGACCTGGGAAGTGCAAAGAACAGCAGTGGAAAGAAAATTATTATAATTGATTAGTGAAATTGTAATTAATTAAATAATTACCTATATCTTTAATTTTTTTATTGTAATATTATTTTAAGAAATTGTTAACATACTTTTACTGTAAAACATAGTGCAGTGTAATGCAAGTACTGATTTATTTTAATGTGTGAATATATAAATTAACTAAGTCAAATTTTAATGTGTAGTACAGATAAGATATTGTTATGATTTATACAGGTTGGAAAGTTTAACTGGAATAAATTCAGTATCTTCACTGCAATTGATTTTGAGAAAAATTCTTGAAACACGTCGATTTTTGTTTTTAAATCGCCACTTTTTAGCCTGATCAGCTTTCTTTTCTTTTTACTCAGGGGGCTGTAACAACCCTTAAGTTTTTTTTTTTTTCAAATGGGAAGATATGTCAACCGATACATCATTGGAAAGCTTATAAAAAAAGGAGTACAACGTTTTTTTTTTTTACTTTTCCAGCTAATAATGGAAGAAAAAATAAATAAAAAGAACTCTTTCTTGGTAGGTTTACTCTTTGAAAATTGTAGGACCTGAATTTAAAAAATCTCGTGTTAGGTAAATATAATGTTTTTTTAATGTAACAGATGTTCAATATGTTCACCAAGTTTTCCTTGACAAAATGCAAGACGATAATGAAACTCATTTCTTACATACTACAACATTTGTGAAGTGATTTGCTGAATTTCATTGGTAATAAATTGTTGCAAATCTTCAAGATTATCGGGTTTTGTGGAATAGCTAAATGCATTCTAAAGAAATTTAAATTTTAAGTTTTTCTGTTGCAATAGTGCATTATTCTTATTAACTATCACTTCATTCGTCAAATAAATGATGAAAACTAACAAAGTTTGCAAAGAAAATTAAATTTATTAGAAAAAGAGACGATAAGATAATAACACACTGAAGCATCCAAAAAAAAAACAGTTTTTAGGGTCTTATTCTCAGATGAGCTAGAAATACATGAAACAAAACACATCGTTGTATTGCTTTTTTTATGAGCTTTCCAATGATGTGTCTGTTGACATAATATCTTCCCATTTGAAAAAAGAAACTTAAAGGTGGTTACAGCACCCTGAGTAAAAACAAAAGAAAGCTGATCAGGCTAAAAAGTGGCAATTTAAAAACAAAAATCGACGTGTTTCGGGAATTTTTCGCAAAATCAATTGCAGATACTGAATTTATTCCAGTTAAACTTTCCACCCTGTAGATTCCTTGAAAAAAGTCTAAATTGATGACCGAAACATATTATATGAATATAACCTTATAACAGACCTTATTAGTTCAGTTTCCTGATAATTTTACAATATTACTTATTTTTAAATTTATGTTAAATAATAATTGACTGGACACTTAAGTACAGAAACATTGCTAAATTGTTTTAAAATGGAAATGTTTACTAAGAACTGCATAATGTCATCTTTCTGCATCTTCATTTTCAGTTTCCACTACAATAAATGAGTGCACAGCTGTTATTTTATATTTTAAACGTACTGTTAATATTTTAAAGGCATGTCAAGTAGTACCGTTTAAAATTTCCGAATAAACAGCCACAATAAACACCACCTGTTAATTTTTTAACAGATTCTGCGCAGACCGACGCATACTGAATAGCTATTTGAGAAAATCGTACTGTTTATTTTAACAGGCTATTTAAAATAAACAGGTTCGTTACAGAATAGGTCCCTATGACAATAAAGTTACACGTACTTTTTTTTCTTCTTTTGCGTGGTGGTCAAAGGAAAAGCATAGTGTACAACACGTGCTGAAGCATATTTCAATGTTTGAAATATCCGTTTTGTATACTTGTGTACTTGTTGTCAATGTAATACTTAAGTAAATCTAGAGCGCAATAGGACAAAATAAAGTAAACGTATTCCTGCAATTTTTGTGAAGCAATACATCTCCCATTTCAGAAAAAAAATCTAACAACAAATATTGTTTTCATGAAAAAAAAAAGTAAATATTACTTTAGACAATCTGCCACTTACATTA
This sequence comes from Diaperis boleti, assembly GCA_963583935.1. Classification (NCBI taxonomy): domain Eukaryota; kingdom Metazoa; phylum Arthropoda; class Insecta; order Coleoptera; family Tenebrionidae; genus Diaperis; species Diaperis boleti. The sequence continues at coordinate 51,155,047 of OY757249.1, read as the reverse complement.
TAATATCATTACACTTAACCCACAAAATAGTGTCAAGTTCAAGGTCAAACGGTACTCAACATTTTTTATAAAGTATGTATATAATTTAATTTTTTGTTTGCTGTTTTAAAAGAACTTGTTTTCTTGAATCCAAAGATGTGATATTTAAAAATTTTCAGTATTAATATCACAAGATACGTCACAGTTTTTCGAAAACTTGTTGCGTGGCTATTCCCTAATGGAGAATTATTTTCTTATTTATTCTTACTATCGTGTGGTATTTGAAAGATTATTTTTTGATCCTCAAATTTTCTTATATTTGACAGTTGTCAAAACTAGAAGGCACATTGTCTCATTTCGTCCGAATTCATCATCATTTTACCGGGCATTTGTAGAACATTTTTTTTAATAAATGCACAATCTTCATTTTTGGAAGCCAAGATAACATAATGTGGAATTTCAATGGTGTGATAGTGATAGTTCAAATTGGGTTCGTAAAGCCCTTAAAGTTAAAAATTTTTTCGGTAATTTATTTTTATATTTTATTACTGTACCCCTTGATTTCTTTCTTTGAAGTAAGACAAACTCCTGTCGCAGCATTCTCTTCGAACGTTTATAACACCCCGAGCGTCCCAAGTCTCTGAACCACTTACGCATAAAAACCTTAGGAGAGGGGCTAAGTTATATTTAACTATAGTTAAGTAATCTTATCAATGTCTTTCATTAAAAAAAAACATTATAAAAATCGGTGCATTACCCACTGTTTTATTTGCTTCAAACGATTCATGTTTAACGATTAAATATACAACTATAAATTTTTCCCATTATAATAATAATCTGGTCAGAATAAAACAAGTGATGAAAAATCATGCTATGTGATTGGAAACTACAATCATTGAAAAATAATCAGTTTTAATATCACAAGAGCATAAATAATCGATTATACGTCGAATGAGGAAGTTAGTATAATCGGATTGTTATTGGTATTTGTTACGATTATATAACCAAAGCTATCAAAAAAATGGGAGATTTTGACAACTTTTTTCTGACGTTTATTAATAAACATAAATAAATAAAAAATTGTGACTATGACAAAGTTCACATTGTTCGAATTAAGTGATTATACCACGTCGTCAAGGGTATAATCGCTTGTCTATACTTAGTAACTAGGTAAAATCTGTAATAATTGCTATTGGCTCAATTTATTATGTGTTATATAATAATGTAAAAAATGTTTTCTGTCAGTAGTTGATTAAGTAAGAGTAATTTTGACTTACATTAAATTTACTTTTATACACCTGTAAGTGCAGTATTTCTTTTTACATAGCTCTCAAAACCCCTCACCTGATATTGTATATTAACAGACTATGACATTAATCACTACAATATAAATAAATGAATTACAATTGACTTACCAGATGAGACAGGGATACTTATTATTGCACTTGGTGTCGTTGTTTCTGGTGTTTTGGTAGGTTTCTTTTTCTTTTTATTGCGTTTCTGGGGCCTTATCATGGCTGACGGTTTCACTTTCTTTCTTAATTTCTTTGGTTTTGCTTCTTGGTATAATTTATAGTTATCCTATACATCAGTCATTAGTACTGAAACTAAGACAAACTGTACTACACTTACCCTTTTTCGGGCATGTTCAGGACACAAGGGTAGTTCATGTGTTATATCAAAAACAGGTACTGAACATTGAGTGTTGTCAGCAAACTTTGCTGTACAATATCCAAACAACACTTGATCTGCGTTTAGCATAATATGTAGTGGGCAATGCCTTGTGCAAGGCAGCGCCGGTTGGAAACAGTTTTCCACTTGACACACTAGCGGAGCAACAAGTCTATCATAACCTGTTTGACCTATAGTTCTATTAAACTTCACATCACTTCTTGAAGATATTTCTGGTAGATTTTTGGATTTTCCAACATTACTCCGCATGATTTGCTGCAGGTGGCGCATGAATTCATGTCTAGTGATTTCTATTCTTTCTTCCCTGGATCTATCTTCTAGTTTAAACCTCTGCAGTGAACACACATTAGACTACACTAAATACACTAACAACAATATTACTTCGAGACTTGCACTAAACCAGTAGCGTTGGTAATGGTTATAGAAGTCCTGAATATTGTCTATCCGTTGCAATGTTTCATGATGAGTGGCTCTAATACTGCCCCATTTTAAACGTGGCTTGACATTTGGAGGAGATTTGTGCGTTTTTATATTCTCTTCGCTTAAACCTATAAGTCACTTTGTAGACACCTTTCTGTTAGCAATGTGATTTACAGACCTATAATACTGGGGCCAATATCGTCTTCATCAAATTCAATTTTCACCTTGGCATCAAGATCACTGTTAGGCGAGCTTGAATAACCCAACGAGCCTTTGATAAATGTTGGTTCAATATTTTTATCGACATTATTGTATGTGTCTTTAGTCCCTAATGTTTTCACTGTCTTAGAATAATTTGTTTGTCCTACACTTCTAGATTTAACTATGGTTGATGGTGGAACTAACCCGTTACACCTGTAACAGAGCCATGTGTAACACACCGTTGGAATTAAGTAAATATCACCTTTGATTTCCTTTAATCCCTGAATTGAACATCTTACGGTTTTTAAGTGAAATAACAACTAGTTATGTACATTTTCCTACCATTATAAATTACATCAATGTTTTGTCATAAATCTTCTGGTTCTTGGCATAAAAAGATTCCAAACGGCGCTCAATCTAGAAAAAATCCATTAATTAACATTATTTGTTGTTGATATCAAGGGTTAATTCAATTTACCATAACATAATAAGCTTATTTAGTAGTTTACTTGACAGGTCATATAAGGTTATGACTTAAAAAAAATGTGACATAAATGCATTTAAAAAGCACTTAGTAAATTAAACTGGGTAAACTTAAAAAAAATTCATCGGATTCTTACGAAAGAAAAAATTAATTAGAGTGGATTGTTGTAAAAATTGTAATAAACTTTAATATGTTTTGTTTGACAAATGACAAAAACTATAAAAACCATTGTTGCCAATCACACCACATCCACCAACTTAACACTACGATAACCAAAGTTCCTAAAATCGTCTGGAGTTTTTGCACGATTAGACGTTCCATAAAAATAACGTTAGTTACGATAATTTCTCTTTATGTCAATATGAAAAGAAATAATTAATTAAAAACGTTTTGAAGGATATTTTTTTAACATTATTTTTGGTTCACACAAGTGCCAGAAGATGTCGTCGCAATAAAGGTTTCTTTAAATAAAAGAGGATTTATCGCGAATGACCAATATTCTCGGTGGGCTTGGAATATTTATACGGGGTGAAATTGAAATATATTTTGCAAAAAAAATTAACTGGTGCATTAAAAGGTCCAATAGAACATAACTGTAAAAATGTAAAATTTTAATGGAGCATAAACTAATAAGGTTTAAATGATACGAAACTGTTGTTTTGTTGTTGTTTTGCACACGATCACATAAAACATACTTCGTCAGTCAACAACACAATGTTTAAAAAGTTTGGCATCTCTCGACTTAACGCGGCGGGTAAGAACTTGCACCTTTTGTACAATTTTTTGGAAAAGACGCGTGATACGTCTTCGGTTTCGAGGCGCTTTCAGAAATTAGGTCATTTAACTGAGTTGGATCAAAAAAAGGATGACCGTTTTTGTCTATTATTTATGAACTAAAGATATGTCGCAAAAAATCCTTGTTTACATTGCACTGGGTGCAGTGACGTGCACCGATTTCATAGCCAAACTTTAAAGAATTTTATCTCGATACAGGGGCGGAGTAGAAAACCCAAACCAAGATGCTTGCATTCTACTCATCATACTAATGCATTTTTCGTGATAACCTACGATTAGAAAATACCCGTCAATTATGCGGTATAATGTAAGATTATTCACTAAATGATTAATCAATTTAATTAATTTAATAAATAGTAGTAGTAGGGGAATGAGAAAACCCTAAAATTTAATTTATCGTTGAATTAAAAGTATGCATCGATGTTTGCAAGCCGTTAGGCGAGCACGGGGAGGATTTGAAGAAGTACTTTTGTGTAGAAATAAATTTTCATTTTCCACTAATTATTCATGAATAAAATTCATCAAATGTCGTTTTGAGGTATGCAGCAGCATACCGCACCGCATGCTGTTTCAAACATCCTGTATCGCGCTTTGAAGTTCAGCCAGAGTGTATGGAGGTTGCGCCATTGCGGTTAGCATGCGATCGACAATAGTCCGTATTTATAGAAAAGAAGATTTGCTTTTACTTACAGAAATCGAAGAATTTACTTCACCTTATATTCATAAAAAAGAAGGAAAAGATTTGGAGTTGGAGCAAAAAGGTGTTACTCCAAAAAAAAAAGGTTTCACTTTTTTTGAATGCATAACCAGTAGCATTTGCTTTAAAACTGAAGGATTTGCTTCAGAAAATATGTTTCTAGTCTAGAGAAGCTTCTGTGGAAAATTATTTACTTCATTCGTTTATATGCACATCTTTCGGTTTGACGAAATAAACGTGCAATGGTTAGTCGACTTAATTCATTATCGGTGAGAAACTGGGCTGTACACCAGAATCGTCAGTACCACTCTCCGTGTCATTGTGGACAAGGCGGTTGAGTGGATCAAGTTTCCATAGACCGAAAATGGAGTTATGGAAAAAGAACTTCCCGACTGCAATAGGAGCTATCGACTGCACGCATGTTGACGTCGAAAAGCCGCGTCTATTTGGGGATGAATATGTAAACTGGAAAATTTATGCTAGTATTAATGTTCAAGGCATTGAGCTCCGTTGGGCGCCAGCTAACCGAAGTTAACGAGGGAAGGGGATTTGTATACTTAAACCAAGAACACACAAAATAATTATATTCTATTTAACCAAATAAATAACACAACGCAAGTACAAAAAGAAACACATAATTAACAATTGAAATTTAGCGGGACCGACCACAGGACACCCAGCGCTGCTTCTAGAAACTAGTTGAATACTGACAGGGAAGATTGCCCGGTTCTTTAGTCACGCAAAACGGCTGAGACCTCAGACTTAAAATTCAGGACTGCACATAGCCTATGTGTTCGAGGTGCTACACGAAACATAGAACTTAAAGCTGGCGTATGGTAAGGTGGCGTAACAACAGAAAACACGCTCGGGTTTTTCGGATAAGAAATGAAAACTATTGATTCAATTCATAGAAAAGTGGCACAGTTATATTCAGGAAACTTCATTCTAGTTCGTAGAGGGTATTTAAGATCTGGAAACAGCTGGTATTCGGAAAAACAAGGAGCGAGTTTAAAGCACTGTTTTTTGTGTTTTATAATTTTTAGCGCAAGTTTGAGAAAACTGCTATTTGAGACCCCCTTATGCACTCAAGAAACTGGAAGAAAAAAATCAACATAAACCAAGGCATTGTAGTGGTAGATGAAAGGTGTTAACATTAGCATATTTTCGGCGTCGTCTCCAAAATAATAAAACTTTGTAAATGCACTGTTTATCCGTGTTAGTTCAGGCACGAACCGACAATTTTTCACAAGTTTTGACTCATTCCAGAGTATGGCACAAGCTTTTCTGGTGGTGCTTCTGTAGGTGAGGTGGCGCAATTGTTCATGGTATCATAAACTAAAAGGTACACGTTATATGGACTGAATTCACACTGAATTGGCAAAAACAGGGCAAAAATATGTCGGGTTATCGAACAAAAAGACAAAGAAAATCTTTGAAGCTGCCGACGCGGTATTTGTTAGGTATCAATAAAATTAATGGAAGATTTACTATCATCGCCGAATCAAGGGAGCCTCCTACCGAACCAAAGGGGCCCAAGGGGACTTCCGCCGAACCAAGTTATACGTAAATATGAAATAATATCCACATTTCGAGTTTCACGTACAGGTAAATATAACCTTCCTGGAGTATGTTTCTTTAAGAGGTCGACACGTAGCGCGAGGCACCAATTTCAATGATCCACGGGAATCCCCTTAAAACACTGAGAAACTCCCAAAATAGACCCGCAATGCACAGGGAACCTTGACTTGCCTACCCTGCATGGCGGTCGTTTGGCAACGACCCTGAAGTTTGTGGGTAGCGCTCTGTAGTAGCTATTTGAAGCGCGACACAGAGATGGCACTGGCACAGGGCTGAAGACAAGGTCACTAAATGAAAAATTCTCTTTTTAAAGGTACCGCCATCATCAGTTATTTTTCATGGAAATTAAAAGAGATAGATATAGGATGACTTTTAATGTGTTACAAAAAAAAATAATAATAAAAATACAAGAATCTAGGGATTTTTATCGACTTTAATGACATAATCCGAATTTAAGGTTATGGTTTCAATATTTGCTGATTATATGAATTTATACCAACTAACTTTGGAAAAATAGTAAGAACACGATGGGTTGGATCGAAAAAATTATAAGGGCTCGAAAGCCTTCGCCACTGGACAGGTTTGAAAGTGGAGCCTTCAAAGATCGACTTCAAATGAAAGGAAGGCTGCTTTAACACTATGTTTTAAAATCTTCTGAACAGAAGTGCCTCTGAAATAATTAATATTCTAGGAATGGAAATTTACATAGCAATCTATACCCATACACTTTATCTGATTTATTGTAAACGAAAGCTCACACCTTATCAACTCACAATTTGGAACTTTTTAAATTCCTACATAATCCTTCTCAAGTATTCCCATTCTACGGTACGTATAGTACTTGTATTTTACGGGTCATCGAAATAGTGATCTGTCCAAAATAAAGAAAATAAAGAAGTTCTCATAAAAAAACCTGCTGATCGAGAAATCTTGTGTCGGCACGCGACTTCGATGAAACAGGATCGTACTGCTTTTTTTTTGTCGCGCCTTTTAAAGGCGTGTTTGTTGCATTTATTTTAAAGGGTCTTTGCTACACCAAAAAGTGTAGACCAATAAAGTCATAATAATCAAAATAAATTGTTTTTTGCTAAATCGAGCAAATTATAGTCCATAATAATGTCATCTGTAACTAAACAAATAATTTTTAATCCGGCTCTGAGCTGCAGTCGGCAAACTCGCTTTGTATAGCACCTGTGCATGTCGGAAGGCAGGTTTTTTATGAGAACTTCTTTATTTTCTTTATTTTCGATAGATCACTATATGGATGACCCGTTCTTTACCTATGCATAATGTTCTATAGTGCTTGGTTTTCTCAGGACTTCCAAACAAATTTTTCTTCTGCCTAAAAATTTGGGGAGGGTAACAAGTGCATTCACTCTAACATGGTATTTACGTGTGGGACAACTGAAAAGGCTTAAAATCTGTACTTGATTGTGCTTTGCAGCCTTGAACTCCACACATAGTAAACATCATAAAAGACAGGGCATACACGAATAACAGAAAATATCCATGTCAAATGTTCATGGAAATTAAAAGAGACAGAATGATATAATATGTCGCAACCGTTGGCGTTACCTTTAAAAAGAGAATTTTTCATCTAGTGACCTTAGCTGAAGAGGGAGGAAGGAAGACCGGCGGCCATTACATCGCCATTCGGACTTTAATGTTAAAAGCAACAGGTCGTCTTTTTGTAACTAACGCTTATTTTTTTTTATCTGATTTCATTCCACTACGAATTTTCCTGTTTTTAAAGTTGAGTGTGTTCTATGTTTAAATTGCATTGTCGAAAATTCACGTTACCAGGAAGATCGGATGAATTTAAATTAAAAATCGCGTGTCTCGTGTTGCCAGAAGGTAACCTTGTTATTCTATATATTTTTCTGTCCGACTCATCGTACGGCGATGCCATGTAATTTTCCTGAGGTTTTGTTCCACGTGCATACCAGAAATTCTTCGGTAAAACCATTTAAATTTTTACCGTTAGTCGGCCATTTTACAACGTCATAAAAACGGCCATGATGGATATGAATCGCCCGCCTTTGTTCCTACATTTCAATAATATCCACTATTGCAATATAGATCATTTCGTGTAAATCACGTGTATCATGAAATTTCGTACAAATTGCCTTCTGTCCTTCTTTCTCTGCAGTAACATGAACTCCCAAAATTATGAGTCACGAGTCCCAGGTACCGCGAATAGCTTGTTAAAGTCGGTTGTGTAAATTTGTTTTTAGATATTGTTGTCAATTCCAGAAAGTTCGAATGTGTTTTTGACTTCTAGTTCCAGTGCACGTATCACAGGCTTTCAATTTGAAATACAGTGATTCTCTAACTTAACATAACTAGATTGCAACTCAGATAAATCGTTGAATAAGTACCTGTTTTTCTTTATAAGGACGACAGCAGCTTGCGGTCATTTAAAAAGCTATCTTGTCTCTGTTCACTTCAACCAACACCAAGAACTGAATACAGAAAGGTAAAAAGCGAAAAGCACCACGCTCAATGTTGTGGTTCTTGTTTGTGTGTTTTTTGAAGTGAAAACTTCTTTAGCAGCGGTGAGCACTTTTTGGGATGGGTAAAAAATGTTAAACTCGCATCAGGACATGTGGCCTGATCGAAAATTCGTAAGACGGAAGGAGGATAGACCGCCGCGCCGGCGCGGCGTAGGAGAGGAGATAATATCCCCCTCTCTTTGTTGCGAGTTTCAGAAGAAATAATCGTCCAGCGGGAGGAGTACAAATTATATGGATGTGCATGAGAAATACACCAGTATGTTTAATGCTACTAACTGTTTCGGATATCGACGATATGTTTATAAATCGTTGCCACTCTGGTGTTAATCAGTTCATTATTATGGTTGCCGTTTACATTTCTCCAGATAAGTCATTGCGTGCTATACGAGACTTCTTGTATGAAAATTTATTCATTTATTCTCATGACGTATCTGCATTGCTTAAAAAAATTCTGAAAAGCTTTGATGATGTGCCAATGATTTTGAGTGGAGATTTCAACATAAACTTTGCAGCCGATAAAAATCAACAATTAATTAAATTTTTAAATAATGAATTTGTTTTAACGATGTCAAATGATCGCAATCGTAGCACAACGAAATACAAAACTACTATTGATGCGGTCTTTATTAGACATTTAAATAGATTCGAATCAAAATTGTTCGTTTCTTACTTCAGCTACCATAAACCTATTGTATCGGTTTTAGAGATTGGCAATGATGATGCTGGTAATGATGATGGTGAAAGAGTCGTTGAAATTGTGGATGAAAGTTGATTTTTCTGAGAGATAAACTTTTTAATGTAAAATAATTGTAATAGTTCTGAAGTGTTAAATTTTTAATGTAATATAAATTGTCATGTTTGTGTACGATAGCGCAATAAATGAATATTGTATTTTACCACATAAATGATAGTACTTTTATACTGATCAATTCGTGCGAAATTATTCCCTAACCATTCCAAAATATCCAAAAATGCACAACGTTAATGTTCAAGTTTTCACTTCTGCCGGCACCCTTTTTTTGAATCAAATTTCTGTTTGTTGTAATAACAATTATTTATTAAAATTTCTCTTTACATATTTGAATTGAAATCAAAGTTAAATGTCTAATAATTCACTTCTATGTATTCTGCTGTATCTTCCAATGTGATGATTATTCTAAAAATATAAGTCAAAAAATAGTTTATTTTAATACTAGTTTTATCTTCTAAACTATGTTATTTTATTTATAAACACCTGGAGATTTTAAGAAATTAAGTTAGGTATTTATATACATTCTAGTAGCTCTAGATTGATTTACAACTTATTATAAGTAAAATTTTTTTTTCATGTAAATGAACGATATACAACATGTCCCAGAAATAAATACCATGCGATCATTTAAATTATAAATTAGAGTAGGCTGTGAAATTTAAATTAGGTTGGCACTACTAACTTTTGACAATTTCATTTAAAATTTGTATGTCAAAGTGACTTAAAAAAAAAAACGGCAACAGAATGGTGAATGGAGTTCACAGCTGAATTGAAGCTGCGAGTGAACACTTTGAACATCTGCTGTAATTATTATCAATTATTATCTATTCTTTTATTTTCTTTAAGTTAAAACAATTTAACATGAGAAAGATAAACGTCAAACCTCAACCTCAAATTTTACTGTTATTCTAAGCTGTCACTCAATTTGCAGGATTGCATAATAAAAAAGCCGGGTATTCTAATTTATAATTCAAAGTACATTAATTTGGAGAGGTGCTTTAACATTTTTTCGAAATCACATTTTGAAATTAGAATTTTACAACCCCCAAAAATAACAATACACTTGTGGGTTTCTGACACAGCTATAATGACAGGGAATTCTGTTGTTTTTCTAGGAAGAAGGAAATATTCATACTTTATTATCTTATACTTTTTGGGAACTTTTTTGTCGCTGCGTCCTATGTAATAAAATAATCTTGCATATATGTATAACTATTATTTTTCATTCTAATTAAAAATAAGTGACAAATCTTCTTCATTAATTAACAGGATACTTGATAGTATACAGTGGAAAACCTGGCCTAAAATAATAAAAAAAAACATAATAAATACACACACCGCTTACTTAGAAATCCTTCAGAAACAATTTCTATTTCATTAGATTACAAAACGTCAACCGGTGATTTGAACTGCTCTTCTTGTGAGTAATTCTACATAGGTCAGACAGGTCGCAAAATTTCAGACACATCTATAACAGCACATATTTTGACCCTCCTTCATCAACACCTTCTACGTTCGCCAATCATATAAATATTAACGAAACATAGTTTTTCACCATCCAATTCCAAAATGATTCACAATTTTTTCAATTCAACATTATTTTAACCTCAAGTGTTACTTTTTTTCACTTATAATGATTTCATTATTCATTACCTTTATACCACGCAAATATAGTGTAAACAAACTTACCAGATACTCCTCGATCCATTTTTAATTTTTCCAAATTTTAAAAAATTATTTAACAATTTCAAAACGTCAAATTTAATAATATTTCAAAAACATAACGTCATAATTTAAACATTCTTTACGGTAAGAACCCCATTGTAATTCATCAATTGTATCATTAATCTCTTGTAAAGCCAGACTGAAGATGGGAGTAGTTTTATCCCGAAACATGTTATAATATATTAATAATATAATATACTATTATAATTTGATTTTATTAAAGTTTGTGGAGATTGACTAGAATATTTTATTTAACAGTTTTATTAAACAGTTTTATTTAGCTTGCCTTGTTTGTGTTTTGTGTAGTTCAAATCTTAAATCTAGTAATTGAAATTTTACCCCCTTCCTGTTGACCGATTGACCTGAAATTTGGTGCACGGCTTTAGTTTTGATGACAATACAATTATGTATATTCAGTATCATTGTAAATTCAACATGGCCGCCGTCTCAAAATGGCGGATTACATATACTTTTTCAATCTCCTCAATATGGGTATCAAATGAAAGGTATTAACTAGTTGAATACAGTACACCATGAAAAAATTTAAAGTACAAAATGGCCTCCACTACAAAATGTAGGATTACATATATATTTTTTCAATCTCTTGAACATGGCTGTGAAATGAAAGGGCTTTACTATATATACAGGGTGTCCCAACTAAAACACCCGATATAATAGAATACAGTACACTATCAAAAATTTTAAAATGGCCGCCGCCAGAAAATTGTGGATTACATTTTTTCTAATCTCCTCAATATTGGTATCAAATGAAGGAGCTTAACTAGTAGAATACAGTACACCATGAACAAATTCAAAAGCCAATACAAAATGGCGAATTACAATCGGTTTTTCAATCCTCTCAATATGGGTATCAAATGAAAGGGCTTAACTAGTAGAATACAGAACATCATAAAAAAATAAAGTCCAAGATGGCTACCGCTACAAAATGGCGGATTACATATTTTTTAGTTTTCAATCCTCTCAATATGGGTATCAAATGAAAGGGCTTGGCAAGTGGAACACAGTACACTTTAGAAAAATAAAAAATTTTAAAATAAAATAAGTAAAAAACATTTTTAAGTTAAACAGTTTTATATTGTAAAGAAACATAATGATGCACATACTGTACTAAAAGCTAAAAAATAATTAGGTAGGTACCAGGTACCAGTCATCACACCACACTCCTCATCAATCTAGAGTATTCAGCAGACTAAAATAAAATTGTGGGGCGTAGCGTAACCTGAGTACATAATGTACATGATCTTTCTGCGATGTCGCACGATGATTTACTTTTAGGTAAGTAATGTATATCAAAGCCTACTCTAAATATATTATTATCAGTTGAACATACGTTATATGCAGAAAAGTTCTGTTTTATTACTAGTTTTTGAAAGGGGCTAGAGACTACACAGGAATCATTTTGGACATTTGTTAGTAGGAACTTTTTGCAGTAACAATTTTTCAGTTTTTGATGCACAAGCACTCCATGAAATATTATTTTTAATCATATTTTTAGGCACCTATAGTATATCGGAATTTGACTTGACTGTAACATCAATAAAAAAAAATAATAAAAACTAATATAGTCCAATATTTTCTGTATCAAATACTCTATAGGAAAGACTTGATGTATTTTTTGTGTTTAATAAAAATATCTTCCATTCGGTAAAGATGGGTGAAGATGGATCTTAGTTGTTGGTACACAAATTTATTAGTCTTGACGTTTAGTATTTTTTTAACTTCGAGTTTGCCGATTTTCAAATTATCTTAATTTAAATTACAGTCTGTCTATAAAAGTCCACTCGAACGAAGTCGTGGGTACGACTAGTAGTTACATGATAAAATTAAGTCACATTTAATCAAATGCTGTAGTGACACGTTAGGTTTGTTTCAAAATACTCAATAATCCACATGTAATACTAGATTCTCCACAGATTTTATAGAATACCTCGAAGAAGAAGAAGAATGCGTAATCTAATCCAATGAAAAGTGGTTCAGCGCTCACGTATTTTATCAATCGTCTGGGAAAAGAATAATTCTGCTCTATATATGCGTCGGAAACTGCTGGTTTTAGATGAGTTGTTATTATGATCTGCAAAATACATGAACATACGGACGTTTGTTTCACGAAAATATGACGTCTGAGTTCTTTGAAACTTGTTTCCATTGCTTCGTGGCTAATACATGTAAAGATATTTAGCATAAAATTGGCACAATAGGTCTGTTATTTTTAGCCCTTAACGAATCCGATAATAACAATCTGCTAGCTTGGTTAAAATAAAACCAACACGATTTTTTTGTTCGTGAGGTGTAAAATTTAAATTTGGGTTATTTTAAAAACTCATTAGAGCTATTTTTATAATCTGCTTGAACTTTTTTTGCTGATTAAAATATTTTATCATCTCTTGTGTTACCTACCTACCTCTACCTGCTTCACCCAATTTTGCTCTTTTTCTTGATTTCTGGTATGTCCCAATTTATTTCGCTTATTTCTACTTTTCCACCATGTTTTTTTTTTCTCATCTTTTTAAAGTAATTCTCCATTATGTTCTATTTTATTCTGTAACTAGATGACCCGTCCCGGCTTCGCAAGGTAATTTTATTTTATTTTATTTAATACTTTAATAATTTTGAAAAAACATTTCTTAGTGAGCGCCTGCGTGGTAAAATAAGTAAGTGTGTAAAATTTCATTGCAATCGGTTCAGTGGATCTAGAGATTAACCCCCTCACCTCGTTACCCCCCTTAGGAGTGGAATTTTGAAAAACCGTTTATTATTGATCGCCTACGTGGTAAAAAAAGTAAATGTGCAAAATTTTATTGCAATCGGTTTAGTAGATCTAGGGATTAAATACCCCGCCCCGTTAACCTCCTTTGGAATGGAATTTTGAAAAACCGTTTTTGAGTGAGCGCCTACGTTCTAAAAGAAGTAAGTGTGAAAAATTTCATTGCAGTCGGTTAAAAAACTATGTTTTTCTGGCACCCAAAAAACTTTACTTGTCCCAGAGCATACTTCCAATTTTACAGTTAATGAACTTAAGCCTGACGGGAGCCCTTTAGAAAGGAAAACTCGAAGGGCCCCGTTGAGACAGGAAGGCCCGAGAAGACCCACTTGAAACAGGGGGACCTTTAAGACAGTAGAGCCCGAGGGGGTCACCTTGAGACAGGCAGCCTCTTGAGATAGTGAGGCCTTTCATGTAGGGTGGCCTCGTTACCCCCTTTGGAATGGAATTTTGCAAAACCGTTTCCTAGTGAGCGCCTACGTGGTAAAATAAATAAATAAATAAATAAATAATTTCAACGCAATCGGTTCAGTCGATCCAGAGATAAACGGAGCGTTGGGCACCGTTACCCCCCTTTTGGAATGGAATTTTTTCACTTTCTCTTGACCAGAGTAAGCAATGTCCTTTTATAAAGATGTTATTGTCCTTTTTATTTTTTGTTTCATTTCTTGTTCTTAGCTTCTTTCAGTTTATTATTCCACCTGGTAGACACGACGTGTTGGATGTTAAAATTTTATTGTTTTAGATAGTAGAGTTAGTTCGTCATTACCCTATCTTCTCAAATTCTTGTTAATAATACATCCAAGAACCATTTAAATCAATTAATTAATTGGAGATCGTGTTTATGTTTCAATGATTCTAAAATTTCAATGCTCCTAGCTGACATCGAAGGTACGAAGTTTGTAACTTCAAAGTAAGTGGAAATCTGGACGTGAATTGAATTTTTTTTAATTATGTTATAATATTATACTCGAGTGTTCCAACAAAGAAAAGAACTTGTTCCTGTGGTACAATTGTGGTCATGTTTTAAAAAATGTTTCATTAAAGGGTTTCAAATGTGAATAAACGTTGCACTACGCCCTTTTAAACACGTGTGAACACGACACAACGCAAGATGGCTCATAGCCCATAATTGAACATGAATAAACAAGAAAGAAGCAAAATTAAACTGTAAGAAAATCTAGTATTCTAAATCTAGATAAGTTAGTTGCTCGTCAAAGACACGACTTATTTTGTAAAATAATGTAAATACATACTAGATTTTTTTGTATTTTTAATTTTTTTGTAACTAACTTTAAATTTTGTTTACATAAACGCATTCCGATTGTTTTGTGCATTTTCTGTCCCAAATTTTGGAACAGCCTTTATTAGAGGCATTAAACTTTGCAAAACATACTTTAACATCCCTGATAACAGATTATGATCCGTCTGCTTTTTGGTGTAGCCAGCGCATATAAATAATGTGTTTTGTCACTTTTTTCCAAGTCTGTTTATGAATTTTCACACAACTGAGCCACAGCTGAAAGTCATTCATAACACTAGGCGAATTAAAATGCTTCTCGTATTTTTGTTTAATTTTGTGGTGATGTATTTTTAACGGTTGTTTGGAGTTTAGCAAAACAGTGGTACAGGTTGAGATTATCTTTTTATTTCGGTGAAATAAATACTCGAAGTTCAAGAATGCGGTTATTTTGTTTGCTTCGTGAAAATATCCCCATGTGATGACATTTTCTTGCACTTTCGTAATGAAAATTGCGTCTTTGGAATAGCTCTTACGCCATGCTTTGGTCACAGATTAAACAGAGAACAACTGTCATAACAGTAAATAAACAATAAAAGTTTTATTTCGTACGGGTTAATTATTGAGTAACAAACAATTAAGTGGAACTGGAGAATAGAATTATATACAGTGGTTAAATAATAATTGAGCTTTTAATTATTGTTATTTTTGAAGATTCTGACATTACACAACGAAAACGTTAATTGATTGATGGTCAACTTCCCATGTTATATTATTAGATATTTGGCGTATGTATACAAAAGAAATATTTGACAATACTTGTTTAAGATACGATGTGATGACAGCTGATTTATTCACAATTCACACGTTAGAAGTCGACATGCCAAAAAGTGATCAGAAAAACACATACGCTCGAGCCCGACCGATAACGTTATTGGCACTTGCCATTTAATTATTTCTAGTAATTTATTGAAGGACATAATTGAATTGTTGATTACCTGCTAACGAATCCAAACAATAAATTCTTAAAAGTAGCGACATTACACAAAAAACTTTACTACAGTCATTACAATATTTTATGGCGTGAAAACTAATTTAAATATGTGGTCTCTAATATTTTCACATCTGTTAGCTCTAACACAAACGCTACAAACCAGTGGAACATATCCTTGTAGAAATCTTAAATCCCTATTTCATAAATTACAACATGATGTATATTTCGCCTCAGGCCATTTCCATAAGCTTAGTCCAGCGACCTTTTCGCCAAAAAATAAAAACAACGGAAGATACACGTTTCCTAACTTTGGCAAATGCTATCTGCCTGCAAGAGGAGCTTTGGCGCTCGCGCCAAAATACGATTGCGTGCGCTAGCTATATCTTCACTGCTTGCATTTCATAGGTACGAACAAATTCAGTTTCCGCGGCGTCTTCCGATCGGAGAGCTAACAGAACGGCGAAAATGACGAAAGCTTGCGCCGCGCAAAAATAAAGTTGCGGAAGTTTCGCTATCCGGATATTTCGGCCGAGGAAATGCGGTAATGCTGTTATGTTTGAGTGAAGAGGTGAAACGCTTCAGGATCGAGTGCTTTAGAAGATGCAAGGTATTGTTGTTAAACTTGAAAACTTTGCAGTAGTTTTAATTTAGTTTCATCGTGCGAAAGATGGGTGTCTATGTAATGCCTTGAAATTTAACTAGTTTTAGAATAATTGATGAACGAGATCTAACAATGAATTTATCACTTTTACATTCTGCATTTCTCAATTTTACAATAGCAAATTTTAACAAATAATTTAATTACCTATCTACCTAATAATATACATAGTTAGATGGTTAAAGTTATTGTTTTGAAAACTTGTATTTATAAAAGGCGAATATACTAAGACATTTTTTATTAAAACCTTGGTCTTTGCAACATCCGGTTCTTCAAAAAATTACTTTTTTTTTTCGAGAACTGCGTTGTTGGATTTTTGTATGCGAAATTAAAAACTACTTTAAAAGTAGTTTTTGCACCAACTTACATTAAAGAGAAAACAAAATGTTACCAAAGTAAATCAAATTTAAATTTAAAGGAAGGAGGAAGGAGGTAAAATACGAAGTCGAACCCATTGTTAATTTACTTTACTTTTATTGAACTATAGTTTCGGACTATGAACTTTTAGATCTTCAGATTTCTTACTGCTGGAAATAATGGTAGAATAGAACACGTATTTTATGAAGATTTGACAAATTATTATTATTAATTAATTATTAACAGGCCAAATTGTGTTTTTTGGAAGAGGAATTTGGTGAAGAAAATGTCCTAGTAAGATTACAGACATCTAAAAATTATTATGTTACATGTAAATTGACGCTAGCAATCCGTCTGTACCGTCAGCTTCCCCCTAAATAGAGCCGTTTTCGAGTTATGAACGTTTTTTAAAATTAAAATTTAAATATATCTATGTCGAACTCCACAAACTTTAATAACTGTAAGATTACTAATGGTACATGTTTTAAACATGTACCATTAGTAATCTTACAGTTATTAAAGTTTGTGGAGTTCGACATAGATATATTTAAATTTTAATTTAATTTTACTCCACTTGGATTTAAGAACATTCTTCTTGTTTTTTAAAATATCTATAAAATTGCCTCAATCATTTTCTCATTGATAGAATTCGACCTACTGAATACAACGGTGCAATTCTCACTCCAATATCTCTGCATAGATTGTGAAATTTGATTATTTTGTATGAAAAGTCGTAAAGTAGAAAAAATACTGAATCATAACACAAGGTCTTTTGTAGCACTTACTCATTTAACCCGTGCGTGCGGCAAAATGCTTCTTATAAAAGTCGTATCATAATACACTATTATTCAGAATCGGTTAGTAATATTCTGCGTTCCAACTGCATAGAAGGCTGGAAAGTGACCAATTCCCGACCTCCAATTCCTTTACTCACCTGATGTTGCCAGTCAACCCGAAATTAAATTATTATTAAAAGTATAATTGGTAATAAATGCAATCACACAACTGTCGCTGCAGCCTGGCGGTCACTCGTGAGCAGTTGACAAATACAAAATTACGATTACAAATCACCCTTAGTGTGATTTACTAATTTGTGTAATATGTAGTACAAATTCCAAAAAATTCTTTGAGATTAAACGTTTCAATAATAGATAGTATACAAACTTTGACAAAAGTACAATTCCTATATGTCTGGAGAACTACACTCAAGGCTGCCTATCGGTAAACTATAGTTCTCTCGACAGGAATGGAATAGTTTCCGCCTCAGTATGTAATATACTAATTCCACTTTGCCTAACTGAAATTATTTGTGTTGCCGTGTGTAAAGTAAGGCGATCGCACAGTTAGGGATATTTCGATCAAAATTAACAAGATTGCCAAGAGTGAGTTTATTTGAAAGTTACAGAATCTGTATTAGAATACTGTAAAACGGTTTCCTTATTACCATTTGGATAATGAAAGTCCTAAAAAATCAGGACGATTCAGCGTTATTCTCAACGAGAAAAATGTTTTGTTGCACTTCCCATTTTGCGTAGGAGGTATATTTATAAACAAGTAATAATCTATATTGTAATATTAATTAATGCAATAACACACATAAACTTGTTATTTCGTTATCACAGAGATTTTATGGCATAATGTTATGGAATTTGAGGGCAACGAACTTGTACAATTTTATTTAAGGATATTGATCGTACCTTTTCATCTACTCTTTTAGATATACATATAAAATTATCAAGGAAAAAATGCAATTTAGGATTGTGACTGAAACAGCAACAATGTTTTCAATGTTATTGGTATGTTTTGCAGCAAGTGTTCAATTCTCATTGAACCAAGTGTAAAGTTTAACTCAAAGAAACTACGGAACAACTGATGAAATCTGTAGAATGCAGAAACAATTGTCCAAATATAATATTTTAGGAGAAGAAGCAGAAAAAAGGATAAGATTGCTTGTTTCTGAATTTTGCTTTCGGTAGGTATTACACATATCAATTTTTTTTAATTGAAGAAACTTATACTGAAGTGCTAAGTATTTTATCATAATAAATGATCAAATCAGCAAGATGGAGCAAATCAATTACCTCGATTCGACCAACTTACTTTGCTCTGAGCAAAACATCAAACAGGAAAACAAGTGGGTTTGACTAATAATAAGAATCTGATCTTGAATACATTGCTAGTCCTGATAAAATAATAATAATAATAATCCAACTTTATTCATTCTTTCGAGGTCGAATATAATAATAATCGATACATCGATAGAAAAATAAAAATACAATAAAAATAAAAATAAATCTATATTCCATGGTTAATTAAATCAACCTATTTTCTCCTATTCCCGCTCCTTTTCTCTACACTTGTCCTCTTCCTTTTTCTATACTGCTGCTCTTTTCTCTTCCCTCTTCGTATCACGCTCCTCATTCATTCTCTTTCTCGTCGATCCTCATTCAACAACTCTCGTGCCTTTTTCTCCGTTTCTTCCATCTCGATGCACTTTCTCAGATCTTCTATTGTTTTCTTTTCCTCCCAACACATTCTGCATAACCTTTTTTCCTCTTTCATCCAATATTCATTCTCTTTCATTTCGTTTCCACACCTTAATCTTGATATCATACATCTATCCTTCTTTTTCGGTTTTGTTTTTAGGTATACTGGTACCCCTTCCGTCATCGATTGTTCGTACCTCGCATTGTATTTCGCGTCTCTTATTTTTTCTCTTCTCTCCTGTTTGCATATGTCCCTATGTTGTCTCTGCCCATATACTTTCTCCTCTGTATCTTCTGTGTTCCACTTCCTTCCTTCCCAGCCCATTCCTCTCACAATACTTTCGTCTTCCTTCTCTTCTGCGATTCTTTCTTTCAGGCATTCTTGCAATAGTTTTTTTTCTTTCTTTCCTACTGCTTTTCTTCGAATTTACTCGCTCTTTTTTCCGCTTCTACTATCATTTTTCCCCTTTTGCATTCCTCTAGCACCATATACCCTGGCGTAGCTTTGTCTAGTCCCAACACCCATCTGTAATATTTTTGTTGCACCCTTTCTATTTGGATGGATTTCTGACACAATAGTAATGACCGTGAATTCTGTTGTTTTTCTGGGAGGAAGGAAATATTCACACTTTATTATCTTTACTTTTTGTGAACTTTTTTGTCGCTGCGTCCCGGGTAAAAATGATAAGCGTACCTACTTGTTACTAATTAGTTTAATATCGGACTTTACAACAGGTTGTAGTTAACTGTCCCGTGATTTGTTAATTTTTGTGGTGGACAAAGTTTGTGATCTGTTCTTGTGTAGTTTTGTTTTTAAAAATTCTAAATTTTGATAAACAACGAATACTCCAGTTCCTGGAAGATTTGCTTTTATAAATCCTACGCTATAATATTGTACGAAATTGGTTGAATACGAATTGGAGGTTTCTCTTATTGTAAGTACCTACTTCTGCATTTTGAGTGATAATTTTGTTAATAAGGTAATTAAGCAATGAAAATTAATTAATAATGTGTAATTTTTATTTTGGTATCATGTTTTATAACATAAGAGTCTCTTCAGTTCATTTTCAGTATCCCACAAAGAAACAAAAACAAAGTGAAAGTAAATGAATTTTTTGTATGCTTGGTTTATCAGTGGGGATTTATAGAAAAACAATCCAATTTTAACTCGAAAACTAGAGGGTTTAGAGAAAAAAAGTTTTGAGAAATTTTGATGCTATTTACTCAATCTATATGCTGTTAAAATTAATGTACTTATTTCTGGGACATGTATATGGCGGATAGGGTCGGGCTGAGAGGGCATGTTTCTTGTTTTCTCATATATTTCTTCGATTCTTCTTACTAACCTCTCGTCCACTCGTTTCTCTCTCATACTCTTCCATATTTTCTCCCTTTCCACACTATCAAACGCTGATTTCAAATCTAGGAACAGCGTGTATAATTTCCTCTCCCTTTTCTCCAGTTGTTTTTCTGCCAAGTGGTTCAGAACGTATATGTTGTCCATTGTGCCCCTGCCTACTCTGAATCCTGCTTGTGTCTCCGGTAGTATCTTTCTCTCTTCACATTCTCTCGTTAATCTCTCCTGCAACATCATGCTGTAGATATAGTAGTGTAATCCCTCTGTAGTTTTCTGGTTTTGCTTTATCGCCTTTTTTGTAGATGGGACATATAAGCCCTTCCCTCCATTCACTCGGGAAACCTTTTTCCCTCCATATCTCATTCAGTATCTCTGGCACCAAAACCTCTATTCTCCCTTCCAGCTGTTTCTTCTCTTGCTTCCATTCTTCCTCCTTCCTTTTCGACTCTTCTCTTAATCGTTTTATCTCTTCCTTAAATTCCTTGTTTTCCTCTCTTATTGTTTTTATCTTGTCTTGTATCTCTTGTAATTTTTTTATTACTGTATCCATCTCTTCTTCTTGCTGCGCTTCCGATGTCTCTTCTCTCTTCTTTTCCGGTGTTCTTTCGACTTTTTTACTTTTCTTGAACGCCCTTTCCTTCTCTTTTTCTTCTTGTTCTTTTCTCTGTTCTTTCTTTTCTCTCTTCCTCTTTTTTTCTTGTAGATATTCCTTTAGATTACTCTGACTGATAAAATAATTGAAGTACATTTGTGAAAGAAATCAGAATTATTAAATATGCTAAATATCACCTATTATAAACATTGTTTTTATAAAAAGTGTGCCAGAATTGTGAATGAAGTGAATATTTGCGAACATGGTGATGATCTACCAACGCTTGATCATACTGGAATCTAAAGCTTTGAGGACAGAGAATGCGATGATAATAATGAATTCAAACAGCAAATTTGATATTATGATTCAAATAAGTAAAAGTTATAAAAATATCTACATATCATACATTATAATAATTTACAATCAATACAATTCTGTTACTTTTTCTGGATATCATATTTGTTTTATAATAATGAAATAGAACTGTAAATGCGAGGTAAATATTGCCAAATAAATTTATTCAATTTAATATTATCACAGATAAATATATGGGGTATTAATTTGTTAAATAAAACTGCTGCTCATCATAAAAATGATATTGAAAAAACAATAAAGTTATATAGTTGATATGTTACATTGCAAATATGCTTGAAACTAGGTTAACCAAAATTAGTAATGAAATTTATATTGAATCATAAAACTTTTGTTACAATCAGTTTTATTCTTTGGCATCAACAATACGACATTTTTTTATGAGACTTACCCAAGAATAAAATAAAAGAATAATTTAAAATTATTAAATCTTGCAAAAACGATTAATCTGGGCACGTGGTACAGTATTCCAGAAGCTTTATAATTTCGATCATTATTATAGTAACAGTCCTGCTATCAAAATACAATCTGGTATCGATTTTCGTTTACAACGGGATTATTTGATACTTGCTGAGTTCACAATAATTTATACCGTCTCGAAAATTCTTGAATTTGTTAAAAATAATGATAGTAAAACTATTTGCCAAACAACTTGGAATTTAAACTATTGTGCTCTTGCCACTAATGGCATGTAGTACTTACTTATATTATTATACTGCGGAATCTGTAATAAGGGAAAATTAGGGCCGGATCTACCCTAAAACTGGATAATTAAGAGCTTAGAGGAAGGATGTCAAGCAGCAAAATTTAGTGCAGGAAAGAAAACATTTATCTGACATCTGGTTAAAGAGGTGATGGTTCTTCCTATTTTATGTTTTTGCAGCAAAATATCAGCTGCTACCAGACCTCATACTACTTTAAGTGCTTGTATGTGTTATCATTATAACTCATACAATACGATTCAATGATAAGATTGAACAAGGAATTGAACGGTGAAATCTAAATCCAATAACAATAATGTTTTCGGTTTCTGAAATCGGTCCATTTCCTTGAAACTTATAATCGTTAATACGATGTTATAATTTATTACATAGGCCGTCGGCTGCAAAACATATTAGTTGTCTAATAGCTGTTTTTGACAAGTCGTTAATAAATATTTAATATAATGTGAATTTTAAGACAGAGCCTTGATGATATCCGTAGTAATTTTAGCATCAAAGGTTAATAAACAATCTTTACTAGTTGTATTAGTTTATAAAATAAATTTGGATAATAGCGAAGCGGTATGCAGTATCCTATTGAAAGAGGAATTCTAAATATATATCTCAAAATATAAGATGCCGGTATTTTTTTTTTGTAAAAATGAGTTAAAAATTAGTTTTACTTGCTTGTTCGACGATTTATAATAAGTATTATTTAAACTGTGCTTTGGGAATCCCTACTGTAATAAAATTGTAAAAGCAAGCTAATTCTGTGTCTGTTCTGTTTTTGAAAGAGTATCACAAAAAACTACTGAACGGAGTCAATTTTAAGCCCTCAGCAGTAATCAGCTAACATTATTGGAACTCCACTTTCCTTGATGTCGCTTCTATATAATGTAAAGGAAACATCCTGGTGAAATTTCGTAGGATTGATCGTTTCTATAAGGTTCTAAGTGCACTTCCGTTGATTAAGCGATTAGTGTCACAAGTGTGCAAATTACTGAAAAACTAATATAGCTCAAGCGAAATACAAGAGGAAGTCATTGAGGTGAATAAGAATACAAAAGCAAAAAGAACCTAAAAAGTGTAAGAATATAAGAAACCTCACATTAACAGGATAATTTTGTTTTTTATTTTCGATAATAAAGATCGACTTAACAAAACAATTAATATCGAAATTCTTGTTGCGGAGACGAAAGAGCAAAGTGCAGAAGAAATCCTGAAAGATGGACAAGAACGATTAATTAAGAAAGTGGTAAAAAATATAGTGATAAAAAAACATACAACCGAATTGATAACCTCCTTTTTTGAAGTCGGTTATAAAGGTCAATTTCCAGCTATAAAAAAAGAAAAATGTTCAAAAAGTTGTGTTACAGTGTAATTAATTTTGGTAACTAAACGACAACAAAAAAAAGTACTTTAGCGTTTACGGCCTCACAAAACTATTTATTTACAATTTATTTCAACAACACTTGTCTATGTACAGATCACAGTTATCATGGCACGGATTTTTATTTAAACAGTTCGTACGAGTTACACGGATTGCGTCGCTCAGTAGGCTTTAGACTTCGACTGACTGGACGGCCGTTCTCGCGTCGTATTTGAAAAGCGAAGCTGCTTCTCGATCCGTCGAGAAGTCCAGAACAATCTCGGGCGTATCAGTTGGCGATGAGATCATCATGCCGCATTTCTTCCAGAACGTCGCAGTATTTTTTTTTTCTAAATTTGTAATTCAAGAAGAACCTAAAAGATTGGAGAGAAATGCTGGAAAGAAAACTGAAGAAAACTTTATCAACGAAATCCTATTATTGCCGTCCTATTATGTCTAATTTATATCTTGGACCCACAGATCAGTCAGTAAAAGCACCTACACAAGTACGGAAATATATTCTTGAGTGCGAATATAAGTCCGACTTGAACTTGAACGCGTCAGAACGTTTTTGCCGAACGAGGTAAACACCTTCTAAGTTTTTTTGAACAAAAAATTTGTCGTTGATAGTATTTTAGTCATCAGTTGAGTGTCGCGCCGCTATGTGTTGTTATGATTGTGTACTCGATTCTTGTGCTCCCTGATAATTTTATTTTGATTTCGGACGTCCCAGATGTAATCGCGTTTTGGAAATTGAACCTGATATTTTTAAGTATTCGAAGATGTGCTTCGAAGTGTATTCGAACTGTCGGTGTGTCAACATTTATTCCTGATTAAAGTTAGAGAGTTTATTATTACATGTTACTACTTCAATATTATGCATATTATGGTAGGTGAGTACAAGTTTCCATTTAAACAGTTTTTATTTCGATTCGTTTATCGGGTAACGTTTTTGTGCCTTCCTGATAATGAATGAGCGTCGATCCATAGGCGGGTATTGGTTTTAGGGGTGAAACTATTCTTAATTTTAACTCCGTAAGGGAGCGTTTGCGGAAAAAATGATAAATAAAAAAATGTTTATTTTGACGAGTTCTACTTGTGGTTAAATTTTCTGCTAACACATCCATAACACCCTGTATATCGGAAGACTAAAACATAGTGAAAAATGGTGGATCCACCGCTCCAAAAAAAGTTAAAATTTCAGCTTGCATTTGAAACTATAATGTGTGGAATTTAGGAGTTCTTTTTATCATTACAAATTTGAACATATAGAGACACCCGGAAGTCTATAAGGGAAGATTGAAGAATCGGTGAAAAATGGTGGAGGCGCCGGTTGAAAAAAAAAAGTTAAATATTCAGGCTGCCTTTGAAGGTGTAATTTGTCGAATTTGGGAGTTGTTTTCGTCATTACAATGTTACATTTGAACAGATAAAGACACCTGGATGTCTATAGGGGAAGATTGAAGAAAGGGTGCAATAGTATATTTCAAACCAAGGTAAGAAAGTGCTCTCTTGCAAACCGCTGGCAAAGTTTATTAACCGAGGCGTAGCCGAGGTTTGTAATTGCCCAAGGGTACTTTCTTAACAAGGTTTGAATACTACTCTTTTCTTTACCGGAACAACTTCGTTGTAAAAAAATAAAAAAAGGCCGTATTTCTAACAAACAAAGTAGGTGGCTAAAACAAACTTTTTAAGAATGGAATAGTAGGCTGGGTAATTTGTTTTAACTTGTTATCGCATTTGTGAAGTTTGTTCAAAAATTTTATGAAAACAGTAAAGTAATCTATTTAAAATGTATTTTTTTCCATAATACCTGGAAATTTAATTTCAGCTCGTTTTTAAAATGTCCGATACAGATAATATTGCTTGCACATCACTTGAAATTAGGGCTGCAGTGTTTTAAAGTAACAAAATCTGGGCTATAAATAAAAAAAATCGTTTGTACTAAATATGACCCAAGTAAATTCATTCCTCGAAGACGCAAGAGATGAAGAGTTTATTGCCATAAATAAAAGTAAATGTATATTTCACAGCAATAAAACCTTATTAGATTATTCCTTTAGGTTGCTTTTTTTTCTCGAGAAAATTCGTTGTAATTATATAAATCCTTAGCAAGTAAAAAAAAATAGTATTTCTGGTTCAATATCAAAACTACAGCCAGGTCCATCTTCAGTCACTTCACCTTCAGTTGCCACATCTTCCAGCAAACGTGTCGTTTTAAACTTTTGTTCAATTAGTTAGTTAATTGTTCCCAGATTAGAAACAATGAGGTTATTTAGCCGCTGGTAGTCAGTCAAGTTTTATCAAATCAAAGAAATTGTCAGATTTTGGGCGTTTAAAGAAAAAGATGCATGTTTTATTCGGAGAAAAGTGGCTTTTCGTGGCTCATTTGTATTTGTCTACCCTACAGACTTGCCTCACTTTTGCTACTAATAAATATATTCTTTGAGTTCTGTAGCTGTTGAAGGTGTAGTAGACGGTATTAATGAAATGATTGGCCGCTTGATCGTCACTGTCACTCATATTTAAGCTCAATAATACTGTCACTGATTTAAAATCTTTAAGCACTTCGAACAATGAACAATAATAGAAGATTTCGGAGATTCGGATTCTCACGCGCTTTTATTCGTTTTCACATAGGAATAATCAAATTTTATCAATTTGTGAAATAACCATAACATATAGATATTTGACTTTTTTATAGACCTTTTTAAGCTGTACAACTTTTCTATAGAAAGCATTCATATATCTCTTATCGTTCGATCGCTTAACAGTTTTTTTGGACTTACTTTGCAAAAGTGATCTCCACGAAATGCCCTTTTATTTTAACGGGATAATATACAGCCTATGTCCACCCGGAAGGTCCATTCTAAATATTCTTGAAAGAATTTTTACAGTCGGATGAGTAGAAATTTCGGAGATTACTTAGACACGAGATCCTCGCATACACATGGGAGAAGGGAGCGCGGGCGGAGAGGGCTGAAGCCGTTTTACGTGACGACATTCAATCGATTTTACTCCCATATCGCGAATTGTGACATCACCGCCGAAGAAATATGGTGATTTATAGGAGTTTTATTACTCAATGGCAATGTTTGCTTACCGCGAAGAGAAATGTATTGAGAGAATTTAGATGATAATATTTACATTTTTATGGAAATAACTATAATAATTTACCAAAAGACGATAAGCACGCCAAACTTGGAATTCTTTTTGATTTACCCAACGAAAGTTTTTTTTAAGTTTTAAGATCTCGTTGGGAAGGTAAATCATTTCACTTATATTTTGACAACTTCCTTAACTTGATTCATTTGTTATACTTTATGAAATTACAAGGTTGCAAAGGAACGGGTACAATGGGGTCGTCCCTCTCAATTGAATTTGACCAACTCAACTATAGCATCTCATAGACTATGTACCATGAAGCCCTAAAACGTGTTCTGTTGTTTCATAAAGTTATTTTGTAAGATAACAGAGCGCATGAAAAATCGCAATTTCGGGCAGCAGTTTCAAATGCTGTAAATTTACCGCCTCTTGTGACGTCATTTCGGGGGAGCATTCTCATTGGTTCATGCGCTTCTCATTAGTCGGCACGTCTAGTAACTTGATTTTTGTCTGGTGAATTTTGTCCCGTGTTGACGTCACCAAAAGGCGCGCGTTTCAAATAAGACAAATGTTTCGGATTTTTTTCTACCTAGTAAAGGCGTGATTTCGAATAAAAAAAAAGGGGTATAATATTTTTTCGTCTAGTTTCTAGAAAAGCTGTTTTTGAAAATTGTGGGACGACCCCATTCGCAGAAATAGAATGGCAAAATGTCAGTTGACAAAATCAAGCGAAATGAAGAAAGGTCAACGAGGATTCTATGAATATTCCTGGCACGTAAAACGTTAGGAATGAATCAATAGGACCGAATCAGAACTAATTGTAAGTCTTTTATCTTAAAACTAGTCACTGACTCTGGACGAGATTTTATGTGTCGTGGATTTACTTTTCTTTCTAAGCGGCACTTCAATACAGTACTGTAAGGAGTATTTTCATTTGTTTGGTCTTGGCTTTTTCTATAATACAAAGATGGTTCGTCCCAAATATATGTTCTATCGGATTAAAGTCTCGACTTCATTTAGGTAGCTCAAACTCAGTTCCTATAAAGTGTGCATCAGGAACCACTGCTTCTTCTAGAACTTCCCTCACATATCGGTCAGCGTTCAAACGGAATGTGCTATTTTTACCGTTAAGGCGAATTAACTCAACCAATTAGTTAGACAATTATTGTTTAAACTTAACACAAAAGCGTTTAAACAAATGTTTTAGCTGACCAGATTAATTATAATTATTTTTGAAAATATTTGTTGTCACAAATTTTTTGAAGCTGAGTGTATACGCAATTACATTTAAATCGTAATTTAGAAACCCGTGAAAAGATAATAACGATTTCAAAGAAAGTGAATAATAGAAATTTATAGCTTCTTAGGAATGTGTAAAACAACAAAAAATTCAATTTAAACTTCTACAGGGATTAATGTACAACATAAGACCAAAATAGCTCAATTCTATTCGAACGCGTCTGAAATAAATTTTAAACGACTTAAATTGGATTAAAATGAAATGTACCGTACTTGAAAACGGAATTTGAGCTACTTAGATTAACATGATATGAAATTACAGTGTATTGTGTTGAGCGTATGATCTATGCGTTTCTGCAGCTTATTTGTGTTATCTAATATAGGACAAAACTGTTCGAATAACTAATTGATGGGAAAGGAAGAAGTTGCATTGAAACTGTTTTATGTTTTGATTTACAACGACGTAGTTGATGTAGCGTGTCTTTGATATTAGCGAAATGTTTATTGGTTATTTCAGTCAAAGAGTTTTTTAAAAAGGTATTGAAATTACAGACGTAACAGTTTCTAAGACTCCAAAATACTAATTTATTTTAAACATGATTAACAAACTATGGATAGGCAACAACATAACCTGACTAGTGCTCAAGGCATCATGTCTCTGTCTGCCTGGGGGATTTCCCTGCTCTCTGCCTTAATCCTCACTCTTGACCGCGCTAACAGACATAATTATATGATTGTGTTATTACCAATTTTTCGACTCGATGAAAATATTAACACGCCGCCCTCAAATTAACAATTTAATGCGCCTTCTCAATAATAACAATTCAAGCACAAAGTCTCCATCCACCTTTTCCGTCGTTAAGGTACTGCTCGCTCGCTCCCCTGGACACGCGGACTTCGTCCCTCCTTCCGTCGCCGCCGCATGCTTACTGGAACGGAATTTCACGCTTTCAGTCGGCCGTCCTGAAACAGTTAATGTCCCCGTTAACAATCGTCATACTCACTCCACGATGCCTGGCGTTATCTTTTGTCAGACCCGGTTGCTGTCCGCAGCACCTGTAACGTCGCAAGGAATCTACTGCTACCTGGAACCTAGTTTTCTTATAATTTCGTACGCTTTTAATGTCGCCTACGCCCTTCACCGTGGAGCAAGTAGCCGCCTTGCGCCACAGAACCAAATCACCCTCGTTGTATGCCGCGGCCGCCTTTTGTCTTTGATTTTCATCCAGATAGCGTCGCCAAGACCAGCATAATTAAGATATTATAATTTTTTATCAACGTTACATTCTAGTTTTTGAATGGCCTCGCCCGAATCGCGAACCTGTGAATGAATATGAGAAAATAGCTCGCCAGCCCTACGAACTGGTTTACGTTCTGTGGTGTGGAAAACCCCATGACCGTCTGCGTTTTCCGCGCACCGGATCGTATAGCCCCTTACTGATAGTGCCCCAGCTATTCGACCTCCTGCTAAAGAAAAAAATACTTGGCCAGGTTGAGCTTCAAATTCGCCTTTGATGCGAGCAGTAACACCTGAGCCAACATATGCAACCCGTCTTCCACTTTTCTTGACGTAAGTATGATCAAATCGTCCAAATACGCCAGGACCTAACTACTGCGCAACCCGCCTAACATCTTGTCGATTATTATTTGCTGAAATACCGCCGGGACATTTGCCAAACCGAAAAGGATCTTCAAATATTCGTAATGGCCATCAGGGGTGCTAAACGCCGTCTTGTAGATCGAAACAGATGCACCGGAACCTCGTGGTACCTCGTCCTCGTGGATTGCGTTCAAGGCCCTATAATCGACACACATGCGCACCTCGCCGTTCCTTTTGGGCACGAAGTTGCTTTCTCTGATCGAGCCATTTCGAAGCAACTCATCAATTTTCTGCCTCACAAGTTCCCTTTCGCTTATCGCCAATCGATAGAGTCTATGTTTCTCTGTTCTCAATTCTATTGCCATACTCTGAAGATTACCCCTATATCACCCTCCCTACTAGAAAAACAATGAGCGTTTGCCGTTACAAGTTCTTGTAACTCCTTCTTGTGGCCTGTTGTCTACTAAATCACTCACCACAGTAACTACCCGCGCCGTAGGTAAATACTTACCCTGTGACTCGTCACCTACAGATTCGCAACCTACAGGTAGTTAAATTGCCCGCCGTAATTACAACGAAACCTCCACCACATTGCCAAATTTCGCTCTGCGAAGCGCCCTCTACCGCAAACGCCACCAAATGCGTCATATTAGACTCCCATTTACACAATTCTATCATCCTGACTACAGGCCTTACCCCTTCAACGCTTTTGAATTTCCCATAAAAGCTCATTACTGTCATCATCAACTTTATTCCTTGCTTGTTAAGCGTAGGTTCGCCTAAAATTAAATTCTACACCAAGAAGTTTAATTCGACTTACCGTCGCCGTGACATCTAGATCTATCCACCTGAAAATCCTTTCAACACAACATCGCTCCTCTGAATTATTATCAGTCTTAGCTTTACAACACACGGGTCAATGTACGTCCACATCGTGTTATTGGAATCCGTCACTGTTGTCGCCTTTTCCGCTACCCCTTTGTAACACCTCTGTAAGGCCCTCGCAGAAGCTGGACGCCTGATAACCCCTCTCTGTAGCCTTGGCTCCTCCGGGCGCCTCTGTATAATAAAAGAGATCGCCCTCTCCCCCTTTATATTCACCCGGTCGATGAGCGCCATTCTCATGGTAATATTGGGTCAAGAACAGGGGTCAAGGTCAAGGCTATAAACCACCCCTTCAACTGATTCCGCCTTCTCAATAATAACAATTCAAGCACTGAGTGTCTCCATCCACCTTTTCTGTTAATTGGAATAAAATTGTTAAGAACTCTTTTTTCGGCTTCCTGGCATATTCTTGGACCACATCCTCAGTTCAGTCTACATGCAGATCGTCAAGAATTTCCTTATTGGTTTTATGTTTGTACTTCCCTATGGTACTCCTGCTTTTGTCGGATAGGAATTAGAGGGGGTTGGCTCGTGGTGTGTGGCAGTATCTTGCTAATTTTGTCGAGTCCCTGGTGCTACACCCGATCAAATGCGTGTGCCACGTGCAGGAATACTGCATGGCGGTATGGCCATTGTCAAAAGACAAGCGGGGTCTCCAACGCAGTCCTTGTTTGTGTAATGTGCGGTAAACAATAAAAGTTGACACACCGACACGTAAAGCCAGTCTTCCAATATTCAATTTTATAAAATTTCACAAACGTTGTACTGTTCTCATAAAATCACGTGAAGCGGTTTCCATTTTATGAAATTATATTATAATTGGTTAAGAATCGAGCAGAGGCATAACAGAGCGTGACACTCAACTGATAGCTAAAAATTTACTATCAACTCCGGGTAAATGAAGTTACATCAAGTTGGCTTTGGAAAATACGTATTGTTACCGACCAGTTTTGTCACCCTGTACCTTCTAGTCGCCTTCCACAGAGCATAGTCATGATCCACACCATGGCCCAGATTGCTCAAGTACGAATACAACTACAGTTTATTTTAAACTATTTCTAATAAAGCGATTAATAATATTAAAAATAAAACAATTAATATGGATCATCAGAAGTGTCTTACTTGGTCAGGTGATGAGTGTGTGTTATCGACCTTTAAACACTGTCGCGATTGCTATAGGTAGAAGACTTCATTTACAACTGCCATGAACTAATGGAAGGATGGGATTATTTGGATATAAAAGTGAAGGACCACTCAATTAATATCAATTAAGACTGAACATCAATTTGCAATAAAAAGTAGGGAAACTAATAAAGCCTCGTGCAGCTTATTTTTACAAAATAAACCTAACATTTTATGGATATTTCATTGCTGCAATTTTGTGAAAAACTTACTGTTTGTATCCTTGTCTAGTGCACTCATAGTTTGCGATGGTTGTGCATATAATCTTGCTTTGTAACGATAACAATGGGGTAGTACAAAATGAAAGGCTGTGTATAATAATAAACAACGCTGGTAAAGTTTTTGTAATACGATTTACGAAATTCCTATTTCTATTAGTAAACATGAAACGATATTGGAAAACCTAGTCAAGTATTCTGGGATACAATAAGAGGAAAAGAGCTTTAATATTCTTCAAAAACTAGAGAGTTCATGAAGTCTATAGTTTTCAGTTGAAACCAATGTATTAAAAGTCAAGGAGGAGTTCTTGAAATAAGTACAAACTTATTTTACCGTTATTTTGAGCGATTTTATATAATTTCGTACTGAATAAGTCAGTGTTAAGCTCAATTAAATGCAAATTATGTCAAAACAAGTTTACGAGTTAAGATTAAAGTCGAATGTAATTTACAACAATGGAAAGCAAGATGAGCAGAACGATTGCCAGTAGTAGAATAATTTGAATGTAGACATGGTTCTTCACTGCTAATTTACTTTGATTTATAACTATTCCCTTCCGTATTTCACTGAGATCACAACTAAGTCAATTTATTACAATCAGTTGGTAATTGAATCTTAGGTTTACCTACTATTTATTGCGTTGGCGATTTTCTCGTTTGGTGTGTAAATTGATTAATAAGATCTTTTCCAAGGAATTTGGTAAATGTAATCAAATTGTTCCCATTAATCTACAGATTTACAGAAGATCTCAGCGAATACAAACAGATCCCATAAAGGGAGCTCGCTTTGTCTTAAGACAAAACTAAGATTCGCCGACTCAAATAAAATTGCAGTTACTCTAGGGTCCACTTTGTGTAAAGCGTTTCATGCTTTTTCAGATGGGATTTCACTGCTGTCTTTGCCACAAAAGCGAAATTAACTGCTTCTAAATTAGTAATTGGAACAGAATATAACACGATTAATTTAATTGAGGTTCTATACGCAACCGGAAAGGAAATGTATTATTACTTATGACGTACGACTAAATTACAAAATTTATCAATTAAACTCAGGAAATTACACAAGTTGCACGAGAGTATGTATAGAAATGAGTTAAAACTAAATTTGTTATTATTTACTCGAGAGTATATTAAGGTAAATATCAGGAAGTTTTGGAATGTGATATTTTTTTCATCTGCGGAGTATACAGGCTGTCCCAGAAGTAAGTAAAGTGCGAGGCACGAAAATCTGACACCTATAAAACCATTGCCTGCCTATATTCAGGGGTTCAATATATAGGATGTTATGGAAGTCTTAGCAAAAAATTTAACCGCAAGTATAACTCGTCAAAAGAAGCATTTTTTTGTTTATATTTTTTTTCGCAAACGCCCTCTCTAATGTACTAATCTACCATAATGTGCATATGTCGAAGTAGGTCACTAAAGAAGTTCTCTAGTTTACCTTTTTAATCACAACAAAAATTAAAATATGTATGAGGATCAATTAAATGATTATTCCTGTCCACACACAATTATTGCGTTCCTGGATTGCATGATGATTTTCATTAAAGCACACATGATTGTGTATTATGGACGTTAGACACACCATCTCGTGTAAAGACGCTTCGTCAGTTGTCAATAAACGCCTCAAAAATTTGGTACCTCATCATTTTTCTGAATAAGCCATTGTCAAAAGACGAGCGGGGTCTCCAACGCAGTCCTTGTTCGTGTAATGTGCGGTAAACAATAAAAATTGACACACCGACACGTAAAGTGAGTCTTCCAATATTTAATTTTGAAAAATTTCACAAACGTTGTACTGTTCTCATAAAAGCACGTGAAGCGGTTTCCATTTTATGAAATTATACTATTATTATATAATAATTGGTTAAGAATCGAGCAGGGGCACAGCGTGACACTCAACTGATAGCTAAAATTTACTATCAACGACAAATTTTTTGTCCCAAAAATGTTAGAAGGTGTTTACCTCGATCGCACAAAAACTTTCTCATTCACTCAAATTCATGTACCTACGGATAGACGCAGGGTGAAATAAGGGGTCACAAAAATGTTTAAAAAAATTGCGGATTTCAGCAAAGTGGTAAACAGAAAAAATGTTTAATTTGACGAGTTCTACTTGTGTTTACATTTTTTGCTACGACTTCCATAATGTCCTATATACAGGGGCTCAATATATACAGGGGTTCAGTATGTACACGGTGACGGGGCTAACTTCGGGGACCGAAACAATTCAACTCTAACAACCCGTCGCGTTGCTCGGGATCGGAGTGGGTGTAGAACGGAAACAGCAGACGGGAGCGCGTCTGCCCGGATATCCCGGTGTTCAACCGGCAGGCGCACCGAAAACCAGACAACTGGACACAACAGTTCTATCCCCAGTGCACCAGGACAGCGCCAAGGATACCAGGACTGCCCCCTTCAGGTCGGTGGTAAGGAAGCGACGGACGGGCGGCAGTACTTTTTCCTCTGCGGGTCAGTCAGGTCTTCCTGGTCTGCTTCCGGTGGGCAGCAACTCACCAGCATTTATTGGAACGGTTACCAACTGAAACAGTCGTTGTCACCAACTGAGCTACGCTGGCTTCTCGTCGCTCTTTTATAGCGTGCGCGTCAAGGAATAGTAACGTTAGCCCCATGTGTGAAAGGCAGCACGTGGGCGACTCGCTAGACGCTGCGGCGACCTGTTCTGACTAAACGTGGCAGTTCCGGGCAGCGTAAAAACTCCGGGATAGCGGTATCAGGAGCGCGCTCTTATTCTGATTATCGGAGTGAAAAAATGATATCGATCCGATGTCAGTAAGGTTGTTGTTTCGTTATATTAACGGTTCGATGCAGAGGGTGTGGCCCGAGACGACAAGGGGCGGCCGCAGGGGCGCTCGTACCGGTTCTATTTTTCTGACTACCCGAGTAAAAAAAATAGCCCGATACGAAGTTAGGAAGCATTTTTTCCGAGCTGTTAAAAGTGCGATTTAGAGCGTGGTGGTTCAAGCAGTGAAGCAGTGAGCGGCTGGGCGGTACGGATAGAGCAGCCGACGCGGCGAACGTCGCAGGCTGTACTTGAACTTCGCTAAATTCGGTAACTTCGTTACAGCATTTTCCACCCATTCCCGCGTAGAGTCTCTATTGTATGAATTGGAGCTGAGGATATCAAATCTTTCATGGAACCCCCCAAAAAGAAATCTGGTGATCTGGGTGGCCAGAGAATGATGTTATTATTTCATCCTATCTACCGTGCCGGAAAATTTGTATTCAACCAATTTCGTAAAATATTAGCATAATGACAAGTCTTGCAGGAACTACATGTTTTCCTGGATTTCTAAAGGCAAATCTTCCAGTAACTCGTGTATTTGTTGTTTGTAAAATTGGGTACTTTTAAAAACAGAACTATACATAAAACAGATCACAAACAAAAATTACAGTTAACTACAACATGTCTGATATTAAACTAATTAATAACAGGTAGGCGCGCTTATCATTTTTACCTAGGACACAGCGACAAAAAGGTTCCCAAAAAGTAGAAGACAATAAAGTGTGAGTATTTCCTTCCTCCCAGAAAACTAACAGAATTCACCATCATTATCACTGTGTCAGAAACTCGAATTTTAACATGTGATTGTTGTACTCGATAAGTACTACCACCTCTACAAATTAATGTACTTATTTCTGGTAAACGTTGTATACTTTTTGCAAAGTTTTTTTTTTGTTAAATAGGTCGCAAATTAACCATCAACAGTCCAATAGCTTAGAGTAAAATATATGTTTATATCAACAAAATAACAGATAACAATGTGTACTTTATACATTTACCTGAGTATCCTGAGTAAATACGTAAATGATCGTTCTGCAATATCGTACGATGATTTACTTTTACACACATTTTGCATAAGTTGTCTATTGAGAAGATGCATTCAAAGCGTACTAGCGGTTGACTATAGATAATAGAAATTTGACTCGCCCCACGATTTTATTTTAGTCTGATCAGTACTCTAGATTGATGAGGAGAGTGGTGTGATGACTGGGG
Source organism: Diaperis boleti (assembly GCA_963583935.1). Taxonomy (NCBI): domain Eukaryota; kingdom Metazoa; phylum Arthropoda; class Insecta; order Coleoptera; family Tenebrionidae; genus Diaperis; species Diaperis boleti. The sequence goes on along the minus strand of OY757249.1, from coordinate 51,119,057 downwards.
GTCTACCATTGAAACGATCGAGTGAGTATGATGGTATTGTTGGTTGTCTACATTACCGTACTTCGAACATTATTGTAAATAAACTAATAACTTTGTCTAAAGGGCCTAAACCGTAAATCGTCTAAATTTAAACGTCTTTCAAGTAACAACGAAGTCTCCCACACTCATTTAACCGTTATAAGGTTGTTTTACAATAACTTAGGCTTAATATCAACATTTTATTTCTTATATCTATTATACACAATCATAATGAATAATTAAAGAATGAAAAATTAAGTGGCGAAGAATTAGACCTACAATGCTGGGTACTCCATACTCATTGTAAAAATCTTAAAAAAAACAATCATTTAAGTACTTAGTAGAGAGTGTATGTTTACTTACTTTTGTCTAACTTTTCTATGGTGTTCTATAATTATACAGGAACTTAACAAAGTCATCCTCCATTTTGTCTTTAGCTGTTTAAGGGCACAAACTATACAACGAACTAATGTTAAAATACAATTATTCCAATGCACACTACTACATAAACAATAAACAGACATAACCTCACTCTTTCAAGGCGGGGAATAAAGACTAAATTAAGTATTTATTCCTTTTTTAACTCAATATAAGAGGTTTAAGGTTTTACAACACTCTCAACACTTTATTTGAGTATTGACATATTGAATTTTTCAACTCACGCGAAATGTCAAATAAAGTCACTCACAAATTCGCATTCGAGAGAAGTCATCGATTTTTAAGTGAAATTTACGTTTGTGTTTGTTTACGATGAGAAATGTAAATAAAATGACGTCACTTTTGTGAGTGTTATTACGGCTTAATAACGGTGAAATGAGTGTGGGAGACTTCGTTGTTACTTGAAAGACGTTTAAATTTAGACCATTTACGGTTTAGGCCTGGGTTTAGGCCCTTTAGACAAAGTTATTAGTTTATTTACAATAATGTTCGAAGTACGGTAATGTAGACAACCAACAATACCATCATACTCACTCGATCGTTTCAATGGTAGGCCCCCTGGTTCCTGGTACCTACTGAATTATTTTTTAGCATTTTCTGCATCATTATTATGTTTCTTTACAATAACAATGGTTTTTACTTATTTTTTTATGATGTCTTACTGAATTCCTTCCGAGCTCGCCGAATGCTGTTCTTGCAATTAAAAGACAAAGGATATACAATTTACAGATTTACTACGCCCACTTTATAAATTTGAATTTTAGATACCCGTTCACGTGTGTAGAAAGTGATGGTTAGAATTCCAAATATTTAATTTAGTTGTAATAAAACAAGCATCTATTTATTTGTCTTACCTTGAACGAAATAGTAATACTAAATAAACTGATGTAATGAAGCTTCTTTACTATAATTTCACCTGGACATTGACAGTGACTCATATTTGCTGATACCATGGAAACTGTTAAGCTTGTATTTTTTGGATAGTTAACATCGCTTGGATCAATTTAGTGTTAGAGGAGAGAGCGTGTTATAAAGTAGAAACAAAAATATGCTCGAAATGGAAAAAAATGAACAAAAGTATCATGAAAAGCAGTTTTCATTTGGACAAATGAATCTTTTGTAAATATTACTAATACATATTATAAATGGATGGATGTTTGTTGCTCAATCATATCACAACGGCTAAACGGATCTGGATGAAATTTGGCACAGAGGTAGAGTATAGTCTGATGGGATAGCACATAGGCCACTTTTTATCCCGGAAAAATGTACGGTTTCCGCATCCGGATCGACATGATGTTTTGCAAAGTGTATCATAAATGAATGCGGATGAATGAGTAGATATTTCGGCGCCGGCGGTTCAGATAGTAGCTACGCCTCCACGTCCAAAGGGGGCCCCGATTGTAGCTACGCCTTCCAGTCCTAAGGGGGCCCTCGATAAATGGTAGCTGTCACAAGAAGTCCCTCTATGGTAGCTACGCCCCCACGTCCCAAGGGGGCCGTGTATATTATTAGTATTAATTATATAATTTAAAGTAAATATTCGCTATCAATATAACCCCCCTACATGTATGTGTTAATTAAGACGAACCAGTCCTTACAACAAAACAATAACAGATATTCATTAATTCCTGGTATTTATAAAATTAATGTTGAAATGGCAGTTATATTCAATCACCTTGACCTTATATTGGCACAGGGGAAAGGATAATCAACTATATTTTTGTAGAATGAGTGTAAAAAAGCGAACATATTTGTAGCTTTTTTGGGACGAAAAACTAACTAAAACTATGTACTTACATTTATTTGTTGTTACCAAACTGATTAATATAAACTATTTAAAAATACAGTATTTATGTTAAGTAGTCATTTACCGTACTTTCCTCTATTCACTTTTATTATCACGACATACGATATCATTTCAAATCAATAAAATATTGACCGTCATTCACCACATAAAGACATCAAAATGAACACATTTTTCTATGCGATACTTGTGATAGTGGTTTCTGGAGTTTTGGTAAGTTTTAAATTTAAGTATTTGTATTAACTAATAGCTGGTTCTTTTAACTAGGGCGAAAGGAAAAATTTTAGAAACGCACATGCGGATTGTAAAAATGAAATGAAATTAAATGACGGGATGCTACATGGCATTCCACCTACAACTTCTTGGTCAGAATTTGATCCAAAAGTAAAAGATTACCTTTTCTGCATGTTTCAAAAAGTAGGGTATATGAATGTCAAGGGGGAACTTTTAACTGATGCTATTAGAGATGACTCATATGAAGTTTCGACTACCTTAGAAGAGTTAGGATCAGTTCAAGGCGAAGTAAGACAATGTGCAATCAAGAAGGAGACTCCTGGGGACACAGCTTCACATTTATTCAGTTGTCTTCCGTTATTTAGAAAGGTTTTTCAAACTAATCAACATTCATAACTAACACGACTCTAAATAATAAATATAGATATGTTTAGTAATTATGGTTCTATTTGTATAATATGATTATGTTGGACCCACCGAGCGCATTCGGCTAGTATACTATAAATATTTTTAATTTTATTTAGTCTATCAATATATCCGAGTGTCTCCAATCCAGTCCCCTCTTTTGTGATGTTTTCCTAACTTGCTATTCCGAATTCTTCCGGGTGTTCCTCTCTTTCTTTTGGTCTTTTTACACTATTTGTAGTATTTGTATGTCTTTAATACATCCTCAAAATAGAAATAAGCGTACCATTGATCAACGTTTCAACCTCTACGTCAAGCAACAACTTGGTCCTTCGAACAAAACTACAATCTGTCGCTCCAGGTCGGGTAGGCAATCCAGATGTCTTCTTTGTGAATTACAGGTTCCGTACTTGAGCGGTAAATTAAAATATGGTCGAATTTGGAATTTCTCAATAGTCTGGATGAAATGGTGTTACTCAAGAACTATGACCACTGCCCAAATGGAAAGGAGTGGTTAAGGAGGTTAATTGATAATTTTTTATAACCGAGGAAATGAGCATTGTGGCAGTGTAGTGTAACCTGAAATTGGCCACAGCAAAAATGTGAAGATTCCACTATAAAAAAATAATTCAAATGTTACATTAAACATGTTAATAAGCCAGCAAGAATGGTGACCAATTTCATTATGTTGCTTTCAGTTTAATTAGCATTTTCGTTATTCAGTTACATTCACTATTATACTTATACAATGTTATTTTCAGAATCCGCGAGAGAGATTAACAACTGACAACAAAGGTCGCAATAAATTTGTGATTCATTGTCTCCGGATATTTTTAACACTTATTGTTGGTAGAATTTTATAAAAGTATTTATTTATTCTTTTGTTGATTTTTGATCGTGAATTTTGTGTCGTTTTGACAAAGTAAGAGTTTTCTAGAGACACGTTTCGATATTGTGTTTAACTGTCGATACAGATTTGTACTTTTTGTCTACTTATTTATAACTATAGAAATTTTAGTTTCGGTTCTTTTTAGTATGCGGGAGTTTGTGTACTTTTAAAAACCCACATGTTGGAACAAAAATACTTGAAATTCGTTACAGCTCGTCTGTCTACTTCTGTTTTGATAATCACGAGATTCATCATTTTAAAACACAGTTTATTTTAAATTTAAAACGGCAATGAGCAATCAGATAGCCGATGTGCATGTTTTGTTCATGACACTGTTTTATTTCATCGAAAAGAAAATACGCAACCAGTGAAGTCATTCTGAGAACACAATTAGATGTAAAAGTAAACATTGTTTGTTTATCCAGCATGCAGCAACTTATTGGGTGTGTTGCTAAATGAATGTAATTAGTGGGTAAATCTGCTTAATTTTACGAGGTGGTGAAAGACACTTTTCCGGTTGTATGTTGAAGAAAAACAATAAACATGCGTAAATCGTTCGTCAACTTCCTCTGGCGATCGCGATAGTATTCGGGAATCTTCAAATTCAACCCAATAAAAATAAATTTCTTGCTACAACGTTTCATTATATTCTGACTCATTCCTACCTAGCAGGAGCTACTCAATTTAGATTCCCTGGAAATCTGAATATTCATGGTTCGCAATTTTTATCAAAATCGAATAAATTTTGGTCTGTCTGTACGCAGTTTCCAGGAGAAAATGTTCAACAAACTAATATCTAAGGAAGCAAATTAATGTGTAGTGTGCATAAACGGAAATGATTTATAAAGTAAACAAAGGTGGAAAAAATGTAGCAACATCTTTGGATTTTTATTATTTAATAAATTAGGAAGAGAAACAAACTCTAATACATTATTTACATTTATTTCACATTTATTTACAGTATTTGCAATGCCAGTGCCGACTAGTGGTGGACGAAAAACAGACTGCTGGGTTAAATTTAACTTGGGAGACTTGGCTGAAATTTCAAACTTTAATCTTAGCTAAAAGCATTACTTACACGCGCACTTGTTTCCTAAAGTTAATCAATGGACTTTGGAAATCACTACGTAAAAATATGCTACAAGATACATAAAAGCAGCGACGTAAAGACACCTCGTGTATGTATTAGCTAACAAAAGTTAAATGTAGCTTTGATGTTTCTACATCATTACTCTCAATACTTGATCAATAACTACTTTGAAAGGAGATAGGGGAGTTTTAATTATGGGAGCTAATAAAAACGGCTTTGTGTCAGAAGCAAGGCTTTCATACTATTTATGATAAAAGTTTTTAAATGAACGAGTTGTGTGAATGAAAAATTATTAGCTCGAACCGTGCATCAAGCTCTTGCGACTCAGGTCTTAGATACTGTATAAAAAGTTATCGGACATGCAGAAATTATATAGGTAATATAGGAGGTCTCTCGAAGTGTGGTAGATATTCAAACCCACCGTTCTGCAACCCTCGAAGACAACTTTAAGCGTATTAAAAAGATTTTTACTGAGAAAAAAATTATGACCTCTGACATTGGTTTTAAAAGCGATGAATGAAAACCGGAAAAGAAGTACAAATACCCGCAAAAACAAAGGTCTCTTTTTGACGTATAAGCGATATGCTTATTTTATTCCGAAAAATGAAAATTACTTACTTTATCTATAGAGATTGTTGAAAATGTCTACCACCACGAACACCACATAACCGGGATTCTTGCACTCTCCGGAAAAGGCATTTTCGTGATACTGATTGTTATTACATATTATCGGTACTGTCTCCATGGTTGTTATTTGACCGATAGCAGCCACGACCGTTAAATTTTAACAGCCGTGGAGGATATTTTTTAACAATAGTTAAAAATCAAAGTGAAACCCAATGAGGAGTATCACGAAAACTATAAAACAACATACGGTTGATATAACATATAACTGGCTCGGATATTTATTACAAACATTGTCCTCGCCTGTTATATGCCATATATCGGCCTAATACCGTTATATACTATTACTACGAATTGTTTCAGCAGCGTAAAGCATGTACTTTTTGTACGTGATATGGATAAATAAATAGGCCCTGTTCATGCAAAATATTACAAATCATGGAACGCGAAAGACCGTTGGGTCTACCACTGACATGGTATACATGGTAGACATGGTGAGTGACATGGTATAGTTGGTTGTCTACATTACATCCCTGATTGTCACAGATGAGAAAATTTAGGTGCATTTTGTCACAAATTTTATAAAAGTGCTGGAGGAGCGTCAGACCAATTAAATAGTGTAAATGGACCACAGAAATAATGGAAAGTGTGATGATGAAAGGTTGTTTTACAATAACTTAGGCTTAATATCAACATTTTATTTCTTAAATCTATATAAAATATTATGTCATAGGCATATATTCTGTTCATTATTAATCTGCATCCCGGGTGGCGTTGGAATTTTGAAGTCATGTTGGTATGTTATGTTTTATTTTATTTCGTTGTCGGTTTGGTCGCATCAGTTTGTTGTGTTTCCCTTACGTTTTTCTTATACAGGGTGGAAAGTTTAACTGGAATAAATTCAGTATCTTCACTGCAATTGATTTTGCGAAAAATTCCTGAAACACGTCGATTTTTGTTTTTAAATTGCCACTTTTTAGCCTGATCGGCTTTCTTTTGTTTTTACTCAGGGGGCTGTAACCACCCTTAATTTTTTTTTTTCAAATGGGAAGATATGTCAACCGACACATCATTGGAAAGCTTATATATTTAAAACTGATTAAAAGTCGTAGTTTCTGAACTAGCGAAGAGAATCTATTAAAATTCACAACATAATTAATATAGGCTGGCAAGAATAAAGATTTTTTTCATTATTAACTTTACATTTGTTCGAAATGAATCTATTGCTTTCTTAGTAACTAAATTAAAGGTGCGTTTAGCCTTTCACAGCTTACTTTGATGTAGATTAATAATGAAGAGAATATATTATATTAAAACTAGGCGTTTTGTAAAACAATAATAGTTTTGCAATTAGACTAGATATTTCAGACGTTTTATAAAACGCCGTCATACATTTAGACTTATTGTAAAAACACAATGATTTTACAATATGCCTAACTTAAGTCAGACGCATTATAAACGCCTACTTGTTGTTTAGGCATATTCCAAAGATCTAAAAATGAAGCATTTAAGCCTTATTCAATATAATAGTGGTATTAATTTTGGATTATTTAGATTGTTAGATTTGTTTTATTGTTTGTCTGAAGTTTCGAGCATTTTGTCAGCGGTATAATTAACCTCTGTTTTAACTCCATACCCTGATTTTATTACCGGTGAATTTTAGAATGTGCCTAAACAACGAGTAGGCATTTTATAATACGCCTGACTTAAGCTAGGCATATTGTAAAATCATTGTGTTTTTGCAATAAGCCGAAAGTTATGACGGCGTTTTATAAAACACCTGAAATATCTAGTCTAATTGCAAAGCTATTATTGTTTTACAATTTGCCAAGTCATTTTACAAAAAGCCTGGTTTTCGTATATGCCGACGACATATACTATATATTTTCAAGAATGAAAAATAAAGCGGCGGAGAAATAAAACGTACAATACTGGGTACTCATACTCATTGTAAACTTTTTAAACAACAATCATTTAAGTACTTAGTAGAAAGCGTATGTGTACTTACTTTTGTCTAACTCTTCTAAGGTGTTCTACATTATTTAGGAACTTAACAAAGTCAATGCACACTACTACATAAATAATAACTTCACTCTGTTTTAACGACCCCAAGGTGGGGAATAAACACTAAATCAAATTATTATTCCTTTTTTTAACTCAATATTAGAGGTTTAGTTTATTTACAACCTTCTCAACACTTTATTTGAGTATTTGAGCATTTTCCAACTCTTGCCACTCGTTAAAAGTCATTGATTATTAACCGAAATTTGCAGGAGATTTGTGTTTGTACTTGTTTACGATGAGAATTGTCAATAAAATAACGTCACTTTTGTGAGTGTTATGCCAGCTGGATCTTGTTGTTATCGGTGCGGGAAACTTCGTTGTTACTTGAAATACGTTCGAATTTAGACGATCTACTGTTTAGGCACTTCAGACTAAGTTTATTTACAATAATGTACGAAGTACGGTAATGTAGACAACCAACTATAATATGTCACTCACTCATTGATGTCAGTGGTAGACCCGTGTTTGCACTCCTGGATTAGCTTCTATTCCTTGTAATACATCTTCTTCGGCGTCCAGTATACGGTCACTCTGTGTAGGCCTGTCAAGTTTGTTCATGTTAAAATTTCCGCTTTCACGGAGGCCTTGCACAATACGTTTAAGAGTTCTCGCATCCATTCTGCACAGAGCCGTTTTGCACCTACAGCATTACTCCGAGCTTCTCCCTAGAGCAAAATCATGTCGGTTTGTTCACTAAATGTGAATGCAGTCATTCTCTTTAATACAATTCGACAACTGATAACATTGATAATAATGAGAATGTCTATACCTTAAGTTTAGTTAATTGAATAAATCTTTCTGGTCGTTATTTTATTACATTACTGCTTTCTCTGTTTTAATATGAACGTAATTAAATATGCATAATTATTTATCATGCCATATTTTAAGCTGTAAAAGAGATTAAAGAGGGAAATAAATCAGGATATATGTAAATTTGTTACGTGTTTCACTAGTGGAGTAGGGCACGCGATATTCCACAACGGTTTAACATTTAATAAATTCAATTCAATTCTTCCAGGATTCAGTTAGAAGGTGTTGAGATGAGTTGCCATTCACTTCACAAACTTTTTATATAATGTAGCTTTGTGTCCTCTGCTATTTATTTCAGTCTCTGCGGTCCCTATTTCTTGATTACATTTTCTGTGCTTATTGATTGTTGTCATTCTGAATGAATTCCTGCCTTACTCTCTACAATATTTTGGAATATATCGCACCCCAGTCGAAAAGTAACACTTCCAAAAATCACATTTTAGATTAGCATTTTTCTAGCGTGCATTAGGCTGATATCTGAAATATTATGGTTTAAGATTTTTCTTAAATTTATTGCAGCGTCAAGAATTTTTTTATTGTCGTGAGTCTAGATTCCTCAGCATTCAACAGGATTATTTAGAATTCTTCATATTGCTCAGAATTGTATTTCGTTTTCGTTTTCATTACCAATATAAAAAAATCATGAAGTTTGTGAATTCAATAAATCGGTAAATTCTATGTATTTATTAGATTCTTTAGGAGTTTCCAAGACTTTTTAGGACTCTTCAAAACTCAGGATTACTTTGGATACATCAGGATTTCTCAGAATTTGTCAAGACTATTCAGGTTCACATTTCTCAAAACGTATTACGATCGGTCAGAAATTTAAAGAACAGTGTTGGAATTAATTTTTCAGAATCCTACAGAGTTCGTTAAGAGTGCTCAGATTTTTTTTAATTTTAAGTAAATTTCTTTTGTCTTATCTTTTTAATATTTTTTTTCATAAAGTTTTAATCTTGTAACGCTTTCTGCGGTCGGGTTGCATCAAGCGCCAGTTTTTTACGTGGTATGCTCCACGGGACCGGGGGCAGCTACACAGCTTGCTAGTTTGGCGGGAGGGAGAAATAAATGTGAGACGGTGTGACAGTTTGTACATTGCTGCTATCTACACCAGACTCGTCATACACTCTTTGCTTTTAATCGCGGTGAGTCACCCCACCCACCTTGGTGGTGGTGGCGGTGGCCAACCCTGGGTGTTAACCCCAACAAGGGTCGGGATCTTATGGTTCGGCTTTCCGGGAGGGGGAAAGGTTACCAGGAATAATGGTCGGCGGGTGCTTAGACTGGAACTACTTCTCCGGAAGGGCACCATTCACTAGAGAAGTTACGAAATTCGGTAGAGTCAGGGTCTTATCACTGCGGCCTCTTCCCAACGAAGTGGTGGCGCCTCCGGGCAAAGTAGTAAGCTCGGATGGCAGTATCCGGAACGCGCTTTTTTACTGGTCAAGGTGATGAAAGAACCATCCCGGTCCGACACCGGGTAGCATTTTATTTCGGCATATGAATAGTTCGATGCCAAGAGCGTGGACATAGCGGCTCCGGGACAGTTGCATTCGCGGCGCTCAATCTGTCTGATTACCGGAATGGAACATGCGAGGCGGCCGGTTAAGCGACAGAGTGGTGTAAACAAAATGGTATGGAGCTTTTTTTAATAAGTTTTATCTAGCTAAAAATTCTACTATTAGATATTTCATCAGGACTCTCCAATAACCTTAAGGAATTTCAGGAAATTTTAAAGGCCTTCAAGATGTTTTCACGAGTACTCCAAAGGTATTCTTCTCTATTTAATCGTGGAGGCATCATGTGAGGACCAATTAACTGCCCATTTATAAGTCCCGCCCATACGTTGACTGAAAATCTTGTGGGGCCTAATTGCATGCGGATTTTCGTCTGCCCATACGAGGGTATTGTGTAAATTGAAAATACCCTCTCTGGCGCCTCGTCAGTTGTTAAAAGAACCAGGCTACTGGTTAATTTTGGTTAAGGCCCGTTCACAAAATTGGTGTCTTCGAGGTAAATCCTCAGGCTGTAAAAATTGGATTTTCTGCACGTGGTAGGGACACAGTTGCTCTTTCAAAATTCTTCAAATTGTGCAATGCGAGTCTCCAAACTGATTTGCTAACCTTCGGGTACTGGTGCCTGGGTGGTATTATTTTAGTTAGATCACTGCTCTAGATTGAAGAGGAGAGTGGTGTGATGACTGGTACTTGGTACCTACTTAATTGAATCGCATATTATTTAAAGGGCTGTCACTTTTTTATTATTTTAAGTTACATTTTGTTATCTACTAAAATGGCCAAGACGGATTATTTGGTAATTGCGATTCAATTATTTTTTAGCTTTTAGTACATTATCTGCATCATTATTATGTTTCTTTACAATAAAACGGTTTAACTTAAAAATGTTTTTTACTTTTTTTTTTTTTCAAGTTTTTAGTTCTTCTGAAGTGTACTTACTTGTCAAGCCCTTTCATTTGATACCAAAATTGAGGAGATTGCAAACTAAAAAAAAGTAATCCGCCAAAATTTCAATTACTAGATTTGACCCACACAAGACGAGACACAAAGAAATAAAACTAAATAAAACCGTTTAAGAGTCCTATGGACCACGTGACTTTTCGCTGGTTTCCACCAGTACACCTCGCGCCTCCCGCACTGACAATCTTCCGTTAGACACGTTCTTGACTGTGACACTACTTTCTGCGCACGGGAAAGAGAAGGGAGTAATGGGAACGTATGTCTGTAAGCTATCAGACGCAGAAAATGATATAGCAACACAGTTAGTACTCATCACCTCGTCACGTTCACTTTCACTGTTTTGTAGGAGCTTCGAACTTTACCCCTGGCAAGTTTCGGTAATACCGTCCGTACTTTCCAGAAAAGAGGGTGCGGGTTTTTTTGAACTTCGAAATCGGCCTGCTGCATCTTACGAGATATGCGACTTGTAATCCAGCCGTAAATAATATACTGCTTTAGTTGTTGCCAAAGTTGCAATTATTATAATAATATACGTTTAATTTTCTACTAATATTGTAACTTCCCGAAAATAAAGAAAATAAACAAGTTCTCATAAAAAAAAAACCTTCTTTCCGACATGCACACCTGCAATACAAAGCGAGATTGCCGACTGCAAGTCAGAGCCGGACTAAAAATTATTTGAGTAGTCACCTGGACTACAATTTGCGGCCTCTTTTAGTGGGTTTTTAATTTTAATATACATTAATTTAAGCATATCTGTTTCGCTTGGACATTTAAATGAATTCTACTCCTTGGAATTTCCGGTTCTCATGGTCTTCCAGCTTCATCATCACTACTACTCAAATCAGATTCCGTATCTGTAAAATTTTCCAATATTTCCAATTAAATGCAACGGATAACGCGTTGACATTTACTAGGGATAGATTTTTGAATTTTACGGGTTTAATTTTGATTATTTGATTATACGGTTATGAAAAATCCGTCAGGTAAGATAGATCCTCTCGGCAAAACCCACCATAAAATGATAAAATTGGGCGAACACAAACACAGCAGGTTGTTTTCATTTCATTCAATTTTCAGATTCAAGGACAATTAGCAATTTGTCGAAAAATTGTTTGTTTTTTCTTTGTTTACAATGACCACAATCCGTTATAATATAATAAGAGTTGAGATTTCGTCGGAAAAATTTACCGATTGTTACGAGAGTTCGCCTAGCAATTTTGCGAATGACATTGACATAAAAATCGAAACGCAGTTGAATCAAAAGTCGAATTATATTCGCCAGACTATTTCACGAAAACGAACAAATTATTGATAATGTGGTGGAAGGTGAAAGGTAATTGAGGTAGTTGACATGCAGTATGCAGTGACCACAGTAATTTTTATTTTTTCGCTGAAAAATGAGGTACGTTGTGTAATATAGCGACTGTGCATTGGTCCGTAACACCCGATAAAATTTTGACAAGTTGATTTTTTCAATTTAAATTTTGATTCCATTGTTGAATGATCACATATGATTGGTTAAAAAATATATGAGTGAAATAGTCATTGAAAAAATTTATCGAAATGAAATTCTTTCTTTTGAAAATTGCATAGCACCTGAAATAATTTTAAGAAGAAGAGATCGAGGCTTTTTTTAGGCAATTTTTTAAATCACCATTTAGGGAAGAAAAATTGATGGTGTCGTCATAGTATAAAAACCAATAACCATTTTTATTTTATAGCATTTAATTTTTGTTTTTGTTGCAAATGTGGACAGAATAAACTTTATTTTGTATTGGAATCAACTAATTTTCCTTTTTAATTTTTCTTAGAATCTAGGTTCATGTCTCACATATAGGACACGTGGTCTATTGGTCCAAATTATTACTATAGACCAATGTCGTCCCACATACGAGCCATAGCACTATAAACAAAAATTAACAATTTTTGACAAAATAATCTCCAAATAAGTTTGAATAATGCCTTGTTTACTTGCTACTTTTCCAAAGAAAGTGGTCTGTCAAGAAAGTTTTTTTTTAAATGGCGGTAGCGAACGTGTTAAAAACATTACATAACGCATTTAATTAATAATTAATTGTTTCAAACTCTATCATCACATTGTATGTATTAGAGAGGAAAGTAATTTTATGGAGGCAATGTATTTTATAAACCACGTATTATCAAGGGTAATGAAGTGTGCGCCCCACAGTGACAATACCACAATATTGTATTGTCACTTATCAATAACAAACGACAACACTGGATCTACATTTTTGATTTTTGTCGAAATTATATTGTCAGAATATTACTCGTAAATTTTTATAATAAATTTCTTTACTCCACCATAAATATTATTAAACCAGAAGAATGTCGATAAATCCAAGTGGAGAAAATTGAAATTAAAATTTAAATATATCTAAGTCGAACTCCACAAACTTTAACAAGTGTAAAATTATTTATTTCATATATTAATAACGAAACATAGTTTTTCACCATCAAATTCCAAATTGATTCATAAATAACAGAATAACTTCAATAATCCCAATATTAATTCACTATTTTAATTTTTCATCACTCAAACAAACTTACCAGATTCTCTTTGATCCATTTTTAATTTTTACATTTTATAAAATGTTGTTTCTACGAAATCTTTTAAAAATCATGTAACCCTTTGAAAACGTCAAATTTAATTCAAAATTACGTCATAATTTTTTATATTTTTTAAGGTAAGAACCCCTCTGTAATTCAATTGTATCATTAATCTCTTGTTAAATTAGGGCTTATGATGGCAGTTCTGCCGAAACATGTTCCATTTATAATTTTACACTTATTAAAGTTTGTGGAGTTTGACTTAGATATATTTAAATTTTAATATAAATATTATTATTTTATATATATCATAATAATTTCATTATTTAATAAATACTACGCACCAAGCGAAAAAGGATTCGCTCAACAACGTTTAAAATAAATGAGGTATCTATTACTTAGTTTTATTGCGGGGACAAACAGATGTAGGACGGGACGTTGGATGGGAAAGAGATATGGTCACCAAGGCCAATATTCAGTTTGAACGTACAGAATAAGACAAAAAATAATCTTTGGTTAACTGGGTATTTTCTTGGTCCCTAAAAGCAACAGGACACTGTAATATCACAAAGCAAATCACACCGAGACACTTTAGTTCCACTACTCTGCACGAGGTTACAGCATCTCACGACGAACGTACAAGATTTTATCTCACTTCAACATAGGATGAAATTTGTCTCTCAGTAAAATTAATAACAACCTTGAAAGGCGCAAAAAAACTCTGTTTCATCAAAGTCGCGTGCCGGCACTTTATTCTCGATAAGCATTAGGTTTTTTTATGAGAACTTCTTTATTTTCGCGAAGTTACAAAAGCCCTGACGCATTCGAAACTCTGATGCTATTATAAAATAAAATAGTCTGTTATTATTAATTACAATTCTTGAATAAAAGTGACAGATGTATAATAAATATTTGTGTAGTAGTAATTTACAATAACATTCTGAGAAAATAGTAGTACTCATTTCCGTCATGGAGCCACCTTACAAGGGATTCTCTATTTTAAAAAATAAATGAATAATGAATGCACAATTTATAATTTCTGCTGGTCCATAATTTATAAAATACTCAATTTTATGGTGGTGACTACTTTAAAAAACATTTTTCGGTTAAATAACAAAATTTAATAATCATATATTTTTTTATTGTTTGTTTATTAGGTCACCACCATTCTTTAGTTTTTTTGTAAACACATCTGTGAAAACCGCATCAAAATCAGATAAGTAATAAGGCAGAAATTTATAAAATACTAGAATTCATACTATCAAATGCTCTTAATAAAAAGACGGTACCTTAGGCCCTGCCTTACATTTATAAGTTATGAGAGTCACTACTGTCGCTCAGAAACAAGTACTAGAAAGAATATTCCGATCCACCTTTCGTGTTAATTATTATCTAACCAGCCTGACACTATTCGTGCACTACGGGGAGGAGCTCCGTCTTGTAAGAACCGCGTTTCTTGTCTTATGTTCAGACGAAGGTCCGTTAATAATTCCTCTAATAAATCGCACACTGTACAGCTCCCGAGACGGGTTTTATCCTTGGTCATAATTACACTCCGCATAACAATTATCGCATCACCTCATTTTTGGATCCATGGCAACAGGTCTTCAAATATTTTTGTAGCAGAACAATAAAACATTGTCTTTCAGAAAGTTTTTACCCCATCCTGAGATAAAGAATCGACCACCGATTTCTGCAACTCAAGGCTCTACGCTTATGACATTGTACGGCAAGAATGCTGCAAACTGAACTTCGCACTGTTCGAAATGTTAGAGTTTGTATGCAAACGGTAAGAAATCGTCTGCACGAAGATAATTTGCGTGCCCACGTTCCCGCTTTAGGTCCTCCCTACTTACCAGGGAGCACCGGGTTGCGCGCTTAGAATTTGCGCGAGAACACTCTCATTGGCGAAACGATGATTGGTGACGCGTACTCTTTTCTGATGAGTCGCGATTTTGTCTATGGTCGTCAGATAGTCGTGTACCCGTAGACCTGGGGAGCGGTTTGCACAGTGCAATTTTCGACCGAGAGTCCCTTTCGCTGGTGGCTCCGTAATGGTATGGGGCGGCATTTCTTTAGATGGCCGTACAGAGCTGGTGACCTTTCCAAACTACAGCCTTACAGCTGTGAGGTACATAACAGAAGTTCTGGAACCTTACGTCATGCCGTACGGTCCCTTCATCGGCGAAGATTTTCTTTTTATGCATGATAATGCACGCCCGCACATAGCGCGCATTGTGCAAAATTATCTTGTAGAAGTCGGGATTCCTACAATGAACTGGCCTGCAAGAAGCCCAGATATGAATCACATCGAACATGTATGGGACCATCTAGGCAGGCAGATACGGCAGCAGAGGATGCCTCCAAGAGACCTAGATGGTCTCCGAGAGGCTTTAGTCGAAGAATGGGACGCCACCAGTCAGGATTACATTGTAGACCTTATTGAAAGTATGCCACGTCGTCTGCAGACCCTTGTTAGAGCAAGGGGTGGCAATACCCGCTACTAAATTAAGAAAACTATACAAAAATTGAAATACAGATTCTGATTATTTTATGTTTGCATGTTTTATTTTTTTTATTTCTTTGGGTAAGTGATTATTCAATATAATTTTTTGCAATCAAAGTCTGGTCACATAATACAAACAAATAACGCTTGGTTTCTAAATTATTATGCACAATTTTACGAAAACAGGTGTGATGCGATAATTGTTGTGCGGAGTGTATATCGGTCATTCACTATTTGAAAATAAAGGCATTTAAAAAAAAAGGTGCACCGTCAACAGTAAAGCAAAACTGAAAGTAATTGATTGGCAGTCTTTCACCTCACTCATTCCAGCAAAAAAGTCCTTTTTTGTTTAGGCCAAGAGATAAGGGTTTATTTACTAATAGTTCTTCAATCCTGCCAGCGGTTGTCAATTGGCTTTCGCGTAAATTTTAAAATCAGATTTTTTTTCTAGGTTTTATAATTATTAGGGACTGTGACAGGTTTAAATAACTATCATACTTCATAAATCACCCTGTATATTCTTATTCATTATTTTGATTCATTAGTATCAACTAATAATGAAAAGAGTAGTCGGGCAAATACATGTATACTTATATTGATTTCTTTATGTGGTTTTTCCAAGATAGGAATTATTTTTCTTTTACACAAGAACATGGGTTTGCTTTTAACGAAGCGCAAGCAACCCTTGTCTTGTCCTGTCTTACATTTAGGTCTCGAAATATTACATACTCAGGATGAGGCAGACAGGTCTCGTGGCTTGTGGATGATATTAATAAATTCTCATCTGCCTCGTAATGATGCTGAAAAATGTCCGATGGCTAACCTGTGGAAGGTAAGGCGAATATTGACATGTTTTTAAGCCCTATCCGGGCAAGATGGGCCTCGCAGGTCTGGCAGCTAAGTTTTTAATAAGTTGCCTTGCAACAAGTGTCTTAAATTTGTTGTGACCTTAGGTGATCTTATATACCTAAAATATTATATAATACTTAATATTATAAGTTCAACAATATTCACTTTAATGATTTTATATTCACATTCACAAATACAAAAATTATTCAATTGTGTCAGGAGCTACCCTTTCTTTAAATTTTAATTTCACTCAAAAATCGAATAAAAAATGCACGATGTACATAATAATGTTATAAACATCCGGGACGCGAGCTTACAAAGCTACCCAATAAAAGACCTAACGGCCGTACTAATACAAGATGAAAGCTAAACTAAAAGCTGCTGCTAATTCTTTGAGATCTTTATCCACATGAGTGTAATCAACTTCTTTCTCAATTTCCTCTACGAGGCTAACTTTAACAAAGCGGTCACGAAATGAAACATCTCAGAAATTACCTCTAAACATGAACGAATTAATAATGTCAATCATTAGAATTCATATGTCGGAACTTCTGCCATATTGACTTTACATACTATTTTAATGTTGAGAATACTATTTTTCAAATACGATATCGGCACTGTCTTGTAGTATGTAGGTATGCACGAGCTATTCGAACATTAGACATTCCATTCTTTTACATTTGAGTTCAGCCAGGATACAATTGGTAAATACCGAAGGGAGGTGGAGATATGTTCAATTTGAAGAGTAGACTAGCATGAATATTTATACAGGGTGTTATGGAAGTCCTATCAGAAAATTTAACCACAAGTAGAACTCTCTGACCCCTTATTTCACCCTCCGTCTATTACTGTATGAACTTGAACGCACCAGAAAGTGTTTGTCGAACGAGGTAAACATCTTCTAACGTTTTTGGTAGAAAAAAAATTGTCGATGGTAAATTTTTTTTAGGATTCTTCCTCCCTACAAAATTCACGAACCGCATTATGGATATTTATTTTAACTTGACCTACTGAAAATCTTTTTTTTTTGTCCCGGCGTGCTTATAAACATATACCTGAAGTCATTACCGAGGGTAGACGGCGGTAATTTGTTATGGTATTTCACTTTCGTTGCATTGTATTAACGGACATTAGAGAGTTTTTCCATAAAATTCGATCAAAGTTTTATTAGCTGACGAGTCCAGACTTATTGTATACTCGTCAGATAGACGTACCACACTGTTTATAGACGACCAATTAAAGGGTCTGTTCAGTGTAATTTTGGACCCTTAAGGACATTTTGGTGGTGGTTTGAAGCGGCATTTCATGCGATGGGTCCACAGAGTTGGTTCGACACGGTATAATAGTGACATTTTAGTACCTCATACATAACATTTTTCACTACTAGCTGTAGAATGTACGATTATATAGTTTGTAGAGGAGGTGTGAAGTTGTTTTTCTTTCCTAGTAGTTAATAATTTTTTCATTATTGACCAGTAGTTAATAATGGACAGAGACCGGATTTGATGCAAAATGCATATCGTTTAGGTATTATTATTTTATCTACCTACTTAACAACAGCGCCCTTCGATTTTCACAAATTGCACCAGTTGCAAATATTAGACATTAATTAACTGCAATTTATGCAAAAAAAACGAAGTTAAATTATTACAAAAGCACAGGTATGCATTGTGCAGGTTTTCACGAAAATCCGGTCTCTGACGGAGAAATGTCAGAGAAAAAATACATAACCTTTATTTTTGATAAAAAGCGTCTAGCGGGTGCCAGTCACAGTTGATCCTGTCCAAATTTCGAGTTTCACGTACAGGAAAATATGACCTTGGAGTAGGTTTCTTTAAGGGGTTGAACGCGAAGCGCGAGCCAAAATTGGACGCTAAGTAATAATATGTAAATTACTACCCTTTTCGTGAGACGAAAGCTAAAGTACGATTAGATTACAAAACGTCATCCGGTGTCATTCTACTCTATTCTTGCGAGTCATTCTCCATACGTCAGAGAGGTCGCAAAATTTCAGACCGTATTAAAGAACATTTCAGACACATCTTGACCCTACTCCATCAACACCTTCTGCGTTTGCCAATCATGTATTAACGAAACATAGTTTTTCACCATCCAATTCCAAACTGATTCAAAATTAATGCAATAAAAGCAGGAAATTAGATTTTTTTGAGACTTTGGAAATAAGGAAAGCGTTGAAACTAGAAAACGGATCTTGTTTAAATGAACAAAATAACTTCAATAATTCCATTATCAATTTACTATTTTAATTTTCCGATCAATTTTACCATTCAACATTAATTTAACCTCAAATGTCAATTTTTGCACTTATAATTATTTAAATTTACTGCACTTTGATTCATCGACATTCTTCCCATTTGAAGTAAGTTAATAATTTCTGTTATAGAGTTGGAACCACTATTAAGTAAGTGTATTATTTATTATATGCAAACATATTTATTCCATACGATTTAATATGGAACGCAGTGTGGTAAATATTCGTTCTAAGAAGTGCATATAAGCTACATGCAGTTAATTTTAATGACTCCTTTGCTGTTTTAACAACTTTACGATGTGCAAACCTTTATAAATAAATACTGTCGTAAAAGTTATGTTGATTTTACAGATTAGACCATTTCAGGACGGTCATGTTATTATTGTAATTAAAAATCAATTCACATTATAAAAATGAAGAGAATGAATGTTTAGTGACCAGCTTGACCATTAAATTATACCACATAACAGCAACCTTCCCACTAAGAACTACAGAGAATTCTGCATATTTCGACTATCCTACTGGAAAATTACACGTGCAATTTATCATAAGAAACAAATTGGAGTTTAAAAATATCCCTGGCACGCCCGGATAAGAGATACATAAAAAACAAAATTCTGCAATCCGTCAGCTGAAGTTTGGTGGTGTAAGATACAGCATGTCAAACACGACAAGTTTACATTTTATTAAAGTACATGTCATTTCTGACTGATGGCCGGAAACGTGTGGATGGAATGAAGAAATTCTTGTTGAATAAAAATCGATGAGTTTAAGTCCTTTCTTTTACTGCATGATTTGGCTTTGTTATGATTGTCTGTTCATAAATGTGATAATTTTCTAATATACCTATGTATTATTTGGTTTACAGAATGTCTGTTACTTCAAAAGTTATCAAGTGGGTTTCAAATGTTGTTAGATATTTTTATCTATAGAGGGTGTTATTGAAGTCCTACCAGAAAATTTAACCACAAGTAGAACTCTCTAACTTACGATAAATGTTGACACACCGACACCACACATCTTCGAATACTTAAAAATTTTAGGTTCGATTTCCAAAACGCGATTACATCTGGGACGTCCGAGACACAAACAAGTGGCGGACTTCATTTGCATTACCTAACACTAACACCATTCACGGATTTCAGCAGTGGTAAATAGAAAAAATGTTTTTTTTGCTCTGCTAATAATATAAAGATCAACAACAGATTCCTTAATCATCTTAAGAAGTCCGTAATTGACCACATCATAAACAGAGCAAAATCTATCTATTTAATAGTAAGATTTTGGATAGGTGCTCTTTCTGTTTTTTGTAGTTCTGGACGAGTGAGTCTTAAATTGTATAATTTTCGCTGTTAATGTAACAGGCTTGATTTTTGAGATGTACCACTATTGCTGCCATTGAGCGTATTTATACGGGGTGAAATTGAAATACATAAATACATATAAGTAAAAATTTTAATAGGGCATAAATTTTTTATTATCCGTTTATGAAATCGACATGACAAAAAAAAAGGCATACGCTAGAGTCCCAGCGATAAGGCTTAAATTGCGACAATAACCTGCCACAATAACATTATCTCAAAATGACGTCCCTTATTTTGTTTCAAAAATCACACCCACGACACGGCCCGTCGGACGTTGATACGGAACTGTAGTTGTTGTTTTGCACACCATCACGTAAAACTCGCTTCGTCCAACAACTTTTAATGTTTAAAAAGTTTCGCACTTCTCGACGGGGTAACAACTGCGTAACTGCTGCGTCTTCGGTTTCGACGCTCGATCAGAACTGAAGTCAGTTAACCGAGGTGAATCAATAGAAGGATGACAGTTTTTGTCTATTATTTAATGAACTAAAGATATGTCGCAAAAAATCCTGGGGCTCCATTTTTACAGCTAAACTTTAAAGAATTTTATCAAGGGCGGAGTGGAAAACCCAAACCAAGGGGGTCGCACTCTACTCATCCCAAGGTACTACTAGGTCTTTTTTACATACTTTTTACATATTTTCTCATCTAATAGCGAAAACAACCTACAAAAAATCTGTGAAATTATAAAGAGCGCCAATGAAAATTGCTGGCTTTAACGAACACGTAAAAACAGTTCACCATTTTAATGAAATTTTGTCCGGAATTCAAACGGAAAACCACCCGAGCTGGATTGACCTCTGTTTTGTAATAGGTAGTTACAGAATAATCAACAATCTGCGTACAATCTGGCCTGTAATATAGAGAAGCATGAAACATTATTCAAACAAGTATAGAAGTTTTTAAATTACTGTATTTTAGGTGCATTAGTTTGAAAGCTGAAATTTATATTTCGGATTTCTATACCCACATGTAACATTCTTCAGAATAAATATCCGTACTGATTTATAAATGCAAATTGTTTTTGATGCATGGAATTTCCTGATTCAGACATTTTTCTACACTTACCCACACCTCCGGATTTCAGATTTGATTAGCTTTGAAAAATCTCGCCAAAGAATGTATTCCAGAGATGATTTCTAGAGATCTAAACATTGTCATCTTGTTTATATAATGTCATGCAGACTTAAGTAATATAATCATACCGTCACTTTCGAAATGGTACATTTCAAAGCACGTTGCATTTGTGCCAGTGACATTTTCTTACTTTTAAAGCAATTTAACTTTTGATTGAGTTTGGACGAAATTCAGGCGTTTAGTGAATATTTCAATTTCATAATAAAATGCATTGTCTGTATAAGTTCATTTCAATTGCTATTCAATTGCTCTTCATTTCGATGAGAAATCATAGCAATGATCGTGGTATTTGATATTTTGTATTAACATAACCGTTGACACTGTTGAACGAATCTGTCAAATTGTCAGTGTTAACTGTCTTGTAAGCACAAAATAACAATACTCGCAATCCTTTATAACCAGGGACCTAACAACATAACTCCAGATTTATTTAATAACCATAAATTGTTACAGAAATAGAACAGTGATATGCTAGTCAGAGCACAAAAAGGCGATATGGGGCTCTGTTTTAGTTGTGTCAGAACTGGACCTGAGAAAACTGTCAATGGATCGAAAAAGATACTGGATGTGGGATGAATACAATTTCACACAAAACGGAGATATCAAACCGCAGGTTCTGAGGTTGGGCAAAGTATAATGAGATAGTTTTCCCACCTAATTTTTCTCAAATGTAACATCGGCAAAATTAGTTGTTGCAGGAACCTTTTGACCTTGCAGAAGAATTCGTTTCCATCAGAGAGGAAGATTTTTGTTGTTCCCACTGCTCAAAGGAAGCGCCACAGTCTTCGGGACAATAAAACACACATCAAAGGAATGTAGAGGACACGTATAAAAATCAAGGGAAATAGTTATTTGCACACATAAGTCAGGAAAATCTTACATTACTGAAGAGGAGCTAAATTGAAATACGAGGCACTTTTTAGTATTTTAAAGCTCCGAGTCAAGTAAGAAATTTTACTGACGTGTTTTGTATTAAACTTTTCCGGAAATCGTAATTTTTTTTTTACAAATTCCACAAAACACTATTTGTAAATTACAAGCAAGGGAAATGTACTGTCCAACCAGCTACATTCATTTGGAAAATTCCCTTCTAAAATTGGAACGTATCTTGAGTTACCTACACCTCTTGTATTAGTAGATTAATAATTTAAAAAGACATGTAGGATCGCAAAGTACAACGGTAGCTGAGGGCTATGTCGAGGATTCGATCCAAAATAAGCTACATATGATGGCAAAAAAAATACAATCAGGGCCAGCAAAAAACAAAACTACTGGTATGGGCGATAATCCCTCTACAAGTAATGATTTTTCCACAATCTGCTACGATCACGCCGGCAATGAGATTTCGACTGGGACTTTTACTGAAAATTTGAAGCTCGGTCATAAATCACTATCGTGAATCAAAGAGCCCCCTTGAGCAGCCTTGTCGCAAGGGCTCTCGTCCCCCATGGGGGCCCCCGTGTGTCAAAGAGCCGCTTTGCCCCCACATGTCTAAAGGGGCCCACCATCTCTCAAAGTGCCCTCTTGGCCCCCCCTCTCACGTGGGCCCCGTTGGGGTACCCTGTACTAGGGTGAGTTTTTTATTGTCGTGGCCCTATACCAAGCCCCCCTGTAATTTTTGCTATGTTTTAAGAGTAAGTTACTCTGTTATTAGGGGCGGAGACAAATCCAACTAACATAAAAGCTTGCATTGAAATACCCTGGTTTCCAGTTTCTAGCGTAGACAGGCAAATATCGTTTTCAAGACGACTTGGACAATTGGAAAAAAACTAATTTGAGACGGAGGCCGAAAAAAGTATTTACTTCCATATATTTGAAGAAAGTAATATGTAATAAGCCGATAATAATTTATTATAAAATTAAAATATTATATATATATATATATATATATATATATATATATATATATATATAATTAAAATATATAAACAAGAAATCCCCTTTTTAGACTTGTTAATCACTAGAAATAATAATACTTTTAAATTTGACATTTATAGAAAACCTAGTATCACAGATTGCGTAATACCTTTTGACTCTTGTCACCCTGTTTCCCATAAATTTGCAGCTTTTCATTCCTTTTTCCACCGATTATTTTCTATACCACTATCAGATTCATGTTTTCAAACAGAACTTAATAACATTAAACAAATCGCTTCAAATAATGGATATTCTTTAAAAACTATAAATAAATTATACTATAGATACTGTAACAAATTCAAATACACACACTACTTGGTTAAAAATCCTTCAGAAATAATTTCCTTTTCAAATTCATTAACATATTTTGGCGTCGTCTCAGAGAAATGTTCTAAAATACTTAAGAAAAACGGTTTTAAAGTTTCATTTAAAACAGATAACAACTTATCCAGATTTTTTATTAAAAATAAAGATCCATTAGATTACAAATCATCATCAGGTGTATACAAATTAAGCTGCTCTACTTGTGAGTCATTCTACATAGGTCAGACAGGTCGCAAAATATCAGACCGTATTAAAGAACATTTCAGGCACATCTATAACAACACAGATCTTGATCCTCCACCATCAACACCTTCTTCTTTCGCCAATCATGTATTAATAACGAAACATAGTTTTTCACCATCAAATTCCAAATTGATTCATAAATGCAATAAAGGCCGGAAATTAGATTTTCTCGAGACTTTGGAAATAAGGAAAGCCTTGAAACTGGAAAACAGATCTTGTTTAAATGAACAGAATAACTTCAATAATCCCATTATTAATTCACTATTTTAATTTTTCACTCAAACAAACTTACCAGATTCTCTTTGATCCATTTTTAATTTTTACATTTATAAAATGTTGTTTTTACGAAATCTTTTAAAAATCATGTAACCCTTTGAAAACGTCAAATTTAATTCAAAATTACGTCAATGTCATAATTTTTTATATTCTTTAAGGTAAGAACCCCTCTTGTAATTCATCAATTGTATCATTAATCTCTTGTTAAATTAGGGCTGATGATGGCAGAAGTGTTCTGCCGAAACATGTACCATTAGTAATCTTACAGTTATTAAAGTTTGTGGAGTTCGACATAGATATATTTAAATTTTAAATTAAAATATATGTAAAACTATTTCAATATCGTTTTGTTAAATACACCAAAAAAAGTACAAAAAAAATTGTTGCCAGTACAATCTGTTTCCTCCACGATTACGGCCCTACACCTGTGGTGGCAAGGGCGGCGGCTGGGGTTGCTCGTAGCGACTCCGGACTAGTCTCGTTCGCAACGTTCAAATTTTCCGGTACTGAAAAAATTATTTCGCTGCGACACTGGAAACTATCGCACGCAACTGAGTGTCGTGACCTAAATGATGTATTCCCCTCTGTATTTAGTCTGAAACTGAAGAAAATTAAAAGAGATTCCATTCAAATTACCAATTGAAACCCGATAATAAATAATGTTTTTGTCTGAAAAAATAAATTGAATTTCTAATCTTATGAAGAAATTTTTCTACAATAAGTCATCATCAGAAGTCCCCTAGATTATTTTGATGTGTCTAAAATGTATTGCAAAAAGAATTTATCCTGGTTTAACAGTGAACTTATCATCATACCATTTAGAAAATGTTTTATTACTGAAAAAATCAGACAGCATTGATTGACCCATTGATAACAAAATTGATAACAAAATTGACCTGTTCGAGCATTTTTTTCTGAGTCTTTCGAAATTGGAATTGTTGGGGGGTACAAATTTTAGTTGGGACACCCGATATAAACCGAATATTCTAAACACATCGCGTGTAATAATGGGGTCGTCCGCCTCAATTGAATTTGACGAATTCAACTATAGAATCCCATAGACTATGTAACATGAAGCCCTAAAACGTGTTCTGTTGTTTCATAAAGTTATTTTTTCTACTTTGGTGTCATAATTGAGTTTTTGTGAAACTAAAAGTAGTGTCACAAAGGAATTATTTGTGAAACTGTTTTTGGTGTTTTTCTTTATACGTATTACGTTGGTATTGAGCATTTCTAGCCAACTCCTGTCGAGGTCAAGCCAAGTGTCAACTTTTCAGATAAAAAATATAACCACAAACACAAGTAGTACTACCTAATCCTAAAAATCCCTAGAATATTTAAAAAGCATTATTTTAACATTTTCATAAAACGAAGAGCTCCAAAGTAGAAAAAATAGTATATTACACTCGTTTAACGAGGCATTGTGACATTCGTTCTATTGGGGCACTTCTCGCTGCGCTCGTCGTGCCCCAAATCTACTCATGTCACAATGAAGCCTCTTGTTAAACTCGTATAATAATGTACTATTGTAAGATAACAGAGCGTATCAAAAATCGCAATTTCGGTCAGCAGTTTCAAACGCTGTACATTTACCGCCTGTTGTGAGGTCATTTCGGGGGAGCATTCTCATTGGTTTGTGCGCTTCTCATTAGTCGGCACGTTTAGTAACTTGAATTATGTCTGGTGAATTTTGTCCCGTGTTGACGTCACAAAGGCGCGCTTCAAATAAGGCAAATGTTTCGGATTTTTTTCTACCTAGTAAACGCGTGTTTTTTAATAAACAAAAAAATAGGAGTATAATATTTTTTCGTCCACTTTCTAGAAAAGCTGTTGTTGAAAATTGTGGGACAACCCCATTGTATTGCGCATAATCAGTGTTACAAACACTGTTACGAGTTTTCAAATGACTTGGTTTTGGGTATTAATATTTTATTAACCAATGAGATTCCGTATTTTACCCTACTACAACTACAAAATTACCACTGCAACTCAACTAACTGTAATTCTACAACTAACTGAAAAACGAAATGGATCCTAATTTATACTGTTTAAGGGTGATAACGGAGTGTGAAGTGAAAGAATGTGAGTGATAACTCTAAAATTCCACGTTGACAAGTACATAATATTAGCAACAACATTAAGCGGAGAACAAAGAATTTTAGGTTCATTTGCCCATATTAAGTCTACAATATACAATTTATTAAAGAAAAGAAAACGGAAACTTGCTTGTACACGTGATGATGATGTTGATCTGATGAATTGCTTAATTAATAATAATGAAAATAATATAATAGATAAAAAATATAAAACATCATAACAACACACTGATCCATTAATGAAATTGAACCCACAAGGGTACCGTAAAGTTAAATTTGCATATTGATGAAATTCAAGCGAAGAGGGCACTTCAATAAAATTAACATACCTCCCAGCGTTGTTTATAAAATGTGCCATTGTTTGTGCTGCAATGAGATACATCGTGATTTAAGTCAAAATTTAAAGGGCCACTTGAAAATCGGTTTGACGTTATGAAATTTACCTCGAACAATAAATCGAGGGGTTCGCGTAATTCAGCAGTTTTCTTGTCAAAGGGCGCGCTTGTTTTAACATTATTTATATTATATTGGAGAAAGAACTTACCAGTTTTATCGTGTCTTTGACTTCTATCGATTAAAATTATAAATCCGACATACATAATCTTGGCTTCAGAAAAAGTGTGGAATAATTATATGCATATAATCAAAATCATTGCAAGACGCAATGTAATTTGACAAATTTTATCTGGAAGCAGCAATTTTACATTTAATCGGTAATAGAACTTTTCTTAATAAATTTTTGTCCTAAACCTTGTAGTTATCGACTGCTTTTGATGAGTTCTATCACTGGTTTCAGTTATTGCACTTATTTCTGAAACATCCTGTATGTACGAAGATGGTAGTGAGAGCAAGTTTATTTTTTCGAATAATGGCTTAGTAGACTCCCTGAAACGTACGTGTAGCATCGATCTTAGTATGAGCTTCTGAGCAACAAATGCCTGAAAAACATATTAAGGATATTTTATTTTGTAAGTTTTCTGTAGCTGTCTTTGTTTCTTGAAAATCTAAAGCCTGAGGACCTACAACCTGAAAACCTGAGAACCTGACCAGATTCTGAGTGAATTAAAGAGAAATTGAATAGCCGAAAATCTAAGGGCTGAGGACCTACAACCTGAAAACGAAAGAACTTGACAAGATTCTGTCAATCAAATCAATCAAACACATATATGAAAGAAAAGTTGAACTTTTGCAATTCTAAGCTCTGAGAATCTGAAAAGATTCCGAAAGCAAAAAATTTAATAGCGCATAAACTCTTTAAACACCATCCCAGTTTCGGCGTTCTTGAAGTCGACATGACAAAAACAGGCATAGGTTTAAATTGCCACTTGACATTGAAGTTGATTTACTTGCCTCAATAACAATTACATATGTCAAAATTATATCCCTTATTTTATCTCAAAAATCACCCACGACACCGGCCCATCAGACGTTGATATGGAACTTGTATTGTTTTGCACACCTTCAATATTTTTAAAAACAAGCTTTTATTTAAATACTCCGAAAAGAAGAAAATAAACTTTGAAATAAATCAAACCAAAACAAGCTCATAATTTTGTTGCATCATACAATTGCATAATATGATATAAAAGCTCAATCGGATGTCAAGAAGTGTCTCTAATTTAGCTTGACCCACACATACTAACATACTAACAAGACAATTTAAATAAAAGCTTGTAAAAAGGATGACAGTTTTATTTATGAAGTAAAGATATGTCGCAAAATTTTTTTGTTTACATTGCACTGGGTGAAGTGGCGTGCTCCGATTTTAACGAATTTTAAAACTTTAAAGAATTTTATATCGATACAGTTACGGACCGGTAAACCCAAACCAAGGAGGTTCCAATCTACTCATCCCAAGGTGTTATCAGATTTTTTTACATACATTTCGATTTCACTCTGTGTGAAAATTTAAAGAGAGAACCTGAACATCTGAAAATATGGGGGTTGAGAACATAACTTGAAAACTGAAAACTTGAAAATTTTGGAATCTGAAAAGATTCTCACTAAATGAAAGATATAACTTAAACATGAAAATATAAGGCCTGAGTGATTAATTCTGATCTGTATGTATCTTTTCTGTTTTATTCTATTCCAAACGACTTTACTTTTTTTAGATATAGTTTTTGATTACAGCATTTTTATCTTTCTGCAGAAAACCTCTTTTCCTTCCTTCAGACCTTCGGATTACATAATGGATTGAGTAATGTTAATTTCGAACGGTAACACAATTACACTAAAATCCTGTCCAATTGCGGATGAAACTAAATTTCTGTCACAATTAGTATGACGTAGGCGGATCGACGACAATCTTTGAAATTGATTTTGTCGAAATTCAGCTCACTGAACTAGATCTAATGGCTTGATACATCAAACTAAACCACATCAATTCGAAATGGATTTCTGACATGTTAGTCTCCCCGAATAAATCTCGTTAATAATATCGGATCACTTAATTGCGGAAATTACACGCCATTTATTGTGAGTCCGTTTGAACAAGTATTTAGAAAGCTTTTCGTTTCAACTTTCCGTACTTTTGGTGGCTTTTTACTGAAACGTGATCTGTGGATGTCTTACACGGAGACATTCTTATCGAGACGAATGGGATTAAGTCGGCACTTTCCGTTAAAAAAGAGATCGTGTGTTAGCGGTAAAGCTTTTGAGCTTTGGAAGCGTCATGTTTCTTGGCGGCGTAAAATATTATTTATTCTGTACTTTGTTTCAGGTATCCGTCGATGTTCGATCTGAAAAATGTGAATTGTGAAAGTGCAGAAATTGCGGGACAATGATGAATAACACGAGTTTCTGGAATGCTGAGAATATTGAGAGTAGTATGAGAACCAACAATTTCCTGCTCATCGGACTGTATGTGCCGGTCTTCTTGACAGCGTTGTTGGCAAATGTGCTGGTGATATGGGTCGTTATAAGGGATCAGTATATGCGAAGGTATGTGTCACGTAGACTCGCTCTTTCGAAATCACAGTTTTACGTGTTGTGTGGCTGTTTGTCAGGTGCACACTTTATTCAGTAGCTTTTTAACATCAGAAGACTTTGAACCAGTGGCGGCTCGTGGTTCATTTTACAGGAGGGTCATTTCGAATTTTAGCTATAATTATGTTTATAAGGATACGTGAAAAAAATCATGCGTTTAAAAAATATAAATTTAACAGTCTATTATTTTACTTAAAACATATCGATTTTTTGTTACCTTTTCGTTGAAATTTGTTATGACGAATGTCAACACGTCCTATTTTTTATTTTATTTTAAATGTTTCAAGTCTGTGACACCGTCCTTACACCACAGCGAATCATTTCCATTTGAACAAATCAAACACATGAAACAATAACAATGTGTCACTTTACAACCACAAATCCAAAAGGACAAATCATACATGCCCTTACGAAAATTACGTTGAACTTCTTCATTTTTGTCCTTGCTTGTCTGTCTAATTTGCATTTCTGGGAGTGGACGACCATTTGTTTTAAGCTGCAACCGTTTCTCAAAACTTAAATTATGATTATTATTAGTTTGGAGTTCTTTTATTGCTTTGAATTTGAAACACTAGTAGCTGTAAATATATAGTCACCTGACTGCAGTGAATTATAGAGGAACACATCCCACATCGTACCTCCTACCAGTAACAATCTATTAGACGGACGTCCGACTTT
Source organism: Diaperis boleti (assembly GCA_963583935.1). NCBI lineage: Eukaryota > Metazoa > Arthropoda > Insecta > Coleoptera > Tenebrionidae > Diaperis > Diaperis boleti. The sequence goes on along the minus strand of OY757249.1, from coordinate 51,088,980 downwards.
CTATCTTTATCGCAAGCATGTATTACGTCACTTACAAGAAAGCGCATGATACGATTCTACAATGAGACATTCTTCGGCTGTTGACCGTAAGAGCGGAGATGGGGCATCTTGTTTCCTTGTTTAGTACAATCTAGAAATGCAATAGCTCTGTTTTTGTCGCACTCGTTACAACTGGCTACTAGCATTCGCTTAACGAGGGCATGAGTCGGCTTTGACCCGGGCGAACTCGACAATCTCCGCGCTTCACGGTGAATAAAATTCTTCGCGACAACCACAGAGCTAAACTCAATAGATAACTTATACGAAAATTTAAACATCATAATTTAATTTCAATAATTATATTATTATATTCCACAAAACAAAGAACTTTGATACTGCCTTTTTGACTTTTTTCTTTTGGGAGGTCATTGATCGAATGACCTCATGAACGAGCCGCCACTGCTTTGAACTCATGTTTATTATCTATCAGCTGTAGATCAGTTTCTGTCTTATTAGACTTCAGTGTTATGGAAATGGTTACAAATATTTTAGGGGGTGGTAGAACCCGGAATTTTACTTGCTTTTAATTTTGACGAGTCGTTTCATGCATCAAGTACGAATTCTAAAAACGCAACAAAGGGAACGTTTCTTGGCAGACAAAAACTCTTATCATAGTCTTTTGTACACAACAAGCATGTTTATCAAACTGAAAGTGTTTGATAAATCAGTAGCGGGTAGGCGTTTGAGCGCTAAAACTTTGTTGAATTTGATCTCCCGAATTAAGAGCGTTCATTACCAGACGCCATCTTGGATAATTTGTTTCTTCGAATAAATCGATTACCATATTGATTTATCGATTTTTAAAAACGCGGAAAGTTAGAATCTTGGACCGATGCGTTTACGAAAGTCCAAAATTTTTTGTTTCTAAAAAAAAATGAAAAAAAAATCGTTAATTGACAGAAAAATTTTGTTTAGGGCAGTTTCGAACGTTGCTACGACTTATTAAAAACGTTCCGTGTAAAAAAACAAATCATTTACGCAAGTACTAAGCACATGAATGGAAAAATTTGTTTTAATAATTTTCTAAGCGGTTGGTGTCGCCATCTATAGCAGATTGAGGGTTGTGAACAATTTGGCAACAAAGCTCTCGGTCCTACGGCTCTCACAACGCACTGTTTTGTGCTCAGTAGAGCGGCAGCCAGCGCTTGTAGAGGATGTACTTGTCTTGTAGATCGATGATCGATAAATAAAGACCAACATCGATTGAAATTTCAGGCAATTTTAGAATGAAAGAAGAAGTTATTACCCACATAGTCAATTTTTCAAAAACCAATTCAAGGGTCCTTTTGAATTACGTCAGAATTTTAAAAATCGTGTATTTTTGTTTTATGGGTTGTGAGAAAACGAATCAAATTAGAGCAAAAACTCACAGGAATTCAATAAATTATAACAGTAACTGCGTATAGCTGCGTATTAGCTTTATGATGAATTGTTATTGAGTTGCCTATTATGGAAATAGGTATTTCCCAAGACATACTTTTACATTGATTTTTTTTCTGGAGATCAGTTCATGATATCAAAAGGGCCATTTTAATAACGAATTAGATACAAAGAAACGCCGAACACACATAATAATTTTGGCAGTTCTTAAAAAAATACTTCTTGGTTGTCAAAGAGACCGCCGGCGCCTTTCAGTATGGTGTTAAGAAACAAAATAAAAAAATTAATAATGCCAGTTATAAGAGCACAGAATCTGAGAACAGTCTTGACTGCAGTAGGCTTTTAGTGTTTTCAAGTGTTGTTACTTTTGACTAATTGTTAGTGTAAAAACTAGACCTTTCGTCATATTGACTCCAACAGACTTTGCGTTTTTTGTATTCTTAGTTTTGACTATTGTTATAGTGTTAATAGTATTGTTAGTAATAGTTTTTTGTGATATGGGGGGTGTGTGTAAAAGACGCGATAGTGGTAAGGGTAACAGAACTTTATCGGGGAAAAGAAAAAACCGGCGATTGGCCCAATTGAGGTGGGTATTGAGATTTTTTTTTTTAGATTTGTGCACGGATAAGTGTAGAATCGATATACAGACCGTTTCAATCGAAACGAGCCACCCTCAATAACTTTTTAGGAAAAGATATTTAAGAAAAATTTAAAAACAGGTCAATTTTTATCTCGAGGGGGACATGTTTTGATGCAATAGTAAGCAGGCTTGGTGCAACCCCATACGCCTGACAGGAGCAACCTCGATTTTTTAAATAGGGAATAGGGGTCGAGCAACATGTCGTTTGAAAGGTCTTTTAATTGTCTTTTCGGCCACATAATAATTTTTTTATTTGCATAGTCTATAAGTTAGTAATTAAAAATGAAACATTTTTTTTACGGATTTGTTTTGTATTTAGGAATGCCTGCAATTAACGATAAAAAGCTTGCAATAAACATTATTAGACAATTTATTATTGATCTGAATAATGCTGTAATCAAATTTGTCGCCATCCATACTCATTTATACCAATCCTTAACAATAAGTAAATAAATAAACTGAAAACAAAATAATCATGTTAATTTCCTGAGCGATAAATCAACTGTAGCATTGAACACTAAATTTGTTTTTTTTTGTATATTTGGTAAGTATGAGAATAGGTGGTAAACTATTTTTCACATAGACATGGGGGCCCAGGGGCCCCCCTTGAGCTGGGCCGATTTTTCGGGTCGACCGATTCTTATGATTTTTTTTGTATATTTGATAGGTATGGGAATAGGTCGGTAAGTATTTTTCAAATGGATATGGGGGCCCAGGGGGCCCCCTTGGGCTGGACCGATTTTTCGGCTCGACCGACTTTTATGAAGTATTTTTTTTATATTTGGTAGGTATGGGAATAAGTCGTAAAGTATTCGCCCCGAATAGCAGAATAACTATTAAAACATGGACATGAAGGCCCAGGAGGGCCCTTGGGTTTATAATTCAAGAAGGGCTTTTATGATATTTGATTTGTTGGATTTGTCTCCGCCCCGAATAGCAGAATGACTATTGAAACATGGACAGGGGGCTCAGGGGGAACCCTTGGGTTTATAACTCAAGAACAGCTGGACCGATTTTTATTATCTTTGATTTGTTGTGTTTGTCTCCGTCCCGAAATAATAAATAAAATCCAAATAAAAAAAGTGAATTCAGCTACTAAGTTAACACAACATTTATTGATTCTGAGGCGATACAAAGTTCGCCGGGTCAGCTAGTTTTTTATATAATTGTATACCTGTTTTTTTTATTATTTGGAGTCCAAAAGGAATTCTATATGAAGTGGTAGTTTTATTTGACTGTATAAAATGTACAAAATAACCAACATTTGCAATTTTTAGATTAATTTTGACGAAGAATTCTGGAAAAAACAAATGTACCCGCATTTAAGGATTTTTTATTTTAATTGTTTTTTACCTGAGTTGTTAGATCCAAGGCAGAAGCGAGGAAAAACAATAAGGAACCCCCCAAGGAATGAGGAATTAACTTTTGAAATTATTAGACAATACTAAATAGTTATTATTATTGTTTTTAAAATTTATCAGAAGGAAATCCTCGTGATTCCGACCTTCACGAGGTTTCTTGCTGGTCAGATGTTTTAATCGCACATCGTAGCCACCCCCAAAACCATGGGGTGAGTAACTACGAATACCGAGAATTACCCTGAGCAAACGCAACGACTTCAAGATAAGCGCCTTCTGCATTCCAATAGTTATTATTATGATTGTTTATTTTATTTTTATTATTATTGTGATTTATTTTCTTTCTCCATTTCCGCACAACTAAAATAGTAGATTATTATACGAGTTCCTGTGTAAATTGGACGCTTTATGCCACAAGGGGTTTATAAAAGCACGAGTGAAACGAGTGCTTTTGTGAACCCCGAGTGGCGTAAAGCGTTCAATCTACACAGGAACGAGTGTAATACAACGTTTTATCTTTCGATACAACCCTGGAAAGCCTTTAAATTGCTTAAAATCCATAAAAATAGTTTGACGTTTATCTGTCATTTAAATTATTTCATGACAGAGTGTTTACACAAGCGAAAATTTGAAAATTCTGACAGTGTCGAACGATAAATGTTATTTATTTAATCTTTAATGTCAAAATTGAATTTTATCTACTCTTTACCGCATGTTAAAATGCAATTTTATCGTTTAGAAGTTAAAAAAAAAAACTTCTATACCAACATCCATTGTTGTATTACTGTCTAACGTTTTTTTGACATTTTGTTTGACAGTTGAATTTTTCACGTCAAAGAATTAAATCCATGTTGCAGTAAAAACCGTGAAGATTGAATAAAATTTTATATTATATACGACGATAAAATTGATGATTATCTATCTTTTCGAGTGACTTTAACGTTTCGGCTAACGCGTCCACGTTATTAAATAATTAATATATAAGTACCACATAAATAACTATTACCTTTTGCCACGACGTTTTACCATGACAATAATACAAAATTTATTTTATGCATGAAATTATCTAGCTGAATTGATTATTTACTTTACCTCTACGACAAAGTTAATTTTTGTAAACTCAATTTTGTTGCTCTACTTTCGGTGTCACGTTTTTGTTACGTTGACAGGTTGGCAGTTTTACTTGCAAAATTTCCGGGGAACAAAATTTCTTTCAAAAGTAAATTTGATCCGGTAGAACAATAGCCTCTCGTGTAATTACATAGGTACGATTAATTTTACGCATTTGACAGAACCCTTAATGGTCAGAAAATACAATGTTTCTAGAAAACTATATTTTGTTCGATTAAAAGTTAGGGCTAACTTTTTTCACTGTCAAACTTAATTCAATTCAATAAATCATTTGAAATTATGATTATTTTAAAATTATGTTCCATTCCTAACAGTGCACACCGCTTTGCGATTTTCCAACTTTCATCGCTCAGTCGTTCAATGATATAAAAGCAAGCGCTACAAGCTGTGTTGTCAGATCGTTTTAAGAGTACGAACAAGCTCAGCACTCCCACTATTTAGTCTCTCTCTTCGACGCACGCTTGTGGGATGCAACGCAAGGTGCATTCGTGTCTATACGTAGTACAGATGGACACACCGACAGCATTAGGGCATGTGGTTTCTACAGAGACGGAAGACGAATGTTTGTTTACATTTGAAAACTTGACCGACTAGAGAACGCTCTTAAGGGTTTTCCGCAAAATTGTTATCAAGAACAGTTACTCAAATTGACGAGTTCTACCACCATAAGATCTCGGTGCTTAGAAATTGGTGCATTTCATATTTACAGCCTGATAAGCTGAAAGTGAAAACAAAAAGTATTCTTTATGATTGCTGTTTAAGAGCGTTCTCTAGTCGGTCAAGTTTTCAAATGTAAACAAACATTCGTCTTCCGTCTCTGTAGAAACCACATGCCCTAATGCTGTCGGTGTGTCCATCTGTACTACGTATAGACACGAATGCACCTTGCGTTGCATCCCACAAGCGTGCGTCGAAGAGAGAGACTAAATAGTGGGAGTGCTGAGCTTGTTCGTACTCTTAAAACGATCTGACAACACAGCTTGTAGCGCTTGCTTTTATATCATTGAACGACTGAGCGATGAAAGTTGGAAAATCGCAAAGCGGTGTGCACTGTTAGGAATGGAACATAATTTTAAAATAATCATAATTTCAAATGATTTATTGAATTGAATTAAGTTTGACAGTGAAAAAAGTTAGCCCTAACTTTTAATCGAACAAAATATAGTTTTCTAGAAACATTGTATTTTCTGACCATTAAGGGTTCTGTCAAATGCGTAAAATTAATCGTACCTATGTAATTACACGAGAGGCTATTGTTCTACCGGATCAAATTTACTTTTGAAAGAAATTTTGTTCCCCGGAAATTTTGCAAGTAAAACTGCCAACCTGTCAACGTAACAAAAACGTGACACCGAAAGTAGAGCAACAAAATTGAGTTTACAAAAATTAACTTTGTCGTAGAGGTAAAGTAAATAATCAATTCAGCTAGATAATTTCATGCATAAAATAAATTTTGTATTATTGTCATGGTAAAACGTCGTGGCAAAAGGTAATAGTTATTTATGTGGTACTTATATATTAATTATTTAATAACGTGGACGCGTTAGCCGAAACGTTAAAGTCACTCGAAAAGATAGATAATCATCAATTTTATCGTCGTATATAATATAAAATTTTATTCAATCTTCACGGTTTTTACTGCAACATGGATTTAATTCTTTGACGTGAAAAATTCAACTGTCAAACAAAATGTCAAAAAAACGTTAGACAGTAATACAACAATGGATGTTGGTATAGAAGTTTTTTTTTTTAACTTCTAAACGATAAAATTGCATTTTAACATGCGGTAAAGAGTAGATAAAATTCAATTTTGACATTAAAGATTAAATAAATAACATTTATCGTTCGACACTGTCAGAATTTTCAAATTTTCGCTTGTGTAAACACTCTGTCATGAAATAATTTAAATGACAGATAAACGTCAAACTATTTTTATGGATTTTAAGCAATTTAAAGGCTTTCCAGGGTTGTATCGAAAGATAAAACGTTGTATTACACTCGTTCCTGTGTAGATTGAACGCTTTACGCCACTCGGGGTTCACAAAAGCACTCGTTTCACTCGTGCTTTTATAAACCCCTTGTGGCATAAAGCGTCCAATTTACACAGGAACTCGTATAATAATCTACTATTTTAGTTGTGCGGAAATGGAGAAAGAAAATAAATCACAATAATAATAAAAATAAAATAAACAATCATAATAATAACTATTGGAATGCAGAAGGCGCTTATCTTGAAGTCGTTGCGTTTGCTCAGGGTAATTCTCGGTATTCGTAGTTACTCACCCCATGGTTTTGGGGGTGGCTACGATGTGCGATTAAAACATCTGACCAGCAAGAAACCTCGTGAAGGTCGGAATCACGAGGATTTCCTTCTGATAAATTTTAAAAACAATAATAATAACTATTTAGTATTGTCTAATAATTTCAAAAGTTAATTCCTCATTCCTTGGGGGGTTCCTTATTGTTTTTCCTCGCTTCTGCCTTGGATCTAACAACTCAGGTAAAAAACAATTAAAATAAAAAATCCTTAAATGCGGGTACATTTGTTTTTTCCAGAATTCTTCGTCAAAATTAATCTAAAAATTGCAAATGTTGGTTATTTTGTACATTTTATACAGTCAAATAAAACTACCACTTCATATAGAATTCCTTTTGGACTCCAAATAATAAAAAAAACAGGTATACAATTATATAAAAAACTAGCTGACCCGGCGAACTTTGTATCGCCTCAGAATCAATAAATGTTGTGTTAACTTAGTAGCTGAATTCACTTTTTTTATTTGGATTTTATTTATTATTTCGGGACGGAGACAAACACAACAAATCAAAGATAATAAAAATCGGTCCAGCTGTTCTTGAGTTATAAACCCAAGGGTTCCCCCTGAGCCCCCTGTCCATGTTTCAATAGTCATTCTGCTATTCGGGGCGGAGACAAATCCAACAAATCAAATATCATAAAAGCCCTTCTTGAATTATAAACCCAAGGGCCCTCCTGGGCCTTCATGTCCATGTTTTAATAGTTATTCTGCTATTCGGGGCGAATACTTTACGACTTATTCCCATACCTACCAAATATAAAAAAAATACTTCATAAAAGTCGGTCGAGCCGAAAAATCGGTCCAGCCCAAGGGGGCCCCCTGGGCCCCCATATCCATTTGAAAAATACTTACCGACCTATTCCCATACCTATCAAATATACAAAAAAAATCATAAGAATCGGTCGACCCGAAAAATCGGCCCAGCTCAAGGGGGGCCCCTGGGCCCCCATGTCTATGTGAAAAATAGTTTACCACCTATTCTCATACTTACCAAATATACAAAAAAAAACAAATTTAGTGTTCAATGCTACAGTTGATTTATCGCTCAGGAAATTAACATGATTATTTTGTTTTCAGTTTATTTATTTACTTATTGTTAAGGATTGGTATAAATGAGTATGGATGGCGACAAATTTGATTACAGCATTATTCAGATCAATAATAAATTGTCTAATAATGTTTATTGCAAGCTTTTTATCGTTAATTGCAGGCATTCCTAAATACAAAACAAATCCGTAAAAAAAATGTTTCATTTTTAATTACTAACTTATAGACTATGCAAATAAAAAAATTATTATGTGGCCGAAAAGACAATTAAAAGACCTTTCAAACGACATGTTGCTCGACCCCTATTCCCTATTTAAAAAATCGAGGTTGCTCCTGTCAGGCGTATGGGGTTGCACCAAGCCTGCTTACTATTGCATCAAAACATGTCCCCCTCGAGATAAAAATTGACCTGTTTTTAAATTTTTCTTAAATATCTTTTCCTAAAAAGTTATTGAGGGTGGCTCGTTTCGATTGAAACGGTCTGTATATCGATTCTACACTTATCCGTGCACAAATCTAAAAAAAAAAATCTCAATACCCACCTCAATTGGGCCAATCGCCGGTTTTTTCTTTTCCCCGATAAAGTTCTGTTACCCTTACCACTATCGCGTCTTTTACACACACCCCCCATATCACAAAAAACTATTACTAACAATACTATTAACACTATAACAATAGTCAAAACTAAGAATACAAAAAACGCAAAGTCTGTTGGAGTCAATATGACGAAAGGTCTAGTTTTTACACTAACAATTAGTCAAAAGTAACAACACTTGAAAACACTAAAAGCCTACTGCAGTCAAGACTGTTCTCAGATTCTGTGCTCTTATAACTGGCATTATTAATTTTTTTATTTTGTTTCTTAACACCATACTGAAAGGCGCCGGCGGTCTCTTTGACAACCAAGAAGTATTTTTTTAAGAACTGCCAAAATTATTATGTGTGTTCGGCGTTTCTTTGTATCTAATTCGTTATTAAAATGGCCCTTTTGATATCATGAACTGATCTCCAGAAAAAAAATCAATGTAAAATTATGTCTTGGGAAATACCTATTTCCATAATAGGCAACTCAATAACAATTCATCATAAAGCTAATACGCAGCTATACGCAGTTACTGTTATAATTTATTGAATTCCTGTGAGTTTTTGCTCTAATTTGATTCGTTTTCTCACAACCCATAAAACAAAAATACACGATTTTTAAAATTCTGACGTAATTCAAAAGGACCCTTGAATTGGTTTTTGAAAAATTGACTATGTGGGTAATAACTTCTTCTTTCATTCTAAAATTGCCTGAAATTTCAATCGATGTTGGTCTTTATTTATCGATCATCGATCTACAAGACAAGTACATCCTCTACAAGCGCTGGCTGCCGCTCTACTGAGCACAAAACAGTGCGTTGTGAGAGCCGTAGGACCGAGAGCTTTGTTGCCAAATTGTTCACAACCCTCAATCTGCTATAGATGGCGACACCAACCGCTTAGAAAATTATTAAAACAAATTTTTCCATTCATGTGCTTAGTACTTGCGTAAATGATTTGTTTTTTTACACGGAACGTTTTTAATAAGTCGTAGCAACGTTCGAAACTGCCCTAAACAAAATTTTTCTGTCAATTAACGATTTTTTTTTTCATTTTTTTTTAGAAACAAAAAATTTTGGACTTTCGTAAACGCATCGGTCCAAGATTCTAACTTTCCGCGTTTTTAAAAATCGATAAATCAATATGGTAATCGATTTATTCGAAGAAACAAATTATCCAAGATGGCGTCTGGTAATGAACGCTCTTAATTTTTCTCTCTATTTTGTAATAAATCGAGCAGATATCTACTTGGGTAATGAATGGTTAGATACCAAATATTACATAATGTCATCATAAAAAAGACTTTTTATTAAGAATGCGTTTCATTCTGGTACATATGCAATATGTAATTTTAATATGAAAATCATTGCCATAAGCAGTAAAAATTCAGTTTTATAACACTAGAGTTTAAAAAATATTACTTTTAGTAGTGCACCTACAATAATAATAATAAATTTGTTAATTTCATACAAAGCGATACAGAAGTGTACTATGAGTATAATAGTGGACCTTCATATGTGGAGCAATTAGACAAAAGCAGATAAATCAAAATAAAAATAAACAATATTTTTTGAAAAGTTGTATTAGGGAGTGAATTAGTTACATTTATATTACGATTGGATCCATATGGACAGAAGTTATTAGCTAGGAAATTATCCACCGTGTATACACAAATTTTGCAATTCTTAAACGGAATTATCTAGAAATAGGAGTAGCAATTAGAGAAAATGTCATAACTCTATTATCTTTGTTTTCCACATCTGCAGCTCGTTAATCCAATGGACTGTAAATATGACGGACCAATAATTTTCTTCGGGCGGAGATAAAACCGTATGTTGCATCATTTTTCAATTTCAGGTCAACTCAATAACTAACCTGCACACATTTCCGGGGCTCGGAAACAATTCACTAAAGCAGTTTGTATTTTTTTTAAGTATGGACTTTTATAGTCATATACTATCGTCTTTATGAACGATTCATACATCATGTTGCCTCTGGATAACAAAATTTAAATGACAGAGACTTTTGACGTGCAATCGACGCGAAGAAGAAATGACAAAGTACCAACTTTTTTCTAAGATCATTTAACTAATGAAACAATGTACCCGAATCCGAAAGAAAAAGTTGGAGTTGCCATTTAAAAAAATCATTAATGACGTCACTGTGCAAAAACGGCTGGTTACAAACAATACACTGTTAAGTCAAGTCAGTCAAAATTGAGATGTCCAAACAAAGGAGAGACGTTTTACGCACAGAAATAATAACATATGTATATGGCCAGAATGTTGCAATAGATTGGTTGGGGATAGCTTTTTATCTCCGGTTTAGTGTTTTTCGATTTTTCGTTTTGTTTTCTTTTTCTAACTAATTAGTACTACAAGTTACTATGTACTTCTAATAGACATTTAAACAATAATTATTTTTTGAAATAAAAATAATAGTCCCTTTAAACGGAGTCGCGTGTGCAGTTCAGAAAAGCTAGCTTGAGCTATAGAATTATTGTGGCATGTGCTGTGTTACAGAATATAGCTTGCCAAGAAAAAGAAGAAATTTTCGCAGATGACGAGGAACAAGGACAAGGCACGTCATACTATGATAACTTATTTTGGAGACTTGTTGGAGCACGGCGGTTATTTGTAGGAATTGCAATGTGTTAGGTATCAATAGTTTAATCCGCTTCTCATCCAACTTGCTCTTTTGCACGTTGCCCATAATTAATACTGCTTAAATGTATTAGCCATTATTAATAAAACCAATGAAACCTTTATAAATTCATTAAATATTTCTAAATATAATACTGGAATGGATGAAATACATCTAAATAGTATTTAGTAAAAAAAATGTGGGGTACAAATTGTACCTCGCTTGGGGTGATGCGTCCATTCAAAAGCCTTGTTCCCCAAAGGTTAATGATGCCCAAAAAATATGTACATTGAGATAAATCGACTGATCCCTTTCGGATAAAAAGCTAAAACCAGCTTTCGCAATTTGGCACTGTAAGTATCCGTTTCTAGCTGCAATTCCAAAGGGACCGATTGGGGAAGATGGGATATACTTCTAACAAGTACAGGGGAAATTACAAACAATTACAAACACAAAGGGACTTTTGCATTTTTATTGTTTGGACCTCTCTTGGCACCGAAACAGGAAGAGTAAGCTCTACTATTGCGACTATAAATATGTGGAGTATTACATATCTATATTTTTGCTTTGTTTTAGATTTCAAGGGATGGTGCATTTTGGAGGGAAAATATTATGGCGCAGAAGTTAATTCATTTCTACCAGAAATGCCTTTTACCTGAATTAATTGACCCCCAATACCCCCAAAAATTTATCAAAAACTTTTAAAACAAATAATTATAATTTAATTACCAAGTACTGACAACTAGTTACTTTTGCTTCTGCCATGTTGGTACTTTTAAGCTTATAAATACTACTTGCATCCATGATTAGCTTTAGTCTAAAACCTCTCCTACAACTCACGAATGAGTATGAGGGGTTTCGCGGCGAGCGAGCAACAAATTTATTACCTAAAAAAAAATTTACCAGTGTCGGTAAATTGAAAAATATCAAAGGACTGTCGCAGCGAGCGGGTGGAAACGTTCGTCAGGTGTAGGAGAGGTTTTTAGTTTCGCAGCGAAAGGGTGGCGAAAGTATGTGGTCCTAAAACTAGAGGCTAGGTATTTATAACTTTGATTATTTAACGAGAAACCCCATAAAATACATAAAAAAGGTAAATGCAAACCATGGCACGTACCTCAGGTAGGTGGGCCCGTCAAGGACTGTAATACAATATTTCACATTTTTAAATTAATTAATTAATCAATAACAAAAGATTTTTGCAAATTATTCTAGGAGTTTGTAAACCTCTCACAACATTTAAATTGAGTTTAAGTTCAATACCCACCCTTCGAAAGAGTGTAGTGTGATAAAATGCAAGGAATTGCGCCGAACGTTCGTCAAGTGTAGGAGGGTGTCAAATGTTGATTTCTTTGCCAGCAGCGACGAACGAGCGGAAACGTTCGTTAGGTGTAGGAGAGGCTTAATGTACAGTCTAGTGTAGTATCCACACACAGTTTGTAATGTTAGGCTCCGCTTTGGAAATAAATTGTTATAATAAGTAATAGTAATTGTGGTTAAATTTTTTGCTAGGACTTCCATAATAGAGCGAGAGCCCGCTGCAAAAAAACTGGCCGATCGGGTTACAGGGTGGAATGTTTTTTAAATGTTAGTACTCACGCCAAGAACTCAAAGATTGTGACAGTTCAACAACTGACAAGGGAAAAGCTTTGAATATGTAGGTGTAGCTTATACAAAAAAGTAATTTTTCGAGTACACTCGTTGGCGCAATAGCCTATCTGATAACGTCTTGGCTTTTCCTCCGGATACTGAGGTTTCAATTTCCGCTCATGTACGTTTTTTTTATTAAAACATCTTTTTTTACTTTAATTAATCTAATACTTAATTGTTTAATTTAATACTTATATTGTTTTTATGTATTAGATTAATTTAAATAAAAAAAAGATGTTTTAATAATAAAAAAAAAACGAAACCTTAGTATCCGGATGAAAAGCCAAAACGTTATCAAATAGGCTATTGCGCCAACGAGTGTACACGAAAAATCACATTGGTATATAAGCTGCACATACATATTCAAAGCTTTTCCCTTGTCAGTTGTTGAACTGTCACAATCTTTGAGTTTTTGGCCCCCTTAAACTTGTGGATAGACTCTGCCCAGGCACACCATGGTTTTTCTTAAGGTTGATGTGAGTACTAACATTAAAAAAACATTCCACCCTGTAACCCGATCGGCCAGGTTTTTTGCAGCGGGCTCTTGGACTATAACACCCTGTATACACAATCATAACGAGTGAGCAACAAAATTCGTGATTGCAGGAGGCTCTGAATCCTAAATTTTGAGTCGATTCTTTTTGCCTCCCCATTTGGCTTCTCTTCCGCCAGGTACCAAACCCGTCTCTGGATCGGTGCAGCCAAACTAGCCGCAAATCGTGTAGTCAATCCGAATTTCTACTTTATGAATTACAGGTTCCGTACTTCATCGGCGAAATAAAACATGGTAAAATTTGCGATTTCTCATTATCAACAATTTCTTACCAGACAAACAACATGCGTCATTTGTTCTAGTGCCTTACTAGAAATTGTACCAATAAATCTAAATAACGTCACAAGTAAAGTGTTAATATAAGAATATATAATTTAGAGCTGTCACTTGAAATGATTATCTTTAAATTTTACTGGAATTATAGAAAAAATCTTGTGTGTTACACGTGCGAAATAATATACTGAGTCACATATAAATTGCAACACCCCACATGAATTACAAATTTGAATCGAATGAGTTCATCGATATCTTTTCGATGTAAGCTGTTCCAATCCAAGCAACCTGTATCGTCCTTTGAAATTTAGCTGGGGTGTGTAGGGGCTGTGACATGATTTGCTATATTTTCACGATTTATGGTGTCGCGTTGCAGACCGGGACAGGGGGTTCTTCACTGTTGGTGTGCAAAGAAAGCGTAGCATTTATTATCGCACTCAAACTGAAAGGCTGGACAGTTTAAGGTCCAAAAAAGCAAACATGAATTGTTCCTGGAGTCCACGCGCGACGGAGGTAAAACTTTTTATTGAAGAAGAAATAATTGAGAATAGTAGGGATGTGGGTAAGATCTCAAATGAAAATTACTCACCACTCTCAACGGAAAGGAGAGGTATAATATAAAATGTATGCCCCCAATTATATTTTTGAACGTATTTTCGTATCGGAGGCGAATTGGGCTTACACCGTGCTAAAAGAAGTTTCACTTCAATAAGAACTGAGCTAGCATTATGAAATTCTGTTCGTCGTTTGAGCTACACCCCAGGAGCATAACACATTTAAAAAATAGTTCAGGGTGTTGTAATTTATGTCATTCAAACTTCACGTCTAGTGAGTAAAATAGGATCATTTCGAAACTTGTTGCACAAACAGCTGTTATTGTTATTTGAGCCTCACTGACTATAAACGAACCTAGGTTTGCTTTATTACCAGAATTAAACGGCATTCAACCACAAAATCGTTCCTGTTAAAGTCGATCAAAAACTTTCAGGCTCCAATATTCCCACATTTCTCATTCTGTTTAATTTAAAATTTCAGAACCCTACCGTGGCCCTACTACAATATTTCATGTTTTGAAACGTATGTGTCATGAAAATCTGTTTTGTGTGTAGTTTTCGTAACTGTTGTGTGTAGGTACTAACCTTCACTGTTTTAATTGTGTTGTGATAAACGCATTTCCATCATTTGCTGGAATAAGTAGGTTTAGTGCATGGTTGTAATAACATCGCAGGTTAAAAAAAAGAGATTTTTGCGGAGGTTTTATTAGTTAAACGGCCCACAATATAACAGTTCACAAAATAATAGTTAAAGATTATTTGATGTGGATTTGGAAAATAATAAATGTATCCTTTTTTTTAGTTAGGTCTGGATAGAGAATTGAATAGGTTTGAAAATGATGTATCACACGACCCCCCGTGCGATTTGAATTTTTTAAGGGAATGGCTCACTTCGCTAAAGGGGTGAGATGTAAGACTTGAAAGTTTGGTAGAATTTGTTCCCCTTTGATAACAAAATTGACCTTTTCCAGCGTTTTCTTCTGAGTCTTTCAAAATAGAAATTATTGGGGGGTATAGATTTTAGTTGGGACACGCTGTATATGCCGCCGTACGAACCAAGTATTTTTTTCTTCAATCTTCCAAGAGAAGGATCACCATTGCTGCTATAACTTTTTTATACATTGTCGGCGCCATTACATCAACTGCGAGAATGTAATGGAAAATAACGCCAACTCACAGTTATTGCAAATCTGAATCGCAAGAACTTCTCCTACGATAGATTGCATAGTGTATGGGCTATTTAACGATATTCGCGAATCGGGTTTTTGCTTTGGAAATAATAATAATTAATAAATATGACCATCAATAGTGGGTAGGGCAATTAAAATTTCAAACAGTCCAAAACTCTATTTGCAGAGTCTTCCTAGCGAACATAATATGCGCATTATGAGATATTTCCAGTGGTAATAGAGATGAAACACCCTCGGCTCATAATCCAGCGAATTTGTTACGTCATCTGACAAATTTTATTGGATTGATGTCAATGAAAACGTATTTCAATGTAATTCAGGCTGCTGAGAGTTTTGTAACGGACACATATTTTCACAAACAATAATTTATTACAATATATCAAATTGCACTTCCGAAGGACTAATTTACTGTCGAAAAATGATCCAGACGTTTTTTTGGCACAGGAATTGTGGACGATGGAACACTATAAACCAGAAACCTATGTTAGTAAAGAGCTTTTCTTTGATGAGTGGTGGGAACAACTATTGAGCTTCTACTCTGCAGCAGTAGAACAGTACGGAAACATCTGCAGCATAAGATTAAACGAGAGTTTATCCAGTAACGCTCTCCAGAGCTCTTAATCGTTTCGTTTGTATTGTGTTTATTGTTTTCATAAATGCCGTAGTTCCACAATGTTATAAAAAATTTGTACAACTACAACTTTAGATTTTTTTAAATTTGCTTAATGGACTTGTTAGTGAAAAAAACAATGAACATTGAAGATTTCTATTGGTTAAACCTTATGTGATAAACGATAAATTTCCAACAATAGTTGATACACGTATTTTTTATAGTGCAACAGCTCTACTCGACTATTATTATTACCAAATGAAAGGTGTTTTTTATCACGACACAATATACATAATGAGACGACGGCGCGACGGCCTGACCTGATGATCTCACCACGTAGGGTAACGTAATTAATCTGGAACAGTCCACATGAGAACGTCTGGGAATAATTGTTCACATATGATGCTCTCATGAGTCTAGAAGACTTCGTGGCGGCGATCTCATACTATACCACGGTCGTACAAGAGAATGATTTCATTCTTCTGGAACAATCCATTGCGCCCCGAAAACATGATGTCATGATTCGTGGAATAGAAGGAATCGAGAACGCCGGGAGCGGTATAAGAAGGCATCAAACGACGGAGCAAGCAGTCGATTGGTAGCATCGTGAACAAGCGATCAGCGCGTGATATTGTGAAAGTCTCTACATAGTGAAAAGTTAGCCTTAGTAGTCTTTTGAATAAGAGTTTGTAACTACGGTGTGCACCAGAATATTTCTTTAAATCCTCGAACCCGCCCGGCTCAGGCGACGTTACATTGGTGTCAGAAGTGGGATTTAAAAAAGCGGACGTAAAAAAAGAAGAAAAATCGAACCAACCGGTACGTGACGCATGTCAAAGCAACCTTCTGGAAGAGTCACGAGAAGTAAAACCATGGAGGCTCTACAAAGACAAATGGCCGCTCTTCTAGAACAATTAGAAAAGAAACGACAAGAAGAAACAGAAGAACAAATGGCACTTCTAGAACAACTAGAGAAGCGACGACAAGAAGAAAAAGAAGAACAGGAAAAGAAACGACAAGAAGAAAAAGAAGAACAAGAAAAGAGACGACAAGAAGAAAAGAAATAACAAATGGAACTTCTGAAACAACTTCGCGCAGTAAAAGAAGAACAGGAAAAGAGACGACAGGAAGAAAAGAAAGAACAAATGGAACTTCTGAAACAACTTCACGCAGAAAAAGAAGAACAAGAAAATCGACAAGAGGAACAGAAGAAAATTTTCGAACAGCTTGACATTTTGCAAAACCGTTTTAAAAAAGACGTGGAACAGATGGTTCAAGTTGTGGAAAGGAAATTTCTGGAAATTCAAGAAGGTGTGAAAGAAGAAGTTCTGGAAATGACAGAAGACGTGAAAGGGATAAAAGAAGATTTGGAAAAGAAAGTCAAGGAATTGGAAACAAAGCTGAAAAGGATGACAACGGGACAGTCAGTCGTGACAGAGCCGTCATCACAAGGGCTAAAACCTCCGACTTTTGATGGCCAGACCTCGTGGTTTATGTACAGGAGGCAATTTGAGGCAGCGGCCGAAATAAACAACTGGGGTGAAGAAGAGAAAGCCACTGCACTGGTGTTATCCTTGCGAGGACAAGCTCTCCAGCTGCTGCAAACCGAACAGAAGAGTTACGTCGCCGTGGTCAACGCTATCGAGCTACGATATGGAGACCTCCATTTGAACCAAGTGTACCAGTCGCAGCTGAAGTCACGAGTTCAGAAGAATGGTGAAAGCCTGCAGGAGTTTGCGGCTGACGTTGAGAGACTGGTACATCTGGCCTACCCAAGCGCCCCTAGCGAGTTCTACCACCAACTTGGAACAGGTGCGTTTATTGATGGGGTCCGCGACAGTGAGCTGCAGCAAACGCCCTCGTGCACGCTTTGGAGTTCGAAGCGGCTAAAAACGCTTGTCGTCCGGCGGCTCAACGTCTGCGAGCAGTAACCATAGAGGAACCCCCGAAGGACGGAAACGACTTACTGAGAGGGATGAGCGAGATGATGAGAACTTTGTTAGAAGAAATGCGGCACGGAAGCATGACAGGCAAGCCCAGATGCTTTAATTGTGGGAAAGTCGGTCACCTAAGGAGGGACTGCCGCTTAAGGTGATCACCGGAGCAGACCCATAGGAATCAGGAGTCCGGCCCTTCAAACTCAAGGCAGTCGGAAAACTAAGTTCAGTTAGCGCTTTGGGGCGTGTGCTAGCTGGCCCCACAAAAGCTCCTAGGGTCATCACCGTCTCGCAGTTACGAAGAAGGAACGACAGTCCGTTGCTGGAGGGTCGAATCAACGGAGCTGGCTGTTCTATGACCGTCGACACCGGAGCGACCGTCTCGATCGGAAGACCAGACATCTTCAAACCGCTGGGAGATTTCCAATTGGCAGAGAGCGACCTGGGGGTCTACCATTGAAACCGGTGAGTGAGTGACATGGTATAATTGGTTGTCTACATTACCGTACTTCGTAGATTATTGAAAATGAACTTATTACGGAACTTATAACTTAGTCTAAAGGGCCTAAACCGTAGATGGTCTAAATTTGAACGTCTTTCAAGTAACAACGAAGTCTCCCACACTCTTTACAAGATTATTAAGCCGTAATAACACTCACAAAAGTGACGTCATTTTATTGACGTTTCTCATCGTAAACAAACACACTTAAAGATCGATGACTCACGTGAAATTTGACATTTCGGGTGAGTTGAAAAATTCAACATCTAAATACTCAAATAAAGTCTTGAGAGTGTTGTAAATAACCTAAACCTTTAATATTGAGTAAAAAAGGAATAAATAGTTAATTTAGGGTTTATTTCACGCCTTGGTTAAGAAAGAGTATGTCTGTTTATTGTTTATGTAGTAGTGTGCATTGGATTAATTGCATTTCAACTGATTTTAACCGTATTTTAACATTAGTTTGCTGTGTAGTTTGTGCCCTTACACAGCTAAAGACACCACCTCACTCACTCATCGATGTCAGTGGTAGACCCCCAGGGGGTGTTATTACTGGAGGAATGTCAGACCAATAAAATAGTGTTTGGACCACAGAAATAATCGAAAGTGTGGAGAAAGGTTGTTTTACAATAACTTAGGCTTAATATCAACATTTTATTTCTTATATCTATATACACAATCATAATGAATAATTAAAGAATGAAAAATTGAGTGGCGGAGAATTAGACCTACAATGCTGGGTACTCCGTACTCATTGTAAAAATCTTAAAAAACAATAATTTAAGTACTTAGTAGAGAGTGTATGTTTACTTACTTTTGTCTAACTTTTCTAAGGTGTTCTATATTACACAGGAACTTAACAAAGTCATCACACTACTACATAAACAATAAATAGACATAACCTCACTCTTGCAAGGCGGGGAATAAAAACTAAATTAAATATTTATTCCTTTTTTAACTCAATATAAGAGGTTTAGGGTTTTACAACACTCTCAACACTTTATTTGAGTATTTACATATTGAATTTTTCAACTCACGCGGAATGTCAAATAAGTCACATACAAATTCGCATTCGAGAGAAGTCATCGATTTGATGAAATTTACGGTTGTTTGTTTACGATGAGAAATGTGAACAAAATGACGTCACTTTTGTGAGTGTTATTACGGCTTAATAACGGTGAAATGAGTGTGGGAGACTTCGTTGTTACTTGAAAGACGTTCAAATTTAGACCATCTACGGTTTAGGCCTGGGTTTAGGCCCTTTAGACTAAGTTATAAGTTTATTTACAATAATGTTCGAAGTACGGTAATGTAGACAACCAACAATACCATCACACTCACTCGATCGTTTCAATGGTAGACCCCCTGGTGATAAAAACAGCAACGGGAGAAGCAGCACGAGTATTTGGAGAAGCTGAGGCAAGGCTCGACTTGTGGAGTTTCGAGTTCGTACACAAGGTTATTGTGGCTGATATAGTGGACGATTTCATCCTGGGTCTTGACATCATGAAGAAGTTCGGATTCATGCTGCTCCGAAACGGTCCGTGTACAGAAGAACACGGAACAGATCGTGCTGGCAGAGTTAGAAGAAGACCCTGGGGGATACCGGACTGGAATAATAGAACCGAACGTGACCACCAACCCGGACGTGACACAAAAAACATAGATCATGGTAGCAAGAACACTAGTTGAGGCCAATGGACGAATTCCTATCCGTGTAGCGAATTTAGGTGAAAGTCGTGTTATACTACAGAAAGGACAGACGATCGGACTATACCATCGTGTACTACGGGTCGTCCGTTGCGAAGAACAACCTGTTGAGTGTAAGAGAAAAGAGGCTCAGGGGACGAGTGTAGAGAAGCTTTTCCTAGAAGACTGGAAACACCTTACGGACCATCAATTAGAAAAGGCCATGGCATTTATCCGAAAGGAGAATGACATCTTTGCTACCGAAGACCGAAGCACCGGCAGAACCAACATGGTGCAGTATAGAGTCAACACAGGAGATGTTGCTCCGATCCGACAACCGATAAGAAGACTTCCCTTCGCAAAACACCAAGAGGTGGCTCAGATGGTGGACAAAATGAAAGCAGACGGAATAATTGAAGACTCCTCAAGCCCGTGGTCGTCACCAGTTGTTTTGGTAACGAAGAAAGATGGCTCCACTCGCTTTTGCGTTGACTTCAGACGGCTGAAAGTAGGTTGTAAAATGTTACTTCTGGGCCAGGACATTTGGCGTCTTAAAAATCAAGGCAAAATCTTACAAATTTAGCTGTTTGCCCAAAAGCAAACAACCGAATAGGGCCTAAAACCTCTCAAAAATCATTAATTTTTATCCACCCCAAAAGTTCCCAAATATGTGTAGGCCACCAAAAATTGGGCACACGAAAAACAGGGTAGAATCCTACAAATTTAGTGTTTTCCCAAAAGTAACCATCCGAAAAAGACTTACAAAATGCCTTGATTTTAGACACCCCAAAAATAGCTCTTCATTTCTGGACCAAGCTAATTGGCGCATGCAAAAATCAACTAAAATTACCTCAAAACTGCTCTAAAACCATTGTCAAATCTCTAGATTTCACACACCTCAAAACAGCTTTTCATTTCTGGACCAAGCCTATTGGCGCATGGAAAAAATCAATGAAAAACAACTTAAAGCGATTTAAAATCCTCGACACTCCAAGTAAAATTACTTTAAAAACCAGGAAAAACCTTTATAAATTCCCTAGTTTTTAGATACCCCAAAAATAGCTTTTCATTTCTGGACCAAGCCAATTGGCGCATGCGAAAGATCTTAAAAATTATTACCAAATACATTTTGCATACCCCAACTGTATTCAACTATTATACGCACATAAAAAAGATACACCTAATTGTTCCAAGTCTATTAAAATATCTGAACACTCCATTATGGATTTTCATTTAGAGATCGCTATTAAAACTTTAATGTTATCGTAAACATGTTCGGTTTGTGTCTTAATTATCAAAAAATATCACACGTGTACGACAACGTTTAACGTTAATCAAGCGTTGGTAATTTTAACAAAGACGTGAACGTAAACGTTGTCATTATGGCATGGAAATATTTGTTTTCAACACCCCAATATTCGACTATGCCTTCATGATAAATCTTGGATTCAGAATATTTACAGAATTAATAAAAATAAGTGCAAAACATTCCCCGTTTTCATTCCGACTACAATCCGATCTATTCTTACAGCATCTTCTCTTTCACGACAGCTTATACCGTTTATAGGTATGTGTCTATCGAGGAGAATCATCGGCACGACCATCAATCCTGAATTCGTCTTCGACTCATGAGCCTTTGGCGAACCAACGGGACCGGTCATTGTTGTTCGATATTACTGTAAGTCATGAATAGATGGAAGAGTCCCAAAACCGAGAAATGTTTTGAGAATATTTGGCAGCACTCAGTCAATCTTCGTGGGTCCTCAATCTCTATGGCCACTCGAGATCTCACCAGTTCAGATTTAAGAACAACTGCATTCTCAATAAAAAAAGGCGGCGATAGGAATCGAACTCAAAACCTTGTAATTATCTGTCTAACTCTTTACTAACTGAGCTATTCAGGTCTTGTCCATTATAATTTCTAATCAGCTACAATAAGACATCAAATTGCGCAATATTACGAAATCAAAAAAAAGTTGGATTCGCAATAATTCGAACCCGAGACCCCTTGGATTGAACGCGAATATCTTACCAACACGCCTAGTTATAATGGATCTTATACAGTCGTTTTCGGATTGAATAGGTATATTATGCTAATTTCTTATTGATTAAAAAATGAAATTCGCTTCGCATGCTACGCACTAGTGTACATAAGAATTATTGTATCCAAATTAAATTAAATAATTACTTGACGTACGCCACAGACTTGTCAAAACAAAAAATTTGATTAAATTTAAACGTAAGCATGCCTTGTAAAAAATGATCCACCAATCAAAATGTATCCCGTCGCGTCGTTTGCTCAACTCTCCACATAATTATAAAAAAAATACAGGAACACTAATCTTATTGTAGTATTCAACGATAGGTAATCAACAATGATCGCGCGCGGCGCTGTTTCGGCCGATAATTCAGTTTGGCTTTTTACTTGTCGGTTGACTCGGTTGCGGGTTGCGTAGACGGTTGACAGTTGACAGTTGACACAGCAGTGGCGTTTGCATCACAGCTCTCCAATCAACAGGTAAGTCTAGAGTCTTGATATTTATTAAAATGTTATAAGTAAAATGTAATTCGTCTGACATTATGTTCATTTTCAACGGCTGTGCCTAAAGAATCCTGACCCACGAACGTGGTTTTTATATTGTTGTAATCGTTTTTCAATATGTCTTAAAGAAAAACATTGTTTTCGCGTCCAAAACATGGTAGTAATAATTAATAACTAGAATAATTATATTTATTATACTGTTATCACTGGGAAGTTGTAACACGTGTTGTACGGTAGGCAAAATTGCTTATCTGAATTTGTGTTTTTGTAAAGGTTTTTAAATATCGCAGAAAAAATATCTGCTTAAAGCTGACTCGTACTGTTAGTAGGGTGCTCAACGCTTGAAAAGTCTTCTAGAAATCAGTTTCGTGTGACCCGCGAGGTTAAAAGCAACGAATTAGCCAGAATTCAAGCTTGTGCCCTTTGTAACACGTTGTTTTTCTATTTGAAAATATACCGTGTGTTAATTCGATTATACTGAGTGTTAATTCCCATTTGTCAAAATTTGTCATTACATCGTGTGAACAAAAGGCCTAACGTCTTTAACACATTAAAATTTTAATATTAAGTGCTTTACCTGTTTTACAAAATTACTCCTTGGATGGCCAGTTATGTTGGTCGAGAGAGGTATCGAGTATCGAAAGGTCATGTTGCAATTCTAAATGGAAAATGATTTATGAACAACTAATCCTAATTAGATTCGTCAATCTTAAATTGTAACCTTTTCTGAGTCTTTCAAATCAACAGATTAGAATGATTACTTTAAGTTCGTCATTTACTGATCAACTGATGATACTGGTCTGTTTTAGAACCTGAATACTTAATCATATCAATTATCAATTGTCTCAATTATCAAACATATCAATTATTAACATTTCGATTGAGCTCTGCCTAGGTAGTTAGGAGACCTTAGACACTCAAGTAATAGCAAGCAGTGCAATGGAGCTGTGGGAGACCCCAAACGTACAAACGCGGTCCTTCTTTGACCGGGGAAACCCAGAGCTCCTGCCTAGACTATTGCTGAAACGACTAGAAGTGAGTCGTGCAATGGGCGGTACCTGAGCATCATAACGATACCCCTGCTAACGATGGCACGTGGTGACATGCTGATGATGATGTTGATGATGATGATGCTGGCAAGATGGTAGAGATGATGATGACGAGATGGTAGAGATGATGATGGCAAGATGGTAGAGCTGCTGATGTAAGAACAGCTACTCTTCAGTCACCACGGTGTAGATATCTGAAATGTACCACCCCGCTCCATCTTAACTAGTCTTAGGCCTATCAAAAGGATGTGCAATACCATCACGGGGTATCCCCTGATAGAGCCTTTGTCCGCGTGACCGTCTGGGCTTTACCCTACCTGAGTCATGACTAACTGGTTCAACTCCGACAGTAGTATCCGTGCAATGGATTAAACTTAATCCGGACTCGTACTGCCAGCATACTCAACGAGTACAAAATCAATACAAATGGAGAACTCTAGAATTCATCCTGGAGATATCATAAATCTCCCCAAAGTGCTGATGGGCCAGTGCAATGATAAACGATCTCCCACCAGCACCCCCAGTAGTCCTTGGATTCACATTGGGAGGTCGGCAGAATAATTACAGATTAATTAACTTGACGTCAAGGCTCAATCTCAATAATATCTCTTGTACAAAACTCATAACACAACAATGACTCAATTAATGAATCAACCAGTACTTCAATCTCAGCAATATTGCAAAATAACTATAGTACTCTCATGATAATATCAACTTGCAATTGGTTAACAGTTAAATGTAAATTAGAACGGACTCACCAATCTGTTGTCTGGCAATTTCACAGCAATAAATCACTCAAAACACTTTAACTTAGACTCAGAAATGATTACAAATGCACCTGGATTATTTGCTCAGTGAAAACCTCACCTCAATCACTTGTTTGAATGAAGAACAAAGCAAGACTGACTACAGTTTCTCAATATGTGTTAATTTTGGGGCGAGTCGCCGAAAAAACCCTCTAAAACATCCCAGAAAAAACTAATTTATGGGTCTGGGAACATTTTGTAAACAAAACTCGCCGCTTGGGTGATTTCTATCGTTGACAAGCTTATTTTCTACAGGGCGAAGTTATTTAAAAATTACAAAGTGACTAATTAAAATTGGGTCGGCCGGGATGGTGTTACACCTTGTGACTCAAAATCCGAAAGCCGTCAAAAATCGTCCTGTGCAGAAGGGCACTAAAAACGAATAGCGAGTTACGCATATGGGGGGAAAACTAGATTTTGAATGTGATTTTTTGGTAGTAGTTTCATAAAAAAGTCTGTCCGGGTTATATTTTTTTTAATTCTTTGAAATTTCCAAAACCCCTAAGAGTCTTAGGCGAGCGATAACTTCGGAGGCGAATAACTCGAAATGATACCCGCTAAAAATTCATTAAATTTGCCGCTTTTTTTCGTTTCCACTGGATTATCTCAAAAACAAAAGCCTAACTTAAAAAATTCGTCTCTTGAAAAAAGGTTGCCCCGAGTATGTGGATGCCAACCGTCTTTGTTTCATAATTTTTGAGAGTATGGTAACTGTCCGGCAATTAATAATGTACTTCGATGTCTTATTCCGCCCGCTCCGGCCGGCGGCGCGAACACCTAGCGTCCCCACCATCGTTTCTTGACCGTTTCTGTAGCCCCCGGCACCCCGCTCCAGCCGCATTTCGCTCATGGCTGGGGAGAATTTTATTTAATTACTGATTAAATTAATAATAATATGAAAAACAATTTAATCTTATGGATATTAAACATGGATACAATTATGATTATAAAAATGTATGTATAACAAGAATTATAAACTATTGTACTGAATAAACAAAATATTGTGTACCTTATAGATTTATTTTGACACACAGTAATTTGGCAAAAAATTTACATTTATCTGTAAATTTTGCTCAATCTTCATCGTCAGAGTCACTATCGATAATGTTGACGCTGGTGGTGATGGTGGAGACAGAAGCAAGAAGATTTTTGCCCCATACAACCTATGCAGCACAACTTATTTTTTTTTTGCAACTGCACACTTTATATTTGTAAAAAAATTATGTACTTTAAAAGAATTTAAAAAAATATGTACCTTTTTTGCACCTACATGTTGCTAATGCAGGTTTTCTGGGATCGCTGGAAGAATATTTAAGACAGGAATTTTTTTTTCGTCACGTTCGGTAATTGCGTACAGGGTGTTAAACTGTTTAACCACACTTTGGTTTGGAAATATGCTCTTAAACAATGCTGCTTTAACGAGTCTTTAGTTGGTGGTTATTTAAAATCACTGTCCTAGACACTGTCATTATTCCTCTCAAGGTATTTATATACAAGTCACGTCAGGATTATTAGTGTATAGTTTGATTACAAATTTATGATTTTTTTTTAAATAAGTCCTCATTAAATTCATCACTTCCCATGCCATCTAATAAATTAAAATAATTAAGGTACACTTTCCAGCAGTTTTTCTTGCCAATGACTTGTAGTGTCACACCCAGTCAGCGCATAATGGAAAGAAGGTAAATTTTTGAGGAGAAGATTGTTTAGTCTATTTCATGTACAGGAATAAATCGTGTTGTTCCATCTCGTCCAATTTTCATCCATAGTTCAGGTGTCAAATGCCCTTTAAAATGGGCTAAAACCATCACATCAGTGTCATTGCAATTGATAATGCACCTAATGTAGCCTGCCTGCCTTTTTGGCTGACAATATGTGAAGAATAATTCTTGTATCCGCTTCTTCGTGATTGGCTGTCAATATTTTTTCATCGTTATCTTTTATTATAAAATTTGTTTTGTGTTGTAATATATTTGTGAAACCACCACTTGTAGCAAACTGAACCGGAATGTTGGAATAGTAGTTAACAAGGTACTCGGATAAAAAATTGGTTAACTGGTTTTTACTAAAGACTGAATGAATAAATAAAGGTCACTGTTGTGGAAGTGGGGCTTCGATATTGTTTATAATCCGGTTAATAGTACTTTTACATCCCCGTTTAGATCTAGTAGTGCTTTTTATAGTCTTCTTTGTAGTTATCCAAAACAACATCAATTCGTTCAGCTTAATATTTTTTAAAAATGATGTTGGTAATTTTTTTTGCATATAGAGGGATTTACATTTAGCTGCTTTTCCCAGAGCTTGAACAACTGACATTCCGTCGAATATGTGGCAGACATTTGCAAAAAAATTAGTTGTGCTGCATAGGTCTTGTACATGTATAGGGCAAAAGTCTTGCAAAAATATTCTTGCCTCTGTCTCCACCACCCCCACCACCACCGTCAAGATTATCGATAGTGACTCTGACGATGAAGATTGAGCAAAATTTACAGATAAATGCACAATTTTTATCAAATTACTGTTTGTAAAAATATACATTATATATATATATATATATATGTGTGTATATATATATATGTGTGTATATATATATATATATATATATATATATATATATACACAATATTTTGTTTATTCAACTGTAATATGATTATTTCCTGCATAAATAATAAATTTTGTGATATTCCACATTGTCTTGACTTAGTTTTCGCATGTTGTAAGCCCAGTGACTAATAAAGAAGCGATTAAATTTTGACACATTTTTAACCGCGGCAAATTTTTGACATTTGCAAATAATCGCTGTAAAATGGGCAGAAACCATAGTAATTATAATTTTTTGGTTGCATGAAGGAAATAATCAGTACAATAATTTTATAATTCTTGTTATACATTTTTATAATCATAATTGTATCCATGTTTAATATCCATAAGATGAAATTGTTTTTCATATTATTATTAATTTAATCAGTAATTAAATAAAATTCTCCCCAGCCATGAGCGAAATGCGACAGGAGCGGGGTGCCGGGGGCTACAGAAACGGTCAAGAAACGATGGTGGGGACGCTAGGCGGAATAAGACATCGAAGTACATTATTAATTGCCGGACAGTTACCATACTCTCAAAAATTATGAAACAAAGACGGTTGGCATCCACATACTCGGGGCAAACTTTTTTCAAGAGACGAATTTTTTAAGTTAGGCTTTTGTTTTTGAGATAATCCAATGGAAACGAAAAAAAGCGGCAAATTTAACGAATTTTTAGCGGGTATCATTTCGAGTTATTCGCCTCCGAAGTTATCGCTCGCCTAAGACTCTTAGGGGTTTTGAAAATTTCAAAGAATAAAAAAAAATATAACCCGGACAGACTTTTTTATGAAACTACTACCAAAAAATCACATTCAAAATCTAGTTTCCCCCCATATGCGTAACTCGAAATTCGTTTCTAGTGCCCTTCTGGACAGGACGATTTTTGACGGCTTTCGGATTTTGAGTCACAAGGGCACAAGCTTGCATTCTGGCTAATTCGTTGCTTTTAACCTCGCGAATCACACGGGAGTGAAAATAAATGCCCGTGAGCACTCTACTATGTAAGTTGTTTGTATTCTTAGTTTGCTATTAGAAAGGTCCAAATCACACAATAGGTATTTGACTGCAGCTATTTTTTTATACTTGGAGGTAAGTGAATAATCTCATTTATCGGAAGAAAGGCATACCTATATTCAGAATACCAATTATTCATTAAACTCAACTTGTTTGTTAAAGTTAACAGTATTTTGACAGAACAAGTAGCTAGGATAGAAAATAAATCACAGCAGATCCTTAATAATTGCCTTTCGCAGTTACTTTATAATAGCATACTTTACAGGCAATAAGCTTGACCGTTGATAAACTTACCTACTTCATTCTATCAACAACACAATTTCTCTCAAAGTTAGTTGCATTCCAAAAAAAAATAAAATATTGAAGTAATCTAAAAGTTGGATTTTTTTAAGGACAATTTGTTGTGCTTAGGTTATCAAAGATGAGTTATCTGTTTACATTGTCATCATCGATTAAATTATAATGAAAACATGTCTTTACCACAATTGTTGTTATATTGTTTATTACCGAATCTTTGCTATAAAACTATTATACTGTTATATGGTCTTTGGTTAACTTGATAATATTTTTAACCATCTCTCTTAATTCCAAATACGAATATAATATTTGTTCCAAAGTAATATAATATTCTCTAATTTCTTGATCCGTTTTTGTATTTAATGTTATTATTTGGGATTTAATATTACGAACACTTAATCCATATTGTTTTATTTAAATTATTTGGCGAAACATTTATAATATCTTTTGTTATCAATTTTTTATAATATGATAATTCATTTTTAATAATAATTTATAATTTTCTAAAATTTTCTTTAAATCTTTCTTAATATCGCGTAAATTTAGTGGGGTATAGCCACCCCCCACTGAAATTCCATATTGTATAAAGCATAAAAGATCATTTGTTATTATTATATTTTTCTTTTAAATAACGTAAACCATATATCGGTCAACCAAGTACTCAAATTAATTTTATAGGAGTAGTTATTTTTATTTATAAAGTCAAACAGGTTTAATGGATTAGCATTAATTTTGTAATCATGTATTGCTTTAAAAGATTATATTCGTTAACGTTAGTTTCCTATTTATCTAGCAATTCTCCTAATTTAAAATAATATTTTCTAACTTTTTTTGCCTTATTGTTATTCAACATCATTATTAATTCTTTAAAATTTTTAATCATTTTGTATATATTTATACAAATTTGCTTTAGCATGTTTATAATCTATTTGTT
The DNA here is from genome assembly GCA_963583935.1 of Diaperis boleti. NCBI lineage: Eukaryota > Metazoa > Arthropoda > Insecta > Coleoptera > Tenebrionidae > Diaperis > Diaperis boleti. Next base: position 51,059,663 of record OY757249.1, on the reverse strand, counting down.
CGTATGGGATTTCCTTGTCCTTTAAAAAGTTCTTAAAATCGCGTTATTTCTTCAATAAATCCCATAAATTGAAGCAAATTATTTGTGATTAATATTTTTCTTTTTCTGCAAAAACAACATATTTCCAAAAAAATACGACTAACAATTTCTCTTAAAATCAACACCTACGTTATCACTTATAGCATTTGTTGATTTTTCATAACCCAATATTTCTGCTAAATCTTTACCTTTAAGCAAAGGTTATCATTATCTAATATGAAAACTTCGTCTTGATTATAAACTTACAAGTAACAGTATTATCTATGTCAATAATTTAATTTATTTTTTATTATTGGGTGACGATTTTCGTCTTCTTGAACCTACGTTGATATCTAGCTTTTCATTCATTTTATGTATCATTTTTATAATACGTAGGTCCCATATTGTCTCGCATGTTGTACTGGATCCCTTTTATTAGAAGTATTATTTATTATTTTTTTCGACAAATGATTAAATGATCATTAAAATGATCACCTCCATATTCTGGGACACCTGTATAACACGTATTCTTGAATTTTGAGGCTTCTCACAGTTTTACCTAAACAAGGACAGTGTGCTTTAACACGCATTGTTTATGAATAATTTCTTATGAAAAAAATGTGATAAATTAAATGAAACGCTTACATAACGATGACCAAGAAACATGGCAAATGTTTCAAAAGAAGTTGAACGACATGAGAAGTAAACCAAATAATGACTTTGAACGATTAGTATTTAAAAATATCCATAATCAAGTTAAAATGTTAGAAAATAACGTATTAACCTTGGCAAAACTAGATTTTCTTAAAATACACTTTCCTAATCTTGAAGTCTTTGATGAATAAATTTTCTAATAAATGACAACTCTTTGCTCTATTTGTTTGGAATTAAAATGTCCAGATGTTTTTGATAACTATAGAAATAAATATGAAAAAACATGTAAACAATGTAAAAAAGAAGTTAATTCTACTCGTTTATTATGTGATTGTGGTAGATATTACACTAGAACTAATTTTAAAAGGCATATAAAAACAGATTTGCATAAAAATGGATTGAATTTATTTACTTACTAAAAATGTAACAAACAATTTTTAGTAAATAATAATAAATGGAACGAAGGAACTTAAGTAATCTTTGTTTATCTGAACTGTTTAATATTGCAAAATCATTAGACATCAAATATATTAGAAAATATAATAAAGCAGACTTAATAAAAGCTATTATTAAAGCTGAAGAGCAATTACACAAGGAAATAAAAAACGGAAAAAAATCAGTTATGCCTCCTTTGCGGAATTCGGACAGAGTCCTCATGAGCGAAGCGAATTCAGAAATATTTTCATTTGATGATGATTTATTTGCTGAACCAAGGAAAAAGAGAGTTAGGAAAATCAAATGTGACATATGTGGAAAATATATCAAAAGCACCCGAATGCACCTCCATAAAGAGAAAGAAAACAAAAAGAACCTAAAAACATTTCAGTTTGATGACGATATATTTGCTAAACCAAAAAAAAAAAAATAAAAAATAGAGTAAAGAAGATAAAATGTGATATGTGTGAAACATATATCGAGGAAACTCGAATACATTTGCATAAATGAAAACATGATTTGAATAGTCGTCGTTTGCTCGAATTACGTAATAAGGTATAAGATACATTAAAAGATACAATAAGTCAGAATTGATAAACGAGATTATTAATGCTGAAGAGCAATTAAAAATAAAAAGAGGAAACAAAAACAGCTTGGAAATATTTCCGTTTAATGATGCCATATTTTCTAAACCGAAAAAAGAAAGAGTTAAAAAGATCAAGTGTGATAAATGTGGAAAATATATTAAGGAAAGTCGAATGCAGTTGCATAAAGCAAAGCATAATCCAGAGCCAGATTTTATTTTATTTCAGGTTGCTTTTAAGGGAAGATTATTAACGTATCAACATGATAATCTAGAAGAAGGTATAGATATGGAAACATACATGGATATGCTAAAAGAAAAGGCTATTAAAATAATTATAAATGCTTTAAATCTCCACAAAAATATTAAAATTAATTTAGAGATGGAATGCGAGTTTATGAAACTGGAAAATGAAGACTTTACAATGATACATAAATTTCAGTTACTAAATGTTATACTAAGAGAAAAAGATGATCTGGAGGAATACTGGGATGAACAAAAGAATTTATTTTTATCAAAATGTGATGAATTACAAGAAAAGGGATCTGGATGGACTTTGAAAAATATAAATTATTTGCGCATTAATATAAACAAATATACACATTTAAGCGGAAATTCATATGTAGAATTACCCAAGTGGATTAAAGATAAAAAAGCTTGCGTTAATGTTAAAAACCAACGATAACAAATGCTTTATGTACAGCATAATATCCTGTTTACATCAAGCAAAAGAACATGTAGATAGACTGAATCATTATAATAAGCCGGAATATATAAACGAATTAAATTTTGAAGGAATAAATTTTCCTGTCAAAATCCAGGACATACCTAAATTTGAATCACATAATAAAATTAATGTTACCGTGTTTAGTTACGAAGAACAAATATTTTATCCTTTGTATCATAATAAGAAGCGAATCTATGAAATAAATATCGACTTACTATACTTTGGAAATAAAGACAACAATCATTATTGTTGGATTAAGAATTTGAGTCGATTGTTAAATGATCAGTTGGAAGTAAATAGAAACAAAAAACTTTTCTGTAGAAGATGTTTAAACTACTCCGCTAGAACTGAAGATGCTTTAAACAAACATCAAAATGTGTGCTTTAGTAATGAACCATGTTTTCCGAACATGCCTGAAGATAGTGTATTAAAATTTAAAAATATTCAAAGAATATTAAGACATCCGTATGTAATTTATTCTGATTTTGAATCTATTCTGAAACCTATTCATACATGCGAACCAAATCCTGAATCATCATATACTCATAAAACACAACCTCATATTCCCTGTGGTTATGGATTATACGTTATAATAATATTGATAACCCATTGGAAATTTACAGAGGAGAGGAAAGTGATAAATGTTTTATAAAAAGAATAACTGAACATGCCAGAACAATATATAAGTTATTAAAAGAAAATAAGAAAGTAAAGAAAAAGTCTCTAAGTTGGAAAGATGATAAAAGATACCTTTTACCTAATTCCACAAAAATGACAATAAATTTAAGTAAAAAAAATATGTTCTTTAGTATAAGAAACAGAAAACACATAAATACATTATACTTATACCAAATCTAGATTTTTCGAAAGAAAGGATGCAATATTACACTAAAGAATGTAAAATATATAATTCTAAAGATGTTTTCAGTCTGAAGGTCAATTGGTCAGCTATAGACTTAAGCTGCTCTCTGGTGATCATAACTGTTAACAGACAAATATTGTTTAATTATCACAAATGTACATGTATGATATGTAAATTGAGTGATGATGGTTATTTTTTAGAGGATTAAGAAAGAAAGCAAAAAAACATTAACTTGAAATTAAATTATTAAGTAGACATTAAAATTTCAATATTTTTAATAAAAATTAAATACTTTTATTTTGCTTTGACTTTTGACTACAAACTCTTTAATATCTGTTATCAATAAAAATAATTTACGTGTAATCTTATCATTAAAAATGTATTGTGTTTTTTAAGGTTTTGGTTTGGTGTTGTGGGACATCGAATATGGAAGGAGAGGACTCACTAAGTACAGTGAGTATTACCTTAAAACTCTTACATAGAATGAATAATGATTTGAATAATGCTTTTTTTTAACTCGGGCATAGCACATTATACAATTAAAACTGTTTGGCAAATGGCATAATGTTAGTTAGTTTTAAAAAGCTGTTAAGTTTAGGTAAAAGTAGAAGGGCGTGTAACTTACATCAGTATATGCGTAAATAAATGCAATTTTGTGTACAACATTATTCTATAAAAATGCAATTGAATGTAATTTTTAATTTTTGCTTATTTCTAGGAGACTCATGGGTTTGACTTTCGAGCCATTTTCCTCGAAGAATGTACAAATAATGAACAATTTTTCGCTAAAGGAGATGATACACGTCGAAGGATTTACTTTCTACTTTCCGATTGTACAAATTTATCACTAAAGTGTGTTACATTAATAAAAGAGTTTATTTCATACGTTGATAATATAATAATAACAATGGAAAGAGATCCTCTTGATCTGATAAGCATACTGATAAGTAAATCTGAAATAATCACAGAGGAATACAAGTGTACGAATCTAACACCAGTTTTATTCAAGAAGCAGTGTCCCACATTATTCAAAGAACTTGTACTTGAGGCTAATTGTAACAAGAAAACAAACATTAAATCAAAAGTTACTGTAACTGCTTATGAAGAAATAAAAAATAAGAAGATTGGAAAGCAACACATTATGTATACAACACAGCCAGGTTCAATAAGCGATTCATCAAGCTCACCTGATCCACTAGAAGATGATGATTCTAATTCCGATTCATCTCTCACTCGTAAGAGAAAGAGAAAAACATGTCAAAAAGCAGGGGACTTTGAGCTGGTAGGACATGAAAAGAACTGTCAATTTAACAATACTGTGAAATGTCAAGTGGAAATATTGATATTAGTTGGGGATAGATCTTACTGTGAAACATTGGCCAAGCACCTTGGACTTATTTGGTTCGAAGGTCTGCTGAAAGGAGAGGAAGACATTGAACGTCGTTTGCAAAATTATGACAATAAAATTTATAGACTAGCTCACACAGAAATTATTAAGAAAATGATGAATGGCTACAGCAGCATCTGCATCACCACATCAACATCAGTTTGGAACTACATACCAGCATGTACGAAAGGAATTATTTACACAAAAAATACATCTAATTTGTATGATTTATTCCAGGACGACGCAAATTACTGTGTTTTTGTCGAAGATAGTATTCTAGCTTATGTAGATGCTGTTAGTAAAATTGTTCAAAAATCATTGTTATGCAATATTTTAGTGGAAGTAAATTATCAAGTAGATCAAAAAGCTTATACTAAAATCCATGTACCTATAACGGTTTTAATACCCTTTTACATTGTTAAGTATTTCGCACAAAGCTTCATTGTGACACACGGAACTTGCACAAATTCTAATATTTTAGATATATTTGAGTCTAGAGGTATTGTCTAAGGCTCCATGTATTGATTCTCTAATACTAATTTGATACTGATAGTTTGCAAAATTATGTTTATGTTTAGTTTTTAACCTAAATTACTGATGATATCAAAATAAAAAATAAATTGTACCTTACGTTTGTCTAATAAATAAAATGAAACTTTATTTTTGTTTTGAAATTATAACCTTTTTCTTCCTACCTTTAATGTGTCAGTAAATTGTACTGTAAATCCACGATTTTAAAAGTTGCTGAAGCTTTCCAATCAAAATTTCCAAAACTGTCATTTTGCCACTGTTCTGCAGCAGCCATATACAGGTCTACAAAAAGTAACATTTATTATTCAATTTTTGTAATTTATTTTATACTTCATTACAATGTATTAATAGTTTTCTTTCTAGTTGAATGGAAACTTTCCAGAATAGTGTTTATTTCTTTCTGGAAAATTCAAATTTTCTAAAACTGGAAAGCTTTCGCCGCTCATCACTAGTAAATTGCTTCAGAATTGAGGCTTCAGTTTTGTGGCATAACTGATTTGAACATGTTTTCAGATATAGCTACTTTTTATCATGCCTAAACTTCTAATACCTGTTTTTTTTTTTGGACTGAGAAACGGTACCCTTAAGTATTATTTTTTTAAATATGACTTTTTTTATTTTGTTTATATCAGGCTATTATTATTCTCACTATTTTAGACATAGTACACATTATCTCACTATCTACCAGACATTAGGTATTGTTAGAAGCTGTATATATTTTTAATTGGTTAAAGCATCATTTTTTATATATTATTTGCAATAAAATAAGGTAAGGTTTGAGAAGCGTTAGTCGGCTGGTGTTAATACACATTAAGGACCGGTCCCGTTGGTTCGCCAAAGGCTCATGAGTCGAAGACGAATTCAGGATTGATGGTCGTGCCGATGATTCTCCTCGATAGACACATACCTATAAACGGTATAAGCTGTCGTGAAAGAGGAGATGCTGTAAGAATAGATCGGATTGTAGTCGGAATGAAAACGGGGAATGTTTTGCACTTATTTTTATTAATTCTGTAAATATTCTGAATCCAAGATTTATCATGAAGGCATAGTCGAATATTGGGGTGTTGAAAACAAATATTTCCATGCCATAATGACAACGTTTACGTTCACGTCTTTGTTAAAATTACCAACGCTTGATTAACGTTAAACGTTGTCGTACACGTGTGATATTTTTTGATAATTAAGACACAAACCGAACATGTTTACGATAACATTAAAGTTTTAATAGCGATCTCTAAATGAAAATCCATAATGGAGTGTTCAGATATTTTAATAGACTTGGAACAATTAGGTGTATCTTTTTTATGTGCGTATAATAGTTGAATACAGTTGGGGTATGCAAAATGTATTTGGTAATAATTTTTAAGATCTTTGGCATGCGCCAATTGGCTTGGTCCAGAAATGAAAAGCTATTTTTGGGGTATCTAAAAACTAGGGAATTTATAAAGGTTTTTCCTGGGTTTTAAAGTAATTTTACTTGGAGTGTCGAGGATTTTAAGTCGCTTTAAGTTGTTTTTCATTGATTTTTTCCATGCGCCAATAGGCTTGGTCCAGAAATGAAAAGCTGTTTTGAGGTGTGTGAAATCTAGAGATTTGACAATGGTTTTAGAGCAGTTTTGAGGTAATTTTAGTTGATTTTTGCATGCGCCAATTGGCTTGGTCCAGAAATGAAGAGCTATTTTTGGGGTGTCTAAAATCAAGGCATTTTGTAAGTTTTTTAGATCTTTTTCGGATGGTTACTTTTGGGAAAACACTAAATTTGTAGTATTCTACCCTGTTTTTCGTGTGCCCAATTTTTGGTGGCCTACACATATTTGGGAACTTTTGGGGTGGATAAAAATTAATGATTTTTGAGAGGTTTTAGGCCCTATTCGGTTGTTTGCTTTTGGGCAAACAGCTAAATTTGTAAGATTTTGCCTTGATTTTTAAGACGCCAAATGTCCTGGCCCAGAAGTAACATTTTACAACCTACTGCTGAACGATGTAACTAAGAAGGACAGCTATCCGTTGCCACGTACTGATGACACTCTAAGCATGTTGTCGGGATCGCAGTGGTTTTCAACCCTGGACTTGAAGAGCGGCTACTGGCAAGTTGAGATCCACCCCGATGACAAAGAAAAGACAGCGTTCTCGACTGGAAGCGGTCTCTACCAGTTTAACGTCATGCCATTTGGACTCTGCAAAGCTCCAGCCACTTTTGAGAGGTTGATGGAACTGGTTCTGCTAGGGCTGACATGGAAAACCTGCTTGGTGTACCTCGATGACGTCATAGTAGTTGGAAGAACCTTCGAAGAACATTTGAAAAATTTGGAAGAGATCTTCAGCCGCCTGCGGAATGCCAACCTTCAGCTCAACCTGAAGAAATGCCGATTGTTCCAGACAGAAGTGAAGTTCTTGGACCATGTGGTTTCGCCCAGCGGAGTACAAACAGATCCGGACAAGATCGCGGCCGTCCGCGAGTGGCCACGACCAAGGGACAAGCACCAGCTGAGAAGCTTCTTGGGCCTCTGTACCTACTATCGCAGATTTGTCAAAGGGTTTGCTGACATTGCCAAGCCTCTGCACAGACTCACGGAAGACAAAACCCCATTTATCTGGAATAACGAGAGCGAAGCAGCGTTTAGAACTTTGAAGATCTCGCTGTGCACGGGTCTTATTCTGTCTTACCCGAGAGTAAACGGGCGGTATGTCCTGGATACAGACGCCAGTAACAACGGTATCGGGACAGTCCTTTCGCAGGTACAGGAAGGCGAAGAAAAAGTCATCGAATACTATAGCAAGGTGCTTTCTAAGCCGGAAAGAAACTACTGCGTTACGAGGAAGGAGTTATTGGCAATCGTAAATGCAGTAGGACATTTTCACAAGTACCTGTACGGTCAACACTTCAAAATCCGAACGGATCATGCTGCGTTGAGGTGGCCGTTAAGCCTTAAGGATCCAGAAGGACAGACAGCCAGATGGTTGGAGAGGCTCCAGCAGTATGATTTTGAAATCGAACATCGACCAGGCAGATCACACCAGAATGCGGACGCACTTTCTAGGAGGCCGTGCCGGAGTGACTGCAAACATTGCAGTCGGAGAGAGGCATCCAAGGAATTCGAGGGCGTGAAGAGATTGGTTCTGCAACCTCAAGATGGGTGGACAACGGCGGAGATGAGGGCAGAACAACTTGGAGATGGCGAGATTAGTGCAATTTTGGAAAGCAAAGAGAACGGTAATCAGAGACCACAATGGCAAGACATTTCGGACAAGAGTCCTGCTCTCAAAGCACCATGGGCCCAATGGGATTCACTGAAGGTGGAAAATGGCCTGCTGAAGCGAGCATGGGAGAGTGCAGACGGAAAGTCGGTGACGATGCAACTGGTTTTGCCCAAGTGTCGCGTGAAGGAGGTCTTGCGAGAAATCCACGGTGGAGTGTCCGGCGCACATCTGGGCGTGAATAAGACCATGGGGAAAGTCCGTGAACGCTTCTATTGAGTGAACGTTCGAAACGATGTCGAGAGCTGGTGTCGAAAATGTGACACTTGTGCGGCGAGCAACGGTCCACAGACGCGTAGTCGAGGAGCCATGAAGCAGTACAACGTTAGGGCACCATTCAAGAGAATAGCCTTCGACGTAGCAGGACCGTTTCCTACCACTGATTCGGGAAACAAGTACAAGTATCATGGTGGTCATCGACTATTTTAGCAAGTGGCCTGAAGCCTATGCCCTACCCAATCAAGAAGCTGTGACGGTTGCCGCTACGGACTTCCACTGGAAATGCACTCGGACCAGGGGCGGAACTTTGAATCGGGAGTGTTCCAGGGCGTCTGCGAACTATTGGGCGTGCGGAAGACAAGGACGACACCCCTGCATCTTCAGTCGGATGGAATGGTCGAGCCTTTCAACAAGACCATGGAGCAACACTTGTTCAAGGTGGTCGATCAACATCAGCGGCACTGGGACCGGCGTCTACCTTTGTTTTTGCTGGGGTACAGAACGGCAATTCACGAGACGACCCACCAGACACCGGCGAAGATCCTGTTTGGGCGGGAAATGCGTCTACCGTGCGATCTGGCTTTCGGATCACCGGGACAAGAGCGGAAGGACGTGGGAAACTACGTAGACGAACTACAGGAAGTCATGTCCAGTATACACGAACTAACGCGCAGTCACATTCGCGTGGCGAGCGACCGGATGAAGACGCGTTACGATCTGAAGGTGAATTTGACAGGATTCAGTGATGGAGACTTGGTATAGTTGTTCAACCCTCGGCGAAAGAAAGGTCGTTGCCCGAAGTTACAACCCAATTGGGAAGGCCCGTACACGGTTATAAAGAGGATCAACGATGTAGTGTACCGGATTCAACGCAATCCCCGAGCCAAGATGAAGGTGGTTCACCTGGATCGTTTGGCACCCGACTCCGGGACAAATCAACAGGATTGAAGTAGATTGTTCGGGTCGAACAATCTTTAAAAGGGGGGCAGTGAGACGACGGCGCGACGGCATCGGAAGCGAATGATGTCATGATGATCTCACCACTGAGATATCCCGATTCAAAATTAATACCATCCAAGAGAGCTGCAACCCGTTCACCGCCAAAAGTATGACAAATGCCCTGGAAGCCTAGCCTTTAGCGACCGTTACCGCCCGAGATGGATACGCTAGAGGGAGCTGTCGGAAGTGTCGGTGGGAAGGAAGAACCACGCTTGAAAGGGAGGCAGTGTGTGTTCTGCTTTCGTTGAAGTTACACCACGTTATTTTTGTTCACGAAATTTGCCATTTTGTTAAAAGCATAGTTATATCTCCACCGTTGAGCTTCCTTTTGTTGTAAAAGAAAGGTACGCGTTCGTTCGACTTCGAAAGGGAGATCCATCTCGCGGAGGTTCCAGTTTTGTTTAGTTCGAGTCAGTTAGGTTTCCACCGTCGCGTACCTAAGCCAAGTGAGGTGATTGTATTCCTGGAAATAAGGTAACCATTTGCTCTATATTTTTCTTCCGACTCGTCGTCCGGAGAGGCCAGGAAATTGACCGACGTTTATTCCATGTGCATCTCGGAAATCTTTAGGTAAAACCATCTCAAATTTTACAGTTAGCCCGCCATTTTGGACGCTAGGACGTCATAAAACTCGCCATCTTGAAAATGGAGTCGTTCCTAATTTGCACCTACATGTCTTGTAAAGAATGCTAGTCTTTGTTTAAAATAATGTTCACAATTGTCCCTGGAAGTATTCCGTGAACCCCCTGAATTTCGTATCAGTTGCCTTCAGCCCTTCTTTTCTCTGCATTAGCATAAATTACCAAGCTGATGAGTCACAGGCACCCCGAATAACTTGCTAAAATCGTTGTTGTAATTTGTTTTTAGTTATTGTTGTCAATTTCAGAAAGTTCCAATGTGTTGTTGACTTCTAGTTACAGGGCTCGCGCGTTCAATCCAAAACAAAGTGATTTCCTAACTCAAATTAACTCGATCGCCACTCAGATAAATTTGTTAATAACTACTTTCGCTCTTTCGCTATGAGGCCGACAGCAGCTTGCGGTTGTTACAAAGCTATTTTGTACTCTGTTGACTTGAATTAACTAACACTCAGTAAGAACTGAAGACCAAGGCACAAACGGCAAAGCGCCACGCTGAAGGTCGGAGGTTCCAAAAGGTGTCTTATCGTTGCTTTGCGGCCCCTTGCGATTCCTTGTCGTACGCTGTTAACTGACATCTAGCGCTTATTCGACATCGTGGAAGCCAAAGATCGGTTTTTAGTGTAGTTTGTGCATGTTGTAATTTTGTAGTACATTGTACCCCGTTAAATTGTATTAATGTTTATTATTTTCTTTAAATTGTTACTCTGTTGAAGTCATGTAAAATTGTCCGTTGTTATTTATTATTTGGAATCATTATTGTTAACATTATGAAATCGCATGTGTACCAACTTAATTCGAAGACACCAGAAATTGTTAACCACAGTACGCAATCACTAAACATAAGTTGTTCAAACTAAATAAACATTTAAAACCATAATTTTTGTGTTATCAATTTGCGCTCTACTCCTGATTAGCTCTCGCCATGTATCCAAAGAATTTGGGGTTTGTTTTGTTGGGTAAGTTTGAATGTCCCGCCATTGCTTGTCTTGTAAAAAAATCACACAACGTAGGGTTCTGCTTTTTCTTTCATTGTCTGACGATCATTGGCCAACCTTTTCAAGTTCGCGGTTTGTTTCAAATTTTCAAATTTGACGTTTGGTGACGTCCTTGACATTTCATTTCATGTTCAAATTCAAAATGTGGCGGTAATGTAAAGGGGGGTTATCACACCACGTAGGGTAACGTAATTAATCTGGAACAGTCCACATGAGAAGGTCTGGGAATAATTGTTCACATATAATGCTCTCATACTCTCATCTTCATTCTTCTGGAATAATCCATTGCGCCGAAAAATGATGTCATGATTCGGGGAATAGAAGAAATTGAGAACGCCGGGAGCGGTATAAGAAGGCATCAAACGACGGAGCAAGCAGTCGATTGGTAGCATCGACGTTACAATAATATTATCAACAAAGACACCGCGACTGATACCCTGTCAAAGCTATTGTTAATTAAAAATAATGTGATTTGTCCAGTAAATGGTACAATATAAGTGTGTAGGTACTAATTCGAGGTGGCAGCAAATACTGTATATTTTTCTGTTTTTGGGGTAACTTTGCGTCTCACATTATTATGTAAGTTTTTAAAATACATAATATCGGGTTTTCATTAATGATTCGTACGTCATGTTGCCTTTAGAAAACAAAGATTTCGTGTATGTAGATGGAGAATTTTGACGTGCAAAGTCTGGATGTATGAATCATTTATGACATCACTGTACTTGTTACCAAACTTACAACTTTTCTTTATAACTTTTATCGTTGGACACTATCAGAATTTTCAAATTTTCGTACTCGTTTCCATCGTGCTTTTTAAACCCCTTGTGCCGGAAAGTGCCCAATTTAGATAGAACTCGTATAATAATATACAATTTTTATATTATTAATAAGTTATATAAATATAGTTTTGAAGCTGATTAAGGACTGCGTTCACTGCTTGCAAACTCTATCCAGACCTACTTTTATCGATTCGTTTCTACAAAAAAAAAGGATGAATTTGTTATTTACCAAATCTACATAAAATACTCTTAAGTGTTATTTTGTGAACCGCAGATTACGATAATTAAGAATGTTCAATCGGAATGTGAAAATTAATTAAAACAAACAAACAATTTTTACGACACCCTTTAATACATCCTTAACGTATTATAGTACTGTGCAATTGATTTTTATTTTACTGTTATAAAGAAAGAAATGTAGCATTTCTTGTAAAGAGACTTTTTTCCCCTTATTGTTACTAATTCTAAGTTGCACACTAATATATTGAATTTTAATACATTTATGAAATTCTCACTTTTCTGAAGTGCTTTATTTTTATCTATGAATAAAAGTTTCCATAAACTTTCTAAAACCTTAAACTAAAGCGGGTAAAAAGAGTTGTGTGTTCTAGAACAACTTTGAGCACAGTAAAGTTAGGACTTTAAACCCACATCATATTGTGTTGCAGCTATTCGTATGCGGACATTATTGAAATGTGATTGGTAATAGTTTGCGGAGTACATTTGGGGTAGTTTGAAGCGGGTTTAGAAACTTCCGAGCCGTAGGTGTAATATTGGCAGCGGTCATATTTGTCGACCATGCGATTTGCTAATGGGCCAAAGATAACACATATGTAATTATAAAGTGAAGTGTTGGATAAAATACGGTGGGCATAATACATATGTGGTAAAGAAGTATAATAATGTATGTAATAATTAAATTAAAATAAAACATTTGCCAGCTTGTTCGGTTAAGCATGTACATCTTGCCACTCCTTAACTGAAAGTTGAGAAATCTGGAAGCTTCCACAACTGCGGTCGTAAATCTATTACATTGTAAGATTTCGACCGTCATGAACGAACTTTATAATAGCTGGCTTTTCTCAAGCAATATTTATGTGTTTTCACATAGGAATAATCATATTTTATCAATACTCACTTTCCAATGTCATTGATGAGCGGTGAGTGGGAGATAGGCAAAAACTTCATGAGACCAATTTTATGCAGAATTTAATGGAGAACATAAGTCTTATAACATTTTCTCATCGGAGTTATCGTTTACGAGAAAAAGCCAGAAAGGCTTCATGACGTCACGTTCTTCTCCCGGGGGAGTGATAACTCTTCTGATTTTTATTTGGGTGCCTGATGGGAGTTCATAACCAAAATTTCTAAACTTTATAAATTATTTCTTCTAAAAAGTCTAATTTGCTTGGACTAGATGTTCATCGGCACATATCTCGAGAACGATTCAACATAGTAGATTTTTAGGGAGTTTGTTGTTTTGTTGGAAATTTCATCAGCTTTAATCTTTGTTTCAATGATTTTTTACGTAGGACGCATAATTTTTGAGTTATAAGCGAAAAACCGATAAAACGAATTGTTCGACTTTTTGGAGTAGGGAGAGGCACACTTAACAAAATCATATCTTTTGTAATGTGCAACCAAATCCATCAAATGAGACATCCACAAATTCAGAAAATATTGCTCTTTCAGAAAAAAAATCTGCAGAATTATTTGAAGCCTATCTTCGTTGTAATCCGCGCTGAAAATTTGATTTTATTGAAATTTGCCAATCAACCCCCAGCTTTGGCGCTCCGTAGAGCGGAAACTGTTGGTCGCAAACAAAAAAATAATAGAAACAAAATTATGCACAAGTTTGTTCTCTACATACTTTATTTGAACTTTCTTTAGGTATCACTTACAACAACGGCGCTATTTTCCGAAAAGCGTCGAGGTGTAAAGTTTTCACCCTCTCACCTCTCGAGCGGCAACCCCCGAGGTCGCAAACTTAGGTGTACTATCAGGAGACCTATGTCTACCATCCCACCAAATTTCATTTCTGTCCGACCTTTTGCGATCAAAAATCCCCCATTGCCTGGACTATTCCTTCAGAATGATTTTTTGAAAAGTGAACATTTTCAATAACTTTAAAGTTGAAAATTTCCAAAAACACGTCAAGTTTTAAACAGAGGGGGACATATTTTGAGACAGGTTTCTAGTTGACAGGTCATCCTCTTAACGGGGTGGGCAACCCCTTAAAAATTTTAAATGGAACGACTCATCTTGTGATACGTCATTTTAAAGCGTATTTCACGAGGAGTCTTTCCATCTAATTTTATTTAATATTTTTTTCTATATATTTTACTATTTGCTGTTTATTTGCGGGAGAGGAGATCAATAAATGGTATAGTGCAAAGAGTTGAATATTTCAGACGTTTTGGCACTAAATCAACCGTTTCAGAAAAGTGCAAAGAAATTGGTCTCTTCAAATGTAACAAATGAAAAAGTGGACAGTCAACAGACGTCCAAGAATAATTGAAACTGCTCTCTCCATATTATAATTATGTTAATCAACTTTTTTTAGGCGGCTTCTATCAGCAGATTTCGTCATACACGTATTTTAATAAAATTGAAGATTTGTCTGTTTTTAAAATAACAATGTTGTAGTCTCATTAGTGAAAATGGTGTATTCGATTGCCGAGAGGGTGGAATTAATTGTTTCAATTATTCAATTCAATTTGTTTCAACAAATTAAAGAGAAGAAAACTGGGTGGTTGATGAAATGGCCCAGATTGAGGTACTTGGTCAATTTGCTATGGATCCAGCTAGCTCCTTGCGCCGCGTTCCTGGAGCTATGGGTCTTTCTTATTGATCTGCACAAATTTCATCCTTACAAGATGAAGACTCTTAAGGAACTAGGCGATTACGACTACGACAGAAGACTGGAGTTCTGCGAAATTATTACCGACAAAAATTAGTGTGAACCCAAATTTCGTCAAAAATATCTGCTTCGGTGACGAGTTCACATTTTCTTTTATGGCAATGTGAATAGACATAATTTACGATACTGGAGCGATAAAAATTCTCATATTTTTCGAGAACGTCATACACAACTCCCTTAGAAACTAAATGTATGGGCTGGAATACTTGGCGACGCATATATAGGTCACTTTTCATTGATAGGACGTTGAATGGCAGACTTTACTTGGATATGCTAGAAAACGTAATTGACCCTCTAATCAGAAAAGAATTAAAAAACATGTTCGACGTTGAGGAAAATCAAATATTAGACGAGTATGACTTATTTTTCCGACAGGATGGAGCCCCACCACATTATGCCGTCAATGTGAGAAATTAAGCGTGGTACGCGTGGAACTATTAAATGGCCGGCACGATCCCCTGGTTCTGTGGGGTCATTTAAAATCGGTGGTTTACAAGACTCAACCTGCTAACTTGGAGGATTTACGGCAATGAATAATAATTAACGAGTGCAGGAGAATTCCACGTCGAACATTCCAAAAAGTGCGAAATCGCCTTTCTTACTGTATGGAAAGCCTTATCACCTATGCATACGCTTTTTGCATAGTTAAGATTCAAATGTTTTATACCTCTTTGGATTGTCACATTTTTAATTTTCTACATTTTGTTGTTTCTTGTTGGTTATTAATTTGATTTAGTGTCAAAAAGTCTGAAATATCCTGACCTGCTATACCGTAAACAAGTAACAAATAGTAAAAACAATTAGATGGAAAGAATCCTCGTGAAATAGGCTTCCATATGATGTCTCACAGGATGGGTCGTTCCATTTAAAATTTTTAGGGGGTTGTTCACCCCGCTGAGAGGGTGAGACCAGTCAACTCAAAACCTATCTTAAAATGTGTCCCCCTCTGTGTAAAACAGTCACAACAAGTCATTGGAAATTTTCAAATTTTCAAATCCCCCTGTATATTTTTCACCGTTAAAGTAGCCTGTTATTTAATACAAAATATATTGCGAAGGGAATTTCGTTTCAACCGGGTGTCCCACGATACCTCTCGTACTTTTTTTATGAATTTGATGATTTGATGTGAATTTAAATAACGAGCGTTCAAAAATAAACCTGGTTAGAGGAGGCTGGACATTTTTATAACAGTGTACATTGCAATTGTTACAAAAACTAACTTGTCATTTAATTCCCTGCAGGACACTTCGTTAAGATGCATAATAATAATTATTATTAATAATATTGCAGCTTCTCTGAAGTTTTGAGGTTATGTTATCTGTTTACAGGTCATGGACAGTTGTTAATCAGTCAAGCTCTACACTGTAAAAAAATAAAACAAAAACGCAATTTCAAAGCTTGCTCTAACCAGGTTTTTTGTTGAACGCTCGTTACACTAAATCCACTAAAGCAAATGGAAGTATTTCGGAAAACATTCTGCCTTTTATAAATTGTTTGTGTGTTAAAAGTACGTACTGTTTTTTAAAAATAATTTAATTTACAAAGAAAAATTACCACATGAGTGCATTAACGGATTTAATTGGACTTTGTGAGCTATAAGCGTGAACAAAATATATTATCAATTTAAATGAATAATGCAACAGTGAATACGCATTTTGCGCATAATTCGAGTAGCTTGTTATGGTTAATTTAGTAGTTTATAGATGCTAAAGATAAACAGTCGACACGAAAATTTATGTAGAAAAATATGACACATTTCATGGATTCGATAATTACCATAAAAATCGATAATATACAGGGTTTTCATAAATGATTCATACACCCAGTAGGCTTTTGCTGTCAAAATTCTCCATTTAGGCCGGTAGCAATATCTGGAAAAAATAAAATATTGACCTATAATAACGCTCCGGATTAAAAAAGGTCGCTTATGTATACAGGGTGTCCCAGAAATAAGTACATTGATTTTAACAGCGTATAGATCGAGTGAATAGCAACAAAATTTCCCAATACTTTTTTCTCTAAACCCTCTAATTTTCGAGTTAAAATTGTGTAAAGAAGGTATGAATTTCGTTACCCGCTCCTGGAGTGTTTTTTCTGTAAATCTGCACTGATAAACCGAGCATACAAAAAATTCGTTTACTTTCACTTTGTTGTCTTTGTGGGATATTGAAAATGAACTGAAGAGACTAGCGACGTTGCGAAAAAGTTTATTTTAGGTCTGTTAGGTTTTTAATATCTTTTTTCTTATCAAAGTTTACCTATGCGCATCCCTTTTCCAGATAAAAAAAAAACTGTTTTTTCATAATTTGCTATGACTTTTTTGCAATTAATTTTTTTAGCAATATAAATTTATGGTTGCCAAACAATTTTGTCGTTGCTAACATCGCGGCAGATGTCAGTTTAGTAATTAAAACAATAATAATTTTCAAACCATTCTATGTAGTATAGCTGGAAATTTTAGCACGATAATATTGCATTTTGTGGCATCTAAAAATTTCATCTTGCTAAACAAATGGTTTAAAATTTAAATTAGCATTTGTTTTTGTTAAATACAAATTTATTTTCTCCAACATTTCGAATAGTCTGCGAGATACCGTAAAGTTTTTTGTCAGTGCGATAACGTAGTGATTTTTGTGCTACATTTTGTTTATGACAAAAGTGTATTGAGAAAAATTGTTGCTCTTGTCAAGTTCTGTTACTGGTTAAAATTTTGATACCCATTTCTACATATTACACACTATATTTAGATCATGTTCAAATGACATAGACGGGAACGTATACTGAAAACTTAATTAAGAGTGATGTAAATTTAATAAATCAGTAATTAGGACTACCCCATCATGCGTCAATGCACCACAGTAATTTAACAACGATCCGTGATGCACAAACTTTCCCATTTATTTTCAACTATCGTATTCCATAGCGAGCACGTAAAACTTGAACCTTCGAGATGCGGTAATCAGTTTACAAGAAATCCTGAATTATATGCTAAACCAAGACCGAATTACGACGTAACTGAATTAATTAATTCGCGCACTTCATGCCAGAATTCTGGAATACAGCTATACAATTTGTGTTGAGTGGGCAAATTAGGAGACTTGAAATGCGTGTAGAGAAATATCGAAAGCATCTAAAAACAAACACCGGAATAAGGGTCAAGCTGAAACTCCGTTCCCTTTCCGACCTTTCATCCTATTAGATTACGTTTTTAACCTGTTTTGTTGTGAACTCACGTCGCATTTACGTTGTGCTACTGGGTTTTTTCATTAGGGAATATTGTTATGTTTTCTCTAACAAGAAAGTGGAAGGAAAATAAGGCAATTTAAAACGATGATTTCAATGTTACGTGGATACGAAATATAAGGCCGATGTGAAGGAATTAAAAGGCCAGGGGGAGAACATAGATTTGTTGAAAAGGTTTGTTTTGAATCATGATGCAGCGGTTTTTTATATACAGGGTGGAAAGTTTAACTGGAATAAATTCAGTAACTTTATTACAATTGATTTTGAGAAAAAATCTTGAAACACGTCGATTTTTGTTTTTAAATTGCCACTTTTTAGTCTAATCAGTTTTCTTTTGTTTTTACTCAGGGGGCTGTAACCACCCTTAAGTTTTTTTTTCAAATGGAAGATATGTCAACCGGCACATCATAGGAAAGCTTATAAGAAAAGGAATACAACGATATATTTTTTTTACTTTTTCAGCTAATAATGTAAGAAGAAATAAATAAAAACAACTTTAATCTATTTCTTTTTTGGTAGTAGGTTTACTGTTTGAAAATTGTAGGACTTGAATTAAAAAACAGATGTTCAATATGTTCACCAAGTCTTTCTTGACAAAATGCAAGACGATAATAAAAATCGTTTCTTACATTAATTTTACAACATTTGTGGAGTGATTTGCTGAATTTCATAGGTAATACGTTGTTGCAAATCTTCAAGATTATTGGGTTTGGTGGCGCAGACTTTACTTTTAAGATACCCCCACAAAAAAAAGTCAAGAGGGGTGACCAAATCTCGTGGTCTTGCTGACCATTCTATTGCACCTCTTCTTCCGATCTACCTATTATGAAAAATGTCGTCCAAATAACGCCGAACGGATGCACCGTAGTGCGGTGGAGCTCCATCCTGTTGATACCATATTCTTTCATGTGGAATGTTTATATCTAATTCATTTCTAAATTGGTTCGCCAGAGCTGGGCGAAGCGTTTCTTGAAGAAACTGCAGATATCTTTTTGCATTAAGATTATCAGGAAAGAACACTGGTCCTATGATCCTATCTCCAACTATTCCAGCCCACACATTTAGTTTCTATGGACGTTGAGTGTGAGTTTCCCGCATCCAGAAAGGATTATGGTCACCCCAATAACGCCAAATTTGTCTGTTGACTTCGCCGTTTAATGTAATGTGCTTTCGTCAGAAAAAAAAAATGCATTCTAAAGAAATTTAAATTTTAAGTTTTTCTGTTGCAATGGTGCATTATTCTTACTAACTATCACTACTTATTCGTCAAATAAATGATGAAAACTAGCAAAGTTTGCAAAGAAAATTAAATTTATTAGGAAAAGAGACGATAATATAATAAACCCGCACGAAGAAAAAGAAACACACTGAACCATCCAAAAAAGAGTTTTTAGGGTCTTATTCTGAGATGAGACAGAAATACATAAAACAAAACACATCGTTGTATTCCTTTTTTTATAAGCTTTCCAATGATGTGTCGGATGACATAAACAAAAAAAACTGATCAGGCTAGAAAGTGGCAATTTAAAAACAAAAATCGACGTGTTTCAGGAATTTTTCTCAAAATTAATTGTAGTGAAGATACTGAATTTAATCCAGTTAAACTTTCCACCCTGTATATATAATAATATAATAAGTTTATTTTCCTGCCTTCTGGTTTTGAAAAGGATTCAATTTTTTTCCCATACAGTAATACAATAGCTACATTATTTTTTTCTGTTTCTTCTGCCATTTTCTTTGTGTGTTTTCTTCTCTGCACAATTTCCACTCTCTCTCGTCTATTTCTTTCCAGTAATTGTTTTCCTTTTCTTTTATCGTTCTTCTCGCTCTCAGGTATGCCGGCAAGTAATCTGTAATGAGTGTACTATACTGTCCATTGTACCTTGACTCTATTATCCTTGTTCTCCTTTCCTGCTCCTCTACATCTCGGTCCTTCTCGACTACCTCTCTCAGTACTGTTCTATTATTTCTTCGCCTCTCTATTTCCTCCACTGCGTACCCGCTTCTCTCATACTATCTTCTTTTCTCTTCTCCAACACTCTTGTAATATCTTACATTCTTTCTTTTGTTCACAATCGGTCTGTAATATACTTCGTTCCAAGTTTAAAAGAGGTTGGAAAGTGACCAATTCCTTACCTAGAATTCCATTACTCACCTGATATTGTCAGACAACCCAAATTTAAATTATTAAACGCGAGATGATTGGTAATATAGGCAATCAGGTAACTGTTCCTGCAGTCTCGCGGCAACTTGTGAGTAGTTGACACATACAAAATTACGATCACAAATTACTCTTAGTGTGATTTAATAATAATTTTTGTAATAGTACAAATTCCAAAAAATCTACCTAATTGTGAATAAAATAGTATACAAACTTTGGCAAAAGTACCATTCCTATGTATGGAATACTTTCCGCCTCAGTATGTAATATACTATTACTCCCACCTCAAATTTTACTCCTCCTTTCATCTCCATATTTCCTGACACTTTGTATTAGCTTTTCGTACAGCCCTCTCCTTCTTATGTCGCGACCAAATTTTCTCTCGACTATTCCCCATACTTGTCCTACTACCCCGTTCGCTTTTCTTTCCAGTTCCTTAATACATCTTTTCTCGGGTACTCGGGTACCTTTTCTTCCCACTTCTATTCCTTTTTTCTTCAGTTTTCTTTCCGAAAAATGATAATTTTTTTCTTCTTACTTTTCAGGTATCTTGAGTTCTTTATGTATTAAGTTTTTTAAGTGCAAGTTCTTTTCTCACGGTGTAAGCCTAATTCGAGTTCGACACGAAAATGCGTAACGTTCAATAATATGAGTGGGGGGATACATTTTATATTGCACCTCTTCTCTCCGTTGAGAGTAGTGAGTAATTTTCATTCGAGATCATACCCGCATTCTTACTATTCTCAATTATTTATTGTTCAATAAAAAGTTTCGCTTCTATATTGCGTAGACTCCACTCCTTTTCTAATGGACGCTTGTTCGTCTCGTAATACTTCTCTCCCTTCTGGTTTTTCCTTCAATTTTTCTTTTAGTATCATTGCGTAGATCTTGCTTGCCGTGCTCAGCAAACTACTCCTCGGGAATCCATCGCCTTGCCACAGTCGTTTAGTGTCTCCCTCATTATCTCTATTATTTTTCCTGTTGAATACATCCACAGCTCGTTTTGTAGTCTTCTCCCGTCGCTCTTCCTCTCTTCATTCTTCCTATTACCCCTTTAATAATCTCCATCGTAATTCCCTTTCTCCCGTTCTCTTGTTTCTTCTCTCTTCTGTCATCTTCCCGTTTCTTCCTTTCCGTCTAGTAACCCTTTGAAGTATTCTCTCCGTTCTTCTAACGTTTTCTTCTTATCTGCTGTCTTCTTCATCTTCCGTTCTTTGTGTATGTATGTCCAGACTTCTTCTTCTTTTTCTTCTCACATGTGTCTTTGTATTTCTTCAGTTGCGTCAGATATTTTTCGCTCCATCCCTTCGCATTTCTCCATTTCCTGAATTGCTTTCTGGCTAGTCTTTGTCCCACTATCTGTTTCTTCCCATTCTTTCTCCTACGTCTACTTCCGTTTTCTTTGTTGACAATGATTCTTTTATTCTTCTTTCTACTTCTTTCATTCTCTTGTTTCGGTATCGTTTTGTTTTGCATATTCTCTTTCAATACGCATTTCTGCAGTTTTATATTATGCTTTTTTCTGCCCACATTGTTTTTATGATTATTCTTCTTCAACTGTTTCTATTTCTAACGGTTGGTGGTCCGATTCCACTCTGTTTACCAGTTCAAATCTTCGTACCACGTACGTAAATTCCCCTGCATCCCCAGACTTCAGTAGCTGGGTTTGCGTGGCATCTGTAATTCTTCCTTTTCTCTTATGCTTAATTTAATTTCCGGTTCCGATACAGTTTTGTGTAAGCATATTTATTAAACCAGACCGAATTGTGGATGATTAAATTATCAAATTACCACCGTTGGATAAAAGACCTAGTGAATTCGTTCAAATGTTGTTCTACCTTAAAAGCCACGATATGCGGTGCAAAGTAGAACTTCCACACTGGTTAAACCAAAATTAAACGGCTTTATGAATAATTTCGCGATTTAATTTCACTTAGTTATTACAAGTGTATACACCCGACTGCCTTAAAAATTTGTAAATTCATTCGACCGTTTACAGGATATGGTAATTCACCCTGCTTACTCCAGATGATATTGTGCAAGTCCGCCTCTCATTTTCGGGCTTTAAAAAACGCTTGTTCGAAATTTTTTGCATCGTTCCTTACGTAATAAAACACCTCGAATGCTGTTGGAGTCACATGACAAAAGCGTCAAGTAAAAACACTCACGACTCGTTTTTTCATCGGTTTTGAGAGATAAAAATAATGGTGGGTATAAAGCACGCACTTGACGTGCCTCTCAGGTTAACGACTTAATTTTACGAAAGCACGTGGAAGTCATTTTCGTATTTAGAGGAAAAAACATCGTACCTTTGTGACGTGTGTGTGGGGGTCGAAATTATCTGCAACAAATTGCTGAAACATAAATACATCCGCTGACAATGCAGAATTACAACAAATTTATACAGTCCTAACAGAAAACTTAACCACAAGTAGAACTCAAAATAATAGTTATTTATATAGTTATTATACGAGTTCCTGTGTAAATTGGGTGCTTTTGAACACTAGGGTTTAAAAAATTGAAACGAGTGCTTTTACAAATTTACAACGAGTGTAATACAACGTTTAATAATTCGACACAACCCCGGAAATTTTCTATTTACCACTTTGCTGAAATTCGATTTTTTTTTTTAATTTTTCTGACTCTTATTTCACCCTCGGCTTATGACTACATGAAATTGAACACATCAGAAAGTTTTTGTCGAACGACTGTTTAGCTCTAATTGTCTGGACTATAATAAATACTTTTGGTGGTAGATAGCTCTTAATTAGTAATTTTCTTTAAAACACCAAAAACAAATTTAAAATGTATTAGACCGACGTACGTTTTTATGGCATCATCAGGCGATGAGTAAACCTAACATTACATACCGTTCTATACAGGGTGATTCACGAAGTATAATAGTTATGTAAACCTGAGACCTTGAAAAATAAAATAAAAAATCTAACTGTAAAAAATGTAAGATATGATCTTAAAAAAGGATTTTTTGCTGGAAGGAGTGCGGTGAACGGCTGCCAATTAATTACTTTCAGTTTTACTTTGACTGTTGACAGTGCACATTAAATATTTTAAAATGCCTTTATTTTCAAATAGTGACTGATATGATTATGTATATTATTATATTATGTGAAACCCATGGGAACTCTCTGACAAAATGAGTGCGTAATTTGTTAGCGGACGTTCGGAACATAAAACAAATCCACGAAATTTACACGAAAGGTGGATCGGAATAAGTAATTGTTTCGTGTGGGGCCACATGAAACATCTTGTTTAGCCCATAACACCAAAAGATAATGGAATATGCATCTGCGAAATGCCCAGGGTTGTCGTCATTTCGAACAATCTTTATAAATGGGACGTTGGCCTAGGTGAGTGTTTTTCAACTGAAAACAAAAGTGGTTTTTGTCAGTCGGCAAGGGTTTATCAGTAAAGACGTAGAAGTTTAGAATAGTGTGTATCGTAAGTATAGTTTTTTGTCCAAAATAAATCCAGCGACTATCAAAATGTTTTGAGTGCATCGCTGGTTGCCATTAATTTTTCAACTTTACATGAAACGTTTTTAATACAGTCAAAGCTACGTTTAGGGACCATATAAATTGAGGTTTAAATATCTACTATACTTTGTGAAACATCCTGTATATACTCTAATGGGACGCATCCTTACCCGTACTGTTCAAAAGTGGGAATAGCGCGGAAGTGGGGATAGGTCCTCTATCGTTATTAAAAACACAATTGATTCCGATTCGAGCAGTTGAACCGAGCGGACGTGTTTTGCGGCGCTCGATAAGATAAGCGTGAAAAAGTGAATGACAAAAGTGTTAGTGAGAGTGAGAGAGACGAAGATTATAAAAGAAAAAGAAAAGAAGGACGAGAATCGGAAGGAGGGATTAACCCCTTTAGAAAAAGCAAAAAATTGGAAAGATAACCGGTTAAAAAGGTAATGAGGGAGGAAATGAAAGAGATGGTGAAAAAAAAATGGATTATGTAGGGGAGATAATCTAGGAGAATTGGAAGATGAGCCGGGAACTGGAACAAATGAAAATTATGATGCGTGAAAAAGAAGAAAAGTGGGAAAGAGCAAAGATGGAACTAAAAGAAAAAATGAAAAAAGTGGGGGAGAAAATGGATGAGAAGAAAAAAAGAGCGAGAAAAAAGAATATTGTAGTAACGGGACTAAACGAAGAGGAATGCGAGTACGGGAGGAAATTGGAAAAATGGATGAAGGATGAAATAGAGGTAGAAGTGACGGTGGGAGAGATGTATAAAATAAATAGAGAAAAAATGATTGTAGCGGAACTTGGGAGTTGGGGGGAAGAGAGGAAAGTTATGGAAAAGAAAAGAAAACTAAGAGAAAAAAAAAAGAGAGTATACATAGAAGATTATCTTACAAAGAAGGAAAGAGATATACAGAAGAAAATAAGAGCAATAGACAAAGAACAGTGACAAAATGGACAGCGGGTGAAAGTGCACAAGAAAAAGACGACAAGGCAGAAAAAGGAAAACGAATACGGAGAGGAATAAGGGAGACAAGGAGCAAATAAGAATAGTATTCGGGAACGTAGCGGGAGTAAAAAAACAAAGAGAATGAAGTTTGGGAGTATTTGAGAGAATTTGACATAGTGGGAATGCTAGAAACGTGGGTGGAAGAAAAGGGGTGGGAAAAATTGGAAAAGAGAATGTCGAAAGAATTTAAGTGGAAGAGTCAATATGCACAAAAGAAGAAAGAGGGATTATGGAAAGAACGGTGAAAAATAAACAGAGAAAATGGAGAATTGTAACAGTGTACAGCAGAAGTATGAAGGAAACGAAGAGAATAATAGAAGAGCGAGTAAAAGAGCAAGAAGAAAGAATTTTGGTGATTGGGGGGGATTTTATTTCAAGAATTGGGAGAAAAGGAAGACGGATAGAAGAGGAACAAGCAGATCAACAAAGGATGGAACAGAAAACGCAGAAGGGAGAGTCCTGATTAGCTTAGTAGAAGAAAGAGGGTGGGACATACTTAATGGGAACTGCACAGGAGATGAGAAAGGGGAGTACAGGTATATTGGACCAAGAGGGGAGACAGTTAATGATTATTGAAGCATGGCATGACAAAAGGAAGGGAGAAAGATATAGGGAGTGCGAATGAGGTTAGCAGAAAAATTGTGAAGAATATTTGTACGGAAGAAGGAAAAGAAAATTATAGAGCAAGACTTCGGGAGGCAAAATACGAAGAAGCAGAGATAAACGAAAAGATGAGGGAACTGAGCGATAAGAAACAGAAAAAAAAAGAAGTAGAGATAAGAGAGAAGATTTATTGAGTTATTCGAAATGTATTAATCGGATACTTTATGAACCTGTAAAGGTAATAGATATACATACCACTACTACCTAAATGATCGTAAACTTGGACTTATGCTGTGGGAAGTATAATATTGCTAAAATAGAGTTGATGAGAATTTATTTTTAAAACGTCAATTTTGCAAAAGTGCATTCTTCGACCCAACACCTCCATAATTGTTACATAGGTTTTTTTAATTTTAAAAATTGATTGTCTTTAACCATTAAGTTAAGAAATTTTGAGCATTGAAATAAATTATGATTTTGTCAACAACACGGACAAGCAAGTGGCTTGTTATTCTTGAAATTTATTTTTTTGTTCTTGTTAGTGCTAATGCTTTAGGGGTCGCATTTTTTGAATTGCTATCATGATTATGATTAATGAGTAATTTGGATAAGTGTTAAGTGTGGTAAAGCATTTTAGCGTTTTATAGCTCCCTTCTTTATATTTAAAGATGAAAATGCTACTGGTCGTGGGGTTTTTAATAATACAGTGTAAAACACATTATCATAATGATAACGCGAGAAATCCGTCTCGAAGGACCAAAATGATCCATGTAAATCAAAAGTGAATATCGGTTTCAATATTTATTGATCACGTTAGTTACGGGCCATTTTTTCTAATTAATAGGACAACGGACAAACGTAATTTACATTGTAAATTTATAAATAAAAGCCCCGCGATAAGAATAAAGAATGTATTTTTAGATAGTGGTTTATAAATTGCGAGCATTATGAGCCTTAAACATCCATTAAGAATAAATGGGAGTTTAACAAAGTAGGAACTACGGTAAATTTTTCTTTTTATCACTCTGACAGACAACTGAAATAGTGTTTTAAGCTTGCACGAGTCATAAAGAATTCCATCTCTAAAAATAAAGCAAATTTTTCCACAGTTGCCTCCGTCAAGACGAAAAAGAGATAAGCGAGATCAATAACAAGAGTATTAAACTTTAGATCTGTGGAGTGGAAACGTGAAGAACTTCAAACGTAGTTATTACTAGATTTGAACTTTATAAATGTTTTCGTATTTAGCGGAGTTTAGACAATAATCTGTGGATTTTATTACTCTATTTTATCTGCATAATTCCAATTTTCCATCAGCCACAGGGAAATATGATGTATTATAAGTCGCTCTATTCTTAACAAGATAACTTTGATTTGTGAGAAAATGTACTGAATGTGATCATATACACACAGAATGTTCCAATGTCTTAGAACTAATCTTGAAATGTTTAAGACTTAACAGAAAGTTTCACGTAGAAACAAGTCTTAATCAAATCTGTAACTTTATAAGAATTCAAGTTTTGTACCTAAGTTTCATTAAGCGTTCGTAACTTTCTGTTAACATTGTGAAAATTTATTGTGTTTGAATGTTTGATGTTTCGGAAAAGGAGTGTGTATTTTTGGCGCCTCGTCTGTTTACTCATTGTTCTGTAAACAGGAGGCACCTGTATTTACAATTAGCGAGTCCATACACATTTTTGAGACTTCTGCATCAGTGTTGAAACAAGCATGTTTATTCTAAAGGCCAAAGAGACATAACTGCAATCCTAGGGATGGACTACTTTAATTTTGTGGATTTACTCCAAGGTTTCCCAAGGATCCGAAAACTTCACAGTAGTAAAAACTGCAAAAAGCTGATAAGATAAATTCATCGCCGAAATACCAGTTTATTGTTTGCATAGATGAGTTCCGGTTCGTTGTAATTATTATCAATTTTACTTACTGTTACACAATTTAAGAGAAAGTAAAAAGATATTTTGTATGTCTCACACACTGGGCTATTAAATGTTGTCGGCGTTGGCCTTAAAAGGCCAAAGTCGACAACATTTAATAGCCCAGTGTGCAAGAGAGGAAAGTTTTCCTCAATTTTTGAATTACAATTTTGAATACGGAGTTGAATAGAGAATGGTCATCTGTAGGGAGCTAGTTTATCATATATATTTTAGTTATTGCGGCGCATAGGCTTACCCCGTACAAAAATCTTACACGTGGGATAAGAAGTTTTACTTCAAAAACAAAAGCAATTTCCATCGAGAGATAAGAAATAGAAATGTAGAAAACTATTTACCCACTTCAAAAAATATAAAAATACTTTATTAGTTGCGCAACAATGACCAATTTAGATATGTACAGAAAAGTAAAATTTTGCTAATCATCGCAAAACAATATGGCCAAATTTTTGAATTTTTTTGTGATCATCGTTGTGTGCACCTTGGCCAAATGTGTTTCTTTGGCTTTATCTGAATAGTGTCTTCGGCTAACTCCTCGGCCATAAACAACAGATTCGGCCAAAAAAGGTCGCTTTTACGGCCTCGACATACACTTTACTACTACTATATCAAAAAAAGAAAAAATTAAAGTTACTGGCGATGAGGTTTATAAACATGAAAACTAGAAACGCAAAACAAAACCGGAAGAAAAAGTTATTTTGGAGTTATGTTATGTAGGGCGCTAAATCAAATCAACTTCAATGTCAGGTGCCCATTTAAGCTTTGTCGCTCGTACTCAACCGAATGCTTTTTTTTATCATGTCGACTTCATGAACGCCGAAACTAGGTTGGTTTAACTTTGACTCACATATTCTCTTCACTCAACCTTCTTCATCCATTCCATCCCTCTTCCGTCTTCATTCAAAATTTCTTCTCTACTCTCATCTCTCTCTCTCAATTCTACGCATTCCTTCAACAAATGCTTTACTTTTTCTCCACACATGCTGCATACTCTATTCTTATCCTCACTCCAATATTTATTCTCTCTAGTGTTCTCTCTTTTCTCATCTCATGTGCAGTTCCCATTATTCTCACATTAAAATCTGTCTTTTTGCTTTTTTACTCGCTCTTCTATTATTGTCTTCGTTTCCTTCATACTTCTGCTGTACACTGTTACAGTTCTCCCTTTTTTCTGTTTACTTTTCACCGTTCTTTCCATAATCCCTCTTTCTTCTTTTGTGCATATTGACTCTTCCACTTAAATTCTTTTGCCATTCTCTTTTCCAATTTTTCCCACCCCTTTTCTTCCACCCACGTTTCTACCATTCCCACTACGTCAAATTCTCCCAAATACTCTCAAAATTCATTCTCTTTGTTTTTTATTCCCGCTACGTTTCAGAATACTATTCTTATTTGCTGCTTTTCTCCCTTATTCCTCTCCGTATTTGTTTTCCATTTTCTGCCCTGTCTCTTTTTCTTGTGCTCTTATGCAAAAATTTGCTGTATCTAACTCCTCCTTTTCTTCGTCCCACCTAAGCCCTTTTCCTTCTATCCATATTTTTTTATAATCCACTTTCACTGGTTGTCCTTTTGTCGCTCTTCTTTGGCTATCGCTCTTAATTCCTTCTGTATATCTCTTTCCTTCTTTGTCAGATCATCTTCTGTTTATACTCTCTTTCCTTTTTTATTCTCTTAGTTTTCTTTTATTGTCCATTACTTTCCTCTTTTCCCCCCAACTCCCAAGTTCCGCCACAATAATTTTTCCTCCATTTATTTTATTCATCTTTCTCACCGTCACTTCTACTTCTAATTCATCCTTCATCCATTTTTCCAGTTTCTTCTCGTTCTCGCATTCTTCTTCGTCCAGTCCCGTTAATACGACAATGTTCTTTTTTCTCACGCTTTTTTCCTGTTCTTTAATTTTCTCCTCTAATGTTTTCATTTTTTCTTTTAGTTCTATTTTTTCTCTTTCCCATTTTTCTTCCTTTTCACTCCATCATAATTTTCAATTGTTCCAGTTCACCGCTCATCTTCCGGTTCTCTTCGTTTATACCCCCTACATCCTCCATATTATTTTTCACCATCTCTTTAATTTCATTTCATTTCCTCGCATTTTAACCGGTGATTTTTCCAATTTTTTGCTTTTTCTAAAGGGGTCTTCGTCTCTCTCGCTCTCACTAACACTTTCGTCGCAAAACAGGTCCGCTCGGTTCAACTGTTTGAAATCGGAATTTCAATTTTTTTTTTTATATTTCAATTTCACCTTGTATGTAAGGTGAGGAACTAATAAAGTACAATACCTTATTTTGATGTATGTGCGTAGAAACGATAATAGAAAAGAAATAATAGAAAATATAAGGAAAATTGGTGATGAAGTTTTTTTTTTTTTTGAAAAGGGATCCTAAGTTTTGGAAATCATTGGTTTTAGTGAAAAAAAGTTGTACGACGTTTTCATTTTTCAATACCCTTCTTGTTATTAATATGTAGAAGAATTTTATAAAGTAATGTATTTTCTAATATACCGGGTGTCCCAAAGGTGTGTGGACGATTAATTACGACCTTATTTTAAAAACTAGAAGAATCTTCTTAAATCTAAGTGGAGTAAATTTAAATTAAAAAAATTAAATATATATAAGTCGAACTCCACAAACTTTAATCAGCGTAAAATTATAAATGGAACATGTTTCGGCAGAACACTTCTGCCATCATCAGCCCTAATTTAACAAGAGATTAATGATACAATTGATGAATTACAAGAAAGGTTCTTACCTTAAAGAATATAAAAAATTATGACATTGACGTAATTTTGAATTAAATTTGACGTTTTCAAAGGGTTACATGATTTTTAAAAGATTTCATGAAAAACAACATTTTATAAAATGTAAAAATTAAAAATGGATCAAAGAGAATCTGGTAAGTTTGTTTGAGTAGTGAAAAATTAAAATAGTGAATTAATAATGGGATTATTGAAGTTATTGTGTTCATTTCATCATAAGAGGTCCATCTTAGACCATCATGTAGAATCTTTACCTATTCAAAGTAGTCAAGCTATAGATCATAAATTTCACAATAGAGTTTTAAATGACAGTAATACCTTATTTTCAGGGTCTGAAATTAATTTTCTTTCCAAAGGCCTTAAATACAATGTCCAACCATTAAATTTCCAACACGTAAAAGAAACACTTGCAGTTGAAACAGAAATCATCACCAATCATTATAATACACCATTGATACCCGATACCATTCCATCACTAGTAACTACATTAACTACCTTATCTAAAGACCCCCACAATATCACAAAGAACATTTCAGATTCAAACATGATTAAAAGCTTAAAAACAAAAATTAAAGAAAACAACATTTGTATTAGTAAAGCTGACAAGGGTAATTGTTTGGTAATACTTAACAAACAAGATTACTTAAACAAAGTAGAGAATTTCTTAAAATCTGGTGACTTTACAAAACTCAAAAAAGATCCTACTTCAAAATTTGTTTCCAACCTTAAATCTACGCTCAAAGACCTTTCAGAAACTGTTAAATATTTTGACCCAAAAGCTTTCACACTAATACCCATGAATCCTTGCATACCTAGACTATACGGTCTACCTAAAATACATAAAACTCAACCTTTTCCCATTAGACCAGTAGTTTCCTTTGTCAATTCACCTGTATCAATACTTTCAAAATGGCTTAATACAATTCTTAGACAACATTTAGATTTTAATAACAAATTTGCAATAAAAAACTCAATAGATCTTTACTCCAAAATTAGAAATTTCCAAATTCCATCAGACACTAGACTTGTTTCATTTGACGTAGTTAATTTATTCCCCAGCATCCCACCCAAATCTTGCTTATTAATTTTAAAAAAACCTACTATTTAATTCTAATATGCCAACCATACATGCACTAAATTTACATTCACTTTGTGAGACTGTCCTAGATCAAAATTTCTTTCAATTTAATAATAATTTTTATTCACAAGACTCAGGCTTAGCAATGGGCTCTAATTTGTCACCTCTTTTAGCAGAAATATTCATGAATAACTTAGAAGATCACTTTTTAACTTCTTCACCTTTTAAAGATCAATTTCTCTTTTGGTACAGATATGTAGATGACATAATTGTTTTATTCAAAGGATCTAATTCTGAACTTGATAACGCACTCAGCAACTTAAATTCTTTGAACCAATCCACTAAATTCACCGTTGAAATTGAAATCAATTCCCAAATCCCCTTTTTAGACTTGTTAATCACTAGAAATAATAATACTTTTAAATTTGACATTTATAGAAAACCTAGTATCACAGATTGCGTAATACCTTTTGACTCTTGTCACCCTGTTTCCCATAAATTTGCAGCTTTTCATTCCTTTTTCCACCGATTATTTTCTATACCACTATCAGATTCATCTTTTCAAACAGAACTTAACAACATTAAACAAATTGCTTCAAATAATGGATATTCTTTAAAAACTATAAATAAATTATACTATAGATACTATAACAAATTCAAATACACACACTACTTGGTTAAAAATCCTTCAGAAACAATTTCCTTTTCAAATTCATTAACATACTTTGGCGTCGTCTCAGAGAAATGTTCTAAAATACTTAAGAAAAACGGTTTTAAAGTTTCATTTAAAACTGATAACAACTTATCCAGATTTTTTATTAAAAATAAAGATCCATTAGATTACAAATCATCATCAGGTGTATACAAATTAAACTGCTCTTCTTGTGAGTCATTCTACATAGGTCAGACAGGTCGCAAAATATCAGACTGTATTAAAGAACATTTCAGGCACATCTATAACAACACAGATCTTGATCCTCCACCATCAACACCTCCTTCTTTCGCCAATCATATATTAATAACGAAACATAGTTTTTCACCATCAAATTCCAAATTGATTCATAAATGCAATAAAGGTCGGAAATTAGATTTTCTTGAGACTTTGGAAATAAGGAAAGCCTTGAAAGTGGAAAACAGATCTTGTTTAAATGAACAGAATAACTTCAATAATCCCATTATTAATTCACTATTTTAATTTTTCACCACTCAAACAAACTTACCAGATTCTCTTTGATCCATTTTTAATTTTTACATTTTATAAAATGTTGTTTTTCATGAAATCTTTTAAAAATCATGTAACCCTTTGAAAACGTCAAATTTAATTCAAAATTACGTCAATGTCATAATTTTTTATATTCTTTAAGGTAAGGACCTTTCTTGTAATTCATCAATTGTATCATTAATCTCTTGTTAAATTAGGGCTGATGATGGCAGAAGTGTTCTGCCGAAACATGTTCCATTTATAATTTTACGCTGATTAAAGTTTGTGGAGTTCGACTTAGATATATTTAAAATTTTTAACTTATTTTAAAAGATATCAAAACGGGGTTTTTGGGGGACGATAGCCACACGATACCTTCACAATTTAAAATTATTAGAAATCATATACAGAGTGTCCTAGTAATAGTAATATACCAAAGTTATGTTTTTTTTTTTTTAAATGGAATGCCCTATATATTAGACGGTGAATTGAAAGAGCAGTTAATGCTGAGCAAAATGAAAATGTATTACAGGTTTATTATGGATGGTTCGTGAGTTATAAAGAATTTTAGGTCAAAATTAGTGCTTTTTTAAAAAATTCCAGAGACCATTCCAACAGAGATAACAGAAAACTTTTCTGTCAATATTTTTTTATAGATCCAAACTTTAATACATACCGATTGAAAGTCATCTAAATTGATATTTCTATACAGGGTGTACGATTTCGCAAAATGTATAATAACTTTTTTTTTTTCAAATGGAACACCCTATATTCCATTATACCACCAAATAGCATTTTTAATAAGCTTTCTGTCAATATATAGTTTGCCTCGGCAAATGTTAGTACTTTAGATAATTATTACAAAAAACGTAGAAAACTTTCCCAAATTGATGAAATCGTTTATTAAGATCAGATCGCCTTGGACTTGTTGCCATGGAGATATCATTTTAGACTGGTTACCATGGAGCCGTTTGTTCTTGTTGACAGTAAGTTATCCTGTAACAAATAGTTTCACTTTTGTGATTTTTTTTACAAAATTAGTTTTATGAAAGAATAATGATGAATATGGTACAATGCCTTAGGAGAAGCCGAAAGAAACTCCTTTTTTCCATAAAAATTTAAAACGTTTTGAAAACAGTGGAAACCTGGCCTACAACAAAAAACAAATAATTAGTAGAAGGGTAGGTGAAAACACTGAGCTAGAAGTTTTACTAATCTTAGAAGAAAATCTTCACTCCAGTACAAAAGAAATTGCTGCTCAATTTGATATTTCGAAATCTTTAGTAAACCGTGTGATCAAAAAATATCCGTTTCATCCACACCACATTGAACTCCATTAAAAATTGCAAGAAGCTTATTTTGCAAAAAGAGTGGAATTCTACGAAATAACAGACAATCTTCTAGAAAGGAATAGAAATATTTTAAACAGAATTTTGTTCACTGATGAGGCGACCTTTAAGAGCAATGGGCATGTCAAGAGGCATAACATGCACTATTATGCCACTGAAAATCCCCACTGGATGCGGACGACTGATTATTAGAATCAGTGGTCCTTAATGTGGTTGCAACAGGATGGAGCTCCTGTACATTTCTATAGAAATCTAAGAAGATATTTAAATGACTGGTTGCCGAGACGTTGGGTTGGTAAGGGCGGCTCTGTCAAATAACCCGCAAGATCACCAGATCCAGCACCTCTAGATTTTTTTGTTTGTGCTTATGTAAAGGATATGGTCTATCGAACTCTTACGTAAACCTTAGCCTGTCTACCTCCCGGTGTCATTTCTGAAGTAATTTAATAAATTAGACAATAAACGACCATCTCCATGGCAACAAGTCCAAGGCGATCTGATCTCAATACGCGATTTCAGCAATTTCGGGAAACTTTCTAGTTTTTTTGTAAAAATTACCTAAAGTACTAACATTTGCCGAGGCAAACTATATATTGACAGAAAGCTTATTAAAAATGCTATTTGGTGGTATAATGGAATATAAGGTGTTCCGTTTGAAAAAAAAAAAAGTTATTATACATTTTGCGAAATCGTACACCCTGTATAGAAATATCAATTTAGATGACTTTCAATCGGTATGTATTAAAGTTTGGATCTATAAAAAAATATTGACAGAAAAGTTTTCTGTTATCTCTGTTGGAATGGTCTCTGGAATTTTTTAAAAAAGCACTAATTTTGACCTAAGATTCTTCATAACTCAAGAACCATCCATAATAAACCTGTAGTACCCTATATCATTTTGCTCAGCATTAACTGCTCTCTCAATTTACCAACTAACATACAGGGCATTCCACTTAAAAAAACATAATTTTGGTGTATTACTAATACTAGGACACTCTGTATATGATTTCTAATAATTTTAGATTGTGAAGGTATCGTGTGGCTATCGTCCCCCGAAAACCCCGTTTTGATATCTTTCAAAACAAGGGCGTAATTGATGGTCCTCTGGGACACCCGGTATATCTTTGTTGATAAAATTTCTATAAATAGGAAATTATGGGACAATATTAATACTTAAAAGTTATTAACTTCGTAACAATGTTCTTATTTACTTGACATGCTTAACTCTATTAAAGTTTTCTCTTGTTTCAGTGTCACGAACTATTTCCTAGTCAACTTGTCAGTGGCCGACCTCTTCGTAACTTTAGTTTGTATGCCCAATGCAGCGTACCGCGCATACACCACAATTTCCAGCTTCGGAGAATGGATCTGCAAAATACAAGCGTATTTGCAATGTAAGTTGTTTTACGGTCATATTTTTTTAACTAACAGCTGCACCATTACGACAATGAAAATAATGGATGCGTCTTTGCCAAACAATATTAGCATTTCGTTTAAAACCCAGCGGCTTGCATGCAAATAAATGTAAATATATTTAATTTTAGAAGGAAATAAGGAGGGACTAATTTCAGTTAAACCGATATATCATTAAAGGCTTTCGTCAAACTTGGAGAGAAACTGATGGGGAAAATCCAATTTAAATCGTCGACTCCCAAGAATAATTGGTTAGGGGGTTTCAATTCTGTGTGGAATGAAAGAAATCAAATAAAAATTGTTGTTTGCTGTGGTGGAAACAAAAAATGTGAATTCACGGAAATACCCATCATCAGATGATGTTTCTCTTATCGAGACAAAGACAATTATTCAATAAAACTTTGCTAATCGAAAACGAAATGGAATTGGGCGGAAGTCTTTGCTGAAGAAATCAATTATCGATGAATGATTGCACTAATTGCAAAAATTGACTCAATCGAGCCAAATGTAAGCGACAAACGAATAAAAGCTATCTCTTTCGAAAGTGCAGCTGAAGTTCTTCCGGAAAAGTGGGTTTTTAATTGTCAGAAATTTACACCGTTCATTGATACACTCAAAGCTGAAAATAAAAATTAGATTTTAGCCACTTCGATAAAAAGTGTTGATTCATTTTTATCCAATTTTTTTATAGCTAGTACTTAGATGGTTATAGTCATGATATAACGGTTTTATTCTTGATAGGGAAAGTTATTAAAATATATAGAACACTTTTTTCAAAAGCAAAGCATAATTTTATTTGGAAACTGATAACGTATGTGAGAAATAATATCTTTTGCCCTTTGTGTAGTTCTCATAATGTCTGCGTAAACCTGAATGGTCGTTAACACGGCCCTCCTTATATTGGCGGACGCCACTGAGTCTAAAAAATGCAAAAATGCAGGGTGAAATTAAAGTTAACTCTCTTCGTAAGCCATTTTCACGTCAAAATGTTGTGGTCCCGCACTTCGGCTGTTGGATGTACCCTGGTCCTCAACGCTTCAATGCTGTCGGAGAACCCTCCGTAACGGTGCCTCAAGTGTCTTACACCGCTAGAGTCGTTCGACCATGTTCTGTCAAAAAGCAATTATTTCCGCTCAAAATCACAACCGTATTACTTAGCAACGCCGCCTGAGATTCCGCAATAAATCTCCCGTTTCTCTCCTCTACACAACGATATCAAAATGACACGCGTCCGTAGTACATTCATTCTGTTTGTCACATTTAACTTTAGTAAATACCCCCGATAGCCGACTCTAAGGACACACAAAAGACTGTACTTTAGCTTCTTTGGCACTTTGGGTTCATGATCTCACTTCTGATGAGAAATGATGACTCCGTATTTTTAATAGTTTATATTTCAAGAGGACCCAATTCCGATTAGAACTTAAATCGAAATTTCTATTACCTTAGCGTGGAGTCAAGACCAAGCCACAATACACTTATTAAGTAGAAAAAGACCCCGTCTCAAGGGGGCTCCTTCGCAAGGGTGTCCTGTCCCAAGGGGAAAAGGAATAGTCCTCTTAGGGAAGGGCGGCCGAAGGGACCTCTTGGTACAGGGCAACGACAGTGACATAGAACGCCGGCAATCAAACTTTGTCGTACCGGCCATTAAAAATGAAAATGAATTCTTAAGGAGTAAATTGTAATTTAAGTTTCATTTCTCTCGCGCACAGATATTTTTTTTTATCTTTTAATACATTATTATCATTATTATATTTCTTTACGTTTAACTTAAAAATGTTTTTAATTTTTTTACAAATTTATTTATTTCTAAAGTGTGTTTTACTCGTCAAGCTCTTTCATTTGCTACCCATATTAGGGCGATTGAAAACTAAAAAAGTAATCCGCCATTTTGTGGTGGCGGCTATCTTGGATTTTATTTTTTTTCATGGTGTACTGTATTCTACTAGTCTGTCATATTGAGGGGGCTGAAAAAAAATGATAAAAAATGATTTACAATGATACTGAATATACATAATTGTATTGTCATCAGAAGTAAAGGTGTGTACCAATCGGTCAACAGGAAGGTGGTAAAATTTCAATTTCTAGATTTGACCCACACAAGACACAAGACACAAACAAAGCAACCTAAATAAAACCGTTTAAAAACGGTGACTCAGGACGAGATCATAAATATAGGGAAATGTAGGAGAGAACTAATGACCGAGAATAAAGAACGGTGGAAATCCTTCGTTGATGTCCTATGCTCCGCCATGGATTAAATAATATACAGGTGTCCCCGAAATAACTACTTTAATTTTAACCAGTAGTAGAATTCGCCGAGAGCAACAACATTTTTATCTATCACTTTTTGGAACCTTTCAAATTCACGAACCGCCTATGGATATTTATTTTAACTTGACCTACAGACAATCAATTGTTTTTGTCCGGAAACGCCAACGTCCTTATCAAGTTTCTAAATTTTTTCACTCTCGGGTGCATCAGTTACCTGCTGTTGAGAATCAGTATCGGCGGGAAAACTCGGGCGGGCGTGTGCCTAATTTCTATTAATGCCTGCTTTTTTCGTGTGCCTAATTTCTATTAACGTTGTGCATTGTGTTTTGCAAAAAAACGCCAGTACCCGAAGGTTATCAAATCGAATTTGGAAAATTTTGAAAGAGCAACAATTAAATCCCTATCACGTACAGAAAGTTTAATTTTTACATCCGGAGGATTCAATAATATCATCGGATAAGGTATTTTCAACTTAAATAATACGTAGGGGCAGACGAAAATCCGCATGTTATTTATTAGGCCCCACAATTTTCAGTAGTATTGGATGTTAAAGTAAACACGTTTAGTAGGTCAGTTTTCAGATTTTGTGTTTATATTCATTCCGAGTGTTTTCGAAGTTTTTTGTCGTGTGTCGTTATCACCGCTCAGGGGTTCAGTGGCGTGTACCAAAATTAACGTCAAAATTTTCACTAATTTTAACTCGATAACTACGGGGTTTAGCGCAAAATTTTATTAAGAAAAATTGTTGACACTGATGAGTTCTACTACTGGTTAATATTAATGTAGTTATTTTTGGGACAGCCGGTATATTGTCAAATTGAATTCATTTCTCATTTTTATAATGACAGATCAGTAGACATGTCGATGTTAAATTGGAGTTCCCAACAATCCAATGCAATCCAATCCAATGCTTGCCTGAGGACTGCCTGAGGCGGATTTACTCGATGACAGGCAAATCTCGTACTTCATACAAGACTCGTTGATCACGTGTGCTAAACAATAAAAAGATCAGTCACTATTGAAATTAATTTTGGGCTCGTCACATTCACAATTTTCTTTGAAAACATAATGCGTGCTTTTAATTAATCAATTAATTTGATAACCAATTTGGTAATTACTTTTGTTGGTTGCTACCTAATAGCTCATAATGGAACAGTACAATTTATGATTCGACGTCTAATCCATTAGATATGAGAATTTCAGTCGGCTCTTAGATCCATTTTATAATACAGAGTGGATATAATTTTTTTTATTAAACTAAAAAATGTAACTAATAATAATTCGACAATTATATCAGGTGTTCATTTAAAATAGTCAAGTTGCTTATGATTTTTTGAGTGACGAAGACGAATTGAAAAACGCATGTGATTTATTGTTTCATCTACAAGTTGAAACTCAGTCTGCAACCAGCAATACATACAACATTATTAGACACTTGATGACTTTTTTAAATGAACACATGATAGTATTTATCTGGACAACAAGTAATGATAAAATGAAATTTGATATGATTTTTACTAGTAGGTCTTTGTTTTTTATAAATGTGTCGACATTTAATATTATCTTTTTTTCAGGTGTGTCGGTCGCATCCAGCATTTTCACCATAACCGCGATGTCCGTGGACCGCTACCTTGCAATAACTAGACCCTTCGGATTCTTCTATCGGTGCTTCAACAGACGGACAACTATCATTGTAATCTTTGTTTTGTGGCTACTTTCTTTCTTGCTTTTCATACCTATTGTTATGGTGACGACTACAACGAATATTTTTGGAGAAATGGCCATATGTTCAGAAAATTGGGCTTCAACGGAGATGCATCAAGCGTTGGGAATAATATGGTTCACCTTCATGTTTGTAGTACCAGGTAATTATATAACTAATTATAAACCCTTACCTGACTGGCGACACTCAGGCTCTCACATTCAAAATCTCAAGCCAGGACAAGGTTCCTGTATTCAATTCTCAATTCATTCCAAAACACGGACTAGGTCCGTTGATTCATTTCTCAAATCAACACAAACCAACTCATTTGGGAGAAGAAAGGTTCAAAATCAAACCCTCAACATTCACGGTCTTTCGAGCAAGTTATTCTACAACGACTCGACCCTTAATTAGCCTCTCTCATATAAGCTACTAAAATCCACTTCAAAAATCTCTTTTTTTTCTTGGTCACGCTACATTCCTAAATAGTGCCCTCCAGTTTCTCTCTTCGTCTAGTGTTCATTTCCTGTATCCTACTCTTATTTCTTTTCCCTCTTCTCGTTCTTCCTTCGCTATGCCTCTTAATTAGTTCTGTAAGTGTCATTATCTATAAATATGATCTCTGTTTCCTTCTTTCTCCTTAGTTTTTTTTCTCAGAATATCCTTTATCCCCTCTTTGGCCTGCTGCTCTCTATTTCTCTCTCTAAACCTGTTTCTCTCTCGATCTCTTCTCTTTCTCCTTAAATTCTTCTCTGTGCCTTTCAATTTCTCTCTTAATTTCCTTGGTTTTCTCTTCGAATTTCCTTTAGTTCCCTTTTTATTTTTCCTTATAGCCGATTAAAACAGTCGGTGTTATACATGATATCTCCTCTGTTTTATTCAATACTATGCTTAGTGGTTTTTTATTTTACAACTGTTGCTTTAATCTCAGAATAGTTCGTAATTAAAAGAAAACATTGAAACAATTAAAAAGGTATCTTCTTAATTACAGTTAAACGATTTGACAGTGCAACGTAGTAATTTCATCGAAACGGTATTAATAATACAAGTTATGAAGGTTTGGATTTTTTCCTATTTATTTCCCCTTGGCGTTTATTGGCTTCGTATCAAATGGAGCAATAAAACGCCGTAACTATGTAATATATTTTCTACGAACCTCGTTAAAATTGAGATTAATATGATTAGTTTATTGAGCCATAACTCATTTTCGGGGCACATATACCATTTTATTATAAATATTTTTTCTTTTTCTAGGGGTGATAATGCTCTTTGCTTACGCCATGATGAGTCGCACCTTATGCACAGGAGTGCCGCCTTTCGACAACGATGGATGTGCCGGCATGCAACAGGTGAGCAGCGAATATATTTCTTTCTTTATTATCCCCATAATTGCGCCGAATTCAATCGCAAATTTGTGATTTATTAGCTAATGTGCTCTTTTGAAATCCCCAATAATGGTTAATTTCTCCCAAATGTCTGTGTAATCAGTCTTCCAGTACCGCATCTGGTTTCGACGGAGTTTGCGATCAATGCTCGCATCTAATCGCTTTATATATTTTCCGCGTCGTGGAAGGCTAGGGAATTCATGAATTCGCAAATTTTGAGACTTCATTACGCAGGTAACTCGAGCACGTAACCACAAAAATCTATACGATAATTTAATAAAAACGGGAATTTTCAATCAAGGTGAATAAAATAAAGTATATATAAGAGTATATTTCGATCCGAGTGCGCTGTCATAACACTTTTGACGGGCGAGGGCGAATTTTTGATAAATAATAAATTGATAATTTGAACAAAATTGTTAGGTATAAAAAGTTGCGTATTTTAAAGTTAACAATGGAAGAAATTATTAAATGCAAAGAATGACAAATGTAAACGTGTTGTTTGTACAATAGTTAATGAGAACAAAAACAACTATGGAACGTCTGAAAATCTACACAGTACTAGACGTTTTATCTTACCCCTTTTTCTTCTGAGTTACAATCACGTCTACACGGCATTAATCCGGCCATTACCGATTACAAACATAAAGGTTGCGGTATCTGCCGTCTCTTAATCCGTATTACACGATCTGCTCTGTAACCCCGTTACCAGAGCCCAAAATAGACGGCGTTACCCTATTACCGTGTCGCCTGCAGTTGGCAGTCGAAAACCGAAAGACCGAGGCGACAATCACACCAGCACCTGAACCCCGTTCGCTGTTTTTCTATCGATATCGCCCGACCACGTTTTTCTCGCATGTGAAGTACCTATAAAAACCATCCCTAGAAGTAACACTTTTGCCATATTAGCGAAAGGGTTAATAATACATTTTTGTATTTTTGTCAACAGTCAAAATTTTAAAAATCTCGTTACCTTCTATTATATTATTAATGGTACCCAAGTCAAAGTGATTTTGTTTAGGGCCAGTTATTTGAGGTATTATTGTTTACACTACCAAATAGTCTTCAGTTGATAAATCGGCAATCAACTGACTAAGACAGCTCTTAGTGCTGTTTGGCTGTCATACATAGATCTCCGCGCTTTTGGACTAATTTTCCAAACACTGTGACGCTTTCTACGGTCGGGTTGCCTCGAGCGCCAGTTTTGTATTGTGGTATGCTCCACACGTGTCTACGGTTAGATTAGTGGAGTACGGTAAAACCAGGGGTCAGCTGTCGAGTTCGGCGGAGGGTAAATAAATAGTCACGGGTATTTTACAGGCTTTAATTTACACGGAATATTTAGAAGGGTAATATGTACAGGGATATTCGCGGTTTATATACAAAGGCTTTACAATAGGTGGAGGTGCACCGAAAATCAGACACATGGACAGCCCCTCGGAAGAAGCCACCGCAGGCGTCCTACCCCCGTTACACTAGGTCGTCACCAAGGATATCAAGGCTGGCCCCTTTTGGTTGGGTGAGAAGATCCCCAGAAGGACCCGTCCGGGTATATCCGTGGTCAACCGGCAGGTGCACCGTAATCCAGACACCTGGACAGCCGCTCGAAAGAAACCACCACAAGTATCAAGTATCCTGCCCCCGTTGCACCAGGTCGGCATCAAAGATATCAGGGCTGGCCCCTTCAGGTCGGTGGACGTAAAAGCCGCGCGTGGCGACTCTTTCAAGGTCTTTATCGCTATACGATTTGGCGTCCTATTCTCCCGGAACGGCGGTGAATCCGGGCAGCGTACAAACTCCGGAACGATGGGACCCGGAGCGCGGTCTCATCCCGATCACCGGAGTGAAAGAATCATCCCGATACGTCAAGATTAAGCATTTATTGTTACATTTAAACAGTGCGATGAGAAGGGCGTGGTTCGGGGTTACAAGAGCGAAAACTTGGAGTGGTCGTAGCGACTACGGGATGGTGTCGTTTGCAGCGAGCAAATTTTATGAAAGAGTTATCCCGGTACGATGCCTAGAAGTATTTTATCGGCGAGTTGAAAGACGCGATTTTACGGCGTGTGCGATCGGTTTTATTCACGCGGCAAAGAAACAAGCGGGTGGGACTAACAAGCGGCGCCCGTTGCTGGCGGAACTCGACGTACTTCATCCTAGCGGAATTTGGTAACTTTGTTACAACACATCAAGTTCTACAGTTGGACACATTTCAGCTTGCAAAATCGGACTGTGATACCTTGCATTTGGCTTTCCTGCAGCAACCACTACCATAGCCGCTTTTGGGGAAACCATGAGAACCAGGGCGTCCGTCTATGCGTCAAGTACTATAATATGTTAACTTCCTATGTATTGTCACGATATTCGGAGCGTCAACATTTTAGAAAGTGACTTTCTAAACGAAGTGGTCAGAGAAATGTCTGCGATTTGCCTGGAGTTGAAAATCATAAATAGTCATGGTAAGCTTCGACACTCTCAATCAATCGCAAGGATGTGATGCCTGGAGCGCCAGTTTTTATACCTGGTATGGTCCACGGGACCACTGGTAGCTAAATTGTATTACGGGTTACCAGGGGTCAGCTGTCTAGTTTGGGCGGTAGGGGAGTATATGAAATACGGTGACGGTGGTTAGATTTTATTTACAATTTAGATACATGGGAATATTTACAACATAATATCTATATACAGTCTCGGAGAAAGGGGGGGTAGGGCGTGTCTCCCTCTTTGAACGGCGGCGGTTATAAGGTGGGACGGACGGCCGAGAGCACCGCTAGGAAAAGATCTGTGCGGCTACTCCGGTGCTGGAGCTGCGTTGGGAAGTAGACCGATTGGGAGTCCTCAGTGTGGATCGCCTTCCTCCGCATGGCCCACAAGAGATGGGTCGGGTACGGCGCTACGAGGACTACCCGGCTTCGACCTTCCTTGGACCAAGTCGGCACCGAGTGTACCTGGGCGGATCCCGTCTTGTTGGTGACGGGAAGGCGGTTGCAGGTGGCTGTCTTTTCTCAGCTGTTCCCCAGGTACTGGATCGGTTCACTGGTCACTGGTTCTTCCCCGGGTGGTGGCTTTTGCAGAGAAGTTGGAAGGGAAACGATGACGTCGCCTGATGCGCAGTGTGCGAAATTCAAGGACATTTATTGACAGGGCGTCATCCTTTCCCACTAAGTAGCTGTGGCTCCGGGCACCGTAGAAAGTCCGGGAGGGCGGTATCCGAAGCGCGCTTTTTTTGTTGGTTACCGTGATGCAAAAACCGTCCCGGTCCGACACCGGGAAGCATTTTATTTCTTCATATTAACGGCGCGATGTTGAGGGCGTTGCACTACGTGACAAGGGGCGGTGACTGGGGGTGGTCGTAGCGGTTCCCGGAAAGTTACATTCGAAGCGTTCTATTTCTCTGGTTACCGGAGTGAAAGAATCATCTCTATCCGACGTCAGGAAGCATTTTTTCCGATGTGTTAAAGGTGCGATTTAGGGCGTGGGGTGTTCGGCCTTGGAAAACCAACGGGAGCGCGGCCGACCCGGCCACAGAGAGTGAAGCGGTCGTAGCGGGTGTACCCGGGTGTGACCTTGAAAAATTCAGCTACTTCGTTCAAGATGTTTAGTAGAAGATATAAGAGAACCAACGTGATAAGGACGGTATTTTAAACACTGACTTGCTAAATTATTAAAAGAGCAGGTAATTATTTTAACATCAAAATGACAACCAACACATTGCGAACTTGGATACTGATGGAGAATCAATGTTGTAAAATACTTGTGATTTTTCTGTCACTTGAAAAGAATATGCAATTTGTAATTTTTCAATGAAAATTATTATTTTAAATTTCCTTCCTACGATACTTACCATTATGTATAATGGCCGGACATTATACATAATAACTAGATTTATCACTTTGAGTGAACACAGTAGTCCCAGCTCTGTCTGCTTGCGGGGGTACATATTAAATCTTCTAACGCATACAACAGAGACTAGATTGACGTGATTGTACTTGAAACCGCATTATATTGTACATGTGTTTCGTGTTTATGAAATTTCGTAGTTGAATTGCAGTAAATTGCTGTGTTTAATAATAATCATCATCATGTGCATTGCATTACGGTTTCCATGCAAACAGATCTATATTTTATTGATAAATTTAAATTTTAAATTTTCCGCTTCGAGAGAACGCTTAAGA
This sequence comes from Diaperis boleti, assembly GCA_963583935.1. Lineage (NCBI taxonomy): Eukaryota > Metazoa > Arthropoda > Insecta > Coleoptera > Tenebrionidae > Diaperis > Diaperis boleti. The sequence continues at coordinate 51,014,858 of OY757249.1, read as the reverse complement.
AGCCAATAGCTTCGAGTTCAATGAAGTGTGCCATCAAAGGTAGTAGCTATAGGAGTAGTCTCGTGTATTACTTTGCATGATTGATATCGACGTTTTCTGCCTATATTCATGTATACAGGGTGTTATGGAAGTCCTAGCAGAAAATTTAACTCGTCAAACTCGTCAAAATAAACATTGGAATTACTGAAATTGGTACTTCACGCTACGCGCTCGAACCCTTAAAGGGAAATACTATAGAAAGGCCATATTTCCCTGTACGCGAAACTCGAAATGTGGACAGTATTTCATGTTTTAAGTTTGGGCAACAAAACAGCGCCATCGTCCTACCCCTGTCGCAATTGCCAGAAATAAGTCGTATTTAGTGGTATTTATTAAAACATTTGTATGAACATACATGAAAATTAATTATTTAAAAATTGTAAGGGATAAATTTTACGTGAGGGGGAGGTGGTGGTTTCGCCAAATCCCACCATATCTCATCAAGGGTTGGAGGGGTCCAAATTAACAGAAAAACACCTCGCGTAATTAATGGGTTGTGAAAAAATATAAAATCATTTCTTTTTGAAATTTTCCAAAAGAACGTTGAATGTTAAATAAATTGATATTTTCAAAAACACAAAAATTAAAGTCGGTAAAATAAAAAAAAAATCTAAAAAATGTTGGTGGGCACATACTTTTGAGCAGTAGGCATTCCGAGTTTGTCCAGATAGTATTTTATGCGATATGGTTGAGGTAAATGCCATAAGATGAGTGAAATGAGCGAGTTCCGACACCACTCTGAACATAATTACTGGGAACCCAAATCTCAGGGGAGGGGCCAAATTATATTTAGCTCTAGTTCAGCTGCTTCTTACTGAAAACTTATGGACTGCTGTTCAATAATCAATGAACCTGTGAATTTTTGAAATGAAAAGTAATCTACTGGTGTATCTTAACAATGTGATCTGATGATAAAAATCAACGGTGCCAAGAATTGAATATTTATTATGTTTTTTCTTTATCTTGTATCTAGAATATTGTTTTTGTTTTCCTTAATTACTATGCACAGGGCATTGACAAATTTGTTTTGTTTTTAATTTTTATAAATCTATTTTTTTTTCAAATAAGTGTAATTTTTTTTAGTTCTTTTTGTTATGATAGATTCGCCTCTAACTGTAATTATTATTTAGCAGTTCATTATAAAATATTATTGGAAATTACTGATTAAAATCCTCGTTAAAGACTTTAAATGACGAAGTAGCAGTAAATAATAATTATTGAAAAATGAATTTTGAATACTAATTTGGACAAGCACAATTTCACGGGAATTTAAGGAATTGTGAGGAATTATGAGGAACTGTTAGGAATTATGTGAATTATAAGGAATTAGAATTATTATGCTGGGAATTACAGGTATGTATTGCAGGAAGTACCGGTGCATTAGTGTACAAATTTATTTTAGCGACTTACCCCTCGTTTTTCCCTCAATAGAAAGTACAGGCACTTTTTTTTTACATTGATTCGATTACCAATCCTATACATGCCACAAGAATTTTGAGTGACGGGCGATCACTAATACAGTTAATTGTCTAGAATTAGCTAATGAATCTGTGAGAGATTCAATAATTTAAATGTCACATTTTTTTATTTAGATTGATGTAATTATAAAAACATTACTCCAACAGGTAAAGGTTCCAATAAATTTCTGTAGAGAAATATTTCATTATAACAACTTGAAATTGGGCTTTTTAAACAGGGGATTTCTTTATGTCTGTGCTTTTTTACACTATAAGAAGCAAAAAAGTCTTATAGCAAAGTGCATTTTAAAGACATTTTGAAGACACCCATAAAATACACCCCTCAAACTAAAACTTTTGAGAACATCATCTGTTTAATAACACATTTTTGTGTTTTGACAACCAGTTGTTATACCAGAGGTTCTAAAAATTAATTTTACAACAGTCCATTTTATTTACCACCCTGTATAATAATTGGTTTGACGAGTGCATTTACTCAACATTAAGTACGAAATGAGACCTTGCGCTTTATAATTTCGAGCGTTTTTTTTTTAAAGGGAACATGAATTTAATTACACCGTTTTATTGGCATCCTCGTCATGTCAAACACACCGAATTTCTCGCGTTGCCGTAGTCGTCTAGCAAACAAACTCAAAATTTACAGTTACCACTTCAAAGTAATCGTTCTCTACAAACTAAAGCTTAATTCGCGAAAATCAGCAGTTTTCAAACATTGGCTGACCAAACAAATGGAACGTCGTCCGTCACAGTAGCATAAAATGGAGCCACAGTAAGAAATAATAAATTAACACGACCATTTATTATTCCAGAGAAATCGACTGATGCGAAGTCGAAAACGCGTGGCTTCGATTCTCCTTCTCCTGGCTTTCGTCTTCGCTGGATGTTGGCTCCCCTACCATATCGTGAACCTTCTTGTCGACATCGGCAGTATAAAAAAGGAATCGCTAGAAGACATTTCTGCGAATCTGCTTTTCCTGGGTCACGCTAATTCCGCTCTGAACCCAATCATCTACTGCGCTCTATCGCGCAGATTTCGTCGCTCAATCAAAGATTTGATCTGCATTGAAATTCACTTTCCTCAACGACGTCAAAACATGCAGGTATGTAATATGTATATTGAAAATCTTGTTTACTTTTGGCAATTTAATTCGTCAAACTGATAAATAAAGCACTCGTCGTTGAGAATTGGTGTTTTATGGTGTTTGTCGCTAATGGAACTACAAATGTTTTAATGTTCCCTTTCGCCCACTAATAAAGTTCCAGAAGACCTACGAAAAATTACGAATCTCGAGATTCTTGCAAGTTACAGTTCCCAGTTCCCAAAAGAACAGTAAAATCAACATGATGTCTTATCAATATTTTTAGTTTTTAGACAAGCTATGTTTAAGCTTCATTAGTCTTGAATTTACATTTCTTATGAAACAAGTTTCTATAGCTAGAATTTTATTATTTTGCTAAAAGCATCCACAATATATTGTGAAATGGATGAAATAGTTGAATACCCAGAATTTCGATGTTCATAGCCCACTGGAAGGATGCATGAATGATTTATGAAGACCCTACACGGATTTGCCTGTTCGGTTTTGGAGCTTTTATAATAATTATTACTCCAACGGTAGAACAAAGAAAGGGAGCATTGCTGTGATTTATGCTTTCCCACTCTGCTTTTTGTGTTATGCCAGCCAAAAGCGCAATCCTAAAATTTTCCACACGTAGAAAATTTATATTCAAGCATTCACTGGGACATATTTTACAGAACGGAATGTCGAGTGGAAAGAATGCAAAGATTTGAACTGCTCTAAGATAAATCTAGATAAAAACACGATTATAACTTCAGGGGTGTTTTAGTGTCACTCAGCTTTAAACCGATTGCGTTTGAACTCGTCATTGAATTATTGGATTTAGACTGAATTGAGGTGGTAAATAAAGTTGAATAAAATAAAAGCGAAGCGTGTAAAATGAGAGGTAGGCGTCGATGGCTGCGTTTGTTAGAATTGTCAGTTCCACTTTGAATTACTGTCGTAGAAAGCAGAGATTTTAGACATTCCTTCAAGAAATGAAACGGGTGGCATCGTTGAGAAGTTTTCTTGCTATCCCTGACGAGAAATACTCAAATATTCGTAAAGGCTTCAATTTTATTGTTTCTTGAACTACGGAATCGGTGATTTAAATAATAATAACTGAAAAAAAGCCAGTTATAGTCCAAGAGCCGACGCATAAATTTCCAATGGATAAGATACCCGAAAAATTTTGTACGTGTCATAAATAAAGTATAAACATAGACATAAAAGCAGCCACCTTTCATTTATCTCTACTTTGGCGGCGTCATATACCTCTGACGTCACTTCCGGTTGAAATTATGCAGTACATCAATGAAATTGACGTCAAAGTCGGTCGTAATTTCGTGGCACCCATGTTTCAAGAAGAAAAAATTGTAATATAATTTAAACAGGGGTGCAACGGGGGTGCGGCTGAGTTGGTATTATTTTATTTTAGACATTAAAACCTACATCTTGACCTCAAAGGTTCCAAAATCGTCTGTGTCAGTGTTTGACCGTTTTAAAAAACACTTAATGTAAACTTGAAAAATTAATGACAACCAGTGATGCACTCAAAACATTTTGATAGTCGCTGAATTTATTTTGGGCAAAAAACTTACTCCTTACGATACAAACTATTGTCAACATCTCGGTGTTTATTGATGAACTCTTTCCGACAGATAAAAACCACTTTTGCTTTCAATTGAAAAACAAAGACTCACCTAGGACAACGTACCATTTACAGAAATTGTTCGAAATGACGACAGCCTTGGGCATTTCGCAGATGCATACCCCAATAAAGGCATTTTAAAATAGTTTTTTGTTTAGACCAAGAGATAAGAGTTTATTTACTAATGGTTCTTCAATCATGCTAGCGGTTCTCAATCGGTTTTCACGTAACCATACTATATCTTGGGGTTTTTTTACAGTTAAATTTTTTTCATATTAGAGACTGTCACAGGTTTAAATATACTTTCATTGAATCGATAATTCATTCTAACAGGTTAGTTTGTATTTTGCATTTTGCGGCACTAGATCGTCGGGTAATGTCGAAACGAAATATTGTAAGTAGATTAACGAGTATGCAATTATTTAAGTGGTTTTTAATTTTTTATAAACAATTTTAATTAGAAAACTAATTAGGATTTTTGCATTCATTTTCTTTAAAAAATCAACGGACTGTGTGGATCCCTCATTTACCTTAATCCTAAGCTCAGCTCCTGTTTACATTTTTTATATTTTTTAATTAACAAGACATGCATCAGGTTGCTTAAATCTGTTGCTATACGAACCTTGATTCCTAAAAGCAGTAAAAGAAATTGCCAGTGTTAATTTAATGTTATGAAGTTATTTATTATTACACAACAGGGTTGCATAAAATATTTGACAGATGTATAAAAAAAATGGCTAAACAGCGTCGGAGAAAATACGGTTACTAGTCAGACCACTACTTGAGAAGACCCAGTGATAAGGACCGGCAACCAGTGCGCTTATCGGGGTGCAACTGTCTGTAGAAGAGTGAGAGTAAGTCAGAGGCTCTGACTATTCCGGGGTAGGAACACCCCTTTTGGTCTTCGGCGCAGGTCCGACTCCTAGAGGGTAGTGTGTGGTAGTTGACGGGGGGTGGGTTGGGCGAGCCAACTCAACAAACTCAGAAGAATCAAAGAAGAAACCAAAATGTATTCAGTTTTAAACTAGGTAAAAATTCTATTATAGCACTAAAACAGAAATGAAAAGAACTAAGTTAAATCAAAAATAAAAGAAAGAGTTGAAGAATTATACTTTGAACTAAATCAAACCAGACAACCCTCACGAGAAACAAAAACAAATGTTGATAGACAATACTAAATACAGAGTGGAACCGAAATAGCTATCAAAATTTCGAACTTGACAACAGCAACCAAATTTCTATCTACCATTTTTGCATTGACGAGTCGTCCCTGCATGCATCAATTAGTCCTATTATTGACCTCCGATGATAAAAAAGAAATGTACTTTTTTGTTCCGATTTTTTGACATTTAATATTCTTTTCTAAAGGTTTTTATTTACAGGAAGCGAGTCTCTAGTCGTGTGTAGTTAGGTAATATTGCCCATTCTGTGAGCGTGTAAAGGAGGCCCTGGACCGTTTGGCTTGAGCCAAGCGTTGACGGTGATTGATAGAAAGTTTGAATGGCTCAAGCGGTTGAGTGTGCTGGACCATCTAGGCCAATCTTGATCAAGGGTTAGTCACTCCCATCTTAATTAAGCACCAGAAACAACCGAACCGTTTGATCAAGTAGCTTGGGGTTTTTTAAGTGAGTTTCAAAAAATGCCAACACTTATAAACATTGAAAAAACAGACATTGTGATGATGTATGGAGAGGCTCTTCAAAATGCTTCGGCAGGTGCGAGATACCTACCTTTTAAAATGTAAAATAACTTTCCCCCTAATTTTAATTTCATCACATTAATAAATGGCCTCCCGTTACGGTGATTGACCTTAGCTGATGAAGCAAAAAAAATAACGACTTTCGCTTGTACGGTTGATTGTTTTTGCGATAGTTACACGTAGGGTTTTCTGTTTCTTGTGTCTGCGTTATAAAGTCGAACTAGCCTGCAGCGGCGTACGGTGATATGTATATTTGTGTTACATTTTGCAATTTTTGTAACTCTGTAACCATAGAGTTTATGGCAAAAGTGTATCGAGAAAAATTGTTGCTATTGGTGAAATCTATTACCGGTCACAACCTTGGTTTCAGAAGGCATTCTAAAAATAACCGCAAATTCAATAGCCAGCCCCGTAAAAGAAAAGAAAAATTAAATCCCCTGCAAAATATCACATCTCAACAGAACGTTGTTAAGGGTAAATACGGCGAAGAAAGTTATGAAACTGCATCACAAAATCAAGGTTCATAAAGTTGGATTTCCTGGCGCGCGTGCTATAAGGCCTCGGCTTCGACTCAGGCATCACGCATCCAACTTTCTGTCCGCGTCTCGTATACTATTTTTCTTCATCCCCTTGCCGAAAGTCGATCTTCCCGGTCACTTTTTTTTTTCATATTAATCAATAATAGAATACAAATTACTGTCCTCATGCTTACCAACTAAAACGCCATTTATTACCCACTACTATAAATTAAAAGAAGGTAACTAATTAATATGAATGCATAGAAAGATGCATGTTATAAAAGCGGCTTTGCAGCAAACGCTCTGTATAATGTTAGATCAATTTGAAGATGTTTTATTAATGGTGGTCTATTACTGAGGGATTATAGAGATGACATAAAGGGTGAAATACTTCACTTTTTACCCCTTTTTACTCACTTTTTATATCCTACAATCGAATGGTTATGACAAAAGATTAGTGGTTTTTACGAAGTCCACTCATATATAAATCGATGTTCGACATCGAAATCTCAATAGGTAGCTGAAAGCCTTTTTTATATTAAATCGTAGTCATTAGGGTTTCGTTTATTTACGACATTTTGTGTTTACTGTAGCAGAAATATTACAATAAGCATCTAAGTAAATGTAAAATCCAGTATAAGGTATAAGGTACTTTTAGAGGGTTTAGATCAGTTTTATTTACAACATTCACTTCGACAAATTTCAGTTGGTAGTTTAAGGAGTTGTTGAAGTACTTAGTAGTAATTTGTTTTTTTTACGTCTTCAAATTTACAACAAAACATGGAGCATAGAGAGCAAACATAACTTGTCGTCAAAAGCTCACTATGTAAGTAGATATAAGTGAACGCAAAATATACCAATTGAAAAAGAGTTAATGCTCATACAATCCTACCGCATTTTGCTTTTAATAATTCGTTTAAATGCGGATGTGCATGAGGACTTTTTGAACCGTTTGTTTTTCGGACGAGCCTGAAACAAGGCGAGGACGAAATGAAATAAAATGTAGGCGGCCTTCATTAAAGAATTTAAAAATTAGTTCATTTTTATTTATGATGTATTTTTATAATTATTTATAAATAACAACAATTCCAGCCTCATTAATTGTATCAGTAACATGTGATTCTCTCTTTGATGTTGTTGCAGCAGTAATTTAGTTTGATTATTGTTACTATTATTGTTGTTATGTCAGTAATTGATAATAATTTATCACCTAATAAAGATGCTGGCGTTCTTCTAAAGCAGTGTTATTTACAACAGCTTGTACTTGGCACATTAGCAAAAGTGTGTACTCCAACGACTCTTTATTAGACCTAAGGGTTTTCCGATTCCTGTGATAACATAAGATAATCCATTTAATTTCCAAACAACGCCTCTTCATTTCTTCTCCCCTTTCCTTTCATCCATATAATTCCCCTCCCGTCTAAATTCAGTATTTTCTCTCTTTCCTTTCTCCCTCTTTCTCTCATCCCATTACACTCATTCCACAGAATCTTCAATCGTTTCTCTCTCGTTCGCTCCTTCACATTTTACACCTTCCTCCTCCCTGTTTCAACCATTACCTATTTATTTTCACTCTCTTCATTTCCGCATCTAAACCTCGCCATCATCTTTCTTTCTTTCACACACACTCTCTCTCTCCAAATACTTCGATAATTCGCAATCACATCGCTCATACTTCCAGTTGTACCTGAACTCTTTCCCTTCTTTCTTGTCTGTCCGTATACTCTTCCCTTTCGCTCAGTCTCTCTATATCCTTGCTCGTGTACCCATTTCAAATAGTTGTCTCTTTTGACAGTTTATCAAGAACGAATTAATTAGCTCAAAATTTGGCAATCCCAGTATTTTCTGCTCTCGGTGGTACAATTAAAGTTTCTGAAGATGAAAATGACAACGGGGATTATCGAAATTGCAAATCTACAATATAAGGACATTCCAAATGTTAGAAAGAACACTTATCTAAATTAAGCGACATCGAAATAGTATCTTGTACCGGGTGTCCCAGTAATAACTATATTAATTTTAACCAGTAGCAGAACTCATCGGTGTCAACAATTTTTCTTAATTAAATTTTGCCGTAAACCCCGTAGTTATCGAGTTAAAATTGGTGGAAGTTTTGACGTTAATTTCGGTACACGCCACTGAACCCCTGAACGGTGATAATAACACAAGACAAAAAACTTCGAAAAACACTGGGAATTAACTTAAATCTCTCAGCGTGAATAAACAAAAAAAAAAAAACAAAACTGAAAACTGACCTACTAAACGTGCAACATCCAATGCTATTGAAAATTGTAGGGTCTAATAAATAACATGCGGATTTTCGTCTGCCCCTACGTATTATTTAAGTTCTTAAGATTCAGTTGTTGTTCTTTAAAAATTCTCCAAATTCGATTTGCTAACTTTCGGGAACTGGCGGTTTTTTGCAAAACAATGCACAACGTTAATGGAAATTAGGCACACGAGAAAAAGCAGGCATCTTTTACGATAATAACTTTAAAAGGGAAAGTAAAATACAATAACACGCTCGGTCGAGTTCGCCCGACGGTACTGATTCTCAACAGCAGGTAACTGATGCACCTGAGACTGCAAAAAATGTAGAAACTTGATAAGGAAGTTAGATTTTCTGATTGTCTGTAGGTCAAGTTAAAATAAATATCCATAGGCGGTTCGTGAATTTGAAGGGTAGAAAAGGAAGCACTCCGCGAAACACTTTTGCGATGGTATTTAATTTGCATCTATCAACAGCACCGAATAGCGCGAAAACTATAAAGCGAAAAATGAAATCAACGATCACGTAGGTAATTTGACGTACGCACTATCATGCGCTTTACACGCATGTTTTGTTGATATTATGCACTTGATTAGATTTTTTTTGGGACAGAGAAATCAGTGGAAAAGTTTCGGTAATAAGCGTAGAAAAAATACTTTATAGCACTACAGACAGAAACACTGTAAACAGACTCCAATTTCAGACTTTTTTTATTGATTTAATTGATTTTGACGATGTCTTATTTAAGTTAAAAAGAAGTGCCAAAGGTCTACGCAGCAAAAATGTTTAACATATTGTTCAAATTGTGAAGTAACAAAGCAAATTTATAAAACGAAAAAAATATTTTTTTATGCAAACATATTGTCCCAATGTCCTAAATATACAGGATATCCCAGAATATCCCACTTGGCGAACATATAGAAATGATGTGGCAACGAGACGGGGCTCCTCCACACAACACCAGGTATATCACTGAGTACTTGAACACAATCTGTCATGATGGATGGATTGGCAACCGGGGATCAGCACGGTTTCCTGGGCAAACAACTTTTAACTTTTTTCTGTGGGGTTATCTCAAAGAATTTGTGTACCAGATATCATCAAATAACCTGGAAGAACTCACAAATCTAATACGGCAAACCTGTCTAACAGTTACTCCACAAATGATTGTAGTAAAGATGACTTGAAGCTGGAGGCGCTCAATTTGAACATCTTTTATAAATTCTAGATATTATAGTAATCAAATATTCAGCTATTCAACGATGAATTTTGTGTATCACCATGTTTAAAATGAAAAAAAAAATCCAATTGCAGCAAACGAACATAATTATACAGTACGACAAAAAAAAAGTTTGGGGTGGTTTTTCAAAGGGTGTAATAATATTTGAGTCGTGCGGGGTGGAGTCAGAAAGTTCTCAGAAAATACTTTAAGAATAATTTTGTCGCAGGTTCCTAGCTCAGCAAATACCAGAGATATGGCCAGGGAGGAAAATTCTGGGATCCGGTATAAGGGATTGAAGCAAAGTAAAAGGGCATTATACAGGGTTAAATTGAAATTTATGTAAAAAAAATCTGGTTACACCTTGGGTTGAGTACAGTATAAAGTTTCTTAAAGTTTGGCAATAACATCGGTGAAATGGAAACAAGGAATTTTTTGTGACATATTTTTAGTTCATAAATAATAGACAAAAACTATGTCATCTTCTTTTCGGAGAATCACCTTAGTTCCGTCTTCCTGTTCCCGAAAAATGTACAAAACACTTATTTTCGGGAAGTCGATGTCATGTAGGCTGTGCCAATCGGCTGACAAAATGAGAGACGTTATTGTGGACATTAATTTATCATAATGTTATTGAGGCAGGTAAGTCAAGTTCAATGTCAAGTGTCAATTTACACTTTGTCGGTCGGGCTCCAGCGTTTGCGTTTTCCTGATCACTTTTTTGTCATGTCGACCTCCAATTGCTTCATGAACGCCACTACTAGGAAGGTTTAAACTGTACACAGCCAATAAATGCATGCAAAAAAAAATTTTTGTATCGGTTCTCAATGGGTTAAGTTACCTAAACTTTGATGCTTACCATTAAAACAATCTTCTTGCATCAAGCTTGCATTAATAACAACCTAACAATAAAGTGAACTTTGCGAGTAAATGACAACATCGTCAAAACTTTGCTATAGCTCTCAACGCCCCAAACTAAAATAACCCCAATTTTATAATAATATACTTGTCACTGTCAGTCGTTCATTAATTTATCATGAAACCCCCCTTTGTACACGTCATTACCTAAATCATATATTAATTTCTCCTTTCCGCTCTTGAAGATGCAAAAACTCTAATTTATCAAATGGAAAAAAACGCACTGTTTAAAAACATCTTCATATTAAATTATTGTCAGTCCGAGAACGTCCATTAATAATTGTCAAAAACATTGCATCGGATTTAAAGTTTTTTTGAACTGTGAGCTGTAAATAAAACAACGAAATTGATTCGAGTGGGAGCAAGTGAAAAGATTTAAGAGCTGCCAAGTTTTAGAAGAAAGTGTACATGTGTGGATCGCATCGGTTTGAAGAATAAAATTTTATCGTTAATATTTAAGTCTGTACCGAAAACGGGAATAGAATGTCATTCAACATCCTACCTAAAAGTGGGAAAGAAAATAAATTATTTGCAGACCCCGCTGTTCAAAGATAATAAATAAGTGATCCAAAAAGTCCATTTCATTGTAAATGCAGACAGTCCCTAGTTATAAAACATAAATAACTAGAACAGGCAAGGATTATGTACAGAAATAGCTACTTGGGGCTAAAAATAAATTGGAACAATTAAAACTCTACTTAACTTAACAACTTAATTTTACGCGCGAGTGAATGGTAATTGGTTGAAATGAAATTACAACTACTTAGAACAAACTTCTTCGAGACAATCTAATTTCAATAAAGACGTTCAATAAGTCAGCGTAAAGGCTCACTTTCCCCGGACGCGTGACGTGGCGCGCGTGTCGTAAATTTCACGCCGAAGTCATCGCACTGTGACGCTTTCTGCGGTCGGGTTACCACGAGACCACGGGTAGCTCAATCGGAGTACGGTTTTACCAGGGGTCAGCTGTTTAGTTTGGCGATAGGGAAGGAAATCATGTCGGATGTTGAACCTCATTTACATTATATGCAGGCGTTCCGGATTTAACTTATGATTTCTATACAGAGGGGTCAACATGTTCGTTTATACACAATTACGAGGAACCGAGGTTAGGTTAGGTAACGGTTTCAAGACGGGACGGTTGCCCGGGAGCCCCGCCAAGAAGAGACCTGTCCAGCTACCCCGGTGCTCGAACCTCTTCGGAATTCGATCGTCGACCGAGGAGCTACTGGGACTCCTCAGTCTGAATCGGCTTCCCCGCACAGCAGGCAGCTAAACTCCCCGGCTTCGACCTTCCTTAGATCAAGTCGACACCGAAAGTACCTGGGCGGATCCCGTCTAGTTGGTGGCTTGTTTTCTTCCGTTTGGTCCTGCCTTTCTTCGGCGGCTCCCTAAGTGCTTTATCACTTTTCTTGGTCCGGTTTACTGTTCAGTTGGCACTTGTCACTTCCCGGGTGGTAGCTGCTGCACAATTCTCTCTCCCATGAGAGCGGAGCTTCTTTTATAGGAGAAGTTGGACGACGCGGCATTCTGACGCATTGTCGTAGTCAGGATCGAGTCTTATCACCGCGTTCTCTTCCCACTGGAGTAACGGCGGTTCCGGACAACGCAGCGAGTCCGTAATGGAGGCGTCCGGGGCGTGCTTCTTCACCAGTCAAAATACGATACCAGGAACTATTTATTTTCGATGGATTTCTGATTCGATGCAGGGGCGTGGTCCGACGTGACAAGGGTAGCGGCCGGGGGTGGTCGTAGAGGCTCGGTTCGATTGAAGGTGAGCTGCTGTGTTTCGCATATTTAGACAGAGAAGAAGAAGGCGAGATGTTCCGGAAACGGGAGGGGGAAGGAGGCTGCTACGAACTCTCAATAAAAAATATTTATTTGAAGACGACAAAAAATTCGGGAACATGTTCGAGTTTCATTTTGTACTAATTCAATTAATACTTCATCGTTGCAGGTTCACATTTTGGAAGACAGTATACCATGCCGAAGTTGCCTGCCGGTGGACTACTGCGTTAAACCAAGCCACGCGGTGTTCCGTGACGCGCGCGTCCTAGGAAAGCGGGCCCTATAGTTTCTTTAGAAGTTACTTTAGCGCGATACGCATTCGTGACTTGCGTAACCTGTCACGCGTCCTAGAAAAGCAACTCTTACGAATACCAACACTAAAAGGGACAACCAGATAATATTCTATGCTTTTTGTAGAGTGACCCTCCATTGTGTTTATCTTCAGAATACACATCAACAAAATATCAACGTAGATATGATACTATTAAATGCTTTTTCCATTTCAATAAAACGTTCCCTCATACACCATACAAATTGCTCTTTGCTCGATTAGGTTGCCACTGCGGTGCGATACAATGAAGATGGAATATTAAGTGCATTGTTGTTGAGTAATGATAAACGAATCCAGAATAAATGGTGCAAGACTTTTCCATTACCTATTTATATTTTCAAGTTTGTGAAGAGAATTTTGATGTGAATCGATAGGTGCTCTTATAGAATCAGAATACGCATGTTATTCTTTGACGGCAGTAAGAAAATATATATTTTTTTAATTTACTGTTAAATTAATGACAAACTGGAATTTTAACCTTAAAAATTGCAAGCTTAACAACAGAAAAACAATGGAACCTAATGGAACCAAGAAGCTAGCGTCACAATTGGAAAGTTACTAAAGTCATGAAATAGTATATTACATTATAAGTGTGGTAGGTTCAATTTTACATCACGAAGTTTTAATATTGAAACACGACGCGCAGCGGAGTGTTTTAATAAAACTGTGTGATGTAAAATACCTACCAAACAAATAATGTATGCAACTTTTCAGCCGATGACGAAGTTTTCCACTCGGCGCCCCCATTTAACAAAAAATATCGTTGCACCCAAGTTACATTCACATTATTGACATAAAGAAAGGTGCAGGATAGTGTGACGGACGCTGATTTTGCCCAAAAGGATACGGGAGTTGTAGGAATGCATAAATAGAATAAATACGGCACAATTCCTAAAAATATAAGAGAGGTTATGTTTTTCGAGTGTTTTGTTGACTTACCTTAACTTTTTCATTATCTTATTCTTGACGTGTTTTACTTTTAGTTCAATGACTTCACCCATTTTGCCATATTATTGTATTTTATGAGAGTAATAATCGCAATAAATTAACATTTTTAGATTGAGTGACATTGTAAATTGACAAGGTAAATAGGCAACTGAGATGCTTACTATTTATACCACGAGATGGTGCGCCTTCGAGTGTCTTTAAATTGGTCATTATTATATCTTAGGAACTTATTTAAAGACAGTTAAGTGCGACCAATATTTATCATAAAGGATCTTTTTTTGCGCGTTTCTTAAAGAAGAAAATTTTGGACTATTTTACCGCTTAAAGGCGGTAGGTGACAGCTTGAATGTGTAAAAAATGGGTTACCATGGCTGTCTAAAATGTGGTAGAACGTAGTTTACAACTGTCAAGGCTAAAAATAAATTTAATTTAGTTAGACGGTTGGTCCTCGCTGTTCTAGGGGGTTCAGGCTCAAGTATCCTAATTGAGGGGTAAGGGCGGCGCCTAAACATTTGTGGTGCTAAACAGAAATCTTATCAAAAACTTATCTACCTATAGAAACTTTAAACAAGCAAGATGTTTGTAAGTTGGCATATTACAAGAATTTGCGATGTATACAGAGCACATATTATTTTAGACTGTATTTATCAATCGAACAATTAGAATTACAAATCAATCTCCAACTTCCAACAAGTACAACATTTTACATCTAACTCACATAATATACGTCTCTTCTCTGAATTGACAATATGTAGTATTACTGAACCTAACTAACTTATTGTATCTGCTACAAATTGCAAGTTTAACTTAGAAGTCTTTTGTCACGATAGGACAAACATAGTCCTCATTAACTAAACAGTGAAAAGATATGCGAAAGAATGATACTGATATTCCGAAGGAATAAAAAATAAAATTAGTTTTATTTCTTTTAGAGATCCCTTAAAAGTTTTATAGAGGAAATCAGCCTTTCCGCTCTTTCTCGCATACATCTCCGCTGAAACATGGTAAGTACTTTTTCTTCTATTTGACGGTTCTATAAAGTTCAAGGAATTTTCTGTGATAGCGGGAAAATAAGACGGTAACTTTATAAAGGACGCCACTTTAATAATTTACCTATCCATTATGACACTCGGTGCTACAAAGTGTGCGGAGTACGAGTATGTTATTTACTTTGCTTTGTTCGATGGAATTGGGGCAAAGAGAAGGCGCTAAGAAGATGAAACGAGGAACTATTGACTCTTTAGTGCCATAGATGGAAGTTGTAGAAATTATGATCTATCAAATGCGTACTTAATTGTATTTATTAAACTGACTAAAATACAGCCACCTTATGCAACTGTAACTAACTTACAACTGCATACAGGAAACAAGTTAAACAGTTATATTGAGTCGTGATGACGTGAGCGATATATGAGACCCAAATTTCCGTGAAAGAAACGATAACTCGACTTCTCGGTCGCGAGATGGTATAATAAAATGTGAATACATTGTATCTCTAACACTCCCATTTAATCACATTTTATCAAATACGTTAAACGCGAAAACATTGCGCTTGAAACTAATTTAGTAAATAAATCGGCAATTTGTTTTTCACTGGGCACAAAAATTATTTTAATCTCGCTTTTAGATAACACATCGCGCACAAAATTATATCGCACGTCGATATGCTTCGATCGTTTGTGAAATTCCAGATTTTTCGCAATTTTATAGCGGATTGATTGTTCTATCGGTCGCTGATCCTAGTTCCAGTAGTAAAGCCTGCACTCAAAAGCGCCTCCTTGGTTCCGAATGCGAGGACGACGTACTCTGATTCCAAGATTTCTTTCATTGATTGAGGTTTATCTCATCTTTAAGTCTTCGAAAATTGACTGAAAAATTTTGATTAATGAAATTAGGAATTTTAAATCTTTGAAATCATAATATTGGTTTTCTAAATAGGGAAATTCTGAATCTATATATACATATATAAATCAATGCCACTTTTCGTTGTAATTTTATAACTCAAGAACGGGCTCACCTATCCAAACCAAATGTTTAGGCTTTGTTCGGACTATTTAGTAGATGGTTTATGTGAAGTTTGCACAAAATCGGTCGAGCGGTTCTTCATTTATCACATTTTTTGTAACAAATGAATTCAATAAATGGCGGATCATTTTGTTATGGGGTCGTTATTATAACTCAAGAATGGCTGAACCGATTTGGCAGAAAATTGGTGGGGAGGTAGCTTAGAACCAGGAGCCGGACATACTTTTTATCGACATGCGGTCCTTAGACTCGACCGATTTTTTGGGTCGACCGATTCTTATGATTTTTTTTGTGTATATTTGGTAGGTATGAGAATAAGCGGTAAGCTATTTTCCACATGGACATGGGGGCCCAGGGGGGGCCTTTGGGCTGGATATATTTTTCGGGTTGACCGATTCTTATGAATTTTTTTTTGTATATTTGGTATTTAAGAGAATAGATGGTAAGCAATTTTTCACATAGACATGGGGGCCAGGGGGACGGCTGGACCAATTTTTATGATCTTCGATTTGTTGGATTTGTCTCCGCCCCGAATAGCAGAATATTATTAAATTAGCAGAATTACTATTAAAACATCGGAAGAATTACAGGGGGCGGGGAGCTAAGTACAGGGTCAACGTCAATAACAAAGTCTCCTGGTACAGGGCAACAATAAGAAATAACGCCGGCCACCAAAATTTGTCGTACGGTGCTTTAAAAATTAAAACCGATTTTTAAGGAGTAAACTCCAAAGTTTCACTTCTGTTGCGCCTGGACTCCACACACAATTTGTTTGATGATATCTCGAGAATGGATTGACTTTTTTCGAGGGCGAATAACTATTAAAACATCAGAAACATTAACAAAAAAAAAATCTCATACATTTAGTATAGAATCCGTATATAACGCCATCTTTGATACATGACAGAAACAAAAATAAACATGGCGTTGTATGCTGGTTCCGGTAATGCCAGTAGATGGCATTGTGGGCATTATCCTTTTATAAAAAAAAAATGAATTTAATTCGGCTAATAAGTTGCCACAACATTTATTGATTCTGAGGCGGTACAAAGTTCGCCGGGTCAGCTAGTTTATAATAAAGATAATTTTAAATATGGCTGATGATGGGAGTAGTGTTCTCCCGAAACATGTTCCAATTGTAATTTTGCGTTTATTAAAGTTTGTGGAGCTCGACTTAAATATATTTAAATTTTAATTTAAAATTTCTGCTATCTCGTAATTTCCACGATTCAAAATTTGCATTCTAGAAATTCTATATAAATTCAGAATTTCCCTATCTAGAAAACCAATATTATGATTTCGAAGACTTAAAGATGGGATAAACCTCAATCAATGAAAGAAATCCTGTGATAAACATGAATCAACTTAAAACTCGAACACTTGAGATAAACGTGAATCACCCTTGAACACGATAACTTAGGATAAACCTAAATCAACCTAAAACGAAAACCACCTATCACACGAACACTTGACTTGGGATAAACCTGACGAAACCTAGAATCTGAAAACTTTTGATAAACCTCAATCAACATTGAGCACTTATCGTGGGATATATTGGGATAAATTCGAATCAACATAAAAGAGGAAAACATCGGATAAACCTGAATCAATGGACTTTACCTAGGATTAACTTGAATCAAACTATAACCCGACAACGCGGGATAAACCTGAATCAACCTGGAAGCCGAAAACTGGGGACAAGCCTGTATCAACCTTGAACTTGATAACCTGGGATAAACCTGAAGGAAAAACTGGGGTAAACTTTGAAGCAATGATCGAAAACCTGGGATGAACGTGAATCAACCTAGAACCCGAAAATATGGGATAAACCTGAACGAAAATATAACCAGGAAACTTGTAATAAAACTGAATCAATATATAATAGGAAAACATGAGATAAACACCATTAATGAACGAAAAGCTCAGATAAACATGAATCTACCTAGAAGCCGAAAACTTGCAAAGCTAGTTTAAAGAGTTTACTTTCTTGGGTATTCATGAGAACTTCTTCTTTCAGCAGGCGAGCAGTTAAATTTTCCAGGTTTATACAACAGACGTTATATTGAGTCTGGATGACGTGAGTGATATAATGAGACCTAAATTTACGGGAAAGAAACGACAAATTTTGACACCAAGTTGTCGGTCACCCAACAAAAAAATGTAAACACAATTATTTTTTGCCTACCTAATTCTAACAGGAATAAATCTTGAAGAAGAACGTTAGAGTAATAACTCGGTAATGGGCCGCCTGTTGCTTCATCAGCAATTCAGCAGCAATTATTTGTTTGTACATTAGAGTTGTGTAAATTGTGCATGTCAATACGTAATTATAATACTAAACGAATTAATATAAATTTGGACCAGTAGAGCGAAAAACACTATTTGCGGATGTACAGTCAAGAGGGAATATATAAACTAAATAATCAATCAGTTTATTGTATCAGCTTTGTGACAATAAATCACCTAACGATTACTGCAATGCATATGCAAGAATTCATCCGGTAATTGATACTGGAAGGAATACGAAATACCCGTAAAATAGTTCAATGAAAACGTGTTTGGAAAATGAAATTTCCCGCATGAGCACTTTGTTTGAAGCACGATTGAAGGCAGTGCTGCATTCACTGCGAATGCGGGAAATTTCCCTTCCGAATAAGTTAGGTACAATATTTTTGTAACGAATCAGTCCGAAAAAAAAAACAATTTTAATTTTGCACATTGTATGTGGCGAATATAAAACAAATCTCCCTCCACGACGTGGAAAATAAAAAACACCCCAGTGCGGGAAATTCTTGTTTTCTCGCATCGGCGATAAACGGAAAATAGGTTTTTGTACTCATTGCTTATAGATACCTATTTTCCGTTTATCGCCGATGCGCGGAAACAAGAATTTCCCGCACTGGGGTGTTTTTTACTTTCCACGTCGAGGAGGGACATTTGCTTCATTAGGGTGGGTGTTGGTCAGTGCAACGAATGCAGGAAGTGACAGTAAAACAAAATTCACGAAATGGCTTGCCACATTCAACGAACTTTTAAATGTGCAAAACTCAAAATTATTTATTTTTTATTTCTTTTCGGGCTTGATTCGTTACAAAAAATATTGTACCTAACTTATTTGGAAGGGAAATTTCCCGCATTCGCACTAAATGCAGCACTCCCTTCGGTCGTGCTTCAAACAAAGTGCTCATGCGGGAAATTTCACTTTCCAAACACGTTAGGTAAATAACTAATCTCAAAAAGACAATCAGTGCATTATGCATATAAATCACCCGTTTTTCCATCCTATTATGTTCGATAAATGTGTTTTACAGATAGCAATAAAACGGCGCGTCACCAAAGTGCTATTTTACACCTAATGACCAGCAAACCGTTTACTGTAAGCCGTAAAGGCAGTCATTATTGATCACTGTCAATTTATAATTCACGAAGTTCTACCATCTTGTCTATTTCAATTTATCGCAAGCTTCCACCACATTATCCTGACCTTTATTCAACGCGTGCACGCAGAAATACATGTTGCGTAAGGATTCTGTCCAAACATTTTTTAGCAAAAATTTACGCCAACACAAACATAAAATGCAGAATGTATACACGCGACTGCTTTGAAATATTTCTGCCGGTTCAAAGCTTGGGACTCCTGGCAAATGTGTAATTTCCTGGAGACAAAAAATAAATCCGCTGTCATTAACAGCATCCCTCGAGAATCATTTCATGATTTCCCTGTTCGATCCTTTGTCAGATACGTGCAGACCTCTTGTCGAGCTCAAAAGATATAAGTTGGCCTAACGGAGCATCTAACTTTTGAGAGGGTACATTAACCAACGATTAATAAGTTTTTGTTGTTTACTGAAAGCTTCTAACAAATTCTAACACCACATAAACAATTTTAACACGTTCTAATTCAGTTTTAATATTTTTTCAGGTGTTTGGTTATGCAAACGGTGGTAAGTTACTAGTTATATAATAAGCATTCATACTCTAACATACACTACACGACGTTCAGTCATTCACAAAGATAAAATTGTTGCTCAAGTAATGTCTCAAATTTACCTAACATTCCGATTGTTTGAAATTATTTAACTAGAAAACTACTAAAACAGTTAACATCAAATTTACTCAGGTTGTACCCTCGCGCCGAGGAGATTGGTTTGGGACACCACTTCTCCAAAAGGCGATCAGCAGGACCACGATGACACGATCACGTTGTGAATATTAAAGTGTTACCGCATTTTCGCTGCGCTCTATTTCACTCTGATGATAATCCACCGACTGTTCTTGACTTTCTGGACTTTCACATCAGTCCAGTGTACAGGGATTTGATTGCAGTGGGTAATGTTCCTGAAATACCGACTGGTGGTTGATTTTCGTTTAGGCACGTCGTCGTCTTCTTTTGTAATTTCTTTAGATCGTTGGTAGATAGATGGTAGTAGTTATACATTTGATTAACAGGTTTTTCTTGAATAAAATTGATGTATTAATGTGATGCTTTGCTTTGCTGTAAGGCTATGGGTTTCTCATTAGGGACAAAAATTCACCGAGAGCAAAATTTGAGGTGTCCGTAGTAAGTATAAACGGTTTGCCATAATTGGGACCCTGCAGAACTGGGTCATTACTTCTACAATAACCTAAAATACCCAGAAAGCCTTATATGTCTATTTGATTTTGAGGAAACGAGTAGTTTAATTGTCGAAATCTTGTTTGGATTGGGTTTAACGCTTTCGGGTGTAATTAAAGGTCCCAGATATTTAACGGATTTAAGAATTCTGACTTGTCTGACTGTATTTTAAAGTTTTATTCTCTGAGTCGTTAAAAAAACTTACTCAAACGATTTATATGTTCCTGAAGAGATGTGCTGAAAAGTTTAACGTCGTCTAGATAAACCAGAGCAAAATTGATGTTTTAACCCTTTCGGGATAATTATTATCCGTAACTTTCTGGAAAACAGCCGAAGCATTTTTGAGCCCAAACGGCATTCGTTCAAATTCAAAATGTCCACCTTCTGTACTAAACTCGTTAGGCAAATCCAAAATTGTAAAGTTCGTTACTTCACCAAGTTTATTTATTTATTTATCAACTATGGTTTGCTCGTTTAGCTTGCGATAGTCAACATCTGCGCGGCACTTTTTACGTTGGGATGCCCTTCATTTCTTCGGAACAATCCAGATTGGGCTACACCAAAATGACCTCATTTCTTTGAAGTTCGGGAAAACGATAAAATTTTGTGTATATCGGGGTTTTATGTTTTAGTTTAATTTTGGGGGTAGTTGCCGTCGTGCATGTTAAAGGAATTCCATCTTAGTAGAAAATGTCTCGATAATCGTAACAGAGTTTTCGAATTGCATCCTTTTTTTCTTTACTGCAAATATTTTTTGTCAATTTTATTTAAGTAGTATATTATGTTGATCAGGTGTTAAGGACGTCATGCTCTCAGAACCCCTTATGAGGTTGACTTCAACTCGGTTACTATTTTCGATTTTAAATTATCTGGTGACTATTGTGGCAGCAAAATTCTTTTCCACTGTGACCAAAGCATTTGGCATTTCTAAGCCTTTTGTGAACTTTACATACTATAAAATTTCGACACCGTTTTTCTGATACAGGGGAATTTTATCGTCTATTTCAAGATTTAGATAAATGTTGGTATAAGGAGTTGTGAGGGTTCGGGAACCCACGTTTGTGCCTGCAATTAATTTATTTAATAAGTTAACCCCAATGAAAGCCCGAAATTTTCTCTGAACTCGAACGTTGGAGCAGTGCGGCAAAGTCACTGCGTCCACTTCCCAACGGAGCGGCGGCGACTCCGGGAAACGTAGGGAGTGAGGGATGGCGGCATCCTGGGCGCGCTTTTTTACTGGTGAACATGATGCAAAAACCATCCCGGTCCGACACCGGGAAGCATTTATTCTCGACGGCTTACTGGCTCGATGCGAAGGGCGTGGTCCGACGTTGCTGGGGGTTCGTGGCGGCTCTGGGACAATTTTATTCGCAGCGGTCTATTTTGCTGATTACCGGGGTGAAAGAATCATTCCGCTGCGACACAGGGCAGTATTTTTTCGACATTAACAGTTCGATTTAGGGCGTGGTGAGCTAGCTGTATTCGAAACTGACGAAGTTCGATAACTTCGTTACAAAATTATTTATGCATTGATTGATTTTGAAAATTTGAAAAATTGGTAATATTTGTTGTGATAGCCTGAACTATGTGTTGTTTGAATATTATGAACTTCTTGACTAATAAACTTTTTATAAAATGTATGAGCTATATTATTAAATTAAATAAACTTTTAGTACTCTCGGTATCTATTAGAAAATCGCTGTTTAATTCTTGGATTTAAACGTACGGAAGATCGGATTTCATTGCATTAATTAGAATCATGTCAGGTTGTTCCTTTGGTTACTGAAAATGTACACCAACTTCCTTATTGTCTATAGGAAGCTGCGACATACCATTCTCGTAAGGCCGTTCACAGTCTTCCGCCAGCTGGTCTGGATAACAACTCGCAAAATCAGCGATACAAATTTCTTCTAACAAGCAATTAAAATAAGCGCCCTTCCGGTTAATTTGCCTAAGAACCACCAAGAAAGTGTTCAATTTTTCAAATGTTAACAGAAAATTTTCACAATTGGTAATAAAGATTTAAAGAGTATATGGGTTACCATCGTACAGAGATATTGAGTCTTAAAGGTTGATAATAATCTGTGTTTGTTTTAGTTGACTGAGGTGGGATTTGAGATCATTTTGGATTGATCTAAATTAAGATTTTTTTTTTCAAATATAGCTAACAAACATTTTCCTGTATCGCTCATAAAATATTTACCTTAATTTAAACATTAAATCAGCTATTTTAATTAATAAAGCGTGGATATGGCAACAGAAAAAATTATAAAATATGGGACTTGCAGTAGGACGATGATTTTCATAATCTTCTTTACTTCTAATGCCAATAGGTTCAAACGAAGTTGGTTCTTTCCAGGTTTTCCTAAATCTACGATTCTTGATCCGCTGCAGGGCCTGAAGTTCGACTTGTTTGAGAAGATCCGATATTGGCCCGAGCAGTAAAAATCTATTTGGAAATCGCACCAGAAGTTCTAAATTTCCGGTTAATCGTTAAAACCAAAAATCGATAAAAATCAAGTCTCGGAAATCCTACCGACTGCGCCACTTAACTGTGATGACTATCGAAGATGGTTTTTAGAAACGCGAAATCTTCTACACGATTTTTACAAATTGAAATATGTTGTATTAAAATCTACAGCAAACGTTGCATACCACATGAAAGATGAGATGCAGGCAGGAAGCAGTGATTCACACTTATTTTATGGAATCGAAAAATTATGACAGTGATTTTTTTTTATTTACTATCACCTTGTGGAAACGGCGAAATTTGAACAGAGTACTTACTTTGAATTACGTTGAATGAATGAACTACGTTGAATGTTGAAATCATTTTCATAATTTGGTCTAATCGCTGGTGTGGTGGTTAAAATTATTGGAGGTATTTCTATGACACCTTGTATAAAACTCCATTTTGCAGGTGTCTTGCTTATTATTCTAATAAATACTTGGTAGGATAACATCCAATTTGTAATCAAATAATGGGTACAGACAAGGTTGACGTGGGAAACAAAGGACGGTTGTGACCACTGAAATTGCCTTCAGAACTCTGATGTAGGATTTGCTGTCGTTTCGAGTGGCCAAGGGCTCTTAATTATAACTTTAATGGAATCAGAGTCCATTACGCCCAATTCTCGCACAGATATTTCAAAAGATTTCATTTGGGTGTATTCAATATCACGTTCGTTCACTGAGATTAATTAATTTCTTTTAACGAATTTTTGTAAAGAAATATTGGACGAAATGAACTCGATTTTTGAGGATACATAAATTTAATCACTTGTTTTTAATGAGCTGGAGATCAGATTTCAAAAGCTTTCAATATCGGCAGAATTTATTAGACTATTACAATATTGTAAGCCACATAAAAGCCACAAATGTTTTAGGAATTAATTTAGGAGTATAATTTTGCGTTCAAAGTTTAACCATCAGGTCAGTGCCCCTTGAAGCGAATTAAACATCTGGGAACTTAATCGAAAGTAACTTCCTAACATGGCCGGTTAAGGAAATAAACTTCTTTATTGACTTAAACGAATAAGTACAAAATTGTTTTTTTCTACTTTGGTGTCATAATTGAGTTTTTGTGAAACTAAAAGTAGTGTCACAAAGGAACTTTTTGTGAAACTGCTTTTGGTTTTTTTATTTGATACGTAATACGTTGGTATTGAGCATTTCTAACCAACTCCATTCGAAGTTAAGCCAAGTGTCAACTTTTCAGATAAAAAACATAACCAGAAACACAACCGTTCCTAATCCAACTACCTAATCCTAAAAATCCCTAGATTATTTAAAAAACAGAATTTTAACATTTTCATAAAACGAAGAGCTCCAAAGTAGAAAAAATAGTATATTACACTCGTTTAACGAGGCATTGTGACATTCGTTCTATTGGGGCACTTCTCGCTGAGCTCGTCGTGCCCCAAAACCACTCATGTCACAATGAAGCCTCTTGTTAAACTCGTATAATAATGTACTATTACATTTCGAGTTTCACGTCCAGGGAAATATAACCTTTTTCTTTAAGGGGTCGAGCGCGTAGCGCGAGGCACCAATTTTAATGATCCACGTAAAACCAAATTTTCAGACGGTAACTTCCGTGGATCACTGAAATTGGTGCCTCGCGCTACGCGCTCGACCACTTAAAGAAACATACTCCAAGAAGGTCATATTTCCCTGTACGTGAAACTCGCCATATTTGGTAAAACGTCTTACCCCTGTCGCAATTGCCAGCAAAGAGTCGGAATTGCCAGAAAAAAAAATCGTTATTTTCCATTCGTGTCCGTTCGGCGCCTTCGAATCTTACTGATCTTCGGATGATTTATTGTAATATCCTATGATTACTTCTTATGATGACTACCTTCTTACCTACTTTAAGTTTGTACGCACCGCAATGTAATGTTATGTTATGAAATTATTGTCACTCGTTTCCGCCTTTTTACAATAATTAATTCAAGGAAAGAATGTTTGCCTTATCGGGATTCGAACCCGCGTCTTTTAGGTTGTGGATCCACACTTTTCTAAATACACCCATTTGCGTGTGTCAGTTTTGTATGCAATTGCGCTACTTATCTTAATCGCTACACATGATTGCCGACATTTCACTGACGACAAACTGAAACATGCATTATCCAATACTGCAGACGGTATTAATTCAGGATTCTCTAGCTCCATTTATAAACTTATATAAATTAAGAGCACTTTCACAATGGCGAACTGAAGTTTTACTTCAGTCGTGTGGTCTAAAGCACACTCGTATTTTTTTTTTTTGAGAACTTCTTTATTTTCTATTCAGTCACCGAATAGGCAGCGTATTCTATACGCAATCTATAGAAAAATTTAACGGTGGAACATGTTGCATGTTGAATTGTTTGTGTGGACCTAATAATATTTAAGTATATAAATAATACAAATCTTTTTAATTTCTGTAAGTCATAAAAAAAATTTTATCCAAATTTGTCGCCCCTAAAATCTGCCGCCCTAGGCTCCAGCCTACTCAGCCTGCTGGTAAATCCGCAGTTGGCGGAAGTGTTTGAAATAAAATGCAGTAGAGGTAGAAATTTTAAAAATACGTATCCTCAACATTTGAGGAAATATATAAATTTCTTGCATTAAAAGTTTTGTTTTTTGTTTCAAATTTTAATAATTTATGCACCAACAAAATCCACAAAGTTTTATCATTCTTCGTCTATTCCTTATTCGAAACTCAGTGGATATTGTGATTGTAATATTGGGGTTGCCATTAACAACAAGGTCAGAGGCACTCTGAAATTCTCTTTAATTGTGAATCGTTAACTCAGTGGTGTCCTTCCGACGAATCACATCAGCTAATTATTTTGTATCAAAATAAAGCGATCACAAGCTTCTTCGGCACGACACCGTCCGCTTTGCTTGGCGAACTTTCTTAACCCGGATCCGTAGCTACCTTTCTGATCGGTACGGTCATCCGATTCCGTGAATTTATTATAGGAGACCTTTACACCTTGCCTTTAAACTGTCCCACCAGGCCAACCGAAAGATTTTCTACCAAGTCTTAGGACCGGAAAGTTATCCAGTTTAAACACGACTTATTAACCTTAATATTGTTCCGTAATTATTGTTGTTCCCAAACTAAATTTTGTATCTTGCTCCAAATGTTCCTCACACTTTCCTTTATACAAAATTTTTACCCCATCTTCATACTCTGTACACTTTTGTACACTTTCTCCTATATTTGCCTTATCTTAATGTTGTCCATTCCGATTCTTACTCTTGATAGTACAATATTGTTCTTTATGCAATCTTTCTCTAAACTATACATATTCATAAGTTCATATTTCTCTTTAATTTTCTCATTTTGCTTTTTCAATGCTTTATTTTGTTTTCTTAGTTCCATCAATAACTTTTGGTGTTGTTTTATTTCTCTTACATCCTCCAATTCTCCAATCATATCTGTTAAGTTATGCATCTTATCTGGTCTCTCTTTTGTCTATTTTTTTTGTTCTAGACAGTTTCTTGCACTTGTTAAATATTTCTCCCCGCTTTTCTTTTTCTTTGTCTCTTATTTTATTTTTTTTTTTTATTTCGAACAAAATCGAAAACATCCTTCGTTGTTGTGGCCAATAATGTTGTTGTTTTACTTTTAACCTCTTGATGGTATTGGTTATTATTATTTACTTATTGTGTTTTTTTTTTGAGGAGAATCAAATAATAATAATTAGTCGATGCGAATGATAGGCACAAATAAATTTTGTAGGGCTCGTGTTTAGGGCGTTGATCAAAACACTTAGACGAAGTAACAAACTACATATCGGATGTCCCAACTAAAATTTGTACCCCCCAACAATTTCAATTTCGAAAGACTCAGAAGAAAACGCTCGAACAGGTCAATTTTGTTATCAAGGGGGACCTAATTGTACCAAACTTTCAACTCTTAGATCTCACCCCTTGAGCCAGGGGAGCCACCCCCTTAAAAAATTTAAATAGCATGGGGGGTCGTGTGATACATCATTTTAAAGCTTATTCAATTCTCTATCCAGACCTACATTTATCGATTCGTTTCTACAAAGAGGAGCATTAGAATTGGTTATTTTCCAAATCTACATAAAATACTCTTGATTTGGAAAATAACAAATTCATAGGACCTTCTGAGACATGTAAAAGAAATGACCTATGGCAATTAACAGTTGACGACATGAAAGATTTAAATTCTGCGATATTAATTACAATAAAACACACGAAAAATAAGATAGATAAGAGATCATTTACCGTTACAAAAACTTTTTACCAGATTTTAAAAAAATATGCTAATCTTCGTCCCCCAAATACTCTAGATTGTTTTTTTTATTATAAAAATTGTAAATGTACCAAGTAGGTTGTGGGTATAAACAAAATAGAAAGTATGGCAAAAGACATAGCTGTCTATTTAAAACTCCCAAACCCTGGACAGTGTATACAGGCCATTGCTTTCGCCGGCCATCGGCTACACTACTGGTAAACGCAGGTGGCGATTTGCTAACCCTCAAACGCCATGGAGGTTGGCGTTCCAAGTGCTGTTGTCGAAGGATACATAGACGATTCCATCCGAAACAAAATACAAATGTCGAATAAAATTTGTTGCATGAGTTGAACCTACCAGTGAAAATTTAACGATCTTGGCAAAAAATGAACTTCCCTCACGTTCTACAAGCCTTTCATTGACAGAATATATATTTAAAAAAATGGAAACTCCCGGAATTAAATTGGAAAATTGTTCCAATATAACAATAACTTATAATTTTAAATAAGTAGATAATAATAAATATTATAAAACGTTATAAAATAAATAAAAGTAAAATCATGCGTTTTTCGTGTTTTTCTGTGTGATGCAGTCGTAGAAAAATTATAGTGTACAACGCGTGTTAAAAATTCCATTTCACAATCGTTTGCTTATCCCTAACTTCAACACAGATTTTATTCTTTAATAATAATATCATTGATGACTTGTATTACTGTTGTAGAACTGAATACGTTATGATGATTGTGAATTTTTCAACTAGTGGCTTCAATCTACTCCCCCAGTAAAAATACCTTTTTTTCTTTTAAACGCATTATGTTGAAGTTTAACGTAATTACCTAAATTCCTTATTACGATTAGTGTTTCTAAAGTTTTTTGAAACACTCATATAATGAATTAACCCGTTTTTAGTTCTAAAGTACATAACAATTAAGTTATTAAGGATAATGTCCTCTTTGCGCGAAAGTTTCCGCGAGAACGGAAATACCTAGTTGTTATGTTGGAACTATGTACAAAGTAAGAAGAGTGTCGAGTTCCCCAAAGTTTATTTTCCAAACTTCCTCGGGCTAATGTTCGCGATTGTTGATAAGCTCAGTGACACGTGCAGTAGATTAATACCTGTAATTACTCACTTTGTTTTGTTTGAGTGAAATTAATCTCCATGAAAACACTCTCTGTAAATTGTTAAAATTCGTCTCAAATGTCTTGCTGTTTAGCTTCGGCGAAATTCGCACATTGGCCACTGCGTTTATTAAACAAGTGAAAATATTTTTGTAAAACTACCTTCTCACAGACCACACAAATAAAGTTTTGTTTATTAAATTATTCTTTGTACGTCTCGAATCAATGGTCGGTCTTCAATAGACAATTTAGAAGTTTTCAAGTTAAACTTGGATGAAACTTATGATCAGCAGCTTGGAAGTTTGCAAGCAGAATATTCGTTTACAAAAGATCTATTTTTAGCCGAAAGTAAAACATAAAACTTTTTGGTGGCCGTTTTTGACATATTAGTAAGAACAATAATTATTGACTACTATTAATATGTGTGTTAAAGTTAATATTTGCAGATTTTAGAATTCTTCGTTATTAAAGCGAACAGATTAGACTATAAATCAAGGAAAATTGAAATCTACGTAAAATATTATAGGACGTCCATTATTTTTACTCATCCTTGAACGTTGTCTGTCATCTTCTAATCATAATTCACAGTGGTGTTGAAAATTAGCTGCGCATTTTAATCAAGAAAATGAAAACAAAATTGTAATTAAAACTGAAAATGTTGGATGTGCAGCTTAATAATTTGTCCTGTTCTACACTCTAATCACAACTTTGAAATAAAATTTGTAAAATTGGTTGAAATATGAATTTATAAAACAATATTATTATGTACATGCACACAGTAAAACGTAATTAGGACATTTTCTGTCGGTGGTTTAATCTATTAATGTAAATTTTAATGAGAATTTTTCCATTCTAATATTTTATTATGTGTAATGTTATAAAAGTATAAACATAGCAACAACCTTAATAAAATTACTCCACTCCACTCCTCGACCCCTGTCTTTTATTTATATCTATTGTTATACAGTGAAGTGAATAAACTAGTGATTAAAATTTGATTTTAGTCACTCAAAACCAACGTAAAAAACAGCTAAATTGCAACTGTTGGACAAATATTTTTCCAAGATTTTTGGTTGTTGCAAAAATATTACTTGGACAAAACATCATATATCACACGTGACCGAAATGTCATTGTAAGCTCTTGAGATGTATATCAGAGAATGAAGCATTTCTGTCACTTGTAATATAATCTATTATTAAATTTATATTAGTATATTATTATACGAGTTCCTGTGTAAATTGGGTGCTTTCCGGCACTAGAGGTTTAAAAAAGCACGAGTGAAACGAGTGTAATAGAACGTTCTATAGTTCGACACAACCCCGGTAAGTCTTTAAATTGCTTAAAATCTAAAAATAGTGTGACGTTCATTTGACATTTTATTATTGCATGACAGAGAGCGTTTGTTTACACAAGCGAAAATTTGAAAATTCTGACAGTGTCGAACTATAAAATATTTTATCGAATCAATATAAATAAATTTGAATAAAAGTAAACTCATGGACAGAATTAATGCACCACCGCATATACAGGCTGAAATCGAAATACTTTTATAAAAAAAAGTGGTAATACCTTCTGATAATGAGATTATCATCCCCTTGGAATTAAAGTCCAATGTGCATCCGTTCCGAGACGGCCGTCAACGACGTCTGCAGTTTCGGTTGTTTTGCTCAGCACGGGCAACCTATCTATCTACTACCTATTTGGCTTTGAAATATAAAATTGTTTTCGAAAAATTGGTGTCTTACTGACGGGAACATAACATTTTCTAAAATATTTCGAGATGTTATGGCATTAAGTCTCTCTTCAATATCCCAACACATCCCAAGTCCGTTTATACTTATCCATGCTCAACAATTTATAAAAAATCTTCCTGTTCTATCGCCGGTGATAACATATTGCTCATTAAATATTTTGTATTAAAAAAAATGTCCAAAATTCAGCCTGTCTTTGAGGGTGAATTCTGTGAAAGTTGGGTATTTTTTTCATTATAAAATCTCAGAATTGAAGAGAAAAAGACACTCGGAAGTCTATAGAAGAAGGTTGAAAAAAGGGGTGAAAAATGGTGGATGCGCCACTTGGAAAAAAAATTTGTAAAAATTCAGCCTTTTTTTGAGGGCTGAAATATGTCGAATTTGGGCATTGTTTTCGTCATTACAATGTTCCATTTGAACAGGTATAGACACCCGGAAGTCTATAGGAGAATATTTAAGAAAGGGTGAAAAATGGTGAATGCGTCGCTTAAATTTTTTTTTCAATTCAGCCTGCCTTTGAGGGTGTATTCTGTGAAATTTGGGCATTTTTTTCATCATTACATTACAATCTCACAATTGAAGAGAAAAAGACACTCGGAAGTCTATAGAGGAAGATTGAAGAAAGGGTGAAAAATGGTGGACGCGCCACTTGAAAAAAAGTAAATAAAATAAAATTCAGCCTTTCTTTGAGGGCTGAAATTTGTCGAATTTGGGCCTTGTTTTCGTCATTACCATGTCACATTTGAACAGATATAGACACCCGGAAGTCTCTAGGGGAATATTTCAGACAGGATGAAAAATGGTGGATGCGTCGTTTAAAAAAAATGTAAAAAATTCAGCCTGTTTTTGAGAGTCTATTCAGTCAAATCTTGTATTTAAATGTTGACTGAAAACTCTTTTCATCGATAAAAATTACTTCATTCCAATTTTCACGGAACAAATTGACCTACCCGTAGACTTCTTCTATTCCGGAGTTCCGTCAATTTATGCAATAATATGTGCTCTTTCAATTAAATTCATTGCCGGCATTTCTAAATTACTTGATGCGACAAGCAGTGTCAATTTGACATTTTTTTAACTATGGTGACGTTTATTTTTATAATTACATACATCTAAACTAGCTGTACAACACATTAAGGAACATAACTGTACTGACCTACCATAATATGCATAATATTGAATTAGGTTAACATGTAATAATAAAATCTCTAACTTAATCCTTGTTGTTGTAATATATCTGATACCTCCGAAATCAACACAAGAATAGAAAAATTTAAATTAATTAATAAAAGTGATTAATGAATGAATTGAAATGAATTAAATAAATAAAGTGTTTAAATTTTCTGCTAGGACTTCCATAACACCCTGTCTACATGCTTTCAGTATTATAACAGAAACGTTTGTTTACTCCTTTTGCCTATTGTATATTCAAAGACAATCGCACTTAATCAGTAAACGCCAGTCGCGCGTCAGAGCTGACACGCACAATTACTTTTTTTGTCTGGTTTGAGTAACTAACTTGAGTAACTATTAAAGTCCTACAAAAGCAGAATACATAACTTTGTCAAGACCAAAGTGTGATGGAAAACTTTAACACCCTTTGGAAATTAAAAAAATTGTATACATGATGTTTGCACCATATGATAATTACGTGTTTTTAGTTGTCTATATTTTAGAAACACCTTGGAATTAGACTTGTTACTATTTATTCTTTTGTTTAAAAAAATACTCAAAATGTTGTAAGCAAAGCCGAACTCGTGTTTTCATATTTTCAAAAACATTCACTAAACATTGGGGTGGAATAACTTGACAAACTTCTGTAATTGCAGAATGTAATTGTATTCGTCGAAAAAGCGGGCCTCTTTTATGACTAATAATTTTAAGTAACATGAGAAACTGACTTCAGTAATTATTGCGAGTTTATTAGCAGGTAACTGCAGGAGTGTACTCAAAATTTAGAAAGTTGATAAGCACGGTGACTTTTCCGGATAAAACGATTCATTTTCAGTAGCTCCAATTAAAATAAACATAGATATATGCGGCTCGTGAATTTTTATGGAGGAAAAATGCTAAAAAAAATGTGTTTTCGAAAAAGTCGTAGATAGAAAAGTTGTTGCTTTGGATGAGTTCTACCACTGGTTTCACTTCTATTGCACTTATTTCTGAAACACCCTGTATAAAGAAAAAATGACTGTTCCTCTGAATCACCCGGTAGAATAATGATAGCACTGCCCAAGTGTTTTTCCTAATGTCTCAATGTTCGCAAACACGAACTCTCGCTATTAATCCGACGCGGTAGTTGTTCTTGACACGAGCCGTGAAGGCATTGTCTGTCTTGAGTCTTGATGAACATGATTGAGAAATCGTAGCAAAATTTATACCACGCGTTCACGATATCCGTAATTATGATTCCGAAACAAGCTAAATATAACGAACTAACAAAGAGAAAATTGCTTCAGTTGTACAATTTCTTGCATTTTTTTGACGTGTCTGTAGCTTAACAAACAGTCTGCTCTCCCACTCGCTCCACCATTGAGCTTAACTACGTCTCCATTCGAATGATTTATTGATCATGTTTTTTAGCATCTTATTAGGTATTAAATTTGAATTCGGTAGTCTGAAGTTGGAAAATTAGAATGCGCAGCAAATACTTTAAGGCATGTGTAAAACATGGCTTTTACTTGCATATTCGCATTAAACATTAAACAGAAAATGTTATTCCTTGAAACAAATAGGCACGAGTTACAAAAACTTGCGTTCACAAACGTGCATTAGTTTGCGAGATATGTAAGGATTGTTGAAAATTGATGAACACAGCGCACGTCAATGAAACGGACATTGAGACCGAACAAAGCCTGCCGTTTTTTTAAATGTTGTGATCGACGAGCTCCCTCGGATATTAAAGTAATACATGGTCGAAATTTTTGTTTGGAGATCCCGGAAATAGTAGTAAATAAAATTTATTTTTGTTGCTCATGTAGACAAATAGTATCTTTGCAACCTTGGTTACGGTTGCAAAGTAACCGTTTGCCCATTTATTAATTTGGGTGCGCAAATTCAGATAAATAAACTACTGAAAACTGAATTTGCCCCTGGAGTCCAATTTTATATTGGGATTTATTCCGCATTCGCAATAAAAAGTAGTATGTCCAACTCGTGCGGCGTTGTCGATTGCCCCCTCAAGCGAATGAGTTCAACTTCGGTTTCGTGGGCAATCGACAACTTGCCGCACTAGTTCCACAATATACTATTAATAATTTCAGTTCACAAAATGAGTCTTTACGATACTAGTCCGGTAAAAGTTTTACCGTATTCAAACAAAATAAATAAACTGAATACTTATTTATTATTAACAAAGTAAACACTAATCTCATAAATCTACGCATTTATAGTAACATTAATCTGTGTTGCCACTAAATTTAAAATTCGAAGGAAGACCGTCATGAACCAGGGAAGTCGTAGAAACAACCTCTTTTGGCCTTGTATCATACAAGCTATCTTCTTTTCTCTTTCAATGGAATCCTTAACGAATTTTTCCGCAGCTAGAGAGCTCTTCCAACCTCCGTGTGGTTTGAATAGCAGCATTTGCTAGTAGCGTGGCCGATGTATGACGAAAAGTATGCCCGGCGTACATCTCAGGATTTGCTAAACTTAAATATTGGGCAATTTTCTTCGGAACCCCTCCGTTAGTATGAATCTCAACTGTTCCGTTACGGTATCCTGTATGTATCCTTGGTCGCAAGCCAACATATCTTCGAAACAGCTCCAGAACATTTACATTTTCCATTTCATCGATAAGTTGAGTTGAGGTTGCGAAGTTGCCGTCTAAGAAAATTTGTTTTTCCGTGGATCATTCAAATTGGTGCCTCGCGCTTCGCGCTCGACCCCTTAAAGAAACATACATACTCCAAGAAGATCATATTTTCTTCTTGTCGAAATGTCGACAGGACAATTTGAGTAAAAATTTGTTTTTCCGTGTATCATTGAAATTGTTTTTGGATATTTTACTGTTCAATATTTTGTAGTTTCGATGATTTGTACTTTCAATAATTTGTATTTTCGATACTTTGTTCTTTTGGATATTTTGTTTTTCGACAAACTGTGTTCCATATTTTGTATTCGATGATATTTCCGCCTCCAGTTTTTCTTGCCTGAATTTGAGGTGCGAAGAACGGGAAATTGTTAATAAATATAATTAATATGCTGATAGGTAAATTCGTTTTTTCGGTAATTGAATTAAGTGGGTAACTACCGCTTGGGGTTTATTGTGTTGTTTGTCATGACTTTTACCATTTTTGTATTTGTACAAAGGGAGGGTTTTAATTTACGGGAATTAATTGAAGGAGATAAATAAACGTTTGTGCATAGCTGCATAGTTTTGTTGACTGAAGTTTAGTTGTTTGAAATTTAATAATTGTGTCAATAACCGTCGGAGGACTATTATTATGGCAACAGGCACTGTCATAATACGAACTGTCTTTGTCAGTGCTCGCGATTCAGTTATTTTTTATTGTTGGTGGAATTGTGTCAACATCCCGTGCCACATATTTTCCGAAAATTATTTTCAATAGCCGAGTAGAGTTAAAGGAGTGACACACGATCAAAATCACCCTGTAGTGGCATATTATACTTTTATAAAAATTTGAACATCTCCAAGTCAATATATTTTATCAATTGCAAAATATACTCAGTGACATTAGAAGTGTGTGTGTCGGGTGTGGACTGAAGAATGTAAAGGAACACGAAACAGACCGACAGGTTAACCGAGGCGTACCACAGAGCGCCAAGATAGGCGCCTCAGACAACTAGCTCTGTGAGACCGTTTTGCTACTACGCGTCACCTCGGTGACCAATGATTTTTAGAAGGAGGTCGACTTGTTACTATGCAAACATTATATCGCCGCATTCGAGTTCTCGGACTTTTTTTATACCGTCTACAATTAGTGCTTCATTTGACTGCAGAACACCGTCGCCAATGTGTGGACTGGTGCTTGGGAAGCAGAATGGCATAATGTCTTATTCAGCGCGGAATCGCGATTCTGGCTGTCGGAGGGTAAGACGCCGCCGTGGAGAGCGCCGTGATATTGGATTTGATGTTGAGAGGCATGTGCACAGGACTGTTGGAGTAATGGTTTGGGTATGACGGCCGCGCGTTATGTTGATGACATCCTACGAACCACTTTATTGCTTTATCTAGATGGCCGTCTACACGTCCTTTTTCAGTAAAACAACGCACGTCCACATATTGCCCGTCGAACTATGGAGTCCCTCCAAGCAGTTGGGGTTAATGTTTTGCCGTGGGCACCCCGTTCGTCGGATTTAAATCCGATAGAAGATAATGGGGAGAGAACTGTCCACTTTGCACCATCCTCCGCAGACTCTGGCACGGTTAATCCACGAAGCTCAAGTTGCTTGGAACTAAGTGCCACAAGCAGACATCGACCATCTCATTATGTCGATGCCTAGACGTGTACAGGAGTGTATTTAGCTACGGGGTCGCCAAACACAATTATATGTTATTAAAACTTTTTGACCTAAGCTTAACACATTGCTAAAAAATCACGTTCAAAAAATTATTCCTTCTGGGTGTTCAAGTAAAAAGACATTTTCTTGCACAAATTACATTTTCCGGAAAAACGTGTGAAGTCATTTCAGTAGTGATTTCTACGGTTATTACTAACTGGCTTACAAAGACATTTTACCAATTGATTCCGCAACCGCTCGCCTGGCGGCTGGTCGTTATTCGAACAAAAGTAATGGAAATTCTACAAATAGTTCTTTGTGTAGACAATAATAAACAGAATCTCAAAATTAAACTAGCGCAAAAAATTATACCAAAAAACATTACAATGTGCTCGAAAGTTTTTACTTCTTGTAAGCGCATTCGAGATGATGTGTCATCGGTATGTTACGCCTTTAATGAAAGCCTCGGACTGTCGTAGTTTTAAAGCTTTCTATTCGTTTTTATGGAGCTCCATTATCCACTTCTTGAATTTTTTCTTCTGGGGGCTTTTGGGAATCGGAACGACTGGTTCTGCTCAAATAAAACCCTCTTCAGAGTCCATTCTTACCAACAGATTATTTCTTTCGTTACTCTTATGGTCTAGTATCCAGCAAAGCACAATTTTTTTGTTGCGCCTAGCTAGTCCCTGTAACGAGTTATTGCATAAGCAAAGCCCTAAGGGATGCATCCAGTAGCGCAGTGCAAAATGGCAAAATCGAGAACAACTCCCTTTGAAAGACATTGGAGTATTTTCATAGTAAAGACGAGACAGAGAATTCTACCCTATACTGGAGACCGAACTATCTGCATAACAGCTGGATCACCCCTAGGTTCAAGGCCATTGTCTGTTCCGTCCACTGATCCCGTGGAGGAATTACCACTTCGTACGATTCCTCATTCACAACCACAGGAATCATGCCGTCATCTCTTATGGGAAAGATGGGATCGGTGTCATCACCTTTTGGGCGATGGTCCCGTGGCCTGTTTTCTTTGCTTTGAAAACCCGAAGCCGTTGTCTCCGTCACCGCAAGATACAGAAGGCTTTTAGCCCAGAGTTTAGATGCAGATTCCCACCAAACGATGGAACCATACAGAATCATAGGCCCTACGCCACATGAATATAGCCAATGCATTGTTTTAGGGGGTAATCTCCACGATTTACTTGCAGCTGCTCTGCACGCCCAAGAAGTGGCAGTCGTTTTCTGCAGCTTGTTCTTCATTGGGTTCTCCAGGTAAGTCTAGAATCGTGGTGGATGCCCAGATACTTGACCTCTGATTAAACTTGTAATGACGTTCCAGAGAGAGTCGGTGCTCCATACGAGCGCCATCTCTTTGATTTGAACAAGGATAGCTACCCTACCCCACCTTGAGGGCAACCCTGTGTGACTTTCGCACTGATTGCTCTGTTCCTGAGAATTTTCTCAACGAATATTTTCATAGTTTTTAATATAAACGGGGTAATTATAATTGGTCTGAAACTCTTCGCCCCAGGCGGCCCTCAGAGAGTCCAGTTTGGCAGTGCTTATCGTCTCACAGTAGTTCCCCCGGCTCTCTCTTTTTCTACAACGAATCGCGGTTTTCACATCCCCCTGTGCCCTCCACATGTTAGAAAATGTTACAACTTTAGCCCTAATTCTGAGCTTTCTTGCTTTTGTTTTTAGTTCGGTGAGGTGGAAATTCCACCGCGAGATACGAGGGCTACGTAAAGCCAGAGAGCTTTTTCGTTTCCTTGATGAGACTGTCCTTGCGAGGGCCACTGAATATAGAGGCCAATTTATGGCTCTCACCTCACCAAGGAATCCTTATTTCTTCTGATACTGAAGCGAATGTAAGTATCTATGATTCGACACATTTTAGGAGAAACTGAATAGAGCTCAAGGTGATATCGATAACCTCTTTACTCACTTTCGTGACAAAAGTAGGTTCGTTTCCTTTGTTTAGTAAACCGGTAGATTTAAGATAATTTAGAACGGCTTCCCCTCGTGTGTTCATGTCGCATTCGGTTGCCCTTCTGGGGGTGCTCATTCTAAACTCACGATTTGGTCTCAGAGGTTCCTGGCAAATTGTTCCCCTGTACTTAGTGATATCAATCTGGGTTGGCAGCTATGCAGTTATCATCTGTGAAGAGACTGTCGAAAGCCCACAGAATACAGGAACATTAATTTATTCAAAAGTTATTTTTTCATTTGAACCTTCTAAAAAAAGTTATTTATAGCAACAAGCGCTTGCCCATTTATTTCTACATTTCTTTGTCCATCTTGGTGCCACGAGAAAGGGAGAAATGACCTCCACATGCCACAGTGGGAGGATTTAATTACCACCGGAGGACCCCAGGTATCGGAAGCTCACCGTTAGCGACTCACTACGCTGGGTCAGGCATCTCCTCACCAACGGTACTAAAGGAATCGACATAGGCTCTTTCTTTTTTATCAAGGACGATGACTGACATAGTAAACGTCCATTTTCATAGGAACATGTTGGTATAATAATGCCGCAAAAAAGGCGTGTGTAATAAGTTTGACGTGTCTGTCGGTGTATCTGTGTGTCTGTCTGTGGCATCGCAGCTCCCAAACGAATGGACCGATTTTGATGCTTTTTTTTTGTTTGAAAGCTGACGTGATCGAGATGGTTCTCAGCTATAATTTATGAAGATCTGTTAAGGCGTTTGATGGTCATCAGCTCAGTTTACTTACTAACTTTCACAGATCCGATTGATTTGAAATTTGGTTTACTGTTACTTCGGTGGTATTTCCAAGACATGCTAATCTTGAGTTGATGCTGTAACAGGATTTTCAATTCCTCAGAAACTTACAGCAGATATAGCGTGTTCGGGCCTATAAGAATAGTCTCAATGAGATGGTGTTAGATAGATGACGATCGAGGCCACGTGGTAACCTTGATAATTTTGCTAAGACATACATATTGACCTAGTGCAACATCTGTCCTTATACCGCCTAACTTATTTATGTTGGAATAAAATTTAATAGTTACGGTAATGCGTTTCGTAAGCTTTGCAGTGCAGCTAAAGCAGATTTAAGAGTTCAGCTAAAATAATAACACTAAATACTTTATCACAGCGATCGAAAATTAATTCTACGAAATAATCACTTATAATATGATAAGTATTCAAAGTTATGTCGACAATTTGTAAGATGTCCCGAATTGCAAATTATTGCTTAATTGTTTGCTGTAATAATCATGAGTGGAACCATCTTAGAAATTGTCGACTCAACTTTGACTCCGAATCGTATTCGGAGTACTATTCTGTGAACTAAACTATTTTTCTTTCTATTTTTCAATTTGTACCTACTAGTACAATTTTATTATCGCCGCAATTGATTTTGATTGGCAAAAATTTTGAAATTCTACGGCTGTTATTGGTCGAATGTCACAGTTTGACAGGTGAACTGAATAGTCATCTAAACATAAACGAATTACTAATCATCTAACCAAAAAAACTTAGTCTTCTTTATAATCCATCTCCACCAAACAACAGTATTTACAAACAAAATATTAAAGAAAAGAAAAGAACTCCGAATAATAAATGAATTCAGATTGAAACTCAAAACGTGTGTTGTTGCACTACCAAAATCTTTAATAGGAGTAATATTTAAGAAAATGTATTTTAAGTAGTTATCTATTAGAATTAGCGCGTCGTCGCGACGGGGGACCGCTAAGTAAATAAAATAAAACCTGAGTACAATAAAAACAAGATTGATAATGATAAAGTATGGACTATACAAGGATCTACTTTATGTAAGCAACAAAACAACAATATCCAATCGTTTAGTTTTCAGTCTTGATTAATTTACTCTGAAAAATTCGCAAGATAGACATAACCGTCAACGACGTCTGCTGTCACGTGTCTGCCCGTTCGGGTCGCCGCACTCTGTGACGTCCCCGCTCCTCGTGCCGCATACCACGCATCACGCGCGGTTCTCTTATAGAAGTGGTACAATATCGAAACACTGCAGGAACTTAGTAGATCTTGTAAGATAAATTGATGTACAAAACTAAGTTCATAATCAAAATATTAAGTACTTTTAATGAATTTAAAAGGCCAAACAATTTTTTTTTGAGTCGGGGTTGCTTAAAATTTTCAATTTTATTAACTGGGTTGAAATTGTTAATTGTTAATACAATAAAACCGGTTTAATGTTGATGAGAAATACTAGTTTGCCAATTGCTGGCGTGGTAATGATGAAGTGATTATTCTTTACGACCTTAAATAATGAAACGTCATGATAATGAGGGAAATTTTATCTGTGTATTTGGGTTATTGGAATTAATGCAAAAATTAAAAACAGAACATTAAATATAAAAAATTACAATTGACTTCCGCTTTGACCTTGAAATTTGATACTTTCCAATTCTAGCAATTTGCTACAAATTAGCGCGGCGCATGCGAATTTCTCCAACTTCAATGAACTACCCAACATTGCATAATATTAGAGCATTTGGTGAGATTAGGGTAATCTTATTTGTCTAATGAGTTGAGTGCTGCAAATGCCACTGAAATGTCATTGGAGTAAAATTAACTAATATCTATTACCGTATGATCGAATATAGGTAATATCGGCTGTAATATTAATAAATTAATAATATTATTAAAACTAAATTATAATATATTTATTGGAAAAATATTTATGTCGATACTCTAACATACACACTACGGGGTGAAATTGAAATACAGAGTGAACATAAAGTTCCGCACAAAAATCATAATTTAGTTATCTAATGTTCTTGCGAAAAACGCTCGAACAGGTCGATTTCTGTTTTCAAATTTCCATTTTTTGACATAAAAATTTTGATGATGACGTTATCTGTTTTTGAACTATGACACCGTCGTCAATTTTTTTTAATGGCAACCCCCAACTTTTTTTGGGTTTTAGATGCACTTTTCAATTCTCTATTCAACAAGAGTAAAAAAGTGCTTGCATAACTTTTTTTTTTTTGAAAAAATTACAAATTTTACTTCAAAAAATTAAATTTTTATTCCTTGAAAAAGTACTATTTCACTAGGAATTCGTGGTGTAATGGAGCAGATTAATCCCGAAGTTATTGAACGAAGTGTTAAAACACGTCTGGGAATGTGTCAAATAGTTGGCGGGTGTCAATTTGAGCACTTGCGTTAAATTTTATTAAATGTTTATTTTTCAATTTTTTTCAAGAAATAAAATTTTTATTTTTGATATAAAACGAATTTTTTCAAAAAAAAAGTTATGCAAAGAGGCCATTTTTTACGCTTGTTGAATAGAGAATTGAAAAGTGTATTTAAAAATAAAAGTAAAAATTTTGCGTTGCCATATAAAAAAAATGATGACGGTGTCATAGTTCAAAAACAGATGACGTCATCAATAAAAATTTTGTGTCAAAAGATGGCAATTTAACAAAAATCGACACGTTCGAGCGTTTTTAGCAAGAATATTACATAACGACATTATGAATTTTGTGCGGAACTTTATATTCACTCTGTACACATATGTAAAAATGTTAAGGTCGTACAACGGATCTGTGAAAATTTGAGTCAAAAATTTTAATAGGACATAAACTCTTTAAACCAGCCTAGATGTGGCGCTCATGAAGCAATTTTAAAAGTTGACATGACGCAAAAACTGGTCGAGCTCGACCGCTCAAGCTTGACATTGAACTTGTTGTACGCAAACAATAATATGCCAGATTTACAGTAAAACGGTTTATTAGTCAGGACATCTTTTGATTCTCCGAAGTTTTTGTGTATTATTTATGAACTAAAGATATGTCGCAAGAAAATTCTTGTTTCCAAGGCAGTGACGTGCTCCCATTTTATAGCCAAACTTTAAAGAATTTTATCTCGATACAGGGACGCAGTGAAAAACCCAAACCAAGGGGTTGCACTCTACTCATCCCACAAGGTGTCACCAGATGTTTTTAAATATATGTATTTAGATTTCACCCTGTACTTGGACCGTATCTGTAGTTCCCGATCTACCTACAAATATTTAAAAAACATATTGGGGACGGTGTCGCCGGCCCTAAGTTGACATTCCGTCTATGGCGACGTCGAGAGGGCTGCAGGGGTGATTGGCCTCGAAAGGGAGTAAGTTATTGAAATAAAATACACGCAGGTGCTTTAGCCTCGTTGCCGAAATAAATCTGATCTCCCCTGAAACCTCCGGAAATTCTAACGGTCGGTCTTAGGTAGCCAACTTTCGAAAGGTATATGGCCGCTAGACTGGCACCTTATGACTGGACCGATGCTGACGTCAAACTCTCACTAATTAATTAATTTCGCGGAATGGGACCATGCGACGTGTAACAGTGTGACATCTAGATTTTTTTTTATCAAATTATACTGACTATTGCTTAAATGTGTCTATGGGATTTCCGTAACATTCTCATTTACTTTTGCATATTCACAACAAAATTCAATTGTCGCTGCTGAACCTGGGGGTCTACCACTGACATCGATGAGTGAGTGACATGGTATAGTTGGTTGTCTACATTACAGCGCTGACTTGTCACCATCCCTGATGAGAAAATTCATTGCAGTTTTTCACAATTTTTTTAAAAGTGCTATTATTGGAGGAGTGTCAGACCAATTAAATGGTGTAATTGGACCACAGAAATAATGAAAAGTGTGGTGAAAGGTTGTTTTACAATAACTTCGGCTTAATATGAACATTTTATTTCTTAAATCTTTATATACACATAGCAGCGTTCAAGAATGAAAAATAAAATAGCGGAGAAATAAAACGTACAATGCTGGGTACTAATTAATGTTAAAATACGGTAAAAATGCAATTAATCCAATACACACTACCACATAAACAGTAAACAGACATAACCTCACTCTTAACGACCCCAAGGCGGGGAATAAACACTAAATCAAATATTTATTTCTTTTTTTAACTCAATATTAGAGGTTTAGTGTATTTAGAACTTTATTTGAGTTTATTACAATAATGTACGAACTACGGTAATGTAGACAACCAACTATACCATGTCACTCACTCATCGATGTCACTGGTCATTTAGGTGGATCTTTATTTCTCGCAACATTCACTATTGGTTCAAATAAACGATAAAATGACTAAATTTCCAGCTTCTCTGAGTTTGTTATTGGAAGTAATAGTCAATTCACCAACAGCTGCACTCTCATTACTCCATATTTTACGTTGGTGAGATCCAAATTAGATTGCGGAAGTATCGTGGGCGCTATACCAGCTGGATTGGAGTATTTCGAGGGTGACTTGAATTTCTGGATTTTAAATTGGATGGCGTTTACATAGCTAAATA
Organism: Diaperis boleti; assembly: GCA_963583935.1. NCBI lineage: Eukaryota > Metazoa > Arthropoda > Insecta > Coleoptera > Tenebrionidae > Diaperis > Diaperis boleti. Next base: position 50,971,896 of record OY757249.1, on the reverse strand, counting down.
TTTCTCGACAAAGAGTTGAAACGTGGGCGTAACAGAGCTTCTTAAGAATTCATTAATTTGTTTGTCTTTTTTACGCCTGTCGAGTTATTACTTAACTTATTTAACCGCAAACGCTTGCTTTTGTATTTTAATGGCACAACACGGATGCCTAATTTATATTGTTTCGTTTTCTCCCATTCTATCTTGGACCTGCATTTGAAAAGGGCCGACATTCCGTCTCAAAAGTAAATTGTTAAAGAAGCATTTTTAATTTGTTTTGGTAACTGAATCTTCAATAAGTCGTTTAATAATAGAAATGAAGTTTTTTGGGAATAGTGCATTGAACCAAATTATTTGTAAAACATGGAATAGAAAAAGATTGTTTATATTGGCTCTATTAAAATTCGACCAGCTATTTGTAATACATATACAGTATAGAATTATTGACTCAGTTAATGAAATGTATATCAAAGTAGATAAACACAAATTGAAAACGCTGGTTAGAGCAAGCTTTGAAATTGCGTTTTTGTTTTATTTTATACAGTGTAGAGCTTGACTGATTAACAACTGTCCATGACCTCAAAATTTCAGAAAAGCTGCAATATTATTATAATTAATATTATGCATCTTAAAGAAGTGTTGACAAGTGTTTTAGGGTATTAGTTAGCGGTTTTATATAGACCGACATGATTTGGGAGTTTGGGCTGCAATGTTCTGCAGGTATCTGCAGGATTCCTATAACGGTTTTTGACAGAAGCATGTTGTATTCACCAATATTAACTTAAGAAGATTTTTGTGCGTTAGTTGGTAAAAAATTAAAGTGCATTCAGACCTTTGTGTGTGATGTTACATTGTCATATTTTTAGATATCAGACACTTTGTGATTTGGTTTTACACCTTTATTTCTTTAAAATGAAATTGACAGTCTGTAACCAAATTTCTACAAATGTTTATTCAGAATTTTACAAACCCTTAGAAGGACACAAAACAGTTACAGCAAATTAATGGCGAAAATGTTTTCGATGTTTCTTGCAGAGTCGTGCTCTTTTTCTGATCCCATTGAAAACAGTTTGCAAAAAAACTTTAATTTCATATTCTTTGTTGCATCGGCTATAGGTGCTTTGTACCTACATGAAATCTTTAATATGTGACCAAAGGAAGAAATCACTGGGGAACACAGGCTCCAACAGAAAGGCCAGTCTATTCTCGTTACATAGAAAAATGTGATTAGCATACAAAAAATATTTTAAATAATTTTTATTTACCTGTACGACGTGTCTTGCTCATTGGGTTTATAATAGGTATACAGAGTGAACATAAAGTTCCGCACAAAATTCATAATTTAGTTATGTTATGTTCCTGCGAAAAACGCTCGAACAGGTCGATTTTTGTTTTCAAATTGCCATCTTTTGACGTAAAAATTTTGATGATGACGTTGTTTTTGAACTATGACACCGTCGTCAATTTTTTTAAATGGCAACCCCCAACTTTTTTTTGGGTTTTAGATGCACTTTTCAATTCTCTACTCAACAAGAGTAAAAAAGTAATACCTTGTATAATATATAACTTTTTTTTTGAAAAAATTACAAATTTTACTTCAAAAAATTAAATTTTTATTCCTTCAAAAAGTACTACATATTTCACTACGAATTCGTGGTGAAATGGCGGAGATTAATCCCGAAGTGATGGAACGAAGTGTTCAAAGCGTTAAAACACGTCTGGGAATGTGTCAAATAGTTGGCGGGGGCACTTGCGTGAAATTTTATTAAATGGTTTTTCATTTTTCGTTATTTGGCTTCCAAATTTATTGTTATTTTTCAATTTTTTTCAAGAATTAAAAATTTTATTTTTGATGTAAAACGAATCTTAAAAAAAAAAGTTATGCAAAGTGGCCATTTTTTAAGCTTGTTGAATAGAGAATTGAAAAGTGTATTTAAAACCCAAAAAAAATTGGGGGTTGCCATGTAAAAAAATTGATGACGGTGTCATAGTTCAAAAACAGATGACGTCATCAATAAAAATCTTATGTCAAAAGATGGCAATTTAAAAACAAAAATCGCCCTGTTCGAGCGTTTTTTTCAAAAACAGTACATAACTAAATTATGAATTTTGTGCGGAATTTTATGTTCACTCTGTATATTTACAACAAGTGTTGAAAGCGTTCTCCATGTTCTTGTACACAAAGTTGTGCTCTTTGTCTGACCCCATTAAGAACATTCTACAAAAGTTTCATTCCGCACATCTCTAGAATACAACATAACTTCTATGTTATGTAAACAACGTAGCTGAGGGGGTGATCATTGACTATGTACTGACTGTTTTCTCATTTAACCGTTACGTAATATATGGAAATATATATTTTATCACAACATGTTGGTGATCGAGCTATTAATTCAGGGAGTAGTTTCCTCTCTTCTGGTTCAATATCCATAGGTTCACTGAATAACGTACTGTCTACTGATGTTGACACTCCAGTTTTACTTGTTACTTTGCCATATTTCAGATTTCCATATTTCACTCTTTAATGCGCAAATCTGAAAAGTACGGTTAGGTAGAAGTTTTTAACTCTTGCATTTCAGAAGCAAAAGACAAACCTTTTGTTTTGCAGCTGTTAGTGGATCAGGGTGCGCATCACTAGGTCGACGTTAAGAAAATGTATCGGAAAATCTTTGTTAAAGAAGCACATAGAAAAACAGTAATTTATTTCGGATCCGAACTTTTAATACAATTTGCAATCATTGCTACTCTATTCACTAAACACTATTGAAACACTCCAGACCCTCTTCACCTAAACAGCACCACTTCATCAGTTATCAAGTGATATGTCATTATCTCTGTGTGATCTACGTGTATAGTCGTCTCATTGATTCAGACCCCCAATTCATACGTTGAAGTCAGCTTCAATTCGACAGGAACATTTTTAAATTACGGGATTTCTGGTCGCGTAGAGACATCAAAAGGGGGATTGGAAAATAAAGTAGCGGGCGATAAAAATACAAATGTGCTTGTACCTATCGGTGGTTTGATTGAAGTTTTGCGTTCGAATAAAAATTGATGTTGTATAATGTATAATGGAAAATTCTGTGATAGATCGTAAAGAAATGTTCTTTTGATTAGAAAGCTGAGTTTAAATGTTAGGTTCTTTTAATAAACAAAACTTTAGTTCAATAATCATAGAAAGCCCGTAAACATCGATCTACAAACACCACTTGTTAAATCATTTTTACAGAATCTTTCATAAATTCCTTGATATTTCTAGTTTCGTGTTTTTTTCATTTGTATTAGTACGCCGTAGAATAATTTCTTGTTGTATTAAAAGTTGTCTTCCATTTCACTACCGAAATCTTCCCAATAATTCTGTTTTTGATCTTTTACAATATTTTTCAATACTTCAGTCCTTGCCGTTTTATATTTTTCAGTCTTCACGTTTCTTTCTCCTTAAATAATGCCTCAACCTACTTTTATTTTCCTGCTTTGTTTCTGCTTTATGATTTTCAATTGAAAGCAAAAGTGGTTTTTGTCCATGTTTACAATAGTTTGTATCGTAAGTAGTAAGATTTTTGACCAAAATAAATCCAGCGACTATCAAAATGTTCTGAGTGCATCGCTGGTTGCCATTAATTTTAAACGTTTTTTTAATACCGTCACAACTATGTTTAGGGGCCATATAATTTGAGGTTTAAATATCTACTATACTTCGTGAATCACCCTGTATATTAATATGTTTCATATAGTAAAAAGGAAGTTTAATGAAAGCTTAGGTACTGTAAACCATCAATTCTAAAATTGATTTTGGTCCCATTAATCTAAATGATTTACTGGTGACCAGACTATCCAAGAATTTTCTAATCTACCCATAACAAAAGCACAATATGGAATCCTATTCAATTCCAATACATTAATCTCATTTTGTCAGATTCAACCGAGAAGTCTTTCGCTTGGAATTTTTTCTTAATAGTGCATCAATCATTATTGGAAATGCCTTCGAGATTTATGCTGCCGGTTATCGTGGCCGTTATGAGAAATATATTTAAATAACCGTTATAATAAAAAAGTCGAAAAGAGTATCGATTGTATTTACCCTAGAAAAAAAATCAGAAGTTGCGGAAAAAAGTTTAATTACATTTTCTCAGAGTTATGAAAAATTGTACTTTATTATATCGAGCGATCAAGATAATTTGTAATCCAGTCATCCATGAATCCGAAAACGTATGTCGTGCACTTATAAATGTCAAATAATGTGTCAATTGAAAGATAAAATGGTGCAAATTCTCAAACAGGATTTTATTGTCAAAAATACAAACAAGGGAAAAAGCCGATATTTTCAATTGTTTTCAAATCGATTTTGTTAGGGTTAGTTTTTTTTTTCTAAATTGCAGAAAATTACAGGAATAGGTTAATCCCATTTTTCTCCATTACCCTCTAAATTTGTTGCAGGTATATCCATGGCACTCTGTATATTTGTATATGAAATTATAACGGTGATTCTATTCGAACAGTGATTATTAATGTCCTGTACTGTTTACTCTCACTGGTCATACCATAACATTGTGTTCATAAAATTTTTATATTAATACGATCCTCACGAACATATTTCATCACTTTTTCTGTGTAATATATTTCACACTCATACTTGTTCTTTTAAATGCGCAAATCTGAAAAGTACGGTTAGGTAAGTAAATTTTTTCTATGATGACACCGTTTCACCCACCGGTCAGTTTTGGCAGGACTCACGCATCTTCTGATATGTTGGGACCGTCTTAAATTTATGTTATCGTACCAATTCGGACTTGCAAACAAGGTTTAGGAAACGGCAAAAAGTAAAACGTATTTTCCCTGCTGTAGCGACTGTCACTGCAACGTCCATAACAGCAGTGCTTTGTAGCACCTTTCCGCGTCTTTTGATCACTTACCAGCTTGCTAGTTGCAATATTTAACTCGAATTACAACGAAACAACTTTCATTGACAAAGCAACAACGTTTCAAATATAAATTTCAATAACAATTTGTTCGAATTTAGTGCTGCTTATACACTGTTATAAAAATGCCCAGCCTCCTCTAACCATGTTTATTTTTGAACTCTCGTCACATAATTATCGGAGAAGGTATTTTCAACTTAAATAATACGTATGGGCAGACGAAAATCCGCATGTTATTTATTAGTCCCCACAATTTTCAATAGTATTGGATGTTGAAGTAAACACGTTTAGTAGGTCAGTTTTCAGATTTTTTCTTTATTTACGCCGAGAGGTTTAAATTCATTCCGAGTTTTTTGTCGTGTGTCGTTATCACCGCTCATGGGTTCAGTGGCGAGTACTGAAATTAACGTCAAAAGAAAGAAATAGAAAAATTCTTGACACTGATGAGTTCTACTACTGGTTAAAATTATTGTAGTTATTTCTAGGAATCTCACTGGTAAATAGATTCAGGTAACCTATTATCACGTCATGATAATTGTAGGAAATTTACAAAAAGTACTAGTGTTTTGAATTTATCCAGTGCATAATATTCACTATTTGTTTTAGTGGGCCGACAGTTCGGGATCAGGCACGCAGTTCCATTACTTGCACAGAATTAAATCGGTTCCAACAGTTCACAACCACCTTCAATCAAGCCAGAAAACGACGAAGACATGTGCAGTTTAAACAACAAGACCTTTTGTGTAAGTGTCAAAGTATCCGACCGTCATTAAAGATTTAAGCGTTGAAGAAGCCCAAATAATCTGTAGCTGGTTATCCGCATTCAATTATATTTACAATGAACGAAAATCAAATTAATTTAATTGGGTTAGTAGACCCCCTCCGGAAAAAGCATTTTCTGGCGGAACGTAAAATTGAGACCCTCTCGACCGTACTGTTGTCGTTTCCTCTTCAGATTAATTAATGTAGACTAAAAAAAAAAAAATAAGACTGGAGGTTTGTACGTTTGAGTTAAAAATAAACCAAGGATAAAAGTCTTGTTTAATGCTTCGACAAATGTTTACCAACGTTCTGTATCCACAAACGTCCTACAGTTGATTGTAAATTAGATAGTTATTATTAGCATTGTTACCACCTTTATTCAAAGACAAAAAACTTTGGAAGTGTGAAAATGTTCTGTGATCTATTCTTTTATTGTGTCCCAGTAAAAGCATCACTTGGTATTTTTGTATTTACACATCTTCTCATTCAGTAGTGTTAAGAACTTTCTTTATTGTAATATGTATTCTGTAAGATTATTGAAAAGCAAGATACGCTTTGCAGTTCCAACTTCCTCGTCGTCATCGACGATAAAGTTTGTAAATTTACCCCATTCTTGCTATACTCATTGTACTTAACCATCTTCGTTTGATGTTCTGTCTGTGATTTTTTTCTTAAGTGTAATTGTATTTTTTTTATTAATAAACGGAACGTGTATTTTTTCCCACTGAATGATTGTATTTCATGTCGTCCTTTGTTCCTATTTTTATTACTGTTTGTTTAGACAAGACTGTAGGAAATACGTATTTTTTGTTTAGCAGAAGGACATCCTCGTCATTCCGACCTGCACGAGATTCCTTGCTGGTCGGATGTTTGAATCGCTACCAATACCAAGAGTCATATTATGTACCCTGAGGAACAGCTATTCCAAGATGACTTCCAGATAGGTTCTGCCGGATTTCGGCAGGCGGGAGTGATCTTGAGATCAGAGACGAACGAAGCCTTGACGCCTCACAGGCACCTGTAGCAGATACGAGAAACATTTCTGTTTCGCGAACAAAAAACGGAGTTAGTGGTGATATGCAATTTGATAAAAAAAAAACTAGTTGACAGTCCTCCGTCTCACGTCTCTTTTTGACCTTTGTCCTGTGTACGTGCACAGAAATTAAATGATTCGAGATACGAATTGCTCTCTCACCCGCCACATTCTCCGGATTTAGCTCCTAATGACCATTTCCTATTTCCAAACTTTTAATTCAGTTTTGCTTGTTTCCCGACACCACGGCGACGAAATAAAATAGTTTCTGGCATCGTATCGGAACCGTTCTTGCACCTCCACGACCAATGAGTTATTGCGCTCTTGGTGCCAACCTCCGGAGCCCTCTCCTCTGCCCAGCGCCGCCGCCGGTTATTGGCCGAAATCGGTGCTTGATCCTGATATAAACATCAAACCAGTTGACATAGAAGTGAGAAAATGGTCGCGTATATAAAATTCCGGTTAATTTGGATGCGCACTCGTCGAAGCGTGATCTCTATCCCCTCCAGATCTCTGGCTCAGACCTAGTCCTCCGGCAAACCGGGAAAGAAGAAGAGGAGAAAAGAGAGGAACCGACCCTAAGGAAAAGAAGGCAAAGAACCACCCGTTTTTCTTCCCCCTCCCCGTATGCGTATTGAGTTGGTGTAATTAATAAAGCCGAGTCACAGAACAGTCACCGGAGAGAAAGACGAGACGTGTAAATAGTTGTACATTATTGTAAATAAAGACCAGAAGGCCGACCCCGTACCTGTTTGATTCCCTTCCGCCAAAATTGACAGCTGACCCGTGGTGCGCCGTACTCCGGTTTAGCTACGCGCGGTCACGTGGAGCATACCGCGTAAAAAAATGGCGCTCGAGGCAACCCGACCGGCACAAGTGTCACAGAGCTCAAAGGAGACCACGTTGAAAATTACGACGTTTTTCGTCGATAGACTTTATTAAAGGGTTATTAAAGAAGTCACAAACTCTTATTGACCCACCCTTGTATCAGAGAAAAAATAGAAAACAACCTTTGGCAGGTTAGTAATAATGACAAAAAAAAGAAGAGAAAAACTTTTCCGAGAAGAGTGATATGGACGAGATAGCGAGCCACAACCAGCAACCAAGAAAAAATTGTAAAACCTCCACCACTCAATGCGTTCTTTATAGATCTTGAGTGAGCTGTTGATACAACGGATATTTATAAAATTATCACTCTGTAACTTTTGATAGTGATTGGAATTATTATCTCAACAAACAACACGTGTAGGTTCTTAATAGCTTGTACCGAAGTTACCAAATTTCCCCATATGCCGTTGAAACATCACCCGAAATAAAGTACTTCCCGCCATCGTATGGAGACCGTTTTTGCTTCCACCCACCTCAATAAAATATCGCGTTTTGAACGCAGCCATCCGGACACTCCTACGATCGTCAACGGTCGTCGCGCCGGACCCCCTTTGTTTTCCATTGGCTGAGCGCCTCGCGCTTCATCACGAATACTCCGAAATAAAATACTTCCAGGTGCCGTATAGGGACCGTTCTTGTATCCTTAGAAATAGTGAATTAGAGCGCTCCCGATGCCGTCCTCCCGGACTTTCTGCGCTTCCCAGCACAGATGCCGTTTAGGGAGCCGCCGCGTCGGCGGGCTATAAGACCTTAAATCGCCTGTTCACCGCTCTTCGCTTCACACATGGCTGACGTCACTGAATTGTCACTAGGCACGTTATAAAAGGCCAAACAGAAGCCAGCGGAGCTCAGATCCTATCTTCCTACCGTCCAAGGAAGAAGCAAAGAAGTGGAGGAAGAAGAACTGAAGAGAGATTCAGAAGAGTCCCAGACCGACCCGAGGAGGAAGAACAGTACCCGACCGACCCGAGGAGGAATAAAGAAGGGAGAGAACCTCCTGCAGGACAAGACCAGTATTGGTATCCTGGTACCGACCGGTTGTACGGGGGTCGGACGGCTGCGGTTTATGGCCTAGTGACCTTCCAGTTGTCTGACTTTCTGTGAGAGAGAGAGGCCATTTCAAAAAGGATATAAACGTCCCCTATCCCTGTTTCTCTTCCCCGCCCCCAGTAAACGAGTTGAGGCGGTGCAATTAATAAAGCCAGGACACCGAACAAAGACAGAGACAAGACGTGTAAATAGCTGTACATTTTTGTAAATAAAGACCACAACGCCGACCTTGTATTTGATTTACTTCCCTCCCACCAAACTTGATCTCCGGATTACCGTACTCCTCTAACCTACCCGCGGTCCTATGGAGCATACCACGTAAAAACTGGCGCTCGAGGCAACCCGTCCAAAACTAGCGTTGCATCATAAAGCCTTGATATTTACGCTTGCAAATCTTACTTTGAATTCACAAAAATTTCGTCAACGCAGTTCCGGGCGCGACTCATTAAGCACTCACGAACTCGTTCAAAAATATCTGGCATTTCGCGATCTGTTCTTGCCAAATTTTCAACCCGTATTTTTTGAAGTTCCACACATGCTGTTTCATGTGGCCCCACACGAACAAATCACAGGGATTTAAATCTGGAGAACGTGGGGGCCACAACACAGGGCCATTTTTTTCCGTTCCACCTTTTCTGGAAATAATTATCGAATTGTAAGGACCACATTTGTTGTCACCTGTTAACCCTCGTGGTGAAATATGGGGGCCGATCCAAACATTAGCAGAAAACTTATGTGGCCATTGGATTTATCTTGATGTATCAGTTTTAAACGGTTACAATAATGTGTGGGGGTTTTAGTAGATACAGAAAAAATTTTAATTGTTACCCGGTGTTACATATCTATCTATCTAATCTAATCTAATATATTTAAACGAGCAATTCTTGTAAATTTATTTATTTATTTATATATTTTGCTGATCTCGGAAACAGCTCTAACGATTTCGATGAAATTTTGTATTTAGATAAGGTTTTGCTTTTTAAGTCTACCTATGCGGTTGGATTCCTTATAGAAACGCAATTTTACCTAAAAAAACGGTTTTTTAAGATCCTTTGGCAGCTGTCATACTGACAATTTCGATCACTTTGGTGGTGGGGATGCGTGGAATGAACGACTGTGACTAGCGGAGTAGGTGTTACGGCAGTTCAGATGGTAGTTACTGTCCCTGTCCCAAGGATGTCTCAAGGGGGCCTGTCTGTCTCAACGGGCTCCTCTGTTTAATAACTTTCGACTTTTATATTATGTTGATACCCGCCTGATTTGGGGGGGGGGGGGGCTCAGGTTCGCCCGTTTCGGGGGCCCCACTGGGCTCGCCCGTTTCGGGGACCCCCCTTGGCTTTGCCTGTTTTGGGCTCGCCCGTTTCGGGGGCCATCCTCGGTCTCCCTCTTCGGGGCCATCCTCGGTCTCCCTCTTCGGGGCCATCCTCGGTCTCTCTCTTCGGGGCCCCCTTGTGCTCCCTCTTCGGGGCCGCCTTGTGCTCCCTATTCGGGGCCCCCTCGGGCTCATCGGGCTCCCTCTCCGGGAGCCCCCTCGGGCTCCCTCTCCGGGGGGCCCTCGGGCTCTCTCTCCGGGGGGCCCCCTCGGGATCCCTTTTCGGCTGGCCCCCTCCCTTATCTCGGTCAAAGTGTGATGATGATGTGATGAAATAATTTTATCTCAATGGTTAAGCTTACTACCTCTGGCATATCAATGCAGGTTTTATGCAGATGCAGGAATACAAAAGAACAATAAGTAGTGTTTTCAGTTAATTTTCCCTATTTACAATTTAATTTAGTAGGTCATCAGCGTAAAACGAACATGTCAAACGCACTGCATCTGAAATAGCTTTAACGAATATGCCATTTATGTTTCAGTTCGGTGGTAATACGAATCAACTATGATTTAATCAGCAGTTGGGTGCTTGTGTTTTAATTTTACATATTTTGGTACATCTTTCAAAAAGCACTTTATGCCGTTAACAGTAACTGACGTTAATGGAACAGGTAAGTTGAGATAAGCTTGTACTGGAAAGGACGTTTACTGCAACTTAATGTTTTCACACAATTACTTACTTGTTTGTAAGTTTGTTTTGAAATGTGGTAGCACCTAAAGAAAATTACATGTGTCAATAGCGGTTTACACAACTTTGATGATAAATAGTACACTGTTTGTTTGTAAGGCATATTCTAAATTACTTAAGTCTTATTGTGTAGTTATATGTATAAATCAGTACCTTAGAAGCATATGGATCTATGTGCATAATAGGAAATTTCCAATAAACAATTAGTTTGTATTTATTATTGTATTATGCTTCTAGGACAATACGGATTTGGTTCTCAAAAAAAGTCACCGATTGTTATTGTCAATTTATACACACTCGATTTTTTAAATAACATAATAATGTATTTAATAAAATAGATTGGCATATTTAACTCAGTTTTGATAAAAAGTGGAGTTGATCCATATGCTTCTGAGGTACTGAAATGTAATTGCTGCTTTGCTTGTTGTAAATATTTGAGAAATAATTTACTTAAAAATCTGTGCTGGATTTAATTAAACAACATTTTATAAAAATATAGTGCGCTCTAAAAATGATACTTTTGTAATAATAAAGTTTAGAAGTAGGTAATTATAAAGTTCATATAAAGAGATATGGTTCATTACATAAAACTTACAAGAAAATTGTTGATGAATGAGAGGAAAACTTTTCGTTACTCTAAGAACACAACTCTTAGATTATTCCGCTCAACAAAACGGAAAGCGATTTTAAAACTGCAATCTTGGCAAAATTATGGATGCATTTTTATTTGACCGTTAAAGCGATGGGGATATTATGAAGGTCTTAAATCTAGCACCAAATTATTTGCGAAACTATGAACCTTCTTGCTTGCTGTAATCGACATCTAATCGACATTTTTTGACGCTCCGGCAAGCCCTTACACAAACGTTTCTCGTCCTGTTGCTACAGATCAAAAAAATTTAATTTTATCGGTTAAATTTAATCTCAAGTTTCATGTTGCAAAGTGCTGTTTTAACAACCATTACTTGTTTACAGCAATATATTTTCTCATGTTTGTGTTCATTTACAACTTGAATTTTGATTTATTTGATGTATAAATAAACGCGACTTGGTGCATCAGTCTATATCATTTACCAATAAAACGTTTCTCAGAACGGCTTAATTTGTAAAAATGTAAATATTTTCAATTTCACCACGTCTCGGCTTCTTCAATCGTGAACTCGTTCTACTGGAAATGTTTAGCTCCAAGATCTCGATAAAAACGTTTTTCAGTCCCGAGCTTCCTTATCAGTGCAGCATTAATGTTGGCTTTTAGGCTCAATATAAAAATCAGGTCACTGCACAAGTAATTACTTTGGTTTCAAGAAAAGTCACATCATGAGACATCAATCTAATAAAACGGACAGTGGCGGTTGAAGAGGAAAGACTAGACGTATACGTTCTGGTTTTACATTTTTTGTTTTGTTCTTAGTTTTTGTCGTGATAACCTTACTGAAAAACAATTGCATTATATCGTGAACGTTAAAATTCCTCCTTTGTATTGCCGCCTTGTCTTTGGGTAAAATATATTTATATTCGCAAAAACACTTTTCCTTTGCATAACTGAACAATTTGCTATCTTTAGATGTCAGACTTTATTGAAACAATGTTGTGCGTGGAAATCAAAGTTGAATGATGGTTTCAATATTTATTGATCACACGCTGAGAAATAGACCGACAAGCTTTAACCACAATGCGGCGTTGAGAGTGTTATACTTTCATTTAAGGTGTCGATTTCCCAATTGTAAAAATTCTATGCTGCAGAGCCTCTCAATTGACAAGCCCCTGCCTATAATATAGCAAATATTTCCATTGAAAAATAACATGATATATTTTATTTTGAGAAAGCAAGACGCGTAAATATGTTTCCATTGAAAAATATAAAAATGCATTTAAAGCGTGAAAAATGCATGACAAGAGCAACATTGATTCTAGATCTCTAATCGATTTTTTCTCTAGTGGATCGATTTCGCGCTGTTTAACTTTGGCAACTAACTGGCAGGTGGCGCTAAGAATTTATCTGCGAAGACATTAAAATTAGATTATGTTGAATGTGTTGAACTTAATATTTCTAAAAAAGTACTCGTAAGTAGGTATATTTAATACAAATTTTTAAAATTGAAATGTTACTTTTCTACAAGGTTTATAATAAGTCTATACTTGTAACTGAGACTACAATATTATATTTAAACAATATGGGAATACAATGCCCGGTATTTTAATAATGTGGGTTGTAGAATGAAATATTTAAAATGTCCGCTAAAATATTGTAAACGCAAGAATTGAATACTTGATATTGAAATAGGTTTTGCATCAAAAAAAAAAATACATAGATAAATTTAATAATACTCCAGTATAGGTAATTGAGAGGTAAGAATTTATTTGATATACGTAGGTATAATATTTTTAATTTAAAAAAATCACCATTTGATTTTAAGCATCAGGTGTGTAGGATTCTATATACATTTTTATTGTTTCAAAATTTCATGTCTGTCCATATGAAGACATTTTTTATCGAAGTCCAGACACAAAGGATGCCGCGATGTAGGCGTTCGACAAATTACAAAGAAAAAAACACTGTTTTTTCTTTTATTCTACGCGGGAAATATTTCTCTTTCCGAGTTTTCAGTTCATAGTGTTTTGTTTGCAAAATTGTGAAGATTTTTTTTGCTACCGGATTGTTGTGTGTCTGTTTTGGAAGTTCAAACACATTTTGACTTTTAATTCGTTTTTATTGCTATAGTTGTTTGTTATTTAGTTTTGTGTTAGCACCTGTGGAGATATAGTGACTCAAGTTACTTTACACGGTGTAGTTATATCGGACGTCCCAACTAAAATTTGTACCCCCCAACAATTCCAATTTCGAAAAACTCGGAAGCAAACGCTCGAACAGGTCAATTTTGTTATCAAGGAGGACGAAATTGTACCAAACTTTTATGTCTTAAATCTCACCTCTTGAGCCAGGGGAGCCACCCCCTTAAAAATTTTAAATGGCATGAGGGGTCGTGTGATACATCGTTTTAAAGCTTATTCAATTCTCTATACAAAGCTACGTTTATCTATTCCTTTCTACAAAAAAAAAATCATAAATTTGATATCTTCCAAATCTACATAAAATGCTTCATTAAAATTTGTACCCCTCAACAATTCCAATTCCGAAAGACTCGAACGCTCGAACAGGTCAATTTTGTTATCAAGGGGGACCAAATTGTACCAAACTTTCAACTTTTAGATCTCACCCCTTTAGCCAGGGGAGCCACCCCCATAAAAAATTTAAGTGGCATGGGGGGTCGTGTAATACATCATTTTAAAGCTTATTCAATTCTCTATCCAGATCTACTTTTATCGATTTGTTTTTACAAAAAAAGCAGAAATTTGTTATTTTTCAAATCGAGAGTATTTTACGTAGATTTGGAAAATAATAAATTCTTATGCTCTTTTTTTGTAGGAAGGAATCGATAAAAGTTGGTTTGGACAGATCATTAAATAAGCTTTAAAATGATGTATCACACGACCCCCCATGCTATTTAAATGTTTTAAGGGGGTGGCTCCCCTGGCTAAAGGGGTGAAATCTAAGACTTGAAAGTTTGGTACAATTTGGCCCCCCTTGATAACAAAATTGACCTGTTCGAGCGTTTTCTTCTGAGTCTCTGGAAATTGGAATTGTTGGGGGGTACAAATTTTAGTTGGGACATTCTGTATAGTTATTTAGTTTTAATATTAATTTATATTATAATTGGGAGCTTCAGAAAAAAATAATACAGGGCTCTTCAGCAAAATGACTTACTTTACTGGGAACCTTGTAAAATTCTCGGCACGGATCATTTTCCTGACTGTTCATTAAATAACTATTCAATTTAGGCTGGAATGCGTTTTACAGATCTTTCTCCAGATCTTCACGATTTTTTTTTCAATTGAAAACATTCAATTGAGTTATTTCCATCCCGGGAGCATAACGAACAAAACAAAAAAACAATCAACTAAAAAATATGTCGATCCTATCATCAGTTACGATCGAGACTGCATACAAAAATTATGATTTTTGCATATCCATCGTTCTAATCGGGAGTTATGATCTCATACTAAAATCCCTGAAAAAAAGCACCGTTTTTTCAAATTTTCTTTCATACAAACATTGTTCTGACAATTACGTAAACAAAAAAAAATCTGCCAAATAATTTTAATTTATTATTAGCTGATCCGACAGATCGAGAGACAACACAAAAGTAAAAACAAACCGTTTTTACAGATTTTTCTCCAGATCACCGCAATTTTTATTTTCGTGTGTTATGGTCTTGAGTTCATACAAAAATCCCATAGAAAAAGCACTTTAAGTTTTTCCGGAATTTTCCTGGCAACTTTTACAATTTGTCTTTCCATAAAAACCTTATTTGGACCGTTACGAATATTTAAAAAAAAATAATGCCAAATCGGTCCAGCCGTTCTCAAGTGATGCGCACTTTTATTATGTAGATATTATGTAGGCTGCAATGCGTTTTCCCGATTTTTTTTTTCAATTGAAAACATTTAATTGAGTTATTTCCATCCAACAAGCATAACGACAAAACAAAAAAAAATAACCAAATATGTCGTTTTATGGGCAGTTATTATCGAGAGTGCACAGAAATATTGACTTTTGCATTTTTTCCGAATTTTCTTTATAATAAAATTGTCCCGATTTTATTTTGCTGAAAACTTTTTCAGAACCATAACGAACAAAACAAAAAAAGAATTACGCATATCCATTTTAAATTCATACAATAATCCCATACAAAAAAAGCACTTTTAGGTTTTCTCGAATTTTCCAATTTTTCGGGAAACTTTTCTAATTTTTTTTTCCGTAAGAACCTTATTTGGACTATTACAAACAACATTTTATTTTTATTATATAAATGAAACGCTGTTGGTTGGTAGGCGCATCACTTGAGAACGGCTGTACCGAATTGGCTAATTTTTCTTTTAATATAATAATACAACTTTTTTCACTCTTTCGAGGTCGAATATAATAATCGATACATAGATAGAAAAATAAAATAAAAATAAAAACAAATTTATATTCCATGGTTAATTAAATCAACCTTTTTTTCTCCTATTCCCTTTCTTTTTCTCTACATTTGTCCTCTTCTCCTTTTACTACTGCTTTTTTTTGTCCTTCTTCCTATCACGCTCTTCGTTCATTCTCTTTCGTTTCGTTTCCGCACCTAAATCTTACTATCATACATCTATCCTTGTTTTTCGATTTCGTTTTTAGGTATACTGGTACCCCTTCAGTTATCGATTGTTCGTACCTCGCATTGTATATCGCGTTTCTTATTTTTTCTCTTCTCTCCTGTTTGCATATGTCCCTATCCTTCTCTCTCGTCTCTGTCCATATACTTTCTCTCCTGTATCTTCTGTTCCCTCTTCACTTTTTTCTTCAAATCGCGGCATTCGTTATCCCACCAGTCGTTTCTATTCCTGTAGTTTCGTCGTATCGTTATTTTCTCTTTTCTTATTACTGCGGCTTCTATCGTTCTTTTTAACACCTTCCATTTTTTCTTGGCCTATGTTTCTTGTCGCTGTTTACTCCTTAAGTTCTCTCTATATTCTTCAATGCTTTCTTCTGTCCAGCTCTCCCGTATTGTCTTAACCCTGCCCTTTTTCTTTTCCCTTTTTTCTCTTCCTTTCAATCTTATCTCTCTATTGGCATGTGATCTGATTCTGTACTCTGCTGTACTGTCATGTGCTCTATCTTATTGAACGCCTTCTCATTGGTTATCACATAATGATTAGTGTTGCTCCCCTATATCCCACGTAGGTATGATTTCCTTCCTCATCCCTTTCTTTATTTCCATTTGCGATGCTCCAGCCGTTTTCCTTTATCATTTTAGCAATTCTTTCCCTTCTTTGTTGACAATTCTATCTCTTGTTGTCCTCTTTTTTTGGTACCTTTCTTCGTTTTCTTCCTGCCACGTTTCTTTGGCCCCTCCTTCTCCCACTTTTGCGTTGAAGTCACCTCCCATTATCACATATTCATTTTCTTTATCTTCTACCTTCTTTTTTATATTTTCTCTGGTAGTTTGCATCTTTGTGCTGTATATCGTTAGTACTAGTATTTTTCTTTGCCTATCCCTATCTTTCTTTCTATCAAACTTTCCTCTTCTATCCCTTGTTTATGTTGGTCGTTCTCTCTTTGATGTATTTCGTCTTCTAACCCCTTTATAACTCCTGTTAGGATTCCTCCTCTTGGCCTTCCTTTCTTTTGTTCTTTTTTTGAGAAACTGTTCTTTCAGATGTATTTTCCGTTTAACTTCTTTTTCCATTTTGCCCAATCTTTTTCTTGCAACCATATAATGTTTCGATATATTCCCAGAATTCTTCGTTCTTGTTTTTTACTCCTGTCACATTCCAGAATTCCAGAACCATTCTTAATTCTTCTTTTTCCCGTTTGTTGTTTTTCTTTTCTCTCGATTTTTCTGGCTTGTGGTTTTTTTCCGTGTTCCAGGGTTTCTTTTTTCTTCTCTTTCTCTCTGTTTAGTTCATATTTTTCCACCCTTCTTTGCACTCTGTCCTCCAGTTTTTCTTTTCCTTTTTTTTCTGGTCATTTCTTCCATCTCTTTCTTTTTCCATCTTATTCTTTTTCCTTCTTGTCTGGTCTTTTTTTTGTTTTCTCTGCTATGTTTTTTTGTTTTTCTTTTTTTTCCTGTTTTATGCCTCCCAATGTCTCTTTCTAGCCTTTCTTCGTGTTTTCCTTTCTTCTTTTCCTTTATCTTCTTTGTTTCCTCTTATTTTCCCTACTGTCTCTGTTCCATTTCGTCGCCTTTTTCCATTATCCTTGTCCTTGTATTTGGGTATCTCTTCTGCCTTAGCGAAACATTTTTTTCCAGTCTCTTACTGTTATCGTTCCACTCCCAATCTTCTTTTCCTATTTTTGCCTTTCTGTAGCCTATTTTTATTCCTTCCCCTTTTATTTTCTTTTCTTTTCTATTGCTTCTATCCAAATCCTTCCTTGTACCTCCCGCTCTGTCCTTGTTAATTCATTCTTTTATGGGACATTCCATACCAAGTGAGCCACCTAAAATTTAGATTTCGTTCAAATTTCATGTATTAATAGTACTTATAAATAGCAATGCCCAAGCGCCATTTGAGATTTTTTAGGCCGCTTATTTTTGATATACATGGAGGTGAATTATTATAAATGAAAATACAGAAGATGAGTAACCTTTCATTTGATTGCTCCGTTCCTACTGACATTTATTTCAATTTAATGACTGTAATAGAGGCACAATGAAATATCCTTTCAAAATGGTCCGATGCAATTTTGATCTTGAAAATGTCCCAGAAATTCGAAAAATGATCATTTTTCATCTTATGACTCCTTTTATTTGCTTCAAATGTTACCCAAAATGTAGCTTATGACTTCTTCTTTATTGGTCATGAGTTTTATTGTGGGCAGATGTTGGGTTCAGAAGATATAAAAAAAGTTAACACCCCTTTCGACGTGAAATCGTCGGTTTGTTGCTCTTTACTTTTGAAAAAAATTATATCTTCCGAAACCAAAATCGGCCGACAATAAAACTTATGATCAAAAAAGAAGAAGTCATAAGCTACATTTTGGGTAACATTTGAAGCAAATAAAAGCAGTCATAAGATGGACAATAATTTTTTTTTTAATTTCTATTCTAGGTCATTTTCAAGGTAAAAATATTGGATTAGGACAAAATTGCATGGGGTCATTTTGAAAGGGCATTTCAATGTCCCTCTATTACCGTTATTAAATTGGAAATAATGTCAGTAGGAACTGAGTAAAACAGATTTAAGTTCACTCATGTCCTATCTTAACATAATTATGTTATTCACCCCCATGCCTATCAAAAATAAGCAGCCTAAAAAACTCAGATGGCGCTTGGGAGTTGCTATTTACAAGTATTATTAATATGATAAATTTGAACAAAATCTAAATTTTAGGTGGCTCACTTGGTATGGAATGTCCCTTATATTGGTATTGGTCCAAATAAGGTTCTTACGGAAAGAAAAATTGGAAAAGTTGAGCGGAAACCAGTTTTTCCTGAATATTCCAATTTTAATCCAATCCGTAGGAACCTTATCTGGACTATCTGGACTTCTCCAAGCAGATGTTTGTTATTGAATTTTCGGCTCCCGCTGAAAATAACAGCTGCGTGAAGGAGGAAGCTCTTTGAATTTAGGTGACTGTACTCAAGTTATTCAGTGAAGCTCGTCGTTTTGGTAATTATTGGGTGCATGGAAGGTATCAAGAACTCGCTCGTTTCCAATCTTAAAATCGTTCCTGCCCGTCGTAAACCGGTGGAGACCTTTTTGTGGCTGGAATGCAGAAGGCAGTCATCTTGGGGCCGTCTACTTAGCGTACATGATTTACGGGATTCATAGTTACTAACCTCATGGTTTTGAGGAGTGGTTCTTATGTACAATTTGGACCTGGCCTGCAAGGAACCTCGTGAAAATCGCAGTTCCTTCTGGTCAATATGGAAAAAAAGGTCTTTATTGAATATAAAACTACAATAAAACCCTAGCAACAATTTGAATAGCATTAACCTTTAACTAAACATAAAATGAGTAAAAATAAATTAACACAAAAGAAGAAAAGATCTCATATAACAATTATTGAAAAATATAAATGACATGACAATAGGAATTCGAAATGCCTAGTAGATGAGGCCTAGCCATTGTACGAAAACGGTTCACAGAGGTCCCAGAGCTACAAAATTTATTAAAAATTTTAAGGACGTTATAAGTAAAGCAGTGGCATGGAAATTTTGCATTGAAAGCTCTTGCAAATTTCTAAGTTCTTAGTGCCCCGTACAATGCTTCGTTCGCTATGAAAGAGTTTACGTAGGTACACAGTGGTGTGGACGTCAAAAACAATTTATACACAAAAACAGACAGGTGGTATTGAAATATGAATCTACAAGTGTTTTGTATTTTTTGAATGTAATATCGGTTTGTGCAATGAAGACAGGGATTAATAATAATAATTATTAAACAGTAATTAATAAAAGGCATTACCAAAGTTTCACATAATTTTAAAAATTCAACATCAAATAGTTGGAGTACAGTAATTTTAGTGAAAGGTGGCACTTTTTTAATAAACTTGACACATATTCCATAAATCTGAGATTTCCATCAATAATATAATTACTAAGTCGAGACTAAAATTACTAGCTTGAAATCTCCAAAAGCTTGCCACCAATTTTAATTCTAATCTTATCTTGTATTTTTGCTTTATTTATTCTATAGATACAAAGCATATAGCTTGACATTTATTTTGGTTTAATTTCAAATTAGCTTTGATAGACTTATAATTATTACCAATTGCATTTAATGAAATCTTTATTCATGTCGTTAAAAGTTGAGCAGTATAAATTATGAATAGAGTACGCCTGGGGGAATTTGGCTAATCGTTGACCTTTGTGTTCCCATAATACCTTGATATCCGTTAAATTATAAATTAGAGTAGGCTGTCAATTTTAAATTAGTTTGGCACTACTAAGTGACTTTTCAAAATGTTTGAATTAGAGCATAAAAATTTTCTTATTGAAAATTATTTTAAGAACGCTGAACGCCAACAGAATTGTGAATGGAACTACAATTCTACAGAACGCTGTGTTAGTGATTTTCGAAATGCCCACCTAATTTTCTCGCAGAATATCAAAAATTAGTAAATGTGAGGCAAGATTTCGTAACTGTTGGTCGAAAAGCGGGTAGCGGAGCGCCCAAAAAGCAACTCTTGAGATTGTGGCAGATGTGGCAGCAATAATGGAAGCGTCTCCCAAAAAATCTCTCCGCAGGTTAACACAAGATAACGAGTGAGCATAAGAAATAATTATTTACACCTTCTGGATTCTACGATGATATTATGTCAACTACATTTTGACTTCTTTTAATATGCAATTTTTCCAAAGCTTTCCACAACTCTCTACTCTGATTTTTTTTTCCCATGAAATCCTCGTTTAATAGCTGTAACTGCAGTATTTCTGAAAGGCCTGTATAGATCACCCTTTATAAAACATATGTTTTCAAAATTCGTGACATCAATAAATTAAATCTTTCCTCCAAACTTGTGTCATCAAAAAGCTATTACATTAGGATGCTTAAGCCTCCCTTCCCGGATTCAACTTAGAATTAGCGTAATGTAGTAATCCTCCACTAAGAGACAAACAATACCACCATAAGCGTTATTCTTGCGAATGTAGTAATATTAATTACTTTGAAATAGTGGTTGGTGACGGTAAAATTGTGAAATATTTGGGATTATGCAGCTAAAATTATTTTTCGGGTGTCATGGAATGACACTGTCAAACTCCAATCTTTCTTTTACATCAGAATGACATTTACTTAAATGAATTTCTCTCGTATTTTTCCAAATTTCCAGTGAGTATAAGCATAACGTCTAAGTATGTTCCATTACCCACTCCTTCACAATAATGTTGCCGCGGATTGTCACGTTAACAGATTGGTCGGTGACCGGTTCGAAGCATTCTTACAAAATTTGATCGGAACCATCAAAAATTGTCAAATTGTGGAGACACGAGTCCCGGATGAGTTAGGTATCGAAGTATTGTACGAAAGAAAAATGGAGAAAAACAAGGAACATGCAGTACGGAAGACCATCAAGAAACGCAGTAGAGACAAGAAATTAACCCAAAAAGTAGTAAAACAATACCTGTTGCGCTCAAATAAAGTGGAGCAAGTAACGAGACTAAGCAAAAGTTGCGGTAAGTGCATTTTTGTTTGTGATTTTGAGTTTGTAATTTGTTTAAATTTTAGGTGATGCAAGTAGACAAAATTAGTCAAAGTGAACGTTTGTAGTTACTTGTCGAATGGTATAAATATATCTGTACTTCCTTTTCCTATAACTTTTGTTTTCTATCTGTGAAATGAAATGCATAATATGAACTTGCATAACCTCCCTTACTTTTCGGGACATGCTCACAACTAAATTGTCCAACTTTTTTGTGGCAGATTATCCTATAAATATGGAAAAATTTAACCCAAATGCTGTCTATTCGTTGGAGGTGACTGATGATTTTCCAACGCTCTTTGCAGCATATTCCAAGGGTGTTCCACGGGATTTAGATCAAGGGAGCGTGGTGGTAATGCCAAATGCCTAATGTGATTAATTCGTAGGGCTCTATGAACAACAGCAGTTCTATGCGGTCGTGCATTTTCGTATAAAGAAATGAAATTCTCTCCTTGGCACTTGCCGTGCTAATGGCGGCACAATTCCACTGATGATGATGTCTTAGATCCTAGCATTCATGTTCCTTTCACATACGTATAGGGGCGTACGGCGTCCCAAGACGATTCTTCCCTAAACCATCACGCTGCATCCTCGAAAGGGGTGAATTTCTTGAACAAGACTTCGATGTTTTGGAGTTTCTGAACTTCTTCAAACACGTGCTCGTCTGGAATCACTATGTAGTCCAAAACAGGACTAGTCCCATTCTCTATCCCAATTTAAATGATCCTGATCCCACTCTTGTCTTTCACGCCGGGGTGTCTTTGAGTAAGTGGTACTCCTTTAAATGGTGTACGAGATGCTAAGCCGATTTCGTGGAGTCGGTTTCCTACAGTTCGTACAAAAATTCTAGCTCCTGTAGCGGCTTGAAACTGTCGATGGAATTCGGTCGCAGGAGCAGTTCTCTGCCTTTTAATATTTATCGTGAGAAATCGATCTTGTTGTCTAGTTGTACATCTTTTACGATCATGTCCCCGTCGTCTATCAACTGTTCCTGTCTGCTGAAATCGTCTCCAAAGACGTTATCACGTTTTGAGCAGATGCTAGATTTTGAGCCACATCGACCTGTTGCAAGACAGCATTCAACATTCCGTAACGTTCGGGAAGAATCGCGAAAGCGGCTTCCCTCTTTAAATAGGACGCGAGAACGGCCGTTCAGGTCGTCGAAGTTTGAACTGAATAAGCTTAAAAGAATAACTGTGCCGTTGTAACTGTGATCTGTACATAGTCTAGTGTTTAAATAAATTGTACATACTTGTACATAAGTTAATTAACATTTAAAAGGATACAATATACATACATACATAAATCTTTATTTGCCCTACGGGCTTTCTGATTCCTATACATATACAAGTAAACTTAACAATTATAATAATAAAAAAAACTAAATAAAATTCTCTATTTCTTCTCCCCTCCCCTTTCCTCTTCTCCCTTCTCCCTCCTCTTCCATACCTCTTTCATCCATTTAATTTCCCTTCCATCTACATTCAGTATTTCCACTCTTTCTTTCCTCTCTCTTTGTTTCATCTCACTGCACTCGTTCCACATATGCTCAATCGTCTCTCTTTCCTCATAGCACATTCTACACATTCTTCCTCCATCTTCTGCCCAATACCTATTTTCCCTCTCTTCATTTCCGCATCTAAACTTCGCCATCATCTTTCTTTCTTTCTCGCTCTCCCTCCCCAAGTACTTCCTCGATCATGCATCTTCCGTACTTCCCGTTGTATCTGGATTCTCTAATTCTTTCTCTCCTCTCTTGTCTATCCGTATCCTTATCTCTTTCACTTAGTTCTACATTCATCCACACGCCTCTTTCTCTCAGTCTCTCTATTTCTTTGCTTGCATACCCATTCCTCCTGTAGTAATTCTCCCTATCATTCTCCTCTGAATTCTTCTTTTTTTTCTCTCCAGCACTCCTTTAGTATCCTACATTCTTTCCTCCCTTCCATCCTGTCTTCGAACTTGACCGCTCTTTTTCCCGCTTTCACTCTCAACCTATTCCTCTTGCACATTCTTCTCTCACTATGTACCCTGGCGTTTTTCTCTCCACCACTAGCACCCACCTCAGATATTTCTCTTGCACCCTCTCTATCTCCTCTTGTTCTTTCCATCCCCAGACCTCTGCTCCGTACAACAACACGCTTTCAATAAGACTTTCAAACATCATCATTCTCCTCTTAAAATCGCCTCCTCATCTTCTCTCTCCTATTCCCCATACACATCCTTGTTCGCTTTTTTTGCCAGTTCTCTAATATGTGCCTTATCTGTGGCTCTTTCATTGAACACATACCCCAAGTATTTGAATTCTTTTACTTGTTCTATTACTTTTCCCTCCCACCTCCAATCACTCTCTTCGTTCTTCCTCTTTCTCTTATTGAACACCAGCATTTTTGTTTTCTCTACATTCACTTCTAGTCTTTTCTTCTTCACATATTTTCCTAAACTCTTTATCATTTCCTTCATTTCTCTTTCACTCTTTGCCACCATTACCACATCATCCGCAAACGCCAGGCTCCACACTTTTTTTCTACCTACCACACACCCCCCCGCTTGTGCTCTCTCTAACATTCGGTCCATATCTGCCACATCCATCGTAAACAACAAGGGGCTGAGCGGGCAACCTTGCCTCACTCCCTTTGTTGTCACAAACCATTCACTTTCCCTCCCCCCTACCTTCACTTTACTTTTTGTCTTCTCATATATCTCCTCCACCTTTCTTACCAGCCATTAATTTACCCCTTTCTCCCTCAGGCACTCAAACATCCTCTCTCTGTCCACCTTGTCAAAAGCCGCCTTGAACTCTACGAATAATGCATACACCCTCCCCCCTTTCTCTTCTTTAACTCACTCTTCGTCAAATGGTCCAGGATGTATACATTATCCATAGTTCCCCTCCTCTCTCTAAATCCTGCTTGGCTGTCTGGTAATGCTCCCTTTTCCTCTATCACTCTGCTCATCCTTTCATTCAGAATTGATGCATACAACTTGTACACTGTGTTTAGGAGAGTTATCCCTCGGTAATTTTTTATTTTATTTTTCTCTCCTTTTTTGTAAATGAGGTAAATTACCCCCTCTCTCCACCCTACCGGGAATCCTTCTCCTCTCCACACCCCATTCATTA
The DNA here is from genome assembly GCA_963583935.1 of Diaperis boleti. Classification (NCBI taxonomy): domain Eukaryota; kingdom Metazoa; phylum Arthropoda; class Insecta; order Coleoptera; family Tenebrionidae; genus Diaperis; species Diaperis boleti. The sequence continues at coordinate 50,947,346 of OY757249.1, read as the reverse complement.
CCTCCACCAGTCTCTCTAGCACTCTTCTCGTCCCATACATTCACGACTCATTCTGTATTCTATCCCTCCTAGGTGTCTTCCCTTTCCTCAGTTTCTTCACATGCCTCTCCACCTCTTTCATTGTAATTTCTTCTCCTTCAGGTTCTACTCGGTTTCTCTTCGTCTCTATTTCCGTTTTCTTTGTTTCCTTTTCTCCCTCCAGCAGCCTCATGAAGTACTCCTCCCACTCATTCATCGTTTTCTCCTCGCTCACATTTTACCTCCTTCTCCGTTCTTATTGCTTTTATCTCTTCCTCCTCTCTCTCCTTCTTCTGCCTCTTCTTCTCCCTGCATGTCTCTCTGTATCTTTTTTTCGCTTCTAAAAAGCCACTTCTGTTCCCTTTAGTCTTTCTCCACTTTCTTAGTTCTTTTATTGCTTCCTTTTTACGTTGCTCACATTCTTTGTCCCAGCATTTATTCTTTCTTTTTGTTCCTCCACCTCTTACTGTTATTTCTCTTTTTGTCGCTGCTTTTTCCAATATTTCTACCAATTCTTTCTCCATTTTCCCTACTTCTTGTTCTTTAAATCTTGCTTTTTCCAGTCTTCTCCTATAGTCTTCCACCCATTGCTTGTCCCATACTTTAATTATCACCTTCCGCATTTCCTCTATTTTTTCTTCTCCTCCTCTCTTCTCTCTCCCCCTTCCTATACTTATCTCTAAAGGCAGATGGTCTGACTCTACTCTTTCCCCTATTCTGAATTCTTCGACATCTTCCCATGCTTCTTCGTTTACTATTCCGTAGTCTATCACCGTCTCTCCTCTACTGCCTATGTAGGTCCATTCTCCTTCTTCGTTCCCTTGTTTATTTCCATTCAGCACTTCCCATCCTTTTTCTTCTAACCATTCCATCAACTTCTTCCCTTCCGCGTTTTCTTTCTTGTCTTTGGATTTTCTTTTTCCCTCTCCTCTCTATTCTTCCCAATCCCTGGCTCCTCTTTCCCCAATTCTCCCGTTAAAATCCCCTCCCAGAAGCAGACATTGCTGTTGTCTTTTAATGTTTCTTCTATCTTGTTTATTGTTTCTTTCATCTCTTTGCTGTACACTGTCACTATTTTCCACCATTTACTGTCTATTTTAACATTTCTCACCATGTGACCTTCCTCTTCTCCCTTCTTTTTAGTATTCTCTTTTATTCTCTTTTTACCACTGTTATTATTCCCCCTGCTGCTCTTCCTTTTTTCTTCCCTTTCTCGCCCCTTGCCATTCCCACTTGAACTCCTTCGGTAACAGTTTTTCTATTTTTTCCCAGCTTTCTGACCATGTTTATGTTAATCCAACAATATCGAACTCCTTCACATAGTCCCAAAAATCTTCTTCTTTTTTCCCTAGTCCCGCTACATTCCAAAATAGTGCCCTTACCCCTGTTTTTCTCGTTACCTTCTTTGATTTCCCCCTTCCTTCTTTAGTTTTCCTCCTACTTCCTTCTTTGTTTCTTTTTTTCCGTTTCATTGTCCTTTTTACTTTGCCGTTGTCCCCCTTTTTCCCTCCTCCCCTTCTTCTTCTTATTGGAAAACCTCTAGTCTCTCTCTCTTTTCATTCCATCTCTATTGCTCCCCGTCCACTATTAATTTCCTGTATCCCACTCTTACTTCTTTCCCTTCTTCCTTTTTTTCCTTCGCCATACTTCTTAGTTTCTTCTGTAAATCTCTTCTCCCTCAATTTTTCTTTGGGCTTTATTATTCTTTCCTTCTCCCCCCATCCCTCCATCTCCACCAATACTTGGTTCTTGTTAATCCTGTAACAATTTTTTACTTTACTATCCTCTACATTTTCCTTCAAAAACTTCTCTACATCCTCTTTTTTACATGACTTTCTTTCCCCGTCCCATTCTGTTATCACGATGTTGTTCTTCCTTTTTCTTCTCTCTTCAATTTCCATTCTCTCTTCCAGCTTTTCCACTCTCTCCTTCCACCAGTCTCTCTCTCCTTCCCATCTCTTCTAATTCTCTTTAAATTCTTCTCTCTGCCTCTCTATCTCTCTCCTCAGTTCTCTTTCATCTCCTCCTTCAACTCTTGCAACAGCTCCAATATTTTTTTCTCCATCTCTGTGTCAGTTTCCTTCTCTTTCTCTGATGTGATGTCTTCTGTGTTTTCTTTACTCCAGGAGACCTCGCCGTCTTTTTACTTTTTTGAAAAAAATTCTCTTCCTCCTCTTCTTGTTTTTCTGTTCTACCCTCCCCTTTCTCTTTCTTTTCCTTTTCTTCAGGTAAGAGTCCAGAGTAGTTAAGTAGTGCCGGTTCTGGCCCACTTTGACCTGAATTGACCTTTGGCCTTGAGAATATAGTGCCGGTTCTGCCCCAGTTGAATGACCCAGTCGTCAGAGGACAAGTCTGGACTTGAGTGGAGTTTAGCCTTCAGATTATAACGCCGGTCCTGGCCCAGTTTGATGACCCAGCCTTGACAAGTGTTGACTTGTAATTCAGACGGAAACGTTCCGAATTGAGTCGAGTATTAGCGAAGCTCCCCACGATTTAGCCTTGAGATTATAACGCCGGTCCTAGCCCAGTTTGATGACCCATCTCTGGCAAGTGTTGACTTGTAGTTCAGACGGAAACGTTCCGTTGAATCGAGTATTAGCGAAGCTATACACACCCCGCGCCCGCCCTGGCCTTACTCTGTTTTTAAACAGTTTCGAACTGAACCGAGCATTAACGAACAAACTGGGGCGGAACCGTTTCGAATTGAATCGAATATTATTGAAGCTAACCACACCCCGCGCCCACCTTTGCCTTGCTCTGTTTTGAAACAGTTCCGAACTGAACCGAGCATTAACGAACAGACTGGAATGGAACCGTTCCGAATTGAATCGAACATTAGCAAAACTCCCTCCACCCCGCGACGACCCTGGCCTAGCTACCCCCTGCGCCGAGCCTGGCCTAGCTACCCCCTGCGCCCACCCTGGTCTAGCTCCCCAACCGACCGAGTATGGGCAGACATGTTTTACCTACCTCCACTCCTGTACCCTTTTAATTACAAGCTCTTTTATAAATATGTAAGATTCTTGCTCACAATTTTTTATTTGTAATTTGCTCTTTTAAGTTATAAACTATTAAGCAGAAAACATGGGTGCATTTTTAAAGAAATTAAATAACCATATTTTTTGCAAAAGTTTGTTGTACCACATCGATTCACTGCAAAATTTACGTCTCAAGTGATAGATGATTTGAATAAGAAAATCAAAAGTGAGAAAAAATAATTATATTTAATTAGTAAAGGTGCAGTAGGTCAAACAATCAACTTTAAGTTTACCAAAGGATGAAGTGTACGAAAGAAAAAGCTTTTAAAATAGAAAAAGATCTAGCCATATTAAAAGTTATAAGCATGTACCAACTACAATATAGAATTTAAAATATAAAAATATTTGATGTAGAACGTTGTTTTGTAGAAAAAAAATATGTATTATTTAAAATTATTTTATCATTTGAATGAGCATGAAATTTGACACAAAAAATTGCAGTCAGTAAAACGTGAAATTTGCCACCAAAAATTATTAAGAAAAGAAAAAAATAAAATTTGAAACCAAAATATAAAATATACTGTTAAAAAAAATAAATTTAACATGAAAATGTGAGGGTTGGTAATGAAACTCAGATATGATAACTTTTATTAATATAACACATACTTAAAAATTATTTACAAAAAAAATATAAAATAAATTACCTAATATGTACAGTTGTGGCCACATAAATCTCGTACAAAATACATAAATTTTAATATAACATTAAATTAATAATAATTGATACTATAATATAAATGCTTTTTAATTATTACAAATTTCATTTCAATAAAATTTGATAGTTTGATTAACATAAATTCATGTTTTTTTGTCAAAATTTGTTTTACAACAAACGTTATTGGAAAAAGAATGATGATGTCATAATGAGGTTGTACGACATTCATATGGCCAAAACTGTACATGCTAACAAAATTAAACATAAAAAAATCATTGCATAAACATTAAATTAAATATTATATGTATATTCTAACACTAAATATATTATTAACCTACCCAATTACTGTTGTTCCACTCTTTTAAGTACATACTTGTTTTGAACTAAAACACGTATTCTTACAAAAAATAAAAATATTAATAATATAATTTAACACCAAAATAATAAGCTGAGTTAACAAAAAAATTAAATTGCAGATTCGGCAAAAATAAAACTAAAAACATAAAAAAAGTTAAGCAATTACCTAATACTCATAAAATTTATCATATTTTTTTTTACAAAATTATAACAATAAAAAAACTTAATAAACAAACATTAAGGGCCGGTTTCACCAACATCGATTATCTTTAACTGATAAATAACTGCATAGATAAGTTTGTTAAAACTATAGCAACAATGATTAAGTTTAACGGAGATTGTTGAAATCGGCCCTAAATGAATTTATATATTCCAATGCAATTATTGAGCAAAAATAATTATAAATCTACCACTAATTAATGTTGTTCCAGACTTTTAAGAGTTCTTGTTTTAAACTAAAACATGTATTCTTAGAAAAAAAAATGCAATTTGACACCAAAATAATATGCTGTTCCAGTCATATAAGTTATTGTTTTAAACTAAAACATGTATTCTTACAAAGAAAAATGAAATTAGACAACAAAAATTTCAAATTCGGCAAAAATCAAATTTTAAATCAAAATTGCATAGAAAATATTATTGGTAATGAAACCCAAACATAAAAAAAGTTAAGCAGTTAACTAATACTAATAAAATTTATCATAAAAAAATTAACAAAATTATAACAATAAAAAAATTAATAAACAAACATTAAATGAGTTTATATATTCCAACGCAATTATTCAGAAAAAATCATTGTAAATCAAGCACTAATTTTAATGTTGTTGTAGTCTTTTAAGTTTTTGTTTTAAACTAAACATGTATTCTTACAAAAAAGATGACACCAAAATAATATGCTGAATTAACAAAAAAAATGAAAATTGTAAACAAAAATTGGAGATTCGGCAAAAATCAAATTTTAAATCAAAATTGCATAGAAAATCTTATTGGTAATGAAACCCAAACATAAAAAAAGTTAAGCAGTTAACTAATAATAATAAAATTTATCATAAAACAATTAACAAAATTATAACAATAAAAAATTAATAAACAAACATTAAATGAGTTTATATATTCCAACGCAATTATTCAGAAAAAATCATTATAAACCAAGCACTAATTTTAATGTTGTTCTAGTCTTTTAAGTTTTTGTTTTAAACTAAACATGTATTCTTACAAAAAAAATGACACCAAAATAATATGCAAATTTAATGAAAAAAATTAAAATTGTAAACAAAAATTGGAGATTCGAGAAAAATCAAATTTTAAATCAAAATTGCATAGAAAATCTTATTGGTAATGAAACCCAAACATAAAAAAAGTTAAGCAGTTAACTAATAATAATAAAATTTATCATAAAACAATTAACAAAATTATAACAATAAAAAAATTAATAAACAAACATTAAATGAGTTTATATATTCCAACGCAATTCTTCAGAAAAAAGTCATTATAAACCAAGCACTAATTTTAATGTTGTTCTAGTCTTTTAAGTTTTTGTTTTAAACTAAACATGTATTCTTACAAAAAAAATGACACCAAAATAATATGCAAATTTAATGAAAAAAATTAAAATTGTAAACAAAAATTGGAGATTCGGCAAAAATCAAATTTGAAATCAAAATTGCATAGAAGATCTTATTGGTAATGAAACCCAAACATAAAACAAAGTTAAGCAGTTACCTAATACTAATAAAATTAATCAGAAAAGAAAATTAACCTAAACTTATAACAATAAAAAAAATTAAATGAATTAATATAATTATTCTAACATAAGTATTTAGAAAAAATCACTTTAAACCTACCAGTAATTACGGTTTTTTCAGTCATTTAAGTTCTTCTTTGAAACTAAAACATGTATTCTAACAAAACAAATAAATAAATATGTATGTATATTACCCATATCAGCCTTGGGTTTCCTCTGGACCTCAACCTTCTGTGAGTGTTTTTCAAGTGTCAGAGTTAAGGGTACCTACAGTTTTAGGTGGACTACGAACCACAGGAAATAATCCCATTTGCAGCGTAATTATGGGCCATTATACTCTGCAAGTTGGCCAGATCTTGGCAGAGAGAAGACAAGCATCCGAAAAATTCTGATGGTTTTGTCGGGAATTGAAACCAACATTTCTGCGTCAGAAGCCAACACGTCAGCCTCTGCCCTACAGCTGTACCTAAAAAATAAATAAATAAGCAAATTTGACACCAAAATAAACCGATTGAGCAAGAAAAATGAAATTTTACACCAAAAATTGAAAATTCGGCAAATATTAAAATTGAAATCAAAATTGTATAGAAGATCTCATTGGTAATGAAACCCAAACATGTTAATTTTTTTTACAAATTTTTTTAAAAGTATGTACAAAGAAAGTTGAAAAGTTATTACTAATAAAATTAAATCTATAAAAAAATAATCTGAAATTATACCAATAAAAATATAAATAGATAAATAAATAAACATTAAATTAATGAAGTATCACCTATTCTAACACCATTATTCAAAAATATATTATAAGCCAAGCACTAATTACTCTTGTTCCAGTATTTTAAGCCTTTGTTTCAAACCAAAACACGTATTCTTACAAGCAACACATTCCGCTTCTAATCCTTGCGTCCTTTTTCGAATTTTTGTTAACTGTTGTTCCAGTTTCCCAAATTTCGAAAAAAGGATAATAAAATCTAACGACAAAAAAAAAACAAACGAAAATAGTATATTATTTATCTAGAACGAGAAGTGAAGTTTAAAGTACGAGCAAGTTGTTTACGGCCGAGGCGCCTAGCCGAGGCCGGAATTACTTGTGAGTACCTTTAAAAACACTTCTTCGTTCGAGGTAAATACAATGTTTTATTTCATACTGCAAGTTTAATGAACTAAGTCAAAATAAAAAGAAATGTTGTGTGCTTATCTCGCACAAATTATTCGTAATAATTAAATATGCGGGAACTAACATTCCCATAGTAACAAACGTTTGTCAAAAATGACAACGAAAAAACTGGGTCACGGTGAATGGTTTTGGATATTTTATCCGATTATTCCATTTAAAATGGAGAAAACTGAGGTGCCTCAAGACATTGTAGATGAAGCAGACCACGTGAAGAACAATTTGATGCCACAAAAATCTCGGGAACAATGTAAGAAATGATTGACGTATAATTTTAAAGTACTAGGACTTTAAAATTTTTCTTTAAAGTACTAGGACGTTAATGTTCCACTTTTGGTATCAAAAATAATCCGAAAAATGTAACTTTTGATACAAGTATGAAATAAACCTACTTACTTGGACGACCACGCAACCTTTGAGTAGTTTTTAATTTAGAAAACTTCTCTTCGACAATTTCCACTATTAAAACAGATCAACAAATATGAAGAGCTTCACTCCTACTAAATTTTACATAAGAATAAAATTATCAACGCTCTGCAAAAATGATTTCCACAGGAAAAATACAATTTTGCTGATTCACAAGGTAAATGCACCGTAAATCTCATTCTAAAGGTGTGTACATACTGTTTTGAGCAAATTTATTTACACGAACGGTAAAATGTCAAAATGGTCAGATGAGTACGCACGATTTTAATAAACAGATAATTTTCGCTAAATAAATATATTTACGTGTGTTCTTTTTGTGTGCGCACAGAAATCATATCAGTAAATTTGCGCAAATCAGTAGGTACCGGCCTTAACGATAGATATGTGTAACATACGATCTGGAGTGACCTTCACTGTTTTAGCTGAAACAGCGGAAAGGAGAGGTTTGCATTCTCTAAAGCTGAATAAAGACTTACAGACATTTTTCGCTACTGAAGTTAACCTTTTTGCTTATTACAAAAAGTCTTGATGTTTTTCAATAGAATTTAAAAATCAATGTAATGAAAACTTGTACTAATACAGATATAAAGTTGGAACTTTCAGAGCATACTATAGGATGCTCAGAGGACTGGTGCCTTTTCTCTTAAACTTAAACTTGAACTTAAATTCTCCATAATACGCCAAAAGAACATTTTCGTTTGTAAACTCCACTATTTTTTCGGAACGTCAACTATTATTAAAAAAATTATATTCTTTATGTTTTGATTTAGAAAGCAGCAATTTATTAATTTCAATTTGAGCAGCGACGCGTAATTCTGGAGGTGTCTAACTTAATTCTTCCATATAACTCTTTCACAAAAATATCAAACTTAATTTAATTTGATTTTAAATTTGAAATTTTAGTTTACATATTATGACAGATGACAAATATCAACACAATCAGTACCTAATCGTCAAAGTCCCTATTATATTTAAAAAGAAATATTTTAAAATTTTCGTAAAACGAAGAGCTCCAAAGTAAAAAAAAAATTGTGTATATTACACTCGTTTAACAAAGATGCATTATGACATTCGTTCTATTTGAGTACTGGTCACTGCACTCGTCGTGCCCCAAACCCACTCATGTCGCAATAAGCCATACTGTTAAAGTTGTATGATAATGTATGCTAAAATGGACCCGACTCAGCAAGATGGAGGTCTGAATAGCTGAAGGACTGTAAGGAAATCTATTTCATAATATGTAGTGGAAAAGTAGATGAGATAATAAGTAAAAGATTATTAGATTTATATTGGGTGTTTATTTAAAGCCATATAACCCCACAACTGTATCACCACATACAGAAGCCGTTTTCCGGAAAACCGTTTAACCGGAAAACCGCTTAACCAAAAAACCGGTTTTCAGGAAAAGCGCTTAAGCGGAAAACCGGTTTTCAGGAAAAGCGCTTAACCGATAAACCGGTTTTTCGTTAAAAGCGCTTAATCGGAAAACCGCTTAACTGGAAAACCGAGCCTTGGTGAAGCATCATATATATGTTTTATGTAGTAACAAATTAATATAAACAAAAATTATAAAAAGCTTCAAACTTTAGTTGATAAGTTCATATAAATGAAGCAGCTTATCTAGCCAATTGTAAAATATTTAAAAAAAATATTGTAGCTTTATTTATAAGAAATATAGATTATAAGTTTCAACCTTCAAATATACATAGAACAAGATTCCACGATTCGAACTTGGATAAAGAAGAATATTTGTAATTTATAACAAACTCCAGGAAGCATATTGATATCCTAAACTCAGCAAGATGGAGGTCTTTATAGTTCTTGACGTACTTTAGAGAAACTTTTTTTTAAATATCAAAGAACGAAACGAAACAAGTCTTTAAATTTAACCGCTTCATATCTACGTATTGCGTTTTTCAAATAGTTTACATAAACTTTTTCGGAAGAAATTTCAACTCTTACGTTTTCTTCTTTCCCTTAATGATATTGATAGCCCCAAGGTTTTGTATGTCTGTGGAAAATTAAGCATGCGTTTCTCATCATATACGGACTAATAACGATTTATTTTATTTAACGATATTTGGATCTAATGATTGTTCTTTTGATTTCTTTCAATTTCTTTTAAGATTTTGTTTTAAACTAAACATGTATTCTTACAAAAAAAATTACACCAAAATAATATGCAAATCTAATGAAAAAAATTAAAATTGTAAACAAAAATTGGAGATTCGGCAAAAATCAAATTTGAAATCAAAATTGCATAGAAGATCTTATTGGTAATGAAACCCAAACATAAAACAAAGTTAAGCAGTTACCTAATACTAATAAAATTAATCAGAAAAGAAAATTAACCTAAACTTATAACAATAAAAAAAATTAAATGAATTAATATAATTATTCTAACATAAGTATTATACGTTTTCTTCTTTCCCTTAATGATATTGATAGCCCCAAGGTTTTGTATGTCTGTGGAAAATTAAGCATGCGTTTCTCATCATATACGGACTAATAACGATTTATTTTATTTAACGATATTTGGATCTAATGATTGTTCTTTTGATTTCTTTCAATTTCCTCACGATCAAATAGAGTTTTTGTAATCGTTAAATGTAATATTTCTGATGGAAGATCTTGTCGATCGTTTTAATTTTTTAACACTTTTCTTTGGCAATTCCATAGATATTATTTGAATTACAATCGGAAGTATTAGAACGGTGACTATTTTTCGTTAATCTGCTTTGTATTAATAGAAAAAGAGCTGTGTGGTTTACCGGTTTATTCAAGGTTTTAACATTCCAGAATTTATTGTAAAACAATAAACCATTTTTGGTGGATGTATAATAATTGTACATCATAGCGGTTTTCCCGTTTATCAATTTTCCAGTTAAGAGGTTTTTCTGAAATCCGGTTAAGCGGTTTTTCTGTTAAGCGGTTTTCAGGAATCCTGTTTGGCCAGATAAGCCGCTTCACATATGAACTCATCAACTAAAGTTTGAAGATTTTTATAATTTTTGTTTATATTAATTTGTTACAGGATGAAATATATTGTCCCTGATGAGGTGATTTTCTCTAGTAAGTTGTTTGGAGAATAATATTTTTGGTCTAGACTGGTTTTGCTTATAGAATTGTAGAAAACTAAAACAGTCAAACATTTTAATCAGACCGTTTTAAATTAAGCGGTATTTTCTTTATTGTTGAGGATATAAACTGATGAAGGTAAAGTTCATAGACTGATGAAGGTAAAGTTGCCTAGCAACCTGAACACAGTGGCAGTAACGGCTGATACCTTTTTTTATATTTTTGTGAAATTTGTTTACAAGTTTTTTCAACAGATAGCGGCTCAATGAACCATAGAAAAATTTTCTTGGATTACGTATTGATATGATACGTCGCGTCGCCAAGACGGGAACACTGAATTAAAAAAAATTTTGCTGACTTGGCATTCCGATTTTTTTTTTGACAAAAATGAAGTTTAATAAAATTTCATTGGTAGTCTTTAAGCGTTGCTAGGCAATGTTCGGCTTTGAATACTAGATTGAACAAAAAAATTTGAACAAAAATCCGACCCTATTCAAAGAAAAAAGCCCCCTACTAAAACATATCAACTAAGATGTACAATTTTTAATCTTTTTATAAAATTTTGTAATTTTATAAGAAGCAAAACCAGTCAAGCCCAAACATATTCTTCTCCAACCAACTTACTAGAAAAAAATCACCTCATGGGCACCCCATCTAGGGACATATTGTAAATTATATTGTATTGTATATTAACGATTTTCCGGTTAAGGGGTTTTCCGGAAAAGGGATTTTCCGGTTAAGCGGTTTTCCGGTTAAGCGGTTTTCATGAAAACCGGTTTTCTGGTTAAGCGCTTAACCTGAAAACCCGTTTTTTGGTTAAGCGGTTTTCCGGTTAAACGGTTTTCCGGAAAACGGCTTCTGTATGTGGTGATACAGTTGTGGGGTTATATGGCTTTAAATAAACACCCAATATAAATCTAATAATCTTTTATTTATTATCTCATCTAGTTTTCCAATACATATTATGAAATAGATTTCCTTACAGTCCTTCAGATATTCAGACCTCCATCTTGCTGAGTCGGGTCCATTTTAGCATCCATTTTAGCATACATTATCATACAACTTTAACAGTATGGCTTATTGCGACATGAGTGGGTTTGGGGCACGACGAGTGCAGTGAGCAGTACTCAAATAGAACGAATGTCATAATGCATCTTTGTTAAACGAGTGTAATATACACAATTTTTTTTTACTTTGGAGCTCTTCGTTTTACGAAAATTTTAAAATATTTCTTTTTAAATATAATAGGGACTTTGACGATTAGGTACTGATTGTGTTGATATTTGTCATCTGTCATAATATGTAAACTAAAATTTCAAATTTAAAATCAAATTAAATTAAGTTTGATATTTTTGTGAAAGAGTTATATGGAAGAATTAAGTTAGACACCTCCAGAATTACGCGTCGCTGCTCAAATTGAAATTAATAAATTGCTGCTTTCTAAATCAAAACATAAAGAATATAATTTTTTTAATAATAGTTGACGTTCCGAAAAAATAGTGGAGTTTACAAACGAAAATGTTCTTTTGGCGTATTATGGAGAATTTAAGTTCAAGTTTAAGTTTAAGAGAAAAGGCACCAGTCCTCTGAGCATCCTATAGTATGCTCTGAAAGTTCCAACTTTATATCTGTATTATTACAAGTTTTCATTACATTGATTTTTAAATTCTATTGAAAAACATCAAGACTTTTTGTAATAAGCAAAAAGGTTAACTTCAGTAGCGAAAAATGTCTGTAAGTCTTTACTCAGCTTTAGAGAATGCAAACCTCTCCTTTCCGCTGTTTCAGCTAAAACAGTGAAGGTCACTCCAGATCGTATGTTACACATATCTATCGTTAAGGCCGGTACCTACTGATTTGCGCAAATTTACTCATATGATTTCTGTGCGCACACAAAAAGAACACACGTAAATATATTTATTTAGCGAAAATTATCTGTTTATTAAAATCGTGCGTACTCATCTGACCATTTTGACATTTTACCGTTCGTGTAAATAAATTTGCTCAAAACAGTATGTACACACCTTTAGAATGAGATTTACGGTGCATTTACCTTGTGAATCAGCAAAATTGTATTTTTCCTGTGGAAATCATTTTTGCAGAGCGTTGATAATTTTATTCTTATGTAAAATTTAGTAGGAGTGAAGCTCTTCATATTTGTTGATCTGTTTTAATAGTGGAAATTGTCGAAGAGAAGTTTTCTAAATTAAAAACTACTCAAAGGTTGCGTGGTCGTCCAAGTAAGTAGGTTTTTCGTTTTTTTTTTTTTTGTAGTTAGATTTTATTATCCTTTTTTCGAAATTTGGGAAACTGGAACAACAGTTAACAAAAATTCGAAAAAGGACGCAAGGATTAGAAGCGGAATGTGTTGCTTGTAAGAATACGTGTTTTGGTTTGAAACAAAGGCTTAAAATACTGGAACAAGAGTAATTAGTGCTTGGCTTATAATATATTTTTGAATAATGGTGTTAGAATAGGTGATACTTCATTAATTTAATGTTTATTTATTTATCTATTTATATTTTTATTGGTATAATTTCAGATTATTTTTTTATAGATTTAATTTTATTAGTAATAACTTTTCAACTTTCTTTGTACATACTTTTAAAAAAATTTGTAAAAAAAAATAACATGTTTGGGTTTCATTACCAATGAGATCTTCTATACAATTTTGATTTCAATTTTAATATTTGCCGAATTTTCAATTTTTGGTGTAAAATTTCATTTTTCTTGCTCAATCGGTTTATTTTGGTGTCAAATTTGCTTATTTATTTATTTTTTAGGTACAGCTGTAGGACAGAGGCTGGCGTGTTGGCTTCTGACGCAGAAATGTTGGTTTCAATTCCCGACAAAACCATCAGAATTTTTCGGATGCTTGTCTTCTCTCTGCCAAGATCTGGCCAACTTGCAGAGTATAATGGCCCATAATTACGCTGCAAATGGGATTATTTCCTGTGGTTCGTAGTCCACCTAAAACTGTAGGTACCCTTAACTCTGACACTTGAAAAACACTCACAGAAGGGTGAGGTCCAGAGGGAACCCAAGGCTGATATGGGTAATATACATACATATTTATTTATTTGTTTTGTTAGAATACATGTTTTAGTTTCAAAGAAGAACTTAAATGACTGAAAAAACCGTAATTACTGGTAGGTTTAAAGTGATTTTTTTTAAATACTTATGTTAGAATAATTATATTAATTCATTTAATTTTTTTTATTGTTATAAGTTTAGGTTAATTTTCTTTTCTGATTAATTTTATTAGTATTAGGTAACTGCTTAACTTTGTTTTATGTTTGGGTTTCATTACCAATAAGATCTTCTATGCAATTTTGATTTCAAATTTGATTTTTGCCGAATCTCCAATTTTTGTTTACAATTTTAATTTTTTTCATTAGATTTGCATATTATTTTGGTGTAATTTTTTTTGTAAGAATACATGTTTAGTTTAAAACAAAATCTTAAAAGACCAGAACAACATTAAAATTAGTGCTTGGTTTATAATGATTTTTTTCTGAATAATTGCGTTGGAATATATAAACTCATTTAATGTTTATTATTAATTTTTTTATTGTTATAATTTTGTTAATTTTTTATAATAAATTTTATTATTATTAGTTAACTGCTTAACTTTTTTTATGTTTGGGTTTCATTACCAATAAGATTTTCTATGCAATTTTGATTTAAAATTAGATTTTTCTCGAATCTCCAATTTTTGTTTACAATTTTAATTTTTTTCATTAAATTTGCATATTATTTTGGTGTCATTTTTTTTGTAAGAATACATGTTTAGTTTAAAACAAAAACTTAAAAGACTAGAACAACATTAAAATTAGTGCTTGGTTTATAATGACTTTTTTCTGAAGAATTGCGTTGGAATATATAAACTCATTTAATGTTTGTTTATTAATATTTTTATTGTTATAATTTTGTTAATTGTTTTATGATAAATTTTATTATTATTAGTTAACTGCTTAACTTTTTTTATGTTTGGGTTTCATTACCAATAAGATTTTCTATGCAATTTTGATTTAAAATTTGATTTTTGCCGAATCTCCAATTTTTGTTTACAATTTTCATTTTTTTTTGTTAATTCAGCATATTATTTTGGTGTCATCTTTTTTGTAAGAATACATGTTTAGTTTAAAACAAAAACTTAAAAGACTACAACAACATTAAAATTAGTGCTTGGTTTACAATGATTTTTTCTGAATAATTGCGTTGGAATATATAAACTCATTTAATGTTTGTTTATTAATTTTTTTATTGTTATAATTTTGTTAATTTTTTTATGATAAATTTTATTAGTATTAGTTAACTGCTTAAATTTTTTTATGTTTGGGTTTCATTACCAATAATATTTTCTATGCAATTTTGATTTAAAATTTGATTTTTGCCGAATTTGAAATTTTTGTTGTCTAATTTCATTTTTCTTTGTAAGAATACATGTTTTAGTTTAAAACAATAACTTATATGACTGGAACAGCATATTATTTTGGTGTCAAATTGCATTTTTTTTTCTAAGAATACATGTTTTAGTTTAAAACAAGAACTCTTAAAAGTCTGGAACAACATTAATTAGTGGTAGATTTATAATTATTTTTGCTCAATAATTGCATTGGAATATATAAATTCATTTAGGGCCGATTTCAACAATCTCCGTTAAACTTAATCATTGTTGCTATAGTTTTAACAAACTTATCTATGCAGTTATTTATCAGTTAAAGATAATCGATGTTGGTGAAACCGGCCCTTAATGTTTGTTTATTAAGTTTTTTTATTGTTATAATTTTGTAAAAAAAAATATGATAAATTTTATGAGTATTAGGTAATTGCTTAACTTTTTTTATGTTTTTAGTTTTATTTTTGCCGAATCTGCAATTTAATTTTTTTGTTAACTCAGCTTATTATTTTGGTGTTAAATTATATTATTAATATTTTTATTTTTTGTAAGAATACGTGTTTTAGTTCAAAACAAGTATGTACTTAAAAGAGTGGAACAACAGTAATTGGGTAGGTTAATAATATATTTAGTGTTAGAATATACATATAATATTTAATTTAATGTTTATGCAATGATTTTTTTATGTTTAATTTTGTTAGCATGTACAGTTTTGGCCATATGAATGTCGTACAACCTCATTATGACATCATCATTCTTTTTCCAATAACGTTTGTTGTAAAACAAATTTTGACAAAAAAACATGAATTTATGTTAATCAAACTATCAAATTTTATTGAAATGAAATTTGTAATAATTAAAAAGCATTTATATTATAGTATCAATTATTATTAATTTAATGTTATATTAAAATTTATGTATTTTGTACGAGATTTATGTGGCCACAACTGTACATATTAGGTAATTTATTTTATATTTTTTTTGTAAATAATTTTTAAGTATGTGTTATATTAATAAAAGTTATCATATCTGAGTTTCATTACCAACCCTCACATTTTCATGTTAAATTTATTTTTTTTAACAGTATATTTTATATTTTGGTTTCAAATTTTATTTTTTTCTTTTCTTAATAATTTTTGGTGGCAAATTTCACGTTTTACTGACTGCAATTTTTTGTGTCAAATTTCATGCTCATTCAAATGATAAAATAATTTTAAATAATACATATTTTTTTTCTACAAAACAACGTTCTACATCAAATATTTTTATATTTTAAATTCTATATTGTAGTTGGTACATGCTTATAACTTTTAATATGGCTAGATCTTTTTCTATTTTAAAAGCTTTTTCTTTCGTACACTTCATCCTTTGGTAAACTTAAAGTTGATTGTTTGACCTACTGCACCTTTACTAATTAAATATAATTATTTTTTCTCACTTTTGATTTTCTTATTCAAATCATCTATCACTTGAGACGTAAATTTTGCAGTGAATCGATGTGGTACAACAAACTTTTGCAAAAAATATGGTTATTTAATTTCTTTAAAAATGCACCCATGTTTTCTGCTTAATAGTTTATAACTTAAAAGAGCAAATTACAAATAAAAAATTGTGAGCAAGAATCTTACATATTTATAAAAGAGCTTGTAATTAAAAGGGTACAGGAGTGGAGGTAGGTAAAACATGTCTGCCCATACTCGGTCGGTTGGGGAGCTAGACCAGGGTGGGCGCAGGGGGTAGCTAGGCCAGGCTCGGCGCAGGGGGTAGCTAGGCCAGGGTCGTCGCGGGGTGGAGGGAGTTTTGCTAATGTTCGATTCAATTCGGAACGGTTCCATTCCAGTCTGTTCGTTAATGCTCGGTTCAGTTCGGAACTGTTTCAAAACAGAGCAAGGCAAAGGTGGGCGCGGGGTGTGGTTAGCTTCAATAATATTCGATTCAATTCGAAACGGTTCCGCCCCAGTTTGTTCGTTAATGCTCGGTTCAGTTCGAAACTGTTTAAAAACAGAGTAAGGCCAGGGCGGGCGCGGGGTGTGTATAGCTTCGCTAATACTCGATTCAACGGAACGTTTCCGTCTGAACTACAAGTCAACACTTGCCAGAGATGGGTCATCAAACTGGGCTAGGACCGGCGTTATAATCTCAAGGCTAAATCGTGGGGAGCTTCGCTAATACTCGACTCAATTCGGAACGTTTCCGTCTGAATTACAAGTCAACACTTGTCAAGGCTGGGTCATCAAACTGGGCCAGGACCGGCGTTATAATCTGAAGGCTAAACTCCACTCAAGTCCAGACTTGTCCTCTGACGACTGGGTCATTCAACTGGGGCAGAACCGGCACTATATTCTCAAGGCCAAAGGTCAATTCAGGTCAAAGTGGGCCAGAACCGGCACTACTTAACTACTGTCCAGGCTTCCCTGACTGAGCGAGCGGTTTCTATCGTCTTTGTTCATCCGCTTCCTGTGACGCCTCCTAGATGTCGTTATATTCCGGCTTCGCCAATTTATTCCTTTTCCTGACTATATCTCCTCTTCCCTGCCCAATTCTTTCTTCCTACCTTTCTCTAATACCTTTTCTCGCATTTCTCAATATCTTCTCTAATTTTTTCTTTATATCACCTTCTATTTCTCTATTTTTTGCTACTTAACCTCTCTACCACTTGTTTACCTTCGGCTCGGTAATACAGGAATATGATTGTGTATTCACAAACACAAGTAATTCGAATATATCTGGATCAGGAAAAAAACTGAAATGGACCTTTAAACGGGAAATGGGAAAATTCTTTTGTGTAATTCGGGCATTTTGATGACACAGACACTGACAGACGTCCGGAAATATTGAACGGCGTTGAAAGAAATGAATCGTTCGTGTAATAAATGCACACACGAACCGAAAACAAAGAAAACTGACACATGATGCGAAAAAACGGGATGATGTTAAAACTCACATTATATGCGGACAGAATAACGCATTAGGCTGTAGCGTACAGTCTATTTAACTTGAAATTCAAAGCTAAAATGGTAAATTTCTCGGGACGTAAAGATTTAATACAAATTTTGGAGAATGCACCAAACTTCCAACTATCGAATGAATTTTGAGTTCTTTCATGAAATTATCAATGGAATTTCCGTAATAAGTTTATTAAAAAGCAAACAAAAAAGTAAGGGGGTTTATGATCTAAGTAGTTTGAAAAGTATAATTCACAAGAAAGTTTAGGACATTAAATGAATGGCTTCAAAGCGTTTGGGTGTAGATGAATCACTCCTTCTGACAGCAAGACGAAAATGAGTAAATTTGAAGTGGGATAATCTCAGCGTAAATATCTAGAATCAACAGGGAAACAGCGACGAAAAGATCTTTTTTTTGCTTATTCAAAAAGAAATTAAGATCAATTTTTAGCTAATCGCGCTTTGTATTTGAAACAAATACTCAATTTCAAAAACTCCCGCTAAATCATAATTTTTTTGAGTTTTTGTTTGTTGAACAAATATGAAGAATAGAGAATTCCACCCCTAGGATGCTGAGACGCACCTCTAACCCCCGTGAAACATTGTCCCGCTAATTACAATAGAATGACATGTACCATATCTTAGAACACTAGAACGATATAGAATCAAGTGCTGAAAAAGGCCCTAAGCCACTCAACTCAACGCTGTAAATATTGTAACAAAAATCAAGTCAATAAATGTATTTTGCACACTGCGCGAACCGTTTAAAACAGCACGTTCGGTTCGAGCGCATTGGATGGGCCGACCCATATCGATGGCCACGATTTTTTTACTCTTAACGTCATTTTTTTTCTCCAATGAATCAAAATCGTATGTATGATGAACAGTTTGTTGCAGAAGGGTGGGAAAGGCATTGCATATGGAAGCCGAACATCTTTAGTTGCACTGTTACGTCACAACATATCTTCGGCAAATAAAAATAATTTGGTTACCCGCCACTGAACCGCACGGCTGATTGATAATAATCACAACAAAATACATTCGGAAACAATCTAAACCGACCGAGGAAAATAAACTAAAAATAGAAAACTCACCTACTAAACGTCTTTACTTCAACATCCAATTCTATTATTGAAAGGAAAATGAAAATTGTGAGAGCTAATACCATACGGATTTTCGTCTGCCCACATGTGCGTATTATTTAAAATGAAAATTTAAAAAATTTTGCTGCTGGTTTATTAAATTATTATTATTAAATCCTCAGGCTGTACAAATTTGACTTTCTGTACGTGATAGGAATACAATAATTCTTGCTGTTTCAAAACTCTCGAAATCGAACTGATTTTCTAATGTTCGGTGGGTGGTTTTCACTATTTTGCAAAACACAAACACAGGGCACACAAAATTAACGCAAGGCACACGGCGATTTGGGAAACGTTGCACATAGTCTTTGTGCTTCGGCGAAACTTCCTTGACCTCCGTGAATTAATACAATTGTAGTATAGGGATAATCTCTTACAAAATGGGCACAGGTTAGCGAACTGTAGAAGCTGCAACTTTAGCAGTTTGTTGACTTGAAATACGGACTTTTGAATATTAATCTCTCATCATCACACAATTAATGACTTTAAAAGCGAATGTGAAATACAATAACAAATTACCGGCGGTCACCCTCGATGTCGACAAAGTGATTTCAGGTATAAACCATAAATTTACTGCTAATTAGTCATAAATAAAAAATATTTTTGGCGGAAAATTGTGAAACTGTTCATTAAACATATTTATTTTCAACGTCAGAATTTCAAAGCTTGGATTTTTCGTGAATAGCAATACAATTTATTAATTAGAAGCCCAAGATAACTTCAAAATGATGAATTGATGTACATAAAAGGTCACATCGAAATACCCTTTCACGTATTTTTTTAATAATGATTTGAATGAAATGGAAGTTACAACTATAGTAAGTAAGATGTAATTGAAAGCGGTACGATTTAACGGAAAGCTTATCATACAACCGATAAGGAACAATCGCTTGTTAATTATTATGAAAGGGGCGTTGCCAGCTGGTGCAACAAATCCAGAAAGTAATCACCAACTACTAATAGAAATCGTAGAATATTCAACGGCGCCGATAAAATGAAGCATTTCAACCCCTTTATTTGCCGTTCTATACATAACAAACAGTTGGAACACAGACAATTAGAACCAAAAATGTAATTTACAAGAATTTTAAATTTCCAAAATAATGCACTTCAACAAAAATATAGCAACTTTAAGATTCAGCATGGCTTCCTCTGTTCTGGAATAGTGATTTGACACACCGTGGCATTAAAGAATCGTCAACGTTTTCTCACAGAGTAGCGGAGCCCCGTTCCCTCCAGTTTCTCTTACTTCTATCATCAGAAGTGGGATTTTCCATGTCTACAAATGTTATGGATTGCTGGTTTTACTTGCCGACATTCGTGAAGAAGCGTCCATGCAATACTTCTGAGTCACTTCCCAACAAGAATCCGCGTTTTGAGAAGACTGAAAAATGTTGCTCGTCAGTTCGATGCTTTAGTTTTCCAAGCCAAATTGTCTCTGAGGTTTTTAGTGGTCCTAGACGATGTTCTTGATTTCGATGTTTTCATCGGCAAAAACTTGCGACGCTACTGAGCGCCAGTTTTTTTTTAATGTGGTTTGCTCTACAAGTATCCGCTGTCTAATTTGGCGATAGGAAATAAAACAAAACACAGCACTGGATTTACTGGTTTATTAATAGTATATTACATTATAAGTGTGGTAGGTTCAATTTTACATCACGAAGTTTTATATTGAAACACGACGCGGAGGGGAGTGTTTTAATAAACCTGAGTGATGTAAAATACCTACCACACACATAATGTATACAACTTTTTAGCCGATGACGAAGTTTTCCACTCGGCGCCCCCATTTAACAAAAATTATTGTTGCACCGAAGTTACATTCACATTATTGACATAAAGATAGGTGCAGGATAGTGTGACGGACGCGGATTTTGCCCAAAAGGATACGGGAGTTGTAGGAATGCATAAATAGCATAAATAGGGCACAATTCCTAAAAATATGACAGAGGTTATGTTTTTCGAGTGTTTTGTCGACTTACCTTAACTTTTTCGTTATCTTATTCTTGACGTGTTTTACTTTTAGTTCAATGACTTCACCCATTTTGCCATATTATTGTATTTTATGAGAGTAATAATCGCAATAAATTAACGTTTTTAGATTGAGTGACATTGTAAATTGACAAGGTAAATAGGCAACTGAGATGCTTACTATTTATACCACGAGATGGCGCGCTTTCGAGTGTCTTTAAATTGGTCATTATTATAGCTTAGAAACTTATTCAAAGATAGTTAAGTGCGGTATCTTCTTTCAAAATATACGACCAATATTTATCATAAAGGATCTTTTTTTTGCGCGTTTCTTAAAGAAGAAAATTTTGGACTATTTTACCGCTTAAAGGCGGTAGGTGTAAAAAATGGGTTACCATGGCTATACCGGTCTAAAATGTGGTAGAACGTAGTTTACAACTGTCAAGGCTAAAAATATACATTATGTACGGTTGGTATTAATAGGATACTCCCGAAAATCTACTTGTGGACGGCTCTATTACATGCACCGTCGCGACGCGACAAGGAGTGACAAGGATGTAGCTGTTTATTACTCTTTATGATTCAAAACACTATGCCTCTCTCACCACAGATGTCCGGGGGTAGGGGCTTGCGAGTTTTCGTCCTTTACTTCTCGCTTGTTGCCAAGCTGGCAGGAAGTTAGAATCTGAAGACCGCTACCGGTACGATGCAAAACGCGTGGGGCGGCTGGGAATGGTCGTAGCGACTCCGGGATAGTTTCATTCGAGGCGCGCTACTTTTATGATTACCACAGTGAAATAATTATTCCTATACACCGAACCTCGTTGGCTGTACTTGAATCTCGGAAAATTCGCAAGATGAGACATCGAAACTGTTACCAATCAACTATGGAGTGGAACTATGGCTATTCGACAACCTCTGCAAATCAACAAAGTTTCTGGAAAGGAGAGCTATGTTTACGACATATGTGTGCCTGCAGAACACATTAGCGAAATTCAAAAATCAAAGATGTTCTTGTCAATCGCTCTCCTTACTGATTGTTTAAACGTAAGGTTACTCCATCTTCAGTATATACGTACATGCGTTGAATTACAGACTTTGTGCACAAATAAAATAGGTTACAGGGGTGTTCGCGCTATAAATGGCTCGATATTAAAAGAAAGTGACTTACACCACACTGATTCTCAACGGCTCATTTCTAAAACAGCGATAAATTGATTCCATTGCGTTTGAAATTAATAAATACACTATAATCGTCTCAAAACTTGCCAAGAACAATGAATAAACGCCTGTTTTTACCATTTCAGACGTGTGCAGCTTTATTTCTTAAACAATTTGACGATTTAACTCTAATTTCAGTCCATTAGCCGGTTTTTCTTTATTCTGTAGCATTAAATAGTAACAGTCTTACATTATAAGGTACATAGGAACAGTTTCTGTTTAGAAATAAAGCTGATTTTAAATGCAAGAACTATATTATCGTAATATTGTGAAATGGCGGATGCGCCGGGATAAATTGGCAAAAATCTTTAGATTTGCCGGTGAGAGAACGTCGAATTGATATCGAAAATAAAAACAAATACGTTCCATTGCGTTTGGAATTAATAAATACACTGTAATCGTTCCAAAACTTATCAAGATCAATGAATACACGCCCGTTTTTACCATTTGAGACGTGTACATCTTTATTTCTCAAACACTGCTTCTAGCGAGCATGCCACTTGTTCTGTATGTTTGTTGTATCGTGAAATAATAATAGCTGATGCTGGATATAACTCAGAAATATACAGCATTGTGGGAGACGTTGCCAGAAGTACGAGAAAAATTGTTAAAAAATTCGGCGACCTCTCTTTACAAAGAATTAGAGGTCTGAAAATGTAGACTTTGAATCACGTTGTAACGAAGTTATCAAAATACACAAGGATCGAGTGCATCAAGTTTAGCCAGCAACGGGCGCCGCACGTGAGTCCCAGCCGCTTGTCTCTTTGCCGCGTGAATAAAACCGATCGCACCACGCCGTAAAATCCGCGTCTTTCAACTCGCCGAAAAAATACTTCTATATGTACATCTGACCGGGATGTCCGCTCATCATAAAATTTGCCCGCTGCAAACGAAGTCCCAGTTTTCGCTCTTGTAACCCCGGACCACGCCCTTTTCATCGCACCGTTTAAATGTAAAAATTAATGCTTAATGTGATCGGTGATCGGGAAGAGAACGCGCTCCGGGTCCTGTCGTTCCGGAATTTGTGCGCTGTCCGGATTTGCCGCCGTTCCGGGAGAATAGGACGCCGAATCGTATAGCGATGAAGACTTTGGGTGAGTCGCCCACGCGCGGCCGTTCACGCAGGGGAAGAACGTCACTGTTTCGTCACAAGCACCCTATAAAAGAGCGAACAGAAGCCAGCGGAAGACAGTTGGTGATTCCGACCGTTCCAGTTTGTGACAACAACCCTTCAAGTGGTGACCGTTCCGGTAGTGTGTGGTGAGGTCTAGTGACCAGTGAGTGAGTTCCTTCCCTCCCGTCCACCAGGAGCAGACAAGAACATTTTTACATTTTTACTTACTCCAAGGGCTACACTCTAAACTCGGAATGCCTTGATTTAGAGACACCCTGTATTGTATACCGGATTCTCATATAACACCATAGAAGAAAAGTTAGTTGACATTCGCTTGTCACGCGAGCAGTCCCTCAATATAAACATGATAAAACTAAAAGTTACTAACTAAATACTTCACCACTGTTCGAGAAATTTTTGTGTCTGATTTGTTACAGAATGGCACACTTCGGGAAAGTGAGCCTTTTTTTGCAAGCTAGTTAGGAAAAAATAAGGGCTTACCGCATGTGTGTGGATTTCAGAGAACTTAACCATTACACAATCAAGGACCAATTTCCTTTACCTGTAATAGAAAACAAGCTAGATCGACTGGGCAAAGTACATGGCATCGGGATACTACCAGATCTTGATCGATGGCTTTTGTCACACCGGATGGCCATTTTGAATATGTAAGAATGCCATTTGGTATTGCTAATGCCCCGGCTGTTTTTCAGCTAGCCATGTTTACGTTTATAATATTCTCATCCATTCGGAGACACCTGAGGAAGGATTATTTTATCTGGCACAAGCTTTAAAATCCTTGGATGAAGCTGGGTTTACACTGAACATCAAAATGTGTAAGCTTTTGCAAACTTCCGTTGAGTATCTGGGCAGAGAAGTTTCTGCTGAAGAAATTAGACCACTTGTTAATGCTCGTAAATACATTATCGACTGTCTGACTTCAAGACCGCTTTTTGCCATTTTTAATTCAGAGTTGAGCACTGAGCTACACACTGTTCGCATGGTCCTTCGAGATCGAAGTTCCGTTAGGAAGGCCGTGTTAGGACTGCCGCGCCCCAAGGTTAAGATGCCCGTTCCTGTCAACTGCGAATAAAGTGGCGTGATCAGGATGAGTCAGTTGAGCACGTGCTGTTGAGTGCAGTACACATAATTTGTTAACGTTGGAATTAATAATTATTGTGAATTGTGAATTAAAATTTGTGAATCCTGATTCTTATTTCTATCAATATTAACATGTAATTTTGAGTAATACACCCTAAGTAGAATTGGTGTTATTATTGTGTTATTTCGGTGATCCTAACAATTTATTGAAGATCAGGAATCACGAAATTAACTGAAACCACTCAAATCTGTTACGAGGATTGTTCACTCGCACTAGTGGAGTGATGGGTTCAATACCCACTCAAATCACTTCATATGGATTGTACATAAAAATAATCAGAAACTTTTCGCACATTTTATTTCGTATTTATATTTAGAGTTTGTATAAAAAACTACCAGTTCAATAAATAAACTTTACTGTGTTTATTTTGATGTTTTACTTCTCCCTCAATTTCTCCTTGATTAATAGTGTTGTACAAATGCTAATGTAGTTATTCGAAGTTATTCACTCAAAATCTTAAAGAATCAGAACAAAAAAGTCTTCGGAGAAAAGCGTTCGTTTATGGTAAGTGTCCTGATAAAATTTATTTATTCATCTTTTCAGTTTTCGTGACTTTCCGGAAATATTTATTACTACTTTAATAACGAATTTCTGTGCACTTTAAAAATACCGAAGATTTAGAGCAAAATTTCAAATATAAATTATCCACGAATGGTGTAAAAGTGAAAGTAATGCTTATCCCGTTTCGATTCCTGAGCTGTATCTAAATTTATGGCTTAAGAAAATAAATCATTGCTTAATAAAGTGACGGCTATATCATGTAGCTTCAGGGTTAAATCTACCATCTCTCATTTTTTATACCCCACTAATATCGCTATAAAAAGAAGATAATATTTCATATTAAACGCGAGTTCTAGCAGTATCTGGAACTAGGTCGTGGATTTAGCTAATCTACTTAATAACAACATGACGTGTCAACCAATTTTAATTACTTGTTGCTAACACATCTCGACCATCTACAGATTTGCACAATAATGCGAAAAATTAAGCCATTAAAACCTGGTGAAATGCTAAGTCGTAATAAAATTACTAAAAATTAGATCTATCTTTTAGTCCTTAAAAATATTTTTCTATCAAAGCAAACAAGAATGTTTTAAATTCAGGACAAGAAATACCATGCCCTAAAAATAAGATAAGTATTTCAACGGATTTCAATTAAAGCCAAATCCATTTAAAAGTAGTGCAGGTCCGATAAGTCGACAGAATTATCAACGCTAATCAATGTCAATTGAGTCACTGACGAAGATAAATTACTTGCAATTGATTTGTTGCTCTTTCTACGAACGAATTTTCGAGCTTGTTATCGAATGAAGTTCTGCAATAAAAGCGTCTAAAAGTGGCAAAAAAATTATTCTGCCAATACATAACTGACAAAAAACACTTTGTCGGCAAGTTTAAAACTTTCTTGTCAAGCACTGAGATGGCTGAAAATTGAAATCTAATAAAATTGGTACAAAACAGCCGTATTTTATTTGTTCTTACGATTTATTGGCCCCCTCTACAATATCTCGTACTTCAATTAATTTGGTGTTCAGTAGGCATTGCAATTATTCAACATAATAATTATTGTGAAGAGCACAGTTATAGCAACATAGAGATCAAGATAATTTGTAATCGAGTCATCCATGAATTCGAATCCGTGTGTTTTTCGCTATTGATTTGTTTAATTGTGGCATCTAAATAGACTAATTGAAGTTTCAAAAAATTTAGCCTCCTCAACCAATTTTTTTATTGTTAATTTCAATTTTTCGCCAGATCTTGTGTATAAATGAAATCCCAGTTCGGTGTAACCTGAACCACTGCCATTAAATGGCAAATGAATTTGAAGAATTAACTTAACCTAAAATCTCAGTATCTTGCCGCTTGCATTGTTGATCTTGGTTGTTGTGTTATTTTTGTCTAGTGAAATAGTCTCTCTACTCTATAAAATCTGTTCCTTTCAGAACTTCTTTGGTTCACTGCTTAAAAATGGCATTTTCATTAGAACACAAAGCGTTTATGGTTGTCGTATTTTCGAAATGGGCAGAAAGTAGACGGCGTGTGGCAATATTCTGTTCAAGATGCATGGACAGAATTTCGTGAGCAGTGTCCCGATAATATCGTCGATTATGCTTATTTCTCCAATACATTAAAGCGTTGTGTTACCCAGTTTCGAGAAACATACACTTTAGAAAGAAAACCAGGAAGCACAAAATGTGAGAATTTGGAGCAGTGAAAAGTCTCATGTTTATGTAGAGGCCCCATTACATCCACCAATATTTTAAATCATTCATTATTAGTTAGACCTAAACATTTTTTTAATCCTCCTTCAGGTAACCTAACTGCTCTTGCATATCAACAAGTGATTTTGGAAACTTTTATTAACGAACTTCATGATGACGAATTCGTACTTGGCTATTTTCAACAAGATGGGACTACAGCACATTCAGCAAGAACCACAATAGCCATGTTACCAGAGTTCTTTGATAACAGACTTATTAGTCGGAACACAGAAAATATCTAGCCTTCGAGATATTGTGACCTTACACCTGCGGACTTTTTTTGTGGCCTTATTTAAAAAATTCCATTTACCGAACGCCTCTTCATAATTTATAAGAATTAAGGCTCAGAATCACCGAAAAAATTAATGAAATAAATAATAATCTAGATATGTGTATTCAAGGTGTTAGACGAAGGGCTCATTTGGGCCTAGACCAAAATAGAGAACATTTTCAGCATTTATTACAGTTGAATGAAATAAATGTATTTTCACGTATTTTCCACCATTTTATTTATAAGTGCATACGTTTTCGGTTTCATGGATGACTCGATTACAAATTATCTTGATCGCTCAATACATTGTTTGCTGAAGGATGCATTAAAATTTATTTTCTCACCGAAATTTCCACATGGTTTTAACTATTTTTGAGACAACAACGATGTCACTTTGTCCAATCAATCACACTCAACAAAAGAAAGCTTGACTTATACAATGTCATTTCTCGAGGTTATTGTTTCGATTTCTTCAGTTTTACTACTGGTATAACATAATATTTTAAGTTTAAAAAAATCAATTCAATGTAAAGTGAAACCGTGGCTTTATATTAATTGGAATTTTTTACAATTGATTTAATTTTATTCTGAAAGAAATGCAGCAACTGCTGTGGGAAAATATGTAATTGTACAATCCTCGGTTGGGGTTACGTGCAAAGCGTTATATACCCAGTACTAGAGGACGTGCTTTTATAAAGGTTACTCTACAGCTTCTGTGCTACATTCAAGCTTAACGGGCTCATCACCAGTTATTTTTCTGAAAACTACAAGTCTGTTATTTAGAGGTGCATTGTTCCCGGACGTGTATAAAAAAATGATGTAGCATCTAATTTAAGCAATTGCACTCATACAAATTCGCAATGGTTGTATAGATATTAATAATATAAGTGCGAGAATCCAATCTTAATAGTATAAGAGCTAGCGGCGTGTCGGCTGGTTTTTTGATATTTCCTTTCTTATCGAAGTTAGGTGGCGATGGGATAGATCTGGCACCTGGGAGCGGGTGAGTCGTAGCCGGGAGTGCTTGAAATAGAGCAAGTGTCCACGAATACTTTACGCTATTTTTTCATTATACCTGCAATACTGGAAATAAATTACGCACTAAAAACTTTGTGATAAATCAAGAGGGCATAATAATATTGCATAACAGACGCATACATGAACGGATATGAAAAGTTTGCAAGCATCGCGGGCAATAATAATGCGAGGCTAAGAAAAGGCTTCTCAACCGTGGTTTATATAATATTTTTATAAGATATCTATGAAAAGCAAGTAGCATATAAAATTAAATCAATACCTGTCATTTCCATTTTTTGTTGCGATGTTGCTAGTGTGGTCCAGCTGGCAAAGTTAACGTTTTGCAAGAAATTCCAACTTTCCAGTTCTACATTGTTGAGCTGTCAGCTATCATTAATAATGACAGCAAATATCAAGTCAAATCATCAACTACGTTAGTAACCATGCCAACATTGTCGATATTGTTTTTATTATCCACTACTAGGAAAGAAATAGTATATTATTATACGAGTTCCTGTGTAAAATAGGTGCTTTCCGGCACTAGGGGTTTAAAAAAACACGAGTGAAACCTTGTCAGAATTTTCAAATTTTCGCTTGTGTAAACACTCTCTGTCATGCAATAATAAAATGTCTGATAAACGTCACACTATTTTTATGGATTTTCAGCAATTTAAAGACTTGTCGGGGTTGTGTCGAACTATAAAACGTTGTGGAACTCGTATAATAATATATCATTAAAAGTTAACAAATAGTATATTAAAAAACAAGTTTCGTAAGACCAGTCTTAAAGCACGAATTCAAGTCTACAAAACGAGTGGCGTAGCCGCGAGTTATTGTAAAAAAGGAGCGCTTCAAGGTCTTATGAAACGAGTATTTTATGCTTAAACATTTTTACTTTGGTCGATTTAGGGATTTTTGTGGATTGGTAATGTTCACTTCCATGTGTTGTTACTGCCTATTTTTGAAACATTTTGTAATTTAAACTATAATTAATTAATTCTCATAAAATGTTCCGTGCCTTAATGCTTATTAGGACATAGCAAATGATGCGTCGTGTTCGTTAATATGTCTATTAGAGAATAAAAATGGAGACAAATTACAAAAATAGTGTATTATGATACGAGTTTTATAAGAAGCATTTTGTCGCACGCACGGCAAGAGTATTTTTTCTACTTTGCCACTTTTTATGCAAAATAATCAAATTTCACAATCTAGGGAATTTCGCGGCGGTTGGCCACGTTTGCGAGGTGCATTAACGGCGGTTATGAAAAAGAATTAATTTGAAACGTCCATAAATGAGTTCTGACGTTCTTCAATGTACGGGCTTTGGCAAAAATACGATGGGCAATGTGCTACCTGCAGTCACGCGAGGTATACACTGACGAACGCTATATCTTTCTGGCCCTAAAAAATCTCAATCTCCCAATCCACAAAATGTTTAGAAACAAATCCCGCCGCACAAACAAGTGGACCCCCTCATCCGCGTCATCACTGACCGGAGACACAAACACCCTCAACCATTTCCTAACCCGCACGGCATCGCAGTTATAGTAACATCACCGTTTTCGCCATGTTACCAGTTTGACCACCACCCGGCCGAATGACCACCCAACAGAATCGCGTGCCCAAAAAGCAAGTGAAGCCACCCCTAAACAACTGCCCACAATAATAGTAATGCCAATTCCCATCGACAGCTGTTGCTTTTGACCAGCCATTTGGACTTGACAGCGAAGTATTATAGGTTAGTATAGCCCTGGGATTGCCAATATTAAAAAAATAAACAATATTATTTTTAGTAGTGAGAAACCACCAAAATATATCCGTTATACACAGCAGAACTTCGACTTACCTACCCTGCAAGGCGTTCGTTTGAGAACGACCCTGTTGTTGGCAGTGTTCTGTAGCTGGGTGAGTAGCGCTGTGTAGTAGTTATTTGAAACGCGGCACAGAGATGGCGCTAGGACCGGGCGGTAGAATGAGGTAGGATTGGAAGGTGCCTTCCCTTTGGAAGAAGGAGGACGGGAGGCCATTACATGGGCATTCGGTCTTTAACGTTAGAAGCAATAGAGGTTGTAATAACACCCCCTTTATGAAATGTCAATGACGTCACCAAACATCAAATTTGAAAATTTGTAACAAACCGCGAACTTTAGAGGTTGGCCAGTGATCGTCAGACAATGAAAGAAAAAGCAGAACCCTACATTGTATTTTTTTTTACAAGACAAACAATGGCGGGACATTCAAACTTACCCAAACGAAATAAAACCCCAGATTCTTTGGATACATGGCGAGAGCTAATCAGGAGTGGAGCGTAAATTGATAACACAAAAATTATGGTTTTAAATGTTTATTAAGTTTTAGTCGTTTTGTGCTTTTGAGTTTTGTGATCTCGTACTGTGGTTAACAATTTCTAGTGACTTTGTATTAAGTTAGTAACAATGCAAATTTGATGATTTTAACAATAATGATTTCAACAATTAACAATTTAGTTCTTCAGAAAATAGTATACAATAATACAATTTAACAATGCTTGTGTACATGATGAGTGAGGTTAAGTCAGCTAATTTTATTCCACCATGAGCTTTTGCAGTTTTTTACAAAAGATTTACAACAAACAGATACAATGAAATATCTACGTCCAAAGCGGGCCTCTTCGCACCTGGGAGGGAAAAACAAGAATATTGAAACAGTTACCTAAGTTGAGTACATCTGAGTCGGAATGATGGAAAACATGTAGATCAGGTGTGAAGACTAAACCAAAGTGAACAAGATAACTGTCTGTCAGTGAGGCAAGATTGTAGAGAGTTTACTATCATGGGGGCAAAACTTGCACATCCAACAGACCAGGAGAAATGAGTTTGTTACGGAATTGTCCTAGACATACTTAGTGTTTTTGACTTTCTTTAAGGCTTGTCCAAATCCAGTCCAAGTTAACGGCACTTTCCTCGGGGACTATCCTTTTGGTTATTTAGTATTTTAAATATTTGTGAAGCAAGCAATTTTTTTAGTAGCCCGAATCCACACCGCAAACTCCAACCTAAGTTTGACTCAGAAGTTAACAGTGACTCCACTTCATTTTACCCTGCAGTCCCCGGAAGGAAATGTCAAGCGAGTTCGAAAACCGGGGGTCGTTTTGACAAATGACCCCAGAAAGCAGGTATTCACGACTGGTACCGTATAAAATCTCGACAGCAGGATTGCAACCAGAACTACAAAAATGTATGCTATTTGGTCGATCAGTTGATTCGAGACATGTACGGACAAACAATATCATAAATAAAATATACAGTAACGCAACGTTTTCTTTGGAAGCCATTTTGAAACGGGCACAACGCGATGACATCAGCGGGCGCAACACGTACCGGGGGACAACAAGAACTACCAACACGCACAAACAAACTACATTAAAACCGATCTTTGGCTTCCACGGGGTCGAATAATCGCAAGATGTCAGTTACAAGCGAACGACGAGAAATCGCAAGGGGACGCAAAATAACGATAAGGCACTTTTTCAGAACTCCTGACATTCGGCGTGGCTTTTTGCCCTTTATTCATCGGTTCTTACTCAGTGTTGGTTAATTCAAGTCAACAGAGACAAACTAGCTTTGCAACGACCGCAAGCTGCTGTCGGCCTCATAACGAAAGACAGGTAGTTATTAAAGGATTTTTCTGAGTAGCAATCTAGTTATGTTAAGCTAGGGAATCACTTTGTTTTGAATTGAGCGCTCGAGCCCTGTAACTAGAAGTCAACAACACATTTGAACTTTCTGAAATTGACAACAATAACTAAAAACAAATTACAACAATGACTTTAACAAGTTACTCGTGGTGCCTGTGACTCATAAGCTTGGTAATTTATGCTGCTGCAGAGAAAAGAAGGGCTGAAGGCAACTGATACGAAATTCTTGGGTTCACGCGAGGTCTACGGAATACTTCCTGTACCAATAGTGAACGTTAGTTTAAACAAAGGCTAGAATTCTTTACAAGACATGTAGGTGCAAAGGCGGAACGACTCCATTTTCAAGATGGCGAGTTTTATGACGTCCAAGTGTACAAAATGGTGGGCTAACGGTAAACTATGAACTGTCTGTTATCTAGGAGTTTCTGGTATGCACGTGGAACAAACGCCGGTCAATTTCATGGCATCCTCGTTATATCGAGAATGACAAAAAGGAATAGATAGAATAAAGGTTACCCTGTAACTACGGCGGTCGACACTACACACACAATCGTTAATTGAAATTCAACCGATCCTTCTGGTAACGGGAAATTTCGACAATGCAATTTAAAGAGTTAAGCGTTAGTTACGTCTTGCTGCTACTAAGGATAAAAATGGAATTAATCTGTGTAATGGCCGCCGGTCCTCATCCCACCACCTAGTAGGGATGCCAACCATTTCTTTTAGTCACGACAAACTGAACGTGCTGCCAACCTGTTCGGTGTTGCTAACTTCAGTACAACTTGCCGGATAGGCAACTCGAAGTCCTCCTATGCGTCGCATGGTATGATGTACTTTAGGGATATCTCAAGGTGTAGGCAACAATTTTTGTTTTTATCTGAATTTAGTGGAAAATCGTGTGTCGTACCGCCCGAAGTATTTACAGGTAATTTTTTATTCTATATATTTTTTTTCTGTCTTACTCACTATAATGAGATGGCCCTGAAATTGACCAACGATTGTTCCACGTGCATACTAGTTGTTTGTCAGATCTTGTTTAATCACTAGCCTTTGTTTAAATAAAATTTACTGTTGGTATTCAAACTTGGATAAACCGTTTAAGAAGTACCTGTTTTTGTGTATGAGGGCGACAGCAGCTTGCGGTAACTTTAAAAAGCTATTTTGTCTCTGTTCACTTCAACCAACACCAAGAACTGAATACAACAGAAGAGCAAAAAGCGGCAAAGCGCCGCGCCAATGTTGTTGTTCTTGTTTGTGTTTTTTTATGTTATGTTGCGCCCCTCCTGCGATTTACGATTCCGCCATTTGCATGTAAACAATATCTAGCTAGTTTTAGGCATCGTGAGACCGATGTTCTCTATCTAGTTGTGTTTTTTTTTGTGCATGTTGTAGTCTAGCGCCTAGTTTGGTTTGCGGTCTGCGCCTTCTAGATATCGTTGCGTCGCGCTCGTTTCGAAATGGCGTCCAAAAACAACCTTGCGTTACCGTATATTTTACATCTGGTGAAACCCAATTGCTAAATGGATCAAAATAAAATATTTTGCATTTTTTAATGAATCAAAAATATTTGGAATTGGATGTTTGTCATCAACGGTATTGAGATTTAACTTTCTGTAGTCTATTACATTTCGCCATTTTTGAATACCACTATTATCAATATTTTTTGGAGCCACCTAGATTGGTGAGTTCCAAGGTGAAATCAAATTTCTGATGATTCCCTGTTTTAAAAGTTTATCAATTCGGTGTGTTACATTGTTATTGAAAGCTAATGGCTCATCAGGTTTCAAAAATATATCGAGAAATGTTTGTCAAATATTTTTAATTTCACGTTCTAAATTAGTTGTTACCAAGTGATTTAATTTTAATTTACCAAGAATTTCATTAGATTGAGTAGATTTATCTTGAATTTGATGTACTTTGTAATTAAGTTTTCTCCTTGAAGTGAAAAAACTATTAGTTGTTCTTCAAAGTCAATTAAACATTTTTTTTAAATCAATGCCTAAAATACCCTCAAATAGAGAAGTCCATTTTGCTATAAAAAGTTTATGGTAGTAAATTCTAATGTCGTTGGTGGGTTTGACCCTGGGGTCAGCGTTTACTGCCAACGAGTGATCCCTATTGGTGGCGACGGTTATAAGAATTAGGGTGCTGTTACAATTTGATTTTTGCCGCGCATTCACCATCCAAGTTCAGAAACGAATCAGCATTTAGAGATAACCGGCATATACAAAAAACACTATAAGTTCTATCAGTGCCGCGCGACCGAACTACTTTCTCTCTTTTTCGTTCGACATTTAACGAAGTAACATCTCAACGTAAATTTTGCTCCTGGACAAAGAGATAGCTCCAGAGAATCGCGTGATCGGATAAAATCGTTGGATGTCAGTTATTTCAATAATAAATCGCTTTAGCGGATAATTCGTTAAATGTTGAGATTCGGAAAGAGGTAAGAAAAACTACTTTATTGCGTGCAGACCTTGACTATTCTCTTTCAATCAAATAGGCAGATTTACCAGCACTTTACCTAGTATCTTTTTGTACCACCTTCATGGAATAATAGCTGTGATATTCTTTCCTGGACGCACGGAGCTTTTCACGTGGTAACAGGTTTAATTTCCCAGGAATCGCAGAAATCACAAACCTGCAGGATTCGCAGGAAATCAGTCAAGTAAATTGTCTGGACAGCTCCAAAACCGGCAGGAAAGCGTAATAGTGTTCAGAAGATAAGTAATAGATAATCTTTCATTACAATTTTTTTATGTTATCAATTCATCTTGTTTTTTTTATTAGCGTGCATTTAAAGATTGTAAACTTCAGTAATCATCATTTTAATGTAATTTAACCTTTTAAGAGTAGTGTAATACATAGTCATAATTTAACTTGTCACATTTTTATTTCATCGTTCATTTAGTTATTATTTCACCAATTTGCTTTTTTCTAAATTTACGTTTTATGGCTTAACAAAATTTCATATTTCCGCTCGTGGAAATGCTTGTAAAATCGCTGATGGCAGTGATAGAAGCTGTGCCTAATGGATAACAATGAGTACACGAATGGTAGAAGAACTTTCTGGCAAAGGATTTAACGTTAACTACTCAGTGGCTTTGCTAAGCCAGCAATAAACAACAGTGGCACTTTCGCTGCGAAGCTTTTGCTAAAGTTTATTAAGGGAATGTACGTTGAGACCATTTGTTTCGTGGATAAGTGTCCTGAATCACGTAAGATGCGTTCGGGTGAAATTGAGATTATTCAGCCAAAGCAGGGTGGTTGGTTTTCAAGCTAGACGAAACAAAAAACCCATTGAGTTAGTGAAATGATTTTGCTAAGAATTTAAACTTGTTGGGGATGCAATCTCAGTAACTGAGTAGTTGAAATTGATTTATTTATTTTACGGGCAAATAGTTAGTTGAATGACACTTTAAATATAATATTAAAAATTACTTTATATTCAAACGACAGAGAAATGTGTCATTATTAAACAAAGTTAGCATATTTAAAGTTTAACGCGACACTAAAAGTGATTGGGCGGAGCGAAAATCAACTTTTGCTGCCGACGATGGATTGTCGCTTTAGAAACATCACTGATGATGTGATTACTTAATTACACACGTTAACATGGATTACAGATTAATACCATAATTAATAGAATCATTTGGGAATTTGGTGAGGGTAAAATTTATCAAGTTTACATACGGAAATTTTGATGGCTACAGATAGCTTGTTGATGAAACAATCATGCATTGTGCATGTTTGTATTGTTAGGATGCAATATAGTGAGTATCAATTTTGTACGCGCCTCGCTTTTTATCCTCTTCTCTAAACATAATGATTGATTAATTCTGTTCAGAAATATTCGCGGCGGCGTCGGCCAGTTAGGAAAAGCCAAAAGACCATAAACCCTTATACCTGACTGGCGACACTCGGGCCTGCACAATCTTTTCATCTATAGTCTAAATCCAATCTGCCAAGAAAGCACATTCAAATCTTACATCAGAACAAGGTTCCTACATTAAAATCAACACGGACTTTGTTTAGTTGGGGGTTAAACAGGTGAGTAAGGAACTCGGGATGAAGCCCTTTGGCTCACCTGGGGGGATCAATATATACAGGGTGTTATGGAAGTCCTAGCAGAAAATTTAACCACTAGTATTACTCGTCAAAATAAACATTTTTTCTATTTACTACTTTGCTGAAATCCGCAATCCGTATTTGAGTACATGTTTCCATTTAAACAGTTTTTATTTTGATTCGATCCATAGGCGGGTATTGGTTTTAGGGGTCAAACTATTCTTAATTTTAACTCCGTAAAGGAGCGTTTGCGAAAAAAATCATAAATAAAAATTGTTTATTTTGACGAGTTCTACTTGTTAAATTTTCTGCTTCCATAACACCCTGTATAGTGACCCCATTACCGGCCGGGGCTCCTTTTGGCTAACAACCAATCGGAACCCTAAACTGTTGTTCCCAACACAGCAGGAAAAGACCCCCACGACCGGTCCCATTCGGATAGGGGCCAAGGTGAAGGTGGTGGGGTCTCCGGAGATTTACCGCTTGACGACTCAGGAATGACTTGCTCGACTGCTACGAGACGAGCCAGCCGCGGCGAAGGGGTTACATGGCAAGGATGCATGTTCTGTGGGGTGAGAGACATCCAGAGCATCACTTTTTCGGGCCACAGAAATTGATTATGTAGCCTACCTTCGTCGAATCAAATATGAGAGAGCACCCGAACAATTGGCGGAGGTACAGCAAAATTAGATGATGGGTTGTGTAATTTTTTTTAGAAATATAATAGTATATTAAAGTATGAGTGAATAACAAGGTCTTTAAAACACGCGCGAGTTTTCGAGCACGACGGCGTAGCCGGGAGTGCTCGAAATAGAGCAAGTGTTTTAAAGACCAGTTATCCACGAATACTTTACGCTATTTTTTATTATACCAGCAATACTGGAAACAAATTAAGCACTAAAAACTTAGAAATATTTTTTGTCGTGATAATTCGAAATTGCGTAATAATATTGCCATTAGTTACGATAATTATTGTTTACGTTTTTCTTGCGACCACGTCTGTCATTGCATTTCGTCGTGTCAGCAAAAATCGAGGAAAAATGAGTTAAAACGAGATTTCACCCGATATAGAAGCATTGGCCGAACGAGCGGAATCCAAAATACTATCATCGAAGTCAAAAGACCCATACCTGAAGGAATATGAAAAGCTTTCAAATTTGATGAAGTTAAAATAATACCTATATTTCCTTGACAACCTTTAAAGCTCGCCGTGCTTTAATCGCCTGTATTCGCACGCTCAGGCGTGCTTTAAACGGCGATTCTGATGCACGTATAATAAAAAATCAATTTTGGTTATTTGGGAAATTTTGGTAAATTTAGATTTTTTTGTTTCTGACGTATACTTGACATAACCTCAAAATCACACTGACATTTCGTTTAGTGCAGGGTTCAGTGTTACCGATAGAAACAAAAATTCTAGATTTTGGGTGCGTTAATGACCAATTAACGCACTCAAAATAAATGCGTTAATAGTTTATAGTTAATACTTTATGAAATGTAGTAAATTCGAAAAATAAATAAAATTAAAATTATTTCAACTATTTATTTAATCGTCAAAGAAAGTTCAAAATACACCTTGAAAATATGTAGCAAAATTAATTCGCATCTAATCGCGGCTAATATGATTGTATTAGAATTTTATTTAGAACAATTACTTGTATCTTTGAACCGGTCCGGTATTCCGCCAACTTTTTCAACTTTCTTTACATTGTACTGACTACAAAGACTTTGCTCATCATATTTCATGGTAATTATTTCACGACAACTTGTAAATACAGGTTCAAAATACGTTTCCTCAGAATATGTTTTACAAAATTCTCCTGCATTAGGATCTTTTTCCCATAATGTATATTCATATTGTGTGGAGTTCTTTTTCCAACCGACTGAAATAGCATAATTCCACGTATCCGACATCGGGTTAAAGTCTTCTTCTTCAAATTTAAATTTCGGGCCAGTTAATGTTTGCGGTCGAAAATCACCATATCTTGTGAATAGGCGAATATAAAAGTTTTTGTAAAAGCGGACACTTTTGGATGCTAAAATTTGATACTCATGTTCTGCTTTTGTCCAGTAGGGACTGCCCCCACGAAGAGTCATTGTTGCGCACGAATTCATATCCGAACAGCAACCATCATCTTTAAATAAAGAAATACGTATTTTTTATTCAATAAAATATGCACTTAACTTACCAACCAAAGCGGTAGTTTCATCCAAAGTTATGGCAGTACAGACGCCCCATAATTCTCCACTATTTTTGTTTTGCTGGAGTAAGGCAAGTAAAAAAGGGAATTCCCCCAAATGTTGCTCAAGTTTATCTTTTGGTGTTGTCGTGATCTCCGGCGGTTTAATAGCTTAAACATAATAATATTTATTTACGTTGTAGCTAAAGTATCAGGTGTGATGTAGGTTTCGAACGTTAAAAGTTTCCTTCAATATTCCTATAAAAGAAACATACAACATGACATTTTTTTTATGTATGTCAAAGGGGAGAAAGCTAGAGAAAGAGGTGCAATGCGAAAAGAAACAAAACGAAAAAAGAAGACAAAAGGATTTATACATTCATTAGAGAGTTCCAACATCAATATATGTGATTTTTTTTCCAGGGAGTTATATGGTCCCTAAGAAAGACAATGATTGTTATAGTTATTGCACCATAATATTGTACACTGCTTAGCTTTGCACCTTTTATGTTATAAATAATAGCCATTTCTGTATTACAGCTCACTCTTGTTCCTCCATACTATGCTTGTATCACGTGTGTGTTAATAAAATTTTAACTTTTTAAAAAGTGTTAAATTCCAATAATTTATGAAGTTCCGATTCTTACTTAATCAAAATTGCAAAAAATACAGAATTATATACAGAGAATAAATAATAATCAATTCGGAGAGCATAGAGTTCAAAAATTGCCGAAAAAAAAACAGTAGCAATCAATTGTTATTGTTATTAATATCAGAATTATTACGCTATTGGAAAGTTCAAATTCATATTTACAAAGTTTTCTGACAGTCCCAACACATGGAAAAAATAAGAGGAAGAATAATAACCTAAAAAAAATGAACAAAAGATGAGGAAGCTATACTCAGGAAATTATTGTCTTTCATTACTTATAATTTGACACCTACTAAGAACTCATGTCGGTTATTGGGTGTCCAAATAAAAAATGTGATGTAGCAATCCCTGCAAATTATATAATTATTATAACGGTAGAGGATCATCAGGATAAAGAGAGTTCAGTAAATTCCTATCACCTATTAAATTCTATATTTACTAAACTTAACAATTTGCCATACCGTTTCTTAAGCAAATGTGAAATGATGAATGTAAATCGCAATTTTCCAAATATAAGTTAGATTATTTTCATCTCAAGTCACCAATATAACAGAAGCTGCCGATTTTAATGTAAATGTCCTTGCTGTATAAAAGTGTGGCAGTTGGGGTATTACTCGGATTTAGAACATCAACCGACATATTATTATATTAAAGATGAAATGTTAACCTGTTCGATTAGATACTGTTATATTAGTTACCACTGTTAATAATCCATCGAAACTACATGTAGTAACGGTTGTATAAAAATGTATTGCCAAAGAGGGCAATCTGTACTGTCAAATACTTACTGGGCATGTTACGCGGCATGATTGAACCTGGCTTCACTTCGTCACTACCGGGCTTTGGTTTTTGATATTGTACATGCTTTGGAGGTGTCGGGTCGTAAACATCTTCTTTGCAAGGACATGAAGACATGTAAATTGCCTTTTCATAAGCGACCATTTGATTGCTGGCTGAAAACCAACCAAAACGATTCCAGTGATAAGGCAAAACCAAAGGAAGACCTAATGCTAGCCCAATATCAGCTACAACAATAAAAGACAACACAAAATACTAAAACTATGTCTGACGTTGTAGAATTCATTTTGACACCAAAAATGGCTGCTCTGATTATAAATAACATCAATTGTGTCTACAAACCTAGGGAACAGAAATTTAATTTTTATTGTTAGAAGTTTGATATTAATGTTAATGCAGTCAATTCATTGCTTTGCTGAGACACAAATAGAGTTGAGTTGTTCTTTTTGAATCTTCGAGCATGTTTGCATGTTCAGCAATATTACCCAAAGAAAGAATCGTTTAATCAACTTAAATAAATTATTAATGGAAGCATGTGTTGCGGCTTAGTATTTAAGTTTTGTTCATGGTGTATATTTAGTTAGAGTTCGCCTCTTGCTCTCGAAGTCACGTCCCGATCGTGCTCTGTGGGAAAAATTCTCCAAGAGCGTTTTCGGGTCCCAGGTACAATGAATGTCCCCACAGTCCTAAAGGGCACCTCCACTTCCCCCATGATTGTTGGACGCTTTAAAGTACCAGCGAAAATGGACGTGCAATCGCCAAAATCACCCAGGCTCAACCTCAACCTCAAACCACCAGGATTGACCACCGAAAGGTAACCTATAACTTGAAAACTGGAACTATTACTGTTGTAAAAATTGGGATCTAGATTCTCCTTCTAGACCTTCTAGACCTAGACCGGACCCGTGTTTGACGATTTAGCAAAAAAAAATTACCAACAAAATTATTATAACTTGAAGATCGACAATGTTACAGTAATGAGAAATGGCACATGATCTACAGCATGACGTTGCAGAAGAGATTAGCGAGAGAATGTGAGAGAAAGATACTACCGGAGGAACAGGCAGGATTCAGAGAAGCCAGAGGTAGAATGGACAACGTATACGTTCTGAACGACTTGTCAGAAAAACAACTGGAGAAATGGGGGGGGGGGATTGTACACGCTGTCGATTTGAAATCAGCGTTTGATAGTGTGGAAAGGAAGAAAATATGGAAGAGTATGAGAGAGAAACGAGTGGACAAAGAAACAGGGTGAAAGTGGGGGAGGAAGTGAGTGAATGCTTCTACACGAACAAGGGACTAAGACAAGGATGCACTCTCAGCCTATTCGCCATATATATAAGTGACAGATGAAACACTACGGAAAGCGCAAGAGTAGGAAAGAGTAGTATGAAAATAAATAGTGTGGTCGCTAGTTTTCGCGGATGACATGGCGGTGATAGCGAAGGAAAAGAAGAAAATGAGAGGGATGATTAGATGTCTAGAAAAGTTTATGAAGAACGGAATTTAGAGGTGAACGTAGAAAAGAGCAAAATGATGATATTCAAGAAAGCAGGCGGAACAGCGAAGAAAAGAGAGTCGAAATGGGGAAAATCGAACCAACCGGTACGTGACGCATGTCAAAGCAACCTTTGGGAAGAGTTACGAGAAGTAAAACCATGGAGACTCTACAAGAAGAAATGGCCCTTCTTCTAGAACAATTAGAAAAGAGACGACAAGAAGAAAAAGAAGAACAAGAAAACAGGCGATAAGAAGAAAGAAAAGAACAAATGAGACTTCTGTCTTCTTCTGCATAAGACAAGCACATACTTCAGGTTATGATAGTTCTTTTTTTGATTTTTGAATATAGTGGTAAACTCCACTGTTTTAAAACTGTAAGTTATAACTTGTTTTGGGGTTCTTGTTTGATTAATGTTGAGATAAACAGGAAAAAAAACATCAATACGAATGTTAACCAACGAGCTTCCTTGCACCTTTCCTACCAAAAAGCTGTACGGACCATGATGCGATTAGAAGATTAGAAGTCGCAGTATGCGTTATGTGGCACGTACTCTAGGAGTGCATCCTTCCACTATCAGCAGGAGTGCAGCACGTTTTAGGGAAACTGGAGAATATGGTAGAATGCCGGGACAAGGAAGAAATGAAGTAACTATCCTA
This sequence comes from Diaperis boleti, assembly GCA_963583935.1. NCBI lineage: Eukaryota > Metazoa > Arthropoda > Insecta > Coleoptera > Tenebrionidae > Diaperis > Diaperis boleti. Next base: position 50,905,816 of record OY757249.1, on the reverse strand, counting down.
AGAGACGATCGTTTTTTGCGGTTAACAGCTCTACCTATTAGACATTGTACGGCGCGAATGCTGCAAAATGAACTTTTAGCAGCCACAAATTTGTAAATTTTGAAATAGACAGTTAGAAATCGTCTACGAGAAGATAATCTGAGGGCTCGGGTGTCTGAACTTTGTCCTCTTCTCGACAGGGTACACCGAGCTTCTCGGTTATAGTTTGCTCGAGAACATGCCCATTGGAATATCGATGATGGCAAAACGTAGCGTTTTCACATGAGTCTCGTTTTTCTTTATATGCATCAGATAAGCGAATTCCAGTGTACAGACGTCCTGGAGAGCGTTACTTTCAGTGCAATTTTCGACCTCATGTTCTATTTGGGGGAAGTTCAATAATGGTTTGGGGAGGAATTCCTGTGGGGGGTGACATGGAATTGGTATTGTTACGAAGTGCTTGTATAAATGAGAGACGATATATTGGGGACATTTTAGAGCCTCACGTGGTACCATATGGACCTTTTATCTATATATATAAATGCGAAACTGATTTCTCACTGATCACCGCACAGCCCAGACCGTTGAGTCTTGAAATGTAAAATTTGGTAGGAACGTAGTTTTTAGGGCGTATAGGCGCACTAAGAAAGGATTTTTGAAAATTCCATTTCTAAGGGGGTAAAAATGGGGTTAATTGATTCCTCTAGACTTCACCTAACTTGAAAACCAAAAACGGTAGAGAAGTGAAAATTCGTACCCAAACTCGCTTTTGAAAATAACTCGACCCCTTTTTCACAATTTTCCAAAAAATTATTCACAGACGGCAAAAAAGGGGGGCAAAGGGGAAAACGGTTTTTATAAAAAATTTCATAACTCGACAACTCGGCATGCTGAAAACGTGAAAATTGGGATTTAGACTCAGCTTTGAAAATAACTGGACCCGTGTTTGACGATTTTGCAAAAATTTCTTTACCGACCGAGAAAAAATTTCGGGTGGTTTACCCAAAATTCCTATAACTTGAAAACTGACAGTATTGCTGTCGTGAAAATTGGGATCTAGATTCTCATTTAAAAAATACCGGACCCGTGTTTGACAATTTTGAAAAAAAAAAATTAGCAACGGCCGGAAAAGGGGAGGGTGGATTTGGGGGTGCTTTTTTCAAAATTCTCATAAGTTGAAGGTCGAAAATGTTACAAGCATGAGAATTGGCACTCGGACTATCCTTTAAAATTAAGTAGACCCGTATTTGACGATTTTCCAAAAAAATATTTACCAACCCCGAAAAAGGGCCGTAAATGGGGAGAGTAGTTTTCCTGATAATTCTCATAACTGGAAAACAAGTAGTGTTACATACGTGAAAATTGAGACCTAGATTCTCTTTTAAAAAAGACCAGACCCGTGTTTGACGATTTTGGAAAAAAAATTACCAACGGCGAGAAAAGAAGAGGGTGGATTTGGGGGTTGATTTTTCTAAAAATGCTTATAACTTGAAGACCGAAAATGTTACAGGCATGAGAATTGGCACTCGGACTCTCATCTTAAAATAACTAGACCCGTGCTTGACGATTTCGCAAAAATTTAATTACAAGCCCCGAAAAAGGGGTGAAAATGGGGAGGGTAGTTTTTCCCAGAATTCTCATAACTCGAAAACAAACAGTGTTAGATACGTGAAATTTGAAATTAGATTCTCTTTTAAAAATGACTGGAGCCGTGTTTGACGATTTTGGAAAAAAAATACCAACTGCAAAAAAAGGGGGAGAGTGGATTTGGGAACTTTTTTCTCAAAACTCTTATAACTTGAAGACCGACAATGTTACAGGCATGAGAATTAGCACTTGGACTCTCCTTTAAAAATAACTAGAAAATATTTGGAAACCGCAAAAAAGGGGCGTAAATAGGGAGGGTAGTTTTCCTCAGAATTATCCTAACTGAAAAATAAACAGTGTAGCATTATAGTTTCTCCTTTCAAAAAGACGGCCCGTGATTGACAAAGAAAAAAATACTTTTTGTTACTTTTTTATTAAAAACTGTTTTAAGCGGTTGTACCAATTCCAAATATAAGCGTCAGTAAAGCGACCCCAACTTACGCGGGCAAAGCCGCGGGTAATTGCTAGTCGGGGATAATTTTCTATTCATGCACGATACTGCTAGACCTAAATCCCATTGAGCATGTATGGGACCATCTTCAGCAAGGTTTGTTAAATCAACAAAGAGCCTTTTTTAGCCTACAAGAACTTGAGGCAGTTCTTATGCAAGAGTGGGAAAATCTACTCAAAATTACATTGTTGACCTTATAACAAGCATGCCCAGAAGAATGGAACCTGTTATTCGTGGCAGGCGTGGAAATGCACCATATTAGTTTGAGTGTTAATTTTTGTTTAAGTGTTAATTTCGTCCTTAACAGTTTTTCAATTTTTTTTTATTGCGTTTTATTTCGACTACTAATACAATTTATATAACGGTGGAATAATTATTTTTTTGAAAGTCGGTTGACAAAAATACTGGTGATGCGATAATTTTTGTGGGGAGTGTATTTGACCTCGAAAGAGTGAATAAAGTTGTATTACTATTTTTATAGTTCGACAAGCACTGTCAGAATTTTCAAATTTTCGCTTGTGTAAACATTCTGTGATAAACGACTTGCCGCGGTTGTGCCGAACTATAAAACGTTGTATTACACTCGGTCCTGTGTAAATTTGGTGCTTTCCGGCACTCGGGGCTTAAAAAAGCATGAGTGAAACTCTGGTGCCGGAAAGCACCCAATTTACACAGGAACTCTTATAATAAATAACTATTTAAATAAAATTGTTTTTAAAACGTGGAAGGTGTTGTGCAGAATTTAATTTTTATTCATAGCTCGCGTCCCAAATTAGGACATGAAGTCGGTACAATATCAAATGATTTGTTTGATTTTTTACGATTGTAAACTAATTAAGCTTTCGTTAATTCTATGTTTCTGTTTGAAGAGACCGTGTTTGTAAATAAATTCGCTCTTTTAAAAGTACTATTTTTGTGCTTTTTATGTAATTCGTTAACTTTGTTTTCTTGTTTTTCTTATAAAAACAAATATGCCAAAAATTCTCCTTTAAAAAACAGAATTCTTTCTTTAGAGAAAACAATGCAGAAAACAAACGGAACTTGTATTTAGAGAAAAAATTAGCAACTTCTTGTGTTATGTTTTCCGACTCATTTAAGGTTAAGGATATTTAATTTCAACTATTAAAGCAGTGAATAAAAAGTCTTGTCAGAACTAAAAATGTACTAAAGCGTTAACCCTTCAAGGGACTCCCGGTCTAATCTTTTCTCTATATACAGGGTGTAACAGAAATAAGTACATTAATTTTCGCAGCATATAGATCGAGTGAATAGCAAAAAAATTTCTCAATACTTTTTTTCTCTAAACCCTCTAGTTTTCGAATTAAAATTGTGTAAAGATTTCGTATGATTTTCGTTACCCGCTACTGGATTGTGTTTCTATAACTCCCCACTGATAAACCAAGCATACAAAAAATTCATTTACTTTCACTTTGTTTTTGTTTCTTTGTGGGATATTGAAAATGAACTGAAGAGACTCTTATGTAATAAAACATGATACCAATATAAAAATTACACATTATTTTCATTGCTTAATTACATTATTAACAAAATTATTACTCAAGATGCCGAAGTAGGTGTACTTACGATAAGAGAATCCTCCATTTCATCTGCAGGTTGAACACGGAAAACATTTATGTTGACAAACATTTACAACTAATGTTCAAAATGATCCCCAATTTCTTTCTATGCACAATTAAAAGCGTAGTGACAAAGAGCAATGTCCGTCGTTCAGGACCCACATGTTTGTCGGAATTTATTAAGGCAAATCTTCCAGTAACTGGAGTATTCATTGTTTGTAAAATTGGGAATTTTTAAAAACAAAACTACACAAGAACAGATCACAAAGTTTATCCACGACAAAAATTAAGAAATCACGGAACATTTAACTACAACCTGTGGTAAAGTCCGATATTAAACTAATTAATAACAGGTTTAGGCACCTTGATCATTTTTAATCGGAACACAAGGACAAAAAAAGTTCACAAAAAGTATAAGTATGTCATTATTATTGTGTCAGAAATCCATAAGCGCCTCCTTATTTTTGGGGGTTGTAAAATTATAATTTCAAAATGTGATTTCGAAAAAATGGTAAAGGAAAAAGTTGTTGTACTCGATGAGTTCTATCACCTCTCCAAATTAATGTACTCATAAACAAGAAGAATGTCCTTAAATCCAAGTGGAGTAAATTTAAATTAAAATTTAAATATATCTATGTCGAACTCCACAAACTTTAATAACTGAAGGATTACTAATGGTACATGTTTCCGCCGAAACATGTACCATTAGTAATCCTTCAGTTATTAAAGTTTGTGGAGTTCGACATAGATATATTTAAATTTTAATGTACTCATTTCTGAGACACGTTGTATATAAAACAAAGTCGGGTTTGTTCGAACACATAACTCAAGAAAGGCTGGACCGATTTTTATGATCTTTGTTTTGTTGGATTTGTCTCCGCCCCGAATAGGAGAATAACTATTAAAAGATCGGAAAAATTACTGGGGGCGGGGAGCTTGGTACAGGGCAACGAACATAACAAAAGACCCCCTGGTACAGTGCAACAATAACAAATAACGCCGCCAACAAAATTTGTCGTACCGGGCTTTAAAAATTATAATCGATTTTCGTGGAGTAAACTCCAAAGTTTCACTTCTGTTGCGCGTGGACTCCACATAAAGATTTTTTGAGAACCGAACCGACAAACTTTTTTCGAGGGGAAACATCCGAAAAATTAACGAAAAAAATTTTCTTATACATTTTGTATGGAAACCGTATACAGAGTGAACATAAAGTTCCGCACAAAATTCATAATTTAGTTATGCGAGAAGCGCTCGAACAGGTCGATTTTTTGTTTTCAAATTTCCGTTTTTTGACATTAAAATTTTGATAATGACGTCATCTGTTTTTGAACTATGACACCATCATCAATTAAATGGCAACCCTTAACTTTTTTTGGGTTGTAGATGCACTTTTCAATTCTCTATTCAACAAGAGTAAAAAACTGGCACCTTGCATAACTTTTTTTTCGAAAAAATTACAAATTTTACTTCAAACAATTAAATTTTTATTCTTTGAAAAAGTACTATTTCTGTACGAATTCGTGGTGAAATGGCGCAGATTAATCCCGAAGTGATTGAACGAAGTGTTCAAAGCGTTAAAACACGTCTGGGAATGTGTCAAATAGTCAAATAGGATTGAATGGTTGGTCGCAAGATTGTTGACAATGTGCACCACAATATGAAAACTCGTTATCGCCACAAGTAGGAATATCTAAAATGACATTTCCACGTTTAAAGAAATAAAATTTTACTGAAATTGGGTAATAAAATAGTAATAGTAGAAGCTATTTACCAGCAATTGTGTGTCCTATCAGAACAATTAAAAGTCCGAAGAGTTGGTGCTTCATTTTTCTGAAATCACAAGTAGCAAAAAAATTAAAATAGTGTTATTTGTAAGCGCTAGTACTTACGAATTTCAAACGTTTGTCTTGAGGGACTACAGAACTTTGAATGCATACCGTTATATCGAGTAATCAAACAATAACAAGCTACCCACCAAAATGTTTTCAATAATAATTATAAATTATATTCGTTTTGGAAGCCATTGATGCATATAAACCAAACACACTTGATGAATAATTATAATTGAATTGTACCCATAAAAATCGGATAATAAATAAATGATTATAAATAAAGAATAAACACTATAATAATTATTGAATTCGTGCATAATATTAATTTCCATTGTTTCGTACAGATTGCATGTGTAATAATCCGTCACGATTAAAAATGCAATAATAATTGTAAGAACCCGAATTTGAGAATTTTCAAGTACGGAACCTGCAACCCACGAAAGGAGAATGCGGATTGCCTACCCAACTACGATTTGGAGATGATCTAGGGAAAGGTAAAATCGGAATTAATGTGTAACCATGTTTATTATGTTTGACTAAGGTCGCACAAAAAAAGATACTTCCCAGTGTCGCAGGGAAATAATTCTTTCACTCCGGTATTTAGAAAAATAGCGCTGCTAAACCCGTCGAGAATAAATGCTTCCTGGTGTCATACCGGGATGGTTCTTGCATCATGTTGACCAGTAAATAATAGCGCTCCGGATGCCGCGATCCCGGATCCGCTACGTTCCCCGAGCCGTCGCCGCTCCGGTAGGAAGAGGACACACTAATATACTTTTGCTTACCCAAGATGTCATCGCGCTTTCCCCAGTTATTCTACATTAGTACTCCGCGAATCGATGTACAAAAATACTCTCCTGTCCACGAAATGTGTTCTAATTACCACCACCATCAATTTACATTCGACTTATTTAACTAGTACTAACAATTTTAACTAGTCATATGGATAAGTCAATGCATAGTGTTTCCTTCCTTCAACAACATTGAAAACCTTGTCTTATCCAAAAGGCATACATTTGCCTTTCTGAGATCAAGTGGACTGAAGTCTGAGACTGAGGGATTCATTTGCGCTACGCAAGATGGTGTAATTAACACCTTGGTCTATCGCAGCCGCGTGATGGGTATAGAGGTGCCGAATGTGAGCTGTAGGGCTTGTCACAGGGCCCCTGAAACAGCAATGCATATATTGGCGGCATGCCCGGTGTATGCAGCTTCGGCCTACATCCATCGCCACAATGCGGCATTGAGAGTGTTATACTTTCATTTAAGACACCATTATGCGATAGACCAGACACCAGTGCTGCCCTATGTCCTGAACGATATTGAGTCCGTTGTGGAGAACGAAAGGTGCCGAATCTATTGGAGCTTCTCGTTCTCCACCGTCAGGCAGATAACAGCGAACAGGCCTGACGTGGTTCTATTGGACCACTCCTCCAAACAGATGTTTGTTATTGAATTTTCGGCTCCTGCTGAAAATAACATCTGCGTCAGGGAGGAGGAAAAGCGGACAAAATATCAAGACCTGCTCTTTGAACTTAGGAGGATGTACTCAAGTTACTCAGTGAAGCTCGTCGTTTTGGTAATTGGGTGCATGGGAGGTATCAAGGACTCGCTCGTCTCCAATCTGAAAATCATTCCTGCCTGCCGTAAACCGGCAGAGACCCTTGCGGCTGGAATGCAGAAAGCGGTCATCTTGGGGTCGTTGCGTCTCTGCTCAGGGCACATGATTTGCGGGATTCATAGTTACTGACCTCATGGTTTTGAGGAGTGGCTATGATGTACGAACAGGACCTGACCAGCAAGGAACCTCGTGAAGGTCGGAATCACGCCTTCTGGTCAATACGCAAAAAAAATAAGAACCTGACTACCGCATTGCGTCAGGCCGCGCGCATCAACCAACGTCATCATCTCCGCTCCAGCGTTTCTATAAAAGAAGCTCCGCCTCGTTAGAAAGGCAGTTGTGCACCAGCCACCACCCGGGAAAAAAGTAGTAAGTAGTGACCAGTAACTAGTGAATTGATTCGGAACAGTTGTGTGTTGTGCCCTTTCCGGACAAGTCCAGTCCTGGAGGTAGTAGACCGACCCAGCTCTAGTGGAAGGACCGAGCAAGGTTGGCCGGCCATCATAACAAAGTTTAGTGCTTAGAGTTATATGATTGTAGAGGTATTTTTAACACACCGTTTTTTATGTCAATTTCTTTATTTTTTTAAATAACAAAACTGTTTATTTCAACACCAACGCGATAAGGAACAATGGCGAGGCATGGCCGCAGGCAACCTACAGCACACCCATGTTAGGCTTGCTGTCTATACCGACCGCTACAAAAGTATCCCGGTTTCAACTGGTCGCCGAAAAAGGTGAACACCGGACCTTAACGAGCCCGCCACCGCGAGAACCAACGAGACGATTCCCGGAGGACGTTGATAATTGTATACAGGGTCAACCGTAAAATCTGTCCCAAGCTATTGGGTGCCGATCCAGGCAGACCATGTAAATAGTTGTACACCGGGTGAATTATGAACAGTAGTATACAGGGCAAACCAAAAAATCTTTCATAAAGTTACCATGTGCTGATCCATTTAAATATTGTAAATAGCTGTATGTAAACTGTAACACTGAGTCGTATTTATTTTCACTCCTGCCAAACTAGACAACTGACCGCTGGCGTACCGTTCTCCGGCTTTTAACTACCCGAGGTCCCGTGGAGCATATCACGTTAAAAAACTGGCGCTCGAGACAACCGTCGCCGAAAACAATGTTTTCGTTTTTGTCGACTTGACAGGTTCAGTAAATTTCGTGGATGCGTCTACAACCACAAACAAAAATTTGTTACCACCCTTGCTAGTCTCAAATGGACCGACATGATCTACGTGTATCGTTTAAAAAGGTAGGGTCACTCCTGTACCTGGAGCTACCATCGGCTCAAGACCAAGTCTTTCTTTGAGAACGCGGTTCGTAAGGCGTTGCAGTTTGTGACCACCGTAAACTGTAACCCTATACAGATTCACACGAAAGTGCTGCATCGTTTCAAGTTTGTAAGAGTGGTAATGTCTTTGCTCGACCGTTATATGTTTACTGAAATATGCTACAACTCTTTGCTGTCCGTCGTTGTGTTTCTGTAGCAAAATTGACCCAACAGCTATGGAACTCGCGTCCGTGTGAAGTTCGGTGGGTAGAGTAGGATCAAAAACCGCCAACACGCGTCTCGAACTTTGTTCGCCACTCCAACACCACTTGGTGTCCTTTCACGTGAGTCTAGTCAGCGGTTCAACCACTCGTGAATAGTTCGGTACAAATTTTCTGAAGGATCTCGATAACCCTAGAAATTGCCGCACTTGTTTGATCATCTTTGGAGGACATTTTTGTACGATCGCGTCGATCTTAATCGGTCTAATCCCTTCTTCGCTAATCTCGCGACCCAAATGGTCTATTGTGGTATGAAAGAAGAGGCACTTGCTTAATTTTGACGTGAGGTTATGCCGCCGTAATGCTTCCAACACAAGTCGCAACCGTTCTATATCTTCGTCGACCGTCGGCGATGGAGTTCATTAATCTCTGAAAGATTCATGGCGAATTACAGAGTCCGAAAGGCATGCGTAAAAACTCGTAATGCGAGGCGGGTACTATGAACGCATTTTTGTCTATCAAGCCTTCTGCTACCGGCACTTGATAAAAACCCGAAAACATGTTGAGTGTGTATTTGTATTTAAATTTACCACCGCTGCTGTCTCCGCCTAAACGGTCCAGCTGTTCGTCTATAAGTGGAAGTGGATACTTTCACCGTGATAGCGTTGAGTCGCCGATAGTCCACGCATATCCTGTAGTCACCGGTTTTCTTCTTGACGAGAAGTACTGGACTAGTGTACGAAAAGGTAGACTCCCTGATCGTTTAGTTGATCAGCAACTCATCAACTATGCTATGTAATTTATCCTGCTCCGCAAGCGACATCCTTTACTTGAGTGTCTCTTGCGTAGTACTTGATCTCCATCATCGATGCATCCCTTCTGCCCATCGTGGCCATGGAGTCAGAGATCCCGTCGCTAAACTATGAACAATAAAAATAGCTAAAATTTTCAGTCTGTCGCTTCTGGGACCATTTTATAATATTTTTCAAAAAACGCTTATAACTCGAAAACGGCTGGATTTGGGGGGAAACCGAGGTTACAGAAAGATTGCTTGCATCAACAATTTACATAAGATAGTGAAGGTTTCGAAGCGTTTTGAGAAAAAAGTTGATTTTTTTAATTTTCAAAATTTGCCCCCTTGAGGTTAAAAAATTTTTAATTTTCCTTTAATCTTCTCCTGCTCCCAAAGTCTTCTACTTATGACAACGTGGTCCGGAACATAAGTAAATATGGAGTTTTTCTTTCGATTGGTGCCTTCAGAAGTGTCCTATCTAGCACGGCTTGTCTGTAATAAAAATTCAAAAAATCCAACAAAAAAAAAATGAATAACGCTCGAACACGTCGTTTTTTGTTTTCAAATTGTCATTTTTTGACATAAAAATTTTGATGATGACGTCATCTGTTTTTGAACTATGACACCGTCATCAATTTTTTTAAATGGCAACCCCCAAATTTTAGATGCACTTTTCAATTCTCTATTCAACAAGAGTAAAAAAGTGATACCTTGTATAACTTTTTAAGAAGAAATAGATTAAAGTAGTTTTTATGTATTTCTTCTTAAATTATTAGCTGGAAACGAAAAAAAAATTGGTTGTATTCCTTCTTTTATAACCTTTCCGATGATGTATCGGTTGACATATCTCCCCATTTGAAAAAAAAAACTTAAGGGTGGTTAGAGCCCCCTGAGTAAAAACAAAAGAAAGCTGATCAGGCTAAAAAGTGGAATTTTAAAAACAAAAATCGACGTGTTTCAGGAATTTTTCGTAAAATCAATTGCAGTGAAGACACTGAATTTATTCAAGTTAAACTTTCCACCCTGTATATCTTTGATACATATAAAATGAACATGGCGTTGTATGCTGGTTCCGGTAATGCCAGTAGATGGCGTTGTGTGCATTATGCTTTGATAAAAAAAACTGAATTTGATTCAGCTAATAAGTTGATTCTGAGGCGGTACAAAGTTCGCCGGGTCAGCTAGTAATAATTATAAAAAATAATTCGATTCTCATAAAATATAATAAAATGGAGGTGAAGCAGTTGTTATAGTCTACAATAGCTAACGATTAACATAGTGCGCTGAAAATACACATTTTACCTCAACAACTCTCCTTTGTAAGTACATCGCCGTTGTCTAAAGACAAAGCTTCCATTGTTATTCGTCAAGTCGAGTAATAAGTTACCGTAACGAGCTAAAAGCATCTTTATTTATACTGATGAACGCAGCCAGCCAGATGTTGCTGAAATGCTTAAATCGATGGATATTTGGTGGATTGAACCTCGCTCCAAATTTATGCTCTTTTTAGTTTTTGTGCACAAGTGACATCCATACTTTGTGGAAGATATATTACAGTTTAGTTTTTATCCAAGTTCTTCCGTATCATTAATCAGGAAAAGGCTCTCACGTTTCACACCTAACACGATAACGCAAAAAATGTTGGTAATAACATCGGCGTGAATCAGAGTTTTATGATATTGAACATTTTTTTCTCAACGAGAATACCTTCCCAAAATTAAATTTTAAGTAAGCAAACCCAGAAACTTTATACAATACACAACACGGTGCGCTGTGGTAGAAATATTTAGAACTATTAGTGGGATTTACGGGATGCTCGAACTCGTTTTCAAAGAATTTGATTATTATTCCAAATGCTGAGTTTAGATTGTTTTGCTAAGTTTTTTCTAATAATTTAATTAAAATGTGAGAGACTAGGAAGCTGAAGATGTACACAGTGGAATAATAATTGTCTGTAGTGATCTTTGTTGATCGACGCCACCATTTCAGATTTATCACACAAAACATCATAGATAGGAAAATTAAAGATACATTTTATAAAGAAAATATCAAAATCAATCGTAATAACCACAATAACAACATCTGTTAATAAAGTATAAAATGAGCTCTGTTTTAGAGTAATAAAAAAATTAAAATAGCTTTCTCATTCAAGTTTATACTGTCAATTCAATACTCCATACCGTACTGTATATCAAACGTATATACGTTTTTTTTTTATTTATAACGTGTTTAAAAATTTATGTACTTGTTGCGTGTAACAGCTAAAGAAATATTAATCAGTCAAAACTCTATCCTGCAATAAAATATTAAATCGGAATATACTCAACACGCACAGACTAGCACGCAAATCCCAAATGCAATTAATAAAGTTTAAATGAGGCGCCTGAGTACCTCTTCCTAGGTACTTTGGTATTTCTTCCGTTATTATTTTTTCATACTTCCCATTATACCTAGACTCCCTAATTCTCGTTCTTCTTTCCTGCACTTGCACATGTGTATCTCTCTGCACTAATTCATCTGTCATTACTCTGCCTCTCTCTCGCATTCTTTCTATCTCCGCGTCTGCATACCCGTTTCTTTCGAAATATGCCTCCCTATCTTTCCATATCTCCTTTCCTTTTTTCTTTCAAACACTTGCAAAATTTTGCACTCTCCTCTCTCTATCACTCTCTCCTCAAACCTTATTGCTTTTTTTCCTGCTTCTATTCTTATTCCATCTCTCTTTGTTTCCTCCATCACTATATACCCCGATATCTCTCTCTCTACCCCTAGTACCCGTTTCATATATTTTCCTTACAGCCCTTCCAATCCTTCTTGCTCTCTCCATCCCCATATTTCCGCTCCATACATCATCACGCTTTTCACCAAACTATCAAACATCATTACTCTCCTTCTAAAATCATGTCCAAATTTTCTCTCTCCTATTCCCCATACAGCTCCTATTATCTTATTTGCTTTTTTCACTAACTCTCTCACATGTGCTGTTGCTTTGTTTCTTTGATTCATCACATAACCCAAATACTTAAATTCTTTCATTTCTTCAATTTTCTCTTTCTCTCCACTCATTTACCATTTTCTCCTACCACCCCCTTTTCTGAACACCATCATTTTGGATTTCTCAACATTCACCGTCAACTTTTGAATCCTCATACATTTTTCCTATGTTTCCTATCATTTCTTCCATACCTTTCTCCTCTCTCGCTAGCACCACCAAATCATCCGCATATGCTAAAGACCACACTTTTTCTTTGCCCACCACAACCCCCCTGCCTACCCCTTCCTGAACATCTCCAATAAAAGCTGCAAACAGGCTGGGGCTTAGTGGGCAACCTTGTCTTACTCCCTTATAAGTCTTGAAACATTCACTCACTCTTCCATCCACTCTCACTCTACTTATCGTCTCTTCATATATCTCTTCTATTTTTCTTACCAGATGCTCATTTATCCCTCTCTTTCTCAAGCATTCCCACAGTAAATCTCTTTCCACATTATCAAAAGCCGCCTTCAGGTCCACAAAGAATGCATATATCTTGCCACCCCTCTTTTTTATCTCATTTCCTGCTATGTGATTCAAGATATATACATTATCCATGGTCCCTCTACCTTTTCTAAATCCCGCCTGTCCGTGTAGTAGCACCCCCCTCTCATTCATTTCCTTCATCAGCCTCTCTTCCACAATCATCGCGTATGCCTTATATGCTGTATTTAGGAGAGTGATCCCCCTATAATTACTAACTGTATCCTTTTCTCACTTCTTATATATGGGGCATATTATCCCCTCCTTCCACTCTTGGGGGAATCCCTCTTCCTTCCACACTCCATTCATTATCTCTAACAACCTGTCAACTTCCCCTTCCGTTCCATATATCCACGCTTCATTCTGTATACCATCCCTCCCCGGTATCTTTTTTCTTTTCAGTTTTCTTAGTAGTTGCTCTAGTTCTCTTGTTATCTCTTCTATTTCTTCCACTCTTTGTTGTCGCTTTTCATTTCTTCAGCAGCTCACTGAAGTACTCTCTCCATTCCTCCATAGTAATTCCATCACTCACTCTCTCTCTCTTTTTCTTTCTTTCCTTACTTATGTATCTCCATACCTCTTCTTCCGTCTTTATACCTCTTCTTCCATCCGTTTCTTTTGCTTCTTCTCTTTGCATTCTAAATTGTACCTCTTGCGTGCTGTCTTCTATTCTTCCTTGGTTGCTTTTTCTTCTTTCCAATTTCTTAGTTTCCTTCTTGCTTCCTGCTTCCTTTTCCTGCATTCTTTATCCCACCACTCGTTCTTCCACAGCCCCATCTTTTCTCTTATCTCTATCTCTTTTTTTCTGTTGCGTTTCTTATGTTATCGCTCAGTTCCCTCAGCTTTTCGTTTATTTTTGTTTCTTCGTATTTTGCATCCCTAAGTCTTGCTCTATAATTTTCTTTTCCTTTTTCCGTCCAAATATTCTTCACAATTTTTCTTCTAAACTCATTCACACTTCCTCTATCTTTCTTTCTTCCTTTTGTCTTCACTTCTAAAGGCATATGGTACGACTCCATTCTTTCTCCCACCTTGAATTTCTCTATTTCATCCCATGCTTCTTCATTTACCATAACATAATCAATAACTGTCTCCCCTCTTGATCCAATATACGTGTACTCCCCTTTCTCATCTCCTGTGCAGTTCCCATTAAGAATGTCCCACCCTCTTTCTTCTACTAAGCTAATCAGTACTCTCCCTTCTGCGTTTTCTGTTCCATCTTTTGTTGATCTTCCTTCTATTGTTTCTTGTTCCTCTTCTATCCGTCTTCCTTTTCCCCCAATTCTTGCATTAAAATCCCCCCCCAATCACCAAAGTTCCTTCTTCTTGCTCTTTTACTCGCTCTTCTCTTATTCTCTTCGTTTCCTTTATACTTCTGCTGTACACTGTTACAATTCTCCATTTTCTCTGTTTATTTTTCACCGTTTTTTCCATAATCCCTCTTTCTTATTTTGCTTCAGTTCCATTTTCTCCTTCCAGTCCCTCTTTCACCGCCATTATTATCCCACCTTTAGCTCTCCCTTCCTTGTTTTTCCTCTCTGCATATTGACATTTCTACTTAAACTCTTTCGGCATTCTATTTTCCAATTTTTCCCACCCCTTTTCTTCCACCCACATTTTTACCATTCCCACTACGTCAAATTTTCTTAAATACTCCCAAAATTCATTCTCTTTGTTTTTTATTCCCGCTACGTTCCAGAATACTATTCTTATTTGCTCCTTTTCTCCTTCATTCCTCTCCGTATTCGTTTTCCCTTTTCTGCCCTGTCGTCTTTTTCTTGTGCTCTTATTCAAAAATTTTATGTATCTAACTCCCCCTTTTCTTCGTCCCACCTAAGCCCTTTTCCCTCTATCCATATCTTTTTATAACCCACTTTTACCCGCTGTCCTTTTTGTCCCTCTTCTTTGGCTATCTCTCTTAATTCCTTCTGTATATCTCTTTCCTTCATTGTCAGATGATCTTCTATGTATATTCTCTTTCCTTTTTTTTTCTCTTAGTTTTCTTTTATTTTCCATAACTTTCCTCTTTTCCCCCCAGCTCCCAAGTTCCGCCACAATCATTTTTCCTCCATTTATTTTATACATCTCTCTCACAGTCACTTCTACCTCTAATAAATAAATAAATAATAAATAAATAATAATTTATTTGTGTTAGGAATACAGGTAGGTACTCTTACACACGTCAAAAAAAGAACATTCTTATAAAATTACTGCAGGAATGCTAAAAGAAGCAGCATAAGTCATCTAAACTATCAACAAAAAATTCATCTATATTATAAAAAGCTTTTTTAATTAAAAATGTTTTTATGATTTTTAAAGATTTCTTTGGTGGATGGGATGTGATGAGAGAAGGGAGTTTATTGAACATTTTAATAGAAAAGTAATTATTACCCATACGTGATGTCAGTCAGTCAGTCTGTGACTTCTAAAGCTCAATTGATCAGATCTAGTGTAGTACTCATGGAAAGAATTTAATTTGGGGTGCTGGTCTAGATTGTTAAATATATTTTGTAGGAACAGATATATAAATAATGAAGGCAAAGTTAAAATTTCTTGTGAAGAGAAGGCGGCCCGACAATCATCTTTATAACTCAAGCCAGCAACAATTCTAATTCCACCTTCATCCATTTTTCCAGTTTCTTCTCGCTCTCGCATTCCTCTTCGTCCAATCCCGTTACTACAATATTCTTTTTTCTCACTCTTTTTTCCTGCTCTTCCATTTTCTCCTCCAATTTTTTCATTTTTTCTTTTAGTTCCATCTTTTCTCTTTCCCATTTTTCTTCTTTTTTACTCATCATAATTTTCAACTGTTCCAGTTCCCGGCTCATCTTCCGATTCTCTTCCTTTATCTCCCCTACATCCTCCATAATTTTTTTCAGCATCTCTTCCATTTCCTCATCCATTGCATTTTAAACGGTGATCTTTCCAAGTTCTTACTTTTCCTAATGGGGTTAATCCTCTCTTCTGATTCTCATCCTTCTTCTCTTTTTTTTTTGTAAGCTTTTTCTTTCTCGCTCTCACTACCACTTTTTTTCATTCTATTTCTTTTTCACTTTTTCACGCTTTTTTATCCGCTGATCTTAATCGAGCGCCGCAAAACACGTCCGCTCGGCTCAACTGCTCGAATCGGAATCCTTGAGATTTTGAGATTTTTGTAAATATGGTGGATGCGTTCTTCAAAATTGAA
Organism: Diaperis boleti; assembly: GCA_963583935.1. Lineage (NCBI taxonomy): Eukaryota > Metazoa > Arthropoda > Insecta > Coleoptera > Tenebrionidae > Diaperis > Diaperis boleti. The sequence goes on along the minus strand of OY757249.1, from coordinate 50,889,704 downwards.
ATTATAAAACATTTAAAACCTGGCGGTTGAGCTACCTACCAGGCGCGTCTCCAGGTGGCGGATAGGAGAGTGGGCGGAGCCTTCGCGGGCTACGCCTAGTGAGGGGTTAGTTGGGAGGCACGGGGTCTAAACCCCTCGTTCTGCTGAACGAAAGCCCCGTGACGCATCCGCCTGTGTGCAGACAGGGGGCACAGGGGTTGGGCTTAAGTTTCTAGCCGCATGGATGAAGTACCACTATAAAAACTTCCCCATGCAACATGGTGACTAAACAGTCACCCACGTGTTTGTGCCGTGCGTGGCGACCGTGCGGAGGGCAACACACCACTTTGACCCGAATTTACACCTTAGACGGGCGGTCGAGACTAACCCACCTCGATCAAGTCCTTGGGTACCATTGGGGCATGCGACTGTGTGGTCCGTGTGCAACAACCTCTTGAGGGCTATATCTCGAAGCTCGGCGTCCCCATATGTGACTCCGTGGTGGGTGGGGAACTTAGAAGATGAAGTCAAAAATTCCGGTATGGAGAAAAAATACAACATCTCCAACCAAGAACCGCAGGGTTCCAAAAAGAAGCTGCAGAAGCAGAGGCGGAGGCGTGAAAGTGCCATCTCTGCAGCAACACCAAGAGCTGACAAAGAAGCAGCCGGACGCCCTACGGGACAGACGTCACCTTCAGGTGGAGCAGAACCGTCGACGTCCGGTGTGGCGACTATGTCGCAAGGAAAGTGCGGGTTCGGACGCTAAATGGGCAAGGGACACCAAATTAAGCAAACTTGCACTGAACTTCCCTGAAAGAAAGTTTCAGGTCAACAAGACGCCTTCCAACTGACGGGCTACTGCAATCGAGATGTCAACTGTGCAGGTCAACCTAGACACTGGAAGGAACGTAATAGAGGTAGTCTTTGCCTCAGTATACCTCCCCGGAGACTCCAAGGAGCCACCCCTTTCTAGGCAGCTGGCGGACCTGGTTCAGCATTGTGAAAGAAAAGGAAAACAACTCATTGCTGGATGCGACGCCAACGCACACCACATCGTATGGGAGAGCGGTGACAGCAACAGCAGAGGAACAGCACTGCTCGAATATACCTTACGAGCACATAGTTAGAAATACTCAATCGAGGGAGCGAACATACGTTTGCCACCTCGAGGTGTCAGACTGTCATAGACAGCACCCTCGAGACAGAAGAGATTTCCAAACACATAAGGGACTGGCAAGTATCATAGCAAGTGACCATGTTAGATAACGTTTAACGATAACTAATAATTGTTTTTAAGAATTCTCCACACAATAGGAAAACCTATTTAAATAAAATACATGACGATCTGACTTTGTGGTCATTAGCCTGCTGTGAATACAAAGAATATCCGGTCTTAGCAATCGAAATAATTGATAACTTAAAAAAATTCATTTTTTTTATTTTTATTTTTTGTTAAAAAATATTTATCGCCCTGTATCTTCGCAACAACGCGGTTTTTCGGATATCACCAAGGGAAGGAATAGTCTTGGAGAGGCCCAAGGAATCGCCCCTTGCATTTTTGGCCAATCTTTAATATACACCCTGTATACATATAATAAATTATTAGCAATACATTAAATATTTTAATTTTTTAAAATAAGATATCAAATATAACTTTGAGTGAAATTTCAGTGATGGGGCGGCATTTTTTCCAGTGCCCAAGGGCGTCAGAAATTAAATCCGGCACTGATTAGGAGGTATTTGGATTTAGGGATAATTGCTTGAAAGTCTCTCGATGCAGGAATGGGCAAAGAGAATGATCAATTTCTACAATTGGTATTTCGAGAGTAAAAATGATTTGATTCCCATTAGTGTAACTTTTAGTTGTGATTTTTTCGAATATTAGTAAATTTTCCATATTAGTTTGAAAAGAAAATTTACCAATACTGATATGTTCTTCTATTGATTGTATTTCGTGATTGGAGAACTTTGATATTCGACTAAAAGCCACAAACAAGTTCCTTTTGTCTTCTTTTTTCGTTTTGTTTCTTTTCGCATTGCACTTTTCTCTCTAGCTTTCTACCCTTTGACACACATAAAAGAAAAAAAATTATCATGTTGTATCTTTCTTTTATAGAAATATTGAAGGAAACTTTTAACGTTGGAAACCTACATCACACCTGATACTTTAGCAACAACGTAAATAAATATTATTATGTTTAAGCTACTAAACCGCCGGAGATCACGACAACACCAAAAGATAAACTTGAGCAACATTTGGAGGAATTCCTACGCTCGTCGTGCCCTAAACCCGTGCGTGCGACAAAATGCTTCTTATAAAACTCGTATCATAATATACTATTAACATATACAAATGGTAGCTTTACTAAAATACTTTTGAAAGTCGTCTGATTTTTGTACCTGTTACGACTGAGCGTCACTAAACCTACCTTGACCGGGCTTAGTTAGTCCCCATTTCATGAACAGTAAGCATAAGAGAGTCTTCTGATAAAATTGAGGGTTTACTGAATTATGTCATGTTTGCCTTTCACTGGCTCTTAGACTATTACAAAATATAGAAAAAAAAATCATAAAAATCAGTCAAGCCGTTTCGGAGGACAAACACACTGACACGAGATTTTTATATAATTAGATTTTCAAAATTTACCCCCTCGAGGTTAAACTTTTTTTAGTAGTTTTTTAAATACTCTCCTACTCCTAAACTTAAACTCTTCGACGTGACTTCTAACTTTAGCAAATATGGAGGTTTTCTTTTGATTGGCGCCCTCACAAACGTCCTATCTCGGTCTACCGATCCTAACATCTTCAAATCACACACTTCAGCAGACATTCAAATTAAAGAGAATTTCAAGACGAACGCGCTGGTACCACCAAATCATCTCAGCGGCCTATAGTTTACGATATATAAAATTTTGAAGGGTTGTTATCAGTTGTATTGCGTCGAATGTCCCCCTTGAAAATAAAATTGACCTTTTCGGCTTTTTAGATTTAGTCCACATCATTACAAGATATTCCAGGTGGAAAATTTTAGTTGGACCAGCCTGTATGTGCAGTACTTACTTCTATATCCATTCAATCTGCATGTCCTTTATTATACTATTATTATTGTTATAAAAACTGAAATTTATGAATGATTTTACATATTTATTGCTGTAACATGGGAAAAATTAGAAATTATACATATCAGATACGATTTAAAAAACTGTAACGAAGTTTCTTAAAATTTCCAAGATAAGAGACGAGTGTCGGAAATGAGCCTTGACGCTCTGAAGCGAAAATTCTCCGCAGTCTGGCGGGCCCGCTGGCCCACTGTTCGACAAGGTCAAGCTCCCTACGCCCAAATCGGCATCTTTAACAGCCTCTTAAAAATACTTCTTGACCTCCGATGGGGATGAAACTTTTACCGTTGTGACCGAAAAAAGAGCGCGCAGCTTATGCAACTTTCCGGAAGTCGCTACGATCACCCCAAGCCATCGCCCTTGTCACCGCGGGCCACGCGTTCCGCACCGAATAATTAAAGTGTCCAGAAAAAAATGCATCCCATTATCGGATTGGAATGGAACTTACATCATTTTGATCAGCTAGGAAGCACGCTCCGGACCTCGCCGCTCGCCAAAATTAAAACACTTAACGCGTCGAAAGAAATACTTGCCAGTATCACAGCGGAATAGTTCTTTTGGTCCCGTAATCAGAAAATGACCGCGCCGCGAATGAGAGTATTCCGGAGTCGCTACGACCAACCCCAGTCACCGCCCCCGTCATCTCGGACCGCGCCCTTGACACCGCGCCGTTCCGGATCTGCTACGTTGTCCGGATCCACCGCGCTCTGATAAGATCCCCACTCAGTCCTGACTACTGCAATGCCCTACACCATCACTAGTGACCTGTGCACCAATCCAACACCTGAGGGAATCTGTCAAGGAAGGGCAGGACCCACCCAGAAGCATACACTCCAACAACGCCTCACTTCCTCTTTCCCGTCACCGACGAAACGGGATCAACCCGGGTACTAGCAGGGGAGCCTTCACAACCCCAGCCGACCTAGCTTGACCTACCGAGAATCAATTGTTTTCGTCCCGACCTGCTTATCAACATTACAAACTTTGTGTCCCGTGCGATTTATACCTGAAATACAGAGTTTGTCGACATCGAGGGTGGCCGCCGATAATCTGTTATTGTATTTCGCTCTCGTTGCATTGTACTAACGGACATCGTATTAATTTACGGGGGTTAAGGATGTTTCGCTTCCCAATTCGCTTGTGTTTGTGTTTTGAAAATGGTGAAAATCAGTATCCCTATCACGTACAGAAAGTTCAATTTTTACAGCCAAAGCATTTGCCTGAGGATTTAATAATAATAATTTAATAAACCAGCAGCCACATTGAAGCACGAGAGAAGGTATTTTAAACTTAAATAATACGCACGTATGGGCAGACGAAAATCCGCATGCGTGCTATTAGTTCACAATTTTCATTTTTCATTGCATTGGATGTTGGAAGTAAAGACGTTTAGTAGGTCAGTTTTCAGTTTTTTGGTTTATTTAGGTCGGGCGGTTTAGATTGTTTCCGATGCTTTTTGACGTGTGTTATCATCAGCCGACCGGTTCAGTGGCGCGTAACAAAAATCTATTAAAAAAAATTGTTGATACTGGTGAGTTCTATTACTGGGTAAAATTAATGTAGTTATTTCTGGGACACCCGGTATATTTGTTGTGACTCGAAGGTGTATCTTGGAGGATAAAATTATTCACTGTAACTTAAACCATGATTTATATTCTCTAGTAAGTTCTAATCAGGAATGATGAAAATGTCTCTAACTACGGCTACCCTGAGTGGGAGTGGGGAAGCTCATCCCAGCTACCTGTAAACCCCGAAACCGGCGCTGTGTTTCTGTACAATATATTTCTTTTGGAAACATATGTATATTCCATGTAAATAGGCCACGTGTTGAATATTTTCATGGAACTGAAATCAGAAGAAAGATTTTAAATCATGTGTATCTTCTTTTGTAGAATATGATAATGGTCAAAGAAAACATTTGGATTTTAAATTGGTAAAATATTCGAGCTAATGTTATTTTGTAATTTTTTTCTATCACTATTGTGCAAAAACATAATGTAATCTCTAGTGCAAGAAAACATCTTTATTATACTAGTGACTACTGAAATAAAAATATAATAATTTTACATCGATAGTGACAATTTCTCACTGACAGTAGTATTGTTTAAAAACAGTGTAAAAAGTGTTATGGTGTCTTACGTCTTGTCCAACTCGAACTTCGGCCTCGTGGGACAATTTTTATGTCGCGTGCAATAAACGGTCACTTTTTGCACGTTTTGCATAAATAAATAAGAACACAGTTTACAGAATTATTTACGTTGGTAAAGTAAAGCTGCCGTGCTGTCTTTTTTTAGTAGAAGGATCATCAGTAATATACTAATTTTATTGAAATTGATTTCGAACTTAGATCAACAGCTCGATGGTTTGACATGAATATTCATGTATCTACGACGATCATATTTACGAAGCGCTTCGAGAAATATCTGCTATCCAAAGTCGTTAAATATTTACGTTTTGGTCGACGTGGGAATTACAGGATATCAAACTTGGCGTGGTTTACCCTGTTAATTAATTGTTTTGTATACTGGGCGTTATTAACATGCCAACAGAAAAGTTTTAGTTGTTATTACTCCCAAAGAGTATATCCCTAAGAGCTGTTAAACAACAGACACCTACTTCACAGATACCAAATAAATTAAATGTTAAATGTTATTTAAGGCGTTATTTTAGGGGTTTAACTGCCTCGGCATATTTGTTTATTTAGGCTACTAATCAATACATGAGTTAATTTATCAGCCTTCTTTTATCCTAAAGCAAAGTCTAGGGGAATTAACGAACCTTCTCCACTTTGATTGCTTTTACTGTCAGCTTTGCCTAATCTCTAGGTTTTGTTCAATAATTTGTTAAAAATTAATAGTATTTTACATTACGAGTGCAAAAAGTAACGAATAGCATAACGCGCGCAAATGCGGCTCGACGGCGTATCCGGAGAGCTGCATGTTAGCGAGTTATGCTAATGGCCTTTCGCAAGAGTCACATGTACATTACTTTTTATGCTGCATTTTTTGAGATTAAGTCAAAAGCGCGTTATTTCAAATGTAATTAAACATTTGTGTCAAGCTCTTCAAAAATAAGCAAAATGCACAAACATTAAAAAAAATCGCGGAAGAGACAACGGCAAATTTGTTGCCATATTCCACACGTACTCGATTGGATTCATACCCGGCGTGGTTCCTAGCCTACCCGCTCTTTGCACATTATCTCCAAGAATCTTAAATATCTACGTCTTCATCTTCCCAGGTTTTAAGGTTGTCAGGTTCTCAAGCCTTAGATATTCCGGTTTACGAATTATCAGGTTTCTTAAGTTTATTTTAACATCTTTAGTTCTCGGAATCTCTAATCCTTACGCCTTCAAGTTCCGAGGTTTTTAGGTTGTCAGTCAAGCCATAGATTTTCAGGTTTTAGAATTTTCAGGCGTCCAAATTTTCAGGTTTTTAATTTATTTTCACATTATCGGTTCTAGGAATTTCAAACTTTTACGGTTTCATCTTTCCAGATTTTCAGTTTGTCAGGTTCTCAAGTCCTAATTTTCAGAATTCCACATTTTTCGGCTCCCAGGTTTTCAGTTTCTTAAATTTATTTTCACATCTTCAAGTTCCCGGAATGTCAAGTGTTAACGTCTTTATCAGGTTTCTAGGATTTCATAATATTAAGTTTATTTTTACATTTTGAAGCTGTCAGGTTCTCAAGCCATAAATATTCAGGTTTACGAATTATGAGGCTTCTAGATTTTTAGGTTCTTAAGGTTATTTTCACATTATGGGTTCTCAAAATCTCAAATCTTTATGTCTTCAACTTCTCAGGTTTTTAGACTGTCAGGTTCTCAAACCTTAGTTTTATCTCTAGTTCTCAAAATCTCAAATCTTTACGTTTTCAAGTTTTTAGGTTGCCAGGTTCTGAAATCTTAGATTTTCAGGTTTATGAAATATTAGACCAAGTTTTTTAAATATTTACATCTTCATGTTTCCCAGCTTTTGACGTTGTCAGGTTCTCAAGTCATAAATTTTGAGGTTTACGAATTATGAGGCCTCTAGATTTTCAGGGTCTTAAGTTTATTTTCAAATTATGAGTATTCGAAATCTCAAATCTTTATGTCTTCCCAGGCTCTCAGGTGGTCTGTTTCTCAAGCTTTAGGTTTTCATGATTACGAATTATCAAACTCCCAGGCTCTCAGTTTCTTAAGTTCTTTTTCAGTTTCCCAGAATTTTAAACATTTACGTTTCTATTTTCCGGTTGTCTGTTTCTAAAACCTTATATTTTCGAGTTTACGAAATATGAGGCTTCTAGGTTTTTAGGTTCTTAAGTTTGTTTTCACATTTTAGGCTTTCGGAATCTCAGATGTTTACGTGTTCACGTTCCTAGGTTTTCAGGTTGTCAGGTTCTCAAGCCTTGGATTTTCAGGTTTACGAATTATTATCAGGTTCCCAGGTTCTCAATTTCTTAATTTTGTTTTCAGTTGCCCAGAGTATTAAATATTTACGTCTTTTTTCTTCTCAGGTTTTCAGGTTTTCAGGTTCTAAAGCTTTTACCTTTTTATCTTGCTAGGTTTTGAAGTTGTCCCGTTCTCGAGCCTTAGATATTCAGGTTTAAGAATTATTTGCAGGTTCTTAAGTCTATTTTAACAATTTCAAGCTCAGGCTGTCGGAATCTTAAATTTTTACGGTTTTATATTTCTAGGTTGTCAGGTTCCTAAACCTTGGATTTTTAGTGTTACGTATTTTCAGGCTCCCAGTTTCTCAGTTCCTTAATTTTGTTTTCAGTTGCCCCCATCTTAGATTTTCAGGTTTACAAATTATCAGGCTTCTGGATTTTTTAATTCTCAAGTTTATTTTCACATTACCGGTTCTGGGAATCTCAAACCTGTACGTCTAAATCTTGCCAGGAATTTAGGTTGTCACGTTCTCAGTCCTTAAGTTTTCAGGACCACAAATTATCCAGCTGCCAAGTCTTCAGATTCTTAAATTTATCTCCACATCTTCAAGTTATCGGAATGTCAAGCTTTAACCTCATGATCCTAGTTTTTCAGGTTTTTAGTTTCTGAAACTTTCAGGTTTACGGAATATTAAGCTTCTAGATTTTAAGTATATTTTCACATTTTCGGTTCCCTTAATTTCAAACATTTACGTCATCTTTCCAGGTTTTCAGGTTGTCAGGTTTTCAAGCCTTGGATTTTCAGGTTTACGAATTATCAGGCTTTTGGATTTTAAAATTTTCAAGTTTATTTTTACATTATCGGTTCTCGGAATCTCGAACCTTCATGTCTTAATATTCCCAGGTTGTCAAGGCTTGGATTTTCAGTATTACGAATTATCAGGTTCCCATTTTTTCAGTTTGTTAATTGCCCAGGTTGTTAAATATTTACGTCTTATTTTTCCCAGGTTTTAGGTTGTCAGGTTTTCAAGCCTTGGATTCTCAGGATTACGGATGATCCGGCTCCCAAGTCTTCAGATACTTAAATTTGTTTTAATTTTTCCATAATCTCAACCATTCACGTCTTCATCTTCCCAGGTTTTCAGGTTATTAAGTTCTCAAGCCTTAGATACTCAGGTTTAAGAATTATAAGGATTTAAGTTTTTAAGTTTATTTTAACGATTTCAAGCCCAGGTTCCCGGAATCTCAAATTTTTACGGTTTTATGTTCCTGGGTTTTCAGGTTGTCAGGTTCTCAAGCCTTGGATTTTCAGTATTACGAATTATCAGTGTCACAAGTTCTCAGTTTCTTAAGATTGTTTTAATTTTCCTATAATCTTAAACATTTACGTTTTCGTCTTCCCAGGTTTTCAGGTTGTTCAGGTTCTCAAGCCTTAGATTTTCAGGAATACGAATTATCAGTCTTCCAGGTTCTCAGTTTCTTGGGTCTGTTTTCAGGTGCTCAGAATATCAAATTTTTACGTCTTTATTTTCCCAGGTTTTCAGGATGTCACGTTCTCAACTCTTAGATTTTCAGGTTTACGAATTATCAGGCTTCTGGATTTTCAAGTTCTCATGTTTATTTTCTCGGAATCTCAAACATTGACGTTTTTATCTTTCCAGGTTTCTAGGTTGTCAGGTTCTCATGCCTTGGATTTTCAGGATTACGAATTATTATCAGGCTCCCAGGTTCTCAGTTTCTTAATTTTGTTTTCAGGTGCCCAGAATGTAAAATATTTACGTCTTTTTTCTTCCCAAGTTTTCAGGTCTTCAGGTTCTCAAGCCTTAGATTTTCAGGTTTACGAATTATCAGGCTTCTAGATTTTTAGCTTCTTAAGTATATTTTCTGTTCTCGGAATCTCAAACCTTTACGTCTTCATCTTACCAGGTTTTTAGACTGCCCCGTTCTCGAGCCTTAGATATTCAGGTTTACGAATTATCAAGATTTCCGGTTTTTAGGTTCTTAGATCTATTTTAACAATTACAACCTCAGGTTGTCGTAATCTCAAATTTTTAGGGTTTCATATTCCTAGGTTTTCTGGTTGTCAGGTTCATAAACCTTGGATTTTCAGGTTTACGAATTATCAGGCTTCTGGATTTTTAAGTTCTCAAGTTTATTTTTACGTTTCCGGTTCTCGGAATCTCAAACCTTTACGTCTTCATCTTGCCAGGTTTTCAGGTTGTCAGGTTCTCAAGCCTTAAGTTTTCAGGACCACAAATTATCCAGCTCCCAAGTATTCAGATTCTTAAATTGATACATCTTCAAATTATCGGAATGTTAACTTTTAACGTCTTCATGATCCTAGGTTTTCAGGCTCTGAAACTTTGGTGTTTCAGGTTTACGAAACATTAGGCTTCTAGATTTTTATATTCTTAAGTTTATTTTCACATTTTCGGTTTTCGGAGTCTCAGACCTTTGGGTCTTCACCCTTCCAAGTTTTCAGGTTGTCAGGTTTACAAGCCTTAAATTTTCAGGATTAAAAATTATCCGGCTCCCAAGTTTTCAGTTTTTTTTACTTTTTAATATTTTAGTTCGACTTGACATGTGTGTGTACCACGCAAGGAATTCTATTCCGGCTACGTGTAGGAGGTTTAATGTCCTGTGTTGTGGTCCTTTTTCTCCTAGTGGGGGCTTAGTCTTCCACGTGTTCTGGTTAAGAAAAAACTTTTTTCACTACTAGCTGTAAAATGTATCATTATAAAGTTTGTCGAGGATGTGTGAAATTGTTTTTCTTTCCTAGTAGTTATTAATCATTTCAATATTGACTAGTGGTTAATAATGAAAAGATAGTAGTTAATAATAATTTCATTATTGACTAGTAGTTAATAATGAAGAGACCGGATTTAATGCAAAATGCATATCTAATAAATGTGGTAATACCTAAAGTAGGACTTCATGGAAAAAAACTCTTTCTTAGAATTTGGCAGAATATTCGTAAAATTGTTTATGTAATTATTATAAATACAAGAATGGACAAAAAAATATTATTTATAGGATTTAAGCTGCTAGTAGTGAAAAAAATTATATATAAACCACGGTAGAGAAGGTTCGCAACTACACTGCTCAGCTGAGAAAAACAACTTCTTTCTTTACCTTGGTATATAATATACTATTTCTTGAGACTGTTTTCTATCTCTTCTTCTTCTTTATATGCAGTGGTGCAACTTGTATTATTTAGAAGTGTGGGAATCGTTGTTACGTGTGTTTTGGACCCATTACAGAAATTAAGATTCCCTAAACAAAAAAACATTGTGTGTGCTTAAGATTATTTTGTCGAATTGTTTTTTAATTTTTTTTTCTTTAATTTCTTTGTATTTATTGTCAATTTTCATACTTCGTCAACTTGACTAAAAGCCAATTCACATATTCTCCCTTCTCTCCTGTTTTCGCAGCTTTTGTTCTACGTTCTAATTGAATTCCGTCTGTTTTCTAGCTATATCTTTAATGTCATTCGTTTTGAAAAATTATAATTTTCCAATAACCCTCCGCATTCGTATCACGTGCTATTTCTGAGAAATTTTATCCATAACCATTTCATCATTTGGCCAGGACAGACAATAATGATGATAGATCTATCATCTTATGTAGCCGTAAGTGGTGTCAGATGATTACCAAATTGGCTCTTATTCAGTCGGTCGATTTGCACCACTCGTTTCAAATGTCAACTTTGTGAATAAAAACCATCAAGAACAAGAACCTAATCAATAGTATCTAAAAGAAGACCCGATAAGTAAAAGACCAATATACAAATTAAAGTTGACAAACAACTTTTAACTAGTTCAGCGCATGTATCAAATAAAAGCAAGAATTTCCAGACATCACAGAGGCCACCTGAAACATGTTTTTAATATTTGCCTTTTAAATTGAAGATTTTTTCAGGTTGCCGTCATAGCAAGAGCTTTATATGTGTACTACTGTTAAAACATCTCATGTTAAAAAGCAATCTGCTCAAACTCCAGTGGATTACCTACATTAAAACTTCTTCTTCGGACTCCCGACTTTTATTTTCTATTGCAATTTATTTTATTGACAACATTTAGTGGTGCCTATAGATTTCTCTTGAATCAGTAAAATTAATAATTTGGATACTAACGGGTGGGCAAATATTTCGAACTAATCTATAGAATTTCATAAAGAAATATTAAAAAAATGGTGGCGGCGCCGGGACAAACCGTCGGAAGTCGCTGAAACCTGTGATTTGTTTTTATTGTTATCGGTTTTAGGTCGGCGAGTTGGAAATGTTTAAATCGCATGCGAGTGCTCCGATTCGATGCTGAAAACTAGAGGAAATAATTAGAATGCATTTGTGCAGCGAGTGTGGATAATTTGCGATATTGGAGTTATACAGGAATTGGAATTGTTTGAGTTGACACGTCGATTTTCAATAAACTGTTAATTAGTCAGAACACTTCTAAAATATTGTAAAATGCGGTTGTGTTTTTCCACAAAATCCACCTTTTTATAGATAAAGCCAAATTTAAAATAACAACGTTTTTACCTGAAATAAATAATTCTTGAAACCCGCGCGCAAACCGCAAATAAATATTTCACCACTTCGTGTGAATCCTGAAATTCCTCTCCCAGAGAAGTATAAAGTTCACGCTGAAAAATGCAACATCATATTTTTATTTGCCAACAGCTTGAGAGATATGAACGAATGTAAGATTCCATTAATCAGATGATGACAGCCGGAGGAACGTGTGTAAATACGTAATGTGTTTAATAAATTCCATATTGGGGTGCGGAGAGACTTCCAGCTGTTTGTTTCCGTGAATAAGTCCAAAGTGCATAACTTAATCCGGTTGTCGCTAAAACTGGGCACGCTGTCGGTCAGAGGGCTTTTGCTGTCACTCCACTGATGTTCCTTCCTCATTAGGATTTATCAATTAATGGAAGCTGCCACTGAGATCCGTTATTTACAGGCGAGACGAGCATCACAAAATTGTGATAAAATAATCGGTGTTCTTACACTTAATACTGGTTGTTGGTGTTTATAAATAGTCCATGGAATTTTCGAGGGATTTTGTATTTTGCAATACAACAGAAGACTGCTTCTTACATTTTTTTTTCCCAAATGTAAACATGTAAATCTTGTTTATTTACTGGCTTAAAGTTGCACCTTACGGTTTTATGCTCGTAATAAATCATGTCTACTTATGTGACGATTCTCATTTTTTTTTTAAGTTAGATAGTGGGAACAACTCGTATAGTAGTTTCCAAGAAACACGAGCTAATGCACATATTACAAGTTTTATTTATATATTACAAGACTTTATTTATTTATTTCCCACTGGTGGGACACACCCAATTACAGAAAATACTATAACATAATATATTAACACAACTTAATATGTACCAAGAAACCGTACAATCTGTAAAATAAAACTGAATAAAATGAACACTTGATTTGAAGTTATAATAAAAACAATTGTAACAAAGTTACAGAAAATCCGAACGTAAATACCAAATTAAGAGCCGCCCGCGAGGCGACATTCACACAGCGGAGCGCTCCATCGATTCGCTATTTAATCAAGACCGTGAACCTGAAAATTAAACTGATAACTCCCCGGGGAAAATAGTACATCATCTTAACCAGCGGAAAAAGCGCTCCGGACGCCGCCGCTCCGGATCCAATACGATGCCCGGAACCGATTTTACTCCGGAGTTAAGTTAAAGGGCTCCAACCATCCTCCCCTAGTCCTCTCCTAACTAGTCAACGTAACACCTTATTCCGGTTTTTTTACTGGTCTCTGGAAGGTTGGGTTCAACGCTGGCCAAGCTTCCAGACCAACCAGACTGAGCATTTTCTTTTTGCTAGCTTCCCGCACCCTCCGACGACTAGCCACCAGCGTTGTAATAAGTTGTCCCGGTTTTTACTGGTCTCTGGAAGGTTGGGTTCACGCGGGGGATCCCAGGGTTCAACGATCAATAACCGATCCATCGTATACAGGGGACGGGTTCGCAAATTTTGTCATCAACCACTCTCAAACCCTAACGCGCAGACTCTGAACCGCCGTAAACAGGGTGCAATTCGACAGTGGCATACAGGGTAAATCTGAAATTTCGTCACCGAGTTAGCACCGACCAAGTCACTATGCTTTGTAAATATTTGGTAATTAATTGTAAATAGGGGAACATTAAACTGTAACACCGAAACGGCTTTATTGTTCCCTCCCGCCAAACTAGACAGCTGACCCCTGCAGTTCCGTACTCCGACTTTTAGCTATCCGTGGTCCCGTGGAGCATACCACGTAAAAAACTGGCGCTCGAGGCAACCGCCGCTGTAAACAAGCGTCACACGATATAATCTATGTATTTAATCGTTGAACATGAATCGATTAGTAACAAATAAAACAGTGTGTACTGCACCGATTATATTTTTTTATGTAAGACGTTGATAGGATACATCACTAGATTACTTTTCATTTTCAAAAGTTTGACAGGTTCATTGTATTTATTATTTGCATTTTTTTTTTCCAGTGAAAAGCAGTCTATTACAGTCACCGATTTAAATGAGCGCGGAGTCCCTCAGTAAGAAATTGTCGATCTGCAGCTAAATATAACTTGGCACCTCCCCTGAGTGCAGTTGGTTCGTAGAGAATGCTGCGACAAGAGTTAGTTTTAGTTCAAAGAAAAAGATCAAAGGGTATTGCGCCGCACAGGCAAATGCAGTTGTGATTCTGTTTTAACAGATGATGAACTAGAACGAAATCAATTTGATAGAGTTTAGTATGCATATTATAGTGGGTGAGTACACGTTTCCATTTAAATAGTTTTTATTTAGATTTGTTTATCGGGTAAAGTTTTTGCGCACTCCTGACAATCAACGAACGTGACTACATAGGTTAGTATTGGTTTTAGGAGTAAAACTATTCTTAATTTTAACTCCGTAAGGGAGCGTTTGCGAAAAAAATGATAGATAAAAAAGTTGTTTATTTTGACGAGTTCTACTTGTGGTTAAATTTTCTGCTAGGATTTCCATAACATCCTGTATAATCGTACATTCTACAGCTAGCAGTGAAAAAAGAAACTATTTTTTTATTATATCTTATTTTTTTTAATTATTATTAAGTTTAAGAGTTAAAATATGAAAATTCCTTTTCTGTATTTTTCGTGGTGTGGACTGTGCCAATTTGCCCACAACACGTTCTGGGTATTTCTTTTTGATCGCTGAACGAAAACTCATTGCAACATGCCCATAAAAAAAATACGTCATCTCCACAATGCGCTATGGGTGAAATATTCGGCCACAATAGTGTAAGTTTACTTGTCGTTAATTTTTCGTATACTGTCTGTGTTTATTCGTTATGTTCCTCCAGGAGGACGCAGAACGATTAATTATAGGGAGAAATTGTAATGGATTAACTTTAAATGAGATACCAAATGAGGCTCCTAAAGAATCGATACTGGGAAAACTCCTGTTCTTGATTTAGATTTGAGAGAAGATGGAGATTAAAGTATAGGAAAGTAGTTGCACCAGGAAACAATCCGCATAGTGGAAGCAAACTCGGAAAATTATTTCTAAATGTTAATTTCAACACCGTCCGATAGCCTACCACCGAGAGCAGACAATATTCCCAGAAATAACTACATAAATTTTAACCAGTAGTAGAACTCATCAGTGTCAACAATTTTTTCTAATAAAATTTTACCCTAAACCCCGCAGTTATCGAATTAAAATTAGCGGAAGTTTGAGGTTAATTTCGTCTGTAGGTCAAGTTAAAATAAATATCCATATGCGGTTTGTGAATTTGAATTCAAATAAACTGAGATTTCGAAAAAGTGGTTGTTGCTCTCGGCGAGTTCTAGTACTGGTTAAAATTAAAGCAGTTATTTCGGGGACATCCTGTATATTAAACGCAACTGGAATTGAAGTTTCACGAGCAGTTTCATCAGGATGCGTCATTTCGACTTGTTCAACATATCCTTTCCTTGAATCATTTTCGCGGTTTCAATTTTACACGATAGAGAATTCTCAAAGTGGCCTTCTGCGACGGTAGATAACCTCTACCCACCGTGACGTTTGATGACCGTAACATCTTCACCTGTGTTAGCTAAGAATGTAGGTGATGATCGTCTTACGCTGTGGCCAATATAATTATGACTTGAGAAGCCACTTGAGGAGGAATTCTTGACATTGTGTTAATTCCCACAGACTGGTTTGTACATTTTTCATCCATATACCGCAAATTTGCCCTGAGAAATATTGGATATTGGCTGTGAAGACATATAGGCCAAGAGCTCGCTGCAAAAAACCTGGCCTATTAGGTACCAGGTTGGAATGTTTTTGAAATGTTAGTACTCACATCAACTTTAAGAAAAACCATGGTCTGTCTGGGCAGAGTCTCTTAACAAGTTTAAGGGGGGCCAAGAAGATTTAGGTGACCTTGACAGTTCAACTGACAAGGGGAGGGCACGACTTGGGTATTTCATTTCGAGATGAGACTTGATGTATTAATAGTACACCTTTAGGGTGTTCAACACTCAAAGTAGTAAAGCGCACTAGTCAGCCATTTCCAAGAAAAAAGGCTTTGAATATGTAAGTGCAGCTCGTATATCACTACACTCGTCGGCGTAGTAGCCTACCTCATAAAGTTTTTTCTTTTCGGTCGGATACTCGGGATTCGATTCCCGCTCATGTCCGTATTTTTTTATTAAAAAATCTTTTTTTTTTACTTTAATTAATCTAGTGTCTCTGGAGCATGTCGAAGAAAAGAGATGTATAACATGATACTCCAAGACATCGAGTATAAAAACGACATAATTTTAATTGTAATTTCTACTTCCAATACTAACGTCAGTCGTTCGTTTGTTGCTACAAAAAAGGCATGGATTGAAAAAGTAACTAAACACATATATTGCCGAGTCTCTCAAAAGAAAAATTGATGCTGCAAATATGTTGACGAACGAAACGTCGTCCTCTTCAAAAAGACTACCAGTTCCAAATAATGAATTTCCTCCAGATTTAGAAACTGCGAACAAAAGTACACATTTAACATCACATCGGGTGCACGTTGAGTTAGAAAGTCTTAATTTACCCTCAACTTCAAATATTCAGGCCAGCCAACTAACTCCTCCTGGGGGACTACCATTGACATCGATGAGTGAGTGACATGGTATAGTTGGTTGTCTACATTACATTGCATTTTGTCACAAATTTTATAAAAGTGCTATTAATGGAGGAGTGTCGGACAAATTAAATAGTGTAATTGGACCACAGAAATAATGGAAAGAGTGGTGAAAGGTTGTTTTACAATAACTTACAACATAAACAACGTAACCTCACTCTATCTTAACGACCCCAAGGCGGGGAATAAACACTAAATCAAATATTTATTACTCTTTTAACTCAATATTAGAAGGTTAGTTTATTTAGAACCCTCTCAGCACTTTACTTGAGTATTTAAAGGCGAAATGTCAAATTTGATCTAACACTTGCTACTCATTAAATGTCATCGATTATTAAGCGAAATTTGCATTTTTGTGAGTGTTATTTCGGCTTGATAATGTTGTGAATAGTGTGGGAGACTCCGTTGTTACTAGCAAGTTGTTTAAATTTCGACCATTTACGGTTTAGGACCTTTAGACTAAGTTAGAAGTTTATTTAAAAAAATTTACCAAGTACGGTAATGTAGACAACCAACTATGCCATGTCACTCACTCATCGATATCAGTAGAGTAGACCCCCGGTATACTTTCACATATCGAGAGTAGTACAATCACAACATTAATTTAAAATTTAAAAAAGATACTGAGTGAATAAAGTTTAGTATTGGTTTTTATATTTATTAGGTTAAAAGTTACATTTTACTAAAATAATTTCTTCCAAATATGGAGCTTCTTTTCAATTATTTCATGCTGGAGTTTTGAGAACAAAAGGAATTACAGATGAGATTGGATCTTGAAACCTTCAATGACACGTGCAGTCATCCTACAAGGAAGCATGCACAGAGGTTCAAGTTAAATGATACATACCTATATTATTAATATATTATGACAGTGGTACGAACACAACGAAATTAACATTGATTTCTTTTAAATTCCCATAAATGGCGCCACATGTAATAATAAAAAATTAAACATCATTTAATAATTAAATTAACTTTTGTCTTATACTTAATTTATTTTTTTAAACCTTCCTGAAAAGCCAAACATTCACAGGTTACTTTACTGAACATGATGCAAGAACTATACCGGTACGACACCCGGAAGCATATATTCCCGACGGGTTCCCGGTTCAATGCGACGGACGTGGTTCGACGTGACAAGGGCGGCAGCTGGGGGTGGTTGTAGCGACGCCGGGATTGTTTCATTCGCAGCGCGCTAATTTTCTGATTACGTGAGTGAAAGAATTATTTCGCTACGATACTTAGAAGTATTTGTGTTGACGAGTTAAAGTTGTGAATTTAGGCGTAGGATGCACGGCCTTGATCCAACATCCGCTTGAGAGTGTTGAACCTCGCTGACGGCACTTGAAACACGGAAATATTAGGGAACTTCATTACAGGGAATTCATGCAAGTTGTTATTGAACATGTATTTCCTTGAGGGCGATAAGAATTAAAAAATAAGCATCTTTTATGTCGATGGTAATTTTTCTGCAGTAATTTTAGTACTGTTCTTTAATTCTCCATTTTAAAATGAGATGTCTCCAAATGCCCGTTTAGTTGTTTAAGGTTTATAATACAACGATCCGTGCCATTAGGTTTCTTGACTATAAAATAAGCCGAAATAAATTGGGCCAAACATCAGCATGCCACCACAGTCCCCTGTTCTCTGAAGACACGTATGGATTCAGAAATACCACCTACATCGGCCCAAGACCGGGTGTGTGTTAGTATTTCGGTAGTGTCTTTCTTCCAATTTTTCACAAAATGTGAGAGACCATCAGCTATCGCTGGTTTGCCTGTATTAGTGACAGCAATCCCTGATGTCTGACTTCCTGGCGGTATGCCCCCTGGATCTCGTCTCCCGCATTTGAAGATACAGGCGCTGCCAGTTTAAAGACTTTCTGTTGGCACCACTCCTAGGCTGCTGATATGTGATATGAGATTCGTCCAAGTCGGCACCAAATAGATATTTTCCTTAATTGTTATCTTCTTTACAGGTTTTGATAATAAAGGGGTGATAAAATATCTTCGTGTTATGGAAACACAATGGAACAGGTCGTTTAAGATTTTGGTTGAAGGCTTGCAGCCACCTGAGATTAAGATTTCAACTGATATTAATTATCCCTATTCAAGTTTTAGGTTGATAGAACGGCCGTCATTTCCGGATTAATTGTTGGGGGATTTAGTGCTGCGCAATTCTTTGGGGTCACATATTTATTTAATATGTTATCCTTTGCCTCATTTGTTAAACCGTATGAGACCACCAACTCTGGAGAGCCGGGTGAATGATGGCCATATTTTCGGCTGCGGTTGTAGGATCATCGCCTAAAATCATGGCTATGCTGTAACGAAGTTACTGAATGTTCCGCGATTAGAACACAATCAGCACCGTTCACCATCACGGTCGATCCATCCCGCAAGTTGCCGGCCGTTGCTACACTGCTTATTAAAAGCCAACCGCCCCAAATCCAAACCGTTAACATCGAGGAAAAATACTTTCCGGCATCCCAGCGGAGTAATTCTTTCACTCCCCTAATCAGAAAAATAGCGCGCAGCGAATGAGACTATCCAATTACAAGCCTATATAAAATGCTTCTTGGTGTCGCACCGCGATGATTTTGGCATCATGGTAATCAGTAAAAATGCGGGCTCCGGATACTGCCATCCCGGACTCGCTCCGCTACCCGGAGCCAACGTCACCTCGTTGGAAAGAGAACGCAATGATAAGACTCTCTCCTTACTACATTGTCTAGGGTGAAATCGGGGCCAAAGTGGCGTGTAGTCCTCCCAAGGCCGTGGCCAACATCAGGTTCAACCACCAGGATCACTTCATCCACTCGCACGGGTCGCCACGCACGGCACAAACACGTGGGTGACTGTTTTTGCACCTGCCACACAAGTCACCAAAGTCTCCTCTAGCCTTTTAAGCATTTTAATTAGCCCACTCCGAGAAATTCGATTGCCATCCGATGGTCTGGGGCCCTTCCTTCTCTTTCTCTTTCTGCTCTTACCCATTTCTGTAAAAGAAAAAACGATTACAGTAAAAATAATTTTCCTTTGTGAAAATTTGACACTTGCAGCGAAGCCAACCCACCAGGGTGAGACTAACTAGAGGACAAAATCACTTTAAAATTGGTGCGTAGAGCAATATCGCAAGCATTACTACAAGTGTTATAGTAGTGATTCGAGCACGAGAAGCCGAAATACAATGATGATTGATGATGCCGCAAAATTTTTATTAATATTGAAGAAATACACCAACATTGAATGCTCTACGTTATTTTCATAATTTCATAGAACCCGTGGTTCTTCCACTAGTTCAAAAGCTTCAAGGAGAAGTTTCTCTACAAGACAACACAACAGTTCATGTAGCAATAATGACTGGAGATGTTTTTAACCAAAATTATGTCGTACCTAGATTGCTGGACTTGATGGAGAGCCGTTCGAGTGCATTTTATTTGAAACTCGTTCATATGCTTGCTTTCAATAAACAGAGAGACGACCTACTTTACAATTATTTTAATGGCTAAATTCCATAAATATTTTGTTTATTTTTATTCCTCCTGGCAATGATAGCATCCATATGATGCTATCCAATCTCGTACGATAAAATTCCAAGTAATAGGGGTGAATGCCTTCATCGATTAAGAAATAACTTGCTTGTACACATTTCGTATTTAGAACTGCGATAGGTAATAAACCGTAGAAAATGTTTAAACAAATGTTAACTAAAAAAAATGTATATATTAGGTAAGAATAGAATTGTCGCATTAAAACTAACAAATTGCATCACTTTATGCGGGAAATTTGCGTTCAATTCCTCCACCTCGCGGACAATTTTATTTGTGTTCGGCACAATTATCTATTCAATTTCATCGTCTTTCGTCCTCGTTTCACAAAGTTTTTAACTCGTTTAGTCGGGAATAACAATGAAGCAAAGCGGGCGAAAACTTGTGAAAGGCTCCGCAGCTGCAACAGTTAATCTGGTTGATGCGTGTGACAGAACTGCACACAATTTCGCATTGGAAGATGCCAACATCAAAGCTTAACACACATAAAAAGAAATGGAACGTGACCATCGTTGCAAATTCGAGCGACGCAAAGACCAGAATGGGTTCGTTTGAAATTCGATAAACTAAAATGTGATATCTATCGAGGTGCGTTTCTTGTGGCTATTAGCAGGGAAATGCTGCCAGGCGTTGATGATTTAGATAGGAAATCAAATCGCGTGATTATTGAGCTTGCATTACTGACAGTTTAATTTTAATTTAAATGTAAAAGTCGTCTCAATCTCAACCTCTGCAATACAGTTTGCATTTAATTCCACTTTATAACTGCATTGTATTGAACAATCAGTTCGAGAAAGCTTTCCAGAGGAATCTAGAAGCTATATTATAGATTCAACAAAAGAATGGCATCCAAGCCCCGGATGGATTAAACGGACCGCTGAACGAGCGGTTGATCAGTCTAGTTCAGTTCAGTTACGACAACACTGAATTATGAGACAGAAATAAGTATTCGTACCGCAAAATTTTAAACTAATCGTTTAAATTACTTATGCATAAAATATTTTGTGTAAATATTAGAAAAAGACCTGTAGATATTGAGTGTAACAAAGTTATCGAATTTTTTCAAGATAGCAATACCGCCACCGACGTTCGCCGCTACCACTCTGTCGCTTACCCGGCCGCCGGTTCGTTGGTTGACCAAAGCCCGTCGAAAATAAATGCTTCACCGGGATGGTTCTTGCATCATCTTGACCGGTATAATAGTCCGGATGCCGCCATTCCGGACCCGTTACGTTGCCCGGAGCCGGCGCCGCTAACACCCTGATTACCGTATTGCGTCAGGCCATGCGCATTAGGCAACGTCATCATCTCCCCTCCAGCGTCTCTATAAAAGAAGCTCCGCTCAGTAGGAATGTCAGTTGTGAGCCATGCTCTTTACAGTCAAGTCCAAAAGGAAATAGTGTAGCCGCCACCAGCAGCCTTCATAATAAAACGTCTCGGTTCCAACTGGTCTCCAATAAGGGTGAACCCGGCTGTTCTTGGGGGCCCAACTCCCACAGCTGTTCAACCTTCCGATCCAAACAGACCGGTCTTTCCTGCTGGGTAGCCCGTGCCATCCCGGACCTTAACCACCCCGCCACCGCGAGAACCAACAAGATGACGTATTATTTTCCCTCCCGCCAAACTAGACCGCAGACCCCTGGCGTGCCGTGCTCCGGCTTTAGATACCATAGGTCCCGTGGAGCATACCTCGTAAAAAAACTTGCGCTTGAAGCAACCGCCGCCATAAACAAGTGTTACATGAGTGTGCAATTTAACTTTTCTGTTAAAAATAACGTAATACCAATCCTTTCGTATCGTCAGTGCAATAAAATTTAATAAACATAATTATTTTTGCAACCTCTACCTTTAAAGTACAAGAAGCTTTACGAAACGTTACCATTAAAGTGAACGTGCAAGAAGCTCAAGTCGTATTATAATGCCGAGTTCCTAATAACTGGGATTTTATCACAATAAAAGAATTTTCCCTTTATGGGTTTCATAAACACCGTTTGACCTCAAATTGTTGAGAATCCTTGATATTAAAAAAAAAACTCACAAAAAGAGAGAACGTGAATTATTGGTTTCTAACTAAAGCTTGAATTTTGTAACATTATTCGAGCTGAAAATCTTTTAAATTCACTTCCATTCTCCCCTCTTTATTCAGGCTAAACTGCAAATCTCTGCCGCACGATTCTATACTTCATTCCAATTTTCGTTTGTTGTCAAGGTGCAGAAGCTTCAGAATATAAAGATAAAAAATACATAAAAGAACTACTTATTGTTATTTCGGCACCACAAGCGGCTGTCGGAATGTCTGTCTCTTAAACCACTACTGTGCAATCCTCCACTATAAGACCGTGGGGAATTTTTAAAACTCGTTCATATTCTCGATGGGGGACCACAAGTGTGAACAAGACCATATATTGGACTAGTTCTAACAGCTACATAAAAAATACATTAAAGTAGTCAGCTAAAAAAATATTAAAATGAAAATAAATTTAAAGTTTTAAATTTAATTATGTAATCGTATTACAAGGAAATCAAAAAATGTTTACTGTGTTTATATTATTATAATGAATCAAAATTTCAAAATTTGGTATTTGTACAATTAATTCAGAACGTATTCAACATTTACACTGTAAAAATGTAAGACTTCATAATACTAATTTATCTTAAACACGATTAACAAATTCTGAATCGGCAACAACATAACCCGACTAGTGCTCAAAGCAGGTCGTTCCCGCCTTGTCCGGGGTAACATTGCTCTCCGCTCAGTTCCCCACTCTTGACCACTTCAGGCATGCACTGTAGATCAACCGCGCTAACATATACTTAACGTTCTTTAGTTGAATTTGATGTTTTTTTTTAACTTTTGAGATATACAGGGTGATACACGAAATATAGTAGTTATTTAAACCTGTGACAGTCCGTAATATGAGGAGACCTAGAAAAATAAAAAAATCTAACTGTAAAAAAACCAAGATATATGGTTTTAAAATTGATTGACAACCGCTAGCATTATTGAAGAACCATTAGTAAATGAACTCTTATCTCTTGGCCTAACAAAAAATAGTATTTTTTTGGAACGAGTGCGGTGAACGGCTGCCAATTAATTACTTTCAGTTTTACTTTGACTGTTGACAGTGCACATTAAATATTTTAAAATGCTTTTATTTTCAGATAGTGACCGATATGATTATGTCTATTATCATATTATGTGAAACCTGTGGGAACTCTCTGAGTGTGTAATTTATTAGCGGACATTCGGAACATAAGACAACAAATGCGCGAAATTTACACGAAAGGTGGATCGGAATAAGTAATTTTCCAACAAGTCATTCAATTTCCGCTTCGAAGTCCGGACCTGGAAATTCTAGATTATTTAGTTGTCCCGTATCTCAATAACACCGTATTTAAAAATAAACCCGCACAATTTTGAAGAACTGGAAGATGCAATAATTTCAAAACATGCAACGCTATAAACTTTCAGATGTTGAAAAATGCATTTGAGAATATGAAACGGAGAGTTAACAGCTGCATTGAAGCTGGGGGAGAACACTTTGAACATTTGTTGTAATTCTCAATAAACCTACAATATTTGTTGGTGTTTTATTTCTTTAAATTAAAACAATTTAATGTGAGAAACATAAACGTCACAATGTATCTTTTACTCTGTCAGTGAATTTGCAGGCTGGGCCATTACATTACAAAAGCAGTTATAACTACGTTGGTATTCAACCGACGTCTGGCACTTCTAGCCAACTCCTGCCGAGGTCAAGCCAGGTGTAAACTTTTCAGATAAAAACACAACCAGTACTACCTAATCCTAAAAATCCCTAAAATATTTAAAAAGCAGAATTTTAAAATTATCATAAAACGAAGAGCTCCAAAGTAGAGAAAATAGTATATTACACTCGTTTACTTTACGTGACAGTTCTGGAATTTTATAATCTTCATATTTTAAGTGTACCTATGTACTTGAAAGTTTATCTTAAAAAATGATTAAGCCGCCTGCAGTTAAGATAACAGGTGTATTAATATAACAAATTCACTTGTTTGTGTACTTTTATCTGGGATCAATTATTTCGCAGAACTAGTAAATTACCTTCCATTTAGTCTTAAGGATTATTTTGATTGCATGTTTCATAAAAATAATTCATATAAATGGGAATTTATTACCGGGATTTGAAGATAATTCCCACATAATAAAATGAACGAGAAATACAACCATCCGCAAAATGTTATAAAATGTAAAACAACAATTCACAGCATGCTTAAAAGTATCTCCCGAAGAAGACAAATTATCAGCAGTTTGCATCAAGGACTGTCGTGGCAATAAGGGTTTCTTCAGAAGAAGCCGAAGATGTTGACACCAAAATTTCCGTTCCTCCGATGACTAAATTCGATACTTTCTTTTTCTTTTTTACGGAATCTTCAATGTAAGGTTCTGCCATTGAAGACGAACGCCAACCTCCCATTAAAAATTAGGGTTACAAAGCTTAAAAAATTTTGCCACTATCAAAAGGATTTACTAAATCTGTGGACTTAAACACGCTATGCATTTTTGGTTTCTAGTTAAAGAGTCTTTAAATTTCCATTCTGAGTAGGCGATGGGAAAAAAAAGTCATGTCTTTGATTATAGCTCATTTTTTAAATGCCATGTTATGATTGTGGTTAGGTTTTCTGATTGACGTTTCAAACTGACATCTATAAGCAGACGAAACAATTCGCCGGGGATCTACGGTCACATTCCAAGGCTTGCCTAGAATGGAAATTTAGAGAATTGCACGTGGATAAATAGTCGTGCGGTATATCTCATGGACCCGACCTATGTTTAACTTTCTGATTAGTTTGAAAAGTTAAGTTTCTTTCACTATTTTGAAAACCTCTTACCAAAAAATAATGTAAGTATTACGGCCGCAAATAGATTTTTAACCGACTTCAAAAAAGGAAGAGGTTATCAATTCGGTTGTGTTTTTTTTTTTTTTTTTTTTAATGTTTGTTACCGCAGAACTCCGTCATTTATAAACCGATTTGTAAAATTCTTCTTTTATTTGAAAGAGTATACTTACAGATTGGTCCGATTGTCACCATTTCAGGATCTGATGAGGGGATCTCATGGAAATCGAGAAAAATCCTCAAATTTTCGCTCCCTTTAATTAACCGACTTCATGTATGTACACCGATTTCTTCGTCAATTGTAAACCAATTTACAAAATTCTTCTTTTATTTGAAAGGGTATACTCTTGAGGTGGTTCCATTATCAAAAAATCAGGATCTGATCAGGGAATCCCATGGAAATCGAGAAAAATCCTCAAATTTTCGCTCCCTCTTTAACAGACTTATCATGTATGTTCACCGATTTCTTCGTCAATTGTGGACCGATTTACAAAATTCTTCTTTTATTTGAAAGGGCATATTGTAGAGGTGGTTACACTGTTAAAAAATCTAGGATCTGATTAGGGAATCTCATGGAAATCGAGAAAAATCCTCAAATTCTCGCTCCCTTTTTAACCGACTTATCATGTATGTTCACCGATTTCTTTGTCAGTTGTGGAGCGATTTACAAAATTCTTCTTTTATTTGAAAGGGTATACTCTTGACGTGGTTCCATTGTTAAAAAATCAGGATCTGATCAGGGAATCCCATGGAAATCGAGAAAAATCCCCATATTTTTTCTTCATTTTATGTATATAATTATTGTTAACTCAAGAGATATATCGTACGAAGGTGGAGTTTCGAGGTACGTAAAAAAGTTGCTCAAAGGTAGCCGCACCGGTTTTGTCGCGTGGCAGAATTGGGTCGACAGAGACGAACTACAGAATTTAAGGTTTCGGTAAAAAACATGCTCGATTCTACTAATAACACTTTCGATTTATGCAGTGCGATTGAACGTTGTTTTATTAAGTCTTAATTTGGGCGATACTTAACTTAAAGTGTAGGTGTAAAACTGCATATTTGATCAAAATTGTAATAACACAAAAAATCGAAGACGGGCCTGTACATCATCTTACACCTGCATACTTTCGACAAGTTTTTTATGTCCCTCGAAACTCCACCTCCGTACGATATATCTCTTGAGCCTACAATATGTTCATACCGATTTCTTCGTCCACTTTATTGAGGACCTCAATATTGGAGAAGCCTCTTTACTAGGTATCACTAACTTATCACTTAAAATTGTAAAAAAAATTGCTTTAAAAAAAAAAGAGAACCGACTTCAAAAAGTGAAAAATAATTGAATACATGTATTATTACATGTACTACTCAATGATCTGTCTGAAGTCGGTGCTAAGCCAAATAGGTAGTAGATAGATAGGCTGCCTGCTCCAGCCACACCAAAGGTCTCCCGGCGAACGCACCGGAATGCGTAAGCGTGGGTGGGGGGCTCGTGCTGAGCAAAACATTCCAAACGGCAGACTTCGTTGACGGTCGTCTCGAATGATATCGAATTTTGTATGCGTTATAACGTTGTTGATATTTTTGTATAATTACAATATGTTACAAATTTGTAACCTATTTGGCTTGGCACCGACTTCAGACAGATCATTGGGTAGTACATGTAATAATACATGTATTCAATTATTTTTCACTTTTTGAAGTCGGTTCTCTTTTTTTTAAAGCAAATTTTGAACACTCATCTCCAATAAATAATCAATTACGAATCGGCTCATAAAACTTTATTATTTAAATATCTCGTCATAATTCATATTATGTGGATCCTCAAAAAAGTAAGCAGTTTTGAAATTCCTTCAATGGACAAACTAATTAATTAATAATAATTAATAGAAGATGAAATATTAATGTTTTGTCAATATTTTTTTTTTTTTTTCATTATTATGACTAACATTTTCTTTTACGTGTATGTGTAATCCATTCGTAAACAGTCCAAAAGCAATTTTGTCTTAATAAATAAGTTGTTAATTTTTTTTGTCATGAAAGGGAAAACTTGATACCAATGATCGCAAGAAGACAATTTTACTCACCGCTACGGTGCTTTCACACGCAACTATATTGGGTCGTATGATATAAAAACATGCGATGTTTTATCGTAAATCGTTTCTACAGTGCTGCTTTTGATATTTCACTATTTAAATTGCACAAAATGCACAATAACAAATGAAATCTATAATATTGGCTTGTTTTTCCGCGCTTTTAGTCTGTCTGTTGTTGTCATTTATGATAATTTTTAAGGATGGGATTTAAATGTAAAGTATTTTAATTTTTTTTGCTCAGTAAAGTAATTAAAAGGTTTAAAAAAAATATAAGGCGCATACATAAAGACAGTGGACAGGACTGTTCCTTGTACTCCTTTCCTTCTGACATTAAAAAATCGCTGAAATAAAGAGATATTCAAGTATTGTTGGGATTTTCAAGTTTATTTGCCTTCGACTTGCTTTAATTTTAATTTCTTTATCTACAACTGATTAATAATACAGAGTGAACATAAAGTTCCGCACAAAATTCATAATTTAGTTATGTAATGTTCTTGCGAAAAACGCTTGAACAGGTCGATTTTTGTTTTTAAATTGCCATCTTTTGACATAAAATCTTTGTTCATGACGTCATCTGTTTTTGAACTATGACAGCGTTATCAATTTTTTTAAATGGCAACCCCTAATTTTTTTTTGGGTTCTAAATACACTTTTCAATTCTCTATTCAACGAGTGTAAAAATGGTCACTATGCATAACCTTTTTTTAAAAAAAAATACGTTTTACATCATGGTGGTATATTTTTTCTTTTTTTTGTGTTCAAAAACTGTTGACGTTAAATAATAAACTATTGAGTTTTAAGAATTTTAATAAAATTAAATAAAAAAAAAACATTTGTGATGGATCCCCTTTTGGGGAATCCTTCAGGTTTACTTATTTGGGGAGTATGTTAGTGGAGACGGAATAAAATATCTAACACAATACAATTCCTACGAAATTCTATAATATTTTGAAGGGCAACGGAAATGACACTACACATTCACAGAATGTAAAATAAAAAAAATATAACAATGTATCAATAATTTATCATGAAATAATGAAAGTTTTTTAAAGAACATACAAAAAAATAAACTCAACTAAATTAACAGAATCGATTTAAAGGCAATGACGTTGGAATTGACATAAAAAAAATATGATCAGATTATGTCGAAAAAAAAACGATGGTAGGAATAAACTTATCTGTTCGCTCGGGAAGAGCTCGAGGACGCTCAGACGACTTCAAATAGTGAAATCCGAAAAGCAGCTACCCGGAAGATAGAGAACGGCAACCGCACCTAGTGCTATCTGGTACTCTTAAATCCACGTTGACGGTATTGAGGTACTTCCAGGAAAGATATCTCGTTGAAACAATCCAGTGCAACGTGGGTCCCGTAGAGGTAACACTCTTGCTTTTACACGTACGGTTAGGCGCACCTTAAAATCCCTAAAGTAACGTGAACCGCAATAAAAATCATTACCTTTTCACAAAAAAAAATGCAATGATTATAGGTGTGTACTATTTGAAAAAAATCCTTAATAACGTTCAAACTTACAAATTCAATTAATTACGGTCGAATTTCGACCACTGGGCGTCCACTAGTTACAATAAAGTAGTCAGGTACAAAAATATTAAACTGAAAATAAATTTGAGGTTTCAATTATTATACATATTATTAAAATTGCCATGATTCAAAATATCTAAATTCGTTAGTCTGTAAACTAGAAATATATGTATACTTAACGTTCTTTAGTTGAATCTGATGTTTTTTTAACTTCCGAGATATACATATTATGAATCTGTTTCAACAGACAGCCAAATAAGTTTATTGACAACGGTTGTTACAACCACATGTAGATGGTGTTTCATTGGCTCTGTATAATTCTGAAATTTCTGGGGAACCGCAGAAAGCCAGTGCCAGGATAGTCGTCGTGAGTGGATCGACTTGGTGTAAAGACGCTTGGTTTGTTGTTGTCGCGTTCTTTTGCTGGAGGGATTCGATGCGACCAGTATCTTCTCACTTATCAAGTTGAGGTTTTTCGAAACTGTTGTGAGAAAGAACAGATAGAGAGAGAGAGAGAGAGAGAGAGTAGTTTCTTGTTAAAGGTCGTTTCGTTTCGAGAACGCCCTTCAAGTCCTTTGGTTTCCCAAGAAGTCATGTTCCATGTTGTCGTTTCCGGTAGCTTTTCAACCAGAAGTAGAACGATCCTGGGGACAATTCGAAACTGTTGGCGCTTCCCACCATCCCTTGGTTTACTAATGTTGCACTTGAGCTACACTTGCACACCTTGAATGAAACTGAATCTGTTTCCAGTTTGGGGGTATGAATACATGACGGTGCCACCTGTCTCAGTCGAGTCGCCACCACTGGTTTAAATACTGCGACCAGAATACAAACAACAACAAAACCAATCCTTGACTATAATTCTGTTACGACAGTGGAATTAAGTTGTTAATCTATACAGGGTGTCTCCGAAATAACTACTTTAATTTTAACCAGTTGTAGAACTAGCCGAGAGCAACAACATTTTTATCTACCACTTTTTCGAATTTTTTCAATCTTCAAATTCACGAACCGCCTATGGATATTTATTTTAAATTGACCTACAGATAATCAATTGTTTTTGTCCGGAAAAGCCAACGTCCTTATCATGTTTTTACCTGCTGTTGAGAATCAGTATCGGCGGACGAACTCGACCAGGCGTGTTATTGTTACTTTCGCTTTTAATTTTATCGTAAAAGATGCCTGCTTTGTGTGCCTAATTTACATTAACGTTGTGCGTTGTGTTTTGCAAAAAACCGCCAGTATCCGAAGGTTAGCAAATCGAATGTGGAGAATTTTGAAAGAGCAACAATTAAATCCCTACCACGCACAGAAAGTCTAATTTTTACAGCCGGAGGATCCAATAATACATAATCATCGGAGAAGGTATTTTCGACTTAAATAATACGTAGGGGCAGACGAAAATCCGCATGTTATTTATTAGGCCCCAAAATTTTCGATAGGATTGGATGTTGAAGTAAACACGTTTAGTAGGTCAGTTTTCAGATTTTGCGTTTGAACGATCTTTTCCTAGTACTTACTAGTCCTAGGATCTTACTAGTACTTTGTGTCCACAACTCAAAACAACAAACAGCGTTTATATTCATTCCGAGTGTTTTTCAAAGTTTTTTGTCGTGTGTCGTTATCACCGTAAAAACTAATTTTAACTCCACAACTACGGGGTTTAGGGCAAAATTTTATTAAGAAAAATTGTTGACACTGATGAGTTCTACTAAGATTCAAAACACTGTTTACGAATGGTTTATGTGATTTAATATTTTAATGGCCAGTAAATATTTCGTGGTGTGAAGAGAGTCAAAAAACAATACTGAATATAGTTCCTCAGATCATTCCCCAGATATCAGATTTTCTTATTATTTGGTTCCTTCCATTTCCTCTGTCATTTTTTATTGCCAAACTATCAATCATTTCTACATATTATAATGTACACCGTTTTATTAATTTACACCACTTTTATACCTGAAAGAAGTTTAGGGGGTAATAGAGCAAAATAGAGTGAACCCATTCTTGCAATTTTTATGTAGCAAGACGTCTCCATTTTCGTAAGAATAATAATTGAAATCTAACCCCGTTTACCAAATACGCCATTGTTATGAACTTTTCATTCACGAAAATCCAGCCAGCCCAAGTTTTAAAAGCATGGTTTTGTCAGTGTACTCGCGTAGGTTTTAATAAAAGCAACGCTTATTTTTCGAAAATACATAAATGCTCCTTCTGTAAATACCGCAAAAATGACAGTAGCTTAATCAAATCTTTGAGAACATTTGGATTGGTCGTCATGCTCGTTTGTCAACGCTTCTAATTGTGTGATATGCCGTTGTGATATATTATTTAATTTTGTAATAGTTAAGTATTTTCTTTATTGAATTTCCGCCATTTTGAAATAAAACACAAATTTATTAGTTAAATGCGACAGAAGTGAAACTTTTGGAGTTTTACTCCTTAGAATCGTCTTGAACCCCTTGGTACAGGCCTCCCTTGGGACAGAGGGGCCTCTCTTACACTGTTCGCCGCTTCGAAGCGGTTAGAGCCGGTATGAATTAAGCCAAAAATCGTCTGATAAAAGTGTACAAATTATTTTGGTAGTTATTTTAGCGGACATGTCGTACATCAACAGGAACAACGGCACAACCTCAAAATAGCTGTTTTCATATAACTCAAGATGAAGTTTTCTATTCTGAATAAAAATTCAATTATTTTATTTTAATTAGGTTTCAAACAATTGTGAAATAAACGGGAACAATGTCGATGAATTGAAGTGGAGTAAATTTAAATTAAAAATTAATTATATTCAATTGAAACTCCACAAACTTTAATAAACGTAAATTACAATAGGAACATGTTTCGGGAGAAAACCACTCCCATCGTCAGCCCTAATTTTACAAGAGATTAATGATACAATTGATGAAATAGAGAGGTTCTTACCCTAAAGAATGTTTAAATTATGACAGTATTAAATTTGACATTTTGAAAAGATAAATTTTTTAAAAGATTTGGTAAAAACATTTTATGAAATGTAAAAATTAAAAATGAATTATGGAGAATCTGGTAAGTTTGTTTGAGTGGTAGAAAGGTGATAAATAATGAAATCATTATAAGCGAAAAAAAGTTGGCATTTGAGGTTAAAATAATGTTGAATGGAAAAAATAAAAAATTGATTGGAAAATTAAAACAGTGACTTGTTGATTCAAGGAGTCTCAAGATCTAATTTCTTGCCTTTATTGCATTTGTGAATCAATTTGGAATTGGATGGTGAAAAACTATGTTTTGTTATTAATATATGATTGGTGAGAGAAAACGGTGTTGATGGATCTTTATTTTTAATAAACAATCTGGATAAGTTGTTATCTGTTTTAAAGTTTCATTTAATATAATTAAACACAAAAATTTTCTTTGAGTAAATTGAAGATCACGAGAACGAAGTCGCGAACAGCACCAAGTGACACCAAAACGGCCAGAACTACAGTCCAAATCTTCGACAATAAAGAGCGACAGGACCAACGTAATCACTAATTTTAATAATAAACGTAAAAGCAAAAAAACTCACAACGCAGTGTTTGGACAGAAGACATATTTAGTCGGTTCCATTTGTAGGGATCGCAAAGACATCCGTAAATACGGATTTCAGGCATAAAGTGGTAAATTTGCGTCTTCAGCGAACACAAAGCGTAGTCTAGAGTAATATTAATATGCAGTCGACATAATGACAGAAATATGGAGGGTAATCCTGCACGCGTTTGTGTGTTCTGTGCATTGCATGTTGAAATATTAATAAAGGGAAACTTAGTTTTAGGCTGTAAAGCGTAGGCGTTAAAAAATGTACATGCAGGAAAATGGTGGTTTAGATACAATCATCATTATGTAGCTACCGTGCGATCATTATGATTTAAATTTATTACATGAATTAAATTAGAATAGGCGGATTTTTTATTATGCAATGGCCTAGCCTGCAAATTCACTGACAGTAAAATTTGACGTTATCGTAAACATTGTGACGTTTATTTTTCTCATGAAAATAAAAGTCTAACAAATAATGTAAAATAATTGAGAATTACAGCAAATGTTCAAAGTGTTCTCCCGCAGCTTCAATTCAGCTGTTAACTCCATTCACCATTCTGTTGCCGTTTTTTTGAAAAGTCACTTTGACGTTCGAATTTTAAATGAAATTGTCAAAAGTTAGTAGTGCCAACCTAATTTAAATTTCACAGCCTACTCTATAAGCCGTTTTTTTTTAAAACCACCACCTGTTGATTTATGTTGGTTAAACAAAAAAAAAAACTAATTTGAATTTCACGCGAGATAGTTGGTATTTGAGAATAGTTGTTGGTTGTCAATGCGACTGCGTTTGTTGTCACACATGTCAGTTGAAAAACCAGAAATCTGTTAAATTCAAAACTAAAAACTTCTTTAGTCAACTGTGCCGCAGAATTTGAACTTTCCCCGTTTTTATCAAAGACGAGATATAGAGAAAACACTTGCGTGTTTTTGAGGTAAACGCGACTTGGTAATATTTATATGTGAGGAATTTTAAACTACTTTTCAAGTTGCTTCAGTAATATCAAAAGGAAATAAAATAAAATAAATTATCTCAATGAAAATTTGCTACTGTGGATTAAAAAAGACGGACGCGCGGCCTTACCTGAGTAAACAAGAATCTATGAAACTTTAAACCTGTAAATTGAGAAATTGAAGTGTTGAGAAAAATTTAGAACTTAAAAGTGAAAACTAAGAATTTGAGATCAGGATCTGAGTAAACTAAAATCTATGAAACTTGGAATCTGTAAAATTGAGAGAAATGAAATGTTGATAAAAGTTAGAACCTAAAAGTTAAAAACTAAAAACTTGAGACGGACTAAAAATGAAAACTCAGAGTTTGATACCTAAAGTTACACACCGGTAATAAGATTTTCAGGACTTGAGTAAAATAAGAATTTATGAAACTTCAAACCTGTAAGTTGAGAAAATTGAAGTGTTGAGAAAAGTTAAAACTTAAAAGTGGGAACTAAGAACTTGAGACGAAAAGTTACACACCGTAAAAAGATCTTCAGGACTTGAGTAAAATAAGAACTTATGAAACTTTGAACCTGTAAAATTAAGAGAAATAAAATGCTGAGAAAAGTTAAAACTTAAAAGTGAAAGACTAAGAACTTGAGACGCTTAGTTACAGTGTTGAGAAAAGTTAAAGCTTAAAATTGAAAACTAAGACCTTGAGACGAAAAGTTACACACCGTAATAAGATCTTCAGGACTTGAGTAAAATAAAAATTTATGAAACTTTGAAGCTGTAAGTTGAGAAAATTGAAGTGTTGAGAAAAGTTAGAACTTAAAAGTGGAAACTAAGAACTTGAGACGAAAGTTACACACAGTAAAAAGAAAGATCTTCATGACTTGAGTAAAAATAAGAATTTATGAAACTTTAAATCTTTAAGTTGGGAAATTGAAGTGTTGAGAAAAAGTTAAAGCTTAAAAGTGAAAACTAAGAACTTGAGACGAAAAATTACACACCGTAATAAGATCTTCAGGACTTGAGCAAAATAAGAATTTATGAAACTTTAAACCTGTAAGTTGAGAAAATTGAAGTGTTGAGAAAATTTAAAGCTTAAAAGTGAAAATTAAGAACTTGAGACGAAAAGTTACACACCGTAATAAGATCTTCAAGACTTGAGTAAAATAGGAATTTATAAGACCTGTAAGTTGAGAAATTAAAATGTTGAGAAAACTTAGAACCTAAAAACTGAAAACTAAGAGCTTGAGACCAATAGTTACATACCGTAAAAAGATCTTCAGGACATGAGTAAACTAAATCTATGAAACTTTAAACCTTTAAATTAAGAAATTGCAGTGTTGAGAAAAGTTAAAACTTAAAAGTGAAAACAAAGAACTTGAGACGAAAAGTTACACACCGGTAAAATTAGAAATTTAATTGTTGAGAAAAGTTAGAACATAAAAAGTGAAAACTTAAAACTTGGAACGAATAATTACCAAAACACAGCCATTAATAAGATATTCAGGAAAGTTAATAGTAATCATTATATTTGATATTTTAATTAATCTAAAGCAAAGTTTACGACTTCACAATAGGTGAAAGAGAGTAATTGAGGAAGTAATATTTTAATTAAATAATTAGGTATTGAAATTGTAAGGTGCAAGATATCGCGTATTTCATTCGGTAGCGAACTCTTAATGTGCTTAATCTGCAGCACCAAATTTTGATAAGATTTCAGCATTAAGCATTAGATTTATGTACATATAAGTAGAAATCTCATTATTTATTATTTTTCGCAATTTGTAAGAAAACATAAATGATGTTAATATTTTATAGTATTGATTTTTATTTTTATATTTAGTTAACATAGATTATTATAATTTAAGCGTTCCTATAAAACTAACCTAACCACTTCGAAAGTAATTAGTTCACAACCCTGAATGTTTGTGTAGATACACCTGCAGTAATTACAATGGCTTCGTTTAACGACTTTTTAAAAAAATTGTCTTTGCCTAACATTTTTCACTTATTCCGATCGAATATGTTTACTGATCTTGCTGTTTTACATGAAGTTGTAGTTCACATAAACAAACAAATTGTTTTCGAAAATGCCGAAATGACGCCCGACGACCGTAAATGCTATGTTCATCTTCTGGCAAGAATTAGACAGATGAGTAAGTTGATATTATTAGCATAATAATTTATTATCATTTATTTTACTTTAAGAATCAGTTGGTAATTTAGATTTTACTTATATAGAAAGGCGAACTAACTACGATGCTAGTGAAAAATATAAAATATATCAGCAGTCAGCGTTCCAGGAGTCCATTAGGAATTACTGGAGTCGATGAAAAATCGAAAAGACCTGCTAAAAAACGCCGGAAAACCACAAAGTTTCAAATTTTTCTGTATCTTTTTCTATTTTTTCACGTATTGTCAAGACGTTTAAAACTTTGTAATGTGTCCACAGTAATTTTTCTGAATATTTATATTTTACAATAAATTTACTTTGATATTTTTATTTTTTTCTTGAATTTTGTGTAGCTTAACATGCTTTATGAATTTACAGATGATATATGCATCCAATCGTACACCCCTAAAAAAAGTGCCGAGTCAACTCTTAGCTTATCAGGGGCTGAACGAATGACGACTTTTGATAGATTTATAAGCCATCTGGTAACATCTGGTAACAACTTGAAACAACCGCTTTTAGGTAAATATGGGCTGAAATTAATGATTTCTCATCAAATATTTAAAATCAAGTCTTAACATGTCGATGTAAAAAGATTCCGACAAATTCTTCCAATAATCCAAACAGATTACAACTTGATTAACCTGCAGGTTAGAACTTGATTGGAGAAATTATCCGCTTTATGTAAATAGGGGCTGAACTTAATGATTAGATTAATTAAAATATCTACTATAATAATCATTATTAACTTTGTAATTTCTTTTTTCGGATATTTTTCTCAATTTGTAAGAAAACATGTGAAGTTCGTTTTTTGTTCTTAAGTTGGCTACATTGAGTTCTTCGCGAGAAGCCGTCACTTATTGTTATTATTTAAAATGCAAACAATGGACTTACAGATGAATTATGCTATTTTCTCAATAGTTTTTAATTTCACAATAAATTTACTTTGATATTTTTAATTTTTTTCTTGAATTTTATGTAGCTTAAAGCTCTTTATGAAAACCCGTCACATTTAATTGTTATTTAATATTTATTGTTGTTAACAATGTATTTAAAAATGAATTATGCAACCATCCAAACATCCTTATCTTATGAAATTCATAAAAAACCGTAAAATTTACCGTATTTGTTCAATTAAAAAAGTATCAAATTTTTCTGTATCTTTTTCTATTTTTTACCTAATGTCAAGACGTTTAAAACTTTGTACTGTGTCCACAGTGATTTTTCTAAATAGTTTATATTTCACAATAAATCTGCTTTGATATTTTAAAACGCTTTATAAATTTACAGATAAATTATGCAACCAACCAAACATCCAAATTATCCGCTTTTTTGTAAATAGGGGCTTAAATTAATGATTTCTCATAAATATTTAAAATCAAGTCTTAACAGGCCGATGTAAGAAGATTCCAATCAAAAGTACCGGGAACAAAAGTGCCGGAGCCTAAAGTACCCGATGCAAAAGTGCCCGATGCAAAAGTACCCGATGTAAAAGTGCCCGCGACAAAAGTGCCCGGGGCTTTAAAAGGTCCCCCTCTTACTACTGACTGCAACGTTTTGTCGCTAAAAACTCAAACCCTGTTTCCTGTTTCTACAAAAAAATGAACTGAGTTTCAGAACATGACGCTGTAGTAGCTTCTGTAGTAGTTTCAGAACAGCGCTTAGATATCAATCAATATACGATTTCCCGAATACTCAATTGGTGTAGGGAGACAAGAGGATACAAAATGAGACCAGGTCAGGATCTTAGAATGATAACAACACCCAGGCAAGACCGTTTTCTTTTAGAACAAGATCCGTTATAAGCACCACCCTGCAAAGTGAATTTTTTACAACGTTACCACTGATGTTGGCAGAGATGGAGCAAGGTCAGAAGGAGGCCATTCAGAAAGTCCAACACGTGTGCAACGTGTCGGTGAAAATGGAGGAACCCCGCAAGAAAAAGGGGGCCAACCAGTGCCATCGCTGCCAGAGGTTCTACCACTCGCAGCAATTCTGCACAGCTGTACACCGCTGCGTCAAATGTGGTGCAGCTTACAAGACGGAGGACTGCAAAAAGCCTCACACGGCCAGCTACAGAGGGTGTCCCAACTTTCCCAAACCTAAGAAATCCAGCCTCGGAAAGACGGGCCCATCTCAACAGGCAACGGCCTCCAAGAGAGTCCCGCGCCCACGGACGAAGACAAAGCCGAAACTTTCGCCAACTTTGACCATCTTGAAGAAGTGGAAGAACAATTCCGGGAAATCATCGAAGAAGTCCCTGAAGCAGAGATCCCTCTTACAAATCCAATCGAAATCCGACACATCCTCCAACATATGAAGCCGAAGAAAGCCCCAGGACAGGAGAACATTAGCAACAGGACGCTGAAACAACTCCCAGACGGCGCCGTCGACGCCCTGGTTTGTATTTGCAATGAAATTCTCAAACACAGATTCTTTCCAGATAGATGGAAACGCGCGACGGTGATTTTCTTTCCGAAGCCCGGGAAGGATCTAAAATTCCCACAGAACCACAGGCCAATCAGCCTGCTCTCAGTAGCGGGGAAAGTGGCGGAAAGAGTCATACAGAAGAGACTAACCCACTGCATCAAGATGACCAACACCCTCCCAGACGAACAATTTGTATTCCGTCCGAAACGTTCCACCACCGACGTAGAATACGCCGCCACCGGGATCGAGCGAAAGCAAGTGACCGGTGCTGTTTTTCTCGACGTAGCCAAGGTCTTCGACACAGTCTGGCACGATGGACTTGTTTTCAAGCTCCACTCGTGCGGCGTGCCCCTGGAAATGGTTCAACTAATTAATTCCTTTTCGCGTAACAGGTCCTTTTGTGCCCGCATCGGAAACACTCTGTCCCGTCCCCACGACATCGAAGCGGGCGTCCCCCAAGGATCTGTCCTCTCACCAACCCTGTACGCGGCCTTCACCGCGGACATCCCAAAGACCGCAAACACCACGCTCGCCATCTACGCAGACGACACAGCAATCCTCACCAGATCAAGACAGCCTTGGCTGGCGACCCGCTACCTGCAAGATGCCATCGACAAGCTCAAAAACTGGTGCCAGAAATGGATGATTGACGTCAACCCCAACCCCGAGAAGAGCACAGTCCTCCTCGTGTCACGTCCACGAGATCGCCCTCCGGACCATCAAAAAAGGGAAAAACACCCAAGTCCACTAATGAGACAGGCTGTCGACTATGACGAGAGTGGACCATCAAGAAGAAAGTGAAAGTGCTAGAAGGGTGAGAGCTTCACTGACCCTTCCATTCGCGGCACCCTTCAGGTACTACAAACCTTTCTTACAGGAACCAGGAATAGGTAAAACTTGTTTTTCTTTCATTTGTGTGTTTTTTCATTTATTCGATGTCCCAAAAGAGGAATCCGGCGTTCTCGTTATGTCGGCACCCATTGCCTTCATTCGAGACGTCAGTCCGAAAACAGCAAA
Source organism: Diaperis boleti (assembly GCA_963583935.1). Taxonomy (NCBI): domain Eukaryota; kingdom Metazoa; phylum Arthropoda; class Insecta; order Coleoptera; family Tenebrionidae; genus Diaperis; species Diaperis boleti. The sequence continues at coordinate 50,850,878 of OY757249.1, read as the reverse complement.
ACTGTCAAACGAGCCCTAACAGTTGGCAAACAGGGCCTATCACTTTTGCCGCCAGTAACATCATTGAGGTTAAGAGGTCACATGACATGAGGTCACAACAGCGCAACGCAACGCATTGTCGGGAGTTCTGTTCTGACCTCATAAGAAGCGGAATAAAGTAAACGAAGACGAAACTGATGTCTTCTTCTTGACCAACTCGTCGACCCCAAACACCCTGCTGGTCCGGTGGACCACTACGTCAAGGCAGCAGCACCAGGTCGAGCATCCGCTCTCACCGACACCCTTCTTCGACGTCGGTCGATGTCTCCGGCATCGTTTCCACCATCGAGGAGTCGCGGACCCCATCCGTGAGGTGGAGGAAACCCTGTTCCTGCGACGGTCTTACCCTCCGATGACCATCATGCATGCCTATACAGAGTCGCGATTGCATAATGTCGTATTCAGCGACGAATCGTGATTCTGTCTACGCATGCATGATGGTCATCGGAGGGTAAGACGCCGCCGTGGAGAGCGTCGTGATACTGGATTTGATGGAAGCCGATCACCTCTTGTGTTTATTCGAGGCAGTATGACGGCCGCGCGTTATGTTGATGACGTCCTATGAACCACTTTATTACCTTATCTATATGATCGTCCACACGTCCCTTTTCAGCAAAACACCGCACGTCCACATATTGCTCGTCCAACTATGGACTCTCTCCAAGAAGTTGACGTTAATGTTTTGCCGTGAGCCGTGCCGGATTTAAATCCTATGGAAAATAATGGGGAGAAGACTGTCCACTTTGCGCCATCCTCCACTGACTGCCACGGTTAATCCACGAAGTTCAAGTTGCTGCGTGTTCAGTAGTGTTCAGCTATAAGGTCGCCAAACACATTATTGATTTTTTCGAACTATGTGTTATTAAAAATTGCAAATCTAATAGTTTCATTCTTGATGTAAGCTTAAAATTAATCCTACGAAAACGATGATGAATGAAATAACCTATAATATAACTTAATAAATTTGGCTAAAAATTTACAGGACATATTCCTCAAATCAGACATAATTGTTAATTATTAATTTATTAAACGCACCGACTTGTCTCCACACACAGTGAAACATTCCCGCGCGGTTTTAATTGCACACGCCACAAATCAAGTGTGAGTGAGTGGGCCCCTTTATTACGGGTGTTTTATTACGGAGAAAGTCCCTATTGTAAAGACATATGGTCACCCAGGCCAATATTCAGTTTGAACGTTCCGAATAACACAGAAAACAATCTTTGGTTAACTGGGATTTTCGTTCGTCTCCAAAAGCAAAAGGAAACTGTAATATCACAAACCAAATAAGACCCAGACACTTTAGTTCTTCTATTCTGCACCAGGTTACACCATGTCGCAGCCAAAATACAAAAAGAAATTTGTCTCCCACTAAATGACAACCAAGTTTTATCATTTATCATGTTGTTTCTTGTTTCTGTTTAATCATTTGTCAACAAGGAAACCGAAGGGAATAGAGACTGGGATGGTGAAACGCCAAGATAATACATCATCCCCTCATTTAAATCTTCCATCTCATTAGTAGTCAATTTAGCTTTATCTTGGTTCATCTTAGCACTACTGCCTTCGCTCTTTCCTTCCCCGTTACTCCTGACCACCAAAAGACTTAAGTGCTATCAGATAAACATGTTTATTAGGATTCAATGTTATCTCCATGCATGTGACAGCTCCACTTCAAATAATTTATAAACCAGGCAAGTCAAATATATCCGACCCCTTCATATTTTTTCGAATTTGGTTTCATAATTTGCAAATTATAACACCAAAAACAGAATCATAATGATCTAAATTATAATTCTGTTTTTGGTAACTTTTCTTGTCTTAATGTTGCCTGCAACTTTGCAACTGTACTGCAATGTGACCGCGACAACGACGTTATAAACGTCAACTAATCGCGCCATTTGACAGATGTTGAACCAGATGTGAACGAAAATAAACCAAAGAGAAGTAAATGACTTTCGTTCCATGATTAGATGTAAACATTGGTAAAAACAAGAATTGAAAAAATGGCAATCAAACGTGAGGTACAGCTTGTGTCTACGTAATCAAAAGTTTCCAAATCTAACCTCCAAATCAGAAACGTCTTTTAGCAGAAATATCAATTATACTGAAATACCACTCGTGTTATTCAAAAGTCCCAAAGTCATCAATTTAGCACAAATTTTCAGTTTTTCTTAATTAAATAAAGCCAAATTCGAAAAAATAGTATATTACACGCGTTTCACAAGCCGAAATTGTAGCACTCGTGCCTTTGGAGCACTTCTCGCTGCGCTCGTCGTGCCCCAAACTACTGGTGCTACAATCAACCGTCTTGTAAAACTTGTATAATAATATACTATTATTCACATTCATAGTATAATTTATCAATTACCTGATTGATGAACGCGTAGGAAGTAAGCGTTTATTCCAACTAGCCGGGATTTTTTTTCCGGCTAGCAAAAAAATTACTTACCTGGTAACCACGCAAGAAAGGTTTTCCCGCCACAATTTTTTTTTACTTAATAAACTTTACAATAAACCTCGTCGCTTAGGAATTGACATTATAATTTATGTTTTGTTTTCATAGCCCACTTGGTTGCCATAAACTTTCAACAAATAAAAATTACAAATATGTGAAAAAATCATATTTTTTGTAAAAATTGGACGAATGTGAATAAAATAGTATACAATCCTCGAAGAAAGGCTTGATTCCAGTCTCGCGAATTTATCTAACCTCGACGCTTCGCATATTGGTTAAATAACAATTCGCTTGGCTGTAATCAAGCACTTCCTTACTAGGTATGTAATATATTATTATTTCTCTTGTATTTATGTTCTGTGTATGTATATTATTATAATAAGAATAAGAAAAATTTGTAAAGTGTTTTATTAAGAGCAACAGTGAGTCTTTTCTTGGCAACTTGTAAAAAAACACTTTTCTCCGAATAAATCATGCAATTTCTTCTTCGAACGCCAAAAATCTGACAATTTGTTTGCTTTGATAAAACTTGACTGACCACCAGCGGCACATAAAGTAATTTCAAGGTAACTTTATGCGCCGCTGGACGACTTTCTCTGCCATGGCAGAGAAATGGTAATTTGTCATAACCCACTGACGTATACAATGTCACGTTTTTCTTTAGTTTGAAGAAAATATATATTTAATAATAACCATCAATTTCGATGATTCACATCTCTCGGGTGTTTCGTAACGGCCTAATTTTTTTTTAGAAAAGATAAGAATCTGGCGCCTGCTGATTGATTGCATGTTTCGTAAAAATCTAAAAGATAATTGAGATACCTTTAATTGGGTTTTCCAACATGTGATTGATTTTATTTCAAAAGCAGTTAGAAACAAGTAAAAAGTAAAAATTTGATGAATAAGCACTGATAAAGTTATCGCAGATTACGCGATAAAAAATGCTTTATAAAACACAAATTTTCCATGGTTGATCGGTTATTTTGTTAAAGGTTTCATCTAACAAAAAATATCAGATGTTATTATAAAACCCTGATTGATTGTTATTTGAACAGTTGACTAAAAACTAGTTGTTTTGTGAGTTAGTCGATGAGCAGTGTCCCTTTGGTAAGTAAATGCCATTAACTTGTTAAGTAATAAAATTTACGTGGTCATTTGAGCAAATTGTAGAACGGTAGGAGCGTAAAATAATTCAGAAATTATAAAAAAGCAAATGGTTTAACATGGATATCAATTTTGATCAGAATCTCCGATTTTTTTCCATTCCTTTTTATGTCTGTTTCTTTTCAGCATCACCACATAACATTTTCATAACTTTAAAATGTCCTGTTATATCATAGAATTTTCATGTCTTTATTTCAAGTATGTATTTATATTACATATTAATTGTTGACCACTGGAGTTGAATGCTGGTGATTTCTTAGATGAGGCACTTGTAGTTTGCGTAAAGTATGTACTTTTACTTACATTTGTAAAAGCTATTAAAAATTAGCAAAGAAGAGAAATGTTTCTAACAATTTGTTCGCGAATGATATGTTCTTGATGCACTCTGGCGGTGAGTTGAAGAACTTGATGAAAAAATAGTGGGCTAAAGTTCCCGATTTAGTTAGTCTCAACATTTTAAGACATATTTCTCTAGTCCTGGTATTGTAAGAATGAAAGGAGAATGTTGGATATTGTCTCAGTATCTTATAATGTGTTTTAAACAAGTAAATATTATTATGTACAGAGATGGTAAGGTCAAAATTTTGAGTTCAATAAAGTTTTTATAAAATTTCAACAAGATCGGTAATAGAGAAATTGGTCTGTAATTATTATTATTAGCATTATGTGAATCACATTTTTTGTAGAGTGATAGCTATTTTAAGACAATCTGAAAAGATATGTGCTTGAATACATAAATTTATATAATATCTTCATACTGCTCATGATACTACACTGTTTTAACCTTCTGCCTTTAAGGACATGAAAAATTTTGTTTGTTTTCTCCGAAACATAAATCAGTAAATGAATCGTCAGATAATATCTATGGACTTAAAGAAACTGCGCCCCTGGTCACATAAAGATAACATCAAGCATTTTCGAAAACAACCTTTTGATTTCAACAAAAAAAAATCCTCCAAGGTAACACAACTCTTTCAGGACGTTGTCAAAAAATTTGACAGCATCTTCATCCTCTACTTGCTGGTCCTCTTTCAAAGTTTCCTAGGACTAACTTATTAAATTTAATGATTGTCTTGGTGGTTCACGAACAAAGCTCCAGCATTTTTGAGTATAGCTACCATCTAGATGTCTTATGGTACTCCTTCTGCTGGTTGATATCCGCAGACGCGTTGAGGAAAAAGCGAACAGAAGTTCTAGTTTGGTGCGTAATACATGGATCAAAAAGGTGCTTGATGGATCTTCGAAGAAGAAAATGCTGCATTTGCAATTGGTATCGACCTGGTTTTTGAGAACCAAGCTTCGTTTCAGTGCCGTTCTATATTTCTGTTTAATGGGAAATTATAATTTTGACTATATTTAAGGTCTGTAAAAGATTCATTGACATTTTCCTATTGGTTTTTGAAGCATTTTGCTGAAAATTGGTACATGTAGGGTGATTTTGTAATTGTGTCATTCCTGTAAATAAAAAAATAAGAATCTGACGCCTGTGAACCTTACGTAATAATTCTGGAATTTTGTAGTATTTATATTTTAAGTGTATGTACTCAAAAGATAATCTAAAACAATTAAATATTTCACAAATCTGATAAATTACCTTCCATTAGTCGTGGAGATTATTTCGATCGCATGTTTCCTAGAAATCTTAAAAATAATCGATATATCTTTGATTTGGGTTTTTAATTAAAGTGGTCAAAAGTAAAAATCTGATGAGTAACCTAGAAATAGAAATACTTTATAAATCACAGGTTTGCCATGGTTGCTTGGTTATTTTGTTAAAGGTTTCATGGAACAAAAGATATCAGATGTTATTATAAAACACTGATTTATTGTTTCTTAAACATTTTACCAAAAACATGATTGTAGTTGAACTAGCTGTTCTGTGAATTAGTTGAGTGCCGATAAAACTTAAATGTCCTTTTGGTAAGTAAAAACCATTAAATTATTAAGTAATAAAATTTTGGTGGTCATTTGAGCAAGCAATTTTGATTAATACACAACAATGTATTAATAATTCTTTATTGCTGAAATTATAAAAAAAAACAATGGGTTAATTACATTACACCACTGTCATTACAAAAAGGACAAATTATTTTTTTCACCCAAACAGATATTTCAAACGAGTCGTGACAGTTTAATGACAGCTCTGTGTTAGTCACGCGAGTTGGAAGTATTATTTTTATTATTCATTATTCATTACGTGTTGTTCACTATGTTTTTCCTGCGACCAACACCTTTCTTGAATTACTTGATAAACACCCACGTAACAATTACAATGTAAAAGTATTCGGTAGAATTCATTTTAATTATTCTACTCCGTAAGTGTAATATTTGCAGCCAATCCCACAATACTGAAGCATCTCCTCTGGTACTTTCGTAATTACAAACAAATAAAAATTAACCTTCTTTATTTTATATACATCGCCATTATTACCAGTTTCAGTTCACAATAACTAGAAAAATTTGTTCTTCGTCGTTAGCTGTCAAATTTTGAGGTTAGGTTTGGTAGCTGTCAAATTAAATACATAGGTATGCGGGAATGTTGATATATTTAGTTATATACCACTTTTTCCATTATGTATTTCACAAAACGAATTAAAAATGCATTTTCTTTCATCTCTTCTTATAATTGTTTATTATTGTATTATTGTTAAGAGGGTTCTCCAGTGGCAGGTAGATTTCTGCCGGTCGAAGTACATTTTCCTGCAAAATCCTTTTTTAATTTACAAATTTAAGTTACATTCAACGCCGCACATTTTTGCCCGCCGTTGAATGTAACTTTTTTATTTTTGAAGATTTTTCGTTGAAATTTTGTGGGCATGTTTTTGCAGCTACAGAGGGATTTTTTGAAATTTGTAAATTAAAAAAAGATATTGCAGGAAAATGTACTTCGAACGGCAGAAATGTACATGCCACTGGAGAAGCCTCTTAACCACTGAGGATGAATGCTGGTGTTTTCTTAAATGATGCACTTGTAACATAACAAAACTTGGCTGCTCGAGGACCTCTTAACTTGATGGCTGTCGCATGAACTTTCTTTACCAAACTATGATTATGCATTATACAGGTGTTCCAACTAAAATTTGTACCCTCCAATAATTTCAATTTAAAAAAACTGAAGGAAACGCTGCAACAGGCCAATTTTTTTTTCCCAAGGGAGACCAAATTGTACCAAACTTTCAAGTCTAAAGGTACATGTACACTAGAGATTTATTTCATGATAGATATCTCAGTTGCGTGAATAAAATGCTGATATTTCTGGTTGACACAAAAGTGTCGATATAAATTCTTATTTTGTTTACACTTGAAAGAGAGAAATATGTAGCCACGTTTTCCTGACCATTCCATTTCCACAGTTTTAATAAAGATTAATAAAACTCCATGTTAAATTGGTTTCTCAAATTGTGAATTTTTCTATTGATTTCTGCCGGTGGAGTTTTAAATTGTTAAAGCACATTCAGTAAATTGCAGTACTTCTCTGCACGATTCCACTTTTTTGTATCCGACATGTTTGTTACTTCAAACGTTTTTGTAATTTGATAACCTACTCGAAATTCGAGTGGTATGTATTGGATTGGTAATCGAATCAATGTAGAAATTTAAAAAAATGTGAATAAATACATTCTTACGTAAATAGGGTAACCAAATGTAATAAAAAGAAATTAAAGCGCCCGAAACAAGTGTAGAAGTTAAATAAAATGTAATTGAATTGAATAAACTAAAATAAAAAATTGAACCGGAGATCGATGTTAGCCTAAACCCAAAATAAAAACGTTACTGAAATAATCCAACGTTACAAAGGAATGGAACAAAAAGGAAATAAAAATGTTTACTTACAGACACAATCGTTAATCAACTAATGCCTCCAGTTGGCCAGTTTCTGGCAGATTCAAGTTGGGTTAGTGCCCGTAAAGTTATAAATCTTTTTTTGGTAATATGATAATTTATTAATGTGCGGCGCAGTACCCCTTGATCTCTTTCTTTGAAGCAAGGCACTCTCCACGAACGTTTATGTTTTACCTATAAGATCCCGAGTTTTTTTGCGATATTTTTGAGATAAATGTCATAAGATGAGTGAGTTATCCACACCACCCTGAATTCACCGCGCACCCAAACCTCAGCTCAAGTTATATTTAGCTGCAGTTCATCAGCTTCTTACTCAAAACGACTCACACTACTTCTTCGGTGACTGTAATGGACGGGTATCCGCCGAAAATAAAATGCGAATAATAAATGAACCTGTGAAATTTTTGGAAATCAAAAGTAATCTCGGCCTGTATCTTATCAATGCGTTTCATTAAAAAAATATATATATAAAAATCGGTGCAGTACACATTATTTATTTGTTACCAATCGATTCATGTTCAACGATTAAATGTATTGATAAACACAGAAGAGCTATACTGAGTAGTTATTCTGTGCTATAAATAGTATAAATATCTCGAGAGCGCGGTAAAAAGTAGACGATTAGCCAACTTGTGATACTTCTGTCGGAGACTTGTTGAATTGTGTCTCAGCAGTGTTTACATTTGCTACATTTTATGTCAAGGAATATATCTTCGCTACCTGAATAAATCTCCGATAGTTTCTCTCACCACCGTTTACACATAAAAATACTTATTGCAGGGGAGAAATGTCTGAAATAAATCTCTAGTGTACATGTAGTTTTAGATCTCACCCTTTTAGCGAAGTCAGTCATCCCCTCTAAAAAAATTTTATCCAACACTTGTTTATTATGTAGTCATAATAACGCCGGTTTTGAGTAGATTATGAGGTCTATAAGACACATGTGACTTATGAAAAAATAATTCAACGCTTTTCTAATTTGTCATAGCAACTAGTTCATAAGCCAACAGTTTTTAACGTCAAATGAACGTCAATTTTTTTTGGGTTTTGATGAAGGTTCAAGAACTGTTACAGGAGGGGGTGTTGGATAAACCTATGTATTAAACACGTGTCTTAATAGCAAATAAGTCACTCAAGAAAAATTAGCTAAACATTTCTTTCGTGACTTATTTGCTTTATAAGACACTAGTATAATAAATAGCTATAAAAGATAGGTAATCCAAGTATCTGATAACACTTGAGGTGTGCAACTGTGTTGAGCTCCTATTTTTCAGTAGCATTTACAAACATGTAATATATAGATTATGTTGCCTGTTAGCTGAATGTATGAATCATTTATGAAGACACTATAGTATATTACATACCGATTGGAAAACTATATAATTATTTCATTTTTGTCTTTCATTTACTCCAAACTTTATTATTTTTTATTTTTACGTTTCCCATTATACACCACATTTTTGTTCTTTAAGTTTTACGGAGCCCATAATTTTTTTTTTCAGGATCCTAACTGATCAATCTTTGGAACTCCTAACCAATAACTTACTTTTCTGGTTTTGTAATCTCCAATTTATACTATTCCCTAGAAACTGAAGGAGAATAAATAACCCACAAAACTGAACACAGACAAGAGGTAAGTATTTTATGTTTTTAAATTATTATAATCAATATTCCAAATTTGGTATGTTTTTATCAATCTGATTATTAACTTTAATTTCTTTTCAAACAATCAAAACGTAAATCTTAAGCAATAATCAAAGTAATTTCAAGTGTATGATTTTGTCGTTTTTGATTGCAATATTTTAGATTTTATCACAATGTCTCAACTTATTTTTTTGTTACAAAATTTGTAAACAGATTGAAATGTGCAATTTCAAAATTTTTAAAAAGCATTGTACCAATTATTGCAAAAGGTTTAAAGAATTTCAAAGATCTCGTTTTATCTAAATTTGATTATAATTTTTTTATCGTAGCCATGGACGTAGACAATTCATTTGAGGATGGTCCTGGAACCAGCAAAACTGTCACAAAACGCAAAACGAAATCAGTGCCTGAAGAAGCTGACCAAAATAAGAAAAGACGTGTCGGCAAATATGTACAAAATCTAGAAAAATGTAAGATGTGTTTATTTTGTAAAGGAGCTTATTTTTATTTACATTGTGGCGCTTGTTTACGGCGGCGGTTGCCTCGAGCGCCAGTTTTTTATACGTGGTATGCTGGACGGGACCACGTGTAGCTAAAAGTCGGAGTACGGTTCGCCAGGGGTCAGCTGTCTAGTTTTGGCGGGAGGGAAAATAAACACGACTTGGCGTTACAGTTTTATTGAGCATCATCTATACAACTATATTTACAATATCTACAATATTTACAAGTTTGGGTACACGGTGATTGATGACAAATGTTCTGATTCACCCCTGTTTACAGTTCACCCGGTACACTAATTTGTGAGATTGATACGTTTACACGCTGCACACAATAATTATCCACGTTCCCCGGGAGTCGTCTCGGTGGAGGCGGGGTTGTGAGGTCCGGAGTAACACAGGGGTTCCGGGCTAGCCAGCAGCAAAAACCGGTCTGGTTAAAAATAAAACGATTGTCCGGATCACTTCTGGTGGTAGATAACTACTTATTTTTGGTGTTTAGGAAAAACTGATTAAAAGTAGTTACCGGTCTGGTTGTGCTGGAAGGTTGGAAAGTGTGGTGTACGAAACCATTCCAGCCGGTTCTAACCTTCTCGGAGACCAGCTAAGACTGGAATTCCTTATTACGACGGCTGCTGGATAGGTGTCGGGCGGAAGGGGGTAACTAGCTATAGGCTTAGGCGCCTTTTCAGCCAGTAACAGGGTAAGGATGGGTTTAGACAAGGATGGGAGTGACGAGAAATTGTATAAGGATTCGGAGGATGTTACATCTCCCACTATTTGACTAATTGTAAAAGAAAACCTCCGAATAAAACGTTTACAGGACCTCCCGAATGACAAGTGCTCCAACGGAGCAGATTTTCTTTCATAGCGACATCGGCGTGGGGATGATGACATCAGCGCGAAATGTCATGATGCAGAAGGGTGATGGCTTATCACAATGCGTTCTGTTCTCACCAGGGGATCCGGGATGCCAGCGTCCGGAGCGCGTTTCTTTGCTGGTCAGCATGGTGCAAGAACCATCCCGGTACGACACCCGGAAGCATTTATTCTTGATGGTTTCAGGTTCAACGAAAGGGCGTGGTCGGGCGTGACAAAGTCGGCGGCTGGGCGTGGTCGCAGCGACTCCGCGATAGTCTCGTTCGCAGCGCGCTGATTTTCCCATTTCGGGAGTGAAAGAATTAATCCGCTGCGACACTGGAAACTATTTTTCCCGACCAGTTAAATGTTGAAACGGTGTGCGCATGTGCACGGCCTTGATTAAATAGCAAGCCGGCGGCCACTCCGCCGTGAAAATATTGCTTCGCTGACAGTATTTAAAACGCGGTACTTAAAATTTCGGATCTTCCGGTAACTTCGTTACAACATGTTTCGGTTTAACAGAGATTAAAAGCTTGGATTTGTTAGCGCTTAAAATGAATAGAATTTACTAATTTATTTTTTAATAATGTTTTGTACAATCAAGCAAAAACAGGTAATTTTTTGCACCATTTGCGGTATATTGCACTAGAACAAAAGCTACGCATTTATTGGACATATCCGGACTTTGCCGACGTTTCAGCCAAAATACTAATAACACATATTTTCCGGACTATGTGGTCACAACTGATTTGATCCAAAACTGGCCGAAAACCCCCTCCCTAGAGGAACGGGCTGAGGTCACGCGCATTATAAATCCCACTAGCTTAGAATGGGCTATAAGAACTGTCAAACCCCTCAAATCACCGGGCGTGGACGCATTCTTCCCGGTCAGTGGGGGCTGTCGGAGATTCTGGACAACCTCGTGATAATTTTTCGGGTATGTGTTGCATTCGTATACGTACTGGAAATGTGGAGGTAGGTGAGATTGGTCTTTATTTGCAACTCGCAAAAGCTTTCCGTTCCATAAAAACGTTGGAAAGACTGTGTGACTACCATATAAGGGATGGGGTACTAAGGGCCAAACCATTACACCTCAACCAACATGCATGATGTAGTGGGGCGGATTGAGGGAGCCCTGGAGCACAAACTACAATGTGTCCCTGGATTACTACAATTGTTTAGAGAAAAATGTTTTTGGTCTTGACTGGTTTTGCTTGTTATAAAAATACAAAAGAAGATAAGAAATTGCACATTTTAGTTGATATGTTTTACTTCGTGGTTTTTTTTTAATAGGATCGAATTTTTGTTTAAGTAAGTCCAAATTCAAAGCCGAACACTGAATAGCAACGCCTAAAAAATACCAATGAAACTTTATTAAACTTCATTGTTGTCAAAAAAAATCGGAATGCTATGTCTTCAGAAAAGAGTTTTTTTTTTAATTCAGTGTTACGGTCTTGGCGACGCATCCATGTCGACACATAATCCAAGAATTTCCTTTAGTTCATTTGAACCGCAATGGGTTGAAAAACAAATTTGAAAAAAATTATGAAAAAAAAAATTGTCAGCTGTGACTGGCACTCTGTTCAGGTTTCTAGACAATCAGGTTTCATCAGTTTATGAACTTCAAAAAATCTTCAAAATTAAAGAAAAAGCTGCTTAATTTAAAACAGGTTCATTAAAATGTTTGACTGTATTAGTTTTTGTTAGGATATTCAGTATTTACAACTTTGACTCCACTGCAATAAATGTCAAATGTGTCAGCTTGTAGTTCGTAGATAGAAAAACATAAATCTGTCCCTATAATGTCCGTGTCGAATTTGGGTCAGTTTACCCTTGCTCCGCTAGTTGTTTTGTTAATTTTAAGTTATATTCAATCCGTGTTATACCCTTCATGTAAGAACAACACACTACGCTAAATAAACCTATTCTTTCCTTATCTTCCACTTTAATTGATAAACATTGACAGTTTTCTACAGTTGTAAGATAAGCAAAACCAGTCTAGGCCAAAAATCTTCTTCTCCAAACAACTTACTAGAGAAAATCACCTCATGGGCACCCCATCCAGGGACACAGTGTATATTTTTTAGGAGTATTCATCGTCATCGAGGAGCTGCTTGATAAGACCACCTTCGATAGTGTCGGGCCATCACTTCAGAAGCGCGCTGTCTCAGGAACAGTATGGGACTGGATTCAGCGGGTCCTGGAGTGCAGAGCCGGCGTGGTTAAGAAAGGCTGTCCTCATGGGGGAGTTCTCTCCCCATTCCTATAAGACATAATAGTGGACCACATTCTATGCACACTCAACGAGGCGGGATTCTACACTCTCGGATGACTTGGTCATACTGCTCACTGATAAGTACGAGAATGTACTATGCGACAGCACTCTGCCTGGTACAAAAATGGTGCAAGAAGGAGGCTCTGGCTGTGAATCCACAAAAAACAGATCTAGTCCTCTTCACGAACAGAAGGAAGATGGGAGAGCTAAGGCTGCCCTCCCTCAACGGCGTCAAGCTGAAACTCTCGCAGGATGTGAAGCAATGTAGAGCGGTGGGAAGGTTACCCTCTGGCTCTACACGACCGTCATCAAACCGATGTTGAGCTATGGAGGCCTGTAAGGGGTGCCATGAGAACCACCCCGATCGCAGCTCTGGAGGCTATCCTGTGTCTCCATCCCCTCGTGGAGGGCATGGCACTTGCCTCCGCTCGGAGGCTGCAGGAAAGTAATCTTTGGAAAACTGGGAAAACAGAACGCGGGCAGAACAAATAAAATCCTTGCTACAAAAGAGCCAAGTCCTGTCTGCACTTGTCAAGGGACAAGCTACGCCTTTTTGTGGGCATCTGGACCGGACACTGCAGGATAAAAAGAAGCACCTCCACGTGATGGGGGTGGTAAACGACCCATCAAGCAGGGGGTGTTTAGAGGAGGACGAGACAATCGAGCATGTTCCACGGGAATGCTGAGAACTCGCCTGAAACCATCCTAGGTTTTTTCTATAACGTCGAATGGTTGGATGAGAGATAGGAATGAAGGACACGAGTGGTGGACTACCCCTTAACACCTAATCTTTCTATCTACTCATTTATCACACCGATGCAATAATTTACCATGATTTGGTAATGTGGAGTTTCTCATATTAGCATCTGTTTAATTTCTATAATCATGCTGAATTCAGCTGCAGAAACTTTCAAGTCGGCTACAATAAACGTCACTTTTTACACTTGTTGCATAAATAGCTATCAAAGTGGTTTCAAATGAGAGAAATTTGTTTTATTATTGCAGATACGCAAGAAATCGTATCTTCTGAGGATGATCCAGGAAGCAACAAAATAGGCAGTGAAGACGATGAAAAGGTAAATACGATTGTTAGAAATAGGATTGTTGAATTCTAAGCTTTAAACGAACGGTGGGCGCAATAACAGCGGGTTTTGTTCGTTTTGGTTATCCTTTAAGAGGTTTTTTATCAAAACCACGATATAAATAAATTATTTTACATAACAAGAGTTGTTAAGAAGCATATTACACACGACCGGAAAAGGTTACGTACAAGGCTCGTAGCGCCGAGTGTATACTTCCAGAAATGTGTAATAACTCGAACTTCATAAATACAGGGTGTTATGGAAGTCCTAGCAGAAAATTTAACCACAAGTAGAACTCGTCAAAATAAAGAAATTTTTCTATTGACCACTTTGCTGAAATCCGCTATTTTTTGAACATTTTTCTGACCCCTTATTTCACCCTCCGCCTATGCAGACATAACACAACGTTTTTGCCGAACGAGGTAAGCACCTTCTAAGTTTTTTGGAACAAAAAATTTGTCGTCGATAGTAAATTTTAGTTATCAGTTGAGTGTCGCGCCGCTATGTATTATTATGTGTGCTATTCTTGTGCTCGCTGATATTATTTTATTACGATTTCGGACGTCCCAGTTGTAATCGCGTTTTGGAAATTGAACCTGAAATTTTTAAGTATTCGAAGATGTGCTTCGAAGTGTATTCAAACTGTCGATGTCGGTGTCTCAATAACAAGGATTATCCCTGATCAAAGTTAGAGAGTTTATTAGTAAATGCTAAACAACTTCAATATTGTGCATATTATGGTAGGTGAGTACATGTTTCCATTTAAACAGTTTTTATTTCGATTCGTTTAGCGGGTAAAGTTTTTGTGCCTTCCTGAACGTCGATCCATAGGCGGGTGTTGGTTTTAGGGGTCAAACTATTCTTAATTTTAACTCCGTAAAGGAGCGTTTGCGAAAAAATGATAGATAAAAAAATGTTTATTTTGACGAGTTCTACTTGTGGTTAAATTTTCTGCTAGGACTTTCATAACACCCTGTATACAGAGTGAACATAAAGTTCCGCACAAAATTCATAATTTAGTTATATGTAATGTAATGTTTTTGCGAAAAACGCTCGAACAGGTCGATTTTTGTTTTTAAATTGCTTTCTTTTCAACAATTTTGTTAATAGCGTCATCTGTTTTTGAACTATGACACCGTCATCAATTTTATTAAATGGCAACCTCAAACTTTTTTTCATGTTTTAGATACACTTTTCTATTCTCTATTCAACAATAGTTCAAAAAGTGATACTTTGCATAACTTTTTCTTTTTAAAATTACAAGTTTTACTTCAAAAAATTAATTTGTTATTCCTTGAAAAAAAAATAACGATAAATTTTGAGAACAAACTACTTTACATTCAGTATTAGATAGCTACACGAGTAATTTGCTCCATTTCAGCATGAATTCTGAACAGGCCTTGTGATTTTTGATTGAAACATTATTGAAATAAGTCATTTAGTTTAAAATCAACGTATGCGCTGGATTTTTGTTTCTTTTTTATGACATTTGATAAAATTGGAAAAAGTCAGGTCTGTCAGGTCTGTAAAACGCTAAATTAAAAAAAAAAGTGCATTTAACAGAATCCGAAAGAATTCAAGTGTTAATTATTATGGTTGGTTTTGGTGATTTAGACTTAGAACCCATCAGGAAGCATGTCAAGTCTTTAATCAGGAACATCCGAATAAACAGATCACCAGGTCCACACTCAGCAGATTAGTTGAAAAATTTGCAGAAACTGGATCTGTAAAAGATTTACCACGAGCAGGCAGACCTCCAAAAGATCAAGAGGTAAAATAATCCATGAGTTAAATGAGGACGATCCGGATCGGCGCCTACAGCTTTGTGAACGTCTTATGTTCCGTTGTGAGGAGAACCCAAATTTATTAAATAACATCATTTTTTCTGACGAAGCCACCTTTTGTGTAAATGGTGTGGTTAACCGTCACAACTGTCGATATTGGTCCCGATAAAATCCCCATTGGACCCAAGAAGCACACAGTCAAAGAAAGGGGAAATTAAATGCGTCGGTTGGCATGATTAGAGGGCGTTTGCTAGGGCCTTATTTTTTTGAAGGAAACCTAACTACCGCTCGCTATTTAGACTTTTTAAGATTTGAGCTGATACCAGCATTGGTAGTTATTATTTCCAAATAATAAAAATAATGATCTTCCTCACGAGGATATTTGGTTTCAACAAGACGGAGCACCTCCTCACTTCGGCGCTGGGGTTCGTGAATATCTTGATGAGGTATTTCCAAATCGATTGGACTTCAGGGACCTATGAAGTGACCACCGCGTTCCCCTGACTTAACACCCCTAAATTTTTTTATGGGGTTTCTTAAAATCGAAGGTTTATTTTAATAGACCAGATAATTTAAACGACTTACGACTACGAATCCGTGATGAAATGGCGCAGCTTAGTCCCGAATTGACTGAACGAAGTGTTCAAAGCGTTCATACGCGTCTGGGAATGTGTCAAATAGTTGGCGGGTGGCAATTTGAGCACTTGCGTTAATTTTTATTATATGGTATATCATTTTTCGTTGTTTGATTTCCAAATTTATTGTTTTTTTTTTCAAGGAATAAAACATTTATTTTTGAAGTAAAACTTGTAATTTAAAAAAAAAAAAAGTTATGCAAGGTATCACTTTTTTACTATTGTTGAATAAAGAATAGAAAAGTGTATCTAGAACCCGAAAAAAAGTTTGGGGTTGCCATTTAAAAAAATTGATGACGGTTTCATAGTTCAAAAAACAAAAATATCAACAAAATTTTTATGTCAAAAGAAGGCAATTTAAAAACAAAAACTGACTTGCTCCAGCCTTTTTCCCAAAAACATTACATAACTAAATTATGAATTTTGTGCGGAACTTTATGTTCACTCTACTATACTTTTTCTAAGATCATAGGTACAAAAAAGTAATTAATAGTATAAAAAAAAAATATCGAACAGTTATGTACAACTCAAGTCTATTGTCATGATTATCATTGGAATGATTCTTTTATTGTCACCTAAGAATTGTTAAATTTAAGATAACAGTCAGTACTTAATTTCCATAATGGATCTTGTTCGCTGTATGGAACCTGTAGTACATTTTTTTTTGTTCACTGTACCGAATTGTTCATATAAACGTTGCTCATATAAGCCAGTATTTTATTTTAATTTTTATTTTACTTAGGTGTACTTCACGCCAAGGCCTGGTACGACGAACCATGGAGGTGACTACGAAATATTCAATATAGCGGACATAGTTTTAAAAGCAGAAGACAATTCTGCAATAACAAACTATTATCTTTCATCAAATGATGCCGCTTTTGGAGCTTTCGATGACATTATTCTGACGGTAAAGACGCAAGATAAAGAGGAAACATTGTGTTATCAGTTGAAACACCGTAACAAGCCAATTAGAACTTATGATCTAACTTCCTATACAACTAACGACGGTTTCAGTCTAGTAAAATATTTCAAATCGTTTAAAAAGATGAAAGTTGATAAGGCAACCACCAAATTTATTTTTTATACCAATTGTGAATGTTTTCTGAAAGAGGGCGCCTGTATAGACTTAAAACTTGATGGTATTTACGTTAATATTAAAGTGTCGAAGGTGGAACCAAAAACTGTTTTCAAAATTTCTGATAACAATTCGTGCTATCAATTTTCTGTTAATGAAAATAATTCCGACGCCCAAGATTTAACAGACATTAGATCTTTCTTTAAGAATTTCTATTTGTATGACAAACAGGATAACGCAGAAACTCTAGAAAAAAAAATTCTTGAACATTTCCAAAAACGATTTAATTGTAATGAAGGGGAATTTAGACAGTTCTTGAATGTTATTTCAAAATGGAGTAAGAAAGGAAACAAAAAGCAAAAATTGAACAAAAAATGGGTACAAGTTGCAATTGCTGTCCATCAATTGAACAATCGAATAAAACCATTTAATTTCCAGGCTCAAAATAAAAATTCTAAATTATTGTATGATGCCATTGCCGCTTTTGACATAACAGTTTTTGATATAAATTCATCCGAGAAAATTTGTAAGATTTGGGATCACCCTGACATCACAACTTCAATATTATCAAAAATGAATGCATTATGTAATGAATTTCATATTTCTGGTAAAAGTTATAAATGTTTTGATGAAATGGATCCAAAATTAGTTTGTACATTGTTCTGGTTGATGGATATCTGTCCCTTGATTGTGACCTACGATTCCACGGTAACCGAAGCAATTAAGTTATGTCCAGGCAAAAAGTTTATTGTTCTCACTGAAAATTTTCATCAAACTTGTATAAAAGATAAGGTTGAATTTAAGACATTATCTGATCTTAAAAATAAAGACAATGAATATTCGAATATCGTAGAAAATTTCACATGTTCGCTGCAAGGAAAAGACGCAGTTCCATTGAAAGTTTTAATCGAAGAATATGAAGGATTTTTGGACTTTGTAAACACAGACGACTTATTAAGAATGGTAGATGGTCCGTGGAATATTGCAGGAAGTAAAGAGACTCTGTCAAAACCTTATGTTGAGAGACGTTTAACGCGTAACATTATTGATTCAAAATTTTTTGAACACGTAGACAGCAACACTTTAGTATTAATTGACAATGTAAAAAATCTCGAAAAATTGAAAGCAATTTTGAAACACCGTAATCTTATTGATGTCGATGATATTTCTGAAAATGTAGAACAGGTAAAAACAAGTATTTGTTTCAGTAAAAATATATGCAGTATAACAAAATATCAAGAAATTTTCAAAAAAACTGACAGAAGAAAAGGTCACCACTTCCGATGTTGTAACGGTTACAAATTTGAATGGATTCGAAGTAATAACGGACTTGAGGAATTAAACAAATATAAAATAACAAACAGTTACTTTGTACATAGAGAAAACTCATGGGATTTAACAGCTAAGGATAAATCATCTAGGGCTTTGGAAGTTGTAAAAGAAACAGAGTTGTGGATTTGTAAACCAGGAAACAACATCAATTTAATAATTGCTGATCCAGGAATGGGTAAGTCAGAATTAACGAAGAGTTTAAAAAACTGTGTTCGACCAGAATTGTGTACCGTTGTTATAAAACCCGCAGATATTCCAAATTTTATTAAAACTTCAGAAAATACTAAAAACAGCATGGATAATCTGAAGAAATTTATTTTAGATTCAAAATTTAATGATATCGGAAAGAAGGAAAGAGACTTTCTCAAAATGTGCATTGATGAAAATAAGTTGATATTCGTGTGGGATGCTTTGGATGAAATTCCAAAATATTTAGATAACGTGCTCAAAATCATTGACGAGTTTGCTAGGCAAGGTCAGGTTCAATGGCTAACGAGTCGGTTTCATTTACAACAGCGTTTAGAATCCCGATATAATATTCTTTGTAGAAATTTAATGCCATTTGAACTTGAAGAACAGAATAATTACATTACACAACGGCTAACGGAATTTCAAGAAGTCGAAACAATTATTGAGAAGATACGTTCGACATTCGTTTTAATTGACAAAAATAATATCCTAAGTATTCCGTTGCAACTACAGATGGTTACAGAACTTATTTTACAAAGACAAAGTGCTGACTTCTTTCACCAACAATTTTCTTTGGCCGATCTATATTATTATTTTATTGAAGAAAAATTTAAGATATATTTCAACGATAAAATTAGAATTCAGAATGACGATGAAGATTTTTTATCAGAAGCAAAGGAAAGAATTTTGGATGCTCATACAACATTTGCACTGAAAAATGTGTGCCCTGAAGATTTCCTAAACGATCTCAGTTTGAAAGTTCCAGAAAAAAAAGTCAACATAGGTTTATACTCAGTTATAAACGATAATACCGTACACTTCATTCACAAATCTTTTGCTGAGTATCTAGTGGCCTTTTATATCACGGAGCATGTAAAGGAAGTAAAAAATACTTTAGAAAAAATTATTTTGGACTCACAGTTTGTAAACGTTCGCTTTTTTCTTGATCTAATATTTGCCAAAGATTCTATCGCTCATGTGGCGTTCTTGAATAAAAAATTTGATTTGTTGAAAGAATATAGTGATGAAGAGTTAGGAAAAAAAGACAAAGTTGGACGCACAGTTTTACATTTAGCGTGTTCTTGGGGTACGAGACATCCATTCTTAAATATCGTTCATGAGAATAACAGTTATGTAGTAGAGGACACAGTCAACGAGGACACAAAAGAATCTAATGAGTATCTCGAAATTGTGGGACATTTAACTGAGAAGTTTGAAAAGTTAGAAGTCGATGAGCTCTTCCAACTGAATCCATTAGAAATTGCCAAAAAATTTGAATGCCTTGCAGTAGAAATGCTAATAATGAGTAAATTTAACACAAAAGTAACTAAATCAGATGAGGAATCTACTGTGATAAATATGATGAATTATGCCGCCGCACACGGTTATAATACGATTATCAACTTGTTCGAAACTAATTTGTATAGTTCTTATACTTTACTTAAAGTTATAAACACACAAGATGTTTATGGTAGAACTATACTTCACACTTCCTCATCAAACGGACATTTAGAGATCGTAAAATTTTTAACTACACATAGAGCAAAAATCAATTTATCAATCGATCTATCTCTCAAGGCCCTATTATTGCACGAGGATGTTGAAATTAATGCAACTGACAAGAACGGTTTGACACCATTACACTTGGCAGCTCGAAACGGGCACGAAAGTGTTGCCGAAGCCCTCTTATTGCACAAGGATGTAGAAATTAATGCAACTGAAAAAAAGGGTTGGACACCATTACACATGGCAGCTGAAAACGGAGACGAAAGTGTTACCAAAGCCCTCTTATTGCACAAGGATGTAGAAATTAATGCAACTGAAAAAGAGGGTTGGACACCATTACACATGGCAGCTGATAACGGGCACGAAAGTGTTGCCGAAGCCCTCTTATTGCACAAGGATGTAAAAATTAATGCAACTAACGACGAGGATTGGACACCATTACACATGGCAGCTCTAAACGGGCACGAAAGTGTTGCCAAAGCCCTCTTATTGCACAAGGATGTAAAAATTAATGCAACTGACAACAACGGTGTGACACCATTACACTGGGCAGGTCGACACGGGCACGAAAATGCGATCAAAGCCCTCTTATTGCACAAGGATGTAGAAATTAATGCAACTGAAAAAAAGGGTTGGACACCATTACACATGGCAGCTGAAAACGGAGACGAAAGTGTTACCAAAGCCCTCTTATTGCACAAGGATGTAGAAATTAATGCAACTGAAAAAGAGGGTTGGACACCATTACACATGGCAGCTGATAACGGGCACGAAAGTGTTGCCGAAGCCCTCTTATTGCACAAGGATGTAAAAATTAATGCAACTAACGACGAGGATTGGACACCATTACACATGGCAGCTCTAAACGGGCACGAAAGTGTTGCCAAAGCCCTCTTATTGCACAAGGATGTAAAAATTAATGCAACTGACTTCTGGGGTTCGACACCATTACACATGGCAGCTGAAAACGGGGACAAAAGTGTTACCAAAGCCTTCTTATTGCACAAGGATGTAAAAATTAATGCAACTAACGACAACGGTTGGACACCATTACACGTGGCAGCTGCAAAAGGACACGAAAATGCGGTCAAAGCCCTCTTATTGCACAAGGATGTAGAAATTAATGCAACTGACAACGAGGGTTGGACACCATTACACGTGGCAGCTAAAAACGGGCACGAAAGTGTTGCCAAAGCCCTCTTATTGCACAAGGATGTAGAAATTAATGCAACTGACAACAACGGTTTGACACCATTACGCTTGGCAGGTCGACACGGGCACGAAAGTGTTGCCGACGCCCTCTTATTGCACAAGGATGTAAAAATTAATGCAACTAACGACAACGGTAGGACACCATTACACGTGGCAGCTGCAAAAGGACACGAAAATGCGGTCAAAGCCCTCTTATTGCACGAGGATGTTAAAATTAATGCAACTGACAACAACGGCTTGACACCATTACACTTGGCAGCTAAAAACGGGCACGAAAGTGTTGCCGAAGCCCTCTTATTTCACAAGGATGTAGAAATTAATGCAACTAACAAGTACGGTTCGACACCATTACACGTGGCAGCTGAAAACGGGCACGAAAGTGTTGCCAAAGCCCTCTTATTGCACAAGGATGTAGAAATTAATGCAACTGACAACGAGGGTTTGACACCATTACACTTGGCAGCTAAAAACGGACACGAAAGTGTTGCCGAAGCCCTCTTATTTCACAAGGATGTAGAAATTAATGCAACTAACAAGTACGGTTCGACACCATTAGACGTGGCAGCTGAAAACGGGCACGAAAGTGTTGCCAAAGCCCTCTTATTGCACAAGGATGTAAAAATTAATGCAACTAACAACGACGGTTGGACACCATTACACGTGGCAGCTCTAAACGGGCACGAAAGTGTTGCCGAAGCCCTCTTATTGCACAAGGATGTAAAAATTAATGCAACTGACAACGGGGATTGGACACCATTACACGTGGCAGCTGAAAACGGGCACGAAAGTGTTACCAAAACCCTCTTATTGCACAAGGATGTAAAAATTAATGCAACTGACAACAACGGTTGGACACCATTACACTTGGCAGCTGAAAACGGGGACGAAAGTGTTACCAAAGCCCTCTTATTGCACAAGGATGTAGAAATTAATGCAACTAACAACAACGGTTCGACACCATTACATTTGGCAGCTGAAAAGGGACATGACAAAATTACTAAATTATTGAAATCTTACTTGACTCACCGCACTTGACGATATTTTTACATCTGATTATTTTGGTGCACTCTTTCAGAAACGGTTACTTTGGAAACTAATTAGAATCCGCAAAATGCTTCTTAAAGAATGATTATTCTTATTATTGATACATGTAATGACAAATAAGTGAAATGGGTTCAGTTTATTCTGACATATTACAATCACCGAAGAAGACAAATTATCAGCCATTTTTCTCATATTTGCATCAAGCACTGTCGTTGCAATAAGGGTTTCTTCACAAGAAACTGAAGATTTTGACAAAAAGGTTTCCGTTCCTCCGATGACTAAATTGGATACCTACTTTCTTTTTCTTTTTTACGGAATCTTCAATGTAAGGTTCTGCCATTGAAGACGAACGCCACCCTCCGAGGCGTTTTAAAGTAACAAATAATTTTGCGGCCGTACGTCGCGTCGGACAGTATTCGGTGTAAAGATCAGGGTTACAGAGGTTCAAAATCTTGCCACTAAAGCTGTAGATTCAAACATGCTGAACTATACATTATGTTCATGGCCTATGTTTAGTGATCTGATTAGTTTGAAAAAATTAATTCTCTTTCACTGTTTTGGAGAGCTTCTACCAAACATAATTTTTTACGGATTACGTCCGCAAATAGTTTTAGTTCACTCATCTCCAATAGTGAATTACGAATCGTCTCCTAAAACTTTATTTTGCGAACTTATTATTTAAGAAATAAAAATCTGGTCATAATTCATATGAAGATTCTCAACAAATATAAAATAAGCATCAGATAAGTAAGCAGTTTTGAAGTTGAAGAAAGACAAATGGAGGAATTTAGAAGGTGACTGAACCCTTTCAGTCACCCTTTTTTTCTGGTTAAAATTAAATTTTGATATTTTGGACACCTAATCTTTGATTTATTTATGATTTTTTGGTGCAACTTGCAAGCCGATATTTTACCCCCTTCGAGGGTGGTGACATGTCGTCATTTGACAACACTGTGACTATATGGGTAATGAAAAAATTAAATATTAATATGAACATTTTTATTTATGAAGGTTTTGGTTATATTTTACCTCCTGAGAGGTAGGTTCAGAGAGTAGGAAATGTTAATCCTTTGCTCCATTTAATTTTCTCTTTTGGAGTCAACTTATGACTTTTCAGCAGGTGTTGCTGATGTGCTTGGTCCAGGTTGAGGCTCAAAAAAATATGCTGGTAGAGTTTTTTCAAAATGTAAATCTTCAAAATAGTTTACTTAGTGCTTAGTAATAATTAAATTTGCAATATCTACATCTATCTCCAAATACATGACTCTAAATCACTTCCTTCACTTCTTCGTCGGACTCTTCCTCGTCAGATATTTCAAGTTAGAAACGTTGTTTCCCAGTTCAACAAGCTCCTTGTATGTGAGAGGACGTTTGTGGCTCATTTTCGAAGCGACAATATACATGTTTTTATTAAATTTAAAATTTCAAACTAAATTGGAGGTTATGTTACCTATTAATTTTATACCCAGATAGTCACAGTGTCGTCAATTGACGACACTCAATTTCATAAAATTATTGATCAAAAGTCACTAGACCAAATTTTGATTTGTTCAATACACACAAAACTATGCACTTTTTAGAACAGAAAATTGGTTTTATAAACTCAAAACGATGGATGAAATACCAATGGTAAATTTTTTTACAGACCCCTGTATAGTGCTCTACAATATCATTGCAGCAATCTGTAAGCAAAAATTTTTTTCTCAACTTCTGAACGTGAGATGTCAATACAACTTAGGGTATGTAAAGTTAATAGTATAACCACTTGAACACGTGGTGAACAATCGTTTTTAGTTTTCTTGGTAGAGGTAGAAAACTGATGTCGTCAATTGACTGAAAGGGTTAATGTTCTGTCATTTTTTTTTTGTTTTTTCATTGTTATGACTAACGTTTTCTTTTACGAGTATGAGTAATCCGTTGGTAAACAGTACAAAACCAATTTTGACTTAATCAATAAGTTGTTTATTTTATGTTATGAAGAAAGAGAAAACTTGTTACTAATGATCGCAAGAAGACAATTTTGTTTCTCGCCGCTAGTCTGCTTTCACACGCAACGATATCGATATTTATAATAAAATTCATCCGTTATAAAATAAAAACAAAATGCAGAATAACAAATGAAATTGATTATGTTGGGTTGTTTTTCCGCGCTTTTAGTCTGTTGTTATCATTTATGATAATTTTTAATTAAAACAAAAAATTAAAAATTTCTTTTGCTCAGTAAAGTAATTAAATGGTTTAAAAAATATTGGGCGCATACATAAGCACAGTGGACAGGACTGTTCCTTGTACTCCATTCCATCTGACATTAAAAAATCACTCCAATAAGGACATATTCAAGTATTGTTGGGATTTTCAAGTTTATTTGCCTTCGACTTGCTTTAATTGTAATTTCTTTATTCATATCGCCATTATAACAATCAATTTATAAAGGTAGTGTTTATTGTCGGAATATATAAATTAATAATTACTAATAAAAATAAATTATTTGGGGCCGGTTTCACCAACATCGATTAACTTTAACTGATGAATAACTGCATAGATACCTTTGTTAAAACTACAGCAACACTTGTTCCTAACAGATGATTAAGCTTAACGGAGGTTGGTGAAATCCGCCCTTACTAAAAAGTTTTTCATAATATATTATATGGTTTTTTGCTTCTTTTTACTGCTTGTGTTAGTGAATACTGACTATTCAAACATGTTCTAGTATAAATGGGGAAATTCTGGCTTAAAAATAAGTTTTGTGGTTGACTCACCCGATCCTTCATAAATTGTAGATATAGTAAAGGTTTACGTAGTGACTTGTTATAGAAATCAAAACAGATTTTCTTGTTTTTATTTATATCCATGCTATATTTTGTATTGATGTTTATGGACATAACCATTTAACATCCCAAACAAAAAAGCAATGTTAAGCTTGTTTCTAACTTTACAAATTGTTATTTTTCTTTTTTGTTTAAGTTATTTATATATTTTGTATCGTTTGCGAACGCGTATAAACGCTACAATATAATATTTCTATTCTGCTTTTGCTTTCTTTATATTTATTGCAGCTAGCAGGTAAAATATAAGAAGCCAGGTACTACTAGAATACACGGATCTATTCCCAACCGAACAGTAAGACTAATTTGTGATGAACTGCCTGAAAAGGGCGGAGGGCGAAAAACAGCTCTAGAAGCTCAGGCGCCTAGCTTGAGCATATTTTATTTAAAAATTTAAATTTTAATTAGCACAAGGTCAATGGCCATGGCCAAGGTCAAATCAATCAAATCTTCCTTCAAGATTAAATCAGTAAATTATCCTTCAAAGTAAAATCGATTCGCACAAGGTCTTTTATACTAGATTAGATTAGATTACTCAGTGACACTTAGACCACACCGCGAGCCCATTGTGTCACCCCCTCCTGTCCCTCATTCCTGTCTCTCATCCAGGCATCTGACATCATCGAAAAAAGCTAGGATGGTTCTAGGCGAGGTACACCTCAAGTTGGCCCAACTGGGCCATGTCTCCCCCAGTATGGACTTTCTGGTCGAGGCGAGAGCCGGACATTCCCGTAGGATATGTTCGATAGTTTCCTCCTTCTCTAAATACCCCCTACACATTGGGTCGTTCACCGCCCCCATCACGTGGAGGTGTTTATTTAACCTGCAATGTCCGGTCCAGATGCCCACCAAAGGGCGGAGTCTGTCCCTTGGCAAATGTAGACAGGACTTGGCTCTTTTAAAGCAAGGATTTTTGATAAAAATTCTTCTTTGTCTGCAGCCTGTTGTCCTTTCCCATCTAGCGGAATGTCTAGAATGGGTGTCAGTTTTCATCAGGTTTGAGAGGTAACGGTTGGCCGGTCGGATGAGCGGTTCGGTTCCATCCGGTGTTCCCGTCGCACCCTGTCGAGCCAGCTCGTCGGCCCTCTCATTCCCCTCATTTTCGTCCTCGAACCCACCTTGACTCAACGACATACTCGACAGTGCCAAATGACAGTCATGTACCTACCACTTGAGATGTAATCCTGCCACTGGCCAGAGCCCGCAGAGCTGCTCGGTTGTCGCTGAAGAAACACATCGTTTTATCACTGACATTGCGCCCAGTGATTTCTGTGACAGCCCTAAGAATGGCCGCGATCTCCGTTTGGAAAATATTGGCCCATTCTCCTAGTGTTGCGCTGAGATTGCAGTTCATTTCGGGGATGCGAATTCCCGCTCCAGAGCCTGCTTTCGTTTTCGATCAATGCGTGAAGATTGAAATGTCGAAGTTCCGAAGTTTTCCTGTATCCGTATGTTGCATTGGATTCGTCAAAAGCATATTGAGGACAGATACGGTCCGACTCCGCACCCAAGAGAAGTACTCTGTGTAGTCATTCGCTCAGGATGCCGGCATGCCCGCGTTTTGATTTTCTTCCTTCCGCAGCCTGCGAGCGGAGGCAAGTGCCATGCCCTCCATGAAGAGATCGATGGAAAGCAGACATAGGATTGCGGTCGGGGTAGTTCTCATGGTACCCGTTACAGCGACACATACCATCCGAGACGTGCCATCGTTGTTTTTTGTCTGACTCTTTGCCACCAGACAATAATTAACAGTAATTAAAATTTAAATATATCTAAGTCGAACTCCACAAACTTTAATAACTGTAAAATTACTAATGGAACATGTTTCGGCAGAACACTTCTGCCATCATCAACCCTTAAAGAATATAAAAAATTATGACTTGACGTAATTTTGAATTAATTTTTTTTTTCTTCTAAGGGCTGATGATGGGAGAAGTGTTCTGCCGAAACATGTTCCATCTGTAATTTTACACTTATTAAAGTTTGTGGAGTTTGACTTAGATATATTTAAATGTTAATTTAAATTTCATTAAGTTTTTAACCAGGTTTAATTTCTAATTTTAATTCTAAAAGTGCAGTTGTAGATAAAACGTCGTATTTCACTCGCATAATTATAATGGTGGCTAGTATACACTCGAATGGTTAAAAGCCTCGCCTGCGGCTCGTATATTAATTTCCATTCTCGTGTATAATAACCACCACTATATGCTCATTAAATAATCTACTATTAAAGTAGTAGCCGCGCAAAGCTCTTTTGATTCTTCAAAACGAGGGTCTGAACACGCTGGTCTGTGACTAATATCAATGCTAGCTTACGAAGTAGTGAACGAAGGGAAACTTCCTCAGGCGGAACAAGCCGATTTAGGTATGAAAGTACCACATTGGTATCCCAAGTAGTACTATATTTGGGTTCGTTGGGTCTGAGGTGATAACCTCCCTTAACGGACTGTTTTATTTTGTGGGCCTCACCCACCTTTGAACCTAAATGATACAACAGTGCTGCCCATGCACTATTGAGGGTACCAAATGTCGCACCTTGCTCCGTCAGGAAGGTTAGCACACTTGTCACGTAGTTACGGTACACATTCCACTGTTGTGACTGACAGAAGTGCCACCATTTATTTATTCCAGGTTTGAATGTGTTGGGTGTCAGCGAGGTTTGAACACTTATTTTCTTTGTTAAAGAAAAACACGGCGGAATTTTTGTGTTTAACTTTAATGCGTATTTTACTCTGCGAGGTCAGTGTCGTCACTTACAACAACTACTTACTTACTAATCTTACGTATAACAAAAAGAACAGCACTCTCGGGGAGTGGGGAGGGCCGGTGTGAAGGACCCGCCCTAAAGTACACGGTGGAAAATGTCCGAAGACTTCCACCTCCCGTGCCACACGTGTTGAAAACAGGTGTGCATGAAACACGTGCGTATTCTTTCCTTTGCCGCTTTGGCGGTAGAGATCAAAGAAGATCTTACAGTCACCACCTGCACATTAACAGCCACAATGGGATGTTCATTAGATTGTTTATAGTTTCTGCAGGCAATTCTTCGGTTAGACTTGGTGTCCACCGGATTATTAAACCCTGATGCATTTCTGCTCTCGCCGTGGGTGTTTTGAATTCCACATCTCTGAGGAGATAAAATTGTGGTGTACAAAGCCAAGAGTTCTTCAGTATCGACTGGAGCGCCAGTGAATTGGGTCTCATCTGAAACAACAGCTACTGTGAGTACATATCGGAAAAAGTCACACTTGGCCGGCGGGTATAGAGAACTTTAGCCGTTCTTTGTCCCTTCCAACAGAAAGGGCATTAGTAGGTTGTGAACTATTGGAGTGTTGATCTGCCTTCCCAACAGAGAAGGGGTTTTTCAGGAGGAGGTCCATTTCAAGGTATTTAAAGCATTAGGACGGCGGATATAGAGAACGTTACCACAGTTCTTCGGCCCTTCCAACAGAAAGGGGCTTTAGCAGGACAATGAACACATTGTGAACTCTTGGAGAGTATACACCGAATTAATTGAGGTTTAATGACCCTCATTAAGAACCCATTTAATGACATCATGAGCTCGTTTATAATGCATTAGGTTTTAATCACATAATGGACTTATAATGGCTTTTTTAAATTTGAAAGTTTGTATTTGAGTCAAGATGACGTCTAGGCGGCAAAAGTTGAATCGAATTCTGACGTTATGGAAATTTTTCGAAAAATGTGACATTCCTCTTTATCCAACTTGTATAAAAGTGGAGTGGAACAAATTTACGAAGCAGTTCCACATCAGCTCTTCAACAGTTCCAAGTGTTTGTTAATTTCAAAGTTTCGAAAATGACGTCATCACAAGAATTTTCTGCATCGTCGCTGCCGTCGTCTTGAATTAAGCGCCGTCTTCTTGATGGGGCTGTTCCAATCGACTGTAGATAATTGTAATAAATAAATAAAATAAATAGATAAAATATACATATATATTTACCCACAACTTTGTTTCATTGTTTAGTCTGCTTAAGATGGACTTGAGGTTCAGACATCCCTTCACAGCAATCACAAAAACTTTTATTGATAATCTGAGCGCTATGTGCGATACACCTTTTGCAAAAATATTGTGGTATTATGATGAGATGCAGCCTCTTTATGAAGGAGAAAATATTGAATACATTCAAGGTTTACCAGATATGAATTCGTTCACAAAAGGGCATAAATACAAATCCAAATGATGATTTCGATCATTTAAAGACTATGTCTCGTGCGCTTACGACCAACGCTGATACATTGAGATTTTTGTGCAAAACGAAACCTAAATATCGAAAAGCGTTATTAAAAATAGCAGATAAAGATCTTGTTCACTGTATATGCGAGTGTGCTCATAACACGCTGCTCGGTAGAGTTCCATTAACAAAGGGTCAAAAATCAAAATTATCTAAACATAAATCTTCACTTAGAAAATTAGTTAAACGTAATACATCGCTAGGAGTAAGAAAGAAGGTTATATCTCAAAAAGGCGGAGCATTTCTACCGTTACTTTTGGCCCCTGTAATATCGGGTGTATTAAGTAGTTTATTTAACAGATAATAACATATAAAAAAGAATGGAGCACGCTAAGAAAATGATTTTAATGGATCCATCAATGTATGAAAAATCACAGCAGATAAAGTCAACTTTACCGAATACGTTATCAGCTTTGGACGAGGAAATGAATAGTGTGTTATCTAATAAAAATCTGGACGATCATGAAAAATGGACAAGGTACAGTCAGGTTCTTCAACGTTATTTGTACACAATTAAAACAGCTCGTAGACCATTTGAAACCATCGATCCGTCTTTAAGAGGAATCCCTACCCCGGTGCTGCGAGTTGGTTGGAATTACCCTTAAAATTTACCGTAAATATTAAGGAAAGTTCATGTTTTTGACACCAAATGAAAGAAAAATTGACAATCTACACATGTCTAGTAATATTTTTTTGAAATTTTACTTATAAGATGCCCTAATAAATGCCGGAAATATATCAATATTACACATTTTGTCCATTTTCTTTTGGCATAACGAAAACTAAATTAAAAATTTTAACACTAGAGATGGGTACATATGGGTTCTTTCTATCATCTGGAAAAATCTTACATCGTTTCGTTAAGATATAGACATTATTTTAAGGCAAATTTGAAACCCTTACGTACATAATTTTAACGAATTTTCTACATTGTGAAATGCTGCCGCCTAGCGCCGAAAGACGGAGTACTCAAAACTCCTCCCATCGAACCTTTAAGGGACACTCCAGTACTCAAGTAGACGAAATTTGGGCTGAATCTCTCAACGAAACGGAAAAAGTGTAGCGATTTGAGAGAATACAATCGGTAGGTTTAAACACGCTTAAATTGTAAAGGTGGCTATCATGAATCCTTTATACTTATAATATTTTTTTTAAAGATTTCGAAAAGCAGACTTGCCTTTTTTCACGAAAACATCTACACTACAGAATAACTCCGAAACCTGCAATAAAGTAAGTTGTTCTGCATCATCTTATAGTTTGGAGATAGTAAATCCGACACAGCTGAGTAAATTTTTTTAAGAGACGGCAGTAATATTAAATTGTGTAATTTAAAAAATTAAAACAAGAGATAGCAAGAATGTGAATAGTAATAAAAAAAATGAAAAGATTTACAACACCGATCTGTGCGAAGAAGTGATTCATCTGTAATATGTACTACCATTTCAGTAACTTTAAATGTTTATTGATTTCCTCAATCTTCATAAACTATCGCGTTATATACTTTAGAAAAAACAAGGATATTTTGTGTAAATAAGCACAAGAGAATTCCGAAAGACAAAAAATTAAGAAGAAAATGGAAGAGCAGAAATTAAACAAGGTTATTGAAGCACATACCAAAGGACAAATAAGAGCAACAAATATACTAGAGGAACAATCACAAGAATATGTATGCTCAAAATGCCAAAGAAGAAAATACTGAAGAGGAAAAATCAAAGAAAATAAAAACAGATAAAAAAGCGTATTCTGATGGACAAATCAAGGATACTAAAGCAAACACAAAAGGACAAAAAATGATATAATAATACACTAGCTGACCCGGCGAACTCTGTACCGCCTCAGAATCAATAACACAGGGGCCCATAAAACCCAAGGGGGGGGGGGCTCATATTAATGTTTTAATAGTTATTCTGCTATTCTGGGCGGAGACCAATCCAACAAATCAAAGATGATAAAAGCCGTTCTTGAGTTAT
Organism: Diaperis boleti; assembly: GCA_963583935.1. NCBI lineage: Eukaryota > Metazoa > Arthropoda > Insecta > Coleoptera > Tenebrionidae > Diaperis > Diaperis boleti. Next base: position 50,819,187 of record OY757249.1, on the reverse strand, counting down.
AAACTCGAGGGGGCCTCCTGGTCCCATGTACCTGTTTGAATAGTTATACAGCTATTCGGGGGGAGACAAATCCAACAAATCAAATATCATGAAACTCCTTATTGAGTTATAGACCCAAGGGTGCCCCCTGGGCCCCCATGTTCATGTTTTAATAGTTATTCTACTATTTGAGGCGGAGACAAATCCAACAAATCAAAGATTATAAAAATCGGTCACGCCTAAGGGGGGCCCCATGGAACCCAAGAGAGCCCCCATGTCCATGCTTTGATAGTTATTCTGCTTTTCGGAGCGGAGACAAATCCAACAAATCAAAGATCATAAAAATCGGCCCAGCCCAAGGGAGGCCCCTGGGTCCCCATGTCCATGTGAAAAATACTTTACGACCTATTCTCATACCTGCCAAATATACAAAAAAAATATCATAAAAATCGGTCGCCCACAAACACCGTGACACGACATTTTTATATATTAGACTAGCAGTTACCCGCGGCTTTGCCCGCGTAAGTTGGGGTCGGCTTTACTGGCGCTTATATTTGGAATTGGTACAACCGCTTAAAGAAGTTTTTAATAAAAAAGTAACAAAAAGTAATTTTGTTTCGTCAATCACGGGCCCAGTCTTTTTAAAATGAGAATCTACATCCAAATTTTCACATATTATAATGCTATACTGTTTGTTTTGGAGTTTCTGGGATAATTCTGGGGAAAACTACCCTCCCCATTTACGCCCATTTTTTTGCGGTATCTAAATATTTTCTAGTTATTTTTAAAGGAGAGTTCAAGTGCTAATTCGCATGCCTATAACATTGTCGGTCTTCAAGTTATAAGAATTTTGAGAAAAAAACTTCCCAAATCCACTCTCCCCTTTTCTCGCCGCTGGTAATTTTTTTTCAAAATCGTCAAACACTGGTCTAATCATTTTTAAACGAGAGTCCAAGTGCCAATTCTCATGTCTGTAACATTCTCGATCTTCAAGTTATGGGAATTTTGAGAAAAATAAAATTATTCCCAAATTCACCCTCCCCTTTTTTCGCTGTTGGTAATTTTTTTTGGAAATTCGTTAAACACGGGTCCGGTCTTTTTTAAAAGAGAATCTAGAACCCAATTTTCACGTATGTAACACTATTTGTTTTCCAATTATGAGAATTCTTCGGAAAACTATCCTCCCCTTTCCCACCGTTGGTAATTTTTTTTTTTGGAAATTCGTCAAACACGGGTCCGGTCTTTTCTAAATGATAATCTAGATCCCAATTTTCACGACAGTAATACTGTCAGGTTTCAAGTTATAGGAATTTTGGGTAAAACCACCCCTAATTTTTTCTCGGTCGGTAAAGAAATTTTTGGAAAATCGTCAAACACGGGTCCGGTATTTTTTAAAGGAGAATCTACATCCCAATTTTCACGACAGCAATACTGTCAGTTTTCAAGTTATAGGAATTTTGGATAAACCACCCCTAATTTTTTCTCGGTCGGTAAAGAATTTTTTGCAAAATCGTCAAACACGGGTCCAGTTTGTCAGGTTTCACTCGTGCTTTTTAAACCCTAATGCCGGAAAGCACCCAATTTATACAGGAACTCGTATAATAATAGTAGATTATATTATTATTAAGAGCATAAGTTACGCTTTGTGTGCTGAGCCTGGACTGTTGACTGGTTAAGTCCAGGCGAAACACATAAAGCGACTTATGCTCTGAATTATATATACTATTTTATCCGCAAACCTTGCTCAGAAGCCCCCTTGTTCCGGTCACCCCTTGGTCGGGGCCCCGCTTGGTCGGAAGCCCCCTTGGTCGTGAGCCCCCTTGATCGTGAGCCCCCTTGGTCGGGAGCCCCCTTGGTCAGGGCCCTTTGGTCGTGAGCACTTGTAAATAAAACAAGGACGCCCCCAAGGGAGAGGCAGCTACTACGCTAGTTGTTTCATTTACACGCCTCCCCATTCACTACCTCGATAGTTTCACTTTCAATAAATTAGAAAACAATTTAGTAAGAATTTGAAAGAATTCATTATCTGATTAAGCACATAAAATAACACCTGTTGTCTACTTTATGAGCCTAATCAGATAAAGTGACACTTTTACCTTGTCAATGGGGGCACATATTATGTTGTCACTTTTGTGACGTTTGCGGATAAATAACTATTTTTATTAGAAGAGAAAAAAATGGTATTTTTATCAAGTTCCTATTTGTAAGATAATAGTCCATTTATTTTATTTAACTTTAACCCATTCATGCTCCCTTCCTTAGCGCCTGTTTGTCCAAATTTTAAAATTGCTTTAGGTGGCACTGCCGCTGGTTTTCTCGTTAGTTTCTCGCCCGAATTTTCTTGGAGTGTACACGACAGGCCAACGTATACCAGGATTTACGACGCTACGTCACAGCTCAAGCTCAGCCCACAGGTCCTACGGACTCTCCTAAAAATTATTCAAAGTGGACTGGTCCACCGAGGAGGGATTCCTCTTAAGCGATAGCGATATTTTGAGCAGTGTACCTAAAAGACTTCAGTCTAAAGCTGAATTGTTTTTGAAAAAGTTGAAGAACGATAGTAACATCACGTGGGATCGTAAAGGTGTTGTTCATGTTGATAAGGCTATTATACCAGGATCAAATATTATGGATTTAATTAATGATGCATTGCGATTTAGAAAAACAGTGCCGGACCCTCGAGGTTGGCAATTATTCACCGAAGCGTTGAAATCTATAAATATGTCTTTTGAGCTAATGGGAAATTGGAAACGTCGAGCATTTATGACTAACAACCAACAGTTAGTTGAAAAAGGTGGGAGTAGTTCAGCAGCAACGTCGAATTCTCAAGATGTTGATGATACAATTTTGAGATATAAACTAAAACAGCGTCAGAAAAATAATAATAAAACTTCAGTTCAAGGTGATCAATCAACGCCACGTGGTAGAGGCAATGGAAAAAAATAAAGTGGTCTAAACTAAGTTTTTGAAAAATGAAGCGCTTAAAGGAATATTATTACGATCCGTCAAACACAGCAGCTTTTTCTAGTAAACAAAAACTGTATGAAAAAGTGAAGAAAAATTTACCACGTTCTGATGTGGATGATTGGCTTCAATCGCAAAATACATATACACTACATAAGCAAATTACTCGCAAATTTCATCGTAACAGATATCATGTCACAAACATTGACGATATTTTTCAAGTCGATCTAATTGATTTACGAAGCATAAACAGATACAACAACGGCATCAATTACTTACTGGCCGTCATCGATGTGTTTAGTAAATATGCCTGGGTAAAACCGTTAAAGACCAAAACGGGTTCTGATGTTGCAGCGGCTTTTGAAGAAATTTTCTCAATAGAAAAGCGCATACCTGTTAACATAGAGAGTGATAAAGGAGAAGAATTTCTAGCTGGCAAAGTCCTAACTCTTTTTAAAAAGTAGGATATAAATTTTTACGTCGCTCAAAACCCCGATGTTAAAGCAGCAGTGGTTGAAAGATTCAATAGGACCCTCAAATCCAAAATGTTTAAATATTTTACATATAAAAATACGTATCGCTATATTGACGATCTACAGGATTTTCTAAACGCATACAATAACTCGGTACACAGAACAATAAAAATGGCTCCTGTTGATGTTAATCAAGATAATGTATTACAAGTTTACCGTCACACTTATAAAGATAAAATTATCAGTTCACTTAAAAATACGTATAAATTCGGTGATTACGTTAGAATCTCAAAATATAAGCATAATTTTGAAAAGGGAGATGAAAGTAATTGGAGCCAAGAGATTTTTAAAATCGTTCAAGTTATACCGAGGAAACCAGTAGTTTATAGAATCACAGATTTACAAGGTGAACCAATAGAGGGCGTATTTTATCATCAAGAACTACAATGTATCAACTACTTACCAGATGACAGCTTTCAAATCGAGAGAGTGTTACTCAAAAGATATAACAAAGGACGTAACGAAGTATTGGTTCAGTGGCGAGGTTACCCTGTAAAATTTAACTCCTGGATCGCTGCAGAGAATTTATTGCAGATATGAATGGTGAAGGAACAGAATTTTATTTGACGCTACCTAGTAACAGTTTCATGACGTATTTTTCGGAAAATAAGACAAGCACATTCTGCACTCAATTCCAAAGACTGTACATCTAGAAGGAATATGGGTCGTGGGAGTATCGGAAGTAATATTCTATGTGTTCTATAATCACACTTTGTGAAGGCGAGAACATTGTATATTTTAAATACGTGTTCAATCTAACTACAGCACTAGATTAATTCTTTAACGATGAACGTTTGGAACATTGGGTGGAAGCTAAATTAAAAACTGGAAAATATAAATAAAACCGTAGATGACTTGAAGAAAAGCGCGAATTTACAACCTAGAAGACGCGGGTTCAAATCCCGTTAAGGCAAACATTTTTTCTATGAATTAATTTATTGTAAAATCGTTCGCTTCGCCCGATCACACTTTTCGTAACGCTCTCGTCACACATTCACCAGCTTACTCCCCAAGTCAAGTGTCCGTAAAGAAGTTTTACTTCAAAAATTAAATTAAACATTAAAACCTCCTTAACTTACAAGCTATGTTTAAATTATGGAGTTACAATAATTAGATTAGTTGGCCTAACCGTAGATAACATTTTATTTTTATTACTAAATTGGTGGGGTAAGCACGGTGTCATGTAGGTACCTGTCCATAGGACACAAGTGTGTGTTATGCTAGTGATTTCAACATGATGCTCACCTATAGGTAAATGATACTACAAAACATTGAGGGTGGAAAACTCCAGTAGAATTATTGTCAGATTTAACATTTTATAAGAGAAATGAAAACCAAATAGCAAGGCCTATATAAAATATGAGATTTTTGGGTGACACTTTCCAAGATTGAATAAGCCAAAACCAGCAAGTAAAACTTCTTTAGGGACACTTGACTTGGGGAGTAAGCTGGTGAATGCCTGACGAGAGCGTTACGAAAAGTGTGATCGGGCGAAGCGAACGGAAGTAATTAATTCATAGAAAAAATGTCTTAGCGGGATTCGAACCCGCGCTTCTAGGTTCTAAATTCACTCTTCAGTACACTCAGCCATTTGCGTGTGTCAGTTTTGTATGCAATTGCGCTACTTATCTTAATCGCTGCACATGATTACCGACTTTTCGTATCCAATACTGCAGACGGTATTAATTCAGGATTCTCTAGCTCCATTTATAAACTTACATAAATTAAGAGAACTTCAGTCGTGTGGTCTGAAGCACACTCGTATTTTTTTTTCTAAGGCTATGTTTTTTCAGACGTTCTTGACCGGAAAAACACTGCTATATAAAACGTAACGCGAAGCCAAACGTAACCAAAGGAAGGCCTTCGATTATGACTGGTAAGCGTAATTAGAAAAATTAGAAAAAAGTTTTTAAAATGACCCCAGGCTAATGAACCAAACATTTCTTTTACCAAAGGAAACACAATTTACGTGATTGAGATACTTGCTATGTACAAAGTCAATGTCTTCCGAAAACTGAACCTCATAACTAAAATAGTGTTCCCAAAAACAAATTGCAATAATTTTTTTAAAAACAAAATAAATATTCATATTTTCTGAAATAATTATATCTACTACTTTCCCAAAATTAGGAGCAACAAATAAATGACTATTTCATTCTTCACCGCAACGTAAATTAAAAAATCGTTTTCAGATTTTGAATATTTGTCGATTTCAGATCCTGTTCTAGTCTTCCTTTCTCGGACAATACAAAACAAAAATGGAAGCACCATCAAGACAACATCTTTTTCAATTTGAACTGCAAGATATTTTTTAAGTACATACCTGACTGAAATCTGTACAAGTATATACTATTACCTTAGGATAATTCAAAAAATTCGTTTTTGTTTAAATGTTTTTCTATAATTATTGCTACAATTGGGCACTTTCTTTTTGTTACAACATTTAAAATGCTTTTGTAAAGCAGTTACCACTCATTTGGAAAGTATTTTCCTTCTGGGTGTCATAACGCAAAATCTATGTTTATCTAAAATAAGTGCAGACAGATAAAATATTGTGATACAAAATTAATATCAATACTAACCAACTCATAGCCCAGGGGTAACGTCAGGGCAAGATAGTATTTTTGGTAATCATGAATATTGTGTTCAGGGTTCTTCTTGTAATTGGCCAACCTAAGTCTTGAAGTTATGCTCCAAAATTCAGTAACTTTTTCCCAATCATCAATATGATAATGTAGCCAGTTCAATGCCTCCTAAATCTCTAAGTTGTTATGACTTCTGATTCTACATAAATGAATAGCTATATTAGTTATATGGAATATTAGCTATTATTCACCATACCTGCAACTGGTTCGTCTGAAATGGTGCTTTGCTTCCTTCTCTTGGCTAAGTTAAGTTTTAAGTATTTTTTCCTTAAATTAGCGTATTTATTCCATAACTTTCCCTGAGCACTCACAGAAAGACCTTTGGAGTTCCTATAAGAAGGGATAAAATACGTATCTTTATTTTCTGAAGGAAACAGATCAACTATTTCTATATATCATCAAGACGATGATGAAAGAAACAAAGCACTCACAATACATCTGGATCACCGGACATTTCATGATCTATAATTAATTTTATGTCATCTTCTTAAAATGCTATTTAGTTAGGTTCACCCTCTTTTTACAATTTTTGATTTAAAGTGAAATTGCGACAATCTATATTTTTTGTTGGGTTTTTGTTCGAGTATTTTTTCTGAATGCAGCATAGGGAAATTAAGAAGTAAATGCTTTATAGAAAGTCGAAAAAGTTAACTATTGGGCAGTGATAATTGCCAACTGAGTCCGAATAGTTAAAAAGAGCACTCTTACTCCTTAACTATTTGACCAGAATTATATTAGCTTTCCAAAAATGTGTTACATATACATATATACATATATACATAACTTTTCTCTTTGCAAAATAAAGTAGGTACCAAAATGACAGCCAAAAGGAAATTACAAAATTTTTAGTTATTTCGACTTGTTTGGCAATATGCAAAATCGTTCACTTTCTCGTCTTCCTGAAGCGTTTTATTTAAAAAAATTCCTTATACTCTTGTCTTTTTGAAAATAGTATAGGTATTACTTATCTTAAACTTGAGCTGGGTTTTAAACGATTCTCTACCGGGTTGAAGCTGGCGTTTCCTTTTTGATTTCTGGAAAAAAAGGCCCCCGATCAAGGGATAACATATCACTTTGCACTTCCTTCCAGTGGGTCACCTTGTGGATAATCTGCCCTGATGAAATCGACGTGTGGATTCGAGAGTCTAGGAGTTTTTATGAACAGTTGTTTAGAAGTGAAATAAGTACAAAACAAACAATCCCTAGTTGTGGATGCTGTTGCTCCTAATTTGATTGAGAGAAAAACGGTCAACATGTGAAAGCAATCAAGAATCTTTTCTTACCCTATTCCGAGTTTTAACACGTAAATCGAGATGATCCGCAAAGCGATTACAATTAAGATAATTGTGTATCTTACACCATTCAATCCGTCATCCGACAATTTTTCTAAATTTTTATCCTTTAATTTAGAACTCAACATGGCGAAGATACTATCCCGAGCGTGTCGCTACTCGGCGCCTTCACACAAGAAATTTTTTACAGAATTAATTTTTTCTTGGTGTTCGGATTTTTATCATAAGTAGTATATTAATAATAATTAATTGTCATATCTTTTGTATTTATAGATGGATGGAAATGAAACAAACTCTAAAAAGACGCACAGAAAGAATTTGAAAGAATTACTGCTATGGGCGTAGTGGCATGTCTTCAATAAGTTTAGTAGTACCACTGAGAGCAGAAAATACTAACACGGAAGTAATTCGGTAAGGGTTTTTCGTGAATAATAAAGTTGTTTAAAAATCAAAGAATGTTCCCTTAAACGATTCACGTTTAAATTGGACATAAAAGTAAAAAATGAGACGCTATAAATAGTATTCAGCGTTGCCTTGAAAATTAAAAATAAAAACATTTGAAAAAGGAACAAAAGATTATCTATAATCCAAAAAATAAAATCCTACGATTGGTCAAAAACGATGATGAATGAAATAATATATAATATAGTTGAATACATTTCGCTAAATCAGACATAATTGTTAATTATTAATTTGCTATTTATTAAAAATTAATTGTTGTTAATTGTTAATATTAAACACGCCGATAATGAAGCTAAATGAAATCTGCAACGATTTGTCTCCACACACAGTAAATCATCTCCGCGCGGTTTTAATTGCAGACGCCAAAAATCAAGACGGTTTTCATTCCAGCGGACTTGATTGCACATTCCACAATATTGACCACAGACGAGAAATTTTTACTGTACCCCGTTCTTCGTGCATTCAAGTCTCAATTTTTCCCTCTGTGTGAGTGGGTCCCTTTATTACGGCGAAAGTCCCTATTGTAAAGAGATATAATGACCCAAGCCAATACTCAGTTTGAACGTTCCGAATAACACAGAAAACAATCTTTGGTTAACTGGGTTTTTCGTTCCTCTCCAGAAGCAAAAGGACACCGTAATATCACAAACCAAATAAAACCCATATTCTATTCTGCACGAGGTTACACGATCTCGCAGCCAACATACAAAATTTTATCTCACTTCAACGTCGGAAGAAATTTTTCTCTTAGTAAATGACAACCTTAATGCGCCATAACACATGGTTATTTCGGGTACAGTTTGTATATAATCTAGTTCACTCTGCAGTGTTTTTCTAGTCACCAACCATTCGTTCGCTTTCGATGTTACTTTAAGGACGCGCTGGCAAAGTAGTGGGGAGACGCAGTTGAAAACAAATCTAAACAAGCGTTGGGCTATTGTACAAATCTTAAAAGATAGACATGATATGCACTCCTTTTTGTTTTTGTTTGAAACTTAAGGCTTAATTCGCTTGTTTAATATGCAAAAAAAGAAATTGAAATAAATGAAAATTTACAATTTTTAGTTATGAAATGGGTTCAAAATATTAAATTGCCGTCTCCATACTTTTTTATAATTACCAACAAAATTTGAAACCAATCGGCACTAGGTAAAAAAGGATATTTAAAAAAATGGGTAATTTTACATGCGTTAGTGAAGACTCGGACCCCTCCATCGCCATGTGATTGCTTGAAACTTCAAGACTTTTCACATAGGTGGTGCACCCGACGATTGTCATTAAAGTTACTAGATTCTGGTAACTTTAATTGTCATATTGTCATTTGTTTACTTACGAATAACAAATCAACATTTGTATTGGTTGCAATACTTAGATCATCAAAATTGGTTCAGCCCAAAGGGGCCCCGTGAGCCCCCATGAAACCCAAGAGGGCCCCCATGTTATAAACCCCAAGGGGGTCCCTGGGCCCCATGTCTATGTTTTAATACGTAGTTATTTTGCTGTTCGGGACGGAGACAAATCCAACAAATCAAAGATTATAAAAATTGTTTTAGCCCAAGGGGGGTCCCTGAGCCCCCATGAAACCCAAGAGGGCCCCAATGTCCATGTTTTAATAGTTATTTTGCTATTCGGGGCAGAGACAAATCCAAAAAATCAAAGATAATAAAAAGCCGTTCTTGAGTTATAAACCCAAGGGGGGCCCCTGGGCCCCACTACTATGTTTTAATATGTAGTTATTCTGCTGTTCGGGGCGGAGACAAATCCAACAAATCAAAGATCATAAAAATTGGTTCACAATCTACTTGAAGTGATATCAGATAATTTTTGGACTTTCCTGTTTTAATGTCTGGAGTTGTTTATCAAATATTTCAAAACATATTTATAAGGATTCAATGTTATCTTGTTATCTTCATGCATGTGTGAGCTGCACTTAAAATTTTTTTTGTACGCTCGTTTTGGGTATAAATGTCGAATGCAGCTTAAATAGCAGTAATATATGTATATTTTCAAGAAAGGGAGATCTGAGACAATCCTAGAAAAAGTGTTGTATACAATGGATCTAAAAAGTAGTAGGGACGTAATGTCTAACTAGGCGTGCTTGTTAACTATCGGGTTAATAAGATTATTTCCTGTCCTTGTTACGTATTATCAATGTCTGTAGGTAGTGTTACAATTTGATTTTGCCGCGCATTCACCACCGAGTTCAGGAACGCATCAACGTAGAGATAACCGGCATATACAAAAAACGATAGGTTTTGCAGTGCCGCGCGAGATTCTTTCTTTTTCGTTCGAGACTTTAACGAGTACACGTTCAACGAAATATTACTCCTGGTAAAAGGGATTGCGTCCAGGAAAAACGCGTTAGCGGTTAAGTATCGTTGAATGTGGGTTATTTCTATAACTAATCGCTTAAGCGGATAAATCGTTAAAGGTTGAATTTTCGGAAAGAGGTAAGAGAAACCATTTTATTGCGTGCAGACCTTGACTATTTTCTTTAAATCAGATAGGCAAATTCACCAGCACTTACACTAGGATTATTTGTACCACCATCAAGGGATTTTTGCTGTGGAAATTCTTTCCTGAACCCACATAGTATATTTCACGTGGAAACTGGTGAAATTTCCCAAGGACCCGCAGGAGTTGCAGATTTACAGACTCGCAGGATACGCCAGAAAGTAAAAGTAAGGTGTCAGGACAGCTCCAAAACTAGCATATTAATCAAGAAGATAAGTAATAGACGATTTTTTTATTGTATTTTTTTGTGTTATCAATTCACCTAGTTTTTGTTATATTAGCGTTCACTTAAAAATTGTAAGTTCAGTAATCTCCTTAATGTAATTTCAACCTAGGTAAAGAGCCATAGTCACTATTTAACTTGTCTTATTTTTAATTATTTTCAACGTTCATTTCGTAATTTATTGTTTAATTCAACTTGCTATTCTATTCAGTCATTATAATTTCTATTTTACCACGTTATTTAATATTGTATAATTGTTGGAAGTATCTGTATTATTTTTATTTGTTCATTATATGATTTTGGGGATTTAGCTGTATTTCTTGTGTCACCATCCACACTTCTCAATTTTGTCAGGGCATTACAGCAATTTAGGTTGTAATAGTACTTAATAAAAACATTTGTACTTATTTACAGAAAACGCCATGGATATAGTGATATAACGCAAATAAACAACTTGTTATAAAGAAAATGCTTATCGAGAATAATATATCGGCACTCTTTGATTCACAGTCGACGAACTTTTGTATACCACGTGTCCATATCGGAAAGCAGTTTTTTTTCATGAGAACTCGTTTTTTTGTTTTAAGTTACTATGGAGCTGGCGCTTACTATATCATTCTTACTTTTAAAATTTCAATATATCTAAGTCGAACTCCACAAACTTTAATGAGCTGTGATAACCCCCCTTTACATTATCGCCACATTTTGAATTTGAACATGAAATGAAATGTCAATGACGTCACCAAACGTCAAATTTGAAAATTTGAAACAAACCGCAAACTTGAAAAGGTTGGCCAATGATCGTCAGACAATGGAAGAAAAAGCAGAACCCTACGTTGTGTGATTTTTTTACAAGACAAGCAATGGCGGGACATTCAAACTTACCCAACAAAACAAACCCCAAATTCTTTGGCGAGAGCTAATCAGGAGTGGAGCGCAAATTGATAACACAAAAATTATGGTTTTAAATGTTTATTCAGTTTGAACAACTTGAAGTGTCTTGAGTTTAGTGATTGCGTACTGTGGTTAACAATTTCTGGTGTCTTCGAAGTAAGTTGGTACACATGCGATTTCATAATGTTAACAATAATGATTCCAAATAATAAATAACAACGGACAATTTTACATGACTTCAACAGAGTAACAATTGGCGACAAATAATAAAACAATAATACAATTAAACGATCCTGCGGTACATGATGAGTGAGGTTAGATCAGCTAAATACATTCCACCCTTGAGCTTTTGTAGTTTACAGGAATTTACAACTGACTGATACAATGAAACAGCTGAGAAGGAAACACCAGAATATCGAAACGCGTGGAGTTATCAAAGTGGGGTGCATGTAAGTCGGAGAGTGGTGGACCACAGGTAGATCCAATGGAAAGACTAAAGCGAAGCGAACAAGACAATTGTCTGTCAGTGAGGCCAGATTGTAGAGAGAGTTTACGATCGTGGGGGCAAAACTTGCACATCCAACGGACCAAGGAATTTTCCTAGACATAGTTACGTTGGTCTTTCTGGGAGGCTTGTACAAACCAAGTCCAAGTTAACGGCAGGAACTCGTAAGTAAGCAATTAGTCAGGAACTCGAAAACAGTGCTGCAACTTTGACTTCGTAGGTTCAAGGAATTAGTGGCAACTCCCTTTTTCTAGGCCCCTATGCACCCAAGAGACAATGGGCATAGGTATCCCCGAAAGTAGGGCCACCTAACTCCTTCTAACAGCAGCCTGCAACGCGGACCACGAACTGAACACTATTTGGTCGCTCTGTTGTCTCGAAACATGTACGAACAAACAACACAATAAATCAAATATACCGTAACGCAACGTTTGGTTTGGAAGCCATTTTGACACGGATACAATGCGATGACATCAGCGGGCGCAAGACGGAACGGGGCACAATGTAACTACAACATGCACAAACTACACTAAAAACCGATCTTTGGCTTCCACGATGTCGAATAAGCGCTAGATGTCAGTTAACAGCGAACGACAAGAAATCGCAAGGGGCCGCAAAACAACGATAAGACACCGTTCAGAACCCCGACATTCAGGTGTGACGTTTGGCCAGCTTTTACCTTTTGTCTTCAGGTCTGACGGAGTTGGTTAATTCAAGTCAACAGAGTCCAAAATAGCTTTGTGACAACCGCAAGCTGCTGTCGGTCTCATAGCGAAAGACAGGTAGTTATTAACAAATTTATCTGAGTGGCAATCTAGTTAATTTAAGTTAGGGAATCACTTTGTTTTATATTGAACGCGCGAGCCCTGTAACTAGAGGTCAACCACACATTGGAACTTTCCGAAATTGACAACAATAACAAAAAACAAATTACAACAACGACTTTAGCAAGTTATTCGGGGTACCTGTGACTCATCAGCTTGGTAATTTATGCTACTACAGAGAAAAGAAGGGCTGAAGGCAACTGATACGAAATTCAAAGGCTCACGGAAGACTTCCAGTAGCAATAGTGAACATTATTTTAAACAAAGGCTAGCATTCTTTACAAGACATGTAGGTGCAAAGTAGGAACGACTCCATTTTCAAGATGGCGAGTTTTATGACGTCCTAGCGTCCAAAATGGCGGCTAACGGTAAAATTTGAGATGGTTTTACCTAAAGATTTCCGAGATGCACATGGAATAAACGTCGGTCAATTTCCTGGCCTCTCCGGACGGCGAGTCGGAAGAAAAATATAGAGCAAATGGTTACCTTATTTCCAGGAATACAATCACCTCACTTGGCTTAGGTACGCGACGGTGGAAACCTAACTGACTCGAACTAAACACAACTGGAACCTCCGCGAGATGGATCTCCCTTTCGAAGTCGAACGAACGCGTACAATTCTTTTACAACAAAAGGAAGCTCAACGGTGGAGATATAACTATGCTTTAACAAAATGGCGAATTTAGCGAATAAAATTAAGGTGGTGTAACTTCCACGGAAGCAGAACACCCACTGCCGCCCTTTCAAGCGTGGTTCTTCGTTCCCACCGAAACTTCCGACAGCTCCCTCTAGCGTATCCATCTCGGGCGGTAACGGTCGCTAAAGGCTAGGCTTCCAGGGCATTTGTCATACTTTGGCGGTGAACGGGTTGCAGCTCTCTTGGATGGTATTAATTTTGAATCGGGATATCTCAGAGCGTAAAATTACAAATGGAACATGTTTCGGCAGAACACTACTGCCATCATCAGCCCTAATTTAACAAGAGATTAATGATACAATTGACGATACAATTGATTTTTTAAGGTAAGAACCCCTCTGTAATTAGGGCCGCTTGTACAATGTCGAGTTACTGAAGTTTGCGGGTTTACTTCCAGATTCGTCAAAAGACCGGTTGTACAAATACTGTTTATCTCGAAACTAGAGGGTAAAGTCCTAGTAAATGTTACCGATGGATTTCCACTGTTTAACTCTTGGTTGGAAGTTACCCATGCGCAAATAGCATCGACTCATCGAGGGATCAGCTGTTCGAATTTGACAACGCGGTAGAAACGTGATTATCCGTTGTAGTTGTTGTTTGTTGGTTTTTATTGCAATTAACGCTATTTAACAAATATGGAGGATGTTTTCGAAATATTTGAAGATATTTTAAATATTTTTATTTTGTGGTCACATTTTTTTGTAGCTTTCTTTAAATTTAAATATTTGTCTTTTAAATTTTTTGTACTTCTACGCGTGGTCCCGCTCATTGAATTAAATTCAATAGCAGTTTGTTCCAACGCAGCATTTTTCTTCTTCCAGGTGACAGCATCTGTTTTCTTACATTCTACAACTTCTTTAAATTTTTTAACGAAGTCCTACAAAAAATTTAAACATAACATTCAAATAAAATATCATTTCAGATGTGTGACCCAACATTTTAACAAAGAAGGTTCAAATATGAAATCACCTTCGGAAATATTGGAATTTCCAACAAACAGGTAGGTAGGTAATGTATTTTTTGCTACAAACGAGAGCTTTATTCAGCCACGACCAATGCTACTGACCCTAACCTTTTCTCGGAACCTATAGAAGAATTTCCGCCACGCCGGTATAGACACAGGGAAATACACTCTTCTCGCCCAGGGGTCTATCTGGGCATTTTAAAAACACACAACGGGACCACGGGACCAACATATAAGGAACATTTGCACTTCTCTCTACACCCTAATTTGACAATTTTGAACATACTGATATAGAACCTTGTACACTTTCAAATCGTATGTGTTCATCAGAGTATCGATTTTTTGGGGAAACTGTATCCCCAAGGTCTGAAGTTTTGTAATTAATACCCCTATATTGTGTCTAAACCTTTCACACCCAAAAAAAAAGGTGATTTAAGTTTCCAAATTCATTACAGGCACACCTGGGAGAGTTTACTACTCCAATACGATGCAAATGAGCGGGCACACAGCTGTGACTCGTTAGTAGTCTCAACATGGTCGCTACAAATGGTCTAGCTTGTCCAGCCAAAAACTGTACCATTGGCTTCTTCTCCGACATGCAATATGGATTTGTAGACGTGGCGCAAATCCCTGCCCATTCTTTTTTCCCGTTATCGTCAATTTCACCCTGTAATACCCTAATCGTATCCAGCGGCATCCCATCCTGTGCCGCATCTTTTGCTAGTTTGTCAGCTTGCTCGTTACCATGTATTCCGCAATGTCCTTTTACCCAAACCAACCTTACAGGCTGCAACTCTTTATTTATTAAGGCGCTCAACCCTACTATCTCTATTAGCAGGTGGTGTTCCAGGTAGTAAGGGTCCCCTTGGAGGGCCCGTAATACTGCCTGAGAGTCTGATATTATGACCGCATTGTTGATTTTGTTTCTATAAACCCATCTTAGTGCCTCCAAGATCGCTAAGGCTTCGGCCGTTAATCGATAACAAATTTGGGTTGCCCGCGTTTGAGCCACATAGACTGCACACCCAACCCCATTCTCTGATTTTGACCCATCGGTATAGATGGATGTGATCTCCGTTCCACATGCCAGTAGAGCGGATCGTAACACCGTTTGGTTAAAGGATGGATTGTCCCCGTACCGTGGTATCCGTATACTCATTGGCTCTAGTAACTCATCATACGACTTAGGGCCCTATTCTTGAACATGTGAGTGAGTGAGTGAGTGAGTTATGACGTCACGTCGAGGAGTCGATTACTTCATTTAAAGTAAGCGCAGTTCACAATCACTCCAGATTTGAGCGGTATGAGACGAGCGCTTGCTTTAAATCAAATACTCGACTACTCGACTTAACGTCACAACTCACTCACACCGAAATGGTCGGGAATGTTGCCATTTTGTTGTTTTGAGTGGTTGTCTCAAGAAACGCTTGGATCAGAGGCGGAATCGGTTTGACGGACCAATATTCATGCGTCAGGATGTGGCTTGCCAGATTTGCTATTTGTGCAAGCAACTCTAGATTGCTGAAGGCTTTCCAACGTATTATTAACCTTACCGCCACACGCCTTCGGCGTAGGGCTAATGGCAGTTCTCCAGCTTCCTTCAATGCAATAGCATTTGGTGTCGATCTTAAAAGTCCCAGAGCTGTTCTAAGGGCGGTTGTCTGAATACTATCGAGCTTTTTGAGCCGGCTTTTGCTTGCTGCACCATAAAAGATCGAGCCATAATCTAACACCGATCGGATGTATGCCTTATAAAAAAGGAGACAAACAGATTGGGACGTCCCCCCAGTGATGTTTACTAACCCAGCCTTCAGTAAGTTTAGCCCACGCCCATATTTTTTGCGCACGTGCTCTATTTGTTTCTGCCACAGCAGTCCACGATTTATGTATACACCCAAGCATCTGTTCTCACGCACTACCGGTATAATGAGTTCAGAAAATTTTAGTTCTGTACCTATCGGATCTCTGCTTCTTTGAAAAAACATGATTACAGACTTCTCCGGGCAAAAATTAAAACCATTGTGCCAACACCATTCCCTAAGGCAGTAAACCATGTACCTCAACGTTCTAACGCATTCCTGATAGGACTGTTGCGTACAATAAAAACAATAATTGTCCGCATATTGCACTACCTTTACACAGTCCTCCCACATTTCATGAGCGTCTCGTGTGTATATGTTAAATAATAAAGGACTTAATATTGAACCTTGCGGAACACCTTCAGACGTTACTTGAGGACCATGCAGGTATTTGTCACTATCTCTGATAAAGACTTTCCGGTTCAAATACAACGTCGTTATGGCATTCGCCATTGGTACCGCTATTCCTGTCTGTATCATTTTGGTGTTAAGTAGGTTAAGTTTAACTGCATTATATGCGTTCCTGAGATCAAGAAACAGACAGGCCATGACTTTTTTCTCCGTCAGAGCCACCTGAGCATCCCCTATATGCGCGAGTGCTTCGTTCGTGCCTTTACCTCGTCGAAATCCGATTTGTCGCTTTGGTAAGTGGGCGCCTTGTTCTAAGGCGTGTTCCACACGTCTCTTTATTAATCGCTCGAATGTTTTGAAAATGCACGATAGCAGAGAAATTGGTCTGTATGATTCAGGATTATTTTGCGGTTTTCCGGGTTTTAAAAATAAACAAATGACTACCTCTTTGAGTTTTTGCGAATACTGGCCATTCACCCACCAAGAGTTAAAAATTTCTAACATGTACAGCTTTATCGACTCCGGCAATTCATTAAATCCTGGGGATGTCGTTTTGTGTACATTTAATGCATACATTAGCTCGGTTCTCTGAAATGCTGGTATAGAATTTTGCTGACGAGTTCTCGATGCTGACATGCAGTCCATCTGTACTGACGGAGGAGCTAACTTATCCACTATTTGGTCGATTAACTCCGGGGTTAGCGTCTTCTGCGTCTCTCCTCCTTTGTTGGAAAAACCCTTTGCAAATTTCCAAATTTCCCCTATTGGTGCGTTTTTGTCCAATGTCTTCACGTAATTTTTCCATTTCTGCCTTGCCTTCTTCTTGAAAATTCTTTTACATCTCGCATCGGTTTGCTTGTATTTGTCAAAATTTTCCGGAGTCATTCCACTTCTGTATGCTCTTAGTGCCTCTTTTCGCGTCTTGACCACATCGGTACACTCTTCATCCCACCATATGGGATTTTTCATTTTTGACTTTCTTTGCTGGATTTTTGGAATCGCTCCATCCGCAGCCGCGCTTATCAACTCTACCAGATGAGTAATTTGTTGGTCAGGGGTCTCCTGCAGTTCTGGCTGAAACAGATCCACTGACAGTCTCTGAAACTCGCCCCAGTTGGCCTTGGATTCTCTCCACCTCAAATAGGGTTTTCTTAACGTTGTGTCATATCTCTCATTAATCTTAGTTAATATTGGGTAGTGGTCAGATCCCATGGAATCCATCAATTCACTCCATTCCAATTCACTCTTGTTGCCAGTTGTTCACTCGCAAGCATTATATCCGGTGCGGTTTCCCGCTGACCTGCGTATGGAATTCTAGTGTCGCAGGAACAAGGTTTCCACCAGGTCACGGATGGGGTCCGCGACTCCTCGGTGGAAGAAACGTTGCCGGAGACATCGACCGACGTCGATGAAGGTTGTTGGTGAGAGCGGATGCTCGACCTGGTGCTGTGCGCCTCGACGTAGTGGTCTACCGGACCAGTAGGGTTTGGGGTCGACGAGTTGTTATTGAGAAGACATCAGTTGGTTTTCACGTTTATTTTTATTCAAACACCTCTTTCGAGGGCCGAATAGAACTGCCTTTCAACCAGAAAGTGGCCTGCCTTTATACCTGCGACGGGGTAAAACCCGATCGCAGGTGGCGTCCTGCTTTCTGATTGGCTGCAGTCTATTCTTACTTAAAACTAACATTAAACGAACTTAAATCTACTTAAAACTAACATATTCTAATAGCGCGAGCGCTAATCTATACTATGATATTACTTACAACTAACCACTCGCGACCATACGCGTAAAAAACCGCGGTCGCGAGAGCGCGCGATAGTGGGGGAGCCGAGCGGCCAGACAGTATAAAGGTAAACTGTCTGTGCCTGGCGCCATTCGCTACCCGACCCCCGACACGGTCGTACGCTCGCTCCCTGTTGCAACCTCATGCTATGCCGCAACAGGGCGCGTGGTGTCTTATTCTAATCACTTATTTAACCTATGCTAAAACCTAAAATTAATCACTATCACTAATCGAGAATCCGGCCGCGAATTTACTCCATCCAACACTAGTAGCGCGTCCGGTATTTAATACCACCAGCTCTGATTCTCCGTCAAAACGTCCACAAATGTCGCACCTTCTCTGCTGTCATTCTCGTATCCCCACAGTGTATGTTGCAAGTTAATGTATGTATGTTCCACTGATTTTTTGGAAAAGTGTCACCCAGTCTTGCCGGGATACTGTCACGCTTGGCGGTTTGTACACAGAAATCACTGTCAGATCTAAAGCCAATATTTTAACTCCTACTGCTTCTATTGGGCTGTTAAACCTCAGCTCTCTGTATACTAGTTTGTGCGAAATGAGAATGCCCACTCCGCCCTTACCATCATGACCTCTATCTTCCCGAACAAAGTTATAAGTGGGAAATTTGATCTGTATCTGTGGTTTTAACCACGTTTCCGAAAGAAGGACTACGTCTGCACGGTTCTTTTCTAAATAATTAATCAAACTACCCTTGTTACTAATTATGGAACGAGCGTTCCACTGAAGAATGTTAATTGAATGATTGAGTTCCTTGAACATAATAAATTCTTATCAATCAATTCTCCTATTACTTTCATAATATTTCCTTCCCAATTCTGTACTCCGTCGCTTGTATCACTTTCAAAAAAAAAACGCATAAAGTCTAGGACGCCTTTTTGAAGCGTCGCCTTCAATCGCTCTAATTCGGAGCTTGCATGGTTATTCTCTGTAATTGGCGGCCCTGCGAACCTCTGTTCACTGGGTGCAACAATTAAGGTTTCTCTGCTTATTTCGCTCTTTTTCCGCTTGTTTGGATTCAACGGATTATTATGCTGAACTTGGCGCGATCTCTGCACCTCGGATACCGTAAACTTTGATTTAGGCCTAGTCTGTAATGACGGAAAGCCTCCTCCCGAGGCAATCCTGCTTACTTGGAATGGGCTGGGCCCCGCTGCCTGCGCTGGATTCTGCATAGTAGTGAGCAGATTTGCAAATAAAGACGGTTGCTCGGTCAATTGTTTGGCTTCATTGAACCCAATGTTACGTTCTACCATGATCCTCTTAATTGAGGCCTGTTTTTTGTAATAGGGGCAAGCTTTAGCAGTTGAATTGTGCTCATTACTTTTGCAATAAATGCAGTATTTATTTGAAAAATCACAAGTCAGTTCACTTTCGTGTTCTGACCCACAAACCTTACAGCGCTCTTTGCCTTTACACTGCCTTGCGGTGTGCCCATAGCGTAGGCATTTTAGGCATTGGATCACTCGCGGTACATATAATTCTGTTGGACATCTTATAAAGTTAATTACTACATAGTCTGGTATCTCCAGCCCTGCAAAAGTGACTATAATCGATTGTCTTAGTATCTTCTCTTTTTTTCCTTCAACTTCCATAATCCGCATGATGCGCTCGACTTTCAAAACCGGTACCCCCGATTCAATGATAGATAGTAATTCCTCTTCGCTAATTTTTGTATCAATATGACGAATGACAGCCTTTTGTTCTGTCAAGTGCTGAGGAATATATACAATAAGACCATTTTCCGCAAAAACTTTGTCCGCCACTAGAGCGTTAGCGACCGCCACCGATTTGAGGACAATCTTTATGCGATTCCTCCCCAATGCCGCGATCTCCACTACCTCTTGCCGATACGAAGGTAATTTTTTAAGAATGCCTCCCAATTTCATTGGGTGCACCCTGCCGATGTTCAACTCCAATACAATACAATACGAACGGACCCTTATCGTTAACCCTGTATCTGATATCGGTTCGGTAATTTTTTTGTTTATCAACTTTTCATTTTTGTCACTCTTCCCATTTACACCATTCTCATCACAGTCATCCGTCGCATCTGTATCCATAACTTTAAATTCATCATTCTCTCTAACCAATTTTAAAACTAAATCTCCACCTGCACCACCTTTCCCTCCGCCATCACCCATGGCGAGGGTTAGGAGAGTCAGCCAATTTTTCAATAAATAATCAATGGGCTCTTGGGTTTATTGACAACCCCGCAATTACAATTAATTATTAATAATTATCTGAAACCTTCCCAGTTACCAAAGGACTACGACAGGGATGCGCTATTGCCCCCAGACTATTTAAAATATACCTGAATACAGCATTAGAGCGATGGAGAAAAACCTGCTGTAGTATGGGAGTACCTGTCGAAAACAACAAACTATATACGCTGCACTTTGCAGACGATCAGGTGGTCACAGCTGAAGATCATGACGATATCTCATATATGCTCAGAAAACTAGAGGAAGAGTATCAAAAATGGGGCCTTACAATAAACACAAAAAAAACTGAATATTTAATAGTAGGTGGCCAATATGATGAAGATGATATAAAACTCCAAATGGGAACTATCAAACAAGTCGACTCATATAAATACCTAGGAGTAAATATCACAAACAATGGAACATGCGTAAAAGAAATTAAAAAAACGTATTGAAGAAGGTCAACTGAATTCGGTCTTATGGAGTAAGAATATAACCAACCATACGAAAATACGAATATATAAGACGATAGTGGAAAACATTGTGACTTATGGAGCAGAAACTTGGACTACACCGGGCATGATAAAAAAGAAACTACTAGCAACAGAAATGAACTACTGGAGACGAGCATACGGACTTACATTAAAAGATAAGATAAGAAATGAAGAAATAAGAGGCCGCATGGAAGTCGAAATTACTATACTTGACACTATAGAAGCTAAAGGACTAAGGACGCATGGGCCCAGACCGATGGCCAAAGAAGATGATTGATTGGGAGCCAAACCGTAGGCGGAAAAGAGGACGTCCAAGAAGGAGATGGCGGAATGACATAGAAGAGGCCATGCAAAAAAGAAACCTAGAGGAGGAAGACTGGAGAAACAGGAAAAGATGGATGTTAGGATGCGGAACACGGTTATAAACTGTAAAAATCCGCAATAATAATATATATATTAATAAACCGACTGACTGATTAACCTAATCTTTATCAAAATTAAACTCCACATCCGGATACTTCAACTGAAGTTTAAGCTTATTAATTTCCAATTCCTCTGTTTTCAGGTCTACAAGCTGTTTTATATTACTGTTTATTTCATTAAGTATTTTATTAGTGTGCCCACTCTCTTCAACTTGGGAGTTCAAGCGTCTAACTGTGTCTGAAAGTGTAGTCCTTGGGACAATCTGCTAATTTCACAATGACATTCTCTTGATTGCCAACACCTCAGCAATAGTTTCCTGTTCAGCAGCCCCATTAACTTCTGTAAAAATACAAAATAATCATACAATTCAACACAATAGTATGTTTCAGAAAACAAACCTTTAGGTACTTCCATGGGAATTCCCAAATCTGGTACTGATGGTATTCCCTCTACCACAATTCTGCCTGTCAAATCTAGCAATTTATTTTCCAGCTCATTCAGGGGTTTTTCTGGAGGTGGTCCTCCCCCTGTGCGTTTTTCTTTTAAGAGTGTTCTCCAGTGGCTTCTGCATTTCTGCCGGTCGAAGTACATTTTCAAGCAATATCTTTTTTTAAATTTACAAATTTCAAAAAATTGCTCTGTAGCTGCAAAGATCTATATTTTATCAACACGCCCACAAAATTCCAACAAAAAATCTTCAAAAATAAAAAAGTTACATTCAACGGCAGGCAAAAATGTACAACAATAATAATTTATAAGCTTTCCAATGATGTGTCGGTGGACATATCATCCCATTTGAAAAAAAAAACTTAAGGGTCGTTACAGCCCCCCGAGTAAAAACAAAAGAAAGCTGATCGGGCTAAAAAGTGGCAATTTAAAAACAAAAATCGACGTGTTTCAAGACTTTTTCTCAAAATCAATTGCAGTGAAGATACTGAATTTATTCCAGTTAAACTTTCCACCCTGTATTTAAAGTCTGTAAAAGATTTATTGACATTTTCTTATTGGTTTTTGAAGCATTTTGCTGAAAATTGGTACATGTAGGGTGATTTTGTAATTGTGTCATTCCTGTAAATAAAAAAATAAGAATCTGGCGCATGTGAACCTTACGTAATAATTCTGGAATTTTGTAGTGTTTATACAGTGTGTCCCTGGATGGGGTGCCCATGAGGTGATTTTCTCTATTAAGTTGTTTGGAGATTAATATTTTTGGTCTAGGCTGGTTTTGATTATCTTACAACTGTAGAGAACTAAAACAGTCAAACATTTTAATCAACCTGTTTTAAATTAAGCGGTTTTTTCTTTAATATTGAAGATTTTGAAGTCCATAAACTGAAGGCAAAGTTGTCTAGCAACCTGAACACAGTGGCAGACACGGCTGATACTTTATTTCGAGTAAAATAAGGAACAAAACAATTTGAACAATCCATTGCGGCTCAAATGAACGCCAGGAATTTTCAATGGTATTTTTTAGGCGTTGCTAGGCAGTGTTCGGCTTTAAATACTTGATTTATCAAAAATATTTAGACTTAGACAAAAATTGGATCCTATTCGAAGAAAAAATGCCCCGATTAAAGTCTAGACCAAAAATATTCTTCTCCAAACAACTTACTAGAAAAAATCACCTCATGGGCACCCCATCCAGGGACACAATGTATTTTAAGTGTATGTACTCAAAAGATAATCTAAAACTCGTATGCAGTTAAGATGACAGGTCTATTAATATAATAAATTGATTTGTTTGTGCACTTTTATCTGGGATCAATTAAATATTTCACAAATCTGATAAATTA
The DNA here is from genome assembly GCA_963583935.1 of Diaperis boleti. Lineage (NCBI taxonomy): Eukaryota > Metazoa > Arthropoda > Insecta > Coleoptera > Tenebrionidae > Diaperis > Diaperis boleti. The sequence continues at coordinate 50,795,763 of OY757249.1, read as the reverse complement.
TCTTCCATTAGTCGTGGAGATTATTTCGATTGCATGTTTTCTACAAATCTTAAAAATAATCGAGATATCTTTGATTTGGGTTTTTAATTCAAGTGGTCAAAAGTAAACATCTGATGAGTAACCACTGATTAAATCATAAGAAATACTTTATAAAACACAGGTTCGCCATGGTTGCTTGGTTATTTTGTTAAAGGTTTCATGGAACAAAAGATAATATCAGATGTTATTATAAAACACTGATTTATTCTTTCTTAAACATTTTACCAAAAACATGATTGTAGTTGAACTAGCTGTTCTGTTAATTAGTTGAGTGCCGATAAAACTTTAGTGTCCTTTTGGTAAGTAAAAACCATTAAATTATTAAGTAATAAAATTTTGGTGGTCATTTGAGCAAGCAATTTTGATTAATACACAACAATGTATTAATAATTCTTTATTGCTGAAATTATAAAAAAAACAATGGGTTAATTACATTACACCACTGTCATTACAAAAAGGACAAATATTTTTTATTACCCAAACAGATATTTCAAACGAGTCGTGACAGTTTAATGACAGCTCTGTGTTAGTCACGCGAGTTGGAAGTATTATTTTTATTCTTCATTATTCATTACGTGTTGTTCACTATGTTTTTCCTGCGACCAACACTTAAAAGAAAGGAAAACTGTATTTTATTTTAGTCATAACATATTCTAATTCAAATTCTAAAAAGTCACCTTTCTTGAATTATTTGATAAACACCCACGTAACAATTACAATGTTAAAGTATTCGGTAGAATTCATTTTAATTATTCTACTCCGTAAGTGTAATATTTGCAGCCAATACCACAATACTGAAGCATCTCCTCTGGTACTTTCGTAATTACAAACAAATAAAAATTAACCTTCTTTATTTTATATACATCGCCATTATTACCAGTTTCAGTTCACAATAACTAGAAAAATTTGTTCTTCGTCGTTAGCTGTCAAATTTTGAGGTTAGGTTTGGTAGCTGTCAAATTAAATACATATGCGGGAATGTTGATATATTTAGTTATATACCACTTTTTCCATTATGTATTTCACAAAACGAATAAAATAGTATATTTTATTACAAGGCCAGAAAATGTCATTTTGCAAGTGCGAGCACAGTTTGTAGAGGCGAGGCGTAGCCGAGACTTAACAAGCGCAAGCAATTGCAAAACAGTTTCGGGCCGTGTGATAAACAAAACTTTTTCGGCCGACTAAAGATTTTCATTGTTCACTTTTGTAGGGGGGCCTCATGCCTCATGGGAGCCCACATGTCTCAATGGGCCCTCTTGGGCCCACATGTTGCAAGAGCACCCACAAGTCTAAGGGGGCCCTCATAACGCATGGGGGCCCTTGTGTCTCAAAGAGCCTCCTTGGCCCCCTCTGTTCTAAGGGCTCCACATGTCGAAACGGGCCTCCCTGTTCTAGGGGGCTTTGTTATTGTCGTTGCCCTATACCAAGGGCCCCCCCTGTAATTTTTCCGATGTTTTAATGGTAGTTATTATTGCTATTCGAGGCGGTGACAAATCCAACAAACATAAAAGCTTGCATTGAAAAATCCCTAGTTTCCATTTTCTAGCCTAGGCTGGAAAATATCGTTTTCAAGCCGATTTGGACGACTGGAAAATAACTAAATTGAGACGGAGGCCGAAAAAATGCATTTTCTTTCATCCCTTTTTATAATTAAACCAAAAGAATGTTCTTAAATCCAGGTGGAGTAAATTTAAATTAAAATTTAAATATATCTAAGTCGAACTCCACAAACTTTAATAACTGTAAAATTACTAATGGAACATGTTTCGGCAGAACACTTCTGCCATCATCAGCCCTTAAAGAATATAAAACAATTATGACGTTGACGTAATTTTGAATTAGACGTCAAATTTAATTTTTTACTTTTTATAATTGTGCTAAATTTTCATGTTTTAATTTTAAGTATGTATTATTGTTAACCACTGGGGTTGAATGCTGGTGTTTTTTTAAATGACGCACTTGTATCATAACAAAACTTGACTGCTCGAGGACCTCTTAACTTGATGGCTGTCGCATGAACTTTCTTTACCAAACTATGATTATGCATTATACAAGTGTTCCAACTAAAATTTGTACCTCTCAACAATTTCAATTTAAAAAAAATACGAGTGTGCTTTAGACCACACGACTGAAGTAAAACTTTATTTCGCCAATGTGAAAGTGCTCTTAATTTATGTAAGTTTATAAATGGAGCTAAGGAATCCTGAATTAATACCGTCCGTAGTATTGGATAAAGCATGTTTCAGTTTGTCGTCAGCGAAAAGTCGGCAATCATGTGTAGCGATTAAGATAACTAGCGCAATTGCATACAAAACTGACACACGCAAATGGCTGTATGGAGTGAAACGAGAATTCACAACCTAAAAACGCGGGTTCGAATCCCGCTGCAACAGGCCATTTTTTTTTTTTTTATCAAGGGAGACCAAATTGTGCCAAACTTAGATCTTACCCTTTTAGCGAGGTCAGGCACCCCTCTAAAAAAATTTAAAGATAGGTAATCCAAGTATCTGATAGCACTTGAGGTGTGCAATTGTGTTGAGCTCCTATTTTTCAGTAGAATTAACAAACAAGTAATATCGGGTCTTCATAAATGGTTCATAGATTATATTGCCTGTTGGCTGGATGTGTGAATCATTTATGATAACCTGCCCTATAGTATATTACATACCGATTAGAAAAGTATATAGTTATTTCATTTTTGTCTTTCATTTGCTCCAAACTTTATTCTTTTCAATTTTTACGTGACAAATTATACACCACATTTGGTCTTTAAGTTTTACGGTGTCCATAATTATTTTATTTTATTTTTCAGGATCCTAACTGATCTATCTTTGGAACCCCTAACCAATAACTTACTTTTTTGGTTTTCTATACTCCAATTTACACTATTACCTAGAAACTGAAGGAGAATAAATAACCCACAAAACTGAACACAGACAAGAGGTAAGTACTTTTTATGTTTTTCAATTATAATCAATATTCCAAATTTGGTATGTTTTTATCAACCTGAATATTAATTTCTTTTCAAAAAATTAAAACGTAAATCCTAAGCAATAAACATTGAGAAAACAATTTAACCGTCATCATTCTAAGTCTAATTCCATTTATTCTTCCTTCAAAATCTCTTGATTGTAATATTTTAGATTTTATCACAATGTCTCAATTTATTTTTTAGTTACAAAATTTGTAAACACATATTGAAATGTGCAATTCCAAAATTCTGAAAAAGCATTGTACCAATTTTTGCAAAAGGTTTAAACAATTTCAAAGATCTCTTTTATCTAAATTTGATTATTATTTTTCTATCGTAGACATGGAAATAGACGATTTATTTGAGGATGGTCCTGGAACCAGCAAAACTGACACAGCAAAAGCAGTGTGTGAAGAAGCTGACCAAAATGAGAAAACACGTTTCGGCAAAGATGTACAAAACGTAGAAAAATGTAAGATGTGTTTATTTTGTAAAGGACCGTCTCATTTTTATTTACATTGTGACGCTTGTTTACGGCGGCGGTTGCCTCGAGCGCCAGTTTTTTTTCGTGGTATGCTCCACGCGACCACGGATAGCTAAAAGTCGAAGTACGGTACGCCAGGAGTTAGCTGTCTAGTTTTGGCGGAAGGGAAAATAAATACGACTCGGCGTTACAGTTTTATTACAGTTTTATTGAGCTTCATCTATACAACTATCTACAATATCTAGAATATTTACAAGTTTCGGTTCGCGGTGGTTGATGACAAATATTCTGATTCACCCGATATACCCCTGTTTACAGTTCACCCGGTATACTAATTTGTGAGATTGATACGGTTTGATACCCACGGTCCTCGCGACAGATTTTGAGTTACATTCTGCACACAATTATCCACGTTCCCCCGGAGTCGTCTCGGTGGAGGCGGGATGGTGAGGTCCGGGGTAATACAGGGGTTCCGGTCTGGTCTCGGAGACCAGTTAAGACCGGGATACCTTATTACGACGGCTGCTGGATAGGTGCCGGGGGGAAGGGGGTAACTAGCTATAGGCTTAGGCGCCTTTTCAGCCAAAGATGGGAGTGACGAGAAATTGTAGAAGGATTCGGAGGATGTTAGATCTCCCACCATTCGGGTAATTGTAAAAGAAAACCGCCGAAAAAACGTTTACAGAAGAGTCGGCCGCGCTGGGAATCGGACCCCGTACCTTCCGAGTCACAAGTGCTCCAACGGAGCAGAGCTTCTTTCATAGCGACATCGGTGGGGGGATGATGACGTCGGCTGATGCGCGCGGCCTGTCATGATGCAGAAAGGTGATGGCTTATCACAATGCGTTCTGTTCACACCGGAGCGACGGCCGCTCCGGGACCCTCAGCGGATCCGGGATGGCAGCGTCCGGAGCGCGCTTCTTTGCTGGTCAGCATGGTGCAAGAACCATCCTGGTACGACACCGCGAAGCATTTATTTTTGACGGCTTTCCGGTTCGACGAAAGGGCGTGGGCGGGCGTGACAAGGTTGGCGGCTGGGGCCGTCGCAGCGACTCCGGGATAATCTCGTTAGCAGCGCGCAAATTTTCCGATTCCGGGAGTGAAAGAATTAATCCGCGACACTTTTTTTTCCGATCAGTTAAATGTTGAAATTGTGTGCGTACGTGCACTGTCTTGATTAAATAGCAAGCCGGCGGCCACTCCGCCGTGAAAATATTGCTTCGCTGACAGTATTTAAAATGCGGTACTAAAAATTTCGTTACATGTCTCAGTTTAACAGAAATCAAAACCTTGGATTTGCTAATTTAGTTTGTAACAATGTTTTGTACAATCGTGCGAAAACAGGTCATTTTTTGCACCATTTGTGGTATACTACACTAGAACAAAAGCTACTCATTTATTGGACATAAACGGACTTTGCCGACGTTACAGCCAAAAAAAGTTAAGATAATACTAATGACCTAACATTTTCCAAAGCTGGCCAAAAAACCCCTCCTTGCAGGAGTGAGCTGAGGTCACGCGCATTGTGAACCCGACTAGCGTAGAATGGGTTCAGAACTTTCAAACCTTTTAAATCACCGGGCGTGGACATAATCTTCCCGGCCAGTGGGAGCTGTCGGATATTGTGGATAACCTCGTGATAATTTTTCGGGTGTGTTGCATTCGTATACGTACTGGAAATGTGGAGGTAGGTGAGATTGGTCTTTATTCGCAAATAAGGGAGAGGAGATTACTCTCTGGCAAAAGCTTTCCGTTCCGTAAGCTAAAAACGTTGGAGAGACTGTGTGACTACCATATAAGGGATGGGGTACTAAGGGCCAAACCATTACTCCCCAACCAACATGCATGATGTGGTGGGGCTGATTGAAAGAGCCCTGGAACACAAACTATTCTCTTTAGGAGTATTCATCGACATTGAGGGAGCGCTTGATAAAACCACCTTCGATAGTGTCGGGCGATCACTTCAGAAGCGCGCTGTCTCAGGAACAATATGGGATTGGATTCTGGAGTGCAGAGCCGTACAAGTCAGTGTAGCGGACAACCACTCGAGAGGTGATTAAGAAAGGGTGTCCTTAGGGAGGAGTTCTCTCCCCATTGCTATGGGACATAGTAGTGAACCACCTTCTATGCACACTCAACGAGGCGGGATTCTACACTCTCGGATACACAGATGACTTGGCCATACTACCTACTTACTGATACAAAAAGGGTGTAACAAAGAAAGCTAGTCTTCTTCACGAACAGAAGGAAGATGGGACAGCTAAGACTGCCCTCCCTCAACGGCGTCAATGTAGAGCGGTGGGATGGTTACTCTCTGGCTCTACACGGACGTCATCAGACCGATGCTCAGCTATGGGGCAATTGTCTGAGTCTGACAAAAACCAAAGAACGATGGCACGCCTCGGACGCATACAATGGATGGTGCGATGAGAACCACCTCGACCGCAGCTTTGGAGGCTATCCTGTGTCTGCATCCTATCTATCTCTTCGTTGAGGGCATGGCACTTGCCTCCGCTCGTAGCCTGCGGAAAAGTAACCTTTGGAAAACAGAACGCGGGCACGAGTACTCTTCTTGAATGCGAGGTCGGACCGTACATGTCCTCGATATACTTTCTACAAATTCTATGCAGTACATACGGATACAGGAGAACACGGATACATGCCAATGGCAGGATTACCTCTGAAATGGTACATGACTACCATGTGGCACTAAGTTTGGTCCGAGGACATAACGGTAATGAGGGGTGTTGAGAAATATTTGCAGCGGCCGTCGCGTCGGCCAGTTGGGAAACCCAAAGGGTCGTAAAACCCTTACCTGACTGGCGACACTCACGCTCGCCCAGACAGTCTAAATCCAAATCTCAATCCAACAACAGTCCCTATTCAGCAGCCGCAGGGGCACAACTCAAAATCTTAATTCAGGACAAAGGTTCCTGCATTAAATCTCAATCTTAATAATTCATTCATTTCAAACCACGGACTGGATCCGTGTTTCACAACAAATTCAAATCAACGGTCATTCGAGCAACAGAATTCTACTTCCAAATCGACTAGACCTTCAAGCCTCTTTCAAACAAACGTCCCCAATTCATTAAATTGGTCATCTGAGTCGGAAATCAGTGAAAACTAAATCAAAGTTTGTAAGTGAAAATCAATCGAGACCCGATTAAGTGAATCAGACATCATCATCATTCCAGACCCGTTCAGTTGATCCAGGTGTTCTATTCAGACCCGTTCAGCGGGTTCAGGCGTTTTACCACATTTCAATACAATTGCAACGAGAGGGCCGACGAGCTGGCTCGCTAGGTCGCGACGGGAACAAAAAACAATCCTTGATACAAAAGAGTCAAATCCTGTCTGCACTTGTCAACGCTTTTTTGTGGGCATCTGGACCGGACACTGCAGGATAAAAAGAGATACCTCCACGTGATGGGGGTGGTAAACGACCCATCAAGCAGGGGGTGTTTAGAGGAGGACGAGACTATCGAGCATGTTCTACGGGAGTGCTCAGTTCTCGCTTCGACCAGAAAGTCCATACTGGGCCAACTTGAGGTGTACCTGGCCTGGAATCATCCTAGGTTTTTTCGATAATGTCGGATGGTTGGATGAGAGACAGGAATAAGGGACACGAATGGTGGACCAGCGGTGTGGTCTAAGTGTCAATGAAAGGAGCCAATTCCCTTACACCCAACTCATTTATAACAACGATGCAATAATTTACTATTTATTTGTTTTTTTTTTGTCTCGGGACAGGAAAAAATAATGACAAAATAAAATAACGTATTGTGTGGTCGACTAGTTTCTTTGGTTTTTATTGCCAGCTTCTTCGGGACTATTATTATTAACAAGGTCAATTATTATAACAATTTTTGTGGCTTGGGTTGTAAAGCGCCATTTTGTGTTGTTTGACTGTCAAACCGAACAAATACGACAGAAAGGACGATAACACGAAACTTAAATAATTTACTATGATTTGGTAATGTGATGGAGTTTCTCACATTAGCATCTGTTTCATTTGTATAATCATGCTGAATTCAGCTGCCGAAACTTTTAAGTCGGCTACAATAAACGTCACTTTTTACACTTGTTGCATAAATAACTATCAAAGTGGTTTCAAATTAGAGAAATTTGTTTTATTATTGCAGGTACGCAAGAAATCGTTTGGTCTGAGGATGATCCAGGAGACAACAAAAGTGGCAGTGAAGACGATGAAAAGGTAAATACAATTGTTAGAAATAGGATTGTTTGGCGCAATAACACCGGGTTGTGTTCATTTTGGTTATCCCTTAACAGGTTTTTATTAAAACCACAATATAAATAAATTATTAGTATATTACATAACAAGAGTTGTTAAGAAGCATATTACACACGACCGGAAACGGTAAAATGCTTTACAACTCGAGCTTTATATACTATACTTTTTTATGATCATAGGTACAAAAAAGTAATTAATAGTATAAAAAAAAATACGAGTGTGCTTTAGACCACACGACTGAAGTAAAACTTCATTTCGCCATTGTGAAAGTGCTTTTAATTTATGTAAGTTTATAAATGGAGCTAGAAAATCCTGAATTAATACCGTCTGCAGTATTGGATAATGCATGTTTCAGTTTGTCGTCAGCGAAAAGTCGCCAATCATGTGTACCCAGTGAACACATGACCTAAAAATTACGTCACACGTAGATTATATGTGTGTAATACAATTTTACGTCAATTTGATATAAAACTGATTCTTTTCATGATCTCAGTGTGATGTCATGTTGTTTTATATCACTGTGACATCATATTGACATAAAATTTGACATATGATGCCATTGAATGACTAACATCTTACATATATCATATGTAATATTTATATCATATCGTGACGTAACATAAAAGTCATTATTTTATGTAAAGCTGACATCACAAATCTGTCATAGTGTTACATAAGCTATACGTTTTTCTTTTACATAAAATTGACATAACAAAAACATCATACGGATATGTAAACTACAGATCAAATTTTTTTTTTATTATGTATGAATATGTATTAGATAACTCACAGTTTTCTATTAACTCCATAATTAACTTATTATTATAATAAAATATAATTAAATTGCAATTTTCCAACCAAACGAACGACAAATTACCAATCTATAAGTTAAATTTGTCAAATACAAGGTAAAAAAGTCAACGAATCCTTGTGTTACACTTTAGCAACCTTGTTTCAGCACAAAATCTCTTTAGTCCAAAAAAAAATTATTCCTTAATCCACGAAAGGACTAGGATAGAATACCAACGATTTGTTGAAGTTCCACCGACACTCGCTGGACAACGCCACGCGTTATACTTCACTAACGCTTCGCCTTCGGCTCCAGATAAAAGGGTATTTTCGCACACCAGAAGTCGAAAAGAACCAGGAGGAACATGATTGTTCCCAAGTCGGTTTATTGTGTGCAGTCTGATTTCTTTTTATTTGCTTTTAGTAACTGCTCATGAAAGCTCGGGGAACGCCTTCCAACAGTCAAAATAATGGGTAAAGGGGTGAATCGCGTGAAGTAAATTGTTAATTATAATTAAAATAATCAATTTCGAAACTCCGAATATTAGAACGAAAACTTTTGATGGTTGATAGTTTGATACAAAATAATTTAATCAATTAAATATTAATGTCAGCTCTATTACAAATCTATCATATTAATGATATTTGTTTGATCTAAAAATGACGTCATTACTAAGTCATATTCAGGTAACATTTACGTAGCCAACTTGATGTCATCATTCCATCATTATTATGTCATACTGACTTTGGTGAGTTACGATGATATTACATAGACGTCATATTAATGTCATTTTTATTATACAAATCCATCATTTTACTGATATTTCTTTGATGTAAAAATTACGTAATTACTAAGTCATATTCACGTAACATTGACGAAAACACTTTGACGTCATGATTACATCATTATTATGTCACATTGATATCAATAAGGTCAGGATGATGTCAAATACACGTCATATTTATGTCATATTTATTACGTCAGAGCCTGACGTAAAAAAGTGTGAAATAATTACTCTTCTATGACTTGTATCTTACGTAAATTGAGACGTAGCATGATATCAATCTGACATCATTTTTACGTCAACGTGTTCACTGGGTAGCGATTAGGATAAGTGGCGCAACTGCATACAAAACTGACACACGCAAATGGCTCTATGGAGTGAAGCGAGAATTACAACCTAAAAATGCGGGTTCAAATCCCGTTAAGGCAAACATTTTTTCTATGAATTAATTATTATTATTATTATTAAAACTTCCGTTCGCTTCGCCCGATCACACTTTTCGTAACGCTCTCGTCAGGCATTCACCAGCTTACTCCCAAAGTCCGTAAAGAAGTATCTACTTCAAAAATATATCGAACAGTTATGTACAACTCAATTCTATTGTTATAATTATTATTGGAATGATTCTTTTATTGTCACCTAAGAATTGTTAAATTTAAGATAATGGTCAGTACTTAATAATTGATCTTGTTCGCTATATAGATCCTGTAGTGCATTTTTTCTGTTCACTTTACCGAACTGTTCACATAAACGATACTGTATTTTATTTTAATTTTTATTTTACTTAGGTGTACTTCACGCCAAGGCCTGGTACGACCAACCATGGAGGTGACTACGAAATATTCAATATAGCGGACATAGTTTTAAAAGCAGAAGACAATTCTGCAATAACAAACTATTATTTTTCATCAAATGATGCCGCTTTTGGAGCTTTCGATGACATTATTCTGTCGGTAAAGACGCAAGATAAAGAGGAAACATTGTGTTATCAGTTGAAACACCGTAATAAACCAATTAGAACTGAGCATCTAACTTCCGACACAGCTAACGACGGTTTCAGTCTAGTAAAATACTTCAAATCCTTTAAAGAGATTAAAGTTGATAAGGCAACCACCAAATTTATTTTTTATACCAATTGTAAATGTTATCTGAAAGAGGGTGCGTGTCTAGACTTAAAACTTGATGGTATTGATGTTAAGATTAAAGTGTCGAAGGTCGAACCAAAAACTATTTTCAAAATTTCTGATAATTCGTGCTATAAATTTTCTGTTAATGAAAATAATTCCGAAGCCAAAGATTTAACAGACATTAGATCTTTTTTTGAGAATTTCTATTTGTATGACAAACAGAATGACGCAAAAATTCTTGAAAGAAAAATTTTTGAAAATTTCCAAAAACGATTTAATTCTAATGAAGGGGAATTTAAACACTTTATGACCGTTATTTCAAAATGGAGTAAGAAAGGAAACAAAAAGCAAAAGTTGAACAAAAAATGGGTACAAGTTGCAATTGCTGTCCATCTATTAAACAATCGAATAAAACCGTTTGATTTCCAGGTCCAAAATGACAATTCTAAATTGTTGTGTGATGCCATTGCCGCTTTTGACATCACAGTTTTTGATATAAAGTCATACGAGAAAATTTGTAAGATTTGGAATGACCCTGATATCAAAGATTTACAAAAAATGAAAACATTATGTCAAAAATTTCAGATTTCTGGTAGAAGTTATAAAAGTTTTGATGAAATGGAACCAAAATTAGTCTGTACATTGTTGTGGTTGATGGGTGTGTGTCCGTTGATTGTGACCGACGATTCCACGGTAACTGAAGCAATTAAGTTATGTCCAGGCGCAAAGTTTATTGTTCTGACTGAAAATTTTCATCAAATTTGTGTAAAATATAATGTTGAATTTAAGAAATTATCTGATCTTCGAAATAAAGATAATGCATACAAAAATATCGTAGAAAATTTCAAATGTTCGCTGCAAGGAAAAGCTGCAGTTCCATTGAAAGTTTTAATCGAAGAATATGAAGGATTTTTGGACTTTGTAAACACAGACGACTTATTAAGAATGGTAGATGGTCCGTGGAATATTGCAGGAAGTAAAGAGACTCTGTCAAAACCTTATGTTGAGAGACGTTTAACGCGTAACATTATTGATTCAAAATTTTTTGAACACGTAGACAGGAACACTTTTGTATTAATTGACAATGTAGAAAATCTCGAAAAAGTGAAAGCAATTTTGACACACTGTAAACTGATTGATGTCGATGATACTAATGCTGACAATGTAGAAGAAACTGAACAAGTAAAAATTAATTTTAAACACGTTAACTCTAAAAATCAAACAGATTCACAGAAACGGGGCTTGAATAGTAATGTTTATTTCAGTAAAAATATATGCAATATAACAAAATATCAAGAAATATTCAAAGAACATGGTAAAAGAAAGGGTCACCATTTTCGATGTATCGATCACAAATTTGAATGGATTCGAAGTAATGACGGAATTGAGAAATTAAACAAATATAAAATAACAAATGAAGATAAATCATATGTCGTAGAAGAAACAGAGTTGTGGAATTACAAACCCGAAAACAACATAAATTTAATAATTGCTGATCCAGGAATGGGTAAGTCAGAATTAACGAAAAGTTTAAAGAGCTGTAATCGACCAGAATTGTGTACCGTTATTATAGAACCCACAGATATTTCAAAATGTATTAACACTAGAGAAAATACTAAAAACAACATAGACAATTTGAAGAAATTTATTTTAGATTCAAAATTTAATGATATCGAAAAGAAGGAAAGAGACTTTCTCAAAATGTGGATTGATGAAAATAAGTTGATATTCGTGTGGGATGCTTTGGATGAAATTCCAAAATATTTAAATAAGGTGCTCAAAATCATTGACGAGTTAGCTAAGCAGGATCAAGTTCAATGGCTAACAAGTCGGTCTCATTTACAACAGCGTTTAGAATCCCGATATAATATTTTTTGTAGAAATTTAATGCCATTTGAACTTGAAGAACAGAATAATTACATTACACAACGGCTAACGGAATTTCAAGAAGTCGAAACAATAATTGATAAGATACGTTCGACATTCGTCTTAATTGACAATAATAACATCCTAAGTATTCCGCTGCAACTACATATGGTTACAGAACTTATTCTACAAAGACAAAGTGCTGACTTTTTTCACCAACAATTTTCTTTGGTCGATCTATATGATTATTTTATTGAAGAAACATTTAAGATATATTTCAAGGATAAAATTAGAATTCTGAATGACGTTGAAGATTTTTTATCAGAAGCAGAGGAAAAAATTTTCAATGCTCATAGAACATTTGCACTGAAAGATGTGTGCCCTGAAGTCTTCCTAAACCAACTAAATTTGAAAGTTCCAGAACGAATAGTCAACATAGGTTTATACTCAGTGTTGAACGACAACACCGTACATTTCGTTCACAAATCTTTTGCCGAGTATCTAGTGGCCTTTTATATCACCGAACATGTAGAAGAGATAAAAAATATTTTAGGAACAATTATTTTTGATCCACAGTTTGTAAACGTTCGCTTTTTTCTTGACCTAATATTTGCCAAAGATTCTATCGCCCATGTGGCGTTCTTGAATAAAAGATTTGATTTGTTGAAAAAGTATAGTGATGAAGAATTACGAAAAAAGGACAAAGTTGGACGCACAATTTTACATTTAGCGTGTTCTTGGGGTACGAGACATCCATTCTTAAATATCGTTTATGAGAGTGAAAGCTATGTAGTAAAGGACACAGTCAATCAGGACACAAAAGAATCTAATGATTATCTCGAAATCGTGGGACATTTAACTGAGAAGTTTGAAAAGTTAGAAGTCGACGAGCTCTTCCAACTGACTCCGTTAGAAATTGCCAGAAAATTTGAATGCCTTGCAGTAGAAATGATAATAATGAGTAAATTTAACACGAAAGTAACTGAATCAGATGAGGAATCGACCGTGATAAATATGATAAATTATGCCGCCGAACACGGTTATAATACGATTATCAACTTGTTCGAAACTAATTTGTATAGTTCTCATACTTTACGTAAAGTTATAAACGCACCAGATGTTTATGGTAATACAATACTTCACACTTCCTCATCAAAAGGACATTTAGAAATCGTAAAATTTTTAATTATTGTCTTAATATTGCACAAGGATGTAAAAATTAATGCATCTAACAACGACGGTTGTACACCATTACACTTGGCAGCTGCTTACGGACACGAAAATGTTGCCGAAGCTCTCTTATTGCACAAGGATGTAAAAATTAATGCAACTCAAAAAGACGGTTTTACACCATTACACATGGCAGCTCAAAACGGGCACAAATGGGTTGCCATAGCCCTCTTATTGCACAAGGGTGTAAAAATTAATGCAACTGACCGGTACGGTAGGACACCATTACACTGGGCAGCTCAAAACGGGCACGAAAGTGTTGCCATAGCCCTCTTATTGCACAAGGATGTAAAAATTAATGCAACTCAAAAAGACGGGTTTACACCATTACACATGGCAGCTCAAAACGGGCACAAATGGGTTGCCATAGCCCTCTTATTGCACAAGGGTGTAAAAATTAATGCAACTGACCGGTACGGTAGGACACCATTACACTGGGCAGCTCAAAACGGGCACGAAAGTGTTGCCATAGCCCTCTTATTGCACAAGGATCTAAAAATTAATGCAACTCAAAAAGACCGTTTTACACCATTACACATGGCAGCTCAAAACGGGCACAAATGGGTTGCCATAGCCCTCTTATTGCACAAGGGTGTAAAAATTAATGCAACTGACCGGTACGGTAGGACACCATTACACTGGGCAGCTCAAAACGGGCACGAACGTGTTGCCAAAGCCTTCTTATTTCACAAGGATGTAAAAATTAATGCAACTGACAACGAGGGTTGGACACCGTTGCACTGTGCAGCTGCAAACGGATACGAAAATGCAGTCAAAGCCCTCTTATTGCACAAGGATGTAAAAATTAATGCAATTGAAAAAGACGGTTGGACACCATTGCACTGTGCAGCTGCAAACGGACACGAAAATGTAAGTTTTTTGCTATCATGTGGTTCCCAAACTACTAATCTAATTGACGAAAACGCCTACGATTTTGTTCTGAGTGTAGATACGCAGATGAAGAGGAGACATTGTGTTATCAGTTGAAACACAGCAATAAGGCTATTACAGCTGAACATCTAACTTCCGAAAAAACTAAGGACGGTTTCAGTCTAGTAAAATACTTCAAATTGTTTAAAGAGATTAAAATTGATAAGGCAACTACCAAATTTATTTTATATACCGATTGTAAATGCAATCTGAAGGAGGGCACCTGTCTAAACTTAAAACTTGATGGTATTGACGTTAATATTGAAATGTCGAAGGTGGAACCAAAAACTGTTTTGAAAATGTCTGATACCATTAATTCGTGCTATCAATTTTCTCTTAATGAATATAATTCCGAGGCCCAAGATTTAACAGACATTAGATCCTTTTTTGAGAATTTATATTTGTTTGTAAAAGAGGATGACGTAAAAACTCTTGAAAAAAAAATTATTGAAAATTTCCAAAATCGATATAATTGCAATGAAGCCGAATTTAGACAGTTTATGAATGTCATTTCAAAATGGAGTGAGGAAAAAGACGAAAAGCGAGAGTTGAACAAAAAATTAGTACAATTTGCAATTGCTGTCCATCTATTAAAGAATCGAATGAAACCGTTGGATTTCCAGGCTCAAAATAAAAATTCTAAATTGTTGTGTGATGCTATTGCCGCTTTCAACATCACAGTTTTTGATAAAAATTCATACGAGAAAGTTTGTAAGATTTGGGATCACCCTGACATTTCAGATATACAGGAAATGAATAAATTATGTCATAAATTTCAAATTTCTAGTAAAAATTATGAAAGTTTTGATGAAATGGAACCACAATTAAAATGTACATTGTTTTGGTTGAGGGGTATCTGTCCGTTGATTGTGACTCACGATTCCACGGTAAGTGCCGCAATTAAGTTGTGCCCGGGCGCAAAGTTTATTGTTCTCACCGAAAATGTTGATCAAACGTGTGCAAAATATAAGGTTGAATTTAGGAAATTATCTGATCTTCAAAATAAAGTTAATGAATATTCGAATATCGTAGAAAATTTCACGTGTTCGCTGCAAGGGAAAAATAAGCTGATATATGTCTGGGATGCATTGGATCAAATTAAAAAAGATTTAGATAAGGTGCTTGAAATCATTGGCAAGTTTGCTGAGCAAGATAAGGTTCAATGGCTAACGAGTCGGTCTCATTTACAACACAGTTTAGAATCGCGATATAATATTCTTTGTAGAAATTTAATGCCATTTGAACGTGCAGAACAAGATGATTATATCATATACCTACTCACGAAAGGCAAAGAAGTTAATAGTATTTAACGTTACAAGTTCGGTAGGTTACTTGTAACGAGTTAGACATTATTCAATTTCAAAAATCAAAAAAATAACATTTTGTGAAAATCGCAAGTATTCCGCTACGACATATTTTATTTATTTTTAGAGAAACTATTGTACAAAAACAAAGTGCTGATTTCTTGAACCAACAATTTTCTTATAATTATTTTATTGACCAAAAAATTACCATGTATTTGAAAGATAAAATTAGAATTGAATTTATAAGAGCCTTTAAGGCGAAACGCTCAGTCGCCTCAACTTTGGAACCGAATTACGGCTTTCATTGTTAGGCTTAATCTTAACGTATTGGGCATCAAAATTAGTAAAAAAAAAACCTTCATCACGGCAAAACGTTGTTTGTTCAGAAAAAAAAATTATTGCCAAAATGAGAAGCCAAAAAATTTTTTTCTTTAACAAACGTGTTGGTGCTTGATTTTTACTGATCTCTGTATTCGGTAAATGCAAGGTGTTTTTATAAATATTGAAAAATAAATTTGCAATTTGTTCCCAAAGTTTGCTAGTTTCAAGCAATGTTGGCGTGATTCAAGGTAACACAGGCCCCGCCCCTCAGCGGCAGGCAGACGTGTCGACAGCTGACCGTATTATCTTTCGTGTGTGCCACAGCTCGTTCTTAAAAAGATAACAAAATAGTAAAGTAAACAAAAACGGGCCAGTCGCCTTAAAGCACTGCTCCGTTAAAAGTCACTCGGCTTCGCCTTGTGCTTTTAAACTGCTGTAAATCTAGTAATGTAAATAACTATAGTAACAACAATAACAATATTTTAGAATTTTACAACTGTCAACACAAAACTTGAATAAACTATTTATTCCGCGCTTAAGAAGCAGTTTTAATAGTGTTCACATAGTGTTCACTACATTTTTGGTGACCCCGACGTGATATGAACACGCAACCTTCTGATAACTGGTATTATACTGAATTATCACAAAGGGTAAATTACATTCATTAGATAAAATATACAATAAAGGTAAATAAGGCAAAAAGTCACAATTTCTACATCGTGAAGCCAACCAAGTGCGATCCACAATCGTTTATTCATCGTGTTATTTCCGAATTCAACGCTTGCTAATGGCACTTCAAAGTTAAATTGAAACAACAAAAATCCTATTTACATTTATAATACAAATCTTAAATTATGTCATTTTAGCAATTTGTTCGTGCAAATTTATACAAACAAGTTCAAAGGAGAATAAATTAAATTTGTTACTTGTGTTTACTAAGCTACATAACTGTACTCTTCACTAGAATGTGGCGTCCTTTCGATGTATTGCTTGTCGATAAGCGATTCAATACATTTTTTTATCAACCGGACACTTGGAGCAAAAGATACCTTTGATTGGGCATACACCTCTTGTATTAAGGCGTTATGTTTGAGGATTTTCTAGACTTCATGATCCTCACTATAGCAGCTTGGAGGTACATTTTCCGGTGTTCCTTTACTGTGGAGACTCCTTCAATTTCCTGTGGAGACTCCTTTTGGACCGCCGCATTTATTCTGAATTTCGTCCTCTTGTTGTTGTATTCCATATTCAAACGTAACACTGTTTCCGGTTTGAGGTCTATACTCTCTGAAATCAACAGCTTACAGCCAATGAGGCTAGCAGCGTATCTATGGTACTGGTCTGAACTCAGTTGCAAACTATCTTTTATTTCTTTGAAAGTGAGGAAATCCGTGTGTTCGAAGAGCAACAACGTCGCCATCTGAAACGTCTGCATTGTGACCAAATAGGATTTTTTCAAATGGCCTAACTTGAATTCGGCTTGGCACAGATTAGGTAACCACGTCAGTTTCCTTCCGTTAAACCTGTTGTGATAGAACTTCTCAAACATTTGCACGCTCTTTTCTAGTTGCCTAGGATACGTGAAAGGCGTGGTACCAGTCTGTCCCAAAGGCCAAGCCCCCGCTTGCAAAACGTATATGCTGAAGTTGATTCCGAGATCTACGTTGTCCTGCTTCAAGCATACATTGAACTTGTTATTGCGATCAGCGCTAACTGACATGTCTGTGAACATTCGATGTAATTTGCTGGTAAATTCGTAACCGCAAGCTTGTTTCAAGCGATTTATCATGGCTTCCTCGGCGTCCATGCTTTGCGTTTGTTGGTGGATAAGGCGTTTGGCTAACATGCGGGAGTAGAATTTTTGGAAAATGTCTTTGTCGTCCATGTATTTGAAGATTATTATGCTTTCGGCTAGCTTTTCGTCTACCTCTGAATCACTAATTCCTTTGCTAGACTTCCTCAGCAGTGTATCACAATATTTCGCCAAGAATTCGGGGCTCTTACAGACCGGCTTCCCAAACTTGTGATTTATAACTGAACTGCAAGCTTTGTCTAAGGCACCCATAAAATTCTGATCAGACTTGAAGACTTCCTGAATAAGCTTTTTATACTTCTTATAGACCCCCAACATGTTCTCCACAAAAGTGATGTGAATATTCTCCGTGTCCACATTACCTACAGCTGTCAAACCTTGTGTTTTGATATGATCTAAAACTGTGTCTACTAATAGTACCATCGCGTTCTGTACACTTTTGAGCAAATCATACATGTTAGAAAGATCTCTTTTTCTTTCCCCTTCTACCATTACTGTACACTCACTGTATAAAAATTCTAAATGTTCAGCCACCATGTGAGTTTCACATCTCTGGGAGACCTTAGGGACAATTAAAAATGATATTCAAGTTTCTCCTGCAGAAATATTGTATGGAGCTAATTTAAGATTACCTTGTGATTTTTTTGAACCTAGAGCAAAATCTGATTCTCTTCTTGTATCCAAATTTGTTGACCAACTTAAATCATTCATGAACGATACGAAATGTTTTTTTACTAAACATTATTCTAATTCGGTAACCAACATTACTAAGGATCTTCATTCTTGTTCCCATGTTTTTGTTAGGAACGATTCTAAAACTGTTGGTTTGAAACAGACTTATCTTGGTCCTTTCAAAGTTTTGAAGCGCTATAAAAAATACTTTGTTTTGGAAGACTGTGGTGTTGATGGTATTGTTTCCGTCGATAGGCTTAAACCAGCTTACATTGTTTGAATTGATTTTTATTTCTGGTTATTTTGAAAGCACAACCGCTGTCACACTTACTGCATTCTGTAATAGTTGTATTATGATGTTCTGTTATGTTGTGTTTTGAAAAAATTACATTTCTCAATTTGTATTAATGGGCAGGTTTTTGCAGCTAGCGGCTGAAATTTGGATGTCTATTTCTATCTAAATAATTTAACCAATTAAACACCAAAATCTAGCTATTAGCTTTTCCTGACTCATTCGCGTTAGGGCTAACTTTTCAAAACAATTACTTTTGCAACACTTTGTTAATTGCATTATTATGCACTTTATCAACAAATTGTTAATTTTCTTGACTTAATTTACTTTTGCCGTAACATTCCACAGCCGCGTTAATTTTTCAGCAAATCTTAACCACGATTTGCTTACCTTTATTGTTCAATCTAAAAAGGGGGGGCGAATGTAGTAAATCTAGTAATGTAAATAACTATAGTAACAACAATAACAATATTTTAGAATTTTACAACTGTCAACACAAAACTTGAATAAACTATTTATTCCGCGCTTAAGAAGCAGTTTTAATAGTGTTCACTACAAAACCCTTTGCGCGTGCTTTTTAAAGGCTTGCTTAGACACTTGTATTATAATATCGGGTGTTCATTTAAATTAGTCATCAAGTCGCCTATGAATTTGACATAACATTTTAACGTGTGTCTGTTGCCAATTTTTTTTACTTGACAGTTGTAACTTTCAGTCGTTAAATTTAAATTAATTGAAATAAAAAATAATGTTTTACTCAGTTACCCCAGTTAGCTACCTGTTGGTAGATGTGTGAAGACCCCTGTTTTGTGCGCAACACGCAATTGAAGACCGATCGTGTTAAGTCTCCAACTTTTTCGTGTCGGGTTGGTCTTCGGTTTTGTTGCGTTTGTACACGCGCGTTTTTAGATAGTTCACAATTGGATGAATGGAAGAACATTGAGGAGTTGAGACTGAAGCCCCAAACAGCTGATGATAATCAGTTGATACGCCTTTGTTGTAAAGCACTGCACTGGTAACAAATAAGAACGCATTTGTTTAAAACTGGCGTCCTAACCGAGAGGAATTGGAGGTTATGTTTTTCATACTGGTTTTGGTTTATAATGGATTTAGCTAAACTTATTTCATTGCAGGTACATGACCGAAAATGGCAACATTTCTATTCCCATCAATTTCTGTATGTCCTATTGCCCGGAGCTCTTTAAAATTTAAGGTCTTATATTTCTCATGAAATAATTTTGTAAAGAGCAAATCCTCAAGCTCCTCAGGGTTTTCATGAATGTTTTCTTCTAGTAATATGTGGAGAATAGACACAAATTGAATTGAATTGAAAATACATTTATTTCTCACTTTTGAATTACAATTTTTCTTAAATATAACAAAATTTTTAGGTGTGTGAGTGATGCTGAGACTTAGGACCTTTCAGCACCTGACTCTATAGAATCCTAAGGTCTTAGTTTTCTCAAATTTACAATGGGAATATTAAATTAATACAATGTTTATCTGAGAAAAATTAACAAAACAAAGCAAAAAGAAAGGAATGTTCTGGTGACGTCTTGTTCCGTCCTGAGGTCTTTTCCTTGGTGGGTGTCCTTACGTTATCGAGTGCCCTCCGTGGGCACTCTGGTTGGTGGTCTTGTCCATGTTGGTTGCGTGGTGTTCTCGGTTGCTCCCCTGAGCAACCTGGGGTTCTTCTTAGCTGGAAAGGGGAAAAATATAGGGGAAGACTCGTCCTTGGGTTGGGAGGTGGACCATCGGTTAATTTCTCTGTGTTTGACCGGGAGTTTGTGAGTGGTGTACAGAGTTTGGATGGCGATTGTGTTCTGATTGTCTAAGGTTCTGGGAATATAGTTTTTCCGGAGCTTGGTGAATCGGTCTGTTATAAGTGTGGATTTGGTTTCCTGGTGGACTTGGTTGCTGGGAAATATGGGGTCAAGTCGAAAGATTTTTCGTTGGATGTGTCTTTCAAAAGCAGAAATCTGGAAGAGGAGGCGTTTTGGGAGTAGGGGGCGTAAATTACAGCGCGGTATTCTAGGATGGGTCGGATGAAGGTGTTGTATGGGTGGAGGAGGGTTTGGGGTTCGCAGCTCCTGAAGCGTCCACGTACCAGGTAGAGGAGGTTATCTCGGTTTCTAGATTTTTTGATGGTGTTTTGAAGGTGTAGATTAAGGTAGGTGAGGATTTACATTTGGGGATGTGTTGATTGTTTAGAGTGAATTGTGTGCGTTTGTAGAAATCTTGTTTTTGTGTGTTGTGTGGGTAGGTGAAGAAAATTGACTGACACTTAGCCGGGTTGGTCTTGACTCGCCAGGTGTTGGTTCATCTTTCGATTCGGTGCAGCTCCTTCTGGTCGATTTCCGCGGCTACTTATGATTTCCGGTGACTGGTCCAGAGGGCATATACACCACCATGACCCTTATATGCTTTAAAAAAGGCTTTTACTTCTTGTACATCGAACTCTGGCACCTTACTTTGTTCTGTTGGTGCATTTGTTGGTGTGGTCGTATTTGGTAGTTTGGATGAAAACTACATGTCTTCTAGTTTGTTGTAGAACTGTCCTAAATTTTGGTCCCACCCAATATGTCAGCACATCTGTTACCGATTTGTTTTGTTTTCCTACATATTCAAGTGTAAAAGGAATGGCTGCAACATGAGTACAGGCTTCCCCAAGACCAGCTACACATTTTCAGTGACTTGATAATATTTCTCTCGTTATAGAGAAAATTTGCCACATTTTTAATGTTGCATGATTTAATTTTTTGGGATTGCATAACCTGTAACAATATTTCTATTCGTTACTACCACTTAAACAATTTAAAACAATTATTTTTACCTTCCTAAGTAGGTACACAGATATTATTATTAATCTTAACGCCTCTGATGTCTTCTATCCACTTCAACAGCACTTGTGCAAAAGCATCAGATATGCCCCTATTTCTTTTTGCGTAAAGGGGCTTATAGTAAGAATTAGAAAATCTGTAATGGTAGCCATCAAAATCCTTGAAATTTCCTGCAAAAGAAAGTTGAAATCCTCTTTTTCCAATGCATATGAGTCTTTACCATTCAACAAGGTCATTTTGTCAAGGTATCGTCTCTTAGCCTCCAAAGACAATGCCCTTGTTTTTTCAAACTCCATATAGTCCACCACAAAATTTGGAAATTCTTCTTGAAATTCTTGGAGACAGTCCTCTATCGAATGTACCCAAACTCCATCCACTTTAGCCCCATTTCGGAAATAGCTTCTAAGTAAAAACACTTTTTGTTCTAAACTGTACGCCATCGTTTCGCCATAAGCAGTACCAACGAACTGGTGAATTTTCTACCGCTATGACAACTGTTATTGTTTAAACAATTCGTCAAAAGTAAAACACAATGGGAAAACGTTGAAGAAAACCGCCAGCAGTAGTTATCCAACAACTGTCAAGTGCAACTGTCAAGTGCCACTACGATTTTAGGTAAGTTAGTATGAATCGGTATAAATTTTATGAAGCAATAGATCACATGCGTTTTTCAATTCGTCTTTGTCACTCAAAAAATCATAGGCGACTTGATGACTAATTTAAATGAACACCCGATATAAATACTATTATGACAATGAAAATTATGTGGTATAGGATAGTCAATCAGGACACAAAAGTATCAGTCTGATGATTAACCTCACGATCGTGGGAAATTTCACTGAGAAGTATGAGAAGTCGATGAGCTTTTCCAACTGACTCGGAATGCCTTCCAATAGAAATGCTAATTAATGAGTGAATTTAACACAATAGTAACTGAATCAGATGAACAATCAACTGTGATAAATATGATAAATTGTGCCGCCGAACACGATCATAATCAACTTGTTCGAGGCTAACTTGTATACTCCTCATACTTTAAGTGATGTTATAAATGCAAAACTTTCTTCTTTTCGTAGCACCCTACTTACACTACTTTCTCATTAAAAGGAAATTTAGAGATTTTAAATTTTTATAATTGCACATGGAGCAAAAATCAATCCAACTAACATAATATGCTATTGTACACCATTGTACGCGGCAGCTGCAAACGGACATGAGAAAATTATCAAAATATTGAAATCTTACTTGACTCACCCCACTTGATGATATTTACATCTGATTAGATTTGTTTTTTTCTCTACAATTTTCCAATACGGTTAGTTTGGAAACTAATAATAATAACTATCCTGGTACTTTAAAGATATCATAGCAAGCTTTATGGGACTAAATAATGGGTGATAATGAAGGAGCTGCGATTTTCTATTATGTCAGGAAGTGTAATGTAATTCTTCTATTCTGTATGCCAAAACATGCATGCTCTGCAAATGCCAAAACACAGAACCATTTTTATCATCAAATACGTTTCGTCATCAGCTCTTTCTAATGTATTCACTTCTTCCGTATTCACAACAGTTTTGATTTTTTGGATCCAAAACCGACGGCGTTTTAGAAAAGCTGTCACTTTCAAAAATGTTTCTATTTTGCTCACTTTCCTTCACAGACAATGTTGCCTTGTGCATTTCATTCTTCTTCTGCCATTCTTTGAAAGCTTCGTTCGCGTTGAAATTAACTCCGGAATTCCACTGTTTTTGTAATTGTTGATTTTTCAATCAAGAAGTTGATTGGCTTGGAAAATTTGTAACAACTGCGACGCAATAGACGCGATCTATGTTTTATGATCTGATTAATTAGAAAAATTAAAAATTTCTTTCACTACGTACTTATTGTTAGTTTCTCTTGTGCAGATGTGCGAACTATGGTCAAAATCGGGTGAATATCCGCAAGTTGTCCAGTAAAGTAAAGTAACTTGTTTAATGAATAGTGGCTTTCGACGATGTTTTTGTTAGTGTGGAAACGGATCATTCAATGGTATAAAAAAATATAAGACACATACTTACATAACCACAGTGGACAGGACTGTTCCTTGTATTAATTCCTTCTGAGATTAAAAACTTACTCAATTAAGTAGACATTCAAGTACTAAGACGCAAACATTAAAATTTTGTTGGGATTTTCGAGTTTATTTGCCTTCGAACTGCTTTAATCTTAATTTCTATTCATATTGCTATTATAGCAATAAGTTTGTAGGTAGTCTTTTTTTCAGTTAAAGAATATTGAAATTTTTACTATACTCTGTTTTTTTTAAGAAGGAAGTATGGTACACGTCCCGTACACATTAGGAATAAATGAAGCAGGCAACCCATAATTCATCGGCATATTATGGGGGTGGCTCCGTCCATGTACTGACATGAGTGACATGCATGCCAAAGTAGGGTGTAATCAAAACCAACAAAATGTGTTTAGAAATTTTTAGATCGTATTTTATTGACACAAACACACGAGCTGTTTAGTTGTTGTGTTGGTTTGTCGTGCGCGAGTGTAAAGCGGACGCGTCACGTGGTCCAAAATGGTAACCTCTTATTGGTTCGTTGAAGTCCCTATCTTTCACAATGCTTCCTTCTAAAAAAAAACGGACCATAGATACATAATTTTTTCATTATCTATCTATCTTCTATACATATAAAATCAAAATACCACTCACTGATTGACTCATCACGAAATCTCCGGATCCATCGAAGGGATTACAATGAAACTTTGCACGCTTACTTATTTTACCACGTAGGCGCTCACTAAGAAACGGTTTTTCAAAATTATTAAAGTATTAAATAAAATTCGTGACAGAAATGCTTCATTGTCAGGGAGTGATACACATCTTACGAGCTTACAGTGGCATTTCGGTCGAGTCTAAGATACGATGTTTTATGCCCGACGTGTAATTTTTTTGTAAAACGTTAAAAATAAAAATTAATTAAATTGTCAAAATGACGTTTCAAAAAATTATTCATGTCTTACCATTGTGTAACCATAGTAATTCACCCCTATTAACATTATATCACTTGTGAGTCACACGTTCCATATGCGTGGAACAATAAGTCATCTAGACGTTGGTAGGGCATAAAATAAATAAATATGGTAGTTAAAAAGGCACATAAATTCCTTGTTCTTAAAATTAATGTACATATGATGGAGGTTTACGTAGAGATTTATTAGAAATCAAAGCAGCTTTTTCTTGTTTTTATTCCTATTTTTGATATGTTTTGTATTGATGTTTATGGAGATAACCATTTAACGTCACAGATAAAAAAGCAAAGTCAAAATTAAGATTGTTTCTAAAGTTGTTACTTTCCTTTTTTGTATACATTATTTATACATTTTTGCATAATTATATTCTGTATTATTTGCGAACCTGTAAACGTGACATCTTTCCATTTTGTTTTTTCTTTTTTTTTATATTTATCGTTCTTTGTTGTTATTATGCATTGGATAATTAATTAATAATAACGAGTGAGCCACAAAATTCGTGATCGCAGTTGGCTAAACGTACATCGGTTCTTTACAGATCACATTACTCGATGACTTTTTACACAATCGTATCGATCAAGAGTCGACTCAAAATTTTGTATTCAGAGGCTCCTACGATCACGAATTTTGTTGCTCACTCGTTAATTTATTAACTGGCGTGTTAGTTTATAGTTTTAGTTAGACATTCAAATTGTACTGTGTAAATCGGCCAATTCTTTTAGTTAGATGTAAAGAAAGTCTTGAGATATCATAAATGTAAAAATATGTACAAAATTATGTAATTTTTACAGACTGCTTTAATAACTGTGTGAATTCCGTGTTGAAAACCACACCGTTGTAGTGTAATTAGTATTTCCTTTGATTTTACCTGAAACCGTCCAGTAATGGCATCATTACATGCTAATTTTGTTTCTTGAAAGTTGATTATTGTAGTATTAGGAGTGTAATACCTTTATTACTGTCCTCATTTTTGTTATTACAGTCCTCATTTTTATAAGAAACGTTTTAAACTCAAGAGCTTAAGAGTACTCGGCCTTTGGCCTCGTACTCCAAATATGCTCTTTCGTCAAGTAATAGATAACTTTCATGACTTGTGATGTAAAATACAGAGGGATCGAAAACTAATTTAATCAAAGTTGATCACTAAGGAAAAACAGCTTGTTGTGGTTTAATAGAATTATTTATAATCTGTCAAATTTAACAGCCAACTTGTTTATTAGTTTTCGATCTCTGTATTTCCTTTCTTTGTTTTTTGATGTGTGATTCAAATGTAAGAAAACAGAATATGTAAAATGTGTTGAAATATACTGTCATGTTTGTAAAGTTGTCTTTGTTTATTATTTATTTATTATTTATTTATTATCGTTAAGGACTCAACAGAAATACTTATTCCAATTGAAGAGTCCATTTTGCTAGCCACTTTTTTATAATTATGCATTAGATATTATTATCGGACAGTATTAAATTTAATAGTATATTAGATGCCGAGGCAGAAAGTATTCCATTCCTGTCGAGAGAACTACACTCCGGCCGCTGAAGAGGAAAAGTTATCACGTGAAAGCGGTGTGCTGTAGGCGGGGTGAAACCGAAACCAAGTTTACACGCAACGATACTTGCGATGCGAGAGGAAGGGAGAACGCATTCTGTTTATTATGAATAAGTGTTGGGTGGAATTGGGTTGTCTTTGCTACACTCTATTGTGCAACGGGTCATTCCCACCCCACTTTTCTAATACCTTATTCATTTCGCAAACCAAGCGATCACGTGCCGATGACGCGTCTTTACAACTCTCTCTCTCTCTCTTAAACGGCTCTAGTATAGTTCTCGAGACATAGGAATGGTACTTTTGCCGAAGTTTGTATACTATTTTAATCACAATCAGGTTTTCGAAATTTAATTAAACTTCATTTAGTTGTATTATTACAACTTTTAATTTCATTCAAATGTTAACAGTGCAACAATTATATTATTTGTCAGATAAATGTCAAAGAATTTTTGGAATTTGCACTATTACACGAATTAGTAAATCACACTAAGAGTAAGCTCGGAAATTGCTCACTTTCAGACCTCTTTTCAAGTTGACCGATTGTAAATAAAATACAATAACACGCCCGGTTGAGTTGCCCCGAAAAACTGATTATTGTGAATTTCTCAATAAGTTATTGCACCCGACTGTGAACAAGATTTAGAAACTTGAAGGGCCTTTTATTTGTTGTTGGTTAATTCAGCGTCATATACGAAGACATTAAGCCATGTTTCGGATAAAGCAATGATGATAAAGTTATAAACGGATAGTTCTAGCTGCCGTGATAGCCATTTGCTGTTTGACATTTTGGTAATAGACCCACGAGGCGAAAGAGATACTGTTACGATTTGATTTTTGCCGCGCATTCACCATCCAAGTTCAGGAACGAATCAGCATTTAGAGATAACCGGCATATACAAAAAACACGATAAGTTCTTGCAGTGCCGCGCGACAAACCTACAGCCTTCTCTTTTTCGTTCGACATCTGACCGAGGTAACATCTCAGCGTAATTTATGCTCCTGGACAAGAGATAGGTCCAGAGAATCACGTAAATACGAATAATACGACTGGGTGTTCAGTTATTTCAATAACTAAATCGCGTTAGCGGATAAAATCGTTTAGGTCTCGATTCGGGGAAAAGAGTTAAGAAAAACTACTTTACCTTGACTATGCTCTTTCAATCAAATAGGCAGATTCACCAGCACTTTACCGAGGATCTTTCTTGTATCACCTTCTTTTGGAATAATAGCTGTAGTATTCTTTCCTGGACTCACGAAGTTTTCACGTGGAATCGGGCTTAATTTCCCAGTAAAAGAAAGCAGTAAAGTAAATTGTCAGGACAGCTCCAAAACCAGCAGGAAAGCGTAATATTATACAGAAGATAAGTAATAGATAATTTTCTTTATATTTTTTTGTGTTATCAATTCATCTAGTTTTTATTAGCGTGCCATTTAAAAATTGTAAACTTCGGTAATCATATTTATGTAATTTAACCGTTATGTGTAGTGCATTAGTCATAATTTAACTGTCATATTTCCATTTTCATCGATCATATAGTAATTTATTTAACCAACTTGTTACCAGTCATTATAATTGCAATCTTCACCACGTTATTTTATTATTGTTTAATTGTAGAAAGTTCTTGTATTTAATTTAATTGTTCATTATATGACTTTTGGGGACATAACTGTATTTTTTCAGTCACCATCCACACTTCACAATTTTGTCAGGGCGTTACAACAATTTAGGTTGTAATAGTGTCGCAGGAACAAGGTTTCCACCAGGTGACGGATGGGGTCCGCGACTCCTCGGTGGTGAAAACGTTGCCGGAGACATCGACCGACGTCGAAGGAGGTTCTCGGTCAGAGCGGATGCTCGACCCGGTGCTCTGCGCCTCGACGTAGTGGTCCACCGGACCAGCAGGGTTTGGGGTCGACGAGTTGTTAATGAGAAGACATCAGTTTGGATTTCGTGTACTTTATTCAGACACAAGGTCCGAATAGAACTTCCTTCCAACCAGAAAGTGGCATGCCTTTATACCTGCGACGGGATAAAACCCGATCGCAGGTGGCGTCCTGCTTTCTGATTAGCTGCAATCTATTCTTAGTTAAAACTTACATTAAATGAACTTAAAACTACTTAAAACTATACTTAATCTATAGCGCGAGCGCTAAACTATACTATTACACTACTTATAACTAACCACTCGCGACTCAAAGCGTAAAAAACGCTTTATCGCGAGAGCGCGGAAGTGGGAGGGCCAAGCGGTAGACAGTATAAAGGTAAACCTTCAGCGGCTGGCGCCATTTACCGCTCGACTTCCGCTACTATCGCACGCTCGCTCCCTGTTGCAACCTCATGCTATGCCGCAACAGAAAGCGTGGTGTTTAAATCTAAACTTATTTAACTAATGCTAAAACTTAAAATTAAACACTACACTTAACGAGAATCCGGTCGCGAATTCACTCCATACAACAGTGGGCGAAAACCATCCTGTCTGGTAAACACGACTCCCTTTGCCGCTATGGAGTGGCGCATATGGGTGTCGTTTTTTTTTGCCAATTCCCTGGCTTAAATCTTAACTTTTATAATAAATTAACATGGCGAAGGGTGCTGGGTTTTAACAGCCACTCTTTCATTCATTTCGATCGAATTTTTCCCTTTTTTTTGCTTTACAGCCAAAACCGCCGCCACTGCCAGTAAACAAGTGCGGTTCATCACGAAAAACTGTTGAGAATTAAAACTGCTGTGTGTGTGCATCGTCCAGCTTTATTCATTGTTCCAATTAACCGACTTACCCGTTGGTTAAAACGGTCAGAAAGGAACGATGTCTGTGGGGCCCTTAAAATTAAAATTTTCAAAAATAAAACGTTCAAAATGGACTAAAGAATGGTTACTTAAACGAAGACAATTTTCACACTTAAATCTTTTAAATGAATTACGACTAGAACTAGGAGATTGGTTTAATTATCTGCGAATGGACGAAGAAACGTATTTAGAGCTGCTCACTTTAGTAACACCATTAATACAAAAGCAATATACGTTTATGAGACAAAGTATTTCATCACATGAGCGTCTTGCCACTGGAAGGAGTTACGAAGATCTAAAGTTTTCAACTGTTATATCACCTCAAGTTCTTGGGCAGATTATACCAGATTAGTGCAGTGCCATACTCTGTTTTAAAACACAATTACTTTAAGGTAAGAAGAAATTATTTATTTTCTACGGACGACAAAACTAAAAATACATTACCAAAAGAAATATAATGAATGAGAGGACATTTATTTACAAATCAGTGACATTGGGTGAAAAAGTTTGATTTACTCCATTTTTTGTTGAAGACATTTTTGTATTTCTCATAATGTTTCCCAATGCAGCGTCAAAAAGAATGTCAGAAATGAATTTTTCAGCTATTAAAGCTGCATCACGGGGTAACTCTCTCAATTTTCCTATTACGTCAAAGTTGTCTTCTTTAAGATTCATGTCCAGCTTTGCACTAACTTCGTCGGCTCTGTCTTTTATGTAACGCTTTCTTGTGCTACGTACTGGAGTATTGACTGACAGTGCCCGATGTGTAGATACATTTTTTTCACACGCATATGCCGGCGATTGTATGGAGGTATAGTTAGATTCAACATGAAAAAAAATAGTTGATTATATTAAAATAAATTATACAATAGTTAACTATGATTGTTTATTTTAATTTCCCAGGACCGAAGAAGAATGGAAAATCATAGCCCAAACATTTGAAAAAAAGTGGAATTTTCCTCATTGTTTAGGTGCTGTAGATGGCAAACATATAAATATAGTGCCACCTCCAAATATCGGTTCTTTTTATTGGAACTACAAAGGCAGACATAGTATCGTATTAATGGCGATCGCTAATGCGAATTATGAATTTATCTTGTGCGATTGTGGCACAAATGGTAGAGCATCTG
The DNA here is from genome assembly GCA_963583935.1 of Diaperis boleti. NCBI lineage: Eukaryota > Metazoa > Arthropoda > Insecta > Coleoptera > Tenebrionidae > Diaperis > Diaperis boleti. The sequence continues at coordinate 50,765,557 of OY757249.1, read as the reverse complement.
ATGATGGTGTAATAGAAAACACTCTATTTTATGATAAACTTATAAATGGCACTCTTAAATTTCCATCCAGTTGTAAAACAGATAACAGAAATGAATTGCTGCCATATGTCTTTATTGGAGATGAAGCGTTGACGTTGAGAGACAATTTTTTAAAACCATAAAAAAGAATTGAACAGAGAAAAAGTACAGATTATCCAGAGCACGCCGGATAATAGAAAATGCATTTGGAATACTGGTTGCCAGATTCAGGATCTTTCATTCTGCAATTAATTTAAAATTAGAAAATATTGATAAAACCGTTATGTTGCATTCTTCATAACTTTCTGATTAAGAAGCGACAAGAAAATTATGCACTTTCAACTTGTTTTTATTCAGAAGATTACAGCACAGGGCATGTAGAAAATGGTTTAAGTGCAGAACAAGCAACTGTTAATTTACAACAGACATGCATCTGAAGAAGCAAAAAGGGTCCGTAATTTATTTATGAGTTACTTTCATAATGAGGGATCAGTACCCTGGCAACAAAACTTTGTTGTACTAGATTTCTTAAGATCTATTATTATTAATAAATATAATGTACAGTGCTTACCTGGGTGACCGAGCTTCTCTCGGGATTCTATTTTATAAAATAAATACTAGATATAAATAAAAATAATAATTTTTATACCCGACTAACATCTAGATGACTATTTTTGCCACGCAAAAGGAAGGTATAATGTAGTATTTCTCTCACAAGTGATATAATGATAAAAAGGGGTGAATTTCTATGGTTACACAATGGTAAGACATTAACAATTTTTTGAAACGTCATTTTGACACTTTCATTAATTTTTTGATTTTTAACTTTTACAAGAAATTACACGTCGGACATAAAACGTCGTATCTTACACGTGACCGAAATGACATTGTAAGCTCGTGAGATGTGTATCACTCGTGCTAGCGCACTCGTGATTCAAAGATCTCACTCGATCTTCAAGCGAATTACTATGCTAATTTGATGACGTAATGTTGATCATTAGACACTAGTGAGAGAACAACTCGGACTCACGGAATAGTCCAACTCAACCAAATGCAAAACTATTTCATAGCTCTCTGCTTTTAATAGGAAATGGATAAAAACACAAGTGCCTAATATAGTATTCCACACGAGTGTAATATTAAGTTTTATCCAAAATTTATCAAAAAAAAAAGATTCAGATTCACCAGCATTCACTAGAGGATCTTTCTTGTACCATTTACTTTGGAATAGCTGTAATATTCTTTTCTGGACTCACGAAGTCTTCACGTGGAATCAGGGTTAATTTCCCAGGAATCGCAGAAACCGCAGAATCGCAGGATTGCCGGAAAGTAATTGTAACGACAGCTCCAAAACCAGCAAGAAACCGTAGTATCGCTCAGAAGATAAGTCAAAAACAAAACAATTGTCTGGATCACTTTTGGTGGTAGATAACTACTTTTAATAAGTTTTTCCCTAAAACACCAAAAACAATTTTATTACAACTGCCAACGCACGTTTCGCCAACAATGTACACTGTCGTCATAAAGTCGTCAATTACTTGTCATTATTTGACGGCGACGTCATGGGCCCAATAACTGACGCACATATGACGTGACAACCGTGACGTTCAGGACACGTCAGTCTTTTGGACGTCTTTATTTGGTCATGTGCGGCCTTTTTTTTATGGGTCAATTACAGAGTCACCAATTCATTACTTTATAATTTTATAATTATTAACTTATTTTATCAACGCTCAGTCTCAGTGACAGGCTGTGTTAGATCTGGGCGAGTATTAGATTCTGAACAGTTTGCCTTCATGTGGCCTTGCTCCCTTGTTTTGCAGACAATTTTAATCTTGTTTTGTGACTGCAACAGCTGTTGTAATAGGTACATAACCTTTTGCAATAATTTATTAATTTATCGTCGTGTCGTCATCATAATTTCCTTAAGGTAAGCGCAAAATTTACTAAGAACTAGATTGACTGCCCGTTAATTTGCAGCTGGTTGCAAGTGCCGGTTGCTATGGAAACGTCTTAACTAAAGACCAAGCACTAAGGCTCAATTTCATGTTTCTTTTAAATATTTACCATATACAGGATTTATTTCAAAATGTAGAATTATGGCCAAGAGAACAAATCGTTTCAAAATGTGTTGTTTTCCCCCTTCACGATCAAGCTTGGGTGTCTTTACCGTTACTTCATAACTAATTAGTTAACATAATAATTTATTATATTATAACATGCAAAAACAAGTTTTATTTTTATGTTAATAATAAGTACTGTATTTGAATGTTCAGTTTATTTTATATTGGTACCTAATAAAACAGCAACTATTGAATTTACGCTGCATTTTTATTTCTTGGCTAGCTTTTACATACGTCACTTATGGCAAGACAGGTTGTTTTGACGTCACGTGTATGTCATTTTACGACGTCCCAATTGGTCGCTAATGACCAATAATTGACGACATTATGACGGGAGTGTGCCGCCTGGGTAAAAAAAACGCCAAAGCTGAATTCACGCAAACGCAAAAAGATTTCATAATAAAACCATCATCATCACCTTGGACTAGTCCGCTCCACATGGTGAAGAAAAACGACGGGACTTGGAGACCTAGGCGGTAAGACAATTTTCACACGCCTTGATCTAATCAAAGCTTACCTGCAGATACCCGTCAGCCGCGCAGACCAACCAAAGACGGCCATCACCACACCTTTTGGCCTCTTTGAATTTATCAGGATGCTCTACGGTCTTCGAAACGCAGCCCAGACATTTCAAAGGTTCTTAGATCAAACCCTCCAAGGATTAGACTGCGTTTACACCTACATCGACGACATTTTGATCACTTCCACGACTCTAGAAGAACATTTACAGCATGTCGACGCAGTCTTTAGCGGATTGAGCCAGCACGGGATAATCAATAATCCAAGGAAATCCACCTTCCAAGGAATTACAACGTTTTTTAGGAATGGTAAACTACTACGGTCGCTGGCTACCTCAAGTAGCCCGCACTCAAAGTTCCTTAAACGCAGTACTCAACGGATGTACAAGAAGAAACTTAAAAATCACACCCACAGAAGAAGCTTTGGAAGCATAGGTTCTTGAACATGTATGGAGCAAAAGTCTTGCAAAAATATTCTTACCTCTGTCTTCACCACCACCACCACCGTCAAGATTATCGATAGTGACTCGGATGATGAAGATTGAGCAAAATTTACAGATAAATGTACAATTTTTGTTAAATTACTGTTTGTAAAAATATACCTATAAGGTACACAATATTTTGTTTATTCAGTACAATAATTATTGTAACCATGTTTAATATCTATAAGGTTAAATTGTATTTCAAATTAATAAATATTTAACCAGTAATTAAATAAAATTCTCCCCAGCCATGGGCGAAATGCGGCAGGAGCGCGGTGCCGGGGGAAACGGAAACGGTAGTGGGGATGCAACAAGCGTCCAAGCCGGAGCGGGCGGAATAAGACATCGAATTACATTATTAATTGCCGGCCAGTTTCCATACTCTCAAAAATTATGAAAAAAAGACGATTGGCATCCACATACTCGGGGCCAACTTTTTTCAAGAAGCAATTTTTTTAAGTTAGGCTTTTATTTTAGGGATAATCCAGTCGAAACAAAAAAAAGGGGCAAATTTAATAAATTTTTAGGGGGTATCATTTCGAGTAATCAGCCTCCGAAGTTATTGCTCGCCTAAGGCTCTTAGGGGTTTTGCAAATATCAAAGAATAAAAAAAATATATAACCCGGACAGACTTTTTTATGAAACTACTACCAAAAAATCACATTCAAAATCTAGTTCCCCCCCATATGCGTAACACGCAATTCGTTGCTTCAGTAGCAATCTGTAAAAATTAAGATTGTTACGTCACAAGCGCTCGGGTTTGCTATGATAATTATGATATGTTATGATATTACAAAAACCTAATTTGAACTATATGAATTTCTCCTTTTGACATTTGGCATTCGTAAAGCAGCTCAGACATTCCAGAGGTTAGTCGACGTGATTACCAGAGGGGTGGATTTGTGTTTTGCATACATAGAGCATAGACGACATACCTGTAGTCTCAAGAAGTATATGTCGCCCACTTGTAAGATTCTCGCACCACGCTTACCATATTTCACTTGAAGGTACTAGGCCTCCCAAGGATAGAGTCTAAGTAATTGCCTGTTACAAGCGCCCTGAAACCATCAAGCACTTGCATCGCTTCCTAAATATGATGAACTTTTACAGAGCTTTATATCTCGTGCCACCGATATCCAAGCCCACTTCACGCAACTTCTTGGTGGTCCTTACGTCAAAAACACCACAAAGATTATACTGAAGGAACGTCTTGATAAAGCATTCAAAGATTTGAAGGTCTCGCTGGCAAAGGAAGCCCTCCCCGCTCAGCCTTCACACAAGGCGCCAGTTTTAGTAATGGTGGATGCCTCCGACGTCGCCATCGCCGCAGTCCTGTAACAATGGGTACAGAATGCATGGCAGCCACTTCCGTTTTGTACGCAAGAACCATCTGCAGCACAAAAGAAGTATAGCACATATTATCAGAGAACTGCTGGCAGCATATTCAGCAGTGTTTTCCACCTTACTTTTCTCCCCCTTTTTGTAAATAGGGCATATTACATATTACACCATTCATTACGTCAACCAGTCTCTCTAGCGCTCTTCTCGTCCCATACATACACAATTCCTTCTGTAGTTCACACCTCGACGGCGTTTCAGTTTCTTCACTTGCCTCTCCAACTTTTTCAAGATGATTTATTCTCCTTCTACTTCTGTTTGATTCCTATTCTTCTCTATTTCGTTTTTCTCATTTTCTTTTCCCCTTCCAGCGGCCCCATCGTTATCGTTATCTCCTCACTCACTGTTTCTTTTTTCTTTCTCTCTCTATTGATATAATTACACACCCCCTTCCTCTGTCCCTCCTCTATTCCCTTCTTCTGTCGCTTCTGGTCTCTACATTTCTCTCACATCTTCTTTTAGTTTTTAGAAAACCGCTTCTGTGTGCTTTCGTCTTTTTCCAATCTCTTAGGTCCTTTTTCCATTGCACACAATCTTTGTCCCGGATTCCATAGAGGTTTCGAGTCGAGTGATCAAGTGTTTTATGAGCTCTCGTTTGATAAGCGATTTAGTGGGTTATACTTGTTCAACAAAATTCAAATTTATACAAATTCAATTTATATACACACCCCACAAAAATTATCGCATCACACACTTTTTAAATGTTAAAATATTCTTTCATTGCTGTTTCTGTACCAAAATGATAAACATTAGATAAAACTGGCAGATGTACATTTTTGTACCATTAAAACTCCTGTTTGCTACTTTTATCGCCTATTTTCTTTGAAATGTTCAACCTGCAAATTTTTTTAGTTCAATCATTTAGTGTCTATTTAACTGTGAGTGGCAACAATTACCGTAGTTAAGTAAAAATGAATGTTTCTCGTCGACTAACAGCTGAAGAAGCAGCTAGAATTGTCGCTTTACTTGAAGATGGGCGTGATCAGCGTTATGTGGCACATGTTATGAATGTGCAACAAAGTACAGTGTCAAGAGTTTTTACACGTTACCGGGAGACCGGACAGTATTCTAGAAGACCAGGACAGGGTCGTCCAAGGACCACGACAGCAGTAGATGACCGTTTTCTAAGACAACCTGCTTTACGGCAACGGCACTATACGGCAAGAATGCTACAAACCGACTTGTTAGCAGCTCGTAATGTACATTTGTCTTTGCAATCAATAAGAAATCGGTTAAGAGAAGATGATTTAAAACCCCGAGTGCCAGCACGTGGTTCACGTTTAACTGTAGCCCACCGGAGAGCCCGCTTACTCTTTCACAAGAACACCTGAATTGGACTGTTGAAGATTGGTCCAATATTCTTTTTACTGACGAGTCGAGATTTTGTTTGTATTCTTCAGATCGGCGAATGCCAGTGTATAGAAGACCAGGTGAACGCTATTTGCAATGCAACTTTGCAAGAACTAAAAACTTTGGTGGAGGTTCAGTAATGCTTTGGGGAGGCGTTTCTTTTGAAGGTTGTACTGAAGTGGTTCCTGTTAATTAAGGAAGAATGACAGCAGTCCGATACATAACCGACATTCTAGAACCACAAGTGATGCCTTACGGTCCTTACATTGATGACAATTTTGTCCTAATGCACGATAATGCCCGCCCCCACGTTGCCAGAATGGTTACGCGCTACTTCCAGGAAGTTGGAATTACAACTTTAAACTGGCCTGCCCGTAGTCCTGACCTTAACGTAATCGAACACGTGTGGGATCATCTAGGTTGAGAACTGCAACAACGTAGAACTCCGTTTCGGACACTGCACCAAATTCAAGAGACCTTAATAGAGATTTGAAACAACATGCCCCAGGAATACATCCAAAACCTTTTCCGAAGTTTACCTGAGCGCATGGAAGTTGTTCGAAGGGCAAGAGGAGGCAATACACCCTATTAAATGTTGATTGTGGCAGTGCGGTTATTTTAGTAAATTATGTCACATATAAAAATGTTTTTTATTTTGTCAGTAACCATTCTAAAAATACAAAATTAGCATAAAATGCTTTTTTATTTAGTAGATAATATTTTCTAAAGCATTGCATACATTTAATTTAATTTAATTTAGAGAAAACTGTTGATGCGATAATTTTTGTGGGGTGTGTATTACGCGCAATTGTACCAGCAGTGTTATAGTGTTGTTATTATTTTTTGTGGAATTACGGGTTACGTGTAAAATTTAATGTTTTTACCAGAACTGATAATCGTATCTCTTCATCCATTTTGTTGGGGGGATTTAGTGCGAATCCGCCCACTTTTTAACCACGCCTCGCGCCGTTTCCATGCTGAGCGTTTATTGGTAGTACCACTGGGGTACTACCCTGTGGGTCGCTCTTTGTGATCAACCGCGCCGTGTTCACCATTTTGTTTTGTTGTGTTTCTAGGTCTTAACAGAAGAGTGGCCGGAATATAACGACATCTACGAGGCACCACAGGAAGCGGATGAACGAAGACGATAGAAACAGCTCGCTCAGTCAGGAAAGCCTGGACTCTTACCTGGAGGAAAGGAAAAGAAAGAGAAAAGGGGAGGGTAGAACAGAAAAACAAGAAGAGGAGGAAGAGAATTTTTTTCAAAAAAGTAAAAAGACGGCGAGGTCTCCTGGAGTAAAGAAAACACAGAAGACATCAGAGAAAGAGAAGGAAACGGACACAGAAATGGAGAAAAAATATTGGAGCTGTTGCAAGAGTTGAAGGAGCAAATGAAAGAAATAAGACGAGAAAACAAGGAACTCAAGAGAGAGATAGAAAGGCAGAGAGAAGAATTTAAAAAGAAGGAGAAGAGATGGGAAGGAGAGAGAGACTGGTGGAAGGAGAGAGTGGAAAAGCTGAAAGAGAGAATGGAAATCGAAGAGAGAAGAAAGAGGAAGAACAACATCGTGATAACAGGATGGGACGGGGAAAGAAAAAGTCATGTAAAAAAAGAGGATGTAGAGGATAGTAAAGTAAAAGATTGTTACAGGATTAACAAGGAGCAAGTATTGGTGGACATGGAGGGATAGGATGAGAAGGAAAGAATAATGAAGCACAAAGGAAAATTGAGGGAGAAGAGGGAAACAAGGTGAATATACATAGACAACGACCTCACAAAGAAAGAAAGAGATTTACAGAAGAAACTAAGAAGTATGGCAAAGGAAAAAAGGGAAGAAGGGAAAGAAGTAAGAGTGGGATACAGGAAATTAATGGTGGACGGGGAGCAATGGAGATGGAATGAAGAGAGAGAGAGGCTAGAGGTTTTCCAATAAGAAGAAGAAGGGGAGGAGGGAAAAAAAGGGACAACGGCAAAGTAAAAAGGACAATGAAACGGGAAAAAAGAAACAAAGAAGGAAGTAGGAGGGAAACTAAGGAAGGAAGGGGAAAATCAAAGAAGGTAACGAGAAAAACAGGGGTGAGGGCACTATTTTGGAATGTAGCGGGACTAGGGAAAAAAGAAGAAGATTTTTGGGACTATGTGAAGGAGTTCGATATTGTTGGATTAACAGAAACATGGTCAGAAAGCTGGGAAAAAATAGAAAAACTGTTACCAAAGGAGTTCAAGTGGGAATGGCAAGGGGCGAGAAGGGGAAAAAAAAGGAAGAGCAGCAGGGGGAATAATAACAGGGGTAAAAAAAGGAATAAAAGAGAATACTAAAAAGAATTGAGAACAGGAAGGTCACATGGTAAGAAGCGTTAAAATAGACAGTAAATGGTGGAAAATAGTGACAGTGTACAGCAAAGAGATGAAAGAAACAATAAGCAAGATAGAAGAAACATTAAAAGACAACAGGGAAGAATGTGTACTTCTGGGAGGGGATTTTAACGGGAGAATTGGGGAAAGAGGAGCCAGGGATTGGGAAGAAGAGAGAGGAGAGAGAAAAAGAAAATCCAAAGACAAGAAAGAAAACGCGGAAGGGAAGAAGTTGATGGAATGGATAGAAGAAAAAGTATGGGAAGTGCTGAATGGAAATAAACAAGGGGACGAAGAAGGAGAATGGACCTACATAGGCGGTAGAGGAGAGACTACGGAATAGTAAACGAAGAAGTATGGGAAGAAGTCGAAGAATTCAGAATAGGGGAAAGAGTAGAGTCAGACCATCTGCCTATAGAGATAAGTAAAGGAAGGGGGAGAGAGAAGAGAGGAGGAGGAGAAAAAAATAGAGGAAATGCGGAAGGTGATAATTAAAGTATGGGACGAGCAAGGGGTAGAAGAGTACAAGAGAAGACTGGAAGAAGCAAGATTTAAAGAACAAGAAGTAGGGAAAGTGGAGAAAGAATTGGTAGAAATATTGGAAAAAGCAGCGACAAAAAGAGAAATAACAGTAAGAGGTGAAGGAACAAAAAGAAAGAGTAAATGGTGGGACAAAGAATGTGAGCAACGTAAAAAGGAAGCAATAAAAGAACTAAGAAAGTGGAGAAAGACTAAAGAGAACAGAAGTGGCTTTTTAAAAGCGAAAAGAAGATACAGAGAGACATGCAGGGAGAAGAAGAGGCAGAAGAAGGAGAGAGAGGAGGAAGAGATAAAAGCAGTAAGAACAGAGAAGGAGGTATGGAACTATATTAATAGAGAGAGAAAGAAAAAAGAAAATAGGAGCGAGGAGATAACGATGAATGAGTGGGAGGAGTACTTCATGAGGCTGCTGGAGGGAGAAAAGGAAAAAAAGAAAACGGAAATAGAGACGAAGAGAAACCGAGTAGAATCTGAAGGAGAAGAAATTACAATGGAAGAGGTGGAGAGGCATGTGAAGAAACTGAGGAAAGGGGAGGCACCAGGGAGGGATAGAATACAGAATGAGTCGTGGATGTATGCGACGAGAGGAGTGCTAGAGAGGCTGGTGGAAGTAATGAATGGGGTGTGGAGAGAAGAAGGATTCCCGGTAGGGTGGAGAGAGGGGGTAATTTACCCCATTTACAAAAAAGGGGAGAAAAATAAAGTAGAAAATTACCGAGGGATAACTCTCCTAAACACAGGGTACAAGTTGCATGCATCAATTCTGAATGAAAGGATGAGCAGAGAGATAGAGGAAAAGGGAGCATTACCAGACAGCCAAACAGGATTTAGAGAGGGGAGGGGAACTATGCATAATGTATACATCCTGGACCATTTGACGAAGAGTGAGTTAAAGAAGAAAGGGGGGAGGGTGTATGAGGGAGAAAGGGGTAAATGAATGGCTGGTAAGAAAGGTGGAGGAGATATATGAGAAGACAAAAAGTAAAGTGAAGGTAGGGAAGAGGGAAAGTGAATGGTTTGTGACAACAAAGGGAGCGAGGCAAGGTTGCCCGCTCAGCCCCTTGTTGTTCACGATGTATGTGGCAGATATGGACGGAATGTTAGAGAGAGCACAAGCGGGGGGTGTGTGGTAGGTAGAAAAAAAGTGTGGAGCCTGGCGTTTGCGGATGATGTGGTAATGGTGGCAAAGAGTGAAAGAGAAATGAAGGAAATGATAAAGAGTTTAGGAAAATATGTGAAGAAGAAAAGACTAGAAATGAATGTAGAGAAAACAAAAATGCTGGTGTTCAATAAGAGAAAGAGGAAGAACGAAGAGAGTGATTGGAGGTGGAAGGGAGAAGTAATAGAACAAGTAAAAGAATTCAAATACTTGGGGTATGTGTTCAATGAAAGAGCCACAGATAAGGCACATATTAGAGAACTGGCAAGAAAAGCGAACAAGGTGATAGGATGTGTATGGGGAATAGGAGAGAGAAGGTGGGGAGGCGATTTTAAGAGGAGAATGATGATGTTTGAAAGTCTTATTGAAAGCGTGTTGTTGTACGGAGCAGAGGTCTGGGGATGGAAAGAACAAGAGGAGATAGAGAGGGTGCAAGAGAAATATCTGAGGTGGGTGCTAGGGGTGGAGAGAGAAACGCTAGGGTACATAGTGAGAGAAAAATGCAAGAGGAATAGGTTGAGAGTGAAAGCGGGAAAAAGAGCGGTCAAGTTCGAAGACAGGATGGAAGGGAGGAAATAATGTAGGATACTAAAGAAGTGCTGGAGAGAAAAAAAAGAAGAATTCAGAGGAGAATGATAGGGAGAATTACTACAGGAGGAATGGGTATGCAAGCAAAGAAATAGAGAGACTGAGAGAAAGAGGCGTGTGGATGAATGTAGAACTAAGTGAAAGAGATAAGGATACGGATAGACAAGAGAGGAGAGAAAGAATTAGAGAATCCAGATACAACGGGAAGTACGGAAGATGCATGATCGAGGAAGTACCGAAGTATTTGGGGAGGGAGAGCGAGAAAGAAAGAAAGATCATGGCGAGGTTTAGGTGCGGAAATGAAGAGAGGGAAAATAGGTATTGGGCAGAAGATGGAGGAAGAATGTGTAGAATGTGCTATGAGGAAAGAGAGACGATTGAGCATATGTGGAACGAGTGCAGTGAGATGAAACAAAGAGAGAGGAAATACTGAATGTAGATGGAAGGGAAATTAAATGGATGAAAGAGGTATGGAAGAGGAGGGAGAAGGGAGAAGAGGAAAGGGGAGGGGAGAAGAAATGGAGAATTTTATTTAGTTTTTTTATTATTATAATTGTTAAGTTTACTTGATATGTATAGGAATCAGAAAGCCCGTAGGGCAAATAAAGATTTATTATTACTTACAATCTTCATCTTCCCAGCATTCATTTTTCTTTCTTGCTCCCCTATCTCAAATTATTGCTATTTCTCTTTTTGTTGTTGCTTCTTCGTCCACTAATTATTATTCGTCGCATTGTTTGATTATCACCTTCTTCTGCTCTTCCTCCTTTCTTTCTTCTCCTCTAGTCTCTTATCCCCCTCTTCCTATACTTATTTCTATATGGAGATGGTCTAACTCTGTTCGTTCCCTTACTCCGAATTCTTCTACTTCTTCCCATGCTTCTTTGTTAACTATTCCGTAGTCGTATTCTCTTCATCAGCTTCTCCGCACTTTATACCTTTCTAATCCCTGGCTACTCTTTCTCCAATTTTCCCTTTGAAATTCTCCTCCAGAAGTATACATTCTTCTTTGTTGTCTTTTACACTTGAATGCTATCTCCAATTGCCTCGCATAGTACCAGAAATCTTCTTATTTTTTCTTAATCCCGGTACATTCCAAAACAGTACAGTTTTGTTTGTTTCGATGCCTTAGTTTTTCCGGCCCTCTTACTTTCGCCCTTGTTCTTCTTTTGCCGTTTTTTTGTCCTTTTTCCTTTGTTGTCGTCTCCAATTTCTTCTTATTGGAAAACCTCTAAATTATTCAAATCTCAAATACAAATAGTTATTTACTCAACGTAATCTCCTTTCAAATTTATATATTTAGCACAACTTTTATAAAGTAACTCTAGACCTTTTAAAAAAATAAATTTTTCTTAGTATGCGAACCAGTCCTTGACGACACTTATTACCTCTTCATTTGAATTAAATTTATGTCCTTTCAATTTTTTTTTTCAGTTTTGGGAATAGATAATAGTTTGAGAGAATATGGGGATGATCAAGCAGTTCAGACCCCAATTCCTTAATTTTTTGCAAAGCCAACAGCATTTGTGAGCAGGCGCATTGTCTTGTAAAAACAGCATTCCTTTAGACACTTTTCCTCAGCGTTTTTCCATAATTTTTGCGCGAAGTTTAGTTAACAATGAAGGATAATAATCTCCATTCACTGTTTTGCCTTTCTCCAAGTAATCTCTCTTTGTTCCAAAAAATGGAAGCAAGAACTTTTCCTGTTGATTTCTGAACACGAAACTTTTTGGGGCAAGGTGGCCCAGCATCTTGTCATTCTTTTAATTGCTCCTTAGTCTCCGGATCATAATGATGGACCATCATCCATAGTTACAATTCGATCTAAAAAGTTTTCTGAATCCTCATCAAACTGCCTACAAATCAGCTTGGATGTTGTGACTCACGCGTTTTTGGTCGGCATTCGGGCATTTAGAGATCCATTTCATCCGATGTCCAAAATCTTTGGTATGCGTTTCAACACTTTCTGGGGTAGTCACAGAAACAGGTTTTCCAGCACGGTGTTCATCACCCACGTGGGTTCTTCCTCTTTTGAAATCTGCAACCCACTTTTTAACCGTGGAATAGAAAGGACATTGTTCCCTTAATGTATCAAGCATGTCGCCGTAAATTTCGTTCGAGGAAAGTCCTTTTAAAATGAGGTACTTTATCACGGATCGATATTCGATTTTACTGAATTCACAACCTTGGTCGGACATGTCTTCTTAAAAAATTCGCCTTAAATAGCACAATCAAATCTTACCCACTAAACTTTGTGTACGTCTTTACTAAATGTCAAATTAGTATCCATACCAACCGCATTTGTTTTTCACAATTGGAAGTTGTCTAGGCCAACTATTTATCAATACCAACTCGTATTGTTAATTTTCTGTACCCCACTCTTACTTCTTTTCCGTCTCCCCGTTCTTCCTTCGCTTCAACACTTTTTCTTATTCCTCTCAATCTTCCATTTCGACTAGTACTTGATCTCTATTTATACTGTAACAATCCTTGATTATGACCTCCCCTACATTTTACCTTCGAGCTGTTTCACTCTACCTCTCTCTCTTTTTCTCCTTGAATTCTTCTATTAGCCTTTCTTGGTTCTCTTTTCGTATCTCCTTCATTTCTTCCATGATTCTCTCCATTTCACTGTCAATTTTCTTATCTGCTTCTGGCAATCTTGTTGCTATTTTAATTGTTTTAAATATCTTCTGTTCCTCCTTTTCCTGTATTCTTGTTCCGCCCTCTTTTTTCTTTTCTTTCAGGAATGCAGTTAACTTCTTTGGCTCAACGACCGGTCCTAATTTCTTCGTTCATAGGCTTGCTGTAATGCCTCATATATGTCGCTGCTTTCTGCTCAAAATTTATCTTTCTCTCTCCAGCCCCTTTATCCTCTTCCTGCCGTTCGTTGGTATCTATCTTCTCCTTCTTTGTTGTTTTCTTAAAAAAAAACTCTATATTTACTTCACTTTTATCCGCACCACGTGTTGCTCTACATCAGTCGGTAATACAGGAGTCAAATCTTCTATAATCACGTCAAATAGTAACACAAAGTCTGAGTTAATTTACATTCCTTTTTCGCTAAACTCTTTAATTCCACGTAATGAATTCCCACGTTCAAAACGACTTAACTAACTTTTTAAATTCTGCAATTTTCGATACGTGTTACAATGTACCTGATGTTGAGAAAAGCTTCTAAAATCCACATAAATTATAAACTTTATTACCTACTTGAACGCCGCCATTAAATTAACACACGTATCACCTATAAGGATGCTTCAGTCCATTATCATGAAGCATTGAGATTGTACATAATTAGTTGCTTTGAGAAAATTGAATTAATAATTCTAAAAATATATGGCAAGCTATTCTCAACTGATGCTCCGGGCAAATTTTTCAAAAAAAAAAACTAATTGAAACCGATTCACCAGACAAAGAAAAACTGGATCAATTGATAAAATATCTGAAAAACCTCTAAAAGCTGGTGTAACGGTCAATATTAGCAGAGGCCAATCATGTATCTCGTTGAGATTGTTTGTACGCCTGATTGATCTTGCTATTATGTAAATCACAAAAAAAGTATATATCGACATCACATATTATACGTTCGTGCTTTCATCAAACTGATGGTTACTCACCATATTGGACATCATTCATTTTGTCACGTCACATTGTCTATTCCACAATACTGAATTTTAGAACATGGTTTAATTTATTACCTACCTGCGCTAAGAACTATGAATTTTTGATGATGCGACAATATACTTCATAATGATAGATGAGAAACACAAGATTGGGTGGCCATCCTTGCTAAATTCAAAATTATTCTACAAAATACCGTAAGGCAGAGTTTACACTGTTTCGCGTTAGATGTACAGTGTAATCATCTAAGTAGTAGTAGTATATATATTTATTACCTTTACAGGTTTATAAAGTATCCGATACAATTCTCATAACTCAAATAAAATATTAGTAATTTATTATACAAGACGATAAAATTTTAGTTTATTTTCGAGAGTTTTGTTTAGCGTCGAGACGTCAGTCGAGACGCTAATTAAGCTCGAGAAGATAATTAAATTTATCGTCAACCGTCAATAGAGCCATACATTACTATAGCAATTTGCGGAAGTAAACACTTTATTTTACTGTAAAAATCAAACACTTTACCTGCCGCTAATATGTATGTATCTACATAACCATGACTTTATGACATTAAACAGAAATCGTTTGCCACTGTCACGACTCCAAGAGTAAAAGTTTGGTCGCGAATTATTTATATAAACAAAATGGAAGGAGACATGCAGTGCAAGCCGCCTGAAATTCAGAAAAGACGTCTTTGGAACCTTTACCACAAGAATGGTGCAAAAAGCATGGAACTATAAAATATAGAGAAAACTCTCCTTCTTCAATGTGGTCGTATTATTCCATTGTGAAAGCAAACCTTTCAGCAAAGAATGATCTAGACATTAGTAAATACAAAAACTTCGGCTTTTTTAAAACAAAAAGGAAGAAGTCATATTCCAAAGAAGTCTAAAACTCTTTCGCAACAAGACATACTTACATTTTTACTGAATGCACCAGATGAAATCTACTTGATGATGAAGGTAATTTTTGAAAATTGTTCAAAACCAATTTGATATGAATGTAGTAATTATTTTAGATTTGTGTTGTGTTTGGCATTGCTGGGGCCTGCCGTAATGATGAACTTTTGAATTTAAAAGTAAATGACATAGAGAACAAAGAAACAATTTTGGTTGTTGGTATAACTAAAACAAAGACCAATAGGCCTCGATTATATTATTTATTTGTGATCACTTCAGAATTTGATGGAAAAGTAAAATCCATAGAATTATTTAACAAATATTTAGCTCTACGTCCTAAGCAGACGCCCCACGACCGATTTTTCCTAACCTATCGAAATCGCAAATGCACAGTTCAACCAGTTGGAATCCATACTTTTGGAAGTGTAGCAAACGAAATTGCCAAGTATCTGCATTTACCAGAACCATTACTTCTTTTTGTTTAATATTTGTACTTGTCATAATGAAATGTGTTATTAACAATAAAATTATAAAATCTTTTTTTATTATAAATGTTTACGGTTGACGATAAAAGTTTGTATGCATCACGTCAGTAAAGTGTCTTTATCGAACTCGCCTGTTACTCGCCTCGCTCGCTTTGCTCGCTCGGCTCATAATCTCAGGCTCGTTCGATAAAGACTCACTTTACTGACTTGGTACATAAATAACTATTATCGTCGTGTATAATATTCTATTTTTTTCTATAGCAATTGTGTATTTTTGTGTATTTTCTTAATGAAAAAATATTACGAATCGTGTAAGGTTTTAAAATCTAATTAGTATGAGCGTTGTTATGGTTAAGCAAAAGTTTGTTTATTTCGTTTTGTTTTGAGAAATTTGTGAGCGTTCAGTTCGTTCAGTTGATAAGTCTGTCGAGATGAGCGAAAATGAAGAAAATCTACCATCAGACGTGGAAGAAGAGGCATTAAAGGCCGTGGGAAAGCTACTGCCCCAAAAATCTCGCCTCGTCTATAAAAAGAATATAGACGTGGTTCCAAAAGTGGAAAACTGCAAAGAATAGTGGTAGCGAAAGGGTACTTCTGTCATACTTTTCGGAAAAGTCTAAGAAAGTAAACCCCTCAACATTATGGTCTTATTACAGCATGTTGAAATCTACGCTACTTGTCAATGACAATTGTGATATTTCAAAGTAAGGACTACGTTTAGTCTAGTGAATGCGATGTCAAATCAAATGTAAATGTTTACAGATACAGCAAACTGATAACTTGAAAGAAGTTGACGAATATAACAAAATTTTTACAAGAAGCTGGAGATGAGTACCTGCTTCTAAAGGTTGTTGCAATAATGGGCTTATATGGAGCGTGTCGATTTAATGAGTTATACAAATTAGAAAGATGTCATGTTCATGATCGAAAATCGGTCATAATCGTTTCGCTAATGGACACCACAAAAATAAAGAAGATCGGTTATTCTGCATTACTGACAGTAAAAGTGGTGTGAGTGTGACCCACAAAGAAAATGCACCATCCAACCTGTGGGGATAAATACTTTTTATAATGTTCCGCAGAAAATTGATGTTTTTTTGGGTTTAACGAATGTAGAAAGTTAGACAGGCCATTGTTTCCGATGCTCTGCAGCCACAATGTTAGCAAATTCTGGCGAAGATCTGGTAACAGTCAAACGTGCAGGAAGGTGAAAATCATCTTCAATTGCTAAATCTTATATTGAAAACTCAGTAGCAACAAAAGTTGAGGTATCGAAGAAAATACTCTGTGGAAATTCCTGCAGTTCTAGTTCTTCTTCTTCTTTTTCTTCTTCTATTCAGTTAGCACAGGAAAAAATATCTGTTCCACGAGTTAATATTGCTGGAAATGTAAATTGTACAATTAATTAATGTTGTTTTAGATCAAAATGTTAATCAAAAATTGTAAAATAAAAAAATAAATTACTTTATCTATCCTTGCGGTTAAAGTGTTCCTTGACCTTTTGATTTGAATAGATCAAAGGAGACTTTAACATCTGCTGTAGAAAAAAATATAATAAATAATAAATAAAACTAAATAAATCAATAATTCAACCCAATAACTAGCAGCTTTTATCCCTTCCCACTTATTGTCCCTCTTCTCCACTCAACCTTCTTCATCCATTCGATCCCTCTTCCATCCTCATTCAAAATTTCTTCCCTACTCTCATCTCTCCCTCTCAATTCTACGCATTCCTTCAACAAATGCCCTATCGTCTCCTATTTTTCTCCACACATCCTGCATACTCTATTATTATCCTCACTCCAATATTTATTCTCTCTCTCCTCATTTCCACATGTAAATCTTGCTATTATCACTCTCTCTTTTCTACTCTCTCTTCTTAGGTACTTTGGCATTTCTTCCGTTATTATTTTTTCATACTTCCCATTGTACCTAGACTCCCTAATTCTCGTTCATCTTTCCTGCACTTGCACATCTCTATCTCTCTGCACTAATTGCCTCTCTCTCGCATTCTTTCTTTCTCCGCGCCTGCATACCCGTTTCATTCGAAATATGCCTCCCTCTCTTTCCATATCCCCTTTCCTATTTCTTTCCTTTTTTCTTTCAAACACTCTTGCAAAATTCTACACTCTCCTCTCTCTATCACTCTGTCCGCAAATCTTATTGCTCTTTTTCCTGCTTCTATTCTTATTCCATCTCTCTTTGTTTCCTCCATCACTATACAGGGTGTTATGGAAGTCCTAGCAGAAAATTTAACCACATGTAGAACTCGTCAAAATAAACATTTTTTTATCAATCATTTTTTTCGCAAACGCTCCCATACGGAGTTAAAATTAAGAATAGTTTAACCCCGAAAACCAAAAAGAAAGAATCCACAAAAAACTTTACCCCATAAACGAATCGAGATAAAAACTGTTTAAATGGAAACATGTACTCACCTATCATAATATACATAATTTTGAGGTAGGTTAGGATGTTAATAACTCTCTAACTTTGATCAAGGATAAAGGCCTGCTCAAACCAAAGCGGGACTTCAGGATCGGGATCGGGAGCGAATCCATTGCGGGATATGTAACTGCTATCTTTGTAGCTATGTATATGCGGCGGACTTCATTTGGATTACCTCACACTAACACATAGAAACTGCACCATAGAAAGAACATTTTCGTGGAAATAACAATGAATAAATTCTCGAGCACCGTTCATAACATCGCGGCCGACGCGACACAACTGATAATTAAAATTTACTATCAACCACAAATTTTTTGTCCCAAAAAACTTAGAAGGTGTTTACCTCGTTCGGCAAAAACTCTGATGCGTTCAAGCGTTGGTTCAAGTTCACTTAGTCATAAGCAGATATTGAAATAAGGGGCCAGAAAAATATTCAAAAAATTTGCGGATTTCAGCAAAATGGTAAATAGAAAAAATGTTTATTTTGACGAGTTCTACATGTGGTTCAATTTTCTGCTAGGACTTCCATAACACCCTGTATAACCCGGTGTCTCTCTCTCTACCCCTAGCACCCATTTCATATATTTTCCTTGCACCCCTTCCAATCCTTCTTGCTCTCTCCATCCCCATATTTCCGCTCCATACATCATCACGCTTTTCACCAAACTATCAAACATCATTACTCTCCTTCTAAAATCATGTCCAAATTTTCTCTCTCCTATTCCCCATACAGCTCCTATTATCTTATTTGCTTTTTTCACTAACCCTCTCACAGGTGCTGTTGCTGTGTTTCTTTCATTCATCACATAACCTAAATACTTAAATTCTTTCACTTCTTCAATTTTCTCTTTCTCCCATCTCCACTCATTTACTTTTCTCCTACCACCCCCTATTCTGAACACCATCATCTTGGATTTCTCTACATTCACCTTCAACTTCTTCCTCCTCATATATTTCTCCATGTTTCCTATCATTTCTTTCATACCTTTCTGCTCTCTCGCTAGCACCACCAAATCATCCGCATATGCTAAAGACCACACTTTTTCTTTGCCCACCACAACCCCCCCTGCCTGCCCCTTCCTGAACATCTCCTCTATATCTCCAATAAAAGCTGCAAACAGGCTGGGGCTTAGTGGGCAATCTTGTTTTACTCCCTTATAAGTCTTGAAACATTCACTCACCCTTCCATCCACTCTCACTCTACTTATCGTCTCTTCATATATCTCTTCTATTTTTGTTACCAGATGCTCATTTATCCCTCTCTTTCTCAAGCATTCCCACAGTAAATTTCTTTCCACATTATCAAAAGCCGCCTTCAGGTCCACAAAGAATGCATATATCTTGCCACCCCTCTTTATTATCTCATTTCCTGCTATGTGATTCAAGATATATACATTATCCATGGTCTCTCTACCTTTCCTAAATCCCGCCTGCCCATCTGGTAACACCCCCGCTCATTCATTTCCTTCATCAGTCTCTCTTCCACAATCATCGCGTATACCTTATATGTCGTATTTAGGAGAGTGATCGCCCTATAATTATTGACTTTATCCTTCCACTCCTTGGGGAATCCCTCTCCCTTCCACACTCCATTCATTATCTCTAACAACCTGTTAACTTCCCTTTCAGTTCCATATATCCACGCTTCATTCTGTATACCGTGGTGTCTTTTTTCTTTTCAGTTTTCTGAGTTGTTGCTCTAGTTCTTCTCTTGTTATCTCTTCTATTTCTTCCACTCTTTGTTGTCTCTTTTCCTTTTCTTGTCTGTTTTCATCACCCCCCAGCAGCTCACTGAAGTACTTTCTCCATTCCACCATTGTAATTCCATCACTCACTCTCTCTCTCAATTTCTTTCTTTCCCTATTTATATATTTCCATACCTCTTCTTCCGTCTTTATATCCTTCATCTTTAGCTCTTCTTCCATCCGTTTCTTTTGCTTCTTCTCTTTGCATACTAAATTATACCTCTTGCGTGCTCTCTTGTACTCTTCCTTGGTTGCTTTTTCTTTTTTCCAATTTCTTAGTTTCCTTCTTGCTTCCTGCTTTCTTTCCCTGCATTCTTTATCCCACCACTCGTTCTTCCACAGCCCCATCTTCTCTCTTATCTCTATCTCTTTTTTTTTTCTGTTGCGTTTCTTATGTTATCGCTCAGTTCTCTCACTTTTTCGTTTATTTCTGTTTCTTCGTATTTTGCTTCCCTAAGTCTTGCTCTATAATTTTCTTTTCCTTCTTCCGTCCAAATATTCTTCACAATTTTTCTTCTAAGCTCATTCACACTTCCTCTATCTTTCTCTCTTCCCTTTGTCTTCACTTCTAAAGGCATATGGTCCGACTCCATTCTTTCTTCCACCTTGAATTTCTCTATTTCATCCCATGCTTCTTCATTTACCATAACATAGTCGATAACTGTTTCCCCTCTTGATCCAATATACGTGTACTCCCCTTTCTCATCTCCTGTGCAGTTCCCATTAAGTATGTCCCACCCTCTTTCTTCTACTAAGCTGATCAGTACTCTCCCTTCTGCGTTTTCTTTTCCATCTTTTGTTGATCTTCCTTCTATTGTTTCTTGCTCCTCTTCTATCCGTCTTCCTTTTCCCCCAATTCTTGCATTAAAATCCCTCCCAATCACCAAAGTTTCTTCTTCTTGCTCTTTTCTCGCTCTTCTATTATTCTCTTCGTTTCCTTCATACTTCTGCTGTACACTGTTACAATTCTCCATTTTCTCTGTTTACTTTTCACCGTTCTTTCCATAATCCCTCTTTCTTCTTTTGCTTCAGTTCCATTTTCTCCTTGCAGTCCCTCTTTCACCATTATTATCCCACCTTTAGCTCTCCCTTTATTGCTTTCCCTCTCTGCATATTGACATTTCCACTTAAACTCTTTCGGCATTCTCTTTTCCAATTTTTTCCACCCCTTTTCTTCCACCCACGTTTCTACCATTTCCACTACCTCAAATTCTCTCAAATACTCCCAAAAACCATTCTCTTTGTTTTTTATTACCGCTATGTTCGAGAATACTATTCTTATTTGCTCCTTTTCTCCATTATTTCTCTCCGTATTCGTTTCCCCTTTTCTGCCCTGTTGTCTTTTCCTTGTGTTCTTCTTCAAAAATTTTCTGTATCTAACTCCCCCTTTTCTTCGTCCCACCTAAGCCCTTTTCCCTCTATCCATATCTTTTTATAACCCACTTTCACACGCTGTCCTTTTTGTCGCTCTTCTTTGGCTATCGCTCTTAATTCCTTCTGTATATCTCTTTCCTTCTTTGTCAGATCATCTTCTATGTATACTCTCTTTTTGCTTTTTTTTCTCTTAGTTTTCTTTTATTTTCCATAACTTTCCTCTTTTCCCCCCAGCTCCCAAGTTCCGCCACAATCATTTTTCCTCCATTTATTTTATACATCTCTCTCACAGTCACTTCTACCTCTAATTCCACCTTCATCCATTTTTCCTGTTTCTTCTCGCTCTCGCATTCCTCTTCGTCCAATCCCGTTACTACAATATTCTCTTTTTTCCTGCTCTTCCATTTTCTCCTCCAATTCTTTCATTTTCTCTTTTAATTCCATCTTTTCTCTTTCCCATTTTTCTTCCTTTTCACGCATCATAATTTTCAACTGTTCCAGTTCCCGGCTCATCTTCCGATTCTCTTCCTTTATCTCCCCTACATCCTCCATAATGTTTTTCAGCATCCCTTTCATTTCCTCAGCCATTGCCTTTTTAACCGGTAATCTTTCTAACTTCTTACTTTTCCTAAATGGGTTAATCCTCTCTTCCGACTCTCGTCCTTCTTCTCTTTTTCTTTTGTAATCGTCTTCTCTCTCACTCTCACTACCACTTTTTTTCATTCTGTGTCTTTTTAACTTTTTCACGCTTTTTTATCTTCTCGAGCGCCGTAAAACACGTCCGCTCGGCTCAACTGCTCGAATCGGAATCCTTAATCATCAAGTATTTGTCATTCATTCTTATGTTCACTTTGGATGAAGTAAATGTGAAAAAATTAACATCCAAAGTGAGAAATGTAGGTAAACGAGACTTTAGCTTGAACTATGCGTGATCGTTGTGTAATGTGTTCCGTCCATATAACCTCCATAACAAAGATGAACGGCCACTGTAGTTGTGGAACTTACTGTGGAAGCAGACAATGTGAAGAATGTTATAAAAGAGTTTTAGCTCATACAGAAGCCCGTAGCACTAATCAAAGTTTGGGGCTTTCAGTGTCATGCAAATTCTCCCCAATTTCGAAATATGTCCTTGAAAACGACTGGTCTATAGTTGACCACAAAGACTAGAAGCGGAGATTTTTACGTCGTCTAATATTGCATGTTCCACCCCACCGTTTAATAACAGAAAAGAGATACAATATTGCTACTTACAGTGGTGATACAAATAATATTGTTAAAATATTACAAGGCGAGCGGTCACGCTATCGAGCGCGCCTTATCTGCAAACGAGACGATAATACCGAATACGAGATAATTCGTGAACAGAAAAACAACAGCATTATTAACACTCTATCAGTTTTTTGGAAAAATGGAATCGCCCAACCTAATTATAATAAACCTGATAATCAAAATGACCAAACGAAAATCGAGCCTTTTGAGCCCACCCATCAACGATGTGCAGAAAAGGTACACAGAAAAAAAGAAATGGTTCATTCAACCATACGAATTGGGTTGAACTGTATTTATTTGAATCAACTCTATGAAAGTCGATATAAAGAAATATTAGCTTGATGGAACTATATATACAATTTTTTGAAAAATTGGTTGAATCTACCGATTTGCCTTTAATTAACTCAACCAGATATATAGTTCAGTTTACTAAATATGATTTTTAAAAAATAAGAGTTATTTCAATCTTCACGCCTGGTTAAGGCGACTACTATTAATTATTAAGTATATAGGTATTGGTAACTTTAACATCAAGTACCTGACGACCGAGCTTCTCTCGGTACTTTTTTTTGTAAAATCATGTTCTTCCGGAAAAAGTATTTAGATCCGTCATTTACAATACGTCTCATATTACGTTCGAGGGGCCCCTGTCGAAACATGGGGGCCCGAGGCCCCCCTCGAAATATGGGGTCCCGAGTGGGTCCACTTGGAACATGGAAGTCCTAGGGGCCTACTTGAAACATGGGGACCTAAGGGGGCCCACTTGAAACAGGGGGCCCGAGGGGGGCTACTTGAAACATAAGAGCCTGAGGGGGGCCACTTGAGACAGGCGAGCTTGAGGGGGCCCCTTCGGTTATCAGCATCTTTCTAGAAGTCGAAAGTTGAATTTGTTTAGTTCTAATAGTATATTACATTATAAGTGTGGTAGGTTCAATTTTACATCACGAAGTTTTAATATTGAAACACGACGCAAAGCGGAGTGTTTTAATAAAACTGAGTGATGTAAAATACCTACCACACACATAATGTATACAACTTTTTAGCCGATGACGAAGTTTTCCACTCGGCGCCCCCGTTTAACAAAAATTATCGTTGCACCGAAGTTACATTCACATTATTGACATAAAGATAGGTGCAGGATAGTGTGGCGGACGCGTATTTTGCCCAAAAGGATACGGGAATTGTAGGAATGCATAAATAGCATAAATAGGGCACAATTCTTAAAAATATGAGAGAGGTTATGTTTTTCGAGTGTTTTGTTGACTTACCTTAACTTTTTCATTATCTTATTCTTGACGTGTTTTACTTTTAGTTCAATGACTTCACCCATTTTGCCATATTATTGTATTTTATGAGAGTAATAATCGCAAAAAATTAACATTTTTAGATTGAGTGACATTGAAAATTGACAAGGTAAATAGGCAACTGAGATGCTTACTATTTATACCACGAGATGGTGCGCCTTCGAGTGTCTTTAAATTGGTCATTATTATATCTTAGAAACTTATTCAAAGATATAATTTCTTTGCGCGTTTCTTAAAGAAGAAAATTTTGGACTATTTTACCGCTTAAAGGCGGTAGGTGACAGCTTCAATGTGTAAAAAATGGGTTACCATGGCTGTCTAAAATGTGGTAGAACGTAGTTTAGAACTGTCAAGGCTAAAAAGTACATTTACGATACGTCTCATGACTCCGTTTAGGCAACTCTTGAAACCGGGGGGCCCGATGTGGTTTCCTTAAAGCATGGGGGTTCGAGGGGCCCCCGTCGAAACATGGAGGCCCGAGGTGCCCATTTGAAACATGGGGACCGAAGAGGGGCCACTTGAAACATTTGTGCCCGAAGGGGGTCACTTCAAACATAGGGGTACGAAAGTGCCCCCCGAAACAGGCGAGCCCGAGGGAGGAGCCCTTATCAGGCGGGGCCTCTTTGGTTATCAACATAATTATAGAAGTCGAAAGCTGAATTTGTTTATAGGATTTATGTATGAGACAAATTTAATTGACTTGAAGTCTTCAGTCAGGCCCCCTTGAGACGTCCTTGGGACAATTTTTATTTCAGTTCTTTGCCAAATTTGAATTAAACCGAATGAACTTTTGAATTTGAACTTCGCGCGTGATCGCATGCAATTGCATAGCTCCAGCATGTCTGGCCTTCGTTTGTTTGTGCTGTCCTGTGTACAAAATGGCAACTCGATGGTGATTTAGCATTATTTTATGTTCAAAAACGGTAAGTTATCTATTTCAAGAATATTAGGTAATAAAATTACATAGTGTTAATGTATCACAGTTGTCATATTATAGTAGTCGCAGCGCAATGAAAATTTGTGAGGTTAGAATCTTAGGTATCACTAATTGAAAATATCTTACAGACCGAACAAATTCTGTTAGGATCTTTAAGATTTATAACTCTGGACCATCACATGACTTTACTGAAAGTCAATCAGTTGGTAAGTGCAATCTTTTGTTACAAAATCTCTTGCTGCTAAATCACATGGCACTTTTTTTTAGAGAAGGCGCATAAACCCGTAATTCTTCATGTTTTAAAAATGGTGGAATAGAGAATTTTCTAAGAATCTTCCAGTGCCACGTCTTCACCGCCTTTTCCAAGTGTACAAACAGCAATAAATTCTGGTAAGTTTTTAACTTCAATAAATTTGTTTTTTTTTTTTTTCACTATTCATATCGTAGCAAAATGTTTAGTTTTTGAAGTTGATGGAAAAACATGTATTTCATCTATATATTAATACGTGAAGCGAAAACTTTGGATCCCTCTTGAAGCTTATTGCGGGTACGGAGGACTTTGAGATTTGGCATAGTTAAAGTTCGTCATATGGGTTTCGTTGGGGGTATCCACGATCTGTATGATCGTGCGGGAAACATGTTCTACTATTTGGTACGTTTTATCCCCACTATAATATTTCAAGGCACCAAATGGCCAAAATAACAATGGACATAGCGATTTATCGATTGAGTCGAGCTCGGAGAACAATAGAAAACACATTTGGGATTTTGGTGTCCCGTTTTAGAATCTTCCATAGGACCATCAATGCAGAAATCGTTGATGATATTGTCAAGGAGCTACAAGACAACAGCTCTGCAGAGGAGATGAGGAACATGTAATGTTTCTAACTTAGCTGATGGATACATATTAGGACCGATAGTCAGGCAGCGCTAAAAGCTCTGGAAAGTGTCGAAGTAAAGAAAGAGAGAGAGAGAGCGAGAGAGAGACGCGCAAAGTGGTGAGAGGAAGTTTCGAATCGCTGGTGAAACTGGCAGAATACAATAGAGTGCCCCTTTGTGATGGGTGTCGGGACATGAGGGATTTCAAGGAAACCAAAGCGCCGAAAAGACCTGTGATAGGCCTACAGCCCACATGAGACCGCACTAAGTGCGGCACAATAAGCTTAAGCTTCAGTGCAACAGTTTATATGAAGAAGAAAATTTATAATACAATACATTAAAATACATTAAATAATAAATTTAATAATATGTGGTCAAACAGTTGCATAGGGCACTGAAGGAGTTTCGAGCTGTAAATTTTGTGATTTCAGATGTTTCTTTTTCATAGGTATTGTAGGGATTTAGGGCAAAGAACACATGTTAATGACGTATTTGTACACGCTCGCAGAAAACGTAATAGAACAAAATTCAAAAATTATATGCAATGAGTATAATAGATGTGTACTATTTGGAAAAGATCCTCAATAACGTTCAAGCTTACAAATTTAATTAATTACGGTCGAATTTCGACCACTGGGCGACCACTAGTTTCCATTATTGCATACCACATAATACTTGTTATTGCTTTAAAATTTATATACTCTTATTAATGTTTACTTTAGTACATGAAGTATGTTACGATTGTATATACCATAAGAAAGTTATTGGTGTTAGGACAAAAATTAAATTAAAATTTAAAAAAATAGTGTTAGTATATTTTTTTTACAATCGTTCGTTTTAATTTTTCAATAAATTTTTTAAAACTATTGTCTTGTTTTTTATTCTGCTTCTATTGTCATAAGAATAAAAGTCGGGAACAAGGTCTACTTGACTACAATAATGACATCTATTAGACGTGAATATTAGGGCCATTATACCCATCTAGATACGTCAGATATTGGTCAGTGATCACGTCATGAAAACGTCATTCAATGACGTCGTTGGGCTGTGTCACCAGCGAGTGTCGGCGGCACTTCAACAAATGGTTGGTATTCTATCCTAGTCTTTTCGTGGATTAAGGAATTATTATTATTATTATTATTTTTTTATTGAAGAGATTTTGTGCTGAAACAAGGTTGCTAAAGTGTAACACAAGGATTCGTTGACTTTTTTACCTTGTTTTTGACGAATTTAACTTATAGATTGGTAATTTGTCGTTCGTTTGGTTGGAAAATTGCAATTTAATTATATTTTATTATAATAATAAGTTAATTATTGACTGAACATAAAACTGTGACTTATCAAATACATATTCATACATAATAAAAAAATGTAGTGATCTGTAGTAGTTTACATATCCGTATGATGTTTTTGTTGTCAATTTTATGTACAAGAAAAACGTATAGCTTATGTAACACTACGACAGATTTATTATGTCAACTTTACGTAAGCAAAAGACTTATATCTTATATAACACTATGACAGATTTGTTATGTCAGCTTTACATAAAATAATGACTTTTACGTTACGTCACGATATGATATAAATATTACATAAATGATATATGTAACATGTAAGTCATTCAATGACATCAAATTTTATGTCAATATGATGTCACAGTGATATAAAACAACATGACATCACACTGAGATCATGAAAAGAATCAGTTTTATATCAAATTGACGTAAAATTGTATTACACACATATGATCTACGTGTGACGTAATTTTTAGGTCATGTGTTCACTGGGAAGAGATTTCAAATTATTATTAGTAAAGCCAGAGAATTCCTATGTCAATTAATTGTTGAGTGCCTACATGCAAATTTATTTCTATTTACCCAAGACACACAAAGATGCAAAAAAAAACTTAACTTAAAAGTATATATGAGCTTGAACATGTGGCCAACAAAAAATTATACCTAAAACTAGCATCCTAGAAATGGAAAACCCAACGTAACCTAATATTGTAAAATATTAAGAAAACACTTAAACAAATGTTAAGTCCTGGCTGAAATTTCTACAGCTGCATGATCTTCTTCAGATCGAAATAGTGTCATCATTTCAACATTTCTGCTACACTGAGAAAGATTACAGCCATTGTACGCTTAGGAGGTGTTATCATTCGCGGTAACACTTCACTTCACTGTACTTATTAATAAATTACACATCTATCACAGATTATGACCGTCAGTCATCGGCGCCAAATTTGATTACTTTT
The DNA here is from genome assembly GCA_963583935.1 of Diaperis boleti. Lineage (NCBI taxonomy): Eukaryota > Metazoa > Arthropoda > Insecta > Coleoptera > Tenebrionidae > Diaperis > Diaperis boleti. Next base: position 50,737,801 of record OY757249.1, on the reverse strand, counting down.
TTTTCTCAGAAAATATTAATAACTGGAATATCTTTTGATGTGTAACATCTATAGCCGCAGGGTGGATGGACATCGGCTATATATTATCCCGTTAAAATAAAAGGGCTTTTCATGGAGATCACTTTTGCAAAGAAAATCGACGAAAAAACGTTCGAGCGACGAACGCTGCCTTAACGATAAGAGATATAGGAATGCTTTGTATAGGAAAGTTTTAGAGCTGAAAAAGGCCGACATGTTAAGCTTAATTCACAAATTAATAAAATATGACAAAATATTCCTATGTGAAAACGAATACACTGCGCGAATCTCCAAAATCTTCTATTATTGTTTTCAAAAGAACATTGTTTGAAGTGCTTAAAGATTTTAAATCAGTGACAGTATTATTGAGTTTAAATATGAGTGGCAGTGGCGATCAAGCGGAAAATCATTTTATTAATACGGTGTCATAGACCTTCAACAGAAATCACAGATCATACATCAAATAATAGTATAATTCAAACCAAGGTCAAAAAGTGCTCTCTTGCAGACCGCGGGCAAAGTTTATAACCCGAGCCGTAGGCGAGGTTTGTAATTGTCCAAGTTTGCAACGGCACTTTCTTAACAAAGTTTGAATACTATTTTTTCCCTACCGGCACAACTTCGTTGTAAAAAAGTAAAAAAACACGGTTATATTTCTGACAAAGTAGGCGGCTAAAACCACGCTAAAACAAACTTTTTAAGAATTGAATCGTAGACTGGGTAATTTGTTTTATTAACTTGTCATCGCATTTGTGAAGTTTGTTCTAAAATTTTATGAAAACAGGGTAAAGTAATCTATATATTTAAAATGTATTTTTTATTCACTTTCGCACCTAGGGGCGACAAATACAGACGAGCCACGAAGAGACACTTTTCTCCGAATAAAACATGTTATTTCTTCTTGAAGCGCCGAAAATCTGACAATTTCTTTGATCTGATGAAACGTGACTGACCACCAGCGGCGCATAAGTGTTATAGTTGCCCGAGACGATATAGTGCACAGAAGCTATCTAGACGACCAGCGAAGTCGTAGACTTTGTTTTCATGCTTTAAAGCAGTTTGCCAAGGTAATTAAATCACTGAGTGATTTCTGGATTGTGTGGAGAAGCAGGACCGCCTTTATTTTTTGATAATGTTTGGTCGGTCTTCAGGACGGTTTCGGGTTTTTAATTACTACACTTCTTTTGTTATCTAACGTTTTATTAATTTAACACACACCACAATTCGTCATCTGGCCCATTGGAAGAATAATGTAAGAATGCAGCGCCGTGAAACAAAACTAAGCGGGCACGCGCAGCAGCGACAAGGACAATATGTTCATAGACGTACAATAAATAGAAATCCAACTTTTTTTTGGTATTATTTTAACAGATATCTTTGATTTAAACTTTTTATAGTTCATTTGTTGTTATTATTATCAGTATTAATATTCATTATGTGTTACCACTAGTTGGATGAATATAATAAATAAAATAACACTATTACGTCAATAAAATACTCTAATGAGGACACTTAACACGCAAGAGAAACACAAAGACACAATGAAAAAAAATTCTAACGCTAAGGCACTGAAAAGAATAAAATTTTAAAAAACAATGTATCCATTTGTTCGGCCCGGTTTCAAATAAATTGACTTCGCCCCTGCACCATATGAACATCTGCAACGATGGATCTGCATGGATCACAACCGACAAGTTTTTTCAGACGCAAAACCAGTTTCGTATTCAGATGTTTTTCAATTCTGAAGCCATCACAAATTAACTGGTCTACTTTACTGAAAGCGTGCCATTGGTTTTTTTGCGGTCTTTAAAAAGAAAACAAAACATTATAGCCTAAGGTGCGCCTTAGAGATCTTACTGCTACTATACTAGACAGACTACTTCCTCTGCCATGGCATGAAAATGGCCATTTTTCATAACCTACTGACGGATACAATATCACGTTTTTCTTTACTTTGAAAAAAATATATTTTATTAACGAAACTATGTTTTTATTTATTGTACTCCATATTTATTTATCGGTTTACTTTAATTATAAATTCTTTCAATAACCATCAATTTCGATGTTTAATTTTTTTATTTATGGATGGAATGCAATGAAACAAACTAAATATTATCCCAAGCATCCAATCTAATTCAGCCGTTTTTGAGATAGCATGCAGAAACGCACAGACAAAATTGCAACTAGTTATTATTGCTTTTGGCTTAGTAGCGTGTCTTCAACAGGTAGCACAAATTTTTGTTTAAAATATTAGATGTACAGACAAATGTGGATGAAGACTAGGAGCAGAAAATACTAGGACAGCAGCATACTGTAGACACTTCCAAATTCACAAAATTCACTGGTTTGTAGTAGAGACATCCATTGGAAAAGTGTGGCCTACTATGGGGTGGAACTGTGTGACGTAGGTACTTTTTTCTTCTCTTTCCAACACTAATAGTTGGTGTATGTTTGTCTCTTACCACTATCCCAGCTCTCAGAGTTACTACGCTGTTGCCAACGTATCGTAACCGACAGCTGCCGGCTTAGCTTCAAGTCCAGGAAACAAGTAGAAAAGTCTTCTTTTATGCTCGTAAGTCTTGGTTTTTATGCATTTTGGTGTATAGATCCGATTTTACGCAATGGTGCGAAACTGTGTAGTTTCTGGCCGAACTGACAAGACTCATAAAACGAAGTTACCAAGTTTTCCCTGTTTCCCGGCACCGTATCTTTGTACCCCGACCACCAGTGAGTTGGCGCGCTCCCGATGCCGACCTCCCGAACTTTCTTCGTCGCTCAGAACCGCCGCCGCCCCGTAAGGAAGAACAGACGCTCGAGCTCGAGCTCTCCGACGTCATTGACTCCCCACCAAGAGCTACGCCGCCAATCACCATAACCAAAGATTCCCGGTGCTCACTGTTCGCACGGGAAGGTGGTCTTGCTGTAGGGGGCTCTCTACTTTCCGACCGACCAACCGCCTGTGCACCGGAAGCATCCGGTCCGGTCGAGGTGACGAGGTGACCCCGCGCGAAACCCCGAAGAACGAAAGACGAGTGGTGTGTAAATAATAATTGTACAAAGTGTAAATAATAAAAATCGCAACTCCGTGTCGTAATTATTTTTCCTCCCGCAAAACCTGACAGCTGACCCCTGGTGTACCGTACTCCTGTTTAGCTACCAAAATTTAGCAATTAGACTTTCTCTTGTCAGAAAACCACAAGGTAGGTCTTTCTTTCTGTCGTTTCTTTTTCCTCACGATCACACACTTAGACATGTTTCTGTTCAAAATGTGACGGTAGTTCACGGAGAATCGTCTCGTATGTAGTATACTAAGTCATTGTCAGATATTATCCTCTGGTTGCATCACTGCGACACATTAGGTATGTCGCGCGGCTCCAGAGATAACTCATTCCGCTAATAACTTCGCACCACCGCAAAAAATATTATGTTAGTGTGGATTATAAGCATGTGACGCCGTGACCCCGCAAGTGATTAATTCAGGTAATTTTTAGTTAAGGTAAATTTTAGTTTAGAAATTATATATACACAAGAAATCAATAATTTTTTAAAATTCTTTAAGGGCTGATGATGGCAGTAGTTTTCTGCCGAAACATGTTCCATTTGTAATTTTACGCTCATTAAAGTTTGTGGAGTTCGACTTTCGTTCGATATATTTAAATTTTAATTGAAAAATTCTGTTTCGCAGTTCTTCCACAGTGTATGTGGTATTTGTAAACAAAAGCTTTCCTATTATGTCCCCACATATAAAAATCCGAGGGATCCTTGAAAATGATTTGGGAACCTTTCGTTTAAAAATTCGCGAACATTGCAGCCTACACATTAACACAAAACTTGGTTGTCTGCCGGATGCCGCGGAACCACTCGGATGCCGTAAACGAATACTGTCATTATTAATTGTATAACACTAAATAATTAATAATAATTACAAAATGAATGCAAACAATAAACTGGCATTTTCGATTCGGTCGTTTATCTTATCAGCTTTTTTGGAGTTTTTACTGTGCAGTTTTGGAGTTTGCGGATCAATGGGTAACGGAGTAAAAACAAAATCAGCGACGCTCCAACTGTTTCGGTTCTTAAAGTGATTTCCGATTATGAAAGTATTACAAATAGGCCCTTGCTCCATTAAACATTTTTTATTTGTTTATCCATGGCCGATACGTGGGTGAAATTTTTGACAACTCATCGATGACACCTGTATATAGATGTAAACTGAAGTGAACTGAAGAAAACTGTAATAGTATATTGTGCAACTAGTGCGGCAAGTTGTCGATTGCCCACGAAAGCGAAGTTGAGCGCACGAACGAAGTGAGTTCGCTCATTCGCTTGAGGGGGCAATCGACAACGCCGCACGAGTTGGACATACTATTTTTTATTGCGAATGCGGAATAAATCTCAATATAAAATTGGACTCCAGGGGCAAATTCAGTTTTCAGTAGTTTGTTTATCTGAATTTGCGTGTGTAAAAAATAATTTGCGTGCGACAAGTAAACTTTGCGCACCCAAATTAATAAATGGGCAAACCGTTACTTTGCAACCGTAACCGAGGTTGCAAAGATACTATTTGTCTACATGAGCAATAAAAAAGACATTTTACAATTTTTTTTGTCCAACAGTTGCATATTTAAATTTAGGTGTTTTATATGTACGTTAGTTTTCAATGACTAAAATCAACAGGTAGGGATATGCATGTGAACCCCAAAACCTTGGGAATTAAAGCTGTAAGTAATTAAGAATTTATAACTCTTAAAACATAAATGCCTATAATGTGAGATGAACTTTAATACCACATCTTGTACACAGCAGTATCCACTTAAAAAAAAAACATATCTCTGAGCTATGTGTAAACCATCAACCGTTTAAAAATGATGAATCCTCAGGACTCCTTTGCCTTGGCCACCATTTTCCTTCCGAGAATATCCGTTTTCAAGCTACTGTGCTCCACTTCTGAATCCGAACTGTTTTCATCCGATGTCGATTCGTTGTAACATCCTAAACCTGGCAAGATTCCCACACACTTTAATCCTGCACCGGCAGTAACCACACTGCTGTTGGGAGTATTATTTTTTCCGTCACTCTCTGTCTTTTCTTTGATCCCATCGGGTTCCACCTTAGGGCGTTTACTCTCTTCGTCTGCTTTTCTCGCCACGCTATCGTTACTCTTCCTCTTTTGTCCTTCACTTTTCTTAACGACAATTCCTTTCAACAGTTTTTGTTGCGAGGGCCGATTTGAAACAGCTTTGGGTCTGTTGGCAGCAATCTCGGCCTGTAGACGTTCTTCCAGTGACTTCTCTTGCAACGTCGCTACCCTGTTTCTATAGTCGTTCAGTTCTATTTCTTCTTCGAGCTCTTTCCTACGATCAGCCGCTATCTTTGTGCGATCCACGAGGTCCAAGAATTCGATTTCGTCGTCGTCTAGACCTTTGATCATGTTCTCTAGAAAGATGAGTGTTGTGAGAAAAATAGTAGATTAAATTTTGTGCATAAATTTTATTCACCTTCACTCTGATCATAATATTGATGCAGCATTTTTAATTTTGAGGTTTACTTCTAAGGCACTGAGTTACTAATTGAGTTTTTGCGATATAAAAGTTCTAGCAAATTCTTTTGACAGCCACAATTGTGACAAGGACAAACAAGTTTTATCAACGATTTTGAGCAAGAACAACACAAATAAATACTGATAAATATGGTGGAAATAAGTTGTCTGTCAAAATTACACTAAATTACACACGTAACTAACGCAAATGTAAGGTTATGAGTAAATTACGTAAACACGATTTTTCCATCTTTGTCACTGTCATTGTGGAAGCGTTTGTTTACTTACTAAGTTTGTGAGCTTCTTCATATTCAAGGTCTTTTTTCTGTTTCTGTTCCTGCAACCTCTCGAACAAACTCCTATGGTCATACGGTTCCTCGGGCCTCACTATTAAATAAAAACAATTCCGAATGGTACTTTTTTTGAAAGAGTGAGGTTAACTTCAGACTCACCGACTGGATCTTCAGGTTTCCGTACAAGCTCCCACTCTTCCTGTCTCTTCTTTCGGGCTTCGGCTATTTCAGCCTCGGTGATAAAACCCGAACTCATTTTTGTGATCAATTAGATATTATTTTCTACCATTGCAAATATTGATACATTTTTTGACACTAGGGTGACATTTTAGATAAAGAAGACAAATAGCACTAGGTTTGAGCGGCTTTTTAGAATTGGGCTGAGATTTTTCAAACGCCAACGAAGTAGGGTGGACGTTATGAAGACAGAGCCACGAATTAAATGGTAGTATTGAAGTCGTTGGTCTGTTTGGTCGAATTGCTGAAGAAATTAAATCCCTGATTTGCGCCTTCAGTGACTTATTGATTACATTCACAGATAAAAGTGGGGATAACGAACATCAGGGCCGTACTGACAAAAATGTAACGCACTAAACAAATAAATGCAGTTCCTTAAGAAACACATGTGCTTACCTTGGGTAGCTGATACAGTTCAAATACAAACGTTTATTGTAAACTCTATTATGGCAAACACGAGAGAACAAGCAACAATATTGTGATAACCCCCCCTTTACATTACCGCCACTTTTTGAATTTTAACATGGATTGAAATGTCAATGACGTCACCAAACGTCAAATGTGAAAATTTGACACAAACCGGTTGGCCAGTGATCGTCAGACAATCAAAGAAACAGCAGAACCCTACGTTGTGTTATTTTCTTGACAAGACAAACAATGGCGGGACATTCGAACTTACCCAAAAGAAACAAAACCCTAGATCCTTTGGATACATGGCGAGAGCTAATCAGGAGTGGAGCGTAAATTGATAACAAAAAAAATTATGGTTTTACATGTTTATTAAGTTTTAGTCATTTTGTGCATTTGGGTTTTGTGATCTCGTACTGTGGTTAACCATTTCTAGTGTCTTCGTATGAAGTTGGTGACAATGCAAATTTGATGATTTTAACCGTTGTCCGCGCCGATGAAATTGACAGTAATAGAAAGTCGTACCAATGGAGCACCAATGGACCCGTGTACTGAATAGAAAAGGATAGTTGTCTGAACGGCAAAAATGCGGGACATTTGAAATTTTTTGACAGGCTCAGTACTGAACAGACCTGCACATGTCAAAAAGTGACAGCAACGTCAGTTGTTGTTTAATTCTTCGGTATGTTTTCGATTTGAACAAAAGGAAACGAAGCACTCATACACCATTTTGTTTTATTTATATATAATATCTGATGCTTTCACATTTGACCAAATTATTATTATTTACCAAATTAAATTTAGAAATGTCACTTGCCGTTCAGATGCGCGCGGCCCAGGTAAAAATACCATAGAGGTCCATAGAGGTAAAGTCGCCACCAGAGGGACTTGGATCGCGACTTAATGGAAACTGTAATAAGGAGCCATGAAACTCGAATAACTGTCAAAATTGTCAAAATAACATAAGTAAAATAAGAACTTCAATCAAATTATCGGCTCCTTCATAAAATTTAATAAAACCAGTATTCTATATTCCTTCTGGGTGCTCTTTTCCTTTTAGACTGCCGTTCATCAGATGACAGCAAAAATAAATAAATAAAACTAGCGAGAAAAAATGTTTAATAAATAATATCTGGTTTTGAAAAAAATAAATCAAACTTTTAATTTTAAGATTGGAATTAATTTTTTCCACGGTTTTGAGCGATTGGCACGACTTGAAATTACTCGGCGCGGATAACGATTTTAACAATAATGCCGCGAGTAATAAATTACTACTGACAATTTCCAATGATTTCAACAATTTAGTTCTCCAGAAAAATAGTAAACAATAATACAACTTAACAATTCTGGTGTACATGATGAGTGAGGTTAAGTCAGCTAATTTTATTCCACCATGAGCTTTTGCAGTTTACAGGAATTTACAACAGACAGATACAATGAAATATCTACGCCCAAAGCCGGCCTCTTCGCACCTGAGAGGGAAAAACAAGAATATTGAAATGCGTGGAATTATTTAAGTTGGGTACATCTGAGTCGGAGAGTGATGGACAACATGTAGATCAGATGGAAAGACTAAAGCGAAGTGAACAGGACAATTGCCTGTAAGTGAGGCAAGATTGTAGAGAGTGTACTATCATGGGAGAAAAGCTTGCACATCCAACGGACCAGTAGAAATGAGTTTGTTACTGCATTGTCCTAGACATACTCAGTTTCCTGTCTTTCTTTAAGGCTTGTCCAAACCAAGTTAGTTAGCAGAACCTATCTCGGGGATTATTTTTCTGGTTGTTAAGTATTTTAAATATTTGTCAAGCAAGCAATTTGTTAGTAGCCCGAAAACAGTACTACAACTTCAACCTAGTAGGCTCAGGAGTTAGTAGCAACTCCCTTTTCTGAATACCCCGCAAGCCCAAGAGACAACTCAAAGTCGAAGCGACTTTTCTCCCACCTCTCAGGTACAGGTTTAGCCGCAGTAGGGCCACATAACTCCCCCAAACAGTAGCCTACAACGCGAACCACGAACTGAATGCTATTTGGTCTATCTGTTGCCTCGAAACATGTACGGACAAACAATATAAAATAATAAAATATACAGTAACGCAATGTTTTCTTTGGAAGCCATTTTGAAACCGAGCGCGATGAGATGACATCTGGCGGGCGCAACACGTAACGAGGCGCAACGAAACTACCAACATGCACAAGCAAAAAAAAATAGTAAATATCTAAATTTGGCTTCCTGGTGTCGAAAATAGCTAGATGTCAGTTAGAAGCGAACGACGAGATCGGAAATCGCAAAGGAGCGCAAAACAACATAAAGATAAGGCACTTTTCAGAACCCCGACATTCGGCGTGGCGCTTTGCCGTTTTGTGTCCTTTAGTCTTCAGTTCTTACTCAGTGTTGGTTAATTCAAGTCAACAGAGACAAAATAGCTTTTCAATGACCCCAACCTGCTGTCAGCCTTATAACGAAAGACATGTATTTAGTTATTCAGTGATTTATCCAGGTTTGAATAGCAGTAGTGGACATTATTTAAACAAGACCGAACAACAAAGGGATGACTAATAGTTTTTTCCCCCTGGCGGCCATCCTACTAGAGACGCTGACAAAACGGTGGCCGGACAACGGTAAAAACCGAAAAGTTGTTATCTAAAGAAATAAATAGGATAAAAAAAGGTTACCTGTAAATACGTCGGGCGGCCCCACACACACTATTGTTAATTTAATTTCAACCGATCTTTCTGGTAACGTAAAATTCCGACAATGTAATTTAAACATAGAGCACACTCAACTTTAAAAACAGGAGAACTCATAGTGGAATAAAATTGGATAAAAACAAAGAATTAAGCGTTAGTTACGACATGATGCTTCTAACGTTGAAGTTTGAATGAATGTAATTGGCGAAAATCAGCAAAGTGGCTGACCTCTGGTGTTAGATTTTATAAGCTTCGAATGAAGGAAAACATTGTGAAATATTGTAGTAAAACCATTTCGTTTAAATTTTGTTGTTGAGGTTATACATAGTTTTCTCTCACAGTTCGCAGTAATAAGTGAATAAACATTAGAAACAATTAATGAAAAATGGCACATAACATTTGTTTTCCTTTATTTGACCTGTCAACTACTGTCAACTGTCTTTTTGAAGCGCCCTCTGACGATCGTGATTTTTGCCAATAATGGCCACCATCTAGAAGGGATGCCAACCGTCCTTTTAACCACGCCAACTTCAGCTCGCTACCAACCCCTGCTGGATGTTGCCAACTTCAGAGCAACTTGCCGGATAGGCAACTCTAAATTCTCCTATGCATTGTATGGTGTATTCTAATCATTCTAATAAGGAAGTGAAAATGAAAACCTAGTAGAGCACCAATTCAGGAACACATCTTATTCTATTAAAATTTAAATATATCTAAGTCGAACTCCACAAACTTTAATAACTGTAAAATTTCTAACGGAACATGTTTCGGCAGAACACTTCTGCCATCATCAGCCCTTAAAGAATATAAAAAATTATGTATAATTCCGTTAGTAATTTTACAGTTATTAAAGTTTGTGGAGTTCGACTTAGATATATTTAAATTTTAATTTAAATTTACTCCACTTGGATTTAAGAACATTCTTCTTGTTTACATCTTATTCTGCTTCAGTTAACGGCCGGTGCACACGAGCGTACTTTGACGCAACGGGGTTTTCAGTTTTAATTCTGACGAATTTATCTGATTTTGCATCTAAAGGCCTTATATATGTTCATACTCAAAGCTATAACCATAAGACATTGTTTAAGTATCAATTTCATATCAGTCTGCTCTGACCAGCTAGCAAGTGTAGATGCTATTTTGGTTGAATAAACTGCTTACACACGTTATTGAAACGATCAGAACTACAACGTAACATTGGTCCTTCAAGCCGGATTCAAAACTTATTAAACAACAGATGCGATTGTAGTTTTATGTTACGTAAAATAATTTTTTTAGTCTCTAGACTTAATGCGCGATAAAGTAATACATTTTATTGTCAGGCTAGCAGAACCAATGTATTAGTTAGAGCACCTGTTAGTAATAATACACACATAAGTGTGAACTGTTTAATAAGATTTCTTTTAATTGTGATATTAATGTCGATTCTTTTTGTAATTTAGTGGAACATATAATTCGGGAGTTTGTGGATAGTTTATTTTGTTTTGTAGTTTTTCTCTTATTATTATTTTCTTTTTCTCTCTGTACTCTAATTAATTAATCAATTGTAATCATTATTTTTCTTTGTAATATTTTTGTTCATATTATTTCTGTAATTGGGTATGTAACAAACTGTTGGAATAATAGATATTTATATCATTAGTGGGATAGAAGCCTCATTAGATAGACCGAGTCATCTGTAACACACGAGTTAATGTAATATGCTCTAGCTCACGTATGATATACAAAACTTTATCTACAACTGCCCAAGTCTGAAAACAATCTAAATTTGTTTGAAAGTAATACAAATTTTATCAAAATAAAAAAACAAGGAAACTTTGACATTTTTATGACAACTACTCAAATTTGGCTGAAAATGTGCAAACAACGATTTACTAATTTTATTTTTTGCAACAAACTGCAAGTTAAAGTGTAATGAGCGATTCAGAAGAGGAAAATCTGCCCTCAGATATTGAAGAAGCTGCTGCAAAGGCTGTGTCTTCACTTTTACCAGATAAGTCGAAATCAAAGTACGAGAAATTTTATAATCGGTTCACTGATTGGTATACATCCAACAAAATAAACAATGAAGTAAAAGAGAAAGTATTACTGGCATTTCTTGAAGATTTATCGAAGACTTATAGGTGCTCTAGCCTTTGGCCATTTTATTCTATGCTGCGAGCTACAATCTCTTTGAAGCAGAATGTTACATATTCGTTTTAATTGTCATTTTAACAAAATTTGATTTGATTAAAGTGTGCCTTCAATTATTCCACTAGTTATTCAACCCAAATAGTGTCGAATAAGTGGTGTAATGACGCTAATACAAAGCAGTTGTAGATAAATTATATTACATTATATTAAAAAAACACCGGAAAGAAACCAAAATCTGCAAGAAAAGCCACAAGGCAGCCGTTCGCCCAAGTGATTTGGATGTTCTTCGGCCTTCTTGATGATCCTGAGGGCGATCTCTTCAGCAACGGAAGATTGGCCTCTCGGTGCAGTTGGTCGTTTCTGACGAACCATGAAGCGTCGAAAGCATGGCGGGGGAATTTGTTCTGGAGGACCTTCAACTTGTTACACATGTTTGTCTTTGAGGGGGCGTGTGCCCAAGCCACCAAAGCATATGTTAGAGTCCATCGTGCCAGACTGTGTGGAAAGCCTTTTTTGTGGGGGGCATAGCTGGCGCCGTGGCTAACCAGTCAAGTGGCCCCGCGGAACCTCCCCACCATGGCATTCTGTCCAGGCGGGGCCGTCTTTTCCTCCTGCCACCCCACCCCGGGAGCCCCATCGGTCCATCGTGGCTGCCGGTACCGCAATGCTCCGATTATCAAGCGCCCCCGCACCTTCAGCGTCCAGGCGCGCTCGATCTCTCTTATGACTTGCCTTTCGGCTTCTTCCACCCTGCTCGTGCGTTACCTTGGATCCATCGTGGCTGCCAGTGCCTCTTCCGCTCTCTCCTCCGTCGCGCGGTCTCCCTTCTCCCAGGAGAGCGCGCTCCGTCTTTCGCCTTCACGTCGATCGGCAGACCATGAAATCACGGTTCATCCCGATCCGCGTCATTCCCCCGCAAGCACCTGGGTGAGTCGTGCACTTCGTCACTGTTTTCAGGGACGAACCTCTTTCTCTGTCTGAGAAAATTTGTTCCCCATTTCCTGCTGGCCTTTTTTCTTTTCCGCAGAAATTCATTTCGTCTTTTCCGTCTACGACTGTCTTCTTTCCTGGGTGGGGAACTCTGTCATGTCAGAGGGGCCCCTACCCGTCCCTTCTCGTGAATCGCATCTATTTTCCTTGACCCCCCTTGCCTGCCGCGGATCCATTTGAGTCCAATTCCTTTGAGGCCTCCCGGGGACAAGAAACTCATTGTCTGCGCCCCGGGCATCTTCAAGTCTAGGACTTCAACAATCTATTCGTATTCCACATCCGGAACTTGACTGGGGGTGTCCTTGAAGTTTGCATCAGGACACCGTCATCCTTCTACCCGGGTCCAATCACCTGGAAAAGGAGGCAGGGATTGTCTTCCTTCACCTCGGTTTAAGCCGTCCTTCGCAGAAGCCTACCATAGCACAGCAACAATTGCCTGTGGAGTAGCAGGCCCTTAGCCCACCAACGACAAGGTCTCACTGCTCCTTGTGGGGGGGGGGGTGTCGAAAGCCTTGGCTACGTCAAGAAAAACAGCACCGGTCACTTGCTTTCGCCCCATCTATTCTACGACTCGGAGGAGTTGGTCGGTGGTGGAATGCTTCGGACGGAATCCAAATTGATGAAGTGGCCGAGTGTCTTCTGTATGACTCTTTCCGCAAATTTTCCCGCTGCTGAGAGCAGGCTCTGCTTCAGAGACTTCATCGATGATTTCCCGGACTGTGATTGGCCGAGCGTCCACGTAAAGCCTAGCGAAGTAGGGATACAGTTCACTCCCTCCGGCTCCGTAGGCCCAAATCCTTTTTCCGCGGCTACTCTTTGCCATTTATTAATTACTTTTCACCTAATTCTTACAGACTAACTCTTAATTACTACAAAACACAAAAAGTAAAACATGTATACAATAATAATTATCTACTCCTACACTATCCTAACCTATGTGAACAACGTTAGGTAGTTGACTAATAAAAATAACATGAACTAACTCTAACAAGACAGACAAAAGAAAAACGATCAACATAATAAACAGTTCAAAGACAACATTAGGTAATTGAATTACCTCTAGCAACTATACAGACAAAAATATTAGAAAAAAATCCTTCAGGGCGATCTTGCCACTCTCGCTGATCGAGCTCCTCGAATCGACTGACCTGGGGGAGCCGGCCTCAGGCGATCCGTGTCCCCCCTACGTCCACGAGGTAGTTATGAGGCTGCCCCAGGTGACGTATGATCAGGATGAGTCCAGTCCATTTTTTGTCGAAAAGCCGTCCCCTCCGGAACCGATTTCGGAGCAGCACCCGTTCTTCAGGTCCATATTCAGTGGGGTGTAAGTCCGGGCGATTGACGTGGCGTTCGACTCGGTTGTTCTTCTTGAGCTCCTGGTTTCGCCCCGTTGTGGTGTCCGAAATCGCGTCCACCTTGTAAATAGGGCCGCCACCACGAAAATAAACCGATTCGCCGCGCGCGTCGTAGGGTACGGGCCCATCAGATTCACTGTTAGTGTCTGAAATGGTCTCGCGGGTTGTCGCGGTGACAGAGGCGCGTTTGGCGCGTTCTTCTGGTGGCCTCTTCTAGAGAGCCTTTGGACCTCTGGCGTTCTTTGCCGGGACAATGCTCTATGTTGAAATCGTATTCCTGGAGATCCAGCGTCCAGCGGGCCATCTTCGCCCTCGTGTCGCCAATCTTCTTTACAGGTACCAGGAACCTCTTGTCCTCCAAGTAGGACCGATATTTTCAAATCGTCCAGATCACTGCCAGGCACTCCTGTTCGTTACTATGGTACGAACTGCGCGTTCGGGTCCGGGCGATGCAGCACCCGTGGCTCCGCCATCTTTTTCCTAATTTCCTGGAAGGCCAGTTTCTCGTTCTGCCCCCACTGCCAGCGCTTTCCTTTTCTCAAAAGGACCGTCAACGGTGCTGCCAAGTCCGACATCCGCGGCACGTACTTCCAGAGCCATCCACAAATTCACAGGAACAACCGGAGGCCCGTCTTTGAGGTCGGCGGTTTCGCCTTGGCCAGCTGCTGGAAGCCGTCAGGTGCTGCGAGCGCTGTATATTTCTTGCTGTCCGGGTCCATCGGCACCTGCCAATAGCCCTTGTAAAAGTTGAGAGTGGAGAACACCCTCGCTTACCCCAGGTCCTTTAGTGTCTCGTGGATGAGCGGGAACGGCGCCTGAAGTCAATACAAAACGGCGGTTGTTTGTAGCGCTTTTTTTCCAGAACTATGGGGGAGGCGTATTCGGACGCTAACGGTTCAATTACCCCCTCTGCCAGCATTCTTTCGATCTCCCTATAGATGATGGACTTCTTGGCGTCAGAGCACCGGAACGGCCGCTGTCTGAATGGTACCTCCGTCGTCAGCCGCTGACAATGTGGTGGATGGCTTCGGCTGCGCGCTGAATTCCCTCCGAAAGCCGCATCGGGGCTTCCTTCTGGTGTCTTGTGTTCTGTTCGTCCACCTGGTAGTCCACAGCGGAGCGCAGCTTTGTCCCCAGGTGGATGCACTGTCGCGCGGCGTCGATGGCTGCCTGTTGGTTCTCCAGGAGGTTGAAACCCAGGATAGCCTCTTCTCTTAAGTTCCTCGTGACCGGGAATTCAATCTCCCTCTGCCACTCGCCGGCCTAGACGTTTACCCGCGATGATATTGTAGCGGTCTCCCGTGGCCGTTCACAGGAGAAGCGTGTTAAGCTGTCGTTGCATCGGGGCGTCGTCTAACCCCTCGCGAAAGGTGCAGAAAATTAGTGGTTTCGGTGTCGCGTTGTCGGGGTAAACGTAATATCTCCCCCAGTAGGGACGTATGGGGCAGCGCCCGGTCGTTGGCGACGGCGTCGACAACGTTTCCTTGGCGGTGTGGCACCCGCGCGATCGCGATTTTGGTTATGGTTGGTCCAACGATATATCGCAAAAATGTATCGAATGATTCGCTTGCATACCGATCATACGAAGTATTGTTAACTCAAGAGATATATCGTACGAAGGTGGAGTTTCGAGGTACATAAAAAAATTGCTCAAAGGTAGCCGCACCGGTTTCGTCGCGTGTCAGAATTGGGTCGACAGAGACGAACTACAGAATTTAAGGTTTCGGTAAAAGACATGCTCGATTCTACTAATAACACTTTCGATTTATGCAGTGCGATTGAACGTTGTTTTATTAAGTCTTAATTTGGGCGATACTTAACTTAAAGTGTAGGTGTAAAACTGCATATTTGATCAAAATTGTAATAACACAAAAAATCGAAGACGGGCCTGTACATCATCTTACACCTGCATACGTTCGACAAGTTTTTTATGTCCCTCGAAACTCCACCTCCGTACTATATATCTCTTGAGCCTACAATACCTTCGGATATTTTGGCGGGAAAACAACTTACAACCGCTAAAGATATTTTTCTTGAAAACTTTAACATGCGGTACCACATCGGCAAGCTATATCGCGACGCGCTGCTTTCAAGAACTAGGGGACTTGAACGCGAAGAACTATCCGGACGCAAGCGATATTATTCAATGCGATGCTATGTCGAGCATCTATTGAGCAGTCACAATGATTTGAAAAAACTTTTAGCAATAAAAAATAAAATATATAATTCCAATTTTAAGACAAGGTGGATTTGAATGCCGTAAATGGACATCTAATGAGTTGTCTTCTTTGATCCCAACACATGGCGCCAATAATTGTAATACGTTAGGACATTCTGCAGAAATTATGAAACTGTCCCTGAAGACATGTGTCACACATTGCTTAACGCGAACTTTCATCGCTTAGCAATAATATTCGCATTCCAAGAAACATTTTAATAGATAAACCCAGTCTCATTGAGTTACACGGTTTTAGTGACGCTTCTCAAACTGCAAACTGTGTATTTCCGATCACTAAATTCTAAAAGCGAAATTTGCGTTCGGTTATTATGCGCCAAATCCGGGGTAGCTCCCCTATCCGTACAATAACTTTACCAAGACTAGAATTATGCGCGGCGGCACTTTTGGCGCAAGTCCGTGGAAAGAACATTAAACCTCAATATCTAATAAGTCCAGCTCCGGCCAATTTCAAACCTTCGTGGCCAACAACGTGTACACAATTTAAGCGCTGTCTAATAAAAACAATTGGTACCATGTTAATAGCGAAGATAATCCCACCGATTTACTGTCGTGGCGTCGCGCCATCCAAAATCAAAGACATGTCAACTTGGTGGTGTGGCCCAACATGGCTAGCCAGACCCCAAAATACGTGGCCTATCGACGAAATCACCATTGGAAAGGAGTTGCCTGAAAGGCGCTTACTTAAATTTAAACCAAATTTTTACAAAATTCTCGTCTTTTGCCAAAATCCAGCGCGTCGTGGATTGAATTCTTTCCAACAAACATTGTTTCCAACAAACATTTAAACGCAAGGGAACTCAAAGAAGCTACAGTAAAAACTGCGCATCTTGTTCAGAAAAACGAATTCGCCAGTGAAATTACGTCATTAAGCACCAATAAGCAATTGCACAAAGGTTCTTCTAACCTACTTTCTTTATATCCATATTTGGATTCTGTCGACAAGGTCATTAGAGTCGGAGGTCGATTAAAAACGCGGCGATATTATTTATTGCCAAAAAACGACCACAGCACAGTCTATCAGCTCTGCGCCAAAGGTTTTGAATCATTTCTGACAAAACCGCGGTTCGGCAGAAAATGCACAATTACTAGGTTAAATCCGAAACGCACCAACACATTTATGGGACACTTGTCTACATTAAAGGTAAAAATGCCCTTTCACGGTCAGCGGAGTCGACTTCGCCGGCCCTTGCTAATTAAGGAGTCTCACAATCGCGGTAAGCGAAATGTTAAGGCTTACGTCGCTGTCTTCGTCTGCTTCGCTACGAAAGCTGTGCACCCCGAGTTTGTAGGTGACTTGACGACAAAGTCATTTTTGAGTGCGTTAAATTGTTTCAAGACGGGAGCACGTGTCTCATATCTACTCAGGTAATGCCGAGTGGAACAAGTACCTATCCCAACTTCAAGAACGACCCAAAAAACAATCGACCAAGAGAATCGAAATCAACATTAAGGAGCTCGTCGAGGAAAACTGCATCGCCGAAATCCACCCAGGACGTGACGGTGTAGGGCGCGTCGCAACGCTAAAGACGCCAAATGATGAAATAAAACGTGCAGGGCGCAAATTGTGTTTGCTACCAAAACTATAAAAAAGTGATTCTGCTCCCTGATCCTGGGTGTTAATATTACACTGTAACGAAGTTACGAAATTTCAAGGTCCGAGCACACCCGCGACGACCGCGTCACTCTCAACGGTCGGGCCGCCGCACAGTGCTTTGAATATATGGAGATAGTGGACAAAAGTCATTACTAGTGTGTTACTTAAGTTAAAAAAAATAAACATTTTGTAATATAATCTACTTTTTACGTAGAATTTAATTAATAAATTTAAATCCAAAACTTTTGAAGTGAAACTTCTTATATTACGGTGTAAGATTTTTGTACGGGGTAAGCGCGCAACCCGACACAAATCCGACACAAAAATGCAATATTATATAAGTGGGGGGATATTTTACACCGGGAGGGAAGCGCAAGCAGCAGGTAGGGCCCAAGAGAGACCCTGCCCAAGAGGGGCCAAGGGGACTATTGACCAAGGGAGGGCCTTGTATCACGAAAACTATAAAACAAAATACAACGGTCTAATACAGTTAAAGACTTCATCTTCATCTTCAAGTAACTACCAAAATAATTTTATGGGACGATTTTTCGACGGCTATTTTCGCAAAGTATACTCGCATTTTTGTTCCTTATAAATTAATTGTGATCAGGTAGATTCAGACTGAAAATAACAGATGGACTAATTTAATGGGTGTTTGAGTGCATAGATGGTGTACCAATGGGTTTTCAATAAAAAGTTTGCGTTTCACTTCTGTCGCGCGTGGACTAGACGCACAATTCTTTTTTTTAACATTATAGGTGTTAATTTTTAAGTATTATCTATTACGAAAGCATTACAATAAAATGCTCTTTGATCAATTTTATTTTAATAATAATGATAATAAACAGCATTTCTCAAAAGAAACCAAATTATACTAATCCCAAAACTTTAGCACAATAATAATGTGATGTAACAAAAAATTTTAACAAAAGTCAGATCGTTCTTAAAAAAATAATTATGATTAAAGTCGCAAAAAGTAGCAGTTAATATTTGTATGGTTGTTTATAGTAAACCTTAGATTTTAATCAGAAAGTATAATCACAAGTCTCAATTTGTCTCGATAAAAGAAA
Organism: Diaperis boleti; assembly: GCA_963583935.1. Taxonomy (NCBI): domain Eukaryota; kingdom Metazoa; phylum Arthropoda; class Insecta; order Coleoptera; family Tenebrionidae; genus Diaperis; species Diaperis boleti. Next base: position 50,719,234 of record OY757249.1, on the reverse strand, counting down.
TTTCAATTTGAAGTTATAGAACATTAATTTCAAAATTTTGAACAAAATTTGTTATTTATTTATTAATTGTTTGATTCATAATCACAATACTTTACAGATATATATTACTCACCTACAGTGTGATTATTCATTATTGCAAAAATTTGAAAAATCTCCAACCTGGAGGATTTAAAAATATTTATTGTCTCTAAGAGTAAAACTGTGTTTTTATTTGGTTTAATTTTCACTGACAGTTACGTGATTTGAAGCCATTAGTTTTAGGTACAAATATATGTTTGTGATTATTCAAGTATTTTTTTAAATGTTGTAAGGTTTATAACTGCAAAAAAAATAGTTGTTTTTTTCTTTTTGTCTTCATAACAAAGCACTGTGCGCCGTGCTCCTGTTGGTTGGCCAAGGCCGAAGACCCCCACGCCCAAAATTAAAACCTTTAACCCGTCAAAAAGAATATTTCCCAGTGTCGTGGCGGAATAATTCTTTCACCGCCGTAATCAGAAAAATAGCGCGCTGCGAATGAAACTATCATGGAGTCGGTAGGACTTCGCAATTGAGCCGCCGAAAACCGCCGAAAATAAATGCTTCCGGCTGTCGTACCGGAATTGTTCGTACGTCATGTTGACCAGTAAATAAGCGCGCTCTGGACGCCGCCATTCCGGATTTGTTGCATTGCCCGGAGCCGTCGCCGCTCCGGTGGAGAGAAAACTGTAACTTAGCTGTTTCTCTTAGCAAGATTTATTTTGGTAAATTTATATCCATTTATATTTTTGTTTATTGAAGTCGGTGATTTCAAGGGAGGAGAATGAACCGTCTTTCCCGCTCCACCACCACTAGAGAACAAGACTTCGACTAAGACGGAGCTACGCACCTTATTGTAGTAGTATGTATATTTATTACCTTTACAGGTTTATAAAGTATCCGATACATTTCCCATAACACAAATAAAATAAAATATAATATAATACATAAAAAATAAATAAATCAATAATTTAACACAATAACTAGCAGCTTTTATCCCTTCCCACTTATTGTCCCTCTTCTCCACTCAACATCTCTCTGCACTAATTCATCTGTCATTACTCTGTCTCTCTCTCTCGCATTCTTTCTCTCCGCGCCTGCATACCCGTTTCTTTCGAAATATGCTTCCCTCTCTTTCCATATCCCCTTTCCTATTTCTTTCCTTTTTTCTTTCAAACACTCTTGCAAAATTCTGCACTCTCCTCTCTCTATCACTCTCTCCTCAAATCTTATTGCTCTTTTTCCTGCTTCTATTTTTATTCCATCTCTCTTTGTTTCCTCCATCACTATATACCCCGGTGTCTCTCTCTCTACCCCTAGCACCCATTTCATATATTTTCCTTGCACCCCTTCCAATCCTTCTTGCTCTCTCCATCCCCATATTTCCGCTCCATACATCATCACGCTTTTCACCAAACTATCAAACATCATTACTGTCCTTCTAAAATCATGTCCAAATTTTCTCTCTCCTATTCCCCATACAGCTCCTATTATCTTATTTGCTTTTTTCACTAACTGTCTCACATGTGCTGTTGCTGTGTTTCTTTCATTCATCACATAACCTAAATACTTAAATTCTTTCATTTCTTCAATTTTCTCTTTCTCCCATCTCCACTCATTTACTTTTCCCCTACCACCCCTTTTTCTGAACACCATCATCTTGGATTTCTCTACATTCACCTTCAACTTTTTCCTCCTCATATAATACTCCATGTTTCCTATCATTTCTTTCATACCTTTCTCCTCTTTCGCTAGCACCACCAAATCATCCGCATATGCTAAAGACCACACTATTTCTTTGCCCACCACAACCCCCCCTGCCTGCCTCTTCCTGAACATTTCCTCTATATCTCCAATAAAAGCTGCAAACAGGCTGGGGCTTAGTGGGCAACCTTGTCTTACTCCCTTATAAGTCTTGAAACATTCACTCACCCTCCATCCACTCTCACTCTACTTATTGTCTCTTCATATATCTCTTCTATTTTTGTTACCAGATGCTCATTTATCCCTCTCTTTCTCAAGCATTCCCACAGTAAATCTGTTTCCACATTATCAAAAGCCGCCTTCAGGTCCACAAAGAATGCATATATCTTGCCACCCTTCTTTTTTATCTCATTTCCTGCTATGTGATTCAAGATATATACATTATCCATGCTCCCTCTACCTTTCCTAAATCCCGCCTGTCCGTCTGGTAACACTCCCCTCTCATTCATTTCCTTCATCACCCTCTCTTCCGCAATCCTCGCGTATACCTTATTTGTTGTATTTAGGAGAGTGATCCCCCTATAATTACTAACTGTATACTTTTCTCCTTTCTTATATATGGGGCATATTATCCCCTCCTTCCACTCTTGGGGGAATCCCTCTCCCTTCCACACTCCATTCATTATCTCTAACAACCTGTCAAATTCCCTTTCCGTTCTATATATCTAAGCGTCATTCTGTATACCATCCCTCCCCGGTGTCTTTTTTCTATTTTCTTAGTTGTTGCTCTAGTTTTTCTCTTGTTATCTATTCTATTTCTTCCACTCTTTGTTGTCTCTTTTCCTTTTCTTGTCTGTTTTCATCACCCCCCAGCAGCTCACTGAAGTACTCTTTCCATTCCTCCATAGTAATTCCATCACTCACTCTCTCTCTCTTTTTCTTTCTTTCCTTATTTATGTATCTCCATACCTCTTCTTCCGTCTTTATACCCTTCATCTTTAGCTCTTCTTCCATCCGTTTCTTTTGCTTCTTCTCTTTGCATACTAAACCTCTTGTACTCTTCTTTTGGTTGCTTTTTCTTTTTTCCAATTTCTTAATTTCCTTCTTGCTTCCTGCTTCCTTTCCCTGCGTTCTTTATCCCACCACTCTATCTCCTTTTTTTCTGTTGCGTTTCTTATGTTATCGCTCAGTTCCTTCATCTTTTCGTTTATTTCTGTTTCTTCGTATTTTGCCTCCCTAAGTCTTGCTCTATAATTTTCTTTTCCTTCTTCCGTCCAAATATTCTTCACAATTTTTCTTCTAAACTCATTCACACTTCCTCTATCTTTTTCTCTTCCTTTTGTCTTCACTTGTCCGACTTCATTCTTTCTCCTACCTTGAAATTCTCTATTTCATCCCATGCTTCTTCATTTACCATAACATAGTCAATAACTGTCTCCCCTCTTGATCCAATATACGTGTACTCCCCTTTCTCATCTCCTGTGCAGTTCCCATTAAGTATGTCCCACCCTCTTTCTTCTACTAAGCTAATCAGTACTCTCCCTTCTGCGTTTTCTGTTCCATCTTTTGTTGATCTTGCTTCTATTGTTTCTTGTTCCTCTTCTATCCGTCTTCCTTTTCCCTCAATTCTTGCATTAAAATCCCCCCTAATCACCAAAGTTCCTTCTTCTTGCTCTTCTATTATTCTCTTCGTTTCTTTCATACTTCTGCTGTACACTGTTACAATTCTCCATTTTCTCTGTTTACTTTTCACCGTTCTTTCCATAATCCCTCTTTCTTCTTTTGCTTTAGTTCCATTTTCTCCTTCCAGTCCCTCTTTCACCCCCATTATTATCCCACCTTTAGCTCTCCCTTTTTTGCTTTCTCTCTCTGCATATTGACATTTCCACTTAAACTCTTTCCGCATTCTCTTTTCCAATTTTTCCCACTCCTTTTTCACCATTCCCACTACGTCAAATTCTCTCAAATACTCCCAAAATTCATTCTGTTTGTTTTTTATTCCTGATACGTTCCAGAATACTATTCTTATTTGCTCCTTTTCTCCTTTATTCCTCTCCGTATTCGTTTACCCTTTTCTGCCCTGTCGTCTTTTTCTTGTGCTCTTATTCAAAAATTTTCTGTATCTAACTCCCCCTTTTCTTCGTCCCACCTAAGCCCTTTTCCCTCTATCCATATCTTTTTATAACCCACTTTCACCCGCTGTCCTTTTTGTCGCTGTTCTTTGGCTATCGCTCTTAATTCCTTCTGTATATCTCTTTCCTTCTTTGTCATATCATCTTCTATGTATACTGTCTTTCCTTTTTTTTCTTAGTTTTCTTTTATTTTCCATAACTTTCCTCTTTTCCCCCCAGTTCCCAAGTTCCACCACAATCATTTTTCCTCCATTTATTTTATGCATCTCTCTCACAGTCACTCCTACCTCTAATTCCACCTTCATCCATTTTTCCAGTTTCTTCTCGCTCTCGCATTTTTCTTCGTTCAATCCCGTTACTACAATTTTTTTTTCTCACTCTTTTTTCCTGCTCTTCCATTTTCTCCTCCAATTTTTTCATTTTTTCTTTTAGTTCCATTTTTCTCTTTCCCATTTTTCTTCCTTTTCACGCATCATACTTTTCAACTGTTCCAGTTCCCGGCTCATCTTCTGATTCTCTTCTTTTATCTCCCCTACATCCTCCACAATTTTTTTCAGCATTTCTTTCATTTCCTCATCCATTGCCTTTTTAACTGGTGATCTTTGAAACTTCTTACTCTTCCTAAAGCCGTCTTCTGATTCTCGTCCTTCTTCTCTTTTTCTTTTGTAATCTTCTTCTCTCTCGCTCTCACTACCACTTTTTTCATTCTATTTCTTTTTCACCCGCTTATCTTTTCGAGCGCCGCAAAAAACGTCCGCTCGGCTCAACTGCTCGAATCGGAATCCAGCTACGCACCTTATTCATAATAATCTTTCTACATGCTGTAAATATTGTGTTAAGCGTTGAATAAAGGGGTCATCACCGACTAGTGGGTTTTTGAGTATTGACTGACGTTTTGAGTCATAAAATTTTATTATTAAAAAGAGCACTTGTACTATCTAAAAGAGTTTCAACGTTTTCGAAGTTCTGGACTGAAACTTAGTCTCCATTCGTCCATTGTGTGCCTCAAGATGAAGACACGTCGAAAGGTATCGCCAAAGTTTGGTAGAATCAACGAGCGTCCAAAGCAAAACCGACAAGTTAAAGGGTTATTACGTCTGGCAGGCACTTGGCAGGATTCAAGAAAAAACATCTTCTATCTAGCAGTTCTTATTCGAGAAGGTTACCTACTGTAACGGACGTGGACCTGAAATGACTCATAGCTGCAACGCCTTGAGATTATGACGTCATCAATTACTAGAACGTGCTGGATTTATACTACAACGTACTCGAGATAGTATGACATCATCTTTTGGCATATCCGGTACACATCGAGAGAATGATGATGTCATCAATGAGGCGCCTAGAAAGATTTAGCCGGTATATTTATTGGAGGACGTTCCAGCGGGAGTCTAGTCGCATCAACCAATCGTATCGCAGTTCGTCACAGTTGAAGATCAGTGGGTCGAGTCGGACAGTTGCCTTTATCTATCCGGAGTGCCGCGCGATGTGTAAATAAATAACACGAGACGTGCCGCTGAAGTAGTACATTGTAAATAGTGTAAATAATGTAATATAGAAGTGTAAATAAATACTACATAATGTTTAAATAAATAATGAAACCCATAAACGCAGCACTACCTTTATGTGTATTAAAAAAAAAACGCCTTTTCACGTCTGGATGGAGAAAAGGACCAAAGTGTAAATTCCGTCACGCTTGGAGTGCTGTGACGTTTAGGGATGAAACTTCTTTAAGGAGGGGGGAGTCTTACGTTCTGGAAGATTGTTCAGGAGCAATTGTGCGACCGAAGCATCGAGAAGCCGCTGCCCCACATATACGACGTTAGACCTGCGTCTGAGTCAGTCGAAACTACTGCTCCAAACAAGAAGAGAAGAAATTAACAATTTTGCTGTTTTGCATTTTGTGATTTTAAAATCTAGAAATTTCGACATTTTTATCTAAATTTTAATATCTGATACTCTTTTTGTCAGTTTATTTCCAGTCATTTCAGTCTCGTTTAATTTTTAATCTCTTTCCAGTTCTTTGTTCGTCTTTTTTCATTCTATTCTTTATACCTTTTTTCTGAATCTCTTTACCGTTTCCTTTTTGTTTTATTTTGTTTTTTTGAGTTTTTTTTTGTAATCTTGTATTCCCAAAATATTCTTCTATTTTCCTGTGCTCCAATTCATACTGCAATCCAACGGAGACCGTAATTAGGACACAAATCAAGTGAGATGGGAATACCGATCACTTTTTGGTTTCAAACCTTTCATTTGTCGCTAAGTAAATCCCCTTTCCTCAAAACAATATTTTTATTGTTTTTGTTGCAAAAACTATTTCAATCAATTCTTGTGCGTAATCTATTATCCAAACGTCAGCCCTTCAACCCGCCACTGGTCCGCGAACCCTATCGAACAAATCCCTCCATGCCGGTCCTGCGCAGCTCCGATCTGTTCGCGGAGCCTGCAAATGTACCAATTTTCCGGAGGTCTACCGCCGCCAAGATGGAAATCACAAACGTTTAATTTTTCCGCGGATCGCTTAGTAAACACCGGATTAACCTCTAGCCATAATGGTTTAATTGTGAAAAGTGAAAAATTAGTGAAACCGTGAACGAATTCTTGAAAATTTAACAATTTCCACGTTACTATTGATTTCATCTTTTCCACACAGATTTATCCATCTTGGCGGTGATCTACTTTTGAGCCCCACTCGGTCTTCCATCGTTAAGAAATCTGGTGATAATTTCATTGTGAATTACGTGTAGTCTTTAGAGGTCGATCATGAATCGTTTGACGAGCATAAAATTGCCGCCGATCTCTGCCGCCGTCAACGTGGCGGGACAGACCTTCCGGCAGATAATACCCGACAGATCCGGAGCGCGAGGCGACCAACCTGGAGAAAGGGTGCATTTCGCCCAAACCAACCAAAATCACACGAGTCACGGAGGCACCGCGGACGAACACCACGAGATGAGCAACATGAAGAGTACCAATCCATTTTTGAGTATGCACCCGACAAATTTGGAGGCGGAGGACAGTTTTAACGACGGAGGATATCAGAAAGAAAATCGCCAGAGTCGGATGTCGTCCGTCGATTTCTCGGAAGCGTCGGATTTCGTCGAAGGAAAATCGGATGTGAAAATTGATGAGTATCAGGCAGCTTGGAACGTCACCAATGCTATTCAGGTAAATGTTGCTATTTGGGTGGATGCGCCGGGTCAAGGTTAAAACATACAATTTAAATTATTCTTTACATTCGCTTAACACCAAAATTTTAGGGCATGTTCATTGTATCCCTACCCTTCGCCGTTCTCCGTGGTGGATATTGGGCCATAGCTGCGATGATCGGCATCGCCTACATTTGCTGCTACACCGGAAAGATCCTAGTCGAATGTCTTTACGAATTCGACGTGCAAACAGGCCGACAAGTCCGAGTGCGAGATTCCTACGTGTCCATCGCGAAAGAATGTTTCGGAAAAAAATACGGAGCTCGTGTGGTCAACATAGCGCAAATCATAGAACTTCTGATGACGTGCATTTTGTACGTCGTGGTATGCGGAGACCTGATGATCGGAACATTCCCCGATGGAGCTATCGACACGAGATCGTGGATGATGCTCGTGGGGATCCTTCTGATACCTTTAGGTAAGGAAACTTCATACATAATGTGGAACCTGAGCATGCAATTCAACGACGGCGGTGAAGCTAGCAGAATAAAAAATTAATCCCATGAGAATTTAAGGCTATTTACAGGCTTATAAAGTATCCGATTGATACATTTCCCAAAAGTCAATAAAATAAAATATAATAAATAAAACTAAATAATCAATAATTCAACACAATAACTAAGCAGCTTTATATCCCTCCCCACATATTGTCCTTCTTCGCCACTCCGTCCTCATTCAAAATTTCTTCTCTACTCTCATCTCTTTCGACTGCACCGCGACGTTTTTCGGAAAATAGCGCCGTTGTTGTAAGTGCTATCGAAAAAAAGTTCAAATAAAATATGTAGAGAAGAAAACTGCGCATAATTTTGTTCCACTTATTTTTTGTTTGGGACCAACAGTTTCCGTTCTACGAAGCTCCAAATTTGGGGGTTGATTTGCAAATTCTAACAAAATCATATTTTCAAGGCGGATTACAACGAAGATCGACTTCAAATAATTCTGAAATATATTTTTCTAAAAGAGCACTGTTTAACGTGTTTGTGGATGTCTCATTTGATGAATTACATATTACAGAAGATATGATTTTTTTAAGTGTACCTGTAACTACTCCAAAATAGGTTCAATAGTAGAAAAATTCTGACTTATTAAAAAGGTACTAGGTTAAATCATTTTCGAGATATGAAAATCTAGTCCAAGCAAATTAGACTTTTTAGAATAAATAATTTATAAAGTTTAGAAATTTTGGTTATGAACACCCAAATAAAAATCCGAAGAGTTCCCACTTCTCCGGAGGGAGCTTCATCCACTTTTGCCCAAAGAACGGCTCCCGAAAATGACGTTATGAAGCCTTTCTGCCTTTTTCTCGTAAACTGTAACTCCGATGAGAAAATGTTATTAAGTCCTTATGTTCTCCATTAAATTCTGCATAAAATTTGTCTCATGAAGTTTTTGCCTATCTTCCACCCACCGGTCATCAATGACGTTGGAAAATGAGTTTTGATTTCCTTCCTCATCCCCTTGCGATGCTCCAGCCGTTTTCCTCTATCAATTTTAACCATTCTTGCCCTTCTTTTTTTGGTACACTCTCTTCTTTTTCTTCCTGCCACCCCGGGCCTCCCCTTCTCCCACTCTTGCGTTGAACTCACCTCCCATTATCACATCTTTATTTTCTTTTCCTTCTACTTCTTCTCTATATTTTCTCTGGTAGTCTGCATCTTTGTGCTGTATATCGTTAGTATTTTTCTTTGTCTATCCCTATCTTTCTTTCTATCAAACTTTCCTCTTCTATCCCTCGTTTATCCTGCTCGTTCCCTCTTTGATCCTCTTCGTCTTCCAACCCCTTTCTAACTCCTGTTAGGATTCCCCCTCTTGGTCTTCCTTTCTTGTGTTCTTTTTTGTGAAACTGTTCTTCCAGACGTATTTTCCGTTTAACTTCTTTTCTCATTTTGTCAAATCTTTTTCTTGCAGCCATGTTTCTGTTAGACCTATTAGATCGAAGGTTTCGATATATTCCCAGAATTCTTCGTCCTTCTTTTTTACCCCTGCCACAGTCCAGAATACCATTCTTATCTCTTCTTTCTTTTTCCCGTTTGTTGTTTTTCTTTTCTCCTTTTTGTTTCCTTCTCTTTCTTTCTGCTTAGCCTATAATTTTCCAGCCTTCTTTGCACTTTATCCTCCAGTTTTTCTTTTCCTCTTTCATTTCTGTTCATTTCTTCCATCTCTTTCTTTTCCCACCTTATTCTTTTTCCATCTTGTCTGGTCTTGTTTTCTGTTTCCTCTGCTAAGTTTTTTTGTTTTCACTTTTTTCTCCTGTTTTATGCAACCCATTGTCTCTCTTTCTTTTCCCCTTCTCAGTGCTTTCCTTTCTCCGTTCTTTTCCCTTTCTTCTTTTCCTCTATCTTCTTTGTTTCCCCTACTGGCGCTGTTCCATTTCGTCGCCTTTTTCCATTATTTTTGTCGGTGTATTTGGGTCTCTCTTCTGTCTTAGCGAAACGTTTTCTTTTCCAGTCTCTTACGGTTGTCGTTCCACTCCCAATTTTTCTTTTCCTATTTTTGCCTTTCTGTAGCCTACTTTTAATTGTGCCTCTTCTCTTTTCTTTTCGATTGCTTCTATCCAAATACTTCGTCTTTGATTCTTTCTTTAATAAATGCTTTTGCCTCGCTCGTAATTTCCTCTCCTTCTGTCTTTTCACTTTGCCATCTCTTGATTATAATATTATTTCTCCTTCTCCTTTTCTTTTCTCTCTCTTGTGTCCCCTCCAAAACCTCTATTCTCCCTTCTAGCTGTTTCTTTTCTTGTTTCAATTCCTCCTCCTTCCCTTTCGACTCTTCTCTTAATCGTTTTATCTTTTCCTTAATTTCCTTGTTTTCCTCACTGAAGTACTCTCTCCATTCCTACATAGTAATTCCATCGCTCACTCTCTCTCTCCATATTTATGTATGTCCATATCTCTTCTTCTGTCTTTATACCCTTCATCTTTAGTTCGTCTTCAATCCGTTTCTTTTGCTTCTTCTCTTTGCATACTAATTAGTACCTCTCTTGTACTCTTTCTTAGTTGCTTTTTTTCCAAATTCTTAGTTTCCTTCTTGCTTCCTGCTTCGCTTCCCTGCATTCTATATCCCACCCCTCATTCTTCCACAACCCCATCTTCTTTGATTCTGCTGTACACTGTTACAATTCTCAATTTTCTCTGTTTACTTTTCACCGTTTCACCAGTCTCTTTTTCACCCTCATTATTATCCCACCTTTAGCTCTCCCTTTCTTGCTTTCCCTCTCTGCATTGACACTTCCACTTAAACTCTTTCGGGATTCTCTTTTCCAATTTTTCCCACCCCTTTTCTTCCACCCACGTTTCTACCATTCCCACCACGTCAAATTCTTTCAAATACTCCCAAAATTCATTCTCTTTGTTTTTTATTCCCGCTACGTTCCAGAATACTAATCATATTTGCTCCTTTTCTCCTTTATTCCTCTCCGTCTTCGTTTTCCATTTCTGCCCTGTCGTCTTTTTCTTGTGCTCTTATTCAAAAATTTTCTGTATCTAACTCTCCTTTTTCTTCGTCCCACCTAACCCATTTTCCCTCTATCCATATCTTTTTATAACCCACTTTCACTCGATGTCCTTTTTGTCACTCTTCTTTGGCTATCGCTCTTAATTCCTTCTTAAAATTTAAATATATCTATGTCGAACTCCACAAACTTTGTGGAGTTCGACATAGATATATTTAAATTTTAATTTAAATTTACTCCACTTGGATTTAAGAACATTCTTCTTGTTTAATTCCTTCTGTATATCTCTTTCCTTTTTTGTCAGGCCCTCTTCATGTATACTCTATCCTTTTTTTCTCTTAGTTTTCTTTTATTTTTCATAACTTTCCCCTTCTCCCCCCAGCTACCAAGTCCCGCCACAGTCAATTTTCCTCCATTTTTATTTTTTTCTTTTGGTTCCATTCCCATTTTTCTTCTTTTTCACGCATCATAATTTTCAATTGTTCCAATTGCCGGCACATCTTCCGATTCTTTTCCTTTATCTCCCCCACATCCTCCATAATTTTTGAGTGAGCGAGTGACCGAGTGACCGAGCGTGTGAGTGAGAGAGTGACCGAGTGAGTAAACGAGTCAGCCAGTGAGCGATTGAGCGAGTGAGTGAGCGAGTAACCTAGTAAGCAAGTGTGCGAATGAGTGAGTGAGTGAGCGAATAAGCGAGTGAGTGAGCAAGTGACCGAGTGAGTAAGCGACTCAGCGAGTGAGTGAGCGAGTGACCGAGTGAGTAACGAGTCAGCGAGTGAGCGATTGGGCGAGTGAGTGAGCGAGTAACCTAGTGAGCGAGTGAGAGAGTGACCGAGGGAGTAAACGAGTCAGCGAGTGAGCGATTGGGCGAGTGAGTGAGCGAGTAAGCGAGTGTGCGAGTGAGTAACCTAGTAAGCGAGTGAGCGAGTGTGTAAGTGAGTGAGTGAGTGAGTGTGTGAGCGATTGAGCGAGTGAGTGAGCGGGTAACCTAGTGAGCGAGTGAGCAACTGTGCGAATGAGTGAGTGAGTGAGTGAGCGAAAAAGCGAGAGAGTGAACGAGTGAACGAGTGAGCGAGTGAGAGAGTGACCGAGTGAGTAAACGAGTCAGCGGGGGAAGCGATTGGGCGAGTGAGTGAACGAGTAACCTGTGAGCGAGTGAGCAAATGTGCGAGTGAGTGAGTGAGTGAGTGAGTGAGCGAGTGAGCGAGTGACCGAGTGAGTGAACGACACAGCGAGTGAGAGAGTGACCGAGTGAGTAACCTGGTGAGCGAGTGTGCGAGTGAGTGAGTGAGTGAGTGAGTGAGTGAGTGAGTGAGTGAGTGAGTGAGTGAGTGAGTGAGTGAGTGAGTGAGTGAGTGCGTGAGTGCGTGAGTGAGCAAGTGAGTGAGTGAGTGAGTAAACGAGTCAGCGAGTGAGCGATTGAGCAAGTGAGTGTGAGTGAGCGAGTGAGCGAGTGTGCGAGTGAGTGAGCGAGTAACCGAGTGAGTGAGCAAATCAGCGATTGAGTGAGCGAGTGAGTGAGTAAGTAAAAGAGTCAGCGAGTGAGTGAGCGAGTGAGCAAGTGTGCAAATGAGTGAGCGAGTGACCGACTGAGTGAGCGAGTCAGCGAGTAAGTGAGCGAGTGAGCAAGTGAGTAAACGAGTCAGCGAGTGAGCGATTGAGTGAGCGATTGAGTGAGCGATTGAGCGAGTGAGTGAGCGAGTAATCTAGTTAGTGAGTGAGCAAGTCTGCGAATGAGTGAGCGAATAAGAATAAGAGAGTGAGTGAGTGAGTGAGCGAGTGAGTGAGCGAGTGAGCGAGTGAGCGAGTGAGCGAGTGACCGAGTGAGTGAGTGAGTGAGCGAATAAGCGAGTGAGTGAGCGAATAAGCGAGTGAGTAACCTAGTGAGCGAGTGTGCAAGTGAGTGAGTGAGTGACTGAGCGACTCAGCGAGTGAGAGAGTGACCGAGTGAGTAACCTAGTGAGCGAGTGTGCGAGTGAGTGAGTGAGTGAGTGAGTTAGTGAGTGAGTGAGTGAGTGCGTGAGTGAGCGAGCGAGTGAGTCAGCGAATAAGCGAGTGAGCGAGTGAGTGAGTGAGCGAGTGAGCGAGTGACCGAGTGAGTGAACGACACAGCGAGTGAGAGAGTGACCGAGTGAGTAACCTGGTGAGCGAGTGTGCGAGTGAGTGAGTGAGTGAGTGAGTGAGTGAGTGAGTGAGTGAGTGAGTGAGTGCGTGATTGAGCGAGTGAGTGAGTGAGTAAATGAGTCAGCGAGTGAGCGATTGAGCAAGTGAGTGTGAGTGAGCGAGTGAGTGAGCGAGTGTGCGAATGAGTGAGCAAGTGAGCGAGTGTGCGAGTGAGTGAGCGAGTGACCGAGTGAGTAAACGAGTCAGTGAGTGAGCGAGTAACCTAGTGAGCAAGTGAGCGAGTGAGCGAGTGAGTGAGCGAGTGAGTGAGTAAGTAAACGACTCAGCGAGTGAGCGATTAAGCGAGTGCGCACGAACCCCTGTGCGCACAAACCCTCAATTTCGATGTTTGCCGTGCGTCCCGTGACGGTTTAATCTTTTGCTTTTTCTAAAGGGGTTAATTAATCCTTTCTTCCGATTCTCGTCCTTCTTCTCTTTTTCTTTAATAGTCTGCGTCACTTTCGTTCTCACAAACTTTTTTTTTTATTTTACCTCGTTTTCACGCTTTTTTAGCCGCTTATCTTATCAAGCGGCACAGAACACGTCCGTTCGAATCGAACTCGGCTAAATTTAATATTTGAGAGCCAGAAAATTAAGTCTTTGGCATTAAGTTAGTTTTTAAATATCTTAAATTGCCATGGGGTTAATTTTTGTTTTTTTTATATCTTAAGGTCATAGTCAAGCCAACAAAGCCATAATTTCCATAAAAACCATAAAAGCAAAAAAAAATGGCATTAAATTACCCCTCAGAAAGCCTTAAAAACTTTTTCAAAACGTCAAATTTAATAATCTTTCAAAACAACGTCATAATTTAAACATTCTTTAAAGTAAGAACCCCACTGTAATTCATCAATTGTATCATTGATCTCTTGTAAAATTAGACTGAAGATGGGAGTAGTTTTCTCCCAAAACGTGTGCCTATTGTAATTGAATTTTATTAAAGTTTGTGGAGATTGACTAGAATAATTTTAAATTTTGATCCATCGACATTCTTCCCGTTATTTCCATGAAAACCATAAGAGCAAGAATATTAAGGACTTTAGAAAGTTTTAGCCTTTAAATAGCCTTAAATTCTCATGGGGTTAATACTTGGTTCTTCGACTTTGGTCCTGCTAACTTTACCGACATAATTCATACTCTATTAATGTAAAACATAAATTCCGCAGCATTTCTCAAGTCCCTGAAAAGCGTGAGCCTCCTCTCGTTCTGGTGCACGATGGCCCACATCTTCATCAACGCGATCATCTTGGGCTACTGCCTCCTGTACATCGGCGACTGGGGTTGGGGCAAAGTCAAGTGGAGTCTGGACCTGGAGAACTTCCCCATAAGCTTAGGCGTGATCGTTTTTTCCTACACTTCCCAAATTTTCCTCCCAACGCTCGAAGGGAACATGGAGGATCCCTCCAAGTTCCAGTGGATGTTGGACTGGTCCCACGTATGGGCGGCCATCTTCAAAGCCGTATTCGGCTATATCTGCTTTCTTACCTTTCAAAACGATACGCAGCAGGTGATCACCAACAACTTACCGTCTGCCGGATTCAAAGGCCTAGTGAATTTATCGCTGGTGATCAAAGCTTTTCTCAGTTATCCTCTTCCGTATTACGCGGCGTGTGAGCTTCTGGAGAGAGCTTTCTTCAGAGGTAAGCCTAAAACCCCGTTTCCGACCATTTGGGCTCTAGATGGTGAGCTAAAAGTGTGGGGATTGGCTTGCAGAGTAGGCGTGGTAGTTTTCACGATTTTAATGGCATGTTTCATCCCTCATTTCACCATACTGATGGGCTTCATCGGTAGCTTCACCGGGACGATGCTGAGTTTCATCTGGCCTTGCTATTTTCACCTGAAATTAAAACGGGAGGGGATGGACACCAGGGCCATCGCGTTTGATTATTTCATCATTTCTTTAGGTGTTCTCTTCGGTGTTATAGGAATCATAGATTCCGGCCGCGCCATGATCAATGCATTTTCCATCGGTCTTTCATTTTAAAGTCACAAGCGGTTCGGTAAGTATGGAACTCACCGCTAAATTGTCAATTCGTAAGCTTTTAGTCTACAAGCGCAATAACAAAGAAAGTTCAATTATTTATTACTCACAAATTCCATACTTGCTGAAACATAGAAATGAGTGTTTTGTGGGGTTTCAACGAGTCTTCCATTATAACAGAAAAGTTTGCCTTCAACGCCCTCACAAAAAAGAGGATTTTGAAATTTGTCTTCCAATTAGAATATTGTCAAAATACTAGTATTTAAAAATACGTATAATTAAGAGTTCTGACGGGTCACCTCTATATTTAATAATTTGTTTCTATAGAAAACGATCATAAATGTAAATGTACCCTTTATTGTAAAATGTGTTAAAATACCTGCTGCATTAAACAATCATGCAAGGTTTCAAAAATATGTCTAGTCCTCGGAATCGTTTTACCATTAGATGTAGATCTAAAAAAGAGTTATATTCTATTGTATTTAATTGAAGAATTTAACAGAAGGTATTTTAAGATTTTGTAATTTGTTACCCATAGTTTTTTTCACCCAGAATAACATAAACTGCTATTAACACCTTTACAGTAACCTACAAACCAAAAGAACAGCCCACACGAATCTTAGTCGAGTTCCTTAGAAACATCAAAAATATTTTGAAATATCACAGGGTAAAAACGATTCATTTGCATCAATTTTGCTGCCACCCTTCGGCGAGTACGATGTCTCTGTGTGATAAAAATTACAATAATTACATGACACGTTAGATAATTTATTCATCACGGACTCTAAGGAAGCAATAAAGTATTTTTATGACAATAAACTTGACTCAATTTCCACGAGAAAAGAAAATTATTTTCTACCAATTTACTCAACGAAACTGAAGCAGCGTTTCGAGGGGTTTGTTATCTAGACACATAGTTACCCCTAAATGCTTCTTACGGAACATTGACGATGTCTTCCATTTAGCCTCTAGAAATCTATGTCTTCCAGAATTATTTGTAACTACTTGCTGTTTGTATGTGTATGTGAAGAAGTTCGAATTGGAAACGTCGCCTCACGCCAGGTGCAACTTTATATAATTGTTAGCATATTGTTAAAATTGTTACAAAACTACGTGTGCTAGACTAGAAAATCATGATTTGTGTTGTCAGAATTGTCTTGAAGCTGAGCTGTACAGGGACTCATTTGAACTAACATTCCAGACCATTTTTATGTAGGCTTTTAAATCCACGATTTTTAATTGGTGTTTAGTTGAATTTTTATACATATCACTACATATAATTGTATGTAACATCATAGAAATGAACTGTACAATAAAGTAGTTGTAACAAATAGTTGTTGGCGAATTGTATAAAGTGTGTAAAATTAATAAATCGTGGCTAATCGCTCGTGTTTTGACTCATTCCGCAACAAAAAAACAATTAATACGAAAAATATTTTAGTATTAACTTATTAGTATTTGCTGTGGCCATATTGAATTTAGTGTGATGTCACTAACTTTGCCGTTTTCTACTCTTCAATCCCTTTCATTTGATACCCATGTAAGGGGGTTGAAAAGAAAATATAATCCGCCATCTTGGAACGGCGGCCATTTTGAATTTAGTGTGATATCACAAACTTTATCGTTTTCTACTCTTCAAGTCCTTTCATTTGATACCCATATTAATGGGATTGACTAAAAATACTCCACCCGTCATCTTGTGGCGACGGCCATTTTGAAAGTATTACTTATATTGTATTGTCACCAGAACTAAGGGCGTATACAAAATTTCAGCTCAATCGGATGTCAAGAAGTGATTCTAATTTAGCTTGCAAGATCTGACCCAAACATACATAGCAGGTTTTTCCAAGTTTTCGGGTTCTAGGCTAATTCAGGTTTATCCCAGGGTTTCGTTAATCGATCCAGGTTCTTTCCATGTTTTCCTGTCTTAAGTTGAATCAGGTTTATCCCAAGTTATCGTGTTAAAAGTTGATTCAAGTTAATCCTAGGTAAAGTTTATTAATTCAGGTTTAACCCATATTTTCGGGCTCAAGTTTGATTCAGGTTTGTCCCACGTTTTCGGGTTACGGATTAATTCAGGTTGATTCCAATTTTTCGGGTTCTGGGTAGATTCATGTTTATCCCAGGTTTTCGTTCATTGCTTCAAAGTTTACCCCAGTTTCTCCTTGCTTGCTCCCAGGCTTTCAGGTTGATTTAGGTTTATGCCGCGTGGTCGGGTTATAGTTTGATTCAAGTTAATCCTAGGTAAAGTTCATTGATTCAGGTTCATCCCAAGTTATCGTGTTCAAGGATGATTCAGGTTTATCTCAAGTGTTCAAGTTTTAGGTTGATTCATGTGTATGCCAGGTTTTCGTTCATTGCTTGAGGTTTATCCCATCCTTAAGACTTGGGAAATTGACTGAAAAATTTTGATTAATGAAATTAGAAATTTTAAATTTTTGAAATCATGATATTGGTTTTCTAAATAGGGAAATTCTGAAGTTATATATAATTTATAGAATGCAAATTTTGAATAGTGGAAATCCCGATTTAAATAGCAGAAATTTTAGTGTTGTAAAATTTGATTCAGGTTTATCCCCAGTTTACGGGTTCTAGTGTGATTCAGGCTTATTCCATGTTCTCGGGTTATGGGTTGACTCAGGTTTATCACAATTTCTCTGGTTCTAGATTTATCCCAAGTTATCGGGTTCTAGGTTGGTTCATGTTTATCACAGGTTTTCGTTCGTTTACCTAACTTTTTCCTTCTGGTTTATCCCAAGTTATCGTATTCAAGATTAATTCAGGTTTATTCCAAACTTTTGGCTTTCAGGTTGATTCAGGTTTATCCCACGTTGTCGGGTTATAGTCTGATTCAAGTTAGTCATAGGTACAGTTCATTGATTCTGGTTTATCCCATGTTTTTCTGTTCTAGAGGTTGTTTCAGTTTTATTCCAAGTTTTCGGGTTATATTTTGATCCACGTTTATCCGATATTTTCGGGTTCTAGGTTGATTCATGTTTATCCCAGTTTTCTTTTCATTGCTTCGAGTTTACCCCAGATTTTCCGTCAGGGTTATCCCAGGTTATCGTGTTCAAGATTAATTCAGGTTTATCCCCAGTTTTAGGCTTCCTGGTTGAATCCTAATTATAGTTCATTTATTCACATTTATCCAACATGTTTTCCTGTTCTGGGTTGATTCATTTTTCTCCCAAGTTGTCGTGTTCACGATTGAGTCAGGTTTGTTCCAGGTTTTTTGTAATCGTTTAATATTTATCCCAGGTTTTCGTTCATTGATTCAGTTTTATCCCAAGTTTTCTTCCATTGATTGAGGTGTATTCCAAGTTATCGTGGTCAATGTTTATTCAAGTTTATCCTAAGTTATCGTGTTAAAAGTTGATTCAAGTTAATCCTCGGTAAAGTTTATTGATTAAGATTTATCACATATTTTCGGGCTCAAGTTTGATTCAGGTTTGTCCCACGTTTTCGGGTTACGGATTAATTCAGGTTGTTTCGTTCATTGATTCTGGTTTATCTCATGTTTATCTCCTTTCAAAAGGGTTAATATTCCCATAGAATACTAGATAAATAAATAATGAGTAAATAAAACTATAAAACATAAACAATAACAATAGCTAAATTAATTGTATTTTCCTTCCATCTCTTCCCTCTGTCTATTACTCCTTTCATCCAGCCTAGTCCTTTTCCTTCTTCTCCTATCAGTACTTTCCAATCTTCTCTCCTGCTCACATTCTTTCATCATGTGCTCTATTGTTTCTGCTTCTTCCCTGCACAGTCTGCACACTCTCTTGTGTCTCTCTTTCCAGTATTTGTTTTCTCTTTCCTCGTCTCTTTTCTTTTCTCCACACATCCTGCATACTCTATTATTATCCTCACTCCAATATTTATTCCCTGTCTCCACATTTCCACATCTAAATCTTGCTATTATCACTCTCTCTTTTCTACTCTCTCTTCCTAGGTACTTTGGCATTTCTTCCGTTATTAATTTTTCATACTTCCCATTGTACCTAGACTCCCTAATTCTCGTTCTTCTTTCCTGCACTTGCACACACTCTGCCTCTCTCTCGCATTCTTTCTATCTCCGCGCCTGCATACCCGTTTCTTTCGAAATATGCCTCCCTCTCTTTTCTTTCAAACACTCTTGCAAAATTCTGCACTCTCCTCTCTCTATCACTCTCTCCTCAAATGTTATTGCTCTTTTTCCTGCTTCTATTCTTATTCCATCTCTCTTTGTTTCCTCCATCACTATATACCCCGGTCTCCCTCTCTCTACCCCTAGCATCCATTTCATAAATTTTCCTTGCACCCCTTCCAATCCTTCTTGCTCTCTCCATCCCCATATTTCCGCTCCATACACCATCACGCTTTTCACCAAACTATCAAACATCATTACTCTCCTTCTAAAATCATGTCCAAATTTTCTCTCTCCTATTCCCCATACAGCTCCTATTATCTTATTTGCTTTTTTCACTAACTCTCTCACATGTGCTGTTGCTGTGTTTCTTTCATTCATCACATAACCTAAATACTTGAATTCTTTCACTACTTCAAATTTCTCTTTCTCCCATCTCCACTCATTTATTTTCTCCTACCACCCCCTTTTCTGAACACCATCATCTTGGATTTCTCTACATTCACCGCCAACTTTTTCCTCCTCATATATTTCTCCATGTTTCCTATCATTTCTTTCATACCTTTCTGCTCTCTCGCTAGCACCACCAAATCATCCGCATATGCTAAAGACCACACTTTTTCTTTGCCCACCAGATCCCCCCCTGCCAGCCCCTGATCATCTCCTCTATATCTCCAATAAAAGCTGCAAACAGGCTGGGGCTTAGTGGCCAACCTTGTTTTACTCCCTTATAAGCTTTGAAGCATTCACTCACCCTTCCATCCACTCTGACTCTACTTATCGTCTCTTCATATATCTCTTCTATTTTTGTTACCAGATGCTCATTTATCCCTCTCTTTCTCAAGCATTCCCACTGTAAATCTCTTTCCACATTATCAAAAGCCGCCTTTAGGTCCACAAAGAATGCATATATCTTGCCACTCCTCTTTTTTATCTCATTTCCTGCTATGTGATTCAAGATATGTACATTATCCATGGTCCCTCAACATTTCCTAAATCCCACCCCCCTCTCATTCATTTCCTTCATCAGCCTCTCTTCCACAATCATCGCGTATACCTTATATGCTGTATTTAGGAGAGTGATCCCCCTATAATTACTGACTGTATCCTTTTCTCCTTTCTTATATATGGGGCATATTATCCCCTCCTTCCACTCTTGGGGGAATCCCTCTCCCTTCCACACCCTTTCCGTCCCATATATCCACGCTTCATTCTGTATACCATCCCTCCCCGGTCTTTTTTCTTTTCAGTTTTCTTAGTTGTTGCTCCAGTTCTTCTCTTGTTATCTCTTCTATTTCTTCCAATGTTTGTTGTCTCTTTTCCTTTTCTTGTCTATTTTCATCACCCCCCAGCAGCTCAGTGAAGTACTCTCTCCATTCCTCCATAGTAATTCCATCACTCACTTTCTCTCTCTTTTTCTTTCTTTCCTTATTTATGTATCTCCATACCTCTTCTTCCGTCTTTATACCCTGCATCTTTAGCTCTTCTTCCATCCGTTTCTTTTGCTTCTTCTCTTTGCATATTAAATTATACCTCTTGCGTGCTCTCTTGTACATTTGTACATTGTACTCTCCTTTCTCATCTCCTGTGCAGTTCCCATTAAGTATGTCCCACCCTCTTTCTTCTACTAAGCTAATCAGTACTCTCCCTTCTGCGTTTTCTGTTCCATCTTTTGTTGATCTTCCTTCTATTGTTTCTTGTTCCTCTTCTATCCGTCTTCCTTTTCCCCCAATTCTTGAATTAAAATCCCCTCCAATCAACAAAGTTCCTTCTTGTTGCTCTTTTACTCGCACTTCTATTATTCTCTTCGTTTCCCTCATACTTCTGCTGTACACTGTTACAACTCTCCATTTTCTCTGTTTACTTTTCACCGTTCTTTCCACAATCCCTCTTTCTTCTTTTGCTTCAGTTCCATTTTCTTCTTCCAGTCCATCTTTCACCCCCATTATTATCCCACCTTTAGCTTTCGCTCTCTGCATATTGACATTTCCACTTAAACTCTTTCGGCATTCTCTTTTCCAATTTTTCCCACCCCTTTTCTTCCACCCACGTTTCTACCATTCCCACTACGTCAAATTCTCTCAAATACTCCCAAAATTCATTCTCTTTGTTTTTTATACCCGATACGTTCCAGAATACTATTCTTATTTGCTCCTTTTCTCCTTTATTCCTCTCCGTATTCGTTTTCCCTTTTCTGCCCTGTCGTCTTTTTCTTGTGCTCTTATTCAAAAATTTTCTGTATCTAACTCCCCCTTTTCTTCGTCCCACCTAAGCCTTTTTCCCTCTATCCATATCTTTTTATAACCCACTTTCACCCGCTGTCTTTTTTGTCGCTCTGCTTTGGCTATCGCTTTTAATTCCTTCTGTATATCTCTTTCCTTCTTTGTCAGATCATCTTCGATACATACCCTCTTTCCTTTTTTTTTTTCTCCTATAGTTTTCTTTTATTTTCCATAACTTTCCTCTTTTCCCCCCAGCTCCCAAGTTCCGCCACAATCATTTTTCCTCCATTTATTTTATACATCTCTCTCACAGTCACTTCTACCTCTAATTCCACCTTCATTCATTTTTCCAGTTTCTTCTCGCTCTCGCATTCCTCTTCGTCCAATCCCGTTACTACAATATTCTTTTTTCTCACTTTTTTTCCTGCTCTTCCATTTTCTCCTCCAATTTTTTCATTTTTTCTTTTAGTTCCATCTTTTCTCTTTCCCATTTTTCTTCCTTTTCACGCATCATAATTTTCAACTGTTCCAGTTCCCGGCTCATCTTCCGATTCTCTTCCTTTATCGCCCCTACATCCTCCATAATTTTTTTCAGCATCTCTTTCATTTCCTCATTTATTGCCTTTTTAACCGGTGATCTTTCCAACTTCTTACTTTTCCTAAAGGGGTTAAGCCTCTCTTCCGATTCTCGTCCTTCTTCTCTTTTTCTTTTGTAATCTTCTTCGCTCTCGCTCTCACTACCACTTTGTTCATTCTATTTCTTTTTCACTTTTCCACGCTTTTTTATCGGCTTATCTTATCGAGCGCCGCAAAACA
Organism: Diaperis boleti; assembly: GCA_963583935.1. NCBI lineage: Eukaryota > Metazoa > Arthropoda > Insecta > Coleoptera > Tenebrionidae > Diaperis > Diaperis boleti. The sequence goes on along the minus strand of OY757249.1, from coordinate 50,697,412 downwards.
CATCCGCTCGGCTCAACTGCTCGAATCGGCAAAAAAAAACTCCTGTTTCTATGTAAATTTCCTCTATTCTGCTCACCAGCTGCTCGTTGATTCCTTTCTCCCTTAGGTACTCCCATAATCTCTCTCTATTTACACTATCAAAAGCCGCCTTCCGTCTAGTAATTCTTTAAAGTATTCTTTCCATTCTTCTATCCTTTTCTTCTCGTCTGTCCTCTTTTTCACTTTTCTATCTCTGTTTATGTATTTCCAAACTTCTTCTTCTGTGTAGATTGATATAATTTCCTCTTCTTCTCTTTTCTTGTCTTCCTTCTTCTTCTCACAAGTGTCTTTGTATTTCTTTAATTGCGTCCGGTATTCTTCTTTCGATCCCTTCCCATTTCTCCATCTTCTCATTTGCTTTCTGGCTAGTCTTTTCATTTCTTTGCATTCTTTATCCCACCATCTATTTCTTCCCATTCTTTCTCCCACTTCTACTTCTATTTTCTTTGTTGTCATCGCTTCTCTCATTCTCCTTTCGAGTTCTTTCATTTTTGTTTCGATGTCTTTATGTTTTTCTTTTTCTCTTTCAATATGCTGTAGCGCACTTTTGTACTTTTGTATACTTTCTTCTTCTCAGATTGTTTTTATAATTGTTTCTTTATCGTGTTTTTTTCTTTTTATTTCTTCTTCGGCGCTCTCTATTTTTAACGGTTGGTGATCTGATTCCATTGTGTTTCCCACTTCGAATCTTCTTACTTCATCCCAATCAATCACTGATTCTCCTCTCGGTCCCACCTACGTAAATTCCCCTGTATCCTCTTCCCAGTACCTCGTATTCTCTCTCTTCTATAAATTCGATCATTTTTCTTCCTTCTCTGTTTTCTGTCTTGTCCTTCGATGTTCTTCTCGCATCTTCTGTCTCATTATACCATCTTCCTATTCTTGTCCTAATTCTCGCATTAAAGTCACCCCCAATTATTCTTTTTTCTGTCTCACTTATGGTCTCTTCTAACATTTGTTTTGTTTTACTCATCTCTTTACTGTGATTATTTTAACTTTTTTTGTTCCTAGTTTTAGATTTCTTTCTGTTATTCCAGTTCTGTGTAGTTCTTGTTTTGTTTTTATTTCGTCCTCAATTTCTTTCCTTACTCTTGTGATGATGCCTCCTTTCGCTCGTCCTTTCTTGTTTTTCCTTTCTGCTGCTTGACATCTCCATACGTAGTCTTTCGGCATTCTCTCTTCTATCTTCTTCCACTCCTTTTCATCTACCCACGTTTCTACCATTCCAATTACGTCAAATTCACTTATGCACTTCCAGAAATCTTCTCCTTTGTTTCTTACCCCCGCTACATTCCAATATACCAATTTTATTCTTCCTTTTATTTCTTCTGTTGCTTTTTCGTTGAATCATGTACCTTCTTTCGCTTTGCCTGCTGTCTGCTTTTTCTTTCCCGATTTTTTCCTTTCTCCTTTAAAAATTTTCCAGTCGCTCGGTGTTCCATTTCCTCCAATTTCCCTCTACTTGAAGTTTCCTGTAGCTTACCCTTACCGTCTTTCCTTCTTTCCTTTCCCTCTTCGCTATCTCTCTTATCTTTTCCTGTATCTCTCTTTCTTTCCTTGTTAGGTTGTTTACAAAGATTTTCGGCTCTGTTTTATTTCTTAGTTTTTCTTTATTCCCCATGACGTTCAGCTTCTGTTCCCAACTCTTAGTTTTTGCTATTATCATCTCTTCTCCCTTTATAGCATAGGCCTCCGTTATCTTCACTTCTGTTTCCACCTCCTTTTCAACCCATTTCTCGATTTCTTTTCTCATGTTTTCTCTCTTAGCCTTAGCCCTGTTATTTCTTTTTTCGCCTCTTTCTTTTTCCTCCATCTGTCCTATCTTCTTTTCTATAAAGCTTTTCTCTTCTCTCCATTTTTCCTCTTTTTCTTCCATCGCTTTCTTCAGTTGGTTCACTTCTCTCTTCAGCTCTTCCATATCTTCCCTGATCTGTCTGTTGTCGTTTTTCAGCTCTTTCACTTTTTTCCTCGTCTCTCTTGTGTCTTCTTTGATTTGCTTAAGGTCCTCCATATTTTTTTGTCATTTCCTCCATCTTTTTCTTGCCTTCTTTCTTTCCCTGGAGATCTTGATGTTTTTTTTTACTTTTTTAAAAGGCTACTGGAGTTTCTTCTATGTCTCGTTTTCTTTTAATTTCCTCTTTATCTTCTTGAATTTCTCCTTTGTCTTTTACACTGTACCGTGTATTGTTGGTTGCCAGCGCTCTTTGTTGTTGACGTTGCTGTTTCTTTCTCTGGTTTTTCTGCACTTATCGCAGCCTATCTTTTCCTACCTTTTATTTATGTTACTTTTTCACTTCTCTGCTGTTTTCTTCACTTTTATCTGTTTTGTTTACTCTATTTTCCTCAATTTTCTTCTCTAAACTTCTTTCCACGTACTCTCGTGACGGTCGGTAATATAGGAATCAGGCACGAGTCAGGCTTCCAGGTTGATTCAGGTTTATTCCGCGTTGACGGCTTATAGTTTGATTCAAGTTGTTCATTGATTTAGGTTTATTCCATGTTTTCCTCTTTTATGTTGATTCAGATTTATCAAAAGTTTTCGGGTTCTAGGTTTATTCAGGTTTATCCCTGGTTTTCGTCCATTGATTCAAGTTTTTGGTTGCTAGGTTGATTTAGGTTTATCCCAAGTTTGCGTGTTCAAGGGTGATTTTCGTGTTCGAGTTTTAGGTTGATCCATGTTTATCCCAGGTATTCTTTCATTGATTTAAGTTTATTCCATCCTTAATTCTTGGAAAATTGACTAAAAAATTTTGATTAATGGTTCAACTTAGTCATAGGTAGATACAGTTCATTGATTCAAGTTTATCCCATATTTTCAAGCTTTAAGTTGATTCAGTTTTGTTCCATGTTTTCGGGTTATGGATTAATTCAGGTTGGGTTGTTTCATTTTTCGGGTTCTAGGTTGATTAATGTTTATCCCAGGTTTCTTTTCATTGCTTCGAGTTTACCCCAGATTTTCCTTCAGGGTTATCCCAGGTTATCGTGTTCAAGGTTAATTCAGGTTTATCCCCAGTTTTAGGCTTCCTGGTTGAATTCTAATTATAGTTCATTGATTCACATTTATCCCACTTGTTTTCCTGTTCTGGGTTGATTCAATTTTCTCCCAAGTTGTCGTGTTCAAGGTTGAGGCAGGTTTATCCCAGGTCTTTGATCATTGTTTAATTTTGATTTTCATTGATCTCATCTTTTCCAGAGTTTGCAATTGCAAATTTTGAGTCTTATTGGAAATTAAATTATGTGAAGAATTTTAATTAGTATTTTTAATCTTTGAAATCTTAATATCCATTAATTAATCTATAAAAAAATTGGAAAATGCAAACTATACAATCTTAAATTTTTAATCAAACTTTAATCTTTGTCATTTTAGACCACTGATTTTAAGAATAGTTTAATTCCAAGTTACAGAGTTCTAGGTTGACTCAGGTTGTCCCCAGTTTTCGGGTTCTAGAGGTTGATTCAGGTTTATTCTCAGTTTTCGGCTTCCAGGCTGATTCAGGTTTATCTCACGTTGTCGGGTTATAGTTGGATTCACGTTAATCCTAGGTAAAGTTCATTGATTCAGGTTTATCCCATGTTTTCCTCTTTTATGTTGAATCAGGTTTATCCCAAGTTATCGTGCTCAATGTTGATTCAAGTTTATCCCAGGGTTTCGGTAATCGATCCAGGTTCTTTCCATGTTTTCCTGTTTTAAGTGGAATCAGGTGTATCCCAAGTTATCGTGTTAAAAGCTGATTCAGGTTTATCCCCAGTTTTCGAACTATAGATTGATTTAGGTTTATCCCATGTTTTCGGGTTTCGGATTAATGCAGGTTGATTACAATTGTTACCCCAATTTTTTAGGTTTTAGGAGGATTCATGTTTATCCCAGGTTTTCGTTTGGTTTTATTGTGGTTTATCTCATTTTTTGCTGTTCTAGGTTGATTCAGTTTTATTCCAAGTTTTCGAGTTATATTTTGATTCGTCAGGTTTATCTCAAAAGTTTTTGGGATCTAGGTTGATTTATGTTTCGTTAATTGATTCAGGTTTATCAAATTTTTTATTTTGATTCAGATTTATTCCAAGTTATCGTAAACAATGTTAGGTATTTTTTTATTAACATTTATTACTTGCACAACAAAATAATAATTATTATTAAACTACCCAACTCAAAAAATCATACTCTCGATTCCATATACCATTTACCTAACAATTATCTTTTTAATTCTGTTCTTAATTTGTCTAGTTTTAAGTTATATTCTTCTGTTACTAATGTATGTGTTTCATTTTTTCTTTGATTCTCCCTCTTGTTGATATATATTATTGACTAATATGCTACTTCTTTAGCTAGTACCCGTTTCTGGGGCCTCAGGTGCCATTTTTTGTTTCTTCTAATAGAAGAATAATTATTACAATTTGAACAAGAGGGAGTAGGTGCCGTGACTGTTAACATTTCTTCTTCAAAATTTCCAGTACAAGAGCTGGTGTTTCTTCTTCTTGTGAAGTCAAAACAACTTCTTGTGGGACTTGACGTTGCACATTAACACTATCGCTGTCCGATGTGGAAAGAAGTCCTTCAATGGAATAATGCCACAAACCAAACAATTATTGTTCTACCTCGTAATTTAAACACTTTATGAGGCCCTCCTCCAGTACTTACTGTTCCGTTTGTTCTCCGAAATTTTCTTTCTTTAATATTGAGCAGAAATCAAGAAATCGGCCGAATATCGTTCAGTATTTTTAATAATACCGACAAAAAAAAAACAAGTGTACAATGATCAAAAACTTCCTCCTGTACTGTTAATTTATATAACAGCCGTGACTGTTATGAGTGAGTTTTCACTCAAGCTGACGGTTTTGATATAATGCAATAACAGGTAGGTATTTTGAAAAAAAATTAACCAAACTTTAATCTCTGTCATTTCAGAGTTTAGGAATAGTTAGACTTCTAAGTTGACTCAGGTTTATCCCAAATTTTCGTGTTCAACGTTGATTAGGTTTGTCCCCAGTTTTCTGATTATAGTTTGATTCAGGTTGTATTCAAGTTTATTGTTAACGTTCGATTTTACTGTCCATCAATTTGTCGAACCGGATTTTAAAACCCTATTCTTAAGGAGTAAACTTCACAAATATACCGTCAAAGTTTTAAACCTGTAAGTTGCTCAAGCGAGAAAGACAGTCGTACTTTACAGTTGTGTAAAATTTCATAACGACATCGTTGATGGTTTCGGAGATATTTCTCTGGTTGTCTCAAACGACAGCTGTGCTCTTATGCAAGTAATACTGAGTTGAAATTAAAAACTAGTAAAAAAAAACAATCTAGAAGGAATACTTTTATTGAGGCATAAATTCAATGTGGGCATTTCCGAAGCGCCCAGTACACCAGCCAATGCAAAAACGTTAAATCCTTTGCACTTTTACCCACTAGAAGTGAGTAAAAATGCAACCGCCCTTTGTACGTGTACTGTAAAATAAACAAGCTGTTATTTAAGGAGTGCTACAAAGGGTCGTGAATGCGTTTTACATTCACAGTTTGGACTTAACGTTGGAAGCATTGGCGGCTAATTGTCAGGATGGATCAACCTCTTTGGGAACACCGTCGTAACGGATAATCATGGAATTGGCATTCCCGGGCTCAAGCTTGTACCCGATGGACTTGTAGAACGGGATCAGCGGGTCCTTGCAGTCTAAAGACATTTTGTAGCAGCCCAGCTTCTTGGCGAGCAGACTGACTGTTAGAACGATCCTGAAAATTGGATGATGTAAATTATGAAGGTCGTTGGAATTACGTACAGCTTGCCCAATTGTTTGCCGCGATATGTGTTGTTGACCACGACATCCTCCAAGCGCGCTCTGAGGGCACACTCGTGGATAAATTTGAATTCTGTAACGAGAGTGGATGCGGCGATGATCTTTTTGTTTCTTGTGTCTTCAATAACGGTGATGTAGTAGCCTCCAGATTGCTTCATCCGCCAGTACTGGCCTAAACAAAAATTTACATTTACAAGTTTAAGTAGAAGAAGTAAAAGCAACAATAAATAAAAATGTTACTAACAAAATTTTTTATCGATGCAGTCAACAAAAAGATATCTCATATAATGCATATAATTTGGTCAGAATTTTGTAAAGCGTGGAGGTTATTTGAACACTAACAGATATTATTCTTGTAATTTTTTTTTATTTTTTTTACTCATTTTTTTTGTGAATTCTGTAAAAGTATTGTTTTTCATTAACGTTGGTCATATTTTTTGCCTTTTATTTATTTATTATTTGTAATTTTATCAGAGAAAAAGATTACCAAGCATACCTATAATTTAGCGCGGTGGCAGTTGATATATCCCCCAGGCAGACGGATGGGAGACGCGATGTCTTGAGCACGAGTCAGGTTATGTTGTTGTCTGTTCATAGTTTATTAATGTGTTTAAGATAAATTAGTATTTTGAAGTCATAGAATCTGTTATCAGAAGTGCCAGTGCAGGGCTGACTATCCGAAAAGCCGAGACGAGGTTCGAAGGACTGAGGCTGAATTGAGGTTTGGGAGAATATTGGAAAGCGTTGTATTCAAGGAGTTTGTGGTAAAACAGATTGACGAATTGGTAAGTGTCTTATTCCAGTACAGTAATTTGATCGGTAATTGAGGGATATCTGAATGTCGGGTTAAGTTTTTATATAGTTTCTATATTCTGAAGAAGATATTACAGTAATGAATCCCAGAACGTGTCAGAATGATGTCATGTGAAGTTATTTTCATAGTATCGGCTTTTGGTGTTGGTCTTTTCGAAGAATCGTAGAATGTTTAGAGTTATTTTCCTGAAGGTGACAAACGCATATAGTTAAAGAAATGTGTTGATTGGCATTTTGAAGCGGTTGTAGGAGTTCGGGAGCAAATGGAACGGAGAAAATGTTATAGGACTTATTCTATTCTCCATTAAATCTATATAAAATTAGTCCTATGAAACTTTTGCCCATCTCCCACTCACCGCTCATAAATGACGTTGGAAAATGAATGTAGTTTTCAGCGCGAAGGCAAAAATTAGTCCGCTCCCGTATTTTCCGGCGATTATCTCGATTATTAACCATTAGTAGGAGCAAAAAAGGTATAGAGACAAAATTGTAGAGCAGTTCTTCTTCTGTATAAGGTCTTTTCATGAAAATTGTTTAAAAAGATTAAAATATGCATGTTATCAATAAAAATAAACCTCGATGTGCTAGAAAAAAAAACAAAGCTGTATTTTAATTTAACCTACCTAGATATTTAAAAAAATAACATAATTATTGGAAGGGGTAAAAAAGTTGAATTTAGCAGGCCTGTGCTATTTGTAGGAGCAAAAAATGTATAAATTGTTATTGCTCAGAAAACGGGGGTGGGCTAATGTTTACCTTCGCGCTTAAAACTACTCTTCAACATCATTTATAAGCGTTGTGTGGGAGATAGACAAAAACTTCATGAGATCAGTTTAATGCAGATTTGAATGAAGAACATAAATTAACATTTTCTCGTCGGAGTTACCGTTTACGAGAGAAATGCAGAAAAACTTGACGTCACGCTCGGGGGCGGTTTTTGGCAAAAGGGGATCTTCGGATCTTTATTTGGGGAGTTCATAACCAAAATTGGAAAACTATAAATTATTTCTTCAAAAAAGTCTGATTTGGTAACAGATGTGCGTTACCCCTCTTACACCTCTCCTCTCCCGGCTTTAGCGATGTTTGACGACTAGGGATGAGTTCTCCCAGTGAAATATTCGCAAACAACCTTTTCAATGATATGATAATAATAATAATTAATGGATATTTATTCAGTTTAGGAAATTGAGGCTCAAAAAATAAAATGCACAGGTATAAAAAAAATTGTTTTGACCAATAACAATTCATTGCAACTATGTTTTACTCAATATGGACCTTGTACAGAAAAACCTGCTCTACAATTTCGTATAAATTTCTTGCTCCCACTAATGGTTTCGTCTGGCATAATTTCAATTTGTTTACCATTAACACAATTTTCTAAATGTTCATTTAATTTTTTCTCTTTTTCGAAGTATTCATCACATTTCAAACAAAATAGTTTTTTAACAGTCCTTTTATTAACTTGACCTGATAAAAGTGAACTCTTATTTTTAATGAAGGCACAATGATTAAATACTTGATGTATGGAAGCAAAAACTATTTGGAATATGTTCTTGAATGCGTTCAGATTTTTTTCGTTTTTCAATTTTTTTTTCAACGTGCATTCAAAATCTAGAGTTAAAGTATAAGGGTGCAGCTGTTCAGCGCCGTTAGAATTATATTTTTTTATATTATTTTTTTCGTCTGGCATAATTTCAATTTGTTTACCATTAACACAATTTTCTAGATGTTCATTTAATTTTTTCTCTTTTCCGAAGTATTCATCACATTTCAAACAAAATAGTTTTTTAACAGTCCTTTTATTAACTTGACCTGATAAAAGTGAACTCTTATTTTTAATAAAGGCACAATGAATTAAATACTTGATGTTTGGAAGCAAAAACTATTTGGAATATGTTCTTGAATGCGTTCAGATTTTTTTCGTTTTTCAAATTTTTTTTTCAACGTGCATTCAAAATCTAGAGTTAAAGTATAAGGGTGCAGCTGTTCAGCGCCGTTAGAATTATATTTTTTTATATTATTTTTTTCGTCTGGCATAATTTCAATTTGTTTACCATTAACACAATTTTCTAGATGTTCATTTAATTTTTTCTCTTTTTCGAAGTATTCATCACATTTCAAACAAAATAGTTTTTTAACAGTCCTTTTATTAACTCGACCTGATAAAAGTGAACTCTTATTTTTAATGAAGGCACAATGATTACATACTTGATGTATGGAAGCAAAAACTATTTGGAATATGTTCTTGAATGCGTTCAGATTTTTTTCGTTTTTCAATTTTTTTTTCAACGTGCATTCAAAATCTAGAGTTAAAGTATAAGAGGGTGCAGCTGTTCAGCGCCGTTAGAATTATATTTTTTTTATATAATTTTTTTCATCTGGCATAATTTCAATTTGTTTACCATTAACACAATTTTCTAGATGTTCATTTAATTTTTTCTCTTTTTCGAAGTATTCATCACATTTCAAACAAAATAGTTTTTTAACAGTCCTTTTATTAACTCGACCTGATAAAAGTGAACTCCTATTTTTAATGAAGGCACAATGAATTAAATACTTGATGTATGGAAGCAAAAACTATTTGGAATATGTTCTTGAATGCGTTCAGATTTTTTTCGTTTTTCAATTTTTTTTTCAACGTGCATTCAAAATCTAGAGTTAAAGTATAAGGGTGCAGCTGTTCAGCGCCGTTAGAATTATATTTTTTATATTATTTTTTTCATCTGGCATAATTTCAATTTGTTTACCATTAACACAATTTTCTAGATGTTCATTTAATTTTTTCTCTTTTCGAAGTATTCATCACATTTCAAACAAAATAGTTTTTTAACAGCCCTTTTATTAACTTGACCTGATAAAAGTGAACTCTTATTTTTAATGAAGCCACAATGAATTAAATACTTGATGTATGGAAGCAAAAACTATTTGGAATATGTTCTTGAATGCGTTCAGATTTTTTTCGTTTTTCAAATTTTTTTTTCAACGTGCATTCAAAATCTAGAGTTAAAGTATAAGGGTGCAGCTGTTCAGCGCCGTTAGAATTATATTTTTTATATTATTTTTTTCATCTGGCATAATTTCAATTTGTTTACCATTAACACAATTTTCTAGATGTTCATTTAATTTTTTCTCTTTTTCGAAGTATTCATCACATTTCAAACAAAATAGTTTTTTAACAGTCCTTTTATTAACTCGACCTGATAAAAGTGAACTCCTATTTTTAATGAAGGCACAATGAATTAAATACTTGATGTATGGAAGCAAAAACTATTTGGAATATGTTCTTGAATGCGTTCAGATTTTTTTCGTTTTTCAAATTTTTTTTTTTTCAACGTGCATTCAAAATCTGGAGTTAAAGTATAAGGGTGCAGCTGTTCAGCGCCGTTAGAATTATATTTTTTATATTATTTTTTTCGTCTGGCATAATTTCAATTTGTTTACCATTAACACAATTTTCTAGATGTTCCTTTAATTTTTTCTCTTTTTCGAAGTATTCATCACATTTCAAACAAAATAGTTTTTTAACAGTCCTTTTATTAACTCGACCTGATAAAAGTGAACTCTTATTTTTAATGAAGGCACAATGATTGCATACTTGATGTATGGAAGCAAAAACTATTTGGAATATGTTCTTGAATGCGTTCAGATTTTTTTCGTTTTTCAATTTTTTTTTTTTTTCAACGTGCATTCAAAATCTGGAGTTAAAGTATAAGGGTGCAGCTGTTCAGCGCCGTTAGAATTATATTTTTTATATTATTTTTTTCGTCTGGCATAATTTCAATTTGTTTACCATTAACACAATTTTCTAGATGTTCCTTTAATTTTTTCTCTTTTTCGAAGTATTCATCACATTTCAAACAAAATAGTTTTTTAACAGTCCTTTTATTAACTCGACCTGATAAAAGTGAACTCTTATTTTTAATGAAGGCACAATGATTGCATACTTGATGTATGGAAGCAAAAACTATTTGGAATATGTTCTTGAATGCGTTCAGATTTTTTTCGTTTTTCAAATTTTTTTTTCAACGTGCATTCAAAATCTAGAGTTAAAGTATAAGGGTGCAGCTGTTCAGCGCCGTTAGAATTATATTTTTTATATTATTTTTTTCGTCTGGCATAATTTCAATTTGTTTACCATTAACACAATTTTCTAGATGTTCATTTAATTTTTTCTCTTTTTCGAAGTATTCATCACATTTCAAACAAAATAGTTTTTTAACAGTCCTTTTATTAACTCGACCTGATAAAAGTGAACTCTTATTTTTAATGAAGCCACAATGATTAAATACTTGATGTATGGAAGCAAAAACTATTTGGAATATGTTCTTGAATGCGTTCAGATTTTTTTCGTTTTTCAAATTTTTTTTCAACGTGCATTCAAAATCTAGCGTTAAGGTATAAGGGTGCAGCTGTTCAGCGCCGTTAGAATTATATTTTTTATATTATTTTTTTCGTCTGGCATAATTTCAATTTGTTTACCATTAACACAATTTTCTAGATGTTCATTTAATTTTTTCTCTCTTTCGAAGTATTCATCACATTTCAAACAAAATAGTTTTTTAACAGTCCTTTTATTAACTTGACCTGATAAAAGTGAACTCCTATTTTTAATGAAGCCACAATGAATTAAATACTTGATGTATGGAAGCAAAAACTATTTGGAATATGTTCTTGAATGCGTTCAGATTTTTTTCGTTTTTCAAATATTTTTTTCAACGTGCATTCAAAATCTAGAGTTAAAGTATAAGAGTGCAGCTGTTCAGCGCCGTTAGAATTATATTTTTTATATTATTTTTTTCGTCTGGCATAATTTCAATTTGTTTACCATTAACACAATTTTCTAGATGTTCATTTAATTTTTTCTCTCTTTCGAAGTATTCATCACATTTCAAACAAAATAGTTTTTTAACAGTCCTTTTATTAACTCGACCTGATAAAAGTGAACTCTTATTTTTAATGAAGCCACAATGATTAAATACTTGATGTATGGAAGCAAAAACTATTTGGAATATGTTCTTGAATGCGTTCAGATTTTTTTCGTTTTTCAAATTTTTTTTTTCAACGTGCATTCAAAATCTAGAGTTAAAGTATAAGGGTGCAGCTGTTCAGCGCCGTTAGAATTATATTTTTTATATTATTTTTTCGTCTGGCATAATTTCAATTTGTTTACCATTAACACAATTTTCTAGATGTTCATTTAATTTTTTCTCTTTTTCGAAGTATTCATCACATTTCAAACAAAATAGTTTTTTAACAGTCCTTTTATTAACTTGACCTGATAAAAGTGAACTCTTATTTTTAATAAAGGCACAATGAATTAAATACTTGATGTTTGGAAGCAAAAACTATTTGGAATATGTTCTTGAATGCGTTCAGATTTTTTTCGTTTTTCAAATTTTTTTTTCAACGTGCATTCAAAATCTAGAGTTAAAGTATAAGGGTGCAGCTGTTCAGCGCCGTTAGAATTATATTTTTTTATATAATTTTTTTCGTCTGGCATAATTTCAATTTGTTTACCATTAACACAATTTTCTAGATGTTCATTTAATTTTTTCTCTTTTTCGAAGTATTCATCACATTTCAAACAAAATAGTTTTTTAACAGTCCTTTTATTAACTTGACCTGATAAAAGTGAACTCCTATTTTTAATGAATCCACAATGAATTAAATACTTGATGTATGGAAGCAAAAACTATTTGGAATATGTTCTTGAATGCGTTCAGATTTTTTTCGTTTTTCAAATTTTTTTTTCAACGTGCATTCAAAATCTGGAGTTAAAGTATAAGGGTGCAGCTGTTCAGCGCCGTTAGAATTATATTTTTTATATTATTTTTTTCGTCTGGCATAATTTCAATTTGTTTACCATTAACACAATTTTCTAGATGTTCATTTAATTTTTTCTCTTTTTCGAAGTATTCATCACATTTCAAACAAAATAGTTTTTTAACAGTCCTTTTATTAACTCGACCTGATAAAAGTGAACTCTTATTTTTAATGAAGCCACAATGATTAAATACTTGATGTATGGAAGCAAAAACTATTTGGAATATGTTCTTGAATGCGTTCAGATTTTTTTCGTTTTTCAAATTTTTTTTCAACGTGCATTCAAAATCTAGCGTTAAGGTATAAGGGTGCAGCTGTTCAGCGCCGTTAGAATTATATTTTTTATATTATTTTTTTCGTCTGGCATAATTTCAATTTGTTTACCATTAACACAATTTTCTAGATGTTCCTTTAATTTTTTCTCTTTTTCGAAGTATTCATCACATTTCAAACAAAATAGTTTTTTAACAGTCCTTTTATTAACTCGACCTGATAAAAGTGAACTCTTATTTTTAATGAAGGCACAATGATTGCATACTTGATGTATGGAAGCAAAAACTATTTGGAATATGTTCTTGAATGCGTTCAGATTTTTTTCGTTTTTCAAATTTTTTTTTCAACGTGCATTCAAAATCTAGAGTTAAAGTATAAGGGTGCAGCTGTTCAGCGCCGTTAGAATTATATTTTTTATATTATTTTTTTCGTCTGGCATAATTTCAATTTGTTTACCATTAACACAATTTTCTAGATGTTCATTTAATTTTTTCTCTTTTTCGAAGTATTCATCACATTTCAAACAAAATAGTTTTTTAACAGTCCTTTTATTAACTCGACCTGATAAAAGTGAACTCTTATTTTTAATGAAGCCACAATGATTAAATACTTGATGTATGGAAGCAAAAACTATTTGGAATATGTTCTTGAATGCGTTCAGATTTTTTTCGTTTTTCAAATTTTTTTTCAACGTGCATTCAAAATCTAGCGTTAAGGTATAAGGGTGCAGCTGTTCAGCGCCGTTAGAATTATATTTTTTATATTATTTTTTTCGTCTGGCATAATTTCAATTTGTTTACCATTAACACAATTTTCTAGATGTTCATTTAATTTTTTCTCTCTTTCGAAGTATTCATCACATTTCAAACAAAATAGTTTTTTAACAGTCCTTTTATTAACTTGACCTGATAAAAGTGAACTCCTATTTTTAATGAAGCCACAATGAATTAAATACTTGATGTATGGAAGCAAAAACTATTTGGAATATGTTCTTGAATGCGTTCAGATTTTTTTCGTTTTTCAAATATTTTTTTCAACGTGCATTCAAAATCTAGAGTTAAAGTATAAGAGTGCAGCTGTTCAGCGCCGTTAGAATTATATTTTTTATATTATTTTTTTCGTCTGGCATAATTTCAATTTGTTTACCATTAACACAATTTTCTAGATGTTCATTTAATTTTTTCTCTCTTTCGAAGTATTCATCACATTTCAAACAAAATAGTTTTTTAACAGTCCTTTTATTAACTCGACCTGATAAAAGTGAACTCTTATTTTTAATGAAGCCACAATGATTAAATACTTGATGTATGGAAGCAAAAACTATTTGGAATATGTTCTTGAATGCGTTCAGATTTTTTTCGTTTTTCAAATTTTTTTTTTCAACGTGCATTCAAAATCTAGAGTTAAAGTATAAGGGTGCAGCTGTTCAGCGCCGTTAGAATTATATTTTTTATATTATTTTTTCGTCTGGCATAATTTCAATTTGTTTACCATTAACACAATTTTCTAGATGTTCATTTAATTTTTTCTCTTTTTCGAAGTATTCATCACATTTCAAACAAAATAGTTTTTTAACAGTCCTTTTATTAACTTGACCTGATAAAAGTGAACTCTTATTTTTAATAAAGGCACAATGAATTAAATACTTGATGTTTGGAAGCAAAAACTATTTGGAATATGTTCTTGAATGCGTTCAGATTTTTTTCGTTTTTCAAATTTTTTTTTCAACGTGCATTCAAAATCTAGAGTTAAAGTATAAGGGTGCAGCTGTTCAGCGCCGTTAGAATTATATTTTTTTATATAATTTTTTTCGTCTGGCATAATTTCAATTTGTTTACCATTAACACAATTTTCTAGATGTTCATTTAATTTTTTCTCTTTTTCGAAGTATTCATCACATTTCAAACAAAATAGTTTTTTAACAGTCCTTTTATTAACTTGACCTGATAAAAGTGAACTCCTATTTTTAATGAATCCACAATGAATTAAATACTTGATGTATGGAAGCAAAAACTATTTGGAATATGTTCTTGAATGCGTTCAGATTTTTTTCGTTTTTCAAATTTTTTTTCAACGTGCATTCAAAATCTAGCGTTAAGGTATAAGGGTGCAGCTGTTCAGCGCCGTTAGAATTATATTTTTTATATTATTTTTTTCGTCTGGCATAATTTCAATTTGTTTACCATTAACACAATTTTCTAGATGTTCATTTAATTTTTTCTCTCTTTCGAAGTATTCATCACATTTCAAACAAAATAGTTTTTTAACAGTCCTTTTATTAACTTGACCTGATAAAAGTGAACTCCTATTTTTAATGAAGCCACAATGAATTAAATACTTGATGTATGGAAGCAAAAACTATTTGGAATATGTTCTTGAATGCGTTCAGATTTTTTTCGTTTTTCAAATATTTTTTTCAACGTGCATTCAAAATCTAGAGTTAAAGTATAAGAGTGCAGCTGTTCAGCGCCGTTAGAATTATATTTTTTATATTATTTTTTTCGTCTGGCATAATTTCAATTTGTTTACCATTAACACAATTTTCTAGATGTTCATTTAATTTTTTCTCTCTTTCGAAGTATTCATCACATTTCAAACAAAATAGTTTTTTAACAGTCCTTTTATTAACTCGACCTGATAAAAGTGAACTCTTATTTTTAATGAAGCCACAATGATTAAATACTTGATGTATGGAAGCAAAAACTATTTGGAATATGTTCTTGAATGCGTTCAGATTTTTTTCGTTTTTCAAATTTTTTTTTTCAACGTGCATTCAAAATCTAGAGTTAAAGTATAAGGGTGCAGCTGTTCAGCGCCGTTAGAATTATATTTTTTATATTATTTTTTCGTCTGGCATAATTTCAATTTGTTTACCATTAACACAATTTTCTAGATGTTCATTTAATTTTTTCTCTTTTTCGAAGTATTCATCACATTTCAAACAAAATAGTTTTTTAACAGTCCTTTTATTAACTTGACCTCATAAAAGTGAACTCTTATTTTTAATGAAGGCACAATGATTATTATATATTAGAAGATTGTATATTTTATCAGTTTTCGTGTATTTGCTACTTTTATCTAAATATAAAACTATCCATTGTTTTCCATTTTCTTCATATACTTGATAGAAATTGATACACACATTCAAATGGTTTTCACATTTTTCTCTAATTTGATTAGTTATAAGTCTGTCTACTACTACAGTCTCATGAGGTGTTCAAATTTTATACCTTTAGAATCATTTTCAGCTGCTTCTAGAGCATATTCGACACATCTTAAATTTTCCTGCTTAAGGCATTTAAATTTATTAGTTTTTACATTTTTAATATCTCTACAACATTTTTTATCTTTGACGAATTTTGGCATTTCAATATAAGTAGCAGCTCTAAGTGGATTATATGCATCTGATTGTAGTTTTAATTCAATCATTTTATCAAACCTATATCTAGATTGTCTAGCTGTAAATGATTCAAAATTGGTAATAATTCGATTCATCATATTAGGTAATACGTCTTGTATGTTTGTACCAGGGAAAATCGTTTCATATTTACAATTAAACGTAAAGATACCTGGAGGAGCTCCAGTTGGTTCTTGAGTTATTGGGTCTATTGGAATGAATTGTGCTAAGGCAATTAATTTTACTCTAATATTGTGTTTGCTTTTTCTTTCTAAATCAATTCTGTTTTCTACATACGGAGATACTTTATTTAGAAATATGTGGATATCATATACATATTTTTTAATTGTGGTGTACTTAAAATCATTAACCATATTATTATAAACACCTTTATCATAAGTTTCTTTTACTTCGTGCTGAATTGGTTTTTCATTTTCAAAATTATCATCCGTAAATGATAAATCTTTAAGATGCTTCTTTTTATAAGGATTTTGTATTGGTTTTTCGTTACTAATTTAAAGACTTTTAAATAGTTTTAACTTTTGTAATTCATTTGCATAATATATTATACCTTCATTAATTTGATCAGTTATGAATTTTTTAAGTTCTTGTTTAATTTACCTGGAAAATCCTTTGATATTAAACTTTTTTAGAAAAGCATTTAAGTCTTTTCTTGTTTTCTTATTAATGTCTCTTCGGAACCTTTCAATATATTTTTTATTTTTCTTCATCAACTTTCTTTGAGCCTCCATTTATATAGAAAAAAATTTATTAATTAATTAGGATAAATAATTTAGATAATTTAAAAATGTGGCGTAGCAAAGATTATGCAATTGTGACTACTAAACAAAATTAAAATATAGTAAATGAATTCGAATCAATGTAAATATTGCAATTCATTTATAATTGTTAAAACGAAAGACATATATTCCTGTTTAGACTGTTCAAGCTCTTATACCACATCATCAAAAAGAATTTCAACTGTTATTAATCCATCAAATAATAAAACGATTCATTGTGTAAATGTTTTATAAGAAATATCACACATTAATATCGACGATTATTTTTCTGAATTTAAAAAAATATTAAAGATAATAATATCGGTTCTAAAAGTATATCTACATCTTTAGCTTCAGAATTTTTAAAATAAAAAGGTATCAAAAATTATAGAAAAACACAAACTTATTAATAAAACTTTAAATGGTCCTTCTTGTGAATTATCAAAAGCAGATGTTTATTATTTATTTAATTTTTATTTAATTTATTAATATTTAAATATTTTATACAATATATACATATATAAAAATAAATAAACTAAAATAATCTCCAATTTTTGAAATGCTTAATTTGGATTATATAATTAAATTCAATTATAGTAAAACAAATAAGCGCGATGATAAACCAGAAATATGGAACAATTATCGAATTGATATTTACAACAGTCAATACGAAAACAATTCTACGAAATTTATTTTCTATACCAACAGCCATATTCTAAACGAATATACAAGAAATACCGGGTGTCCCAGAGGTGTGTGGACCATCAATTACGCCCTTATTTTGAAAGATATCAAAACGGGGTTTTTGGGGGACGATAGCCACACGATACCTTCATACAGAGTGTCCTAGTATTAGTAATATACCAAAGTTATGTTTTTTTTTTTAAATGGAATGCCCTGTATATTAGTTGGTGAATTGAAATAGCAGTTAATGGTGAGCAAAATGATATAAGGTACTACAGGTTTATTATGGATGGTTCTTGAGTTATGAAGAATTTTAGGTCAAAATTAGTGCTTTTTTAAAAAATTCCAGAGACCATTCCAACAGAGATAACTGAATACTTTTCTGTCAATATTTTTTTATAGACCCAAACTTTAATACACACCGATTGAAAGTCATCTAAATTGACATTTCTATACATGGTGTACGATTTCGCAAAATCTATAATAACTTTTTTTTTTCAAATGGAACACCCTATATTCCATTATACCACCAAATAGCATTTTTAATCTTTCTGTCAATATATAGTTTGCCTCGGCAAATGTTAGTACTTTAGATAATGTTTGCAAAAAACGTAGAAAACTTTCCCAAATTGATGAAATCGTGTATTAAGATCAGATCGCCTTGGACTTGTTTTTTAGAGGAAATAATACCGTCAACTTAACACGTTGAGCCCCGGTATGAGAAACAAAAATTCGTTCCATTTGATATTCAAAAGAGTTTTATAATAACAAAATTAATTAATATTGTATTTTTCCATTGAATGTATTTGTTTGATCTCCCACTAATGGCCAATGAAAATTTTGCTCGGGAAATTGTACATTTTACTGTAGATTCGTCGTATTTATGTGGAAGTATCAAAAAAGGAAATTCTTTCTTTAAGATTGTCATTTAGTGAGAGACAAATTTCTTCCTACGTTTAAGTGAGATAAAATCTTGAATGTTGGCTGCGAGATGCTGCAGCCTCGTTCAGAATAGGAGAACTAAAATGTCTGGGTCGGATTTGGTTTGTGGTATTACAGTGTCCTTTTGCTTTTGGGGACAAACGAACAACCCATGTTATTTGGAAAATTTAAAAATGAATATTGATGACCTGGGTGTCCATATTTCTTTACAATAGGGACTTTCGCCGTAATAAAGGGGTCCACTCGTGATTTACTCATAGGTCTCTGACAGAAGGTTCTCTTGCGGCATGTACATTCCTGCCGGTCTTTTTTGTTTCTGAACATTGTCGCTTGAGATTTTGATAGATCTTTGCCGCTAGAGAGCGATTTTTTGAAATTTGTACATTTGAAAAAAAGATTGCGGAAAAATGTATTGCATTGACCGCACGGAGAACGGGGTACAGTTAATTAAAACTTCTCGTTCACTGGAATCAAAATTGTTCTGATTTTTGACATGTGCAATTAAAACAGCGTGGGGATGATTCACTGTGTGTGGAGACAAGTCGTTGCAGGTTTCATTCCGATTCATTAGCGACGTGTTCAATATTAACATTATTAACAATAATAACAACAATGAATTATTAATAATTAACAAATTCATAATTAACAATTATGTTTGATTTGAGGAATATGTCCTGTGAATTTTTAGCAAAATTGATTGAATTGTATTATAGATTATTTCATTCATCATCGTTTACAACCCATCTGGGACTTTTAAATTTTTGGATTGTAGTGATAATTCGATAATCCTCAATGTTCCTTTTTCAAATATGTTTTTATTATTTATTTAATCAAAACTAAACCGGTGAAATTCAATAAAAGTCAAGTCCGCAATCAAAACTAAATTGATTTTTGGCGTGTGCAAGTAAAACCGCGCGGGGATAATTTACTGTGTGTGCAGGCAAGTGGCTGCAGATTTCATTTCGATTCATTAGCGGCGTGTTCAATATTAATAATTAACAACAATAATTAATTATTAATAATTATAAATTAATGAAATTTATTGAATTATTTTCAGTGCGGACTACAACGAAGATCAACTTCAACTTTGGTTGCATATTACAAAAGAAATATTTTTTTAAGTGTGCCTCTCCCTACTCCAAAATAGGTTCAAAGTCGAAAAATTCTAACTTTTATCGGTTCTTCGTTTATTACTATAAAACTATGTGTCCTCCGTTCTCGAGATATGTGCCGATGAGAATCTAGTCCAAGCAAATTAGACTTTTTAGAAGAAATAATTTATAAAGTTTAGAAAATTTGGTTGTGAACTCCCAGTAGGCATCCAAATATAAATCCGAAGAGTTCCCACTCCAGCGGGGGAGCTTCATCCACTTTTGCCCAAAAAACCGCTCCCGAACGTGACGTCATGAAGCCTTTCTGCCTTTTTCTCGTAAACGGTAACTCCGATGAGAAAAGATTATAAGACTTATGTTCTACATTAAATTCTGCATAAAATTGGTCTCATGAAGTTTTTGCCTATCTCCCGCCCACCATCCCACCAAATTTTATTTCTGTCCGACCTTTTCCGATCAAAAACACAAAAACCCCCCATTGCCTGGACTAATATGAAACTGACTGAAGTAACTTTTTATGTAATTAAATAAAGTGGCGGATAAATTTTCAAGGAACTGTTGTTGAACTCTTGTATCGAACATAAATGCGAAACCAGCGAAACTGAGAGATACGAAGGCGCTGAACGGACATGAATGGAAAAATAACGATTTTTTTTTCTGGCAATTCCGACTTTTTTCTGGCAATTCCAATTTTTTCTGGCAATTCTGACTTTTTTCTGGCAATTCCGACTTTTTTCTGGCAATTCCGATTTTTTTCTGGCAATTCTGACTTTTTTCTGGCAATTCCGACTTTTTTCTGGCAATTCTGACTTTTTTCTGGCAATTCCGACTTTTTTCTGGCAATTCTGACTTTTTTCTGCCAATTCCGACTTTTTTCTGGCAATTCCCACATTTTTCTGGCAATGCGACAGGGGTGCTGTTTTGTTGCCCAAACTTAAAAGATTAAATACTGTCTACATTTTGACTATCACGTACAGGGAAATATGACCTTCTTGTTGTATGTTTCTTTAATAATAATATTAATAAAATAATAATAGAAGTTTGTCCAATCTGAAAATCATTCCTGCCTGCCGTAAACCAGCAGAGACCCTTGCGGCTGGAATGCAGAAAGCAGTCATCTTGGGGTCGTTGCGTCTGCTCAGGGCACATGATTTACGGGATTCATAGCTACTGACCTCATGGTTTTAAGGAGTGGCTATGATGTATGAACAGGACCTGACCAGCAAGGAACCTCGTGAAGGTCGGAATCACGGGGAACTCCTTCTGGTCAATACGAAAAAAAAACAATAGAAGTTTATTTCCAACAGAGAGAATGTCTATAGTGGTCGAGCGCATAGCACGAGGCACCAATTTCAGTGATCCACGGAAGTTACCGTCTGTAAAAATTTGTTTTACTGTGGATCATTCAAATTGGTGCCTCACGTTACGCGCTCGACCACTTAAAGAAACATACTCCAAGAAGGTCATATTTCCCTGTACGTGAAACTCGTGAAACCGTCTGTGAAAATTTGTTTTTTCGTGGATTATTGAAATTTGTGCCCCGCGTTACGCGATGGACCCCTTAAAGAAACATACTCCAAATATGCTAGACTTCGCCTCTTAATAAAGTCATTATTTATTTATTATTATTTATATGTGGACAAAAATCTGGACAGTATTTCATGGTGGTGGTAACAAAACAGTGTGATCGTCCTACCCCTGTCGCAATTGCCAGAAAAAAGTCGGAATTGCCAGAAAAAAAGTGAGAATTGTCAGAAAAAAGTCAGAATTGCCAGAAAAAAGTCGGAATTGCCAGAAAAAAAATCGTTTACAGTTATTTTTCCATTCATGTCCGTTCAGCGCCTTCGTAGAGAGAGCTCAACTAAACACACAAAACAAAATTTATGATTACTTAGCACTCTGCGTTCCGAGAAATGAATGAGCGTCTCAAATTAGGTACGGCCATGCCTATATGCGTTTGAACCTTGCTAGTAGAAACGGCACAGATCGAAGATGCCTGCCGAAAAATTAAAGACCCAAAGAAAAAGGAGTACAGGTAGTACATTCAAATATAATTAACTTAAAAAAAAAAAGAAAACCGACTTCAAAAAACCCAAAGTAACTAAAACTAAAAAGTAAAAAATAAAAATTTCCAATTTCAGAGTTATTTGTTGTTCCGGTTAATGTAATTATTTATTTTTCCGTTTAATGAAATTCAGAAATTATTGTTGATTATCTAATTATTAATTGTTTTATAATTTTTAAGTCGGTGCCAAGTAAAACATAAAATTATACATTTTAAAGTTATAATTCCCTGATAATTTCAGACTTCTTAATTCACGATTATGATTACTGAATTAAAGTTTTCAGAACACATTTGATACATTAGGTAAAAGCTATATATTCGTAGTAATAATTTTGCATGATTTAGGTTGGATTTACCGAGAGATGAATTATTGTTAGATTTGAAATAAATAAAAAAATATTTATTATGTAATTCCTATGAATTGTCTTTATAATTTTTTTCGTAGTAACTAATTTGTTATTGTAGGAAGGTGTATAATTTGCTTTTATGGCACCAACTTCAAAATTATAAAACAATTAATAATTAGATAATCAACAATAATTTCTGAATTTCATTAAACGGAAAAATAAATAATTACATTAACCGGAACAACAAATAACTCTGAAATTGGAAATTTTTATTTTTTACTTTTTAGTTTTAGTTACTTTGGGTTTTTTGAAGTCGGTTTCCTTTTTTTTTAAAGTTAATTATTTTACAATTTTAAGTGATGGGTAGACCTAGTAAGGACGCTTCAAATCCACGCGAGCGCGAAAATAGATTGTCTTTGTGGTTTCTATGGGATACAGCATGAGAAAATGTGGATTATGTTGAAAATAGAAAATTATTCTTTGTACGGTCAAAACTGCAAAAAATTGTAGATAGGCCTTCAATACCTTTCAAATGAGGTATCACTCGACCCATAGTGCCATTTAAGATTTTGGGGCTAACAGCCCCCTCGCGAAGAGGGCGAAGCGCCGAAACTTGAAAAGAATCTGAAAAGATGTGCCCCTGGCAAATAAAATCGACCTGTTCGAGGATTTTTCAATCACAGTTATCAATTCGGAGAAATCTGGACTGGGGAGTTTTAAATGAGACAGCCTGTATATTATAGACATAAATCGATTGGTGCAGAAAGCATCCAAGTACCATATCATGTATGCTAAAATTTGCGACTAATTGATAGTGCTTATATGCCAAGGGCATAGTAAAACACAATTGTAGATCAATTTTCCATAGTTTTTTCGTTTCCTGAAAAGTTTGCAAAATGTTACTTGGCTTGTTTTAACAATAAACGATTCAATTGAAATCGGCTCATAAACAAAGAAATTATATTTGAAGTCGGTTTCGGTAAGACACAATAAATCACGTCGTTGACCACTGTGTATTTATTCTCGGCTTGTCACTGGGGTTGGCATATCAGATTACTTTCTTTGCGTAGACCACGTAATCAATTGTATTGTATCTCTGTATTGTATTACAAATTGCGATAGGTTAGTAATCGGAAAAAAGGATTACAGAACGCTGTATAACTGTTCAATCTAAATCATCGCTTATGTTTCTCACTCACAGAGAGCAGCATGTGCTGAACGACTTTTACATTACATGCTTAAAAGTGGCTGATGGTTCCTCTATTCTATTAAATCCTCTTGGGCAAAATGTATAATAACTTTTTTTTTCAAATGGAACACCCTATATTTCATTATACCACCAAATAGCATTTTTAATAAGCTTTTTTTCAATGTATGGTTTGCCTTAGACAATAAACGACTATCTCCATGGCAACAAGTCCAAGGCGATGTGATCTTAATACACGATTTCATCCATTTGGGAAAGTTTTCTATGTTTTTTGTAAAAATTATCTAAAGTTCTAACATTTGCCGAGGCAAACTATATATTGACAGAAAGCTTATTAAAAATGCTATTTGGTGGTATAATAGAATATAGGGTGTTCCATTTGAAAAAAAAAGTTATACATTTTGCGAAATCGTACACCCTGTATAGAAATATCAATTTAGATTACTTTAAATCAGTGTGTATTAAAGTTGGGGTCTATAAAAAAGTATTGACAGAAAAGTATTCAGCTATCTCTGTTGGAATGGTCTCCGCAATTTTTTAAAAAAGCACTTATTTTGACATAAAATTCTTCATAACTCAATAACCATCCATAATAAACCTGTAATACCTTATATTATTTTGCTCAGCATTAACTGCCCTTTCAATTCACCAACTATATATACAGGGCACGCCATTAAAAAAAAACATAACTTTGGTATATTACTAATACTAGGACACTCTGTATATTATTTCTAATAATTTGAAATTGTGAAGATATCGTGTGGCTATCGTCCCCCGAAAACCCCGTTTTGATATCTTTCAAAATAAGGGCGTAATTGATGGTCCACACACCTTTGGACACCCGGTATATGTGTTCTAAGAAATATAGTTTGATTCATCTTTTCACTTTTTGGAATGCATGGACGGATGCATCTTATCGCGATTTAAAAAATGTGGCGTAGCAAAGATTGTGCAATCGATCTGCTTTGTTTTCCTAATAATTTAGATAATTTAAAAATGTGGTGTAGCAAAGATTATGCAATCTGTGTGAGAAATCAGACTGATTTAGATAAACAAGTCAACCGATGTCGTATATAAAATGTATTTCCTAAGCCACAGTTTTTTTTACCTGTTCTCTCTTATAAAATATTATTATTAAGGAAAAATCTATTAAGAAGGAAGCTGTGGTGTTTAGGGGACCTGGTTTATTCTTCTTTCTTTATAATGGATGTTATTTTAATTTTATTTATTTGTAAGACAAATCAGATGTAAAAAAAATGTGGCTTAGGAAATACATGTTTGTTGTTTACAAATCGACGGTCTCAACGCAGGACCATTTTTATGGAAATTTACTTTTCACAGATTCTTGTCAATTTGTTGGCACACCTTTAAACTCAATAAATCGAACATTTGATGCCTATATTACCGAAACAGAGGACCTCCTGAATTCTACCCCGCTTTAAAAAATTAGCGTCAGCGTTTCTTCGTCTCATGCAAAAAAATATTTTACACTTACCGAGGTCCGGCGTTTAGAACGTCGAAATGTGATTTATCACTGATTTACGTTTGTAGTCAAATTTGCGGAAACAATCGTGAAAATCCAAATTTGAAAATTTAAACATTCCGTAATAAATACATTTTAAGTTTAATAAAAAAAGTGTTAAAGAATTTAGAAGTTTACAATTTAATCCAGTTTGGAAGTCTATAGAAGGTTAATTACAATCATCACGAAAATTTTGTGCAAGTGGTATTTTTTAAGGTTGAACATGCAACATTTCCTGGATATTTTGTGCGTGTGACCTTTAAAAATAGGTGTAACAACCTTGAGACGTGAAAGAGAAACAACTTGTACAATATGCAGTGGCCTGAGGCACATTAAATTTAGTGAATAATTACCTCATAGGTACAGTGCATAACATTACATTAACTCTTGCATTCAAATAAACCTACAACTTACGTTCAAAATCGCCTCTGCTAACAGTCCCCACAGCTGTTAACTGTGACAAGATCTGCAAGTACCCTGCGTCATAGTCCTCAATTTGCAGGGGACGAACCCAAAGCCAGTGTTCTCCAGGAGCTTCATTTGTAATTGGGGGCGACAGACACCCGCTTACCGACGTCCAGTCGAGATTTTCCAGTAACGCCGGATCGTATAAAAATTGTCTGGGGTCCTGGGCCTAAAAAATAAATATTATTTTGGGGAGTTATTTGAACTGCACACAAAACCATTTTTACTATGAACTATGAATGTTATCATTTAATCTGAACAGGTATGTGTTTCAAAACTTAGTCTCGACATGACATGACGTAAGAAGCGCACGATAGGTTAGAGATTCATACGTGTCAAGAAGTACATTGATTGATCGTTGCAATTTTCGTTTAAAGTTAGGCTGTAGATTAAAGAGGCTCACCTGTGGGTTGCGACCCATTTTGGGTACGAAGATCGGACCCAAAAGAGTCACAATGAGAAAGAACGTTCTTTACATTTAAACATATTGTGGGGAGCGAAGTCAACCTTGAATGAAACCCCTTCACCGAAAAGAAGAATAAAAAGTTACTTTCACAGATTGCATTTTTAGGTTAACAAAAAATTGAGGTTATGTTGTACTTTGACAAGTGATACGGTCTCCAAAACATAAACGCTCAGGGCTTGAAAAAGACGAATTTAACTATTTCAAAATCAACGCTACACGAAAAAAATCAATCTAATTCGAATTTAAAATGGTTAAACACTAACTTAACTAATTTTAATTTAAATATACTAGCGCCATCTTTAGACGCATATTTGAAGTTAGTGACAGCTGCGTTGACGTGAGTGACGTGGATCTTGAAATGTGTCCAGTGTAAAATGTTTTCTTATATTTAGGATAAATTAAATTTCTTAAAAGAGTGCCCTTTTTAAATTTATAACACTTTCTAGAAGTTCCATAGAAAGGTTGTAGTTACAAGGTATGTACGTTTTCAAATTTGAAAAATCCAATAAGAATTTTGCGGATTTATGCCTTCGTCGTCTTTCAGATGGCAACTTACGAGGAATACATTCAACAAAACGAGGACCGCGATGGGGTTCGTTTTACATGGAACGTGTGGCCCTCAAGCCGCATTGAAGCGACTCGATTAGTGGTTCCTCTTGGATGCCTGTATCAGCCCATTAAGGAGCGCCAGGACCTGCCCGCGATTCAGTACGATCCCGTTTTGTGTACTAGGAATAATTGTCGAGCGATTTTAAATCCCCTCTGTCAAGTAGACTACCGAGCAAAGTTGTGGGTGTGCAATTTTTGTTTCCAAAGGAATCCTGTGAGTTGCCCCAAAAATTATTACGTTTTTAATTAACACCCATTGTACAGTTTCCACCCCAATATGCCGCCATCACTGAGCAACACCAACCGGCCGAATTGATGCCGATGTTCTCAACAATTGAATACACCATCACAAGAGCACAGTGCCTCCCCCCAATTTATTTACTAGTTGTGGACACATGCATGGATGATGAAGAACTGGGGGCTCTCAAGGACTCCCTCCAAATGTCTTTGAGTTTGCTGCCGCCTAACGCTTTGATAGGCCTTATTACTTTTGGAAAGATGGTCCAAGTGCATGAGTTGAGCACAGAAGGCTGCAGTAAATCGTACGTGTTTAGAGGAACCAAGGATCTGACCGCTAAACAAATTCAGGAGATGTTGGGCATCGGTAAGGTGGCCATAGCTCAGCCACAGCAGCAACCGGGCCAAATGAGGGCGCCCCAACAGCAGCCTCAAGCACCAATTCCTCCAGCGAGTCGGTTTTTGCAGCCCATATCAAAGTGTGACATGAGTTTAACTGATTTGATTGGTAAGCAACTCAGAAAGTTACGGATGTTGCATTTTAAATTAATGTAAAAAGATCCCTAACTTTTACGACAGCACAGTTAAATATCAACTATTCTAACAAGAAACTTTCAAAGGTGAGTTGCAAAAGGATCCATGGCCTGTTGGTCAAGGGAAACGCCCCTTGAGATCCACAGGAGCTGCCCTATCAATTGCTATTGGTCTGTTGGAATGCACTTATGCTAATACTGGAGCAAGGGTTATGATGTTTTTGGGTGGTCCGTGCTCCCAAGGACCCGGTCAAGTTGTCAACGATGACCTTAAACAACCGATTAGGTATGAGCAATTTAAAAAATAGTGTTTTCTTTGTTTGCTTCATATTTAGGCACCCTTGGACAAACTGTTGTCTCGAGCGCCACTTTTTTACGTGGTATGCTCCACGGGGCCGCGGGTAGCTAAACCGGAGTCTAGCTTGGCGGGAGAGAAAATGCGACTCGGTGTTACCTCTCCTATGTACACTATTTACAATTATTTATGTTACTGTCCGGACTAACGGGAGTAAAAGATCCGTCCGGATACTACCGGTGCGCAAACAACCCCTCCGGGAAACCAGTCGGGACCAGAAGCAGAGCGGTCCCGGTACGACGTCGGGAAGTATTTTATTTCGGAGTATTAGTGGTGCGTTCGGCCTAGCGACAAACAGAGGAGGCTGGGGCGGTCGTAATGGTGTCCGATAGGCTGTATTCGAAGCGCGCTATTTTATCCAGTTGCTGGAAACAAGAACGGCCCGGTACGATGTCGGGAACTATTTTATTTGTGGTGATTTGTCATTCGGTAACTTCGATACAGTATATATTTTTTATAATGATCATTTAGATGTCTGACTTGCTTTCCCTTCCAGATCACATCATGATATTCACAAGGATAACGCCAAGTACATGAAAAAGGGCATAAAACATTACGAAGCCCTGGCAATGAGGGCTGCCACCAACGGTCATTGCGTGGACATCTACTCTTGCGCACTCGACCAAACTGGTCTTATGGAGATGAAGCAGTGCTGTAACTCGACAGGGTAACTTAGAAATTATGTCTTGTAATTTATCAAACTGGTTTTAACACTTCAGCGGCCATATGGTGATGGGCGACTCTTTCAACTCTTCCCTCTTCAAGCAAACATTCCAAAGAGTGTTTGTGCGAGATGCGAAAAACGATCTAAAAATGGCCTTTAATGCCACACTAGAAATTAAGTGTTCTAGAGAACTGAAAAGTAAGATGATCCTAAAAATTTTTAAATAATAACCGTTTGTTTGCAGTTCAAGGGGGGATTGGCTCTTGCGTGTCGTTGAATGTGAAGAGTCCTTTGGTGTCTGATACAGAAATAGGTATGGGCAATACAGTACAATGGAAGATGTGCACCTTGACCCCGAGTTCGACGATTTCGTTGTTCTTTGAAGTGGTAAATCAACACTCGGCTCCCATACCGCAGGGCGGACGAGGGTGTATCCAGTTTATTACACAATATCAGGTAGATTATTAGTGTTGCCATACTAGTTTATACCATTCGCGATCAACACAAAACAAATTGATGTTAATCAATATTAGCCTCCCAAATACCGCCTACATGAGGACTTCGCCGAGGGATAAACTTCCAATAAAACCATTTTTCATTTAATTTATTATGAAGTTCATCTGATTTTAACAATTTATTTAACTCGTTTAGAGCAAATTGAATTTTTGATCTTGTGAAACCATGAATTTTTAAAATTTTGAAATTGTGATTTGTGAAAGTGTGATAATAAAATTGCGATTGTGGGGAGAATTTGTGAAATTGTGTTGCAGAAGTTGAAATATGTAATCGCGAAAATATGAACTTGTCAAACTGAAATTGTGACATTTGTCACCCTGAATTTATGAATTTGTGAAACTGTCAAACTATGGAATTGACCAAATGTTAAACCAAACATTAGTCAAATTTAATTTATGAAATTGCGAAACTACGAATAAATTTTTAAAGCTGTAAATGTGAAACCCAAAGTTTGAGACTTGCTGTTTTGTCAAATCAAATTTATGAAATTGTGAAACTGAGTACACAAAATTTACAAGTTCATCCACCCCAACTTTAAGAACTCGAATTCAAATTGAGTATTTTCAAATTCAAAATTGACTATTTCCGAATTTTGAAATTTGATATTTTACCGATTTAGCACTTCGAATATCGCGAATTCGATATTTCAAAAAGTCAAATTTTCAACTTTGCAGTTTTTACAATTTAAAATTTAGCTGATTCAGAATAGAAGCTAACTCAAATATTACAATATTTAATCTTGTGGGCAAATAAGGTGGCGAGGATGGACTGTTATCAGGATGGCCGTGTTAGCAGAAGGTAAAAAATATGAAAGAAAAGCAAAATCACAACGTAACATATTTTCAGTACACAAAATTTGCAAGTTTATCAATCCGATTTTTTAGAACTCGGAAATTCAAAACCAACGATTCAGAATTTTCGAAATGAGTATTTTCAAACTCAAAATTGACTATTTTCAAATTTTGAAATTTGAGATTTTACCGGTTTAGAACTTCAAATATCGCGAATCCGATATTTCAAAAATTCAAATTTTCAACTTTGCAGTTTTTACAATTTAAAATTTAGCTGATTCAGAATAGAAGCTAACTCAAATATTACAATATTTAATCTTGTGGATAAATAAGGTGGCGAGGATGGGCTGTTATCAGGATGGCCGTGTTAACACAAGGTAAAAAATATGAAAGAAAAGCAAAATCACGACGTAACGTATTTTCAGTACACAAAATTTGCAAGTTCATCGATCCCAATTTTTAGAACTCGGGAATTCAAAACCAACGATTCAGAATTTTCGAAATGAGCATTTTCAAACTCAAAATTGACTATTTTCGTATTCTGAAATTTGATATTTTACCGATTTAGCACTTCGAATATCGCGAATTCGATATTTCAAAAATTCAAATTTTCAACTTTGCAGTTTTTACGATTTAAAATTTAGCTGATTCAGAATAGAAGCTAACTCAAATATTACAATATTTAATCTTGTGGATAAATAAGGTGGCGAGGATGGTCTGTTATCAGGATGGCCGTGTTAACACAAGGTAAAAAATATGAAAGAAAAGCAAAATCACGACGTAACGTATTTTCAGTACACAAAATTTGCAAGTTCATCGATCCGATTTTTTAGAACTCGGGAATTCAAAACCAACGATTCAGAATTTTCGAAATTAGTATTTTCAAACTCAAAATTGACTATTTTCGAATTCTGAAATTTGATATTTTACCGATTTAGCACTTCGAATATCGCGAATTCGATATTTCAAAAATTCTAATTTTCAACTTTGCAGTTTTTACAATTTAAAATTTAGCTGATTCAGAATAGAAGCTAACTCAAATATTACAATATTTAATCTTGTGGGCAAATAAGGTGGCGAGGATGGACTGTTATCAGGATGGCCGTGTTAGCAGAAGGTAAAAAATATGAAAGAAAAGCAAAATCACGACGTAACATATTTTCAGTACACAAAATTTGCAAGTTTATCAATCCGAATTTTTAGAACTCGGAAATTCAAAACCAACGATTCAGAATTTTCGAAATGAGTATTTTCAAACTCAAAATTGACTATTTTCGAATTTTGAAATTTGAGATTTTACCGGTTTAGAACTTCAAATATCGCGAATCCGATATTTCAAAAATTCAAATTTTCAACTTTGCAGTTTTTACAATTTAAAATTTAGCTGATTCAGAATAGAAGCTAACTCAAATATTACAATATTTAATCTTGTGGATAAATAAGGTGGCGAGGATGGTCTGTTATCAGGATGGCCGTGTTAACACAAGGTAAAAAATATGAAAGAAAAGCAAAATCACGACGTAACATATTTTCAGTACACAAAATTTGCAAGTTTATCAATCCGAATTTTTAGAACTCGGAAATTCAAAACCAACGATTCAGAATTTTCGAAATGAGTATTTTCAAACTCAAAATTGACTATTTTCGAATTCTGAAATTTGAGATTTTACCGATTTAGAACTTGAAAT
Organism: Diaperis boleti; assembly: GCA_963583935.1. Lineage (NCBI taxonomy): Eukaryota > Metazoa > Arthropoda > Insecta > Coleoptera > Tenebrionidae > Diaperis > Diaperis boleti. Next base: position 50,666,298 of record OY757249.1, on the reverse strand, counting down.
ATCGCGAATTCGATATTTCAAAAATTTAAATTTTCAACTTTGCAGTTTTTACGATTTAAAATTTAACTGATTCAGAATAGAAGCTAACTCAAATATTACAATATTTAATCTTGTGGATAAATAAGGTGGCGAGGATGACTGTTATCAGGATGGCCGTGTTAACAGAAGGTAAAAAACATGAAAGAAAAGCAAAATCACGACGTAACATATTTTCAGTACACAAAATTCGCAAGTTCATCGATCCAAATTTTTAGAACTCAGGAATTCAAAACCAACGATTCAGAATTTTCGAAATGAGTATTTTCAAACTCAAAATTGACAATTTGGAATTCTGAAATTTGATATTTTACCGATTTAGCACTTCGAATATCGCGAATCCGATATTTCAAAAATTCAAATTTTCAACTTTGCAGTTTTTACCATTTAAAATTTAGCTGATTCAGAATAGAAGCTAACTCAAATATTACAATATTTAATCTTGTGGATAAATAAGGTGGCGAGGATGGTCTGTTATCAGGATGGCCATGTTAACACAACGTAAAAAATATGAAAGAAAAGCAAAATCACGACGTAACATATTTTCAGTACACAAAATTTGCAAGTTCATCGATCCCAATTTTTAGAACTCGGGAATTCAAAACCAACGATTCAGAATTTTCGAAATTAGTATTTTCAAACTCAAAATTGACTATTTTCGAATTCTGAAATTTGATATTTTACCGATTTAGCACTTCGAATATCGCGAATTCGATATTTCAAAAATTCCAATTTTCATCTTTACAGTTTTTACGATTTAAAATTAAGTTGATTTAGAATAGAAGCTAACTCAAATATTACAATATTTAATCTTGTGGATAAATAAGGTGGCGAGGATGGTCTGTTATCAGGATGGCCGTGTTAACACAACGTAAAAAATATGAAAGAAAAGCAAAATCACGACGTAACGTATTTTCAGTACACAAAATTTGCAAGTTCATCGATCCGAATTTTTAGAACTCGAAAATTCAAAACCAACGATTCAGAATTTTCGAAATGAGTATTTTAAAACTCAAAATTGACTATTTTCGAATTTTGAAATTTGAGATTTTACCGGTTTAGAACTTCAAATATGGCGAATCCGATATTTCAAAAAGTCAAATTTTCAACTTTGCAGTTTTTACGATTTAAAATTTAGCTGATTCAGAATAGAAGCTAACTCAAATATTACAATATTTAATCTTGTGGATAAATAAGGTGGCGAGGATGGGCTGTTATCAGGATGGCCGTGTTAACACAACGTAAAAAATATGAAAGAAAAGCAAAATCACGACGTAACGTATTTTCAGTACACAAAATTTGCAAGTTCATCGATCCGAATTTTTAGAACTCGGGAATTCAAAACCAACGATTCAGAATTTTCGAAATGAGCATTTTCAAACTCAAAATTGACTATTTTCGAATTCTGAAATTTGATATTTTACCGATTTAGAAATTCGAATATCGCGAATTCGATATTTCAAAAATTCTAATTTTAAACTTTTCAGTTTTTACGATTTAAAATTTAGCTGATTCAGAATAGAAGCTAACTCAAATATTACAATATTTAATCTTGTGGATAAATAAGGTGGCGAGGATGGACTGTTATCAGGATGGCCGTGTTAACACAACGTAAAAAATATGAAAGAAAAGCAAAATCACGACGTAACGTATTTTCAGTACACAAAATTTGCAAGTTCATCGATCCGAATTTTTAGAACTAGGGAATTCAAAACCAACGATTCAGAATTTTGAAATTTGAGGTTTTACCGGTTTAGAATTTCTAAATTCGCGAATTTAATATGTATTTCAAGGATTCAAAATTTTCAACTTTACAATTTAAAATAAAGCTAATTCGGAATCGGAAATGAATCAAATCCAGAATCTAAATCAAATATGTATTGAATTGGAAAATCAGCGTTCTCCAGATTTTGGAATTTGGATCTTGGAATTTAATTGCTCAAATGGCAATAATTTTTATCAAACCTATACTTCAGTATAGTAACAGCTATGTGTGTCCAATTTACAAATCCGATACAAAGAACACATTGTATAATAATCATAAAGATGGTAACAATTAAAGAAAGTTGTCTGAATCTCAATAATTTATGGCTAACCGATAGACTCAGTAAAGAGACGATTGGTTGACCTAGTAAAATAAGTTCACGCCCACATCTCCATCCGACCCATATTTTTTAGTCCCATTTTAAGTAGTAAAACCAAGGGTCAAATTTATTTTGGTTTTCGGTTGGCATCAGCATAACGCTTTTTATAAATGAAACCTCAATCTCATAATTATTTTTTATAAAAAAACTATTAGCACTAGGACTTTCAAAATAGCACATGGGAAAAAGTGTGTCGTCTTCTTTGTCGTGTCAAAATTTCATTGGAAATGCTTCAGTTTTTTTTTTACTCTCTTTAGCATGCCAGCGGCCAAAGACGCATCCGCGTGACCACGATAGCGAGAAATTGGGCCGATGCCACCGCCAACATCCACCACATCAGCGCCGGTTTCGACCAAGAAGCAGCGGCAGTATTAATGGCCCGCATGGCGGTGTACCGCGCCGAATCGGACGACAGTCCAGACGTCCTCAGATGGGTCGACAGAATGTTGATTCGTTTGGTAAGACCTCTTCTTTTTCGTGACGTTGTACTAATTCCACGTCAACAGTGCCAGAAATTCGGCGAATACAACAAAGACGACCCCAACAGCTTCAGATTGAGCGAAAACTTCAGTCTCTATCCCCAATTCATGTACCATTTGCGGCGTTCCCAATTTCTACAAGTATTCAACAACTCGCCCGACGAGACGTCCTTCTACCGTCACATGTTGATGCGCGAAGACCTGACGCAGTCCCTGATCATGATCCAGCCGATTTTGTACAGTTACAGTTTTAACGGACCTCCCGAGCCAGTTCTTCTCGATACGAGCTCCATTCAGCCGGACAGGATTTTATTGATGGACACTTTCTTCCAAATTTTGATTTTCCACGGGGAAACTATAGCGCAGTGGCGTAATTTGAAATACCAGGATATGCCCGAATATGAAAACTTCAGACAGTTGTTGCAAGCTCCGGTCGATGATGCCCAAGAGATTTTGCAAACCAGATTCCCCATGCCCAGATACATTGATACAGAACAAGGAGGTTCTCAGGCTAGATTCTTGTTGTCTAAAGTTAATCCAAGTCAGACCCATAACAACATGTATGCCTACGGAGGGGTAAGTTGTTTTTTTTATTCTAACATGATTATGACATCACCACTTTTGATACATTTGTGTTAATATTTGTTTTTTTCATATTTGTTCCGGATAGGCCCTACCTAATTCAAATGCGGTATAGTAAACATTTTATTTGTGGGTCAGGGTACTAAATTTTCACACAGGGCAGCAGCACTGACTAACTTTTCTGTTACTAACAGACAGGAGTTGAGACAAGTTTCACTTACTACTGACTTTTTTGATATTTGTATTACAACTATTCTTTAACGCCTTTGGTGCATTATTCAAGGTTTTGGGCAACCCTTCAGTTTAATTTCAATTGTATCAGTGGCGTTTCTAATACTGTCGTTATTTCAGGATGGAGGAGCGCCAGTTTTGACTGATGATGTGTCCCTTCAGGTATTTATGGATCATCTGAAGAAACTTGCTGTATCCTCAACTGCTTAATGACTAAATTCATTATTGTTAACTATTTATTAAGTACAATAATTGTAACAAAATATAATTCAACAAAATGCATAGTTTTTGGTAAATGTCAGGATGCAATAATAAATATGCTATACATAAACTATGGAATTCTTTACCCTACCCTATTGTATACCGATAAAAATATTCTTAGGAATGACTAGTTTAAAAATCTTATACTCATTTTTTGTGCAACATCTGTTCTTTGCAAGGCCTTGCAGAATTCTTCAAAAGAGATCATCTGGTCTCCATCTTCGTCAGCTTCAAGTATTGTCCTCTCAGCAATACTGGTCAGTTGTTCTGCACTGATATTAGCTCCCACCATCATGTGCAGAATAGCAAGTAGTTCATCTTTTGATATTAAGTCGTCATTGTCCAGATCGTACATTTTGAAGGCAACTGTAAGATACAACATTATTCGAGTTCAAAAAATGGACTTTGAACTTACATCTCAATTTTTCCTCTCTTGAATTGAATTTGTTTTCTTTGTTCTTTTTGATGGGCCTGAAGTGGGCTAAAACGTGCATAAACTGTCTGAAGTTGACCCTATCGTTGATACCCTCGTCTTGGAAGAAAGAGTTGACAATCCGTTCACCGAGAGGGTTGATCGCCAGTTCTGGAATCCTTAAGAAATCATCTCGACTCAAGGTGCCGCAGTCACCTCTGTCCAGTGACGTGAATCGTGAATATAAGCGTTCTATTTGATTAGGGGTGACTGGAAAGTGATAAAATAATATTGGGGCAGGTAAAATTTGTAAAAACTCACATCCAGTTTCTTCTTGAATTTGAGCTATTTCTTCCTCGCGAAGTAGTAAAGATGAGCGGTTACCCATTTTATTAAAGAGACAATAAATTGTACAGAACAACGATGTGAGACAAATAACTTTCAAACGTCACTGTCACATTGACAGGACTTTGACACTTCTTTGACAGGAATTGTTCTACGATAAACCAATCAGCTTCCTAACTGAAAGCACGTGACTTGTTACCATGTGACTTCTGTCACTGATTTCAAATTTTGTAAACTGAGATATTTTTTAATCTGAAAAATATTGGAGGACTATAGACGAATGACTTTCTTAAAATCCATTTCATAAAAAGTTAAAATGCAAATGCTTTCTGGTGCAAATTTACTTACCACAGAATAATAACAATACAGAAGCGACCATCTAAAGGAAGAACGAGATGGAAATCACAAGCAGGCTAGGGTACGCACACACGCGATAATTTGCTTTAGGCTACAACCACACGGACAACTGTTCATTTCTCGATGTTTTGCACCTCGCACCAACCGCACCCGTCCCATCTTTAAGCCATTCAAGGTCACTCAGTCTTGGCGGTGCAATTTTAAGGAACTTGAAAGAAAAGACCGCTAGTATCGTTTCTGTAATACTTTCTATTCTGTGATTTTTATCATTTAAAACTCGTTTTTTAACAAAATTACAACTCATGGTTTACAATTTAAACTTCAGCTAAATCCAATAAATTAAAACAATAAGACTAAGGAGTAGACTGTGAAATTTAAATTAGGTTGGCACTACTAACTTTTGACAATCTGATTTAAAATTTGAATGTCAAAGTGACAAAATGTTTGAATTAGAGCATAAAATTTTTGTTATTTTAAGAACGCTGAACGGCAACGGAATGGTAAATGGAATTATTCTATAGAACGCTGTGTTAATGATTTTCGAAATATCTACCCCAATTTTCCAGCAGATTGCCAAAAATTTGTCCAACAAATATGTGTGGCAAGATTTTGTGACGTTGGGACTGTTGGTCGAAAAGCGGGTAGCGGAGCGCCCACAAAAAGAGCACCTGAGATTGTAGCAGATGTAGCAGTAATGGAAGCGTCTCCCAAGAAACCCCTCCGCAGGTTAGCACGAGATGGATCTCTCGTCAAAAAAAAATCTGCGGATGGAGGAGCGTTTGGACGAATTCATGGGGATTAATTGCGGACAAAAATCGCATATAAAATGTAAAAAATAAAAAGTTAAATCCAAGGTATTGTTCTTATTTAGATTATTTAAAAAAAAACACTGACACTATCCTATTCGTGCGGGAAAACCTCGTGGAAACAGCTTTCGAAGGACGGTAATTTTATAGGGATGAAGATTTAATTCTTGTTTTAATATTTTTAATATTTTTTTTAAATTTAAATTTCAGCCTACTCTAATTTATAGTTTAAATGATCGCATGGTAGTCATAGAAATCCGTGATCAAAAATATTACAATCATAGAAACCCTAAAAATAGAGAGATAAATATAAAATAATAGCATAATATAGTTAGTAGAAGGTGTTAGGAAGGTGTTAATTTGCCATGATTGTGTTGAGGAGTGGACGTGCAAACAATTTAAATATTTCGTCAGAAATTCCGTCTTTATTTTAATTTTGAACAGTTTGAAGGTTTTGTGAGGCTTGTTTGCGGTTGCCTCGAGCGCCTGTTTTTACGTGGTATGCTCCACGGGACCGCCGGTAGCTGCACTAGGGGTCAGTTGTCTAGCTTGGCGGGAGGGAAAGTAAAGGCGACTCGATGTTACAGCTTTTATTAATCACCCTGTATTCAGCTATTTACAATAGTTGAAGGGCAGACGGTGACGTTGGTCACATGCGTGCGGTGTGGCGCAGGGCATCAGAGTCAAGGTCTTATCACTGCGTCCTCTTCCCAACAAAGCGGCGGCTGTTCCGGGCAACGTAGCAAGTCTGAGAGGGTGGTATCCGAAGCGCGCTATTTTACTGGTCCGACACCGCGAAGTATTTTATTCCGACATGTTAATGGTTCGATGTGAGAAGAGGCGGTGGCTGGGGGCGATCATAACCGCTCTGGGACAGTTGGCTTCGCAGCGCACTATTTTTCTGATTACCGGGGTAAAAGAATCATCCCGATCCGACACCGGAAAGTATTTTTTTCGAGATGTTAACGGTTCGATTGCTCGGCGTTCGCTAAACAACAAAACAGCGGCCAGTTGAGCGACAGGGCGGACCGGCCGTAGCGGCGTACGCCGCCGGCTGCATTCGAATCCCGGAAAATTCGGTAACTTCGTTACAGTTTAACTCCCCACTAATTCTAGATGGACGGCCTTAGTGACTAGGCAAAAATGAATAAACAAATGTAAGATTTAATTAAATGGGGTTTGCGGCCCTTACCATCTTTAATAAAATTCGACCTCCAAAATCCACGCCAACTTTCAAAAAAGGTCGTGCAGCTTCCACACGTGCCTGTGGTAAATTGCCCATAAGTTGCTTATAAGGAATATTGTTAGTCTTAAAACAGTTACTGCATTTGCGTGTAACATTTTGAACGCTGCGTCTACCGCCCAACGGCCACAATTTATGTCTCAAATGGGCAAGGGTATTGTTACGCTCAAAATTGACGTAACGTTCCTATCAAGGTTGAGGTAGGGTCAAGGTCCTCAGTAAAATACACTTTTATAACAACGAAAATAAAAAAATTAACAATATTTAATTACAAAAGGTGTAATAATATGTGAATTTAATAGTTATTTATGTATCTAGGGAATAGAGACCTATTTTAATCCTGAGAATGTAAGAAATGCCAGAGGCGACCGTAGGGAGCCGAGTGCATTTTCATTTGAGGGATTAACGGTCTTTATTGCAGAGATGCATACAAAACTTTCCTCCCACCCTCTTAAGTTAATAATAAATTAGAAAAGAAATTTTTTTCAAGTAATAATTATGAGTTTAATTAATATCAGTAGAAATGGGAGAAAATAACGATCAGTTTAGACATTTGGCCATTACTGCAAGAGCTAAAGATGTATTTTCTTCTTTTATTCTCAAGGGAATAAAGTACCACATTATTAGTCGAAAAAAGCGCAACTTTATTCCCGGTTGGGAGGAAAAGTACATAAATATTAAAGAAAAATGGTGACAAATCAACAAATTATTTCATTATGAAGGTAACAGACTTAAAGTTGACAATTGAACAAAATTATTAAATGTCCACCAAACCAAAAGGAAACCACCTTGCAATGGGACACCTGATGTAACCGCCGCTGATAGAATTCGGCGAGTTGAATTCCGATAACAACGGATGAAAAGTTGTAGATTTTTCGCTCTTGTAGATTTTTTGCGCTCGTCAGGCATTCACCAGCTTACTCCCCAAGTCAAGTGTCCGTAAAGAAGTTTTACTTCAAAAACTTGTCCTTACCTTTTTCCCGAGCTACAACCACGTTACACGAAACCCTATCCGGCTAATTACCGCTTACAATTATTGTCCACAATTGTGATATCTACCGCCCTTAAATTCGTATTAAATGATTTGTTCTAAACTCTCTCTGATATGAACCTAAAAACGAGCGGTGATATCTGTTCCGTGTTCACGCTTCCATGTACCGACTTAGAAAGAAAGAATTTTTAAGAAAGATTTTAAAATTGCTTTATTATCAAATCTGTGACAAAATGTCTAGGTAAGAGAATTGCAAATCTTTGGTCGTATGTTAAAGAGGAATTTTTGAATCACCCCCAACTCTAATAGTTCCTCGGTATCAATAAATTTATTTAAAGAAATTACATTATTGTTTCCCAAAGTTGAATTTCATTAGTAAAGAACTCCGACTGAATTAATTTTAGAATAATAATAAAGATCGTCGTCATAACCATATTTAGTTAAATTTCCAGTTAGCATGGATTTTCCCTTTGTCTTCGATAAAAGATTTGCGAAAAATCATCACCAAATGGCTGATTCGTTGAAATTTAGAAATATCTGAAAATCGGTGTAGTAGATTACTTAAAATAGGATTAAGCTTAACAATTTTCGCACAAGTAATAGTGTTACGTTGTTCAAGAATATCGTCACATTAGCTTAGATTTCCAAATTAATCGCAGTCATCCTGTATTAGATAATCACTTTGCATCAGCTACTCCAGGGCTTTACGCCAACTTTCGTTTTGCAGCAACTCGCTAGGTAAGCAACCTCTTCTTATTATAACAGCTGGGGGATTTAGTGCGAATCCTCCCACTTTTTAACCGCGCCTCGCGCCGTTTCCATGCTGAGCGTCTATTGGTAGTACCACTGGGGTACTGCCCTGTGGGTCGCTCTTCGTGATCAACCGCGCCGTGTTCACCATTTTGTTTTGTTGTGTTTCTAGGTTTTAAAAGAAGAGTGGCCGGAATATAACGACATCTAGGAGGCGCCACAGGAAGCGGATGAACAAAGACGATAGAAACCGCTCGCTCAGTCAGGGAAGCCTGGACTCTTACCTGGAGGAAAGGAAAAGAAAGAGAAAAGGGGAAGGTAGAACAGAAAAACAAGAAGAGGAGGAAGAGAAAGTTTTTCAAAAAAGTAAAAAGACGGCGAGGTCTCCTGGAGCAGTGGGCCATGCCTGGAGTAAAGAAAACACAGAAGACATCAGAGAAAGAGAAGGAAACGGACACAGAGATGGAGAAAAAAATATTGGAGCTGTTGCAAGAGTTGAAGGAGGAGATGAAAGAAATAAGACGAGAAAACAAGGAACTCAAGAGAGAGATAGAGAGGCAGAGAGAAAAATTTAAAGAGAAGGAGAAGAGATGGGAAGGAGAGAGAGACTGGTGGAAGGAGAGAGTGGAAAAGCTGGAAGAGAGAATGGAAATCGAAGAGAGAAGAAAGAGGAAGAACAACATCGTGATAACAGGATGGGACGGGGAAAGAAAAAGTCATGTAAAAAAAGAGGATGTAGAGAAGTTTTTGAAGGAAAATGTAGAGGATAGTAAAGTAAAAGATTGTTACAGGATTAACAAGGATCAAGTATTGGTGGAGATGGAGGGATGGGGTGAGAAGAAAAGAATAATGAAGCACAAAGGAAAATTGAGGGAGAAGAGGGAAACAAGGGGGATATACATAGACAACGACCTCACAAAGAAAGAAAGAGATTTACAGAAGAAACTAAGAAGTATTGCGAAGGAAAAAAGGGAAGAAGGGAAAGAAGTAAGAGTGGGATACAGGAAATTAACAGTGGACGGGAAGCAATGGAGATGGAATGAAAAGAGAGAGAGGCTAGAGGTTTTCCAATAAGAAGAAGAAGGGGAGGAGGGAAAAAGGGGGACAACGGCAAAAAGGACAATGAAACGGGAAAAAAGAAACAAAGAAGGAAGTAGGAGGGAAACTAAGGAAGGAAGGGGGAAATCAAAGAAGGTATCGAGAAAAACAGGGGTGAGGGCACTATTTTGGAGTGTAGCGGGACTAAGGAAAAAATAAGAAGATTTTTGGGACTATGTGAAGGAGTTCGATATTGTTGGATTAACAGAAACATGGGCAGAAAGCTGGGAAAAAACAGAAAAACTGTTACCAAAGGAGTTCAAGTGGGAATGGCACGGGGCGAGAAGGGGAAAGAAAAAAGGAAGAGCAGCAGGGGGAATAATAACAGGGGTAAAAAAAGGAATAAAAGAGAATACTAAAAAGAAGGGAGAAGAGGTCACATGGTGAGAAACGTTAAAATAGACAGTAAATGGTGAAAAATAGTGACAGTGTACAGCAGAGAGATGAAAGAAACAATAAGCAAGATAGACGAAACATTAAAAGACAACAGGGAAGAATGTCTGCTTCTGGGAGGGGATTTTAACGGGAGATTTGGGGAAAGAGGAGCCAGGGATTGGGAAGAAGAGAGAGGAGAGGGAAAAAGAAAATCCAAAGACAAAAAAGAAAACGCGGAAGGGAAGAAGTTGATGGAATGGATAGAAGAAAAAGGATGGGAAGTGCTGAATGGAAATAAACAAGGGGACGAAGAAGGAGAATGGACCTACATAGGCGGTAGAGGAGAGACGGTGATAGACTACGGAATAGTAAACGAAGAAGCATGGGAAGAAGTCGAAGAATTCAGAACAGGGGAAAGAGTAGAGTCAGACCATCTGCCTATAGAGATAAGTATAGGAAGGGGGAGAGAGAAGAGAGGAGGAGAAGAAAAAATAGAGGAAATGCGGAAGGTGATAATTAAAGTATGGGACGAGCAAGGGGTGGAAGAGTATAAGAGAAGACTGGAAAAAGCAAGATTTAAAGAACAAGAAGTAGGGAAAATGGAGAAAGAATTTGTAGAAATATTGGAAAAAGCAGCGACAAAAACAGAAATAACAGTAAGAGGTGGAGGAACAAAAAGAAAGGATAAATGGTGGGACAAAGAATGTGAGCAAAGTAAAAAGGAAGCAATAAAAGAACTAAGAAAGTGGAGAAAGACTAAAGGGAACAGAAGTGGCTTTTTAGAAGCGAAAAGAAGATACAGAAAGACATGCAGGGAGAAGAAGAGGCAGAAGAAGGAGAGAGAGGAGGAAGAGATAAAAGCAATAAGAACAGAGAAGGAGGTATGAAACTATATTAATAGAAAGAGAAAGAAAAAAGAAAATGGGAGCGAGGAGATAACGATGAATGAGTGGGAGGAGTACTTAATGAGGCTGCTGGAGGGACAAAAGGAAAAAAGAAATCGGAAATAGAGACGAAGAGAAACCGAGTAGAACCTGAAGGAGAAGAAATTACAATGGAAGAGGTGGAGAGGCATGTGAAGAAACTGAGGAAAGGGAAGGCACCAGGGAGGGATAGAATACAGAATGAGTCGTGGATGTATGGGACGAGAAGAGTGCTAGAGAGGCTGGTGGAGGTAATGAATGGGGTGTGGAGAGGAGAAGGATTCCCGGTAGGGTGGAGAGAGGGGGTAATTTAGCCCATTTACAAAAAAGGGGAGAAAAATAAAGTAGAAAATTACCGAGGGATAACTCTCCTAAACACAGGGTACAAGTTGTATGCATCAATTCTGAATGAAAGGATGAGCAGAGAGATAGAGGAAAAGGGAGCATTACCAGACAGCCAAGCAGGATTTAGAGAGGGGAGGGGAACTATGGATAATGTATACATCCTGGACCATTTGACGAAGAGTGAGTTACAGAAGAAAGGGGGGAGGGTGTATGCATTATTCGTAGACTTTAAGGCGGCTTTTGACAAGGTGGACAGAGAGAGGATGTTTGAGTGCCTGAGGAAGAAAGGGGTAAATGAATGGCTGGTAAGAAAGGTGGAGCAGATATATGAAAAGACAAAAAGTAAAGTGAAGGTAGGGAGAGGGAAAGTGAATGGTTTGTGACAACAAAGGGAGTGAGGCAAGGTTGCCCGCTCAGCCCCTTGTTGTTCACGTTGTATGTGGCAGATATGGACGGAATGTTAGAGAGAGCACAAGCGGGGGGGGGTGTGTGGTAGGTAGAAAAAAGTGTGGAGCCTGGCGTTTGCGGATGATGTGGTAATGGTGGCAAAGAGTGAAAGAGAAATGAAGGAAATGATAAAGAGTTTAGGAAAATATGTGAAGAAGAAAAGACTAGAAGTGAATGTAGAAAAAACAAAAATGCTGGTGTTCGATAAGAAAAAGAGGAAGAACGAAGAGAGTGATTGGAGGTGGGAGGGAGAAGTAATAGAACAAGTAAAAGAATTCAAATACTTGGGGTATGGGTTCAATGAAAGAGCCACAGATAAGGCACATATTAGAGAACTGGCAAGAAAAGCGAACAAGGTGATAGGATGTGTATGGGGAATAGGAGAGAGAAGGTGGGGAGGCAATTTTAAGAGGAGAATGATGATGTTTGAAAGTCTTATTGAAAGCGTGTTGTTGTACGGAGCAGAGGTATGGGGATGGAAAGAACAAGAGGAGATAGAAAGGGTACAAGAGAAATATCTGAGGTGGGTGCTAGGGGTGGAGAGAGAAACGCCAGGGTACATAGTGAGAAAAGAATGCAAGAGGAATAGGTTGAGAGTGAAAGCGGGAAAAAGAGCGGTCAAGTTCGAAGACAGGATGGAAGGGAGGAAAGAATGTAGGATACTAAAGGAGTGCTGGAGAGAAAAAAAGAAGAATTCAGAGGAGAATGATAGGGAGAATTACTACAGGAGGAATGGGTATGCAAGCAAAGAAATAGAGAAACTGAGAGAAAGAGGCGTGTGGATGAATGTAGAACTGAGTGAAAGAGATAAGGATACGGATAGACAAGAGAGGAGAGAAAGAATTAGAGAATCCAGATACAACGGGAAGTACGGAAGATGCATGATCGAGGAAGTACCGAAGTATTTGGGGAGGGAGAGCGAGAAAGAAAGAAAGATGATGGCGAGGTTTAGGTGCGGAAACGAAGAGAGGGAAAATAGGTATCGGGCAGAAGATGGAGGAAGAATGCGTAGAATGTGCTATGAGGAAAGAGAGACGATTGAGCATATGTGGAATGAGTGCAGTGAAATGAAACAAAGAGAGAAGAAAGAAAGAGAGGAAATACTGAATGTAGATAAATTAAATTAAATGGATGAAAGAGGTATGGATGAGGAGGGAGAAGAGAGAAGAGGAGGGGAGAAGAAATAGATAATTTTATTTAGTTTTTTTTATTATTATAATGGTTAAGTTTACTTGTATATGTATAGGAATCAGAAAGCCCGTAGGGCAAATAAAGATTTTACTACAGTATAACAGCTGGGTAAGTTGCTGGATTTCCGCTACGCGATTTCCCACGAATGTTTTACAGGTGCAGGGTTCTGCCCCTAAATAAGCAAGAACTATTTTTGAGTCTCTCCAGCAATGAATTTGCGTTTATGTACATTTAGAATTTGAAGAGAAGTAAGTGAGAAGTAAGGCTCCACATAACTCCAATCGCGGAAGTGTCTTTATTGGTGCTACCCGTGATTTCGCGGAAAAAAAAAGACTCTCCTCAATCCTCATCATCTGAATTGACGGTATTTAACAGAGATAACAGGACCGTATGTTTTTGGGACAAAACTGAAAAGCCGTGCAATTGAATTTGTATGAAACCGAGACAAAAAATAGTCCGCGGAAATTCAATCCAAATATGTTGCAGAGTTTCATCAGTCCATTGTAAGTCTTCAAGCCACAACTGCTGCATGAGCACCTTTGCCTTTGTAACAACAGGATTAATTAGCCCTAACGAATCAATTGTGCTCATTACCGATCGCTTCGTAACCTTATCGTGTTTTGGGATTATGGTGAGTAAATACATCTTTTTGATTTTGCCAATGAATGCCGAGTGTTTTGTCTTCCTGTTTATCGATGATTAAATGAGTGTCATCGGATGATAGATTTAAATCTGATTCAAGAACCTCAATGGTGTTTGAGGACATTTTTCTCAAATCAAATCCGCCTTTGGACAGTGCAGATATTAATTGATGCTTAATTTCCTTTAACTCGAATATTGAATTCGCATCCGTCAAAAGATCGTCGACATAAAACACTTCATAATAACAGTATATTATGCCAAAGGAAATTAATCTCGCCATATTTGATTGCAATATAAGAAGACGGAGTTAGACCGTAAGTCACAGTTTTATGTCTGTATGTCTTGATAGGCTCGTCACTATTCTCTCTCCAGATAATTTTTTGTGTTTTGTAGAAGTCCATTTTCACGCGTAATTTTACCATGTGTTATAATATTAAGAAATAATTATATTATTTAAACTATTATATTATTATATCAATAAGACAGTGGTTAGACCGAATATTCTGGACCCATGCCGCCGTAAAATGAATCAAAACGCACAAATCCGCCATCCGGCTCGAAGGACCATGTTAATTCGTCAGAAATTCCGTGTTTATTTTAACTTCGATGTGGTACCAAAACCCTCAACTCGCCTGATAATAAAAAAAATCGCAAGAATTAAGTTTTCAAGGTAATTAAAAAAAAAACAGAAATAAAAAGAGTTCATGGCTGTGCGATTTTATATTACAATACAATTTAATTCTTCAAGGTTCGCTTTCACGTTATTGTCGACAAAATGTAAACAAACTCGTTATATAACACGTGTCACTAACATATTTCAAAGTCACGCAAACAATGCTATTATTGAAGTTTTATTAAATCTTATTACTAATATAAATTTAACTTTGTCGTGATGAGAACTCGGACACACTGATCAATGGCCCCACACACAGATAACCCGGTCTTCTCGGGGCACCAGTCGAAACTCGTAATTGGTTGATCGCTTAAAGTACTATTTTGTAATAGTAATAGTTCTCCGGCGACCCCATATTCCAATCCATCAGTATCAGTTTCAACCCTTCTCATTGGATAGTTGCTAAAACAAAATTTTTCTATTATTTAAAAAAATATTTGTTCAAAAGTCATAAGTTACTATTTCCATAGACATAAAGAGCCGGTGCCCCCTGTGGTCATGAAAATCTCCCGATTTTGCGGCAGATGTCTCGCCCCCCAAATTGTGGACTCGTGCGCTTTTTCCACAACTTGCGGAAACCCCCTTTTCGGATGCTGCGTCCGCATGTCGAAGCAGAAAATCTTCGATTCCAGCGTGGTGGCCACCAATTTGTTCATTGGGATGTCTTTCCGATCGAACTGAAGTGAAACCACCTGGAAGTAAACACTTGTATGCTTTGCCGGCTCTTTATTTCAAAAATACCCCATTTTTAACACATTTGGACCAACGTATGGACATATTTTTGAGGTCGTAAAGTTTGATATCGCCGTTGTCGTATCCGGCGGCTACGACTCTCTCTTCGTTGTTGTAAGAATTACCGAAAGCCACAGTCCAACAGTCGCGGCCTTGGGTGCCTTCGCTTTGGCAGAATTTTGCAACTGGGGTGTCTTTTTGACGGACGTCCCATACCATCACAGATCCTGTTCAAATTTAATTCAACTTCTATCATTTATATCTATCATGAATCTTTTTTACCGTCTTTTGACCCGGTTACAATTTCCGGTGCCCCACAGGATGCTGTTGTGCCGGCGACACCATCGATGCTGTTGATTACACCTTTGTGTTTTTCCGTTTTATAAATTGGTACCAGCGGATCTTCCAAATCCCTAGGACATAAATAAAATGTTGTAGCGAGTTTATTGTGAAATACAAAATACACAACACGCCTACATGAAATATATCGGGTGTCCCAACTAAAATTTGTACCCCCCAACAATTCCAATTTCGTAAGACTCAGAAGCAAACGCTCGAACAGGTCAATTTTGTTATCAAGGGGGACGAAATTGTACCAAACTTTCATGTCTTAGATCTCACCCCTTGAGCCAGGGGAGCCACCCCCTTAAAAAATTTAAATGGCATGGGGGGTCGTGTGATACATCATTTTAAAGCTTATTCAATTCTCTATCCAAACCTACGTTTATCGATTCTTTCTACAAAAAAAAAACATAAATTTGATATCTTCCAAATCTACATAAAATACTCAACTAAAAGTTGTACCCCCAACAAATCCAATTCCGAAAGACTCAGAAGAAAACGCTCGAACAAGTCAATTTTGTTATCGAGGGGGACCAAATTGTACTAAACTTTCAATACTTAGATCTCACCCCTTTAGCCAGGGGAGCCACCCCCATAAAAAATTTAAATGGCATGGGGGGTCGTGTGATACATAATTTTAAAGCTTATTCAATTCTCTATCCAGATCTACTTTTATCGATTTGTTTCTACAAAAAAAGCATGAATTTGTTATTTTTCAAATCGAGAGTATTTTATGAAGATTTGGAAAATAACAAATTCTTATGCTTTAAGTTTGGTACAATTTGGCCAACCTTGATAACAAAATTGACCTGTTCGAGTGTTTTCTTCTAAGTGTTTCGAAATTGAAATGGTTGGGGGGTACAAATTTTAGTTGGGACACCCTGTATGCATATACTAGTCAGACTGCTACTTGAGAAGATCCAGTAATAAGGATCGGCAATCAGTACGCTTATTGGGTAGAAGAGTAACTAACTGTAGGTAGAAGAGTGAGAGTAAGTCAGTGGCTCCGGCTATTCCGGGGTAGGAACAGAGGGTTGGTCTTTGGCGCAGGTCTGACTCTCGTAAAGGGGTGGGTGGTAGGGCGAGCCAACCAGGCGACGGCGGCTCGAAAGGAGAGCGTACGGCGTATCGTAAATGTACTAAAGGGTGGGACTGTTACAATCTCTCAGGCGTTCTGAATCTATGGTGCAGTCTTGCATGAACGTCCTCGACCTCGAAGAGGCAGACTGGGCGTGGTTTCTTTGATGGCGGTCTCGTATTGTCGCAGGGCCGAGGTATGGTAGATATCTAGGGGACGTTCAGGGGCATCTTGGGCGGCAACTTCATAAGAACAGAGCCCCTTGGCTGGATAACAAGTTCGAGCTTTTTCGGCTTGGTTGAGAGAATGGGTGTTGACGAGGACGAGATCCCAGGACTGTTTAGGGGGGCCTCTCTGCGGGCTTGGTCACAGTACTTTTTCTGCCGGTCTTGGGACTTCTCGTTTTGGATGATTTGGGCAAATATCATGCTGAAAATCGGTGGGAGGGCGGAGGGGTCTCCCAAAGGTGAGGTAGGCTGCTGAGAAGCCCGTGTTCTGATTTCGGGGCGTGTTGAGAGCAAATCAGACGGCTGGAAACTTGGATGGCCAGGGTGTGCTCAATGGGTTTCTCTTCTAGCTCCTCCCCCTGGAGCACCAATGGGGTCGTATGAGTTAGCATAGGTGCGCAGCTGATAGAGCTTTGTCGGGTCGGAGTCTCGGAGAATGGGGGCTGGTGTTAGAGGCTGGTCTAGTTACTTCGGCGAACTTCGGAATAAAGCGACGGTAGCGGTAGCGGGCGAAACATTTTGATAAGTCCTCGATGTGTTGCTCAAATGTCGGTGATAAGACGATAACGTCATCAAGGTATACCAGTAAGTTGACATCAGATACGGCGACCCTACAACGGTCCATAATGTTGCCGGGGCATTACGTTACCCAAATGGCATTCTTTTGAACCTGTATATTACGAAAGGGTAATAAAGGCGGTCTTATCCTGGTCCACGGTGTACATCTGGATTTGGTAGTACCCGCTACGTAGGTCTGATTTCCCGTTGCGTGTAGTAATTCCTCTAACGTTTCGACGTTGAGTTTTCTATAATCTACGCAGAGGCGTAGATTACCGTCAGGCTTCGAGACGACCACGATATACGGTTGGGGATAGTGAGACGATGGACGGAAGCAGTGAGAAGGAGAAACCGGCGAGGCGCTTGAAGCGGAGAAGATCCTGGGGAGGCAACTCCCCTTTGCAGTTAAGTATCGGACACGGAGTAATGCACTCGCTTCCCGCAACCCCGACGGAGGCGACGGAAGGCGAGCAGTCCAACTGTGCAAATGGGAGGAATGGGCGGCAGCGAGGATATGAAGAGAATCTTCAACAGAATCCAGAGAAACACAAAAACTCTGGATACAATATGGAAGAAAGGATACCACGTCAAGAGTGAGATAGTAAGGGCGGCTGAGAACTTGAGCAAGGACATGGCGATACTTTCGGATATGGAAGGATGGTGCCGTTGAAGGGAAGCAGGAAATGGAGGCCAAAATGAGGGGAGAAATTGAGGAGCTTGCCAAGGAGATGAGGGAGGTGCAATCCTCCAAGCGATTGGTCGACAGCAGTGAAGACGGCTGGCTGAGATTGCGCCAAGAAAGAACTCGAGCTACGTAAGGGAGATGTGGCCTGCTCCTGCTCCGAAGTAGGCACACTCAACGGGGTGGACAGCCTAGAAGAGTGGAGAAAGATAGAGAACCGCACCTGGAGAGAGTTTGTATAGAAACACCGAGGTGAAGATCGGAAACCCGACAGACACGGAAACAGAATATTTTGTTCCTGTGACCGTGTGCGATTTAGCTGGTACCATTGACGTGGTAAGTGTATGCAGTACCGCCGATGGTTTCTGGGAGCTCGCTGGGCGTAGGTGCGAACAATGGCAACGGTGCTGGACCATATTCGTTGATGAGCTCGGAAACAATGTCACACTAACCCGGAGTGCGAATTGGGGTTACCATAGATGACAAGCAGAAATCGGCGAAAATGTCGTTTAATGTATTGCCGGTTGCCGGTGAATTGGTCGGGTCAGGCGCTTCGGCAAGCGGTTTCTCAATTTGGCTATCGGCAAAGTGCCACTTCTGGTGGGCGTGGTTTATAACCGGACCCGCCTCACATAAGAAATCAATTCCTAGTAGGGTCTGTGCTTCGGGAGCATCGGGAATGGCAAAGAAAGTGGTCTTGATGGTACGGCTCTTGAGTTGAACCGGGAGTGCGAGTGAACAAGTTATGCAGTCGTCGGTACAAAGGCATGGTCCCTTTCCACTAACGCCCTATGGAAACGTGGTTTTGGTGCTGCGTTAGTCTAGTACTAGATGGTTCTGCCGGCCCTGGCTTTCTTGCGGCAACCTCGGGCATCGTGTCCGTAGAGCTTACAGAAATCGCACTCTAGACGTGTCTCGGTTGGTTTTCCTGTCCTCCAATTTGCTTCGATGTCCCTGGCTTTGGCGAGAAGCTCCGCGAATGTTGCAAAGTCCGTTCAGTTGCCACTCTTCATCGATCGGGCGAAAAAATTGAGAGAAACGCTGTCTCTGTGGGTGATGACATATTGGTCAGTTGACATGGTTGTTGATTGCTTGTTAGCGTATATTTCGCCAAATATACGGAGATTTGGCCGTTGTGGACCGAATGCATCGCAAATTTCCGTACTGGTTTTTACGCCGTTCCGCCAGCGGGTTGCTTCGCCGGTTAATATGAGTGGAAAGCCGTTGAGCGCGTCCTGGTCTGGGATGGCTTCCACCTGTTTGAAAATGGTTATGGCTGTGAGGAATTCCTCCCTCCGTTGCCGCCGTGGAACGATTCCCGTCGAAGCGGGCGGTGCGCTGGGTCAACTGCCGTCCTGGCCTCTGTGGGTTTGCAATTCGAGTCTTGGGCTTTTCCGCCGGATGGAAAAAACGTCGTTTGCACAAAGGTTTCTTTAGTTTGTTTTTGATACGCGAACACCTTACGCGGTTTATACAAAACTTTTTTCTAATCCGAGCGTGCTTTCGGCCTGGAGTTGGGCGCCACTTGTAGCCAGTTTATTGTGAAATACAAAATACACAACAGGGCTACATGAAATATATTTTTCCTAATTTGCTGTTGTAACAAAGCTATTAACGCACTCATTAACGCACTAACACTTCTATTAAGGGATATGTGAATTCAACTGGATGAAGCACCAGTTCATCATCATCCGGTCATGCTTATAGGGATGAATTGGGCGCGTTAGCTCCCCGTTCGCCCGACCTTATTAATCGTTTAGATTTTTTCTTTGCGGTCATTTTAAATCGTTGGTTTACATAACACCACCTGAGAGTCGTGAAGACCTTCTCGAAAGAATTTTTGGACCCACTGAAACTCTAACCAAGCAAATACTCGAACGAGTACAGGCCAATATTGAGAGACGGGCAAACGCTAGTCTTACGGGCAATGGTCGACAATCTGAACATTTGCAGTGAATTGTATTTTAATGTTCTGTTAAATAATAAATTGTTCCTTCAATTATTGTTATAAAAAATTACAAACTTCAAAAATAATTGATAATTCTCAACAATTAATGTTACAATTAACTCCAGGACCTGAGAAAAACATTGCCTTGGTTACTTAACATGCCAGTACTTTAATTGTTCATTGCAATTTCCTCAGTTGTCAGATTTACTATAAAAGAAACCTTCAGCCACATGCGAATCTAACACCAATTTTTTTTAAATATTTTTCTATTGCGTACTCTTTGCTTCTGATCACTGTACCATTAGTTTGGTGCGGCAATTTTTAAACACCCTGTATATGGAGATTAAGAACTAAATAAATCGCTATAAAGGTTTAGAAGAAACGTTTAGTTGGAGCAACGTGAGTTTTGAAATAACTGAAATAAAATCGGGGCTCGAGAGAAGGCTGCTTAACGACCTGGAAAGAAGACAGGAAGCTGGTGTCACTCGCTTTCGGAATAGATAATGGTGCCGACTGAACTCGACTCACCGAGGCAGAAAGAGGTTCCAATAGAATGAAAATTGGAGGGAAAAGTTTTTATTTCAACGCAGAAATCATGCTGCTATTTGTTATGGAACACTGAAACTGTCCCCGGAAGATTTGACTGGAAGACTGCAGCCATTATTGGAGTTGTAAAGGACGAGAGTTAAACCGGAAGTTGGTACCTTCGGAGTATGTGGAAAGATCTGAAGAACCACCTGGACTGGTGATTGGTGCTCGGATGTAAAAATACAGACCACGGGCGGACGGGAATGCAAGACCTTGAGGAAAATCCTGCTGGGCCCAATGAGATTCCATGGATGTGGAAGATAGAGTCTAGACAAGTGTGCTGGAGAAGCGTGTGCGTCACATGGAAAGTGAGCGGCTGATGGTTAGAATTCCGAAAGTTCTGGAGGACCTCCACGAGAGAGTACCTGGTGGACACCTGGGATGTCGACGATGTTTGGGGACCTGCGTGAGAGGTTCTATTTGTTTCCCATAAATAGAATTCCGGAAGTTCTGCAGGCACTCGATTTCGAAGTACCTGGAAGTGTCGCAGAATTTTGGGCAGCTACGAGAGAAGTTTTCATCGGAGAATTACCGCATACTGAGAAGTGCAGCAGGCACTGTTTCGTGAGAGAATATTCCAGCAAGTGAGTTAGCCCTAAATTAATTTAAACTCTTCTGAAGCATAAGCGACAAGAAGCTCTGGACTATCTAGCAAATTCTCTAGCGAGTTAGTAAGCTGCGGACGCCATTATGAAAGAGTCCATCTATCGACTTGGGGATGTGCAGATCGCAAGTTGAAAGCGTACTCCTCCTGGTAGACACACGACAGGAATAAAGAAGAAGTGGTTACGAAGAGACTCGTGGTCAAGAAGGCCACCTACCAAAGTGTTTGGAATACTTTATGGGAGTCGAAGGAGACTGTCTTGTCTTCCGTTTGACTTGACTTAAGCGAGTAGTGTACTGCAACCCGAAATTACATCGGAAGGAAGATATAGACAGCTTGTGACGTTTCGGGACGACGAAATGACTCATAGCTGCAGCGGCTTGAGATTATGATGTCATCAATTATTACGAGAACGTGGCGAGATAGTATGACATCATCTTTGGGAATATGCGGTACAGATCGAGAGCGCAATGATGTCATCAATAAAACATCTGGAGGCGCCTAGGAAGATTTAGCCGGTATATTTATTAGAGGACGTTCCAGCGGGAGTCAGTAAGTCCAGTCGCGTAAATAATGTAATATTGCACGATACACTAACAACGGTAGGCAATGACGTCACATGCGAGGGAAATCTCAGTAATGTATTAGGGTAAATAGACAAATACGCTCTCTTTTTTGGCGATAAGTGAATTTAAAAATTGCCGGCATCAATCCCTTTTCAAATGATACTTTTATAATCTACTAGCTGACCCGGCGAACTTTGTACTGCCTCAGAATCAATAAATATTGTGGCAACTTATTAGCTGACGGTTTTTCAAAATTCCGTTCCAAAGGGGGGTAACGCCAATCCCCCCCCCCCCACCCGTTAATCTCTGGATCCACTATAACCGATGGCAATAAAATTTTGCACACATACTTATTTCACCATGTAAGCCCCCACTACGAAACGGTTTTTCAAAATTCCATCCCTAAGGGGGGTAACGAGGCGGGGGAGTTAATTTCTAGATCCACTGAACCGATTGGAATGAAATTTTGCACACTTACTCATTTTACCACGTAGGCGCTCACTAAGAAACAGTTTTTCAAAATTCCATTTTTAAGGGGGGTAACGGGGCGGGGGAGGTAATCCCTAAATTTTCTAAACAGATTGCAATAGAATTTTGCAGACTTACTTCTTTTACCACGTAGGCGCTCACTAAAAAACGGTTCTTCAAAATTCAATTTCTAAGGGGAGTAACGTGATGGGGGGGTTAATCTCTGAATCCACTAAACCGATGTAAAAATCTGAACAACACTGATGCAAAATGGGTTGCTGACCGTGGCCTCCAGGACAGAAAGGGTGAGACCAACGAGGTGGGGGTGTTGACAGATAAGGGATGCAATGGGATTCCGATTTTAGTCTTTGTTCAGTTCAGACTTGTTTGGAGAGAGTTCCCATTTTTATTTCATTTACATCAACAAAGGTTCACACGCAGTTTTGTTAATAATTTTTGTTGTTGTTCCGTTCTGTGTTGATCTGTGTTAGTTGTTATTTCAATTTTATTTAGTCTTCGTTGTCAGCCGTTGATAAGTCGGGTAGAAAAGTGTCTAGTGCCAGATTGGTGTTCGAAACAAAGAGCCTAGGCTCATCACAGAATTTGGTGCCGTTAAGACCAGGATGCATGTGTGATGTAGCGTTTCGTTGGAGCGTAGTAATTTGGATGGATATTGGTTTTGTCTTTCTGTTCCCGAGAACAAAAGGCCCCTAAGCAGACAAAGTCCCACCATGGAGAAAGGAAGGAAGAAGCGGTTTCCCAAGCTTTGAAGAAGAAGAACCAGATGGACCGGAAGAAAGCGGCTCTTCAGGAGATGGAGACGGAATCATCGAACGGCCAGTTTTCTCAAAGGGCCATTGGGAGAATCCGGTAATGTTTTTGAATAAGTTTGACATTTTTTTTCTGTAGAATTCAGAAAAAAGAAGACAACAAACAAGAAGAGGTTTTGCAAAGCCTCACGAATGAGGGGGCGTTGGGCAGTTTAGGGGCCTTTTTGAGCTACCACGAATGGGGGGGCGTGGGCAGATTTGTTTTTTTGGGGCCACCATGAATGGGGGGCGTTGGGCAAAGTTGAGAAGTTTAGGGGGCGTGTTTTGGGACATTTTGGTGGCAGACACAACAACAGCAAATCCGTTTAGAGTTTCAGATAGCCCTTCCCGAATGTGTACACACGTTGCAGGAACCCGATTCATTCCATGTTCGTGGTAACTACAATATCACGAATTTAAAATTGTATCAACGACGTGTTTAGTGTATTCTTGGTTCTGTTTCTTTTTTTGTGCTGCAGGTACCTCCTGCGAGATACGGATGGCCGGCAGTTTCTCCTCACTTTTCCAAAACCCGCTCTGTTCGTCTCACGATGTCAGGATGGACAAGGAGCTAAAGGACAGTCAGGGGCCCCCGACCAGACGTGAATTCCGAAACGGCACGTCCCGGACCCGAACCCTCCAGCATCGAGAGCGACAGAAATCCACCATTTTTAGAGCTAATGTCGAGCATTCACGACGACGATCCTGGCCATGGTTTTCTGCGGTTTTCCAAATGCCTTAACCCCTTCACTGGGTTAACACGAATGTGGGGATCAAGTCAAAGGCCGCAGCCGTGTCTGAATGCATATCCCATCCAACTCCTCCGCTGAAGAGGCAGTCGAACAAAATCCTAAAATAAAGTGTCTCCGATCGTTTCGCTCGCATCACTCGTTTCACTCCGAAGACACTTGGGGGCGACTGTAAAAATCTGAACAACACTGATGCAAAATGGGTTGCTGACCGTGGCCTCCAGGACAGAAAGGGTGACACCAACGAGGTGGGGGTGTTGACAGATAAGGGATGCAATGGGATTCCGATTTTAGTCTTTGTTCAGTTCAGACTTGTTTGGAGAGAGTTCCCATTTTTATTTCATTTACATCAACAAAGGTTCACACGCAGTTTTGTTAATAATTTTTGTTGTTGTTCCGTTCTGTGTTGATCTGTGTTAGTTGTTATTTCAATTTTATTTAGTCTTCGTTGTCAGCCGTTGATAAGTCGGGTAGAAAAGTGTCTAGTGCCAGATTGGTGTTCGAAACAAAGAGCCTAGGCTCATCACACCGATTGCAATCAAATTTTACTACTTATTTATTTTACCACGTGGGCGCTCACTAAGAAACGGTTTTTCATAATTATTAAAGTAGTAAATAAAATACTAAGGGCCGATTTCACCAACCTCCGTTAAACTTAATCATCTGTTAGGAACAATTGTTTTAACAAACGTATCTTATCAGTTAAAGTTAATCGATGTTGGTGAAACCGGCCATTAATAAAATAAAATCACCGTGCGAAGCCGGGACGGGTCAGCTAGTATAAGTATATTGTTAAAATGTTAGTTTATCAAAGTATAATCACAAATAAAAATACTTAATCGCTACTATGTAGTATCTTTGCGAATTCATAAAAAATCACTATCAACAGCACAGACTTTATTCTTAGGTTATTGAATCCTGGGGGTTGAGCTACCTACCAGGCGCGTCTCCGGGTGGCTGATAGGAGAATGGCTAGAGTCTTCACCGACTTTAGTTAGTGGGGGGTTAGTAGGGAGGACCAAGGTCTAAAACCCTTGCTGCGCCGAACGAAAGCCTCTCGCCGCGGACCAGCTCGCGACACATACCGTAAACCGCCTGACCTGTGCAACGACCCTCCACACATGGTGGGGGTAGTGCAGGCAGGGGGCACGGGGGCTTGGCTTCATTGTCTGGCCGCGTGGATGAGGTACCACTATAAAAACCTCCTCAATCTTAAGGTATTGCGCGCGCCGAAAAGATGCATGGCCGGGGGGCAGCTCGGCCACTAGCTTCAAACTTCAGGGCACCAGGCGAACCCTGTTGTATGTAGCCTTCTATGCGTACAGAGGGCACTGCGCATAGTGACCACCCTTTCCCTCCTACTCGTGGGACCATTTATGGAGACCGAAAGAGAAAACCAAAACACACCCCTGGGAGGAGGTTCCGAAAGGACGGATCCACCCAGGAGATTGTCCGGAGCTGCCAAAAGACGGCTAAAGAAACAAAAACAGAAGGGTTTGCAACCTGCTGGTGGACAGGGGGCCGCAAGGACCCCAGGCTCTACAGCGGGCACAAGCTCGACTGCGGAACCGGGAACCAGTACCGGAAGCAGGGGACACGTCCGCCAAAAAGGAGGGGTGGGCCTACCAGGCCCACTGTATCATTTGCGGCGGCCGTGTCGGATATCTAGATGGCAATTTTGCCGCTTGGATATCCAGCAAACGTCCTCAGCGAGGATCAGGCGGATCTGATCAAGACCGCTCTGATTGAGGCTCTGGACGAAATACAAGAAGGGGAGCCTGCACCCAGGTTCTCCGCCGTAAATTTCCGGGGGGGCTACCCGCTCGCCTCCTGCGCCGACCAGCCCACCAGGGAATGGCTGGTGCGGGTGGTCACAGGTAGCGTACCCTGGGAAGGGGCGGAACTTAGTGTTGTCGACGCTAAGGACGTCCCGAAACCCGTGAGGGTAATGACATGGATGACACAAAATCCAGGTCTTAAGACAGAAAGCTGGTCAGTAGTGAATAAGAGGCTGGACCCCAGGGGACAGCAACTTATCATCCTACTGGATGAGCACTCCTGGACCAAAATCCGGGAGGAGCTGCAATGCAGGCCATACCTGAATCTCTCCAGGGTGGTGTTTAAAGCCCTGGGGAGAGGCAGGCAGGAATCCGAAGGGAAGGAGGTTGAGGAGGGGGGGACCGCAAGGAATACTCCCGATCCGACACCCGAATCCCAAGGAGACGAACAAGGGGCCGAATAGGACCCATGTGTCATCCGAGGGGATGAAGAAAAACGTGGGCATCTTCAGGGCCTTACAGATAAACATGCATCACTGCAAGGCGGCGTCAGCTGCTCTGCAAAGATACATAACTAATAGCGATATTGATATCGTGCTGATTCAGGAACTATGGGTATATAGGGACCAGATCAGAGGACTCAGGATGGGGAACGAATGGGAGCTCTTAGCACCAGGAGGAAGTCATCCAAGAGCTTGCATACTTGCAAAGACAAAAACGAATACACTGCCAATGTGGTGGCTTAGTGGTCAGGACCTCATGGCAGGCAAGATAAAAATCACTATGGCAGGAAGCGAGAGAGAAATAATAACCGGATCCTCATACCTACCATACGATCAAGCGGGACAACCCCCAACACCAGAGGTTAGACGACTGGTAGAATACTGCGAAGAAACTAACACGCAGCTAGTGCTCTGCTGTGATTCCAGCGCCCATCATATAGTGTGGGGAAGTTCAGGGACCAACAGAAGAGGTGAGTCACTTTTAGAATTTATTATTAGTAATAAGCTAGAAGTAGTAAACCGCGGTAACGAACCTACCTTTATCACCGCGACAAGGCAGGAGGTTATCGATATAACGTTAGGTACGCCGTTCGTGTGCCGAGTTATTCGTGAGTGGCATGTTTCATCTGAACCTACGCTCTCGGATCACAGGTACGTAAGATTCGATATTGAAACCCCGCCGGAGACGGTCGAAAGGTACAGAAATCCAAGAAACTGTGACTGGCAACTCTACAGAGAGGAACTAGTCCAGGGGTTGGAAGAATGTCCCTCGAGACCTCAAACTCCGGCGGGAGTTGAAATAATGAACGAATGCATTACAGCAGCCATAAGGAGAGCTTATGAGAACAACTGCCCACTCAGAGAGAGAAAGGTCAAACGGGAGACCAAGTGGTCGAACCGTGAACTTTCCGAGATGAGAAGGGAGGTACGGAGATCGTTTAACAGGGCCAAAAGGACTGGGAGATGGGAAGAATACAAGACTTCCCGTCTAGAATATAGTTACGCAGTGAGGGAGGCGAAAAACACCTCATGGAGGAGGCACTGTGAGGAGATCGAAAGAACTCCGGAATGTGCCAGACTCCAGAAAGCCTTGCTGAGGGACAATCGGGGTAAGATTGGAACTCTGCAAAGACCTCATGGGGGATACACTGAATCGAGTGAGGAGTCTCTGGAACTCCTTCTAGAGACACACTTCCCGGGGAGTGTATCCTCGGCAAATGCAACAACCTAGACATACCGATTCATCGGGCGTCCAGGGAGGAGTGGAAACTTGCCGATAGGCTGGTTAACAAAACAAGACTTGGATGGTGAAATCTTTCAAACCATTCAAATCTCCAGGAATCGACGGAATTCTTCCGCTGATGCTTCAACAGGGATTCGAGGAATTAGCCTCCCCCCTGTGCGCATTACTCAGGGCCAGCCTGGCCTTGAAGTACGTGCCAATGGGCTGGAAGAAAGAAAAAGTGGTATTTATACCAAAACCAGGGCGAGAATCATACGCCCGGGCGAAATCCTTTCGACCAATAAGCCTAACATCATTTCTCCTTAAGACCTTGGAGAAACTGATTGACAGGTATATCAGGGACGATGTTCTGGTAAACGCCCCTTTACATCGGTACCAGTTTGCCTATCAATCTGGAAAATCATGCGAGATGAGCATCCACGAGCTTACTCGTAGGATAGAAGGAACCCTGGAAAATCGAGAGATTGCGTTGGGGGCCTTTCTGGACATAGAGGGTGCTTTCGATAACACCTCATTCAACTCTTTTGCGAAAGCAACTAAGAGGCGGGGTATAGCCCCTGTGGTAGTGGAATGGATCGACTCGGCCTTAAAAGGCAGAGAGATTTCATGCATCATAGGCCCGGTGACTAGGGGGGTGGTGGCGGCCAGAGGGTGCCCACAGGGAGGCGTTTTATCGCCTTTATTGTGGTCACTCGTGGTCGACGACCTCCTGGGGAACCTGGAGCAGACAGGAGTTCACGCACAAGGATATGCGGACGATATCACCATACTCGTAAGCGGCAAGTTCGTAGGGGCTGTATCAGAAATGATGCAGCGGGCTCTGACAGTCGTCGAGAGATGGTGCACTGAGAAACAGCTGTCGGTTAACCCCGATAAGACTGAAGTCATGGTCTTCACAAGAAGGAGGAATCTCATCGATTTGAAGAGGCTCCGACTGTGGGGAAAAGAATTGCGGATTGAGAAAGAAGTCAAGTACTTGGGACTAACGCTAGATACCAAACTTGGTTTCAAACCCCATCTAGAATACATCACCACTAAGGCTACTCGGGCCCTATGGGCCTGTAGAGGCATGGTGGGAAAGACGTGGGGATTAAAACCAGAAATGGTTCATTGGCTCTACACCAAGGTCATAATTCCCACGGTAACATACTCTTCGATAATTTGGTGGCATAAGGCCTCTGGAAAGCACGCTACAAGGCTTTTATGGAAGCTACAAAGACTTGCGTGCCTTGGAATAACGGGAGCAATGAATACAACGCCTACAGCAGCCATGGAAGTGCTCCTGAACCTCCCTCCGCTACACCTTTTGGTGAAATCGGAGGCAATGAAGGCAGCATACAGGCTTGTAAGTGCCGGATATGGCAAGACCCACGTTAGAAGGGGATACCACACCGAGATATTTGGGAAAATACGGAACGATTGCGTGCCGAGCATGCAATCGGACCGACTCAGGACCGAGTATGACTTTTGTAAACCCTTCGAGGTAGTCATACCGAGAAGGGAGGAGAGGGTCGATACTCGGAAACTGACAAGTAACAACGGAACCATCTGGTACACGGATGGGTCCAAAACGACAAAAAGTACTGGGGCAGGGGTAGCCGGAGAAGCACCGGGGGATGACATGAGCATCAACTTGGGCTCTTTGGCAACCGTGTTCCAAGCAGAAATCACTGCGATTGACATCTGTGCCGGGGAAATAATGAGGAGGGGCTGTGCAAACAGGCGGATCCACATTATGACTGACAGTCAGGCAGAGCTTAAAGCTCTGGAGAGTGTCGAAGTACGCTCCAGAGTTGTGAAAGAATGTCTCTAATCGCTCGTGGAACTGGCAAAACACAACAGAGTGACTCTGTGGTGGGTGCCGGGACACAAGGGATTTGAAGGAAATGAAGAAGCTGACCTCCTAGCCAAAGAGGGAACGAAAACACCTTTGATAGGCCCAGAGCCCACTTGTGGGATCGCACATGAGACTGCAAAAAGGGTGATTCAGGGCTATATCAACAGAGAACACCACATCCATTGGAATAACATTTCTGGACAGAGGCAATCGCGGATGTTCATGGAAGGCCCGTCGAAAAAGCGGTCAGAAGAAATCCTGAGATTGAGCAGGAGACAACTGAGAAAGGTAGTTGGACTCTTCACGGGACACCTCACCACAATCGGGGTGAAGCAAGATCCTGATTGTAGGATGTGCAGGGAGGAGGCAGAAACTCCACTACACATACTATGCGAGTGTCCAGCGCTTGAGGCGGGGAGGCTTCGACACTTCGGGTTGACGTATGTTGAACCGAATGACATAAAACATATGCCCATAGAATCTGTGCTGAAGTTCATCAACAGCACAGGCCTTATGGAGTAAGCTTGCTAAGTGGGGCACAATAAGCTGAAGCTTCAGTGCAGCGGGGTCTGAACCGCGCCCATTAAGAATAATAATAATAATGGCTCCAGAGCAAAAAACTTGTCAGTCCTATGGTTCGGCAAACGTTTAAGACATAATGCGGTGGAGCTCCATCTTGTTGAAAGAAGAACTAATTTTCGTCCAACATTTGATTTTCTTTCTCTTACAAAATGGGGGATTTCATCGCTCCAGTAACGCACATTGTGTTTATTAACAGAGTCATTAAAGTAAAGGTGCATTCATCACTGAAGCATATATTTTTTATAAAGTTTGGATTTGCAATGACTAAATTCCACATAGTCTCAAAAAACTATTCGTCTGTCGTACTCATCTTCACCAAGCTCTTGGACAATTTTCATTAACAATCATCGCCCTGAAACGTGCGTCGGTAATTATAATAAACATTATTTTTGGTGTTTTAGGGAAAAACTGATTAAAAGTAGTTAACAATCAAAGACTTAACAAAATTAAAAACATAAGTAAAACAATGAAAGATTTTTTCTATTATCTCTACTGAGATCTTTTGTTATTGCTAAAAGAAATCTAATCCGTAATGGAAATAATGATTTCGAACTTAACGTTTCCTAAAGGGTGTTTTTTTTATTTGCCGTCATAGTTCGCGGTGACTATGAGTTTGTGTGAACAGGCCACACTTTTTAGAACAATTGCTTTAAATGTCAAAATAATTACTAAATTTGTCAATTTCTTGATTTTCGAATTTAAATGTTTTTTTTTACAACAGAAAATTTTTGTGGTGGAATTTTATTTTCGTAACGTCCACTTAAGTTTCTTCACGGATGAGGCCTGGTTTAATTTAGACGGTTATGTGAATTCACAAAAAAGGATGTGGATTTCGGAAAAATCTAATTTTATCGAAGAGGTTCGAAGAGTATGGGCGGCTCTTTGACGCAGAATATTGGTCCAATTTGTTGAATGAAACTGAAAATGATTCAGTTTTGGTTTGGACTTTTCTTGTGTAAAATCAGTAGGAGAAGCCAGTGTATCAATGGTGATGATAACTCAATTTTCACTTTACGAACTGATGCTTTGGAGTTTAAGTTGTACAGAATATAATAAAAATCGGCCAAGTGCGTTATTGAATTACTGATGTCCCACGCACACACATGCATTTGCAAAATAATCGCTAATCGGCAAATCATGATATGGGTAGTTTTTAGCAGACCACCGTCTAGGTGCTTTATAGAGGAATAAATAAATTGTGTGTGATTAATCTTAAAGACGGGAAGGCTCCATGATCGAAAGCCCTGTATTTCAGTCGAATTTTAACTAATCTTCCAATTATGATATCGTTTCAGTAATTCTACTGAACAGTAGTTTTATATATTTCCAGTAATTCTAGGGAACAAAGATTTTATAATAGACCCAAAGTAAATTTACCGGCAGGCAAATTGTTTTTCTTTATTCATTCCGCTATAAATATTTCCAAACATAAAAAAAAATTGCATTTTGTTGGGTAAATGCTTCCTGGCTTTTAATATTAAACTTATTTAATCATCGCAGTTTTTTGTGACATGGGTAACATCTTTTTACAATTTGTAAATATTAAAAAAATGTGAAATGACAAATTTGTATACATAGCAGATTTACGTAATATAACTTACAAGAACAATAATACGTATGTGCTCTTTAAACATCCTTTAAACCAGGTTTCAAATAATAAAATAAACATTTTACGGAACAGTGTCGTATTAACTAAACGTTAATTGTATTGCAGATGCTAAATAAAAACAGAAAACATATTTATTTATTTATTTAATTGATTTTAAAGAACGATTTTGATAAATCTTCCTATTAGAGCAATGCTCGCTGTTGAAATTATATGGTGGTAATATTGTATATAAGAAGTGTAAATAAATTGTGCATAATGTTTAAATGAATAATCAAACCCACAATCGCAACAATATTGTGTAGATTTAAATAAATAGTTTATTTACCACACTTGAAGACGTCCACTAAAATCCCCAGTGGCTAGATGCCTATCTCGCAAGCTCGAAGCGTGAAAAGTGCCGCATTTAAAGTGGTCCTTTTTACCAAAATCTGATACTTTTTCGATTCCATCGCCGCCGATTGAGTATATTTCAATTATGCCGGCACCATTCGACTTTCCTCCTAATGACACAAATTTTGCGGAACAGGGGATCCACTTGACGTCATTAACGGTATAGTTTAAAGATTTTTGCACGTGACAAATTATCTGCGGTCTTTGCAAAGCTTCCATTGTCAAACTTGTGTTGTTATAACAACTGTTAAATCGATAGAATAAAATTTAATTTTTTAAAAATCGCGCCATCCGTAGTGACTGACGCCATCTCCTTTAAAAACTTCTATGGTTTCCTGTCACTCATATGTCAGTTCTGTTTGTGAGGTTATTTTTAATCGTTTTTTAATAATCTACCGGGTCACTTAATAAGAGAATTGTAATGGTAATAACAGTACTTTAATCTAGTCTTATGTAAGCACTCGACCTCCTTATCACGATATCACAATGTTTAAAAATAACAAAACGTAATGTCTGTTTCTGTTAAGATTTTGTTCTTTGCAAAAGCTGGAGAAATAGCGGGCCAAAAATCCTCGACTATCCAAATACCGTCAGAAATAACATACGCTGATTTATTGCAGAAAATTGTAGAAGCATACGGCTTGACGGACATAAAGAAGAACGTTATTCTGGCAGTCAATGAAGAGTTCTGCAAAAGTGAGGGCACAATCCTTTTGAAGAGTGGAGACGAAATCGCCGTGATCCCGCCATTAAGCGGCGGCTAAGATTCCAAAATGAATCACTTGAAATTTTCGCAAGAAAAGTTAAATGTAGAGTACCTGAGTGAGCTTGCAGTGTCGGAAAAATGTGGAGCAGTTTCTATTTTCGTCGGAACTACTAGGGATAATTTCGAAGACAAAACTGTCGTTACTTTGGAATACGAGGCTTATGAATCTATGGCACTCAAGTCTCTGGAAAGTGTTTGTAAGGAAATAAGGAGCAAATGGGGAAATGTGGAAAACATTGTTATTTATCACAGGTGAGTCTCCTTTCATATGATTTATTTTCAATTATCACTTTATTAATTGCAGACTTGGAGCAGTACCGGTCAAGGAAGCAAGTGTAGTGATAGCAATATCATCTCCACACAGAGGTGATGCAATACAAGCTACAGAATGGTGCATAAACACAGTAAAAGAAAAAGTTCCCATTTGGAAGAAAGAGATTTATGCAAACAGTGAACCCCAGTGGAAAGAAAATAAAGAATGTGGGTGGTCAAGTATTTACACAAATAATTAGAACTATTTTAGTACCTGTTACTATATATATTTGATATTTTTAAAACAAGGTTGTGGTTTTTGTTGTTGGATTAAACATTGTTTTCAAAATTGCTTTTATTCTATTATAGCCTGCTTTCCGCCAAAACTAAAAAAGTTTAAACTTAACACTGAACAGAAAGTGGAAGTTCAAAACGTCCCTCCCCACTTGATCCAAATAAAGGCGTCAAGCGCCGACCTAAACAAGAGGATTGAACACTTCATGGAACAAAAACGCGACGAAATTAACACCAACAACATAAGAGAGTTCTGCACTTCCGACCGAAATTCCGAATTTACCTGCGCGAGGGTCGACGCGCTTTTGAAAAAACGGAAAGATTCCAAAGGGCACTTGCAAGGTAAAATTTTACTCGGGCAACCCTAGTTTTGTCTTTACTGTCTTGTAGTAAGCAGAGTGCTCAACACGTATCACAGAGACCAGTTCACCTCCGAGTATTTAACGAAATATATCCCGCAAAACGGAATCGAAGAACGCCTTCAAAATTTGGAGCTTCAGCTGAGTTTGACCACATCTGTTCCCAAAAACATCTACGCGCGCTTAAAACGACTGGAAGATCGAATGCTGTACCTGGAATCAATCTCACCTGAATACATAAACTTTTGGGTACATGCAAACAGTAAAAAGTGACCACAATAATTTACTTTATATTTCAGGACAAGACTCACGTATCAAACCAATTTGTTAAGAAGAAAATATTTACAATACAAGAAATAGACTCTCTTATAGTAGATCTAGAGAAAAAAACGTGCGAGGAAAAATGGAGCTGATTGTTCACTTAAATTTCATATAAAATATATACAAACTCCAAGCACCTCCTTATTTACCCTTTTTCACTGCAGTCAATTCATTTAAAATTTGTGACACTATAGATCTACCTCTTCACTTAGCTACGTAAAAATATTAGGATCTGTGAACTTTGCCGTAAAAATATAAAACAACGCCGGCAGTGGCACCAGCAGTAACAACAAAGAATGTAATTTTGGATCGGTGAGCTGAGTTATAGAAATCAATCCATAAGCATGCAGGCACCAATGCCCCACGAGTATGACGACGTTTCTCGGCTCCACGACTGTCGTGATTATCAACGAAGAAATGGACTGATTGATTTTGAGAGCAAAATGATAAGCACAAGAAATCACTGATAAAATGACCACCAAAATTGGGAAGGCGTAATCTGCAAAAAAATAATTGGGACATGAAATATAAATTGCAACAACTTACACAAGAGTCCTCCAATTAGGGCGTGAGTTACCACTAAAATGGGAATATAGTACATCGCTGCGTATATCGACATTTTACTTTGTCTTGGAAGATACTTTCTGCACACCCAGGGCCTTATTAGAAGCATTGTGGTTAGAGTGAGGGCGTAAAATATGAAAACCAGGGTGTACCTGAAAAGACGTAACAGCTTAGACTTAGACCAACCGCGACGAAATTCACAAATTTTCGTTTACAAATGGTTTTATCTTCAAATTGTCCACATAGTTTATTTTGGGAATGCGATCGTCGCGTTTTCTCTCTCAACTGTAAATGAATACATAGACAATTCAAACAAATCGGCTCCTTTAAAAACTCAAGACATGAAAATAAAATAAAAGAAAATATTGTTGTTTTATTGTTTGAAAGAAGCATAACTCTCAAACTCCTCTGATTCTGAATATTAGATTTCCGCGTGTTGTAGTCAATAATTTTTTCAGTTTCGAAACCAGTATTTTGTCTTCTAAATGTTTCTTTTCTTTTCTTATTGTAACTCCTTTTGGATCAACTTTTCTAATGCTTCCCAACAAAGGGGCGTTCCCAAAAGAAAAAAAAAGGATTTTTTACAAATGTTTTCTAACACAATTACTTAAAAAAATAAATACTCATAGGAAGCTTTCAAATGCATCTCTCGCGTTTTTTAGATTCCAAAAAATTCAAAAAGTGTCAAGACACTATTAGGAGGTCGAGAAGTTTATTTTTTACAATTGTTTTTTAGCACAATTAGTTAAAAAAAGAATACTTGAAGGAAGCTTGCAAATGCTTCTCTCCCATTTTTTAGATTCCACAAAATTCAAAAAGTGTCAAGACACTATTAGGAGCTGGGAAACTATTTTTCACAATATCTCAGAAATGTGTTCTTTCACACACTTAATACAAAAAAAATCACACCAAAAGGAAATTTTCAAATGCATCTGGCTCTTTTTTTAAATTCCAAAAAATTCAAAAAATGTCAAGACACTGTTAGAGGGTGGCAACGTATTTTCACAACATGTCAAAATGTGTTCTCCCAAGAAAAAAAAAAACTAAAAGGGAATTCTCGAATGCATCTGGCACGTTTTTTAAATTCCAAAAAAATCAAAAAGTGTCACGACACTATTAGAATGTCGAGAAGTATATTTTTTACAATTTTTTAACACAATTATAAAAAAAGGAATACTTAAAGGAGGCTTTCAAATGCATCTTTCCCGTTTTTTAAATTCCAAAAATTCAAAAAATGTCAAGACACTATTAGGAAATCGGAGAGCATATTTTACTATATGTCAAAAACGCGTTCTCCCATACACTTAATTGAAGAAAAAAAACACACTGAAAGAGAATTTTCAAATGCATCTGGCCTGTTTTCTAAATTCCAAAATACTCAAAAAATGTCATGGCACTGTATTAGGAGGACGAGAAGTATTTTTTTACAATTGTTTTCTAACAGAATTATGTACTTAAAAAAAGGAATACTCAAAGGAAGCTTTCAAATGCATCTCTCCCGTTTTTTAAATCCCAAAAAATTCAAAAAGTGTCAAGACACTATTCACTTTTTTCACACACTTAATACAAAAAAAATGACACTAAATGGAATTTTCAAATGCAGCTGGCTTGTTTTTTAAATTCAAAAAAATTCAAAAAGTGTCAAGACACTATTAGGAGGTGGGAAAATATTTTTCACAATATCTCAAAAATGTGGTCTTTTACATACTTCACTGAAAAAAAAAAACACTGAAAGGAAACTTTCAAATGCATCTGGCTCGT
Organism: Diaperis boleti; assembly: GCA_963583935.1. Taxonomy (NCBI): domain Eukaryota; kingdom Metazoa; phylum Arthropoda; class Insecta; order Coleoptera; family Tenebrionidae; genus Diaperis; species Diaperis boleti. The sequence continues at coordinate 50,630,357 of OY757249.1, read as the reverse complement.
TTTTTAAATTCCAAAAAATTCAAAAAGTGTCATGACATTATTAGGAGGTCGAGAAGTATATTTTTTTCATTTTTTTTTAACACAATTACTTAAAAACATAAATACTCAAAGGAAGCTTTCAAATGCATATCTCCCGTTTTTTAAATTCAAAAAAAATTCAAAACGTGTCAAGACTATTAGGAGGTGGGAAAATATTTTTCACAATATCTCAAAAATGTATTCTTTTACACACTTAACTGAAAAAAAAAACACTGAAAGGAAACTTTCAAATGCACCTGGCCCGTTTTCTAATTTCCAAAAAATTCAAAAAGTGCCATGACATTATTAGGTCGAGAAGTATATTTTTTTCAATTGTGTTTTTTTAACACAATTACTTAAAAAAAATACTCAAAGGAAGCTTTCAAATGCATATCTCCCGTTTTTTAAATTCAAAAAAAAACAAAAAGTGTCAAGACTATCAGGAGGTGGGAAAATATTTTTCACAATATCTCAAAAATGTATTCTTTTACACACTTAACTGAAAAAAAAAAACACTGAAAGGAAACTTTCAAATGCGTCTGGCCTGTTTTCTAAATTCCAAAAAATTCAAAAAGTGTCAAGACACTATTAGGAGGTGGGAACGTATTTTCACAATGTCGAAAATGTGTTCTCTCAAGAAAAAAAAACTAGTAGGGAATTTTCAAATGCATCTGGATCGTTTTTTAAATTCCAGAAAATCCAAAAAGTGTCATGACACTATCAGAAGGTCCAGAAGTATATTTTTTTACATTTTTTTTTAGCACAATTACTTAATGAAAGGAATACTTAAAGGAGGCTTTTACAATTTTTATAACACAATTATTTAAAAAAAGGAATACTTAAAGGAGGCTTTCAAATGCATCTCTCCCGTTTTTTAAATTCCAAAAACTTCAAAAAGGTGAAGACACTATTCACTTCTTTCGCACATTTAATACAAAAAATGACATTAAATGAAATTTTCGAATGCAGCCGGCTCGTTTTTTAAATTCAAAAAGTGTCAAGACACTATTAGAAGGTGGGAAAATATTTTTCACAATATCTCAAAAAACGTGTTCTTTTACACACTTAACTGAAAAAAAAAACACTGAACTTTCAAATGCATCTGGCCCGTTTTCTAATTTCCAAAAAATTCAAAAAGTGTCATGACATTATTAGGTCGAGAAGTATATTTTTTTCAATTGTTTTTTTACACAATTACTTAAAAAATAAATACTCAAAGGAAGCTTTCAAATGCATATCTCCCGTTTTTTAAATTCAAAAAGTGTCAAGACTATTAGGAGGTGGGAAAATATTTTTCACAGTATAAGTGTCAAGATACTATTCACTTCTTTCACATACTTAATACAAAAAAATGACACTAAATGGAATTTTCAAATGCAGCTGTCTCGTTTTTTAAATAAAAAAAAAGTGTCAAGACACTATTAGGAGGTGGAAAAATATTTTTCCCAATATCTCAAAAATGTGTTCTTTTACACACTTCACTGAAAAAAAAACACTGAAAGGAAACTTTCAAATGCATCTGGCTCGTTTTTTAAATTCCAAAAAATTCAAAAATTGTCATGACATTATTAGGAGGTCGAGAAGTATATTTTTTCAATTGTTTTTTTTTTAACACAATTACTTAAAAAAATAAATACTCAAAGGACGCTTTAAATGCATATCCCACGTTTTTTAAATTCCAAAAAATTCAAAATGTGTCAAGACACTATTCACTTTTTTCACACACTTAATACAAAAAAATTACACTAAATGGAATTTTCAGATGCAGCTGGCTTGTTTTTTAGATCCAAAAAAATTCAAAAAGTGTCAAGGCTTTATTAGGAGGTGGGAAAATATTTTTCACAATATCTCAAAAATGTGTTCTCTCAAGAAAAAAAAACTAAAAGGGAATTTTCAAATGCATCTGGCTCGTTTTTAAATTCCAAAAAATTCAAAAAGTGTCAAGACACTATTCACTTCTTTCACACACTTAATACAAAAAAAATCACACTAAAAGAGAATTTTCAAATGCATCTGGCTCGTTTTTTAAATTCCAAAAAATTCAAAAAGTGTCAAGACATTCTTTCACACACTTAATACAAAAAAAAAATACACTAACTGGAATTTTCAAATGCAGCTGGCTTGTTTTTTAGATCCAAAAAAATTCAAAAAGTGTCAAGACACTATTAGGAGGTGGAAAAATATTTTTCCCAATATCTCAAAAATGTGTTCTTTTACACACTTCACTGAAAAAAAAAACACTGAAAGGGAACTTTCAAATGCGTTTGGCTCGTTTTTTAAATTCCAAAAAATTCAAAAATTCTCATGACATTATTAGGAGGTCGAGAAGTATATTTTTTCAATTGTTTTTTTAACACAATTACTTAAAAAAATAAATACTCAAAGGACGCTTTAAATGCATATCCCACGTTTTTTAAATTCCAAAAAATTCAAAAAGTGTCAAGACACTATTCACTTTTTTCACACACTTAATACAAAAAAATGACACTAAATGGAATTTTCAGATGCAGCTGGCTTGTTTTTTAGATCCAAAAAAATTCAAAAAGTGTCAAGGCTCTATTAGGAGGTGGGAAAATATTTTTCACAATATCTCAAAAATGTGTTCTCTCAAGAAAAAAAAACTAAAAGGGAATTTTCAAATGCATATCTCCCGTTTTTTAAATTTCAAAAAATTCAAAAAGTGTCAAGACACTATTCACTTTTTTCACACACTTAATACAAAAAAAATGACACTAAATGAAATTTTCAAATGCAGCTGGGTTGTTTTTTAAATTCAAAAAAATTCAAAAAGTGTCAAGACACTATTAGGAGGTGGGAAAATATTTTTCACAATATCTCAAAAATGTGGTCTTTTACATACTTCACTGAAAAAAAAAAACACTGAAAGGAAACTTTCAAATGCATCTGGCTCGTTTTTTAAATTCCAAAAAATTCAAAAAGTGTCATGACATTATTAGGAGGTCGAGAAGTATATTTTTTTCATTTTTTTTAACACAATTACTTAAAAACATAAATACTCAAAGGAAGCTTTCAAATGCATATCTCCCGTTTTTTAAATTCAAAAAAAATCAAAAAGTGTCAAGACTATCAGGAGGTGGGAAAATATTTTTCACAATATCTCAAAAATGTATTCTTTTACACACTTAACTGAAAAAAAAAACACTGAAAGGAAACTTTCAAATGCGTCTGGCCTGTTTTCTAAATTCCAAAAAATTCAAAAAGTGTCAAGACACTATTAGGAGGTGGGAACGTATTTTCACAATGTCGAAAATGTGTTCTCTCAAGAAAAAAAAACTAGTAGGGAATTTTCAAATGCATCTGGATCGTTTTTTAAATTCCAGAAAATCCAAAAAGTGTCATGACACTATCAGAAGGTCCAGAAGTATATTTTTTTACATTTTTTTTTAGCACAATTACTTAATGAAAGGAATACTTAAAGGAGGCTTTTACAATTTTTATAACACAATTATTTAAAAAAAGGAATACTTAAAGGAGGCTTTCAAATGCATCTCTCCCGTTTTTTAAATTCCAAAAACTTCAAAAAGGTGAAGACACTATTCACTTCTTTCGCACATTTAATACAAAAAATGACATTAAATGAAATTTTCGAATGCAGCCGGCTCGTTTTTTAAATTCAAAAAGTGTCAAGACACTATTAGAAGGTGGGAAAATATTTTTCACAATATCTCAAAAAACGTGTTCTTTTACACACTTAACTGAAAAAAAAACACTGAACTTTCAAATGCATCTGGCCCGTTTTCTAATTTCCAAAAAATTCAAAAAGTGTCATGACATTATTAGGTCGAGAAGTATATTTTTTTCAATTGTTTTTTTACACAATTACTTAAAAAATAAATACTCAAAGGAAGCTTTCAAATGCATATCTCCCGTTTTTTAAATTCAAAAAGTGTCAAGACTATTAGGAGGTGGGAAAATATTTTTCACAGTATAAGTGTCAAGATACTATTCACTTCTTTCACATACTTAATACAAAAAAATGACACTAAATGGAATTTTCAAATGCAGCTGTCTCGTTTTTTAAATAAAAAAAAAGTGTCAAGACACTATTAAGAGGTGGAAAAATATTTTTCACAATATCTCAAAAATGTGTTCTTTTACACACTTAACTGAAAAAAAAAAAACACTGAAAGGGAACTTTCAAATGCATTTGGCTCGTTTTTTAAATTCCAAAAAATTCAAAAATTGTCATGACATTATTAGGAGGTCGAGAAGTATATTTTTTCAATTGTTTTTTTTAACACAATTACTTAAAAAAATAAATACTCAAAGGACGCTTTCAATGCATATCCCACGTTTTTTAAATTCCAAAAAATTCAAAAAGTGTCAAGACACTATTCACTTTTTTCACACACTTAATACAAAAAAATGACACTAAATGGAATTTTCAGATGCAGCTGGCTTGTTTTTTAGATCCAAAAAAAATTCAAAAAGTGTCAAGGCTCTATTAGGAGGTGGGAAAATATTTTTCACAATCTCAAAAATGTGTTCTCTCAAGAAAAAAAAAACTAAAAGGGAATTTTCAAATGCATCTGGCTCGTTTTTAAATTCCAAAAAATTCAAAAAGTGTCAAGACACTATTCACTTCTTTCACACACTTAATACAAAAAAAATCACACTAAAAGAGAATTTTCAAATGCATCTGGCCTGTTTTCTAAATTCCAAAAAATTCAAAAAGTGTCAAGACACTATTAGGAGGTGGGAACGTATTTTCACAATGTCGAAAATGTGTTCTCTCAAGAAAAAAAAACTAGTAGGGAATTTTCAAATGCATCTGGATCGTTTTTTAAATTCCAGAAAATCCAAAAAGTGTCATGACACTATCAGAAGGTCCAGAAGTATATTTTTTTACATTTTTTTTTTAGCACAATTACTTAATGAAAGGAATACTTAAAGGAGGCTTTTACAATTTTTATAACACAATTATTAAAAAAAAGGAATACTTAAAGGAGGCTTTCAAATGCATCTCTCCCGTTTTTTAAATTCCAAAAACTTCAAAAAGGTGAAGACACTATTCACTTCTTTCGCACATTTAATACAAAAAATGACATTAAATGAAATTTTCGAATGCAGCCGGCTCGTTTTTTAAATTCAAAAAGTGTCAAGACACTATTAGAAGGTGGGAAAATATTTTTCACAATATCTCAAAAAACGTGTTCTTTTACACACTTAACTGAAAAAAAAACACTGAACTTTCAATTGCATCTGGCCCGTTTTCTAATTTCCAAAAAATTCAAAAAGTGTCATGACATTATTAGGTCGAGAAGTATATTTTTTTCAATTGTTTTTTTACACAATTACTTAAAAAATAAATACTCAAAGGAAGCTTTCAAATGCATATCTCCCGTTTTTTAAATTCAAAAAGTGTCAAGACTATTAGGAGGTGGGAAAATATTTTTCACAGTATAAGTGTCAAGATACTATTCACTTCTTTCACATACTTAATACAAAAAAATGACACTAAATGGAATTTTCAAATGCAGCTGTCTCGTTTTTTAAATAAAAAAAAGTGTCAAGACACTATTAAGAGGTGGAAAAATATTTTTCACAATATCTCAAAAATGTGTTCTTTTACACACTTAACTGAAAAAAAAAACACTGAAAGGGAACTTTCAAATGCATTTGGCTCGTTTTTTAAATTCCAAAAGATTCAAAAATTGTCATGACATTATTAGGAGGTCGAGAAGTATATTTTTTCAATTGTTTTTTTTAACACAATTACTTAAAAAAATAAATACTCAAAGGACGCTTTCAATGCATATCCCACGTTTTTTAAATTCCAAAAAATTCAAAAAGTGTCAAGACACTATTCACTTTTTTCACACACTTAATACAAAAAAATGACACTAAATGGAATTTTCAGATGCAGCTGGCTTGTTTTTTAGATCCAAAAAAAATTCAAAAAGTGTCAAGGCTCTATTAGGAGGTGGGAAAATATTTTTCACAATCTCAAAAATGTGTTCTCTCAAGAAAAAAAAAAACTAAAAGGGAATTTTCAAAGGCATCTAGCTCGTTTTTAAATTCCAAAAAATTCAAAAAGTGTCAAGACACTATTCACTTCTTTCACACACTTAATACAAAAAAAATCACACTAAAAGAGAATTTTCAAATGCATCTGGCTCGTTTTTTAAATTCCAAAAAATTCAAAAAGTGTCAAGACATTATTCACTTCTTTCACACACTTAATACAAAAAAAAAATACACTAACTGGAATTTTCAAATGCAGCTGGCTTGTTTTTTAGATCCAAAAAAATTCAAAAAGTGTCAAGACACTATTAGGAGGTGGAAAAATATTTTTCACAATATCTCAAAAAACGTGTTCTTTTACACACTTAACTGAAAAAAAAAACACTGAACTTTCAAATGCATCTGGCCCGTTTTCTAATTTCCAAAAAATTCAAAAAGTGTCATGACATTATTAGGTCGAGAAGTATATTTTTTTCAATTGTTTTTTTACACAATTACTTAAAAAATAAATACTCAAAGAAAGCTTTCAAATGCATATCTCCCGTTTTTTAAATTCAAAAAGTGTCAAGACTATTAGGAGGTGGGAAAATATTTTTCACAGTATAAGTGTCAAGATACTATTCACTTCTTTCACATACTTAATACAAAAAAATGACACTAAATGGAATTTTCAAATGCAGCTGTCTCGTTTTTTAAATAAAAAAAAAGTGTCAAGACACTATTAGGAGGTGGAAAAATATTTTTCCCAATATCTCAAAAATGTGTTCTTTTACACACTTCACTGAAAAAAAAACACTGAAAGGAAACTTTCAAATGCATCTGGCTCGTTTTTTAAATTCCAAAAAATTCAAAAATTGTCATGACATTATTAGGAGGTCGAGAAGTATATTTTTTCAATTGTTTTTTTTTAACACAATTACTTAAAAAAATAAATACTCAAAGGACGCTTTAAATGCATATCCCACGTTTTTTAAATTCCAAAAAATTCAAAATGTGTCAAGACACTATTCACTTTTTTCACACACTTAATACAAAAAAATTACACTAAATGGAATTTTCAGATGCAGCTGGCTTGTTTTTTAGATCCAAAAAAATTCAAAAAGTGTCAAGGCTTTATTAGGAGGTGGGAAAATATTTTTCACAATATCTCAAAAATGTGTTCTCTCAAGAAAAAAAAACTAAAAGGGAATTTTCAAATGCATCTGGCTCGTTTTTAAATTCCAAAAAATTCAAAAAGTGTCAAGACACTATTCACTTCTTTCACACACTTAATACAAAAAAAATCACACTAAAAGAGAATTTTCAAATGCATCTGGCTCGTTTTTTAAATTCCAAAAAATTCAAAAAGTGTCAAGACATTCTTTCACACACTTAATACAAAAAAAAAATACACTAACTGGAATTTTCAAATGCAGCTGGCTTGTTTTTTAGATCCAAAAAAATTCAAAAAGTGTCAAGACACTATTAGGAGGTGGAAAAATATTTTTCCCAATATCTCAAAAATGTGTTCTTTTACACACTTCACTGAAAAAAAAAAACACTGAAAGGGAACTTTCAAATGCATTTGGCTCGTTTTTTAAATTCCAAAAAATTCAAAAATTCTCATGACATTATTAGGAGGTCGAGAAGTATATTTTTTCAATTGTTTTTTTAACACAATTACTTAAAAAAATAAATACTCAAAGGACGCTTTAAATGCATATCCCACGTTTTTTAAATTCCAAAAAATTCAAAAAGTGTCAAGACACTATTCACTTTTTTCACACACTTAATACAAAAAAATGACACTAAATGGAATTTTCAGATGCAGCTGGCTTGTTTTTTAGATCCAAAAAAATTCAAAAAGTGTCAAGGCTCTATTAGGAGGTGGGAAAATATTTTTCACAATATCTCAAAAATGTGTTCTCTCAAGAAAAAAAAACTAAAAGGGAATTTTCAAATGCATATCTCCCGTTTTTTAAATTTCAAAAAATTCAAAAAGTGTCAAGACACTATTCACTTTTTTCACACACTTAATACAAAAAAAATGACACTAAATGGAATTTTCAAATGCAGCTGGGTTGTTTTTTAAATTCAAAAAAATTCAAAAAGTGTCAAGACACTAATAGGAGGTGGGAAAATATTTTTCACAATATCTCAAAAATGTGGTCTTTTACATACTTCACTGAAAAAAAAAAACACTGAAAGGAAACTTTCAAATGCATCTGGCTCGTTTTTTAAATTCCAAAAAATTCAAAAAGTGTCATGACATTATTAGGAGGTCGAGAAGTATATTTTTTTCATTTTTTTTAACACAATTACTTATAAATACTCAAAGGAAGCTTTCAAATGCATATCTCCCGTTTTTTAAATTCAAAAAAAATCAAAAAGTGTCAAGACTATCAGGAGGTGGGAAAATATTTTTCACAATATCTCAAAAATGTATTCTTTTACACACTTAACTGAAAAAAAAAACACTGAAAGGAAACTTTCAAATGCGTCTGGCCTGTTTTCTAAATTCCAAAAAATTCAAAAAGTGTCAAGACACTATTAGGAGGTGGGAACGTATTTTCACAATGTCGAAAATGTGTTCTCTCAAGAAAAAAAAACTAGTAGGGAATTTTCAAATGCATCTGGATCGTTTTTTAAATTCCAGAAAATCCAAAAAGTGTCATGACACTATCAGAAGGTCCAGAAGTATATTTTTTTACATTTTTTTTTAGCACAATTACTTAATGAAAGGAATACTTAAAGGAGGCTTTTACAATTTTTATAACACAATTATTTAAAAAAAGGAATACTTAAAGGAGGCTTTCAAATGCATCTCTCCCGTTTTTTAAATTCCAAAAACTTCAAAAAGGTGAAGACACTATTCACTTCTTTCGCACATTTAATACAAAAAATGACATTAAATGAAATTTTCGAATGCAGCCGGCTCGTTTTTTAAATTCAAAAAGTGTCAAGACACTATTAGAAGGTGGGAAAATATTTTTCACAATATCTCAAAAAACGTGTTCTTTTACACACTTAACTGAAAAAAAAACACTGAACTTTCAAATGCATCTGGCCCGTTTTCTAATTTCCAAAAAATTCAAAAAGTGTCATGACATTATTAGGTCGAGAAGTATATTTTTTTCAATTGTTTTTTTACACAATTACTTAAAAAATAAATACTCAAAGGAAGCTTTCAAATGCATATCTCCCGTTTTTTAAATTCAAAAAGTGTCAAGACTATTAGGAGGTGGGAAAATATTTTTCACAGTATAAGTGTCAAGATACTATTCACTTCTTTCACATACTTAATACAAAAAAATGACACTAAATGGAATTTTCAAATGCAGCTGTCTCGTTTTTTAAATAAAAAAAAAGTGTCAAGACACTATTAAGAGGTGGAAAAATATTTTTCACAATATCTCAAAAATGTGTTCTTTTACACACTTAACTGAAAAAAAAAAAACACTGAAAGGGAACTTTCAAATGCATTTGGCTCGTTTTTTAAATTCCAAAAAATTCAAAAATTGTCATGACATTATTAGGAGGTCGAGAAGTATATTTTTTCAATTGTTTTTTTTAACACAATTACTTAAAAAAATAAATACTCAAAGGACGCTTTCAATGCATATCCCACGTTTTTTAAATTCCAAAAAATTCAAAAAGTGTCAAGACACTATTCACTTTTTTCACACACTTAATACAAAAAAATGACACTAAATGGAATTTTCAGATGCAGCTGGCTTGTTTTTTAGATCCAAAAAAAATTCAAAAAGTGTCAAGGCTCTATTAGGAGGTGGGAAAATATTTTTCACAATCTCAAAAATGTGTTCTCTCAAGAAAAAAAAAACTAAAAGGGAATTTTCAAATGCATCTGGCTCGTTTTTAAATTCCAAAAAATTCAAAAAGTGTCAAGACACTATTCACTTCTTTCACACACTTAATACAAAAAAAATCACACTAAAAGAGAATTTTCAAATGCATCTGGCCTGTTTTCTAAATTCCAAAAAATTCAAAAAGTGTCAAGACACTATTAGGAGGTGGGAACGTATTTTCACAATGTCGAAAATGTGTTCTCTCAAGAAAAAAAAACTAGTAGGGAATTTTCAAATGCATCTGGATCGTTTTTTAAATTCCAGAAAATCCAAAAAGTGTCATGACACTATCAGAAGGTCCAGAAGTATATTTTTTTACATTTTTTTTTAGCACAATTACTTAATGAAAGGAATACTTAAAGGAGGCTTTTACAATTTTTATAACACAATTATTAAAAAAAAGGAATACTTAAAGGAGGCTTTCAAATGCATCTCTCCCGTTTTTTAAATTCCAAAAACTTCAAAAAGGTGAAGACACTATTCACTTCTTTCGCACATTTAATACAAAAAATGACATTAAATGAAATTTTCGAATGCAGCCGGCTCGTTTTTTAAATTCAAAAAGTGTCAAGACACTATTAGAAGGTGGGAAAATATTTTTCACAATATCTCAAAAAACGTGTTCTTTTACACACTTAACTGAAAAAAAAACACTGAACTTTCAAATGCATCTGGCCCGTTTTCTAATTTCCAAAAAATTCAAAAAGTGTCATGACATTATTAGGTCGAGAAGTATATTTTTTTCAATTGTTTTTTTACACAATTACTTAAAAAATAAATACTCAAAGGAAGCTTACAAATGCATATCTCCCGTTTTTTAAATTCAAAAAGTGTCAAGACTATTAGGAGGTGGGAAAATATTTTTCACAGTATAAGTGTCAAGATACTATTCACTTCTTTCACATACTTAATACAAAAAAATGACACTAAATGGAATTTTCAAATGCAGCTGTCTCGTTTTTTAAATAAAAAAAAAGTGTCAAGACACTATTAAGAGGTGGAAAAATATTTTTCACAATATCTCAAAAATGTGTTCTTTTACACACTTAACTGAAAAAAAAAAACACTGAAAGGGAACTTTCAAATGCATTTGGCTCGTTTTTTAAATTCCAAAAGATTCAAAAATTGTCATGACATTATTAGGAGGTCGAGAAGTATATTTTTTCAATTGTTTTTTTTAACACAATTACTTAAAAAAATAAATACTCAAAGGACGCTTTCAATGCATATCCCACGTTTTTTAAATTCCAAAAAATTCAAAAAGTGTCAAGACACTATTCACTTTTTTCACACACTTAATACAAAAAAATGACACTAAATGGAATTTTCAGATGCAGCTGGCTTGTTTTTTAGATCCAAAAAAAATTCAAAAAGTGTCAAGGCTCTATTAGGAGGTGGGAAAATATTTTTCACAATTTCAAAAATGTGTTCTCTCAAGAAAAAAAAAAACTAAAAGGGAATTTTCAAAGGCATCTAGCTCGTTTTTAAATTCCAAAAAATTCAAAAAGTGTCAAGACACTATTCACTTCTTTCACACACTTAATACAAAAAAAATCACACTAAAAGAGAATTTTCAAATGCATCTGGCTCGTTTTTTAAATTCCAAAAAATTCAAAAAGTGTCAAGACATTATTCACTTCTTTCACACACTTAATACAAAAAAAAAATACACTAACTGGAATTTTCAAATGCAGCTGGCTTGTTTTTTAGATCCAAAAAAATTCAAAAAGTGTCAAGACACTATTAGGAGGTGGAAAAATATTTTTCCCAATATCTCAAAAATGTGTTCTTTTACACACTTCACTGAAAAAAAAACACTGAAAGGAAACTTTCAAATGCATCTGGCTCGTTTTTTAAATTCCAAAAAATTCAAAAATTGTCATGACATTATTAGGAGGTCGAGAAGTATATTTTTTCAATTGTTTTTTTTAACACAATTACTTAAAAAAATAAATACTCAAAGGACGCTTTAAATGCATATCCCACGTTTTTTAAATTCCAAAAAATTCAAAATGTGTCAAGACACTATTCACTTTTTTCACACACTTAATACAAAAAAATTACACTAAATGGAATTTTCAGATGCAGCTGGCTTGTTTTTTAGATCCAAAAAAATTCAAAAAGTGTCAAGGCTTTATTAGGAGGTGGGAAAATATTTTTCACAATATCTCAAAAATGTGTTCTCTCAAGAAAAAAAAAACTAAAAGGGAATTTTCAAATGCATCTGGCTCGTTTTTAAATTCCAAAAAATTCAAAAAGTGTCAAGACACTATTCACTTCTTTCACACACTTAATACAAAAAAAATCACACTAAAAGAGAATTTTCAAATGCATCTGGCTCGTTTTTTAAATTCCAAAAAATTCAAAAAGTGTCAAGACATTCTTTCACACACTTAATACAAAAAAAAATACACTAACTGGAATTTTCAAATGCAGCTGGCTTGTTTTTTAGATCCAAAAAAATTCAAAAAGTGTCAAGACACTATTAGGAGGTGGAAAAATATTTTTCCCAATATCTCAAAAATGTGTTCTTTTACACACTTCACTGAAAAAAAAAACACTGAAAGGGAACTTTCAAATGCATTTGGCTCGTTTTTTAAATTCCAAAAAATTCAAAAATTGTCATGACATTATTAGGAGGTCGAGAAGTATATTTTTTCAATTGTTTTTTTTTAACACAATTACTTAAAAAAATAAATACTCAAAGGACGCTTTCAATGCATATCCCACGTTTTTTAATTTCCAAAAAATTCAAAAAGTGTCAAGACACTATTCACTTTTTTCACACACTTAATACAAAAAAATGACACTAAATGGAATTTTCAGATGCAGCTGGCTTGTTTTTTAGATCCAAAAAAAATTCAAAAAGTGTCAAGGCTCTATTAGGAGGTGGGAAAATATTTTTCACAATCTCAAAAATGTGTTCTCTCAAGAAAAAAAAAAAACTAAAAGGGAATTTTCAAATGCATCTGGCTCGTTTTTAAATTCCAAAAAATTCAAAAAGTGTCAAGACACTATTCACTTCTTTCACACACTTAATACAAAAAAAATCACACTAAAAGAGAATTTTCAAATGCATCTGGCTCGTTTTTTAAATTCCAAAAAATTCAAAAAGTGTCAAGACATTATTCACTTCTTTCACACACTTAATACAAAAAAAAAAATACACTAACTGGAATTTTCAAATGCAGCTGGCTTGTTTTTTAGATCCAAAAAAATTCAAAAAGTGTCAAGACACTATTAGGAGCTGGAAAAATATTTTTCCCAATATCTCAAAAATGTGTTCTTTTACACACTTCACTGAAAAAAAAAAACACTGAAACTAAACTTTCAAATGCATCTGGCTCGTTTTTTAAATTCCAAAAAATTCAAAAATTGTCATGACATTATTAGGAGGTCGAGAAGTATATTTTTTCAATTGTTTTTTTTTTAACACAATTACTTAAAAAAATAAATACTCAAAGGACGCTTTAAATGCATATACCACGTTTTTTAAATTCCAAAAAATTCAAAAAGTGTCAAGACACTTTTCACTTTTTTCACACACTTAATACAAAAAAATTACACTAAATGGAATTTTCAGATGCAGCTGGCTTGTTTTTTAGATCCAAAAAAAATCAAAAAGTGTCAAGGCTCTATTAGGAGGTGGGAAAATATTTTTCACAATATCTCAAAAATGTGTTCTCTCAAGAAAAAAAAACTAAAAGGGAATTTTCAAATGCATCTGGCTCGTTTTTAAATTCCAAAAAATTCAAAAAGTGTCAAGACACTATTCACTTTTTTCACACACTTAATACAAAAAAAATGACACTAAATGGAATTTTCAAATGCAGCTGGCTTGTTTTTTAAATTCAAAAAAATTCAAAAAGTGTCAAGACACTAATTAGGAGGTGGGAAAATATTTTTCACAATATCTCAAAAATGTGGTCTTTTACATACTTCACTGAAAAAAAAAAAACATTGAAAGGAAACTTTCAAATGCATGTGGCCTGTTTTCTAAATTCCAAAAAATTCAAAAAGTGTCATGACATTATTAGGAGGTCGAGAAGTATTTTTTTAAATTGTTTTTTTAACACAATTACTTAAAAAAATAAATACTCAAAGGAAGCTTTCAAATGCATATCTCCCGTTTTTTAAATTTCAAAAAATTCAAAAAGTGTCAAGACACTATTCACTTTTTTCACACACTTAATACAAAAAAATGACACTAAATGGAATTTTCAGATGCAGCTGGCTTGTTTTTTAGATCCAAAAAAAATTCAAAAAGTGTCAAGGCTCTATTAGGAGGTGGGAAAATATTTTTCACAATCTCAAAAATGTGTTCTCTCAAGAAAAAAAAAACTAAAAGGGAATTTTCAAATGCATCTGGCTCGTTTTTAAATTCCAAAAAATTCAAAAAGTGTCAAGACACTATTCACTTCTTTCACACACTTAATACAAAAAAAATCACACTAAAAGAGAATTTTCAAATGCATCTGGCCTGTTTTCTAAATTCCAAAAAATTCAAAAAGTGTCAAGACACTATTAGGAGGTGGGAACGTATTTTCACAATGTCGAAAATGTGTTCTCTCAAGAAAAAAAAACTAGTAGGGAATTTTCAAATGCATCTGGATCGTTTTTTAAATTCCAGAAAATCCAAAAAGTGTCATGACACTATCAGAAGGTCCAGAAGTATATTTTTTTTACATTTTTTTTTTAGCACAATTACTTAATGAAAGGAATACTTAAAGGAGGCTTTTACAATTTTTATAACACAATTATTAAAAAAAAGGAATACTTAAAGGAGGCTTTCAAATGCATCTCTCCCGTTTTTTAAATTCCAAAAACTTCAAAAAGGTGAAGACACTATTCACTTCTTTCGCACATTTAATACAAAAAATGACATTAAATGAAATTTTCGAATGCAGCCGGCTCGTTTTTTAAATTCAAAAAGTGTCAAGACACTATTAGAAGGTGGGAAAATATTTTTCACAATATCTCAAAAAACGTGTTCTTTTACACACTTAACTGAAAAAAAAACACTGAACTTTCAAATGCATCTGGCCACGAATTTCCAAAAAATTCAAAAAGTGTCATGACATTATTAGGTCGAGAAGTATATTTTTTTCAATTGTTTTTTTACACAATTACTTAAAAAATAAATACTCAAAGGAAGCTTTCAAATGCATATCTCCCGTTTTTTAAATTCAAAAAGTGTCAAGACTATTAGGAGGTGGGAAAATATTTTTCACAGTATAAGTGTCAAGATACTATTCACTTCTTTCACATACTTAATACAAAAAAATGACACTAAATGGAATTTTCAAATGCAGCTGTCTCGTTTTTTAAATAAAAAAAAAGTGTCAAGACACTATTAAGAGGTGGAAAAATATTTTTCACAATATCTCAAAAATGTGTTCTTTTACACACTTAACTGAAAAAAAAAAACACTGAAAGGGAACTTTCAAATGCATTTGGCTCGTTTTTTAAATTCCAAAAAATTCAAAAATTATCATGACATTATTAGGAGGTCGAGAAGTATATTTTTTCAATTGTTTTTTTTTAACACAATTACTTAAAAAAATAAATACTCAAAGGACGCTTTCAATGCATATCCCACGTTTTTTAATTTCCAAAAAATTCAAAAAGTGTCAAGACACTATTCACTTTTTTCACACACTTAATACAAAAAAATGACACTAAATGGAATTTTCAGATGCAGCTGGCTTGTTTTTTAGATCCAAAAAAAATTCAAAAAGTGTCAAGGCTCTATTAGGAGGTGGGAAAATATTTTTCACAATCTCAAAAATGTGTTCTCTCAAGAAAAAAAAAACTAAAAGGGAATTTTCAAATGCATCTGGCTCGTTTTTAAATTCCAAAAAATTCAAAAAGTGTCAAGACACTATTCACTTTTTTCACACACTTAATACAAAAAAAATCACACTAAAAGAGAATTTTCAAATGCATCTGGCTCGTTTTTTAAATTCCAAAAAATTCAAAAAGTGTCAAGACATTATTCACTTCTTTCACACACTTAATACAAAAAAAAAAATACACTAACTGGAATTTTCAAATGCAGCTGGCTTGTTTTTTAGATCCAAAAAAATTCAAAAAGTGTCAAGACACTATTAGGAGGTGGAAAAATATTTTTCCCAATATCTCAAAAATGTGTTCTTTTACACACTTCACTGAAAAAAAAAAACACTGAAAGGAAACTTTCAAATGCATCTGGCTCGTTTTTTAAATTCCAAAAAATTCAAAAATTGTCATGACATTATTAGGAGGTCGAGAAGTATATTTTTTCAATCGTTTTTTTTTAACACAATTACTTAAAAAAATAAATACTCAAAGGACGCTTTAAATGCATATCCCACGTTTTTTAAATTCCAAAAAATTCAAAAAGTGTCAAGACACTATTCACTTTTTTCACACACTTAATACAAAAAAATTACACTAAATGGAATTTTCAGATGCAGCTGGCTTGTTTTTTAGATCCAAAAAAAATCAAAAAGTGTCAAGGCTCTATTAGGAGGTGGGAAAATATTTTTCACAATATCTCAAAAATGTGTTCTCTCAAGAAAAAAAAACTAAAAGGGAATTTTCAAATGCATCTGGCTCGTTTTTAAATTCCAAAAAATTCAAAAAGTGTCAAGACACTATTCACTTTTTTCACACACTTAATACAAAAAAAATGACACTAAATGGAATTTTCAAATGCAGCTGGCTTTTTTTAAATTCAAAAAAATTCAAAAAGTGTCAAGACACTATTAGGAGGTGGGAAAATATTTTTCACAATATCTCAAAAATGTGGTCTTTTACATACTTCACTGAAAAAAAAAAAACATTGAAAGGAAACTTTCAAATGCATGTGGCCTGTTTTCTAAATTCCAAAAAATTCAAAAAGTGTCATGACATTAGGAGGTCGAGGAGTATTTTTTTCAATTGTTTTTTTTAACACAATTACTTAAAAAAATAAATACTCAAAGGAAGCTTTCAAATGCATATCTCCCGTTTTTTAAATTTCAAAAAATTCAAAAAGTGTCAAGACACTATTCACTTTTTTCACACACTTAATACAAAAAAATGACACTAAATGGAATTTTCAAACGCAGCTGGCTTGTTTTTTAAATTCAAAAAAATTCAAAAAGTGTCAAGACACTATTAGGAGGTGGGAAAATATTTTTCACAATATCTAAAAAAATGTGTTCTTTTACATACTTCACTGAAAAAAAAAAACACTAAAAGGAAACTTTCAAATGCATCTGGCTCGTTTTTTAAATTCCAAAAAATTCAAAAAGTGTCATGACATTATTAGGAGGTCGAGAAGTATATTTTTTTCATTTTTTTTTTTAACACAATTACTTAAAAACATAAATACTCAAAGGAAGCTTTCAAATGCATATCTCCCGTTTTTTAAATTCCAAAAAATTCAAAAAGTGTCAAGACACTATTCGCTTCTTTCCCACTTAATACAAAAAAAATTGACACTAAATGGAATTTTCAAATGCAGCTGGATCGTTTTTTAAATTCAAAAAGTGTCAAAACACTATTAGGAGGTGGGAAAATATTTTTCACAATATCTCAAACACGTGTTCTTTTATACACTTAACTGAAAAAAAAAAACACCGAAAGGGAACTTTCAAATGCATCTGGCCTGTTTTCTAAATTCCAAAAAATTCAAAAAATGTCATGACACTATTAGGAGGTGGAGAAGTTGTTTTTTTAACACAATTACTTAAAAAAAGGAATACTCAAAGGAAGTTTCAGACGCGGATACTGCGTGCCGGAGAGGGTATCCCAGGTAAAAACCCGTCCGTGTGATATTATCCTTACAGACAATGCAAATTACAGAATGCGCATAAACGCAGAACAATGTGTTGGAGTGTGCCAACAAGGCACCTGTTAGTTTATTACCTATGGAAATTTAAAATGTTATTCAAAGCAAATCTTTCAGGAAGTTATGACCGGCCCAATACATATTAAGATCAATTTTAGCTGAAGATGTATATTTACTTTTACATTCCCTGCTTAATAGATTTTACCAGGTTTTCATGTTATCAATTCCCCCGTAGTGTGTAGTGTTTTGTATAGTTTCATAGGTCAGGCACCAAACCCCCCAACATCACTTACAAAGGATAGACAGCCTCCTGTGTGCAATGTATCTTCTCTTCGTAGTTAGGACTGGGATTATGCAGCAACGTGTACCAGTCCGACAAAGTCCTTACACTACAACTTTGAACAGCAAACTCTCCAAACGGATGAGTGAACAACAAAGACAGAATCCCTGAAATTAACACTTCCACAAAAGCAGTGAAGTGTAAAATTAATACATCTTTTTTGAAACTAAAATCAGACATTGGAATAAACTGATCATCTTTCGAGGTAAAGCTACCTTCTTCTCATAGAGACGAGGTCAATAAAGAACCAGTGAAGCACCAGAACCAGCAAAACCATGAATCCTAAATACAACCAGTCGTAGAAAGTTGGGGTGTCGGTGCAGGGTTCGCAAATGGTGGTGGAATCGTTCCAGCGGCGGAATCCTCGGGGGCATGACCCGCACTCACTGAGCTGGTCACCCGTTAAGTATTGTCGTCCGCAGTACCATCCCGGACAAGGTTGTTCTGCCTTCATCACAATGAGGTTAGATGTTCGCGGTTTGACAGCTGAGGGAGTTAGGTTAGGAGAGCCTAGTTTGAGGCTTTAACTTCAAGTCCATTTTGAATGTCGTGGAAGATTATTCGTCGTTGTGCGAGTGATTTATTTGTTATTAATCGTTAGTTTGGCGCCGTTATTGAATTGAAAACATTTTATCAGAAAGATGGTGGCTGTTGGGACAATACGCAGGTTTGATTGGTTGTCAGTTGTGAATACTCGGTTGTGATTGGTGGTGATTTGATAGTCTCGGGTCAGTTTATTGTCTGGTGGTTAATAACCGGACACGAATTTCAGTCGCCGTACGCATTTTTCTTATTGGAAAAATGCGAACAATTTTACCGTCGCAGCCGGTCGGTGATTTATTGTGTTTTGGCGGAATTTAGCGCGCACACAGTGCGTGACGCGGCGACCGAGTACCCCCCCCATCTATTTTCAGCCCTAGGTACTTACGGCATCGGCTCCGTTTGCACGCAAAAATCAGAGTAAAAAATCGCGAATTTCTCGTAAAATCGCGTGTAAAAGAGTGTCGCAGGGTGACGAGTGACGAATTTGTGGTGTAATGCTACTGTATGTGTGTCCAGGCGACGTATGGATGTGTTAAAACAGGGGATTTCGCATCTAAGTAACCAGCTGATGGCGGGTGAAAATACAGAACTTGCTTGGCAGTTTCCCGATCTCGTCAGTGTCTCTACTCCTCAATCATTTTTCTTGTAGTGTTTTTCACGTTCGGATTGTGTTTGCGAACGTCACTTTGTTCGCGAATTCGTGTGAAACGTCTCGAATCGGAAGATCGGATATTGGGCGTGCACTCACACCTCTTGTCATTGATAGTCGATCATTCATAAACCGGTGTAT
Source organism: Diaperis boleti (assembly GCA_963583935.1). Taxonomy (NCBI): domain Eukaryota; kingdom Metazoa; phylum Arthropoda; class Insecta; order Coleoptera; family Tenebrionidae; genus Diaperis; species Diaperis boleti. Next base: position 50,611,020 of record OY757249.1, on the reverse strand, counting down.
TATATGGTGCATATGATGCGTTTGAAGGGTGCTGGTGCAGTTTGACGTCCAGACAGTGTCTAGGAGGTGAGATGTTCGCGTAATAGTGGTCGTTGACGGAGACGGAGAGTCGGGCACGATGTCGACGACGGCGTTTGTCGATAGGATCGATCCGTTCGCCAAACGGTCCCTCAAGAAGAAGACGAAGAAGTCGCAAGGCAGCTCGAGGTACCGCAACTCCCAGGACGTGGAGCTCCAGCAGCTGCCTCTCCTCAAAGGTGAGTCCCCCGACCTAGTGCAACCCGAGCGAGACGCCTGCTCGACAGGCAAGGTCGGGGCTGTCGGCAAGGTCGGTTGTGCATTCCCGAACGTTACTTTTGGGTCGTCCACGACGTCTTGTGATCGATAAGCCGTCCTCCGGGTCAGAAATTACGGTCATTGTTCTGTAGACCCAAAGAGGTTAGTGATACCAGAATACGTGCATTTATGAATACGCAATGTTATGAATTTCTAGTTGACAACAACCACGAGTAAACAACACATTGTTTACGGTTCCTTGTACCTCCGCGTAGAAGGAACACTTAACAATGTTGTAGCAAGAGGTGAAAACGAAACTGATTCCTCGAAGAAGTAAGGAAGTTTTCAGTAGGCACCCTTGGATTTTTACTTCACAGGTTAATTGCCTGCAATAATAATCAAATTACAATATACAAAAATCGTGAAACTGAGTTATGCAAGAGGTTAACTTCTTATCCTAATAAGTCAATCTCTGCAGTATGTTCTTACAGAGGTCTCCAAATCAAAAACCATCATGTTTCTAAAAAGTTGGTTCTTGTAACATCCGTTTGACGAAAGCCATAACCCTACTTTTCTACTCCCAACAAATAAACGGTTCAAGTGAACAAGACTGAGAGAAATCCCATAGCACTGGAGTGAATTCTGTCACCCGACTGTTACTAGTCTAGTCTAATTGCCCAAAAAAGTGTGACGTCACGACTTCGAAACTTGACGTTTAGCGATTCCAAATAAACGTTACGTTGAACGACTTGAAGTTGACGTAATGGGTTAGTTATATCGACGAAACTTGTGCGAGATTAAAATTGCATCTTCGTGCATTTAATAAATTGGGGAATGAATAAACACACCTCCTTGACTGTGGTGCAACTACGATTACCCTGAAATGAACAAATTGATTTCACCGAACTCTTTCATCCAGTGGCGTATCATTTGTCCTTTTAAATTAGGAAGTAGGAGCAAAGTTTTTTTTAAATATTTTTTTATTATACCTACTGCATAATATGTAGTGCTCAATTCTCTTAATAAGATGAATTGTTTTCTGAATTGCTAAAGAAGTATGATTTCAATCTACTGTCGTTTTGGATTTTATCAATGTAATCAAAAAGCCTTGAACGGAGTCAAGAATTATAATTAACTTATAATCTTATGATCTATTTATAATCTTTGTGCGATCTATGCGTTTATGCATTCCTGTATCCGCTTTCTCAAATACGCATTGGCCGTAAGCGAGGGGTTGACCACTACCCGAAATCTTGTAGACTAGATTTACTATTTACAAATTATTTACCATATTTACCAGATATTTGCTATATCTAGGAAACATTTACTATATTTATTATATTTGCCAATTATTTACTGTACATATTTATAACTCATTTACTTCATTTATCAATTATTGTAAAAATGTAATATGAAGGGCCATAGATACATAAAGGCATACTTTTAACAAACACAATTGCTCAACTTAATTCGAAAGTATCAGGAATTATGCACCTAAAATAAAATTATCATTTTTTTTGCAAATATTGTTTGTAAATACGAAGAAAAATGCTAAAAATAAATCAAAGGATGCTAATTCTTTCAACGGTGACTTGAAGCAGTTTTGTGTTTACTTATTTATTGTAGAAGCAATTCCGTCCATTTCATCTTTGTTATGAAGTATGGGTAATGACATTCTAGAAGAAGATAGTTTGCGGTTTAAAGATCTAGCTGAGTTTTCGAGGAAACAGAATTTGTCTTCTGCCTACCTAAAAAAAAATTATAGTCTTACTTCTTTTGAAGAATTGCCAAAGAAAGAACACAAATAAATACCGGTAAAAAAAAAAAACGTCCACTAACCAGTTCGATTATTTCGATCAAGGGGTACTGCGCCGCACAGTAATAAATTATTATCAATTACTGGAAACAAAATCAAATGTACGGCGAATTTACAGCAAATTCTGCGAAGACACAGGATATGCGGGCCCAAACAAAATGATAGTAAAAGTGAAACTTTTTATTGAACAAGAAATAATTGAGAATAATAAGGATGCGGATATGATCTCAAATGAAAATTACTCATCACTCACAACGGAGAGAAGACATATATGTCCCCCCACTTATATTATTGAACGTTACGCATTTTCGTGTCGGACACGAATTAGGCTTACACCGTGCTAAAAGCAAACAGGAGTTAGTAGTGGGGATATATGACGCAGCTGCCAACGACACGAAAGTAAGTAACGCGTTGGCCTTACTCACATATAAAATATCCTCTCATTTATATTATTGAACGTAACGCATTTTCGTGTCGGACGCGAATTAGGCTTATACCGGCGAAAAGAAGTTTAATTAACATTTAATAATTTGCCAAGTATCACCTTATTACGAAGGCGCAGAGAGGACATATAATTATTATTTTTTTTTTTTTTTTCATTATTTCGACTTTAATCTCGAAATTTTGACTTTAATTTCAAAATTTCGACTTTAATTTCGAAATTTCGACTTTAATCTTCAATTAACACATTTCGAGTATCACGTACAGGGAAATACGATGTTCTTGGATTATGTTTCTTTCAGGGGTCGAGCGCGTAGCGCGAGGCACCAATTTCAATGACCCACGGAAAAGCTAATTTTCACAAACAGGCTCCAAGGGGGGCCCCTTGACCATAAGCCACTTGAAGTTAACATTAATTTCTATCAGAAAATAATGAAATAAACTCGATTCTTGCCATCGTCCTACGCCTGTCCCAAGGGGGGCCCCTTGTTTTAGTTACCATAAGCCACTTGAAGTTAACATTTGTATCAGAAAATAATGTAATAAACTCAATTTTATTTTAATACTTTAAATTTTTCAAAACCCCGAGACTAAATGGAGATGAGCGCGCACAGGGCAGATTGAGTGACCGTTCAGGGCTAGACGTTAGTCAGTACAGGAAGAGACACGAAATAAATGATTTAATTCGTTGCCATTGTTAATGGGTGTGCGCGCGCATAATTTCGACTTCAAACTCGAAATTTCGACTTCAAGTGGCTTATGGTCCATGGAGCCCCCTTGGGACAGGGGTAGGACGATGGTAGGAACCGAGTTGATTTTATTATTTTCTGATGCAAATGTTAGGCGACGGTTGCGATAATTACCCCATCGAAATAACAAATTTTCGATAACAATTCCTAATCAGAGAGGCTTTTTATGAGTTAGAATGAAATAAAAAAGCGGATGAAGAAGAAATTTGAGAGAAAGTTTATTTAAGTGTTCCTTATGCAGGATAGGCTGTTGTGAAGTTGCCGTTTGTGAAAATTTGCTTTTCCGTGGATCATTGAAATTGGTGCCTCGCGCTACGCACTCGATCCCTGAAAGAACCATTCTCCAAGAAGGGCATATTTCCTTCTACGTAAAACTCGAAATGTGTTAATGGGTGTGCGCGCGCATAATTTGACGATTTCGGGATTAAAGTCGAAATTTTGAGATTAAAGTCGAAATAATGAGAAATAAAGTTATATGTCATCTCTGCACCTTCGTACCTTATCCCGTATCCCGTCGTTAATATTTACAGATATTTATTAAAATTTACGCACATTTACAGGTATTTACTAATATTTACGCACATTTCCAGATATTTACTGATATTTACGAATATTTTCGAATACTGTACTAAATATTACTGATCATTGTACACCAAATTTACTGGGTGGTCAACCCCTCGATTTCAATCTACTGTCTTGTTTTTTTTTATCAATGTAATCAAAAAGCTTTGGACGGAGTTAAGAATTATAATTCACTTATAATCTTATGATCTAATTATAATCGTTGTGCGATCTAAAGTTGATACCAGTCTCCGGTACACAATATCCCCATCTGAAAGTAGTCTTACGGGCAATGCGAATTTAAAGGAGGCATAAACATAGTAACTCCTGTAATTTGTTCCAAGAAAATATTTAAGTTTTGTCTAAATTTTCTTATAGCGGCTCCACCGTCCATCACGTCACTGAAATCAGCTGATGTCTAGTTTTGTTTTTCGTCAGTTACGCAGTTTTATTGAGGTGTTGTTTGGATCTACATAATTGAAGTTTACCATACTGCAAAGAAAATTTTGACATAAAAACTTTTCGTTCTGACAGATATTTTATTTAATTAAAAATGTTATTTGAAGGTGGTTTCATCGTGAAACCATTTGCGAGTACCAGTACGCATAAATAAGAAACAATACATAACATAAGGTTGTATTGTATACCTTATTTAAAAATTTGTGGTATTTAAAAAATTGTTTTTCTACTTTGGTGTCATAATTGAGTTTTTGTGAAACTAAAAGTAGTGTCACAAAGGAACTTTTTGTGAACCTGCTTTTGGTTTTTTTATTTGATACGTATTACGTTGGTATTGAGCATTTCTAACCAACTCCTGTCGAAGTCAAGCCAAGTGTCAACTTTTCAGATAAAAAACATAACTACAAACACAACCAGTACTACCTAATTCTAAATATCCCAAGAATATTTAAAAAGCATAATTTTAACATTTTCATAAAACGAAGAGCTCCAAAGTAGAAAAAATAGTATATTACACTCGTTTAACGAGGCTTTGTGACATTCGTTCTATTATTACCTATTATTACCCACTCATGTCACAATGAAGCCTCTTGTTAAACTCGTGTAATAATGTACTATTATAATTACTTAATTTGACATCTAGTTTTATAAGGTGAAATTAAAGCTACATAGTAATGTGTGTGCAATTAAAAAGTTCATCTAGAAGGCTGTCTTTTTCACAACAATTTCAGGTATGTCTACTTCAAAAAGTATTTGACATTTGACGTTTTGTCTACACGGTTTTAAGAGAAATATACAGGGTGAAATCGAAATACATGAATTAAAAAAATCCGGTAATACCTTGAGGCATAGATGAAGGAGTTAAAAAGATTGCCAGGCTAAATGGAAGTACGTAGCCAATGAAATTAGTTAGCAGAAATGAGGGACAGAGGGCGCAGTCAACAGATTTCTAAATAAATTCTTCTGAAATGATAGTATCGTCCCGTGGAGGACGTGCGGTATCCAGGGATGGATTGACCGATTTTGCCGCTGCCAGTGTGTAGAATTCTGGGCATCGCCCGTTTCATTTGTCAGATATACTGGTACAAAAAAACTATATTGGCAGTAAAGACGCTTATCGTCAGCATTTTTTCTCCAATGGGAAAATAAAAAGACCTTTTGTTTTTGGCAAGAATTTAAGTTTGAATTTCTTTTATCTACAAAATTTAAATAACTTCCACCGCATATCGAATTAGATATTTTATGTGGTTTTGCTTACAGCACAATAAGGTGAAAACATCAGGTTGGGATTTAAATACACGTCTTAATATTTTTGTGGAAATGTAGTTCCTTATATTAACGCCAAGACTTATTTTGTTTATAATAGTGCACTTTTAACTTTACTCGAAGCATATTTTTAAAACTTCATAAATTTGTGGCGACGGAATTCGCAGATTACAATTTAAAGTGTATAGACGCTGCTTTATAAGAGAGTGATTTTGGCCTGAGTTTAGATGGCTTTTGTGAGCAAGAGTTTTCTTCACATGTCCGACATTTAAATTTTTTGAGACAATGGTGTACAATAAACCCAGGTGTATAGTTTGCGACGTGATGTCTAATTTTGAAACTAAGGCATGACGAAAACTTACGACGAAACTTAGAAGCAGATGGATTGCGTTAAAAACCTCCCTTGCTCCTAATAACAGAAAAAAAAACAGCCAATCCTGACAGAGCCGACGCGTCATCAAATATTCAAAATCGTGCCTGATTTGGAGATTTTGAAGAGCATTATAATCCAAGCAAATTATACGAAAAAACGACGAATAGAAGAAAATAATTCATGAAGTTTTAAAATTTTGATTATGAACTCCCAACAGGGGCCCAAATAAAGATCCGAAGAGTTCCCACCCCCCGGGGGAAGCTTCTTCCCCTTTTGCGCAAAAAACCGTCCCCGCGTGTGACCTCATGAAGCTTTTCTGCATTTTTTTCGTAAACGTTAACTTCGACGGGAAAATGTTATCGGGCTTATGTTCTCCATTAAATTGGTCTCATGAAGTTTTTGCCTCCCTCCTACCCAACGCTCATAAATGACGTTGGAAAATGAGTAGAATTTTCAGCGCGAAGACAAAAATTGGTCCACCCCCGTTTTTTGACAAATAACATTTTTTTTTAAACGATACTCATTTTCCAACGTCATTTATGAGCATTGGGTGGGAGATATGCTACTTCATGATACTTCATGAGACCAATTTTATGCAGAATTTAATTAAGAACTTAAGCCCTAAAACATTTTCTCGTCGGAGTTACCATTTAGAAGAATAATTAGCTTTAAAAAAAAAAAGAAACCGACTTCAAAAAGCGAGAAATAAGTCAATACAGGTATTATTACATGTGCTACCTACTGATCTGTTTGAAATCGGTGCCAAGCCAAAAAGGTTAAGAAATTTGTAACCTATTGTCATTATACAAATATATCAACAGCGTTATAGCGCATCAAAAATTCAATATCAGGCCGTCAACGACGTCTGCCCCGCACGTGTCTGCCTGTTTGGGATCTTTGCTCAGAGCGAGCCCCCCACCCACGCTCATGCATTCCGGCACGCGCGCTGTGAGACTTGCAATGTGGCTGGAGCGGACAGCCTATCTATCTACTATCTATTTTTGTGGCTTGACACCGACTTCAAACAGATCAGTAGGTAGCCCATACAGTATGTCCCCGGATTGAGTTTACAGGAGGATTTTTATTTTATTTTTGACTTTACGCCAAAACCTCAAAGGAATAAGATTTTTTGCTTGTCCTGAAACCAGCAAATCTGTAATTAAAACTTCATTATTCTGACCGACTCTTGATTTTGGACTTGGTAATGATTCATTTTAATCTTAGTTTTCTTATCACGAAGGCAAGCTTTCGTTTTAGAGTAGAATTGTGCGCAGAAATGGGTGAGGGGTTAATTGAATGGTGATTGTTCTTGTTAAAAAATTGTTTTTTTTATGTTAAAGGTGTTTCTTTGAGTTGCCATTTTTTTATTAAATTAATTTCAATTTATTTAAAATAATATTTTTCACAAACATTTTTGTTATTTAACTTGAGTAAACTCATTTGTCAACGTGACATCGTTGTCAAAAAAATTATATCGCCAATGTGGTGGGATTTAAAGAGCAGAGAAAAAAATTTATAAGTCCAAAATTAAGAGAAAAATGAAGTTTTCTTTCCACTGAGTCAGAATAATGAATTTTAATTACAGATTTGCTGGTTTCAGGACAAGCAAAAAATCTTATTCCTTTGAGGTTTTGGCATAAAATCAAAATTTTTTTTTCCTCTTGTAAACTCAATCCGGGGACATACTGTATAATAATACATGTACTGACTTATTTCTCGCTTCTTGAAGTCGGTTTCTTTTTTTTAAAAAAGCTAATTATTTTACAATTTTAAGTGATGGGTAGACCTAGTAAGGACGCTGCTCGAATGAGGAAACGACGGCTGGTTGAAAATGAATAAAAATCTAAGGCAATGATGACTCCCAGACGCAAAGACCTACATAATTTTTAAACGACATTTGAGACAGTTCATAATACTTATAAAATGTGAGGATTTCGCCCGATTCCCATGCGATCCCCTCATCAGGTCCGGACTTGCTGACAATGGAACTACCTCCGGAGTATACCCTTTCAAATAAAAAAAGAATTTTCAAAATCGATCCACAATTGACAATTTCCCTCGATTTCCATGGGAACCCTTTATCAAATCCGTACTTGGTGACAATGGGACCACCTCTGGAGTATACCCTTTCAAATAAAAGAAGAATTTTCAAAATTGGTACACAATTAACGGAGATATCGGTGTACATACATAAAAAGAAAAAAAATACATACGTACAGCCGAACATAGAACTTCCTCCTTTTTTGAAGTCGGTAAAGATGGAGATAAGCTTGAATTGAAGCGTGGACGTACCAAAGGCGCTAAGTGCCAAAAACTTACTTTCGAGTTATTAAGGAAAAACTTCCCAATTTCTACAATTATTTTTATTTAGCACCTAAATTTGTATGAGGCTGAAGGAAAAAGCATAACTCATTATTACATTAGAAAAATAACTAAACAAAAATGTTAATTAGGCCAAAAAAAAATTAAAAAATTAGAAAAGCATAAGTGCCTATAACATTTAAAACTACCTCAAGTGCCGGAATTTAATTATTATTGAAGAAGTATCCGGTAAAATTCCTTATGTTCCTCAGTTGGAAGGTAAGCATTGAGGTCAGCGATTTTTTTTTATTTTCTGAGACACGATTTTGGCTTGGCAACATCTTCAATTACACCGTTTTAAGATTAAAGAAAATTACTTCATTTTTTAGAATGTTTGTTTCTTTCCGAGGTCCAAAATCAAGTATCTCTAGATTTCATTATTGTGGGATTGGTGTTATCAAATCATATTTGAACAGCAGATTCCGTGTTCTTCTATATCAATAATATCAAGTGGAGGACTATATTTGGAGACGGCTTTTTTTCGCTGGAATGGTTATTATATATCGTTTATTGCTTTGAACAGATCTGAATCTACCACTTTCGACATTGAAACAAAGGAAGAACACTTTTATCAAGCAACTGACGGTTAATTTACAAATGGCACTTAGGACCTTTCCTTGTAAAACATGCTTGGCACATACCAGTGTCTTCATCTATTTAATTTTTTACAACCTTATTTAGATAAGTAGAACGTAGAACTTTTGTCAGAACATGCAGCAAGGTACATACAACCTTTCTAGAGAAAAAACTGAAAATTTTCATTTTTGGCACTTAGACCCTTTGGTACGTCCACCCTTCAATTTGCTTTGACTATTAACACTGATCTAATATTGACAAAATTACGGCCGGTGTTAGATGCAGAAATTCTTCTTCCGTATGAGAATCGTCTCATGTTTATAGTTCTTCTCCTCATCCGGGAGAAGAACACAGGTCCGAGGACGTTTTAATAAAATAATAGATCGCTCTGTATACTTACTTATGCTAAAGGCGGCGTAGTTTACAAGTGCCCATTCGCGATTTGCAACCAGTTATTATTCTTGATAGGTTGTTGGAATGAGTTGATGAAAACTAACAATAAAACTTTCTTTTGCCCAATTGTAATTTGCAAAAACCCATTTATTACCCGCTTTTGGTGCAATATCTTATATTTGCACACTGAAATCAAACTGAAGCCGGTCCTGTTCCGCCGACCGTCATCACCTACTTCAAAGTAGACCGCCAGGCAATGCCGACATATAGCTGTCTCTTTTGATTGCATTCGCAGAAAGTGCAACGTACGTCTTAGAGTATAATACCCGCTGTTTATCTCAAAACAATTAGTTTTGTCTACGCAACATTCTCCTTTATCTCTTTCTTTTCTATAATGTTTCATTTAATAATGCACATTTTGTGTACTTTTTTATTTGAAACATTAAATTCGATTGTGCTGCCAGCTGAATTCCATTTCCAAAACTAACATATTTTTAAACTACATTGTCTGGCTATCTTCTACTGTTTAACCTATGCTTGAGGTGAAGAAAGTAACGGGTGTTGAATGATTAACTGTGAACGTGCCATCAAAGTGACAATTATTAATTTGACATCTGAATCTATATCTAACCTCACTTTTAATTTGATTAAGCGACAGTTCAACACGTTAATACTCCGCTCATACTCTCACCTTTTCGGGGTGCAGTGGAACCTCTGCGATAAAATTAGTTTTTTTTGAACTCCACATCCGCATGTTTTGTGAAACCACGCAAAAATGGCCTGTTCACATAAACTCATAGTCAGTTCCAACTATGACGCCAATTTAAAAAAAAAAACACCCGTTACAACCCTCTCGGTTTGCGTGGGTTTGGCTCTTTATCGAGATATAATTATATAAGTTTTGCTAGAAATTCGAGGTACGCCTCTGGAAATGAAAAAATTTCGGTGCAATGATATCAAGGAGTTTTTGCGATTTTTCTTTAAATTGATAAATCGTGATAAGTAGTAGAAAAAATTGTAGATTATATTACAAGTGACAGAAATGCTTCATTGTCAGCGAGTGATACACATCTCACGAGATTACAGTGGCATTTCGGTCACGTGAAAGATACGACCTTTTATGCCCGACGTGTAATTTCTTCTAAAACGCCAAGCCAAAGAGGTGAACAAATTTGTAACCTATTGTCATTATACAAATATATCAACAACGTTATAGAGCATCAAAAATTCAGTATCAGGCCGTCAACGACGTCTGCCACGCACGTGTTTGTCCGTTTGGGTTGTTTTGCTCAGCACGAGCTCACGCATTCCGACGCGCGCGCGGTGAAACTTACGATGTGGCGGGAGCGGACATCCTATCTATTTACCACCTATTTACTTGGCTTGGCACCAACTTCAGACAAATCAGTAGGTAGCACATGCACTCAGTTATTTTTCGGTTTTTGAGGTCGGTTTCTTTTTTTTAAAAAAAGCTAATTATTTTACAATTTTAAGTGATGGCTAGGGAAGGCGGAAATATTATCGAATTCCAAAATATCGAATACAAAATATTGAACACAATTTGTCAAAAAAAAAAAATATATCGAAAGTACAAATAATCGAAAATACAAAATATCGACAAACTGTCGCAGGTAAAAATTTCACAAATTTGTTTTTCCGTGGATCATTGAAATTGGTGCCTCGCGCTTCGCGCTCGACCCTTTAAAGAAGCATACTCCAAGAAGTTCATATTTCCTTGTACGTGAAACTCGAAATGTGGAGAGGCCAGCTTGTGTGAAAATTTGTTTTTCTGTGGATCATTTAAATTGTTTATTTCGATATTTTATTGTTCAATATTTTGTAGTTTCGATGATTTTGTATTTTTGATATTTTGTACTTTCGACAAACTGTGTTCGATATTTTGTATTCGATAATATTTCCGCCTGCCTCGGTTCACAATTGACGAAGAAATCGGTGAACGTACCATAAAAGGAAAAATTTGACAATTTCCCTCGATTTTCATGGGATCCCTTCATCAGATCCGGACTCGGTGACAATGGGCCATCTCAGGAGTATACCCTTTTAAATAAAAAAAATATTTTCAAAATTGATCCAAATTGTCAAAATGACTTCAAAAAATAATTAATATCTTACCATTGTGTAGCCATAGTAATTCACCCCCTTTTAACATTATGTCACTTGTGAGTAAAATGCTACATTATACCTTCCATTTACGTGGGATAAGAAATCATCTAGACGTTGGTTGGGCATAAAAACCATAATCGTTGTTGAAACCATCGACCTCAGATTTGATCGTGAAATCAAACAGTACGTTTGTAATCGTGGCGGTGAGAATGACAGATGCAAAAGCACCCGATTCGGCGGGTCCCTAAAAAACACCTACGAGTTTACGGGACCTTTCGCCCTCAACGTCAAGATCGAGGGCGCAATCGCAACGATCGTGTCCTGGAGGCGGAAGAGCAAATACTCGAGGGCGTAGAACAAACACCGAGGGGCGTAATTTTGAACATATCTTGTAATCCAGAAGAATGTCGATGAATCCAAGTGCAGTAAATTTAAATTAAAATTTAAATACATATATTTAAGTCTAACTCCACAAACTTTAATAAATTTTAAAGAATATTTCAAATTATGACGTAAATTAAATTTAATTCAAAAATAACGTCATAATTTGAAATATTCTTTAAGGGCTGATGATGGCAGTAGTGTTCTGCCGAAACATGTTCCCATTGTAATTTATTAAAGTTTGTGGAGTTAGACTTAAATGTATTTAAATTTTAATATCTTGTAACGTAAGGTAAGAGATGTAAAAAAAATTTGCGGGTTTATTTCAGTTGGTCACTTGCTTCAGGGACAAGTTCATGTTTATCTTCAGTTTTTGTGCGAGCAGATTTTTTTTTATCTTTTACGTGCATTTTAAATTATTCTCTTATGGACGTCGGAACTGGGATGATTTGAGGGGGACCGTGTCCCACTCTTATAACGAGCTGAAAATCGGAAAATGGATACTATACGATCTCATCGTGTACCCGTTTAAATACTTATGTATATGCATGTACATATTTCGATTTCACTCTGTATAATTTTTGTATAGCGATGAAAATAGTTGACTTTAAATGATTAGCAAACAGCTTTTCGTATAATTTTACATATGAAACTTGATGACGTTTTCATTTGGGCACCCAATATATAGACCTTTATATTGTGCGATTCTTTAAATTTCCATTCTAGGTAAGCCTTGGAATTTGAACGTAGGTCCCCGGCGAATTGTTTCGTCTGCCTATAGCTGTCAGTTTGAAACGTCAACCAGAAAACCTAACCATAACATGACATTTAAAAAATGAGCTATAATCAAAGACATGCGACTTTTTTTCCACCGCCAATTTAAAGAATCGCACGTTACGACCAGTAAAGATCGAAAGGAGCGGTGCCACCATTTCTTTGATTTTCGTTCTTATTCGGAAATTTATTTCAACATAATATACAGGGTGCCTCACATAAGGTTAGCTTCCTGAAATTGTGAGAAATTAAAAGACAAAAAATTTAGTAAATTTAGTACCGTTAGGACCAAAATTGAACAATAACGGAAAAAAAGACTTTCGTAAAATGAAATTTTGGAACCTGATATAACAACTACAATAATAATTAACCTACTACAATCATTCATATAACGATAGAAACATAAATCAGTAAATGAACAGGTAGGTTTCATTGTGAATTTCATTATTAAACAGAAGTTCTCAAAAGTTTTGATTTACCTTTCATGAGATTCACAGTTTCCTTAGCTTTCTCAACTTTGTTAACTTACATTGTCTCAATTTGCTAAAAATTTGCGAGACATATCTCGGTTTGAAAGCTTCTCATGTTCTTTCTTAGCTTTTATCATTTCTCAATTTTTTAAGTGTCGACTTCCCAAGTTCTTCGGCTTCAAATTATCAATCAGGATGATTCAGACGTTGCAGGTTCTATTGGGTGTTCCTTAGGCTCAACGGCCTACGGCCGCACTTGTCATTCGGGAGGCCCGGGGTACGACTCTCCTGTAAAGGTTTTTTTCGGAGGTTTTTCTTTACATTTAGCCGAATGGTGGGAGATGTAACATCCTCCGAATTCTTTCACAATTTCCCGTCACTCCCAGTCTTGTCTAAACCCATCCTTATCCTGTTACTGGCTCCATTCCATCTTTCCTCAGGTTTTTTATTACCTTGTACAATTGTATTGTTTTTTAATTTATTCTTTTGTTTCTAATGGATTTTCTAGAGGCCTCAAGATCGTCAATTTCTCCACTTTGCCAGTTATCTCACTTCTCAAGTTTTCAGGTCTCAAGATTTTCTTCTCCAACTTATGCATGTATTTGTCTTCCCTAGTTTCCAAATTTCTTATTTTTTCGTTTTCTAAGAGCTAAAAGTAGTATCCAAATAATGTACAGGAGAGATATCAAAATTGTATAATAAAACATTAAATTAAATTATGCATAAATTCACGCCAAAAATGCACATGTTTTTACATGCAAAAATATTATATTTCAAACAGACTAACCCTTTGACTATTCGACCCTCCATATCGGCATGGGATGTGTTCTCGGCACTGCACTATCACTCGCTTTTTATTCAAGCGTTTGTGAAGTACAAGATCGCTGTGTAATAATTTTTTGGTGATTTTACAATAAATAGACAAACGCCTAGATATAAGTGACCAAATAACAACGGGCTAATGAACTGGACGGACGAAAAAGTGTTAAATCATAATAATAGTGGAAATTGATTAAGGTGTAAGTTTAGAGGGTTCTCTAGCGGCATGTACATTGCTGCCGGCCTAAAATACATTTTCCCGCATTTTTTATTTACAAATTACAACGGCCGCAAAGATCTATATTTTATCAACAACGCCCACAAAATTTCAACAAAAAATCTTCAAAAATAAAAAAGTTATCTTGTCCTTTTTTGCTGTTTTGCGTTACTTATATAACAACAACTATTGTAAATAAATAAGAACCACATAACGTAACAAGTCTTTATTGAGTTATTTCTAACCTTTCGATCAGTTGACAGTAATTTCGCTGCAAATTAATGTTTAAATTAGAACGGAAGTTTTTGTTTCCATCGCAGTTATGATCTAACACTTTTTGTGGTTTTTGTCCTTTGTTACAATTGTTATTTGGTCAGTTATCTCCGGGCGTTTGTCGGGAGACGTTCGTTTATTGATTGTAAAATCACCAAAAATTTATTGCACAGTGCGGACTAAATATTTTAGTGTTTTAGTGATAAATATTGTTGTTTGAATTAAAAGTGAGTGATAGTGCAGTGCCGAATCCGGTGCCGTAGAGGGTGGATTACTCAAAGGGTTAGTCTACGTATTTGAAATATGTTTTAATTGCTTATGAAATTTATTATTGGGGTTACTAGTTTTTTTTAAGGTTCTTGTGGTCTGATAGATAGAAAGCTTGATTTAAGAGTGAGTAAAGCTATAGGACTTTGTGTCTTATCACAAAAGGACCATGTATTCTTTACTGTAGTCTCACGGTTTTTTTTTATTATGCAGGAAGTTTTAATTACTTTTCGGTGACAGCGAATTTGCATTAAGAGGATCCATGTACATACCTATAGTGTTGTGCAAGGATCCATTTTAGGTTAAGTGATTTTCATAAACAACCTCTCCAACTTATTATCTTGTAGGAAGTTGTTATTGGATATAATGAGTCGTAAATTTATTCTAACAACCATGTTACTTAATTCAGAAAGACATCAGCATACACTGGCTGATGTTCTCCCGATCGATTCTCGTTAATAGTTAATAGAGCAAGTTCAAAAATTCAAAACCGATGCAAACACGTTTATTTAATGTCGCTGATGCAAATATCTGTTTCGAAAGAAAGAACTCAAACAAAATGTGTAATAGATTGTCCGGAAAGTTTCGATTTTTGTGGAACATGCCAACATATTGAATAAAAAATTTCAAAAAAAATCAGTCAATAAGGTTTAAGTGTATCGTATTTTACATAGGTACATGATATCCTTACGTACAGAGGGCTTCAAAATATAACACAGGTCGTAAATTATTGGAGGATAATAGATCCCCACAAACAAGCTGCTTAAGTGGGTATCATAAATTAAAAATCGCATGTACTCGAACGTGCCGATTTGTGGTTTGAGGATTGTGCAAACGAACGACGAATCCTTATTGTAAATCTTCACTGCTTTGTTGTACTAGTGGCAGTAATTTTTATTATCTTACAAGCCCCTATTGATTTTAATAAGAAATGTTTGCGGATTAATTAGTAAGCGTATAAATACAGGGTATCCCAAGAAGAACGGACAGTGTCGCCGAGACAGGGCGAGAACCGGAGCGTGGACACCGTTCTCAGATATTTGTCGATATTTGCAAATCTGAAAAGTACGATTAGGTAGAAGTTTTTAACTCTTGCGTTTCAGACAAACCGTTTCTTTTGCAGCTATTATTGGATCAGGGTGCCGCCTCACTAGGTTTCATTAAGAAAATGTAGAGAGCATAATATGCAAGTGTCTTTAGTGATATCTTCTATGCTTCGGAAATTCTTTCTTTGATGACACCGTTTCACCCACCGGTACTCACGCATTTTCTGATACGACTATTGGGACCGTCTTAAATTCATGTTTTCGTACCATTCAGTACTTGCAAACAAGGTTTAGGAAACGGCAAAAAGTAAAACGTATTTTCTCTGCTGTCCCGACTGTCACTGCAACGTTCATAACAGCAGTGATTTGAACCCCTTTCCGCGTCTTTTGATCACTTGCCATCTTGCTAGTTGCAATATTGAACTCGAAATAACGTTTCAAATATAAATTTCAATAACGATTTGTCCGAATTTAGTGCTGGTTGCCTAACCTAAACTGAATTAAGTGACAAGTGGTATTTTTGAACGTTATCATTATAATGCCATCCTCATCATCGAGTCGTATTTGTTTTTCCTCATTCTGCCATAATTAAATTATCACCTTGTCCAACGGAATGTTCCGTTTCAAACTTTCCTCCCAATCTGTCTTTTGTTTTCATCGGGAGTTGAAATAAAATAAACTTCCACGTACTGCTCGGTTACCTCCCCCGTAATAATTGAAAATTAATGTTCGGTGTTATGACTACTAAAATTTAAAATGCCGAACTGTACAAAATGGCGATATTGATTGATGTGTTGCGGAAATTTCTTAGCTCTTGGCCGCAAATACCGGAATGATCTTGAACGTGACCACCATATTAATTGTGTTCTAACAATGTAAATTTCGCAAGGAGTTCGACGCCAGAAATGCTTGTCTGTATTTGCACAGAAATGATCTATTACTTGTATATCTTGGCGAAACAATGATACCCATCATGTTAGTAAATATTTTCATTATGGCTGTTTGTTTTGATTTCGATTAAGATGTTATTTAAGATTCATCTTCTGCATGATGGTTGAAATAAAAGAAGAATATGTCATTTGGGCTTACACCACCAAGTGGTCTTTTTCTAACGAACTGAACTGCATATTTTAAGCAACTTTGGTATGTAAGTAAAAGTAGGTTTTAGCCAACGGTGTTTTTTTTTTCAACATGTATTTTATTTATATTTTACATGATTGATAAACATAAACTGCCACTTTATCCATGAAAACTCAAAACAATTGTACTATTTGTTTATGTCTGTGCACGTTTGTTTTAATAACAAATCGTGGAAAGCTTTGATTCGAACTTAGCCGACCTCGCAATCTATCTGCGTGGTCATCCTTCGGAAGTCTCAGGCTGGGATTTCAATAAAATTTCACTTTTTTGCTTGACAAAGGTAGCATCAATAACTAATTAAATATTTAGGCAAATTTTGAAATTCTTTGGCGATAACTGAAGTCAGACTTGACATAGATTTTCTGGTGCATTATAATGAATTGGTAATTGTGTAAGAAATTTTCGGAGAGGAGCATGAGATTTGGCAGCTTTATTTAGTTTGGTTTGGAACTGCTGAAATTTTGTGGATGTGATCTTACAAAGCTCCTTTGAAAGTACCCGCTTTCTCAGATCAGCAGTGCTTCTGGTCCACAGCTTTTTAGTTTGTTATAATGTATTGTAGCGTTTCTGGGTTCCATTTATTTATTTATTTAAACACTTTGTTCAATTTATTAATCTCCAAAACTTTTTGTTGTGCGCAGATTCTAAGGTTTTAAATCTTGAAAGCCTAAAAACCTAAAACAAATGAAAACCCACATAATGAACACATGTCTTTCGTCTAAATGGTACGAAAACATGAATTTAAGACGGTCTCAACATATCAGAAAATGCGTGAGTTGCGCCAAAAGCTGACCGGTGGGTGAAACAGTGTCATCAAACAAAGAATTTCCTAATTCAAAAGAAAAGGTTTATATTTTGCTTCTGAAACGCAAGAGTTAAAAACTTTTACCTAACCGTACTTTTCATATTTGCGCATTTAAGAGAACAAGTTTGAGTGTGAAATATGGCAAAGTAACAAGTGAAACTGGAGTATCAACATCAGTGAGCAGCACGTTATTCAGTGAACTTATGGATATTGACCCAGAAGAGAGGAAACTACTCCCTGAATTACCAGCTGGATCACCAACATGTCTTGAGAATGTCAAACAATTCCAATATTTTGTGTTGATGCTGGTAGACAATCACAGACATATGATTTTGTGCAAGAGTGAAGAGAAAGCCTGCCAAACTGAAACCTCAAAATATCAGTGTAAATCTACACAAACCACATTTTCAATATTTCCATATATTATGCAACAGTTAAATGAGAAAACAGTCAGTACATAGTCAATGATCACCCCCTCAGCTACGTTGTTTACATAACATTGAGGTTATGTTGTTTTCCTAGAGATGTGCGGAATGAAACTTTTGTAGAATGTTTTTAACGGGGTCAGACAGAGCACAGCTTTGTCTACAAGAACATGGAGAACGCTTTCAACACTTGTTAATACATACCTATTATAAACCCAATGAGCAAGACACGTCGTACAGATAAATAAAAATTATTTAAAATATTTTTTGCATGCCAATCACATTTTTCTATGTACCGAGAACAGACTGAAGCCTTTGACGACATCAAAAGAGGATCTACGTATATCTGTACCACTTCTGTTTGTGATTTTTACATACTTTTGACAATGGGTTCCCTAGTTCTTGTGGTTTCTTCCTTTGGCCACATATTAAAAATTTCATGTACAAAGCACCCATAACCGATGCAAGAAAGAATATGAAACTGAAGATTTTTTGCAAACTGTTGAATGGTATCAGAAAAAGAGCACAACCGTACAAACATCGAAAACATTTTCACCATTAATTTGCCGTAACTGTTTTGTGTCCTTCTAAGGGATTGTAAAATTCTCAATAAACATTTGTAGAAATTTGGTTATTTGGTCATATTCTTTGGAAGAGTGTTTTAATTTCTACATTTTAAAGAAATAAAGGTGTAAAACCAAATCATAAAGTGTCGGATATCTAAAAATATGAACTCGATTAACATCACACCCAAAGGTCTAAATGCACTTTACTTTTATCTTAATTTTTTACCAACTAACGCACAAAAATCTTCTTAAGTTAATATTGGTGGATACAACATGTTTCTGTCGAATCCCCCAAATGGTGTCGATCTATATAAAACCGCTGACTAATACCCTAAAACACTTTTCAAGACTTGTTAATCAGTCAAGCTCTACACTGTAAAAAGATTAAACCAAAACGCAATTTCAAAGCTTGCTTTAACCAGGTTTTTTGTTGAACGCTCGTTATATACAAAGGGGTAAATAACCGCATCTATTATAATACTGAAATCATGACTATATTTTGAAGGGAAAATTCTTAATCGAATTGTGTGTGAGCCCTTGGGGGCCCCTTTATTTCATTATACCACCAAATAGAATTTTTAATAGCTTTCCGTCAATATATGGTTTGTCTAGACAAATGTTAGTACTTTAGGTAATTTTTACCAAAAACGCATATTAAGATCAAATCGCCTTGGACTTGTTGCCGTGGAGATAGTCCTTAATTGTTTAATTTACTGAAAAAACTCAAACTATTTTTAATTTTAACTCTGACGAGGAGCGTTTGCGAAAAAAATGATGGATAATTATTATTTTTTTTGACAAGTTCTACTTGCGGTTAAATTTTTTGCTAGGACTTCCATAACATCCTGTATACAGAGTGAAACAGAAATAGGTATCAAAATTTTAAGCAGTAACAGAACCTTACAAGAGCAACAAAATGACGAGTCGTCTCTGCTTGCATCAATTATTATTATGTACCTCTGATGATAAGAAAAGAAATGTACTTTTTTGTTCCTTTTTTTGTGACATTTAATTGTTTTCTAAAAGTTCAAATTTTTATTTAGTACCAGTGAGTCTCTAGTCGGGTGTAGTTAGGTACCACTGTCCATTTTTTATGTGTTACCTGTAACGTTCCGGAATAGTCCTCTTACTGTTGACAAAAGTAGATTAAAATAATTTCTTCTTCAAAATTTACTGTGTATATTGTAAACTGAAGAGATATATCTATCGTACGAAGGTGGAGTTTCGAGGTACGTAAAAAAGTTGCTCAAAGGTAGCAGCACCGGTTCAGTCGCGTGTGAGCAGTTGGCGGACAGGGAAGTATTCCAGAATTTTAAGATTTCTGTAAAAGACATGCTCTCTTCTAATAACACTTTCGATTTATGCAGTGCTATTATTGATACGTTGTCTTAATTTGGGCGACACTTAACTTAAAGTGTATGCGTACAACTGCATATTCGATGAAAATTATAATGAAACAAAAAATTAAAGACGTGCCTGTCTCACCTGCACGTGCTGGACAAGTGAACTTCAAAGTAAAAGCAGTTTTTTTGCACCTCCTCGTACGATATAAGTATTGAAGGAACTATATGTATATAGTTTTGAAGAATATTTGAAATGTAACTTTAGTTACATTAGATGACTTGTTATAACATTTAATATGTTGAAGCATCAATAAACCTAATTTAAATCTAAATCTAATCTAATTCTGTGAGTGAGTTTAAAAAATGCCAGCCCTTACAAATATTGAAGAAACGGACATTGTGCTTCAAAATGCGTCGGTTGCTCGAAGGATTTACAACCAACGTTTTCGCAATCGCCAGCTTCCAAGTCGCCGAACATTTGTAAAAACTGTGGAACATTTGAGGAATCATCATCAAAAAAAAAAGGTCAGATACATTTATTATTGCGAGTACGAGGCAAAAAAATCTTAAAGTTTTCATTGGACAATAATAGTGTGTTTTTTATAACATTTTGTGGCTTCTAAAAATTCCATCTTGTTAAACAAGTGTTTTAAAATATTAAATGTCCAAAAATGATCTTAGTACAAATTTATATGCCCTACTATCTCGAACAGTCTGGGAGGAACTTTAAAGTGTTGATCACATTAATAAATGACCTCCCGTTACGGTGATTGTCCTTGGCTGATAAGCAAGAAAAATAACCACTTTCGCCTGTACCTATGCTACGGTTGATTGTTTTTGCGGTATTTACGCGAAGGGATTTCCGTTTTTTGTGTCTGCGATAACGTAGTCGAACTAGCCTGCAGTGGCGTACGGTGATTTTTGTGCTACCTATGTATGTTACTACATCCTGTACCAATCCATTCTTTTGATTTCTTTTTGTTGTGTTGCCGTCGTTTCAATGATCTTAGTTTCTTCTCCGTTCGTTAGTTTCTGTTGTTCGCTTTCATTCTTATCTCCTTATCTTTTATTTTTAAAAGCTTTTATTTAACTTGCCCTGTTAGTATGTATGGGTCAAATCTTGCAAGCTAAAATAGAACCACTTCTTCACATCCGATTGAGCTGAAATTTTGTGTACGCCTTTACTTTCGATGACAATACAATAAGCAATACTCAATATTGTAATAATTTCAAAATGGCCGTCGCCCCAAGATGGCGGAGGATATATTTTTAGTCAACCCCATTAATACGGATATCAAATCAAAGGACTTGAAGAGTAGAAAACGGATTCAATATGGCCGCCGCTCCAAAATGGCGGATTACATTTTCTTTTCAACCTTTTTAATATGGGTGTCAAATGAAAGGGCTTTAAGAGTAGAAAACTATACAATTAGTGACATCACACTTAGTTCAATATTGCCACAGCAAAAACTAAAAAATAGAAAAAAAAATTAAAAACGCTTTTATTTAAATGCTCTGAAAAGAAGAAAATAAACTTTGAGATAAATCAAACCAAAGCAAACCCATAATTTTGTTACATCATACAATTTATTAACCACTTTATTCTTTTGTCCATGCCCATTTACATTCGCTATTACCAATACGTTATTTTCCCTTCACGACATCGAAATATTTTTACCCATTTTAAAGATCTTTGATTACCCCTCTTAACTTACAAATCCATATATTTTATTTGATGCTCTTACATGATTTAATTACTACCTCCACTTTTAGAACAATGAAAACGTCACAAACTTCGAAACGCGACAGTTTGCATTCAGTGAACCCTTTTTGTGTTTTTTTCCTCGACGTTGGCGTCGAGTTACGTGTATGAAGATTTAGTATCCGTTGAATTCCAGTTCTATCGTGGGCACTAAATGAATAATTCAATTAATTTCTGAATTTTTAAGTGAGATGATGTATGAATATAACTGCCGCATTGTTTCCCAACCCGTGTTCATTCAAACACATTTCCATCTATTTAAACATCGGATTCCGCATAGACCGTTCGCGAATACGAAGTAATGGAGTATTTTCTCGGTCTAATCACTTCACCTGAGATCATTGATGCCTCCTTTTACGGTAACGGTGTAAAGACAAACAGCGTAACGATTAACGTAATATAATTAAAATAACGAGCCAAGGTTGCAGAATAAACGTTCTCCAATTACTAACGTGAATTAAAGTCGATGCGACCAAATTTCCTTTTGTGTATTGTTTTATTTGGTCGTGTTCATCAAGCGTACCTATTTTAATTTTAGAACCGCATCGTGTGTACAAAGGTCGGAGTCGAGACAATTTTGTTAATTCAGTAAACCCGACTTGTCGGTGGAGGATTTATCGTAGAGGGTAGGGTACTGGCGATGACCAGGGAAAATTTGTTTGGTGATAGTAAAAACTCAGTCTTTACCATCCACGTATTAATCTGCATCAAAGTAGGCTGTGAAAGTCTAAACGCATCTTTAATTTAGTTACTAAAAAAGCACTAGATTTTAATGCCCGATTCACACAAAAACTGTCATTTAGAACAAATGTAAGGTTAATAATGAAAAAATCTTGATTCTTGCCAGCCTATATTAATTATGTTGTGAATTTTAATTTTTTTCGCTAGTTGAGAAACTACGATACAAATATTTCTTGAAGAGGGTAATAATTCTTTAGGTTATAATGGATTCTGCGAGTTTGAAAAAACCGAAGTATTTGCGACGCAACCACAGCACCCCTTTTTTCGAGGATGCTATCACAAGTTACCTCGGCCCCCGCCAACCCCTTGAACGACCACAAACCATTTTCCAAGGGGGTGAAAAATGGTAAAGGTCCTCGTTGAAATGACAAAACTATAGCGAGTCACAGACCCCCTTTTATAAACTACCCAAACTACTTCCGCGTTATTTTTACCATAATAGAAGTAAAGTTAACCAACTGATTTATTAACAAAATAAACCTGTTGAAAAGTCATAAGTTGACTCCAAAAGAGAAAATTAAATGGAGCAAAGGATTAACATTTCCCACTCTGAAAATCAGATGGTACAATATAACCAGAACCCCCAAAAATTATTTTAATATTTTATTTTTTCATTACCCATATAGTCACAGTGTCGTCAATTGACGACATGTCACCACCCTCGAAGGGGGTAAAATATCGCCTCGCAAGTTGCACCAAAAAATCATAAATAAATCAAACATTAGGTATGCAAAATTTCAAAATTTTATTTTAACCAAAAAAAAAGGGTGACTAAAGGGTTAAAAGAAGTGGAGTTAAATCTGGCATTTTAGAAAGAAAAACGCCGAAATTCTGAAACTGGAGAGATTTTTCTGAAAACATCAGAGAGGTACTTTGGGACTGTAGGTAACACAACCAACACCACTTACCTCAAATAACTGTTGTGAGCTAAATAGTTCTGAGAGGAACTGTTGTCAGTAAAATTTGGTATATCAAAAAAATATATACAATCGAATATAGAATCTCCTCGTTTTTTTGAAGTCGGTTAAAAAACCTAAGAGAACCTGTACCAAAGGCAATGAAACACAACAAAGCAAATCCGTAAACACGACAAACTGACGCGACCAAGGTGAACGTAAAATGGCCGATTCCAAACCGACCACAAAATATAATAAAACACAACCTACCAACATGATTTCAAAATTCCAACGCCACCCGGGATGCAGA
This sequence comes from Diaperis boleti, assembly GCA_963583935.1. Taxonomy (NCBI): domain Eukaryota; kingdom Metazoa; phylum Arthropoda; class Insecta; order Coleoptera; family Tenebrionidae; genus Diaperis; species Diaperis boleti. The sequence goes on along the minus strand of OY757249.1, from coordinate 50,587,390 downwards.
TTAATAATGAACATAATATAGATATTATACGAGTAGGGTTTATTGTCTTTTGATTGTCGTGGTTTTGAAATATGTTAATACATGAATTAATGTATGTAGATCACATTCTGGAAATTTGCTACGACTAGGTCACACGTGTGGCGTAAAGCTTGTTTAATGAAGAGCTTGGAGATAGGTAATTATAACTGGAGTATGCGCTCAATTTATAGACGGAAAAATATAACTCTATGAACAAACGATTGTTACTTCTTAATATATTTTTCTGTAACAGTTAATTCGACTTCGGGTAGGCTACATCATAGATGTGAGTGTCGCCGCCTATTTTAAGTTAGCTACTGACCTCCGTTTAGACGTGGTGAATAATAAATAAATAGGCGGCCACATAAGACCTTTGACCTGGCATATGATTCATATTGGTGCAAGGGAGTGACTACAGTAAATAAATATTACAAAATATATACTTTCCAGTAGGGTAAGTATGAGTCACCATTAGCGATGTCGACTTTGACAATGACGCCTAAATTTAAATCGAAGTCGATCTCTAGACCAAGAATTCGGGAATGCAAAATTGGACGAGCACACGTAATCAGAAAAAAGCGAAAACATTGAAAGGTGCAATGACGTCAATAGGTCGAAAATAAAATAAACGCGGCGACAATTTCTGCTGATGAATCTCCAAGATTTTACAAGGTAACCCAACGTTTTTGGTGCACTAGATGGTGACGGAATGAATGGACCACACAGCACTGCATTGATAAAGCTTTATCAACGGCACCGGACTGGAAATTTGTGAATGAAAAATGACGTGCGGCGGCGGAAGAGTTGTTCACGTTTGACTTGAAGCAAATATCGGTTTATCGAATCTGATATGTGTTGCCCCCGCACATCTTCATTAAACATTCATTGTTATCGATCTATTTTCGTTTGGGTGGTGGCGGAGTCGATGCGGCTGTGTTTTGAGATGGCCACGACATCACGTTGCATGGCTCAGATAGCATCTATAGTATCCATTTAATAATTGCGATGTAATTAATCAAAGCCAAAGACACTTTTTGTTGCCCGGTTGTGTCTTCTGGAAAATTTGTGTAGGTAAAGCCCAGCCAGCAAATTCATGAGTAGTTCTACAAAGCTAAAAATAAGATAGTCCTCGTTACGTCTTTGTGCGTAAAATGGTCCGAGAAAAATCCGTGACATCCGTTTTCATTCAAGTTTTCTCTGAAACGAGATCCGTCTTAATGGATGTTGCAGTTTGAGATTAGAGCGAGAGAAAAAACACACCTTCGGAGGTGGAACGAGTGATTGGGAAGACGATCAGAGAACGCGATTTCAATCGGGGGTTAATAAAGGAAGATTTCTGCAACATTTACTGTTTCGATTCGATGCAATTTCAAGGCGATCTAGAGGTCAAAACCCATTTTACAGACCAATGATCATCACCTTATCGTTATTCAAATTGACATGAATTCTTAAAAAGGCAACATTTTAATTTCTTGTGCTTCTTGTCTTCTATTTGGTTACTGGTAGAGATCGGTTTTTGGTAGTTGATCCCTTCATAAGGATGATGAGTAGGAATGGTGGAATGCCGCCACTGGACACGCAGGTTGACCACGCCTCCAGGATGAGCTTAATAATTATTCGTGTCTTAACTTAACATCAAGCGTTGATGACCATTTATTTTATTAAAAGCCGTGCGCTAAAGATTCACCAATTCAATTCAATTCTGTTCAATAGCGTGCCAAGTGAGAGCGCTATGCGAAGCATCTATGAGGAAGAGCAGTCGAAACATGTACATTTCTGCCCGCCGTTGAATGTAAAGATTTTTCGTTGAAATGTTGTGGGCGTGTTGATAAAATATAGGTCTTTGCAACTACAGAGATTTTTAAATAAATAAATTAGAAAATACCCTCTTCAGGTTCCCAGGTTTTCAGATTATAGATTCACTCTTAGATTTTCGTTTCTTCAACTTTTGTCTTTTAGGATTTTTGGTCCGAATATTTTCAGTTCCTCACGTTGCCAGGCTTTCACACCAAAGATTTGCAAGTTTTTAGGTTCCGATCTTTTAGCTTCTTGATTTCTCAGGTTTCCAAGTTTTCATCTTTTTATATCCAAATTCTCAGTATTTAAAATTTTCGGGTTCTGATCATTTCAGTTTCTTGAATTTTCAGTTTTTGAAATGCAGTTTTTCAAACGTCTTCGGGTTCCGAAATTTTCTTAGGTTTTCAAGTTTTCAATTTCTCTGTAATCAGGTTTTCAGATTTTCTAATTTTAAGGTTTCCAGGCTGTCACTTTCTTAGGCCTTAGATTTGCATGTTTCAAAGTTCTGTCTGGGGTTTTCAAGTTCTAATGTTTTCAACTTCTTGAATTCTCAAGTTTTCCAGTTCTCAATTTGATTTTCAGGTTCTCAGTCTTTGGGATTTCCGGGTTCTGCCGTGTTTAAACGGTTTTATTTAGCTTTGTTTGTGTCTTGTGTGTGTCAAATCTAGTATGTAATTGAGATTTTACCCCCTTCCTGTTGACCGATTGATCTGAAATTTGGTACACCTTTAGTTCTGATGACAATGAAATCTTGGCCGGCGCCACAAAATAGCGGATTACATAATTATTTTTTTCAACCCCTTCAATATGGCTATCAAATGAAAGGGCTCAACTAGTAGAATACAGTACACCATGAAAACAATCAAGATCCAGATGACCGCCACCACAAAATGACGGATGACTTTTTTTAGTTTTCAATCCGCTCAATATGGGTATCATTACTGGGTGTAATAAAAATAATATGTACATAGAAAATTTAATCATTTATTGATATAAAATAGATAAAAAAATATATTAAAAACAAGTATTTTAATCTTCATCCTCACTGGATTCGTCTTCGAAGTTGATTTCCACTTGTTCAACTTCCTCGTCATCTCGTGTTGTATAAAAATGAAATTTATTGTAATTATTTATATGTAAGGCCAAATTCAGTGAAAATCTATCAAATTAAGGAAACTAAGTGCAAGAAATATTTGAGACCAATTTTGAGACCTCTGAATCTGGTCAAGTATAAACACAACAATGACTGTTTTTCATACAATTTCGTTCTATATTACATATTTCATAGAATGTCAGTAGTTTCATATGTATATTATTCATTGATTTACGAGGTACCGTCGCCCGACTCCATAATCTAAGATATTATTACTTGAAATGTTTTTTGGACCTCATGAGAGTGCAGCAAGCATGTTGGACAATTCTACTTAACTTACCTTGTCTTAATCTGATGCGCTCGAGTTTTTCTGAGGATCGATTTTTTTTTTCCTAATCTGACGGGCTGCCCTCAACGAACCCCTCTATATTAAAGGTTCATATTTGGTAGAGGTATATCACAGGGTGCAAGGTTTCTCCCCACCCATATGATTTTCTGAGGTGCTCGAGTAACGCGCAAAATCCCCGCTTGGGCTCCCCTACTATTACAATAAAACCGTTTAACTTTAAAAAAAATATGTACTTTTTTTTAAATTCTCGAATTCTGAGGTTTTCAAGTTGTCATAATTTCAGATTTTTAAGTTTTCAAGCTTCCAGGTTTTGAAGTTGTCAAGTTAATTTTGGAGTTACATAATTGTTTTTCAGATTTCCAAGCTGGCAGGCTCTCAGGTCTTGGATTTACAGGTTTTCTTTCAGGTTGTTAAATTAATTTTAAGGTATTTATGATTCTCAGTCTAAGATTCATTATACAGGGTGATTTACGAAGTGTGGCGAATATCTAAACCTGTGACAGTCCCTAATGTCAGGAGACCTAGAAAAATAGAAATAAAACAATTTACGCGAAAACCGATTGAGAACCGCTGACATGATTGAAGAACCATTAGTAAATAATAGTATATTATTTTATGCGGAGGAGAAGTATGTATCACTTTTCATGGCGCGCCTGAGTTTATAGAAGGCAAGACATGAAAAGTCACTTTTCCTCCAAATTAAATAAGCTATTTTTTCTTCCAACGCTTTAAAATATGTTTATAAAGCTGCCATATTTTAGTGTTTTTGATACTCAGCTCTGGGTTTGATTTATCCATACAATACTAGAAATGTAGTAGGCGTTTAATAAATGCGAGTAGTTGCGATTGTTATACAAAAAACGTTTTGACAGATATACATTGTTCAACGTTGCTGTTAGTTGTGACCGGTTAGTTTTTGAAATGCAACCGAGCTTGTCGGCAGTAATTGAGGCTGCGGCCAATGAGGCTGTCTCCTCTCTTGGACCCACCAAATCTGGCAAGAAATATTGTGCCGCGTACGATCATTATGTTGTGTGTTATTATTTTAGCGTTTCCATGGCAACACTTTTCCCTCCATGGAGGAAAATTAACGGGCGAATGCTGTATGGGCCGTTACTTTGCGTTATTTACCAGTTGCGTGATCCGGGATTGTTGAAATTTTGTATACATAATATTCAACATCTGTCTATTCTATTAAACGTGAACGATATGAAGTATCTATGAGGAAGAGCAGTTGAAACATCCACTCTGCGATGAGAGTGACAGTCACTACCTGCCGACCCTAACCCTAACCATAAATCTTACGACTACGTGCTAAGAGCTAAATACCTGGTGACTATCATTTTTTTTAAATTACTGGATGACATGACGAGTTTTGCCACTGCCAACTGCTCAGTGTTGACAATCCATTTAATTTGCTTTAATCATTTATAGTCATCCGGTATAAGGCAGTAGTGGAAATTTTTTAAGCCCAGAAAGGCCGAGGCGCCATAAAAAAGAGCTTCGACTGAGCTTGAAAACCGTTGGTGGTGTCTAATACCGGGTGACTATAATTGTTTGAAAATTATTTTGTTGCGTTGGATTTAATTTCTGTTGCATTCTGTTGTTGAACGTGGAGCGTAACTAGTAATTACTAACGTCTAATCTGTATTTCGTTGGTAAAACTTTTGGTTCCATGAAAAAGATTTACACAGCCGTAAGTATCGGGTGTTTAATAATCCTGTAGCATTACCTGGGTAAATCTTTTTTTTTTTCTTTCATCAAAGCATGTCTAACGTTTTAGCGGTCGTCTTGACACTAGTGACATTTCATTGGCGGGTGATTCAAACTACGGCATGCCTTCACCGAAACAAAAGTTTGGCAAAGGTAATACTACCGGATTATTAAATGAACACCCGATATTTACGTGACAACGCCTATATACATAATTATGATGAAAGAAAAGAAAATTATACATCGTCTTTATGGTTTTAAAGTAGAACCCTGGCTGTTTGGCGGAGAGCACTGTTCGACTGTGATGTATCAGGTTCAAATCTCATTAATATATTTTCTGTAGACTTGTTTCTTTGCATTTAATGAAGCTATTTTTTATAACCGATTTTTCTTTTTTTACTTTACATTGTGTCCCAACTAAAATTTGTAACAATTCCTATTTCGAAAGACTCAGAAGAATTGGTACAATTTGGTCCCCCGTGATAATAAAATTGACCTGTTCGAGCGTTTTCTTCTGAGTCTTTCGAAATTATAATTGTTGGGGGTACAAATTTTATTTGAGTAGTTTATGAAGATTTGGAAAATATCGAATTAATTTTTTTTTTTTTTTTTTGTAGAAAGGAATCGATAAATGTAGCTTTAAAATGATGTATCACACGGCCCCCCATGCCATTTAATTTTTTTAACGGGGTGGCTTCCCTGGCTTAAGGGGTGAGATCTAAGACTTGAAAGTGTGGTATAATTAGGTCCCCCTTGATAACAAAATTGACCTGTTCGAGCGTTTTCTTTTGAAATTGGAATTTTTGGGGGGTACAAATTTTAGTTGGGACACCCGATATAACTCCGCAATGGATTGTGATAGCACTAGTTTGTCAGGTCTAGAACTACTTGTAATAAAATCATCAGTGATGTTCTCCAGGGTCCTAATATTTCGCACGAAAACAAGGGGGCTGCCAGCGCTGTCTGATTGCGTGAGGCATAAATGCGAGTTGACACGGGACCAAAATTTGATGACGGTGACTTTTTGAAAAGATGGGCGTGAATTGTCAAAATTTTGTAATAATTATTGTTGTTTTATGTTTCTACACGTGTGGTATGTTGGGTTACACCTCCGCCACTGGCCTTCCGCTTGTAGGAGTCAACAATAAAATCGATACTCCTCCTGAAACAAATAATCTAGGACCTCACTCAAGGCACAAAATAATGATACATATTTGCTTCTTTGAAAACATAAACATTTAATAAATATTCCTGTAGCAAAATTATTGTTTACTCCCGACTGCGTCGAGTAATTGAAATACATAATATAAATAAGTTTTAACGTGAGTTATTTTTGTTATTCGCAGATTGTAGTCAACCCATTGTTATCATTTTAACCACTGAGTGTGGGATTCTGATATTAACAGTATGTATTAGTTTTTGGAAGTGCTACACCCCCCCTAATAAGTCACGTTTTTATTCTATCGATGAATTAATAAATATCATTTATCTTATCCGCACCTTGTAACCTTCTGTTGACACCTAATTAATTACGAAATATCACGACTGTGCTCTATCAATTTCCCGCATTTTGGATCTCTTTACAAATAGCGGAACTAGCGCCTTTCAATAGAATGGTCCTCGATTTACCTGCTGCGGCTTATGTTCTGTGTTAGAAACTACGATAACGTAAGTTGGCAAAGAGGAACTTTACAAATTGTGACTTTGTTGCAGATGTTCCGGCATCAGAACAGGAGGAGTTGTTTATTCGCAAACTCCGTCAGTGCTGTGTGCCATTCGACTTTATGGATCCTGTGGCGGATTTGAAAGGGAAAGAAGTAAAGCGTTGCACCCTGAACGAATTAGTGGATTATATAACTGGTGGACGGGGGGTTTTAACCGAGCCCGTTTATCCTGAAATTATTAAAATGGTGAGTAGACATAAGGTGTACAGTTTTTCTAAATCTATAGTGCGTACTTTATGCCAAATCGTGTTTTACAGAAAACTGTAAAATATTTTCCAATTGATATACCATCTTGGTAACTGATTCATACATCATTTATGAAGACCTAACCGTCAGCTGGGATACTTAACACTAACCGGAACATCCTTGAGTACGTTCTTAGACGGTCATTATCTCTGACAATGTAGTGTAATTTCTGATCTTCTGCAATTGCATCATGGGATAATCCGCAATATCATTTGACGAAAAGATAACCGATAAATTTTTATAGAAATCTGGAAACAACAATGAAAATCTAATGTACCGGTCGTCCGTTCAGGCTTCTACATTGCAACTGTACAAATTACTTTCATACTCTTCTCCAGCCAAAAACGTCCCGTCCCCTTTTCTGTCTCAATAATTTCTTAAAACGTTCCAATCAAAGATCTAATCGAGGACTGTCAAATCTTTTCATGAATCATCAATTTCCGCCTTGAAATCCGGCCCTGACTGAAAGCGGCAGCTGCTGCATTGAAGCTGGGGGAGAACACTTTGAACATTTGCTGTAATTCTCCTCAATAAACCTACATTCTTTGTTAGTTTTATTTTCTTTAAATTAAAACAATTTTACATGAGAAACATAAACGTCACAATGTTTAGACCGTAACTTCAAATTTAACTGTTAGTCAATTTGCAGGGTGGGCCATTGCATAAAAATAACCCGCCTACTTTAATTTATAATTTAAATGATCTCATGGTAGCAAAATCAGTCCAATTATACGTAAACAATATTAAAAAAAAAAAAATCGTAAAAATAGAAAATGATTCAACTAAGGGGAACTGATAACGCGGGGTGGGACTTCAAACCAATGAATAAGCAAAACTTTTTAATCAGATCAACACAAACATCAGTTGAAAGCTTATTTGTAGAGTCTTTCCATGTAATTGTTTTCACTATTAATTTGCTACTTATTTACGGAATAGCAGGTGAATAAATCCTATGGTGCAAATGAGTTGGATATTTCAGACAGGAACAACAAAATGATGAAAAATATTGTCGTCCAAAATGTAGAAAATTGAAAATTTGACAGTCCAAAAAGGTATAAAACATTTTAATCGTAACTGTGTAAAAAGCGTATGCATAGGTGCTCAAAATGTCAAAATGTTCTTTGGCGTAAATAATACTCCAAGTTAGCAGGTTGTGTCTTGTAATCACCGATTTTAAATTACCCCACAAAAAAATCCAAGGGGGTCAAATCAGGCGATCGTAGGCGCCAATCCAATGATCAGGAGCCAATTCGGCATAATGTGGTGGGACTCCATCCTGTTGGACAAACAACTCATACTCGTCTAACATTTTCTAATTCTTCTGTGATTAGAGGATCAATTACGTTTTCTAGCATATCCAAGTAAACTCTGCTATTTTCAGTCAATGAAACGTGGACCTATAGTTGCGTCGCCAAGTTTTACCAGTATCGTACAAATTTCATAAAAATTATCTTCTTCAGTGATGAGTGCCCTTTTTTTTTCGAGAACAACTCTTACACAACTCTATATAACTCTATAGGTCCAATTTTTATTGACGGGACCCTGAATTACTTGGGTATGCTAGAAAACGTAATTGATCCTCTAATCACAGAAGAATTAGAAAACGAGCGCGACGCTGAGGAAAATTAAATGTTAGACGAGTACGACTTGTTTGTCCAACAGGATGGAGCCCCACCACAATATGCCGTCAATGTGCGAAATGGGCTAAGTAATAGATTTCATGATCATTGGATTGGCGTCTAAGATCGCCTGATTTGACCGCTTTGGATTTTTTTGTGGGGTAATTTAAAATCAACAATTTAGTTTTTCCAAATTCTGGATATCTGTAATTCAAAATTTGTAAATTCGGAATTCGGGAATTTAAGATTTCGAATCGAATCGAACGACTCAGAACCGGAAAGTTTGCGAATTATAAGTTTCAAATTAATACATATTCACAATTTACCCCCTTTGTATAAAACTTGACGTGTTTTTGGAAATTTTCAGATTCTGTTCACTTTTCAATAAATCATCCTGTATGTAAATTTAAAATTATCATAACCATAACCATTGCATAGAGGTAAAGAACATAAATAGCAAGGCTTTCAAGTGTTTTTTTAAATTGATTTTACCGTCGCATATTAAGAAATTATAAGGCTGCCTTGAGTATTTTTACAGGAAATTTTACACTTTTACTATTTATTGCAAAACAAACATTTATCTAACATAAATATCACTAGTTTATAGCGTTTTCTATACTACCACAAGGTAGGCAATGCAAAGAAAGTCTCGAGGGTTATTTTACTTTATAGAAAATATTTTGTAAGTAATTGAGGATGGATTTGTTTGCAGCAAGAAATAAAGTTCCAATTCGTGCAAATTATGTAAAATACAGAGTGGTTTAAAAGTATTGTATCAAATACTGTATAACGAGATCTTTTTTTAGCTTTGTAGAGCAATAATTGCATGCAACAGCGATTAATTTAAAAAATTGTGCAAACTTTCGTTTTTCCTGTAAACATCTTACATCATTTACTACAGGTCGCCAAACCATCACGAAACTGAATGGTAATGAATTATTTATATATCGTTCCTTACGTTCTATTTTTTTTTTTTTCAGTTTTGTCTGATCGCGATATAAAAAATGTTATATTTTACAAGAGACAGGAATTTTGGCAAATATTCTCAGAAGGATAGTGTATAAAGACGAAACGGCACATCTTCTGGCACGGTGTCAAGTGGTCGGTTAACTTAATTAAACGTGAATCATCCAAGAAGTTGCCACCGCTACCGACACGCCAATATTTCGTTGATGACTGCAATAACATGTGAAAAATGAAAGCAGTTAAAGTTGGCTTTCTATGGGTACCAGGAGGTCTACCACTGATATTGATGAGTGAGTGACATGGTATAGTTGGTTGTCTACCGTACTTCGTACACTATTGTAAATAGACTTATAACTTAGTCTAAAGGGCCTAAACCGTAGATGGTCTAAATTTGAACGTCTTTCGAGTAACAACGAAGTCTCCCAGACTGTTCACAACAAGATCAAGCCGGAATAACACTCACACAAGTGACGTCATTTTATTTCATCGTAAACAAATACAAAATGCATTGGATTAATTGTATTTTAACATTAGTTCATTGTATGGTTTGTGCCCTTAAACAGCTAAAGACAAAATGGAGGATGACTTTGTTAAGTTCCTGAATAATATGGAACACCTTAGAAGAGTTAGACAAAAGTAAGTAAACATACACTTTCTACTAAGTACTTAAATGATGTTTTATTTTTCATTCTTGAATGCTGCTATGATTGTGTACATATATAGATTTAAGAAATAAAATGTTCCTTTAAAACCTTTCTCCACACTTTCCATTATTTCTGTGGTCCAATTACACTATTTAATTGGTCTGACGCTCCTCCAGTAATAGCACTTTTATAAAATTGGTGACAAAATGCACCAGAATTTTCTCATCTGACAAGTCAAATATGTAATGTAGACAACCAACTGTACCATGTCACTCACTCATCGATGTCAGTGATCGACCCCCTGGCAGGGTGTTTGTTCGAGAAATAGTGATTTAAATTAATAGGACTGCTTTTGCAGATGCAAAAGGATATATACATTATACATTCTTGCTCGATTTAATTATGTAGTCCTAAATGAGATTTCATAAAAATGATTGGTATTTTTTAACACCTTACCGGTAATACCAATGGTTATATAATGTATATTAAAAATGATTCTGCTTTATTCTCGTAATTCATAATTATAATTGCAAGCATTAGTTGTAGTTCCCGCAGTAGTTTATGTTTAGAGCATTCCTGGAATTCCCAACAAAGTGCTCAAACAGGTAAATAAAATGTTGATCGGCCGTTAGAAATTTTTACTTTTTAGTGTAATGTCATAATTTGCTAATCAATTATGTATATAGAAGAGAATGTGTTCAGTGACTTCGTCCAGAGTTTTTATTTATCCAATCCGGATTTTTAATACCTTAATGTACAAAAAATTTCAACTATTTCTACAAAAAATTATTGAAATATTTACCCATCATACTCGAAAAATTAGTTGGAAGAGAGATGAGCACAGTAACTCAGCATGTGAACCGTGCTAGAAGCGAAGTAATTTTTAATTTTTTACCACAACTTTCGTGCCATGAACTATATGATTTTAGTCACAATGAAGAAATGTGCAATACAAGAAACGGAATGTGAATACAATAGGAAAATGGTTGTCATTCCGAACCAGTTTGTCAACCATTCAGTCAAAAATGTAAATTTGAAGATATATTTTGGTGTAATTTTTAATTTGGATTGATATTCTTTGCTCGGTTTCTTTGTGACTAAACAGCGTATGGTTTTGGTACCGTTTGTGTGTGCGGTGGGTGGGTGGGCCGCCCTGTCCACTATACTAATCGACTGACTAAATGGTTGAAAAATAACAACCATTTATTGTTTTTTTTTTTTTTTTCGTTTAAACCAGAGCACACTCCGCATTTTTAAACTGCCTTCAGAAGATTAAAGTAAAAAAATGGTTGTCATTCCAATACCACTAGTCAATCAGTCAGTTGTAGATGCAGTGGAACACCCGCCCACCGCATTCACATGTGGTGCCATGAACTATATGATTTTAGTCACAAAGAAGAAATGTGCAATACAAGAAACGGAATGTGAATACAATAGGAAAATGGTTGTCATTCCGAAGCACTTTGTCAACCATTCAGTCAAAAATGTAAATTTGAAGATATATTTTGGTGCAATTCTCAATTTGGATTGATATTCTTTGTGACTAAACAGCGTATGGTTTTGGTGCCGTTTGTGTGTGCGGTGGGTAGGTGGTCCGCCCTGTCCACTATACTAATCGACTGACTAGATGGTTGGGAGATGACAACCCTATATTGATTATTTTTTTTTTTTTGGCTACACGTTTTTGTTCTGTTGATGACGCCTTGTGCCATCTTTATGACATCTTAATCATATTATCTTCAGTTTCTTTGGTCTAAGAACTTCAAGCATTTGATTGATTCCGCACACGTTTAATCGGTTATACTGTATTTTTCTATAATTATTTATTGATGAACGTCTCTGCAAATACTGTTCATCCATCATTGCATAATGCTCATTTTCAACACACATAATTAATTATTTAGCTTATTCTATGAAAAACTATATGCGTTGTAATTTGATGAGTTCAGTACTTACGTAAATCGGACAGGAAATGAATTAGACACCGCTTTTATTATAACATACTTCAAGATTTTAATAAGAATTACTCGGAACTAATCCATTACCTATACATTTTTATATAAAGACATTAAGATAATCACTCAAAAAATGCGGATCCTTTGTTGTAAACTGTTTAGTCCTTACACGCCTTTACCGCATGAAAATGTATTATTAAATCACCCGCCCGATTCTAAACATAGACTGCCTTACCAAAAATAGTTCTCTTAAAACAGCACCCCATACATCAAAGCTGAGAGAGGTTTTCCGTGTACATTACCGTTTGTCTTTGATTCATGTAGCATATTATGGATAGTATTAATTGAAAACTACATTATATTCTGTTTTGTTTGTGGGATTTTAATCTAACACAATTTTTAAAGGCTGTTATGAAAGAGACTCGAGATAATTCACGTTTCAGTAGTGATTACTAAATCAGATTGCCGGCTTAATCCCAATTATTTATATTAACAATTATAAAATGATTTTTTCTCTAAATTCTTTCAACGAAGATCAGTTGGAGGGTAAATCTGGTGCCAGCTGCCGCAGTAAGTGTCCCGCGCCGGCGGTTTCAGTTGGCGTGCCGCGGGACATCCTGCCGGTAGGATTAGCTGCGAGGGCGATACATAATTTACCTTGAAGTGTATCTTGATTTTTGAGGTTATGTAACCATTTTTGCAAAGCGACTTTTTAAAATTTTGCACGGAAAATCATTTTATAACACCTTTTATATTTCGGAAGATCTGAAATGTACGGACTTCTTTCGAATAAATCTACATTGTATCACTAGTCCGCCACTGCGTTTTTGTAAGTGCAGAATATTTTGTAGGTTTTTGTGAATCTCTTGTCCACATAATTACTTCAATGCCTCGTTTTCGAATACACCACACTACATTATTGAAAGATTTCCAGAAATCGTTGGTGCAGTGGACTGCACTCATCGTGCAGTATAGAATTTTTATATTAAATTTCACCCGGATCTGAAATTATTTTTTGTTTATTACAGCAACAATGAAACTATCTTTAACGAGTGTATTTATTTGCAAATGTGTATTTTTATTCCCCGTTTTATTATCTCTTAAAACAGCCATGGCATTTTTTATTTCATTTTCATTTGTATCCCGTTGCAACCGTCGCCATCAAGTGGAGCACAGCTTTAAAATTTACGACCCAATGAGACAAATAAACGCTAGGAATCATTTTCAGCTCCTCTTTATCTTACGTTCTAAATAGCACTGTATAAAATTACGTGGGCGCTGAATATGACGTGATATAAAGCTCCCAGTTCTATTTCCGTGCTTTGTTTTTCTCAATTTTTGTAGCGTTGTTTTGGAGGCGCGAAAAAAATCGATATTGAATTCGAGGAAAGTCAGCGTCGGGTCGAGTCCGATTTTGGTTGGGAAAACGACGACGAGGTTGAGGAGTTGTCCAATTTCGTGTACAGAACATTGTTGGAAAGTTTAATGAAATTGTTTATAATTCGAGTCTCCAAGAAAATAATGGAACAGGTCTTGCGGACGTGAAGAGCATCGGCAAATAGGTCACAGATTGTTGGTATGGAAGTTAACCGAAATGTAGTGGACAGTTTTCATTTTATGTCCTATCGATTTCGAACTTTCTTAAGGGAAATCCTTGTTGAACGGACGTGGTTGCCAGATTTTTTGACCAGAGAAAGTGGGTTTCTGTGCATTTTTTTTTTTTCAAGAAACGAAAATTTAGAAATAGTGTACAGATGAGATATCAAAATAGTATAATACAACATTAATTAACAGAAACAGACTAACTAACCCTCTGACTTCCACCCATGTCGGCATGGGATGTGTTCTTGGCACTGCACTATTACTCAGCGTTTGTGAACTACAAGATTCAGTCCGTTGTGATTTGGTCACTTATCTCGGGAGCGTTCGTTTATTCATTGTAAAATCGCCAAAAATTTATTGCACCTTGCGGACTAAATATTTGAGTGTTTTAGCGACAGGCAGTGTTTGAATTAAAAGTGCAGTGCCGAATCCGATGCCATAAAGGGTGAATTACTCCAAGTTATCAATATTTACAAGTACTTCGTGTGATCTTAAAAAATACACCTTCGGCGACAGAGTTTGCCATTCGCTGATATTCTGCCCCATCATAATTTACTATATTTACACTCAAACCGCCGTTATAATGCAGGATACACCCACCTTCCTTTGCGCGTGATTGTTACCGAAATAGTTCTTCCTATTCCAATGGGAGATCAAAAACACTATCTTCAACCTAGTAATTTATATGTAATGGAGATTTTAGTTCCCCCATTCATTATTCCATCCTTGCTTATTGCCAAAACTAATCGACTGGGTAATTTATTAGCGTTACTGTTTCAGTGAGATTGTTTGATGTTTTTATTGTATGGGAAATGATTTCGATGTTTGGTGCTAATAATGAGTAATTCGTTCTGTAATTTACGCTCGTAGTGTGTTGTTTCTAACAATTGGTAGATCACATTGTTCTTATTTCAAGCAATTTAGAATTTTTGGTTTCTTAATTTTAGCCCGTTTTGGTAAGTACATATGTACCATGAGATCATAAATTATAAATTAGAGTAGGCCGGTTATTTTTTATGCAATTTGAGGTTATAGTCTAAACATTGTGACGTTTATGTTTCTCATGTTAAATTGTTTTAATTTAAAGAAAATTCAACACTAACAAAGAATGTAGGTTTATTGAAAATTACAGCAAATGTTTAAAGTGTTCTCCCCCAGCTTCAATGCAGCTGTTAACTCTCCGTTTCATATTTTCAAATGCATTTTAAAACATCTGAAAGGTTATATATAGCGTGCATGCATTAAAAATTGCTTCTTGCAGTTCTTTAAGATTGTCCGGGTTATTTCGAGATACGGGAAAATGAAATAATCTAGAATTATCAGGCCCGGACTTCGAGTCGGAAATTGAATGACACGATCATCATAAAACCATAAAACTAATACTCGCTCCGCTGCAACACACTGGGACACGGCCTTGATTAAATAGCGAGCCGGCGCGGCGGGGCGATCCGCCGTGAGAATGTCACTTCGCTGGCGGTATTTAAAATTTCGGTAACTTCGTTACAATACACTCGTAGTTTCTTTATTCATTAAGGTAAATCGGGTGGAAACGATTATCGCCGCATGATTTTTGCAACAGTATTCCTCCATATCCATCTTTCGAAGCGTCGGTAAATAATTCAAGTTCACTTCCTTGTTAATATATCGCCAATACTGGATCCTCGGATAGAATTTTCTTTAACTCATTAAAATCGATTTTTTGGTCTTCATGAAATTTTAATGTCTGGTCACTTAATAGCCTGGCCACTATCGAGTAAAATAAATTTGAGGAAAAAACCCGTAAGACCCAGAAGGCTTTGTAGTTGTTTCGTGGTCGTCGGTTCCGGAAAGTTCACTACAACTTTAACTTTTTCATTAGATGGAAATATTTTCCCTTCCTTGATATTGTATTGTATTGTATTATACTGAGATATCCCCAAAATAGACCTGTAATGCACAGGAGAACTTCGACTTGCCTACCCGGCAAGGTGCTCGTTGGGCAACGACTTTGAAGTTAGCAACATCACGCAGTGGTTGGCAACGCGCTGAAGCTAGTTGGCCGTGGCTAAAAAAAGGGATGGCGTCCCTTTTTGGAGGGAGGAAGGAGGACCGGCGGCCATTACATTCAACAAGTCGTCTTTTTGTAACTGACGCTTAATTTTTGTCTTTATCTGATTTTATTCCACCGAGTTCTCCTGTTTCTAAAGTTGAGTGTGTTCTATGTTTAAATTGCTTTGTCGAAAATTCACGTTACCAGAAGGATCGGTTGAATTTAAAATCGCGTGTGTCGTGCCGCCCCAAGTATTTACAGGTAACCTTTTTATTTTTTGTATTCGTTTTGTGAAACACATAATGCATGATGGAATACATAGCAACATACATAAATATTGCACCGTATGTATTTAATTTGGCAGCTGTCAACCTAACCTCAAAATCTGATGTAAATTTGTACTTTTTCTCATTTTGCGGGAACGAATACAAAACAAAACACTGTTCAATACTCGTGCCCTGTCACTTTTCAGGGGCTCGGGCTCATTCAAATTCGCCCTCTCCCCTGAAAAGTGTAATGACAGCGCAATCGTATGAAATATACTATTATCTATTTTTTTTTCTGTCCTACTGAACATAATGAGATGACACTGAAATTTACCGGCGTTTGTTCCACGTGCATACTAGAAATTCGTCGGTAAAACCATTTCAATTTTACCGTTGTCCGGCCATCAGCGTCACTAATAAAATGGCCGCCATAGTGGAAAGCTATTAGTCACCCCTTTGTTTGTTAGATTTTGCTTAAATAATATCCACTATTACAGGATAACTACCTGTATTTCGGTATGAGGCCGACAGCAGCTTGCGGTCAGTTAAAAGCTATTTTGTCTCTGTTGACTTGAATTAACCAACACTAAGTAAGAACTGAAGGGCAAATAGCGGCAAAGCGCCACGCCTAATGTTGTAGTTCTGAAAGGTGTGTTATCTCTTTATGCTATATTGCGCCCCGTTACAATTTCTGATTCCGCCGTTTGCATGTTAACGATATCTAGCTAGTTTAATTTCGGTATCTAGTGTTTTTGCTTTGTGCATGTTTGTAGTTTCGTTGCGCCTCGTTTCAAAATGGCTTCCAAAGAAAACGTTGCGTTACTGTATATTTTATTGTGTTTGACCGTACATGTGTCGAGTCAACAGATAGACCAAATAGCATTCAGTTCGTGGTTCGCGTTGCAGGCTGCTGATTGGGGAGTTATGTGGCCCTTTTCGTCGTACCCTGAAAGGGATAAATTACTTACTTAACAGCCAAAAGAATGGTCCTCGAGATAAGAGATAACATCACGAAATCTTGCCACACATGTATACATTTGTTGGATTAATTTTTGATAATCTGCCGGGAAATTAGCGTAGGTATTTCGAAAAACCTTTAACACAGCGTTCTGTAGAATACTTTTCACCATTCTGTATCCGCTTTTTTAAAGTCACTTTGACACGTTTGACATTCAAATATTAAACCAAATTGTCAACAGTTAGTAGTGCCAACCTAATTTAAATTTCACAGCCTACTCTAATTAATAATTTAAATGTTCGCACGGTACAATATTTCCATGTAAGGGCGAAATACATAACAATAATAAAAATAATACAGTGCAATCTATTTAAGGCGGAATCGTAAGGGTCGAGAGTTTTCACAAAAGAATGCGATTTAAACAATTATGTTTTATCTGTCGTAGTAACAGCAAAGTTAGACTGTTTTAATGGGTCTTCATGTTAAAGCTAATCTAAAACAGTAAAATTAAAACATAACTTATGTTTACAACTTTTTTACGGTTACTAAAGTATTAAATAAGTAAATTGTTTAAATTCCAATATTACTGGTTGCACTGGGTAGTAACAATCATAAATACATATAATATAATTTTTTATTCGTACCACTTTTAAGGAGGTAAATTTGTAAATTCAAAAAACTTTGTTTCGAAACGCTTTTCTATTGATATTTCATTAATTTACTTTTTAAATTGTAAATAAATAAAAAAATTGTGATCAAAATCAGAAGAACAGAACATATTATAATTTTATATGTAGTGAAAGAGCTCCCTTGTGCGGACATCGAAGATCGGTAATTTTTTGTCCGGTCAACAGAATGTCCGTTTTAAAGAAATATGTCCGCTCACTGGACGTTAACTTTATATTGCCCGCTCAAGATAAATGTAGATTTCCAATCCTTGGATGGAATGTATACGTACGGGTTTGGGTCGTGTCTGGTTAAAATTTTGTAAGGGGCACCTTTTGGAAAGAGAACTTCGCTTTCGTGGACAATCAACAACTTGCCGCACTAGTTGTACAATATACTATTATTTGAACACTATGTACAAAATAGTTATACTTCTAATATTACACTATTTTACGTCTCGTATTATTTATTTATACATCACGCGGCAATCCGGATAGATAACAGCACCTGTCCGACTCGACCCACTGATCTTCGACTTCGATGCGACTGGTTCGACTGACTGTACTCGATGATACGACTGACTGATTTTCGCTGGAACGTCCTCTAATAAATATACCGGCACCTAAATCTTTCTAGGTGCCTCCAAATGTTCCAAGGCGCTCTCGATGTGTACCGAATATTCCAAAAGATGATGTCATACTCGAGTACGCTGTAGCATAAATCAAGTAATCCAGCACATTCTAGTAATTGATGACGTCGCAACAGCGATGAGTCATCTCGGGTCCACGTCCGTTACAATATGCACCCTACGGGGGAGTTCGTCGGTTTATCAATTTCTTAAAGCCCTGGTTCCTGACTCTTGAGCACTATCGGTTATAAAAGTTGAAAGGAACGTATTTCGTATCTTCATAGCAGAATATCTATTTATTTAATCTTCAACCAAATGAAACAGTGTGTACTGCACCGATTTTGATAATTGTTTTTTTAATTGAAAGACATTGACAAGTTCTATGTGTGGATTACTTTCCATTTTCAAAAATTTCACAGGATCATTAATTATTTACAAATCATTTTAAGGGAAAAGCGGTCCATTACAGTCATCGATTTAAATGAGCGTGAATCGTTTTAAGTGAGAAGTTGGACAACTGTAGCTAAAAATAGGTATCTTAGTCCCGCCCCTGAGGTTTTGTGAGCAAGTTGGCTAGGGATTACATCTGGATGGATGTTTGGGTGCGGAGTGTGAAATAGAGGACGAACGAAGCTGTGCAAAATACAATTCTTTTATCGCATAATTTTTCTTGCCAATTCCACAATATTTTATGACCTGCGACTTTCTCAACAAATCAATCGAGAAGCGGAAGATTTATTGTTTAATCAAATATATGGAACGGCTAATAACGTGCCGTTATTGATCATAATTATACTTCAAGATGTTTTTCAACACAGTACTGGTAGTAATGTCTTCTGTTTCGTACATTCGATGGCCTCCGTTTCTACATTAGCGAACAATTCAATCAGGGGCATCTTACACCGCACAAAGAACAAGTGTTAAATTATTCCGTCTTAATTTTTTTTTTTATTATTAAAAATTGTAATAGGTAATATGGTAACCAGTCTTTATTCGGCACTATGTATTTACGTAAGTATTACTTTTTTTATACTTTTTTTTTATTTTTACATAGATTTGATAACCAATTCAATACATACCACTCGAATTTTGAGTGACGGGCGATCACTACACTACAGTATTACTGTGGTGTCAATATTTTTAATAACTGATGGTACCGCATGAATTAGACCCATCACAATAATTTCTCTTTATGATCAAAGAACGAAATAAATGCAAATTTTAGTACATTCGATCTTTTAAAATGTGACACCTGTCATCTGTCAAATTTAATAAATCATATTAACGGTTTCTCTTACATTTTTTGTCGAGAAGACTTCAAAAATAGATTTCCATCTGGATTATGGGGAATTATAATATACATATTTTCAGCAGAATGGTGCTACCAGCCATACTTCAAATGCAACAGTATTTTGATCTCCGTTGATTTGCGGCCCTCTAGATCGCCGGACCCTTCCCCTTTGGAGTATTTTCTGTTTAGCTATGACACGAATGTTTTGAGGAATGCAATTGCAGAAGTTCGTCAAGCCATTCCACCCCAATGTTCAGTAGATGTTTTTGAGAATATGAAAAGACGAGTTCGAGGACATAACGGAGGACATTTTGAGCATTTTTGTCAATTGAAATACAAAGTTTAATTGGGGACACACAACATTTGACATTCCTTCAAAAAATCATTCTAATCGACACTTTATTGTCAACTGTGTCATTATGTTATGAATATAAATACTGCTTTACACAAATGGCAATGTTGAATGTCCCCAACTGTAACAACGTAGTTTTTGTAACCAGTCGTTTTTGCAGTGACGATTTTTTACATGACAACGCTAACTTTTTTTTCGGATCCTGGTCGATCTTTTTATTAGTGAAATGGTCGTTGAAAGAAGTTGCTACCTTGCATAAGCATTTTTCTGGAAACTGATATAAAACACTCATTTTGTAGTGTTTTTAAAATGATTTATTTGATGTGTTATGTTTGCAAATTGGGTAAATAATAAACAAGATAGAGCGTCAAAAGTGTCACCTGGTATAACTGATCCGGCTGCGGCGAAGCTATGCAGCACTGGCGGCGCGTGAGCCTATATTCAATAATAAAATTACACCAATAAATAATCCCGATAGAAGTTCCGGAAGTCGGGAGTTTGTTATTGCAATTTCTTTCAGAATATTGTATATAATAATATATATTCGTAGAATATTTACCTATATGAGTGATTGTAGATTTCTGTATCAGAAATTGGTTCACGATTTGTTTGACAGGTAACAGCGACACTAAATAATGACTTGTTTACTTCATATCGATTCCCGTCTTTTGGTGTATTTGTAAAAAACAGCCACGTCGTTCTCAGTAATAAAATTTCCTTGGACAGCTCAATGTATATTCTCCATTAAACTTGTAAATTCAATTATGTGATATTGCAAAATCGTGAACACAATGGTGTCAATATTACATTAAATTATTCAGTATTGGTCTTGTGTCAATGTTTAAATAAGTGCGCTGTAATACGTGGATGGTAAATTAATGGTTTATACTAGACACGAAAGTTTTTGTACTTATTGTAATGGACGTATTTACAACACAGTTTTATGGTGAAGACCAACGTAAGCATTTTGCTGTATAACAATGACAAAATTCATTATCAAGAATCCGGGAAAGATCAGGTCGGCAGCGTGCCATTTCGCCGCAGTCGGCAAACGATTTATCACTATGACGATTTTGAACAAAAATATTTATTAAACCGACCTTGGAAGTCAAGTTTAGACTCAAGTTTAAAATTGGAATTCGCTAATATCAGCGGATGCGGTTCAGCTTCCCTTAAAAGGATTGCAGTTGCGGTGTTGACTTCCAGGGGGCGCATCGGGGCCCTACTGTCATAGATACCTTTTATCTTTTAAAAGTGAACAATGTCATTTCATTGGTATTTAACTCTTCTTCCTCCTAATCACTAATTAGAAGAATATGGAGTTCAAATCTTTAAAATAGTATTTTCTACAATTTAATCCATATTTGTTAGGATGGAAATGTTAATACATAAAAACGGTTAGCATAATCTTTTACAACGCGGGTAAACAACGGAACATCAATACGTGTGTTATTTTGTTCGAACACAACATGCGCTCTCACAAATAAATCTGACATATGAATGGCACGCAAATATACAAACCTGAGCTCACGAGAGACAGGGACACTTTTTCCGGGGTCTTATCTGTGTATAAATCTGAATTGTAAACTAACAAGTGTTTATTATTGTACCACTTAATTGAATTACTGTTTGATTTTTTATTTGAACAAAGTAATTAATTATTACGACTAGGTCTTTTTATACTATCATTAATAATAATGATAGGTTTTAAACGTTTATTTGAGAAATACGTGACAAAATTTCTTAGACGTCAACATTAACCAAAAATGGCAAATTGGCAATTACACGTTGATGTAATAGCAATAAAATAAAGTGGGCTTTATAAACGAGCCGCGTTGTTGGTCAATCGTCTTCATTAGAACTGATTTAATAACGTCCGAGCAGTCGTTGCATTGCGGTTCCGATGAAATATTGGACGTTTACCCCCGAATCGAGAAAGGGATCGATCTAATACGTTTTTCTGTTTCTAGATTTCGGCCAATCTTTTTCGAACACTGCCTCCCAGCGAAAATCCCGACTTCGACCCAGAAGAGGACGACCCCACGCTGGAAGCCAGTTGGCCGCATCTCCAGCTAGTGTACGAGTTCTTTCTGAGGTTTTTGGAAAGCTCGGATTTCCAACCGGCCATAGGGAAACGCGTGATCGACCAGAAGTTCGTTCTGCAGTTGTTAGAATTATTCGATTCCGAAGACCCCCGGGAAAGGGATTTCCTCAAAACGGTGCTGCACCGCATATACGGAAAGTTCCTCGGGCTTAGGGCCTTCATTCGCAAACAAATTAACAACATATTCCTTAGGTAATTAATTTTTTTGTGCCCGTATGAATTTTATGGTAGCAGGGGTCAGAACGGACGCCATCCAGGCGACAGTGAGGAGCGATGTGGAAAGAATAAATATAACGATTAAACGGCTTATTAAAATTTTATTATGTCGTAGGAAACGGAAAGCAAAGACTGCAAAAATAGGAACGGCCAAAAAGGCAACTTTTACCTTAACCTCAGAGGCATTCCATCCGTCTTACATCAATAAAATCTTATAATTAAGCACTCAGGCCGCTTATTAGTTTTTCGTGTTTATAAATTCGAAATTGCAAAATAACTTGGACTAATTCCATCCTTGATACGTGACCCACGATAAAATATAACACCCGTTAAAACCCCCACCAAAAAAATTGCTACTAATCGCCCGGAATTTATCCTTATTTATTTTTTTGAACGAGATAATAAAGGTCGGAAAGGTGGAGGTATTCATTTATCCTCACCCGTACACAATAGACGAGCACCGGTGTCAGACATAAAATCAGAAGGTGGACCGAAATTATTAATTAGTTCGCACAATGTTCGGAATGCTGCACAGCATCGCGGCGCTATCGATTTTCCTCCACGACTAAACTTATTGTCTTATACAAACTTGAGGCGCTAAATGACAGCCGACCACTTTTAATTGAGATTAAAATTGCATCGTTTAGAACGGAATCGATTTCTGTTAATTTTTAATGATCGTGGGCCGCGCTCGAACGAGTTAATGTAAGAAACGGAGTGACGCTTACAAGCAACATATTTTTTGTTTAATTAAAATCCGGTGATTACGATTTGTAAGGGGGAATTCGACATCACGGAATTTTTCGCATAGTTTATAAGCGGACATCGATTGAACGTCCTTACGTATAATTAGAATGTGCTGTCTATTTTGAGACAAGTTTTTGATCACTGTTTCAATGGAGCGCTCAAAGAGAAGTGAATCAACAAAGATCAAATTAATTGTAATTTCCAGTTATATATAGGCTATTTACTCCGTTCATTTCTATGAATGAGTTTATAACATGAGTTATTTATAGGGGCTATAGACAGATATAGAAATAATAACTAATTACCAGAATATAGAGCGTTCATAAATTTGCATTACCAGCCGGATAAATAAAAAATATTCGATCACACTCACACTGTACTGCCGAAAATCATCAAAGTATAAGTTATACTGACATAATATTACCGATATTTGCTCTGATCTTGGTCATGTCCTTTTGCCGCTAATCTTAAATGTAATTATACCAGTTTATCGGTATTCATTACAGTATAACAAGGAGGGCGTTTATTGTAAAACACAGCACATAATTACTTAGCTATTATCACTAAGGTTAGTTATGCAACCAAATATACGTTCAGTCTAATATGTAATAATTATCAAATTCATTCACCCATTATTTGTTCTAAAACACAAGCTTTAAAACTAGGAATTTACCTAATTCGACTTATACGATACTAAATATATACAGGGTGACTGATCAAAATCCTGTGTGCTGTATTTTTGCTTATTTTAAGGCCTATCTGAACCAGCAAATAAAATCGGTTTAGAGACACTTCATCACAAAAAAGAATGTGTGCGGTTGGGGGATCCCCTTACGCTTTTTCTTCGACTCCGAATGTATTTCGATATGGAGATTTATTTGTATATTTTGGCATTGTGCCGTTTGTTTTTGGTTCTCTTTCGATACTTTTTTGGCGCTGAGCACATGATTTCACTATTGTCTCTGTGATGTATGTAAACAGTAAATAGTTAACACTCGAATCACATGCAGGTACATTAGACGTATGCAAACAGTAAATACTTGTATCATCAATAAAACTCACGGATGATTTGAAACAAAATTTCCTCGTGTAAAGAGGTCGTCTGCTCGTATCTCGATACTCGCCCGCACAGATACTAGTGTATAATAGAAATAGACAGAAAGACAAGTCATCTTTATTTATTTTGCAAATAAAATCGGGTTAGAAGACTTTGCAGCGCCTTACAAAAAAACGACATTGGTCAACTTTATTTTACAATGTAGATACTACTCGCTTTGAAAATTTAAATTTACCTTTTTGTCTTCTAGTGCGTGTTAAGACGTCGCTCAGGATCAAACAAATTGATTTTATTAGCAGAATAACTCGATTAATCATTTTTTTCTATTGCAGATTTGATCTGTAGCCTTGAACTGTAGAACAAAGAACATTAGAATTTATCAAAACATATTCTATTATATGTAATGTCCAGAATAATAATGTTTTAAACATGATCCCAGTTGAATTAAACAAGTTGCAAAATAATTTATAGTAGAGACATATGTCAGTTATTCCAATGTGTGACAAATTTAACACAAACCGCATCCGCAGACATAGCGCTTTTTATTGTACGGTTTTAACGAGGTTATTATGTACAGTGTGATTCATCTAAGATGCCGCACTCGGGAACTTTTGAGCGACAATCCAACATACATCTCACATGTTACTTTATCGGTTTAGGAATTTTTAAAACAGGAGGTGTCCGAGCATGTCACCTCATGTCTATGTGTTCAGGGTTATGTACCTTGAAAGTGTCTTTTACATTTAATAAATTTATATTCCTTTATAATATAAATACCGCGGATAGCTAAACCGACGTACGGTACGCCAGGGGTCAGTTATATAGTTTGGCCGGAGAGAAAATAAATACAATTATTTACACTCTTCACAATTATTTAGTTGGCCGGCTAGCGAGCAGAGTGCCCCCTCAGTTAGACAGTTAGGAAGTGGGATAGGCGGTAGGTGCTTTTACCTGCTCGGACCTTCTCGGCACCACTCACATCTGACGACTTTCGGTAGCACGACGTCTTTTATAGCCCAATTGGGGGGAGTCGATGACGTCGGCCCCATGCGCTCGAGTGGAATACCCAGGGTCCTATCGCTTGTCGACGCGGCGTCCTCTTCTCTACTACGCGGCGTCAGTTGCGGGCGGCGTAGAAAATCCGGGAGCGCGCTATTTTACGTATGGTCCCGATACGGGGCTGGGAAGTGTTGAAGCGCAGAGCGCTCGGTCCATGGACTAACAGCGGGGTCTCGGCGCGACGAGTGACGGTGGCTGGGGACGGTTGTATTCGAAGCGCGCCATTTTATCCATTGGTTGGAAACAAGAACGGTCCTGATACGAGGTCGGGAAGTATTTTATTTCCGGTTAGTTGGACATCCGCATATCGGGAAATTAGGTAACTTCGTTACAATAAATACGGTGTTTTGACGCTTATTATGTTACTTATACATATTTATTAGTGTGGGCTGGTGTTGCGTGATTTTAAGAACAGTCATTGACAAATAAAAATTCTTTTGGTTGTTGTCTGTGCAACAAAAAAATTCTTTTTGGAAGACATAATGAAAAACATAATCTCAGCTTAACCTAAACCGCTACTACATTAATCTACGATTCTATTTTGTAGAAAAAGACGTTCCTTGCCGTTTGTTACATCGTCGCAGGACACTCCAGAGTGGGATTGAATAATTTTAATTGCGAGTAGCCGGCAAACTCCCTAGAGATACGTTATAATAATGAATACAATGGATTTGCGCTATGACACGTTACATTGTAATCTTGCAGTTACATTAAGCTGCTCTAAATTGTATTCTTTAACATAGATAGTGAGCGGTTTTTAGGACAACAAAAATCTAATGGGACACTACAGTTGTTAAAGATGCGTTTCAGTTGTGACTACAGCCTATTGATTATATTGATATATAGGTCCTTAAGTCACGAAATTCTACCGTCCTTAAAGCATGCGATCTGAAAAGTAATTTCACGGCTAAATTTAAACTTATTTTTGTCCACACTATTTAGAAGAGGGGTTCAGCAAAAATATCTTTTACGTGGCAACTGAGTCTTCGAAAAAAAACTTTAATGCTTGCCAATGTTGTATTGTCTGTGTAATAAATGATTCGAGACTATAGGGTCTTCATAAATGATTCATACATTCAGGAACTACATCTGAATTTCGTTTTCCACAGGCAACACGATGTATGAATCGTTCTTGAAGACCCGACATATTATAAAGACACTTTATTTATATTTTTCTGTTTATTTTCCAGGTTCGTGTATGAGACTGAACATTTTAACGGGGTGGGTGAACTGTTGGAGATTCTGGGGTCAATCATAAACGGGTTTGCGTTACCTTTGAAAGCCGAACATAAACAGTTCCTGGTGAAGGTGCTCATTCCTTTGCACAAGGTCAAGTGCCTGTCGCTGTACCATGCGCAGCTCGCCTACTGCGTGGTCCAGTTTCTGGAGAAGGATCCGACGCTCACGGAACCGGTGGTCAGGGGTCTTCTCAAGTACTGGCCGAAGACGTGTAGTCAAAAAGAGGTCATGTTCCTCGGCGAGATCGAGGAAGTGCTCGACGTTATTGAACCGTCGCAATTTACCCGAATCCAGGAGCCATTGTTTAGGCAGATAGCACGATGTGTTTCCAGTCCACACTTTCAGGTAAGGATCCTTCATTCGAGCGTCTTAGAGCGGAAAATGAAGGCAGACTGTAATTGAACCGAATTGCTAACTTGGAATCTGTGTGACACTGGACTTGTATCTTTAATTGCAATCACTGTGTTGCATCCAAATAACTGATTCACTATTTTCTTTTAACAGAATTTGTGTAGCTTTAGGGTTTACGATTTGGATGAAGCGAACTTCAAAGCGTTTGTTTTGTATGTTTATGGTATTGAACTAGAAAAACTTACTTAACTAAATTACTCAAGAAGTTTACTAAAACGTATGCACTCACTTGGTAACACCCTTAGAGGGTTCCCCTGCATTTCCGGCTTTCAAATATCAGTCTGACACTGTCACGTTGCCATCGATCTCTATAATCTCTGGTTTTTGTATTGCCTTCCAACGACATCTGCACATGATCCGTGGTCGCTGGACACTGTATGTCCGACGGGCCAGCTATGTAATCGCTTTGCGCTGATTTTTCATTTTATTTTCGACGCTGTCGTAGCACTTTTTTGGTTTCTTGGATTCCTTTTGATATGAGCTTTCTTCTAATTTGCGTTTTCTATCATTCCCAGCATATTTACGACTCATATTTTAATTTTCAATTTAATATCAATCTTTACTTGTATTCCGACGAATATTTTTATTATTTCACTTTGGCTCCTAGTAGTGTTTCGCTTGCTCTTTAGAATGACACTTGAATCAACGTCCTAGCTGAACGCGTTTTCACGCTACATTAATTTATAACTTCACACAACGTTAATTCGAAACAATCGCAAACATGCACTTACATTAGTCCGATGATGTAGCAGGCACCACAAACTCTACCCCTTGTGGGCTCAACCGTTTTTAACGCATTATTAGTCTCGTAGTTGTTAGCGATTCAAATCTGACGGTAGTATTTAATTTAAATGCTCTGTATTGATCACCGCAAGTTGCATAGTCCTTTGGGGCAATAAACAGATTTTCTTCCATAGTCGTTACTTTCGGGAAGAAATTGCGGTGACTGTAATAAACCTGATTAGCAGACAATTGCACCACCGCGATCTTCGAGGATTTTGGAAGGAAAGAAGTGGTAACTGACAATAGACGTTTCTTTTGTTAAAGAAAGGGATGGCTATATATACGAGCTGTTGCAACAAAAAGAAACAAAACATACATGCGCGCGTCACCGGTGGTCTAGTGACTATTCTGTAAGTTGGCAGCTATGACCCATTTTAATATTCTTATGTTGTTTGCTAGCACTTGCCACGTCAGATTGCTGTCATTGTCAATGCGTTTTGAGGTTAAATATCGGAACATTTTACCTTTAAAAGATTCGAGAAATAAAAATTGTGTTTTTCGAAAAAAAAAAAATTGGACAAAGAGGCAAGGGAGTCGCGGGTACAAATTTAAATACGTCGCTGTCATTATTTGTGGCGTGCTTGTCGATGTCAATTGTCAAATTCGCACCTGTGTAGCCACACGTTGCGCGCGCACCCAGGTAAAAAAAGAAACGTCCATTGCCGGCTAAGATGTCTCTATCTAGCGACATCTTGCGACTGTCACAAAGGGTACACGTGTACTTATTATTGGTTTTTCGTCTGAACTTACTATACTTAATCCAAAACCAAATTGTTGTTGTAGAGTTAGATTATTTATTGTTTGAGTGGCTTTTTCCATATTTCTGTCCACATATTTTTGTCTTCTCTAGTTTCATTTGATCTATGCTATTTCCTGTATCCAGATTTTTGTTTTGTTTTAGTTTCTCATTGCGCAAGCCCTGCTGTAACCCGGTTTTGGTATTATTACACTGCTTTCTTTTCGCAAAAACCATAGTCACGTTTTCATTTCCCATACTTCTTGTCATACCTTCCGGAACTACCATGAGATCATTTCAATTATAAATTAGAGTAGGCGGTTTTATTTATGCAATGGCCCAGCCTGCAAGTTGACTGAGAGAGTAAAATTTGAGGTTATGCTAAACATTGTGACGTTTATGTTCCTCATGTTAAATTGTTTTAAATTAAAGAAAATAAAACACTAACAAGGAATGTAGGTTTATTGAGAATTACAGTAATGGAAGATTATTGACTCGTCTTGTTTATGAATAGTAGCTCGCTTCGCTCGCTCATATACCTATTATAAAAACGTTACAAGCGAAAAGGACGAAATACAAATTTATAAAAAAATTACAGATTCCTTTACAATATTTTTATTTTTTTTTGGTTCTTCAGTGTGAAACAAGTTGGAATATAGGAGCGAGCGCAGCGAACTGGTATTCTTAAACAATTGCGAATCAGTAAATTACATTATTAACCAAGTTACATACAAGATTTTGTGTTTTGGGACATTTGGAAATGTAAAAATATTCAAACTAGTTACTAGGGTATCGAAATTAGCGAATTTTCGAAAAAATGTTGGAAATGACACCAAACAATGACTCAAGTATTGCTAAATATGGAAGGAAATTAAAAGTTACCAGAGTCTTCCAAGTTTGACTTTAAACAACACAAAAGGAACATAAAATCTTGTATGAAACTCGGTTGTAATGGAAGATTATTGACTCGTCTTGTTTATGAATAGTAGCTCGCTTCGCTCGCTCATGTACCTATTATAAAATCGTTACAAGTGAAAAGGACGAAATACAAATTTGTTAAAAAATTACAGATTCCTTTACAATAAAAAAATTTTTCGTTCTTCAGTGTGTAACAAGTTGGAATATAGGAGCTAGCGAAGCGAGCTGATATTCTTAAAAAAATGCGAATTAGTAAATTACATTAGTAACCCAGTTACATACAAGATTTTGTGTTTCGGGACATTTGAAAATGTAAAAATATTCAAACTAGGGTATCGAAATTAGCGAAATGACACCAAGCAATGACTCAAGTATTGCTAAATATGGAAGGAAATTAAATGTTACGAAAGTCTTCCAAGTTAGTTTAAACAACACAAAAGAAAAAGAAAATTTTGTATGAAACTCCGTTGTAATGGAAAATTATTGACTCGTCTTGTTTATGAATAGTAGCTCGCTTCGCTCACTCATATACCTATTATAAAATCGTTACAATTGAAAAGGACGAAATACAAATTTGTTAAAAAATACAGATTCCTTTACAATAAAAAAAATTTTCGTTTTTCAGTGTGAAATAAGTTGGAATATAGAAGCGAGCTGGTTTTCTTAAACTATGCGAATCAGTAAATTACATTATTAACCCGGTTACATACAAGATTTTGTGTTTCAGGACATTTGAAAATGTATAAATATTCAAACTAGGGTATCGAAATTAGCGAATTTTGGAAAAAATGTTGGAAATGACACCAAACAATGACTCAAGTATTGCTAAATATGGAAGGAAATTAAAAGTTACGAGTCTTCCAAGTTTTACTTTGAACAACACAAAAGGAAAATAAAATCTTGTATGAAACTCGGTTGTAATGGAAAATTATTGACTCGCCTTGTTTATGAATAATAGCTCGCTTTGCTCGCTCATATACCTATTATAAAATCGTTACAAGTGAAAAGGACGAAATACAAATTTGTTAAAAAATTACAGATTCCTTTACAATAAAAAAAAAATCGTTCTTTAGTGTGTAAAAAATTGAAATATAGGAGCGAGCGAAGCGAGCTGGTTTTCTTAAATCATGCGAATCAGTAAATTACATTATTAACCCGGTTACATACAAGATTTTGTGTTTCGGGACATTTGAAAATGCAAAAATATTCAAACTTGGGTATCGAAATTAGCGAATTTTGAAATTATAGAATTTTGGAAAAAAGTGTTGGAAATGACACCAAACAATGACTCAAGTATTGCTAAATGTGGAAGGAAATTAAAAATTACGAAAGTCTTCCAAGTTTGACTTTAAACAGCACAAAAGGAAAATAAAATCTTGTATGAAACTCGGCTGTAATGGGAAATTATTGATTGGTCTTGTTTATGAATAGCAGCTCGCTTCGCTCGCTCATATATCTATTATAAAATCCTTACAAGTAAAAAGGACGAAATACAAATTTGTTAAGAAATCACAGATTCCTTTACAATAAAAAAAAAAATTCGTTCTTTAGTGTGTAACAAATTGAAATATAGGAGCGAGCGAAGCGAGCTGGTATTCTTAAACAATGCGAATCAGTAAATTAGATTATTAACCCAATTACATACAAGATTTTGTGTTTCGGGGCATTTAAAAATGTAAGAATTGCTCTTGCAGTTCTTTAAGATTGTCCGGGTTATTTTCAAATACGGTGTTTTTGAGATACGGGAAAATGAAATAATCTAGAATTGTCACGTCCGGACTTCTTCACGAAATCTTGCCACACATTGATAAATTTGTTGAACCAATTTTTCGATAATTTGCAGGAAAGACCTGTAACAGGGCGTTCTATAGAATACTTCTATTCACCATTCTGTTGTCGTTTTTTTGAAGTCACTTTGACATTTAAAGTTTAAATCAATTGGAATATACACTACTTCGAAAATCGTGGGGCGTAGCGTAACCTGAGTAAATATGTAAATGATCGTTCTGCGATTTTATAAATTACTAGCTGACCCGGCGAACTTTGTACCGCCTCAGAATCAATAAATGTTGTGGCAACTTATTAGCTAAATTAATTTCATTTTTTTTTATAAAACTATAATGCACACAACGCCATGTTAATTTCTGTTCCTGTCATGTATCAAAGATGGCGTTATATACGGATTCCATACAAAATGTATGAGAAATTAATTTTCGTTAATTTTTCTGAGGTTTTAATAGTTATTCGCCTTCGAACATCATAAAAAAATATCATAAAAAAATTGTGTGTGGAGTACACGCGCAACAGAAGTGAAACTTTTATATACTTTACTCCTTAAAAATCGATTTTCATTTTTAAAGCCCGGTACGACAAATTTTGGTGGCCGGCGTTATTTGTTATTTTTGCCCTGTACCAGGGGGGCTTTGTTATTGTCGTTGCCCTGTACTTAGCTCCTCGCCCCCCGTAATTTTTCCGATGTTTTAATAGTAATTCTGCGATTCGCGGCGTAGACAAATACAACAAATTAAAGATCATAAAAATCGGTAAAGCCGCTTTTGAGTTATAAACCCAAGGGAGCCCCCTGAGCCCCTTGTCCATGTTTTATTAGTTATTCTGCTATTCGGGGCGGAGACAAATCCAACAAATCAAATATCATAAAATCCCTTCTTGAATTATAAACCCAAGGCCCCCCATGGGCCTCATGTCCAATGTGAAAAATACTTTACGACTTATTCCCATACCTACCAAATATAAAAAAATCGGTCGAGCCGAAAAATTGGTCCAGCCTAAGGGGGCCCTCTGGGCCCCCATGTCTATGAGAAAAATAGTTTACCACCTATTCTCATACTTACTAAATATACAAAAAAAAAAAATCATAAAAATCTCCCATGTCCTTGTGAAAATTACTTTACGACCTATTCCTACACCTATCAAATATACAAAAAAAAATTCATAAGAATCGGTCCAGCCCAAAGGGGCCCCCTGCGCCCCCATGTCTATGTGAAAAATAGCTTACCACCTATTCTCATACTTACTAAATATACAAAAAAAATCATAAAAATCTCCCATGTCCATGTGAAAATTACTTTACGACCTATTCCTACACCTATCAAATATACAAAAAAAAAATCATAACAATCGGTCGACCCGAAATATCGGTCCAGCCCAAAGGGGCCCCCTGCGCCCCCATGTCTATGTGAAAAATAGCTTACCACCTATTCTCATACCTACCAAATATACAAAAAAAAATCATAAAAATCGGTCCAATTTTTTTACAATTTACCGACTTCATAACCCGCTTGACAATTATTGAAATTCTTGTTAAAATACGGTCTTTTTTTATATTTTTATTTCAAACCTTTTACTAAAGTGATCTCGTTAATCGATGATTACGTTTGTTTTATTATTTCAATTATTTTTTAAACATACTATTCTCTAGTTTGTACTTTTTCCTCTGTGACCCAGTTACCAGTATTCTGTTCATATTCCTTTTTCATACCTTTTCCAATTCTTTCTCGGACAACTCGGAAACTTATTTTAATACCCAGGATTCATATGACGCATTCTGGTACAGTTGCGGTCACAGAATTTCGTCAGTCGTTGTCACTCATCTGACATTTGTTGTTATAACCTTAAATTTGAACTCTTATGACCTAGTCTATACTGCTGGCATTTTGACAAGCACTTCCACGTAACAGACGAAAATTTAGAGACGTCATAATGACAATAAAGCATAGAATGCATCCCTTTTTTTTGAAATGACATAAAAGTGACGAAATTCTGTGACCGCGACTGTACATTATTGCCATTTTCCTTAAGGCGAACCCAGGGGAGGGGCCAAGTTATATTTAACCGTAGTGCGCCAGCTGCAGTGTTTACGCAAAACATTGTATATAAAGAAATTATTTCGGCTTAATTTTTTTATTAATCTGACCCTTTTTATTCAAAATCACGGGTAAACAAAACAAATGAAAAATTGTAATATTATTTAATATGATAACCAGTATTTATTTACACTATTTACGTTAAGTATCTATTTTTTTTACATTGATTAGTTTACGAATTTCGAGTGAATGGTGATCACTAGTTCTTTTTATTCTTCCAGTAGACATGTCGACGAGGCGGCGCTGTCCTTTATTATTGTACCCATTTATGAGAAATTAAGAGACCCGTTGACCGTTGACTTATTTTACGCCATGTATTTTAATTATCGCTAATTCCTCCTATTTACGAAATAACAATTTTTATTTTGAACTTGTAGGTGGCAGAGCGGGCTCTGTATTTCTGGAACAACGAGTACATAATGTCGCTAATGGAAGAAAACAATCACGTCATAATGCCGATTATGTTCCCTGCATTATACCGTATTTCCAAAGAACACTGGAACCAAACCATAGTCGCACTCGTATACAACGTGCTCAAGACTTTCATGGAGATGAATTCGAAACTGTTCGATGAACTCACCGTGAGTTATAAGGCGGAGCGGCAGAAGTAAGTTGCAATTGATTTTCGGCCCGTGATTTCGGTGTTCGATCATCTTTGTTTTGTGCAGAGAGAAAAAGCGCGAAAAGGAGAGAGACGAGCTGTGGAGAAAATTAGAACAACTCGAGCTTAATCACTACCAAAATACATCCGCACAAAACAATAGCCCTCCCAACAAGAAGTGATACAACAGCCTAACGTTCCCCGCCCACTCATAGCTATATGTCGGTAAGTTAGTTGAGAGTTCGGCCATTGGAGCATGCTCGGAACACCAAAATGTCAGTCTTTAAACTCACTATAGATTTAAATTTTCATCTGTAAATTTTTTATTAATAGAACTAGTCTGTTTCCGTGAACTATTATTTTCATTTTAAATGTAATTTAAAAGACTCGGTTGTTTGTCTTCTTACCTTCTCGTCATACGGGGATTCAGTGGTGGTAAATCTTTAAGAAATGCCAAAATAGTTGCATAGTTCTAAGAACTGATTAATCTTTGATAGAAACATTTACTTCCACTGATGGATGTACTCAGTTATGTTAATCTGGTTGGAGACTGTGAATTATTCTTATTGACGATGTAAACTGTTTTGGTGTAGTGGCATATTTCAATGTGAAAGGTGCCGACGCATAGAGAAAAGAAGAGTGTCTCATCAAGTTGGAGAGTGTACATTTTAAATTATTGTGAATGTCTACTACTAACAGTCTATCTATGGTGTTTTGTAGCTGTGAACAGCAGAACTATGTTAATAATGTGCTATAGTATAACTGGTCAACTGTAAATAGCTAAGCAAATGTGGTTATGGTTTGTGTTTGGACTGTGGTTGGTTGTTTCAGTGGTTTACTTTTTGTTTTATATTTTTAAAGATTTTTACGACTTTCAATAAACTGTAACACTTCTTTTTTGTTGTATTTTTCGTTTACGAATAAGTGCCAAAGTTATTTTCACCGCTTGAGCATCGGCCAAGTAAATACCGAGAACTTATTTTTTCACGTGGACGCTTTTAAGTGCACCGTACCGACCGAGAGCTTTAGGTGTGCGAATAACTTTGGACTCGACATGATTCATGTTAAAGGACCTAAGGAGTACAATAGTATGTTATATTTGACAGGCCTTTTTATCTATTTCATATTTTTGATGCTTGTCTGTACCATCCGGCATACAATTTGACCGAGCTATGCACTCGTAGGTGTGAGGCACGATCGTGATTTCTCCCGGTGATTTTTTGTTGTGGCCGATGCGCCGTGTCGACTCTAGAACTGAGATGTTTAAAATTGTGTAGCGTGTGTAGTCCCAATCTAACTTCAAACACAATTTTAACCACAGTTATTTTGTATGTGCTAAATTGCACGAGTTGCGTATCAGAACGAGCGAATGACGATGTAATATTAATGTACAGATGGCTGTATAACTTGTAGCATACTTTGTTAGCTAATATGAGGTAGTTTCTAACTAGATTAAGCATAGTGATTATTTACTCAACTTGATTAAGTAGACTTTTTATATTAATTTCACGGATTGTTGTATAGTGCAATTATTTTATAACAAAATCACGTTGTTTATTTTTTGTTTTATTTTGTATTTATTGTTTTGGAGATTTTGCAAATGCAACAAACTCGTTTTTGACATCGGGATGTCCGGGAGGATGTGGGAGCAGCGCCACTACTTGCGACTTTCTTACTTTAAGCAGCTATGATTTGTGACCTTTTTAGGCGTTCTATGTTAAATTTTACAAATTATACAGCCAAGAGACTTTTCTATACAATGGTGCCACTTCACTACCGACTTTTTTAGAAGCACTGTTATGTTCACTTAGAGAAAGCTTTATATAAGGAAATATAGCAAGTTGTGTTTTAGATAGAGAATTAAGAACTTACATACATTAAGTTGTGCATGATGAGCTCAATTTCTAGTTACGATCTGGAAATGTTATATTCATAGAGCTATTCTTCAGAGCAATGTTGTACGTCGTTATATTATCGACTGGACATTGTACTTCTTTTTAGTGAGTTTTTTACGTAATCTGGGGCTTCAGAACCTCGACTTTTGTTGTAATGTCATTAGCTATTTTATAATGTAGGCATACATGTAAGTTGATTTTGTGATGCAACGTGTGATAAAATAAATTCCAGATAGTCGTCTGAGACAGTCGAGTAGCTCTATGAATACTTGTGCATAACCTTTGCTGCTGTATGAAACATTAGGGCCACACTATTACTACGCCCATCCCTCATTAGACTAAAGTATGTAATATATAACTAAATCACTATAAATCTTGTAGATATATGAGAAATATATTGTTAAATTTCAATTGTTTTTCTCAAAAACGTTAAACTAAGTTTTTAGATTCTTAAGCATGATTTTGGGTTTGGAGTATTTCAGAGGAACTACTACAATGCGAGAATGCTCTAAATCGAAAGTCGTCATCTAACACTATTCTGTTGTTTTCTATTAATAATTTGTGAGTGTACAACAAATGGATACATTTATAAACCTTTCATAATAATTTCTATATGAACTACTACTTATTAACCTCGTTTATTGAGGATTATAGTAACTGCAGTTTGTGAATGTACGCACTGTTGTGCGTAAATAAATATTGTCATTTTGAAAATCTTTTCTCTTTGAAACACCCAGTAGTTTAGAAGCACGAACAAGGTAAGCGATACGTTTTTTAATATTACACCTACATTTTAACGTCTAGAGTACTCAAAACAGTCTCGTATGTAACAAAGATTGCGGCGTTCACTGGAAATGTTCGGAACATTGTCGCCGTAAAACCCTTAAAGAAAATTTGCAACCCCTCGTCTTTGTATAGCTTCTTGAAACAGTCGATCATGCCCTTATATGCTGGTTTGTAAGGATTGTCCGTTTGCAAGCGCGCTTTCACGACGTCGAAAGGAAAGACGAACATCCACGACGTCAAACCTTGAACGAAAAGTTAAAGTTCGGCAGTCACTCCAGTCACTCACCTGCAGTTCCACCTGCAATCGTCCGCTTTAAGAATAGCGGGGTCTCGCATTCCACGAAACTGCATCGCATTAACATCTCGTATGTGAGGACATACAATCCGCTGGTGGGCACGTCCCTGTAAAGATGTTGAAGTATTTCAAATAATTATTTGCAAGATTCGTGGACCTTATAAGCATGGGTGTTAAACCGCGAAACAAACCCGTCACACCTTGCTCCTTTAGGATACCCGCAAAAGCGCTCAAGGTCCCGGTATAGGGAACCTCGTAGTGCTTCCTCCACGAACCTTTCCCTCCGGTTTTAGCTTGCATCACAGTTTTGACGAGTTCTACGGGACACACAAATACGGTTTGTAAAGCACCAGCCACGGAACCTGTAAAAGCGGAAGATGCATTACCGATGTCGATGTGTTTCGACATCGGACCAGCAATAAATACAATTTTTATTTTTTCCGTGTCCGTATAGGAGATCTGAAGACTGCCGTGACGAGTACTTCCCAAAACTTGCAGCATCTGACCGTATATTCCGAACATTAGAGAGTTCGAGGGGCCTACTGTAAGTAAAGGGAACAGCATGCCTTTGAAGAAACCGGGAATTCCTTCATGCTGGAACGTTCTTCTGGTTGCCGCCCATAACGTGGTCGCGTAAGCTTGTTGACGCACTTTGATCGTGTCCAAAGGGTAACCGATGCAGAAGCCGCTTACTCCTACAAGTCTGTATTTAGTTCCAGGTACTACAAATTTTGTGTTGACTTTGTTGGTGTTAAGTACAGTAAAATTGCATTAGTGCTTATCTTTTCGGAGGAAGACGACTGCTTCACTCTTCGCCGCTCAGCCGGTCGGCTGCCCGTTTGGACAAGGCCGAACTCCACGCCATAAATCGCAAAAAAAAAAAACTGATTCTTTCACCTCGGTAACCAGAAAAATAGCGCGCTGTGAATACAACTGTCCGGGAACCGCCCCTTGTCACCTCTGGATCGAACCATTACCATAACGAAAGAAAAAATACTTCCTCATCCCGGTGACCGGTAAAAGTCCGCACTCCGAATACCGCTGCCCGGAACTACCACCGTGAGAATAGGAGACCCCGTCGTCTAGCGATAAAGTTCTTGGGTCAGTCGTCCACGCGCTGCGCTTCACACTTGGGACTGACGTCAATGATCCTGACACGCTATAAAAGTCGTAGCAGAAAATTTTACCGAAAGTAGAACTCGTCAAAACAAGAAAAAAACTATTTACCACTTTGCTGAAATCCGCAATTTTTTTGAACATTTTTCTGACCCCTCATTTCACCCTCCGCCTATGACTAACTGAACTTGAACCAACGCTCGAACGCATCAGAGAGTTCTTGCCGAACGAGGTAACCACCAAACTTTTTTGGGACAAAAAATTTGTCGTTGATAGTAAATTTTAGTTATCAGTTGTGTCGCGCCAGCCGCTATGTTATGAACTGTGCTCGATTCTTAAGCAAATACTAAGAATTCATTGTAATTTCCACGAAGATGCTTTATTCTATGGTGTTAGTGTTAGGTAATGCAAATGAAGTCCGCCTTGTATATCCGATATTCTGCTTTGCGAACCGTCGCACCGGTGTGTACGCTTACATATCCCGTAATGGATTCGCTCCCGATCCCGGAGTCCCGCTTTGGTACTTCAATATTATGGTAGGTTAGTACATGTTTCCATTTAAACAGTTTTTATTTCGACTTAGATATATTTAAACTTTTTAATTTTAGTTTTTATTTCGATTCGTTTATCGGGTAAAGTTTTTGTGGATTCCTCACAATGAATGAAATTGGGACCATTAGCGGGTATTGATTTTAGGGGTTATTAACTATTCTTAATTTTAACTCCGTAAGGGAACGTTTGCGAAAAAATGTTTATTTTGACGAATTCTAATTGTGGTTAAGTTTTCTGCTAGGACTTCCATAACACCCTGTATATATTTTGTAAATAAAGTTTGTAAAACCGTCGCCATTTATTTTCCTTTCGCCAAGCTCGACAGCTGACCTCTGGTGCACCGTACTCCGGTTTACCTACCCGCATACCACGTAAAATAACTGGCGCTCGAGGAAACCCGACCGTAGAAAATGTCGCAAGACGAAGGGGGCTTTTGTAATTCAGCTGCTGGGGCATGCTACTCATAATAATACTGCGTAGCGGCAAAAAAAGTAGGACGTTTGGAAAAACTATTTTAATGCAGTATTCATAGATCGCAGAACACGGGGCATTTTCGAGCTGATAATTTGTTGGTTGTTAACATTGTCAGTATAATTTAATTTTTTTTGACTACACATCCGACCTTTTTCCTTCCCAAAAGTATGCCGGATGTAAAGAATTACCGCATAGCTCAAAACACAAAATTTTGCCAGATTACATTTCTATTGCGTTATAGGAATTTTCAATAGAAAGTCTATTTTAATCTTTGCATTTTCTTCAAGGACTTGTGCTGTACTCTAGGTGCCAACAAATTTTATCTAAATATACAAGATGTTGAATGAATTTAAGCTGTCTTCAAATTGTGCATTATTGGTAGTTGTTTGTGTTTCGACAGTGCCATGGAAATAATTATTGCAATCGAGAAAAATATGGTGAACGCATTCCTGCAATTTTTGTGTAGCAATATATCTTCAATTTTGAGAAAATAGTACATTGTTTTATTAGGAGCAAGAATGAGGCTTTTCGCAAGCTCGGCCGTCAAACCTACAGACTTACCACGAAAAGCCACTTTCCTCCGAATAAAACATGCTATTTTTTCTTACACGTCGAAAATCGCCCAGGAAATACAAATTTGACAGTTTACTGAACTGTTGTGCTTGCGAGTGTTGTGACTGTAAGTGTCTTTTAAAGAATACAGAGCTCAGGGACTCGATCTCGAGCTTCCCGTCTTGCTTCTTCAAGATCTTGTTACTTCCTCTCCTAATTATTACATAAAACTTAAGCCTACGGCTATCCGTGGGCCGGTACCACCCTTACAGTGAGTGGCATCCCCACTATCGGGCGTCCATTACAATGTAAAGACCTGCAACACTTGGACGCAAAATGGGTTGCCGACCGTAACGTCCACGAGCAAGTTAACGCCGCCGGGTGTTGAGAGACAAAGGGTTGTAAAAAGGACCGTTAGGGTGGAGCCGGTACTTGCCGGTTAGTCTTTGTTCCGTTCCGGACCGTTCCCAAATTTGAAATTGTCTTGTTTGCTAAATCAGCAAAGTTTAGTTTGTTAATAATTGTTAATTTTATTTGTGGTTCTGTTAGTGCAGTTTTTTTTCAAATTTTGGTTAGTCCTATTTGTTCATTGTTAGTTTGTGTAGAAAATAGAGTGTTGTGTGCTAGATTTGGTTCCGAAACAATATTTATATCAGTCGAGGAGTGACGTCACCGTAGAGGGGATTTACCTGTCCAGGTTTTTTTTTAGAACAGTTTGTATTATAACGGTCCAGATTACTGATTAAAAATTCAAATGAAGGGGTTAAGGAGAGGCTGCGTTTGTAACAGTCATTTTCTTTGTTTGCATAAAGGAAACATGGCGGCGCGTTTTTCTTTGTTTGTATTAGAAGCGCTCCAAATTTCATTTAAACGATAGTTCAATGAGTTATGGTTCGAATATACTGGTATTAAAATCAATTCAGTATGCAATTTCAGCAGTTCAGTATGCAGTAGGGAAATTCCAAATATATTTAGTATCTGTGTATTAATGTTTTTATGGCACCAACTTCAAAATTATAAAACAACTAATAATTAGATAAAAAACAATAATGACAACGGAACAATAAATAATTACATTAAGTGGAACAACAATAATAACTCGGAAATTGAAAATTTTTTTACTTGTTAGTTAACTTATGTTACTTTGGGTTTTTTTAAGTTAATTATTTTACAATTTTAAGTGATGGGTAGACCTAGTAAGGACGCTTCAAGTCCACAGGAGCGCGAAAATAGATTGATAAGAGTATAAGTGTTAAATAAATTAATGTCAAAAAGATCGAGAACATCAATCAAAATTCAAGATTGGATATTCGAGATTCACAAATTCCAAATTTTCCATTCCCGATTCTATAGAATATTATGTCCAAGATCAATGAAAAGTCGGTGTCAGTTAACACACAATAAATCACGCCCTTGACCACAGTTTGGTACCTACTTTATTTGGGGTTGTCATAAACTATCCGTCTGGTGTACTAGTCGATCACATTTCCATTTGATTTTGAGGAATTTCCTGAATGAATGAAATTATAATGGCACCACCTTGAAGATATACTGAACACAACGCAAAAAGGATCATTGAAACCGGTTCATAAACAAAGAAGTTATGCCCGAACCAACTTATTCAATTACCACATTTCCATTTGATTTTGAGCAATTTCCTTCTATAACTTCGAAATCTTACGTCCAATATGAATGAAATTAAAAGAACCCTGGTTCTGCGTCTTGTAGGTTTGGATTGAATTTCCCGCCACTGTTGTCTTGTCAAAAAAAGAACACAACGTAGGTCCGTTCTTCTGTCTTTGTTTCTAGACGATCACGATTCACTGGCCAACCTTTTCAATTTCGCGGTTTTTTTCAAATTTGACGTTTGGTGACGTCATTGACATTTCATTTGACGTTTAATTTCAAATTGTTGGCGGGACGAGCTTAGGCTCATCAGAACAACCAAAGTCAATAACATAATTAAATGACATGAAAACTTTTCAAATGAGCGGCAGACAAAATGGCCATTTGTCATTGCCTATTGACGTATAAAATGTTACGTTTTTCTGACGTTTGAAGAAAAAATACTTTATCTAACCTATTTATAAATCTAACCTTATTTAACTAACACGTCAGTGCTTTGAACTTTTTGTTTTCACGATCAACAAACGGGACGAACTTCATTTCAAAAAACTGCTTAATGCTTCTGGATCAATGACAATTTTTTATTTTTACTTTTAGTTCTTTTATCTTAATCACATACGTAAATTAAAACACTACTGCCATCATCAGCCCTAATTTAACAAGAGATTCATGATACAATTGATTTTTAAAAGATTTCGTAAAAACAACATTTTATAAAATGTAAAAATTAAAAATGGATCAAAGAGAATCTGGTAAGTTTTTTGAGTGGTAAACAATTAAAATAGTGAATTAATAATGGGATTATTGGAATTATTCTGTTCGTTTAAACAAGATGTGTTTTCCAGCTTCAAGGCTTTCCTTATTTCCAAAGTCTCAAGAAAATCTAATTTCCGGCCTTTATTGCATTTATGAATCAATTTGGAATTTGATGGTGAAAAACTATGTTTCGTTATTAATATATGAATGGCGAAAGAAGAAGGTGTTGATGGAGGAGGATCAAGATGTTTGTTGTTATAGATGTGCCTGAAATGTTCTTTAATACGGTCTGATATTTTGCGACCTGTCTGACCTATGTAGAATGACTCACAAGAAGAGCAGTTCAATTTCTATACACCTGATGACGATTTGTGATCGAATGGATCTTTATTTTTAATAAAAAATCTGGATAAGTTATCTGTTTTAAATGAAACTTTAAAACCGTTTTTCTTAAGTATTTTAGAACATTTCTCTGAGACGACACCAAAGTATGTTTATTTACATAAATAAATAATAAAAGACTTGAAATGTCTTGAAGAATCTTAAAGCGACTTGGGAAGATTTGAAATGTTTCGGATGGAATTGAAGCAACTTGAAATGTCTGGAAAATACTTGAAGAGATTTGGAGCGATCTGGGAACACTTCAAATAATATCTTGAAGCGACTGGAAGTCACTTGAAAAGACTTGAAATACCTTGAAGCGACTTGAAAGAATTTTAATGTCTTGAAACGACTTGAACCACTTGAAGCGATTTGAAAAATAAAAAGAGGTTTGGAAGGGACTTGAGGTGACTTGAAATGTTTTGAAGGGAATTGAAGCGACCTGAGAAGACTTCAAATATTTTGAAAAGACTGGAAGTAACTCGAAAAGACTTGAAAAGTCTTGAAGCGACCTGGGAAGATTTGAAATGTTTTGGATGAAATTGAAGCGACTTGAAAATACTTGAAATGTCTGAAAAATACTTGAAGAGATTTGGAGCGATCTGAGAACACTTCAAATATTATCTTGAAGGGACTGGAAGCCGCACTTGAAAAGACTTGAAAGACTTGAAGCGAATTGAAAAGACTTGAAATATTTTGAAGGGACTTGAAGCAATTTAAAAACACTTGAAATGTCTTGAAGCGCCGTGAAAGATGTTAAAAGGACTCGAAAAGATTTAGAGCGAATTGAAACGACATAA
The DNA here is from genome assembly GCA_963583935.1 of Diaperis boleti. NCBI lineage: Eukaryota > Metazoa > Arthropoda > Insecta > Coleoptera > Tenebrionidae > Diaperis > Diaperis boleti. The sequence goes on along the minus strand of OY757249.1, from coordinate 50,544,486 downwards.
AATGTTTTGAAGAGACTTGGGGCGACTTGAAAAGTTTTGAAAGGAATTGAAGAGACTTGAAAAGACTTGAAATGTCTTGGAGAATCTTAAAGCGACCTGGGAAGACTTCAAATATTTTGAAGGGACTGGAAGCGACTTAAAGAGTCTTGAAGCGACCTGGGAAGATTTCAAACTTGAAAAGCTTGAAAAAAACTTGAAATGTCTGGAAAATACTTGAAGAGATTTGGAGCGAGCTGAGAACACTTCAAATATTATCTTGAAGGGACTGGAAGCCGCACTTGAAAAGACTTGAAAGACTTGAAGCGAATTGAAAAGACTTGAAATATTTTGAAGGGACTTGAGGCAATTTAAAAGCACTTGAAATGTCTTGAAGCGACGTGAAAGATGTTAAAAGGACTCGAAAAGATTTAAAGCGAATTGAAACGACATAAAATGTTTTGAAGAGACTTGGGGCGACTTGAAAAGTTTTGAAAGGAATTGAAGAGACTTGAAAAGACTTGAAATGTCTTGGAGAATCTTAAAGCGACCTGGGAAGACTTCAAATATTTTGAAGGGACTGGAAGCGACTTGAAGAGTCTTGAAGCGACCTGGGAAGATTTCAAACTTGAAAAGCTTGAAAAAAACTTGAAATGTCTGGAAAATACTTGAAGAGATTTGGAGCGATCTGAGAACACTTCAAATATTATCTTGAAGGGACTGGAAGCCGCACTTGAAAAGACTTGAAAGACTTGAAGCGAATTGAAAAGACTTTAAATATTTTGAAGGGACTTGAGGCGATTTAAAAGCACTGGAAATGTCTTGAAGCGACGTGAAAGATGTTAAAAGGACTCGAAAAGATTTAGAGCGAATTGAAAGGACATAAAATGTTTTGAAGAGACTTGGGGCGACTTGAAAAGTTTTGAAAGGAATTGAAGAGACTTGAAAAGACTTGAAATGTCTTGAAGAATCTTAAAGCGACCTGGGAAGACTTCAAATATTTTGAAGGGACTGGAAGCGACTTGAAGAGTCTTGAAGCGACCTGGGAAGATTTCAAACTTGAAAAGCTTGAAAAAAACTTGAAATGTCTGGAAAATACTTGAAGAGATTTGGAGCGATCTGAGAACACTTCAAATATTATCTTGAAGGGACTGGAAGCCGCACTTGAAAAGACTTGAAAGACTTGAAGCGAATTGAAAAGACTTGAAATATTTTGAAGGGACTTGAAGCAATTTAAAAGCACTTGAAATGTCTTGAAGCGCCGTGAAAGATGTTAAAAGGACTCGAAAAGATTTAGAGCGAATTGAAACGACATAAAATGTTTTGAAGAGACTTGGGGCGACTTGAAAAGTTTTGAAAGGAATTGAAGAGACTTGAAAAGACTTGAAATGTCTTGGAGAATCTTAAAGCGACCTGGGAAGACTTCAAATATTTTGAAGGGACTGGAAGCGACTTAAAGAGTCTTGAAGCGACCTGGGAAGATTTCAAACTTGAAAAGCTTGAAAAAAACTTGAAATGTCTGGAAAATACTTGAAGAGATTTGGAGCGAGCTGAGAACACTTCAAATATTATCTTGAAGGGACTGGAAGCCGCACTTGAAAAGACTTGAAAGACTTGAAGCGAATTGAAAAGACTTGAAATATTTTGAAGGGACTTGAGGCAATTTAAAAGCACTTGAAATGTCTTGAAGCGCCGTGAAAGATGTTAAAAGGACTCGAAAAGATTTAGAGCGAATTGAAACGACATAAAATGTTTTGAAGAGACTTGGGGCGACTTGAAAAGTTTTGAAAGGAATTGAAGAGACTTGAAAATACTTGAAATGTCTTGGAGAATCTTAAAGCGACCTGGGAAGACTTCAAATATTTTGAAGGGACTGGAAGCGACTTGAAGAGTCTTGAAGCGACCTGGGAAGATTTGAAACTTGAAAAGCTTGAAAAAAACTTGAAAAGACTTGAAATGTCTGGAAAACACTTGAAGAGATTTGGAGCGATCTGAGAACACTTCAAATATTATCTTGAAGGGACTGGAAGTAGCACTTGAAAAGACTTGAAATATTTTGAAGGCACTTGAGGCGATTTAAAAGCACTTGAAATGTCTTGAAGCGACGTGAAAGATGTTAAAAGGACTCGAAAAGATTTAGAGCGAATTGAAACGACATAAAATGTTTTGAAGAGACTTGGGGCGACTTGAAAAGTTTTTAAACGAATTGAAGAGACTTGAAATGTCTTGAAGAATCTTAAAGCGACCTGGGAAGACTTCAAATATTTTGAAGGGACTGGAAGCGACTTGAAATACCTTGAAGCGACTTGAAAGGATTTGAAATGTCTTGAGACCACTTGAACGACTTGAAGCGATTTGAAAAATAATGTTTTGAAATGACTTGAGGCGACTTGAAATGTTTTGAAGTTAACTGAAGTTTCAAAATTTATTAAATTTGCGACACGTGAGAAAAAGTAAAATTTTTTGGATATTTTTGCCATAACATAGTCAAAGTGCGCTTTAAATGATAATGTTGAGATATCCAGATTCAAAATTAATACCATCCAAGAGAGCTGCAACCCGTTCACCGCCAAAGTATGGCAAATACCCGGCAGCCTAGCCTTTAGCGACCGTTACCGCCCGAAATGGATACGCTAGAGGGAGCTGGCGGAAGTTTCGGTGGGAACCAGGAACCACGCTTGAAAGGGCGGGAGTGGGTGTTCTACTTCCGTTGAAGTTACACCACGTTATTTTGTTCGCTATATTCGCCATTTTGCTAAAGCATAGTTATATCTCCACCGTTGAGCTTCCTTTTGTTTAAAAAAGTTGTACGCGTTCGTTCGACTCCAAAAGGGAGATCCATCTCGCGCAGGTTCCAGCTTTTGTTTAGTTCGAGTCAGTAAAATTTCCACCGTCGCGTCCCCAAGCCAAGTGAGGTGATTGTATTCCTGGAAATAAGGTAACCATTTGCTCTATATTTTTCTTCCGACTCGCCGTCCGGAGAGGCCAGGAAATTGACCGACGTTTATTCCAGGTGCATATCGGAAATCTTTAGGTAAAACCATCTCAAATTTTACCGTTAGCCCGCCATTTTGGACGCTAGGTCGTCATAAAACTCGCCATCTTGAAAATGGAGTCGTTCTATTGCTACTGGAAGTGTTTCGTGAGCCCCTGAATTTCGTATCAGTTGCCTTCAGCCCTTCTTTTCTCTGCAGTGGCATAAATTACCAAGCTGATGAGTCACAGGCACCTCGAATAACTTGCTAAAGTCGTTGTTGTAATTTGTTTTTAGTTATTGTTGTCAATTTCAGAAAGTTCCAATGTGTTGTTGACTTCTAGTTACAGCGCTCGCGCGTTTAATTCAAAACAAAAGGATTCTCTAATTTAAATTAACTAGATTGCTACTCAGATAAATTTGTTAATAACTACCTGTCTCTCGCTATGAGGCCGACAGCAGCTTGCGGTTGTTACAAAGCTATTTTGCTCTCTGTTGACTTGAGTAGTAATAAAGGTACTTTTTGTCCCCGGTACTTTTGATCCCGGTACTTTATGCCCCGGCACTGTATCAATGTATCAAAGTAAATTTATTGTAAAATATAAACTATTCAGAAAAATCATTGTGGACACACTGTAAAGTTTTAAAACGTCTTGACATAAACCGTTTAAGCTACACAAAATTCAAGAAAAATTTAAAAAATTTCAAACAAATTTTGCGTAAAATATACCATGCAGATTCCCACGCTAAAAACAACCGCATTTATGTAAATATGGACTGAAATTTATGATTTCTCATCAGATATTTAAAAATCAAAGTTTGATATTTTATAAATCCCTACAGGTTACAACTTGATAAAACCTTGCAGGTTAACAGTGTTTTGGTAATTATTCGTTTCAATTTCTAAGTTTTAACTTTTAGGTTCCAACTTTTTTCAACATTTCATTTTCGCATTTTAGAGGTTTAAAGTTTCATAGATTTAGTTTACTCATGTCCTGAAGATTATTTTACGGTATGTAACTATTCGTATCAAGTTCTTAGTTTTTAGGTTCTAAGTTTTCTCAACATTTCAATTTCTTAAAATATGATAAATTCTTATTTTACTCAAGTCCTGAAGATCTTATAACGGTGTGTAACTATCCGTCTCCAGCTCTTAGTTTTTAGTTTTTAGGTTCTAAGTTTTCACAGCATTTCATTTCACAACTTAAAGGTTTAAAGTTTCATAAATTTTTATTTTACTCAGGTCCTGAAGATCTTTTTCGGATATTTTATCAATTTCAAATTATAACTGCATTGAAATCACCTAATCTGGGACACATTGCAAAGTTTAAATAATAACAATAAGTGACGGCTTCTCGCGAAGAAGCTTTAACTTTTTCTCAACACTTCAATTTCTCAACCTAAAGGTTTAAAGTTTCATAGACTTACTTTACTCAAGTCATGAAGATCTTATTATGGTGTGTAACTTTTCGTCTCAAGTTTTGAATTTTCAGTTTTAAGTTTTAACTTTGTTCAACACTTCAATTTCTCAACTTAAAGGTTTAAAGTTTCATAAATTCTTATTTTTACTCAAATCATGAAGCTCTTTTTTTACGGTGTGTAACTTGTCGTCTCAAGTTCTTAGTTTCCACTTTTAAGTTTAAATTTTCTCAACACTTCAATTTTCTCAACTGACAGGTTCAAAGTTTCATAAATTCTCATTTTACTCAAGTCTTGAAGATTCTATTACGGTGTTTAACTCTTCGTCTACAAAATTTTGGACTTAGAAGTCTCGTCAGGAACAATCACAAAAAATGGGATAGTTAATTAATTTCAAAATATACAAAATTAGACCATTAACTGACTACTAGAATTCATCACATTTGAAAGAAAATTTATTTATTTATTTATTACAGACCAATTAAATATCGTGGTGCTCCAAAAAACAATTTTTTTCTCATTAGAGCACAAAAAAAACTCCACAGGTTGAACATTTGCTGTGTGGTCTGGATTGCACACTTTTTGAACTGCATAGTTCGCATCTGCCCGTGCTTTTTCATAAACGACCCAATGACTACCCCTGTTGCCAAGACAGATTCTTGTTTACTCAGGTAAGGTCGTGCGTCCGTCTTTTTAATCCACAGTAACAAATTTTCATTGAGAATATTTATGTTATTTTATTTCCTTTTTGATATTACTAAGGCAACTTGAAAAGTAGTTTCAAATTCCTCACAGATTTAAATATTATTAACAAGTCGTGGTTTATTCAAATATTATATGTTTCGGATTGCTTAAACAAAAGAACTTCCACGGCCATACAGTCACATCTTTTAGACTTTCGCACTTATCACTAGCAGAGATTCCGCTTAATCTCTATCTATCTAGCAATTGTAAAAACCTACCCGTTTGCTTAATTCTCAGTACCTAACAAATTTTCAATGAGAATATTTATTTTATTTATTTCCTTTTGATATTTCTAAGTCAACTTGAAAAGCAGTTTAAAATTCCTCACATATAAATATTACCAAGTCGCGTTTCTTCAACTTTAATATTTATTTATCGGTATGCGTAAACGAAAATTCTAGGAGGACCGTCAATTCACCGTTACATCTATAAGGTAACACCGGATGATAGAGATTAACTATCCCATTTTTTGTGATTGTTCCTGACGAGACTTCTAATTCCAAAATTTTGTAGACGAAGAGTTAAACACCGTAATAGAATCTTCAAGACTTGAGTAAAATGAGAATTTATGAAACTTTGAACCTGTAAGTTGAGAAAATTGAAGTGTTGAGAAAATTTAAACTTAAAAGTGGAAACTAAGAACTTGAGACGACAAGTTACACACCGTAAAAAAAGAGCTTCATGATTTGAGTAAAAATAAGAATTTATGAAACTTTAACCTTTAAGTTGAGAAATTGAAGTGTTGAACAAAGTTAAAACTTAAAACTGAAAATTCAAAACTTGAGACGAAAAGTTGCACACCATAATAAGATCTTCATGACTTGAGTAAAGTAAGTCTATGAAACTTTAAACCTTTAGGTTGAGAAATTGAAGTGTTGAGAAAAAGTTAAAGCTTCTTCGCGAGAAGCCGTCACTTATTGTTATTATTTAAACTTTGCAATGTGTCCCAGATTAGGTGATTTCAATGCAGTTATAATTTGAAATTGATAAAATATCCGAAAAAGATCTTCAGGACCTGAGTAAAATAAAAATTTATGAAACTTTAAACCTTTAAGTTGTGAAATGAAATGCTGTGAAAACTTAGAACCTAAAAACTAAAAACTAAGAGCTGGAGACGGATAGTTACACACCGTTATAAGATCTTCAGGACTTGAGTAAAATAAGAATTTATCATATTTTAAGAAATTGAAATGTTGAGAAAACTTAGAACCTAAAAACTAAGAACTTGATACGAATAGTTACATACCGTAAAATAATCTTCAGGACATGAGTAAACTAAATCTATGAAACTTTAAACCTCTAAAATGAGAAAATGAAATGTTGAAAAAAGTTGGAACCTAAAAGTTAAAACTTAGAACTTGAAACGAATAATTACCAAAACACTGTTAACCTGCAAGGTTTTATCAAGTTGTAACCTGTAGGGATTTATAAAATATCAAACTTTGATTTTTAAATATCTGATGAGAAATCATAAATTTCAGTCCATATTTACATAAATGCGGTTGTTTTTAGCGTGGGAATCTGCATGGTATATTTTACGCAAAATTTGTTTGAAATTTTTTAAATTTTTCTTGAATTTTGTGTAGCTTAAACGGTTTATGTCAAGACGTTTTAAAACTTTACAGTGTGTCCACAATGATTTTTCTGAATAGTTTATATTTTACAATAAATTTACTTTGATATTTTTAATTTTTGTTGAATTTTGTGTAGCTTATGTAATTTCTTTTTTTTTCGGATATTTTTCTCAATTTGTAAGAAAACATGTGAAGTTCGTTTTTTTTGTTCTTAAGTTGGCTACATTGAGTTCTTCGCGAGAAGCCGTCACTTATTGTTATTATTTAAAATGCAACTAATGGACTACAGATGAATTATGCTCAATAGTTTTTAATTTCACAATAAATTTACTTTGATATTTTAAATTTTTTTTCTTGAATTTTGTGTAGCTTAAAACTCTTTATAAAAACCCCTCACATGTAATTGCTATTTAATATTTATTGTTGTTAACAATGTATTTAAAATGAATTATGCAACCATCAAAACATCCTTATCTTATGAAAGTCACAAAAAACCTTAACGTATTTGCTCAATTAAAAAATTTCAAATTTTTCTGTGTCTTTTTCTATTTTTGACCTATTGTCAAGACGTTTAAAAACTTTGTAATGTGTCCACAGTGATTTTTCTAAATAGTTTATATTTATATTTATAAATTTACAGATAAATTATGCAACCAACCAAACATCCAAATTATCCGCCTTTATGTAAATAGGAGCTTAAATTAATGATTTCTCATAAGTATTTAAAATCAAGTTGTGCCGGGGTCTAAAAGTACCGGGAGTTAAAAAGTACCGGGATCGAAAGTACCGGGATCAAAAGTACCGGGGACAAAAAGTACCTTTATTACTACTGACTTGAATTAACCAACGCTCCGTAAGACCTGAAGACAAAAGGTAAAAGCTGGCAAAACGTCACACCTGAATGTCGGGGTTCTGAACGGTGCCTTATCGTTGTTTTGCGGCCCCTTGCGATTTCTTGTCGTTCGCTGTTAACTGACATCTAGCGCTTATTCGACACCGTGGAAGCCAAAGATCGGTTTTTAGTGTAGTTTGTGCATGTTTGTAATGTTTGTAGTTACATTGTGCCCCGTTACGTGTTGCGCCCGCTGATGTCATCGCATTGTATCCGTGTCAAAATGGCTTCCAAACCAAACGTTGCGTTACTGTATATTTGATTTATTGTGTTGTTTGTTCGTACATGTTTCGAGACAACAGAGCGACCAAATAGTGTTCAGTTCGTGGTCCGCGTTGCAGGCTGTTGTTAGGAGGAGTAAGGTGGCCCTACTTTCGGCGCTACCTATGCCCATTGTCTCTTGGGTATAGAGACCCAGAAAAAGGGAGTTGCTACTAATTCCTTGAACCTACGAAGTCAAAGTTGCAGCACTGTTTTCGAGTTACTGACTAATTGCTTGCTTCACTAAACTTTAAAATACTAAATAACTAAAAGAATAGTCCCTGACGGAAGTGCCGTTAACTTGGACTTGGTTTGGACAAGCCTCCAAGAAAGACCAACCTAACTATGTCTAGGAAAATTCCGTAATAAACCCATTTCGCCTGGTCCGTTGGACGTGCAAGTTTTGCCCCCATGATAGTAAACTCTCTACAATTTTGGCTCCACTGGCAGACAATTGTCTTGTTCACTTCGCTTTAGTCTTTCCACTGGATCTACATGTGGTCCATCACTCTCCGACTTACAGACACCCAACTTAGATATTTCATTGTACCTGTCTGTTGTAAATTTCTGTAAACTACAAAAGCTCATAGTGGAATGAAATTGGCTGACTTAACCTCACTCATCATGTACACAAGCATTGTTAAATTGTAGTATTGTTTACTATTTTCTGAAGAACTAAATTGTTAATTGTTAAAATCGAATTACTCGAAGCATTATTGTTAAAACCATCAAATTTGTATTGTTACCAACTTTTATACGAAGACACTAGAAATTGTTAACCACAGTAAGAGATCACAAACTACAAAAGCACAAAATGACTAAAACTTAGTAAACATTTAAAACCATAATTTTTGTGTTATCAAACCTTTTCAATTTTGCGTTTGGTGACGTCATTGACATTTCATTTCATGTTCAAATTCAAAATGTGGCGGTAATATATACAATCATCACGCCGCGATTCTTCCAGAACGTCACACACTTTTTTTGCAATGGTGCTATCTCATTTATAACATTCTCACATTTATATACATACTACCGCGACATCACGAAAACATTTGGTCAAACAATGTAGAAGGCTTGTCAGTGCTTTAGCCGAATCACCCTGTAGACGTTTAATACAGGCTTTTCATAACCGATTCATACATCATGGTTACCTCTGGAAAACATGTAACAAACATGATGTATGAATAATTTATGAACACGCAATACAGTTCAAAAATTGATAACATTACCATATGGTCGTTATTCTGTCCTTGATTCCCTAGAGCCTAGCGGTAGTCAACCTTAAATACATTGAGGAATGTGCAGTTTGCGTTTTACCTCTTTGCGCAAGTCAAGAATCTTGTGATGAGGAGAATTTGTAAACAATGGAATTTGTCTCAAACAGCAATAAACTGTTGAAAAGTGGTGTGATGTAGTTGATTTTCGAGTAAAATGGAAAGTTCGTTACATGACAAAACGTGATTCACCTCCAATCCATCCCGCGACGAATTCTTCGACGTTAAAATGCATTTCAGCTGGTCAGAACATTTATGATTTTTCGTCGTCTTTCCATAAACGCTAGTGCGAAGCTCTTCTACTCAGACACCCTCCGGGAGCCGAATTTGACGGCCTTGGAACAGTTTCACAGTCAATAGGCGACAGGTTTAAAGTAGGGCAATTTACCACATCTCACCATGTTATCTCGAAAGAACAAAGACCTCAAGACGATCAAAGAAGGGGTGGTTGGAAAGTACGTCAAAAAAGACACTCCGCCGGAAATGCCATGTAAGAATTAATTTCAATTTTGACGGTTTTCATACCATAACCTAATTTCCAGTCATTAATGTGTGGACTACGGAGCCAAAGAGAAGGCTTTCAAACCAAAGCAGATCTTCCCTGCCCCCGTCACTCAACCGGGGGGCGAACCAAAGTAGCATTACTGTGCAGAAATTTGGTAACCAAAAAACGACAATCAGCTCAGGGTTAGGGGCACATCAGGGGAAGTACACACCGAGTTCCTCGGTGCCAGACTTGGCAACAAGGTCAGTATATAATTCACTGATTGATGTAACAATGAATTGGTTGTAGATTTGCCAATTTGACTACCAATGAAAACCACGCATCGTATAACAGTACCCCAAGTTCCTCCACATCTTTGGCACAACATATTTATATGAATCAACATATCAGTCCTTCCTATAGTGAGAATAGCGCGGTAAATCATCGGGCTGTCTCCAAACTTTTTTTACCCTGTTGCATTTTTAGAATGCCAATTATGTGGAAATTGATCAAATCTACCCTTTAACTTCCCAGGACGGTAATTCTAATTATGATAGAACCCATTCCCCTATTTACCAAAACACCAGTGATAGTGCTTGTAAGAATCAGGACACCACTCCTATCTATAGTAATTCTAACGTGGAGAGATACTCAAATCCTTTACAGGGGATGTCTTACGGCGAGTCTTTGGCTCATCACCTTAGACATACTTTGGGAAGAGAAGACAGCAATCAAGGTAGGGTAATCGTCCATACAGAGATAATGTTGCATACAGAAAACAAAATTGTAGTTAGGTGGAGAATTTTGAAATTTAAAGCCTACTGGTTGTATTTTATTATAATATAATATTATTTTATTTATATACAGTGAGCGGCAAAAGTATGGAATAAATTCATTAAAAATTAAACAAAATTTTTTTCATTTTTTTTTATACAGGTCAATTTTGGTTTAAAAAAATTAATATTTTTATCCCAAATTAAATTTCAAGTCATTTGTTTTCGAGTGATGACGTCATTGATATTTTTTTTAAATAGAAACTCCCAATTTTTTTCCTTGATTCAGATAGCCCTTTTATTTCTCTAAATGACAAAATTTTGTTATCTTAGATAATGAAAGTTTTGAGAAAAAAATATGGTCAATTTAAATAGAAATGAAACTGACAGTACCATTTGACTGTTTGATGTATCTACTTGATTTTTTTACTTGTTTTTGTTTGTCATAAAAAAATCAAATTTTATTTTTTTCTCAAAACTTTCATTATCTAAGATAACAAATTTTTATACTATAATTTAGAGAATTAAAAGGGCTATCTGAATCAAGAAGAAAAAATAGGGGGTTTGTATTAAAAAAAAATATCGATGACGTCATCACTCGAAAACAAATGACTGCTTGAAATTTAATTTGGGATAAAAATATTAATTTTTATAATCCACAATTGACCCGTATAAAAAAAAAATTGAAAAAAAAATTGTTTAATTTTTAATGAATTTATTCCATACTTTTGCCGCTCACTGTATAAATTGTTGCCACCAAAGAAAGTTTAAGGAAGTAAGAGTTTAAAAAGTCAAAGGGCATTTCAACTCCAACTCTCGCATACGTGCCAAGTGAGAACGCTATATGAGGCATCTATGAGGAAGAGCAGTTGAAACGTATATTGTGGAACAACTGTGTTTTCACCGCCAAATTGGCCACTGAGGGCGTGCCGGCTTGGTGCAGTCGGTTGGTTTGGCTAGTCTAGTAATTGACATGGCACGTCCACAAGTGTGAGTTCAAGTTACAGAGTGTCACGAGTTAGAGAGTAATTTTTATATGTAAGCGCTTGTGTCAACCAAATCATTAGATCTAGAAGAAAATTTTACTTAGAGGGATTCCTCTTTTATTAAGGTAAATAATTTTCACCTTTAAAACCGGGGCCCATTGCCTCAAATTAGATGCACAATGAGAAAGGTTCAGGGTTGTAAATCAACAGGAAGCGGCAAAGTCTTCGAGTTGCATGTTTATTGGTGGATGAAACGGACCGGACTCGAAATTTCTGGGCCACAATTTATTTTTATAACAATACACATTTGCCTCAAATTGCAAAAAGAATAGAGCGGCATAGAAAAATTTACATGTAGAAAAATTCCAAAGTTAACTGGATGAAAATTACCCCGTAGTGGCTACACTGTGATTCGACGGTTATCTCTTCAGACTTAATTAGTATTATCGTATTATTGTCAACCCGCCACCCGCCTTGATATTAAAAATATGACGATTATGAATCTTTAAAAGACGCGTCATTAGTAAGCGCCCGCTGCATATGCAACCAACACAAATCCAAATAAAAAAATAATTTTTATTAATTAAATTAAATAAAAATTTTAATAGCTAATATAATTATTACATTTTTTTAATAAAAAATAATTTTTTATATATTATTTTTGGATTTTTGTTTTATTTTTTAAACAGCAATATATCATGTGTTCATTTAAAAAAGTCATCAAGTCGTCTACGAATTTGACATAACATTTTAACAAATTATTCAGATAGTATTTAATTCGTTTGCCTGGTTACATTTTTCGGTAAAACTTGATATTGCAAATTATATAATTCTAATGCATAATATTAGTAATAGAATTATAGTAGGTATTATTATCGCTCAGTATTTAATAAGCAGTCATGGTTATCTACTCAATTGCTCGGTAAAAAAAACGTGCCCCATGTTTAAAACCCACACTGCCAAGTATAATATGTTATTCGCATAGTAAAAATGATGGACGCTCCGTATGAAAATCTGAATGTTCAGTACTTTCTGAAGAGTGCTCAGTAGATTACTGGACGCTCGGTATAAAAATCTAAATGTTAAGTATTTTCCGAGTAGAATGTTATTCGCATAGGAAAAATAATGTTATATATATATTTACTAGCTGACCCAGCGAACTTTGTACCGCCTCAAAATCAATAACACAGGCGCCCCCCTGGGCCCCCATGTCCATGTTTTAATAGTTATTTTGCGGCGGAGACAAATCCAGTCTAGCCCTGGGCCCCCATGTCCTTGTAAAAAATAGTGTACCACCTATTCTCATACGTACCAAATATACAAAAAAAAATCATAAAAAGCGGTCCAGCCCAAGGGCCCCCCCTTGGCCCCCATGTCCATGTCAAAAATAGTTTACCACCTATTCTCATACCTACCAAATATACAAAAAAAATCATAATAATCGGTCGAGCCGTTTCGGAGGAGTGCGTGACGCAATTAAATACGTATTAAATGATGTTAAATTTTATACCGAGCAAACCATTTTTATACTGTCCATAAAGCAATAAAATACAGCAGTTATGCTATATTTTACTATATACTTACAATGACAATTATTTACCGTGCAAAAATGATTTTAAATACCGAACAGTTAATTACATGCCTAAGGAAGTATGTATTGTTGGTTGCGGACTTTCAACTTGTAGATGAAGCAATAAATCACATGCGTTTTTCAATTCGTCTTCGTCACTCAAAAAATCATAAGCAACTTGATGACATTTTTAAATAAACACCTTATATAGCAAACCGCGCCTCATAGCTGACAACCAAAGCACAGGATTACTAATTTTGATGTGAATCGTTGCCAACTAAAATTTTAAATCTCGATCGCTCAGTACTATAGTGTCCTGTTGCTTCGTTTTGAGTGTGTCTGAACATTATTAGTTACAACAATCTAGTAATCTAAAAATCAATATTTCTTTTTGTTTCTTTGTTCGTATGTTATGCGCTCCTAGACCGGTCAACCGATCGTTATGAAATTTTTACCGCAAATAATATTCGCAATGGGGAATAGCGACCCCAATGTGTCACCTCTTTTTCGTAAAGTTCAAACCGGGCGAAGTTGAGTACTCTGTAAGATAAAAATGTCACGGTAACCCGGTAAAATCGGATGAGATATTTTACTTGGAATGGCGGCCAGGTCGCGGTACTTTTAGTGACTTTAGATTAGAACATTTCAAGTAAAAATGTTGTACGGCTTTTATTGGTGGTGTCACCCGGGCAACACCGGGCATTTCTGCTAGTATACATATTATGAAATGTTGAATGTTACATAAACACTTTTTTTTTAGGTGCAAAAACAGGTATTTTATTGCAAAAATTTTATTTTATTTTATACAAAAAATTAGAAATTGGGAATGTCTTTTTCACGCTTGACAATTCAAATATAAGATCAACGTAATTATAATTTTAAAATTGTCAAATTACCATAGTCTGAATAAAATAGCTAACTACAAACCGAACGATCGTCGAAAAAATCTTGTATGCAACACATGTACGTGTTCTCCAACAAAGCCGGCGGTCGGATAATTTTCACATCACGTGCCATAAACAGGCACTTTTTGCACTTGTTGCATAAATAACTATATATATTTAATCGTTAAACATGAATCGATTGATAAAATATACCATAAATTACTTTTCGTTTAAAAAAAAATCGCAGGTTCATTGATAATATAATTTACATCTTCTTTTCGGCGTACACCAATCCATTACAGTGACCGACTGGAACCAGAGTGCACCTTGATGCACGCACGAAATCGGTTCGGATTAGAATGCTGTATATTTATTTATGTATATTTATTCCACTTGAGTTTCGAGGGACGGGCAATCACTTGTTTTTTTTTTCAGGTTTTTCGGTTATTCCTATATGTAATTTTATTTTCCCAAGCTTCGCGGATTTTTAATTTTTTAATATCGTCGGTCATTCTTTGTTGAATACAAAAACTTGTTATACAGGGTTTTGATAAATAAATCCAGTAGGCCTTAAATGTCAAAATTCTCCATCTAACTACATAATTATAAATGTTATTTCTGGGGCAACACGATGTATGAATAATTTATGAAGACCCGGTATTTAATCTAATCTAATAGCAATTTTTTAAATTTCCATTCTGAGTAGGCGGTGGAAAAAGTCATGTTTTTGATTATAGCTCATTTTTTAAATGTCATGTTATGGTTAAGGTTAGGTTTTTTGGTTGACGTTTCAAACTGCCCCAGCTATAAGCAAACGAAACAATTCGCCGGGGACCTACGTTCAAATTCCAAGGCTTGCCACTCCTGCGAAACGGCTCGACCGACTTTTTGTTGTTGTTTTTTTTGTATATGTATTTGGCAGGTATGAGAATAGGTCGTAAAGTATTTTTCACATGAACAGGAGGTTTCTAACTCAAGAACGGCTGGACCGATTTTTATTATCCTTGATTTGTTGGATTTGCCTCCACCCCGAATAGCAAAATAACTATTAAAACATCGGAAAATTACAGGGCAACGACAATAACAAATGACGCCGGCCACCAAAATTTGACAGTTGTCAAAAGAACAAATTAATTAGCTCAAATTTTCGTTCTCAGTATTTTTTTATCAAGTCTTAAATAAACATAAATTCCATCAAGTTAACTATGAAATTATTAATTATTTAATTTACATCTTGTAAAGCCTTGTTTTAATTAATTAGTAGGCAACCAACAATTTACTCCTTGATTATTGTGCATTTCAATGAACCGGCAAATGGTCGTTAAAAATACGTTGACATATTTTCCAAAGCCAACTCGATGGCAAATCATTCATAATCACCCTGTACAAATTTGCAAAGCACGTTTGATTAAAATTACTCTGAATTGGTACACACTGTAAAAATAAATAGTGTGAACTCAAAAACACAACAGTATGCAATATAATAAGAATATCAGATAAAAATCAAGCAAGCAAGTAACCCCGACATGAACACCCTAACAGGAAATAAAAAGTTACAAACAAAATAAGCACATCGTGAAGAATGAAATTTACAGAAAGAGAATAACACGAAATAAAGACTGAAATATGTAAAGGAAAACTAGAAGAATTGTGGAAACAAGAATAAAAATAAAATGTAAAATACAGAATTTATCTTGAATTTTAGTGGTCTAAAGCGATGTTGGAATAGTAGAGTATACCGTATACCTGAAGACAGAAATTATTATATTGTAACGGACGTGAACCCGAAATGACTCATAGCTGCAGCGGCTTGAGATTATGACGTCATCAATTACCAGAACGTGCTGGATTTATACTACAACGTACTCATCTTTTGGATTATCCGGTACAGATCGAGAGCGCGTTGATGTCATCAGTGGAACTATCTGGGGGCGCCGGTATATTTATTAGAGGACGTTCGAGCGTAGTAGTAAATTGTAAATAATTTGAATAGTTAATATAAGAAGTGTAAATAAATGATACATACTGTTTAAATAAATAAGAGAACCCCGTAAACGCAACAATATGAAAAAAAAGATCGATAACATATATTTGAAAAGAAGACTAAAAAAATATATGTGTCAATAATCAACCAACAACCTGTAGGAATCAATACAGCAAGTGAGGAACATAAGTAGAAAGAGCAAAACAACGAAATATGCGTCACAAACACAAAGAGAAAGAAGTAATAAAAAATACATTCATAAATAAATTATTCTTTTCGATTCGACCGATTTTTATGATTTTTTTTTGTATATTTGGTAGGTATGAGAATAGGTGGTAAAGTATTTTTAACTGAACGATTTTTATGATCTTTGATTTGTTGGATTTGTCTCCGCCCCGAATAGCAGAATAACTATTACAACATGGACATCGGGGCCCCTTGGGTTTATAACTCGAGAAGGGCTTTTATGATATTTGATTTGTTGGATTTGTCTCCGCCCTGAATAGCAGAATAACTATTAAAACATCGGAAAAATTACAGGGGGCGGGGAGCTTGGTACAGGGCAACGACAATAACAAATTTTGTCGTACCGGGCTTTAAAAATGAAAATCGATTCTTAAGGAGTAAACCCCAAAGTTTCACTTCTGTTGCGCGTGGACTTCACACACAAATTTTTTGATGATATCTCAAGAACGGATTGACTGATTTTTTTCGGGGGCGAATAACTATTAAAACATCGGAAAATTTAAGGAAAAAAAATTGTGTGCTTTATAAAAAAACACTGAATTTAATTCAGCTAATAAGTTAACACAACATTTATTGATTTTGAAGCGGTACAAAGTTCGCCGGGTCAGCTAGTGTATTATAAAATGCCATGCAACATTAAATTAGGAAACACATATATTTTACGAAAGAATGACACAGATGGAAATCGAGCTATAATAAAGGAAAATAAACTTACACTTTTGAAACAAATATCGAGGTAGCAGTAGCGGACTCAAAAAGATAAAGAAAACTATGGTAGATCCATAGACTGGTGCACAGAGACACATAAGAGAAATCTCAAAGAAAAAAAAACAGTAGACGAGGTATACAGGGTGTATAAGAAATACGTGACCGAGATGTCTAAGAAAATTATTGTTTTGCGAATAATGAAATGGTCAACTTTCGAGGAGGTGTTTATTTTGGCTTAATAATAAAAATTAATAATAACGCAGCCTTCTCACTACGGCTCGGTGAGTCCACTCCTCTACACATAGCGGTATAATGTAAATTGGTTGACGGCCTAGACAATCGGACTTGTAATATGAGGTACAATATTATTATAATTTGTAATCAGTTGGAATTTTTTTTTAACTTTTGATAAGATAAAAATGGATGTGTGTGAAGTGGTACTATGTTTTCTTAGTGACCTACTTAAAAAAAATTGAGTTAAAGCTTTAACAAACATGAGTTAAAGTAAAACCGCATTTTGTAGAAATAAAAATATGAAATCATCTCAGTACTCCCCTGGAAATCTTATTTTCAAGTCAATTAATAATAATTATGGTATGTACAAATAAAAAGCTCCAACTTCAATATTAAATGTAACATCTCAGATTAGTCCTTTCTGAAGTTATTTAAATGTATTTTGCAGATCAGTCAGAAGAATTGCCTTTGCCCCCAGGATGGTCAGTTGACTACACACTAAGGGGGCGCAAGTATTACATTGACCACAACACCAAAACTACCCACTGGTCTCACCCTTTGGAGAGAGAAGGATTACCGACAGGGTGGCAGTGCGTTCATTCACCCCATTATGGAATATATTACGTCAAGTTAGTGCAGCAACATACCATATTAACTCGCAATCACCCATTAAATTTCAGTCATATCACCAAACAGGCTCAATATGAGCATCCTTGTCTAGTGCCTTGTTTTAACTATCAGGCCGAAGTGAGATACCTTAATCCGCCGAGGCCCACGCATTATCAACCGCACAGTGTCCTAGTGCCAGCAAATCCGTATCTGCTTGAAGAAATTCCGCATTGGCTTAATATATATTTCAAGGGTAATGTTCCACCATTTATTATACTGTAAGTATAAACATTGTTACAGCCAGCCCTGATTTGGATCACAAGCTACGCTGGGATATGTTTAGACTTCAGGACTTGGATTGCTACAATGGCATGCTAACGCGTCTTTATAAACAAGAGGTGCAAGATATTGTAATGAGATACGAGACGTACAGGTCCGCTTTGTTGGTCGAAATGGAGAAGTTTCGTAATCATCGAAACAATACAGGGGCTGTGACAAGTCAATGAGTTCCTTAAGTTTTATTGTAACTATAAAATGTGATTCTATTTATTTTTCTATGGCTTCATTCCCAGTTGCTTCATCAAAATCATTATGGATTTCATATTGAGTTACATTGAATCCTGATATTTTATAGACTTGAGCGTCCTTTATGCCTAATGTTCTAGAGAATTGTTGTGCTATAAAGAGAAATAAATTATTGCTTTATTTTATTGGTTGTTTTGAATACCCGGTGTTAAACTCAGTTCTTCCGGCGTTTTGTATTTAGCGGCCCAGTCTGAGTTTCCTTTGTACACATTGTAGATGACTATCCCAAAAGCGTTCCACGCCAACAGCATGTAGACAAGCGATAATCTTCTCTTCCATAAATGTGCACTTTCTTCGGGGATCTGATTCGTATGGCGCCTGATAAATTTTCGCAACCAGACTAATTTGAAAAGACTCATTTCAGTATTTGTCAACAAAAGTTGAGGTTATGTGCTACGAAACAGTGCTATCATTAAGGGGATGAGACAGTTCTCACTACTTTGGTAAAGGAAAACTAAGAATTGGAGAAGCATAAACCCGTTTCCAACTAATTTAGGTTCGTTTAATAATTTCGAGGTTAGAATTACATAATGTGACAGCGTGAATCCTGCGTGACATCTCAGGTTCCTGTTTTACCGACAGCTGGTTTAAAAAATAAACAAAATGGCGATTCTTTAAAAAGTAACAAAATTTGAAGTGAGGTGTTGCAAAATTTTTAGTGTCAAAATCAAAACCATTTAAATTAATATGTATCATTAGTGTTCAACGTCACTTAACAAAATGTGAGTTTATAACGTAATCATTGATAAAATTAATAATCGTGTTAATGTTAACCCGGTTTAAAAAATTTAACCATATTTGGTCTTGTGCATAACCTAAATTATGTCCATTTACATTGACCGTTTTTTAAAACGAAGGTCATGTCTTTAGTTTCAGTTACTCATTATTACAATCACCAATATGGAAAAGAATATGGGAGACACTGTCGACGAAGTCTCAACTTCAAGTGTGAGCAGTTCAGAGTCCATCAACTTTAATTCAAAAGCACCCCAAACAGAGCTAGATCGGTGAGTGACAAGTGCCCCTTTTTGTGGTTCAAAATTTCACTGAAACTTCAGGGTTTCCTCAAAACCGATCGTGTTTTCCTGGCGCCCCTCCGAATTCCCAGAAGACTCCCCTGAATATGTGTCCTCCCAATGTGTCTTTTTCGACGTGCCCTCTGATTCCAGGTTTTTATCCTTTTTGTTTATTTAATTTATCTTATTATTTAATGTGTATGTTATTTTTCTTTTTTTTTTGAGATAACAATATTTCATACGTATTTCATCCCTGTAATTATAAAGGGGCCTATCTCGTTTTTATATTACACAATTTTTATTCAGTAAAAGTCTGGTCTACCTTGGGTTATTCAGTCAGTGAACCTCTCCTGAAAACTTGGAAAAATCGAGATAGGCCCGTTCGACGATTTATCTGTTTAATCAATATCCGCCTAACCCTCATAATGCCACTTAAAATGATAATGTTTTTACAGTTTTGATATTAATAATTGCCCGATAATGCAAGCCACAATAACGGCATCATCTGTATTTGGAATTAAAAGTCCATATATAACATGTGGAAATGGTGATGTCATGAAAACGTTTGGTTTATTCCGTTATGATTTTTATGCATTTTACGCACGTACGTTATCCAAGGGCTAAACCAACCATTTTTGGTGTGAAGTGCTATTCCACATGTAAAAAGGAAAACAGTTGTTACATAAAATAAAGTTGTACACATATGGGGGCTGTTAAGATATTGTCAATTTTTTATCGCTATAAATGTGGTTACTACGTACTCAAACAATGGGTTTTTCATGGAACATATTTTTTTTGTGAAAAACTCAATGATTAGTTTAAAACTTACAAATCACTAATGGGAATATCAACTTGCGTTTCCACAAACCGGACGCTGGGTTACTTTATTTATAAAATGTTTTGAAATATTTTAGATAAAGTACAACTTGCAAATAGCTTTATCATAACTCGCAGTTTTCCAATATGGAAAAATGGTTTCTAAATAATTGGTATTTGCGCTTTAATAGTCATTTCCCTTTGCGTTTAATCCGCTTTCTCATTCCTGTAAAATACAAAAATAGTTGTGACTATGAGAATGCATCGCTACTTTTAGAACATTGTACCATCAGGACGTTTAATGGTGCTTTAAAAATAGTTAAGTCAATTATGTTTGTTTTGCGTACCACCTACAAATGACAAATAATAATACTGTAATTATAAGTATAATGTCTCAATTGCATCTGCATATAATGGCTCTATTACGACTCTACGTCATTCTGATCGAAATTGAGATTTGACAACATCAACGTTTTATTTTATTTTTGGACTGTATTTTTGAAATGTTCGGCTCTAACGAGAAAACACTGTATTTTGTATTCTTTTTTTTTTAATATTTAGGTGTACGTTTTATTTTCCTAAAAAAAATATTCGTTTTCTGATCTATTTGCTGCCATGTCCCAAATTTGTTACGATTGTTCCTACGTACCGGTTGACTGCGTAACTATTTGCAAATGTTTTTTATTGAACCGTGACTTTTTGCTAACGTCAGGTAAAACATCAAAATATTTTAGATGAGAATAAGAGGGGGTAGTGTAGTCTCCTGTAAAAATAAATATTTGATCCGAGTTTTTTTTTTATTAAATGTTGATCTAATCAATTCTTAACTTCTTCAAATCAAAATCCAGACGAGAAAAATACACAAGGTAACATGAAATAATAAAAATTAAAACCACTATTTTTGACCAGTTTGCAATAATATTAGTGAAAAATACAAAATATGGCCAAAAAATTTATTTCAATCATATTCTGAAAGCCAGAAGAATGTTCTTAAATCCAGGTGGAGTAAATTTAAATTAAAATTTAAATATATCTAAATATCTAACTCCACAAACTTTAATAACTGTAAAATTACTAATGGAACATGTTTCGGCAGAACACTTCTGCCATCATCAGGGCTGATTAAAGTTTCTGAAAGCATCCTAATAAAATCAATCGTAGATGACGTTAGCAATGATTGCAATATCGCTATTTTTTCCAGCAGCTTTCACTTGTTGCAAAATCTGGTCAGATGTCCGTCTTAGAATGTTATTTTTTGTTATTAATCATACGTGTTTGATTTAATATTAGGGTTTTTGGTGTTACAGATTATTCATTTACATAATTTTAAATACAAATAAAGATGTTAGATTTGCATGTGGTTTTAATGAGGCCATGGTTGGCCTCAAAAAATCAAGAAGCAGGAAAATAGTAAAACATTAAATGCATACCAAAAAAACTTACTAAAAACAAATAGCACGGTCAATAAAACATAAAAAAAACAAATCCTCCAAATAGGAAATGCTTCATGGTATTGCTGAATATGAAGGATGATAAGTGCAAATTTTTATGCCCTAGCTGCAAATAGTGCATACGTGTTGTTGTCATGGCCTTATTGTAACACAAGGATTTATTAAGGCCAATTAGACCATACTTTAAAAAATAATAATATTTTAGTCTTCTTCGTTTATTTTATTTTATTTATTAAAAAGTTAATAAGTTAATATTTATTTGTGTTATTTTTTTGAATTCCAATTAATCAGTCTTCTCAGCCTGATTGTATGCACTTAGTCCATTAATTACGTGAGTCGATTTTGGGGATTTTTTGACCCCCCTTCCCCCCTTGGTGAGATGTCCTGAGATTTGGATTGACAAATTCTTGGTGGCGTTCGCATAACCGCGATAATAGTAGATTGTTTTATTAGGAGTAAAAATGGGACTTTTCATGGCAAGTCTGTAGGTTTGTCGGACGAGCGCGCAAGGCCGCCAATTACGCTTTTACTCCTAATAAAACAATCTACTATTATCGCGATTATGCGAACGCAAATATTTCAAGTCGCTTCACTACATTTCAAGTCATTTCAAATCGCTTCAAGTCCTTTCAAAATATTTCAAGTCCCTTCAAAATATTTCAATTCGCTTCAAGTCTTTCAAGTCGTTTCAAAACAATTCAAGTTCTTTCCAATCGTTTCAAGTTTTTTCAAGCCACTTCATCTTTCTTCATCGCTAAAGGACATTTCAAGTCTTTTCAAGTAGCCTCCTTAAGTTCAAAATATTTGTAGTCTTCCTAGGTCGCTTCAATACTCTTCAAGACATTTCAAGACTTTTGAAGTCGCTTCAAGTCTTTTCAATTCGCTTCAAGTGTTTCAAAACATTTCAAGTCCTTTCGAGTCGTTTCTCAAAGTCGCTTTATCTCTCTTCAAGTCACTCCAAGACTCTTCAAGACATTTCAAATCTCTTCAATTTCCTTCAAGTTTTTTCAATTTGCTTCAAGTCGTTTCAAGACATTTCAAATCCTTTCAAGTCGCTCCAAGGTATTTCAAGTGGTTTCCAGTCCCTTCAAGATATTATTTGAAATGTTCCCAGATCGTTCCAAGACTCTTCAAGTATTTCTTCAAACATTTCAAGTCGCCTCAGATCCCTTCAAGATTTATTAATTCTTCCCAGGCCGTTTCAAGACTCTTCGAGACATTTCAAGTCTTTTCAAGTCGCTTTAATCCCATCAAAAACATTTCAAATCTTCCCAGGTCGCTTCAAGACTCTTCAAGTCTTTTCAAGTCGCTTCCAGTCCCTTCAAAATATTTGAAGTCTTCCCTTTAAGATTCTTCAAGACATTTCAAGTTTTTTCAAGTCTCTTCAATACCTTTCAAAATTTTGCAAGTCGCGCCAAGTCTCCAAAACATTTCTTGTCGTTTCAATTCGCTCTAAATCTTTTCAAGTCCTTTTAACATATTTCACGTCGCTTCAAGACATTTCAAGTCCTTTTCAATCGATTCAATACCTTTCAAAATATTTCATACCGCCTCAAGTCCCTTCAAAATATTTCAAGTCTTTTCAATTCGCTTCAAGTCGTTTCAAAACATTTCAAGTCCTTTCCAGTCGTTTCAAGTTTCTCAAAGTCGCTTCATCTCTCTTTAAGTCGTTTCAAGACTTTTCAAGACATTTCAAGCGCTTCCAGTCCCTTCAAAATATTTGAAGTCTTCCCTTTAAGATTCTTCAAGACATTTCAAATTTTTTCAAGTCTCTTCAATACCCTTCAAAACTTTTCAAGTCTCTTCAATACCCTTCAAAACTTTTCAAGTCGCAACAAGTCTCTTCAAAACATTTCATGTCGTTTCAATTCGCTCTAGATCTGTTCAAGTCGCTTCAAGTCCTTTTAACATATTTTACGTCGCTTCAAGACATTTCAAGTCCTTTTAAATCGCTTCAAGTCGCTCCAAGACCTTTTGAAATATTTCATATCTCCTCAAGTCCCTCCAAATATTTCAAGTCTTTTCAATTCACTTCAGGTCGTTTCAAAACATTTCAAGTCCTTTCCAGTCATATCTCGTTTGTCAAAGTCGCTTCATATCTTTTCTAGTCGTTTCAAAACTCTTCAAGACATTTCAAGTCGCTTCCAGTCCCTTCAAAAAATTTGAAGTCTTCCCAGGTCCCTTGAAGATTCTTCAAGACATTTCAACTTTTTTCAAGTCTCTTCAATACCTTTCAAAACTTCGCAAGTCGCGCCAAGTCTCTTCAAAACATTTCAGGTCGTTTCAATTCGCTCTAAATCTTTTCGAGTCGCTTCAAGTCCTTTTAACATATGTCACGTCGCTTCAAGACATGTCAAGTCCTTTTAAATCGCTTGAAGTTTTTTCAAGTCTTTTCAATTCGCTTCAAGTGTTTCAAAACATTTCAAATCCTTTCCAGTCGTTTCTCGTTTCTCAAAGTCGCTTTATCTTTCTTCAAGTCACTCCAAGACCCTTCAAGACATTTCAAGTCTCTTCAATTTCCTTCAAGACATTTCAAATCCTTTCAAGTCGCTCCAAGGTATTTCAAGTCTTTTCAAGTGGTTTCCAGTCCCTTCAAGGTATTATTTGAAATGTTCCCAGATCGCTCCAAGACTCTTCAAGTATTTCTTCAAACATTTCAAGTCGCCTCAAGTCCATTCGAAATTTTTCATGTCGTTTCAAGTGTTTCAAGTAGTTTCAAAATGTTCCAAGTTCCTTCATCTCGTTTCAAGCTTACTCAAGTTGCTTCAGGACATTTTAAGTTTTTTCAAGTCGCTTCCAATGCTTCCAATTTCTTCAAGATATTTGAAATATTCCCAGGTCGCTTCAAGACTCTTTAAGACATTTCAAGTCGCTTCAAAGTCCTTTCAAGTCGTTTCAAGTTTCTTCAAGTCGCTTTATCTTTCTCCAAGTCGCTTTCAGTCCCTTCAAATTTTTTCGAGTCATTTCAAGTCTTCAAATCTTCAATTGCTTTCAAAACATTTCAAGTCGCCTCAAATCCCTTCAAGATATATTAATTCTTCCCAGTTCGCTTCAAGACTCTTCAAGTTTTTTCAAGTCGCTTCAAGTCCCTTCAAAATAAGATTTTTCAAGACATTTCAAGTTTTTCCAAGTCTCTTCAATACCTTTCAAATTTTTTCAAGTCGCGCCAAGTCTCTTCAAAACATTTCAGGTCGTTTCAATTCGCTCTAAATCTTTTCAAGTCGCTTCAAGTCCTTTTAACATATTTCACGTCGTTTCAAGACATGTCAATTCCTTTCAAGTCTTTTCAAGTGGTTTCCAGTCGCTTCAAGATATTATTTGAAACTAGCTGACCCGGCGAACCTTGTACCGCCTCAGAATAAATAAATGTTGTGTTAACTTATTAGCTGAATCAAATTCAGTTTTTTTTTAATCAAAACGTAATTCACACAACGCCATCTACTAGCTTTACCGGAACCAGCATACAACGCCATGTCCATTTTTGTTTCTGTCATGTATTTTTTATAATGCACCAACAAATTTTTTTCCTTAAATTTTCCGATGTTTTAATAGTTATTCGTCCCCGAAAAAGTCAGTCAATCCGTTCTCAAGATATTATCAAAAAATTTGTGTCCACGCGCAACAGAAGTGAAACTTTGAAGTTTACTCTTTAAAAATCTTTTTTTACTTTTCAAGCCCGGTACGACAGATTTTGGTACCAGGGGGACTTTCTTATTGTTGTTGCCCTGTACCAAGCTCCCCGCCCCCTGTAATTTTTCCGATGTCTTAATAATTATTCTGATATTCGGGGCGGAGACAAATTAACAAATCGAAGATTATAAAAATCGGTCCAACCGTTCTTGAGTTATAAAGCCAAAGGAGCTCCCTGAGCCCCTTTGTCCATGTTTTTATAGTTATTCTGCTATTCGGGGCGGAGACAAATCCAATAAATCAAAGATCATAAAAATCGGTACAGCCGTTTTTGAGTTATAAACCCAAGGGGGGGGCCTGAGCCCCCCTGTACAAGTTTTAATAGTTATTCTGCTATTCGGAGCGGAGACAAATCCAACAAAACAAAGATCATAATAATCGGTCCAGCCGTTCTTGAGTTATATGCCCAAGGGGGGGGGGCTGCTCAAGTTGCTTCAGGACACATTTTAAGTTTTTTCAAGTCGCTTTAAAATTTATTCCAATTAAACTTTCCACCCTGTATACTATTTTTAAACTATATTTTACTGAAAACCACGGTACTGACGTTTTAAATTTAATTAGCAACTGTAATTATTTGGTTATGAATTCGATAATATCCAATTACAATATTATTTAGGTTAGTAATAAGTATAAAAATCTATTACTTATGATAAAAAAGTTATCCAATACCACGGTACTGACAAGTAAATTTATGACATACTTTCAATATGGCTAACTTGTTGTTTCAGTAATCTCGAGGACGTAATGAATTTATAGGTGAATTCTAGAAATGGACATAATACGGTACTGACATTTAAGTGATATAGTGTAAGTTTTGTCTGTACTGGAAGTTATATTACACAGGAAAAGTGATGAAATATGTTCGTGAGGATCGTATTAATATAAAAAATTTATGAACACAATGTTATGGTATGACCAGTGAGAGTAAACAGTACAGGACATTAATAATAATCACTGTTAGAATAGAATCACCCTTATAATTTCATATACAAATATACAAAGTGCCATGGATGTACCTGCATTAAATTTAGGGGGTAATGGAGAAAAATGGGATTAACCTATTCCTGTAATTTCCTGCAATTTAGAAAAAAAAACTAACCCTGTTTACCGCACACGCCTCTGTTATGAAGCTGAATATTTCAGGGCCACGAATAATTAACAACCCCGTTTGCAAAAAAATTAAGCAACACGCAATTTTTTTTTTAATTGGATAGGTCGTTTTAAAGTTTTTATTTCGGAAATTGCCATTGCAACGCTGTTTCTCTACTTCTTAATATTATTTTTTTTATGTCATGTCCGTTTTATTTTTGACTTTCTTTCTATTTTTTATGCTCAGATTATTACTGATTGACCAAAATACATATCAAAATTTGGTAAAATATCTAAATAAAAATATTTGGCGTTCAAAGCAGTAAAATACCGTGAGATCATTTAAAACTATAAATTAGAGTAGGTTGTTATATTTAAATTAGGTTGGCACTACTAACTTTTGACAATTTGATTTAAAATTTGAATGTCAAAGTGACTTCAAAAAAACGGCAACAGAATGGTGAATGGAAGTATTCTATAGAACAATGTGTTTGCAGATTATCAAAAAAGATTTCGTGATGTTAGTGTGATGTAGCGGAGGGAGTGTTAGTTTTATGATTATCGTGTCATTCAATTTCCGCCTCGAAGTCCGGACCTGACAATTCTACATAGATTATTTCATTTTCCCGTATCTCAAAAACACCGTATTTAAAAATAACCCGCACAATCTTGAAGAACTGCAACAATTTTTAATGCGTGCAACGCCATATGAAACGGAGAGTTAAGAGCTGCACTGAAGCTGGGGGAGAACACTTTAAACATTTGCTGTAATTCTCAATAAACCTACATTATTTGTTGGTGTTTTATTTTCTTTAAATTAAAACAATTTGATCTATTAATCTGAAATTTGGTACACACCTTTAGTTCTGATGACAATACAATTATGGATATTTAGTGTCATTGTAAATCAAAGATCGCCGCCGCTACAAAATGGCGGACTGCATTTTTTTTTCAATCCCCTCAATATGGGTATCAAATGCAAGCGCTTAACTAGTAGAATACAGTACACCATGAAGAATTTCAAAATCCAAGATGGCCGCCACCACAAAATCGCGGATTAATTTTTTTTCAATCCCCTCAATATGGCTATCAAATGAAAGTGCTTAACTAGTAGAATACAGTACACCATAAATAAATTCCAAATCCAAGATGGCCGCCACTACAATATGGAGGATTATTTTTTTTACTTTTTATCCCCTCAATATTGGTATCAAATGAAAGGGCTTGACAAATACAACACTTTAGACAAACAAAAAACTTGAAAATAAAATAAGTACAAAACATTTGTAAGTTAAACGGTTTTATTGTAAAGAAACATAATAATGATACAGATAATGTACTACAAACTAAAAAATAAAATAAGTATACAGGGTGATTTTTAAAAAACGGCAGGCGCTGTAGAATTTTTATTTACGGGTCGATTTCAAAAATAAAAAAAGTAAATTAAATGGCTTTTAATTTACTATCAGCTGACGATTTTAGATTTTGTCTAAATGTCATAATATATTTTGGGCTAAAATCAACTTTGTAATTTTAAATTGGGACCCATAATTTTCTGTTTTAAATTTGAAAGACCTAATTTTTCTTCATACACTCATGTGTAATATGCACTACTTTTACTTAAAATTATTGTTTAAAAAAATTGAAAATGCTGAAAAAAAGGAATGTGGTTCTACGCGCCGTCATGCAGGTTTCTCATAGGTGTCAACTGTGAATTGAAAAAAATAGGATGGCATTTAAACTAATAGATTTAACTAAATTTGATGTTTTTTTTGTCATTTCTTAATAGAGATTTGAAAAAATATCGTCACAATTTTTTTCATTTGCTTCTTTTTCACATAATAATAACGGCAATGTCTTATTTGACACCGTTGACAACAAGATTTTATGAACTTTTATTCAGGTTAATCGGTTTTATATTGTTAAAAACATAATAATGATGCATATCATGTACTAAAAGCTAAAAAATAATTAAGTAGGTACCAGTCATCGCACCACTCTCCTCATCAATCTAGACTATTGTTCAGACTAAAATAAAATCGTGGGGTTTTGCAATGTCGCACGATGATTTACTTTTACACACATTTTGCATTAGTTGTCTATTGAGAAGGTGTATTCAAAGCATACCTCTAATGATATGAGCGGTTGACTATAGATAATAGAAATTTGACTCGCCCCACGATTTTATTTTAATCTGATCAATACTAGATTGATGAGGAGAGTGGTGTGATGACTGGTACCTGGTACCTACTTAATTATTTTTTAGATTTAGTACATTATCTGCATCATTATTATGTTTTTTTACAATAAAACCGTTTAACTTAAAATGTTTTTTACTTATTTTATTACAACATAAAGTTGGTAAATTTACTTTGGTCAAAGGTAGTTGTGTGACTCCCGCTCCCCTGATGCGACGTCACATATTTGCAATTTTAAATATAGAAATTAATGAATGAAATTTAACATGAGTAAATGAGGCGCCATTCCTTGTCCTCGATCTTTTATCAATAATATCAAATTTAAGGGGATTCTTACATTTTCAAATCTAAGGGAATTTATATTCCTCAAGAAAATGTGGCGAAAATAATGAACGAATTTTTCTGAAAAAAAGATATGTGTTGAAACTTGCAAAATTCTTCATCCCTTGAATGTTTTTTTTTCTAAAATATTGAATTTTCTGAATTGAACAGTAAAATAATCACCCACGAGCCAACCCTTCCCCCCGACACATGGCTTCTCGGTGGCACCCTCGGCTGTCGCAACGCCTGTCTGGTCTTCAAAAGTTCCGCTCTGGCCAACTGCACCCAACGTTCAATTCAGGAGAAACCAGGATACAAACTTCACATCACGTACAAAGTTTTACAAGCCGAAACGAAACTTCTCTCGAAACTCCTAGAGTGTCACGGGATAATCGAGGTACCACCGAACTCCACCGATTTCAACTTACTCTGGACTGGATCTCATCCGAAACCAGGTGCGTTAAAAGAGACTGGCGAACAAAATTGTGGAAATATTTTGGTCCGACATAATAAAAAATAATGTTTTCACATTTTTGTTCGCCGCCCTGCTTCCCATCCGTTTATTTCAAATTCAAATTTGCGCACAAAAGGAGCGCTAAGAGCCATGGGCCCCCACCAAAGAGTCAATCATTTCCCTCGTTCTTACGAACTCACCCGCAAAGACCGCCTGTACAAAAATATCGAACGAATGCAACATGCCAAAGGTTCAAAACACTTCGATTTTATTCCGCAAACGTTCGTCATGCCGACGGAGTACGGGGAACTATGTTCTACGCATAACAGGATCAAAGGTCCGTGGATCGTAAAGCCTGTGGCTTCGAGCAGAGGACGAGGTAAGGTCCGTGATCTAGTCGAAGACAGGAGACTGACGATGTTGTAGGTATTTTTCTTGTCGAAACACCAAACCAAGTGCCTCTAGAAGAACCCGTTGTCGTGGCCAAATATATATCGAAACCCCTTTTAGTCGCCGGTCACAAGTGTGATCTGCGTTTATACGTAGCCGTTACTTCTTTCGATCCATTGCTTGTGTACATTTACGAAGAGGGCCTAGTACGATTCGCTACCGTTAAATACGATTCTAGTCATAAGCAGCTGTGGAATCCCTGTATGCACCTCTGTAATTATAGTATTAACAAGTATCATAGTGATTATGTTAAGTAAGTATGGCTCGATTTTAGGAATAGAAGAGGCCGTTTTATCAAATTTAAATATGGGATTTTTTATTGCTCAGACATAATGACGCGTTTAAACAATACATGTGCACAACTGCTAATAGAAGTAGTAGCTTGGATTAATAAATAAATTTACGTAAAGTTCGATCGAGTTATGAGCTCATAAAATATTACCTCTAATATTGATCAATTTATTCAATGTCAAGTCCACGTATTGCATGTTGAGTGCGCTAAATTAGAAGTAGAATAATTAGTTTTGAACAATATCATGATCTCCAGTAAAATTTGATAAATTGGCCGATGATTTGTACTATGTTTTCTTGTGGGTGCGCATGCAGTGACGGCTGGTAATATTTCCAGATCGGCCCGAGATCGCGAGGATGTTGGCGGGCCAACAAGAAAATTAAATTTTATGACAGCTCATCATCTAAACTGTTCGCCTGCCCTGGTTTCAACTAGGTCTCCATAAAAAAGGGTCTGCTAGACGCAAGCCAGTAGTTGTTATTCCTCGCTTTGCGTAATACCACTCATTTCCTCGACTTATTCGAAAGTGAGTTGATGCGGTCCGATTAGCGTTTAATTAAAATTTCTCGGATATGCTCAATTCGTACGATGGCGTGGAAATTTCCGAAACTAAAGCTGGCATCCGTACGATTTAAAATTGAAGCAACAGCTGAAACAACTAAAGTAACGGAATTTGATTTCTCTTGTTAGAAACGAATGGATTTGAGGTTTGCGTGACTCGGTATTCAATAGGTTTTAGATGGAATACTATCCGGAATGAAACCGTACAAGAACGTGATTAAAAAGTGTCATTTGACTCTTGATTGTATGGTAGTCTTGCACGAAATCTGACGGATCATTAGGTAGGAAGTACAATGAACCTACCTAGAGATAGTTGAAAGAGTGCAGTGAGTTTGCAACTTGGCTATTTAGGTTTTCTACAAACAATGGATATTTAACAGAAGATTTTTTTATTGAATGTCTTCTTTAGGATACAAAATTGTGCAAAAGAACCATTTACATTGTGTACATTGTTCTCACAAAAAAAATATATTTGTGCTACAAAAACCTACGGGTTGGCTCGTATACAACAAAAGACTTTATTTGTTAAGGAATCAAATTTTGTTTGTACAATATGCAATCTAGAAAGGATCGATTTATTCAAAACCGTATTGTAACTGCTATGACTTTGCACATTGATTGACGTTTCCATCAAAAGCGTGCCGGCAAAATAATTAATAATAATTTGTAGTCAGGGATTAATTGCAAAACATTGAACGTTTCACTCGTGCTTTTTTTTAAACCCCTAGTGCCGGAAAGCGCCCAATTTACACAGGAACTCGTATAATAACATACTAATATTAAATAATACTGAAATGACAAACTGTTAAGTCGTCACAAAGGAAAACAATATTAGTTGTAGTTATAATTTTACAAATTGTTGCAAATCTGTAGATATCCTCCTCATTGTGAAAAAGAATAGTTGAAATTACGTTTGGTTACACTACATTCCTTGCTATACAATTTGCAACATTATATAGATTTTTATACTCAGTTTTACTCATTATCTCTTTCAATTCATGCAGTAGAGCTTTCAATCGACCTCCACAGGTTGTCCGGAAATTGTATTCCAATATTTCGTAGAATGATTCTATCGGGTCTCATAAATGATTCATACATCATGTTGCCCGTGGAAAAGAAAATTTACATGTAGTAAGATGGAGAGTTTTGACGTTCAAAGCCTACTAGATGTGTGAATCATTTATGAAGGCCCTGTAGATCCAACACTGAAGAAATTTTCATTGATCCGAAAATCTTCTTACGACTATACAAAGATGTTTCCCCATGTCCGTTTTTTAATTACATAATTGCGTAACTGCAAAAATATCAACATTTTATTTCGGGTCACTTGTATATAAAAAGGACAGTTTTTCAAATTAACAAAGAACGTTTAAATTTGAAATAATGGTTAATTATTTAATATCTAGTTGAAAAATTAAAATCATAATTTTAAAGAACAAAAATTGAATAGAAAGGTAAAACTGAAAAATTACGGTAAAGCGAAAACTGGACCATAGGTAAAAATAGGGAAGAAAGGAAGATCTCCAACAAAAGAAAATAAAGAAATTGCAAAAAAAATACAATGATTACTAAAAGGGCCAAGAAAATGTACTGAGTTAATCTAAGGTATGAGACTTGACCGAAAATATTAGAAACAAAAAATACGAGTGTGCAGCGGCAATCATGTGCAGCGATTAAGATAAGTAGCGCAATTGCATACAAAATTGACACACGCAAATGTCTGAGTGGAGTGGTTCGAATCTTGCTAAGGCAAACATTTTTTCTATGAATTAATTACTTCCGTTCGCTTCGCCCGATCGCACTTTTCCCCAAGTCAAGTGTCCCTAAAGAAGTTTAACTTAAAAAAAAAATAGTATATTAAAGTATGAGTGGATAACAAGGTCTTTAAAACACGCGCGAGTTTTAGTTTTAGAATTAGAGCAAGTGTTTTAAAGACCAGTTATCCACGAATACTTTACGCTATTTTTTATTATACCAGCAATACTGGAAACAAATTAAGCACTAAAAACTTAGAAATATTTTTTGACGTGATAAATCGAAATGGCGTAATAATATTGCAATTAGTTACGACAATTATTCTTTACGTTTTTCTCGCGTCCACGTCTGTCATTGCATTTAGTCGTGTCAGCAAAAATCGAGGAAAAATGAGTTAAAACGAGATTTCACCCGATATAGAAGCATTGGCCGAACAAGCTGAATCCAAAATACTACCATCGAAGTCAAAAGAAAAGAAATTTGATGAAGTTATAATGATACCTATATTTCCTTGACAACCTTTAAAGCTCGCCGTGCTTTAATCACCTGTATTCGCACGCTCAGGCGTGCTTTAAACGGCGATTCTGATGCAGGTATAATAAAAAAGAATTTACACTACGAAACATTTAAGACTTGGAAAGGTATGAATTGTAAAACCTAAACAAATATATTTAAGAACGGCGCAGTATAGAAATGCACAGAGATTCAGAAGAACATTAATCAAAGAGCTCTTTGGAAATTAAAAAAAAAAAACTGTCTAACTTTGTATTTCAGTTGACAAAAAAAACTATTCACATACTGTTACTATTTTGTTTACAAAAAATGCCCAAAATGTCCTCCGTTATGTTCTGAGCAAAGTCGAACTCGTCTCTTCATATATTCAAAAACATTAAACATTGGGGTGGAATGACAAACTTCTGTAATTGCATTTTTAATTTAATAGAATTCATCATTGTTAACAATTTTTCTGTATAAATTTTTGTCCTAAACCCCGCAGTTATCGAGTTAAAATTAGTTTTTACGATAATTTAGTTACCCGCCACTGAACGTCTAGGCTGATGATAACGCACAACAAAAAACTTTAACAAAACATACCGCTCACCTCTAAACTAAAAATAGAAAACTCACCTACTAAACGTCATTATATCAACATCCAATACTATTATTTAAAATCCTCAAACTTTTTTATTACCACTCTGCGCAATTTAAAAGCAAAAAATAAAAGTGAAACAATGGAAATAAACCACCTAACAAATTTAAAGCCACACTTTTGTCATTTTAAACTTAACCGCCACTTTTTTTTTTCACACTGGAAAATTTACAATAGAGAATCAAAAGATTCTGTTATTAGGAATAGTTAAAACCGCATTTTGCACTCGCTCTTGCAAACCTTCGATTGGCTGCTGGTTTATTGTGGTGAGGGCCCATTCACAAAAATGGCGCCTGCGAGAGGTAAATCCTCAGGCTGTAAAAATTGGACTTTCTGTATACCATTCCAATGTTTCAAAATTCTCCAAATGTTATAAGAGTAATTTTCATTTTCGACAAAAATCGGTTTTTCTAATCTGTAAAACTTAATTACCAGATTGGTGATTTATTTTAGTGAATAATAGATGAAATACTATCGTCTCAAGCTAAATTTATGTAAATAAACCACACAGTTAATTTTTTATTAAGCTTTAAAGCACCAAAAATGTCACTTCCGTGGGTGTGATCACCCCGCTTTGGCGAGAAAAAAATCAGAACTCTTTATTTCTTTATAATATCCACTTGTAAATAACTCATTAATAGTACAATAAAATATCTATAGTTACACAGATTTTTATATGAACCGTCATATCAGTTTTTTGTCACTTCCATGGACCTATGTTACACCCCTCTTATTTTAAAAAATATTGCGCGGGTAACAAAATCCAAATGGCTGTAGATACAGTACTCACGCACCATCTTAAGCTAGTGGTCCGTTTAAAGTTAAATTTTTATTCTCACAACTCGTCGAGCATAACGGTCACAACCGTGGTTGTGACTTGTTTCTTCATACAATGTGTCCCTGGAGGTGATTTTTTCTAGTAAGTTGTTTGGAGAAGTATATTTCTTGTTATAAAATTACAAAAAAAAAGATAAAAAATTGCAGATCTTAGTTGATATGAGGTCACTTCCATGGAAGACATTTTTTTCAACCCCCTCTAAATAATTGTCGGGGCTGCGAGCTCAGCGACTATTTTTTTCTTATAGTGTCTAAACTTGAAAAATCCACCATAATTTATAATGAAAAGACGTTTTCATTAAATCGTCTCTGAAATGAGAATTACCCATAATGCGATATTCTAAAATGATTTGCTAATCTTCGGTGGGCGATTTTACCATTTTCCAAAATACAAACACAAGGCACACAAGATTAACGCAAATTAGGCACACGGCGATTTGGGAAGCATTTGTGCTTCGGCGAAACTTTCTTGACCTCCGTAAATTAATACAATGTGCGTGTATTCGCTGTTGGAAAAAGCTGGCATCTTTTATTATTGGTAACTTTAAAAACGAAAGAAAAAACAATGACAACAAATTACCGTCGCCCGATTGAGTTGTTTCGAGAAACTGATTTCTATAATAACAATTATTGTGAGTTGTGCAATTGTGCAAAAAAGAATAGTTGATGAGCACGCTAACTTTTCCGGACGAAAACAATTGATTCTCAGTAGGCCCAATTAAAATAAATATCCATATGCGGCTCGCGAATTTGTATTTATTTAAGATAAAAATATATTTAAGATTTAAGATAAAATAGATTCAAAAGAGTGAAGAATAAAGGTGTAAAGCAATCGAAAAACTCGGAAGGGAGTGTGAAGAAACTGTGCGAGCAGTGAATATTTATCTCTGCACCAGATGTGTTTATTTTATATTTAAAAAGGAATGCGTAAGGTTAAAGAAGAACATATTTAAATAGATCTAAGCCACATTTAGCTGACTTCTAAAATTGGGAAATGTGGGGTGTGTTTTACGGTCGATCTCACATAAATTCTTTCATATTTTGATCGGGGCAAATTGATTTAGTTGCAGATTTTTTTTGTTACATTACAATTTTGTCGTGAGTCCCGTCATTGTTATTAACGTCATGAGACCGATAAGTGGCAAATAACAGTCGAGGCGGATCAATCGCGTCTGTTATTTGCGTATCGGCCGAATATCGTTCAGTACTTTTTATAATACCGACAAAAAACCGAATTGTTTAGCATAATTTTTAGACAATTCATAAATCGATTTTGAAAGTGTTGCTATAGAAACAATTATCAAAAACTTCCTCCTGTACTGTTAATTTATATAATAGCTGTGACTGTTATGAGTGAGTTTTCACTCAAGCTCACAGTTTTGATATAATACAATAACAGGTAGGTATTATGAAAATTTTTTATTATTATTTTTAATTTTTAGGGGGAAACTCATTTTGAGGAAGAATATAATTTTTTTCAGTACCGGTTAGAAATTAATGTAGGTTGTGGGTACCTCGTGTGAGGAACGAAAATTCAACTTTCAAAATTTTTATGATGAATTTGATTTGATTATTTTCCCTGTTTTCATAAAATTCTAGGACGTCTTTTTTTACTTTTTTACAACGAAGTTGTGCCGGTACGGAAAAAAACCTTGGGCGATTACAAACCTCGCCTACGGCTCGGTTTATAAACCTTGCCCCTTTCTTACCTTGCTTTGAAATATACTGTTTTGTATCCGTTTTGTGAAGTATATAATGCAGTAAGTGGTATATTGGTCAATATATAAATTGCATATGTATGTATTTAATTTGACAGCTGTCAAACCGAACCTAAAAATTTAAATGTTTATTCGTGTTTTTCCGCATTCTGCGAATACGAATACAAAAGACGCTGTTCAATACTTGTGCGCTGTCACTTTTCAAGGGCGAGGGCGAATTTTTGAAGCACGAATTGAAGGCCGAGTGCTGTAATCAGTTCGTCTAGACAGCGCACTTTTATCGAAATGTACTGTTGACAGAGACACTGTTAAAGTACGAATAAAATATTGTTGTTCGTTGTGGAAATTTGCTAATTTCGTCTGCATACAATTTCGAAGTTGGATTTAATTATGTAATTATACCCGTTTCATGAGTGTAGAACAAATTTCCCCGTTGATTTACGTGATCTCTCTAGAGAATTTATAGCGTTATAGGGGTCGTTACGAGTTCATAATTATGTCAAATGTCTTCGCAAGAACGATACATTCGCCAAATTTATCTTCACCATACTCTTTAAACCATTATAACTTGAGAATACTAAATTGAAATTGGATCGGTACTTTTGACAACAAATCTCGCAAGTAAAACCGCAACAGCTGCACCGATTCTCTGGCAGAAAGTGGATTATTGACTTCTATAAATAGCGTTTAAGATGTTTATCTTCACGGATTAATACCATATAGACCAGGCAATATGATATGTGTTCGCGACAAAACCCCCGGTTTTATAGGGAACCCCACACACTAAGTCGGCTCGTACGTTACAGCAAATGTCGCCTGAGTCACTCAAAATTGGGGTAAACTTTTCATGTTGTCACGCGTCTCTTCCGAAACACGTAATCGGATTTACTACTTGGAAATATTACTCCTATGGCGAAAAGCTCAAATATTCGTGTTTGCTTTATGACATGCTTCACGTATGGATTTTATTTTCGTCGGAAAGTATGCGTTTGCACGGAGTTTCGAGCGTCGAGTTGAACTCGAGAATTTATAAATTGCTGAAATTGATAGTTTGTCTATGCTCACTTTGTAGAATATTCTCGATTCGTATATTTACATCGCTAAGGCGGTACTGCGCCGCACAGTAATAAATTATCATAATTATTACCACGATTTCCAACTTTATGAAAATTCTTCAGGTTCGTGTAAACTGTTTGCGGCAAAGTAAACAAAATGGGACAAGTGTCTCCATGGATGAAAGTTATATTCATTCGTCCCACACACATGAAAAAAGTTGGAGCGACGAAACCGATGATGCTGGAGGAGAAGCGGAATTTGTAAACGATTGTGACGAATTAAAACTCTTCACTGTGCACTTTTAATTTTTGGAGATGCGTGAGCACCTTATACTGACCGTTTTGTACATATTATTTAGTTTGCAACGGTTGTGTGTAAGTAAACATTTTTTTTTTTTGGTTTTTGTTCGATTCCTTTGTAACGTTGGATTATTCATAAATATTTTTATTTTGGGTTTATTTTTAATTTCCTTTTATAACATTTGGTTACACTATTTACGTAAATACATATTCACATTTCTTTTATTTCGAGTGACTGGGGATCACTAAAATTTTAAATATGTGAATAACGAAATCACAAAATGGTTCTCCTGTAATTTGAAACTGTCCTTGAATTTGCATATAATAATTATGTTTATTTCATACTGGTATATAAAGTGAACTTTTTCGGATTATTTATGATATCAAAAGTGGAACATTAACGTCCTAGTACTTTAAAATTATTCGCCAATTATTTCCATAGTAAGAATTAATTCAAGTAAAACTTTGCCTCCACTTACGAAACAAGTGGTATTCCTGGTCAATAGATGTTGTTTCCATTTTAGAAAAACATGATAATTTCACAATAATACCTTGAAATGCCGGCGGATTTATCAAAGAGAAAATAGTTTTTCGGTCAGTTTAAATAATAATTTAATAATAACAATAAGCCAAAAATAAAAATCCTAGCCTTTACCAAATCTTCTTGTGTATACTTTGGAATTTTGATTTTTTGCTTTGTGTAGGAGATTTTTTTTTTTTATTAAAAAACGAACCCGTAGCGCAAATTTTATGAGCTTTGTACATACATTCGACTTTTCATATTTTGATTTTTCCTTATAATGTCCAAAATATTAGTAATGTAATTTCAGCGCCAGCTAGCGGATTAGAAACACACCATTCTTTGGTACGGTTTCGCATTAAGGGGGAACTTTTTTCACACAGTTGTAAGCGCTGTTTAGGACATTTTCCTCTCAGACGACGGTTTCACAAATCTAATTAGTAATTACGTTATCGGTGTGCAGCAAAAAAAATACACAAAGAAAATCGCCGTTGAACAACTAGCTTTCCCAGATGATTTTTGGCACAATATACTCTTCAGCGACTTTCCAATCAACGCATAATGGGACTGTTCGTGTATATCGACCTCCCAACAGCCGCTTCGAAGAACCTTTTGTTCATAATGTGGAGAGAAGTGGTCGATTTTCAGAGGGTTGTATCTGCACGTGGACATTGTGGTTTATGTCACATTAAACAGTCCAGAACATTAATACCCTATAGTTATTTATTGGAGCTATAATTACACTAGGGCACTGGGGGTGTTCCATTTTTATTTGTCCACGTTGGTACTTATCTATTAATAGGTTCATTCAGGGTTTACAATGGTTACTCGAGAGAACAAGTTTTATTGTAAATAAAGCCCGTCACTGCATGCGCACCCCCACAGTAAATAATTTAAAAAAAAGTTTCAAAAGTGGTCCCTACAGCTTTTCCGCTTATTTCCGAACAGATCAGAAGACCCAAGTGCCGAAAACGTAGGTCACAAATGGACTTTGAGCGCGTTGTTGAGACACTTGAAGGCGGAAGGAAAAAACACCGCTCTGTTAATGTCGCAAGTGGAAGACCTCGTCATTAAAGCAATCTTAGCTTCGGCGAATTCAATTATTTCCGCCTGCAAGATGTTCGTGCCCAATCCAGGAAATTGTTTCGGTAAGTTCCTCTTGAGTATTTTGAACGAAATCAATTTCAATTTCCCTTTGAAAACAGAGCTTTACGGTTTTGACATTTTGATCGATTCGAATTTAAAACCTTGGCTGCTAGAAGTGAATCTTTCCCCTTCTTTGGGCTGTGATAGTCCGTTGGACGTCAGATTGAAATCTGCAATGTTGGCCGATTTACTCACCCTCGTCGGTATTCCGGCCGTGGACCCGGTGTTAAGACCCATGAGAAACAGTTTGACTTCTGCCACGCTAAAAAGCTCGACTGGTAGTAAACTGAAGCTAGGAAATGTAATTTGTTGTTTCGTGAATTAGAGTGTGCTCATTGTCGACTTGTTTTAGTGTAGAAGAGTTCATTCTGCCGATGGTTTGAGCAGTACTTTACCGAGAAAGAGTGCTTCCGTTAATGGAGGCGATCGATTGAGCTCCAGTTCTTTGACTTTGAGTCCAGAAGAGAGTAGAGCCATTAAAATGGCAAAATCGCAGTTTGAAAGGCGGGGAGGGTTTGTAAGGATATTTCCCGCGATTGATAGCTGGACGAAGTATTCGCAGTATTTAGGTAAGTGATGGTTTTTAGTTATATACTCGGTGATTCAATTTGTTATGCGTACTACAAAATTTAACCATTTTAATGATGAGATTTTTCTCCTATATACTGAGCCTTCAAATTGTTTCCGCTTTAAGCGGAAATGACATAATTTTCAATTAAAAGAACCCACTGAATACTTTTTAACTCGTTTATACTGAGTGACATAATTAATAATTTTTTGTTTGTTTTTATTGCATTACATTCATTATAAATGTGGGGGCTAAATAGGGGTTAAGTCGGGTGATCTTAGTGGCCATGGAAGGGGGTTAACATCAAAAGGGTCCATGTTGTATAAAGTAACACACGCTGTATGAGACCTAGCACTATCCTGCTGGAAAAGTGGACTCCCAAGTGTGACCGGCTACCTGGACAGCTGGATACTCCGCCTTTCACTTTCACCCCATCATGTAATAAAAATATCATTTTAAAATTATATAATTTTTTTCTATCACTATACTTTTCTCCATTGTCTTGTACTTGTCTATATGTATTTTATTGATTTTTTTATGGTTTTATTTTACCTTATTACATATCAACGGAACATATTATTCATGCTAAAACTACTTTCTAAAACTAAAATTACATCTTTTATACAACATAGAACAATAAGCGTCCGGTGGTCGGAAGCGTCGGTATTCCCGATGGTCAAAATTGGCCGGAGTTCCTTATGGTCGGAGAATCCGGCTATTTGCATCCATAAACCTTAAAAGGATCATAAAAATCCAAACTGGCCGACAACGAGGCGACCACTATATCCGGCTTGCATATTCACATAATTACTTACATTACATAAAAAATTTTGATATTCAGATATTGATGTTATAAATGTGTTCGTACAGGCGACTGTTATTGCACTGATCGACTGCAGATCACACTGCAAGGTCACAAAATACTCTACGAGTTTAGTGCAGAAAGAGATACACAGAAGTCCGAACGGGGTGCAGGAGCATACTTGCCAAATTTTTCAGCAATGTGTAGATCAATAGCAGTGAGTAATGCATAAAGGCATAGGGCATTGAGAAAATGGGATTCCCGATGGTCAAAATTGGCTGGAGTTCTCGATGGTCGGAAAATCCGGCTATTTGCATCCATAAACCTTAAAATGATAATAAAAATCCAAAGGGGCCGACAACGAGGCGACCACTATATCCGGCTTGCATATTCACATAATTACTTACATTACATAAAAAATTTTGATATTCAGATATTGATGTTATAAATGTGCACGTACAGGCGACTGTTATTACACTGATCGACTCAGATCACACTGCAAGGTCACAAAATACTCTACGAGTTTAGTGCAGAAAGAGATACACAGAAGTCCGAACGGGGTGCAGGAGCATACTTGCCAAATTTTTCAGCAATGTGTAGATCAATAGCAGTGAGTAATGCATAAAGGCATAGGGCATTGAGAAAATGGGATTCCCGATGGTCAAAATTGGCTGGAGTTCTCGATGGTCGGAAAATCCGGCTATTTGCATCCATAAACCTTAAAATGATAATAAAAATCCAAAGGGGCCGACAACGAGGCGACCACTATATCCGGCTTGCATATTCACATAATTACTTACATTACATAAAAAATTTTGATATTCAGATATTGATGTTATAAATGTGTTCGTACAGGCGACTGTTATTGCACTGATCGACTGCAGATCACACTGCAAGGTCACAAAATACTCTACGAGTTTAGTGCAGAAAGAGATACACAGAAGTCCGAACGGGGTGCAGGAGCATACTTGCCAAATTTTTCAGCAATGTGTAGATCAATAGCAGTGAGTAATGCATAAAGGCATAGGGCATTGAGAAAATGGGATTCCCGATGGTCAAAATTGGCTGGAGTTCTCGATGGTCGGAAAATCCGGCTATTTGCATCCATAAACCTTAAAATGATAATAAAAATCCAAAGGGGCCGACAACGAGGCGACCACTATATCCGGCTTGCATATTCACATAATTACTTACATTACATAAAAAATTTTGATATTCAGATATTGATGTTATAAATGTGCACGTACAGGCGACTGTTATTACACTGATCGACTCAGATCACACTGCAAGGTCACAAAATACTCTACGAGTTTAGTGCAGAAAGAGATACATAGAAGTCCGAACGGGGTGCAGGAGCATATTGGCCAAATTTTTCAGCAATGTGTAGATCAATAGCAGTGAGTAATGCATAAAGGCATAGGGCATTGAGAAGATGAGATTCCCGATGGTCGGAGAATCCGGCTATTTGCATCCATGAACCTTAAAATGATAATAAACATCCAAAGGGGCCGACAACGAGGCGACCACTATATCCGACTTGCATATTCACATAATTATTTACAATACATAACAAATTTTGATATTCCGATATTGATGTTATAAATGTGCACATACAGGCGACTGTTATTGCGCTGATCGACTGCAGATCACACTGCAAGGTCACAAAATACTCTACGAGTTTAGTGCAGAAAGATATTCACAGAAGTCCGAACGGGGCGCAGGAGCATATTTGCCAAATTTTTCAGCAATGTGTAGATCAATAGCAGTGAGTAATGCATAAAGGCATAGGGTATTGAGAAGATGGGATTCCTGATGGTCAAAATTGGCTGGAGTTCCCGATGGTCGGAGAATCGGGCTCTTTGCATCCATAAACCTTAAAAGGATCATAAAAATCTAAAGGGGCTGACAACGAGGCGACCGCTATATCCGGCTTGCATATTCACATAATTATTTACAATACATAACAAATTTTGTATTCAGATATTGATGTTATAAATGTGCACGTATTGTTAACTCAAGAGATATATCGTACGAAGGTGGAGTTTCGAGGTACGTAAAAAAGTTGCTCAAAGGTAGCCGCACCGGTTTCGTCGCGTGTCAGAATTGGGTCGACAGAGACGAACTACAGAATTTAAGGTTTCGGTAAAAGAAAGACATGCTCGATTCTACTAATAACACTTTCGATTTATGCAGTGCGATTGAACGTTGTTTTATTAAGTCTTAATTTGGGCGATACTTAACTTAAAGTGTAGGTGTAAAACTGCATATTTGATCAAAATTGTAATAACACAAAAAATCGAAGACGGGCCTGTACATCATCTTACACCTGCATACGTTCGACAAGTTTTTTATGTCCCTCGAAACTCCACCTCCGTACGATATATCTCTTGAGCCTACAATACAGGCGACTGTTATTGCACTGATCGACTGCAGATCACACTGCAAGGTCACAAAATACTCCACGAGTTTAGTGCAGAAAGAGATACACAGAAGTCCGAACGGGGTGCAGGAGCATACTTGCCAAATTTTTCAGCAATGTGTAGATCAATAGCAGTGAGTAATGCATGAAGGCATAGGGCATTGAGAAGATGGGATTCCCGATGGTCAAAATTGGCTGGAGTTCCCGATGGTCGGAGAATCGGGCTATTTGCACCCATGAACCTTAAAAGTATCATAAAAATCCAAAGGGTCCGACAACGAGTCGACCACTATATCCGGCTTGCATATTCACATAATTATTTACATTACAT
This sequence comes from Diaperis boleti, assembly GCA_963583935.1. Taxonomy (NCBI): domain Eukaryota; kingdom Metazoa; phylum Arthropoda; class Insecta; order Coleoptera; family Tenebrionidae; genus Diaperis; species Diaperis boleti. Next base: position 50,501,367 of record OY757249.1, on the reverse strand, counting down.
AACAAATTTTGATATTCAGATATTGATGTTATAAATGTGCACGTACAGGCGACTGTTATTGCGCTGATCGACTGCAGATCACACTGCAAGGTCACAAAATACTCCACGAGTTTAGTGCAGAAAGAGATACACAGATGTCCGAACGGGGTGCAGGAGCATGTTTGCCAAATTTTTCAGCAATGTGTAGATCAATAGCAGTGAGTAATGCATAAAGGCATAGGGTATTGAGAAGATGCGATTCCTGATGGTCAAAATTGGCTGGAGTTCCCGATGGTCGGAGAATCCGGCTATTTGCATCCATAAACCTTAAAAGGATCATAGAAATCCAAAGGGACCGACAACGAGGCGACCACTATATCCGGCTTGCATATTCACATAATTATTGGTCTGTCGGGTGCGTCTGCACCCCGCTCGGCCCGATGAAGGTTAATATGAAATATTCTATTCCTTCTTTCTATTACATTTTTAGACGACTGCTTAGGAAAGTAACCATATCGACGATTTAACCCACGTGTTGAAAGTTGACATTATCAAAACAAAGTTAAGGACGTAAAGCCAGCAAGTGCTGATGGTACATTGTTTGATGAAAAATTTCCGTCATTTTAAGAATCACGATTACAGCGATGTACAATTATGGTGATTTAGCGAGAGACAAGAAGATATTTTTTCTGAATCACTTTAAAGTGAACAGTCGTTTTTAGTCTTTGGTTTTGTGTTTATTTGCTCCTAAATGGGCGATTAAAATTACCCATTTTATATAATTATTATCCAATAATAATTAATCCTCGGTCGTTTTTATTACTTTTATTTTTTTATTTCTTTTGCTGTTTCTTCAAACTCACTTATTTGATGTTACTTCGTTTTTCATACATCAAGTTGCCTGTGGATAACAAAAACTCTGTGTATGTAGACGAGAATTTTTATGTTGAAGGCGTCCTTGATATACATACCGTGCGATCGTTTAAATTATAAATTAGAGTAGGCTGTGAAATTTAAATTAGGTTGGCACTACTAACTTTTGACAATTTCATTTAAAATTCGAATGTCAAAGTGACTTTTCAAAAAAACGGCAACAGAATGGTAAATTGAAGATGCGGGAGAAACTTTGAACATTTGCTGTAATTCTCAATTATTATTCTACATTATTTGTTAGTCTTTTATTTTCATGAGAAACATAAACGTCACAATGTTTTTGGTTTACGATAACCTCAAATTTTACTGCTGTCACATTTTGCAGGTAAGGTCATTGCATAATAAAAAAGCCGCCTACTCTAATTTATAATTTAAATGATCGCACGGTATAAATCATTTATAATTACCTCGTATATAACACCTTATATAAACGGGTTTATTTTCTAATAAATCCGGTCGAGTATTTGTTCTGTGAGGCATGTGGTCGGCATTGCCGCCATAAAGTTCAATTTAGCGATTAATCTTCTAGTATTGGTATGTAGTAGACTAATAATAAATCTGAGGATTTATGTGTTAGATAATGATGACATTTCAATAGTCGCGAAACTCACCGGCTCTATTGTGATTAAAATCTATCAAGTCCCACTTTGATAATTATTTTTAGAATAATATTTTGGATCACGGCCTGAATCATTCAATTAAACTCACAAGGCGCAATCCCATTGAGGCAACACTGGTCGACATGTAGCAAGCTCTCGTTGGCGAGTGTTGCTCGTTTTGGGGACGTTGTGACACTTTTTACGGTCGGATTGCCTCGAGCCGCAGTTTTTTTGCGTGACGTGCTCCACGGGACCACGGGTAGCTAAAGCGGTCAGCTGTCTAGTTTGGCGGGAGGAAAACTCAGTACAGTACACAGAAATTCACACGCGGCGGCTGGATACCCGGAAGGATACAGGGATGCGGGGTGGGCGGTTGGAGCTTCTACCTTGCTTGGTTCCTCTTCTTCCAGGGCGGGTCGGCTCACATCTGACGTTTTTCGTCAGCGCGACGTCTTTTATAGGCGCGTGAGTGAAAGACTCAAGGTCCTATCGCCCGTCGACGCGACGCTAGTTCCGGCTGGGGGCGGTCGTAGAGGTGTCCGAACGGCTACATTCGAAGCGCGCTATTTTACTGGTGATCGGGACGCAAGTACGGTCCCGATACGCAAAGTATTTTATTTCGGCGTATAAGTGGTGAAACGCGAGGCGCTCGATCGGTCGTCTCACAGCGGGTTCCCGGTGCGAAAGGTGACGGCGGCTGGATACGATGCAGTGAAATATTTTATTTCGGATTATTTGTCACCCGCATATAGGGAAATTCGGTAACTTCGTTACAAGGTCTTAACTAAAGACCAGGTAGTAAGGCTCAGGACCGTCGCAACTCTACATGAAATCAGGCTGTGGGTTCCTGGTTTGGATCTTGACCAATTCCATTTGATAGTTCTAATGGATTCATCTTAACCCAAGAAATATGAATACTTCATCATCACTTTAACGACTCATTTATATGCCGTGCCTATTAGTACTCGCAAATTCTTGTCATTTTCTACAAATTGCTTAAACGGCAAGTTGACACGATCCAACAAGAGATTCGCATGTTAAGCCGAAATAAATTTTATTGCGCGTTCTAGAAGATATTTTAGATGTCCTAATGTCTAGAAAGTATGTTCACCCAGGGTGAAACTGGTTGCATTTTCTTCACGAACAAAACAGATAAAGTATAGCCTTTAAAATTCCAATAGCAATGCACGAGTGGGATATGTAAATGTACCAAGCACGAAACTAAATGCTTAGGGGAATTATTTCACTTGTTGTCTTTCGTCAAGTCAGTATAAGATATAAATAGGACGAACATTTTCGTACGATGGGTTTAGGAATACTACGATGTAATTTCTGTATATATATTTAGTATATTTTAATTTATTTTCAAAAACAAAACAATTGTCTGGATTACTTTTGGTGGTAGATAATTACTTTTAATCAGTTTTTCCCTAGAACACCAAAAGTAATTTTTATTATAATTATTACCGACGCACGTTTCGTCAACAAAGTTTTTTTTTGCTCATCGCCCTGATGTGTGTGTCGTCAGAAACGAATAATTCCAGAATAAACGACCGCCGAAGTTCAAATTTTAGTTGTCTTTTATTTCAAACGAAGTTCGAATGACATCTCGTTATCTCGTGTGTAACGTGATCCAGTGAAAGAGAAACACAAAAGGGAGGAGAAATTCACTTGTGTTATTGCGTCATCTATTAAAATCTTGCAAACGAGTTAAACAAACCAAGAAAGAGTTAAATAAATCTACGAACGTGTGGACAAGAAAAAAGAAACCTATGATTTCAGGAAATCCATCGGAAAAATAAATAAATAAAATGTAAGTTTTCTGTAAGACTACACCCAACGGTTTTATAAAAACTTTGCCTCCAACAAACTCCTGAGTGGTTTGGGATCCAGATCTTTACAATGCTAATTAATATGTCGCAAGAAAGTTCGACCTTTTATAGAGAAATTGGAGAAGAAACGGTGACGTTGCGTTGTGTCCGGGCAACGCTGCGGGTCCGGGATGGCGGTATCCGAAGCGCATTTTTGCCCTGATCAACATGATGCAAGAACCATCCCGGTTCGATACCAGAAAGCATTTATTCTCGACAAGTGAATGGTTCGATGCTCGTGACAAGGGGTGGTCGTAGCGACTGCGGGGCAGTTGCATTCGCAGCGCGCTATCTTTCCGATTACCGGAGTGAAAGAATCATCCCGATACGACACTGCGAAGTATTTTTTCCTAGATGTTAAAAGGTGCGAATTAAGACGTGGGGTGTTCGACTTTGTTCAAGCAGTGGTACGCCGGCCGGCAGCGTGGCGAAGACGGAGGGGGGCCACAGCGGCGAACCTCGCTGGCTGTACTTGAATCTCGGAAAATTTGTTACAAACAAAAAGTTGTGGGACTTAAAGTGGTGAAGATTAATTATTGAATACTATTAAATAGGGGGCTGTACATCGCCCTGATGATGCCAACATTGTTGGCGAAACGTGCGTCGGTAATTATAATAAAAATTATTTTTGGTGTTCTAGGGAAAAACTGATTAAAAGTAGTTAATTTATTTTGTTTGCGTTTAGTCAACACCCTATTTTAAAGATACTTAATTACCTTTTTTGCAATTAGATCTTGGTTTTGAATTAAAAATTTTGGTTGCAGACCCCGCCACTGGAATTCCGATCACAGGTAACAATAACGCATTCACCAGTTACAATCTCTCCGGAACTCACAACTACAACTTGCTCCTGTACACGAATCTGTTTCCCGAAATTCCCGTTCATAATAAACCATTTGATAAACCGAGTTCAAAATACCACTCTTTGGACCGAAAAAGAGATTTGTCTCTGGACAGTCACACAGGCAATAGCTCTCTTGCGCGACAAGACCGTTACGAACGAATGCTAAGTCAAGGTCACAGGTCTGCTCTGGGGACAAAACCGACACCGAAAGAAAGTCGAGCGATCGAATTAAGGAAGCAGATATTGGACATGATGAGAAACGGGAAGAAACTAACGTAAGGATGATACAGTTTAGGATCAGATAAATTTGATAAGAGTTGCGGACTCTTTCAGGCAATGCGAAACTCGAAAGACCTTCAGTCACTATCTCGGATGTCTCTTAAAGCGGATTTCGTCGGGGCCGGATCAAGAAGGTCAAATGGAGATTGTTCTTAAGTTTCTGCAGAAAGCGTCCAGTTACCTGCGAACGCCCTATACGGTGAAGGTGGTATGTGGATGTTACTTGTGAAGAGGAGTGTAACTAAGAAATTTCAGGCTCCTAGCCTCAATTTGGACAACAAGGATCGAGCTGCTGTGGTGGCAAAACAGTTGAACGACTTTTTGTATTTGTACAACAGAGAAACGGATTTGTTCGTGGATAAAACGGAAGCGCCAAGCCAGATCCCGGGAAAATTGTATGCTGAGTTTCTGGAAAACGCGAGGTATTTATTTTGATCTTATTCTCTATTCGTCTTGTCGCTCTCGGCATCGATTCACTGGTCATCGGGGTACAAGAACGGTCCCGATACTGTGCCGGGGAGTATCTTATTTAGGGGTATTTGTTACCACAGTGTCGGAACACAAGGAAAATCCAGTTACTCCGTTCCAAGGTGATACGACCTACCTACTATGGCCATCTGGTATGCCGGACGTTTTCGATTCTATTGGTTTGGGATGACCTCATAGTTTAAAGAAATTTCCGTATAATGTCATCAGGAGATTTTTACTTTACAAAAAAAAAAACATTCGAGATGGGTCTAGAAGGGTGTGTCTGATCTATTTAATGAAGAGAAATGCATAAGTCGGTTGTAACGGTGTCACTACTGAAGGATTCAAGTTCAAATTATTGGAAAATTCCACTCACGCGTATTAATTTATGCAGAAAATACTTTACTCGTAGACGTTTCGCACATTTTTTGACAGTGTGGACGTCAAAATCCGCGCGAAGCAATTTCTGCATGAACAGTTTGTCGTTTAATCGATTTGTCTTTTCCAGGGAATGTGATTTAGAAGAGATATTAATTCACCAAACTATCCATACCGTGCCAACTCATGAGGGTAAATCTGGGTTCCAAGGTGTGCTCAAGTGCATCCCCAATGTACCAAAGTCTTACGGTTTACGACCACCATACCACAAAACGGCATCAAAGACAAAGAGCGTCAAGGTGGCGTCCTTATCTTGATTGTTTTTACTAATTCAAAGTTGTAACTTAAGCTTACTCTTTTTCCCGTCGGTTTTGTAACATTGTGAGAATATAAGTATTTATTACTATTTTAAGTTAATCTATATTGTTGCGTTATTTTATTTATTTTTCTAAGGTTGTGGTTTATGTTGTTATATTTTTTTTTTTGAGGAATCTTTATATTTTTGTATTGCCAAAGTCTAGAAGTTTCCATGGTTCATTCCAGCCTGCCATATTTATTAGTCAAGTGTTGTTAGTATTATTTTATGAAAAGTACAACTGTTCAAATTTACGTATCATTACAAATAACAATTTTATCGATGTTTTGAGAATTGTGATCTATGCGTCAACGAATCTTTAATAATTCGAAGTGATACTCATGTACTTGAATTTTGTGCTTAGGTCAATGTCTGATGAATTTGTTACTCTACATGCTTTGACTGGGCAATTTCATGTACATGTGAAATTGCACCTGATGTATTTTTCAGATACTGCTGCCAAAATGAAATCGTAAATATTTTTAATACATTTAAGATGTGAAAGGAATAAAGAATCATCACTTGTATTTTTAAAATACTGAAAATCTTAAAGTAGTACTTGGTCGACATCTTTTTACACACTCGTGATACGTCAGAAAATGCTTTTACCATTTTCTATACTTGTTGCGGTGTCAACTGACGACTAGCTGTTTCACTTAAATGAGTTACATTTTGGTGTTGTGATATTTATTTACACTCGACGCTGTTTCTTAGGAACGACTAGGTTTTTGCTGAAATGTCCGTAGCTGGTAGAATGAATTTGCTCAAACTGCTGAATTTTTCGTTTTGATTGTTGTGAACATTTTACTGTTTTTAGAGTTTCAAAAACCACAAAAGTAAATGAAGCTTTGTCAATATAGAAGATTACAGTAGTGATAATTCTGAAAGATGAATCTGTATACAGTCTAGTTTTTATACTTTGAGCACAACAAATTGTTATTGTGATTAGATGTTGTAACGCAAAATAAATTCGCACAATTATTTTTGGATATTTTTATGGGGACCTAGGAGGGTAAAGTGGGTAAGGAGACTTAAAATTCCGAAAATCCATGTGTTCAGAACCAACGGGCGACGCTACACAGCTTTTATCCAAAATTATCAATGAAATCACGGCCCATCCGTTTGCAAAATTTAATTGGCACCGGGAGGTTCCACATTTCATAAATACTACTTTAAAAGCAAAACGTCTATTTCGTGGACCGGAAAAGACCTTTAGTTTTCAGCTGGTGTCGCAAGAATAAGATACTGGCCTCCTTTTTACGAAGGTTCTCGATGAAGAGGTTTCTGCAGTGTTTGGATGTCTTCGCAGAAGAAAGCGCTGCCACAGACAGCCAACAATGCTTGAATGGGAATTCGGAGTTATCTCAACCTCTCTTACAATTAAATCCAAAAAGATCCCTCTTAACTAAATTTTGTTGATTTGACTCTTGGGATTGTGTACGAAGTTCTAGCGACTTTGTCGTTTGGTTGGCAACGGTTTGACAATTTAATAATTTTTAACGATTCCATCAGGGCGACAATTTAGTTCTCCAGAGAATAGCATGCATTAATATAATTCAAAAATTCAGATGTACAATATGGGCGAGGTTACCAGTTATCTGATCTCATTACCACTTTGAGCTTTTCATTTAGCAATTCAAATAAAACAGATACAGTGAAACGATCCCTTGGTCGACGTCCAGAATGTACATATGCAAAACTACGACAATGTTAAAGTTCTACAACAACTGGAATTTTCTACAAGCACAAACGGACCATGTGAAATGACGTTACGTTTGTTACCGACAAATTACTTTACTCAGATAAAATGTCATACGTTTCCATGTACTGGAAAATCAAAAAAGCCCAAGTTAACCACACTATCACATGGACTTCATTGCCTGTTCGGCAATCAAGCACCAGAAAACAAAATGGTTTTTTAATCCGGGACTTAACTTCTTAAATCACCGCAACCCCTAGGAAGAAGACCCGGCGACCCGACATAAAAAATACATAAATGTCGATAAATAAATAAGCAAAATCTCTGGTACAAATAAACAACAACAAGCAGATTTCATAGAGGCATGCCATAAAATATCAAGCTATGGCGACTTTGTTTACGACATGGCGCCACTAAAACACATGGTCGGAACAAACGGTAGAATTGGAATCTCTCGCCCGATTTTCTTTGATCTCTAGATCGTGCAGCCGACCTAGCCCCAAAGCGGGTAGGCAATCCAAATTTCTCCTTTGTGAATTACAGGTTCCATACTGTACATGCAGTATAAGCTAGTAGAAACAAATATTACTGTAAAATGTTATAAATCTCTAAAGATGAAAAGAAAATAAAAAAAAAAATGGAAGAATTACTTAGGCAAGAAAGCAAATAAATTATTACAGAAAAGAAAAAAGAATTCTATAGATTCTTCATCTTTATTTTATGACTTCGGGAAAGGTCATTGAAATTTAAGTTAGAATTCCGATAAATGACGTGTTGGAATCAAGGACACTATATATTTTGACGCTTGATTGCGGCGGCGGTTGCTTCGAGCGCCAGTTTTTTGTACGTGGTATGCTCCACGAGACTACGGTTAGCTAAAAGTCGGAGTACGGAACTCCAAGAGGCAACTGTCTAGTTTGGCGGGAGGAAAAAATAAAGTCGTTTCGATGTTACTGTTTAATGTTCCCCTATTTACAATTATTTACAAAATATTTACACAGTTTAGTGACTTGGTCGATGGTAACTCGGTGACGAAACTTAAGATTCCCCCTGTACGCCCCTGTCGAGTTACACCCTGTTTACGGCGGTTCAGAATCTGCGCGTTTCGGTTTGTGAATCGTTGATGACAAAAGTTGCGGGTCACCCTGTAGACGTCGGCGTACCCGCCCCCCGTATACGGTGGTTCGTTTAGTTTCGGAACCCGAGCGGTTAGTGACACAAGTTACGATGCACCCTGTTGATATCGATGTAGCCGCCCCCTGAATACGATGGTTCGGTTGGTATGAGTTTCGGAACCCGAGCGGTTAATGACAAAAGTTAGGATGCACCCTGTTGACGTTGCTACACTCGCCCCTGTAAACGGTGGTTCGATTGTTTCAGTTTCGGTACCCGAGTGGTTAGTGACAAAAGTTAGGATGCCCCCTGTAGACCTTGATGCACCCACCCTTTGAGTAAGATGGTTCGGCTAGTTCGGAAAAAGTCGGTGACAAGAGTTATGAAATGAAACACCCTGTAGACATTGATGTAACCCCCCCCCCCCCCTTATATACGGTGGTTCGGTTACTTGAAGTTAGACCCGTTACTGACAAAGGTATGATAGACGGTGACGCAATTGATTCGGAACCCGAGCGGTTGATGATCAAAGTTATGATGGCCCCTGCAGACGATGATGCACCCACCCCTTGAGTACGGCGGTTCAGTTAGCAAAAGTTTCGGACCCCGGGCGGCCGATGACAAAAGTTATGAGACACCCTATAGACGTCAATGCACCCCCTCCCTTGAATACGGCGGCCCGGTTGTTGGAAATTTCGGAGCTCGAGCGATCGATGACAAAAGTTCAGATTCACCCGGTAGACTTCGGCGCGCCCGGTTCCCGAATACGACGCGATGATTCGATTGTCACGAGCTTCGCAACCCGGGCTGTCCTTCTAAGGGGAGCGCAGCCTGTTTTATAGACCTATGGTGGGGCGATAATGACGTAGGACGCTGCGCACTACTTGTCGCAATGCGGAGGAGTCTTATCATCGTGTTATCTTCTGTCCGGAGTAAAATCGGTTCCGGGCATCGTATTGGCTCCGGGGCGGCGGCGTCCGGTACGCGCTTCTCCGCTGGTGAAGATGATGTAAAATTCATTGCGGTGCGATAACCGGAAGTATTTATTTTCGGCGATTTCCGGATCGATGAAAGGGCGTGGTCGGGCGTGACAAGGTCGAGGGTTGGGGGTAGTCGTAAGGCTCGTCGGGAGCGCGCTAATTTTCGTGTGGTGATGATGAAAAAATTATCCTGCTGTGATACTGCGAACTATTTTTCCCGGCGAGTTATAAGTTTAATTGTTAGGTGCACTGTCTTGTTTAAATACTTTAAAAACGTCCGGATGTTTTGTGACTTCGTTACAATATCTTGAATCTAAAATTATCAATGAAATAACGGACCATCCGTTTACACAACACAGCAATGGATCTTTTTGATTGATTTTGGGTTCTACATCATGCAATTTATGAATAAATCAATGGTAAGTTCGTAAATAAACAGCTTTTAACTAGCAGCAAAGTAAAAGAAAGAAGCTGACATTCCGGTGATGAATGAAATTGGGTGGTCAGTGAGAACCGGTCAAAAAAATTTCTGTTTTCTGTTTGGCTTTCATTCGGCCGTGGGTCAGGTTTGATGTTAGAGCCCGCATTACTTATCAGAACAACCAACTTGCGGACCTCGTAGTCGAAGTTTGAATGGCGATATTCGGGATCTTACAATTTATATGTAATGGAAAGAAACCATAAATGTGTCAAAAACAGGTTATTAATTCCTTTCGTCCAAGTACAGCCCCCTATTTAATGGTATTCATTAATTAATCTTCACCGCTTTAAGTCCCACAACTTTTTGTTTGTAACGAAGTTACCAAATTCTCCGAGATTCAAGTACAGCCAGCGAGGTTTGCCGCTGTGGCCCCTCCGTCTTCGCCACGCTGCCGGCCGGCGTCCCACTGTTTGAACAAAGTCGAATACCCCACGCCTTAATTCGCACTTTTTACATCTAGGAAAAAATACTTCGCAGTGTCGTATCGGGATGATTCTTTCACTCTGGTAATCGGAAAAATAGCGCGCGGCGAATGCAACTGTTCCGCAGCCGCTACGACCACCCCTTGTCACGAGCATCGAACCATTCACTTGTCGAGAATAAATGCTTTCTGGTATCGGCCCGGGATGGTTCTTGCATCATGTTGATCAGGGTAAAAGCGCCCTGCGGATACCGCCATCCCGGACTGCTGCGTTGCCCGGGCGCTACGCAACAAACGTCGCCGCTTCTTCTCCAGTTTCTCTATAAAAGGTCGAACAGAACGGTGGAGTCTTCAGATACAAATCTTGTAACTTTCTTGCGACATATTAATCAGCATTGTAAAGATCTGGAGCCCAAACCACTCGGGAGTTTGTTGGAGGAAGAGTTTTTATAAAACCGTTTCAAACTTTGGTGTGATCTTACAAGAAACTTAAGTATATTTTATTTATTTATTTTTTTAGATTTATTTAACTCTGTCTTGGTTTGTTTAATTCGTTTGCAAGATCTTAATAGATGACGCAATAACACAAGTGAATTTGGAGAATCGATATTTGCTGTAATTTGTTTAAGTGAGCAATAAATAATTAATTGCAAGGGAGTCTTTTAACTGGCACCATGAGGTGACGTCAGAACTTATGCTACTTGAAGGGGCGACAGTGTAGCTCAGCAAAAATCCTGCGAATCAGCACGAGACATGGCTAAGCTCCAGTTCAAGGACCAATCGGAATTCAGATTTCAGTTAGGTCCGAGGTTCGAGCTTCCCCAGTGGATCCTTTCTGCTCTTAGATCGAGGAAGCCTTCCAAGGGTTCGTAATCATGGGACAAATCAATTACAATATCAAGCTGCGCTTCCGAAGCACGTATTCGCTAATAAAAATAGAGCGCGTTTCAATTACAGGTTTCCTGTAGTTATAGTAGTCTAGTACGGTTGTTCTCCCTTTTGTGTTTCTCTTTCACTGGATCACGTTACACACGAGATAACTAGTAGAGATGTCATTCGCACGTCGTTTGAAATAAAACACAACTAAAATTTGAACTTCGGCAGTCGTTTATGATTGAATTATTCGTTTCAGACGACAAACGAAAATTTGGCGTCTCGTCAAATAAATAAGGCAAAGGCGGTATCAAAAACTTACTATTTACACGTCTTGTCTCGTCTCCAAGATTTTTCGAAGGTCGGGTGGCTTTATTAATTACCGACTCAATACGTACACGATGACGGAGGGAGAGGAGCGGGAACGGGAATAGGAAACATCTTTCTTATTCCGTCCTGTCGGTGGCAGGCGGCTAAGCGAAGCGAAGCGCGCTAACTTACTGGTTATCGGGGTACAAGAACGGTCCCGGTACGGCGCCGGGAAGTATTTTATTTTGGAATATTTGTCACCACTATCTTGGAAAATTTGAGAATCGGTGTAAAGCGTGTTGATAGAGGCTGTAAAAAAATTGCAAATTTTGTTATTTGAATGAGGTCGACTGCGAAGGCTACGCATTGATGTTAAGTAATACTGTGGACAGTGAGTTCCATTGTCGAGGTCCCCATTTCACTGAGAATTCGTCTGATTCCCACCCATTCCACGGTATTTTATTGACAGTTTTTTCCATGGTCACTTTTACATGTTGCAGCTGACGAAATTGTTGCTACCTCAGGTCAGATTGACATACTATATGCGGAGTTCAACCATCAATTATTTAAAGGTACATATAAAGAAATCAATAACACCGCAACGTACGTTTCAGGGGTAACTCTGCTTGCACGCAACGCAAATGTGCCACAATATTTTTCGTACACTGTTCAGAGATTTCTATCGACCAAAGATCGTCCAGAGAGAAACACAATATCAAGGCTAAATTGTAACAAAATTTTTTGGTACTTTCAGTGGCAATATTTTACAATTGTACACAATCTATACATAATCATTCTATAATAATATGATTCACGAGTGATAATGATGTGTTTGATTAACCAATCCGAAATAAGTTTCCGATGTTTTTGGGTTCCATAGATTGAGCCAGTGTTTTAATGAGCTCAGTTATCTTAGTCGATAATAGATGTATTATCAAAGCACTACTTTCCAATACCAACAAAGTTGCTTCATACTCGCATCTTCTAATTGCAAATTGTAGATACCAAAGTGGATTCTTGTATTACCGAGCTAAAGGTAAACATGTGGTAGAGAGGTTAAGTAGCGAAAAATAGAGAAATAGAAGGTGATATAAAGAAAAAATTAGAGAAGATATTGAGAAAAGCGAGAAGAGGTAGGAAGAAAGAATTGGACAGGGAAGAGGAGATATAGTCAGGAAAAAGAATAAATCGGCGAACCCGGAAGATAACGACATCTAGGAGGCGCCACAGGAAGCGGATGAACAAAGACGATAGAAACCGCTCGCTCAGTCAGGGAAGCCTGGACTCTTACCTGGAGGAAAGGAAAAGAAAGAGAAAAGGGGAGGGTAGAACAGAAAAACAAGAAGAGGAGGAAGAGACATTTTTTCAAAAAGGTAAAAAGACGGAGTAAAGAAAACACAGAAGACATCAGAGAAAGAGAAGGAAACGGACACAGAGATGGAGAAAAAAATATTGGAGCTGTTGCAAGAGTTGAAGAAGGAGATGAAAGAAATAAGACGAGAAAACAAGGAACTCAAGAGAGAGATAGAGAGGCAGAGAGAAGAATTTAAAGAGAAATAGAAGAGATGGGTAGGAGAGAGTGGAAAAGCTGGAAGAGAGAATGGAAATCGAAGAGAGAAGAAAGAGGAAGAACAACATCGTGGTAACAGGATGGGACGGGGAAAGAAAGAGTCATGTAAAAAAAGAGGATGTAGAGAAGTTTTTGAAGGAAAATGTAGAGGATAGTGAAGTAAAAGATTGTTACAGGATTAACAAGGATCAAGTATTGGTGGAGATGGAGGGATGGGGTGAGATGGAAAGAATAATGAAGCACAAAGGAAAATTGAGGGAGAAGAGGGAAACAAGGGGGATATACATAGACAACGACCTCACAAAGAAAGGAAGAGATTTACAGAAGAAACTAAGAAGTATGGCGAAGGAAAAAATTGAAGAAGGGAAAGAAGTGAGAGTGGGATACAGGAAATTAATAGTGGACGGGGAGCAATGGAGATGGAATGAAAAGAGAGAGAGTCTAGAGGTTTTCCAATAAGAAGAAGAAGGGGAGGAGGGAAAAAGGGGGACAACGGCAAAGTAAAAAGGACAATGAAACGGGAAAAAAGAAACAAAGAAGGAAGTAGGAGGGAAACTAAGGAAGGAAGGGGGAAATCGAAGAAGGTAACGAGATAAACAGGGGTGAGGGCACTATTTTGGAATGTAATGGGACTAGGAAACAAAGAAGAAGATTTTTGGGACTATGTGAAGGAGTTCGATATTGTTGGATTAACAGAAACAAGGTCAGAAAGCTGGGAAAAAATAGAAAAACTGTTACCAAAGGAGTTCAAGTGGGAATGGCAAGGGGCGAGAAGGGGCAAGAAAAAAGGAAGAGCAGCAGGGGGAATAATAACAGGGGTAAAAAAAGGAATAAAAGAGAATACGAAAAAGAAGGGAGAAGAGGAAGGTCACATGGTGAGAAACGTTAAAATAGACAGTAAATGGTGGAAAATAGTGACAGTGTACAGCAAAGAGATAAAAGAAACAATAAGCAAGATAGAAGAAACATTAAAAGACAACAGGGAAGAATGTCTACTTCTGGGAGGGGATTTTAACGGGAGAATTGGGGAAAGAGGAGCCAGGGATTGGGAAGAAGAGAGAGGAGAGGGAAAAAGAAAATCCAAAGACAAGAAAGAAAACGCGGAAGGGAAGAAGTTGATGGAATGGATAGAAGAAAAAGGATGGGAAGTGCTGAATGGAAATAAACAAGGGGACGAAGAAGGAGAATGGACCTACATAGGCGGTAGAGGAGAGACGGTGATAGACTACGGAATAGTAAACGAAGAAGCATGGGAAGAAGTCGAAGAATTCAGAATAGGGGAAAGAGTAGAGTCAGACCATCTGCCTATAGAGATAAGTATAGGAGGGGGGAGAGAGAAGAGAGGAGAAGAAGAAAAAATAGAGGAAATGCGGAAGGTGATAATTAAAGTATGGGACGAGCAAGGGGTGGAAGAGCATAAGAGAAGACTGGAAAAAGCAAGATTTAAAGAACAAGAAGTAGGGAAAATGGAGAAAGAATTGGTAGAAATATTGGAAAAAGCAGCGACAAAGAGAGAAATAACAGTAAGAGGTGGAGGAACAAAAAGAAATAATAGATGGTGGGACAAAGAATGTGAGCAACGTAAAAAGGAAGCAATAGAAGAACTAAGAAAGTGGAGAAAGACTAAAGGGAACAGAAGTGGCTTTTTAGAAGCGAAAAGAAGAAACAGAGAGATATGCAGGGAGAAGAAGAGGCAGAAGAAGGAGAGAGAGGAGGAAGAGATAAAAGCAATAAGAACAGAGAAGGAGGTGTGGAACTATATTAATAGAGAGACAAAGAAAAAAGACAATGGGAGCGAGGAGATAACGATGAATGAGTGGGAGGAGTACTTCATGAGGCTGCTGGAGGGAAAAAGGGAAAAAAAGAAAACGGAAATAGAGACGAAGAGAAACCGGGTAGAACCTGAAGGAGAAGAAATTACAATGGAAGAGGTGGAGAGGCATCTGAAGAAACTGATGAAAGGGAAGGCACCAGGGAGGGATAGAATACAGAATGAGTCGTGGATGTATGGGACGAGAAGAGTGCTAGAGAGGCTGGTGGAGGTAATGAATGGGGTGTGGAGAGGAGAAGGATTCCCGGTAGGGTGGAGAGAGGGAGTAATTTACCCCATTTACAAAAAAGGGGAGAAAAATAAAGTAGAAAATTACCGAGGGATAACTCTCCTAAACACAGGGTACAAGTTGTATGCATCAATTCTGAATGAAAGGATGAGCAGAGAGATAGAGGAAAAGGGAGCATTACCAGACAGCCAAGCAGGATTTAGAGAGGGGAGGGGAACTATGGATAATGTATATATCCTGGACCAATTGACGAAGAGTGAGTTAAAGAAGAAAGGGGGGAGGGTGTATGCATTGTTCGTAGACTTCAAGGCGGCTTTTGACAAGGTGGACAGAGAGAGGATGTTTGAGTGCCTGAGGGAGAAAGGGGTAAATGAATGGCTGGTAAGAAAGGTGGAGGAGATATATGAGAAGACAAAAAGTAAAGTGAAGGTAGGCGAGAGGGAAAGTGAATGGTTTGTGACAACAAAGGGAGTGAGGCAAGGTTGCCCGCTCACCCCCTTGTTGTTCACGTTGTATGTGGCAAATATGGACGGAATGTTAGAGAGAGCACAAGCGGGGGTGTGTGTGGTAGGTAGAAAAAAAGTGTGGAGCCTGGCGTTTGCGGATGATGTGGTAATGGTGGCAAAGAGTGAAAGAGAAATGAAGGAAATGATAAAGAGTTTAGGAAAATATGCGAAGAAGAAAAGACTAGAAGTGAATGTAGAGAAAACAAAAATGCTGGTGTTCAATAAGAGAAAGAGGAAGAACGAAGAGAGTGATTGGAGGTGGGAGGGAGAAGTAATAGAACAAGTAAAAGAATTCAAATACTTGGGGTATGTGTTCAATGAAAGAGCCACAGATAAGGCACATATTAGAGAACTGGCAAGAAAAGCGAACAAGGTGATAGGATGTGTATGGGGAATAGGAGAGAGAAGGTGGGGAGGCGATTTTAAGAGGAGAATGATGATGTTTGAAAGTCTTATTGAAAGCGTGTTGTTGTACGGAGCAGAGGTCTGGGGATGGAAAGAACAAGGGGAGATAGAGAGGGTGCAAGAGAAATATCTGAGTGGGTGCTAGGGGTGGAGAGAGAAACGCCAGGGTACATAGTGAGAGAAGAATGCAAGAGGAATGGGTTGAGAGTGAAAGCGGGAAAAAGAGCGGCCAAGTTCGAAGACAGGATGGAAGGGAGGAAAGAATGTAGGATACTAAAGGAGTGCTGGGGAGAAAAAAAAAAGGTATGATACGGAAGGAATGGGTATGCAAGCAAAGAAATAGAGAGACTGAGAGAAAGAGGCGTGTGGATGAATGTAGAACTAAGTGAAAGAGATAAGGATACGGATAGACAAGAGAGGAGAGAAAGAATTAGAGAATCCAGATACAACGGGAAGTACGGAAGATGCACGATCGAGGAAGTACCGAAGTATTTGGGGAGGGAGAGCGAGAAAGAAAGAAAGATGGTGGCGAGGTTTAGGTGCGGAAATGAAGAGAGGGAAAATAGGTATTGGGCAGAAGATGGAGGAAGAATGTGTAGAATGTGCTATGAGGAAAGAGAGACGATTGAGCATATGTGGAACGAGTGCAGTGAGATGAAACAAAGAGAGAGGAAATACTGAATGTAGATGGAAGGGAAATTAAATGGATGAAAGAGGTATGGAAGAGGAGGGAGAAGGGAGAAGAGGAAAGGGGAGGGGAGAAGAAATAGAGTATTCTATTTAGTTTTTTTTTTTATTATTATAATTGTTAAGTTTACTTGTATATGTATAGGAATCAGAAAGCCCGTAGGGCAAATAAAGATTTATCTACTACTTGTAGATACCAAAGTATATCTAAATCAAACTGGGCTACTTATTATCTGGGTAGTTTGGATGGGAATAAATATTTTTCCACGTGTAATGTGAAGACCATGAATATTTATAAACCGATCAAACACTGGAAGAAGTATTCGACAAAAATATATTTATTTGAAAAGTCGATAATTATGTGTAGACATTGTTACAAAATAAACGTATAGCAATTTATCACATTCATAAATTTACATTTTTTGATATTACAACAGTTACATTACGGAATGAAAAAACAACGCAAATTTGTACAAACATGAATTGAAATTGTTTAGGAAAAAATTAATCTACTGGGGATTCATCTATGATTAAAACAATAATTAAGCGCATCCACGAGTTCCTGTACGGACTGTGTGCTGGTCTCTCGCGTCAGCGGCACAGGCGACAGAAAATGTGGACATTGCGTCCACGAACTGAACACACTGCAGTTGTTGTCCCGAATTTGGCTCGTCAAAGTCTTATCCAGGACCGTGAGCTTCTTGGAGATCTCATTTATTTCCATTTTTAGTTTCTGCAGAGTCTTCTCGGTTGCGAAGCGGCCAAGGAAAAAGCCTGAAAATACGTCAATTTAATGGCATCTTAATCCAGGAACAACCGCTAACATTAGCTATGTTAAATAAACAATAATTTATTCAATAAACCTAATGTTCTGTTTACACTGTACAAATAAATCCGCGATTCGATAAACGATTTCTTCGCGGACTGACGCGGGTGTTTCTACAAATAAATGTGCCCGTTACGTTGTTGTTGCTTTTAATTAGCGAAATTAGTTTTGGGAGTTGCTAGTCATTTATTGTGACAAACAAGGGAAGAATTTTCATGCACGGTAGAATGACATAAAATCGAATTAATTACCAGGAACCCAAGCTGGGTGTAACTTAAAGCGTTGTATCCAAAATGAAAAATGATTGAATAATATTTCTGGGTGACAAAATACATCTAGATAAGGTGCCACCAGTCATGTAAATTTTTTTATCTCCTTATTATGTGTGAAAATTAGCTTTTGGAGACAAAATGTTCCTGATCGTAAGTTGTTAAATATATTTGTAAATCCGCGCGTTATTGAATGTGTTCTAGGGACTTTTTAATTTTAGACTGGACAAGATGAGATACAACTTCATACTAGTAACAACGTGCGGGATATAGTTAAAAAAGGTATATAATCAGAAATTTTTAAATATTATCTTTTTATTTGAGTTCAAATTATGTTTAGGTGACAAGAGATAGCAAAAATAGAAAATGTATTTTAATAAAAATATGATATTTTATATCAGATTTACCCTATCGTCTTCTGAATAAAAAAAAATCAAAATCAAAAAAGTTTTATTCATTAGAAAAATATGGCGTTTCAAACTCATCCACACTTGTCTGTGCCACCCGGTCGAGTTATCCCCGAAAAGCTGGACTGAGCCTGTTATTTATATTTAATAATCTGCTTCAACTGCACTGGATCATGACAGAATAGCAGAGTGCAAGAAACCAAAAAGAGATCCAGGCTCACGCTTTGAATGTGAAGTACCAGGGTTGCGACGACACTCAGTGGATTTGGATCAGTTTCGCACTCGATCACGATTGACGCGCTCGCTTTCTGAAGTTCTCGTAGCATTTCAGACGACTTGGCTCCAAGTTAGTACCCTTCGGAATATCCCAAAAATGTTCCCTCTTTAGCTCGAGACTCGAATTTTTCCTTCTGAGGTTTGGTATTTAGGCAAAACACACGACAACCAAATTCTCTGAAATTGCTTATATCGGGTTCCTTCCCCGTCCACTTTTCGAACGGTGTGAGCCAATCAGGATTTATCAGTTAAAAGCGCTAGGCCTTCTGTGGAACAATGAAAGTGACAGTCACAGAAAAAATTATTCTACAAAAAAGATGGACCCTAAAATTAGATTGGGACGAATCACTTCCCGATGATTTACACACAGCTTGAGTAAAATTTTTAAAAGAATTTTATTTGCATGGGTTTAGCGACGCAAGTCAAGCTTCATATGGTGCGTGTGTGTACATCAGATGTACTACACTTAACGGAACACATACCAGTACTTTAGTTTGTTCAAAAAATGGCGTTGCACCTTTACATTCAACTACAATACCACGCTTAGAACTGTGTGCTGCAGTGCTACTTGTTCAGATAATCACAAAGTTAAAAGCCATTATGAATTTAAATGTATCCGAATACTTTTAATGGACCGACTCACAAATTGTTCTAGCGTGGATAAAAAATGACGCACACAAATTAAAAGCATTTGTCGCGAATCGGATCATGCAAATTCAAGAGGCTACAGAAGCGTCTGAGTGGCATTACGTTAACACCAAGCAAAATCCAGCAGATGTATTGTCTCGGGGAACCACCCCAAAACTATTACGGAAATCATCGGTCTGGTGGTCAGGACCAAGTTTTTTAGTAAAAACCGAATCCGAATGGCCAATTCTAGAAACATGTGCGCTAATTCAGACCATACCGGAGTTAAAGACGGTATGTTTAAAAGCAAACATAGTTCCCAACAAAATGGAATTACTCTCGAAATTCTCATCGTTCACTAAATTAATTAGAGTTCTTAGTTTTTGTTTACGTTTCATTCACAACACGCCAAATTCAGTAAAAAACGTAGGGCACTTGTCCTCATTCAACAAGAAGCATTTTTCGATGACATACACGCCCTTAAAAATTTTCAAAATTGCCGCAAAACTGAAAATTAATAACATTAAATCCTTTTCTCGATAAAAACGGTTTTTGCGGGTGGGAGGAAGGCTACGGCACGCGCCCGTTGCGTATGATCAGAAACATCCCTTATTATTGCCCAAAAGTCATCACATAACATACTTAGTGATCAATCAGACACACAGATCAAATTTGCATTCAGGTTGTCAAGCCACTTTGGCAGCAGTGCGAAATAAATACTGGCCCATTGCCGGAAGAGACGCAGTCCGTAAAACAATTCACAAATGCATAACTTGCTACCGAGCAAAACCAATCACCAGTGAACAGCTGATGGGAGATTTACCTGAAATGCACAGCCATTGATTATGTAGGCCCGTTTACACTGAAAAATGGTCACGGCAGGACCAATCGAAAAATTAAATCATACATAGTTATTTTTGTATGTTGCGTCACACGCGCTATTCATCTAGATTTAGTTTGTGATTGTACCACTACATCATTCTTGAACGCCCTTAAAAGATTTATAGCCAGACGTGGCTTCTCCCACTCTTACGTTGAAGTCACCTCCCATTATCACATATTCATTTTCTTTACTTTTTACCTTCTTCTCTATATTTTCTCTGGTAGTTTGCATCTTTGTGCTGTATATCGTTAGTACTCTGTAACTTTCTTTATCGGTTCCTATCTTTCTTTCTATCAAACTATCTCTCGTTTATCCTGCTCGTTCTCTCTTTGATCTTCTTCGTCTTCTAACCCCTTTCTAACTCCTGTTAGCATTCCTGCTCTTGGTCTTCCTTTTTTTGTGTTCTTTTTTGCGAAACTGTTCTTCCAGACGTATTTTCCCATTTTGCCCAATCTTTTTCTTGCAGCCATGTTTCTGTTAGACCTACTACATCGAATGTTTTGATATATTCCCAGAATTCTTCATCCTTGTTTTTACCCCTGCCACATTCCAGAATACTATTCTTGTCTCTTCTTTCTTTTCCCTTTTTCTCGATTTTTCTGGCTTTTGCTTTTTTCCATTTTCCAGTTTTTTTTTCTTCTTTGCACTCTATCCTCCAGTTTTTCTTTTCTGTTCATTTTTTCCATTTCTTTCTTTTCCCATATTATTCTTTTTCCTTCTTGTCTGGTCTTGTTTTCTGTTTCCTCTGCTATGTTTTTTTTTGTTTTTTCTTTTTTTCCTGTTTTATGCCTCCCATTGTCTTTCTTTCGTTTCCCTTTCTTAGTGTTCTCCTTTCTCCGTTCTTTTCCCTTTCTTCTTTGTTTCCCCTACTGTCGCTGTTCCATTTCGTCGCCTTTTTCCATTATCCTTGGGTCTCTCTTCTGCCATAGCGAAACATTTTCTTTTCAAGTCTCTTACTGTTGTCGTTCCACTCCCAATCTTCTTTTCCTATTTTTGCCTTTCTGTAGTCTACTTTTATTCGTTCCTCTTCTCTTTTCTTTCCTATTGCTTCTATCCAAATCTATCCTTGTACCTCCCGCTCTGTTCTTGTTAAGTCGTTCTCTATGAAGATTTTATTCTTATCTTCTATTTCCCTTCGTACTTTCTTATTTATCATTATTTTAATTTTGTCCTCCCAGTTCTTTAATTCTACCAGTGTAGTCGTTTTCCTTAGTTTTATCACATCTACTTCTTCTTCTCTGGCGATACACACAGAAAGTCCGTGAATTAGGCACATCACGTTAAGGAAATCGGACCCTATAGAGTCCTTCGCTTTGCTCTACATGTCTATTAATTCAGATAACCAAACGTAGAATAAGTTATGCCGACGTCGACCAAATCAGAACTGATTGTTTACCGACGGAAGATACTTTTTTGCTACAAAACCGCTCGATAGGTTCTTATTACTAAGATTGTGTCTGTGAACGAAAAATGTAAAAAAAATACGATTAAAAAATGTTTAAATTAAAATTTAAATATATCTGTCGAACTCCACATACTTTAATAAGTGTAAAATTACAAATGGAACATGTTTCGGCAGAACACTACTGCCATCATCAGCCCTAATTTAACAAGAGATTAATGATGCAATTGAATTACAGGGTTCTTACCTTAAAGAATATAAAAAATATGACATTGACGTAACTTTGAATTAAATTTGACGTTTTCAAAGGGTTGCATGATTTTTAAAAGATTCCGTAAAAACAACATTTTATAAAATGTAAAAATTAAAAATGGATCAAAGAGAATCTGGTAAGTTTGTTTGAGTGGTGAAAAATTAAAATAGTGAATTAATAATGGGATTATTGAAGTTATTCTGTTCATTTAAACAAGATCTGTTTTCCAGTTTCAAGGTTTTCCTTATTTCCAAAGTCCTCAGAAAATCTAATTTCCGGCCTTTATTGCATTTATGAATCAATTTGGAATTTGATGGTCAAAACCATGTTTCGTTATTAATATATGATTGGCGAAAGAAGAAGGTGTTAATGGTGGAGGATCAAGATCTGTGTTGTTATAGATGTGCCTGAAATGTTCTTTAATACGGTCTGATATTTTGCGACCTGTCTGACCTATGTAGAATGACTCACAAGAAGAGCAGTTTAATTTGTATACACCTGATGATGATTTGTAATCTAATGGATCTTTATCTTTAATAAAAAATCTGTATAAGTTGTTATCTGTTTTAAATGAAACTTTAAAATTTAATTCAAAGTTAGACAGTGTCATAATTTTTTTATATTCTTTAAGGTAAGAACCCCTCTGTAATTCAATTGCATCATTAATCTCTTGTTAAACTAGGGCTGATGATGGCAGTAGTGTTCTGCCGAAACATGTTCCATTTGTAATTTTACACTTATTAAACTTTGTGGAGTTCGACTTAGATATATTTAAATTTTAATTTAAATTTACTCCACTTGGATTTATCGACATTCTTCTGGTTTAAAAAATGTTTGTCTACCACCCTCTAAAATATTTGTACCTATTTCCGTAACATGGGATATCATGGGATCTGGCTCTCTCTAAATCTTCTTTAATTTTTATTATCTCCTTTTCTTTTATAATCTTCTCTTTCTTCATTCCGAGTCCCTTTCTTTTTCTGTTGTTTTATTGTCTTCACTAATTGTCTCTTTGTCTCATGTGTTTCTTCTCTCTCCTATACTTTTTTATTGATCTCATCACTACATCTCTCTTACCAGTGTTGTCTCTCTTGCTGTTCTGCTTTCTTTTCTCCCTTTCTTGTTCATTCCTTCTCTTCCGTGTTTTCATCTCCACTTCTCTTTCTTGTTTTCTTCATCTCCGTTTCCCTTTCAGTTGTATCTTTCTCTCGTGTTTTCTTATTCTTTCCATTTCCATTTAATTACTAGATTCTCTTTTTCTGTTTCTTCTACTTTTCTTTCAGTTCCACTTATTTTTTCTTTATTCCATAATATATCGTTCTCACATTGGTGTTCTATTTACCTTCCTTGTATACAATCGTTTTTTCCTTTTTTATGTTTACTCTTTTCTTTTTTTTTTCGGGTTTCTCTGATTCTTTATTGCTACTTCGTTTTCTACAGTACTCTATTCGTGTCCATCCCTCATCCAGGGTGTTGAGAGACAAGGGTTGTAAAATGGAAACGCTAGGGTTTTTCGGGCACTTGCTTCTTAGTCTTTGTTCCGATCGCAAGTATCCAAAGCGTTCCCAAAAAAATTGTCTCGTTTGCTACATCAGCAAAGTTTAGTTTTGTTAAGATCTGTGTTAGTGCAGTTATTTCAATTTTAGTTAGTTCTCTTTGTTAACTGTTATAGTCCGTGTAGAAAAGAGTGTTGTGTGCCAGATTTGGGTCCGAAACAAAGGTAAAATTTTAAATTAGATTTATATCAGTCGAAGATTGACGTCACCGGGGATTTACCTGTCCAGTTTTCAGAAAGTTTGTATTATAACGGTCCAGATTACTGATTAAAATTCCAATGAGAGAGAGAGGGTTTTAAAGGGACGATACGTTTGTAACGGTCATTTTCTTTGTTTGCATAAAGGAAACATGGCGGCGAGTTGGCGTTCTTTCTTTTGTATTCGAAGCGATCCAAATTTCGTTTAAACGGTAGTTCGATGAGTTGTAGTTTGAATTCCTTCTTTTTTTTTAACGATAAAATTTCCTTGTATTCACTTTAGTATGCAACTTTTCTTACAGATTGAGAGTTCTAAATATCTTTATTATCTGTATATTAATCAATGTGTAATTTTTTTTATTTTTAACTCCGATTGTTTAAAAAATTGTTATACACAAATGTATTGTTTACATGATTTTATTTTTTATAATTTTATAATTATAATGCTTACAGCAATAACAAAACATATCAGTAGGAATAATTGAAAAAAAAATCTTTCATTGTTTTTCATTTTGTTAAGCTTTTGATTGTTAATAAAAAAGTGAAAAACAAAAAAAAATCCAACGGGGATCTTTCGTAAAGCCTTCAAGGAACAGCTCCAAGAAGGGAAAAAATCCAGGATGTTAGTTTACCAATTATTATCTGGGTTTGTATGTTAACTTTTATCAAGAACAATTACCGTAATTAACAAATGCATTGTTGATAGAAAAATTGAGGTAATTTTTTTTTACCGACGGATTATTGTTTATTGATATGTCCAGATAATACCAAATTTTTTTTATTCCTCAATATTAATATTTACTCGGTAATTATAAATATTGCCGGGTGAATTCACGGAGGTAGGACTTTTTTTGGGAACTTTTCTGCTTTTTAAGGATCTTTTTTCAAATTTCGGATATCTCAAATAGTTTTTGAAATATTTGCAAAAAACGTAACCACTTTTTTTACTTAATTGTTTATAACTTTTGTAATTTTTATTTGCGGATATTGATTTTCAACAAAATAATTCTTGGTGCAATCACGAAACCCGAATCTTAAGAGGCATGGGAACCAATGAGACGGAGGAACCTAAGATAAGAGGTGAGGAACCACATAGACAGGGGCACAGACAATGTAAAGGCAGAATAATCTAAGATATGGAGGAACCTAATAGTCGGGGGCACCTGGGCGAGGTGAGAGATCGAGGAACCAAGAGACAGATGAACTAAAAGACATAAAATTGAAAAGCTGAGGAACCTTAGAGAGAGACGAAATCGACAAACATAGGAACCTAAGAAACAAAGGAAGCTAAGAGATACAGATAGATAAACCTGAGAAACAAATGAAACTTAAGGGACAGAGAAACCGAGAGTGTGTGTGTGAGAGAGAAGCGTGTGAAACTGAAAGGGCTGAAAGAGTGAGAAATCTGAAAAACTTGAGAGGCAGAGGAACCAAAGAGGCAGATAAACCTTATAGACAGGGACACCTGGGCGGAAGAAGTACCTGAGAGGACGCAAGATAACCTGTGAGAACCTAAGAGACAGGGGCGCCTGGGCGACAGAATCTCTATTTTGGCCGAAACCAACTGCAAGTAAGAAACTAAAAAGAGCCAAAAATAAAGATGGCGGTCCTATCATAGGAAGAAACAAGAACACAAAGAAAGCAAAAAGGGGAAAAGGAAGAGAGTTGAAAGGAAAAACTTGGATAGAAAAAAAGCAACTAAAAGAAGAAACATCTTCTGATTTTAAAGTATGTGTTGAACCTGAGTAAGAAGACGACAATCGGGAGGAAAAATTGTGGAAATAAAGAAACGAAGAAATTGGTGTCCTTACGTTAATTTGAGATTCGTTTTCTATATTCTGCGTGTTGTAAACTTTGACGATCTGTCTACAACGCATTCTGGGCAAATCTCCAAAATTGTGTAATTAAAACACAAATAATATCCCGGCGGGAAGAAATTTTTTAGCGACCTTCGAACAAATGAAGCCGCAATTATTTCGCTTCGAAAAGGCACAAAAAATATTTTTCATATTTTTTCAAGCCGTTTCTTTGTCAAAAGATAAATTAATGATGTTACTCGTCGCATGGTCCCATTCCGCGCAAATATGTAGTTTTAGTATTTTACAATAGGAATTAATTATTAAGATAGGGTGCATGGTAATCAACTTTTTTTGAAGTTTTAAAAGGACTTGAGCTATTTAAATGAGCTCACTTTAGTCATTAGAATTTATGCGTCCTTTTATGACCTCTTATTTAAGACCTCGGATAATCAAGTGCAATTTTCCGTTCAAAGGGTCAGCTACAAAAATCAATCCTAAAAATGTACATGTTTTGAGGGACAATGATCCTTTTTGAGGAATCCATGAAAACTGAAACAGTATAATGTGCCGCAAACTGTTCCCAGAAGGAAATACAATTATCTATAACTTCATCAAGATGATAATCTACCCTTTACATGTTTTCCTTTAGCCAGTTTGTTAAGTTAAGTGTTAACACCCCTTAAATGAGCTACGATCTTGTGACCTGTGACTTTTACCTCCGATGACTGCGAAAAACGCCACCGTGAGTATAAAACTGCAACACAGCCTTTTGGAGACAAACTCCGATGACGTCAAATTGGAACTTCTGCTCGTTTCGAGACTCAAGACGCGCTGCATTTCCACTTGTAACCCGAACGGAAATTCGTCGTCACGTAAATATTATCTATCGCACTAAACACACAACTACCTATTTAAAATATTGAATATTTCCAACAATCTGGCGGCACTCCAATTGTTACAATTGCACACATTCGCGACGACGTACGATTTGCACTTCATAAACGCCAAATAATCGAATAACATCCATCACTTTCGCAAAAATCTACTTTTCTCCGATATTGATTATTTCCATGTGATTGCTGGGGTGGTAATGGAACGTTTGGGCGCGAACACGAACTTAATATCGACGGCTATTTTCGCTGGGACAGTCGAGTTATTTTTATTTTCGCGCTTACACTTAATAATTTTATTAACTAGGGGAATTTTTAACCACGTCATTCAGGTTTGGCGGTTTACCGCCACCTGTGGAGAGAACGTGGGCAAGTGGAGTCGGAAAAATGCTTTCATGATGGAGGGGAAATTCAAAGGAAATTGTTGGACGAAACAACACCTAATGTATCAGGGAGGCGAAAATAGATGACAAAAATATAAATATTATAGTGATTCATGTTATTTTTCTCTTCATAGTGTTTATTTTTCATTTCCTAGAAAAGGCTAGAACTGTGGGATGTGAGGTTTCTGTTCTCTAGTTACAATAATTACATAATATAGTAGCATCATAGTTCTCCACGCGCCCACCAGACTAGCGCCCTTGTTGCGGATCGGCTCTCCCACTCGGTACTCATCCATTGCGTGCACCCTCAACCCTTACGGACTACCTGGACACCCAGATAAGAAGACGTGCGCTGGCCTTTCAAGATCAGAACGAGAGTTCATCTCAATTCTAGCTTCAGCATCCTTTGGGTGAGGACCGTTAGCCGGAAGAGACCAATCTCATGATCAAATGTATATATTATATTTTATTTAATAAACCAGTAAAGTCATCGCGGCGTTTTGTTTTATTCCCTTCCGCCAAATTAAACAGCTGACCCCTGGTTCATCGTACTCCACTAAGCCACCCGTGGACACGTGTGGAGCATACCACAATAAAAAACCGGCGCTCAAGGCAACCCGTATAGGGAAGTAGAATAAACGATTAGCGTTCCTCCGGGTATTTTTAGTGACCGCCAACCGTGTCGATCTCATGTCCGGGTATTTTTCGCGACGGCCGACCACATCGATCTAGTTCCTCCGGCTGTATTTTTCGCGACCGCCGACCACGTCGATCTAGTTCCTCCAAGTGTTTTTCGTGGTTACCAACCTCGTCGGTTTCGTCGCCGTGGGTAATCTGCGCTGCCACGTCGACCTCGACCCCGTGGACATTTCGCGTAAGTCATAACGGGGAGTCGGTACAAGTAAAATGGCCGACGAAGAAGCACAAGACCGAACCGCCGGAACCGTGTCCGAAGACGATGAAGCAAAGCCCTACGTTCCGGTGAAATGGGCCTACAAGCTCAAGGATGATGACCTGGACGCGTTGCCCCTGAGGTTTTGCCTCGACCCGACTGGCAAGATACACAGAAGAAAGGTCCGACTGGTTATGTTTTTCCGAGAAGGCCAAGCAAGCACTACCCGCGACGGGTCCGACACTACCGGCCGCCTCTCCGACATCGCATGCCGCGACCGTCCGGAACAGCCCTTCCCCAGCAAGCCGTTGAGGGTGCACAAGTGGCGCATTTCCTTCAGCGGAAACGGGGACCCAGCCACCTTCCTCGAGAAACTGGAAGAAAGGTGTGCCTCCGAAGGTATCTCGCCGGACCGACTGTTACTCCACCTAACAAAACTTCTTCAGGGAGAACCTGCCGGGTGGCTTCTCAATAACCGTGCAGCCTGGGCTGACTGGAAGGACTTTGTCGCCGATTTCCGTCTTTTCTACTTCCCAGTGCCTACTAAGAAGACCTGGAAGTAGAGATCAGCCGCCGACAACAACGGCCAAATGAACCGACAGCTGCCTACATTACCGCACTACAAACCCGGGAGCATGAGTCCGTAACAACAGCTGTCATGGTTATACCGGAACCTGTTACCGGAGTATCGGCTGAAGTTAAAACGGGCCGATATGAGTGATATGATGTTTTCAAGAGCAGTTCGGGATCTGGAAATTCTGCTCGGGGAGCTAGGAGGGACGACGTCACGCTCACAGAAGAGAATCCCCGCAGTAGCCGATACCCAGTCGGTTGCTCCTCTACCATCGGCCGAGAAAGCGCCGACCGCCACCCCACCAAGCAGGAAAGAAGATGCGATGGAATGCACCGGAATTCTCCGGATGTTCTGTTCGCGCTGCAAGAGAGAGGGCGTACTTTCCAGAGATTGCCCCGCCGGTACAACCCATCCGACGACGAGGTCGACCACGCAAAACATTCAATTAGATCAAAACCCACGTCGTGACGACCCATGGATTTTGAGGGAGACGATTGCAGCATCATAGTTCTCCACGCGTCCACCAGAATAGCGCCCTTGTTGCTGATCCCACCCCCACACGGATCGGCTCCCCCACCCGGTACTCCCACCCATTGCGCATCCTCAACCCTTACGGACTACCTGGACCCCCAGATAAAAAGACGTGCGCTGGTCTTTCAAGATCAGAACGAGAGCTCATCTCAATTCTAGCTTGTGCGGCCTCTCGGTGAGGACCACTAGCCGAAAGAGACCAATCTCTAATAGTCTGCTTTTTTAAACCTCTGCACATATTTTGTGAATATAGTTTGTTACTTCGTCCAAGTACAGAATTAGGTACAGTGGCGAGCAAATTCAATTAAATTACACCCATATTTATCTAATGTAACCAAGTTAGCGGATTTTTATATTTCCACACCGAATTAAAATACTTCCAGACGCCGTATCGCAACCGTTTTTGCCCCAGTACTTGAGTAAAATAGCGCGCTCCGGATGCCGCCGTCCAGACACCTCTATGACCGTCCGTCGAGCAGAAGTCGCGTTGATAGCCCACGAAGCGAGCGCTCCGCGTTCTTCACTCACCACGCTTTGCATAGTACTCGTTACCCAGCCAGGGATTCCCGGTTCCGGTGCTCAGGAGCCTCCTACTTCATAAGCGAACGGGCTTGTGGAGTGGTAGGCTCCTGCGAAAAACGACTCAGGTGGTGCAGGGTCGTGCGTGATAGGTTCCCTAGATCCCTTCCTTCTCTTTACCGTCAGGGCCGTTGGGCACCCCGGATGTATTGAGTCCCACGGAATCCTAAGGTGTATACCGTACCGAAGGGATGAATGGCTCCACGTCAGAGAGTCGCGAACGGTAACCACCCGGGACTGGAGGCCCCCTGGGTGGAAGATAAGTCATCTTCCCTGGAGGATGAAAGAAAGGAGAAGTCCGTGGTGAAATCCCAGACCCCTCAAACTGGGAGGCCGATAATTAAAGAAAGAAATTGGGAGATCCGGGCGGCAGCGAGGGAATCAAAAGAGCTATTAACAGAATAGAAAGTTTGGATATGATATGCAATAAGGGGTACAACATCAAGACGGACATCGTAAAAGCTGCTACGAGCTTTTACGATGTCCGTCTTTTACGATTACCAATGGGAAAAGTAAGCAGGAGAAGGACAAGGTGCTTCTAATAAAGAAGAATGGATGGCTATCGTGCAAGGTGAGCTGGGAACATCCGCCTAGAAGGGTGTTTTAAGTGCGCCGGACACGAGCACATAGCCGCAGAGTGCAAAGAGGGGGACAGGAAGATAGGTTGTCTGAAGTGGGGCAATGTGGTGTAACGGAGTTACAAATTTTGTGAAGGCCGAATGCATCGAGTTCCGCTAGCAACAGACGCCGCTCGTTAATCCCGCCCGCTTGTGTCTTTGCCGCATGAATAAAACCGATTGCAGCACGCCGTAAAATTGCATTTATTGACTCGCCAAAGAAATACTTCCAGGCATCGTACCGGGATAATTCTTTAGGTCCGATTATCATAAAATTTGCCCGCTTCAAATGAGACCGTCCCGAGTCGCTACGACCGCTCTTGTAACCCCGGACCACGTCCTTCTCATCATGCCGTTTAAATGGAAAAATAAATGCGTAACGTTGACGTATCGGGATGACTCCTTCACTCCCGTGATCGGAGCGACACCGCGCTCCGGGTCCTGTAGTTCCGGAGTTTGTGCGCAGCCCGGATTCACCATCGTTCCGGGAGAATAGGACGCCGAATCGTATAGCGGTGAAGACCTTGGATGAGTAGCCCACGCAGGGGAAGAACGTCACCGTTTCGTCACAAGCCCCCTATAAAAGAGCGAGCAGAACCCGGCAGAAGACAGTTGGTGATCCGACCGTTCCAGTTGGTGACAACTACCTCTCCAGTGTGGTGACCGTTCCGGTAGTGTCTGGTTTTCAATGCACCTGCCGGTTGACCACCGAGATACCCGGAGGTGTCCCTCTAGGGATCCTCTCACCCGACCAGACGGGGCCAGCCTTGGTATCCTTGGTGACGACCTAGTGCAACGGGGTTAGGGCACTTGTGGTGGCTTCTTTCGAGAGGCTGTCCAAGTGTCTGGTTTTCGGTGCACCTGCTGGTCGATCATTGGGATATCCGGGCGTGTCTCTTGACCGGTTTTGGTAGCTTTGGTGTCGACCTAGTGTAACGGGGGCAGGGCCCTGTGGTGGCTTCTTCCGAGAGGCTGTCTAGGTGTCTAGTTTACGGTGCACCTGCTGGTCTAAAACCGAGATATCCGGACAGATTCTTTTTGGGCGGCGTTTCCATCCGCCGACCCTCTTTTACCCCATCTGCGACCCCGAACGACACGGCGGGTAGTGTAGGACACGACTGTTTGGTCCCTCGAAACCAATTTCGTAATATTGTAAACCTTTGTATATAAACCGCAAATATATGTAACCCCTGTAAATATCTACCACTGTATATATTACCCTTGTAAATATTCCGTGTAAATTAAAAACCTGTTAAAACCCGTGACTGTTTATTTACCCTCCGCCAAATTCGACAGCTGACCCCTGGTTCACCGTACTCCACTAAGCTACCCGTGGACACGTGGAGCATATCACAATAAAAAAACTGGCGCTCGAGGCATCCGTACCGTAGAAAGCGTCACAGTGGGTCACGAGGTAAAGGAATGCACTGCGGAATCCTTCTGCTACGTGTCCAAAGCCACTGGACACAGGGCGGATTTGCGCATTTGCCCTGTCTACAAGGCATGCCTGGTAGCAAGTCGGGGGTCTGCAGGTGTTAATGGCAATTAGGATCCTGCAGATCAACCTGAGGTGCAAGTCCCTCGCCCACGACATGCTGGAGAGGGTTTCACTGGATCGAGGTGTCGAGTGCATCCTGGCCCAGGAGCCCAAACTGGCAAGGGTCGGCAGAGGGGGGTGCGGCCGCAATCAGCGTGGTGGGTGACGTGGAGGCCACGTCAGAGCAGTTTCGGGGATACGTGGGCAGAAGTGGAAGTGTGCTTTGTGGGGGTCGTCGGTGACCGTTTCTAGGGGAACCGTGTTCGAGGAAACTATGGGCAGCCTGGGACTCGGGGTTAAAAACCTCGTGAACCGGGCAACCTTTGAGGCCGTGACGGTGGGTGGAACACGTTTGTCCATCGTTGATGTAACCTTTGCCAGACTAGAAGGGGGGATTGGCGCTGGAACGATGGAGTGTCCTAGACGAGGACTCCTTTAGCGACCACCGGTACATCATGTTCCCGTTGAATGTCGGGGCCGTCCAGAGACCCGGCTGGCTGTGGAAGGAGGGACTCAGGGAAGTGCTGGCTGGGTGACTGGAAAACTCGCTCGGTGGCGAGTAAAGTCTTTCCCCAGAAGAGATGATGGGGCGTATGGCAGCTGCTTGTGAGGCATGCCTCCCCAGGAAGGCCACAAGGCCCGGGATAAGACCAGTTTATTGGTGAAGCGCCGATAGGCGGAAAATCAACCCCGACAAGAACGGACGACGCGAGATCCGAGGGACTCCGAGGCTGAGATCGAGCCTGAGAAATCGATGAGGTCCGGGGTAATCCGTGGGGGCGAACTTATCGCATCGTTTCTGGAAAGCTCGGAGCCAGGCTGGGGAGGTGACGGCCGTGACGGTGAATAAGGTTCAGGCAGCTGCCAGAGGTCTCAAGCGGGGTAGGGCTCCTGGGCTGGATGGAATTCCGGCGGAGGTAGTGGCGTTGGCCGTCGGGGTGGCCCCCGCCGTTATCGCGGGGGTGATGGGATCTTGTTTGGTGAGCGGTGTCTTTCCGGATATATGGAAGGTGGCTCGGGTGGTGCTCATCCCAAAAAGTGGAGGGAAATTCATAAGCTTGGCGGGAAAGCTGTTCGAGTCTATTCAGAAGAACCGGATCGGGGCAGACCTGGAGGAAAGGGCTCTCCGACAGGCAATATGGGTTTCGCGGGGGTAAGTCCACCATCGACGCGATCGAGAACGTGCTGGCATTCGCCGGGGTTGCAAACGTTGGGGCATGGGGTTGAAAGAATTACTGTGCCGCCGTTGCCCTAGACGTGGAGAACGCCTTCGGCTGCGGAAAGGGTGATGAGCTGGCTAAATGACCGAGGCAGTTTTGCTAATCGGTGGTAGGAGGATCGAGTTATACGGCTTCCAAGTGGGGGGCGCTTTTGTCCGTGTCCAACCAAGTACGAAGTACTTGGGGGTCGACCTGGATAGGAGGATGACTTTCCTTTCCCACCTAGGGAGTGTGGTTCGGAAGGCGGAGGCAGTGGCCGGGAAACTAATTGGCTAGGCTGATGCCCAACCTGGGTGGGGCGGACGGGCGCTCCAGGGTGTTGTACGCGGCGGTAGTGCAAAACGTTCTGCTAGATGCAGCACACACGTGGGGGCGCGCTGCGAGAACCAAGACCTGTTTGGCCACACTTGAAAGGGTCCAGAGGAGGGTGGCGTTGCGGGTGGCCTCTGCGTATCAGACGGTGTCGACTGATGCGATGGGGGTGATATCTGGGATACCACCTTCTGACCTGTTGATGCTGAAGGGAAAGCAGCAGAGGGAGGGACGGACGCACACAGAATCCAAGAGGACACTCCTGGATTTGTGGCAGGCTAGTTGGGAAGCCGGAATAAAAGGTGCCTGGACAAGGCGGCTCATTGCCGATGTCCGGCTGTGGGTCGTGGTTAATTTCCACCTGACCCGACACGGATGCTTTGGGAGCTACCTTGTCCGCATAGGCAAGGAGGCATCGGCAGCCTGTTGGTTCTGCGACCATGAGATGGACGATCCGGAACATGCCCTGTTCCGCTGTGAGGCCTGGTATGGTGAGCGTCTGGGGGTTTGGAGACCTCTAGGTTGGTGGCCGGATCAGGAAAACCTCGTGGAGGGGATGCTCGCCGGCCAATCCGAATAGAACGTGGTCGTCCGCATGATGGAGCACATCATGCGGCGGAAGGAAGGGGCTGAAAGGGAGTATACTCCATTGAGAGTTTTTTTTTTTTTAGTGGGTAGGACTGGATGACCATCCGCCAGGGAGTCCCACACTCTCAAGTCCTTCCTGAGCTTGGGCTTGGAGGTACGTAACTGTGTTTTCCCCTTCTCGTCCAAAAAAAAAAGGCCGAAGAAAAGGTAGAGACCACCGCCAGCACCACATTGCAACCCGCCGGAAGAAAAGGGTATCCACGGTGCCGGCTGGTTGGTCTTTGCTTCGGCGGGGATCTAGACCGGCCTTCCGTCTGCAGGTTGACCACCGGTGATATTTGATAAAACTTCTAAATAAAAATAGACAGAGTCTAATAAATAAAGGCAGCGAGCTCCGTTTCCCTAAAGATTAACCGGAGATATAAAGTTATAGACGCTCCCTACTCCTGCTTTTTCTTCCCGTCACCTTGTACATATTGAGACCGTGTATACCGGGTGTCCCAGAAATAACTACATTAATTTTAATTTCGATTTGCTGACCTTCAGGTACTGGCGGTTTTTTTTTGCAAAACACAATGCATAACGTTAAGGGAAATTAGGCACACGAGAAAAGGCGGGCATCTTTTACGATGATAACTTTAAAAGCGAAAGTAAAATACAATAACACGCCCGGTCGAGTTCGCCTGCCGATACTGATTCTCAACAGCAGGTAACTGATTTAGAAACTTGATAAGGATGTTGACTCTTCCGGACAAAAACAATTGATTGTCTGTAGGTCAAGTTAAAGTAAATATCCATAGGCGGTTCGTGAATTTGAAGGGTTTTGGGTTTTCGAAAAAGTGGTAGAGAAAAACGTTGTTGCTTTCGGTGAGTTCTACTACTGATTAAAATTAAAGTAGTTATTTCGGGGACATCCTGTATAAACGTATATAAAAGATGCCACTAATGATGAACTATTTATACGTTTACTCAACGTGTGGTTTAAACTCTTTTTCAACGGTTTCAGTCAACATTAAACGAACGGTTATATAAAATTATAAATACATTAACATCGTTTAACATATACGTTAAATATACGATACAACGTACAATGTATAAAAAGTTTACAACAAACATTTGCAGAATATACCTTACCAAAAATATAACATCATTTCGTATAATAAACGTTTTTTCTACCAGCTAATTTCGCTTGGGACAGAACTGAATTTTTTTTAAGTCTATCATCACAATAACATAATTTAATAAATTGATAAACAATTACATGTCTGTGGGTGTTGCGGACAAGAGCCGGTTCACCTTATTCATAAAACCATAAAACCAGATCGGCCATTGTAATTTGAATATCCTTGCCATTGGTGATGGATCGATGAGTGCGTTGACTAGTTGGTGTCTGATTTGATCATCTTTAGGATTTTCGATTGGTATGTTTAAAAACAAATAACACTTTGATCAAGTCTTCAAGCTTTGAAATTGGTAAAATCATTATTTGTTAATTACACAGTTGTGAATGAGTTCATTTAGTGCATGCATATGATGTTAAGTAAATAAATATTGCAAAATTATTATTAGTTAACTTTGGGCAAAATAAAGTAAAGACATAGGTAAACACATCTGTTCCGGAATAAGCAATAGTACACCACAATAAATAATACATCATCTAACAAAGGCATGCAAATTGTTTGCTCCAAGAAATGTCAGTTACGTTAAATGCCACTTCATGAAAGTCACCCACAACAACAACAGCAATTACTCTGTTGATTTTATTGGCACGATTTATAGTCACATTATGGGTTACTCAGTGAAGCCTATTAAATTGACATGTTTGTGTTAATTTTAGTTACGTAGTGAACACCTCTAGCATCACCACTTTCTTAAGGTGCGTTCACGCCGCATCGATACGCATTCCTTCGAGGTAATCAGATAATTTATCGCAGAAGATAATTTTTATTTGAGGTTGATGATAATGGAATATTTGTTCGTGAGTTTTGTTTTCTTCGCTTTTGGAAGAGTTGTCTTGCATAATTTTTGGCCGAGATAATTTTGTTGCAAAACGGCATTTCAAAATGTGACCTAGGTTTATAACAAAAATAAAGATATCGCTAATTAATGAGAAACACGTGCTTTGTAAAAATGAAGGATAACTGCAAACTGTTTTGAAATATCGGACGATTTTTATATTTTCAGCAATATGTTGACTATCCAAGCACGAAACTCCGTACCCAGATTGGTGGTGGAATGGTAGAAACCGTTATCAGTGTCATAAATATCACAATTCTGTACTTCGTTGCTTAATCCCGCTCATTTCGTCAACATAGTAGTAGTAAATCTCTTCAAAGGTCAGCAAAATGGGTCCTCGACTTGACGAACCTTCGGTTTATTTAAAAAAAGTATTGGTTTTGTACGTCGGAGGGACCGTCGGCATGGAGAGGAACGAAAACAACGGTGAGTTTAATTCATAGATTTATCAGAAATTAGGAAGTGAACAACAACGTAATTTGTGCATCAAAATGTTTTGTTTACAAAAGAGCGTCACAGTTTTATAATACTGATAGCGGAAGAAGTCTAGGATTATCAGTAAATGCGAGTCTGCATATCGACTTTTACAAGATATTTTTATGCGTTTGTTATACAATTATTTTTAATTGAAAAAAAAGACGACAGAATGGGTTAACGTAAGCCAAACGCACTGAATTATTTACACTATAAACTTGGATAACACAAATTTCTTTTCATTATATATTCCGTTTAAATTGCATGACAGAGTTGTATTTTATTTTTGGACACGAAGTGTTTCGTTATTTTTGTCATTTCCTGTAAAAATTTTCAAGGTTCCCGTAGTATATTCTATACTTCCCCACCAATTACTTGTTATAGTAAACCAAAAATTATAGAAAGTATTTAGAATAAAATTAAATGAAGCATAATAAAAACTCAGCAGTCCGAAAGAGGTCTCATAAAGTTACGATGCAATAGATGACTAAAATATTTATTTTGAATTTGGTTGTATACATTGCTAAAGAAACAATTATGCATTGTGTAAGCTATTAGGAAGCATTATTATAGATTTCGCATACAAAATTCGTACCATGAATAATTTGCAAATTATTTCCCACTGAAGTCGTGTTGTAAATCTTGCTAGCAATTTCTTTCACCAATTCACTACTTTGATAATGAACGCAGATTTTCTTATCATATTGTATTTAGTTTCGTATCTGAGAATGTTTAGAACATACAAAGAAATCTAACAATAGTAATGGCCGATTTATTTTTGAAATTCTATTTATATCATATGTGGCTTTGGAGAGTATTCAAAAAACAAAACAACAAAATGATATATGTATATAAAATGTCCCATATAACACGAAACGAGCAATTAGATCTTTACAACTTTCCCATTTTCAAAACAAATTAACATAATATCAATTTATCGATTGATTAATTTTAATACAATCGTCTGTGTAAACGAAATAATTTTTCACTGTTATTTTTAACTTAGATATGCGCTAATTTGAATATTATTGTTATTATCATTCCCAGACGTTCTCATGGTCTGTGGAATGTTCTAGATCAATGCCGTTACCATATGTGGTCATTCCAATAACTGTTCCCAAACAGATGACATCATCCACTTCCGGTGCCGTCGCGCCGTCGTCTCAGTATATTTATTACCTTTACAGGTTTATAAAGTATCCGATTAATACATTTCCCATAACTCACCCCCAGCAGCTCACTGAAGTACTCTCTCCATTCCTCCATAGTAATTCCATCACTCTCTCTCTCTCTTTTTCTTTCTTTCCCTATTTATGTATCTCCATACCTCTTCTTCCGTCGTTCTTTATACATATAAAAGTTAATATTCCAGCCAACTACTTAATATTTCTCTGTCTTCAGTGATCTTGCGTCCATTTTTACTTTTAATACTCTTTAGTGTGTTTTTCTCTTTCCGGGTTTCTTAGGGTCTTGAACAAGGGTTTGGATTTTCCCTTCGCATCTCCGTGGCCTTAGCTTCTATTTCTATTTGTTTGTCAGTGTCCAGGTAGGGGTCGTCCATTAATTACGTGAGCTCAAAATGGGGGGGAGGGGTCCAGTAAAATCTCATCAAATCTCATCTAAAGGGAGCAGGGGGTCATTGAAAATCTCACGTCAACTTTTTAATTCAAAAAATATAAATTATTATTACATAAAAGATAAAAATCATTAAACTTATTTTTTAAGGTTTTCTATTTTGGCCGCAAACAATTTTTGAAGTGAAAACTTCTTTAGCGGCGGTGAGCACTTTTTGGGATGGGTAAAAAATGTTAAAGTCGCGTCAGGACACGTGGCCTGATCGGAAATTCGTAAGACGGAGGCAGGGTAGACCGCCGCGCCGGCGCGGCGTAGGAGAGGAGGTAATATCCCCCTCTCTTTGTTGCGAGTTTCAGAAGAAATAATCGTCCAGCGGGAGGAGTAGCTATTTATCAAAATATGAACACAGTCAGTACAGTTCATTATTGCACAAATTATATGGATGTACATGCGAAATACACAATGTTTAATGCTACTGTTTCTGATATCGGCGATATGTGTTGCCACTCTGGTGATAATGATTAGTTCATTATTATGGTTGCCGTTTACATTTCTCCAGATAAGTCATTGCGTGCTATACGAGACTTCTTGTATGAAAATTTACTCATTTATTCTCATGACGCATCTGCATTGCTTAAAAAAAAAATTGGAAAAGATTTGATGATTTGCCAATGATTTTGAGTGGAGATTTCGACATAAACTTTGCAGACGATAAAAATCAACAATTAATTGAATTGTTAAATAATGAATTTGGTTTAACGATGTCAAATGATCGCAATCTTAGCACAACGAAATACAAAACTACTATTGATGCGGTCTTTATTAGACATTTAAATAGATTCGAATCAAAATTGTTAGTTTCTTACATCAGCTACCATAACCCTATTGTATCAGTTTTAGAGATTGGCGATGATGATGCTGGTAATGATGATGGTGAAAGAGTCGTTGAAATTATGGATGAAAGTTGATTTTTCTGAGAGATAAACTTTTTAATGTAAAATAATATTGTAATAGTTCTGCAGTGTTAAATTTTTAATGTAATATAAATTGTCATGTTTGCGTACGATAGCGCAATAAATGAATATTGTATTTTACCACATAAATGAACTTTTATACTGATAAATAAAGCAATTCGTGCGAAATTATTCCCTAACCATTCCGAAATATTCAAGAATGCACAACTATTTCACTTCTGCCGGCACTCCCGGAGTGCAACCCGTAGTTTTTTTTTATTACAATAACAATCTTGAGTATAGACAGTATTAAATATTTTCTGTCTATGATTCCCAGAATTGAGACAATAATTTGCAGCACAATTTATTTATTTACTCTTTTCGTCAAAATCCCCGCCGGGTTAAAAAATATTTCAACGCCCATGTCCATGCCCATGGAGTGACTGAAGGTAGTCTATTTTTATTGTAATTTAAATAAATTTGTTATAGTGTCCCTAAAACGCAGTATTATTTTCCCCCTCTATATTCCATCAGTATTAAGGCTTAGGTATTTAGTGGTATTTAGCAAGATACATGAACATACATGAATATATTACATTATAAGTGTGGTAGTTTTAATTTTACATCACGACGCGAAGCGGAGTGTTTTAATAAAACTGAGTGATGTAAAATACCTACCACACACATAATGCATACAACTTTTTAGCCGATGACGAAGTTTTCCACTCGGCGCCCCCATTTAACAAAAATTATCGTTGCACCGAAGTTACATTCACATTATTGACATAAAGATAGGTGCAGGATAGTGTGACGGACGCCGATTTTGCCCAAAAGGATACGGGAGTCGTAGGAATGCATAAATGGCATAAATAGGGCACAATTCCTAAAAATATGAGAGAGGTTATGTTTTCCGAGTATTTTGTTGACTTACTTTAACTTTTTCATTATCTTATTCTTAACGTGTTTTACTTTTAGTTCAATGACTTCACCCATTTTGCCATATTATTGTATTTTATGAGAGTAATAATCGCAATAAATTAACATTTTTAGATTGAGTGACATTGTAAATTGACAAGGTAAATAGGCAACTGAGATGCTTACTATTTATACCACGAGATGGTGTGCCTTCGTGTGTCTTTAAATTGGTCATTATTATATCTTAGAAACTTTTTCAAAGATAGTTAAGTGCGGTATCTTCTTTCAAAATATACGACCAATATTTACCATAAAAGATTTTTTTTTGCGCGTTTCTTAAAGAAGAAAATTTTGGACTATTTTACCGCTTAAAGGCGGTAGGTGACAGCTTCAATGTGTAAAAAATGGGTTACCAAGGCTGTCTAAAATGTGGTAGAACGTAGTTTACAACTGTCAAGGTTAAAAAATTAATTACTTAAAAATTGTAAGGAATAAATCTTACGTGAGGGGGAGGGGGGGGTTTCACCAAATCTCACCATATCTCATCAAGGGGAAGGGAGGGGTCCAAATTAACAGACAAACACCTCACGTAATTAATGGACGGCCCCATATTTCTTCCGAAGAAAAAAAACATAGCAGAGGAAACAGAAAACAAGATCAGACAAGAAGGAAAAAAAAATAAAAACAAGAAGAAAAGAAAAATACAGAGTACTATTATTATTATTATTATTCCTAAGGGGCGCGGTTCAGACCCCGCTGCACTGAAGCTTCAGCTTATTGTGGCCCACTTAGCTGTTTTATGTCATTCGGTTGAACATACATTTTCCCAGGTTTTCAGGATGTCAGGGTCTCTTAGATTTTCAGGTTTACGAATCAGGCCTCTGGATTTTCAAATTCTCAAGTTTATTTTCACATTATATTTTCTCGGAATCTCACACTTTTACGTCTTCATCTTGCCAAGTTCTCAAGCCTTAAGTTTTCAGGACCACAAATTCTCCGGCTCCCAAGTTTTTAGATTCTTAAATTTATTTCCACATCTTTCAGTTTTAACTGTCTTTATGATCCCAGGTTTTCAGGTCGTCAGGTTCTGAAACTTTAGATTTTTAGGTTTACGAAATATTAGGCTTCCAGGTTTTTAAGTGTATTTTCATATTTTTGTTTCTCGGAATTTCAAACATTGACGTTTTCATCGTTCCAGGTTTTCAGGTTGCCCGTTCTGAAGCGTTAGATATTCAGGTTTACGAATTATCAAGATTTCAGGTTCTTAAGTTTATTTTAACAAGTTCAAGCTCAGGTTTTCGGAATCTCAAATTTTTACGGTTTCATATTTCTAGGTTTTCTGGTTGTCAGGTTCCTTAACCTTGGATTTTCAGGGTTACGTATTGTCAGGCTCCCGGGTTCTCAGTTTTTTAATTTTGTTTCAGTTGCCACCAACCCAGCTTTTCAGGTTGTCAGATTCTCAAGCCTTAGATTTTCAGGACCACAAATTATCCGGCTCCCAAGTTTTCAGATTCTTAAATTGATCTCCACATCTTCAACTTCTCGGAATGTCAAGTTTAGGTTTTTAGTTTCTGAATCTTTAGATTTTCAAGTTTACGAAATATTAAGCTTCTAGATTTTTAAGTTCTTAAGTATATTTTCACATTTTCGGTTCCCGGAATTTCAAACATTTACGTCGTCATCTTTCCAGGTTTTCAGGTTGTCAGGTTCTCAAGCATTAGATCTTCAGGTTTACGAATTATCAGGCTTCTGGATTTTCAAGTTCTCAAGTTTATTTTCACATTAGCAGTTCTCAGAATGTCCAACCTTCACGTCTTCATCTTCCCAGGTTTTCAGGTTATGAGGTTCTCAAGATATTCAGGTTTAAGCATTATCAAGATTTACGGTATTCAGGTTCTTAAGTTTATTTTAACGATTTCAAGCCCAGGTTCTGGGAATCTAAAATTTTTAGGGATTTATGTTCCTAGGTTTTCAGGTTGTCAGGTTCTCAAGCCTTGGATTTTCAGGGTTACGAATTATCAGGCTCCCAAGTTCTCAGTTTCTTAAGTTTGTTTTCAGTGGCCCAGAACCTTAAACATTTACGTCTTCATCTTCCGAGGTTTTTAGGTTGTCAGCTTCTTAAGCCATAGATTTTCAGGTTTTCGAATTTTTAGGCGTCTAGATTTTCAGGTTCTTGGTTGATTTTCACGTTATCGGATCTAAGAATCTCAAACCTTTACGTTTTCATCTTCCCAGGTTTTCAGGTTGTCAGGTTTTCAAGCCTTAAATTTTCAGGATTACACATTGTTCGGCTCCCAAGGTTTCAGTTTCTTAAATTTATGTCGGAATGTCAAATATTAACGCCTTTATCAGGTTTCTAGGTTTTACATTTTCAGGTTCTCCAAATCTCGAACCTTTACGTCTTCATGTTCCCCAGCTTTTGAGGTTGTCAGGTTCTCAAGCCTTGAATATTCAGGTTTACGAATTATAAGGCTCTGGATTTTCAGGTTCTGAAATTTATTTTCACATTATGGGTTCTGGAAATCTCAAATCTTTATGTCTTCACCTTCCCAGGTTTTTAGACTGGTCAGGTCAGGTTCTCAAACCTTAGAGTTCAGGGTGTTAGTACAAGTTGTCGATGGTGCTCCTCCCATTTCTGAAGTCCGCTTGTGCATCTGTTAACACTTCTTTCTTCTCGATGTATTAACTATGTACAATTTATTTAAACACTAGACTATTTACAGTTATAACAGCACAATTATTTAGTCACACGGATTATGTCGCTCAGTAGCTTATTCGGACTCTAACATCAACGCGACTCGACTAGTTGGACGGCCTCTCTCGCATCGTATTTAAAGAGCGAAGCGGCTTTCTAGATTCGCCTAGAATTGCGGTCGCGATCCTCCTCGAGTCTACGATGAAATCATCACGCCGCGATTCTTCCAGAACGTCACATCTAGTTCGTGCTTCAATATCTCTTCTAGATCTTGTATGCCGCCAACGTCCGTTGACTTGTAAATCCATCGCTTTGCCAGACGTCGTTTACTATTTTCCTCATCGTCTGTTGCGTACATTCATGCTTCGTTTGTCAGTTCGTCTTCTCCCGCCGCTTTTCCTTTCTTCATTCTTCCTATTATCCCTTTAATCATTTCCTTCTTTTGTCTTCTGTCATCTTCCCGTTTCTACCTATCCGTCTAGAAGTTCTTTAAATTTTTCTTCTAGACTTATGAGAGCATCCCATGTGAATAATTATTCCCAGACGTTCTCATGTGGACTATTCCAGATTAATTACGTTACCATCCGTGGTGAGATCATCATGACATCATCCGCTTCCGGGCCGTCGCGCCGTCGTCTCACTGCCCCCCTTTTAAAGATTGTTCGTCCCGAACAACCTACTTCAATCCTGTTGATTTGTCCCGGAGTAGGGTGCCAAACGATCCAGGTGAACCACCTTCATCTTGGCTCGGGGATTGCGTTGAATCCGGTACACTACGTCGTTGATCCTCTTTACAACCGTGTACGGGCCTTCCCAACTGGGTTGTAACTTTGGGCAGCGACCTTTCTTTCGCCGAGGGTTGAACAACCATACCAAGTCTCCATCACTGAATCCTGCCGAATTCACCCTCAGATCGTAACGCGTCTTCATCCGGTCGCTCGCCACGCGAATGTGACTGCGCGTTAGTTCATGTATACTGGACATGGCTTCCTGTAGCTCGTCTACGTAGTTTCCCACGTCCTTCCGCTCTTGTCCCGGTGATCCGAAAGCCAGATCGCATGGTAGACGCATTTCCCGTCCAAACAGGATCTTCGCCGGTGTCTGGTGGGTCGTCTCGTGAATTGCCGCTCTGTACGCCAGCAGAAACAAAGGTAGACCCCGGTCCCAGTCCCGCTGATGTTGATCGACCACTTTGGACAAGTGTTGTTCCATGGTCTTGTTGAAACGCTCGACCATTCCATCCGACTGAGGATGCAGGGGTGTCGTCCTTGTCTTCCGCACGCCCAATAGTTTGCAGACGCCCTGGAACACTCCAGATTCAAAGTTCCGCCCTTGGTCCGAGTGCATTTCCAGTGGAAGTCCGTAGGGGCAAATCCAATTTTCTACCAACGCCCTGGCAACCGTCACAGCTTCTTGATTGGGTAGGGCATAGGCTTCCGGCCACTTGCTAAAGTAGTCGATGACCACCATGATGTACTTGTTTCCCGAATCAGTGGTAGGAAACGGACCTGCTACGTCGAAGGCTATTCTCTCGAATGGTGCCCCAACGTTGTACTGCTTCATGGCTCCTCGACTACGCGTCTGTGGACCGTTGCTCGCCGCACAAGTGTCACATTTTCGACACCAGCTCTCGACATCGTTTCGAACGTTCACCCAATAGAAGCGTTTACGGGCTTTCCCCATGGTCTTATTCACGCCCAGATGTGCGCCGGACACTCCACCGTGGATTTCTCGCAAGACCTCCTTCACGCGACACTTGGGCAAAACCAGTTGCATCGTCACCGACTTTCCGTCTGCACTCTCCCATGCTCGCTTCAGCAGGCTATTTTCCACCTTCAGTGAATCCCATTGGGCCCATGGTGCTTTGAGAGCCGGACTCTTGTCCGAAATGTCTTGCCATTGTGGTCTCTGATTTCCGTTCTCTTTGCTTTCCAAAATTGCACTAATCTCGCCATCTCCAAGTTGTTCTGCCCTCATCTCCGCCGTTGTCCACCCATCTTGAGGTTGCAGAACCAATCTCTTCACGCCCTCGAATTCTTTGGATGCCTCTCTCCGACTGCAATGTTTGCAGTCACTACGGCACGGCCTCCTAGAAAGTGCGTCCGCATTCTGGTGTGATCTGCCTGGTCGGTGTTCGATTTCAAAATCATACTGCTGCAGCCTCTCCAACCATCTGGCTGTCTGTCCTTCTGGATCCTTAAGGCTTAACAGCCACCTCAACGCAGCATGATCCGTTCGGATTTTGAAGTGTTGACCGTACAGGTACTTGTGAAAATGTCCTACTGCATTTACGATCGCCAATAACTCCTTCCTCGAAACGCAGTAGTTTCTTTCCGGCTTAGAAAGCACCTTGCTATAGTATTCGATGACTTTTTCTTCGCTTTCCTGTATCTGCGAAAGGACTGCCCCGATACCGTTGTTACTGGCGTCTGTATCCAGGACATACCGCCCCTTTACTCTCGGGTAAGACAGAATAGGACCCGTGCACAGCGAGATCTTCAAAGTTCTAAACGCTGCTTCGCTCTCGTTATTCCAGATAAATGGAGTTTTGTCTTCCGTGAGTCTGTGCAGAGGCTTGGCAATGTCAGCAAACCCTTTGACAAATCTGCGATAGTAGGTACAGAGGCCCAAGAAGCTTCTCAGCTGGTGCTTGTCCCTTGGTCGTGGCCACTCGCGGTCGGCCGCGAT
Source organism: Diaperis boleti (assembly GCA_963583935.1). Classification (NCBI taxonomy): domain Eukaryota; kingdom Metazoa; phylum Arthropoda; class Insecta; order Coleoptera; family Tenebrionidae; genus Diaperis; species Diaperis boleti. The sequence goes on along the minus strand of OY757249.1, from coordinate 50,456,623 downwards.
CTTGTCTGGATCTGTTTGTACTCCGCTGGGCGAAACCACATGGCCCAAGAAATTCACTTCTGTCTGGAACAATCGGCATTTCTTGGGGTTGAGCTGAAGGTTGGCATTCCGCAGGCGGCTGAAGATCTCTTCCAAATTTTTCAAATGTTTTTCGAAGGTTCTTCCAACTACCATGACGTCATCGAGGTACACCAAGCAGGTTTTCCATGTCAGCCCTCGCAGAACCAGTTCCATCAACCTCTCGAAAGTGGCTGGAGCGTTGCAGAGTCCAAATGGCATGACGTTAATCTGGTAGAGACCGCTTCCAGTCGAGAACGCCGTCTTATCTTTGTCATCGGGATGGATCTCAACTTGCCAGTAGCCGCTTTTCAAGTCCAGGGTTGAAAACCACTGCGATCCCGACAACATGCTTAGGGTGTCATCGATACGTGGCAACGGATAGCTGTCCTTCTTAGTTACATCGTTCAGCCGTCTGTAGTCAACGCAAAAGCGAGTGGAACCATCTTTCTTCGTTACCAATACAACTGGTGACGACCACGGGCTTGAGGAGTCTTCAATTATTCCGTCTGCTTTCATTTTGTCCACCATCTGAGCCACCTCTTGGTGTTTTGCGAACGGAAGTCTTCTTGGCGGTTGTCGGACCGGAGCAACATCTCCTGTGTTGATTCTGTGCTGCACCATGTTGGTTCTGCCGGTGCTTCGGTCTTCTGTAGCAAAGATGTCAGTCTCCTTGCGGATAAATGCCCTGGCCTTCTCTAATTGATGGTTCGTAAGGTGTTTCCAGTCTTCTAGGAAGAGCTTCTCTACACTCGTTCGCTGAGCCTCTTTTCTGTTACACCTAACAGGTTGTTCTTCGCAACGGACGACCCGTAGTACAGGATGGTATAGTCCAATCGTCTGCCCTTTCTGTAGTGTAACACGACTTTCGCCTAAATTCGCTACACGGATAGGAATTCGTCCATTAGCCTGAACGAGTGTTCTTGCTACCATGATCTGTGTTTTCTGTGTCACGTCCGGGTTGGTGGTCACGTTCGGTTCTATTATTCCAGTCCGGTATCCCCCAGGGTCTTCTTCCAACTCTGCCTGCACAATCTGTTCCGAGTTCTTCTGTACACGGACCGTTTCGGAGACTATCACTTTCACTTCGTCGGCGGATGGTATCGCAGAGTGCAGGGAGATTTCTTCGTTGCCAACTAGCAGCATGCGATTCTTGATGTCCAGCACGAATCCGAACTTCTTCATGATGTCAAGACCCAAGATGAAATCGTCTACTATATCAGCTACAATAACCTTGTGCATGAACTCGAACCTCCCCAACTCGAGTCTTGCCTCAACTTCCCCGAATACTCGTGCTGCTTCTCCCGTTGCTGTTTTTAACAGCAGGTCGCTCTCTGCCAATTGGAAATCTCCCAGCGGTTTGAAGATGTCTGGTCTTCCGATCGAGACGGTCGCTTCGGTGTCGACGGTCATAGAACAGCCAGCTCCGTTGATTCGACCCTCCAGCAACAGACTGTCCTTCCTTCTTCGTAGCTGCGAGACGGAGATGACCCTAGGGGCTTTTGTGGGGCCAGCTAGCACACGCCCCAAAGCGCTAGCTGGACTTAGTTTTCCGACTGCCTTGAGCTTGAAGGGCCGGACTCCGGATTTCTATGGGTCTGCTCCGGCGATCTCCTTGAACGGCAGTCCCTCCTCAGATGACCCACTCTCCCACAATTAAAGCATCTGGGTCTGCCTGTCATGCTTCCGTGCCGCATTTCCTCAAGCAACGTCTTTATTTCTCGCAGCAGGTCGTTTCCGTCTTTCGGGGCTTCCTCCATAGTTACTGCTCGCAGACGTTGAGCCGCCGGACGACAAGCGTTTCTAGCCGCCTCGAACTCCAGGGCATGCACGAGGGCATCGGCGCATTTTTGATGTCTACCTAGTCTCAACATTTGCTGCAACTCACCGTCGCGGACCCCATCAATAAACGCACTTGTTCCAAGTTGGTGGTGGAACTCGCTAGGGGCGCTTGGGTAGGCCAGATGTACCAGTCTCTCAACGTCCGCCGCAAACTCCTGCAGGCTTTCGCCATTCTTCTGAACTCGTGACTTCAGCTGTGACTGGTACACTTGGTTCAAGTGGAGGTCTCCATACCGCAGGTCGAGAGCGTTGACCACGGCGACGTAGTTCTTTTGTTCCCTCTCCGGGACGGTTTGCAGCAGCTGAAGAGCTTGTCCTCGCAAGGATAACACCAGTGCAGTGGCTTTCTCTTCTTCACCCCACCTTTTCTTCCACGTCTTTTTTAAAAGTGTTTTGTAAAATGTCAAGCTGTTCGAAAATCCTCTGCTGTTCCTCTTGTCGTCGATTTTCTTGTTCTTCTTTTTCTGCGTGGAGTTGTTTTAGAAGTTCCATCTGTTCTTGCTTTTCTTCTTGTCGTCGCTTCTCTAGTTGTTCTAAAAGTGCCATTTGTTCTTTCCTTTCTTCTTGTCGTCTCTTTTCTTGTTCTTCTCTTTCTTCTTGTCGTCTCTTTTCTTGTTCTTCTTGTCGTCTCTTTTCTAATTGTTCCAGAAGAACGGCCATTTGTTCTTGTAGAGCCTTCATGGTTTTACTTCTCGTGGCTCTTCCAGAAGGTTGCTTTGACATGCGTCACGTACTGGTTGGTTCGATGTTTCTTCTTTTTTTTTACGTCCGCTTCTTTAAATCCCACTTCTGACACCAATGTAACGTAGCCTGAGCCGGGCGGGTTCGAGGATTTAAAGAAATATTCTGGCGCACACCGTATTTACAAACTTTTATTAAAAAGAACTACTAAGACTAACTTTTCACAATGTACAGACTTTCACAATATCACGCGCTGATCACTTGTTCACGATGCTTCCAACAGACTGACTTGCTCCGTTGTTCGATCCCTTCTTATACCGCTCCCTTCGTTCTCGATTTCTTCTATTCCCGGAATCATAAGATCATGTTTCCGACGCAAAGGATTATTCCAGAAGAATGAGATCAGTCTCTTGTACGAGCGTGGTATAGCATGAGATCACCGCCACAGAGTCTTCTAGAGCATCCCATTTGAACAATTATTCCCAGACGTTCTCATGTGGACTATTCCAGATTAATTACGTTACCATACGTGGTGAGATCATCATGAAATCATCCGCTTCCGGGCCGTCGCGCCGTCGTCTCAATATTTATTATTTAAATCATAACTTAAATCAAATTATATAAAATAGAAAAGAACGAATGGCGGTGAAGTCTAAATTATTATTTTTGACTATTATTTCTCGTAAAATTTAACATTAAAAACACGTGTTTTTCTAGTCATCTATACTACAAATAAAAACGCATTTGAGGCGTGTTTTGGCGCCGTTTACTTTTCGTGAAATTTTCAGGTTAAGTATACGTGTTTTTCTAGGCAAATAAACACTAGAAAGAACGTATTCCATATCATATTATTAGGCGTGTTTTGTGGTCAAGCTTATAAGTCACTAAGGGGTTTCAAAGATAAAAATGATGATTTTAAAATACATAATGTATAATAATCCTACTTAATTTATATTTTTCATTTGAATTACGATTAAAATCAAATATCGAAGCATAGAAAGGAATTAATGTGGGTAAAATATAAGTAATTTTTGACGTTCAGTTCTGACGTTAAATTCTCGTGAAATTTTTACAATAAATTCACGTGTTTATATACTCATATAATTATATTTAATTTATGTACTACAAAGGAACGCATTCCATTGGCGTCTTTTACAGATTCCATATGGGCGGTTTTTGCGCCAAGTTTAGAAGTTTGTTGCGGGTTATAAAACATATGTACATTTATTATTTGAATCACATTTTAAATAAAATAGAATGTTTATAGAATTTAAAAGTAGAAACAATAGAAATATTTAATAAGGCTAGCATTTCTTTCATAATTTTTACGAAACATGGTAACAACCAAGTTAGCTCTTGTAAACATTTGGCACTCCAAATTTTACCCAAACAACCTTGAAAGTTTGACGTTTTCTCGTGGTTGAAATGTTTTAGGATCACCGCCTAGTTCGCAACAGAGATGAACAATCGCTCTTTGCGAATTCATATAATTATTCAAAAACAAAAGAATTGTCTGGATCACTTTTGGTGGTAGATAACTACTTTTAATCAGTTTTCCGATTCACTCATCACCCTGATGATGCCAACATTGTTGGCGAAACGTGCGTCGGTATTTATAATAAAAATTGTTTTTGGTGTTTTAGGGAAAACTGATTAAAAGTAGTCATATAATTATTATTAAATTAAAATTTAAAAATAAAATTGACATTCCCTATTCTATTATGGTGTTGTTATAAAAATTACAAAAGCTCTTTAACCCAACGGCAAAGAAATAATTCAATCTAGGTAGCTATATTTACTTACGTAGATGGGTACTATTACAACCTAAATTGTTCTAATGCCCTGACAAAATTTAGAAGTGTGGATGGTGACACAAGAAATACAGCTAACAAATAAAAATAATACAGATACTTCCTACAATTATATAATATTAAATAACGTGGAAAAATATAATGACTGAATAACAAGTTGTTGCAATAAATTACGAGATGAACGTTGAAATAATTAAAAATATGACAAGTTAAATAGTGACTATGGCTCTTTACCTATGTTAAAATTTACATTAAGGAGATTACTGAACTTACAAATTTTAAACGAACGCTAATATAACAAAAAAACTAGATGAATTGATATCACATAAAAAAAAATAAAAAAAAATTGTCTATTACTTATCTTCTTAATTAATACGCTTCCTGCTGGTTTTGGAGCTGTCCTGACACCTTACTTTTTACTTTCTGGCGTATCCTGCGAGTCTGTGAATCTGCAACTCCTGCGTGAATTAAACTCCGTGCATCCAGGAAAGAATTTTCACGGCTATTATCCCTTTGAGGTGGTACAAATCATCCTAGTAATAAGTGCTGGTGAATTTGCCTCTCTGATTGAAAAAGAATAGTCAAGGTCTGCACGCAATAAAGTAGTTTCTCTTACCTCTCTCCGAAATCTCAACATTTAACGATTTATCCGCTAAGCGATTAGTTATCGAAATAACCCACATTCGACGATGCTTATCCGCAAACGCGTTTTTCCTGGACGCAATCCCTTTTACCAGGAGCAACTTTACGAACGAAAAAGAGCGAATCTCGGTTTAGTCGCGCGCGGCTCTAAAGCAGATGCGTTCCTGAACCCGGTGGTAAATGCGCGGCAAAATCGAATTGTAACAGTACTTACAAATATTAATTTAAATGTGTTTGTTAAAGTTGAAAACAAAAATTAAGATCTTTAATCATTAAGGTGTCAAAAGACCAGCGAAAAAATTAAAAATAAAACAACTAATGTCTTTTGAGGGTTTAGTGTTGGTCAGGGAATGAATAGTTTTTAAAAACGAAATTGAAAGCAGGTATTGGGACAATTTGAAACATAGGTTGCGAAGTTTTACCATTTAGGGGCTGGAATACCGGGGATTTTGAGAAGAACGGATAGTGGTTTATGATGGGGGCTGAAGGTTGAGGAACCGACGACGCGAGCGTAATTTTATTGTTGAAAATAAATAACCAAACGTATAGATCAGTACTATCATTGAATCATTGAATATCAATACTCTAGGAGTAGTTAGAGTATTGATATTCAATGGTACTATCAATGAAAATTTCTGCCTTATCGAATATGTTTTGGCGACAAACAAACATGCTGCTTCCAAGACACAAAAATGTACCTGATTTACAGCTTTACAGCAAGGAATTCTTTCCAGATGTGTCATCTGTGCTTGGCCATTGCTTCGTTCGATTTTGTTCATTTTCATTTTTCGTCTGAGATCGTGCAGTTCGTTTCGTTTTCGTTTACCTTAGCGAGTTTTGAGATTTGTGTAGCTTCCAAAAGTCCTAAAGGTAAGTAGTACAGTATTGTATTTAAAAGTAGTAACTAAATATAAATTTTTTATGCATATTACTAACCCGATTTTATGACTTTCGTCAAAAGTGGTACTCCATGTAAGACCTGGCCTTCTTACAAGGTTTTTAAGATTCATTTTAAGACAGTTATATACATATATGATATTATATTTATGATTTTTCTAATTAAATAATTTTTTTAATGTTTGAGCTTCTTTGCAGAGGATTATGACACAGACGATAAAAATGCCAACAACCTCATTAAGGAGATTGGGGAAACTGTAGAGGAAACAACACATCAGTGGAAAGTCTCTCAAGAAAGCAAGTTTTTGGTGATGAGTCTCTTTTTGATAGTAAGCGGCGTCGAACTGTAAACCTTGGAGAGGATTTTTGCGGTACCCCGACGACGTCTTATGCATCGCCAATGTCAGCATTTTCTTCAGCTTCAAGATATCCTGGTAAATTTTTATTTTATATCATTTAGGACAATATTATACCCAGTAAGGATTTTTTTATTTTTGCTGTAGTTACTTATAGTTATTTCTTATAGATTTTGAGGCAACTGTACTGCAAACATTGGCAAAACTCACCCAGCACGTCAAGCAACACACAATCCGAGTCATGGAAAAAAGATTTAATTTAATTAGGACAATTAGCCCATAATATATTTTTTATATACTTATAATTATAGTTATAATTATACAGTTTATAATATTAGTAGTACATAGTTGATATTATAGTTTTTACTAATTATTTTCATATTTTCTATTCACCTTTATACATTATAATAGATTTGAACTTTTGTAAAACAATTTTTTTTGTTTGTTTTGTAATAAATATATGTCATGAAAATCAACACTTTTTTAATTTTAACAATTTCGTTCTTCAGCAACCAGCTCTTGTAATTGTTCTTAAAGTGTGTTGAATCTGATTTTCTTTGCACTACGAGTTTTTCATCTTGCTTAAAGTTGTGTGGAATCACCAAATTATCGTATAAGTGCACGTCGATGAAACGATTGTTTCGACAATGTATACTGGTGGCGTCATGTCATAAAGGTGGCCGCAATTGCTTTATATTTTATGGACTACCGCTATATCAAGAAAACTTTGCTTATTCGCTAGAATTTGTTTAAATATTGCCGGGCAATGCGATTTTTGCAAATATGTACCGTTTATTGCGATAACAATGTAAATTGTGTATATCGTGTAATTTCTTTAAAAAATTACTCCTAAAGCGATGCAAATTATAAAATGGTTCCATGTACGCGCGACTCTGGACATGACTATGCACACTCTAGATGTAGACCAAGGGGTCATTATTGTGTAAATCATTGTTGTAAGTTCAACCTGTGAAATTTTTGCAAATTGTAAGATGGAATTTATTGGCTTTAAATTGCACTTTTACCTCGTTATAAACTTCTCCTACGCAGCCTGGTTTGTCAAGTTTGTTTGTTCAATGTCTTGTTTTGACAATGTGTCGATATAAGATATTTTTAGGCTACCTGATTGACTTTTAATGGTCATCGAAGTAATATTTTGAATTATTTCTTAATGTGTTCAGACTCGACGGTAATTTCTTAACATGTTTTCAGTTTACACTCCTTCGCCAAATAAGCTCCTGCATAAGCTGAAATGCAACTCCCAAATGCACGCCCCCAGTCTGGCTCAACACTACATAAAAAAGTTAGCGCCACACCAGCTAGTCCTTCCGTAAGCACCTCTCAAATGCAATTTTAGTACTATTACTATACGAAATTTCCAGAGATGTTGGCAAAGACATCGTGCTGTATCAACTCGACGAATACAAGACCCTCTTGGACTCCAGCAACATGTCCCCAAAGGACTGGATCCGCATCGCAAAAGACATCGAAGTACGTTAAAAACGCACTTATAGATCGTTTCTGATGTTTCATTTTTTTAGAAAAACTACAACGACTTCGACGGTTTTGTAATTTTACACGGAACAGACACCCTGGCTTATACAGCGTCGGCCTTGTCATTTATGTTGGAGGGCATCCAAAAGCCGGTGATATTAACTGGATCTCAAGTTAGTCATTAATTGTTATCCAACTAACAATGCGAAAGACTATTTCAAGTCTGTGATCGCCGAAACTAAAATACAGCTGCTCGTTCATAAATTTTTCAGATTCCTATTTTCGAGACGCGCAGCGATGCCAAGGACAACATTCTTTCGTCCTTGATTCTGGCAGGATGCTATAACATTCCGGAAGTTTGTGTTTTCTTTGCTAACAAACTTTTGCGAGGCAACAGGACGGCGAAGATCAGTTCGACGCAATTGAACGCTTTTGATTCGCCTAATTACACACCGTTGGCGGAAGTGGGGATTGATATCACACGTAAGAAGATAATAATATAATACAGTACAACAAATATATTTTGAAAAAATTACAACACCACTTCGAAGAACATGTTTTCCATTGATTAAAATTTATTGTTTTTCTAAAAGTGTTTTAGTGTTACATATTTAATTCTGTCCAAGTTAAAAATAATTTGAATAATAGCGAAAACAGAATGAATGCGACTATTTTCCAAAATGTTACTTGGATCACTTCTCATTCATTGTTTGAATATTTTTTAGTGAACAAACATTTCATATTGAAATCTTCGGCTGTTAAATTCGCCGTCCACACGACGCTGAACGCCAATGTCGGTTTGCTGCATTTCTTTCCCACAATCACGCCGTCCATGGTACTGAACTTCAGGGAGTCGGTTTAGTTGAGTGTAATTTTGGATTTTTAGTTCAAGGCGCTCACTCGGTGTCCTTCCGTCGAAGGACTCGTTATAGAAAGCTACGGCGCCGGCAACATTCCATCGAATCAGAAAGAGCTCATAGAAGTCATGGAGGAAGCCGTTAAAAGCGGTACGATTATCGTCAATGTTACTCAGTGTCATCAGGGAGCGGTTCTATCGACTTACGAAACTGGACAGGTAATATTTTGCAAACGCGGTAGTATAAGTGCACCTAGATTTATTAATTGCAGGTTCTTGACAATATTGGAGTAATATCTGGGTACGATATGACCACCGAAGCGGCCCTCACAAAACTGTGCTACGTGCTTGGTATTCCTGGACTCACCCACAAGGAGCGAGTGCAGGTACACGATCCATTATTAGTACGTAAATTACTTCTAATTTTTGTTTTAGCTGATGAAGTCAAATCTCAGAGGAGAACTTACAAATAGGTGCTAGTAATAATGTGTCCTAACAAAACCGTATTTATTTCGAATTTGCATAAGGTGATAATAATAGAATTCTAAAAACAAAGGTCTTTTAATGAAATCAAACAAACAAATAACAAACAAAAAACAATTTGAGCAAACAATTTCCAAAGTCTTCAGCTATAAGATCCCACCTCCAAACATCTACAACGTCTTCTTACTGTCTACCAATGGTATCGGAAATTTTTTTGGTCAACTTCTCGCCTATCTTGCACTGTTGATATTTTTCCGAGCAATCGCTTTTACTCAAACCGTTCTGTAAAGCAGCATGGACAACAGTTCCTTCCACCGTCCGTTGCAGCCATTTATTCGTGGCCAGACCGTCAATAATTTTGTCAGCACTCGAACTTCGGCCCAACGCCATGTTTTCTGCGGAGTTCTTCACGGTCCAACAGATCATTCTTTGCAAACAGGATGTTGTATCTATGTCGTTCTCGGTCAAAAGCTGGTCCACAATACCGACATATTCCCACCACTGTTGGGATTCTAAACCTGGAAAAATTAAGTATTGCATTACATATTAAAAGTATGAAATTTTATTCAGATCTAAACAAATAATGAGAAGGAGTAACACTACGAGACCTAATAAGAAGCAGAATGATAAGAGGAAAACTGGAAACAGAATATGTAGTCCGACGAGTAAGATCCTAAAGATAACAATAAAGAGATCATGGACCAGACCAGAATTGCAAATTGGGTTGACGATAGAACTCCGCCAAGACCAACCAAACAGCAGTCGTAAGAGGAGGAGGTCCCAGATAAAGATGAAGAAGAAGATTGTTTATTGCATCCTGCGACCCACAAACATTAAAACAATTTAATGAAATTTTTACAGAATAAAAAGACCCGGTCTCTTCTTGTATATTATTATGAAGTTCTATATCAACTTATCTAGTCTGAAATTAAAAAGTCCCTAGAACACATTTCATTCATTCAATAACGCGCGGAATTTAACTTAACATTGCCAAACACATTTAACACTTTCTTTTGATTAATTTAAGTTGAAACAAACATAATCTAATCCTCTTATATACTAGATACTTGTAATGAAAATGAAACAACAAAAAGAAAAAAAACACAATGAGACAATAATTCGCTATTTCTCGAAAACATTCACGACTTGTATTTTCATTGTTATCTCACATAAGTCCCATTTTCATACGCAAAATCAAAAAAGGCTTCGTCATGATGTCTGCTGTTTGTTGCTTAGTGGCAACTTGTTGAACTCTAAGCATACTCTCAGTTACCTTCTTTTCTTTCTACTGCGTGTCTTTGGCTCAGTCAGGAAACTGCTCCTCCAGTGTACATAACAACAACACCAAAAGTTGAACGCCCTGACTTTAGACACCCACCAAAATCTGCATCACTGTAGAGCTCAAGAGCACAATTATCTGCCCATGTATTTTCTCTTCTGTATCTTCTATTTTCCACTTCCTTCCTTCCCAGCCCGTTCCTCTCATAATACTTTCTTCCTTCTCTCCTGCTATTCTTTCTTTCAGGCATTCTTCTTCTTCTAGTTTTTTCCCTTCTTTCCCACTGTTCTTCTTCGAATTTACTCGCTCTTTTGCTCGTTTCTACTCTCTTTTTCTCCCTCTTGCATTCCTCTGGCACCATATATCCTGGCGTAGCTTTGTCTAGTCCCAATCTGTAGTATTTTTGTTACACCCTCTCTATTTTTTCTTTCCTTCCAGCCCCAGATCTCCGCTCCATACAGCACTACGCTCTTCACTAGGCTTTCAAATAGCATCACCCTCTTTTCAAACTCCCTTTCGAACAACTTTTCTCCTATGCTTCATAATTGCGCTACTAACTTATTTCGTTTCTTGCTCAGCTCTTTAATGTGTGTAGATGCGTTGTTTCTTTGGTTGAAGTGGTATCCCAGATACTTGAACTCACTCACTTCCTCTATTTCTTTGTTTCCCCATTTCCACTACCGACTGCTTTCTTGAATATCATCATTTTGGTCTTTTCTACGTTCACCTTGAGATATCCCCAAAATAGACCATGCAATGCATAGAAGAGTTGCCTATCCGGCAAGTTGCTCTGAAGTGAGCAACGTCCAGCAGTGGTTGGTAACGCGAAAAACGGAACGGTTGGCGTCCCTTATAGATGGTGGAAGGAGGAGCGGCGGCCATTTTACAGGCATTCAGACTTTCACATTAAAAGCATCAAGTCGTAACTAATGCTTAATTCTTTGTTTTAAAGTGGGTGTTCAATTTCTGTTGGAGTTACACCACGTTGTTTTGTTCTGCAAATTAGCGATTTTGTAAAACCTAGTTATTTTCCACCGTTGAGTTTGCTTTTGTTTAAAAAAGTTGTACGTGTTCGTTCGATCCCGAAAGTGAGATCCATCTCGCGCAGATTCCAGTCCCCAAGCCAAGTGAGGTTGTTGTATTCCTGGAAATAAGGTAACCATTTGCTCTATATTTTTCTTCTGACTCACCGTCCAGATGCCATGCAATTGACCGGCGTTTGTTCCACGTGCATACCGGAAATCCTTAGGTAAAGCCATTTCAATTTTTACCGTTAATCGGCCATTTTGTCTGCTAGGTACGTCATAAAACCCGTCATAATGAGCACGAAGTCGTTCAACCTTTGTATGTACATGTCTTGTTAAGAATTCTAGCCTTTGTTCACTATTGCTACTCGAAGTATTCCGTGGACCTCGCGTGAACCCAGAAATTTCGTATCAGTTGCCTTCAGCCCTTCTTTCTCTGCAGTAGCATAAATTACCAAACTTATGAGTCACAGGCCCCGCGAATAACTTGCTAAATTCGTTGTTGTAATTTTTTTTTAGATATTGTTGTCAATTTCAGAAAGTTCAAATGTGTTGTTGACTTCTAGTTCCAGAGCCCGAACCACAGGCGATTCACAAGTGATTCTCTAACTTAACATAACTAGATTGCCACTCAGATAAATCCTTTAATAACTACCTGTCTTTCGGTATGAGGCCGACAGCAGCTTACGGTCATTTAAAAGCTATTTTGTCTCTGTTGACTTGAATTAACCATCACTGAGTAAGAACTGAAGACTAAAGGGCAAAAAATGGCATAGCGCCACGCCGAATGTTGGGGTTCTGAAAAGTGTCTTATCTTTATGTTGTTTTGCGCCCCCTTGCGATTTCCGATCTCGTCGTTCGTTTGTAACTGACATCTAGCTATTTTCGACACCGGAAGCCAAATCTCTGTATTTAGTGTTTTTGCTTGTGCATGTTGGTAGCTTCGTTGCGCCTCGTTACGTGTTGTGCCCGATAGATGTCATCTCATGCGCTCGTTTCAAAATGGCTTTAAAAGGAAACATTGCGTTACTGTATATTTTATTATTTTATTGTTTGTCCATACATGTTTCGAGCACGTATCTTCTCTGTCTTCACCGTCACAAAACTTCTTTTTGTACTTCGCTGCTTCACTGGCTTTTCTTCCCGTCTTTCACTAGCACGTGTTGACGCTCTTACAGTTGGTACAATCTCCTCTTCTGTAAATCAGTACTTCAACCTGGTTGTGCTAAAAGGGTGAGCTGTTGTGCCGCCAAATGATTACAAGTGATGATCAAGAAAATGGATCTGGCCTATTTACAATAATAATAATAAGATTTATTTCCTTGCCTTTCGGCTTTGAAAAGGATTCCTATTCCCATAAATACTAGTTAAATATATTGTGACGTTCTCGAAGAATCGCGGCGTGATGATTTAATCGTAAATTCGTAGGATCGCGAATATTCTAATTCTCGAAGAAACCAGAAAGCGGCTTCCCGCTTTAAATAGGACGGGAGAACGACTGCGGCATGGTCAGTATAGTCGAATCGCGTCGATGAAGAAGTGCGAATAAGCTACTTAATCCGTGTGACTGTTAAAGTAAATAATTGTGCTGTTATAACTGTAAATAGTGTTTAAATAAATTGTACATAGTTCGTTCAAATAAATAGTTTTTTCTACTTTGGTGTCATAATTGAGTTTTTGTGAAACTAAAAGTAGTACCACAAAGGAACTTTTTGTGAAACTGCTTTTGGTTTTTACGTATTACGTTGGTATTGAGCATTTCTAACCAAATCCTGTCGATGTCAAGCCAAGTGTCAACTTTTCAGATAAAAAACATAACTACAAACACAACCAGTACTACCTAATCCTAAATATCCCTAGAATATTTAAAAAGTATAATTTTAACATTTTCATAAAACGAAGAGCTCCAAAGTAGAAAAAATAGTATATTACACTCGTTTAACGAGGCATTGTGACATTCGTTTTAACCCACTCATGTCACAATGTCTTGTTAAACTCGTGTAATAATGTAATATTGTGAACCCGTAAACGCTACAATATAATGAGTAAATAAAAACTATAAAACATAAACAATAACAATAGCTAAATTAATTTTATTTTCCTTCCATATCTTCCCTCCTCCATATCTTCCGTTTTCTCTACATTATTTCTGCTTTCATCCAGCCTAGTCCTTTCCCTTCTCCTATCAGTACTTTCCAACCTTCTCTCTCCTCTCTCAGCTCCTCACATTCTTTCATCATGTGCTCTATTGTTTCTGCTTCTTCTCTGCACAGTCTGCACACTTTCTCGTCTCTCTCTTTCCTCCCACATCTAAACCTTGCTATTACTTTCTTATCGTACTCTTCGCTTTCCCTTCTCAGGTATGCCGGCAGTTCCTCCGTGATTAGTGACCTATACTTTCCATTATACCTTGACTCATTTATCCTAGTTCTCCTTTCCTGCTTCTGTACGTCTCGGTCCACCTCAACTATCTCTCTTAGTACATTTACTCCATTGTTTCTTCGCCTCTCTACCTCCTCCACTGCGTACCCGTTTCTCTCGTAGTATTTTCTTCTCTCTTTTCCTGCTCTTTCCATCTTCCTATTCTTTATCTTTTTCCAACACTCTCAACATTTCGTTCTTTCTCTTATTCTCCCTTCAAATCTTACTGCTCTCTTTCCTGATTCCACTCTTATCTTGTCTCTCTTTACTTCTTCCAGTACGATATATGCTGGCGTTTCCCTGTCCAATCCTAGTACCCATCTCGAGTACTTCGCTTGTATTGCTTCCAGCTTTTCCTCCTTCCATCCCCATATTTCTGCTTCGTACATCATGACACTCTGTACTAGCCTTTCGTACATCAGTCTTTTCCTTCTTATATCTCGTCCGAATTTTCTCTCGCCTATTCCCCATACTTGACCTACCACCCCATTCGCTTTCCTTTCTAGTTTCTTTATATGATTTTTCTCGTTGTTGGTCTCGTTAAAGGTGTAACCCAAGTATTTAAATTCTTTTACTTTTTCTAGTTCTTTTCCTTCCCACTTCCATTCCTCTTTCTTTCTTCTGCCTCTTTTCTGAAAAATCATCATTTTTGTTTTCTCCACGTTTAATTCTAGCTTCTTTCTTTTCAGGTATCTTCCTAAGCATTTTATTATTCCCTTCATTTCTTTGGCCTCCCTCGCTATTAGCACCATTTATCATCGGCGTATGCCAACGATTGCACTTTCGTTTACTTTTACTCTGTTTCCAGCTTCTAGGTAAATTTCCTCTATTCTGCTCACCAGCTGCTCGTTGATTCCTTTCTCTTTTAGGTACTCCCATAATCACTCTCTATTTACACTATCAAAAGCCGCCTTCAGGTCTACACACAGCGCGTACATCTTCCCTCCTTTCTTATCGAGTTCTTTATCTATTAGATGTTTCAAGATGTACACGTTATAGATGGTGCTTCTCCCTCTCCTCAAACCTGCTTGTCCACCTGGTAACAACTCTTTTTCATCTAGTTCTTCCTTCAATTTCTCTTCCAGTATCATTGCGTAGATCTTGTAGGCCGTGCTCAGCAGACTGATTCCTGGGTAGTTCTCCACCTTTTCTCTTTTTTCTTTTTTGTGTATCGGACACACTAGCCCCATCCTCCATTGGCTTGGTAACCCCTTTCCTTGCCAGACGTCCTTTACTATCTCCCTCATTATCTCTATTATTTCTTCTGTTGCATAGATCCACGCTTCATTTTGCAGTTCATCTTCTCCCGCCGCTCTTCGTTTCTTCATTCTTCCTATCCCCCTCTTAATCATTTCCTTCGTAATATCTTCCCCTTTCTCTTGTTTCTTCTCCCTTCTGTCTTTTTTCCGTTTCGTCCTTTCCGTCTAGTAATTCTTTAAAGTATTCTCTCCATACTTCTATCCTTATCTTCTCCTCTGCCCTCTTTTTCACTTTTCGTTCTCTGATTATGTATTTCTAAACTTCTTCTTCTGTGCTGACTGATCTGATTTCCTCTTCCTTCTTTTTCTCACAGGTGTCTTTGTATTTCTTTAATTGCGTCCGGTATTCTTCTCTCGATCCCTTCCCATTTCTCATTTGCTTTCTGGCTAGTCTTTTCATTTCTTTGCATTCTTTATCCCACCATATATTTCTTCCCATTCTTTCTCCCACTTCTACTTCTATTTTCTTTGTTGTCATCGCTTTTCTGATTATCCTTTCGATTTCTTTCATTCTTGTTTCGGTGTTTTTTTGTTTTTCTTTTTCTCTTTTAATATGTTTAATATGTATGCATTCTTCTTCCATATCTTCCCTAAGCTGTCTGTTTTTCAGCTCTTTCACTTCTTTCCCCGCCTCTCTTGTCTCTTCTTTGATTTGCTTAAGGTCCTCCATTATTTTTTCTGTCATTCCCTCTATCTTCTTCCCCACTTCTTCTTGCCTTATTTGTTCCCCTGGAAATCTTGCTCTTTTTTTTTACTTTTTTGAAAGGCTACTGGACTTTCTTCTGTCTCTTTTTCTTTCCTCTTTATCTTCTTGAATTCCTCCTTTGTCTTCTCCCTGTTTCATACCAGTCCGCAACCTTCTACACTGTACCGTGCATTGTTGATTGCCGGCGTTCTTTGTTGTTGACGTTACTGTTCCTCGCACTCTCTCTTCCTAATTTCTGTTTATTACTTACTTTATTACTTTTTCCCTTCTCTGCTGTTTTCTTCACTTTTCTCTGTTTTGTTTACTCTATTTTCCTCAATTTTCTTCTCGACACTTCTTTCCACGTACTCTCGTGACGGCCGGTAATATAGGAATCCCCCTATTTTCAATAATATTAGAAGCTAAACAATTCATATGGAAGCTATAACTAATTTCGGCAACATTTCCATTTGCCACAATTTTTGGTTGAAAGAGATTTCTTCAACAGACCGTCGCCTGTATTTAAGAAAGTAAGAAATTTTTGTCTACATTGTACGGAACGCATCAAAAAATGGTTGTCAACCATTTATCAAATATGTAAATTTGAGTATTATATATTTTGGTGTAAATCTCAATAATTTGGATTTATTCTCATTACTGGTATAGTTTTTTTTGTGACTAAAAAGCGCATGGTTGTGGCACCCTTTGTGAGTGCGGTGGGCGGGTGGGCCACCCTGCCCACTGTACTCATCGACTGACTGAATGGATGGGAATGACAACCATTTATTGAATTGTTTTTTTTCCTTTAAAAACTAGAACTCGCTCTCGTGTTCAATTCAATTTCAAAATTGTTTAGTCAAAAAATGGTTGTCATTCCAATACCCTTTGTCAATCAATCAGTTGTAGATGCGGCGGCCCACCCGCCCGCCGCATTCACATTTCGTGCCATGAACCATATGGCTTTTAGTCAAAAAGAACAACTGTGGAATACAAGAAACCAAATTTGGATGATTATGAAAATGGTTGTCATTCTGAACCAGTTTGTCAACCATTTATCAAATATGTAAATTTGAGTTTAATATATTTTGGTGTAAATCTCAATTTGGATTTATTCTCATTACTGGTATAGTTTTTTTTGTGACTAAAAAGCGTATGGTTCTGGCACCCTTTGTGAGTGCGGTGGGCGGGTGTGCCACCCTGCCCACTGTACTCATCGACTGACTGAATGGATGGGAATGACAACCATTTATTGAATTGTTTTTTTTCCTTTAAAAACTAGAACTCGCTCTCGTGTTCAATTCAATTTCAAAATTGTTTAGTCAAAAAATGGTTGTCATTCCAATACCCTTTGTCAATCAATCAGTTGTAGATGCGGCGGCCCACCCGCCCGCCGCATTCACATTTCGTGCCATGAACCATATGGCTTTTAGTCAAAAAGAACAACTGTGGAATACAAGAAACCAAATTTGGATGATTATGAAAATGGTTGTCATTCTGAACCAGTTTGTCAACCATTTATCAAATATGTAAATTTGAGTTTAATATATTTTGGTGTAAATCTCAATTTGGATTTATTCTCATTACTGGTATAGTTTTTTTTGTGACTAAAAAGCGTATGGTTCTGGCACCCTTTGTGAGTGCGGTGGGCGGGTGTGCCACCCTGCCCACTGTACTCATCGACTGACTGAATGGATGGGAATGACAACCATTTATTGAATTGTTTTTTTTCCTTTAAAAACTAGAACTCGCTCTCGTGTTCAATTCAATTTCAAAATTGTTTAGTCAAAAAATGGTTGTCATTCCAATACCCTTTGTCAATCAATCAGTTGTAGATGCGGCGGCCCACCCTCCCGCCGCATTCACATTTCGTGCCATGAACCATATGGCTTTTAGTCAAAAAGAACAACTGTGGAATACAAGAAACCAAATTTGGATGATTATGAAAATGGTTGTCATTCTGAACCAGTTTGTCAACCATTTATCAAATATGTAAATTTGAGTTTAATATATTTTGGTGTAAATCTCAATTTGGATTTATTCTCATTACTGGTATAGTTTTTTTTGTGACTAAAAAGCGTATGGTTCTGGCACCCTTTGTGAGTGCGGTGGGCGGGTGTGCCACCCTGCCCACTGTACTCATCGACTGACTGAATGGATGGGAATGACAACCATTTATTGAATTGTTTTTTTTCCTTTAAAAACTAGAACTCGCTCTCGTGTTCAATTCAATTTCAAAATTGTTTAGTCAAAAAATGGTTGTCATTCCAATACCCTTTGTCAATCAATCAGTTGTAGATGCGGCGGCCCACCCGCCCGCCGCATTCACATTTCGTGCCATGAACCATATGGCTTTTAGTCAAAAAGAACAACTGTGGAATACAAGAAACCAAATTTGGATGATTATGAAAATGGTTGTCATTCTGAACCAGTTTGTCAACCATTTATCAAATATGTAAATTTGAGTTTAATATATTTTGGTGTAAATCTCAATTTGGATTTATTCTCATTACTGGTATAGTTTTTTTTGTGACTAAAAAGCGTATGGTTCTGGCACCCTTTGTGAGTGCGGTGGGCGGGTGTGCCACCCTGCCCACTGTACTCATCGACTGACTGAATGGATGGGAATGACAACCATTTATTGAATTGTTTTTTTTCCTTTAAAAACTAGAACTCGCTCTCGTGTTCAATTCAATTTCAAAATTGTTTAGTCAAAAAATGGTTGTCATTCCAATACCCTTTGTCAATCAATCAGTTGTAGATGCGGCGGCCCACCCTCCCGCCGCATTCACATTTCGTGCCATGAACCATATGGCTTTTAGTCAAAAAGAACAACTGTGGAATACAAGAAACCAAATTTGGATGATTATGAAAATGGTTGTCATTCTGAACCAGTTTGTCAACCATTTATCAAATATGTAAATTTGAGTTTAATATATTTTGGTGTAAATCTCAATTTGGATTTATTCTCATTACTGGTATAGTTTTTTTTGTGACTAAAAAGCGTATGGTTCTGGCACCCTTTGTGAGTGCGGTGGGCGGGTGTGCCACCCTGCCCACTGTACTCATCGACTGACTGAATGGATGGGAATGACAACCATTTATTGAATTGTTTTTTTTTTCCTTTAAAAACTAGAACTCGCTCTCGTGTTCAATTCAATTTCAAAATTGTTTAGTCAAAAAATGGTTGTCATTCCAATACCCTTTGTCAATCAATCAGTTGTAGATGCGGCGGCCCACCCTCCCGCCGCATTCACATTTCGTGCCATGAACCATATGGCTTTTAGTCAAAAAGAACAACTGTGGAATACAAGAAACCAAATTTGGATGATTATGAAAATGGTTGTCATTCTGAACCAGTTTGTCAACCATTTATCAAATATGTAAATTTGAGTTTAATATATTTTGGTGTAAATCTCAATTTGGATTTATTCTCATTACTGGTATAGTTTTTTTTGTGACTAAAAAGCGTATGGTTCTGGCACCCTTTGTGAGTGCGGTGGGCGGGTGTGCCACCCTGCCCACTGTACTCATCGACTGACTGAATGGATGGGAATGACAACCATTTATTGAATTGTTTTTTTTTCCTTTAAAAACTAGAACTCGCTCTCGTGTTCAATTCAATTTCAAAATTGTTTAGTCAAAAAATGGTTGTCATTCCAATACCCTTTGTCAATCAATCAGTTGTAGATGCGGCGGCCCACCCGCCCGCCGCATTCACATTTCGTGCCATGAACCATATGGCTTTTAGTCAAAAAGAACAACTGTGGAATACAAGAAACCAAATTTGGATGATTATGAAAATGGTTGTCATTCTGAACCAGTTTGTCAACCATTTATCAAATATGTAAATTTGAGTTTAATATATTTTGGTGTAAATCTCAATTTGGATTTATTCTCATTACTGGTATAGTTTTTTTTGTGACTAAAAAGCGTATGGTTCTGGCACCCTTTGTGAGTGCGGTGGGCGGGTGTGCCACCCTGCCCACTGTACTCATCGACTGACTGAATGGATGGGAAATGACAACCATTTATTGAATTGTTTTTTTTTTCCTTTAAAAACTAGAACTCGCTCTCGTGTTCAATTCAATTTCAAAATTGTTTAGTCAAAAAATGGTTGTCATTCCAATGCCCTTTGTCTATCAATCAGTTGTAGATGCGGCGGCCCACCCGCCCGCCGCATTCACATTTCGTGCCATGAACCATATGGCTTTTAGTCAAAAAGAACAACTGTGGAATACAAGAAACCAAATTTGGATGATTATGAAAATGGTTGTCATTCTGAACCAGTTTGTCAACCATTTATCAAATATGTAAATTTGAGTTTAATATATTTTGGTGTAAATCTCAATTTGGATTTATTCTCATTACTGGTATAGTTTTTTTTGTGACTAAAAAGCGTATGGTTCTGGCACCCTTTGTGAGTGCGGTGGGCGGGTGTGCCACCCTGCCCACTGTACTCATCGACTGACTGAATGGATGGGAATGACAACCATTTATTGAATTGTTTTTTTTCCTTTAAAAACTAGAACTCGCTCTCGTGTTCAATTCAATTTCAAAATTGTTTAGTCAAAAAATGGTTGTCATTCCAATACCCTTTGTCAATCAATCAGTTGTAGATGCGGCGGCCCACCCGCCCGCCGCATTCACATTTCGTGCCATGAACCATATGGCTTTTAGTCAAAAAGAACAACTGTGGAATACAAGAAACCAAATTTGGATGTTTATGAAAATGGTTGTCATTCTGAACCAGTTTGTCAACCATTCATAAAATATGTTACTGTTCTCATAAAATCTCATAAATGCTAATATGGTTATTTTAAGGTTTAAGGTAACATGACACTGCCATCTAACGGCAAGATCTCAACGGAGTTTGCTAGACGCCCTCTTTAAAATGCTAAAATGGCGTCACTCTACGCGACCTGCTAACACACTGAGTAGCACCTTACTATTCACGACGAGTGTCTTCACTTTTCTTGAATAATATTGCGGACAGTGGTCCCATAACCTATTGGATTTTTTACAGAGTGCAAGATCTTCCTTACAAGGATGAAGTTGTATCTCATTTTATCTAGTCTAAAAAAAAAAGGTCCCTAGAACACATTCAATAAAGCGCGGAATAGAATAGAATCACAATCCCGGAAAACAGATCTAGAAGACTAAGCTACCTCTACCCCTGTTGGAAAAATCAAGGATGTTGCTCATAAAACAACTTTGACAGGAATAATGTCAGATTTTGTGTGAAAATTTGTCGTATATCAAATTTTATGTTTGTGTAAATTTGAGGTAAATCAATATGGAAAATTATCTTTATCTGTTGGAATTCTTTGTCGAAACCATAACATTTTCATCCAATCTCCCAGAATATCCTTTAGCTCACGAGGTGAAGATTACCGGAGAAATGGGTGTCTTAAAAATGGACGTCTTTACCATCCATAACATCGCATCAGGTAAAAGCAACTCTCTGTAAACGAAACGGTATTTAAAGTAATTTTCAGGGACCGAACCCCAAAAAGAGATGAATCTAAACTGTGGTAAATCCACTCTGTTTTCTTGTTCTCCTGACGAACTTTACCAAAAGATTAATCTAAACCCTTTTACCATCCACGTCTTCGTGAATTATAAAGAGGTAGCAAGTGCGGAAATGGGCTGGACGAAGGACTTTTACACGTTAGTGAAGAAAGTCCCTACCTCTGGGATAGAAGGACCCGTTTCGATGCAAGACCAGTTTTTGCTCAAAGAACCCAACACCGACAGAATTATGGGCGATATTAAGACGACAGTTCGAATGTCACTCTTTGGAGAAAACATCCAAACCACGTTTCAGATGGTTGGGGTCGGCAGTGGCTTACAGAAAAAGTTTTTAGTCAAAGGGGCGCGAGGCGATGTAACGTTTGAGTGTCAACAGTAAGTACAACATAAATTTTTAGGTAAAGTTACTCAAAGAATTTTAGGTTTGGAAGTGGAAATTCCGGAGAAGTTCTGCCAATGACCACGCTGTTTACCGACGATTCCCGACTCCCTCCGATGACCGTTGACCAAATAGAAGATGATCCTCTTTCGTGGATGGCGTTGTTTAAAACTGCAATGGATTCAAAGTTTAGCATCCGTCCCGATGAATTCAACGTTACCGTGTCAAACATGTTCGAGAAGAAGAATGCTTCCAACCTCACTTTTGACATTATTTCGCTCATGGAGAAACCGGAAGAAAACAAATTCATTGATTTACGCATCAAAGGTGGCTCCCATGGATTCGTGTTCGAGTTTGACCCCATAGGTCTAACCGGCGGCAACCAACTGGACAGTTCTTACTCATCTACCATGGAGGAAGTTCAACTGGAAGAGCCCCCTCTTACCGCGGAATATATCAATAAAATGTTGTGCAAGAACAAAGATTGCCCCGCGGCGAAGAAATTCAAAGAGTTCGGAATAGGACCGTTGGCAATCACCAAAGGTCTAGGGGCTGTATATGGAGAACCCACACCTCACGTGACATATGGTATGAGTCAAACTTACGGAGTCTTTGATGACTACGGTCCTTATGGACTATTCTCCAGACCGAAACGACCATCAGCGCCTTTCCTTCCAAAACAAGAGAGTGACTGGGCGTCTTCCTGTTGGAAACCGAAACGTAAGAGACAGACCGAAACACAAGACTCGTGTAATTGCAGCAAAGAGCCCTACAATGCGTGTCATTGTCGACCGCAAAAGTCTCCATTGCGTTTAAGTGGTGGCGGTTTTGTTGATGAGGGACAGTCGCCGCTTCGCCTGACCGGAGGCGGCGTTCTAGACTACGACGACGTAAAGAGCCCCTTTCACGAATGCAAAGAAATAATGGATCAGTTCGACGAAGTCCTCGCAAAGTATAAAAAAGCTCTCGGTCCGTGCGGAAAAACAACTTGTCCTTTTGCCCCCAATGTCGCAAAAGAGGCCTGCAAGAAAATGTGTCCCGGCGAGGTCAGTGCTTACTCGATTGATGACATTACGTCCTCTTCTCCTCAACCGACGCCCCCGCCTTCCCCCGTTACCAGCAAGTTCAAACCGAACACAGCTTGCGGCTCTCCAAAGTGTGTATACGCAAAATACAAGTCTGGTTTGGTAGATGAAGATGCGGAAACCGAGCTGCAATATCTTCCATCTGCAACTTCCGGTAAATGTGGGCATCCCAAGTGTCCCAGTCCCGTTCAACTAGACCTGCCGCCGATTCACTGGGAATGCCCTGATCCATTACCCAAAGGTCGTTGTAAGAACCCCGAGTGTCCTTACTTGCCAAAAGAAATCAAATGTTTAAACGCAGTGTTAGCGAAAGGACCGTGTGGAAATTACAACTGTCCTTTCTCTCCGCCCCCGCCGTGCGACTATCCTTATTGTCCGTTCCAAAATAAGGAATGTCCTTATCAACCGGACCAAAGCGACAGTAACAGCATGTGTGACAGTCCGGAGTGCCCCTTCGCACCTAAAAAGAACGAATCTTGTCCGTTTGGACCGAAGCCTCCTTGTGGAGACAATCCTTGCGTGCCACCCCCATGTTCTTATATGAATCCGTACTTGGCACAAATGTTGGCGACCTACGCGCTTCTTACCGGAAACAACGTTTGTTATGGGGACTCGAACTGTCCATATATGCAAGCTCCAAAATCGAACGTGTGTCAAAGCCCAAAAAAGAAATCAACACCTGCAACATGCAGTGTTAAGAAGAAGCCATCCCCTTGTTACATTCCCGAGCCCGTGGAGACGACCTGTGGGAATCCGAGCTGTCCGTTTCCGAAAGCAGAATCACCAAAAAAACGAAAGAACGAAGAATCGGGAGAATTAAAGGAAGGGGACGTTGAATATCGTTCTGACACTAGACTGTCTATGGACTTCACACCTTGTACGCCTAACAGCTGTAAATTCCAAGGCGGTGACTACGAGTGTGAAGAATGTTGTGGTTCGAAACCGAAATCTACGAAACAGAATGATGGTTGTGACAATCCGGATTGCCCTTTCACACCTAAAACTTGCTACATCAAACCGCCTCCGCCCGAGAACGACGATCTATGCCATAACCCAGAATGCCCTTACACGCCCCCCGAACCTCCGACTTGTCCGATGGTCGCTCCCCCTTGCGGTTTTCCCTTCACGTGTCCTTACGGAATCGATCCTTTACAAGCACTCCTTTCTTACTGCATGCCGATAACAATATGTCCAGACGGTGTGTGTCCGTATCCCAACAGAGACGCATTCCCAATTTGTTTCGGAGGGCCAGGATGTCAATTCTCTCCATCTCCGCAACCGTGTGTGACCGAGAAAGAAGCCCCAAAAGACGAAGTTTGCGACAAAGCTGTTTGTTCGCAAACCGGGAAAGGCAAAACCGAAGGCGTTACTACAGCGCCGGTACCGGAAGAAAGTCAGCAAATCGTAGAAAACGAGACCGAATACACTTCCGACATTAGAGTCGACGTCGATATGGCCCCCTGCACGGCACAAACATGCAAATCGACAGGCGGGGCTCTCGTGTGTAAGGAATGCACATGCGATACGGATGATGTGGAATACACGTCGGACACGAGGCTCAGCGTGGACCTGGCTCCGTGTACTGCGAAAACTTGCGAGTCGAAAGGTGGCGCCTTGATCTGCGATGTCTGTCCGTGTTCTAAGCCCAAAGCACCAGCTGAAGCTGTCAAGAAGAAGAAGGAGAAAGAAACCAAAGGCGTCGCGATGAAGAGAATTAAAAAGAAGATCAAGAGTAAAAGCAAATACGTGTATTCGATAGGAGACAAATATCCGGGGGTGCAGATTGGGCACAAGGAATGCGTGATGCCGGCGTTTAATGTTCCTTCCACAATGGGATGGTTGTGGAATATTTTTACGCCGTGCATGCAACTGAAGGTAAGGCTGAAAATAACCATTGTAAAGTTGTGGAGAAACCTCTCACAAGTACTTTTTTGTAAGCTTATGAGTAGAAATATTTTAAGAGGTGGTAGAAGTCGTCAAATTTTTTGCACTCAAACGCGTACCCGCTACTGATTTATCAAACACTATCGTCACTTTTTACGCGAATTCCTTATGCCTTTTTTGTGTAATTGTTGCAAAATGCATTTTATCGATAAAGTTCTGCACAAAATTCATAATTCGGACAATTCGGAAACATGTCAAGCGATTTATTTTCTTCCGCTTTTGATGAAATATGTCAAAAAACATTATAATTTGCCAAAATTATGACGTCATCGATGATTTTTCCAAATGGTAAACTATAATTTTCTTTGCGGCATTTTTCTGCAAGTGATAACATACTACACAATAATTTTTGTGAGATTTTTTTTTTAAAGGGAATCATTCTTTTCCGTACCTACCTCACAAATAGTAGGTTTTAATTGTTTTAAGAACTTTTTGTTTTTTAATTTATTACACCACAAGAATGTCGATAAATCCAAGTGGAGTAAGTTTAAATTAAAATTTAAATATATTTAAGTCGAACTCCACAAACTTTAACAAGTGCAAAACTACAATTGGAACATGTTTGGGCAGAACACGACTGCCATCATCAGCCCTTAAAGAATATTTAAAATTATGACGACTCTGATACCCGAACAAGAAAAAAATATTTTAACCGAGGAAATACTAATATTATGGAATAGAAAAATTTTGGTATTATCTGGAAATATCAATATACAATAATTTTACCTCAATTTTTCTATTAACAATGCATTTGTTAATTACGGTGATTAACATTTGTTAACAGATCAATATACAAACACTGATAATTGTTAAACTAAAATCCTTGAATTTTTTTTCCCTTTTTGGAGCCGTTCCTTGAAGGCTTTAGAAAAGATCCCCCGTCGGAGAAATTAAGAAAAATTGATTTTACACTTTTTTATTAACAATCAAAGGCTTAACAAAATGGAAAACATAAATAAAACAATGAAAGTTTTTTTTTTCAATTATCTCTACTGATGTTTTGTTTTTGCTGAAAGCAATATATATATATATATATATATATATATATATATATATATATATATATATATATAATATATATATATAGACATATACGGCGGCAATGTCAAGCCCAAAATTCTATGTTGGAAAGTAAGCCCGACACCTACATACGAAGCCCGACACCTACATACGAAGCCCGACCTTGGGCTTCGTAAAATTCACGTGTATATCCGGGTTATTTCTCATTGATACGACTAAAGCCATCTACTGGCAAAATTTTCATTTGGCGGGTAAAGTCACCATATATCGTAAAATACACACGTTTAGTTTTTGAAGTTCACTGTAGGGGGCGCACGACAGATTTGTATAAAACTGTATCTCTACTGCAGATACTTTGTCGATGATGCCCGACCTTAAGATGTTTAATGCATAATAGGAATACCGTTCATGTGACAACAGCGCATTCACTCGATTATTCATTTAATGTAATATTGGAGATATTTAACGCTACGAGCGAAAAGATGATTTAGCGGTAACAATTCAGAAAGCTCTTATCTGAGAATTTTAAAATTATATTTTAATGTCAAACCACCCTTAAAACGTTTTTTCAACTCTTAAATACTCCGTTTTTTGATTACAACCAAATTTTGAAAACGTTTTTTTATAGAACAATTTAAAAATTATAAACAGTGTCAGATATTTAAAAACGCCCTCATTCCAGTCACAAAAGGTTTTAGGTGTCCTGCTTAACAAATTTTCTTCTAGTTTTGGGTTTTTGATACTTTATGTTTTTTGAGGTGGAATACGAATTGGGTCTAACAGGTCTAACCTACCATATTTTTTTGTCGGGTGAACCGTTTAGGCGCAACAGTGCGTTGAAATGGGATATTATTGCCAGATTTTTATTTTACCGGAGGCGGATTATGTTAATTTTGTGTTTTTTTTATTTAAAATGTTGGTACCCTTTTACCCTTTCAAATTAGGTTTAATATTTGGTTGTAATAAAAGCAAGGGTGTATTTATGGTTGAAAATAATTGTTTTAAGGGTGTGTTTTACACACACTGCTTTAAATTGTGTTGTGTTTTTAATTTGATTGTAAAGCAAAAGTGTATTTATGGGTTAAAAACTTAAACAAAGGTGGTTTTTAAATATTTGACACTGTTTATAATTTTTAAATTGTTTTAAACAAGGCCAAATTTTAAAAGCATCCTTAAAACTATTTTTTAACCCTTCAATACACCATTGCTTTAATTACAACTAAATTTTGGAGACATTTTTTATGACAACTTAAAACTTAATAATAAATAATAATAAAAAAGCTCACATCCCGGGAGCAGAACGAACAAAACAAAAAAATAGGTCTTTCCTATCATCAGTTATGATTGAGAATGCATACAAATATGATGATTTTGCAGTATTTCCTAGTTTTCCGACTTTTATTTATAATTGGCTAGAACTTTGTTTTCCCGAAAACTTTTCCGAGACCATAACGAACGAAACAAAAAGAGAATTAGGCATATCCATCGTTCGAAGTTATGGTTGTGAATTTATATGAAAATCCCATAGAAAAAATCACTTTCAGTTTTTCCCGAATTTTCCAATTTTTCGGGCAACTTTTACAATTTTTATTTCCGTAGGAACCTTATCTGGACTATGACGAATATGAGGAAAAAATTATTAGCAAAATGGGTTCATCCGTTCTCAAGTGATGCGCCTACAAATACACCATTTCAACATTTACGCACGTGCAGTGTATTTCAGTTTTTCCCGAATTTTCCGGGTAAATTTTCCAAAAAAAATTACAGCGAATGACAGTAACCTCACTATTTCCAGCCAGCTGTTGACACGTCACTAGCACGTGCGTTTGTTTTGAAAAGTCCCCACTCTCAGTGACGTCACGACTTTTCCAGTCTATTATATAAAAATGAAACGCTATTCGTTGGTAAACGCATCACTTGAGAACAGGTGGACCGATTTGGCTTTTTTTTTGAGTACCTATTCGTAATGATCTAGGTAATGTTTTTATGGAAATAAAGATTTTCCAATTTTCCGGCAAATCTTCCCAATTTTTATTTCCGTAAGAACCTGACCTGGACCATTACGGGGATTCTAAAAAAAATAGCCAAATCGGTCCAGCCGTTCTCAAGTGTTGCCAAGTGTGTTACCAACGTAGGTACAGCATTTCATTTTTAGGGTTCCGTACCCCAAGAGTGCTATTACTAAGGCTCAGCTGTCCGGCTGTCCGTCCTTCCGTCTGTCACAGGGCTGTATCTTTTGAACCGTAATAGTTAGACACTTGAAATTTTCACAGAATGCTATGGCCGTAATAACAACAGATAATAAAAATAAAAATAAAAATTTAGTCTTAAATAAATATTGTACGGTGGTACGAAACCCTTCGTGTGCGAGTCCGACTTGCACTAACACGATTGTTATTATATAGATATGTAAACTACCAAGTCCCTACAAATTTAATGTGGTATAAATAACCATTCTGGGACTGTAATAAACACTGTTGTCAAATGTGCAAATACGTGTCTTTAAAATAAATAAATAATAGAAATTTCAGCCAAACGCTTCAGTTCCGATTTTTTTTTTTTGTTTCGACAGTTGAGGATTCTTAGTTAAAATATCAATAGTATTTTAAGTCTATCAATATCAAAATAGCTTAAGTCACAGTAAATTTTCTATAAAACGCTTGTTTGTACTGTTTTCTTTGTACGGACAAAAGCTTGACTTGATTTCCACGCAAATAAGCGCAGGAGAGTTGTCAAGAACATACTCTATTAATTTTAGAATTTAGGGTATTGTTGGAGACATCAAACCACCTTGACTTTTAATTGAGCAATAACATGTAAAAAATGTCTTTGTAAGTATTTTAGCACAATTTGGCTGTAAATAGGCGTTATAAAACGCCGATATATAAAAATTTTACCGAAACGCTTCAGTTCCGAAATTTTAGCAATAATTTTGTTTTTAACAGCTTGTTGTCTAAACTTGACTTAGAAAGTAGTTTAAAGTAGTATTTAGCATAAATCTCAAAATTAAACAAAATATTTTGTTCTTACAGGCCTCACCCGTGCGACAAGGTAACTTGTTTGTACCAAAATTATTCCCTCTTGAAGCCTTTATTGAAGCTTCATTTTACCCTAAATTATCGTAATTATTTTTCATAAATAACAGTTCTTGGACGGTAGTAATAGTATATTTCATACGAGTGCGCTGTCATTACACTTTTCAGGGGCGAGGGCGAATTTTTGCAGCCCGAGGCGAATGCCGAAATGAGAAAAAGTACAAATTTACATCAGATTTTGAGGTTGACTGCTGCCAAATTAAATACATACGATGCAAAATTTATGTATGTTGCTATGTATTTCATTACGCATTATGTGTTTCACAAAACGAATACAATAGTATATTTTATTACAAGGCCAGAAAATGTCATTTTGCAAGTGCGAGCACAGTTTGTGGAGGCGAGGCGTAGCCGAGACTTCACAAGTGCAAGCTTGGCTTGGTACAGGGCAGCAACAATAACAAAGCCCCCCTGGTACACGGGCCCCCCTTGGAACAATTGGGCCCTCCTAGGGACCCCTTTCGACAGGCGGGTCCTCTTGGGACAGGTGGGCCCTCTTGGGACAGATGGGCCCTCTTGAGACAGGTAGGCCCCCTTGGGAAAGGGAGGCCCCCTCGCAACAAGGGGGCCCTTGGTATAGAAGTCCCCTTGGACAAAAGCCCTCCTTGAGACAGGAGGCCCCTTGAGACAGGTGGGCTTCCTTGGGACAAGTGGGCCCCCTTGGGATGGAGGCCCAAAATTTTTTGTCGCCCGAAAAAGTTTTGTGAGTTTCGGCATTTAAAAGAAAAATGGCATGTGTTATTCGGAAAAAAATTACTTTACGTGGCATGTCTGTAGTTACCAAACATACGGACTAATCCAAAGATTTTTTTTGAGACGGGTTCGAAGAGCGAGTTAAACAATGATCCATGAAAAAATAAATTTTCACAGACGGTAACTTCCGTGGATCACTGAAATTGGTGCCTCGTGCTACGCACTCGACCACTTAAAGAAACATACTCTAAAAATTTCATATTCCCCTGTACGTGAAACTCGAAATGTGAAGAGTATCTAATATTTTATGATTTTATGAATTATAAACGAAAAATCTAACTTTCACGGAGGACAACTTCCGTGGATCACTAAAATTGGTGCCTCGCACTACGCGCTCGACCCATTAAAAAAACAAATTTCATATTTCCCTGTACGTGAAACTCAAAATGTAGACAGTATTTCATATATTAAGTTTGGGCAACAAAACAGCACCATCGTCCTGCCGCTATTGCCAGAAAAAAGTCAGAATTGCAAGAAAAAAAGTCGTAATTGCTAGAAAAAAAAAATCGTTTCAGTTATTTTTCCTTTCATGTCCGTTCAGCGCTTTCGTAGCAAAATAGTTTTCTTCTAATAATATTGAAGAATTTACAATTTTCCTGTTTATTTTCACGTCCTAAACCCTGTTCTATTATTAATGCTAAAAAACAAAATTGTTAAAATTTCGGAACTGAGGCGTTTCGGTTGAAGGTTTTAAATAAATACATTGGTTTAGAACGGCTATTTCCATGCCAATCGTGGTTAATCCAGTCTTTTATACCTTTAAAGACATTTTTTAAGTGTTATTGCTCAACTAAAAATCAAGGTCGTTTTTCATGTCTCTAACAATACCTCAAATTCTAAAATTAATAGAGTATGGGTATAACAATTCTCCTGCGCTTTTTTCTGTTGAAATCAAGTCAAGCTTTTATTCGTAAAAAAAACAATACAAACAATGGTTTTATAGACAATTTAATGTAACTTAAACTAGTTTTTTAGTAAAATATTGTTGATATTTTAATAAAAAAGTCCTCAACCGTCAAAATAATAAGAATAATCATAATTAGGAACTGAAGCGTTTGATATTTTTCATGATATTATTCTGACTTTTTTTCGGTTTTTCGCTTATAACTCGAAAAATATGCGTCCTACCTAAAAAATGGTAGGAACCAAAATTAAAGCTGATAAACTACTCTATAAGAATCACTCCAGAATAGGGCTTTAGGTTGAATCGTCCTCGAGATATGTGCCTATGAAATTCTAGTTCAAGAAAAATAGACTATTTAGAAGAAATAATTTAAGTTTTGAAATTTTGGTTATGAACTCCCAGAAGGCACCCAAACAAAAATTCAAAGAGTTCCCACTCCCTTGGAGGGATCTTCATCCCTTTTGCCCAAAAAACCGCATCTGGGCGTGACGTCATGAAGCCTTTCAGCAACTTTCTCGCGGTTCAGATTATATATACGCCACCTGTCCCAAAAAGACTCCTCTGTCTTAAGCCCTGTTTCTGTGCCAAAAGAAACACCCTGTCTCAAGAGGGGCCTCAATATTAGCATTTCTTTACAGAATTGTACAGCTAATTTTAATTTTCATTGATTTAATTCCTCTTGTTCATCTATTTTCAATCATGACGTGTTTTGAAAACAGAATTCAATTATTTGTTGTTATAAAATAACAAATTGGGAAATTGAAGTAAATAATTTTTGCCCGAACCTAAAAGAAAGAAATTTCACTGCGACTATGTAACTTAAGTCATACTTACGTTTGATAAAACAAGTTGCAAGCCTGTTCTATACATAATCTTTCAGGTAAACTTTACTTCAAATTTGATTAATTGTCTTTTAAAGCTATCATCAACATGGCAACGTTGCGGACGCCGTATGTGTTAAAAGATGAACAGTAAATATACAAGAGGACGCAGCATAAGCTGGATAAAGTAATGTGTATATTCTGGATGCAGCACCGTGCTATTAATGTACGGATGCTCTATCTATCAGCATGTGTTATTTCGTGAAAGGACGCAGCATTGATAGCAAGATGTAAATATATATATATATATATATATTGCTAAATATGTATTAAAATTATTATCATTATTTTTGACATGGACATGGGGACCAAGGGGCCCCCTTGGGCTGGACCGATTTTTATGATTTTTTGTGTTTATTTTCGCATGGACATGGGGGGCCAGGGGACGCTCTCGGGCTGGACCGATTTTTATGATCTTGGATTTATTGGATTTGTCTTTGCCCCGAATAGCAAAATAACTATTAAAACATGGACATGGAGGCCCGCTTGGGTTTGACCGCTTTTGATGATCTTCGATTTGTTGTATTTGTCTCCGTTCCCCGAATAGCAGAATAACTATTAAAACATGGATATGGGGCCAGGGGGGTTCAAAAAGGAAAATGTGTTTTAAAAAATTAACGTAACAATTAGTATGTGTATGTTTTTTTCTTAAATTCCGATAACATTAAACAGCTCTGTTAGTTTTTTTTAATTTTAATAATTTGAACTTTAGTGCCGTTTTAATTCATTTTCTTCGTTATCCAACCTATTAAGTATTTTACAACGTTGAAAACAGAATAAAAAAACTACGTAAATGTAAAATAAAAAACATAGGTTGCCGTTAGAAAAAAATATTTATGACGTCAGTAGAGTATAAAATGTGACTTCTGGACCAGGACATTTGGCGTCTTAAAAAACAGGGCAGAACCTTAAAAATTTAGCTGTTTTCCCAAAGGTAAACATCCGAACAAGACCTAAAACCCTTCAGAAAGCGTTAATTTTTATGCACCTCGAAAGTACCAAATATCCGTAGACCACCATAAATTGGGCATATGAAAAAACCGTTGAAAATCACCCGAAATCATGCAAAATTATCCCAAGAGCACTCTAAAAACTTAAAACATACCGTGTTTTTCGACACTCCAAAATGAATTTTTACTTCTGGACCAGACCAATTGTCGCATGCAAAAAAGAGGTAAATTTGGCGCCTTACAAAATTAGGCAGAAAAAATTAATCTTTTATGCGCCCAAAAAATACTCGGAAATCAATAGACCACCAGAAGATGAGCACTTGGGAAAACTGTTGAAAATAATCCAAAATCAAACATAATTACATTAAAAGCACCCAAAAAAACCTTACACTATTCCTTGTTTTGAGACACCCCAAAATGGATTTTTACTTCTGAAGAAAGCCAATTGGGACAAAATTCACCGGTCAGAATGGCGACCGGTAATAATATTAAACAAATAAAAGCTCTTGTTTTTAAATTCCCCAAAATGGCTTTTTTTATTTCTAGACCAGGATAATAATTGGTAATAAAAATTAGTGCAAAACATTCCCCGTTTTTGTTCCTACTACAATCCGATCTATTCTTACAGCAACTCCTCTTTCACGAGAGCTTATACCGTTTATAGGTATGTGTCTATCGAGGAGAATCATCGGCACGACCATCAATCGACTCATGAGCCTTTGGCGAATCAACAGGACCGGTCATGAATAGATGGAAGAGTCCCAAAACCGAGAAATGTTTTGAGAATATTTGGCAGCACTCAGTTGCCCGTCAATCTTCGTGGGCCATCAATCTCTACGGCCACTCGAGATCTCACCAGTTCAGATTTAAGAACAACTGCATTCTCAATAAAAAAGGCGGCGATAGGAATCGAACTCAATAACTTGTAATTATCTGTCTGATTCTTTACTATCTGAGCTATTTCGCTCTTGTCCATCATACTTTCTAATCAGCTATAATAATATATTAAATTAGACAATATTACGAAATCAAAAAAAAGTTGGATTCGCACTTTGCAGTAATTCGAACCCGAGACTTGGATTGAACGCGAATATAATGGATTTTATACAGTCGTTTTCGGATTGAATATATTACAGGCTGATTTTTTGAAAACGATCCGCCCTAAATATGTAGAAAACAAAAACGATATGTGCAAAATGCTGAAACCGGTCAATTTTGTTTGTGAGGGGGACACTCCTTAATTCCATCACGCAGTCTCTTTTTCTTTATTTCCCTATTTATGTATCTCCATACTTCTTCTTCCGTCTTTATACCCTTCATGTCTAGTTCTTCTTTCATCCGTTTCTTGTACCTCTTGGGTGCTCTCTTGTACTCTTCCTTAGTTGCTGGTTCTTTTTTTCCAATTTCTCAGTTTCCTTCTTGCTTCCTGCTTCTCTTCCCTGCATTCGTTCTTCCACAGCCCCATCTTCTCTCTTATCTCTGCTTCTTCGTATTTTGCCTCCCTAAGTCTTGCTCTATAATTTTCTTTTCCTTCTTCCGTCCAAAAATTTTCTTCACAATTTTTCTTCTAACATCATTCACAGTTCCTCTTTTGTTGATCTTCTTGTTCTTCTATTGTTGCTTGTTCCTCTTCTATCCGACTTTCTTTTCCCCCAATTCTTGCATTAAAATCCGCCCCCCCAATCACCAAAGCTTCTTTTCCTTGCTCGTTTACTCGCTCTTCTATTATTCTCTTCATTTCCTTCAGTTAGAATTCTCCATTTTCTCTGTTTACATTTCACCGTTCTTTCCATAATCCCTCTTTCTTTTTTTGCTTCAGTTCCATTTTCTTCTTCCAGTCCCTCTTTCACCCCCATTATTATGCCCCCTTTATCTCTCCCTTCCACTTCCACTTCCACTTAAACTCTTTCGGAATTCTCTTTTCCAATTTTTCCCACCCCTTTTTTTCCACCCACGTTTCTACCATTCCCAATACGTCAAATTCTCATAAATACTCCAAAAACTCATTCTGTTTGTTTTTTATTCCCGCTGCGTTCCAGAATATGTACTTTAAGAATATAAATATATGAATATTCTTATTTGCTCCTTTTCTCCCTTATTCCTCTCCGTATTCGTTTTCCCTTTTCTGCCGTCGTCTTTTTCTTGTGCTCTTATTCAAAGATTTGCTGTATCTGAATGCAGATTTTTTTTACTTTTTATTTGTTAATTTAAAAAAAAAAATTTCTTAATTCTTTGAAAAATACTGAAAACAACCATGCATTGTTTGTTATGAAAAAAAATCTACCATAATAGAATAATAGAAGAGCAATATAAATAATGATAAGAAAAAGGGGAGTTAGATCATACAATGGGGTCGTCCCCCTTAAGTGAACTTGACGAATGTAGACTATAGGACATGAAGCCCTAAAACGTGTTCTGTTGTTTAATAAAGTTGTTTTGTGAGATAACAGAGCGTATCCAAGATCGCAATTTCGGCTAACATTTTCAAACGCTGTACATTTACCGCCTTTTGTGACGTCAGTTCGAGGGAGCATTTCATTGGTTCGTGAGTTTCTCATTAGTCCGCACGTCTAGTAACTTTCAATTTTGTTTGGTGAATTTTGTCCCGTGTTGACATCACAGCAAGGCGCGCGTTTCAAATGAGACAAATGTTTTGGATTTTTTTTACATAGTAAACGCGTAATTTCAAATAAACAAAAATATAGGGGTATAATATTCTTTCATCGACGCCATTGCATATTTATAGAAAACTACAATTTCTACTTAGAATTATGTACTGAATATTAAGATAATATCAATTCTCGGGAAAATCTTTTATATCATAATATGCAATTGTATGATCAGTGCATTTAAATGAAAGCTTGTTTTAAAAATATTAAAAAAAAAACAACTTTTTAGTTTTTGCTGCGACCATATTGAACTTAATGTGATGTCACAAACTTTATTGTTTTCTACTCTTCAATCCTTTTGAGATGATACCCATATTAAGGGGGTTAGAAAGAAAATTTAATCCGCCATCTTGGAGCGGCGGCCATAGTGAATTCGTTTTCTACTCTTCAAGCTCTTTCATCTAATACCCATATTAATGGGGTTGACTAAAAATGCATCATCTGCCATCTTGTGGCGACGCTCATTTTGAAAGTATTGCACTATTGTCACCGGAACTACCACCGGCGTATACAAAATTTCAGCTCAATCGGATGTCAAGGAGGAGGAATAAGGGACAAAAGGAACAAATAAGAATAGTATTCTGGAACGTAGCGGGAATAAAAACAAAGAGAATGAGTTTTGGGAGTATTTGGGAGAATTTGACGTAGTGGGAATGGTAGAAACGTGAGTGGCAAATAAAGGACGGAGGAAGAAGAAAATGGAACTGAAGCAAAAGAAAAAAGAGGGATTATGGAAAGAATGGTGAAAATCTAACTGTGTACTGCAGAAGTATGAAAGAAACGAAGAGAATAATAGAAGAGCGAGTAAACGAGCTAGAAAAAGAAACTTTGGTGATTGGGGGGGGGGGGTTGATTTTAATCCAAGAATTGGGGGAAAAGAAAGTCGGATAGAGGAGGAACAAGCAACAATAGAAGGAAGATCAACAAAAGAGGAAGTGTGAATGAGGTTAGAAGAAAAATTGTGAAGAAAATTTTTTGACGGAAGAAGGAAAAGAAAATTATAGAGCAAGACTTAAGGAGGCAAAATACGAAGAAACAGAGATCAACGAAAAAAAAAGATAGAGATAAGAGAGAAGATGGGGCTGTGGAAGAACGAGTGGTGGAATAAAGAATGCAGGGAAGGGAAGCAGGAAGCAAGAAGGAAACTGAGAAATTGGAAAGGAAGAACAAGCAACTAAGGAACAGTACAAGAGAGCACGCAAGAGGTACAAATTACTATGCAAAGAGAAGAAGCAAAAGAAACGGATGGAAGAAGAACTAGAAATGAAGGGTATAAAGACGGAAGAAGAGGTGTGGAGATACATAAATAGGGAAAGAAAGAAAAAGAGAGTGAGTGATGGATTTACTATGGAGGAATGGAGAGAGTACTTCAGTGAGCTGCTGGGGGGTGATGAAAATAGACAAGAAAAGGAAAGTGTGGAAGAAATGGAACAGATAACAAGAGAAGAATTAGAGCAAAAATTAAGAAAACTGAAAGGAGAGAAGAAAGAAAGAAGGGAGAGTACTGATTAGCTTAATAGAAGAAATAGGGTGGGACATACTTAATGGAAACTGCACTCGAGATGAGACCTTTCAGCAAAATTTTAGTTTAACAATTATCAGGGTTTGTATGTACGAGCAATTACCTAATTAACAAATGCATTGTTAATAGAAAAATTGAGGTAAAATTATTGTATATTGATATTTCCAAATGATACGGAATTTTTTCTATTCCTTAATATTAATATTTACTCGGTTAAAATTCCGAGAGGTGGGATTTTTTTTTGGGAAATTTCCTGCTCATTAAGGATCTTTTTCAAATTACATACAAATTCATTTATTAACAGAATCATCATGCTGAATAGATAATTAGAATAGATTGTTATATTTTTCATACAAAAAAGTTTTAAGAATAATAGGGTACCGGAAAGATTGAGATCCCCATGTCTCTACCACATGAAGTAGGTCTTTAAAAAAATTTGAATTTCAGAACACATTTCATTCCTTTTTCAGCCTCGACGTGGTTGGCGGCCCGGAGCGATAGCCAAGACAATAGCTGCAAGAATCCGAAAACATCGGGAAGCTCAAGGTCTTCAAATGCTGGAATTGAAAGAATTGCGCAAAGGTAAAAAGGGATACGGAACGTACACTTCGGGCACTTCCATCAACGTCCAACCCAAACCAACACTGCACATCAAGAAACACGACGGGTGTTACTGGATTACCATGAATCCCTTGAAGGACCCTCACACTTTGGTGGAAAACGAAAGTCCTTACATGGACTGCACACCGCTGCAGTTCAAAATAATGAAAAATAAGAAGGACGAAGAGAATGACGAATACAAGTCCTGCTTCTGTGGAGATGATCAGGAGGGATCTTCTTCTTCAGACAGCGAACTTGAGATTGAATTTACTCCCCCCGCCGGTATTATTCATCCGGAACGATTTAAGAAAAAACGAAACGTCGTGCATTGCGATACTCAATACATGCCCGAAGATTTTGAGAAAAAGACAGATGACAACAAGGAGAAAGGCAAAAAGGGTAAAGGCAAAAAGGGAAAAGGTAAAGAGAAAGGCAAAGGAAAAAAGGGAAAGAAATGACGAATAAGAAGTTCATCTAACTACAGTAAAGTTATCTTCTAATATTGATTCAAATTGTTGTGTATTTTGTTTAAGTCCAATAAAACTTACTTCTGTATGACCACGATTTCTTCGCGACCAGACCCAGGACTCCCGGAATAACGATAGCGAAACCGAAAAAGATGCTCGCTGCTAAAATGACAGCGCCCACATTGAGGTTCGCGATAGCTCCATGAGCCATATCTAGCGATTTCTTCACAGGAATTGAGATAAAAGGCACATTAAACGCCAATTCCATCTAAAATCACCCTTTTCTTCAAATCTTTTTAACAAATTTTACTTACATTGATGTTCCCATTTTCTTGAGTATTAAAGGTAAGTAACCGATTTTGTTTCGACTGGAACTTTTTGGATTCCATCGTGTTGTATCTTCCAGTAATGTTACTGCACAAAGCTTCCACTATCAATAACAAAACGATAAAACCGTGATATTTAATTGATGCCATTTTAGAAACACCTTGTAATGTCAAGCTCAACAATAGCACTAAATACAACTCGAGACTGGGTTTTGTTAAAATTAAGCCGGGAAGAAGTTATGCAAAAAGAGACCAACCGTGAAGGCTTCAAATGCGAAGAATAAACACAATAGTGAAAGTAAAGTGTGAGCATTATTGTTTACATTTTTGGATTGGTGCAGAGGTTTTCTGTAAGATCATTAGAGGTTTAAGACACAATTGGGCAAAACGGGCTCAATGGCAGGTTCAAGAATTAAATAGTAGAGATGTGTGAAGAGCTTTCTTCAAAAAAGCTTTTACTTAATGCACTACGTCTGCTCCATTCATTTTATTTTGAGTGAGTAAAAGTTTTGAAGCCGTAGAAACACATCTTCGGATTTAATTAAAATAAACATAAGGTTGTAGATTTTTTGTGTTTACTTTATTTTCAGAAATATAGATAAACTAGCAGAATGCCCGGGTCAGACCACCAATAATTGCTGTAAATCTTAGAAATCATTTAGATTTGCGTAATTATCCATTGCAATAAATTTGTTTTTGAACGTAACTACCATCCTCGCCCCCCTTGGAACAGGGGGGCGTAAAAGAAATAGTATACTTGTGTTGAAAATTAAATTAAAATTATGGGACTACACAACGCTTAAGAATTACGATTCTAAGAAACTTTTTCCATTTTGTAATTTTTACTGCCAATTTTGAGTCGTTTCCTGAAAACCGCAAGTGGTATCGAAAGACCAACAGTGAATTTGGATTTCTCACACCAGAAAACATATAAAATAAGTTCCAACTTGATATATCAAAAACGATTTACATATATTGAAGTCAAAAATTTTGTAAATTTCAAAAATCGATGATAAATCATAACGTAATTATATAAAATATGTCACACTCGGTATGTTGGTACATGTAGAGTATAATTTATAATATTTGTCATTTTTGACAGTCGTCTCTTGAAAACCGCAAATTATTTAAAAAAAAAAACAACAATGAATTTGAATTTTTCATACCCGAAAACATATAAAATGAGTTCAAACTCGATGTATCAAAAATAATTTTTGTTAAAGTCAAAAATTTTGAAAATTTCAAAAATCAATGATAAATCATAACGTACTTATATAAAATATGTCACACTCAGTATGTTGGTACATATGTCGAGTTAAATTAATAATATTAGCAATATTTTTCATTTTTGTGGTTCTCACTGTCATTTTTGACAGTCGTCTCTTGAAAACCGCAAGTTATATCAAAAAACCAACAGTAAATTTGGATTTCTCATACCCGAAAACATATAAAATGAGTTCAAACTCGATATATCAAAAATGATTTTTGTTAAAGTCAAAAATTTTGAAAATTTGAAAAATCAATGATAAATCATGACGTAATTAAATAAAACATGTCGCACTCGGTACGTTGGTACATGTCGAGTATAATTAATGATATTAGCAATATTTTTCATTATTGTGATTCTCACTGTAATTTTTGACAGTCGTCTCTTGAAAACCGCAAGTTATATAAAAAAAAACAACAGTGAATTTGAATTTCTCATACCCGAAAACATATAAAATGAGTTCAAACTCGATGTATCAAAGATGATTTTTGTTAAAGACAAAAATTTTGAAAATTTCAAAAATCGATGATAAATTATAACGTAATTAATTAAAATATGTCACACTCGGTACGTTGGTACATGTCGAGTATAATTAATGATATTAACAATATTTTTCATTATTGTGATTCTCACTGTAATTTTTCACAGTCGTCTCTTGAAAACCGCAAGTTATAACAAAAAACCAACAGTGAATTTGGATTTCTCATACCCGAAAACATATAAAATGAGTTCAAACTCGATGTATCAAAGATGATTTTTGTTAAAGTCAAAAATTTTGAAAATTTCAAAAATCAATGATAAATTATAACGTAATTAATTAAAATATGTCACACTCGGTACGTTGGTACATGTCGAGTAAAATTAATGATATTAGCAATATTTTTCATTTCTGTGATTCTCACTGTCATTTTTGACAGTCGTCTCTTGAAAACCGCAAGCTATATAAAAAAAAAAACAGTGAATTTGAATTTCTCATACCCGAAAACATATAAAATGAGTTCAAACTCGATGTATCAAAAATGATTTTTGTTAAAGTCAAAAATTTTGAAAATTTGAAAAATCAATGATAAATCATGACGTAATTAAATAAAACATGTCGCACTCGGTACGTTGGTACATGTCGAGTATAATTAATGATATTAGCAATATTTTTCATTTCTGTGATTCTCACTGTAATTTTTGACAGTCGTCTCTTGAAAACCGCAAGTTATAACAAAAAACCAACAGTGAATTTGGATTTCTCATACCAGAGAACATATAAAATGAGTTCAAACTCGATGCATCAAAGATGATTTTTGTTAAAGTCAAAAATTTTGAAAATTTCAAAAATCGATGATACACTATAACGTAATTAAATAAAACATGTCGCACTCGGTACGTTGGTACATGTCGAGTAAAATTAATGATATTAGCAATATTTTTCATTTTTGTGATTCTCACTGTCATTTTTGACAGTCGTCTCTTGAAAACCGCAAGTTATATAAAAAAAAACAACAGTGAATTTGAATTTCTCATACCCGAAAACATATAAAATGAGTTCAAACTCGATATATCAAAAATAATTTTTGTTAAAGTCAAAAATTTTGAAAATTTCAAAAATCGATGATACACTATAACGTAATTAAATAAAACATGTCACACTCGGTACGTTGGTACATGTCGAGTATAATTAATGATATTAGCAATATTTTTCATTTCTGTGATTCTCACTGTCATTTTTGACAGTCGTCTCTTGAAAACCGCAAGTTATAACAAAAAACCAACAGTGAATTTGGATTTCTCATACCCGAGAACATATAAAATGAGTTCAAACTCGATGTATCAAAGATGATTTTTATTAAAGTCAAAAATTTTGAAAATTTCAAAAATCGATGATACACTATAACGTAATTAAATAAAATATGTCACACTCGGTACGTTGGTACATGTCGAGTATAATTAATGATATTAGCAATATTTTTCATTTCTGTGATTCTCACTGTCATTTTTGACAGTCGTCTCTTGAAAACCGCAAGTTATAACAAAAAACCAACAGTGAATTTGGATTTCTCATACCCGAAAACATATAAAATGAGTTCAAACTCGATGTATCAAAAATGATTTTTGTTAAAGTCAAAAATTTTGAAAATTTGAAAAATCAATGATAAATCATGACGTAATTAAATAAAACATGTCGCACTCGGTACGTTGGTACAAGTCGAGTATAATTAATAATATTAGCAATATTTTTCATTATTGTGATTCTCACTGTAATTTTTGACAGTCGTCTCTTGAAAACCGCAAGTTATATAAAAAAAAACAACAGTGAATTTGAATTTCTCATACCCGAAAACATATAAAATGAGTTCAAACTCGATGTATCAAAGATGATTTTTGTTAAAGACAAAAATTTTGAAAATTTCAAAAATCGATGATAAATTATAACGTAATTAATTAAAATATGTCACACTCGGTACGTTGGTACATGTCGAGTATAATTAATGATATTAACAATATTTTTCATTATTGTGATTCTCACTGTAATTTTTCACAGTCGTCTCTTGAAAACCGCAAGTTATAACAAAAAACAAACAGTGAATTTGGATTTCTCATACCCGAAAACATATAAAATGAGTTCAAACTCGATGTATCAAAGATGATTTTTGTTAAAGTCAAAAATTTTGAAAATTTCAAAAATCAATGATAAATTATAACGTAATTAATTAAAATATGTCACACTCGGTACGTTGGTACATGTCGAGTAAAATTAATGATATTAGCAATATTTTTCATTTCTGTGATTCTCACTGTCATTTTTGACAGTCGTCTCTTGAAAACCGCAAGTTATATAAAAAAAAAACAGTGAATTTGAATTTCTCATACCCGAAAACATATAAAATGAGTTCAAACTCGATATATCAAAAATGATTTTTGTTAAAGTCAAAAATTTTGAAAATTTGAAAAATCAATGATAAATCATGACGTAATTAAATAAAACATGTCGCACTCGGTACGTTGGTACATGTCGAGTATAATTAATGATATTAGCAATATTTTTCATTTCTGTGATTCTCACTGTAATTTTTGACAGTCGTCTCTTGAAAACCGCAAGTTATAACAAAAAACCAACAGTGAATTTGGATTTCTCATACCAGAGAACATATAAAATGAGTTCAAACTCGATGCATCAAAGATGATTTTTGTTAAAGTCAAGAATTTTGAAAATTTCAAAAATCGATGATACACTATAACGTAATTAAATAAAATATGTCACACTCGGTACGTTGGTACATGTCGAGTATAATTAATAATATTAGCAATATTTTTCTTTATTATGATTCTCACTGTAATTTTTGACAGTCGTCTCTTGAAAACCGCAAGTTATATAAAAAAAACAACAGTGAATTTGAATTTCTCATACCCGAAAACATATAAAATGAGTTCAGACTCGATATATCAAAAATGATTTTTGTTAAAGTCAAAAATTTTGAAAATTT
The DNA here is from genome assembly GCA_963583935.1 of Diaperis boleti. NCBI lineage: Eukaryota > Metazoa > Arthropoda > Insecta > Coleoptera > Tenebrionidae > Diaperis > Diaperis boleti. The sequence goes on along the minus strand of OY757249.1, from coordinate 50,413,968 downwards.
GAAAAATCAATGATAAATCATGACGTAATTAAATAAAACATGTCGCACTCGGTACGTTGGTACATGTCGAGTATAATTAATGATATTAGCAATATTTTTCATTTCTGTGATTCTCACTGTCATTTTTGACAGTCGTCTCTTGAGAACCGCAAGTTATATCAAAAAACAACAACAGTGAATTTGGATTTCTAATACCAGAAAACATATAAAATGAGTTCAAACTCGATATATCAAAAATGATTTTTGTTAAAGTCAAAAATTTTGAAAATTTCAAAAATCGATGATACACTATAACGTAATTAAATAAAATATGTCACACTCGGTACGTTGGTACATGTCGAGTAAAATTAATGATATTAGCAATATTTTTCATTTCTGTGATTCTCACTGTCATTTTTGACAGTCGTCTCTTGAAAACCGCAAGTTATAACAAAAAACCAACAGTGAATTTGGATTTCTCATACCCGAAAACATATAAAATGAGTTCAAACTCGATGTATCAAAAATGATTTTTGTTAAAGTCAAAAATTTTGAAAATTTGAAAAATCAATGATAAATCATGACGTAATTAAATAAAACATGTCGCACTCGGTACGTTGGTACATGTCGAGTATAATTAATAATATTAGCAATATTTTTCATTATTGTGATTCTCACTGTAATTTTTGACAGTCGTCTCTTGAAAACCGCAAGTTATAACAAAAAATCAACAGTGAATTTGGATCTCTCATACCCGAGAACATATAAAATGAGTTCAAACTCGATGTATCAAAGATGATTTTTGTTAAAGTCAAAAAATTTTGAAAATTTCAAAAATCGATGATACACTATAACGTAATTAAATAAAATATGTCACACTCGGTACGTTGGTACATGTCGAGTAAAATTAATGATATTAGCAATATTTTTCATTTCTGTGATTCTCACTGTCATTTTTGACAGTCGTCTCTTGAAAACCGCAAGTTATATAAAAAAAAACAGTGAATTTGAATTTCTCATACCCGAAAACATATAAAATGAGTTCAAACTCGATATATCAAAAATGATTTTTGTTAAAGTCAAAAATTTTGAAAATTTGAAAAATCAATGATAAATCATGACGTAATTAAATAAAACATGTCGCACTCGGTACGTTGGTACATGTCGAGTATAATTAACTATTATTAGCAATATTTTTCATTATTGTGATTCTCACTGTAATTTTTGACAGTCGTCTCTTGAAAACCGCAAGTTATAACAAAAAATCAACAGTGAATTTGGATCTCTCATACCCGAGAACATATAAAATGAGTCCAAACTCGATGTATCAAAGATGATTTTTGTTAAAGTCAAAAAATTTTGAAAATTTCAAAAATCGATGATACACTATAACGTAATTAAATAAAATATGTCACACTCGGTACGTTGGTACATGTCGAGTAAAATTAATGATATTAGCAATATTTTTCATTTCTGTGATTCTCACTGTCATTTTTGACAGTCGTCTCTTGAGAACCGCAAGTTATATCAAAAAACAACAACAGTGAATTTGGATTTCTAATACCAGAAAACATATAAAATGAGTTCAAACTCGATATATCAAAAATGATTTTTGTTAAAGTCAAAAATTTTGAAAATTTCAAAAATCGATGATACACTATAACGTAATTAAATAAAATATGTCACACTCGGTACGTTGGTACATGTCGAGTAAAATTAATGATATTAGCAATATTTTTCATTTCTGTGATTCTCACTGTCATTTTTGACAGTCGTCTCTTGAAAACCGCAAGTTATAACAAAAAACCAACAGTGAATTTGGATTTCTCATACCCGAAAACATATAAAATGACTTCAAACTCGATGTATCAAAAATGATTTTTGTTAAAGTCAAAAATTTTGAAAATTTGAAAAATCAATGATAAATCATGACGTAATTAAATAAAACATGTCGCACTCGGTACGTTGGTACATGTCGAGTATAATTAATAATATTAGCAATATTTTTCATTATTGTGATTCTCACTGTAATTTTTGACAGTCGTCTCTTGAAAACCGCAAGTTATAACAAAAAATCAACAGTGAATTTGGATCTCTCATACCCGAGAACATATAAAATGAGTTCAAACTCGATGTATCAAAGATGATTTTTGTTAAAGTCAAAAAATTTTGAAAATTTCAAAAATCGATGATACACTATAACGTAATTAAATAAAATATGTCACACTCGGTACGTTGGTACATGTCGAGTAAAATTAATGATATTAGCAATATTTTTCATTTCTGTGATTCTCACTGTCATTTTTGACAGTCGTCTCTTGAAAACCGCAAGTTATATAAAAAAAAACAGTGAATTTGAATTTCTCATACCCGAAAACATATAAAATGAGTTCAAACTCGATATATCAAAAATGATTTTTGTTAAAGTCAAAAATTTTGAAAATTTGAAAAATCAATGATAAATCATGACGTAATTAAATAAAACATGTCGCACTCGGTACGTTGGTACATGTCGAGTATAATTAACTATTATTAGCAATATTTTTCATTATTGTGATTCTCACTGTAATTTTTGACAGTCGTCTCTTGAAAACCGCAAGTTATAACAAAAAATCAACATTGAATTTGGATCTCTCATACCCGAGAACATATAAAATGAGTCCAAACTCGATGTATCAAAGATGATTTTTGTTAAAGTCAAAAAATTTTGAAAATTTCAAAAATCGATGATACACTATAACGTAATTAAATAAAATATGTCACACTCGGTACGTTGGTACATGTCGAGTAAAATTAATGATATTAGCAATATTTTTCATTTCTGTGATTCTCACTGTCATTTTTGACAGTCGTCTCTTGAAAACCGCAAGTTATATAAAAAAAAAACAGTGAATTTGAATTTCTCATACCCGAAAACATATAAAATGAGTTCAAACTCGATATATCAAAAATGATTTTTGTTAAAGTCAAAAATTTTGAAAATTTGAAAAATCAATGATAAATCATGACGTAATTAAATAAAACATGTCGCACTCGGTACGTTGGTACATGTCGAGTATAATTAACTATTATTAGCAATATTTTTCATTATTGTGATTCTCACTGTAATTTTTGACAGTCGTCTCTTGAAAACCGCAAGTTATAACAAAAAATCAACAGTGAATTTGGATCTCTCATACCCGAGAACATATAAAATGAGTCCAAACTCGATGTATCAAAGATGATTTTTGTTAAAGTCAAAAAATTTTGAAAATTTCAAAAATCGATGATACACTATAACGTAATTAAATAAAATATGTCGCACTCGGTACGTTGGTACATGTCGAGTAAAATTAATGATATTAGCAATATTTTTCATTTCTGTGATTCTCACTGTCATTTTTGACAGTCGTCTCTTGAAAACCGCAAGTTATATAAAAAAAAAACAGTGAATTTGAATTTCTCATACCCGAAAACATATAAAATGAGTTCAAACTCGATATATCAAAAATGATTTTTGTTAAAGTCAAAAATTTTGAAAATTTGAAAAATCAATGATAAATCATGACGTAATTAAATAAAACATGTCGCACTCGGTACGTTGGTACATGTCGAGGATAATTAATGATATTAGCAATATTTTTCATTATTGTGATTCTCACTGTAATTTTTGACAGTCGTCTCTTGAAAACCGCAAGTTATAACAAAAAACCAACAGTGAATTTGGATTTCTCATACCCGAAAACATATAAAATGAGTTCAAACTCGATGTATCAAAAATGATTTTTGTTAAAGTCAAAAATTTTGAAAATTTGAAAAATCAATGATAAATCATGACGTAATTAAATAAAACATGTCGCACTCGGTACGTTGGTACATGTCGAGTATAATTAATAATATTAGCAATATTTTTCATTATTGTGATTCTCACTGTAATTTTTGACAGTCGTCTCTTGAAAACCGCAAGTTATAACAAAAAATCAACAGTGAATTTGGATCTCTCATACCCGAGAACATATAAAATGAGTTCAAACTCGATGTATCAAAGATGATTTTTGTTAAAGTCAAAAAAATTTGAAAATTTCAAAAATCGATGATACACTATAACGTAATTAAATAAAATATGTCACACTCGGTACGTTGGTACATGTCGAGTAAAATTAATGATATTAGCAATATTTTTCATTTCTGTGATTCTCACTGTCATTTTTGACAGTCGTCTCTTGAAAACCGCAAGTTATATAAAAAAAAAAACAGTGAATTTGAATTTCTCATACCCGAAAACATATAAAATGAGTTCAAACTCGATATATCAAAAATGATTTTTGTTAAAGTCAAAAATTTTGAAAATTTGAAAAATCAATGATAAATCATGACGTAATTAAATAAAACATGTCGCACTCGGTACGTTGGTACATGTCGAGTATAATTAATGATATTAGCAATATTTTTCATTATTGTGATTCTCACTGTAATTTTTGACAGTCGTCTCTTGAAAACCGCAAGTTATAACAAAAAACCAACAGTGAATTTGGATTTCTCATACCCGAGAACATATAAAATGAGTTCAAACTCGATGTATCAAAGATGATTTTTGTTAAAGTCAAGAATTTTGAAAATTTCAAAAATCGATGATACACTATAACGTAATTAAATAAAATATGTCACACTCGGTACGTTGGTACATGTCGAGTATAATTAATAATATTAGCAATATTTTTCTTTATTGTGATTCTCACTGTAATTTTTGACAGTCGTCTCTTGAAAACCGCAAGTTATATAAAAAAAACAACAGTGAATTTGAATTTCTCATACCCGAAAACATATAAAATGAGTTCAAACTCGATATATCAAAAATGATTTTTGTTAAAGTCAAAAATTTTGAAAATTTGAAAAATCAATGATAAATCATGACGTAATTAAATAAAACATGTCGCACTCGGTACGTTGGTACATGTCGAGTATAATTAATGATATTAGCAATATTTTTCATTATTGTGATTCTCACTGTAATTTTTGACAGTCGTCTCTTGAAAACCGCAAGTTATATAAAAAAAACAACAGTGAATTTGAATTTCTCATACCCGAAAACATATAAAATGAGTTCAAACTCGATATATCAAAAATGATTTTTGTTAAAGTCAAAAATTTTGAAAATTTGAAAAATCAATGATAAATCATGACGTAATTAAATAAAACATGTCGCACTCGGTACGTTGGTACATGTCGAGTATAATTATTGATATTAGCAATATTTTTCATTATTGTGATTCTCACTGTAATTTTTCACAGTCGTCTCTTGAAAACCGCAAGTTATAACAAAAAACCAACAGTGAATTTGGATTTCTCATACCCGAGAACATATAAAATGAGTTCAAACTCGATGTATCAAAGATGATTTTTGTTAAAGTCAAAAATTTTGAAAATTTCAAAAATCGATGATAAATTATAACGTAATTAATTAAAATATGTCACACTCGGTACGTTGGTACATGTCGAGTAAAATTAATGATATTAGCAAAATTTTTCATTTCTGTGATTCTCACTGTCATTTTTGACAGTCGTCTCTTGAAAACCGCAAGTTATATAAAAAAAACAACAGTGAATTTGAATTTCTCATACCCGAAAACATATAAAATGAGTTCAAACTCGATGTATCAAAGATGATTTTTGTTAAAGACAAAAATTTTGAAAATTTCAAAAATCGATGATAAATTATAACGTAATTAATTAAAATATGTCACACTCGGTACGTTGGTACATGTCGAGTAAAATTAATGATATTAGCAATATTTTTCATTTCTGTGATTCTCACTGTCATTTTTGACAGTCGTCTCTTGAAAACCGCAAGTTATATAAAAAAAAACAAGTGAATTTGAATTTCTCATACCCGAGAACATTTAAAATGAGTTCAAACTCGATGTATCAAAGATGATTTTTGTTAAAGTCAAAAATTTTGAAAATTTCAAAAATCGATGATAAATCATAACGTAATTAAATAAAACATGTCACGCTGAGTATGTTGCTAAATGTTGAATATACTTAATTATTGAAATTAACAATATTTTTCGGCCGAAGTCTGAGTTGGCCAACAGGTCAACTGCCACGTTTTATACAATATTTTTTTACGATCGTACCAGAAGTGACTATATTGTTAACTAAGCTGCTTTCGAGATTTACAAATGAATCAGACATTACTACAAAGTATTTTATCTATAATATTTCAAAAATTACCTGTTTTTATACAACGCAGCGAGTACAAAAAGTGAGTAGTTATTGCACTCAACATGAAAATTTTCCGACGAGGTCGAAGAACGCGCCAAGTTCCATGCACTTTTTACAGGGGTTGCTCACAACATTTTTAGTAGGATCGTGCTAGAACCCCCACTTTTCTGGAAGATGTGTTTATATTACTGTTAATAAAGTTGCATTAGACATTTTCAAGTATATCAGATATTGCTAAAAAAAAAAAAAAATTGCTTGTAACAATTTTTTATTACTGTAGTTATTTATACAACAAGTGTGAAAAGTGACAATGTGCAAATTGTCCTACGAGACCGAATCCCCAAGCCGAGTTGGACAACACAAATTTTTTACACGTGTTCCAACATTTTCTCTTCGATAGGACCGAAATTCACTTCTCTGGAAGAGGTGCCTGTACTACTGTTAATTATGTTGTATTCGACATTTACAAGCGAAAGCACTTTTGGAGTGTGGTACCTACAATGTTTTTCAACCCCAGTCATACTACATAGTCAGCTTTCCGTTTTTCACTCTGTGGTCCAAAACACAAAGTTTGGAATAAAGAATTTGGGCGAAAGAAAATGGAGGTCTACAGGATATTTCTAAGAGCAGAAAAATAAATAAACTAGAAAGTGAAAATAAAATAGATATTTTAACTGGCATGAAGGAATCATTTTCAAGAAAAATAAATAAAATAAAACAGTACCAAAAGAATTATCAACGTGGATTGAAGAAGTCGAAAAAAGAAAACGAAACACTAAGAGAGAAATGAAAAGGAACAGGAAGAATATGGAAGTAAAAGAGAAGCAAAATAGAATTGGAAAACAGAATAGAAAAAAAAAACAAGCTATGAAAATGCTTTCTGTGGCGTGTAAGGTTCTTAAGAGACAAAATGCCAAAATGAGCTCTTTTCGAACGTGTGTCCCTGCCAAACCTCATGATTGTCACCCAAACGTCAAATTCAAAAAACGCGAAATTTTAAATTTGGCCAAAATTGTGGTCGTCTGGAAAAAGAAATGAAAGAAAAAACACCTTCGTTACGTTAGACCAGGTCAGACCAAGTTCTTTAGATGCCTGAGGTGAGCGTCAGTAAATTGATAACAAAAAAATTATGGATTTGGATGTTTATTTGGCAGTTTTTCTGATTAACTTTGATTTAAGAATTTGCGACAATGTTAATCAATCACAATATTTATGGAGGACCTGAAAGAAAAATTTCAAACAGACAATACTAAAATATTAATTTAGACGACGAAACACATAATGCAGATTTGTTTCTTGTCATTAAAGTTGTGTAATATGCATAATTCGAAACGCAGAGAAGATCCACTCCTTGCCTTCACTAATAGCTAATATCGTAACTATTTCCTTTTCTTAAACAATTAAATTTCATTAGATAATCCAACAATTTACATCGACTATAATAATGAACATGCAATTATAACTAATAAATAGTGTTGCATTAACTTATACATTTTGGCACATATCGAAAGCATCCACCGAGACACGCGTGACAACAAGAAAGTGAAGACGATTTTGTTGAAATCTTATTGTGCATTGTCTTTGTCCAAGTGAGTGTATCGCGTGTTTTATATATAAAATCTGCTCGAAAAATGTGACAACCATTCCTAGTCGAAAATGAAGACGTGTTTGGTTCTTCTGGCGGCCGCCACCGTTTGCTTCGCTTCGCCGAAAAAATACACCTCCGATAATGGGTAAGTTTAGTTTGGGTTGACCGCTAAAATACACGTTCCATTTCAGAAATTTTCAGCCGTCCGTCAATCGCTACTACGAAGCAAACTTACCATCGCCAACAAATGCGACGCAGTTAGAAGCGAAGGAATCGAAGGACAATTCAGAACGTCTCCGATTTGGCATCCCGCTAACCACTTATGGAAATACTGGAAATGGAGTTTCTTACGGGGGCAGTAATATGGGATACGTGTTCAGTCCCATGAAAATTGACATAGGAGGAATTGCTCTCGGAGCGTTAATTGGACTAGGAGCCATATTGGTGGTGCCGAAATTGGCCGCCGCTTTTGCGGGAGGGCACGGATACAGAAGTGAGTTAAATCTCGGATTTCTCAGTGAAAAAGGAAATGTTTCTTAGATCTCGAGAACGATATGTCCTCCATAACCGAGGCTTTGGCGAGAATCGACAATACTTTGGAACAACACAATATTGACAGTAGTAGCTGCATGCAAAGAGTTATTTGCACTTATGTGAATGATGCGCAGAGGAATATACAAACTGGGGAAGCTAATACGATGGATCAACTTATTTTCGGGTTGACAAGGTATGTACGTTACGTCCTCGCGTTTATTATTGTTTTTGGTCCTTCGAGCCGGGTCGGTGAGGGCGGGTAACATCGCATTTTATTAAAAATTTTCGTATGCCGCAACCACATTATCGGTTTAATAGATTCTCGTGCGTTTGAAACCGAAGATGACATAAATCCTTCTAGGCGCCTTCAGATAGTTCCATTGATGACATCATCCAGTTCTCGCGATACAGGTCGAATGTAATGAGTCATCCTCACGTCCGTTACACTGCCCCCTTCTTAAAGATGTTTCGTCCCGAAACTTCACGACCGATGTCCACATATTCCTTCCGATGTCCTTGCAGTACACCACTCGTTTAAGCGCAGTGAAACGGAAGACTCCTTCCGACATGCTTCTGACTATTCACCAAACCAAACAGTCGACAGCCTCCTTCGACTCCCATAAGGGTAGGTAGCCTTCTTGTACACGAGTCTCTTCGTAACCACTTCTTTTTGGTTCCTGTCGGGTGTCTGCCAAGAGAACTACCACATGGACTACCACACTGTGTTGACGTGTCGGTGCCCCTCGACATTTTTATGGAGCGCAAGTTACACACTTCCTAATTCACTTCTCAGTTTCCTCCAATTCTCTAAGGAAAGCTTAGTGTCTACGAGGTACTCCGCAATCCAATGCCTCCAGAATTTCCGGAATTCTATCCATTAGCCATGGGGACCAAATAAAACCTCTCACCCAGGTATCCACCAGGTACGCTTCTCCAGCACACGTGTCCATATTCCATCTCCCATATCCATGGAGTCCCAGTGGGCCCAGCAGGATTTTACTCATTCATTACACCGCAACTTGCTCTCACGTCCGCCTTCGGTCTTCATTCATCCAGGTACCAATCACAAGTCCGGATCGTTCTTCGGGTCTCTCCGACTTCCAGTTCAATTGTCGTCCTTCAGAACGACGATAGTGGCTGCAGTCTTCTAGTCAATGTCTTCCGGGCACAGTCTCAGGCGTTCCATAAAACATACCAGCACGAATCTTCGTTCGATTGGAATATCAGCCGGCACCGTTATCTAATCCGATGGTGAGTGACGCCTTTTTCCGGGTCCTCAGCAGCCTTTTCGATTTTCTTCCAGTTATTTCTCTAACTCACGTTGCTCAAGTAACCTTACACTCTTTCTTCCTTCTTCGCAACTAGACTCCCGCTGGAACGTGCACCAATAAATATGCAGGCGCCTAAATCCTCCAGGTAGTTCCACTGATGACATCATCTAGTTCTCGCGATACAGGTCGAATACTCCAGACGATCTCGAACACGCGGCAGCCGTTCACTAACATAAGAAACCTCACCCGCTCTTCATTTGGCCGAACTTGACAGTTGCGAGTTTCTATTAGCAGCTGCAGCTTTGCAGACTGATACTTACATTGACGATGTTGTCGCAGGTACCAATACTTATTGCGAAGCTTTAATCTGTGAGGTTCATGGTTTTAGTGATAGCTCTTAAAAGGGATATTCAGCTGTAATTTATTTTGTTTATACTTTTGCATCAGAAGAACCATCTACTTACTTTGTCTGTGCTAAATCTAAAGTGGCACCTTTGAAAAAATTAACAACCCCAAAAGAACCCAAATATGTGTTTGGGCTTTTGGGCAAACAGCTAAATTTGTAGATTAGATTAGATTGGGTTTGGGAGGCGGTCTTCTGGGCCTGTCTCCACCGCGACCATTGAGGTCTATTGTGGATCCTCCGTGTCTTCAGAGAACATCGTCAACTTTGGTCTTTTTGATTAAACTCCAGAGCCTGGACAGCGATCCCCGCATGTATTCCTCTGCACTTGGTTTTTCCTCGCCGAGTATTTGAAACCTTACCCTACACAGGCCCTCACAGTGACAGAGCACATGTTGGGCTGTTTCCTCTTCCTCCTGGCAACATAAGCACAAGTCTTCTTCTGCCAAGCCTAGCTGGCTCAAATGCCTATTGAGTCGGCAGTGCCCTGTGAGCAATCCAACTATTATTCTCACTGTCCTACGGTCGTGACTCGTCTGCTGTTAGTTCAGGTTTTCTCCCTTTAGGAAAGCATTTTGCTTGTCTCTGTCCTGGGGTGTTCTCCTACCATTCCTGAGATTTTGTACGGATCCACATGTTTATTGTAGTCCTGGCCGTACTTCTGTTTATGTCAAAAAAGGGTTCCGGGCCAATTAGGGGGCTTATCGAGCATGCCCTAGCGAGCTAGTCCGCCGTTCCATTACCCTTGAAACCCGCGTGTCCAGGTACCCAGGCAAGGAATAATCTATTCCTACTGCCCACTTCTTTTAGAGAGCGTATGCAATCCCATACCAGCCGTGAATTTATCTAGAAGGAATGGATTGCTTTTAATGCCGCTTGGCTGTCAGAGTATATGGCGATCGTTTTGCCTTGCACGGCATTCCTTGATAACTCCTTCACACAGTGGTCCATTGCCACTATCTCCGCTTGGAAAATCGTCGAATTGACCTAGGGATATCTGGATCTTCTCCTTAGATTTTTCCCCGTAGATCTCGGCTCCAGTCCCATTTTCGGTCTTCGAGTCATCGGTGTACCAAACCAGTTCAGCCTTGACAGGGGGAGCTTTTTCCCAGTCTGCTCTTTCTGGTATAATGACTTTGAAATTTCTTTCGAAGTTGAAACGTGGAGTCATTGCATCACTGGGCACCCCGAGAACGGTATCCCCTCTGACTGATGGGTTTTTGTCCCTGCTTTAGTCTGTACATGACGACCTTAGCTTCTCCCTGAATGTGGATGTGTAGTGGTGGCAGGTGGTCCATGGTCCATCAGGACTTCTAGTGCCGCTGTAGGAGCGGTTTGCACGCCGCTTAATAGCCTTATCCCTCCTACTTGCAGCGTATTTGTCCACCACACCACTGATCCATAGGTTAACATGGTTCTCACCACCCTTGTGTACAGCCACAGAATCATTTTTGTACTCAATCCCCAGTTCTTTCCGCATAGCTGCCTGCACCTCCCCAATGCGATGTGAGCAAAGATGACTCCGAGATATTTTGCCTCAGTGGCAAGTGAACATTCCCTAGTTCTAGTGGCCCTAGGGTATCTAGTGCCCTTTTTCTTGTAAATGGTACAACTGTGGTTTTATTGCGGTTGACTGACAGCCCTTCCTCCTTGAATCACTTGTCCACCATATTAAGCGCCTTTTGTGTTCGCTCTGTTATAACCCCTGGAAACTTTCCCCGGACTACCAATACCAGGTCGTCTGCGTATCCGAGGCATTGATAGCCCTCTTGGACTAGTTTGCAGATTAGGTGGAGGTTCGCCTGTAGAATCATGATCCCGTCCACTATGATTGAGGGGATTCTGGAGGACTCTTTGGCCCTTCCTCTTCCGTTACCATTGGAACAGAGTCCTGCTGCGAGGCTTTCTAGAGCCTAAGTAGTGGACTTATATCTTCTACAGGAGAGGTTGGCGTAGGAGTGGCCTCTGCTTCCTTTTTCCTTCCCGTGCCCTTCTTGCCGTTTCCAGCAGACTTTTTGCCCGCTGGGGGCTCTTTAGTTGTCCTCTTTTCGGGCTGGCTTTTTTCGGTTGTTGTGGTAGAGGAGGAGGCCGTTGAGATGACTTCACCCTTCCTCGTCTCTTCCTCCCCAGACTTTTTGTCTTCCCTGACCCGAAACTTAATTCGTCCCATGCCAAAATAAGGGGCCATTTCGACCTTCCTTATATGCTGAAAAGATTCTTCATCCATGGCAAATGTCCAAACCTGGCCTTTTGGCATCGCCGTTTGTCCCCACACCGTCCAGAGATGTGCCTTCAGACCGTGGTTCCCAACCCTTAGCCTGGCCACAATCTGCCTTTGTGAGGGTCTTTCGCCATCGTGGTCGTCCGGCACATACACTGTGGATGAAACCGGCTTTGGGATCTCTCCTTCCACCAGAGTCTTGAGGACAGCGCCCTCCCAAGGTCTCAAGGTGGGGACGATTTCCTTCAGCCATCCCGCGTTGCCTTCGTCGGTGCAAGTCATCAAAATGTACCCTGGCCTAAAGGTGCCCTTTTCAAAGCGTACTTGTGGACCTTTTTGGACAGCTTCAAACCTTTCCTTTGCCATCTGAGTCGTGGGGTAACCTTCCTCCACTACCGCTACCTTCACCGCAGGCACGGCTTTGCTGTAGGACATTTGCCCTACTTTAGCCTTTTTTGCCTGCGGCTTGACAGTGGGTCCTGGTCCAGAAGTAACATTTTATACTCTACTGAGGACGGTTCAGTTTTCTCAGCAATGCGCTTGGAGTGACTCTTAGGCTTTATCGGGCCTTTAGAGCTTTCCTTTGCTACCTTGGACTTTTTTGGCGCTATTCGCCTAGGATTTGGTTTCCTCCCCTGTACCGATTTGTTGGGGGTTGACCCACGTTCCTTTGCGCATCGTTTGAAGTCGACTGCTGAGCCTCTTGAACTTTTTCGGATTTGCTCTTGTTCGGCCGAATTTGTAGCTAACCCGATAGCTCATTTTCTTCAGTAACTCCGCAGAGTGCGGATCTACTGATAAAGTGATCTGCAATGTAGGTCCCACGGTATTCCTCCGTAGTACTCTCCAGTTGGAGGCACTGAGTTGCTCGTTTTGCCCCTTTATCAGACCCAGGATTTTTTCGGTGGGCTAGTCCTGGCTCCCCGGTAGATATCCCAAAAGAATCTCAGTGTGAGGCATTTCCTCCTCTTCCACTGTTTTGAGGGATGCACCTTCCCAAGCAAGTATCAGCACACGTAAGACTGATCCAGCCTTATCTTTTTTTGTATGTTAAGGACTTATATGGCCTCTAACTGTTCCACTGTTAGCAGAGATTCTGGAAGGCTTTTGTGGTTTTTCAGGCACAGCCGATCCCTCGAGCACTTTCGCTCGCTCGCTTGCTAGAAGCTTCAGGAGTGCTACCGTCAAAGCGAGTCCTTTTCAAACTCTGGCTCAATACCTTGCTATCTGTTGGCTTCAGCGCGAGTGTTCTACCTTTTTCTGGGTAAAACTTAAACCTCTTGCGAGCAGCTCCGCTTAGTCTTACCCTTGCAACCTTTAAGTCAAGGTTGTCGAGGGCATTTTTGACTTATTTGTTTCATACCCCGGGAGGCTTTGTCCATCCTCTTCCGTTGACTCTTTTAATGGTGGATCAGCCCTTTGTGTTTTTTCCGTGTACATATGTAGCCCACGAGAGGCTAGGGAATAGAGGTCGCCTGTAACAGAGCCCCGCATGCCACAGGAGAGTTCGCATACTAGTGACTAAGTTTCCCACTTAGCCTTTCAGTCGTCGTCATATGCTGTTAATAATAATATAGAGGTTTTCTTCTCGCAGGCCGGACGGTTAAGTCAAGTCTCCCGGAGAGCTATTGCCCACAGCATTATACCAGTGTTGGTTGTTGTTGTGGCCCAGTTACTTTATCGTATTAATCAGGTAAATGGCGCTGATTCACCTGTGACTCGGGCACCTCGAGTTTTTCCCACCCGTACTCCGGGTTTAAACAGCCAGAGCCCTGAGGAGTCATTCGGAGGTAGTTTCTGATCTAACCTCGCAGTGTTTTCTTGCGGCTTTGAGGCGCTTTCTGGCTCGTAGAGAACGTTGTCAACACATTTATTCGGATTGTGGGACAAATATTGTTAGTGCCTATAAACTTTCCACGTCGGATAGCCGCAGTTTATCTTTATCTAGTCCAAGAAAACTCATGCATATAAAGATCTAAGAATTTTTTTGATTTCTGTTCCAGTAACAGCCTGTTTTCCTACATGTTGGACGGAACAGCAGTAAAAGAAGCAGTGGACATGGGTCGGGCAGGCGACATAGACAAATGCTCATCATTAAACACGAAATGCCCCATCAGCAAAGAAAATGTAATAAAAGTGATTTCAAGCTTCCTTCCCGCCTAAATTTGAACTGTACGTAGTTATTTATTCCAACGGTTGGTAATAAAGTAGTTCCTAATTTATGTAAATGTCACTGTGACATGTGTCAACCTGCAAACGTCATTTACGTGGCCGAACAAATGTTTTTGTATTTTTAATAAATTTCGTTAGTATTATCTGTAGTATTTTTAACATGGGTCTCTGCAAATGCCCGAAACGACGAGTCACGAATCAATTTTGCTTCGAACATCGAGTGTGCGTTTGTGAGAACTGTATGGTTACCAACCATCCAATTGTGAGTAAATTTATCTCGAATATCTAAGAGAAAGTATTAAATTGTTGCCTTTAGTGTGTGGTACAATCATATCTGCAATGGCTACAAGACAGCGACTACAATTCGATTTGTGAATTATGCAATAAAGAGTTAAATGTTGAAGACAGCATCAGACTGACATGTTACCGTAAGCTGTGTTTACAATATTACTGATCGTACTATAGGAAAATTGTTGTAGATGTGTTCCATTGGTCCTGTTTGGACCACTTCTCAAGGCAGTTACCCCCCACGACAGCCCCCAGGGGATACACTTGTCCTTCGTGCAAGAGTCCACTGTTCCCCCCCACAAACCTGATCAGTCCAGTGGGTGATGTTTTAAAAGAAAAATTAGCTGGTGTGAATTGGGCCCGGGCCGGCCTGGGACTTCCCTTGGTAAGAAACAAATCTATCTTACCTGGGAGTTACCTTTAAGTTACGTTTGTAGTTGTCTGAAGATCGAGAAGTCAAAGCTGCGGTCAATCACGTCAATTCGTCCCCCATAGCCCCATCAAGTAAATCACCCAGTTCCACCCATTCTGTAGTGAATGTGGAGGATCAAGGTGCATTTAGCAGAACAGGTGCTGAAGCATATCAAGCGTCTTCTAATAGGAGAATATTCCAAGATATCAGGGACACCAGACCTGTAGTTTTCGATCATGATGACGATAAATACAAGAGGAGACCCGCATCGGAGTTGGTCAAAACTTGGTGGAGGTAAAACTTTGTCCTTGTGTGTATTAAAAAATGTACAGATGTTTTGGTTTTAGGATAACATTTGGAGGGCCCTCGAAAGTGAGAGGTGGAAGATCAATTTACAAAAAGTACTGCATGTTGGGGATTATTTTAGTTCTGGCTGTTGTTGTATTAATGCTAGTAATGTCCAGATTAGGTAGGTATAGTACTGAAAATGATCCCAATTTTGATATCAGAAATAACCCTAATATTCATGTGCAACATGTTCAACCTCTTGATTGATGTGTAATTTCCATTTTTATATTAGCTTAAAGTTATGCCTAATTATAAATATCTAGATATATGGGAAACCAGCTAAATGTATATATTCAACTTAATACAATTTAAAAGTTTGTTTGTTTTGTATTGATCCTTTGCAAAATTCTTGGGGGCCAGGTATCTTATCATTTGAACTTTGATCTCGCTTTGTCATCTCAATTTAACAGTTTATATTTCATATTTCTTCTTTTTGCTTCTCACTATCATTTAATTGTTCAATGAATTCAGACGTCGTTGAGTGAACACGTATGTGCTCATAACATTGCGGCATTTGCAGATCTGTGAGTAATAAAACAATATTCTTTCAATCCGTTTGCAAAAACAACACTATTGACGAGAACACCTCCACCGAGAGAAAGATCAGGAAGTATTACAACTCCTTGTGATCTAAAAACGGTGTTGTGCGAAATTTAATTGGCGCAGTCGGTAGGATTCGCGTTGGACGGTACCTTCCAACCTCGATCGTCCGTTTCGTTTCAACGATTAATCAACGTGAGTTCGTGAATTGAGCACACACCTCACGTCCAGGAGAAGGGCCGAAAATTTGGGCAGCTACTTGGCAACAAAGTCCAGAGAACGACCTCGAGAATTTGCAGATCCTATCTGGCAACACTCCAGGGAATTCTACAACCTCTAGAAGGCCTATTGGAACCGATCAGGGGGACCAATTGAGGGAGCCTATTGATCATCTAGTTTTAAGAAGCAACAATCAAGGATGATAAGTCCCAATTCCTTAAGGTTGTCATTTACCAGCGATAGAGCCTATACCAAATGCACGGGAAACATGTCACCATTTCATTGAATTTTACGGGTTTATCTTTGATTATTTCCTTCATGCAACGAAAAAAATATAATTACTATGGTTTCTGCCCATTTTACAGCGATTAATTGCATGTCAAAATTTTGCCGCGGTTATATATGTGTCAAAATTTAATCGCTTCTGAATTTATTAGTCACTGGGCTTACAACATGGGAAAAAATGTGAAATATCACAAAATTTATTATTTATTCAGGAAATAATCATGCCGAATACCCCGCGTGCATGAAAACAACCTGATTAAATTTTGACGTTTTTGTCGCAACGTTTTGCTTTAAGAAATATTTCTCGTAAATTTTCCACCCAAAATCCCTCATGCTCCGCATTCGGGATTTTGTTACGTGGAAAATTTACTCGACATATTTCTAAGCAAAACATTTTGACAAAACGTCAAAATTTAATCGGTTATTTTCATGCACTTGGGATATTACTGTTGATTATTTGACTATGCGGTTATGAAAAATCGATAAAGGACATCTTAATTTAGGGTAAGACGGTATTACAAAGCCGATATTAGCATTTGTTTATTCATAAAAAATGACAAAGTTGCTTCATTTTCAGGAGTATAAATGAATGTCTTTGGAATTTTATTCCTGAAAAACAACGCACAATTCGTAAATTTCAAATAGACGTTACCCTGTAGCAAGAATTAAACTTTCGTTAGAAAAAAACTCACGTGCCTTAGCATTGTTGTTCGTCTATAAAGTTCAATAATGTTTGTCGGGAAAATTATTTCTGAAGCAAGCTTGAAAAATACAGAAAGCTGTATAATTGGGTAGGAACTTGGGTAGAAAATTTAAAATTTGGTGTGGCCTTGGAGCAGAAGATGTCAGGTATAAGATAGAATCCATTCATACCATTCAGCCATAAAATCATAAAATTGTGCGGCGAAGACAAAGCCCACAAACACAGCAGGTTTCTTTTATGATGCTTTCCAGCCCCCGGAATACCGATATTCGGAAACTCTCAAAATACGCACCGACCCAAGACCAGTTATAAGTAAAAATACTTTGCAGTATTTATCAAAAAAAGTTGCTTGTATCTGTATAAACGATGAGACCAAGCAAATACAAATAAACGAAGGACATGATTATTGTACATGTATATACAAGTAAATTAAAATAAATATCTTAATTATATTGTAAACTGGTTATGTAAATTTTTAGATTCAAAGACAATTAGCAATTTATCGAAAAACAATTTGTTTTTTCGTTGTATATTCCGGCGATCAAGATGATTTATTAATTGAAATAATTTATAGAAATGAAATTCTTTGGCAAGAAATTAAAAATGTTTTTTTTAATTGCATAGCAGGTGGCATAAAAAAATTGACCTGTCCGAGCGATTTGCTTAAAAACATTACATAACGCAATTAATAACTAATGACTAGGAATGAAATCTGTAAAGACTTGTCTCCACACAGAGGATCATCGCCCCCCGGGTTAATTGCACACGCCAAAAATCAAGATAGTTTTGATTGCAGCGGACTTGACTTTTATTGAATTTCACGGGTTTAGTTTTGATTATTTGAATATGCGGTTGTGAAAAATCGATAAAGGACAGCTTATTTCAGGGTAAGACGGTATTACAAACCCCATATCAGCATTTGTTTATTCATAAAAAAATGACAAAGTTGCTTCATTTTTAGGAGTATGCTGAATGAATTTTTTTCCCTATATTTTAAAAGCAATTCAAAATAAAGAAGAATTAAGAGTTGATAAAGAAAGGGAACGGAGAAAAAAAGAAGAAAAAAATTAACTTAAAAAAAGGGTTACGGAATAATAAACAATTAAAATGGAACAAAGTGGAAAGGAATAGATAAATTATAAAGGTATCTTACAAATAATTAGGAATAAAAATTATGATAATAAGGGTAACTTCGTGAACGTATCAATTTTTTAGGTCATCATTTAGGGAGGAAAAAAGTCTACCAAAACCAAAAAAAAATGTGGTTGTCATTTAAAAAAATTGATGATGATAGAATAAAAACCAACAACCATTTTGTATTGCATAGATTTTATGACATTTAATTTTGGTTTTTATATAGATTTTATAGTATTTAATTTTTGTTTAATCACTTAAAATTGTAAAATAATTAACTTTAAAAAAAAAGAAACCGACTTCAAAAAATGTATAATTTTATGTTTTACTTGGTACCGACTTCAAAATTATAAAACAATTAATAATTAGATAATAAACAATAAATAATTACATTAAGCGGAACAACAAATAACTCTGAAATTGAACATTTTTATTTTTTACTTTTTAGTTAACTTTGGGTTTTTTGAAGTCGTTTCTTATTTTTAAAAGTTAATTATTTTTTAAATGGCCGTAGCGAACGTGTTAAAAACATTACATAACGCAATTAGTTAATAATTAATTGTTTTAAACTCTAGCATTACACAGTGACAATACCACAGTATTGTATTGTCACTTATCAATAACAAACGACAACACTGAATCCACATAGTTGATTTTTGTCGAAATTATATTCTCAGAATATTACTCCTATATTTTTATAATACATTTCTTTACGCCACCATAAATATTGCTATTTTATATTTATCATAATTTCTTTATTCAATAAATACTATACACCAAGCGAAAAAGGATTCGCTCGACAACGTTTAAAATAAATGAGGTATTTATTACTTAGTTTTATTGAGGGTTGTGTGATAACCCCCCCTTACATTACCGCCACATTTTGAATTTGAACATGAAATGAAATGTCAATGACGTCATCAAACGTCAAATTTGAAAATTGGAAACAAACCGCGAAATTGAAAAGGTTGGCCAATGATCGTCAGACAATGAAAGAAAAAGCAGAACCCTACGTTGTGTGATTTTTTTACAAGACAAGCAATGGCGGGACATTCAAACTTACCCAACAAAACAAACCCCAAATTCTTTGGATACATGGCGAGAGCTAATCAGGAGAGGAGCGCAAATTGATAACACAAAAATTATAGTTTCAAATGTTTATTCAGTTTGAACAACTTGAAGTGTCTTGAGTTTAGTGATTGCGTACTGTGGTTAACAATTTCTGGTGTTTTCGAATTAAGTTGGTACACATGCGATTTCATAATGTTAACAATAATGATTCCAAATAATAAATAACAACGGACAATTTTACATGACTTCAACAGAGTAACAATTGGCGGCAAATAATAAAACAATAGTACAATTAAACAATCCTGCGGTACATGATGAGTGAGGTTAGATCAGCTAAATACATTCCACCCTTGAGCTTTTGCAGTTTACAGGAATTTACAACTGACTGATACAATGAAACATCTGAGAGGGAAACACAAGAATCTTGAAACACGTGGAGTTATCAAAGTGGAGTGCATGTAAGTCGGAGAGTGGTGGAACACAGGTAGATCCAATGGAAAGATTAAAGCGAAGCGAACAAGATAATTGTCTGTTAGTGAGGCCAGATAAGATAGAGAGCTTACTATCCTGGGGGCAAAACTTGCACATCCAACGGACCAAGAGAAATGAGTTTATTACGGAATTTTCCTAGACATAGTTACGTTGGTCTTTCTGGGAGGCTTGTCCAAACCAAGTCCAAGTTAACGGCACTTCTCTCAGGGACTATTCTTTTAGTTATTTAGTATTTTAAAGATTAGTGAAGTAAGCAATTAGTCAGTAACTCGAAAACAGTGCTGCAACTTTGACTTCGTAGGTTCAAGGAATTAGTGGCAACTCCCTTTTTCTGGGCCCCTATGCACCCAAGAGACAACGGGCATAGCTATCCCCGAAAGTAGGGCCACCTAACTCCTTCTAACAGCAGCCTGCAACGCGGACCACGAACTGAACACTATTTGGTCGCTCTGTTGTCTCGAAACATGTACGAACAAACAACACAATAAATCAAATTTACAGTAAAGCAACGTTTGGTTTGGAAGCCATTTTGACACGGATACAATGCGATGACATCAGCGGGCGCAACACGGAACGGGGCACAATGTAACTACAACATTACAACATGCACAAACTACACTAAAAACCAATCTTTGGCTTCCACGATGGCGAATAAGCGCTAGATGTCAGTTAACAGCGAACGACAAGAAATCGCAAGAGGCCTCAAAACAACGATAAGGCACTTTTTCAGAACCCCTGACATTCGGCGTGGCTTTTTGCCGCTGTTTGCCCTTTATTCATCGGTTCTTTCTCAGTGTTGATTAATTCAAGTCAACAGAGTCCAAAATAGCTTTGTAACAACTGCAAGCTGCTGTCGGCCTCATAGCGAAAGACAGGTAGTTATTAACAAATTTATCTGAGTGGCAATCTAGTTAATTTGAGTTAGGGAATCACTTTAGAAGTCAACAACAACAACACATTGGAACTTTCCGAAATTGACAACAATAACTAAAAACAAATTACAACAACGACTTTAGCAAGTTATTCGGGGTACCTGTGACTCATCAGCTTGGTAATTTATGCTACTGCAGAGAAAAGAAGGGCTGAAGGCAACTGATACGAAATTCAGGGGCTCACGGAAGACTTCCAGTAGCAATAGTGAACATTATTTTAAACAAAGGCTAGCATTCTTTACAAGACATGTAGGTGCAAAGTAGGAACGCCTCCATTTTCAAGATGGCGAGTTTTATGACGTCCTAGCGTCCAAAATGGCGGGCTAACTGTAAAATTTGAGATGGTTTTACCTAAAGATTTCCGAGATGCACATGGAAGAAACGTCGGTCAATTTCCTGGCCTCTCCGGACGGCGAGTCGGAAGAAAAATATAGAGCAAATGGTTACCTTATTTCCAGGAATACAATCACCACACTTGGCTTAGGGACGCGACGGTGGAAATTTAACTGACTCGAATTAAACAAAACTGGAACCTCCACGAGATGGATCTCCCTTTCGAAGTCGAACGAACGCGTACAATTCTTTTACAACCATAGGAAGCTCAACGGTGGAGATATAACTATGCTTTAACAAAATGGCGAATTTAGCGAATAAAAATAACGTGGTGTAACTTCCACGGAAGCAGAACACCCACTGCTGCCCTTTCAAGCGTGGTTCCTCGTTCCCACCGAAACTTCCGACAGCTCCCTCTAGCGTATCCATCTGGGCGGTAACGGTCGCTAAAGGCTAGGCTTCCAGGGCATTTGTCACACTTTGGCGGTGAACGGGTTGCAGCTCTCTTGGATGGTATTAATTTTGAATCGAGATATCTCAGTAGATAGAAGCAATAGATTGGACTCTATTGTAAAGAGATATGGTCACCCAGGTCAATGTTCAGTTTGAACGTACGGAATAACACAGAAAATAATCTTTGGTTAACTGGGTACTTTCTTGGTCCCTAAAAGCAACAGGTCACTGTAATATCACAAAGCAGATCTCACCGAGACACTTTAGTTCCACTATTCTACACCAGGTTACAGCATCTCACGACGAATGTACAAAATTTTATCTCACTTCATCATCGGAAGAAATTTGTCTCTCACTAAATGACAACCTTAAATAATAATAATCGTAACGCAATTTTAAATAATTTTCGGGACGTGAAATAAGTCAAATAATTGAAATAAATTTGAAACAAGTTAAAAAATAATTTTAAGAAACCAATTTTTTTGAATTTTGAATAACTTTAATTTTAAGTTGTACATAATTTTAATTTTTACTAACCATTAAACACTAAAAATGGCAAAAGTAAATGTCGTATTATTACGTTATCAAGCTGATAACATTCCACACTTTGACGGCAACCCCCGTTTGCTTCAGAGATTTTTAAGATCGTGCCGAAATCTCATTCAAGCGTTTCAAAATGCAGAAGATCCGCATGCAGCAATTAACATTTGCCTGTACGATACCGCGATTTCAAAATGAACAGGACGTGCAGCCCTTATCACCACCTTTTCAGACCGAAGAAGTATTGATTGCCTCGCACAATTCATTAGTCGACCCTTATCATCTTTTGAAGAGCAGAATTTTCGTTTAGTCAGCCCCAATGTCGATACGAGCTGAGATTAAATAATAATAGGTCAGATCTCCCATATATTTTTATTCCAGAACATAGAGTACACTTCTTAATAGATACAGGGAGTTCAAGAAGTTCAATTAGTCCTAAAATTGCTTATCAATATTATGGACCATATATTCGAAAACAAGAATTTATAATCACAACAGCTCATGGATCAACCCTACATAATGAAATTATCAAAATCCCACCTTTTAAAATTTTCAGTACGAACGGTTTACATAAATTCCACATTTTCGATTTTTCAAAAAAATTTGACGGAATTATTGGAGCAGATTTATTAATGCATTTAGACGCAAGCATTAATCTAAAACGAAAAATAAAGATGACCCCTAACGCAAACATCCCAATTGGGATTGGAGAACTCAATTGATCGCGAAAGTACCAGTAAATATGGAAGAAGGATATGCTGTAATGTGTATACATATACAGGGTGATTTTTAAAAAACGGCAGGCGCTGTCGAATTTTTAATTACGGGTCGATTTCAAAAATAAAAAAAGTAAATTAAATGGCTTTTAATTTACTATCAGCTGATAATTTTAGATTTTGTCTAAATGTCATAATATATTTTGGGCTAAAATCAACTTTGTAATTTTAAATTGAGACCCATAATTTTCTTTTTTAAATTTGAAAGACCTCATTTTTCTTCATACACTCATGTGTAATATGCACTACTTTTACTTAAAATTATTGTTAAAAAAAATTAAAATGTTGAAAAAAAAGGAATAAAAGTTCATAAAATCTAGTTGTCTGTGGTTCTACGCGTCGTCAGCGTCATGAAGGTTTCTCATAGGTGTCAACTGTGAATTGAAAAAAATGGGATGGCATTTAAAATAATAGATTTAACTAAATTTGATTTTTTTTTTGTCATTTCTTAATAGAGATTTGAAAAAATATCGTCACAATTCTTTTCATTTGCTTCTTTTTCACATAATAATAACGGCAATGTCTTATTTGAGACCGTCGACAACTAGATTTTATGAACTTTTATTCCTTTTTTTTTCAACTTTTACAATTTTTTAAACAATAATTTTAAGTAAATGTAGTGCATATTACACAAGAGTGTATGAAGAAAAATGAGATCTTTCAAATAAAAAAATAAAAACTATGGGTCACAATTTAAAATAAGAAAGTTCAATGGAGCCCAAAATACACTATGACATTCAAACAAAATCTAAACCCGCCAGTTTATAGTAAACTAAAAGCCATTTGATTTACTTTTTTTATTTTTGAAATCGACCGGTAAATAAAAATTCTACAGCGTCTGCCGTTTTTTAAAAATCACCCTGTATAAAAATCAATGCCACTTTTCGTTGTAATTTTATAACTCAAGAACGGCTTTACCGATTTGAATATATTTTTTTTGATTAGTTCGACATAATGCAGGGACTATTTTCCACATAGACATGGGGGCCCAGGGGGCCCCTTGGGCTGGACCGATTTTTCGGCTCCACCGATTCTTATGATTTTTTTTTGTATATTTGGTGGGTATGAGAATAAGTGATAAGCTATTTTTTTCATGGACATGGGGGCCCTTGGGCTGGACCGATTTTTCGGCTCGACCGATTCTTATGATTTTTTTTTGTATATTTGGTAAGTATGAGAATAGGTGGTAAACTATTTTTCACATGGACATGGGGGCCCAGAGGGCCCCCTTGGGCTGGACCGATTTTTCGGCTCAACCGATTTTTATGAAGTATTTTTTTTATATTTATAGGTATGGGAATAAGTCGTAAAGTATTTTTCACATGAGTCCCA
Source organism: Diaperis boleti (assembly GCA_963583935.1). Taxonomy (NCBI): domain Eukaryota; kingdom Metazoa; phylum Arthropoda; class Insecta; order Coleoptera; family Tenebrionidae; genus Diaperis; species Diaperis boleti. The sequence continues at coordinate 50,389,738 of OY757249.1, read as the reverse complement.
GGGGGGGCTTTGGGTTTATAACTCAAGAAGGGCTTTTATGATATTTGATTTGTTGGATTTGTCTCCGCCCCGAATAGCAGAATAACTATTAAAACATGGCTCAGGGGAAACCCTTGGGTTGATATCTCAAGAACAGCCAGACCGATTTTTATGATCTTCGATTTATTGGATTGATTTCCGCCCCGAATAGCAGAATAACTAATAAAACATGGACAAGGGGCTCAGGGGGCTCCCTTGGGTTTATAACTCAAGAGCAGCTTTACCGATTTTTATGATCTTTAATTTGTTGTATTTGTCTACGCCGGAATAGCAGAATTACTATTAAAACATCGGAAAAATTACGGGCGGCGGGGAGCTAAGTACAGGGCAACGATAATAACAATAATAATACCGGGCTTTAAAAATGAAAATCGATTTTTAATAAGTAAAGTCCAAAGTTTCACTTCTGTTGCGCGTGGACTCCACACACAATTTTTTTTATGATGTCTCGAGAGTGGATTGACTGTTTTTTTTCGAGGGCGAATAACTATTAAAACAAAAAAATTACGCATACATTTTGTATGGAATCCGTATATAACGCCATCTTTGATACATGACAAAAACAAAAATTAACATGGCGTTGTGTGCATTATCCTTTTATAAAAAAAATTAAATTAATTTAGCTAATAAGTTGCCACAGCATTTATTGATTCTGAGGCGGTACAAAGTTCGCCGGGTCAGCTAGTCCCTTATAAAAATTTAGGACAAAATGTCGAAATACCCCAAGCTCTTGTAACAGTAAAAAATAATTTGGCGTAGTTTTAACGAATTCAAACACAAACGAGATTAATTATTGTAAACTTGATAGACAAATTGAAGTGGAACCTTTCGAATCTTTTGAAACAAATTATTTGGAAACCCCTATAGAACCTGAAATTAATTATCAAAATTTTGATCCAAATACTGATAAATATCTTAAAGAAAATGTGAAAAATTTACGTTTGAGTCATTGCAACCCTGAAGAAAACCGCGAAATCAGAAAACTATGTTTGACATTTACAAATCAAATTTCGATTTCCCAATTTATACAAAAACATACAGATATCCAGAAATTCATAAACGCGAAAATGCTAGATCAACATATTATCCAACCCTCAAATTCGCCTTGGTCAAGTCCCATCTGGATTGTACCAAAAAAATTAGACGCCTCAGGAAAACGCAAATGGCGGATGGTTATGGATTATAGAAAGCCGAACGAACGAACAGTGGATGATAAATATCATTTACCTAACATTACTGATATCCTTGACAAGCTTGGAAGAAGCCAATTGATTTGGCAAACGTATTTCATCAAATAGAAATGAATCCAAACGACATCCCTAAAACAGCTTTCTCCACAGAAATTGGCCACTATGAATTCAGACGCCATTTGGTCTTAAAAATGCACCCGCTACTTTCCAACTCGTAATGGAGAACATCCTTAGAAGACTTCAAAATGAAATTTGTCTCGTCTACTTAGATGACACTTTTAGTACATCTTTGGAAGAGCATTTAGACCGGATTAGGAAAATCTTCACAAGACTACGGAAGTCAAATTTCAAAATCCAAGTTTTGGCGCAAAGAAATCCAATATTTAGGTCATGTTGTCACCACAGAAGGCATAAAACCAAATCCTCAAAAAGTTAAAGCCATTAAAAAATTCCCTATGCCTCAAACCATAATCCCCTTTTCGGTCTTCGAGCCATCGGTGTACCAAACCAGTTGAGCCTTGACGGGGGACCTTTGTCCCAGTCTGATCTTTCTGGTATAATGACTTTCGAAGTTGAAACGTGGGGTCATTGCATCACTGGGCGTCCCGAGAACGCTATTCCTCTCTTACTCCTCCAGAGTTTTAGGTGTGCCCCACCGTGCCTCTGACTGATGGGTTTTTGCCCCTGCTTTAGTCTGTACATGACGACCTTAGCTTCTCCCTGAATGTGGATGTGTAGTCGTGGCAGGTCCAACAGGACTTCTAGTGCTGCTGAAGGAGCGGTTCTCATGGCTCCCGTGGCGCTCGGACATGCAAGCCTTTGCACGCCACTTAATAGCCTTATTGCGTCTTTGTCCACCACACCACTGATCCATAGGTTAACATGGGTCTCACCACCCTTGTGTACAGCCATAGAATCATTTTTGGACTCAATCCCCAGTTCTTTCCGCATAGCTCCCCAATGCGATGTGAGCAAAGATGACTCCGAGATATTTTGCCTCAGGGGCAAGTGCACATTCCCTAGTTCTAGTGGCCCTAGGGTATCTAGTGCCCTTTTTCCTGTAAATGGTACAACTGTGGTTTTATTGGGGTTGACCGACAACCCTTGTTCCTTGCACCACTTGTCCACCATATTAAGCGCCTTTTGTGTTCGCGCTGTTATAACCCCTGGAAACTTTCCCAAGTAGTCTGCGTACCCGAGACATTGATAGCCCTCTTGGACTAGTTTGCAGATTAGGTCGTCAACCAAGACTGCCCATAATAGTGGATTGCCTACGATAAACAGAACTCAAATCTAGAGCGCAGACAAATCCAAGGGGTTCATAAGCCGCCCCCAATTATATATATTAGAACAACCTAAAATAATATGTCCAAATTGAATTAAATTTTATTTAAAAATAACATCTGCCATCCGCTCTATGAAACCAAAACAATGAACAATAACAAGATTAAAATTAATACAACTGGTCCCCATGTACAACCAAATCACAGCAATCCTCGCGCGAGACAGAGTTATGGTCAAAGACCTCCACCACTCATATGATCCTGAAGACATCCTTGTTAAAGGCGTTACCAATAAGGGGAAATGGTCCCCGGCCGATCAAAGAAAAACACGTAAAGATAAAGGCTTAAACCCATATGAACCACTCGACATGCTCACCATTTCTTTCGACAGGTCCATGGATATCAAGAAAATCTATGAAATAAAGCACATTTTGGGTAACAAAGTTAGGGTGGAAGCAATCCGTAAAAGTAACATCATGGCCCAGTGCAAAAACTGCCAGGACTACGGACACACCCATACAGGGTACTCAGCGACCTGGAAAACCTGGAAAAGTCAGGGAATTTAACTTTTTTTGAATTTTGTTTAAATTAATACAATTGACAACATTGGGCTCCCGCGGGCATAACGCGAACACCGCACACGGAATGTAAACCATAGGAATGTTCAATCCTATCTAAACGTATATTTAACGTATATATAACGTTGGTACATATTGCATTTCACTTCCGGAGTTGATGTCAAAAGGAGCCGAATAAATGCATCCTAAAAGAATAAGCGCTTTATACAGTTAATTTTGATTACATAGCAATGTATTTGTATTATTTTGTCTTTCCTGATACTGAAATTAGTCCATAATTCGGGAATGTCATAGAATGTCGTCACGTAAAACGGCATCACGCCCCCTCTCCGCCCGCGTGTCTAAGTAATCTCCGAAATTTCTCCTTATCCGGTTTCAAAAATTCTTTCACCAATATTTAGAATGGACCGTCAGTGTGGAGACATAGGCTGTATGTTATCCCGTTAAAATAAAAGGGCTTTTCGTGGAGATCACTTTTGCAAAGTAAGTCGACGAAAAAACTCTTGAGCGAATCCGTTTTTACGAACGCTGCCTTAACGATAAGCGATATACAAATGCTTTGTATAGAAAATTTCTAGAGCTTAAAAAGGCCTATAAAAAAAGTCCACGACGACATATTACAGATAGTGTGCGAGTGCCCCAGGTGCCAGTATTGGCATCCCTCGCTCGTTCCCTCATATACTGCAACGCATCCACAGTCGATCTACCACTCCTAAATCCATACTGTCTTTCCGATAATCCTCCGCTGTTCTCGATTTCGTTCATCAGTCTTAATTTCCAGCACTTTTCCCATCCCGTTTAGCAAACAGAGAGGTCTATATTTTGGACCCTCGCCTTCCTTTCTCTCCTTCTCCAATTTCTAAGCTTTCAGGCTCTCTTTCTCACACGTCTCTATGAAAACCTTGCATACTTCCGGGGGGATCCCGTCCGGTCCCGGTGCTTCTCAGCCTCCTTGCAGCTGCATGTAGTTCGGAGAAGCTGAAGGGCCTGTTACTTCCGGTGCCACCCATTCCAATCGTTCGTGTTCGGGGAACAGTTTTCTCCTTTCTCTCTCCACACTTTCTCCTTCAAGCAAACTTTTTAGTGCTCCCATTTGTCCCCATACATCGGTATTCACTTCTTCGCACACTTTCTTCCATGCTTCCTCCTCGGCCTGCTTTATTGCCTTTCGTACCTTCGGAGTATCTGCTTCTATTCAATTCTCTTTCTGCCTCATTAGCTTTCTTGTTCGTTCTTACCATTACTCTCTTTAATCGCATACACTCATCTCTCAGTGCTCCAATCTCCTCGTTCCACCAGTAGACAGGTCGGCGTGCTCTCGTCACTCTCGTCTTCTTCTTTAAACATTCATCACATGCCTCAGTCCTTATTCTCCCTATCTCTTCCTTCAGATCTTTGGCTTCATTTAGCCCTTTCATCCTTTGATTATTTCTTTCATTCCTAGCGTCCTTTCACGTTGAGCTATTACTTCGAAAGTGATGTTTTGGTAGTCGCTCATATTTTCCCTTTCGTCAACCTTACATTCTTTAACCATTCTTGCAATTGTTGTGCACCACCATTCCCATTTTCGCCAGCCACTCTTCCAGCATACATCCTCTTCTATAATTCACAATTGGGGATCCCCTGTGGACTGTTCTAGATCAATGCCGTTACCATATGTGGTCATTCCAATAATTGTTCCCAGACAGTCGCGTCGCGTCTCAATATTCATATTAATGTACAGTATTCTACAAATTTGGGGGCTCAACCGGGAATCAAAAAGTGTCTAGTGTGAAAAGCGTTGGCTCTCTACGAAGTAAAGAAACAGTACAGTTGTGTGGTGCAAGTGCCCAAAGTGTGAAAAACCAACCAAGTTGAGACGAGTTGTGTGTCTGCACAAATTCATTTTCGGGTGACAACAAACAAAGAAATGTACACCAAAGAAAAACGCGTTCAAAGAAGAAGAAGATGATGACGACAATTCCCCACATAGACGAGTTTCGGTTGCTTCCTCGCAAAGAGGAGTGCCGTTCGCTATGAATTTTAGAGCCGTCGAAGACCGTTTGATGGAAGTCAAAGCTACCCTATTGAATTTATTAAAATATATATGATGGGGACGCAGTTTCCAACAAACCAAAAGATTAAGAAAGTATTTAAAATAACAAAGTCTACTTCCGCTGTTTATTGTTTATTGAAAAATATAGGGACATGTTTCGGGCCTATATAGGTCCATGTTCAGCCTTACTAACACGTGGACAAAATTAAAAATTGTATAAGAAAATGATGTAAAAACTTTTAACATTAATAAAATTAGGTACACGAAAACGACAGAAAGTTGGGGGTGTTTGAAAGACCCAACTTCAAGATCAGACTCTTTCTAGTTACTTACACAGGAAGAAAACATGTTAAAATACAAAGGGTTGAAAATGAGGAAGGAAATTGAAAAGAAACTGAAAAGATTGATTGCAGCTACAAACGAGACAAAGAATAATTCTGGCACAAATACCAACAAGTCTATCATCGTGCGATGCTGCAATTGTGGTGGCAGAGCTCACAGATCAAACTATTGTAAAAATACTTCGGCATCTCAGCAAATCTTAGAGTAATTCTTTCACTCCCGTAATCAGAAAAATAGCGCGCAGCAAATGAGACTATCCCCTAAGACCGCCCCTTGTCACAGCGGACCACGCCTTTCGCATCGAACCAGTTACAAGCCGATATAAAATGGTTCCTAGTGACTTACCGGAATGATTCTGACATCATTGTAACCAGTTAAAAAGCGCTCTCCGGTGTCCGGAGCCGACATAACCTCATTGGGAAGAGGACGAAGTGATAAAACTCTCTCCCTACTACATTGCGACAGGCCGCGCGCATCGACTAACGTCATCGTCTCCCCTCCAGCGTCTCGAAGTCAGATGTGAGTCGTGCCCTTTCCGAAAGAAGTTTCAGACCAAGAAGGTGAGCACCAGTTCCCAGTTCCGAGTCATATCCGAACGCGTTCCTTCCGGTTACTAACCACCGTCTGCCGAGTACATTCCGACATTCTCCGGTTGACTCACTACTTGGTAACCTTCGAACGCGTTTTTCCCCCTCTCCCGGAAACCCGGACCATAACGTCCAAATTCCTGATACTCCCGCCTACTACCATACCACCGGGGATACTCACTGCGTACTGAGTGTTGTGTAGATAGTAGCATTGTACATAGTGTAAATAGTTGTATATTAAAAACCATCACACCGCGTCACTTTTATTTTTCCCTCCCGCCAAACTAGACAGCTGACCTCTGGCAGACCGTACTCCGGTGTAGCTACCCGCGGTCCCGTGGATCATACCACGTAAAAAAACCTGGTACTCGAGGCGACCCGACCATAGAAAGCGTCACACCCTGTAGGAGTAGAGAAACATATACTTCCTTTGTCCGATTTCCTATTTTTTGAAAACTTCAACTCAAGTGGTGCTGCACTCCTTTCTCCGCCTGCAGCCCCTTGCATTAATACCATCTCCTTTGCTGTGGCAATCCTCTCCTTCGCTGCAGCAATTCTTTCATTGGCTTCTGCAATCCGTTCTAATGCAGCCAAGCACTTCCTTCATATCATATTCAAAATTACGTAATTTATAGAAATCCGAAGTGTCAAATTCCTTTTTATCGTTTGATATACTTTTAGTGGTGCTCTTTTAAGGCTGGCGCTGAAGGATGAATCACATGAATGATTGATTTATTCCCATAGCTGCATTGGCGGCATTCTTTTAGAATCATCGGGAAAACCGAGTTTATAATCCTTCTAATGGGCGAGAGGAACATTTAACACGATCTAACCTACATTTGACAATACGTCCACGCAAACAGCTGATATAGTTGCGGCGTTGCCAAACGTAACCGTTCGTACGACACGAAGATCATTACGAAGGGTAGATTGGAATACGGAACTCAAAGCGTATGCGCTTTGAAAGCCTTCGAGTTGAGTCGTATACGCTTTGAAACGAAGGGAGATTGGAATAGCACTCTAGGACAAAAATCAAGAAGTTGATCCAGAACTACGAACCAGAAAAGATCAAAACAACAAATGACAGGCCGTCCGTACTAGTTTTGAGAAAAGTGAATTTTAATGTTTCAAACGTCGTCAGATCAATCTTATGGTATGGAGAAAAAATAAAAAAATATCCATTATCGATTTTATTAAAATTAGCGGTTTGGACTAAGTACTTGCACGGCTGATTATTCATAATAACTCTGGTTGGTCACTAGCCGGTTCCGCTTTCTTCGCTGACTGCTCTTCCTGCATATCATTGACTGGACACGTCGTTCGCCCCCCTTTTTTATATCCCTCGATCCCTTTTCTGTCTAGAAAACGTTATGGAATGATGACTTCTTCCTTCCGGGGCGAACGTCGGCTAGAGAACGTTCTGAAATGATGACATCTCATCCTATGTGAACATTCGGGCAGGTACTCGTCTAGATACAATACGACTTCCGGCGCACCTGTCGTCTAGAGAACGTTCTGGAATGATGACATCATCCGCTGTGAACACTCGGGCAGGTAGTTGACCTCGATTCGATGCGACTTTCGGCGCGACCGGCGTCGCAATATGTCCGTGTATTTTTGCGAGCTTATAGGTATGAGATTAAAGTATGATTGAGATGGTAACTCAAATTATCCAATACCTATACCAGATGTTCTATAGCAGCATAGAACCATTGTATGAGTCTCTATATGGCATATAGCACGGGGATGCCTATCCAATGCTTCAACCTCCTTCATCTCCTGCATGGGAAATGGTAATTTTTTTGCATATTTTTCTGTCAAAAACTCTGTCCATTTCTTCACATAGCTTTGATCTACTGAAATTGCAACAAATGAGTGATTCCGTGGACTTCTGGACCTCGCTTTAAAAGAAATTGCGCAAACTTGGACTTTAAAGAGTCCATCATCTTCTCTATTCTCACACTGTAGAAATAAATAACTTGCTTTATGAAACCTTCCATCTTCTTCGTCCTTTCATGAAAACTGGAGGGTTCTCGACGAGGACTCTTCTAGTGACCATCGCTATCTCTCCTTCCGGCTGAGTACCGATGCCGTCCACAGGGGATTCAAAGCCGTACAGGGACCTGGCTGGATATGGAGAGGGGGGCTCAAGGAAGCTCTTGCCAGAAGGCTGGTAGGAATGCTCGACGGCGAGGCAAATCTCTCGCCGGAAGAAGCAGTGCGGTGTTTGACCGTCGCCTGCGATGAGTGTCTGCCTAGGAAGGTCACCAGGTCCGGGATGAGGCTTGTTTAATGGTGGTGTGCCGAGGTCTCAGAAGCGCGGCGAAGGTGCATCGCTTGTATGCGGAAGCTCACCCGCAAGACTCGGGGAGTATAAGTTCGCAAGGGGAACCCTGAAGACGGAGATCGTTGCCGCCAAGGGACGAGCTTGCGACAGGCTGATCGATGAAGTCCGGGGTGATCCTTGAGGGCGGGCCGATTAGGAGGAGGATGAGCGATGGCGCCGGTGAAAGAGGTGCAGGAGGCCTCCAGGGGCCTCAAAAGGGGAAAGGCCCCGGGGCTGGATGGCCTGCCTGCAGAGGTCGTGCAGCTGGCCGTCGAGGTGGCCCCTGCTGGGTTGGAGGGGGTTTAGAAGGAAGGGAGGGTGGTGCTTAAACCAAAAGGCGGGGACACATATCGACCTATTTCCCTCATAAGCTCTGCGGGAAAGCTGTTGGAAGCCATCATCCGGAACAGGATAAGGCGGGATCTGGAGGAGATGGGCGTATCATCTGATCGGCAGTACGGCTTTAGAAGGGGCAGGTCGACCATGGATGCCGTGGAGGACGTGCTCGCATATGCCAGGGTGACGAACGCCGGCACTTGGGGTGGTAAAGACTTATGTGTTGTCGTTGCCCTGGATGTCGAGAACGCCTTCAACTGTGTTTCATGAGAGGCCATTGCGACGGCCCTGGAAGGAATGCGGGTGGAGGAGGGCATGGTGGCCATGGTCAAAAGCTACCTGTCCGACAGGACCATCCGCTATGGCGGGACCAACAGATCGAGGAGCGTGGGGCGCTCCTGTGAAATGTGCTGTACAACGGTGTCCTCGAGCTGGAGCTGCCAGTGGGTGCGAGAACCGTTGCCTTCGCCGACGATCTGGAAGAGTCGGCAGGGAGGGTGATGGGGTGGATGGAAGACCGTGGCCCCAAGGCTTCCGAATAGGTGGCGCTTTTTTCCAGGTCTAACCGAGTAATGAAGTACTTGGGGGTTGTCTTGGACAGAAGGATGACAACGTGCTATTGTATGCGGCGCCCACTTGAGCGCGGGCCGTGGATGCCAAGACCGGAAAGGCCGCTCTTGACAGGGTGCCGAGGAGGCGGGGCTACGGGTAGCCTCCGCGTATCGGACGGTGGCGACCGATGCGCCGGGGGAAAGAGGGTTGGACGTCCACCGAAGCCAGAAAGGGTCTAATGGAGAGGTGCCTGGACAAGGCGGCTCATGCCCGACGTCCGGCTGTGGCTAGAAGGCCTCCCCTGCGACCATGATGTGGACGATCCGGAACATACTCTTTACCGATGCGAGGCCTTTGATGGAGAGAAGTTGGCGGTCTGGATAGGGAATGCTCCCCGGGCAATCCGAGTGGAAGGTGGTGGCCGGCATGGTGGAAGGCATCATACGGAGGAAGGAAGCAAAAGAGGGGAACGGGAACGCCTCCACATGAGGTGATGTGGGAGTACCACCCTTGAAGTAATGCCTAACGGCGGTTCCAGGAGTGGAGCAATACTTCATCGAGAGGGGTTTTTTAGTGGGTACCTGAGCGTGGGCTTGGGGATGCCGAGTTGTGCCATTCCCCTTCCGCTAGGTTCGGGACCAAAATTATGTCTTGTTTTCTTTCTGCCGAAATTTTGTAGTATTTTTGTTACTTTACTAACTGGATGCTAACAATCCGAAACACCTGAGGGCTACTACAGTATTAATTAATCTTCACTGCCCTATGCCTGTAACTTTTTTGAACATCCGCGTACCATTTCCATCTAAACTGTCACTTAAACGTCATTCCCGAACTTTTCCTAATTCAATTGTTGCAAAAATTTAAAAGTAGAACTATTTAGATAATAAATGATGTAAATACCAGACAAGGGGGTACAATGGTGAACTGTACTTGCGGAAATCAGAACAAAGGTAGGAGACATGCCAGTTACAGTGTTGACGAAACACCAGTCCGAGACACCGAAAAAGTGGAGTTTCCATCTGAACCCCCACCTTGCCCGGACGATACCTGGGATTTGCAGTACTGCAAATGGTCAGGTTGGACTTGGGTGAAGAAAAATGATATCACACGTCAGTCGATGGCATCGTCCACACACACCGAGTATGCATCAGTGTTATCAATTTTCAAAATAATATTCTCTCATTTGCAGAAGTTCAAAACATGTGAAGAAGAAGAAAGGTTGCTTTTCGTTCAAACAGAAAAAAGCTAAACCGTTGAAGGCAAACAAAACTTCTTCTATGACGCAAATGCCGTCACCGCCGGCCCCCGTATTAAAAAAAGTGGAAACCCCGAAACCTTCGCGTCATGAATTCGAAGAATGTTGCTGTTGTGACATGGATTCGTATTGCTGTTGCGGTCAGTGTTGTCCGTGCTGTCAAGGGTGTTGCTGTTGTGCTGGTGAAGACGATAAATCATGTAGAAAAAAATGCATCGAAACACAAACAATCTGTCAAGTAAAAGAACAAGCGACCAAAACGAGCGAAATGCAGATTCCAAAACGGAGAGTTTGTTGTCGCAGGAGACGAAGATGTAGATGTAATAGACCTTGTTGTGCCAGTACCTGTTCTTGTATGCGCAACACTTGTTGTACGTGCTGCTCTTGTAAACGTATCAATGGCGATAACAGCGCTGACAATAAGAAAGTTTTACCTACCAACATACCGAAGGATACTGAGCAATTAATAAATTATTGCCTTCAAGGCAATATTCGAAAACCGGACGCGGTTGATTTTTTGAATTACAATTCTTCGAATTTCACTACCCTACACAAATCGCTTGATATTTTACTGAGAAATAACATCAACATTATGGGTTTGTTGACCGACACAAAGGAATGGAAGTTCAAGAGTCCAGACAGTCGAGTCAGCTCTGACCATACAATAAAGTCTTTGACTTCTGATTTGAAAAAATCTGCAGATCCTGAACACGGTAACTTACTAACTGCAGTATGCGACGCCATATTCTCGAGCCACAAGTTTGAAAACAGCAGGCTTAATCACGAACCTAGAGAAACTTTCAATTCTTACAGTCTTTTCTCAAGTAATCGACTTCTCGATAAACTTCTCAATGATGTACACTTTCCACCTGAAGACAACAAAGAAATCGGGGTCCAAGTCAATAAAAGATCACATCAGCGCGATGAAATCTGTTGCCAACATAAGAAATCTTACACCAGATTATCAAAAAACAAAAGCCGAATTTTGTTAGCACCTCGTTTCCCAAAAAGAGTGGAAGCTCTAAGAAGAAACGTCGACTTGTTGAGATTCGGTTACGATTCAAGTGCTCGCAAAAGAAGCAACGAAAAGAGATTTTCCGATGCCAGAAATAAACATGAACGTCATACTACTACCCTTTTCAAGACGGGAAACGATAATTCTTCAAGTAGGAAGATATCCTTTGATCGCGCATCCACAAAATCGGGGAACGATGCAAAGCCCGGGACTTCTCTTAAATTGGACCACATAGAAACTCTGCTGAATTCCATCGAATACATCAACTGTTCGTCGAATATCTGCGGAGCACGAAATAGCAGTGACAGAGAAAAATCAGAGTCAACACTTCATGGTCGACAAAGCACCCAAGTGCTTGAATCAACTTCGCCACCGTTGACGAATTCTGAAATTTTGTTGGATCACAAAGACGTGCATTAAAAAAGTAGGATTACGTGATTGTCAATGACTCTACTTCGTGGTGGAAAATGTGTAATGTAACCTAAATAGTAGTCTAATTAATAGATTTCAGAATGGATGTTTTGGTTGTGTCTAACTCTTTTAAAACAGTGTTGCATTGTAGAGACAAGCTCACGCATTCCGGGGCGCGCGCTGGGAGACTTGCGATGTGGCGGGTGCGGGCAGCCTATCTATCTACCGACTTCAAACAGATCATTAGGTAACACATGTACTTACTTACTTACTTTTTGAAGTCGGTTCTCTTTTTTTTTAAAGTTAATTTCTTACAATTTTAAGTGATGAGTAGACCTAGTAAAGACCCTTCTCGAATAATGAGGAAACGACGGCAATTAAAAATTTGAGGATTTCCCTCGATTTCCACAGGATCCCCTCATCAGATCCTGACCTGGTGACAATGGGACCAATCTGTAAGTATACTCTTTCAAATAAAATTTCAATTTCAAAGAATTTTACAAATCGGTTTATAAATGACGGAGTTCTGAAGTAGCTAACATTGAAATTACTTTTTTCCAATTGTTAACAACGATCAAATTTTGAAGATGTTTGAGGGTTGTACCGGAGATTCTGTATTGTCTTACAGCAGCCTGCCCTGTTCACTGTTTCAAATTTAAAAAATTCCTAAACTTGTCAAGTGCATCAGTCGTGACGTCGACCTTTTGATGCTCTTGTAGGTGAGAGAGTGGGAATCCGACAAACTCTAAGGAAAAAAGGTAAAAGGTCGGATTTTTCATTCCCCTTTAGGGGCGGGACGTTGTAGGCTTAGGCGCCTTTTCAGCCACAAGAAAAATGGTAGAAAGATTCGCAGGATGTTACATCTCCCACCATTCGGGTTGCTGTAAAGGAAAACCTCTGAAAGAAAAACTTTTGCTGGAGGGAGAGTCGGCGACGCAGAGTTTTTATTATTTTTATTTACTCATGCGGGTTGGTAAACAGGAAGGGGTGTCGCAGGTGTGTGAACCACCGCAGGTAGAGTTGGAAACTGCAGCGCTACTCTGGGCGAACTAACTTAACTAACTCCGCTACCACTTACAAAAATAATCAACGACTTATAAAATGTCAACGGACAGGGATACTATTTATTTATTTCACTTTAAGAGTCAGAGTAGGAAGAGTAGGGCCAGCAAACTATGCCTGCTTCTGGCACTCGAGTACTGCTTCGTACCACAAGGTGATACGAGCTGATGTTGTGAGCACCACGCATTAGGCACTCGTATATTATTAGCTATAGTTCTTATACAGAACCTGAGTACCCAGTTTTGCCGCAGCGAGAAGACAGACGGCCGCTCAACCACCACTACGATATTACTTCGTCACTATTAAAAAAGGGCAAGGTCAAACAAAAACACTCACAATTCAGACTATTTTTATTCAAGATTCTCAAGTTTTACAACACTCCTGAGAATCACTTTTGTCGCTATCTTTCTCAGAGTAGGAACGATTGTACTTCAAATGACTTTTTACTAAATGACCGGTTGCTAAAGCGGCCATTAACGACAATTCACCTACAAGAACCGACGCGCAAACTATCCGTGCCAATTGTTTCGAATTCGCTCCTGGAGACTCTTCATTGGGGCCACGTACTCCCAACATGTCTAAACACGCTGACTGAGCGGGAAGTATGGTACCGCCTCCAATAGTTCCGATTTCTATCGACGGCATTGTACACGATATGTACAGGTCGCGTCCGTTTTCGCCCCAGGGCTCCATGATCGTGATGCAGTTGCTGCTTGCTATATTTTGAGCTGGGTCTTGACCGGTGGCGATGAAGATCGCTGTTACGATGTTTGCGGCGTGCGCGTTAAAGCCTCCTAAAAACAATACGCATCGCGGTAAGAAAAAAACATTCAGGTGTTGAGAAACAAAACAGATTAAAGAACCGTCTCTATGGTATCTTAATCGTAAGGGGCCATTCATTAATTGCGTCAGGATGATTTTGGCCTGATCGCGACAGTTCTTATACCCCGATGACCAGTAAAATAGCGCCCCCCGAACTTTCAACGTTGCCCGGAACTGCCGCCACCTAATTGGAAAGAAGGCGCCGTGTCGACAGGTTAAATAGTTTGGCTCTTTCATTCACGCCCTGGAAGCAGATAGTCAGCCGACCGATCCCCGGGTTACGGTACATCCTGCCAAACTTCACAGCTGACCCCCGGGTTACGGTACACCGGTGTAGCTACCTGCGGTCCCGTGGAGCATACCACGTAAAACAAACTGGCACTTGAGGCAACCCTTCCGAAATAAGCGTGACAAAGCATTCTAACATACTTGAATCTCTTTAGAAAAGAGTCAGTTTAAATGTGAACACATTTAAGATTCTTAGAACTTAAAAAAAATACCTAAAACCGTGCGGTAATAGCATCATTATCATGCTAATTTTGTTACTTGAAAGTTGATCATTACAGTACTGGGACTGTAATGAACTGTCATGACTCCTATTACAGTACTAGGAGTGTAATAACTCTATATTAGAAGTACATTGTGTAAAATAAAACTGAGTCAATATTGCTTGCGGTTTCAGGTAAAACGTTACACATTACGCGCCATGAAAGTTACTTACTTGACTTAAGAGCTTAAGAGTACTCAATATGCTCTTTCGTTAATAAAGTAATAAGTTAAGTTAAGTAATAGACGTTCTCACCGCGAAACGGCCCGTCGATTCGCTATTTAAGTAAGACCGTGCACCTGAAAATTAAACATATCTCACCGGGAAAAAATAGTTCGCAGTGTCACAGCCGGATAATTCTATCATTACCGCCACCGGAAAATTAGCGCGCTCCAAACGACCCTACTCCGGAGTCGCTACGACGACCCCCAACCCCCGACCTTTCGTCGAACCGGAAACCGCCGAAAATAAATACTTCCGGTTATCGTACCGCAATGGTTTTTACATGGTCTTGACCAGCAAAGAAGCGCGTTCCGGACGCCGCCATTCCGGATCCGATACGATGCCCGGAACCGATTTCACTGCAGAGGGAAGATGACGCGATGATTAGACCCTCACTCCTCCGCATTGCGACAAGTCGTGCGCATCAGCCTACGTCATTATCACCCCGCCAGTAGGTCTATAAAAAAGGCTGCGCTCCCTTAGAACCACAGTGAAGCAGTGGCGGATTTACCAGCAGGCTGAGTAGGCTGGAGCCTAGGGCGGCAGATTTTAGGGGCGGCAAATTTGGGTCCAAATTTTTTTTTATGTCTTACAGAAATTAAAAAGATTCATATTTATATTATATTTTCTACAATTTGCGTATAGAATACGCCGCCTATTTAAATTCTAAATTAATATTTCTGTGTTGTGTTTAGTATATTGGTGTAATGATGTTTCAACCCTGGGAAAATGATGCTAAACCAAGCACTAGTGCAGAAACTAGGAGCTACAATGAACTATTGCAGAATTTTTAATGCGGCTCTGACTTGGAATCTCGCTTTGTATATCAGGTGTGCATGTTCGAAAGCAAGTTTTTTATGAGAACTTCTTTATTTGCTAGGTAGTCATCATAAGGAGTAATCATAATATATTACAACGATTTTTTTTTCTGGCAATTTCGACTTTTTTCTGGTAATTCCCACTTTATTCTGACAATTGCGACAGGGGTAGGACGTGTTGTCCAAACTTGAAATATGATATACTGTCCACATTTCGAGTTTCACGTACATATAAGGAAATATGACCTTCTTGGGATATGTTTCTTTAAGTGATCGAGCGCGTAGCGCGATGCACCAATTTCAGTGATTCACAGAAGTTACAGTCTGTGAAAATTTGTTTTTTCGTGGATCATTGAAATTGGTGCATCGAGAAACATACTCCAAAAAGGTCATATTTCCCTGTACGTGAAACTCGAAATGTGGACAGTATTTCATATTTTAAGTTTAGGCAACAAAACAGCGCCATCGTCCTACCTCTGTCGCAATTAGCAGAAAAAAGTTTAAATTGACAGAAAAACGCCGGAATTGCCAGAAAAAAGTTACAATTTCATTGACTATTTCATTCATAGTTGTTTGAACCAATCATATTCCGTCACTCAACAATGAATACTAAATTTCAACTGGAAAAACTAATCTAATGAAAACTTTGCCAGACCGTGTGCTCCAATGAAGTCGCGAAACTAGAGAGTTTTTAAATAGCAAAATTTTTGTCATAACAACGAAATAAACAATATTTTTAAAAGTCAAAAATTTGTCTAAAATGAATGAACCGAAACGAACGTTTTAGCGACAAATCCTTAGAACATATTAGAAATGCAGTGTCCCAGAATGTGCCCCAAAATACTGTTAAAACAAGAAATTCCATTTGGCAACAGTTTAATCAATTCTGGAATGAAAGAAAGTACCATCAACTTCTATCAACCAACGCCTGTACAACAAATTGCTGAAATGTTAGAAGACTGGGCATACAATATGAGAAAAAAGAACCGTGAAGACTATAAAGAGACGTGCGTAAAATTCATTTGGAACACCACTTCCAAATTGGTGGAAGAAAAATATTTTTCCGACTATCAAATAAGAATTAATCCGTTCACAGATATTCTGTTTGCGAATGCACCACGTGCTAGAGATGCTAGAAGAAAAAATCTGAAAGAACGTGCGGACAAGAAAAAACAGAGTCATCAAGCGTTATCAGCAGAAGAGATTAGTGCAATTAGTGTTTGGAATGAGGAAGAGCCCGACGGTTTGCAAAGAAAATGTTTCCACGTATGTGCATTTGAACTTGCTTGGAGAGGAAATGAGGCTGCTAACTGCAAGAAAAAAAAATAGAAAAGAGAAAACAATACAATAACTGTACTTTTCATATAATAAACAAATAACTTATTTTTTGCTTTATTCATGAAATAGTCTTCGGAATATCATTCGTGATAAAATTTTGTCTTGGCAAAATTTTTCGATTGATTTACTCGAGTTTGTTGCCAATTTATCTCGTGACATTGATCAAAAACCACTCGACTATCGTCTCGTGGTTTTAATAACAATGTCACTCGATAAATTGCTATGCAACAAACGCTCGTAACAATAAGAAAATTTTGCCGACAAAATTTTACCACTTATGATATTATATATGACAAAAAATTTTTAATTAATATTATTGTGAACTAGGATATCGAATTGTAGAGATCGGTAAGGGTGGCAAAATTTGAATAGCCTACTGGCGGCAAATGTGTAAATCCGCCACTGGAGTGAAGTGTCGTGCCCGCTCCAGTGAAGACCAGCCCAGAAGGAAGCCGCCCAGGAAGAAGAAGCTGCCTAAGGTGAGGGGCTCCTTAGGCTGTTCCGTAACTTTTATCATCGACCGCCCGGGTTCCGAAACTTGTGTTAATCGAATCGTCGTACACAGGGAGCGGGCACACCGAAGTGTGCCGGGTGAATCGTAACTCTTGTCATCAACCGCACGGGTTCCGAAATAACCGAACCGCCATATTCAAAGGCTGGGCAAGTCGACGTCTACAGGGTGTAACATAACTTTTGTCGTCGACCGCACGGGTTCCGAAACTTCTGATAACCGAACCGCCGAGTACGTCAACGTCAACGGGGTGCATCATAACTTTTGTCACCGACCGTTCGGGTTCCAAAATTCATACCAATCGAATCACCGTAACTTTTGTCATCGACCGCACGGGTTCCGAAACTTATGGCAACAGAACTACCGTATACAAGGGGCGGGTACATCAGTGTCTACAGGGTGCCTCATAACTTTTGCCACCGACAGCTCGGGTTCCGAAATAACCCAATCACCGTATACAGGGGGTGGGTGCATCACCGTCTACAGGGTGCATCGTAACTTTTGTCACCAACCGCTTACAGACCGAAGCGTGTATATTCTGAACCGCCGCAATTCGACAGGGGCATACAGGGTGAATCTCAAGTTCCGTGACCGAGTTACCACCGACCGAACCGCTAATCTTTCACAGACGGCAACTTCACAACCTCAAAACGTCAAACTTTTGTGTTAAGTTTTAAACTATCGTCCAAGAGGATTTAATAGAATAGAGGAACCATCAGCCACCTTTAAGCGTGTAATGTAAAAGTCGTTCAGCACATGCTGCTCTCTGTGAGTGAGAAACATAAGCGATGATTTAAATTGAGCAGTTATACAGCGTTCTGTAATCCTTTTTTCCGATTACTAACCTATCGCAAGTTGTAATACAATACAGCGATACAATACAATTGATTACGTGGTCTACGCAAAGAAAGTAATCTGATATGCATTTCGATAACTTTTAATGTTGTCAGTTGTAGCCGAAAAATGTGTACCTACTTCTCAATTACTGCTTAATTCCAAAATGTATCTTGATTTTATTACGTTGTTATTTTTTTTTTTTTGTTAACACATTGAGCCCCGGGTTGCATCAACGCAATGCCACGGTTTTCGAGCAGTGTAGGACGGCGAGTACACGATTATATGCCATTGCTTTCATGTTATTTCAATGGAGAACGGAAGGTAGCCGTCCAGGGGACTAACATAAATATGCTCGTGGTACGATAATTTTTTGTACAGTCTAATTTTTACAGCATTTTTAATAACAAATAAAGCCGACCACACGTACTCCTTTTAGAAGTTTTGTACTTTTATTTTATGACCTGTACTCCGGAGGAAATGTACTGCAAATGTACTTCCCTTTTATTTGAATGTACTACCTGTCCTCCTTTTTCTTTGGGTCTTTAATTTTTCGGCAGGCATCTTCGATCTGTGTCGTTTCTACTAGCAAGGTTCAAACGCATATAGGCATGGCGGTACCTAATTTGAGACGCTCATTCATTTCTCGGAACGCAGAGTGCTAAGTAATCATAAATTTTGTTTTGTGTGTTTAGTTGAGCTCTCTCTACGAAGGCGCTGAACGGACATGAATGGAAAAATAACTATAAACGATTTTTTTTCTGGCAATTCCGACTTTTTTCTGGCAATTCTGACTCCTTTCTGACAATTCTCACTTTTTTTCTGGCAATTCCGACTTTTTTCTGGCAATTGCGACAAGGGTAGGACGATGACACTGTTTTGTTACCCAAACTTAAAATATGAAATACTGTCCACATTTTTCTCCACATATAAATAATAATAAATAAATAATGACTTTATTAAGGGGCGAAGTCTAGCATATTTGGAGTATGTTTTTTTAAAAGGGGTCCATCGCGTAACGCGGGGCACAAATTTCAATAATCCACGAAAAAACAAATTTTCACAGACGATAATTTCCGTGGATCACTGAAATTGGCGCCTCGCGCTACACGCTCGACCACTTAAAAAAACATACTCCAAGAAGGTCATATTTCCCTTTACGTGAAACTCGAAATGTGGAAAGTATCTCTTATTTTATGATTGTATGAATGATAAACGCACCAATTTCAGTGATTCACGGAAGTTACCCTCTGTAAAAATTAGTTTTTTCTGTGGATCACTGAAATTCGGGCCTCGAGTTTCCACGTACAGGGAAATATGACCTTCTTGGGTATGTTTCTTTAAGTGGTCGAGCGCGTAGCGTGAGGCACCAATTTGAATGATCCACAGTAAAACAAATTTTTACAGACGGTAACTTCCGTGGATCACTGAAATTGGTGCCTCGTGCTATGCGCTCGACCACTCTAGACATTCTGTCTGTTGGAAATAAACTTCTATTGTTTTTTTTTCGTATTGACCAGAAGGAGTTCCCCGTGATTCCGACCTTCACGAGGTTCCTTGCTGGTCAGGTCCTGTTCATACATCATAGCCACTCCTTAAAACCATGAGGTCAGTAGCTATGAATCCCGTAAATCATGTGCCCTGAGCAGACGCAACGACCCCAAGATGACTGCTTTCTGCATTCCAGCCGCAAGGGTCTCTGCTGGTTTACGGCAGGCAGGAATGATTTTCAGATTGGACAAACTTCTATTATTATTATTTTATTAATATTATTATTAAAGAAACATACAACAAGAAGGTCAAAATGTAGACAGTATTTAATCTTTTAAGTTTGGGCAACAAAACAGCACCCCTGTCCCAATTGCCATAAAAAAGTCGGAATTGCCAGAAAAAAGTCGGAATTGCCAGAAAAAAGTCAGAATTGCCAGAAAAAAAATCGTTTACAGTTATTTTTCCATTCATGTCCGTTCACCGCCTTCGTATCTCTCAGTTTCGCCAGTTTCGCATTTATGTTCGATACAAGAGTTCAACAACAGTTCCTTGAAAATTTATCCGCCACTTTATTTAATTACATAAAAAGTTACTTCAGTCAGTTTCATATTGGTCCAGGCAATAGGGGGTTTTTGTGTTTTTGATCGCAAAAGGTCGGACAGAAATAAAATTTGGTGGGATGGTGGGCGGGAGATAAATTTATAAATTATTTCTTCTAAAAAGTCTAATTTGCTTGGACTAGATTCTCATCGGCACATATCTCGAGAACGATTCAACCCAGTACCTTCTTTTTAAGGGGTTATTTTTGTAGGAAATTTTATCAGCTTTAATTTTTTACGGAGGACACATATGTAGTTTTATAGTAATAAACGAAGAACCGATAAAAGTTAGAATTTTTCGACTTTGAACCTATTTTGGAGTAGGGAGAGGCACACTTAAAAAAATATTTCTTTTGTAATATGCAACCAAAGTTGAAGTTGATCTTCGTTGTAATCCGCACTGAAAATAATTCAATAAATTTCATTAATTTATAATTATTAATAATTAATTTGAACGATCTTTTCCGCCCTTGAGGCACTTAGGGTAGGGGGTACTACGCACCCCCACCTTACCTTTTCTTTTGGGGTGGCTCCAGCCACACCACTCATTCAAAATCTAAATCTTCACTAAGACGGAGCTTGCTCCTAACAATGTCCTTTTTTTATGAAATGTACATAGTGTAATTATGGTGTGTTAAATAAACGGGTCATCACCCAAAAGCGGATCTTACTAGTACTTTGTGTCCACAATTCAAAACAACAAACATTGGTCCTTCGAGCCGGATTCAAGTACTCGTAAACCCAGGAGCTTTCCGTCGACGTCTCCAGAGGAAGAGGAAAGACTTCAGTGTCATCAACACCATAACGAACCAAATCAAGAAAAACCCACGCCTCTACGAAGCAGCATTTCCACGGCATAAGGTCAGTCATCCTTCTATTTATCCTTCCTTTGTGTTACACGCATGTACATTTTCTCATTCGTGACAAATTGAAACATTATTACGATGGCCGAACAACTCGAAAAACTCGTTAGAACTAGGGGCACTCTTAAAGGGAAATTAACGCGTCTTTACAATTGGATCGATAAATTTGATACTAACAAAGACAGTATTCATGGAATTGCGGAGCGCCACCAACAAGCCCTAGATGCTTTTCGAAATCTTGAAAACATTCAATTTGAAATTGAACAAATCGACAAAACCTCTTCGCGAGAAAAGCATGACGAAGGACGCGTACATTTTGAAAACGATTACTATGCCATAGCGGAGAAAATTCTTAATAAAGCAGCGTCCCAGTCGACTTCGCAAAAATCCGATAATAATTCAACGTCAAACAAACGTCCGAAGAAACAAGCGAACGTCGAGCGACACCCCACGTAAACTTGCCGGTATTAGACTTAAAAACGTTTTCCGGAGAATACCAAGATTGGCTATCATTTTATAATTCCTTTACTGCTGCGATCGACGATCCAAAAAACGGTTTAAATGATTGTCAACGATTACAGTACTTAAAATCGTGTTTACGGGACGATGCACTAAAATCAATAGATGCTCTTGAAATCGCCGAAGCAAATTATCATACCGCATGGCAGATACTTGAAGAACAGTTTAAAAATACGCGATTAATTGTACAGGACCACGTCCTCGCTATTCTAAAGCATCCCGCTATGTCTAGGCAGTCACATACTGCACTACAGGACTTTTTGAATATACTTAAGGTCAATATAGCCGCGCTAATCAAGCTGAACATACCAATTCATACGTACCATGCTTTATTAGTACCGATAGTAGTAGAGAAATTAGACTATAACACGATTAAAGAATGGCAAATCACCTTAAATACAGAAGTTCCAGAATTCGAATCTTTAAAACGCTTTTTAGAAAAACGATGTCAATTATTAAAATCATTAAACGCGATCGGTAACAACAGCACTCCTTCAAAACCATATGTCACAGATCCCAAATATAAGCGGGTACTTTCCCACACAGCGGCAATAAAAGTAAACTGTGTCCTTTGCAAGGATGATTGCCCCAAAATTAGTGCTTGTGCAGAATTTTTAAAATTAACGGTGGGCCAAAGATAACAAAGGGTACGACAATTAAAACTTTGTCTTAATTGCCTCCGGATTGGGCACCACGTTTCCAGATGTTTGATTCGCACCAATTGCCGAACGTGCAAGAAACGGCATCACACGTTGCTTCACGATCAAGAACCTCAAACCAGTGAATCTGAATCGCCAATCATAAATCACGAGGTTTCCCTAATTTCTAATAGAAAGACCCAAGACAAAATCGCGCTTTTACCAACCGCTCTAGTTTATATCCGCAACGCGAACAATAAGTGGCACAATTGTAGGGTCTTGCTCGATTCGGGGTCCATGTCCAATTACATTTCGGCATCGATGTGCCGAAAATTAGGATTGAAACGATTTAATACCGATATTTCGGTATGCGGTATCGGTCAAATTAAAACGAAAATAAAATACGCGGCCCAAGCCTATTTTAAATCAAAATACGATGATTTCTCTGGTCACATAAAATGTTTTGTCATCGACCAAATAACCGAAAATTTACCTGTTAGAACAATTAGCAAATTGGGCCTACAAATACCAAGTTCAATAAAATTAGCGGACCCGAATTTTACGAGGTCATCGTCGGTGGACCTTCTTATCGGCTCAAATTTATTTTGGAAATTACTCCGTTCGGGTAAAATCGTAAAAGGGCCAACTGTCCTTCAAGAAACACATTTAGGATGGGTCGTCGCAGGTACTATATTGGACGTTTCCGACCCGCCTATTTCAATGCATACAACCACTCTATTGACCTTACAACAGCAATTAGAGAAATTTTGGAGACTAGAAGACGAAGGCAATAAAGTTATAAACACGTCGGGTATTGCTAAAGAACATCTGGAGTGCGAGCGGTACTTTCAACAAACAACTCAACGGACGACATCCGGTCAATTCGTAATAAATCTACCCTTCAAGGATTACCCCCCGGATCTAGGCAAAACCAGGGAAACAGCTGAAAAGCAATTTTTATCTTTAGAGCGCCGATTAGCGGATCAATCCAATCTTAAAATGGATTATATAAAATTCATGCGCGAATATGAGCATTTGGGCCACATGCAGGAAGTCACACAAAATGAATTAGACTATTCAAATGCATTTTACTTACCGCATCACGCCGTATTAAAAGAATCGGTTTCAACAAAATTACGCGTCGTTTTTAATGCGTCTGCTAGAAGCACAAATGGGTTGAGCTTAAATGACAATCTGATGGCCGGTCCGACAATCCAGCAAGATTTGTTTGCAATTTTAACGCGATTCAGAACGTTTCGATACGTAATTAGTGGCGATATCGCAAAAATGTATCGCATGATTCTCTTGCACCCCGATCATAGTAAGTACCATCGGATATTTTGGCGTGAAGACAAATTACAACCGCTAAAGATATTTTGCCTTAAAACCTTAACGTACGGTACCAAACCGGCATCCTATATCGCAACGCGCTGTCTCCAAGAACTAGCGGACTTGAACGCGAAAAACTTTTCGGACGCAAGCGATGTCATTCGACGCGATTTCTATGTCGACGATTTATTAACCGGTCACGACGATCTAGAAAAACTCTCAAAAATAAAAAATCAAATTATTGCAATTTTAAAACAAGGCGGATTTGAACTCCGTAAATGGGCATCTAATGAGGTGTCTTTGATCCAAACACATGACGACAATAATTTTAAACATGACGTGCGATTAGACAAAAATGAATTCACAAAAACCCTTGGACTTCTGTGGAATCCCGCTTCAGATTCGTTAAAATACCAGGTCAAACCCTTAATCAATGCAACCAAAATCACAAAACGAAACATTTTGTCAGCCACAGCGCAGATTTTTGATCCATTAGGACTCTTAGGTCCCATCATAATAACGCCAAAAATAATTATGCAGAAACTATGGCAGCTCAAACTGTCATGGGATGAACCCGTACCTGAAGACATGTGTCACACATGGAATCATTTTTTACGCGAGCTTTCATCGCTTAATAATATTCGAATTTCAAGAAAAGTTCTGATAGATAAACCCAGTTTCATTGAGTTGCACGGTTTTAGTGACGCTTCTCAAACCGCATACGGTGCGGCCGTGTATCTTCGATGACTAAATTCTAATAACGAAATTTGCGTTCGGTTATTATGTGCTAAGTCACGTGTATCTCCTCTCCGTGTGATAACTATCCCAAGGTTAGAGTTGTGTGCCGCGGCACTTTTGGCGCACTTGGTAGAGTCCGTGGAAAAAACATTAAACCTCAACATCGCTAAAAAATTCTTTTGGACGGATTCAAAAATAGTTCTGGCCTGGATTAAGTCCAGCTCCGGACAATTTCAAACCTTCGTGTCCACAATTCAAGCGCTGTCTAACGAAAACGATTGGTACCATGTTAAGGGAGAAGATAATCCCGCCGATTTACTCAGTCGCGGCGTCGCGCCCTCCAAAATCAAAGACATTTCAACTTGGTGGGGTGGCCCAGCATGGCTAGCCAGACCCCAAGATACGTGGCCTACTGATAAATTTACTATTGACAAGGAGTTGCCTGAAAGGCGCACCGTTTCCATGACATCCGCTGCGTCGGATAACTCAGATTTAAACCAAATGTTGACAAAATTCTCGTCCTTTGCCAAAACCCAGCGCGTCGTGGCGTGGATTCTACGGTTTTGCAAAAATAGTCAAAATCCCAACGATAAAGTTTCCAACAAGTATTTAAGCGCAACGGAACTCAGAGAAGCTACAATAAAGATTGCGCAGCTTGTTCAAAAAAACGAGTTCGCCAGTGAAATTGCGTCATAATGCAGTAATAAGCAACTTCACAAATGTTCTAACCTACTGTCCTTAAATCCGTTTTTTGATCCTGTCGACAAGGTCATAAGAGTCGGGGGTCGATTAAAAAACGCGGCGATACGATATAAAAGTATGCACCCCATTTTATTGCCAAAAAGCCACCACATTACTCGATTAATAATTAGGCAGGAGCATCACAGTCAATTACACGCCGGAGTACAAGGTACCCTGTCGGCTCTACGCCAAAGATTTTGGATCATTTCTGGCAAAACCGCGGTTCGGCAGGAAATACACAATTGTATAAAATGTTATAGGTCAAATCCTAAACGCACAAACACATTTATGGGTGACTTGCCTACATTTAGGGTAAAAAATGCGCGCCCTTTCACGGTCAGCGGAGTCGACTTCGCTGGGCCGCTGCTAATTAAGGAGTCTCACGGTCGCGGTAAGCGAAATGTTAAGGCTCACGTCGCTGTCTTCGTCTGCTTCGCTACGGAAGCTGTGCATCTCGAGCTTGTAGGTGACTTGATGACGGCGTCCTTTTTGAATGCATTAAAACGTTTGGTTTCGAGACGGGGGCACGTGTCCCACATCTACTCAGACAATGCCACCAATTTCCGCGGTGCACAACGCGAGCTTGGCGAAATGCGCCAGTTTTTAAAATCAATCACCTTTAGTGACGTAATTGAAGATCTCGCAAGCAAAGGCATAACGTGGCACAATATAGCACCTGGTTCGCCCCACCTAGGCGGACTTTGGGAAATTAATGTAAAGGCCGTTAAATTTCATTTAAAGCGCATCCTCGGGATGTCATTTCTGACGTATGAGGAAATGTACACGCTCCTTACACGCATCGAAGCGATCCTAAATTCCCGACCAATTACCCCGCTTACTTCCGATCCCAATGACCTAGAAGCTCTAACTCCTGGACACTTCCTGATCGGACAACCAATGACCACCATCGCCGAAGTGGACCTCACTGACGTCCCCGAGAACCGTTTGAAGAGATGGCAGCGAGTGGAACAAATGCGGCAGCATTTCTGGAAACGTTGGCGAAAGGAGTACCTATCCCAACTTCAGCAACGACCCAAAAAGCAATCGACCAAGGGAGTGGAAATCAACCTTAACGATCTCGCAGTTATCGTCGAGGAAACCTGCCCTCCGCAGAGATGGCAACTAGGACGCATCATCGAACTCCACCCTGGACGTGACGGTGTAGTGCGCGTCGCAACGCTAAAGACGCCAAGTGGTGAAATAAAACGTGCAGTGCGCAAATTGTGTTTGCTACCAAAACTATAAAAGTGATTCCGTTCGTTGATCCTGCGTGATCATTATTACACCTACATAATTATGTTTATTTTCTTGTGTTTTAACTTTTTCAATTAGTGTGTAACTTATATAGTTAGTTTTTTATGACTCATTTTCGTATATTGTTTTATATTGTTTATTCTATAAATTTATACTTTTGTTTATTGAAGTCGGTGACTTCAAGGGGGGGAGAATGAACGATCTTTTCCGCCCTTGATGCACTTAGGGTAGGGGGTACTACGCACCCCCACCTTACCTTTTCTTTTGGGGTGGCTCCAGCTTTAAATCTTCACTAAGACGGAGCTTGCTCCTAACAATGTCCTTTTTTTTATGAAATGTACATAGTGTAATTATGGTGTGTTAAATATACGGGTCATCACCCAAAAGCGAATCTTACTAGTACTTTGTGTCCACAATTCAAAACAACAAACATAATTATTGTTGTTAATTATTAATATTGAACACTAATTTTGACCTAAAATTCTTCATAACTCAAGAACCATCCATAAATAAACCTGTAGTACCTTATATCATTTTGCTCACCATTAACTGCTATTTCAATTCACCAACTAATATACAGGGCATTCCATTTAAAAAAACATAACTTTGGTATATTACTAATACTAGGACACTCTGTATATGATTTCTAATAATTTTAAATTGTGAAGGTATCGTGTGGCTATCGTCCCCCAAAAACCCCGTTTTGATATCTTTCAAAATAAGGGCGTAATTGATGGTTCACACACCTCTGGGACACCGGTATATAAAAAAATCATAAAAATCGGTCGAGCCGTTTCGGAGGAGTTCGAATGAAATATTCCCAAACAACTTCTTCAATGATATGATAATAATAATTATTAATGCATATTTATTGAGTTTAGTTGATTGAGGCTTAAAAGGGAAAATATATTTCTTCTAAAAAGTCTAATTAGCTTGGACTATTGATTTGGGGAGTCTTATCAGTCTTATGCGGGCTACAGACGGCATGGCAAGTGTAGGCCAATGTGGGTTCGTTCTAACGTTTGTTTTTTATTACTCAGGCGGAAAAATAGTATCTGTGCAAACTTTGTTAAGGTTGAAAAGTAACTGTTTGCCCATTTGACACCAAACGGTTGTTTGGGTGCGACAAGTTTACTTCTTGCACACGCAGATTCAGATAAACAAACTGCTGAAATTAAATCAAAAATAACGTTGAAAGAAATTGGACAAAAAAAAAACACAATCAAAATATTAAAACTGAATTTGCCCATTGACCCTAACGGGTCTTCGCTCCTGAACCCCAATTTTATACTGGCATTTATTCCGCATTCACAATAAAAAATAGTATGTGCAACTCGTGCGGCGTTGTCGATTGTAGTTGCACAATATACTATATTTAATTTCAGCAGTTTGTTTATCTGAATTTGTTATAAAATGGACAAACAGTTACTTTTTGTACGCAATCCAGATCCTGGAAAGCTTGGTCAGCAGTACGCCCACGGGTCGACTCGTTCTGCTGCTGCAGGAGCAGTACGACACTGACGCCCGACGGAGCGTTTCGATTGATATTTGATTTGTCGGGTCACGTTGTACTATTAATTATACTTATTGTTTTTAATATAATCTAACAATTTATTCGTACATTTTCAACCGGAACAAAGCTTGCAAAGATACTATTTTTCTGCATGAGCAATAAAAAAGGAATAAACGCTCGACAAAAAAATAAACGTTCGGTAAAAGTAGTAAATGTTCAATAATACATAATATATTTCGATACTAGTGCGCTGAAACTGAACGGAAAACTGAACTGACCGTCTAAAAGTACCTTAAAAAATGCAGCTCCAAGTCTTTTAAAAGTTCAGTTGCTTAGTTGTGGTCGTATAATTTTTGTTATTGTTTATATCTGGACCTGCAGCGGAACGTAATTCTAGAAAGCCATTCGTTCTTTTGTGGTAACAATTGTTTTGTTATCGGAGCCCCTGTGTTTACACATATCTGAACACAAACATTATAGCCGCTAAGCTTATGTTTCCGACCACCAGAAGGCGCTGAGTAAAAAACAGTTATAATTGTGATTAACAGATGGCAGGAGGCGACAAAATCGGATAAAATTCGTTACGCCATCTGGGAGTGAAAATCATTTTCGTGACACGACTTTCATCATTGTATGGTTCCTCTATTCGCGATTCCAGCTAAGGGCAGACCGCCCTCTGGTGGCGAGTTTGTAAACGGTCAAAGGCGGATAGTGCTGGATTGCGCGCATTGAGTTAAACGGTTGTGGTGAGTTTAATTGTTTATATACCTTGTTAAATATGCCTCGATTAAAATCAAACAATCGAAACTATTGTTTTTAATTACTTTTGAATAGCCGGTAAAAAAAGGGACCTTATTTTTCAGTTTTTCTCTGCCAAACAAAAAAAACTTTTGATCGTCAACAAATTCGGGAGTCAAGCCTTCATCGACAGATGAAGAGCTTGAGAAAAAGCCATCAAATCAAATAAAAAAATCACACAATACATGAGATTCTGCTCCCTGCATTTCAAAGCAAATGATTTTTTCACAGATCTTCCAGATAATAAGTTTCCCAATTTTAAGCTGACCAAACGTACTCCTTTTGGGAGTATGTATATTTTATGAGCTGTACTCCGGAGGATAGTTCTACTGCAAATGTACTCCCTTTTTATTCAAATGTACTACCTGTACTTCTTTTCCTTTGTATCTTAATTTTTCGGCAGACATCATCGATTTGTCTCGTTTCTGTGAGCGCGTTTCTATACATAGATGGTAGGTAATATGGGATACTCATTCATTTCTGGAAATGCAGAGTACTGAGTAATCATATTATGTTTGTTGAGGTCTTTCTTAGTTTCGCCTTTATATTTGATACGAGAGTTCAACAACAATTTATTGAAAAGTTATCCTTCAGTAAATAAGGTAATTATGAATCAATTACATAAAAAATTACTTCAGTTTTCATATATGTATAGAGGAAAAAAAATGGTAAGGTAAGCTCAGAAGGGCAGACGTCGAAAAAATAATTTTAAAGATAACTTACCTACAGAAAGAATTTCCTTTTATCCATACATATTCAATGGAAAAATACAATTTTGCTAAATAACAGCCCCCCGGGCGATACCTACTATACTCCTTTCTCGTCAACAATAAATAGTCAGCTTAAATTTCTAAGTTAACCCTTGTGAGGGACCAGTTTTTATTAGATGAAACAATTTGTTCTGTGCGGAAATGGCGGAATCCAAGACGAATATAGAGAAATCACCCCGATATACTAGAACAGGTGGATGATGTGCCACTGTTGGAAATAGCTGAAGAAGATGTACATGAACAAGTGCGTTTTTTACTCCTGGAAATATCTAGGCAAGATGTACATGAACAAGTTTCAGCTTAATACAGAACATACTCAAGCTGAGAGGTCGACGAAAGATGTAACAGTGCAAGATGATGTGAATATTCCTTCACAGAACCAATCGTTATTACGCCGTTGGCGTCGACTTCCATTTGTCACTTTATTGTTTATTGCTTATTGCTTAATAAATTGGTTAATAACACACAAATCGGAAGGTTTAACTACTATAAACGTAAAATTAAGATGTAACCAAAAAGCAAGGTTATGTTACCATCCGCCTTTGGCGGCCATGTTTGTGGCGGGAATCTTAACTTGAATCGCGAATTGTTTACCTACTCTCTGCTATCGTGTTCATCCGTACCGTAATGTCTAGAATATTTTGGTATGATCATTTTTATAGAAAATCTTGTAGTTTAGTCATCTTTTTACCTGCGACATTTTGTCGTTTCGATGATTTGTTTTTCGATATTTTGTAATTCGATAACATTTCCACCTCCCAACTTACTATAACATAAGAATATGTAAATGAAATTCTAGTTGTTTTAACGCTTTGCTCTCAAATCTCTCTGCATTGCAAAAGGTACATTCTGAGTTAAGTCAAATATTACGTAAGAATGGCTTTTATACCCCCCCTTTTTCCCGAGGTAAGGTTATGTACATTTTTAACCCCCTCCCTCTCGGGTCCCTTACGTAATTAATGAATGGTCCCTAAAGCCTAGTGCGGTTTTGGGTGCATTCTCATCACGGCTAAGAGTTGGTGCACTAAACTGTCTCTCGTTAAGCCGGCTCTAGATGGCATGCCAAGTGTCAAGCAAGGCCAACCTTGGCGCTTTTCACAGTCGCCAATGTCGCAACGAACCCACGTTGGCCTACTTGCATGCCGCCTGGAGCCGGCATTACACAAATTCGCATCCTATCAGAATCAAGAACTGGTTGAAATCGCACTGATAAAACAGAACCGAAAGTTACTATTTCCGAGGATAGATCTAAGAAAATTGAATTGACAATCAATTCGACCCTAACTCCATAATAACGTTATCACGATATTTAGCTTTATTGGAAGAACCAGGTGGATCATCATGAATGAACTTCAACTGGTAAAGGTGTTTGTTCAAGTTCACATTAAATCTTCTATGGAAAACTATCGATCTAAACTTGTACATACCTATACTTCCAGCCACAGCAGACCCGATCATATTTTTGGAAGTGTTCAAATCAACCAAAGCGTGTGTCGTAGACTTCAGGACCGATGAAACCACATCGCCCGATACTACAGCTTCACAAACAACGGACTTTCCTCGACCTTCGATCCAATTGACAGCTGCCGGCTTCTTATCCGTGCAGAAGTTGCCGCTCAGACTCAGTATCTCCATGTCGGGGAAGCGCTTCTGGACGACAAGCAGTGCCTTCTCCGTTCCTTTCGACAACATATTCATACCCATCGCATCTCCAGTTTCGGCGACGAATCTCAAAAACAGATACCTTCCTGCGAGTCTGCTCGTGACTCTAGTCAACCGCGCGAACCGACTGGTCGAATTGAAATTTTCTTTAACCAATTCGAAACTTTCCGGTTTCTCCAACCATGTCGCCACTTCGCTGGCTTTGGTGATCGACGTGAATCGGACTACGGGTCCGCGAGTCATACCGTCGGCGACAATTCTGCTTTTGATGCCGCAATGTTCGACTGCGCGGCAACCGCGATTTGTGCTAGCGATAAGACAACCTTCCGTGGTAGACATGGGGATGTTGTACTGTTTGCCGTCGAGGAAAAGGGGTCCAGCCACCCCCAGAGGTACAGGAATGTACCCGATGACGTTTTCACAACACGCACCCATGACCTTGCTGTAGTCGTAGTGCCGGTAAGGAAGATTGGCAAACGCATTTGCGCATTTAGCGCTGATTTGAACAATTTGTCGTCTTATTCTGACACCACGCTCTTGATTATTGACGGCCTTCTCGAGGTTGTAAGATGGTATATGTTTTGTGTCGACCAGAAGGATCACCTCCTTGTCGTTTAATTTGGACGCTCCATCAGATCTGTAGATTTGCAAACATTCTTCCAAGGTCCTTACGTGAGTTTCGTCTATATCTACGATGTCTTCATCTACCATAGTTTGTACTTCTTTTTCTTCGATAACAGAGTCGCTCTTGGCAAAACGTTGTTGTCTTCTTAAGACGTGACTATCGTCTTTCTCTTCGGGTTTGGTAGGGACAGGATCGATGTGATGCTTGAAATCGTCGTTTTCGAAGAAAACGAATTTAATGATAAGGGTGATAACGAGAATGAGAATTACGATGTGATCGGCGCTTAAAGCAAACTGTTTCATTAGGAAGCCGTACAAAGACGAATCATCAGCGCAACTTGCACCGTCGTTAGCAGCACTGTTGGAGATATCGTTAATCGTGTCGTCTTTGACAAACCATCTACTATGAATATGCACCGCGGTCAGTCCGATAGACATAATGAGTTTCACTCTTTGAACGGCAGGGTTGGATTTTTCATTCTCCTCCAGTAACATCTTTGAAACCATCGGTTGTTTCTCCCCGTAAAAATTCGATATGCGCGATAGCTCCAACATCAAAGACAAACATGCAGGATAAAACGTCATAAATATCACATAGTTAACAAGCACCGAGAGACAAGCGAAATACGAGAGCATCTCTAAACGATGTACTCCCGACAACGTCCCTACGCCTATGACTAGAGTTTCGACGACCGTGTCTAGCGTAATGGTAGGCCCCAATACGGACATGCCCCTGGCGATTTTACTACCGATTTCTTCCTGGTTAGAAGCAGTCAGAGCGAACTGGGCCAAAGTCGCAGCTTTGGACAAGTCGATCAGAAGCAAGAAGAAAAAGAGGGCGTCTTTCAAATCGACCAGATCGATCTGAAGGAAGTTCAAGACGGTCGACGTAAAAACGAAGCTCGAAAAGACGATGAACAGGCCGGCTAAACCGAGGATGTATTTCGATCCCAGTTTTTGCAAGTTGCGAAATTGATGGGAACTGTATAATATGGCCAGACAACGGATCAGAGTCATGACGATGACGTCCACCGCTTTGAACTGCTCCTCGAAGCATCCCGGACAGGACTGGGATCGTTTGTGGCGGGAATCGGGATCGGCTTGTTTTTGATCTACTGTAAGTAAACAGGTGGTCAGCGTTATGACGGCCACGATTACCTCCCAGGGGTGGTTCGCACAAAATTCGCCGTACAGGCGGTATACTCTAGACATGCTGGGATTACCTAGTACGTCACTCGGCACCGGCGACACACGATCACACTTTTATCATTTTAAAAAATAAACACGAATTGCCGTTATCACACTTTTGTTTGTTTATGAATTACCGCAGAAGAGTTGGGTAATTTTATTGATGCGGTACATGATAGTTACGTTGACAGCTGACGGCATGATCTGTGATCATGCGCAGTAGACAGTGGAATCGAAACTCACCCTTGAGGGTACTTGGGGGCCCCATAGAGGCGAAGAAAAGAAAGCATGGCGGTTCTTATGACACCTGTTCTTATCACAATGTATTTGTTTTACTAAATTCTTAGTGAACCTTAACTGATAAAAAAAAGTCATCCTATTATCACTAGTTGGCTATGACCAGGTTCACCTGCAAAGCGCGTGACGGTGCTTGGGCCAAAAACATTTTGTAAAAATTGTTGTTTCTTGAAACTGTGAACCGAATACCATATTTCCACAATCGGAGAAGTAAGTAGCAATTAATTGATTCCCGTCAATCCGTACTTACCGATTATTTATTTGTCGCCAAGGCAACCTAACCTCACGCAAAATGACATCGACACTGCGCGACGGCCCCAATAACAAAACCAAAAAAATTTAACGCACACCTCCAGTCTCAAAATTATAGACATGTAAATGGTGGAGTTTTCAAAATTTGGATCTGACAAAAATGAGCGTGATTTCAAAAGCCTGTTTGACCGTCTTTGAAATTGTAAACGAACTGTACATTGGAGTCGGAGCTGGTGTTCTTGGAGTAGCCGTACTGATCAGCCATGGTTACAAAACCAATCAGCTGCTGAGAACGATAACAGTGGCGGCAATTTCCCTGGGCAGTCTTTGTTATGTATTTCAAACTTCGGCAGAAAAGAAACAACCGTCTTCAAAGCAAATTATATTCATATCTGGCTGTGACTCTGGATTGGGTTTTTCGTTAGCGCTGCACGCGGCTCATTTGGGCTTCACAGTGGTGGCCGGCTTTTTGGACCTTGAATCCAATGGGGCTAAAGAAATTAGGATGCAGCAGAAGGGGATTACCCAAATTGAGCTGGATATTACTAATGACGAAAGTGTTTATGTAGCTGTTGAGACTATCAATCAGTACCTGATAACTCACCCTGAACATGGTATATTATTTCTATAATTTTGACTTTAATCCTCACTTGTTGTGTCTTGTAGAATTTTATGCCTTGGTGAACAATGCTGCTGTTATGGTTTTTGGAGAGTTTGAGTGGCAAACAAATGCCTTGGTTCAGAATCAAGTTAATGTTAATTTAATCGGCACCATGAGACTGACAAGGGCTTTTATTCCACTGCTTCGAAAACATCAAGGTATGTATGTATGATTAATTTAGCAGAGCTGTTTACAGTTCACTGTGCATATGCATATTATTAATGAGACTTTTTATTTAAATTGATTTGAGATATTGGGAAGATCTAATATGTTCTTATTAATGACATCAGTTAATCTGAAAATAAAGTTTGGTTCAAAGAAATACAAGGCTCATTTTATTTGCAAATTTTTATCTGCCAATTTTTAAATAGGCAACACATAATACTCTGCAACAGTAACGTTAAAAATTAAATTCTTGATTTTTAAAAATACAACAGAATGTTTGAGTTTCGCTTTATTGGTTACTACTTATTAGTTTTCAAATTAAATTAAAATTTAAATATATCTATGTCGAACTCCACAAACTTTCAAATTAATTAACAAATTCGCAAAGCAGTCTGTGGGATGAATTATGTGTTGCCTACTTAAAATTTCTCAGGCGTTGGCGAATAAAATGAAAGCCTTGCCTGATAAAAACAAATTTACATGTAGTTGGATGGGGAAATTTGACGTACAAAACCAGTGGGTATTATGGAATAAATGCAAGGTATGCCACCAGTAATAAGTAGTAAGTAGTCATCAAATAAAAAAATATAATCTATGATACAATTTCAAAACAGTGTTACCTAGTTCCAAGGTGTTTACAACAACTGTTTGTAAATCAGAAAGATTTTTTGGAAATTTCAAAAATTTTGAGAAGGAAAATTTTCAATTTTGACATGTCAAGTTGGGTGTCGTTTTATCGCTTCTAGAACCTCGGGAATGCATTTCTGGTGCTAATTTTCTGATAACAATGTTTGTTTCCGCGATATCACCAAAAACAACATTTCAAGCGACAATTTTTCCTATTAATTCATACAATATTTTACATTCAATTCATAAGAGTTTCTAGTTGTTTACAACAACGGTTTATAAATCAGAAAGATTTTTTGGAAATTTCAAAAATTTTGAGAAGGAAAATTTTCAGTTTTGACATGTCAAGTTGGGTGTCGTTTTATAGCTTCTAGAACCTCGGGAATGCATTTCTGGTGCTAATTTTCTGATAACAATGTTTGTTTCCGCGATATCACCAAAAACAATATTTCATGCGAGAATTGTTTCTATTATTTCATGCAATAGTTTACATTCAATTCGTAAGAGTTCCAAGGTGTTTACAACGACTGTTTGTAAATCAGAAAGATTTTTTGGAAATTTCAAAAAATTTGGGAAGGAAAATTTTCATTTTTGACATGTCAAGTTGGGTGTCGTTTTATAGCTTTTAGAACCTCGGGAATGCATTTCTGGTGGTAATTTTCTGATAACCATTTTCGTTTCCGCGACATCACCAAAAACAACATTTCATGCGACAATTTTCTCTATTATTTATACAACATTTTACATTCAATTCATAAGAATTCCAAGGTGTTTACAACAACTGTTTGTATATCAGAAAGATTTTTTGGAAATTTCAAAAATTTTGAGAAGGAAATTTTCAGTTTTGACATGTGAAGTTGGGTGTCGTTTTATAGCTTTTAGAACCTCGGGAATGCATTTCTGGTGGTAATTTTCTGATAACAATTTTCGTTTCCGCGATATCACCAAAAACAATATTTCATGCGATAATTGTTTCTATTTTTCATGCAATAGTTTACATTCAATTCGTAAGAGTTCCAAGGTGTTTACAACAACTGTTTGTATATCAGAAAGATTTTTTGGAAATTTCAAAATTTTTGAGAAGGAAAATTTTCTTTTTTGACATGTCAAGTTGGGTGTCGTTTTATAGTTTTTAGAACCTCGGGAATGCATTTCTCGTGGTAATTTTCTGATAACAATTTTCGTTTCCGCGATATCACCGAAAACAACATTTCATGCGACAATTTTCTCTATTATTCATACAATATTTTACATTCAATTCATAATAGTTCCAAGGTGTTTACAACAACTGTTTGTAAATCAGAAAGATTTTTTGGAAATTTTTGATTAGGAAAATTTTTATTTTTGACATGTGAAGTTGGGTGTCGTTTTATAGCTTTTAGAACCTCGGGAATGCATTTCTGGTGCTAATTTTCTGATAACAATTTTGGTTTCCGCGATATCACCAAAAACAACATTTCATGCGACAATTTTCTCTATTATTCATACAATAGTTTACATTCAATTCGTAAGAGTTCTTAGGTGTTTACAACAACTGTTTGTAAATCAGAAAGATTTTTTGGAAATTTCAAAGTTTTTGAGAAGGAAAATTTTGATTTTTGACATCTCAAGTTGGGTGTCGTTTTATAGTTTCTAGAACCTCGGGAATGCATTTCTGGTGCTAATTTTCTGATAACAATTTTCGTTTTCCCGATATCACCAAAAACAATACATATTTCATGCGACAATTTGTTTTTCTATTATTTCATACAATATTTTACATTAAATTCATTAGAGTTCTTTACAACAATGGTTTGTAAACTAGATTTTTTTGCAAATTTCAAAATTTTTGAGAAGACAAATTTTTATTTTTGACATGTCAAGTTTTTCGTTTCGCAGTTATTACAACCATTATAAGAATTCTTGTCCGAAGACATATAAATTAGTTTCCATCAAGTTGCCTTTGGAAAGTATGTCAACGTATTTTTAACGACCATTGGCCGCTTATTTTCATTAATTAGTAGGCAACCATCAATTTACTCCTTAATCATGGTAAATAGTGAATATTGGGCATTTCATTGACGCGGTAAATGGTCGTTAAAAATACGTTGACATATTTGATAAAGCCAACTTGATGGGAAATCATTTTTATAGTTACCCTGCACAATGCAACAAAGTGCAAAAAAGATAAGGTGTGCACGAGGCTTGTGGCTTCTAGTTACGAATTATTCAAAGAAAATATTCCCAAGTCAAAAAGAAAGTTTACTGACATTTACATTGTCAAGGATTCTTGTGTAAAGTTGTTGGGCCAATTTTATTTAAATGTCATGTATTACACAAAATTTCCTCCGGCTGCAAAATTAATTATTTACACACAATGGTTGGTTTATGAAATTGAAAATCGTGCGATCATTTAAATTATAGATTAGAGTAGGCTGTGAAATTTAAATTAGGTTGGCACTACTAACTGTTGACACTTTGGTTTAATATTTGAATGTCGAAGGTGTCGTAGTGACTGTAGAGAATTTCCAAAGTGCTTTTTCACGGTTTCCAGATGCGACGCAAATGCGATCGAGCCGTCAGGATTTATTTGAAGAAAACACTGTTTCACAGGTATGGCGCCACGTGGAAACCGTGAAAAGTCACTTTGACACCTTTAATAGTATATTATGATACGAGTTTTATAAGAAGCATTTTGTCGCACGCACGGGTTTAGGGCACGACGAGCGTAGCGAGAAATGCCCTAAAAGAGTAAGTGCGACAAAATGCCTTATAAACGAGATATCATACAGTATTTTTTCTACTTTTCCACTTTTTATACAAAATAATCAAATTTCACAATCTAGGGAATTTCTCGGCGGTTGGCACACGTGCGAGCTGCATTAACGGCGCCTATGAAAAAGAATTTATTTGAAACGTCAACACTCGTATTTTTGTCCTTCCAAAAATGAGTTCTGAAGTTCTTCAATGTACGCCCCCAGAAATACGGGCTTTGGCGAAAATAGGATAGGCAATTTGCTATCTTCAAAGTCACGCGAGGTATATGGAAAAACATACGCCCAATTTGAAAATTGGCAGAAGGAGAACACGTTCTCTACGATCTCCAAAAAACATTTTCCTACCGTATGTATTTTGAGCTGCAACGCCACAATGTTGTCTTATACTATTAAAAACCTTCCTGACGGCGTCCACACACAAAGTCAAGGCGCGCCATCCAGGACATGTAAAACCTACAGACGCCATCCTACACCAATGCACCAAGGAGGCGACAAGTGTTACCAGCTTGTTGGACACCTCCCCCAACAAAATCGCTTGCCCTAAATGCACGTGAATTTCCAATACAAGTGGCAAAAATAGTAATGCCAATTCACATTCATACATCATTGACAGCGAAGTATAGGTTAGGATTGCCAAGATCAGAGAGATTACCAATATTAAAAAAATAAATTATACTATTTTTAGTGTAATTATTATAACACCGCTTTTGTCTATTATGACACCCAAAAGCGTATCGTAATAGCCTCAGTACGAACGCAAAGTAGAAAAATTAAATTGTCAACAGTTAGTAGTGCCAACCTAATTTAAATTTTACAGTCTACTCTAATGTATATTTATGTTTTAGTCCTTAATTACATTATAAATGTTTCACCAGGTCGACTGATCAACATCACCAGCCACTGCTCCTTCACCTGCTTACCCGGCCTCTCAGTTTATGGAGCGACCAAAGCCGCCATCAAAGCATTCACCGACGGTTTGAGGGTGGAACTAGCAAAATATGGTGTTAACGTGATCATGTTCACTCCCGGATCTTTCTTCACCGAGTGCAACATCATGGCGAAACATTCGGAACACGTACACGAAATGCATAAAGGGTTTTCCAAGGAGCAAAAAATATTCTACGAGGACTATTTTCAACGGTATCACGCCTATTTGATGGGAATAACGCCTCCGGTGGTTCCCAGACGTATAAACAACCCGGCTTTGTATAGGACATTTGAAGAGGCGCTTTTGCGGGAGATCCCCAAAGCAGCCTACAAAGTCGAACCACTTAGATATGCGTTTTATCATTGGTTGTTTAGACTAAGTCCGACTGTACCAATTCGAGATTATTTCATTGTGAAATTTATGAGCATGCCTGAGTACAATGTGCCGCAAGTCTTTTAGGTTTTTGTGTGTTTTAGACCAATAAATATATATTTATAACTTTTATTTTATTTAATAACTAGATGATCCGGCGAACTTTGTATCGCCTCAGATTCAATAAATGTTGTGTTAACTTATTACCTGAATTAAGGATAATGTACACAACGCCGTCTACTGGCATTACCGGAACCAGCTTACAACGCCATGTTCATTTTTGTTTCAGAGATGGCGTTATATAAGGATTCAATATAAAGTCCCTAGATATATAAAGTAACGCAATTGGTTTGTCCCATGTATGGAGTGTATAGAAGGAGGGATATCTTCGGGTTAAAAAAGTGAGCTGATTTTAGCAGCAAATAAGGGTGGCGCTGCGAACCGTCGGTTGTCCCTGCGAACATAGCAGCAATTTGTAAATCCTGTTCATATATTTTAAACTATCTTCAGACTGAATTGTGCTGTGTAATATAAAAAAAAAAGTTGTTCACAACAATTAACAATTAAAAGACAATGGTAAAAACCTGTTGTGTTGTGAAATGTGTAAGTGGTGTCGTACAAACTTATTAAACTCCTGTATTACGTTTTCCGCGATATCTTTTCTAACGGCCGGTTGCTTAGGGAAACGCTCAGTCGCCTCAACTTTGGAACCGAATTACGGCTTTCATTGCTAGGCTATCTTAACGTATTGGGCATCAAAATTAGTAAAAAAAAAACCTTCATCACGGCAAAACGTTGTTTGTTCAGAAAAAAATATATTGCCAAAATGAGAAGCCAAGTTTTTTTTTTAACAAACGTGTTGGTGCTTGATTTTTACTGATCCTTTTGTATTCGGTAAATGCAAGGTGTTTTTATAAATATTGAAAAATAAATTTGCAAATTGTCCCCAAAGTTCGCTAGTTTCAAGCAATGTTGGCGTGGTTGAAGGTAACACAGGCCCCGCCCCTCAGCGGCAGGCAGACGTGTCGACGGCCGACCGTATTATATTTCGTGTGTGCCGCAGCTCGTTGTTAAAAAGATAACAAAAAAGTAAAGTAAACAAAAACGGGCCAGTCGCCTTAAGAGCGCGCTTTGCTTGCTTCCCATGATTCTCTTTGATCACTGTTATATAGTCAACCACTTGTGCATGTATTGCTGGTTGCAGACTTCCAACTTGTAGTTTGTAGATTTCTTATTTTGTAAATATAGTCAGTTTACGCTCAGCCTCCGTTGTATTAAGACACACCTCCCACACGTTCCCAAGTACGAGTCGTTAAAAAAGTTAAATAATAAAACAATCACTAAGAATTGTTCCTTAATGTATTCCCATTTCAAAGACATCAAAAGAATTTACGTAATAAAAAAAAATTAAGTAACTAAAGTTAAATGAAACTAACTATCTATAAACATAAATTAGAGCAATTGAGCAATCAATATGACAAATACAAATTAAAATTTCGACATACCTTGCAATTGTAATGTTTAAATTTCCGCTGATCCTTCCATTCTTGCTCCATCGATGTTTTCGAAATATTGCATCGGTAACCCCAATTGAGCAATATTGGCCAGCGTTTTTTTTTTTCGACATTCCGCTTTTAGGTTATTCCCTCGATGTTTTGCTATTCCCAAAACACACAAAAACGAAGAACGGCACCCTGACTATCCTGTTCTAAACTTGGGCAATTGACGCAGCTCGCCTGACGGTCCTCTTCTTAACATGCCTTGTGTAGGGTTTGTTAACTTTGAAACAAAAGCTTAACACCATGATGGCAAAAATCACGTAGAACATAACGGTAATTTCGCTGGGCATCTTGATTCCCGGAGATTGTACAATAAAATTAGAATTTACTACCCCGTCTTCGTTCAAGTCCTGAGTTGTTGTGGCCTCCTTACTATTAGTTTTTCCCATTGTTCTTGTTTCGCTACACGTTTATACTCATAATCACCCACGACCCGATGCTTCGCGCCGAAAAGTTAAAAAAAAAACACAAAAGTAATTTTTACTGAACATTAAAATAAAAACGAAAATTTGTCACGGTCGCTATGTAGTGTTTAAACGAGGACGGGTAAAAAGATATTCAATCTCAACACTGTCTATTAAGAATCTCCACATTCGGGACTGTCCACGATATTTTATAATGAATATTGGGGTCAGTGTATTTATGCACCGTGTGCATATAAATGCATTACACGTATTCCAGGGAGATTCCTTGAGTCCTGTTCTGTTTTGCATCTCACCACTTTTGCCGCTGACCGTAGCCCTGCGCGGTGCGAAGGGTTATAGCTGTGGTACACCCGGTAACCGGAAGCACAAGATCACGCACTTGTTTTACATGGATGATTTGAAAGTGTATGCTTCCGGCAAGCAAGAACTGACGCAGTCATTGCGCATAGTGCAGGAATACACAGATGCTATTGGCGTGGAGTTCGGTTGGGACAAATGCGCTCAGGTTCATCTCAAAAGAGGACGATGCGAGTATTTCGATGAAGATGCTCAACCCATTGACGGAAGCGTTCTGAGACATCTGAACGCCGGAGAGACTTACAAGTACTTGGGTGTGGAGCAGTGCCACATCCAAGCGTCACACCAGGTAAAAAAGTCTCTCTGCGGCAAGTACAAAAATCTACTCCGACGAATCTGGTCGTCAGAGCTTTCGGGGAAGAACAAGATTTTTGCCACAAATATTTTAGGTGTGTTCCAAGCCCCCCTGTCCCAAGGGTGTCTCAAGGTGACCCAAGGATGTCCAAGTGTGTTCCAAGTAAACCAAGAGCGCTCCTGTCCGAAGGTAACTTCCCGATTACGACGACCACCAAATGGACTACAGTATACTGGGTTGCCTACCTACTCGGTTTAAATGGTAACTACCGTTGTTTTAATTACCGTAACATTTGTATCAGAAAATAATGACATAAACTCGATTGCTACCATCGTCTTGGCAAGTTTCACTTTCAATCGTGTGCTTATAAAGGTGAGGCACGTAACAATTTTTTTTAATTTAGTGAACCCATCTACCGATATTTTTTGGGTGGGTGGGTCCACTGATGAATTTCTTCCTCCTCCTCTTCAGATCTTTCCGGAACGACTAAAAATTCGGTCAAGACTTCTAAAATTAGTTGGTTTAATAACACCTCTGATAGACAATCGTTCGTTATTTCACATTCTTAGAACTCACTCATTTTCTTATAGACCAATCAACAAACAACGCTAGTTTGTTGGTTTATCTAGACCAGCATTTTAAATTTTTTCATCTAACAGTTCAAAATTTTCGTTCGCGGTAAAATAAAATCTTTTGACAATCCGAAATGGTTCATGGTTCTGAACTAGTTCGGAATCGATTCAAATTGTGAACCGCGAACAAAGCCAATACTAAATTTTTTTTGAGTGTGATAAATTTCGAACCACGGGTCAACAGACAAACCAACATCGCATTCACATATATACACATATATGTTACACTTTTTCCAACACCAGACCTTCTTTTCCTATGTTTGAAAACAAAACAGTCTCTTTGTGCCATCTCTTTCTAGGAGTTGTTAGTACTCTTTTTGGAAAGTGTCTTCCACTTAGTTTGACTGGATTATCGCCAGCTCTTCTTCCACCTTTAGTACTCGACTTTTCTTGTCCAAATTCTTGAAAAATCTTTTTGTACCATTTCAATGCTTTTCTTTCTGTTGCTGTAAAGCTCAGTTGCATATCAACAGCACCCATTTTTTGACAATAATCATATACA
Organism: Diaperis boleti; assembly: GCA_963583935.1. Lineage (NCBI taxonomy): Eukaryota > Metazoa > Arthropoda > Insecta > Coleoptera > Tenebrionidae > Diaperis > Diaperis boleti. The sequence goes on along the minus strand of OY757249.1, from coordinate 50,347,080 downwards.
ACCAATGGTTTCATGATTGGTTCTTGAGTGCGATAGTTTACGGCATTAGTATTAATTTCTTCATTTTGATGAATGGTACTCAACATTAGTACGTCTCGTTTATCTTTCCATTTGGTCACCATCAATATATCGGTGTGTTTTGTTACACGATGCTTGAGCTGAACGTTTGGTAAATTTAGTATACCTTTTTTGGTTTTTCTCACTGTACCCACATCACCAATATTTTGACGGTGAAATTTTTCAAACAGCGAAGGTTGCGTACACCATTTATCCATATAAACGATATATCCATTTCCATAAAATGGTTCTACTAATGTGGTAACCACCGAACCTGTAAATCCAATCGTTTTCGGTTTATTCAGTAATGGTCTAATTTTGAAAAGCTTGTCATTATTATTGTTATTTTGTAATCTATTGTCATTGAAATCTAAGAGCCTCATATGTAAAGTAAATTCATCCAAGCTCATATACTTTTGAAAAAATTTTTGGTGAAGTAATGGATCTAACGACCAGTAATCGATCATGCGATTTTTCTTATTATGGAACATTTAGTACACATTTTTGGAACGGTTGTATCATGACATTTATTTAATTTGGATTGATCTCCTAAATATTCTGCATTTTCCATAGTATAATTAAAAAAAGATTAAGCCGTCACGGGACACCCGGCAGACGTGAAACCGCCTAGGCCAAAACCAGGCGTCTCCTGAATACGTCTCCCCAAGCGTTTCCTGAATTTTGAGACGTCTTGGTTTTACCCCAGTCTAACGCGCGAATAGATGTTTCACATCAAAAAGAATTGGTCAACATTTCTTTGAATTCCTGAATTCCTATCATCAAATGGAAATAATGTTGGCAAGAAATCATCTTCATCTCTCGAATTTCTACCTTCATGATTATTTTCATTGTTTTGTGGAGCAGCACCTGCGCTTCTTCCTCGCCTAAGTCTTGGCTGAATTTCATGTTCAAATTCCGAAACTTCTGTCTGAGAATCAGACTCACTACTTGCAGAAACTCTTACTTTTTCTTCAAATTCATCGTCAAAATCCATTTCGACCTACTGGACCAAGCATACCTACTTACTTGTAACAAAAGAAAAGTTTTGTTAGTATATTTGCGAAAAAAATTGGTGTTAAAACGTAAAGTTTGTTGTTTATGATTTTTACATTTGAGCATTTGATGTTTTTCGTCGCGAAATTTTGTATTCTAATTTTCTCGGCTCAAACGTAGATGTACGTTCATACCGATTCAAGCCCATTTTTGAATAAACGTAAATGTACGTTCGTACCGGTTAAAGGGTTAATATCTGACTATGCGGTTATGCAAAATCGATAAAGGACATCTTAATTTAGGGTAAGACGGTATTACAAAGTCGATATTAGCATTTCGATACCACAGTTCTATAGTGTAGCAAGTCAAAAAAAATCATTTTTGTGTTAAGCAAAAAAAGTGTGTTTTATTTCATTCAAAAAAGTGGAATCTTCATGGTTCGTTTGTAGATGGCACGAGTTACACTATGAACTTGACAGATCTAAAATAAAGTTTCACTTCAATACTGTAACAACTCAGTTGTTTTTAATGTAATTTAAGTGAAAAATTTGAAAAAAGTTTGTTGTGATATTTGCTTTATTGTGTTAACAATGAGTAGAGCACAAAATGTTACTTCTGGGCCAGGACATTTGGCGTCTTCAAAAACAAAGCAAAATCCTATAAATTTAGCTGTTTGTCCAAAAGCAAACAACCAAAAAGGGCCCAAAATCTCTCAAAAATCATTAATTTTTATCCAACCCAAAAGGTCCCAAATATATGTAGGTCACCAAAAATTGGCCACACGAAAAACAGTGTAGAATCCTACAAATACGCTCTAAAAAACTAACAAAATACCTTGTTTTTACACACCCCAAAATGGCTTTTTACTTCTGGACCAGGACATTTGACGTCTTAAGAAACAAGGCAAAATCTTACAAATTTAGCTGTTTGTCCAAAAGCACACAACCGAAAACGGCCGAAAACCTCTCAAAAATCATTAATTTTTATCCACCCTAAAAGTTCCCAAATGTCTGTAGACCACCAAAAATTGGGCACACGAAAAACAGGGTACAATCCTACAAATTTAGTGTTTTCCCAAAAGTCACAGAAAGATCTAAAAAACTTACAAAATGCCTTGATTTTGGACATCCCAAAAATAGCTCTTCATTTCTGGACCAGCCAATTGGCGCATGGAAAAAATCAATGAAAAACAACTTAAAGCGATTTAAAATTCTCGACACTCCAAGTAAAATTACTTTAAAAACCAGGAAAAACCTTTATAAACTCCCTAGTTTTTTGATACCCCAAAAATAGCTTTTCATTTCTGGACCAGGACATTTGGCGTCTTAAAAAACAAGGCAAAATCTTACAAATTCATGTCCTCCCGGTAAACATCCGAAAAAGACCTAAAACCCTTCAGAAAGCATTAATTTTTATGCACCTCGAAAGTACCAAATATCTGTAGACCACCAAAAATTGGGCACACGAAAAAAACTTTAAAACTACTTTAAGAACGCCTTAAAAAAACTAACAAAATACCGTGTTTTTACACACCCCAAAATGGCTTTTTATTTCTGGACCAAGCGATTTGGCGCATACAAAAAAAAAGTAAAAAATCTAGGCAGAATCCTAAAAAAATATAGGATTTCCCAAAAGTAAACAACCGAAAAAGACATAAAATTCTTCAAAAATCATAATTTGTGCTGATTTTTTCATTACCATTCAACCCCCCCCCAAATTGGGGGGGTTTAAATTTTTCCATAGTCTTCTTTGTCTACATCGATTCTGAAAGCTTTATCTGTAACACCCCAATATTCGACTATGCCTTCATGATAAATCTTGGAATATTTACAGAATTAATAAAAATAAGTGCAAAACATTCCCCGTTTTCATTCCGACTACATTGAATAGTTAAAAAGCCACCGAAAAAATATCCTTTCTTAGATTTCTCCAACTGCGTTTTCATTGCTGGGTCTTACTTGGGACAATAAAAAAATATATAAAATATAATCTGTAATTTACAAAATTTAATAAAAAGCAAGTAAATTCGGTGGTCATATAAAAAAATTATAGATACGTAACTGAGACCATAAGAAAACATTGAATCAAGTATATAGTACTACAAAAACAAAAATCATAAATTACTGTTTGTATCGACCCGAGTCTCTTCATTTGGTGGGAACAGGGTGTTTCCTTCGCTATCCACGCATACTCTTCCCTTCATGATAACTTCCGAACTGTTTTCTTCATTAATGTTTACCAAGCAACCAACAGAGATCTTTCCATCACTAGCTAAAAATACACCCAGAAGAATTTTATTTTCAGTAGTGATACTACAAGTTGAACCGACTTTGTAATATTTTTTATCCAATATCTGTTCAAGAGCCGCATCCACACTTTTTGCACCGTTGAAGTGCTTAATTTCCATTACTACCGATGTGTTGTGATTTATCTTGAAAAATATATCAATTCTGGGTGAATTACCGCTGTCAATTTTGAGCTCAGCATAGCAGCAGTCATCAATCCAATACTTTATAAGAAAATATAAATCAGCTTGTATTTCAAAACGGTTGCTGGGGATCTTTGTATTGGTATACAATTTTGCGATACAAATAGCAACTTCAACGCACAAAGATTTGGTGTTATCTCTCAGTGACGCACTGATGTCTGCCAGAGATTTTAAGCTTGCGATGAATGCAGAGATTTTGGAACTATCAAACTTCCCGGTCTCCTTTTTGAGAAGGCCAGAAAGCACCTTTTGTCTAAGCGGATAATCAATTTCGAAGTTAGGGACTTTTATGTGAATAGAATCATTTTCTCTTTTGATTACATCAAAGAAACCACAATCTGTTAAAAATTGGAAGTAAAAATCAACTAATTCTTCACTCACATATCCGCGGTCTGTAATTAGTTCATTCAATTTTAAAATATGTTCAGGCTGTATAGTCTCAACAATTTTGATTGACGTGGTTCTTTCAGTACAATTTAATAGACGGAAAACTTTGTGATGAAATGGGGTCTCTGCAAGTAGACCATCTAGACGACTCGTACCCATCTTATCCTTCCAGTAAGAGCGTAGCGTGGAAGATCGTAAGTAATTGAGAATAGAAAAAGAGCTAAAAATCTTCTTCCCGCTTTTTATAACTGAATATCCATTGTACCACTCATCAATATCCTTTAGCATTTGTTCCTTTGTTTCATTACTGTTTCCTTCTCCATAGACATCCACTAAAAATTTCACTTCGTCTTCTGTAAATCCAAATGATTCAGAAAAAGAATGGGAGTCCAAAAAACTTTGCCATGAGCAATGCTTTTTGCACAAAAGGACAGGATTTCAGAATTGTGCGAGTCCAATCGCGAATAAACCCGGTAATCTGCGCGATGTTTTTTTTTTTATTTCCTCCTTCTTCCCTTTTTTAAAGATCATTTTACAAGCAAAGGTATCGAACTCGTCAATAAGTAAAATAATGCCTTTTTTAGTTTCTTCAGTTTTGAAATGCAAACTTAAACATTCGGCCAAAAATGGCAGGCCATTTATCAGAAACGTTTTCTTTGCTGATTCAGTTGTGTTTGCGTTAAACCAAAACTTACGCTGCTCAAGACTATCATAGTACATTAAAAAGTCACTGACATGATAACCACCCATTCGTTCGTCCTGTGTGCTTGACCACACCTTTTTTCCATTGACCTTTGTTACCAAATATTGATGTTGTCGAAATGCATATCTTATTACTGTATTCAGGCTTTCCTTCACATCTTCCAGTGATTCTGTGCGAAGTTCTCCAAAATCTATATAAATGACAGGGTGCTGTCCACAGTGTTCGTAAAACCATTGTTTGCATTTATTGCAACCGTTTACAGGAGGTGAGCAATGGCACATTTCAAAAACCTTCTTTGTCTTAAATATTTTGAAATATTCTGACATGTTGTTTGAATCCTCAACAAATATTCCATCTGTTTGTATTACATTTGTAGCCCTAACCCCAGAGCTGGTGGTAATGGAAATTCCAAAAAAATTCACAAGCATCTTCAGGATTGACGTTTTACCAAACCGTGATGGAGCAGTAACTAACAGTCGGCTGTGACTATCATGATAAAAGAACAAACTCTTATCTACGAAGTCTCTGCATCCGTTTAACGCATCAAAATCTGATTTAGCCAAGCTGACCAGTGGCTGTTAAAAAATAAAAAGAATAACATGATTAAGTTTTTATTAATTGTAACTTACCTTTTCATTGCGAGCGGTCGCTTCTTCAGAGCGATTATCGCATATTTTTGAAGGCGACAAAGTGTGATTTTCACCTGAACTGTTTAGGACATTTTCCTGACAATCGGATGCCTCTTGAGCCTCAATATCATTCTATGTAAGAACAACGCAGTATTATTACATGAATCTAAGATTCATTAAAAAGAAAATTTTCTGGACTTACCATATTATTCAATGTATTATCGCCAAGTCTTATTTTTTTGGATGGTATTTCGTCCATTGGTTGAGGTGTTGAGGTTAAGTTTCTGTTATTTGTCTAAAAAAAAAGTTTCCATTAGTGAAAAGAAAAAAATTACGGAAACGAAAAAGACCACTAAAAGAAAGCAAAATTTTTACTGAGTATCACATACGAGTATCTCGATAACAAAAACATTTGAATATAATAAAAAAATATCCACAAGCCCTTAAAATACGAATAAACTTTTTTTAGCTTTAAATAAAAATAAATTCTCAAAATAAAAAATAAGAAAATGAAAGCAATTCTTGCTCTCCAATTACAGAATAGTTTCTACCTATTAGAGGAGAGATTCCAAGAATCAAAAAATATGTTTTTCTAATTTATTTATTCTAATGGTGTTATTATTTAATTTATTAATTGCACCGTCATAATCAACATGCTTATTATCCTGTGATCCTGGAATATTTCCTTGTACTGTCAGTTTTTTTAGTATTTTTTTCAGTGATTTAACAATAATTTCTGGATTTGTAAAGTTTAAATATATTTATCGAGTGATCACGTCATATTCCTTTGCTTGTGCACATTTATTTAAATTGTTAATTTCCTTAGCCACTACCCAATCGGACACTAATCTCTTTTACTGAACCTAATGGGTAATATAAAATTTTTATAATTAAAAAAAATGCCCAATACTAAAGAGAACAAAATTGTAGCAGAATATTATACACCATTAAAAACAAGACAACCATCTGAACTCCAACAATTTCAAAATAGTTACAAATCTTTTACTCAAAGTAAAAACTAAATATATCAAGAAATATCAATGAAGTAACGCAAATGAGACATCGTAATTTTGCCATTGAATATCTCAATTCTACCGTAAATAAAAAACTAACAAAGACAGATTTTTGCAAATCTAAAAGTATTTCCAGAAATTCCCTTAATATGGGACTAAATTCAATCCGGAACAATTGGGAACAAAAGAGAAAAAAATAAAAATAAAAAAATATTCGATAATGTAAAACATAAAGCTGGTAGTCGTAAAAATATAAGTTTAGATGAAGAAACAGATGAATTCATTAGTAAATCTTTAGAAACTTTTCAGTCATAAATGGACAAACTAGTTTCATACATTCCCAACGATGAAAAAGAAGAATGGAAAAAAGATTTAAAAGCTATTATTACTGAAATAGACAGATTAGAAGATGGAGCAAAAATAGTTGGTTTCAAACAAGAAGTTGTAGATAAATATATTGCAAGAAAAGCAGCTAATTCATTCCTTGAACAATTAATTATGACTGACTGAGCTAGTAGAGTCCGCTAATAATAAAATAGATGAATTGGAATATAAATTAGATAACTACAATAATTATGATCCTAAGAAGCAAGCAGAATTAAGAAACAAAACAGTAGTAATACCATCAAACATCGATGATGTAAAGAAAAGAACTTTGAAAATATTTCAAAGACATACTAAAAATATGAGAGCAATAAATGAAAAGATTCAAAAATTGTAAATTAAATGGAAAGTACTGTATTCAAGAATTTAAATAATATATTCAATGAAGAATATCCAAAATTCCGAAAAAAGTTTTCAAGTCTCATTCAACAAGTTAATCAATTAAAAATTATTATTGTTCTTATGTTTATTATCGTAATTGTAATTATTGTTTTCTTAATTTATTACTTCAACACTAATAAAAAATAGCGATTTATTCAACAATGTCCATGAACGTACCTATGATGATACTAATACATGTCCGTAAGCTAATGTATCTGTAGAATTAGGTAAAAGGTATCTTTTATCATCTTTCCAACTTGGAGACTTTTTCTTTACTTCTTCAGTAAATATATCATGTTTATGACTCCTGATCACTTTCTGTCTATGGAAGTATTCTTTTTGATTAAATAAGCAATTTTTGTAATCTTCAAAACTTATTTCTTTTCTCAATACTGTTTTCTTAATACCTTTTAATTTTTTCGAAACAGAATTTTCGGTTCTGTAACTGTACATTTTTGACCTTAAACCTATGCATGAACTTCCCTATTACTTTCTTATTTTTATCAGCATATAATGGATGATCCTTTGGATAATCAGATGTATCAAAATAGTCGGGATTGTTTTTCATAAATTCATAGAAATCGGCATTTTTAATCTCATATATAAAGCTATCAGTGTCTCCATAAAGAAGTTTTACGTTTTCATTAAATTCTTTTTTAATTACATTGTAATGAAAGTTATACATTAACAATTTCGATAAGTCTAATACAGCTTGCCCAATATAAATTGGTTTATTAAACAATACTTTTGTTTTAAAACTGAACTGCTGCCAGATGTTTGCTAAATATAGTTCTGTGTTTAAAATTAGGTTGGTTTATCGCTTTTTGTAATTTTTCTTCATCACAATATAATTTAATATTTTGTTGGTTTCTAACAGATTGCATAGACTTACCATATGGGGCATTAACCATTAATTTCCAGAAATCTTTTTCAAAATCATTTTTCGCCTTTTGTCTTTGTTCAGTATTAAATTTTACATATGGTGCTATGAAATTTGACTTATTATTATTCGAATACCTAAACTTTTATAAAGTTTTAATGTTTTGTAATGAATTATATAATTTTTCTTATCATAGAAATGACAAAGTAGTTTTTCTACTTTTCCGCCCGGAGGAATTCTATTGTCCGGAGCTAAAGGGAAATCATTGAATTTGTTATCAATAGCTAAGTCTACTGGAAATGCTAAATCGACTTCCAAAACATATACCGTCGACATTTTTAATTTCATCACAAGTCAACCATTTAAAATCTTTTTCTGATAATTTCTGAGATAAAGCCCATCCATATAGATTATTAGCATCTATATAGATAATCTGAGTATTTTCATCTGCTTGCGAATACCTGTTACTACACTGTGAAATACCTCCTCTAATTCCCTTTTCAAAAAACAAATACATTTCATAATCAGTTAATAATTCCAATTCCACTGAAGTATATTTGAGCATACAGTCCCAAGCTAACCCCGGAGTTTTATAATACCAAACAGGATCGAGTCCATAACTCTTTTCCAAACATAAGTCTCTAAAATTTTCAAACACATCAGTTAACAGCAAAACATCTAGTTTTAAGTATAAATCATGCCATTCACCCAAGTTTTTAATTTTAAAATGTTTCCATACTTTCACTGCATGTTTGAATGCTTCTTGAGAAATTCCTTCTTTTGTGAGCGAAGAATAAAATTTATCTATTGATGCAAGTTTTGTTTCAGAAAATTTCTCAAAAGAACCCATGTATTCATAAGGATATATTCCTTTTCTAATTATTATCTTGCTTTTTTCTTTCCTAAATAACACATCTAATTCTCTCAACTGACTTGATTCCAGATTAGATGACAAATTGTCTAGGCTACTTGCTAAAAATCTAAATGAATCGATAAATCTCAATTCGATATATCCATTATCATCCATTCTTAAAATTTTACTAAAACAAATATACTTCTCTTCGTTATTAGGTATTAATTTCAATTGACTTTTATCTTCTCCTAGATTTTTTATAAACAAATGACAATCGTTAGAACTTTTTTATGAACCAAAATTGGAATAAACAATGGTTGTCTATATTTTAAATTGCATTTTCTACAAGCAGCTCCCCTATATTTTCCAGTGTAGTGATCATGATCTCTTACTTTTGGGTTTTCTATAGAAAACACATTTTCACAAAGATAAGAATTTTTTTTTTATATTCTTCTAGTTCAATATCTTTTATGGGTTTATTTTCTTTTAATAACTTATACATTGTTCTGGTATGTTCAGTTATTCTTTTTATAAAACATTTATCACTTTCCACTCCTCTGTAAACTTCCAATGGGTTGTCAATATTATTATAAGCACTCTTAACGTATAATAATCCATAACCACAGGGAATAATTATGAGATTGTGTTTTATGAGTATATGATGATTCAGGATTTGCTTCGCATGTATGAATAGGTTTCAGAATAGATTCAAAATCGGAATAAATTACATACGGATGTCTTAACATTCTTTGAATATTTTTAAATTTTAATACACTTCAGGCATGTTCGGAAAACATGGTTCATTACTAAAGCACACATTGTGATGTTTCTTTAAAGCATCTTCAGTTCTAGCGGAGTAGTTTAAACATCTTGTACAGAAATGTTTTTTGTTTCTATTTACTTCCAACTGATCATTTAACAATCGACTCAACTCTTGACTCTTGATGCAACAATAATGATTGTTGTCTTTATTTCCAAAGTATAGTAAGTCGATATTCATTTCATAGAATCGCTTCTTATCATGATACAAAGGATAAAATATTTGTTCTTCGTAACTAAACACGGTAACATTAATTTTATTATGTGATTCAAATTTAGGTATGTCCTGGATTTTGACAGAAAAATTTATTCCTTCAAAATTTAATTCGTTTATATATTCCGGCTTATTATAATGATTCGGTCTATCTACGTGTTCTTTTGCTTGATGTAAACAGGATATTACGCTATACATAAAACATTAAAATTTGTTATCGTTGTTTTTAACATTAACGCAAGCTTTTTTATCTTTAATCCACTTGGGTAATTCTACATATGAATTTCCGCTTAAAGGTGTATATTTGTTTATATTAATGCGCAAATAATTTATATTTTTCAAAGTCCATCCAGATCCCTTTTCTTGTAATTCATCACATTTTGATATAAATAAATTCTTTTGTTCATCCCAATATTCCTCCAGACCATCTTTCTCTCTTAGTATAACATTTAGTAACTGAAATTTATGTATCATTGTAAAGTCTTCATTTTCCAGTTTCATAAACTCGCATTCCATCTCTAAATTAATTTTAATATTTTTGAAGATTTAAAGCATTTATAATTATTTTAATAGCCTTTTCTTTTATCATATCCATGTATGTTTCCATATCTATACCTTCTTCTAGATTATCATGTTGATACGTTAATAATCTTCCCTTAAAAGCAACCTGAACTAAAATAAAATCTGGCTCTGGATTATGTCTTGCTTTATGCAACTGCATTCGACTTTCCTTAATATATTTTCCACATTTATCACACTTTATCTTTTTTACTCTTTCTTTTTTCTGTTTAGAAAATATGGCATCATCAAACGGAAATATTTCCAACCTCTTCTTGTTTTCTCTTTTTATTTTTAATTGCTCTTCAGCATTAATAATCTCGTCTATCAATTCTGACTTATTGTATCTTTTAATGTATCTTATACCTTATTACGTAATTCGAGCAAACGACGACTATTCAAATCATGTTTTCATTTATGCAAATGTATTCGAGTTTCCTCGATATATGTTCCACACATATCACATTTTATCTTCTTTACTCTATTTTTTTTTTGATTTAGCAAATATATCGTCATCAAACTGAAATGTTTTTAGGTTCTGTTTGTTTTCTTTCTCTTTATGTAGCTGCATTCGGGTGCCTTTGATATATTTTCCACATATGTCACATTTCATTTTCCTAACTCTCTTTTTCCTTGGTTCAGCAAATAAATCATCATCAAATGAAAATATTTCTGAATTCGCTTCGCTCATGAGGACTGTCCGAATTCCGCAAAGGAGGCATAATTGATTTTTTTCCGTTTTTTATTTCCTCATGTAATTGCTCTTCAGCTTTAATAATAGCTTTTATTAAGTCTGCTTTATTATATTTTCTAATATATTTGATGTCTAATGATTTTGCAATATTAAACAGCTCGGATAAACGAAGATTACTTCAGTTCCTTCGTTCCATTTATTATAGGAAAAAATCTAACAAACAATTTTTAGTAAATAAATAAATTCAATCCATTTTTATGCAAATCTGTTTTTATGTGCCTTTTAAAATTAGTTCTAGTGTAATATCTACCACAATCACATAATAAACGAGTAGAATTAACTGATTTTTTACATTGTTTACATGTTTTTTCATATTTATTTCTATAGTCTGGACATTTTAATTCCAAACAAATGGAGCAAAGACTTGTCATTTATTAGAAAATGTATTCATCAAAGACTTCAAGATTAGGAAAGTGTATTTTAAGAAAATCTAGTTTTGCCAAGGTTAATACGTCATTTTCATACATTTTAAACTGATTAAACATATTCCGATATACTAATCGTTCAATCGTTAACCTTTTCTTAAACATTTGCCATGCTTCTTGGTCATCGTTATGTGAGCAATTCATTTAATTTATTACATTTTTTTTTTCATAAGAAATTATGTATCTATAAACAGTGCATGCTAAAACACACTGTCCCTTTTTAGGTAAAATTGTGATAAGCCTCGAGATTCAAAAAAATATGTGTGGTATAATTTGTGCTTATTTTTTCATTACCATTCAACCCCCCCAAATTGGGGGGTTTAAATTTTTCCATAAGTGAAGACGTAGGTGTTGATTTTAAGAGAAAATTGATAGTCGTATTTTTTGGAATTATGTTGTTTTTGCAGAAAAAGAAAAATATTAATCACAAATAATTTGCTTCAATTTCTGGGATTTATTGAAGAAATAACGCGATTTGAAGAAATTTTTAAAAGACAAGGAAATCTCATACGAAGAAATAGATAATAAACATGCTAAAGCAAATTTGTATAAATATATACAAAATGATTAAAAAATTTAAAGAATTAATAATGATGTTGAATAACAATAAGGCAAAAAAAGTTGTGAAATATTATTTTAAATTAGAAGAATAGCTAGATAAATAGGAAACTAACGTTAACGAATATAATCTTTTAAAGCAATACATAATTATAAAATTAATGCTAATCCATTAAATCTGTTTGACTTAATAAATAAAAATAACTACTCCTATAAAATTAATTTGAGTACGCGGTTGACCGATCTATGGTTTACGTTATTTAAAAGAAAAATATAATAATAACAAATGATCTTCTATGCTTTATCGCGATATTAAGAAAAATTTAAAGAAAATTTTAGAAAACTAAAAATAGAATACCAAATAATAAATTATGATAAGATTAAAAATGAATTATCATGTTATAAAAAATTGATAACAAAAGATATTATAAATGTTTCGCCAAATAATTTAAATTGGGTGTTGGTAATTTTAAATCCCTAATAATAACGTTAAATACAAAAACGGATCAAGAAATTAAAGAATATTATATTACTTTGGAAGAAATATTTTATTTATATTTGGAATACACTAAAAAGTTTTATTTGAATATAGGAGAATCACTCGAAATGATAAAGCAAATTGAAACGTTAATTGAAATTAAGAGAGATGGTTCAAAATATTATCAAGTTAACCAAAGACCATATTATAATAGTATAATAGTTTTATAGCAAAGATACGGTAATAAACAATATAACAACAATTGTGGTAAAGACATGTTTTCATTATAATTTAATCGATGATGACAATGTAAACAGGTAACTCATCTTTGATAACCTAAGCACAACAAATTGTCCTGAAAAAAATCCAACTTTTAGATTACTTGAATATTTTTTTTTTGAATGCAACTAACTTTGAGAGAAATTGTGTTGTTGATAGAATGAGTAAGTTTATCAACGGTCAAGTGTATTTGCCTGTAAAGTATGCTATTATAAAGTAACTGCGAAAGGCAATTAATAAGGATCTGCTGCGATTTATTTTCTATCCTAGCTACTTGTACTGTCAAAATACTGTTAACTTTAACAAACAAGTTGAGTTTAATGAATAATTGGTATTCTGAATATAGATATGCCTTTCTTCCGATAAATGAGATTATTCACTTACTTTTAAGTATAAAAAAATAGCTATTGTGTAATTTGGACAACCTTTTTAGATTATGATACTAGCAAACTAATGGTGCTATTCTGTAAAAACTTGCTAACATTCTGTTATTATGTTGAAATGTTGCTAACAGAGCGCTGTTGCGAGGTATCTAACAGAATGTAAAAAAATCGTATTCTGTAAGCGCTTCTGTTACGTGGTGGATAACATAACCTTCATTAGTTCAAAAATCTTAAATTATAACCAATGGGACCGTCATAAGTAACACTGCGCAAGTCAATTCGCCGTCGTCTGTCAAAAGGCTTTTAAGTTTGATTATATTTTTAATTTTTATTTAATTATTAATTGTCAGTTTTGAATTAATTTTTATTTTTGGAGTGGATAGAAATATATACATTAAACATTTATACGTATATACTCCGCTCTTGCGTTTTGTCCTTGCTGCAAAAAATTTTCACCATTAATTACTTCCTCAAAATTGCCTTGTGGGATACCTTCTTCTACAACAATATCATTTTCATCGATATCTAATCGAGCCCACGTGCACATGTTATGGAATAGAAACAACAGTACGACAACAGCTTTAAGAGGAATCCCTACCCCGGTGCTGCGAGTTGGTTGGAATTACCCTTAAAATTTACCGTAAATATTGAGGGAAGTTCATGTTTTTGACACCAAATGAAAGAAAAATTGCCAATCTACACAAGTCTAGTAATATTTTTTTGAAATTATACTTATAAGATGATCTAATAAATGGCGGAAATATATCAATATTACACATTTTGTCCATTTTTTTTTTGGCATAACGAAATCTAAATTAAAAATTTTAACACTAGAGATGGGTACATATGGGTTCTTCCTATCATCTGGAAAAATCTTACATCGTTTCGTTAAGATATGGACATTATTTTAAGGCAAATTCGAAACCCTTACGAACATAGTTTTAACGAATTTTCTACATTGTGAAATGCTGCCGCCTAGCGCCGAAAGACGGAGAACTCAAAACTCCTCCCATCGAACCTTTAAGGGACACTCCAGTACTGAAGTAGACGAAATTTGGACTGAGTCTCTCAACGAAACGGAAAAAGTGTGGCAATTTGAGAGAATACAATCGGTAGGTTTATACACGCTTAAATTGTAAAGGTGGCTATCATGAATCCTTTATACTTATAATTATTTTTTTTAAGATTTTGAAAAGCAGACTTGCCTTTTTTCACGAAAACATCTACACTACAGAATAATTCCGAAACCTGCAATAAAGTAATTTGTTCTGCATCATTTTATACATAGTTTGAAGTAAATCCGACACAGCTGAGTAAATTTTTTTAAGAGGCAGTAATATTAAATTGTGTAATTAAAAAAATTAAAACAAAAGATAGCAATAATGTGAATAGTAATAAAAAAATGAAAGGATTTACAACACCGATCTGTGCGAAGAGGTGATTCATCTGTAATATGTACTACCATTTCAGTAACTTTAATTTCCTCAATCTTCATAAACTATCGCGTTATATACTTTAGAAAAAACAAGGATATTTTTTGTAAATAAGCACAAGAGAATTCCGAAAAACAAAAGATTACGAAAAAGATGGAAGAGCAGAAATTAAACAAGGTTATTGAAGCACATACCAAAGAACAAATAAGAGCAAGAAATATACAAGAGGAACAATCACAAGAATATGTATGCTCAAAATGCCGAAGAAGAAAATACTGAAGAGGAAAAATCAAAGAAAATAAAAACAGATAAAAAAGCGTATTCTGATGGACAAATCAAGGATACTAAAGTAAACACAAAACGACAAAAAATGATATAATAGAACACTAGCTGAACCGGCGAACTTTGTACCGCCTCAGAATCAATAACACAGGGGCCCATGAAACCCAGGGGGGGGGGGCTCATATTCATGTTTTAATAGTTATACTGCTATTCGGGGCGGAGACAAATCCAACAAATCAAAGATTATAAAAATCGGTCACACATAAGGGGGGCCCCATGGAATCCAAGAGAGACCCCATGTCCATGTTTTAATAGTTATTCTGCTTTTCGGAGCTAAGACAAATCCAACAAATCAAAGATCATAAAAATCGGCCCAGCCCAAGGGAGGCCCCTGGGTCCCCATGTCCATGTGAAAAATACTATACGACCTATTCTCGTACCTACCAAATATACAAAAAAAAATAATAATAAAAATCGGTCCAGCCCAAGACGCCCCCCTGGCCCCCATGTAAATGTGAAAAATAGTTTACCACCTATTCTCATACCTGCCAAATATACAAAAAAAATCATAAAAATCGGTCGACCACAAACACTGTGACACGACATTTTTATATATTTGACTAGCAGTTAGCCGCGACTTTGCCCGCGTAAGTTAGGGTCGGCTTTACAGGCGCTTATATTTGGAATTGGTACAACCGCTTAAAGCAGTTTTTAATAAAAAAAGTAACAAAAAGTATTTTATTTCGTCAATCACGGGCCCAGTCTTTTTAAAATGAGAATCTACACCCGAATTTTCACATATTATAATGCTATACTGTTTGTTTTGGAGTTAGGATAATTCTGGGAAAAACTACCCTCCCCATTTACGCCCATTTTTTTGCGGTTTCTAAATATTTTCTAGTTATTTTTAAAGGAGAGTTCAAGTGCTAATTCTCACCCCTTTTTTCGCTGTTGGTAATTTTTTTTTTGGAAATTCGTTAAACACGGGTCCGATCTTTTTTAAAAGAGAATCTAGAACCCAATTTTCACGTATGTAACACTATTTGTTTTTCAGTTATGAGAATTCTTAGGAAAACTATGCTCCCCTTTACCACCGTTCGTAATCTTTTTTTTTTGGAAATTCGTCAAACACGGGTCCGTCCGGTTTTTTCTCGCTCGGTAAAGAAATTTTTGGAAAAACGTCAAAGACGGGTTTAGTTATTTTCAAGGCAGAGTCTAGATCCCAGTTTTCACCTTTTTAGAATGCTGAGTTTTCGAGTTATGAAAATTTTGAGAAAAACCGTTTGCCCCTTTGCCCCCCTTTTCCGCCGTTTCTGAATAATTTTTTGGAAAATCATCAAAAAGGGGTCGAGTTATTTTCAAAAGTGAGTTCGAGTACGAATTTTCAAGTCTCTACCATTTTTGATTTTCAAGTTACGTAAAGCCTTAAGTGACCAATTAACCCCATTTTCACCCCCTTAGAAATGAAATTTTAAAAAATCCTTTCTTAGTGCGCCTATACACCGTAAAAACTACGTACCTACCAAATTACCTTGGTCGAGGCCCCGCTTGGTCGGGAGCCCCCTTGGTCGTGAGCCCACTTGATCGTGAGCCCCCTTGGTCAGGAGCCGCTTTGTTCGGGTCCCCCCTTGGTCGAAAGCCTTCTTGGTCGGGAGCCCCCTTGGTCAGATCCCTTTGGTCGGGAGCCCTTGTAAATAAAACAAGGAGGCCCCCAAGGTGGAGGGAGGTACTACGCTAGTCGTTTCTTTTACACGCGTCCCCATTCACTACCTCGATAGTTTCATTTTCAATAAATTAGAAAACAACAATGTAGTAAGAATTTGAAAGAATTCATTATCTGATTAAGCACATAAAATAACACCTGTTGTCTACTTTATGAGCCTAATCAGTTAAAGTGACACTTTTACCTTGTCAATGGAGGCACATAAGTTGTCACTTTTGTGACGTTTGCGGATAAATAACTATTTTTATTAGAAGGGAAAATAAAATTGTATTTTTATCAAGTTCCTATTTGTAGGAAAATGGCCCATTTATTTTATTTAACTTTAACCCATTAATGCTCCCTTCCTTAGCTCCTGTTTGTCCAAATTTTAAAATTGCTTTAGGTGGCACTGCCGCTGGGTTTCTCGTTAGTTTCTCGCCCGAATTTTCTCGGAGTGTACAGGACAGGCCAACGTATACCAGGATTTACGACGCTACGTCACAGCTCAAGCTCAGCCCACAGGTCCTACGGACTCTCCTAAAAATTATTCAAAGTGGACTGGTCCACCGAGGAGGGATTCCTCTTAAGAGGGTTCTCCAGTCGTCGAAGTTTTCAAATGTAAACAACCCTGCCCCTTACGTTTCCATCGGAAGCACAAGCCTACAAACTGCCGCTATACCTGCGCTATACCGAACCGCCCTTTGGGATAACCAAATAAAATTTGATCTCACTCAGCGTGTATTGAGAAGACAGAGACACCAGATGCTGGGGGTGATTTAAATAATTTGTTGGTGTATTTCAGAATGGCGTCAATAACGTCGAAATCACTTTTCTTCTCATTAAAGCGATGGTACCGCATGGCATGACCGTTATCTATCAGTTTTCCAGTCAGTATTCATGGGGTGCTGTTGATCGATAACCTTGTTTTTCATAAGATTGTAAAAATTTAAAAATTTAATCTAAATAGTCTCGTCAATGATTTTATGTCCGTTTTTATATTAAATAATTAACTTTAAAAAAAAATAAACCGACTTCAAAAAACACAAAAGTAACATAAGTTAGCTAAAAAGTAAAAAATATATTTTTTGAATTTGATACTTATTTGTTGTTCCGCTTAATGTGATTATTCATTTTTCCGTTTAGTGAAATTTAGCGGACAGTGTCCATTGTACAATACAATATAACCATGTTCTTTTTTAAATAGGCGTATTTCAAGAACTAATTTAATCTAATTTAAACATTTGTGATCATTTATTGGCCAAATAATAAAACGCTTATAGGTACTATTACAACCTAAATTGTTGTAACGCCCAGACAAAATTGTGAAGTGTGGATAGTGACACAAAAATACAGCTATGTCCCCAAAAGTCATATAATGAAAAATTAAATTAAATACAAGAACTTTCTACAATTAAACTGGTAACAAGTTGGTTAAATAAATAACTAAATGAACGATGAAATAAAAATTTGACAAGTTAAATTATGACTACTGCACTATACTCAAAGTTTAAATTACATTAAAATGATGATTACTGAAGTTTACAATTTTTAAATGCACGCTAATAAAAAAACTAGATGAATTGATAACATAAAAAAGTATAATGAAAAATTATCTATTACTTATCTTCTGAACAGTATTACGCTTTCCTGTCCGTTTTGGAGCTGTCCTTTACTTTACTGCTTCTTGCGAATCCTGCATGCGGGTTTGTGATTTCCTGGGAAATTAAGCCTGATTCCACGTGAAAACTTCGTGCGTCCAGGAAAGAATATTACAGCTATTATTCCAAAGAAGGTGTTACAATCTGAATCTGCCTATTTGTTTGAAAGAGAATAGTCAGGTCTGCACGCAATAAAGTAGTTTTTCTTACCTCTCAAATTGTAACAGTATTCAAAAACCTAAATAATTTTGCAAAGTTATATGCAATGGTACAATTTTGACCACAGCAATGAATTTAGATAGGACCCAAGGCTGATCCGATTACAATTTATTTTGATTAGAATGATTAGTATGTATATATGTTATCATTATTATTGTGCTAGGTGGATCAACAGGAGAACCCATTTACTGATCGATATTAAAAAGGGGGAAACCAAAAGGAAATAACAAGTGCGCATGAACTGAAAGTATAAGTAATAAATGTATTTTACTATAAGAGACAGCTAAAACAATTACTGCTCCACCATGTCGGTCGTAAAATAGATTTATGAAGACAATTAGAAGCTGACTGTTAAAAAATACATACTACCTAATTGAAGAGATCATAACGATTTTGACCTAGGTTAAAATTTTCACACATGAAAAAAATCGGAGAATATTTTCTAATATCAACACGGGGAATCGGTAAGTAAAAAAATTGATGTAGACGTGGGGACCTAACAGGAACATGAAAACAAATCTTGCCAAAGTTCCAGGCAGTCTACTTGATAGCATACCAATTTTTTCACCAACCTAATAGAAGCCTGTTTGCGTCTAGTTTGGAGATCTATTAGAAAAGCGGTCTAACAGGGCTTCGTGGGATGAACCACGAAGAGTATAGTAACCATCAGATTTATAACTAAAGAATTAAAAAAAAAGACGTTGAAAAACTTTTAAAAAATAATTCAGTTTATTCGCGTTTGGGATTACGAACTAGTAAATTTCTTGTGTGCCTTGGGTCAATTATCTCAGGCAAAATACAATTAAAATAAAAGGAACGCAATTTCGGAAGCATATTACTTTGCCAAAATTCGTCGTCACGACATATTTCTTCAACCAAAATTGAACCTGAGTTATTAGAAGACACATTTTTCTTGGTCCAAAGAACAAAGTAACAAACTTTTCTACCGGTAATTTGCAACTGCCCCTGGATTTGGTAGTAATACTGATGCTGCCTTTTTAATTTTATTTGACCGTTGTTTATTACAGCAAATTTAATTTTTTTACTTTGGATCGCTTCTGTTGGTGTTAATTGTGATGATAAACTTTGCCCCAAGAGACATTTAATTTCGATTAAGGCATCGTCACCCAATACCGCGTCTGGGGATGCTGCAAAAATTCCTTCCACTCGATCTATAAAGACTCCACACGATTCAGGTTTTGGTAGATGCTGATAGCTTTTACGAAATTCCATTAAAGCGGTACTTTCATTTGCACTTCCAAAACGGGTAAAATCATTACCACGAAAAGAATTATACAAAATAGTTCGCACAGTACCTGCACATGAAGTTTTTTGTAACATACGGCAGATTTTACCAAAGTGGGAAGCTGTCAATCGATTGGCCCTTGTTTTCACCCATATTGGATTATTGCTTTGCCCAATGGTGGACCTCTCAATCTCACCAATTTCTTCGGGCGACTTTTTTAAAGACATTAGGAATGCGTTCTTCTTCTCTTCAAATTCTTCTTCAGGCATGTCGGGAATAGAAGAATTAAAGTTAGCCTCTTGTGCAGCTGGTCCATAATCCGCATCACAGCTTACAGGATGTCGTCTTCTCTTCGATTTTGTTCTACAAAGCAAATGTTAAAAGTTGTTTTGATTCAATATTCTATTGTTTCCTTACCTAAATAATTGTCTTCTTGCTTTTCTTTTGTTTGCCTTATCAATTGATCTTTTCATAAATTTTTTTGTGATTTCCCCAGGACTTGAATTGCAAAGCGCTTAATTAATTTTC
Organism: Diaperis boleti; assembly: GCA_963583935.1. Lineage (NCBI taxonomy): Eukaryota > Metazoa > Arthropoda > Insecta > Coleoptera > Tenebrionidae > Diaperis > Diaperis boleti. The sequence continues at coordinate 50,326,776 of OY757249.1, read as the reverse complement.
ATGTATGTTCATGTATTTTGTTAAATACCACTAAATACCTAAGCGTTAATACTGAAGGAATATAAAGGGTAAAAATAATAGCGCGTTTAAGGGACACTATAACAAATTCATTTAAATTACATAACATTAAAAATAGACTAAATTCCCTAATTGTTTACTTACTCCATGGGCATGGGCGTTCTGTATTGTTCGTTGAAAGATTTTTTAACGCGGCGGGGATTTCCACAAAAAGAGTCTGGTAAATAAATTGTGTCCCAATTGTCTAAATTCGGGGAATCCCATACATAGAAGATATTTTATACTATACTCGAAATTGCTATTGTAATAAAAAAATGTTTGCGGATAAAAAAGTAAAATAATAAGTTTTGTTTTTTTTTTATATTCAATATTCCCTTTAGATGAGATTTGATGAGATTTTACAGGATTATTGCAAATCTTAGTTGATATGTTTTAATTGGGGGCTTTTTTCTTTGAATAGGACCGAATTTCTGTCTTAGTCCCAATATTTTTGATCAACGCCTAAAAAATACCATTAAACTTCATTGTGTTAAAAAGAAATCGGAATACAAAGTCTTCAGCAAAGATTTTTTTAATTAAGTGTTACGGTCTTGGCAACGTATCATATCGACACGTAATCGAAGAATTTGTGGGGCTCATTTGAGCCGCAATGGGTTGTTCAAATTGTTTTGTTAATTATTTTACTCGAAATAAGGTATTAGCTGTGATTGCCGCTGTGTTCAGGTTGCTAGGCAACTTTACCTTCAGTTTATGGACTTCAAAATTAAAGAAAAAACCGCTTAATTTAAAAAAGTTTGATTAAAATGTTTGACTGTTTTAGTTTTCTACAGTTGTTAGATACGCAAAACTAGTTTAGACCAAAAACAGTCCTCTCCAAACAACTTACTAGAGAAAATCACCTCATGGGACACAGTGTATTATGTTAAATAATAGTTTTTACAATAGTTTACAATGAATATTACCCAAAGATAAAAATAATGTTTTTCAGTCAAAATAAATATAGGACGTCAAAAAAAACCTTACCTTGCTCGCAAAACATGTAGACGACTTTTCACACTCTTGGTTTTACTCTGGGTAGGATTTTTCTTTGATGAATGAAACTTCCCCATATTAAAGTCAAAAATTTTAAGTTTAAAAACACAAAAAAAATACACACTTTTAAACACCAAGCACTAAACACTGCTCACGGAGTAAAAGACTCGAATGAAGCAACGCAATTTTATATTCCTTATATCAGTAGGTACAAGTATACAACGCAGAACAAGTGTTCTGGACTTCCCGATGGATGCGGAAATTCCGAAAATATTGTTTCTTAAACGTACCTAATAAACTTAAAAGAACCTTTCTTCGCAAGATCGTAAACCGATTGCCCTTAATTTCCGGCTTGCATATTTTTACCTTTACCTTTTATAGTGGATGGCCAGATGTAACGTTCCACCGACTTCTATTTGTTAAAACTATCTTATCTTTTTGATACCTATAAAGCACGAACGTTTCAGCAAAATGAGAAAATAAAAATATTTCAGAGGGAAACTGCAATTATTGAGCGCTAGATAACCCTCAAAGCCCATCAACTGCTTTGGTTTTTCTGTTAATTTAAAAGATAAATGTAAATTGTTGCTGATATTGAAAAAAATAAAAATGTTAAATGGGTGGAGGGTACGTATTAGATTAGATTTTAGATTAGTATTTATTAATTATTTTATTTTGCCTACTGATTACAAGATACATATGACAGTTTTAAATGTGGTGCCAGAAAGACAATTAAAAAACCTTTTAAAAGAATGAACAGAAAAATTCAAAAAGAAAAAAGTTATTTTTGCTAGAATCCGTCAAGAAAGTTGAGAATCCGGCAGCGCTCGTAAAATGCAAACGTAGATACGCCCCGCCTACGGGAGAGTTGGTGTCTTGTTTGAGGTTGTTTGTCGCTAGAGGAGCCACCTGATAAGGGTGAGCTAAATAAATCTGGCGTTGAACGTAACTTTTTTATTTTTGAAGATTTTTTGTTCAAATTTTGGGGGCGTGTTGATAAAATATAGATCTTTGCAGCTACAGAGCGATTTTTTCGGAAAAACGTTTTCTCGCATTTTTTTTTTGCAAATTTACAAATTTCAAAAAAATCGCTCTGTAGCTGCAAAGATCTATCTTTTATTAACACACTCCCAAAATTTCAAGCGAAAATCTTTAAAAACAAAAAAGTTATCTTCAACGCCGCACAGCAATGTTCATTTGCCACTGGAGAACCCTCTTAAGCAGATATTTTCTCTGCGATATTTAAAAACCTTTACAAAAACACAAATTCAGATAAGCAATTGCCTACCGTACAACACGTGTTACAACCTCCCAGTGATGACAGTATAATAAATATAATTTCTAGTTAGTAATTACTACCATGTTCTGGACGCGAAAACAATGTTTTACTTTTATGACATTGAAAAACGATTACAACAATATAAAAACCACGTTCGTGGGTCAGGATTCAGTTATTTGATTTACTTTAATTTTAGACACAACCGTTGAAAATGAACATAACGTCAGACGAATTAATTAGAATAATTAAATATCAAGACATTGACTTACCTGTTAAGAGGAATCCGTACGATGGTCGACCTTCAGATTTGCCCGATTTTTCTCAACGCTACCCCCGCCACAATTTTTAAAGTAGGGAATGAAGGGGAATACAGCCGAGTTCCGATGATGATAATGTGCCGAATATGCCGACTGTGGATGGCATAGAAAAACCCTCATTTATGGTGGTGGTGGACTGCTCGACTGTGACCAACAATAATAATTACACGAAAATGCTTGCGCGCGCTCAGAAATAGTAAACCTCATTACAGGATCTTCCATCACGTTTGCTGTTTTTGTTTGTTAAAAATAAAAAAGCATTATGGTATTTTTGTATATTTATTAATTTATTAATAAAATATAAAATCGTAATTCAAAATAATATTAACAACAATAGTAGATATGAACATGACATGAACAAATGTATAATTATCGATATCTCAGAAAAGTACAAAAGTAATGCATTCGATAAGTCATATACCTACCGTTGTTTTGAAAAAAACATCCAACTGGTTAATTTTTATCTCGATTTTTATATTAGGCAATTTCATGTTTTTTGCTTTTGCATTTTTGTATACAGGGTGATTCACGCCAAAGTGATGACAGCATCGACGACTTTTTTTACATAATATGTACATATGTACTCGTATCTATCGTGGTCGTGAACGATATCTCTGTTTACGTCCGTTTAATTTAACAGATTTTCTTATAAATTGGAAATTTTAGGTTACTAAGTAACTAATAATGCTGAAAATGATGAAAATATAGGGTGCCCGAAAATATATATGTATTATAATAAATTTTATGATAAGGATACAGATGGGCGATCTCGGACAGGCTTTCAGCATAAGTGATTTTATGCTGAAATGATCTTGTATCTTGATTTCTTACCACCGTGTAACCATTGTAATTCACCCCTTTTTATCATTTTATTCAGTTGTGAGAGAAATGCCCATTATACCTTTCTTTTGCGTGGCAAAAATAGTCATTTAGACGATAATTCCGGGACGCCCGGTAGATGTGAATCATCAAAATTGATGGTTATTGAAAGAATTTATAATAAAAGAGAAGCAATAAATAGAAACATAGTTTTCCATAAAATTTACGGGTAAAAATTTGGGCTTACGTATAAAAAATATAAATTATGTAAAATACGTAAAAAACCTAAAAATTGGGTTTCTGTTTACAAACAAATTTAAATTTCTGGTATTTTGTACCTACACTCAAGTCTGGACCTGCAATAAGACCATAAATGCATAGAATTTACCGAAAGAATACAGGAGTGTGCAGTGTCATAAAATGTTTTAAGGGTACCTGCTCTATTTCCGGCTTTCTATTTATTTCGCATGGTAATTCATGGGCTCGGTGTTTTCCAATGTTTAAATTGTAACAGAAATTTGTTTTCTTCCAAAAAATTATTTTTATTTATTATTCTTTCTAGAAATAATGTAATGTACCTATTTTACTGCCAGTGCCCGTATTAGAGAGGTTTTAATATTTCTTATGTAAAAAAAGTGTCCGCAATAAGAGGTTTCACTGGTAATTACACAATATTGAACTTGTACATACTTCAAAAAATGGTCAAATAAAATGCATTACCTTTCAAAAGCTTTCTGCAAGCATTCATAAAATAGACTTGTTTTCTGACCTTCAGCCTGCTGTTCAGATTTCCAAGTTTTTTTTATAGATGACTCAATTTGCTTTATTTTCTTTTTTTTCCATTGTTTTCTGCATTTATGATCCACGTATACCACTAAATAAAGTTTATTTTATCTAAAAAATTAGATAGTAGCTATAACTATTTGTCTACTACTAGTTATCTAATGTGCATTTGTGTATGGCACGCCGTTTTACTATTTAATAGACAAATATTTTTTCGAAAATAAATAAATTATTTCTTTTCAATTTAAAACTAAATTTTTTGGATGTTTTTTTTTATGTATGTACCTACATAATAAAAACGCAATGCTTTTATGTTGTTAAATAAAATTAAATTATTATACATAAAAAAAATACAAAAATGGGTGAATTTTAATTATGCCGTAACATAATTATAATTAATTAATATTTTTCTGTTAAAATATTGATAATATTTTTATTGTCTTGGCACATAATAAAAATACATAACTTTTTAATTTCTATTGTGTACATAATTTTAATTCAAACATTTCTATTATGTACATAATTTTAATTCAAACATTTTTATTCTGTACATAATTTTACATTTCGCATGGGAACGAATGCAGGCAGGCTTTACGCATGACTTTGTTACATGTCTATGATTTTAATTCTGTATTTTTTATTATGTACATAATTTTAATTCGAAATTTTCATTATGTACATAATTTTAATTCTGAATTTATATTACATACATAATTTTAATTGAGACATTTTTATTATGCTAATTAAAATTATATTCCTACATAATTATAATACTGATATTTTTGTTTATGATGGGACAATAATAATTGAGTTCTAAAATTTAGCCAAACTCATAATTTTAATTCACTATTATTTAATTATGTTAGTGCATAATAATTAGTTTGAATAAAATTTATGTATTAACATAAAAGTAATACATTCTAGTTCAATTATGTACCACATGTAAATAAATCATTTAAAATTCGTTTCTTTAATATGTATTATGATAAATTTTTTTCGGTGATTAAATAGTAAAACGGCGTGCCATACTCGTGCAAGTATTGAGAATAATTATTGTGAGAATAGCTGTTTTTGCTGAAACTTTGCCGGCACTCATTCGGAAAATATCGTGTCGTGACGAAGGTTGTCGATTCACGAGTGGAGGAGAAGTAAGTTGGGTGCAAAGGAGGGATGAATGATGTCGTACAAAACGTTAAAAAATATGTTTGCAGGGTATTACTGGATTTAATGTAGCAGTTACATTGTTCATCTTAAGGTGATGAAATTTTACAGGAATTTTGTGGAAGAGTTGTACTACGATTTGGTCAGACTCTTTTTTTTATAAGTCTACCTATAATCGAGTTTCATGCACTTGAAAATGTGTGTTATTCACACATTTACAATTTTTTTTTAAACATAGAAAATGAAAGTTTTTTTACAATTTAGTCTGACCGAATTGTAGAAGTGGGCCTGTAGTTTCAAATAAAAAAATAATAATTAAAAAATGTTGAAAAATAACGCCTGTACAGTAAATCCAGTAAGCCACAAAATCGACACTATTTTCAACGTACGGAGTCCTCTTAAAATACGAATGTCAACAACTGTCAACTGTACGCAACCGACAGGTAAGTAAAAAGCCGAACTGAATTATCGACCGAAATAGCGCCGCGCACAGATGGCGCCATCCATATTATCGTTTCATGGCCGACTAAAATCTACTACGTATCTGGCCGGTTCACGGACCATGACATTTTGATTCTTGAAGCAGCTATGGCCCCTACAACTACGTTATGGTACCGACATTGTGGCCCAAACATTACATTTAAAAAAGTAACTAGCACTGTATAATTGGTTGCATATATCTGCATTTAAAAAATCATAATTTATTTTTTAATTAATTATGGCCCTTACAACTCCGGTGTATGTAAATAAATCAATTATTTTTATTAATAGAGACCCTACCATAACAAGTACTTGCCTTAATAGAACTATTGTGTGTTTTTTTAAGAAAATACAAACGAGATCGGAGAAAAATGAATTTAATTCGTCGTTATTTACAGTACCATCGCTAAGTTCAAGTATCACTCAACTTTCGTCACTCAGATCATCAAAGCTATTATTCTTATCAACCTAGGTGTCAATCCTAAACTCATTTTGTCATCTTTTTTATTATGTTTGAAAAAAATTCTAAATATTTTGCGTCGTCTTCTGCATAATTTGTCTTTTTATTTTTTTTGGAATACTGCCTTAGTGTTATTAATCGCAAATTAGTTTTAAACTTCTTAGAATTTGGTACAGGATTTCGAGCTCTACAGGAGAAAAATAGATTTTCCAATGCGTCTTGTGTCAAGCGTCCAAGCACTATGAAGCTGTCTCCGTTGCCAAAATAACCACGCCGATAAGGCTTTCATAAAGAATTTCCATAAAGATCTGGAATTGCATCACATCTAAGCAATTTTGAACATGCTGATTGAAATTGCTCTTCAGAAAAATGTATTTATTAACAATTTGAAATTATCATTATAACCATCATTATAATATTTTCTTGAACACTTACCTCGCATATTCTTATTATTATTTAAATTTATTTCTGTAAGTTCCTTGTGTGGTCTGAGGGATTTTCGGGATTCTGTATAAGATAAATCCTTTCTCAGTTCTATTTTTACAACCAGGAATGAAACAACTGGGCATTTTTAGTTACAACGCAATGACAGTATGAAGTGACAGAACAAGTAATCAAATTTAAATCATACCCGCCTTTATTGATGACAAAGTGACTTCAGCGCACGACCTCCTTGATAAGAAGTATGACTTTCAGTCCTACCGGCCCGACGTATCTTTAGTTCAAGGCATTTTTTTTGTTTTGAAGAGGCGCTGCATTACGGTACACGATTGGTTGCCTATATAAGCTCTTTTTAAGGGCGCTGAATTAATAAATTTCTTTATTTTGTATGCACAAAGCAAAATTTTGTTAAAAACTAGTAAAAGAAAAACACATTTTAACGTTCAAATCAGTTTAATTTTAGTAATTTCCTTTTTTTCTTTTGAATGTTGGTTCTCTTATCTGCAATTTGGAAATTTTGAATATTGCAAAAGTTTGTTATCACAGGGGGAATTAAATTATCTAAAACTTTACAACAAACAATTTTAAAGTGAGAAGCACAACAAAAAAGGGGGTTATTCCTAAGGTATGAAAACAAAATTGTTTTCAAAATAAAGTCCACATTTTCTTTCGGTAGACTTGGCAAAATTTCCACAATTATTTGTACCGTAAATTGTATTAGCGCTACAAATCCTTCGTTAGGGTAGATTAATCTTCCTCGGTCTTGATTATATATCAATTCCAAAAGTGGAGATGCTCTTTCTGGAAAGGGATTTCTGAAGGGTGCCAAACATAATTCGCAAGTCACAGAGTCCTGAATCTTTTTTATTAAATAGCCACAAAGAAAAGCTGTGGCTGCTGATTCTAAGTGACATGAACTTGATACCGTGCTTACAAATGTACTTAAGTTTTCCAACTTTCCAATTATTGCATCACTAAGAGTAACACTTATTTCATTTGTATTAATTTTTAATGCTCCAAGGTTTGCATGACTTATATAGTCAATCTGAGACATAGAGTTGCTTGCGTTGATTTTTTTTATTAAGCCACTTCTCAAAATTTGCCTAATTGCATGTTCTGCAGCTTTGAAATCGGTCAAATCATTGCAACCACCACGCATTCGAATATTGCCAAATAACGATTCTATGGCGTCAGTACTGAAACTTCTTGTCAAAACGTAGAAAAAATTGAGCTCTGTTATTAAATATTTTATGCATAATTGCGTACTTTTTAAGGTAAAAATTAGTGCCTCTGCAGTCTCTTTCGTCAACCCCTTCATACCCGTACTTATTGAGGTATGTTGAATATCTTTGATGTAATTTGGAAAATCATTTTCTAGCCATGTCAGTCGCTCGTCAGAAGTATCTGTATAGGGAGCAGTGTCCATATCAATTTGACGAACATGTTGTACTCTATTACTAACGTCGTGTACTTTAAAGAATTTGTGCATCTGTTCCAAATATTTAATTGTCCCTAGACATTCTTGAAAATGCGAGAATTCGGTTCCACCATGGTGTGCTAAATACTTTAGAGAAGCAGTTATTGCGGGTGAAAATATTTGCACAGCTAGATTCACTTTCATTTTTTCTAAATTACTGGGAAAAAGATGTTTTTTGTTCAAATACCTAACTGGCTTTATTATTAATTTCTCTTGCATCTCTGCTAATTCTTTCAGGTATTGTGAGGAGATAACACCATCCGACGATACCATATCATGCTCCAGGAATATATTTCGAGCTTTTTTATTGCGTGACAGTAGTCAAAGCTAAAAAATAATATGCGGAATTACATTTTGGAGAGAGCCATTTCCAAAATGTTTAAACAAAGCCACATGATTTTTGTGATTATCTCCCACAATTCGAATGACTTTAAAGCCACATTCAGTAAGCAACTTTAAGACCTCTTGGGCTAGTTCGTACAGTTCTTTACTGCTTAATTTTTTGTGAAAATAATAACTTGCTGGGATTGTATATTTTGTTGACAGGCCATGAATAATAAAACAGAGAAGCTGATTTGCAATAATTGGAGATTTAATAAAATTTTCATTTTTTGGTAAAGTTTCTAAGCCAAAAATGCGATCTTCTGCTTTTGAATATTTAACACTTTCCTTGATGGCCATATCGTCGACTTGCAAAGAACATATTCTTTCAGAAGGGTTTAAATTTTGACTTTCACAGATCAGTCTATTTTTGATTAGGTTTTCATTTCCGCTTCCAAAATATTTTTTTAATGTAGTCGTGCAGGGTAATTTTAGCAAATGATTTCTTGGAAACTCGTACCCTTTAGGGGAGCAGAATCGCCATGCAATACATTGTCGGATGGTGGTTTCTGACCATACTGGTTTATGTTTTTTATAATTTCTAATTTGATCCATTAATAAAATTGCTTTAGGATTCATGTAACCGGCGTCTTTCTTTATAGGCTCTATACATTTCCTCTCAGCAGAGAGTTTTTTGTTTTTTTCTTTTTCCATTCCTAGTAATTGTTTAGTTTTACTGTAACGAAATTGAATACGTTTCAATTTTTGTCGTAAACACTTATTTGTGTATTCCAAATTTTTAATTTGAAGTGCAGTACATCTTGTTTGTGTCTTTTGTCATAAAGATGAGATTCCTCAAAATCCTCAACAAACTCATCTTCTTTGTTTATTTGTGTCTAAAAATGTTTATATTATTTTTGGCAGAAAACAAAAGTTTAATTTTACAAATATGGACGGCACAGCTCCTGAAGCAAGACGTTTTGCAGTCAAAGTTGGATTGAAATCTTCTTGTTTAAAATGTGCGTTACAAACTGTTGAATATTGGGATAACCGATTATAGTCTACAAAGAACTAGTTAAACTAAATTTTCTTACAGATGCATTAATTACCAGTGTGATTCATTAGTGCTTCTCTCCATTTTAGAGACAAATTTAAATCTGCTGGAAAATAATGAAACGAAAAACAACCATTTGAATCACGAGAGTTACAATTTGTAACACAACAGTTTCTATTTCTAGGCATTTCTAACAGAATTTTAAAATTCCGAGTGTAAAACTTTAATTTGTTGACAACTTTGACTGATGCCTCCGCTGCTTTGTTTGAATTTAAATTTTCAAAAAAAAAAGGTTCTGCAACCAATAATACTAGAACATTGCAAATTTTCAATAGATGGCACACTTGTACTCCCCCAAAATGTCATGTGTTATAAACAAAAATTTATCTGACGCGATGGGCCGGTAGGACTGAAAGTCATACTTCTTATCAAGGAGGTCGTGCTTCAGCGCTACCAACCATATTCTGGGCCAGCCAGATGTCGGTACCATAGATGCAGCTACCAGGAAGCGACATCTGTTATTTATAACATGTAACAAAACGCGCGAAAATTAAATAAATTTAGTACGTTTATGTCCCATTCAAGTCAAAAGTTAATCTCACAAGTTGCAAGTTAGTTTATCCACTGGATTTTTTAAATTTTGTAATTCCCGCTGTCTCTTTTTTCCCAAATTTAGAAATGCGGAAGGTACCATTTGTTTCATGGAGACCATGTGTAAGTTTTTCCAACTACATAATATAACCAACAAAAGACTTTATTATCAATCTCTGGACAGCAGTGTTGCGCCATATACTATTGTCTCTGATGAGCGTTTAAAGTGGCTGGAGGGCGAATTTCCAAAATACATTGAAAATTTTGGCAAGTCGGGACTAACTAAGGAAACAGCCCATGCGCTGCAGTTTACAGCCAAAAGTACCTGTTTATGCATTAAGTTTTTGCTGCAACAAGTTGGTTTATATTATGTATTAACGAAGTCTTTTAGTTCTGACCCTGTGGAAGCTATGTTTTCACATATTCGGTTAAAGGGTGGATCCAACGACACAACAGATGTTAGAGCAGCGGAATACGCTTTACGGCAAATATTGCGGTGTGGAATTCTTAGAGCCTCAGCTTCTGCAAATGTAGCTGAGGTTGTAGAGTACACAAGTTCGGCCACACTAAAAGAAATTAGGAATCAAAGCGAGTCCGTAGCTAATAGCAATAATGAAGTTAGTATTGATCTTACCTTTTGATATAAGACTCAAAATTCAAAATTTCCGATTGGAGAAAAAGAACCAAATCCTGCGACTATTTATTCAGCCTCAGTAGCATTTGTTGCTGGATTTATCATAAAAAAGCTCGATGACAAAATTAATTACTATCTTACACTACACCTGGCCCTTTAATAAAACTATTCATGCTTCAAGATCGAGGAAATTTAAAGTATCCAAATTCAAAATTTGTAGAAATTGCCAAATAAATGTATATTCTGATCTTGTATATTCACTCCTTCCGCTTCTAACACATTCAAATTCTTGTTGTCGTTTGGTAAACCTTCTTCCACCGTCCCTATCGCAAAATCCAATATTTAAATGCCCATTTCATAAGGACGAGGTCTGTGAAATCATACTTAATACATACCACAATTAAACCGAAACTAATAAAATTATGTTCTTAAGATTTTTATACCTACATATATATAGTTAGTATATAATTGTGGGTGTTTACAACTATTGTCGTCTACCGCATCCTAGTCTCCGTCTAGATCGATTTGTTACGTATTCTTCTTGCAGGTTTCTTTCTTCCACGTTCTTCTTGGTCTATCCTTAAGTCGTCTTTCCGAAGGCCCCCAACGCAGCATTTTCTTTCGACAGTTGTAACAGTCCATACGACTGACATGTCCGTACCACCGTAAAGTTTTTGTTTCTACTGTGTCTAATATTGTGCTGTTGATTCCCATACGTTGTCGTACTTCTGTATTTCGTATTCGATCTCGTAACGTTAGCCTGCAACATCTACACTTCTACGCGAGATACCCATTTCTATTGCGGACAATAATTATTGTTTCCTTTTGCCTTTCTTTGTGCTTATACCTACATCTGTACCTTAATATTCGGATTTGAGATCATTGCTTTAAAATATCATGCAAATCGATGACACCTTGACGTATTTACTCAATTGATTACGAATGACGTTTTTAAAACGGCTCGCCACAAAGTGACCTCTACCGTAGAATTATTAATTCTCGGAAAAGTCGTGTGACATTTTTTTGTAAATAAAAATTATTTTAAACTAGAAGAATGTTCTTAAATCCAAGTGGAGTAAATTTAAATTAAAAAATTTAAATATATCTAAGTCGAACTCCACAAACTTTAATCAGCGTAAAATTATAAATGGAACATGTTTCGGCAGAACACTTCTGCCATCATCAGCCCTTAAAGAATATAAAAATTTTTTGATGATGGCAGAAGTGTTCTGCCGAAACATGTTCCATTTATAATTTTACGCTGATTAAAGTTTGTGGAGTTCGACTTAGATATATTTAAATTTTTTAATTTAAATTTACTCCACTTGGATTTAAGAACATTCTTCTAGTTTAAAATAATTTTTATTTACAAAAAAATGTCACACGACTTTTCCGAGAATTAATAATTCTACGGTAGAGGTCACTTTGTGGCGAGCCGTTTTAAAAACGTCATTCGTAATCAATTTCAACAAGGAGCTGAACCGGCCAGATACGTAGTAGATTTTAGTCGGCCATGTATCGTTTTGCATTAAACCCAAGAGGATTTAATAGAATAGAGGAACCATCAGCCACCTTTAAGCGTGTAATGTAAAAGTCGTTCAGCACATGCTGCTCTCTGTGAGTGAGAAACATAAGCGATGATTTAAATTGAGCAGTTATACAGCGTTCTGTAATCCTTTTCTGTAATCCTTTCCTATGGTCCGTTTTTTTTTAGAAGGAAGCATTGTGAAAGATAGGGACTTCAACGAATCGATAAGAGGTTACCATTTTGGACCACGTGACGCGTCCGCTTTACACTCGCGCACGACAAACCAACACAACAACTAAACAGCTCGTGTGTTTGTGTCAATAAAATACGATCTAAAAATTTCTAAACACATTTTGTTGGTTTTGATTACACCCTACTTTGGCATGCATGTCACTCATGTCAGTACATGGACGGAGCCACCCCCATAATATGCCGATCAATTATGGGTTGCCTACTCCATTTATCCCTAATGTGTACGGGACGTGTACCACTGCTGCCATCTACTTCCTTCTTAAAAAAAAACGGAGTATACGTAACACGGCTTCCTAGATTAGAAAGGGACGGTGTCCCTTCTCCGGCTGGTCGAGTTTGTAGTTCAGGGCTTTTTTTGCGTTCCGTAGAGAGCGCCACAGTACTCCCCCATAATGATTGACAGGATTTTGAGGTTTAAACAATTTGACAATCAAAAAATTGTCAGTTTTTCAATAAAAATCATAATTAGCATTTTTTACAGAAAAAGGTCTTTAATGCATTTGTTATCTGCAAGATTAAGAATAAAACACGGTAAGCAAAAATCAAAAATCAATTTAATTTCAAAAGTTTTCGTTTTTTAGAGTAAACATTAGCACTTCTTTTTCTGAGGTTCTGAGTTTGTAGGTTGCAAAAGTTTACTAGTAAAGGGGGTATCAGTTTGGATATTATGAGATGACAAACTGCGTTATAATGAAATTGACACTGGAATATAGGATTGGAAGAATGGTCAGAAACAATTATTTTTCTTAGAATTGCTTCCACATTTTGTTTTGGTAAACTCGGTAAAATTTATATATATTAGATCAAACCAACAAACCTCTCATTTGAATAATTTAGTTTTCCCCTGTCTTGATTGTAAATTAATTCTAACAAGGGGCTGGTTCTTCGGCTGACCTTGTCACGTAGAAGGGACAAACAGAATACACAGTTTATGAATTCTTCTACTTTCACTATAAGGTAACCACAGAGAAAAGCAATGGCTGGTGATTCAATCTGCAGGTCACCAGAATAACTGCCTGTGAATGTATTAATGTGTTCCAGCTTTTCCAGAATTCATTTAAGGTAATATCAATTTCATCATTAGCATGGGATTTTTGAACAATTATAACAAATTTTGCAGTGCTCACGTACCTAACATCAGGCACTGTGTTACTGTTGCTGATACTTTTTATCAGACCACTTCTTAAAATTTGACGCAATGCATTTTCGGCTGCTCTGCAATCCACTAAATCATTGGATCCACCACGAAGTCGGATATTTGCAAAAATCGATTCAATAGCGTCAGAGCTAAATCGTCTGGTTAAAACATAATGAAAATTTAGATCCTTCATCAAATATTGAATGCAGAGATATGTGGTGCGTGCAGTGAAGACTAAGGCCTCTTTTGTTAAGCCACGCCTATGTGTTTCAGCCGAAGTAGATTCAATGTCGGCAATAAAATGGGGAAAGTCTTCATTCAACCAAGATAGTCGTGGGTCTTCAGTGTCAGTGTAAGGAGAGCGGTATTGGGATCTCGTCGATGGACATGCAGTGTTCTATTGCTGACGTCGTGAATTTGAAAATATTTTTGTACCTGTTTTCCATAAATATAACTGTTGCAGTACAATGTTTAAAGAAGGAAAATTGTTCACCATCATGATGAGCAAGATACTTCAAAGCGGCTGTTACTGGGGGCGAAAATATTTGAATGGCCAAATTTACTTTTATTTTTTCCAAATTTGAAAGACAAAGATTTTTTTTTTTGTTAAATATCTCACTGGCTTAATAATAAAATTTTCTCGAATTTCTGTTAACTTATCTTTGAGGTAATTTGCCGAAATTATCCCATTGGATGATGATCCAAAAATAAATTTCTTCCATTTTTACGGCGCGGCGTGACAATAATCAAAACTAAAAAAAAGCTTGAGTCCAGGCAAATTAGGCAAAATAATTTGAAGTGAACAAAAATGTTTAAAAAGGTTGTACAAATCTTTGCTGTTTAATTTGCCATAATTACTTTGGCGGTTCGTTTTTGATTTGAAAGACGCTGTCAAGGTAACAGTTAAAAGTTCGGTTAAAAATTCGATAGATGGAGGTACAGTACAGTACATTGTCAGAAACAGTTTTTTTTCAAACTCGACCAGCCGGAGAAGGGACACCGTTCCTTTCTAATCTAGGAAGCCGTGATACGTAACAATAATGACATTGTTGGTTGCCTATCGTTGAATGAGCGATCAGGATAATTTGTAATCGAGTCATCCGTGAATCCGAAAACGTATGTCGTGCACTTAAACTGCACTTATAAATGTCAAATAATGTGTCAATCGAAAGATAAAATGGTGGAAATTCTCAAACAGGATTTTATTGCCAACAACACGAATAATTTTAAGGAAAATACATTTATTTCATTCAACTGTTACAATAAATGCTGAAAATGTTCTCCATTTTGGTCTAAGCACAAATGAGGCCTTCCTCTAACACTTTGAATAACTGAATAATTGGCTTTTCGCTGCTCCAAATTCTCATATTTTGTGCATTAACGTATCCACTTAGATGAAACCATGCTTCATCTGAAAAGAACGTTTTCTCCAACAAATCATCGTCAAACGTGTTCAAGAACCATTGACAATATGCAGCCCTTAATTCAAAATCATCTTGATGCAGTTCTTGTACACATGTTAATCGATATGGATATAAAATTAAATCTTTGTAAGTATTGCTTGACATGTGTCATATGATAAGTCCGCTTGCTGTGCGAATTGCCAAATGGATGTTTTAGGGACTTATTCCATTACGTGTTGGACAATCTCAACGTTTTCTGGTGTTCTTTTATCCTTTGATCGACCACTTCCTGGTTTTCTTTCTAAAGTTGATGTTTCTCGAAACCGGGTAACACAAGGCTTTAATGTATTGGAAACTGCTCACGAAATTCTGTCCATGCATCTTGTCCTTGTCCATTTCGAAAATACGACTCGACCACAAACGCTTTGTGTTCTAATGAAAATGCAATTTTTGAGCAGTGAACAAATAAAGTTCTTAAAACAATTGATTTTATAGAGTAGAGAGACTGTTTCAATAGACAAAAATAACAATAACAGGGATTAACAACTTGCGTTCTTGCGATACTGAGATTTGAGGTTAATGACATTTGATGGCAGTGCTTAAGGTTACACCGAACTGGGAATTCATCTGGCGAAAAATTGAAATTAACAATAAAAAATAGGTTGTGGAGGCTACATTTTTTCGCATCTGCTTAAAAATTCGTTTCCTAAATTTTTTCAAACCTCAAAATTATTTTTTAAAGCTCCCCCTCCAACCCGTTAATCGCTGGATCCACTAAATTGATTGTACACATACTTATCACACCACGTAAGCGCCCACTAAGAAACGGTTTTTCAAAATTCCATCCCAAAGGGGGGTAACGGGGCGGGGGAGTTAATCTCTAGATCCACTGAACCGATTGCGATTTTATTACTTATTTATTTTACCACGTGGGCGCTTACTAAGAAACGATTTTTCAAAATTATTAAAGTGTTATATAAAATACTTAAGTATTAATAAAAAAAAAATTATTATGCTGTCTATGATTCATTACATCCATTATTAATTACTTTTGTTTTAATCGATACCTTCAAAATATGCGTCAAGGTCGATACGTATGAAAAGCAAATGGCTAAAGCTCCATTAAGCTAAAAAAAACATGTAGATATTCCTCACGATAGGTACGCAATTATTTGCTCCCCATTCCTACTATCAATAACGTGGGACATGAAAATACCGTAAGCGATTACTTTTCCAATATACCATGGTATCCATGGAAACAAAACGTAAACACTGGAACAAGTCCAGTATTTGACAAGTTGAGGAACCCATCGGATGGAGAAATGGTTTAACGGAAGTAAATTTTGGTTACTCGGAAACCAGCTTCAACTGCTACAAAAAAGGTAATTTAAATTTTGTTTTTACTTGTCGTGAATATAGTTATAAAGAGTATATTAAAATTTTATCTGAGAAACTGGTCAAGGTACGACAATGTGTACTTCTATTAATCTAATCAATTGACCTTCAAATTATCATGAATAAATATTATTTCATTAATTAATGAGGTGCTTATATAAGATTTTAACTGTAGTCAAATTTTCTGACCCCTGTATCACTAAAACTAAATAATTTCTTGCTTTTAAATTCGTTGTAGCGTAGCATGACATTGTTAATTATTTATCTTTATCTATACCTAAGTGCATGTCACTTTAAAGAGAGAAAATTTTATTTTCAGTGATAGTTAACGCGATATAATGGTCATAAATCACATTTCCTATAACTACATATTAAAAAAAAAATCTTATCTTAAATATTTTATTAAAATGTGAAACAGTAAGCACTATTTGTTTTATGTTTATCTTATAAACTTATTGCCATTTGAATACTCATTAAAATAGTAGATTATATTACAAGTGACAGAAATGCTTCATCGTCCGCGAGTGAAATTTTTTAATCACGGGTGCGGCAGCACGAGTGACAGACATGTTACGTTGACATTTAAAACATAGTCAAGCAATCATGGTATTTACTCACTAGTGATTGCATTCGTATATTGAAACACTAGTTTTGTAAAGCTGATATTTAAGACACGAGTTCAGGTTATAAACAACGAGTGCTCTTAAGTTTTACAAAACGAGTTTCCCATGTTATTTTTTCTAATTTGCATATTAATTTCATTTTTTTACAAATAAAATCAATTTTGTTAAATTTAGATTTTTCCATACCTGACGTTACTTGACATGACTTACATGGAACCATAACCTCAAAATCACATTGACATTACGTTCAGTGCAGAGTTCAGTGTGTGTTACCCATAAAAACAAAAATTCTAGATTTTGAGGCTTATTAACCCACTCAAAATGAATGCGTTAATAGCTTTGTTACAACAGCAAATTAGAAAAATCAAAACCACTCAAATGCAACGTAAAAACACCTAAAATATGCAACTGTTGGACAAAGTATACAAAGTATGTATAACATAATTCATAATCGAACAGGTCGATCTTTTCAAATTGCCATTTTTTGACATAACAATTTTGATGACACCGTCATCAATTTTTATTTAAATGGCAACCTCAAACTTTTTTTTGGGTTTTAGATTCACTTTTCAATTCTCTTTCAGCTCAACGATCATTTTCTCTTTTGGTACAGATATGTAGATGACATTGTTTTATTTAAGGGATTTGATTCTGAACTTGATAACTCAGCAACTTAAATTCTCTAAACCAATCCATTAAATTCACCGTTGAAATTGAAATCAATTCCCAAATTTCCTTTTTTGACTTGTTAATTACTAGAAATAATAATACTTTTTATTGCTCATGTAGACAAACAGTATCTTTGCAACCTCGGTTACGGTTGCAAAGTAACGGTTTGCCCATTTATTAATTTGGGTGCGCAAAGTTTACTTGTCGCACGCAAATTATTCTTTGCACACGCAAATTCAGATATACAAACTACTGAAAACTGAATTTGCCCCTGGAGTCCAATTTTATATTGGGATTTATTCCGCATTCGCAATAAAAAATAGTATGTCCAACTCGTGCGGCAAGTTGTCGATTGCCCCCTCAAGCGAATGAGCGCACTCACTTCGTTCGTGGGCAATCGACAACTTGCCGAACTAGTTGCACAATATACTATTTCAATTTGACATTTATAGAAAACCTAGTATCACAGATTGCATAATACCTATTGACTCTTGTCACACTCTTCTTCATAAATTTGTAGCTTTTCATTCCTTTTTCCACCGATTATTTTCTATACTACTATCAGATTCATCTTTTCAAACAGAACTTAATAACATTAAACAAATTGCTTCAAATAATGGATATTCTTTAAAAACTATAAATAAATTATACTATAAATACTATAACAAATTCAAATACACACACAACTTGGTTAAAAATCCTTCAGAAACAATTTCCTTTTCAAATTCATTAACATACTTTTGTGTCGTCTCAGAGAAATGTTCTAAAATACTTAAGAAAAGCGGTTTTAAAGTTTAATTTAAAACAAATAACAACTTGTCCAGATTTTTTATTAAAAATAAACAAATCGTCATTAGGACAAATTAAACTGCCCTTCTTGTGAGTCATTCTACATAGGTCAGACACGTCGCAAAATATCAGACCGTATTAAAGAACATTTCAGGCACATCTATAACAACACAGATCTTGATCCTCCTCCATCAACACCTTCTTCTTTCGCCAATCATATATTAATAACGAAACATAGTTTTTCACCATCAAATTCCAAATTGATTCATAAATGGAAATTAGATCTTCTTGATACTTTGGAAATAAGAAAAGCCTTGAAACTGGAAAACAAATCTTGTTTAAACGAACAGAATAACTTCAATTAATTCACTATTTTAATTTTTACCACTCAAACAGACTTGCCAGATTCTTCTTGATCCATTTTTAATTTTTATTTTATAAAATGTTGTTTTTACGAAATCTTTTAAAAATCATGTAACCTTTTCAAAGCGTCAAATTCAAAATAACGTCATAATTTTAAATATTCTTTAAGGTAAGAACCCTTTTGTAATTCTTCAATTGTATCATTAATCTCTTGTTAAATTAGGGCTGATGATGGCAGTAGTGTTCTGGCGAAACATGTTCCATTTGTAATTTCGCAATTATTAAAATTTGTGGAGTTCGACTTAAATATATTTAAATTTTAATTTAAGTTTACTCCACTTGGATGTACCGACATTCTTCTGGTTTTAAAATAAAGCAATATTATATTCAATAACTCTGAATCCAAGTTGGCAAATAAAGAAAATTTCAACAAAGGGACATTAACATGAAACATAAAACGGGAGTAATGACGCTGCTATTTGTGGCACACATACATAATTAAGCAACCACAAGAATAAAAAGCTGTCTTATTGTGCAAATGCAAGTAATTTTAATATCTTACTTGCATGCAAGTCTGTTTTGTTTGCATACTAAAATTAGGACAAAGATATCTTATAGGCTTATTGTTAGTGGGCTTGTAATTTTTTTACACATAACAATTTAAACGGAAATTCGTATTCAACCATCCTATTGTTGGAGATTTCTTTGGTGCGTTCAACAAAAAACGACGTCAATTGGGCCACGGATTAAAAAACGTATGGTGTAGATGGTGACATGACTTGAAGATTCCAAGGCTTGCTTCGTCGTCGATTTTTGTTGAAGGCACGTTATTTGGTAGGAATTTACCAAACTCTCTCAAATATTTCTTGAGTTGTCTATCTGTTTTGCTTCAATCTCTGAATTCAAGGGTCTGCGACGTGCTTAACCTATGGGTCGCGACCCCAAATAGGGTCCAGGGCAATATTTTGTAGAAGGGAAGTCCTATCAAAAAAATCTAACTACAAGTACAACTCGTCAACCACTGAAATCCACATTTTTCTGACCTCTTATTTCACCCTCCGCCTATGCCGAAATGAACTTGAACGCATCAGAACGTTTATGTCGAACCAGGTAAAAACCTAATAACTTTTTTGGGACAAAAAAATTGTCGTTATGTGTGTTCGATTCTTGTGCTCGTTGAACTCTCCAACTCCAGATTTCGGACGTCCCAGATGTAACCGCGTTTTGAAAATTGAACCTGAAATTTTTAAGTATTCGAAGATGTGCTTTAAAATGTATTCGCGTCGGTGTGTCAACATTTATCATTTATCGTACTAACAAGGATTATCCCTCATGTATTATTATTATTACATGCTAACCTACTTCAATATTATAAACAGTTTTTATTTCGATTCAATCAATCAATCAAACTATTTTTTATTTTAACTCCGTAAGGGAGCGTTTGCGAAAAAAAAAAATAAAAAAAGTTTATTCTTACGAGTTCTACTTGTCGTTAAATTTTCTGCTAGGACTTCCATAACACCCTGTATGTATTTACTTCTAAGATTTTTATTAGAATGATCAGCATTTGAAAGAATAGGGAATATTATTCGAAATATTTTTGACTATCTATATATATATAAAAATGAATCGCCGTTCGTATGTCACGCTAAAACTCAAAAACGGCTTTACCGATTTGAATAATTTTTGCTTTTTTTGATCGACATAATCCAGGGATGGTTTAAAACTATTTTTCACATGGACATGGAGGCCCAGGGGGGCCCCTTGGGCTAGACCGATTTTTCGGCTCGACCGATTTTAATGAAGTATTTTTTTTTATATTTGGTAGGTATGCGAATAAGTCATAAAGTATTTTTCACATTGGACATGGGGCCCAGGTGGGCCCTTTGGGCTGAACCGATTATTATGATCTTTGATTTGTTGGATTTGCTTCCGCCCCGAATAGCAGAATAACTATTAAAACATGGACAGGGGGCTCAGGGGAAACCCTTGGGTTTATAACTCAAGAACAGCTGGACCGATTTTTATGATCTTTGATTTGTTGTGTTTGTCTCCGTCCCGAATAGCAGAATAACTATTAATAAATACACATGGGGCCTCCTTTGGTTTATAACTGAAGAACGGCTGGACCGATCTTTAATTTGTTGGATTTGCCTCTGCCCCGAATAGCAAATTAAATATTAAAGCATCGGAAAAATTACAGGGGTCGGGGAGCTTGGTACAGGGCAACGACAAGAACAAAGCCCCCCTGGCACGACAATAACAAATAACGACGGCCATAAAAATTTGTCGTCTGGAATTTAAAAATGAAAATCGATTCTTAAGTTTCACTTCTGTTGCGCGTGGACTCCACACACATTTTTTCTTTTTCTTTTTATTTTCGGGGGTGAATAACTATTAAAACATCGGAATACATAGCAGAAACAAAAATGAACATGGCGTTGTATGCTGGTTCCGGCAATGCCAGGAGATGGCGTTGTGTGCATTATGTTTTGATAAAAAAGTGAATTCAGCTAATAAGTTAACACAACATTTATTGATTCTGAAGCGATACAAAGTTCGCCGGGTCAGCTAGTCGATAATAAACTGTAAAATCCTTAGAAAACATTTTTGATAACATTAATGAGATTATTCACCGCCCACATAAAATTCAAAAGAAAAAAATAACTATCGGGTCTTCATAAATGATTCATAAATCTTATTGTCTCTGGAAAAAAAATTACATGTAAGTAATTATAATTAAATGAGTACGTGCGACAAAGTATTAAAGTTTATAGATGTTTATGACGTTATAATTCTACCTCTAGGAGGTTTATCACTCGCGGTAACACGATTACCGACCGTCACGAGAGCATGTGTCAAAACAGAGAGTGAAGAAAACAACAGAGAAGAGAAAAAATAACATAAATAAAAGGTAGGAAGAGATAGAGTTCGAGGGCAACCAACAATATACGGTACAGTGTAGAAGGTTGCGGATCGGTATGAAACAGGGAGAAGACAAAAAAGGAATTCAAGAAGTTGAAGAGGAAATTAACAGAAAAAGAGACATAAAAGAAAGTCCAGATGTCTCTCAAAAAAGTAAAAAAAGCAAGATCTCCAGGGGAAGAAAGAAGGCAAGAAGAAGTGGGGTAATAAATAATGCAGGACCTTAAACAAATCAAAGAAGACGAGGAAAGAAGTGAAAGAGCTGAAAAACGAGAACAGACAGCTCAGTTAAGATATGGAAGAGCTGAAGAAAAAAAGTGAACCAACTGAAGAAAGCGATGGAAGAAAAAGAGGAAAAATGGAGAGAAGAAAAAAGCTTTCTAGAAAAGAAGATAGGACAGATGGAATCGAAAGTGGAGGAAAAAGAAAGAGGTGAAAGAAGAAATAACATAGTAATAACATGGTTAAGACTAAAAGAGAGGGACAAAACATGAGAAAAGAAATAGATAAATGGGCTGAAAAGGAGTTGGAAACAGAAGTGAAGATAACAGAGGCTGATATGCTGTAAAAGGAGAAGAGATGATAATAGCAGAAACTGAGAGTTGGGAACAGAAGCTGAACGTCATGGGGAATAAAGAAAAACTAAGAAAAAAAAATCTTGTCAATCCTGGTAATCATTATCATTATAAAAAGGCTCCTGAACTACAAATTCTACTCTTTAGTCTCTTTGGTCTCTTCTATCTCTTTGGTGTCTTTGGGCTGCTTGGTCTGTTTCACTTTTGGTATTTTTTCTAATATTTGTTTTGTTTTACTTATCTCTTTACTGTATACTGTGACTATTTTAACGTTAATTATTCATTAATAATTAATTAATTCAATTTCAGATTCCTCCCTATTATTTCAGTTTTCTGTAGTCCTTGTTTCGTCATTCTTCAATTTCTTTCCTTGCTCCTGCAGTGATGCCTCCTTTCACTCTTCATTTCTACTGCTTGACATCTCCAAGCGTAGTCTTTCTTCTATCTTCTTCCATTACTTCGGTCTCAGCCCTATTATTACATACTATATTATTTCTTCTTACGTCTCTTGTCATTTTTTCACCTTCGTCCCCATCTTCTTTTCTACGAAGCTTTTCTCTTCTCTCCATCTTTTTTTTTCATTCCCTTTTTCATTGGTTCGTTTCTCTCTTCAGTTCTTTCATGATCCCTAAGCTGTCTGTTGTCATTCTTCAGCTCTCTCATTACTTTCCTGGTTTCGCTTGAAGGATATCCCTTCCATTTTCAGCCGCATTTCTTTCAGCGTTTTCGCTCTGCGTTTTTTGTTATTGTTCTTGCCGTTTCTTCCTCCGTATATTTCTTACTCACCAACTCCTTTCTTTCTACTTTTCTAAGTTTTATTTACTTTATTTTCGTCAATTTTCTCCTCGTCGCTTGTTTTCACGTGTGTTGTAAATCTTGGACGTTAACGCAAAGAGAAAAAAATAAGTATACCGACAAGGAGGGAAACAAGACAGCTGAAGAACGTTACGGAAAAAAAAGGAAAATAGGAATAAGTTGTAAAGAAGAGTAAAAGAGCTGACAACACATATCAAGAAATTGAAGTAGACGTGAACAAACCGTCCGTTAAAATAAACGAAATTGACCTGAAAATACAATAAATGAAATAAATAGAAACTAAACTTTTGCTAGCAAGTCTTTCTTGGTTGTGTGCACATTGTCATCACCATAAAAAGTTCATCACATGTGGGTAATATTCATACAGGGATAATTAACATATCTATATAACAGCTTCTAAGACTTCGTGATACTAATTTATCTTAAACGCCATTAACAAACTATGAATAGGCAAGAACATAATTAACCTGACTAATGCTCAAGACAGGTGGTTCCCGTTTGCTCTCCACTCAGTTCCAGCTCAGTATTAACATACCTAGAAATATTATGACGTTTATTCCAGCCGCAGATGTCAGATTGAAATCCGAACTCGTAGAGCGAAGATTATAAGGCTGTTATGGGTCATAACATTCGTGGTTTGTTCAATAGTTTATCGGTTTCAGGTGAAAAGCTTCTCATTAATTTACGTGAATTTTGGATTTTTTTCCATAAGATTGAAATGGCAAAAAGAATGTCTGGCAGTAAAAGTTCAGCGGTTTCTGGTAGTTGTAGTTTGTTGGTTTCAGCACTTTTGAAAGATTGCACCATAAACGTTTATTATGATGGCGACAAAAAGCTGTTGTATTTTTTTTCTCGTTATTTTCAGTGTTATTTTTAAATTATAAGGTATAGTTTCGTGTGCTCTTATGCTCTTTTAATGAATAACGTTACATACATTTATTATTTTTCACATTAATTTGTATTCACTTTTTTAACAAATGTTGACAATTGACTTTACATACTTTACCTTACCGACTTTACATACAGGATACAGTACAGTTATGGCTTACCTACTAGCCAATGTTTATAAGTGTAAAGAACTGTTTAGTATCATTAATTAAATTCAATATTATTTATAATGATCATAAAGTTACGAATTCGCAACAGTTTTAAAACATTGGGGACATTTATACATTTCTTGTAAACTAACCAATTTGAGTGGCATTGACACTTATCTTATGCAGGTCTTCAGCGTGTAATTTTATTATGAATTATTTATGACAACCCTGTATAAAACAACATCTAATAGTGAACACTGTTTTTTAGGGAATATGCGCCTTTAAAAATTAAACTTTCTGTCGCCTATCAACTGGTGACAGTTCGTCAGTAGGTAGTGTCACCTAGTTATGTTAAAATTAATCGCGGCTTGTGTTAATCTATCCTCAAAAATTGCTACAGTGATTTGAAATGTCGTAATCGATTCGGTAAACGCGAGGGATGCGGGATCCATACCAGAGCCCAAGTGTGAAAAATTTCGGTAAAATATGTTAGAACTCATGATGGCCCTGACCACTCTACCTACAAATTTGGTCGACTGCACGCGCGAAGAACAGTTGGCAGGATTTTGGATACACACGCACGCACCTTATTGGTAATCCTCTTTGGTCAGCACAAGCTCTAATCCTGTTTTTTTATACATTGCTTCATAAATCTTATAAAAAAATTACATAATTTAATAAAGATAAGAGCTCCAACTTAGACCATCATGTAGAATCCTTACCTATTCAAAGTAGTCAAGCTATAGATCATAAATTTCACAACAGACTTTTAAATGACAGCAATACCTTATTTTCAGAGTCTGAAATTAATTTTCTTTTCAAAGGCCTTAAATACATACAATGTCCAACCATTAAACATCCAACACGTAAAAGAAACACTTGCAGTTGAAACAGAAGTCATCACTAATCATATAATACACCATTGATACCCGAAACCATTCCATCACTAATAACTGCATTAACTACCTACCTTATCTAAAGATCAACACAATATCACAAAGAACATTTAAGATTCAAACATGATTAAAAGCTTAAAAACAAAAATTAAAGAAAACAACATTTGTATTACTAAAGCCTATTAAAACTTTTTTCTGGCACCAATTTCGGCGATCCCGACGTTACCGTCTGTAAAAATTTGTTTTTCTGTAGATCATTGAAATTGGTGCTTCGCGCTACGCGCTCGCTTAAAGAAACATAGTTCAAGAAGGTCATATTTCCCTGTGCGTGAAACTCGAAATGTGGACATTGACAAGTCGGAATTGCCAGAAAAAAGTCGGAATTGGTAAAAAAAAAATTATCAGTTATTTTTCCATTCATGTCCGTTCAGCGCCTTCGTAGTTTAATGTTTTTTATACAGTGTGGAAATTAAGTAAGGAATAAATTCAGTAACTCCGTTAGTATTTGCGCTAGAAATAAAACTTAAAAAGCATGTGGTAGGGCTAATTCTAGCGCAACCGACGAACTTATACAAAATTTTTTTGGTTACTATTTTTTGAGACTTATGACGTCATCAATATATTTTTTTGAATGGCAACCTATGTTTTTTATTTTACATTTGAATTGAGTTTTTTATTCTGGTTTCAACGTTGTCAAATACTTAATAGGTTACTTGAGGAAAAAATGAATTAAAACGGCACTAAAGTTCACATTGGTAAAATTTCAAAAATTACCTTGAGACACCTAAAAAACAGAAAAACCATGCAAAGAAAAAAATGCCGAGAAACCTAAAAAATTCAGAAATTTAAAAAAGTTGAGAAACTGATTGATAAATTTTAGGTATTTAATTCGATCTAATTTCGATTTGATTCTGTTCTTGTATTTGATTCTGATTCTGGAATAATTCTGGACTAACTGTAAAAAAATTGAGGCACCTAAAAACAGAAAAACCATGTAAAAAGAAAATGTTGAGAAACCTGAGAAGTGGCGAGAAACTTTAGAAATTTGAGAAACTGATTGATTTTCGACTTGATTAGGTCCAATCTTGATTCTGATGTGATTATTGATTTGAATTTCTCTTATTCTGATCTTGCATTTGATTTTGATTCTGAAATAATCCTGGAGAAACTGAAAAACCTGAGGCACCTAAAAAAAAAGAAAAACCATTCAAAGCAAAAAATGCTGAGAAACCTAAAGAATTGAGAAATTTAAGAAATTTGAGAAACTGATTGATTGATTTTAGATATTTAATTCGATCTAATTTTGATTTCATTCAATCTGATTCTGCTCTTGCATTTGATTTTGATTCTGGAAGAATTCTAGAGAAACTGAAAAAATTGATACACCTAAAAAAAAGAAAAGCCATGCAGAAAATGTTCAGAAACATGAAAAATTGAGAAATTTTAGAAATTTGGAGAGCTCATTGATTTTGGATTTGACTCGATCTAATTTTAATTTTGACATGATTATGGATCTGATATTATCTGATTTTGATCTTCCATTTAATTCCGAGTCTGAAATAATTCTGGACTAACTGTAAAAAAATTGAGACCCCTAAAACCAGAAAAACCATGCAAAAAGAAAATGTTGAGAAACCTGAGAAGTTGAGAAATTTGAGAAACTGATTGATTTTGAATTCGATTAGGTCCAATCTTGATTCTGATGTGATTATTGATTTGAATTTCTCTGATTCTGATCTTGCATTTAATTTTGATTCTGGAATAATTCTGGAGAAACTGAAAAAGTTGAGACACCTAGAAAACAGAAAAACCATGCAAAGAAAAAAATGCTGAAAAACCTAAATTTGATCTAATTTTGACTTGACTCTACCTGATTGTGATCTTGCATTTGATTTTGATTTTGGAAGAATTCTGGAGAAACTCAGAAAATTGAGGCACATAAAAAAACAGGAAAATCATGCAAAGAACTGTCTAATGTTATCGCAATTTGAGGAAAAAACCAAGGTTTCCAAAAGCAATCAATGAGAAAAAATAAGGAAACAACCCTAAATTTCAAAGTAGGCTAACAAATTAACAAATTTAACAAAAATACTATTATTAATGTGAGAGTTATAAATCAAAGATATTACACCAAACACCAAATGTTCAAACTGATGAGCCTGCATCATCTGACAAAATCCAAGACGATCATAAAAAGCAGCCAATACGTTTTGAATGGTTTGGGGACTTTGGCTACACCTTGCTTTTTTTAAGTGCCCCCATAGAGAAAAATCTAATGGGGTTCGATCTGGGGACCTAGCCTGCAATTCTATTGGACCGCACCGGGCTTACTGTGTTGGAGCACCATCCTGTTGCAACCAGATATTATTATTTAGAAGTTCATTTATTATTTAATAGAGAAACACAGTTCAGACACAATTGTTTTGTACTAATTCAGAACTTGTCAACATTGTATTGGTATTTCTTATTGGAGTGCTACTTTTTCAAAATGAAAAGAATAATATTTTTAAAATTCTATTAAAAAAGAGTGCGAAGTGTTAAAAAAAAGGTAAATTGATGACGTCATAACTTTTTTCCCTAAGTGAAAAAAGTGACACTTTACACCCTAAAATTGATTAAAAAATTGTTAATTAAAATTTATAGACAACTCGTGTTAGGGTGCTTAGTTTTCACGCGTTTGGATTTGGGCCAGTCATTATAGCAGAAAAAGATAAAAAAAACAAAAGTTTTCAAAAACGAACAAAAGGTTAAGAAAGTTAAAATAATATTAAATCTAAATTTGCAACTCGTTTACATAACGGGAACATTGTTAAAAATAGAAAAAACAATTATTTACAATAGCTTTTTGTACAAAATTACAAAAGTTGTGCAAACTTATACAAATGTTGGGTGACTTATTTGAAATATTATATAGAATTTGCAATCTTTTTTGCTAAACGGAACTTCGAGTAGAATTTATAATATAGTCGTAAACCCCCATGCTAATTTGCATACATCTTCAAAAAACGGAAATATGTTTTGTATTTTTTTTTATTACTTGGGGTGTTGAATTTTTAAACAAAGTGTATCAACAAAATGCAAAAGTTTTTGAAAATAGTTGCAAATGTTTGTTACACAGGTGTAAACTCTACTTTAAATTTGCAACCTTTTTATACTTCCGGAACGTTGTTAAATTGATAATTATGTAATTAATTCCAATTTCGCACATTCAAAATTTTGCAAAAGTGTCGCAAAATTCAAATTGTTTGTTTAATACCGTTACAAGTACTTTTAATTTTGCAACCTCATAGCAAGTCCGGAAAACATGGTGAATGTCACTTCTTTTTTAACTGTTTATTGTTGACATCATCAACTTTTTTTAACTAAGTCGAAAAAAAAACACTTCCCACCCTAAAATTAATTAAAAAATGGTACTTTTTACATAAACTTTTTTTTAACCAGTTGGAAATTGTAAGTAAAAAAAACCACTTCCCACCCTAAAATTATAATCACCATTTTAGTTTTATTTAATTTTATTTTAAATATTCGTAAAAGTCCAAATAAGGTTTGAAAATTCTGGAAAAACTGACAGTACTTTTTTATGGGATTTTTGTTTGAACTCAATACCGTAACTCACGGTGCTATCATTTTTTTTTGCCATGTTCGTTATGGTCATGGAAAACTTTTCATGAAAATAAAAATCGAGACAATTACAAAAAAAAGTCGGAAAATTCGGACAAACTGCAAACACCTTAATATTTGTATGCACTCTCAATCATAATTGACCATAGGAACGACATATTTGGTTGATTTTTTTTTGTTTCGTTCATTATGCTCCCGAGATGGAAATAACTGTATTGAATATTTTCAATTGAAAAAAGAAAAACTGAAAAATATGTAAAAACGTTCCAGCCTAAATTAAAATAAAATTGCACTGTTTTTTACATTTGTGTTGTTTTGCGGTTTGTCCAAAAAAAAAATATTGAAATTTGACAGGACAACCTCTGCCTGATCAGCTAGTAATAAAATATAAATAAGTAATCGTCATTTACATTTAACGACTTTTTTAAAAAATTCGGAACATGTCGCTTTAAACACAACTACAAACGTAATGAATTCGAGCTTGTGTGGCTGAATTTAGACCATTTTAAAAACATTGTGCAGATCCGAGTGTCGCAAATCAGGTATGAGGGTTTATAACCCTTTGGGTTTTCCAAACTGGCCGACGCCGCTGTGAATATTTTTGAAGAAACGTAACGTGGAAAACGGCCAGATAAGGTCCTATATTAGGTAAAATGACAAATTTGCTACCAAGCAACTTAAAAGATAAAGATCCCGTTTATAAGGCTGTTTGCAATTCTTAGACTTCAGCTTTATCAATTGAACGCATTCTCTCATTCTCGCTCCAGCCAAAAGTAAATTAATAAAAAATCATGTAACATGTTTTCCGGACT
This sequence comes from Diaperis boleti, assembly GCA_963583935.1. NCBI lineage: Eukaryota > Metazoa > Arthropoda > Insecta > Coleoptera > Tenebrionidae > Diaperis > Diaperis boleti. Next base: position 50,297,067 of record OY757249.1, on the reverse strand, counting down.
TGCTATGAGGTTGCAAAATTAAAAGTACTTTTAAAAATATTAAGCAAACATACTTTAAATTTTGCAACACTTTTGCAATATTTTGAATATGCGAAATTGGAATTATTTATATAATTATCAATTTAACAAACTATGAAAAGGTTGCAAATTTAAAGTACAGTCTGTACCTGTGAAGCCAACATTTGCAACTATGTTCTAAAACTTTTGCATTTTATTGACCCCACTTTATTTAAAAATTCAACGCTCCGAGTAATAAAAAATTAAAAAATCTTTTTCCATTCCCCGAAAATTTGTATGTGGGTTTAGTACTTTATTATATGTATGACATAGAGTTTGCACAATTTTTGGAATTTTCTACAAAAAGGTACAACAAAAATTGTTGATTATTGAAAAAATCGAAGTTCCGTTTAGCAAAAAAGGTTGCAAACTTAATGGTAGATTTGTAATAATGCACTTAACATTTCTATAAGTTTGCAAAACTTTTAGAATTTTGTTCGAAAAGCTTTTGCGAATTGTTGTTGTTTTTTTTTTAACAATGTTCCGGTCGTCCGAACTGGTTGCAAATTTAGGTTTAATATCATTTTAACATTTTTAAACTTGTGTCAAAGTTTCAAAACTTTTGCTATTTTTGGGTCAAAATGTACTTTCAAATGCTTGAATGACTGGCCTAATTATTAAACTCGGCTGCACCTCCACACTTGTGAAAAAAAGTTGCACTTCTAACACTTGTTGTCTAATATACTATTTCATTCTCAATAGTTGATTTTAAAAGACGACTTTTGATTGTAAAATTCTACGTGACCGTACAAAATTTCCCCGATTTTTCATATAAACAGGCAAAATTCCCAGATTTTTTTTAAACTTTTAAATTCCCTGATATTTCCAGGTTTTCCATGTTTTCCAGGTGGCTGAGAACCCTGTAGAATATTAATTATGAATCTTTCCAGGACACGGAGTCCCTCCAAAGTAATGGAAAGGTACGAAAAAATATCGAAACTGGGCGAGGGAAGTTACGGTATCGTTTACAAATGTCGGAATCGCGACACTGGCGAAATCGTCGCAATTAAAAAATTTGCCGAAAGTGAAGACGACCCCCTCATCAGGAAGATCGCGCTACGAGAAATAAGACTTCTTAAAGTTGGTATGTCGATCTCGAAATACCGTTTTAATTGAAATTCGATCCCGCAGAATTTAAAGCATCCGAATCTCGTAAATCTACTGGAAGTATTCAGGCGAAAGCGTCGCCTGCATTTGGTGTTCGAATTCTGCGAAAGAACGGTGTTGAACGAGCTCGAACGGTATCCCAGGGGATGCCCCCATCTCTTGACCCAACAAATCGTGTGGCAGACGCTGCAGGCTGTGGGTTACTGCCACCATCACGGGTGCATCCACCGAGATATCAAACCGGAAAACATACTGCTGACGGCTAACGGTGTCGTCAAGTTGTGCGATTTTGGATTTGCGCGAATGTTAAGTAAGTATCCAGCTTTAAGGTTGTCATTTACTAGCGATAGAGCCTATACCATATGCACGGGAAACATGTTACCATTTCATTCAATTTTACCAATTTATTTTTTAACTAGCTGACCCGGCGAACTTTGTATCGCCTCAGAAACAACAAATCTTGTGTTAACTTATTAGCTGAATTCACTTTTTATCAAAAGATAATGCACACAACGCCATCTCCTGGCATTGCCGGAACCAGCATGCAACGCCATGTTCATTTTTGTTTCTGCCATGTATTCCGATATTTTAATAGTTATTCGCCCCCGAAAAGAAAAAGAAAAAATGTGTGTGGAGTTCAGGCGCAACAGAAGTGAAACTTTGGAGTTTACTCCTTAAGAATCGATTTTCATTTTTAAAGCCCGGACGACAAATTTTGATGGCCGTCGTTATTTGTTATTGTCGTGCCAAGGGGGGGCTTTGTTATTGTCGTTGCCCTGTACCAAACTCCCCGCCCCCTGTAATTTTTTTAATATTTAATTTGCTATTCGGGCCGGAGGCAAATCCAACAAATTAAAGATTGGTCCAGCCGTTCTTGAGTTATAAACCAAAGGAGGCCCCCGAGCCTCCATGTCCATGTTTTAATAGTTATTCTGCTATTCGGAGCGGAGACAAATCGAACAAATCAAAGATAATAAAAAACGGTCAAACCGTTCTTGAGTAATAAATCCAAGGGGGCCCTTGGCCCCCATGTCCATTTGAAAAATACTTTAACACCTATTCTCATACCTACCAAATATGTAAAATTCATAAAAATCGGTCCAGCTAAGGGGGCCCCCATTGCCATGTAAACAGTACCTTACGACCTATTCTCATACCCACCAGATATACCAAAAAAATTTTAAAAATTGGTCCAGTCGTTCTCGAGTAATAAATAAAACATAAAACATAGGATTTGAGAAATTGCGAAACTGAGAAATTGAAAAATTAAGAAATTGAGGAATTGACAGATTGACAGTTCGAGATATTGAGAAATTGGGAAATCGAGCAATTGAGAAATTGAGGGATTGAGAGATGGTGAGATTGAGAAATTGAGAAACAGAAAAACTGAGAAATTGAGAAATTAAGAAATTGAGTTTGACAGTCTTATTGAGGAAATTGAGGGATTGACAAACAGGATTTGAGATTGAGAAATAGAAAAATTGAGAATTGAAAGATTGAAAAATTGAAACACTGAGAAATTGTAGGATTGAGAAGTTGAAAAATTGTACAATTGTATAACTGAGAAATTGAAAAATTAAGAAATCGATGGGTTGAGGTATTGGGAGATTTACTGGTTGAGAGATTTAGAGTTTGAGAGACTGATAAATTGAGAAATTTGTGGTTTGAGAAATTAAGAAACTGAGAAATTGAAAAATTGTAAAATAGAGAAATTAAGTAATTGAGGTATTGAGGGATTGAAAAATTGAAACATTGAGTAATCGTAGGATTGAGAAATTGAGAAACTGAGGAATTTAAATTTTTTATAAAATTGTATAATTGAGAAATTGAGAAATTAAAAATCGAGAGATTTAGAGATTGAGAAATTGACAGTTTCAGAGATTGAGAAACTGATAAATTTGAAACAATGAGAAATTGACAACGGAAAAATTGAAGAACAGAAATTGAGAAACTCAAAAATGAAGAAATTTTTATTGAATAAAGATTGAGAAATTACAGAATTGAGGGATTGAGAAATTGGGAAACTAAGAAATTGAAAAATAAATTGTAGAATTGAAAAATTGAGAAATCGAGGGATTTAAGTATTGGGAAATTGAGAGGTTGAGAGATTTAGAGATTGAGAAACTGATAAATTGAAACAATGAGAAATTAAAGAACAGAAATAGATAAACTGAGAAATTAAGAAATTGTATGAGAGTGTGAGAGTTGTTGAATTGAGTAATTGAAAATTTAAGAAATTGAGGAATTGACAGAATGGGAGATTGAGAGTTCGAGATATTGAGAAATTGGGAAATCTCGCAGTTGAGAAATTGAGAGATTGGCAGTTTGAGAAATTGGAAAAATGTAATATTGAAAAATTATTTTGTAGAATTGAGAAATTAAGAAATCTAGGGATTGAGAGATTTAGAAGTTGAGAGTTTGATATCACAACTGTAGGATTAAGAAATTGTAGGACTGAGAAATTGAGAAATTAAGGAATTGAGAGATTGACAGTTTGAGAAATTGGAAAAATGAAACATTGAGAAATTATTTTGTAGAATTAAGAAATTAAGAAATGGGGATATTGAGGGACTGAGAGATTTAGAGATTGAGAATTTGATTACCACAACTGTGGGATTAAGAAATTCTAGGACTGAGAAATTGAAAAATTGAGGAATTGACAGAGATTGAGAGTTCGATATGTTGAGAAATTGAGACATTGAGAGATCGACAAACATACAGTTTGGGAAATTGAGAAACTGAAAAATTCAGAAATTGTTGAATTGCAAGCTTGAGAAATTAAGGAATTGAGTGATTGACATATTGAGAAATTGTAGGTTTGAAAAATTGAGAAACGGAGAAATAGGGATTGAGGTATTGGGAGTTGAGATTTAGAGTTTGAAAATTTGAAATTGAAATTGATTATCATTTTTAAAGCCCGGTACGACAAATGTTGGTGGCCGGCGTTATTTGTTATTGTTGCTCTGTACCAAGCTCCCCGAAATGTTTTAATAGTTATTCTGCTATTCGGGACGGAGACAAAGCCAACAAATCAAACACCATGAGTCTGAATTTTTGAGTTTCTCAATTTTTCAAATTGTATGTTTGTCGATCTGTCAATGTCTCAATTTCTCAACATATCGAACTCTCAATCACTGTCAATTCCTCAATTTTTCAATTTCTCAGTCCTAGAATTTCCAATCCTACAGTTGTGGTAATCAAATTCTCAATCTCTAAATCTCTCATTCCCTCAATACCCCCATTTCTTAATTTCTCAATTTTACAAAATAATTTCTCAATTTTTCATTTTTCCAATTTCTCAAACTGTAACTCTCTTAATTTCTCAATTTCTCAATCTCACCATCTCTTAATCCCTTATGATGAGCCTAGGCTCTTCCCGCCAACAATTTGAATTTAAACGTCAAATGAAATGTCAATGACGTCACCAAACGTCAAATTTGAAACAAACCGCAAAATTTAAAAAGGTTGGCCAGTGAATCGTGATCGTCTAGAGACAAAGAGAGAACAGCGGACCTACGTTGTGTTCTTTTTTTGACAAGACCTCAGTGGCGGGAAATTTAAATTAAACCTTACCAGACACAGAACCAGGTTCTTTTGATGCAAGGGACGCAGCGCTGGGAGCGTACAATAATAACACAAAATTATGGATTTATCAATGTATTTGCTTTAGAGGTCTTATGGTCGAACTTTTGATTAATAATTGATTGTTTTAAACATTTCATCTAGTAACAATTTTTGGATAATTTAACTCGTTTAACAATGGTGGCTGATTTCATGACTTTAACAATAATTTGGTTAATTCATACAATAACAATTAATTTAAGTAAATACAATATTTGAATAATTCATGACAAACATTAATTTGAACAGCAGTATCTGGCGAGAGAGTTCCCAAGATTACAAGTATAGAAAGTGAAATTATTATAACATCCAATACCATTAATAACCCAATCAACAAACGTTACAATTTGAGCAAAGCAGTGAGTGTTTCCTTTTCTTTCAACAAATTAAATTTCATTTACAATCCCGAAATCTACAAGAAATAAACCCCTTTTAATTTTTGTATGAATTCAAACAGGTACACAGCTAAGTTATACAGTTTGAACACCTTTCCAGATTATCAATAAATTTTGTCTTTGAGTTGTGCAATACTGATATTCGGATGGCGAATAAAAGTACAAACGCCGCCCCATATCTCTTAACCGCCTCGCCCCGACCCGTGACGATCGGCACTCTCACAACTAAGCGAGAACGGCTAGCGAGGTACTTTCTTTCACACACCACACTCACTTCAAATGGAAGACGAAGAAATACACAGATGGAAACCACAGATACATAAAAAAAAACACAAAATTTCAAGTCAAATTCAGCCGTTTCGGTTTACCAAAACTTTAGACTGATAAAATACGTCGCATTGGATAGAAACAACCAGAAAATATAGCTTTTGAAGTGATTTGAATACCAGTCTATGAATCTTTTAATATTATTAAGCGAATTTAAGAAAATGATTCAAACTGTAAAACATTGCAACTATTATTTAAATGAAATTTGGGTCACTTCGACTACAAATAAAGAATACCCAAGCGCCGCCATCTTTTCCTTTTCCAAACAAAACAAAATGACCGTTACCAAAGCGGCGTCCCCTCTTAACCCCTTCCCTCGTTAGTTTGAATTTAAATCGGTAGTTCGTTATTAAATCAATTAGTTTGAACTACCTGACACAGGTAGGTAGTTCCCCTAGGCGATGACGTCCCTCCTCGACTTATTAAATATTGTAATTAAAGCTTTACCTTTGTTTCGAACACCAATCTGGCACTAGACACTTTTCTACCCGACTTATCAACGGCTGACAACGAAGACTAAATAAAATTGAAATAAGAACTAACACAGAACGGAACAACAACAAAAATTATTAACAAAACTGCGTGTGAACCTTTGTTGATGTAAATGAAATAAAAATGAGAACTCTCTCCGAACAGGTCTGAACTGAACAAAGACTAAAATCGGAATTCCATTGCATCCCTTATCTGTCAACACCCCCACCTCGTTGGTGTCACCCTTTCTGTCCTGGAGGCCACGGTCAGCAACCCATTTTGCGTCAGTGTTGTTCAGATTTTTACACCCTCAATTTCTCAATTGCTCAATTTCCCAATTTCTCAATATCTCAAACTCTCAATCTCTCAATCTGTCAATTCCCCAATTTCTTAATTTGGCAATTTCTCAGTTCCTCAATCTCTCAAATCCTATGTGCGTTAATCTCTCAACCTATCGCTCCTCAATTTCATAAATTTTCAATTACTGAATTCTACAACTCGGCCATTTCCCCAATTTCTTAATTTATCAATTTCTGTATGTGTTTTTCAATTCCTAATTTCTCATTGTTTCAATTTACCTATTCCTCAATTTTCTCAATTTTTCAATTTCTCAGTTTTTCAATTTCTCACATACTATGTGTATTAATCTCTTAATCTCTCAAACCTTCGATTTCTTATTTGTTTCACAGTCTTATAATTTCTCAATTTTTCAGTTTTTCACTTTCATTCCCCCAATTTCTGCGTTTCTGAATTTTGTCAATTATTCAGTTTCTCAATTTTTCATTCTCTTAATTTCTCAATTTCTCAGTCCTACAATTTCTTAATCCTACGGTTGTGATATCAAACTCTCAATTTCTAAATCTCTCCATCCCTCGATTTCTTAATTTCTCAATTCTACAAAATACTTTCTCAATTTCACATTTTTCCAATCTCTCAAACTGTCAATCTCTCAATTTCTTAATTTCTCAATTTCTCAGTTTTTCTGTTTCTCAATTTCTCAATATCTCAAACTCTCAATTTCTCAATCTGTCAATTCCTCAATTTCTTAATTTCTTAATTTCTCAGTCCTACAATTTCTTAATCCTACAGTTGTGATATCAAACTCTCAACTTCTAAATCTCTCAATCCTTCGATTTCTTAATTTCTCAATTCTACAAAATACTTTCTCAATTTCACATTTTTCCAATCTCTCAAACTGTCAATCTCTCAATTTCTCAATTGCGAGATTTTCCAATTTCTCAATATCTCAAGCTCTCAATCTCTCAATCTGTCAATTCCTCAATTTCTTAAATTTTCAATTACTCAATTCAACAACTCTCTCATTCTCATACAATTTCTTAATTTCTCAGTTTATTCATTTCTGTTCTTTAATTTCTCATTGTTTCAATTTATCAGTGTCTCAATCTCTGAAACTCTAAATTTCCCAATCTCTAAATATTTCAACCTCTCAATTTCCCAATACCTAAAACCCTCGATTTCTTAATTTCTCAATATCTCAATTCTCTACAATTTATTTTTCAATTTCTTAGTTTCCCAATTTCTCAATCCCACAATTCTGTAATTTCTCAATCTCATTGTTTCAAATTTCAGTTTCTCAATCTCTAAATCTCTCGATTTTCTAATTTCTCAATTTCTCAATTATACAATTTTATAAAATTTTTAAATTCCTCAGTTTCTCAGTTTCTCAATCCTACGATTACTCAATGTTTCAATTTATCAATCCCTCAATACCTCAATTACTTAATTTCTCTATTTTACAATTTTTCAATTTCTCAGTTTCTTAATTTCTCAAACCACCAATTTCTCAATTTATCAGTTTCTCAATCTCTGAAACTGTCAATTTCTCAATCTCTAAATCTCTCGATTTCCTAAGTTAACACAACATTTATTGATTCTGAGGCGGTGCAAAGTTCGCCGGGTCAGGTAGTATATATATATATATATATATATATATATATATATATATAAAAGAATATATATATATATATATATATATATATATAAAAGAATATATATATATATATAAAAGAATATATATATATATATATATATATATATTATATATATAAAAGAAATTCGTGTTAGTTACACTATTTATAACTCAAGAACGGCTGAACCGATTTGGCTGAAAAAATTGGTGGGGAGGTAGCTGAGAACCAGGAGACGGACATTGGATACTTGTTATCGACAAGGGGGCCCAGTGGGGGCCCTTAGGCTTGACCGATTTTTTGGGTCGACCGATTCTTATGATTTTTTTTTTGTATATTTGGTAGGTATGAGAATAGATGGTAAGCTATTTTTCAGATAGACATGGGGGCGCAGGGGGCCCCTTTGGGCTGGACCGATTTTTCGGGTCTACCGATTTTTATGATTTTTTTTTTGTATATTTGGTAGGTATGAGAATAGATGGTAAGCTATTTTTCAGATAGACATGGTGGCCCAGAGGGCCCCCTTGGGCTGGACCGATTTGTCGGGTCGACTGATGTTTGTGTTTTTTTTTGTATATTTGGTGGGTATATGAGAATTGGTAGTAAACTATTTTTCACATATACATGGCGGCCCAGGGTACCCCCTTGGGCTGAACCGATTTTTCGGGTCGACCGATTCTTATGATTTTTTTTGTATATTTGATAGGTATGGGAACAGGTCGTAAAGTATTTTTCACATGGACATGGGGGCCCAGTGGGACCCTTGGGTTGGACCGATTTTTTGGCTCGACCGACTTAATAAGGGCTTTTATGATATTTGATTTGTTGGATTTGTCTCCGCCCCCAATAGCAGAATAACTGTTGAACCATGGACAGGGGGCTCAGGGGGAACCCTTGGATTTATATCTCAAGAACGGCTGGACCGATTTTTATGATCTTCGATTTGTTGGATTGGTCTCCGCCCCGAATAGCAGAATAACTATTATAACATGGACATCGGGCTCAGGGGGCTGCATTGGGTTTATAACTCAAGAGCGGCTCGATCGATATTTATGAACTTTTATTTGTTGGATTTGCCTACGCCCCGAATAGCAGAATTACTATTAAAACATCGGAAACATTACAGGGGGCGGGGAGCTAAGTACAGGGCAACGACAATAACAAAGCCCCCTGGTACAGGGCAACAATAAGAAATAACGCCGGCCACCAAAATTTGTCGTACCGGGCTTTAAAAATGAAAATCGATTTTTAAGGAGTAAACTCCAAAGTTTCACTTCTGTTGCGCGTGGACTCCACACACAAATTTTTTGATGATATCTCGAGAATAGATTGACTGACTTTTCGAGGGCGAATAACTATTAAAACATCAGAAACATTAACAAAAAAATTTTTCTCATACATTATGTATAGAATCCGTACAGAAACAAAAATAAACATGGCGTTGTATGCTGGTTCCGGTAATGCCAGTAGATGGCGTTGTGGGCATTATCATTTAAAAAAAGATGAATTTAATTAAGCTAATAAGTTGCCACAACATTTATTGATTCTGAGGCGGTACAAAGTTCGCCGGGTCAGCTAGTATATATATATATAAAAGAAAGTCGTGTTAGTTACACTATTTATAACTCAAGAACGGCTGAACCGATTTGGCTGAAAATTGGTGGGGAGGTAGCTTAGAACCAGGAGACGGACATTGGATACTTTTTATTGGACATGGGGGCCTCTTTTCATGGTGTTTGATTTGTTGGATTTGTCTCCGTCCCGAATAGCAGAATAACTATTAAAACATTTCGGGGAGCTTGGTACAGAGCAACAATAACAAATAACGCCGGCCACCAACATTTGTCGTACCGGGCTTTAAAAACGATAATCAATTTCAATTTCAATTTTTCAAACTCTAAATCTCTCAACCTCTCAACATCTCAATCTCCCAATACCTCAATCCCTATTTCTCCGTTTCTCAATTTTTCAAACCTACAATTTCTCAATATGTCAATCCCTCAATTCCTTAATTTCTCAAGCTTGCAATTCAAGATTTTCTGAATTTTTCAGTTTCTCAATTTCCCAAACTGTATGTTTGTCGATCTCTCAACGTCTCAATTTCTCAACATATCGAACTCTCAATCTCTGTCAATTCCTCAATTTCTCAATTTCTCAGTCCTACAATTTCTTAATCCTACAGTTGTGATATCAAACTCTCAACTTCTAAATCTCTCAATCCCTAGATTTCTTAATTTCTCAATTCTACAAAATAATTTTTCAATTTTACATTTTTCCAATTTCTCAAACTGTCAATCTCTCAATTTCTCAATTGCGAGATTTCCCAATTTCTCAATATCTCGAACTTTCAATCTCTCATTCTGTCAATTCCTCAATTACTCAATTCAACAACTCTCTCATTCTCATACAATTTCTTAATTTCTCAGTTTATCCATTTCTGTTCTTTAATTTCTCATTGTTTCAATTTATCAGTTTCTCAATCTCTAAATCTCTCAACCTCTCAATTTCCCAATCCCTAAATCCCTCGATTTCTCAATTTCTCAATTCTACAATTTATTTTTCAATTTCTTAGTTCCCAATTTCTCAATCCCTCAATTCTGTAATTTCTCAAACTTTATTCAATAAAAATTTCTGAATTTTTGAGTTATATTATTATTATATATAGATTATTTACCACACTATAAGTACGAATTCAAATGATCTTTGTAGGCGGAAATATAGTTGATAAAGCTTAGACAGTTCTAATGTCCTCTTGTTTATAATTTCCTTTTCTTTAATGAATTACTGTTAATTGACTTGTGTAAAATACTATTGTATTATTGACACTAATAAATCATTATCATTATCAAGTATCTTGAGGCACACCACTTCTTATTGTCTTAAAATTAGAGCTGCACACTGTTAAAGCTGTATTTATTACCACCTGTTGATAACGATTATTTAGATAACTCTGCATAAATTGTACACAGTTGGCTGATTATCTCACTTCAGCATCGGAAGAAATTTAATGTAAATGACAACCTTAACTCCAATAAATTGTATCTTTGAGTGCTTTAATAATTTTTTTGGCAGGTCCTGGAGAAAACTACACCGACTACGTGGCAACCCGCTGGTACAGATCTCCAGAACTCCTCGTGGGCGACACCCAATACGGGACTCCCGTCGATGTCTGGGCAATAGGTCCGTGCACACAATCGAGTTTACACTATCAATCAATAATAATTAATTATTCAGGTTGCGTTTTGGCCGAACTCGTTAAAGGTGAAGCTCTTTGGCCCGGCAAGTCCGATGTGGATCAACTTTACCTTATCAGATCGACGGTGGGGGAGCTTTTGCAGCGGCACATGCTAGCCTTCAAGAATAACGATTTTTTCCAAGGAGTCATACTGCCGGTGCCGCAGCAAATGATTTCCCTCGAAGCTAAATTACCGATGTGCAATCAAATAACGATAGATTTTTTAAAAGTAATTTACCCCAAACTGGAATTCTTAATTTTACACGACCGTTTCAGAAATGTCTAGACAAAGATCCGTTGAAGAGGTGGACTTGTGATATGCTTCTAACGCATGAATATTTTGAAAACTTCAACTTCAAAATTGACGACTCGGACACGCAGAATTTCGAAAAGTTATCAAGGGACAGATCACGAGTTAGGCTATAAATGATGTGGAGAAGAACAATGCTTCTAACAAATATTTTTTCAGAACTCATTGAATGGCACATCGTTACCGCAATTGACAGGAACCAAACCCATCAGTCCAGCAAAACCCAACTTCACCCAGAAGTCCAAAATTGATCATTTGCCAACCATTTGACGAAGGCTTTCGATTTTCTCTAAGTGAAGTTATATTTATCCACAAAAATAGCTAATATATTTTGTGTATTTCTAAATTTTAAGCGTTACGATTTCAGATTTAGATTTAAGCGCAATGCATGGTTACACGAACGTCGAATTTACGTTTTTAACTATTTAACTGTTAATTTTTTTAGTCAGAATTTAAAAGGGTGGAGAGGTATAAGTGTGCTGCAACTAAATAAAGATTTTACGTTTTTGGTTTCCACAAATATATTTTATGGTAGATGAATAATTTTTTATTTGACCTATCCAGTGTCCCCCCTAGCTTAGATTTAAGAAAAAAAAAAACATAATTTATTATTTACCACATTCACATATTTTCCTTAGTGAAAATTAACTTCAAATCTGAAGATTCAGATCTGGGCAACATATTAAACATTTTACAAATCAATCTGCGTGTGCTGTTTATTTTTTAAATAAAGAATCATAAAATTAAACTCAAAAGGTCAGTTCAAAACAATCTTAATCAAATTTAATATGAAATGTAAATCCTTAAAAAATTAGTTGTTGATGAAATGTTTAATATGTTGCCTACCTCCGAATTTTCAAGCGTGAACAGATAAAATGGGACACTGTATGTAAATATACATACAAATCTCACTATCAATTCAGCGTTTTTCCATTTTGGAAACTTTCTGCATCCATCAAAGTATATTAGTGTTTTTTGTTACGGATAGACGGCGCTGGTTTAATTATACCATAAACTGCAAAGTCTATTAAAATACCATTATTATATCACTTCCAAATTGAAATGTTAGATTCTGCTTCTTTTTAGCGTCCTCAATATACTTTATACTTTACTATCTCTTCTGCATCCGTTGTATATTGCGTATACTAATTTCAATACTTTAAGCGTCCTACTTTGTTGCCAGATCACTCAAGTGATTTAAGTATTTACTAGTAGATTTTTAGATTCAGAATTGGACCCAGTATTTTTTAAATGTCAGTCACGCGTCATAGCTTTTGTGTTAATAATCTCTTGATATTCCATGTAGAGAGAAACATCTGAAATAAAGACAAACGCTTCAGTTCTGAATTTTGATTTTTCTTTACTATATGTTGTCGGTTGAGAATTTTTTGGTTAAAATATCAACAGTATTTATTGAAAAAGTCCTTTAAGTCACTGTAAATTGTCTATAAATCGATTATTTGTAGTTTTTTTTGTACTAACAAAATCTTGACTCGCTCATAAAGAAATTTCCGGATCCACTGAATCGATTGCAATGATGAAATTTTGCACTTACATACTTATTTTACTACGCAGGCACTCACTAGGAAACGGTTTTTCAAAATACCATTACTTATTAAATAAAATAATGAAATAAAAACAACGTGTGAAGTATTAAATAAAATCACTGTGCGAAGCAGGGACGGTATACTTTTTGCAGACAAATACAGTTCACCATGTTCGAAGACAAATTGTGGTAACAAAATCCCAACCTTATCAAAGGTTTGCCCTTGCGATTTATTAATAGTCATATCGAATCGAACATGATTGGAGATTGGGCTCGCCTCAAGGAAAAAGGCAATAATGTACCAGAATACGTCATATGGATTCTGGGTATTAAAATACGTTTCCCAGTTGATCGTCCAGTTAAAATTTTGTAATTAATTGTATTTTGATGCAATCGTTAGTCTTGAGGTAAATTCCATAAGATGAGTTTTCCACACCACTCTGAGTTCACCGCACATCTAAACCTCAGGGAACGATCCAAGTTATATTTAGCTGTAGTGGGCCAGTTTATTACTCAAAATGACTTACGCTACTTCAAGTAGGTTACTGTAATTATCTGCCGAAAATAAAATGCAAATAATCAATAAACCTGTCAAATTTTTGAAAATAAAAGCTTATCTAGGCAATTGATTCATGTTTAACGGTTAAATATATAGATATGAGATATAAGACATCATCTTGTGGAGTATTCGACACACATCGAGATTCTATCTGCATCGCGAGAACTAGATGATGTCATCAATGGGTCGAGTCGTAGAGTTGCTTTTATACACCCGGAGTGCCGCACGATGTATAAATAAATAGACGAACCAGTTTACGTGATTTGTAAATAGTGTAAATAATGTATATACTGTAGTATATTAAGTCTAAATAAATTGTCAAAAATTGGAACTCAGAAACGCAACATTGGTGTCAGAAGTGGGATACGAAGATTTGTAAGAAATAAATAAATTGATATGAAGGTTAACAAGAAATATGAAGTTGGGCACAAGAAGAAAGGGTTTGCAGTTGCTTGATTAATAGCTGGAGTACCGTGAGTTATAGAAATAACTGGAATAAATTCGGATCTCCAGAGAATGGTGCTTGAGGATCTGGAAAAGACTGAGATCACTAAATAAGGAAAAGAATGTAATTTTCAAAAACCGTTTCTTAGTGAGCGCCTACGTGGTAAAATAAGAAAGTGTGCAAAATTTCATTATAGTTAGTTTTAAATTAGTTATAAAAAAGTTAAAAAGAAGAGTACATTAGTTATAAAAAAAACTCACAAGATTCGCGTCTAGTGGAAGTTAAATACTCGTCCGTTCTGGTTCCGGTTGCCTCACAAACTCACAATTTATTCTTCCTCGTGACGTTGAAGCAAAACTTTGTGTTACTGCAATGTTAATGTTATACTTATCTGAATGTACATAGTTATAAAAAAAATACGAGTGTGCTTTAGACCACACGACTGAAGGAAAGTGTTTGCAAAGAAGTTTGACTTCAAAAATTCAAACAAAGAGTGAGAAAGTAAGACGCAAACGTAAGACGTAGGACGCAGACCTAAGACGTAAACGTAAGACGCAGACGTAAGATGCTCTTTAAAATCATCTAATTAAATAATGTATCTACAGGTTGGAAATTTGGCACTCTTAAGACGCAAATGTAAGTTACCCGAGACTTAAACGTAAGACGCAAACATCAAGTTGTTTGTGATGTGATTGTTTCATCCACAAGTTGAAAGTTTGCAACCAGCAATTCATACAACATTATTAATTTGCTAACAGACGTACGTTAAAATGTTATGTCAAATTCATAGACGACTTGATGATTTTTTTTAAAGGAACACATGATATAAATTTACCAATATACCACTATAACGGCCAACAATCTGAGATAAGTACATTAAGAATAAAATTATGTTGCAGATTTAATGTTTTTTTATATACTGGACTTCTTTAGTTGTTTAACAATACACTTTCAGTGTAGTCCTCCAGTAATCCCTAATCAAATTAATGATGACTGCATAAAATGAGATATAAAAAAGTCTTGTTATTGTCAAGGATATCTATACACTTCTTAGCTTCCAACATCCCCAGACACCTTTCATGTTAGTAGTGCCGTTTAAAAAGAAAACTTACGAACAATCACTAGGTACCTATCTACAGAATCTTCCTTTGAGTCTAGTTAAGACAACAAAATAAAATAACAATTTATTGACTACTATATGTACAATTTCCAGCAACAATCCTATGTGCAATTATTCTTTCTTCAGGTTAGGGGGATCAGAACCTCGCAACTCATGCCATTTATTTTCCGCTAGTTCTTTCAATTTGTGTGCACCCTTAAACAGTTCAAAATGTAACAAGAATCCAATATGTGACTGGTTGAAATTGGCCCAACAGGGAGATTCTACACTTACGATAAGAATAGGTAAATCTTTTTTCTCTTCAGGTCGAACTAAGGCGGGTACATTTTGTAGCCTCAACCACGCCCAGTGTATGCCCACAATTATCGAAATACCTGATATCATAACCACATTATCATTACAAAAACTTATAAACTTTTTAAAGAAAGTCATTTTCTTGCGGCCTTTTTTAGGTTATAAATCATAAACCTGACATTTAGTTTTTGTAGGTTATGTTGTCTACTGTTACATAAACAGGTTAAAAATTTTGTAAAAATTCTATATTAAAAAGAACACTATACAACTTGTAACAATTCTCAGCCGGTTCTCAACATTTTCGCTTCTTTCTTCTCTTGAAGTTCCTTCTTTTGTTGTTCCACTATTGTCGCCCTTTCTTTGAGAAACTCTCCATATTCTACAGGATCCAGTTCTTTAACTACTTGAATACCACATGATCTTGCAATCCCACATATCATACAACATACTTCCTGTATGGAGAGGACTTCTAAAGTTGGGTCTTCCATTTTGATTTGTGCAATT
The DNA here is from genome assembly GCA_963583935.1 of Diaperis boleti. Taxonomy (NCBI): domain Eukaryota; kingdom Metazoa; phylum Arthropoda; class Insecta; order Coleoptera; family Tenebrionidae; genus Diaperis; species Diaperis boleti. The sequence continues at coordinate 50,281,148 of OY757249.1, read as the reverse complement.
TCGTACACATGCTTCAATGTAACTTTCCCTGCGATCTCTTGACCTATGAGACAAAGAAACAGTTACAGAAACTAAATGTATCAAATAAAAAACCTGGATACATGGCTGCTCTTTGGATCCCCGCCGCCTGTTTTAAAAAATACACAACTGGTGGCTTATGGATCACCAACTCGTAACTTCGATCCGGATTGACCTTTACTCGTGTTGGTAAGGGAATTCCGGGTTTTATGTCCTTCGTTTTGTCGTTAAAATCCTTGCAGAATGCTGCGATGTTAAGTCCTCTCTGAAAAACCAAAGTTAGGATCAAATTATTAATTTTTGGGAATGTTACCTGACCCAGCATGGGTCCCAAAGGGGGGCCAGCGGCAGCCATTCCAGCGGGTATATTAGTTCTCAATTTTCCATGAGTGACTTTTTCTACCACTTTTCTTAAGGTTTTTATTTTAGCGGCGGCCTTAGACATGGCTATTTATTTAATTTCAGTTGTTTACCATCCAGGCTCCGAACATAACCTTAAATATAACGAGGAGGTGTCAATTTTTTCATTTGACAGCTCAAAGGCCTTAAATTTGAAATTTACAAATTTGATCCACAATTTCCTCCAATCGGTCTGATTCTGTAAAAAAGTGGGTAAAAGTGATTATACGGTACATTCATAAATCATTAATTAGTAATTTCTAACGATTAGTGCGTGGCGTGTATTGTTGGTTGCATTATGACTTTTCAACTTCATATTACCGATAATAATCGATTGTGTGAACCAAACTGGATAACGAGAATTAATTTTTCAAGAATAGTGTTTAACAGGGATATTAATAAATAATACTGGGTTATTCACGAAACGGTACGACCCTGAAGAAATTTTCGATGCAACCAACATTGCATTTGCACAGGTTACATGGATTGAAAAAACATAGTGTTCACATTAGTTTATTAGATGACATTAGATACTGTCGGTGTCAACCAGTGTCAACTATTTTGACCTTATTGTTGTTTTGGTAATAATGTATTCCAATGACGAGAAAACCGACATGCTTTTAATTTATGGCGAATGGAGAAAAAACGCTTCTCTTGTTGCTAGGGTTTATGCAGAGCGTTACCCTGAAAGAAGAGGACCAACAGATAAAATTTTCAAAAAACGAGATGAAGTAGCCGTTTTAGAGATGGTGACAATATCTAATATCATTTCAGTAACACCAAGTTTTGCTTCAACGTCGGGAGGCAGAATAAATTGTGAGTTTGTGAGGCTACTGGAACCAGAACGGACGAGTATTTAACTTCCACTAGACGCGAATCTTGTGAGTTTTTTATAACTGTTTGCACATTGCTGTAACACCAAGTTTTGCTTCAACTTCACGAACCATAATAAATTTTGGGGTTAATAGACCACATATTAGGAAGGAAATAAAATATACCTCAATTTACCTATATGTGAATGCTCTGTATAAATGATATTTTACTTACATTTTTTCTATAAAAATTAATAATACGTATTTTGCGATTTTATTGTTAAATAGACGTCGAGAAATGTTTTTCACGTCAACCGTGACGTCGAGGATCTGTGACATTTCGTTTCATTTTTTTTTTCTATGGACCCACGTTCATTGACTGTGAGGAATGCACAAAAACTTTACCTGATAAACGAATAGAAATAAAACCTGTTTAAATAGAAATATGTACTAATCTACCATAAAATGCATAATATTGAAGTAGGTTCGTATGTAATAATAAACTCTCTAAATTAGGGATAGTCCTTGTGTAATAAATGTTAACACACCGACACTTTGACTTCGAAAATTTGCCATAATCAACATTGCACTCTGTTCTCACAAAAAGACTGCGGTATTGCGGGATTTGAAAAATATTTTCGTGCAAATTGCAATGAATAAAGTCTTAGTACTTGCTTAAGAATCGAGCAAAGCTAAAATGTACCATAAACGACAAATATTTTGTCCCAAAAAAGTTAGAAGGTGTTTATCTCGTTAGACATAAAATTTCTGATACGTTCAAGTTCAAGTCACCAAAGCGGTAAATATATATTTTTTATTTTGACGAGTTGTACTTGTGGTTAAATTTTCTGCTAGGACTTCCGTGACACCCTGTATATGTTTCTTTGTTTGTTTGTTCTTTGTTGTTGTTGTACCGGTCAACTGATCGTTACGAAATTTTGACCACAAATAATATTCGCAATGGGGGGGTTAACGACCACAAAAAAAATTTTGGAGGTCAAACCGGGCGAAATTGAGTACTATGTCAGAGAAATGTTATTACCACAGTGACCAGGTCAAGTCGGATGAGATGTGTTTTACTTTATTTTTTGGGCGTAGAAAAAAGCTTTTACGCCTCGTTTCAGTATTTTACTAATCTTTTACTGTTACTTATTTTTAGTGTTGTCCATTTGCTTCTCTGTCTAATTGTAAGTGTTTTCATACTCTCTTTCAAGCTTTGATACAATGTTTTTTTTTTGTTTTTTACCAGTTTCTTCTGAATCTCTTGCGTTTCTTTCTTTGGTATTTTTTGAGCTTTTTCCCAGTTACTTTTAATCATTTTCGGGTCTACTTTATTCATATACTGTTATATTGTACTATTTATATACAGTGTGCCCATTTTATCTGTTCAGGCCTGAAGATTCAGAAGTAGGCAACATATTAAACATTTCATCAACAATTAATTTTTTAAGGATTTACATTTCATATTTGATTAAAAGATTGTTTTGAATTGACGTTTTGAATTTAATTTTAGACCCACTATGATTCTTTATTTAAAAAATAAACAGTATACGGATCGACCCAACTCACCAACTGAGATTTCTAATCAACAAATTGTTAAAACACATCGGATTTACAGAAGAATAATATTTGAAATATGTAGACAACTCATTTTATAATCAATCCATAATTAATATTGCAACCACACGACGACAGATCGTTGACGGAAATAACGAGGCTACGAAATCGTACAACTCAAATAGCGCAATTTGTTGTAAGTTATATGTAAAATATATTTATTGTTTCGATTAAAATTAAATGTAAACACTTAAAAAATGTAATAACTAACGAAAACAAAGTAGACATTATAAACTGAAAAAGTAAATTTTTATTGAAATCGGTGAAGATATAATAATATAATAATAAATATAATAATATATTTATTCATTTCTTAAAAAAGTACATAAAATGCAAATTTTCAGAAACAAGTGTCAAAATAAAAACAAACAGACAAAATAACAGTAAACATTAATACACACATTACATACATTTTACATGTATCTGTACAAACACAAGTAAAAACGATAAGGTCAAGAAACAAAAATATTTAAGAGAAAAAATTTAAGAGAAAAAATTTAAGAGAAAAAATCATCGATCGTATAGCAGGCTTTTTCCGTTAACAGACATTTTATTGTTGCTTTAAATACCCTAATGTTTGGAGCATTTTTAATAGTAAATGAAACATGGTTGTAAAATTTACAACAGTTGTAATGTAAATTTCTCTGAAATGTTGCCGTAGTATGTTGAGACGGCAAAAGTCGGCTTTTGTGTCTCGTGAAGTATTCATGATCATGTCTGATTTGTCTAAGCTGACCAACATTTTTATAAGCAAAGCATAAGATTTCAAGTATATAAAGACTTGGCAATGTTAAGATTTTAAATTCTTTAAAGGCGGTCCTGCATGATTCCCTACTCCTAATGCCAGCAAGTATACGTATGGCGCGCTTCTGAAGAATGAACGCCCTCTGTGCTTCTGAGGAATGGCCCCAATGTATTATTCCATATCGTAACTGACTTTCAAAACAAGCAAAGTACAGCTGTTTAATTGTAGAGAAATTACTTTCATGAGCCATGTTTCTTAATGCATAACAGATCCCAGCAAGACGTTTGCATAAGGTATCGAGATGCATGCTCCACTTTAATCGATTATCAATCGCAATTCCTAATAGTTTTACTGAATCTACGGGTTTATTTGTAACATTAGTTAATAACAGATCATTATTGTCATTATTTTTATTGCCCGCTAAAAACTTCATAAAAGAAGTTTTGTCATTGTTAATTAATAAATGGTTTTTTTCAACCCACGTTGTAAGCAGGCTAAATACCAATTCAGCCTCCTCTTTCATTTTTGCAGCAGTTGGTCCTGTTATCGCGAAATTAGTGTCGTCAGCATATGATATTTGGAGGGTGTCTGGAGACCTATCATTTATAAACCTTGCCAAGTCATTGACAAAGATTATAAATAACAATGGTCCCAAGATAGATCCCTGGGGAACTCCCATGGAAACAATTATATCATCAGAAAAAACATTATTTATAACAACCTGTTGTGTTCTGCCTGTTAAGTAGGACCTAATCCAGCTCCAGGCTATTCCCCTGACACCATAATTTTGCAACTTCAATAATAGGATGTCGTGATCCACGCAATCAAAAGCTTTTGTGAAGTCAATAAATAAACCTAAAGTACTTAGTTTTTTGTCAATTGATCTTACCACATGATTAATGAAATCAGCAATCGCGGTATCAGTGCTACGATTTTTTGTAAAACCATGCTGAGAGGCGTTAAAAAGTTTATACCTATTAAAAAAAGATACGAGATTATTATTTACTATCTTTTCATAAATTTTACCTATGCTAGATAATAAACTGATTGGCCTGTATGTGAGGATTGAGTTTATATCTCCTTTGTTTTTGTATAATGGCTTTACGTGTGCTTTTTTTAGGCTACTAGGAAAATGTCCCTGCTGCAAAGATAGGTTGATTATAAATGACAAAGGTGTTGAGACAAAACTGCTAGCTTTTTTTAAAATATTATTTGATATACCATCTTGTCCAGCCGAATTCGAACTTTTTAGTTGCTTGATGATTTCACTAACTTCAGACGGCGTTGTAGGTTTAAAATACAAAGATTGGGTTGGTTTTAGTACATGTTTTAATACGAAATCAGTATCTATTTTACCAGAAAATGGAAGAGGATCTGCTACAATGTTGGTGAAATGTTTGTTAAATAAATTGGCACACTCTATATCATTTAGTTGTTTTAAGTTATCAGTTATTTGTATTTTAGTAACTGCTTTATTGGGTTTACGAGTTTGGTTTATAATCTCCCACATTGTTTTCATTTTGTTTGATGATGCTAAAATTTTGTTTTCGTTATACGCTTGTTTTGTGACCATTAATAATTTTTGATAGTCTGCATTTAGTTTTTTAAAATTGTCCTTAAAAATAGGATAGAAAGTGCTTAAGTTGGCATAGAGCGCAACCTTGGTTTTCAGAGCAATGACTTCAGGTGTTATCCAACTATGTTTTTTTTTACTGTTATAGATTTTAATATTTTTGTATGGGAAAGATTGATTTATATGTCCTTGCAAAATATTACTAAACTCATTGAAAGCATTCTCAGCATCTGATTCATTAAATACACTGGTCCATTTCTCTTTACTTAGTCGTTCATAAAAACCCTCAAAATTGGATTTACTGAAATTTCTAACGAGCCTATACTTTGTTGTACTAGGCTTTTGAGAGTCCCTCAGTTTAACAGAGATCTGTTGAGCAAAATGATCTGATAAGTTTAAATTTAAAACTTTTGAGTGAAAATCAGCCTTATCTTTAGTTATAAAAATGTTGTCAATACAAGTATTGCTAACGGATGTGACACGAGTATAATCAGAAATTGTTTGCGCCAAATTAAAAGATGATAATAAATCCAACAACTGCTTAGTTTGAAAGTTATTTTCAGAGAAATTTACATTAAAATCCCCCGCTAAAATTATTGTTTTATTATTGGGGATTGAACTAAGCATCCTGCCTAATGTATCTAAAAAAATGCTAAAATCTCCAGATGGAGGTCTATAGATGAGGATTATATACAAATTGTAATCAACTATATGAACACCACATGATTCAACAATATTCATTATAGAGTTTTTACTTAACGTTAGTTCTTTAATGTTGACAACATTATTTCTTGCAAAGATAACTACTCCGCCATGTCCACAGTTGTGACGACAGAAACTGGAGCAGATCCTGTAACCATCAAGGTGAACAGAATTTAACTGTTCATACCCCAACCAATGTTCACTTACTAAGAGCAAGTCTGGATCGACATCATGTGCCAGAGCTACTTGTAGTTTGTTAATCTTATTATTTAAACTTTGCACGTTTTGATGTACTACAGTAAATGTTGAATGGTGGATATTTTTTTGATCATCAGACTGATCAAAAAGTGCCTGTTCTGTGTGAGCGAAAAAATTTAAAACGTCTCACAGTTACACCCTTTGGCCAGTGCGAGGGGTCGTATAAGATGTCCAAACAATTTGTATCATAGTTAGTACATACTTTGAAAGAGCTGTTCGAACCCTTAGAGTCAAGTTTGCTTACAATGAAATCGTTATCTGGCCATTGGGTTCGTAGATGTTGCGTCACTTGTTCTTCCGTAGTTGTTGATCTACAGCGACCAATGTGTAACCATATTTTTTGATCTGGAGCACTGAATCCGTTTGACAAATTTTCACCCGTGCCTCGTATTTCCTTTGACTTTGTCTTGGAGAGCCGCTCCTTGTTTTTATCTTCCGATAGTGTCGATATATAAAAGGGAGTAAAAATTTGAGGATTTTTCTCGATTTCTGTCTAAGTCTAAGGTCAGCTAGTCCTAGTATTCCACTTGCTCCCGAACTCCTCTACTTTAGAGCACAAGTTCGATTTGCTCCTGGCTCCCCTATGTAACCACTTCAAAATATAAATCTTAAATTTCCAGATGTCTAACTGATACGAAGTGCACAAGTGCATTGACAACTTCATAAATCATCTAGATTAGATCTAATTAAGTGTAACCCCGTTGCAAATCAACGTGTCTAAATCATTGACCCTAGAAAGATAATAATTTGAAGCATTCTACGAATCCTCGAAAGACAAACATCGACATTATTTTTACATTATTTATTACTGCGATCATCAGCCCTAATTTAACAAGAGATTAATGATACAATTGAAGAATTACAGAGGGGTTCTTATCTTAAAGAATGTTTAAAATTACGACGAAAATGTAACAATTAAAAATAGATCAAGGAGAATCTGGCAAGTGTGTTTGAGTGGTAAAAATTAAAATAGTGAATTAATTGAAGTTATTCTGTTCGTTTAAACAAGATTTGTTTTCCAGTTTCAAAGCTTTCCTTATTTCCAAAGTCTCAAGAAAATCTAATTTACGGCCTCTATTGCATTTATGAATCAATTTGGAATTTGGTGGTGAAAAACTATGTTTCGTTATTAATATATGATTGGCGAAAGAAGAAGGTGTTGATGGAGGAGGATCAAGATCTGCGTTGTTATAGATGTGCCTGAAATGTTCTTTAATAGGGTCTGGTATTTTGCGACCTGTCTGACGTATGTAGAATGACTCACAAGAAGAGCAGTTCAATTTGTATACACCTGATGACGATTTGTGATCTAATGGATCTTTATTTTTAATAAAAAATCTGTATAAGTTGTTATCTGTTTTAAATGAAACTTTAAAACCGTTTTTCTTAAGTATTTTAGAACATTTCTCTGAGACGACACCAAAGTATTGTGACGTTCTCGAAGAATCGCGGAGTGATGATTTAATCGTAAATCCGTAGGATCGCGAATGTTCTATTCTCGAAGAGACCAGAAAGCGGCTTCCCGCTTTAAATAGGACGGGAGAACGACTGCGGCATGATCAGTATAGTCGAATCGCGTCGATGAAGAAGTGCGAATAAGGTACTTAATCCGTGTGACTGTTAAAATAAATAATTGTGCTGTTATAACTGTAAATAGTCTAGTGTTGAAATAAATTGTACATAGTTTGTTCAAATAAATAGTTTTGTGAACCCGTAAACGCTACATTGGTGTCAGGAGTGGAATTAATTAAATAAATACGAAGATGGCAACGAAGAAAGTTACGTTGAAAGAACTGAAGGTCGCAGAGCTGAAGAGGGAGCTGGAGGAACGTGAGTTGGAAACATCTGGAACAAAATCGGTGTTACAGAACAGGCTGATTGAGGATCTTGAAAAGGCGGGCGAAAATCCTGAAATATATTTGTTTGAAGTTTCCTGCGACGTAAACACTATGCTACAGAAGCTCCTGGAGAATTCTACAAATTTAGAGCAGAAACTTCAAGAAAGTAGACAAGAACTTCTGGAAAATTCTACAATTCTAGAGCAAAAGCTTCTCGAAAATTCTATCAGTCTAAAACATGAACTCCTAGAAAATTCTGGAAAGCTGGAAGTGAAAATTGGTTCGATCGAAGAAAAACTTCTAGAACAATCGGACGGTCTGAGGAATGAATTCAAGGAAAGTCTTCAACACATCGAGAATAAATTCGACGATAAACTAATAGCGATTGAAGAGAAGCAAAGAGAACTTGAGACTAAGTTTGCGAATTTAGGGCACATTGAAGGTCGTGAACAACAGACGACAAGTGGTTTGATGGAAGTTTCCAGAATACGGATGCAACCACCAAGCTTTGATGGTAAATCTCAGTGGTCCAACTACATTCTGCAGTTCGAAGCAGCAGCCGCAGCCAACGCTTGGAGTAATGCCGAGAAAGCCGTGGCCTTGATATTGGCACTACGGGGTGACGCAACCGACGTGCTACAGACAATCCCATCAGAACAAAGGGCAGACTATGGACAGCTTGTGAAGTGCTTGGAGATGCGCTATGGACAGACACACCTTGTGCATGTATATACTTCTCAGTTGCGAAATCGTTGCCAGAAGCCAACGGAGTCTCTACAAGAGTTTGAAGCAGACATAGCACGCTTGGTTCGGCTAGCTTTCCCGGACGCTCCAGACGATATGATGGAAAGAATCGCTGTGCAAAATTTTACAGACGGCATTCGAGATGGTGACACTAGGCAGGTATTGATATTAGCCCGCCCAGCAAAATTAGCTGATGCTCTAGCTCGGGCTTTGGAGTTCGAAACAAGTAAAGCCGGTTTGAGAAGTCAAGCCCGAGTTCGAACCATTGAAGAAGAAGCTACAAATGGAATCGAAGAAAAAATAGAAGCACCAGTTAGAAGGGTTTTAAAAGATATTGTGCCAAAAGAAAGGAAGAGAGTCATCACATGCTGGAACTGTGGAAAAGAAGGTCATGTCAGGAGCCGGTGCCAGGAAAGGTCTAGGAGACTACCGACTTCATCGAGGTCGGAAAACTAAATAAGGTCGAGGCAAAGGGGCAACCGTCGACCTGCCATCAGCATGCCCCAAAAGCAAGCGTTGCATCTATAACACATCAACCTAACAGCGCATTCGTGGATGGGTTTCTGGATGGAAAACCATGTTCGCTGCTGGTGGATACAGGAGCGACGAAGACGATTGTAAGGCCCAACGTTTTACACATCGACAAGGACATACTACCCACAAATTGGAGACTTTCTACCGCTACTGGGGATTCGGCTACCACCCACGGAGAAGTCAACGTCATTATCACAATTGGGAGTACCGCTTTCCATCACAAGGTACTGGTAGCAAATATCCAGGATGAGGTAATACTTGGAATGGACATTCTGGGCAGTAAGGGCTGCGGATTAGACTTCGAACGTGGCACGTTGAAAATAAATGGAGAAGAGGTCGTACTACACCGAACTAATGAGGAAGCCATTTGTGTGATTTTGACTGAAGACACTTCAGTACCAGAACGGAGCGAAATGATTCTGGAAGCTCGAGTGGATCAGAAAGATGGAGAGAGAAACATCATGATGTTTGAACCCAGATGTAGTGACAATGAGATAGGACGTCTGGTGTAGTACCAATAAGAGTGATGAATGTCAACTTCTACGCTCTGACCCTGAAGAAAGGCACTATATTAGGATATTGTTCTCCTATTTCATCCATCATCCGCCAAATAAGAATCACTGAAGAGCCACAGAAGAGGATTGCACCCGAACTAGTCAACCTGGTCAAGACATCGTCGAGGGAACTTAATGACACCCAAAGGAAGCAGCTTAAAGTACTCGTCAGCCGTTATCAGGACATCTTCGATACCGGAAAGGGCAAAAGAGGCAGAACCGATGTCATCAAGCATCAGATCAACACTGGGGATGCGTGCCCGGTTAGACAGCCTGCTAGAAGACTACCTCTTGCCAAGAAGGAAGAGGCCGACAAGATCATTCGGGAAATAGGAGTGAGGAAGAAGGAGTGATTGAACCATCCAGCAGTCCATGGGCCTCGCCTGTTGTTCTAGTAAAGAAAAAGGATGGATCAACTAGATTCTGCGTGGACTATCGTCAACTGAACAACATGACGAAAAAGGACAGTTATCCACTCCCCCGAATTGATGATACCCTTGATACCTTGGCGGGTTCGAAGATCTTCTCGACTTTGGACTTAAAAAGTGGTTACTGGCAAGTTGAATTGGCACCTGGAGACAAAGAGAAAACAGCATTTACTGTTGGCACAGGCCTGTGGCAGTTTACTGTAATGCCGTTTGGCCTTTGCAATGCTCCTGCAACTTTTGAAAGATTAATGGAGACGGTGCTGAAAGGATTATCGTGGAAAACTTGCCTAGTGTATCTGGATGACATCATTGTGGTCGGAAAATCATTCGAAGAGCACGTGAAGAATCTAGAGGAAGTGTTTCAACGCCTTCGAAATTCTGGACTGAAGCTTAGTCCGAAGAAATGCCACTTGTTTAGAAAAGAAGTGCAATATCTTGGGCATGTAGTCTCAAGTCAGGGTGTCGCCGTCGACGAACAGAAGGTCAAGGCCGTGAAGGAATGGCCAACGCCTACAAACAAGCACGACTTGCGCAGTTTTCTCGGTTTATGTACTTACTACCGCCGGTACGTACCAGGATTCGCCAACATTGCTAAACCGTTGACTAGGCTAACTGAGGGCGAAAGAAGGTTCCAATGGGACGAAGATTGCAAAGAATCGTTTGGCCAGCTGAAGAACGGACTGACCAATGCACCGATTTTGAGTTATCCGTTGCCACAAGGAGAGTTTGTGTTAGACACAGATGCTAGCAACGTGGGAATAGGCGCTGTATTGTCCCAAATACAGGAGGGGCGAGAGTGTGTCATTGGTTACTTCAGCAAAACCTTGTCAAAGCCAGAACGAAATTATTGCGTTACTAGACGAGAACTGTTGGCCGTCGTGAAGTTCGTAGAGCACTTCTATAAATATCTCTACGGAAGAAAATTCTTGTTGAGGACGGATCATGCAGCGTTGAAGTGGCTTCTAAACTTCAAGAATCCCGAAGGACAAGTAGCCAGGTGGATCGAGAGACTGCAAGAGTTCGACTTTGATACGGTACATCGTGCTGGTATAATCCATCAGAACGCCGATGCGCTATCGCGAAGACCGTGTCCAGAAAACTGCAGTCACTGCCGACGTGCTGAGGATAAGGACCTCTCCGTTCGAAGGACGAAAGTTATAAACGCACGCTGGAGCCCTGAAAGGATTCGAGAAGACCAGGAGAACGACCCGGACTTGCTGTTGGTACTAGGATGGAAGAACGAAGACCGGAGACCGACGTGGGAACAAATTGCACAATACTCACCCAGTGTGAAATCGTATTGGGCTCAGTGGAACTCCATTGTCGTGGAAGATGGAGTCTTGAAACGCGTGCTTGAAAGACCTGAGGGTCAAATAGAGAGGAACCAACTGTTGATCCCCAAAAACCGAATTCCGGAAGTTCTGGAGGAACTCCATTGTGGATTAACAGGTGAACACTTGGGAGTATCAAAGACCCTTGGGAAGCTGCGGGAAAGGTTCTACTGGGTGAACTGCAAGGAGGATGTTAAGGAGTGGTGTAAGAAATGTGCAACTTGTGCCGCAAGTAACGGTCCACAAAAACGCAGGAAGGCTCCGATGAGACAATACAACGTGGGTAGTCCATTCGAAAGAATTGCCGTGGACATTGCTGGTCCGTTTCCCCAAACAGATGACGGAAATAAGTACATTGCTGTAGTTATGGACTATTTCAGCAAGTGGGTGGAAGCATATGCCATTCCGAATCAGGAAGCTGCCACAGTTGCTGATGTAATTGTGAAAGAGCTTATCTGTCGATTTGGTGTGCCGTCGGAACTACATTCCGACCAAGGTAGAAACTTTGAATCCGCCTTGTTTCAGAAGATGTGCAGCACTTTGAATATTCGGAAGACAAGAACAACACCGCTTCACCCGCAGTCTGATGGAATGGTGGAACGAATGAACAGGACGATAAATCGATACTTGTCCAAAGTCGTCTCTGACCATCAAAGAGATTGGGATCGTTACCTTCACCTATTCCTCATGGCATACCGATCATCCGTTCATGAGTCAACCGGACAGACACCAGCTAGCATAGTGATGGGTCGCGAATTACCTTTTCCCTGCGATTTGCGATTTGGGTGCCCACCGGGTGAAGACCTAGCTGGCGACGACTATGTCACCGAACTGCGAAGAAGGATGGAAGACATTCACTATCGGACACGCTTAAACATCCATCAATGCTGATGGTGGATACCAGCCAGGCGACTTGGTGTGGTTGTACAACCCACGACGACGCCGGGGTTTGTCTCCAAAGTTACAGACTTCTTGGGAAGGGTCGTACGAAGTTCTTAACCGAATTAATGATGTCGTTTACCACATAAGGAAAAGGCCACACGGAAAACCCAAGATCATCCACTTTAATAATCGTCTATCACCATACCATGGAACCAACGAAGACCGTCAGCAAGGCCAGCAGGTGCGGCAATTGATGCCAGTGGAAGACTTGTCATTTGAAGAGTTTATGTCTCTGCATTCTGGAAGTTATAAGTCCCGATTTGGAGTCACCCAAGAAGTACGTCAAAACATTTTTAAAGCTCCAGCAGACTATTCACTAGTCCATTGTGTGTCTCAAGATCTGGACATGTCGAGAGGGATCGCCACTGTGTTCAAAAGGAAGTTTGGTAGACTCGATGAGCTTCGGAAGCAAAACCCACAAGCTGGAGGGTTACTATGTCTGGCAGGCACTCGGCAGAATTCACAAAGGAACATCTTCTATCTAGTCACGAAACAATTCACGTTCGAGAAGGCTACCTACCAAAATGTTTGGGATACCTTATGTGTGTTGAGGGAAACCGTTCTCTCTCAAGGTATCAGGAGATTAGCAATTCCGAAGATCGCCTGTGGATTTGATTGCCTGGATTGGAGGCTAGTCCGAAGTATGTTGGAAGTGCTCTTTCGTTTCACGGGAGTGGAGATCTTAGTGCATTGCTACAACCCAAAAAGGCCAACGAACTGGAAGACTGTCGATTGTTACTTCCATAGAACGTCTGGGTGCAGAAAAGGAGCAAACTGCAGGTTTCGCCACTATGAGACTGCTTTGACGTTTCGGGACGAAACATCTTTAAGGAGGGGGCAGTGTGACGTTCTCGAAGAATCACGGAGTGTATAATATTCTATTCTCGAAGAGACCAGAAAGCGGCTTCCCGCTTTAAATAGGACGGGAGAACGACTGCGGCATGATCAGTATAGTCGAATTGCGTCGATGAAGAAGTGCGAATAAGCTACTTAATCCGTGTAACTGTTAAAATAAATAATTGTGCTGTTATAACTGTAAATAGTCTAGTGTTGAAATAAATTGTACATAGTTTGTTCAAATAAATAGTTTTGTGAACCCGTAAACGCTACAGTATGTTAAGACTGGGATCCCAGCAAAAAGAAACCACCTACAAAAGAGATGGAATATTTTTCATCAAGAAGGTGGCGGACTCGTGTTGATTGGTAGCTGAACTAATACAGAGAGAAGAAAATTCTTTTTGAACAATAGCCTGAAGGTTCGTCGGCTTACTATATATCACATACAATCGGCAAACTCTTTGACTGTCTGGTAGGGAATTTAGGCAACCTGCTGTTGGGTTATGCCATAAAAAACCTTATATACTACGTGTATACCTAAGGTTTTCTATGGGTTGTGCGAAGATTGAAGACAAGGACGGAAAAAAGCAACAAAAATCAGAATGAGTTCTCTTCCAGATAAAGCATAATATGGTCTAGTCAAGTTAAATGGATGCGCAACATATGACCGATTGCTCATTCAATTCGGGATTTTATTCTGAGAAAGACGTTTTTTTTTGTTTATTCCGCAAATAAAAATTACAATTATTATTGTTATTAACAAAACACTAAAAAATAAGGGGTTTAGTTTTTTGGCAATAACACAAAAACTATAAGTCAGCAAAAATCGGAAAAAAGATTCAAAAAGAGGAGGAAATTTCCGATGTCAAACTCCCGGAGTTCTGTCTCCATTATTAATAATTTTAACTTAACGCTGAAAATAGGGCTCCATAACGGGATATTTGTAATAACTAAAATGATTGTTTAAAGTAAGTTGGAAAAAAAAAATCAAAAAAATTTGTTAAAATACATAATTTTTTTAAACATATTTTATGCTACATCTGTTCATTCGTCCAATAAAGACGCTTAATAATGGAGGGTAATTTTTTTTTACGTTATTTGTTTATAAACTGTTTGCACTGAGATGAGAAAATTTCCCGGTTTCTAACTTTTGATTTCGGCTATACCACTGAACCGAATTTGAAAAGTTATATACTCATTGTACGCAGAATTTAACCCTCTTTAATATTGAATAGGACGTCATTTTCCGTTCGACGTACTGTTTTCAAGCTACAGGCAGAAAAATTAACAAAGTGCAAAAATTTAACACTTTTTGGGTTTCCATAAGTTAAGCTCACCTCCTTGGATGGTACGCTTATTTACGACCAAATGAACGTATCGAAACGATCTCCAGCTTGCTGGGAATTAATTTCTCGAAAAATTCTTATTCGACTGGCCTAGTAAGACAACTCATGTTTTTAACTAAAAAAAAATACATCCCTAATAGTATAAAAGCTAGCGACGGCGCAAAGTTTATTTTAGGTCGGATGTTTTTTTTGTATATTTCCTTTCTTATCGACGTTAGGTAGCGATGGGGTAGGTCTGGCACCTGGGAGCGGGTGCGTTTACCTGTGCGGATCCTCTTTGTACAGATAAAAATTGTGAATTTTGAAATCATTTTAAGACAATTTTTTTTGCATAATTTGCTATGACCTTTAAGCAGTTCATTCTTTTATCGCGCCAGATGTAATTTTAGTAATTAACAAATAATAATTTTCAAACTTTGTTAGCATAGCTGCAATTTTAGGACGATACAGTTCGATAATCAAAGAATATAATATAATTTTGGCACATCAAAATTCGGTTGTTTAGTTAGGAGCCAGATAAATTTAAGTATCGGAGAGAATACATGAGTTAGAGGAGTACGGCAACAAATTCGTTGGTTGCGTGGGAGAGATAGCTGTAATAAAGAGGATGCGCCTAGGTGCCAGACATATCCCATCGCTACCTAACTTCGATAAGAAAAGGAATATCAAAAAACCAACCGATCTAAAACTCTTACTCGAAAACGTTGCTAGCTCTCGTACTATAATGTTGCTGCAACCGAGCCGCAAAGTTATCTTTGTTAATATAATTTTTTCTTGTTTTCTTTTAAGGTTAGTCTTTAGTTTAAATAGTTAATTTTACTGAACAGCCAGGAAAATAATTCATGCCGTGCCGACTATATTACAAGGCTCCGAGTAAAGTAAGTCATTTTACTGAAGAATCGTGTATTTTTTTTTTCTGAAATCCCCAATTTTAATGAAAATTGATACGCATTAATTTAATAAATTGAATGGACGATTTTCTACGTACCTATCTATTTGTACGTTTCTTCGTTCCTAAGGTGTCAGAAATTTCAAAATAATGTGTAAATGTTTTCGCGACTAGTCAGGAAAATGCAATTTTCGCTCCGCATTTCCGGAGCGAAAATGATATTTTTACTCCGGTTTCAGAAAAATAAATACAGCTAGTTCAATATAAACAGAAACAAGCAAAAAACCTCTGTCTTTTGTTCCTTTTTAAATGTCTCCTCAAACGTTTAAAGAAATAAAATAAAATAAACTTTTATAATATTTGACGATGCTATATGAGCAGTGTAAAAAAAACTCTTCACGCACATGTATCACACTGTACTTTTTCTACGACTATAAGATTAAAAATACCAATTCGAAGTTATAAGAATTTTGGGAAAAGTAATCTCAGTTTTACCCCATCTCTTTGCTAGGAGAATAAATAAATTTAATGAAAAAAGAATTAACCAAATCAATTTTTTGTCTGTGTCAAAAAGCACGGGTGCTACTATTTTTTCAATGTGTGAAGTTATACTTGAGAAACGGGAGTAGATAAAACGTACTTATTATTGAACAAAAATGGAAACAAAATTTTTAATTCCAGAGGCCCTTTTACAAAAAATACAAGTTACAAATTGTAATTTATTATGTACTTGTATCGGGTGTCTAAATAAAAATTTGGTCAAGATTGCTTTGGTAAAAATTACAAACATTGAACGTGAGTCCTAGAGATAACAAACAAAACAGAAAAAATTGAACACACACGAAGAACTTTTATTAAATAAGGTGTACAAAACGTGTATTACGGCGGTTCAGATGGTAGTTACGCCCCCCTGTCCCATGGATGTCTCAAGGGGGCCTGTCTGCCTCAAAGGGGCTTTCTCGGGCCTCCCTGTCTCAAGAGTTCAAATCGAACAAATTCAACTTTCGATTTTTGGATGTCGATAACCAAAGGGGCCCCCTCGGAGCCCTATGTTTCAAGTGGGCCCCCTTGGGCAACCATGTTATAACTGACCACCCTCGGGCCAACCAGTTAGAAAATAGAAGCGAGCTGTATCCATAAACAATGCGAATCAGTAAATTAGATAATGAACGCAGTTGCATACAAGATTTTGTGTTTACGAATAGCGGTATTATAAAATATGTAATTACAAATTTTTGCTGTAAGAGAAAGTATCCTTTTTAATTTTGGAACTCAAAGCAAAGCTGGCATTTCAAAATGCAAAAATATTGACTTAAGGTATCGAAATTATTGAATTTTGAATATACAAATTTTGAATTCATAGAATTTTGAGAAAGTCATCGAAATGAGAACAGAAACAACACCAAACGATTTTAAACAACGCGAAAGGAACATAAAATCTTGTATGAAACTCGGCTGTAATGAAAACTTTTGACTCGTCTTGTTTATGAATAGCAAAAATTTATTTCGTTCTTCAGATTGTAGCGAGTTAGAAAATAGAAGCGAGCGAAGCGAGCTGTATCCATAAACAACGCGAATCAGTAAATTAGATAATGGACGCAGTTGCATACAAGATTTTGTGTTTATGAATAATAGCTCGCTTCGCTCGCTATATGTATTTGGAAGAACATGTTTTCCTTTAATTAAAATTTATACTTTGTTAGGTGTACTTGCAATTTACAAAATGTTGCTTGTATCACTTCTCACTCATTGTTTAAATATATTTTTAGTGAACAAAGATTTCATATTGAAATCTTCGGCTGTTAAATTCACCGTCCACACGACACTGAACGTCAATGTCGGTTTGCTGCATTTCTTTCCCACAATTACGCCGTCAATGGTACCAAATTTTAGGGAGTTAGTTTAAGTTGAGTTTAATTTTGGATTTTCAGTTTAAGGCTCTCACTCAGTGTCCTTCTGTTGAAGGACTCGTTATAGAAACCTACGGTGCCGGCAACATTCCTTCGAATCAGAAAGAACTCACAGAGGTCATAGAAGAAGCCGTTAAAAATGGTACGATTATTGTTAATGTTACTCAGTGTCATCAGGGGGCGGTTCTATCGACTTATGAAACTTGAACGGTAATATTTTGCAAATGCGACAATATAAGTACACCTAGATTTATTGTTTGCAGGTTCTTGACACTATTGGAGTAATAACTGGGTACGATATGACCACCGAAGCAGCTCTCACAAAACTGTGTTACGTGCTTGGTATTCCTGGACTCACCCACAAGGAGCGAGTGCAGGTACACAATCCATAATTAGTGCGTAAATTACTTCTAACTCTTGTTTTAGCTGATGAAGTCAAATCTCAGAGGAGAACTTACAAATAGTAGTAATAATGTGAACTAACTTTTCTATTATTGCAACAATAATTATTTAAATTAAATCATATTTACTTCAAATCTGTATAAGGTGATAATCATAAAATTCTAAAAACAAAAGTCTTGTAATGAAATCAAAGAAATAAAAAAACACAATTTAAAAAATTAATGGAGAAATATAAAATAAATCATTACAGTGTGTTTAGTTCAGAAAAAGCATCTATTGTTGAAAGGGTAAATAGAACATTAAAAGCTCTAATGTGGAAGCGCTTTAGTTTACAAGGAAATTATAAATGGCTGGATATGTTAGATATCATAATAAATGAATATAACAATAGTTATCACAGAACTATTCGCATGAAACCTAGACAAGTTAATAAACGTAAAAATTAAAATTGCAAAAAAATAACAAGTATGTCATTGGTGATCACGTTAGAATTAGCAAATACAGAAATATAAATAAGATGTAAAGATATTTTAGGTGAATTTTATGAAATGGAACTACAAAAGGTAAAACATCCCGATGTTTATTTAGTTAAAAAGTTTTAAGAAAAAAAGGAAATAAAATCTTTGTTAAATGGCTGGGATTTAGCAACGTCCACAACACAACAAATCATAACGTGATCAGACTAATATTTTTCTTACAGCAGCTGTACAAATAGCTAGAGAAACTGTAAAGCTAGCCTATTCAAAAAAATAAAAATTCTGACGATGAGGTTTGCTACCGTTGATATACAAGGTTTTAACATTGCAGAATTTATTGTTAAGGAATTAACCATTTTTGATAGATGTACATCATACTTTTAAGCCGACGAAATACTATCACAGATTAGACAGCATTAAGAAATGTGTTCGATATTTAGAGCAACATCATCATATGTTGAGATATCATAGTGGAACAGAAGAGCAGCAAAACGCAGCAGATATTTTGAAAAAAATTATTACTGAAAAGGATATTGATGTGGTGTACCTAAAAGGACACGTTAAGGCGGACTATATACGAAAAGCACTGGAAGAACTATGTCCTAAAATTATAGATTTAGATAACAGAATGGACTCTCCTAAGTTATGTAAAGAAAACCCTATAGGATGTAATAATCACATCATTATTTCTAGTAAAAATCAAAAATGTATATATTCTTTAAGTAACTTAAGTAATAAAACCTTGTGATAACCCCCCTTTACATTACCGCCACATTTTGAATTTGAACATGAAATGAAATGTCAATGACGTCCCCAAACGTCAAATTTGAAAATTTTAAACAAACCGCGAACTTGAAAAGGTTGGCCAATGATCGTCAGACAATGAAAGAAAAAGCAGAACCCTACGTTGTGTGATTTTTTTACAAGACAAGCAATGGCGGGACATTCAAACTTACCCAACAAAACAAACCCCAAATTCTTTGGATACATGGCGAGAGCTAATCAGGAGTGGAGCGCAAATTGATAACACAAAAATTATAGTTTTAAATGTTTATTCAGTTTGAACAACTTGAAGTGTCTTGAGTTTAGTGATTGCGTACTGTGGTTAACAATTTCTGGTGTCTTCGAATTAAGTTGGTACACATTCGATTTCATAATGTTAACAATAATGATTCCAAATAATAAATAACAACGGACAATTTTACATGACTTCAACAGAGTAACAATTGGCGACAAATAATAAACAATAATACAATTAAACAATCCTGCGGTACATGATGAGTGAGGTTAGATCAGCTAAATACATTCCACCCTTGAGCTTTTGTAGTTTACAGGAATTTACAACTTCATTGACTGATACAATGAAACATCTGAGAGGGAAACACAAGAGTATCGAAACGCGTGGAGTTATCAAAGTGGGGTGCATGTAAGTCGGAGAGTGGTGGTCCACAGGTTGATCCAATGGAAAGACTAAAGCGAAGCGAACAAGACAATTGTCTGTCAGTGAAGCCAGATTGTAGAGAGAGTTTACGATCGTGGGGCCAAAACTTGCACATCCAACGGACCAAGAGAAATGAGTTTATTACGGAATTTTCCTAGACATAGTTACGTTGGTCTTTCTGGGAGGCTTGTACAAACCAAGTCCAAGTTAACGGCACTTCTCTCAGGGACTATTCTTTTAGTTATTTAGTATTTTAAAGATTAGTGAAGTAAGCCATTAGTCAGGAACTCGAAAACAGTGCTGCAACTTGGACTTCGTAGGTTCAAGGAATTAGTGGCAACTCCCTTTTTCTAGGCCCCTATGCACCCAAGAGACAATGGGCATAGGTATCCCTGAAAGTAGGGCCACCTAACTCCTTCTAACAGCAGCCGGCAACGCGGACCACGAACTGAACACTATTTGGTCGCTCTGTTGTCTCGAAACATGTACGAACAAACAACACAATAAATCAAATATACCGTAACGCAATGTTTGGTTTGGAAGCCATTTTGACACGGATACAATGCGATGACATCAGCGGGCGCAACACGTAACGGGACACAATGTAACTACAACACTACAACATGCACAAACTACACTAAAAACCGATCTTTGGCTTCCACGATGTCGAATAAGCGCTAGATGTCAGTTAACAGCGAACGACAAGAAATCGCAAGGGGCCGCAAAACAACGATAAGGCACTTTTTCAGAACCCTTGACATTCGGCGTGGCTTTTTGCCGCTGTTTGCCCTTTATTCATCGGTTCTTACTCAGTGTTGGTTAATTCAAGTCAACAGAGACCAAAATAGCTTTGTAACAACCGCAAGCTGCTGTCGGCCTCCTAGCGAAAGACAGGTAGTTATTAACAAATTTATCTGAGTGGCAATCTAGTTAATTTGAGTTAGGGATTCACTTTGTTTTGAATTGAACGCGCGAGCCCTGTAACTAGAGGTCAACCACACATTGGAACGAAATTGACAACAATAACTAAAAACAAATTACAACAACGACTTGCTAGCAAGTTAGCAAGTTATTCGGGGTACCTGTGACTCATCAGCTTGGTAATTTATGCTACTACAGAGAAAAGAAGGGCTGAAGGCAACTGATACGAAATTCAGGGGCTCACGGAAGACTTCCAGTAGCAATAGTGAACATTATTTTAAACAAAGGCTAGCATTCTTTACAAGACATGTAGGTGCAAAGTAGGAACGACTCCATTTCCAAGATGGCGAGTTTTATGACGTCCTAGCGTCCAAAATGGCGGCTAACGGTAAAATTTGAGATGGTTTTACCTAAAGATTTCCGAGATGCACATGGAATAAACGTCGGTCAATTTGCTGGCCTCTCCGGACGGCGAGTCGGAAGAAAAATATAGAGCAAATGGTTACCTTATTTCCAGGAATACAATCACCACACTTGGCTTAGGGACGCGACGGTGGAAATTCAACTGACTCGAACTAAACAAAACTGGAACCTCCGCGAGATGGATCTCCCTTTCGAAGTCGAACGAACGCGTACAATTCTTTTACAACAAAAGGAAGCTCAACGGTGGAGATATAACTATGCTTTAATAAAATGGCGAATTGAGCGAATGAAATTATCGTGGTGTAACTTCCACGGAAGCAGAACACCCACTGCCGCCCTTTCAAGCGTGGTTCTTCGTTCCCACCGAAACTTCCGACAACTCCCTCTAGCGTATCCATCTCGGGCGGTAACGGTCGCTAAAGGCTAGGCTTCCAGGGCATTTGTCATACTTTGGCGGTGAACGGGTTGCAGCTCTCTTGGATGGTATTAATTTTGAATCGGGATATCTCAACCTTAAATTTATATATTATTTTTTAACCCTCTAAATTAAAAACTGCTCAAAAATTCACCCAAGGTGGGCTAGGCTCAAGTCTGGGTCAACCCAAAGGTTACTTCAGGTCAAGACTGGGTCATCAAGCTGGGCCAGAAGCGGCATTAGAATCTCAAGGCTAAACTCCATTCATCAAACTGTGGTAAAAGCGGCACTACATTCTCAAGGACAAAGGTCAATTGAGGTCAAAGTGGGCCAGAAGCGGCACTACTTAACTACTAGGGAAAAGGGCTTAGGTGGGATGAAGAAAAGGGGGAGTTAGTTGCAGCGAATTTTTTGAATAAGAGCACAAGAAAAAGACGATACGGCAGAAAAGGGAAAACGAATACGGAGAGGAATAAAGGAAAAAGGGAATAAATAAGAATAGTATTCTGGAACGTAGCGGGTATAAAAAACAAAGAAAATGAATTTTGGGAGTATTTGGGAGAATATGAAGTAGTGGGAATGGTAGAAACGTGGATAGAAGAAAAGGGGTGGGAGAAATTGGCAAAGAAAATGCCGAAAGAGTTTAAATGGTAGTGTAAATATGCAGAGAGGGGAAGTAAGAAAGTGAAAGAGGGACTGGAAGAAGAAAATGGAACTGAAGCAAAAGAAGAAAGAGGAATTATGAAAAGAACGGTGAAAAGTAAACAGAGAAAAGGGAGAATTATAACAGTGTACAGCAGAAGTATGAAGGAAATCAAGAGAATAATAGAATAGCGAGTAAAAGAGCAAAAAGAAGGGAATTGGGGGAAAAGGAAGACGGGTAGAAAAGGAACAAGTAACAATAGAAGGAAGATGGAACACAAAACGCAGAAGGGAGAGTAGTGATTAGGTTAGTAGAACAAAGAGGCTGGGACATACTTAATGGGAACTGCAGAGAAGATGAGAAAGGGGAATACACGTATATTGGACCAAGAGAAGAGAGAGTTATTGATTATGTTATGGTGAATGAAGAAGCAGGGATGAAATAGAGAAATTCAAGGTGGGAGAAAAAATGGAGTCGGACCATATGCTTTTGGAAGTGAAGACAAAAGGAAGAGAGAAAAATATAGCAAGTGTGAAAGAGTTTAGAAGAAAAATTGTGAAGAATATTTGGAGAAGAAGTAAAAAAAAATTATAGAGCAAGACTTAGGGAGGCAAAATACGAAGAAGCAGAAATAAACGAAAAAATGAGGGAATTGAGCGATAAAGTAAGAAACAAACGCAGCAGAAAGAGATGGAGATAAGAGAGAAGATGGGGCTGGGGAAGAACGAGTAATGGGATAAAGAATGCAGGGAAGGGAAGCAGGAAGAAAGAAGGAAACTAAGAAATTGGAAAACAGAAAAAGCAACTAAGGAAGAGTACAAGAGAGCACGCCAGAGCTACAAATTAGTATGCAAAGGGAAGAAGCAAAAGAAACGGATGGAAGAAGAACTAAAGATGAAAGGTATAAGGACGGAAGAAGAGGTATGGAGATACATATACATAGGGAGAGAGGGAGTGAGTAATGGAATTACTATAAAGGAATGGAGAGATTACTTCAGTGAGCTTCTCGGGAGTGATGAAAGCAGACAAGCAAAGAAAAGAGACAAGGAAGAGTGGAAGAAATAGAAGTGGATATATGAAACTGAAAGGAAAGTTCCCCCAGGAGTGGAATGAGGGGATAATATGTCCCATCTATAAGAAAGCAAAAAAGGATAAAGGCAGTAATTATAGGGGGATCACTCTCCTAAATACGGCATATAAAAGGTATAATACGCGGTGATTGTGGCAGAGAGAATGATAAAGGAAATGAGTGCCCGAAAGCACCCAATTTACATAGGAACTTACTATAATAAATAACTATTTTCTCTTTTGTATGATAGATTTGGTTCTCCAATAAAAAGGTTTTTAACTAATAAGCCAAGCCCTAAAACAAATACAAATTTCTTCTCTCGTGTTCTAAAAATGGAATGCTTTTGAAAAAATCCTGGAGATTTGTTCGTATTTTTTACATGTTTCTGAAAAAAAAAAGACTTGCTTAGACCAATTTTCCGTACGTTAAAAATAATACTCTGGATAATTAGAATAATGAAAACAACTGAAAATTGGGGAAAATGGAGTAATCAAAACAGAGAAAAGTGAAGAAAACAGTAGAGAAGGGAAAAAGTAACATAAACAAAAGGTAGGAACAGATAGACTGCGGAGAAAAACCAGAGGAAGAAACAATAACGTCAACAACAAAGAACACCGGCAACCAACAATACACAGTACAGTGTAGAAGATTGCGGACCGGTATGAAACAGGAAGAAGACAAAAGAGATTCAAGAAATTCAAGAAGATTAAGAGGAACAGTAACAGTAAAAGGGGTTAAAAAAAAGTTATTCGAGCGTGTCAGATATTCGGAGAGAATGTTAAGTGAACTCAAAAACTGAAAATGAAAATGTAAAAAAAATGTGACCTTGAAATACTCGAGCGCGTCAGATTTGTATACAGACGGTTCAACTTGATGCCCTAGTCGTCCTAAATGATAATCTGACAATTATATGAAGGAATATTGTAAATCTGACATTAGAAAAAAAAAAAGTTTTTTTTTATTACTGGGTGTAATAAAAATAATATGTACATAGAAAATTTAATCATTTATTGATATAAAATAGATAACAAAATATATTAAAAACAAGTATTTTAATCTTCGTCCTCACTGGATTCGTCTTCGAAGTTGATTTCCACTTGTTCAACTTCCTCGTCATCTCGTGTTGAATAAAAATTAAATTTATTGTCATTATTTATATGTAAGCCCAAATTTAGTGAAAATCTATCAAAGTAAGGAAACTAAGTGCAAGAAATATTTGAGACCAGTTTTTAGACCTCCTTAGATATGTTAAAAACATTCTGTAAAGTTATAGGGCACACTCTTCGGTAATTTGGTTCTAATTCGCACCTTTAACGTCGTATCGGGATGATTCTTTCAACCCGGTAACCAGAAAAATTGAGCGCTGCGAATGAAACTATCCCGGGGCCTCTACGGGCATTCGCAGCAAACCAGTAACGTGTTAAGAATAAGTGCTTCCTGGTGTCGGACCGGGATGGTTTTTGCATCATTTTGGCTCTGGTGTGTTGCGTCATGAGTGCTATTCGACTCAACTAGAAGGCTGAGTTTCGTATTCTAATCTACCCTTCGCTTTGGCCTTCGTGTCGTGTGAGTGGTTACGTTTGGCAACGCCGCAATTATATCCTCTGTTTGCGTAGACGTATTGTCAAATGTAGGTTTGATCGGCTTAAATGTTGTGTCGACTTGAATAGCACGCATCAGCCAACGTCACTATCTTTTCCATAAAAGGAGACAGTGTTGATCGTCCAGCGCTTTTTTTACGAAATAATGGTACGGTGTTTCGAAGAACATTGTAACAATCTGAAACCGCAATAACACAAACACTTTTTTCTTTTGGTAAATTGAAGACCATGCGAACGAAGTCACATTTATTAGCTATTGATCATGTTAAAACAAGCAAAATTAAATAAAGCGCAACAACAATTCCAATTTGGGGTAAAACTGCATCTGTACTGTTGCAGAATTTTGTGTCACACAGGCAGAAATATCCTTTTCTACGATTTATACAACCTACTTTCATTAACTGGCCGTTTTTATCTGTCGGTCCACTGCAGCCTCTAATTGTTTCAGTAACTTTACCCTCTGTCCAAACTTTTGTGAAGCAATACGAACCTATCAACAAGAATCACAATTACCGTAAGGTTATAATTATTATAACAAGTCGGGAAGTAAAAAGTCTATAAAAGCATACCTTGATAACTGGGGCACAACAACGACATGTTGTATTTCTCTTCAGCAGTCGAAAATTTGAACATTGACTTATCACACAATGGCTGCAGGTCCGTACTTAACGAACGACACTGATAACATATTAATCCCTTTACAGCGTCAAAGTTGGGTTCGATACTTTTAATGAGACCTGGATCCCTGGGTCCACTAGCAGAACCAGCAGGTTCGATGTTGTGGTGTGTTAATAAATAACTAAGAATGAGAATGACAGACAACTTATACATTTCCAACATTGACAATTAATTATGTTTCATAAACAATTGAACACACACGTAACTGCAAGTCGTAAAGAAAATCGAATGGCTGGCCGAACACTCATTTTCTCCACATACGGAGCTATACAGGGTGTTATGGAAGTCCTAGCAGGAAATTTAACCACCATAATAATTTGACCCCTAAAACCAATACCCGCCTATGAATACACGTTCATTGATTGTCAGGAAGGTACAAAAATTTTACCCGATAAACGAATCGAAATAAAAACTGTGGAATGGAAACATGTACTATGCCAGCGAATAAATTTCGGACATCAAATTCACTGGCATCTTGAAAAATGAAATGTGGTATAGGCTTTACATATTGTCATAATTTCTGGCATTTTAAAATTATTTTCTCAAAACTTGAAAGTAACGTCAGATTAATTGAATCTCAACATAGCATCAGTATCTAAATTTAAAAAATCTAGAATAATAGCTCTCATGCAGACTGGTACATTATGCAGCCAGATTCAAGAATTGGATATTGCAGGTATATCAATATTCAATTCACTGCAATATTCGTTTAGTCAGTCTTTTAACAACTATTTCCTTTCGCTGTCTCTACATACAATTATAATTACATATGTTATCCGCTGCTTTCTTTCCCCCACTGTCTTAGAATTAATTCCTTCCGCTGCTTGTTCTTCTTTTAGTGACTGTCTCAACTATTTCCTTCCGTTGCCTGTTTTTCCTTTTCGTGACTCTCTTAATTCTTTTCACTGTCAGTTTTCCCCTTATCGAGTTTCTTAACTATTTCATTCCGGTGCCATTTCATCGATAGTCACCCTCTTAACTATTTCCTTTCGCTGTTTCTACAAACAATTATAATTATGTTAATCCGCTGGGATTTTAGGAGCCTTGAAATCTTGAGTGAACTTTTGGAGAAGCTGGGAACTAAGCGAACCTTAGACCTTTAGAAACCTAACAACTTGAGAGCTTGAGAACCACAAATTGAGAACTGAAGGAATTTGAAAATTTTAATAACCCGACGTCTCGGAAAACCTATAAATTTACAGAACCTGAGAACTTAAGGATCTCAAGGAACTTGAGACCTTGAGAATTAGAGAAAACTTGAAAATTTGTAAAACCTCAGGTTTTAGGAAACTTGAGACTGACAACTTGGGAAAGTGGATTTATTTGAGATTATGGGAAATGGGAGAACTAGCAGAATCTTTGACGTTGATCGACCTAAAAACTTGAGAAACACAAATTGAGAACTGCAGGAACCTGGAAATTTAAAGAACCCGAAATTTCTGAAAACCAAAAATCTTGCAGAACCTGAGAACTTAAGGCACTTGAAATCTTGAGAATTGAAGGAACCTTAAAAAGTTGAAAAACCTGAGATCTTGACAACCAAATTTCAGTATTCGCTTAGAATTTTGAATAACTTGAGATTTTAGGAACCTGGAAACCTTGAGTTAGTCAAGAATCTAACATAACTTGAGACACCAAACTTAAGTGTTATGAGAACTTAACAACCTAATTCGAACTTTAGATTTCTAGAAACATAACTAGATAAGAACTTGCGAAACACATATTGAGAACTGAAGGAACCTGAAATCTCAAAAACCCAAAAATCTTACAGAATCTGAAAACTTAAGGAACTTGAGAATTTGCAGAATTTGAGATCCAGGAAAATCCGAAAACTTAGGACCTTAAGACCTTGAGAATTGGAGGAACCTGAGAAACTCAAAAAGATATCACAGGAAGATTTTAGAGTACCTTAGAATTCAAAGAACTTGAGATGTTAGAAAATCTTAGATTTTTAGGAACTTGACTCGTTGACCAACTTAATCTTTAAACTTGAGACCCCAAACTTAAGCACTGGAGGAAATTTAAGATTTTGGGAACTAAGCGAACGTTAAACCTTCAGAAGCCTAACAGCCTGAGAACACAAATTGAGACCTAATAGAGAAATCTGAGATCTTGAAAAGCCTGAGACCTTAGGGACCCTGAGAACTTCAAGAACCTCAGAATTTCGAAAGTTTGCGATCGTAGAAAACCATATAACTCGGAGAACTTGAGAATGTGAAGAACCCTTACAAATTTAAAAAAAAATCAGAGATTTTGGAACATATGAGAACTGAGAATTTTTGACATTGACGGACCTCAGAACTTGAAAAACACAAATTGAAAACTGAAACAGTCTAAAAATTAGAAACCTGAAATCTTGAAAACCTAAATCTTACAGGAACTTGAGAACCTACGCAATTTGAGATTCTGGAAAATCTCAGGGAACTTGAGACTTTGAGAATTGGAGGAAACTTAAAAATTTGAAAAACCTGAGATTTTAGAAAACTTAAGAACTCCACAATTTGAGAAACCAAATTTCAGAGCCAAATTAATTTCAGATTCCGGAAGACATGTGAACCAAGCGTACCTTAGACATTGAGAAACCTAACAACCTGAGAAACGAATTAAGAACTGAAGGATTCTGAAAATTTGAAGAACATGAAATCTCGGAGGACCCATAATCTTACAGAACCTGAAAACTTACGGAACGTGAAAATCTGCGCAATTTGAGATTATGGAAAATCCAAGATCTTAGGGCACTTGAGATCTTGAGAGTTGAAGGAACCTTAAAAACTTAAAAAACCTGAGATCTTGACAACTTGAGAAACCGAATTTCAGTATTCGCTTAGAATTTTGAATAACTTGAGATTTTAGGAACCTGGAGACCTTGAGTTAGTCAAGAATCTAACATAACTTGAGACACCAAACTTAAGTGTTATGAGAACTTAACAAACTGGGAACTAATTCGAACTTTAGACCTTTAGAAACATAACTAGATAAGAACTTGAGAAACACATATTGAGAACTGAAGGAACCTGAAATCTCAAAAACCCTAAAATCTTACAGAATCTGAAAACTTAAGGAACTTGAGAATTTGCGCAATTTGAGATCCTGGAAAATCCGAGAACTTAGGACCTTAAGACCTTGAGAATTGGAGGAACCTGAGGTACTCAAAAAGATATCTCAGGAAGATTTTAGAGTACCTTAGAATTCAAAGAACTTGAGATGTTAGAAAATCTTAGATTTTTAGGAACTTGACTCGTTGACCAACTTAATCTTTAAACTTGAGACCCCAAACTTAAGCACTGGAGGAAATTTAAGATTTTGGGAACTAAGCGAACGTTAAACCTTCAGAAACCTAACAGCCTGAGAACACAAATTGAGACCTAATAGAGAAATCTGAGATCTTGAAAAGCCTGAGACCTTAGGGACCCTGAGAACTTCAAGAACCTCAGAATTTCGAAAGTTCGCGATCGTAGAAAACCTGATAACTTGGAGAACTTGAGAATGTGGAGAACCCTTACAAATTTAAAAAAAATCAGAGATTTTGGAACATGAGGACTATGAGAATTTTTGACATTGACGGACCTCAGAACTTGAGAAACACAAATTGAAAACTGAAACAGTCCAAAAATTAGAAACCTGAAATATTGAAAACCTAAATCTTACAGGAACTTAAGGAACTTGAGAACCTACGCAATTTGAGATTCTGGAAAATCTCAGGGAACTTGAGACTTTGAGAATTGGAGGAAACTTAAAAATTTGAAAAACCTGAGATTTTAGAAAACTTAAGAACTCGACAATTTGAGAAACCAAATTTCAGAGCCAAATTAATTTCAGATTTCGGAAGACATGTGAACCAAGCGTACCTTAGACATTGAGAAACCTAACAACCTGAGAAACGAATTAAGAACTGAAGGATTCTGAAAATTTGAAGAACATGAAATCTCGGAGGACTTATAATCTTACATCAGAACCTGAAAACTTACGGAACGTGAAAATCTGCGCAATTTGAGATTATGGAAAATCCAAGATCTTAGGGCACTTGAGATCTTGAGAATTGAAGGAACCTTAAAAACTTAAAAAACCTGAGATCTTGATAACTTGAGAAACCGAATTTCAGTATTCGCTTAGAATTTTGAATAACTTGAGATTTTAGGAACCTGGAGACCTTGAGTTAGTTAAGAATCTAACATAACTTGAGACACCAAACTTAAGTGTTATGAGAACTTAACAACCTGGGAACTAATTCGAACTTTAGACCTTTAGAAACATAACTAGATAAGAACTTGAGAAACACATATTGAGAACTGAAGGAACCTGAAATCTCAAAAACCCTAAAATCATACAGAATCTGAAAACTTAAGGAACTTGAGAATTTGCGCAATTTGAGATCCTGAAAAATCCGAGAACTTAGGACCTTAAGACCTTGAGAATTGGAGGAACCTGAGGAACTCAAAAAGATATCTCAGGAAGATTTTAGTGTACCTTAGAATTCAAAGAACTTGAGATGTTAGAAAATCTTAGATTTTTAGGAACTTGACTCGTTGACCAACTTGATCTTTAAACTTGAGACCCCAAACTTAAGCACTGGAGGAAATTTAAGATTTTGGGAACTAAGCGAACGTTAAACCTTCAGAAACCTAACAGCCTGAGAACACAAATTGAGACCTAATAGAGAAATCTGAGATCTTGGAAAACCTGAGAACTTCAAGAACCTCAGAATTTCGAAAGTTCGCGATCGTAGAAAACCTGATAACTCGGAGAACTTGAGAATGTGAAGAACTCTTACAAATTTTAAAAAATCAGAGATTTTGGAACATATGAGAACTATGAGAATTTTTGACATTGACGGACCTCAGAACTTGAGAAACACAAATTGAAAACTGAAACAGTCTAAAAATTAGAAACCTGAAATCTTGAAAACCTAAATCTTACAGGAACTTAAGGAACTTGAGAACCTGCGCAATTTGAGATTCTGGAAAATCTCAGGGAACTTGAGACTTTGAGAATTGGAGGAAACTTAAAAATTTGAAAAACCTGAGATTTTAGAAAACTTAAGAACTCCACAATTTGAGAAACCAAATTTCAGAGCCAAATTAATTTCAGATTTCGGAAGGCATTTGAACCAAGCGTACCTTAGACATTGAGAAACCTAACAACCTGAGAAACGAATTAAGAACTGAAGGATTCTGAAAATTTGAAGAACATGAAATCTCGGAGGACCCATAATCTTACAGAACCTGAAAACTTACGGAACGTGAAAATCTGCGCAATTTGAGATTATGGAAAATTGAAGATCTTAGGGCACTTGAGATCTTGAGAATTGAAGGAACCTTAAAAACTTAAAAAACCTGAGATCTTGACAACTTGAGAAACCGAATTTCAGTATTCGCTTAGAATTTTGAATAACTTGAGATTTTAGGAACCTGGAAAACTTGAGTTAGTCAAGAATCTAACATAACTTGAGACACCAAACTTAAGTGTTATGAGAACTTAACAACCTAATTCGAACTTTAGACCTTTAGAAACATAACTAGATAAGAACTTGAGAAACACATATTGAGAACTGAAGGAACCTGAAATCTCAAAAACCCTAAAATCTTACAGAATCTGAAAACTTAAGGAACTTGAGAATTTGCGCAATTTGAGATCCTGGAAAATCCGAGAACTTAGGACCTTAAGACCTTGAGAATTGGAGGAACCTGAGGTACTCAAAAAGATATCTCAGGAAGATTTTAGAGTACCTTAGAATTCAAAGAACTTGAGATGTTAGAAAATCTTAGATTTTTAGGAACTTGACTCGTTGACCAACTTAATCTTTAAACTTGAGACCCCAAACTTAAGCACTGGAGGAAATTTAAGATTTTGGGAACTAAGCGAACGTTAAACCTTCAGAAACCTAACAGCCTGAGAACACAAATTGAGACCTAATAGAGAAATCTGACATCTTGGAAAACCTGAGAACTTCAAGAACCTCAGAATTTCGAAAGTTCGCGATCGTAGAAAACCTGATAACTCGGAGAACTTGAGAATGTGAAGAACCCTTACAAATTTTAAAAAATCAGAGATTTTGGAACATATGAGAAGTATGAGAATTTTTGACATTGACGGACCTCAGAACTTGAGAAACACAAATTGAAAACTGAAACAGTCTAAAAATTAGAAACCTGAAATCTTGAAAACCTAAATCTTACAGGAACTTAAGGAACTTGAGAACCTGCGCAATTTGAGATTCTGGAAAATCTCAGGGAACTTGAGACTTTGAGAATTGGAGGAAACTTAAAAATTTGAAAAACCTGAGATTTTAGAAAACTTAAGAACTCCACAATTTGAGAAACCAAATTTCAGAGCCAAATTAATTTCAGATTTTGGAAGGCATGTGAACCAAGCGTACCTTAGACATTGAGAAACCTAACAACCTGAGAAACGAATTAAGAACTGAAGGATTCTGAAGATTTGAAGAACATGAAATCTCGGAGGACCTATAATCTTACAGAACCTGAAAACTTACGGTACGTGAAAATCTGCGCAATTTGAGATTATGGAAAATCCAAGATCTTAGGGCACTTAAGATCTTGAGAGTTGAAGGAACCTTAAAAACTTAAAAAGCCTGAGATCTTGACAACTTGAGAAACCGAATTTCAGTATTCGCTTAGAATTTTGAATAACTTGAGATTTTAGGAACCTGGAGACCTTGAGTTAGTCAAGAATCTAACATAACTTGAGACACCAAACTTAAGTGTTATGAGAACTTAACAAACTGGGAATTAATTTGAACTTTAGACCTTTAGAAACATAACTAGATAAGAACTTGAGAAACACATATTGAGAACTGAAGGAACCTGAAATCTCAAAAACCCTAAAATCTAACTTAAGGAACTTGAGAATTTGCGCAATTTGAGATCCTGGAAAATCCGAGAACTTAGGACCTTAAGACCTTGAGAATTGGAGGAACCTGAGGTACTCAAAAAGATATCTCAGGAAGATTTTAGAGTACCTTAGAATTCAAAGAACTTGAGATGTTAGAAAATCTTAGATTTTTAGGAACTTGACTCGTTGACCAACTTAATCTTTAAACTTGAGACCCCAAACTTAAGCACTGGAGGAAATTTAAGATTTTGGGAACTAAGCGAACGTTAAACCTTCAGAAACCTAACAGCCTGAGAACACAAATTGAGACCTAATAGAGAAATCTGAGATCTTGGAAAACCTGAGAACTTCAAGAACCTCAGAATTTCGAAAGTTCGCGATCGTAGAAAACCTGATAACTCGGAGAACTTGAGAATGTGAAGAACCCTTACAAATTTAAAAAAAAAATCTGACATTTTGGAATATATGAGAACTATGAGAATTTTTGCCATTAACGGACCTCAGAACTTGAGAAACACAAATTGAAAACTAAAACAGTCTAAAAATTAGAAACCTGAAATCTTGAAAACCTAAATCTTACAGGAACTTAAGGAACTTGAGAACCTGCGCAATTTGAGATTCTGGAAAATCTCAGGGAACTTGAGACTTTGAGAATTGGAGGAAACTTAAAAATTTGAAAAACCTGAGACTTTAGAAAACTTAAGAACTCCACAATTTGAGAAACCAAATTTCAGAGCCAAATTAATTTCAGATTCCGGAAGACATGTGAACCAAGCGTACCTTAGACATTGAGAAACCTAACAACCTGAGAAACGAATTAAGAACTGAAGGATTCTGAAAATTTGAAGAACATGAAATCTCGGAGGACCCATAATCTTACAGAACCTGAAAACTTACGGAACGTGAAAATCTGCGCAATTTGAGATTATGGAAAATCCAAGATCTTAGGGCACTTGAGATCTTGAGAGTTGAAGGAACCTTAAAAACTTAAAAAGCCTGAGATCTTGACAACTTGAGAAACCGAATTTCAGTATTCGCTTAGAATTTTGAAAAACTTGAGATTTTAGGAACCTGGAGACCTTGAGTTAGTCAAGAATCTAACATAACTTGAGACACCAAACTTAAGTGTTATGAGAACTTAACAACCTGGGAACTAATTCGAACTTTAGACCTTTAGAAACATAACTAGATAAGAACTTGAGAAACACATATTGAGAACTGAAGGAACCTGAAATCTCAAAAACCCTAAAATCATACAGAATCTGAAAACTTAAGGAACTTGAGAATTTGCGCAATTTGAGATCCTGAAAAATCCGAGAACTTAGGACCTTAAGACCTTGAGAATTGGAGGAACCTGAGGAACTCAAAAAGATATCTCAGGAAGATTTTAGTGTACCTTAGAATTCAAAGAACTTGAGATGTTAGAAAATCTTAGATTTTTAGGAACTTGACTCGTTGACCAACTTGATCTTTAAACTTGAGACCCCAAACTTAAGCACTGGAGGAAATTTAAGATTTTGGGAACTAAGCGAACGTTAAACCTTCAGAAGCCTAACAGCCTGAGAACACAAATTGAGACCTAATAGAGAAATCTGAGATCTTGGAAAACCTGAGAACTTCAAGAACCTCAGAATTTCGAAAGTTCGCGATCGTAGAAAACCTGATAACTCGGAGAACTTGAGAATGTGAAGAACCCTTACAAATTTAAAAAAAAAACTGACATTTTGGAACATATGAGAACTATGAGAATTTTTGCCATTAACGGACCTCAGAACTTGAGAAACAAAATTGAAAACTAAAACAGTCTAAAAATTAGAAACCTGAAATCTTGAAAACCTAAATCTTACAGGAACTTGAGAACCTGCGCAATTTGAGATTCTGGAAAATCTCAGGGAACTTGAGACTTTGAGAATTGGAGGAAACTTAAAAATTTGAAAAACCTGAGATTTTAGAAAACTTAAGAACTCCACAATTTGAGAAACCAAATTTCAGAGCCAAATTAATTTCAGATTTTGGAAGACATGTGAACCAAGCGTACCTTAGACATTGAGAAACCTAACAACCTGAGAAACGAATTAAGAACTGAAGGATTCTGAAAATTTGAAGAACATGAAATCTCGGAGGACCCATAATCTTACAGAACCTGAAAACTTACGGAACGTGAAAATCTGCGCAATTTGAGATTATGGAAAATTCAAGATCTTAGGGCACTTGAGATCTTGAGAATTGAAGGAACCTTAAAAATTTTAAAAACCCGATATTTTAGGAAAGTGAAGACTTTGACAACTTGAAAAACCAAATTTCAGTACTCGCTTATATTTTATTCCGTTGCCTATCGTCTCTTCAGTAACTCTCTTAACTGTTTTTCTTAAATTCGACTACGCGAAAGCGATAGTGACATAAAAGACTGAATCATTTGATTCTGAAAATTTTAACCCAACGTGAAACGACTTTAAGTACTCAATACATTGTGTGACAACTGTGAAAAATTAGGTTGTTAATACGTTTTACAACTATTGCCAATGACATGAGATTGATGTCCGAAATTTATTCGCTGGCATAGTACTCACCTACCACAATATGCATAATATTGAAGTAGGTTAGCACGTAATAATAAACTCTTTCGGCTGGACCAATTTAGCCAATTTTTTTTTAAGTTTGAGGAAGGTTTTTTTTAAGAGACATGGGGGCCCAAATCTAATAAGATGTTGTCAAACCCAACAATTAAATTTACACTTTTCAAGGATATGTTATCAAACCCAATAGACAAAAAGACATTTTCTAAGAAGATGTTGTCAAACTCAACAGATAAAAAGATACTTTCAAAAGGGATGTTGTCAAAGTGAACATGAAGAAAGACACTTTTTAAAAGGACGATGTCAAGACCAATAGTAAAAAAGATAGTTTCTAATAGAGTGTTTACAAAACCCAACAATTAAAGAGAGACTTTCTAACAAGATTTTCTCATACCCAATAAATAAAAGACACTTTCTGAGAAAATTTTGTCAAACTCAATATTTAAAAAATACTTTCTAAGAAAATGTTATCAAGACCAATAATAAAAAAGATACTTTCTAAGAAGAGGTCCTAAAACCCAATAGTTAAAAAAACACATTCTAATAGGATCAAGAAGATATTATTGAACCTAATAGTCAAAAACACAAAAAAAAAGTCTTGTTGAATTATTTATTTTATTATTTATTATGCGCCGAGTGGAAAACTTCGTCATCGGCTAAAAAGTTGTATACATTATGTGTGTGGTAGGTATTTTACATCACTCAGTTTTATTAAAACACTCCGCTTCGCGTCGTGTATCAATACTAAAACTTCGTGATGTAAAATTGAACCTACCACACTTATAATGTAATATACTATTTTGGCCTCCTGAACTGTAAACATGAAAATCAACGTGGACTGTAACTAAGGAAGTCATGGTTTTTACGCGTCACAGTGCGGTAAAAATTCACACAAATTTTCGTTCTTAAAATACGTTTATAAAAAAGAAACTGCTTGTACAACGAAAGAATACTTATCAAAACGCCATTTAAAAAGATTTTGATTTTTCGAAATACTGTTATTTAATATAGTAGAAACTCGATTATCCTGAATAATGGGGGAAAAACCCATTCCGGTTAGTCGAAATTCCGGATAATCACAAGGGTTTCAAAAAATATCTGTATATCGTATGGATTCTCCTTTATCTATCTTTACAGCTTTCAATTTCTTCTCTAATGAAATTACTGTTTTCTTACGTTTTTTCTTCTCCTGTGTAATAAAAATTTGTCTTCTCAAAAATTTTGAAATTTACAAAAAAATCTAGTTTACAAATGTCCGGTTTTCACCAAATACCCCTAGAACAAGACGTGACATTACAAGTTTTACTGTAGATTCAGGAACTTATAGGTTCAAAAGACTCCCTTTTGGACTTTCTGTCAGTCCGAATAGCTTCCAGCCGACGATGAACATAGCTTTTGCAGCTGTCTCTCCAGAGAAAGCATTTATGTACATGGATGACATAATAGTAACGGGCTGTTCGGAAATTCATCATTTAAAAAATTTGAAATCTGTTTTCGAAATTTGTAGAAAATTTTGTCTTAAATTAAATCCTGAGAAATGCCAATTCTTTAGAAAAGAGGTAACATATTTGGGTCATCGCATCACGGATCGGGGGATTTTACCTGATGAATCTAAATATGAAGTGTAACGGACGGACAATAGGTGGCGCAGGAGATCAGAGTAGAGGAGTCGGTTGCTAATGTCGGTTCTGCGGTGTTCTATGTTCGACAAATTATTATTATATATCTATACAGTAATGTAATAACGTTAATAAAGTCTATGTGGGACATTCCATACCAACTGAGCCACTTAAAATTTAGATTTTGTTCAAATTTGGCATATTAATAGTACTTGTAAATAGCAACTCTCAAGCGCTATCTGAGATTTTTTAGGCTGCTTATTTTTGATATGCATGGGGGTGATTTTCTATATAAACTTTGTTTCTGTGACATTTCGGGCGTCAGAACCTTTTTGCGCTCCATCTACCGATTTCGAACGCAGTCGATTGAGACTTTGAGGTTAAATGCTTAAAACATCAATAATAATTAAAACATGAATGCTATAAAATATCCAAGATCTCAGCTTATTTTACATACATTCTGGACTAGCAAAATACTAATAAATTAGAAACATGAAATCATAACACGAAGTAAGTTACACCAATTTATAACTAATATTTTTCTACAAAGTGGTTTGTTCTGGATTGTACATTTTTTCTTTAATAAATCTGTTTTTTCTTGACAAATATTATCTAAAACTGATTTCAGCGTTGTAGTTATTCTCAACTCGCAGATCAGATTTTTATGTCCCAGACAAGACGAAAGTATTGGATTTTCTAGCAAATGAGAGCGCATTATCTCGACTAGTTGGTGGCACGTGTTTTGCATATCCATAAATTGTGATGCCTCTTGTCCAATATCTGTAATCCTCTGAACTATACCAACGAATATAGAACTGGGATAAAATAGTCATCCACAATCCTGGAAACTGACAAGTTGTAATAAAGGACCAGGAACAGTAAATGAAAGTAGCGGGGTTATACAAGCATCATTACCTGTTTTTGTATTAATTTATTATTTTTTTTGCATATGTAACCCGCTAAAAATGCCACCGATGTAGCATAAAAATGTGGCTATCTGGTGTGGTGTTGTACTTAAGATTTTGAATCTTGAATCAAATCAAAAGGTAAAAGAACGTCTTCTATATTGATAAGCTCAATAGCAGGTAGGGATGGTACAGTTGTAGAGCTAACGAAGCTTTCATTTGCAGAAACATTTGCTATTTTCGGTCTTTCACAAATAGTCCCTGAACTGCAGGTATCTTTGATACTGGAGATTAGCCATATACTCCGCAGAAATACTATTTACTTGAATTGATTTGGATGTGATTGGAACGGTTGGAATGACGAAAGACCCTACAGGATTTTGGGATACAGAAATTTCAACCGGAGTTTCAGTGGGAAAAATCTAAAAAGTAGAAACACTAATAAGATGATAATAATTATTATAGATACTTACAAAAATAGAAGGAACAACATCTTTACATAAGCGTCGTCTTTTGGGGGTTGTAGTTATAAAGTCTTGTTGAAAATGCCGCTCACAAAGTTCTGAGGTTCTGAGTAGTGTCTTCAATATTACAAATCCAAAGTAAATGGTTGTCCTTATCATTGTCTACATAAATTTGCTTACCGCAACACGTTTCCAAAGCTTCAAACCATTTTATTGTATTAAATTGCCGCCAATGTTTATAACTTGAACTTCTGTCAATTTAATATTGACAGCTTTGATTTGTTAATCGGCCACCGAGGGCGCGCAATAAGGTTCTGTCTTCTTTTGTTTTCATGACCACTCTGCAGAAACAGTTTTCATGGACAATGAAAGGGCCTTAATAGCGTAGCTTTTTGATTCAGACGCCTTGAACGATAATATGGATGGCGCCATCTGTGCGCGGCGCTGTTTCGGTCGATAATTCAGTTCAGCTTTTTACTTACTTGTCGGTTGCGTACAGTTGACAGTTGACATTCGTATTTTAACAGGTAAGTCAATGTCTTGATATTTATGGAATGTTATAATTAAAATGTAATTTGTCTGACGTTATGTTCATTTTCAACGGTTGTGTCTAAAATTAAAGTAAATCAAATACCTGAATCCTGACCCACGAACGTGGTTTTTATATTGTTGTAATCGTTTTTCAATGTCATAAAAGTAAAACATTGTTTTCGCGTCCAGAACAAATTTTTTGCAGCAAGGACAAAACGCAAGAGCGGAGTATATACGTACAAATGTTTAATGTATATATTTCTATCCACTTCAAAAATAAAAATTAATTCAAAACCGACAATTAATAGTTAAATAAAAATTAAAAATATAATCAAACTTAAAAGCCTTTTGACAGACGACGGCGAATTGACTTGCGCAGTGTTACTTATGACGGTCCCATTGGTTATAATTTAAGATTTTTGAACTAATGAAGGTTATGTTATCCAGCACGTAACAGAAGCGCTTACAGAATACGATTTTTTTACATTCTGTTAGATACCTCGCAACAGCGCTCTGTTAGCAACATTTCAACATAATAACAGAATGTTAGCAAGTTTTTACAGAATAGCACCATTAGTTTGCTAGTATCATAATCTAGAAAGGTTGTCCAAATTACACAATAGCTATTTTTTTATACTTAAAAGTAAGTGAATAATCTCATTTATCGGAAGAAAGGCATATCTATATTCAGAATACCAATTATTCATTAAACTCAACTTGTTTGTTAAAGTTAACAGTATTTTGACAGTACAAGTAGCTAGGATAGAAAATAAATCGCAGCAGATCTTTAATAATTGCCTTTCGCAGTTACTTTATAATAGCATACTTTACAGGCAAATACACTTGACGGTTGATAAACTTACTCATTCTATCAACAACACAATTTCTCTCAAAGTTAGTTGCATTCCAAAAAAAATATTCAAGTAATCTAAAAGTTGGATTTTTTTCAGGACAATTTGTTGTGCTTAGGTTATCAAAGATGACTTACCTGTTTACATTGTCATCATCGATTAAATTATAATGAAAACATGTCTTTACCACAATTGTTGTTATATTGTTTATTACCGTATCTTTGCTATAAAACTATTATACTATTATAATATGGTCTTTGGTTAACTTGATAATATTTTTAACCATCTCTCTTAATTTCAATTAACGTTTCAATTTGCTTTATCATTTCGAGTGATTCTCCTATATTATCAACACCCAATTTAAATTATTTGGCGAAACATTTATATTATAATATCTTTTGTTATCAATTTTTTATAACATGATAATTCATTTTTAATTTTATCATAATTTATTATTTGGTATTCTATTTTATAGTTTTCTAAAATTTTCTTTAAATTTTTCTTAATATCGCGATAAAGCATAGAAGATCATTTGTTATTATTATATTTTTCTTTTAAATAACGTAAACCATAGATCGGTCAACCGCGTACTCAAATTAATTTTATAGGAGTAGTTATTTTTATTTATTATGTCAAACAGATTTAATGGATTAGCATTAATTTTATAATTATGTATTGCTTTAAAAGATTATATTCGTTAACGTTAGTTTCCTATTTATCTAGCAATTCTTCTAATTTAAAATAATATTTCACAACTTTTTTTGCCTTATTGTTATTCAACATCATTATTAATTCTTTAAAATTTTTAATCATTTTGTATATATTTATACAAATTTGCTTTAGCATGTTTATTATCTATTTCTTCGTATGAGATTTCCTTGTCTTTTAAAAATTTCTTCAAATCGCGTTATTTCTTCAATAAATCCCAGAAATTGAAGCAAATTATTTGTGATTAATATTTTTCTTTTTCTGCAAAAACAACATATTTCCAAAAAATACGACTATCAATTTTCTCTTAAAATCAACACCTACGTCTTCACTTATGGAAAAATTTAAACCCCCCAATTTGTGGGGGTTGAATGGTAATGAAAAAATAAGCACAAATTATACCACACATATTTTTTTGAATCTCGAGGCTTATCACAATTTTACCTAAAAAGGGACAGTGTGTTTTAGCATGCACTGTTTATAGATACATAATTTCTTATGAAAAAAAAAAAATGTAATAAATTAAATGAATCGCTCACATAACGATGACCAAGAAGCATGGCAAATGTTTCAGAAAACGTTAACGATTGAACGATTAGTATATCGGAATATGTTTAATCAGTTTAAAATGTATGAAAATGACGTATTAACCTTGGCAAAACTAGATTTTCTTAAAATACACTTTCCTAATC
Organism: Diaperis boleti; assembly: GCA_963583935.1. Taxonomy (NCBI): domain Eukaryota; kingdom Metazoa; phylum Arthropoda; class Insecta; order Coleoptera; family Tenebrionidae; genus Diaperis; species Diaperis boleti. The sequence goes on along the minus strand of OY757249.1, from coordinate 50,240,404 downwards.
TTGAAGTCTTTGATGAATAAATTTTCTAATAAATGACAAGTGTTTGCTCCATTTGTTTGGAATTAAAATGTCCAGACTGTAGAAATAAATATGAAAAAACATGTAAACAATGTAAAAAATCAGTTAATTCTACTCGTTTATTATGTGATTGTGGTAGATATTACACTAGAACTAATTTTAAAAGGCACATAAAAACAGATTTGCATAAAAATGGATTGAATTTATTTATTTACTAAAAATTGTTTGTTACATTTTTTCCTATAATAAATGGAACGAAGGAACTGAAGTAATCTTTATCCGAGCTGTTTAATATTGCAAAATCATTAGACATCAAATATATTAGAAAATATAATAAAGCAGACTTAATAAAAGCTATTATTAAAGCTGAAGAGCAATTACATAAGGAAATAAAAAACGGAAAAAAATCAATTATGCCTCCTTTGCGGAATTCGGACAGTCTTCATGAGCGAAGCGAATTCAGAAATATTTTCATTTGATGATGATTTATTTGCTGAACCAAGGAAAAAGAGAGTTAGGAAAATGAAATGTGACATATGTGGAAAATATATCAAAGGTACCCGAATGCAGCTACATAAAGAGAAAGAAAACAAACAAAACCTAAAAACATTTCAGTTTGATGACGATATATTTGCTAAATCAAAAAAAAAAAAAGAGTAAAGAAGATAAAATGTGATATGTGTGGAACATATATCGAGGAAACTCTAATACATTTGCATAAATGATAACATGATTTGAATAGTCGTCGTTTGCTCGAATTACGTAATAAGGTATAAGATACAATAAAAGATACAATAAGTCAGAATTGATAAACGAGATTATTAATGCTGAAGAGCAATTAAAAATAAAAAGAGGAAACAAAAACAGCTTGGAAATATTTCCGTTTAATGATGCCATATTTTCTAAACCGAAAAAAGAAAGAGTTAAAAAGATCAAGTGTGATAAATGTGGAAAATATATTAAGGAAAGTCGAATGCAGTTGCATAAAGAAAGACATAATCCAGAGCCAGATTTTATTTTAGTTCAGGTTGCCTTTAAGGGAAGATTATTAACGTATCAACATGATAATCTAGAAGAAGGTATAGATATGATAACATGCATGGATATGATAAAAGAAAAGGCTATTAAAATAATTATAAATGCTTTAAATCTTCAAAAATATTAAAATTAATTTAGAGATGGAATGCGAGTTTATGAAACTGGAAAATGAAGACTTTACAATGATACATAAATTTCAGTTACTAAATGTTATACTAAGAGAGAAAGATGGTCTGGAGGAATATTGGGATGAACAAAAGAATTTATTTATATCAAAATGTGATGAATTACAAGAAAAGGGATCTGGATGGACTTTGAAAAATATAAATTATTTGCGCATTAATATAAACAAATATACACCTTTAAGCGGAAATTCATATGTAGAATTACCCAAGTGGATTAAAGATAAAAAAGCTTGCGTTAATGTTAAAAACAACGATAACAAATTTTAATGTTTTATGTATAGCGTAATATCCTGTTTACATCAAGCAAAAGAACACGTAGATAGACCGAATCATTATACTAATTATAATAAGCCGGAATATATAAACGAATTAAATTTTGAAGGAATAAATTTTCCTGTCAAAATCCAGGACATACCTAAATTTGAATCACATAATAAAATTGTTGCCGTGTTTAGTTACGAAGAACAAATATTTTATCCTTTGTATCATGATAAGAAGCGATTCTATGAAATGAATATCGACTTACTATACTTTGGAAATAAAGACAACAATCATTATTGTTGCATCAAGCGTCAAGAGTTGAGTCGATTGTTAAATGATCAGTTGGAAGTAAATAGAAACTAAAAACATTTCTGTACAAGATGTTTAAACTACTCCGCTAGAACTGAAGATGCTTTAAAGAAACATCACAATGTGTGCTTCAGTAATGAACCATGTTTTCCGAACATGCCTGAAGTGTATTAAAATTTAAAAGTATTCAAAGAATGTTAAGACATCCGTATGTAATTTATTCCGATTTTGAATCTATTCTGAAACCTATTCATACATGCGAACCAAATCCTGAATCATCATATACTCATAAAACACAATTTCATAATTATTCCCTGTGGTTATGGATTATTATACGTTAAGAGTGCTTATAATAATATTGACAACCCATTGGAAATTTACAGAGGAGAGGAAAGTGATAAATGTTTTATAAAAAGAATAACTGAACATACCAGAACAATATATAAGTTATTAAAAGAAAATAAACCCATAAAAGATATCGAACTAGAAGAATATAAAAAAAATGTTATCTTTGTGAAAATGTGTTTTCTATAGAAAACCCAAAAGTAAGAGATCATGATCACTACACTGGAAAATATAGGGGAGCTGCTTGTAGAAAATGCAATTTGAAATATAGACAACCATTGTTTATTCCAATTTTGTTTCATAAAAAAGTTCTAACGATTGTCATTTGTTTATAAAAAATCTAGGAGAAGATAAAAGTCAATTGAAATTAATACCTAATAACGAAGAGAAGTATATTTGTTTTAGTAAAATTTTAAGAATGGATGATAATGGATATATCGAATTGAGATTTATCGATTCATTTAGATTTTTAGCAAGTAGCCTAGACAATTTGTCATCTAATCTGGAATCAAGTCAGTTGAGAGAATTAGATGTGTTATTTAGGAAAGAAAAAAGCAAGATAATAATTAGTAAAGGAATATATCCTTATGAATACATGGGTTCTTTTGAGAAATTTTCTGAAACAAAACTTGCGTCAATAGATAAATTTTATTCTTCGCTCACAAAAGAAGGAATTTCTCAAGAAGAATTCAAACATGCAGTGAAAGTATGGAAACATTTTCAAATTAAAAACTTGGGTGAATGGCATGATTTATACTTAAAACTAGATGTTTTGCTGTTAAGAGGAATCCCTACCCCGGTGCTGCGAGTTGGTTGGAATTACCCTTAAAATTTACCGTAAATATTAAGGAAAGTTTATGTTTTTGACACCAAATGAAAGAAAAATTGACAATTTTTTTGAAATTTTACTTATAAGATGCCCTAATAAATGCCGGAAATATATCAATATTACACATTTTGTCCATTTTTTTTTGGCATAACGAAAACTAAATTAAAAATTTTAACACTAGAGATGGGTACATATGGGTTCTTTCTATCATCTGGAAAAATCCTACATCGTTTCGTTAAGATATAGACATTATTTTAAGGCAAATTTGAAACCCTTACGTACATAATTTTAACAAATTTAGTACATTGTGAAATGCTGCCGCCTAGCGCCGAAAGACTCCTCCCATCGAACCTTTAAGGGACACTCCAGTACTCAAGTAGACGAAATTTGGGCTGAATCTCTCAACGAAACGGAAAAAGTGTAGCGATTTGAGAGAATACAATCGGTAGGTTTATACACGCTTAAATTGTAAAGGTGGCTATCATGAATCCTTTATACTTATAATAATTTTTTTAAAGATTTCGAAAAGCAGACTTGCTTTTTTCACGAAAACATCTACACTACAGAATAACTCCGAAACCTGCAATAAAGTAAATTGTTCTGCATCATCTTATAGTTTGAAGATAGTAAATCCGACACAGCTGAGTAAATTTTTTCAAGAGACGGCAGTAATATTAAATTGTGTAATTTAAAAAATTAAAACAAGAGATAGCAAGAATGTGAATAGTAATAAAAAAATGAAAAGATTTACAACACCGATCTGTGCGAAGAAGTGATTCATCTGTAATATGTACTACCATTTCAGTAACTTTAAGTTTTTATTGATTTCCTCAATCTTCATAAACTATCGCGTTATATACTTTAGAAAAAACAAGGATATTTTGTGTAAATAAGCACAAGAGAATTCCGAAAGACAAAAAATTAAGAAATAAATGGAAGAGCAGAAATTAAACAAGGTTATTGAAGCACATACCAAAGGACAAATAAGAGCAACAAATATACTAGAGGAACAATCACAAGAATATGTATGCTCAAAATGCCAAAGAAGAAAATACTGAAGAGGAAAAATCAAAGAAAATAAAAACAGATAAAAAAGCGTATTCTGATGGACAAATCAAGGATACTAAAGCAAACACAAAAGGACAAAAAATGATGAGAATCTACATCCAAATTTTCATGCTTATAACATTGTCGGTCTTCAAGTTATAAGAATTTTGAGAAAAAAACTTCCCAAATCCACCCTCCCCTTTTCTCGCCGCTGGTAATTTTTTTTTCAAAATCGTCAAACACTGGTCTAATCATTTTTAAACGAGAGTCCAAGTGCCAATTCTCATGTCTGTAACATTCTCGATCTTCAAGTTATGGGAATTTTGAGAAAAATAAAATTATTCCCAAATTCACCCTCCCCTTTTTTCGCTGTTGGTAATTTTTTTTGGAAATTCGTTAAACACGGGTCCGGTCTTTTTTAAAAGAGAATCTAGAACCCAATTTTCACGTATGTAACAATATTTGTTTTCCAATTATGAGAATTCTTAGGAAAACTATCCTCCCCTTTCCCACCGTTGGTAATTTTTTTTTTGCAAAATCGTCAAACACGGGTCCAGTTATTTTCAAAGCTGAGTCTATATCCCAATTTTCACGTTTTTAGCATAAATAATAATAATAAAATAGTGTGACGTTTATCTGTCATGTTCATTATTACATAACAGTGTTTAAAATTAATTTAAAATTTTAAAATTCTGACAGTGTCTAACGATAAACGTTGTATTATACTCGTTCCTGTGTACTTTGGGGGATTTCCGGCACTCGGGGCTTAAAAAGCACTGGTTTCACTCGTGCTTTTTGAACCCTAATGCCGGAAAGCATCCAATTTATACAGGAACTCGTATAATAATAGTAGATTATATTATTATTAAGAGCATAAGTTACGCTTTGTGTGCTGAGCCTGGACTGTTGACTGGTTAAGTCCAGGCGAAACACATAAAGCGACTTATGCTCTGAATTATATATACTATTTTATCCGCAAACCTTGCTCAGAAGCCCCCTTGTTCCGGTCACCCCTTGGTCGAGGCCCCGCTTGGTCGGAAGCCCCCTTGATCGTGAGCCCCCTTGGTCGGTAGCCCCCTTGGTCAGGGCCCTTTGGTCGGGAGCCCTTATAAATAAAACAAGGACGCCCCCAAGGGGGAGGCAGCTACTACGCTAGTTGTTTCATTTACACGCCTCCCCATTCACTACCTCGATAGTTTCACTTTCAATAAATTAGAAAACAATTTAGTAAGAATTTGAAAGAATTCATTATCTGATTAAGCACATAAAATAACACCTGTTGTCTACTTTATGAGCCTAATCAGGTAAAGTGACACTTTTACCTTGTCAATGGGGGCACATATTATGTTGTCACTTTTGTGACGTTTGCGGATAAATAACTATTTTTATTAGAAGAGAAAAAAATGGTATTTTTATCAAGTTCCTATTTGTTAGATAATAGTCCATTTATTTTATTTAACTTTAACCCATTCATGCTCCCTTCCTTAGCGCCTGTTTGTCCAAATTTTAAAATTGCTTTAGGTGGCACTGCCGCTGGTTTTCTCGTTAGTTTCTCGCCCGAATTTTCTCGGAGTGTACACGACAGGCCAACGTATACCAGGATTTACGACGCTACGTCACAGCTCAAGCTCAGCCCACAGGTCCTACGGACTCTCCTAAAAATTATTCAAAGTGGACTGGTCCACCGAGGAGGGATTCCTGATGTATTTGAAAATTTTAGAGACTTATGTTTGGAAAAGAGTTATGGACTCGATCCTGTTTGGTATTATACAACTCCGGGGTTAGCTTGGGACTGTATGCTCAAATATACTTCAGTGGAATTGGAATTATTAACTGATTATGAAATGTATTTGTTTTTTGAAAAGGGAATTAGAGGAGGTATTTCACAGTGTAGTAACAGGTATTCGCAAGCAGATGAAAATACTCAGATTATCTATATAGATGCTATACAATCTATATGGATGGGCTTTATCTCAGAAATTACCAGAAAAAGATTTTAAATGGTTGACTTGTGATGAAATTAAAATTGTCGACGGTATATGTTTTGGAAGTCGATTTAGCATTTCCAGTAGACTTAGCTATTGATAACAAATTCAATGATTTCCCTTTAGCTCCGGACAATAGAATTCCTCCGGGCGGAAAAGTAGAAAAACTACTTTGTCATTTCTATGATAAGAAAAATTATATAATTCATTACAAAACATTAAAACTTTATAAAAGTTTAGGTATTCGAATAATAATAAGTCAAATTTCATAGAACCATATGTAAAATTTAATACTGAACAAAGACAAAAGGCGAAAAATGATTTTGAAAAAGATTTCTGGAAATTAATGGTTAATGCCCCATATGGTAAGTCTATGCAATCTGTTAGAAACCAACAAAATATTAAATTATATTGTGATGAAGAAAAATTACAAAAAGCGATAAACAAACCTAATTTTAAACACAGAACTATATTTAGCAAACATCTGGCAGCAGTTCAGTTTTAAAACAAAAGTATTGTTTAATAAACCAATTTATATTGGGCAAGCTGTATTAGACTTATCGAAATTGTTAATGTATAACTTTCATTACAATGTAATTAAAAAAGAATTTAATGAAAACGTAAAACTTCTTTATGGAGACACTGATAGCTTTATATATGAGATTAAAAATGCCGATTTCTATGAATTTATGAAAAACAATCCCGACTATTTTGATACATCTGATTATCCAAAGGATCATCCATTATATGCTGATAAAAATAAGAAAGTAATAGGGAAGTTCATGCATAGGTTTAAGGTCAAAAATGTACAGTTACAGAACCGAAAATTCTGTTTCGAAAAAATTAAAAGGTATTAAGAAAACAGTATTGAGAAAAGAAATAAGTTTTGAAGATTACAAAAATTGCTTATTTAATCAAAAAGAATACTTCCATAGACAGAAAGTGATCAGGAGTCATAAACATGATATATTTACTGAAGAAGTAAAGAAAAAGTCTCCAAGTTGGAAAGATGATAAAAGATACCTTTTACCTAATTCTACAGATACATTAGCTTATGGACACGTATTAGTATCATCATAGGTACGTTCATGGACATTGTTGAATAAATCGCTATTTTTTATTAGTGTTGAAGTAATAAATTAAGAAAACAATAATTACAATTACGATAATAAACATAAGAACAAAAATAATAATTTTTAATTCATTAACTTGTTGAATGAGACTTGAAAACTTTTTTCGGAATTTTGGATATTCTTCATTGAATATATTATTTAAATTCTTGAATACAGTACTTTCCATTTAATTTACAATTTTTGAATCTTTTCATTTATTGCTCTCATATTTTTAGTGTCTTTGAAATATTTTCAAAGTTCTTTTCTTTACATCATCGATGTTTGATGGTATTACTACTGTTTTGTTTCTTAATTCTGCTTGCTTCTTAGGATCATAATTATTGTAGTTATCTAATTTATATTCCAATTAATCTATTTTATTATTAGCGGACTCTAGCTCAGTCAGTCATAATTAATTGTTCAAGGAATTAATTAGCTGCTTTTCTTGCAATATATTTATCTACAACTTCTTGTTTGAAACCAACTATTTTTGCTCCATCTTCTAATCTGTCTATTTCAGTAATAATAGCTTTTAAATCTTTTTTCCATTTTTCTTTTTCATCGTTGGGAATGTATGAAACTAGTTTGTCCATTTATGACTGAAAAGTTTCTAAAGATTTACTAATTAATTTATCTGTTTCTTCATCTAAACTTATATTTTTACGACTGCCAGCTTTATGTTTTACATTATCGAATATTTTTTTATTTTTATTTTTTTCTCTTTTGTTCCCAATTGTTCCGGATTGAATTTAGTCCCATATTAAGGGAATTTCTGGAAATACTTTTAGATTTGCAAAAATCTGTCTTTGTTAGTTTTTTATTTACGGTAGAATTGAGATATTCAATGGCAAAATTACGATGTCTCATTTGCGTTACTTCATTGATATTTCTTGATATATTTAGTTTTTACTTTGAGTAAAAGATTTGTAACTATTTTGAAATTGTTGGAGTTCAGATGGTTGTCTTGTTTTTAATGGTGTATAATATTCTGCTACAATTTTGTTCTCTTTAGTATTGGGCATTTTTTTTTATTATAAAAATTTTATATTACCCATTAGGTTCAGTAAAAGAGATTAGTGTCCGATTGGGTAGTGGCTAAGGAAATTAACAATTTAAATAAATGTGCACAAGCAAAGGAATATGACGTGATCACTCGATAAGTATATTTAAACTTTACAAATCCAGAAATTATTGTTAAATTACTGAAAAAAATACTAAAAAAACTGACAGTACAAGGAAATACTCCAGGATCACAGGATAATAAGCATGTTGATTATGACGGTGCAATTAATAAATTAAATAATAACACCATTAGAATAAATAAATTAGAAAAACATATTTTCTGATTCTTGGAATCTCTCCTCTAATAGGTAGAAACTATTCTGTAATTGGAGAGCAAGAATTGCTTTCATTTTCTTATTTTTTATTTTGAGAATTTATTTTTATTTAAAGCTAAAAAAAGTTTATTCGTATTTTAAGGGCTTGTGGATATTTTTTTATTATATTCAAATGTTTTTGTTATCGAGATACTCGTATGTGATACTCAGTAAAAATTTTGCTTTCTTTTAGTGGTCTTTTTCGTTTCCATATTTTTTTTCTTTTCACTAATGGAAACTTTTTTTTTAGACAAATAACAGAAACTTAACCTCAACATCTCAACCAATGGACGAAATACCATCCAAAAAAATAAGACTTGGTGATAATACATTGAATAATATGGTAAGTCCAGACAATTTTCTTTTTAATGAATCTTAGATTCATGTAATAATACTGCGTTGTTCTTACATAGAATGATATTGAGGCTCAAGAGGCATCCGATTGTCAGGAAAATGTCCTAAACAGTTCAGGTGAAAATAACACTTTGTCGCCTTCAAAAATATGCGATAATCGCTCTGAAGAAGCGACCGCTCGCAATGAAAAGGTAAGTTACAATTAATAAAAACTTAATCGTGTTATTCTTCTTATTTTTTACAGCGAATCGACTTGAGTACATCAGATTATGATGAGTTAAATAGATTCAGAGACTTCGTAGATAAGAGTTTGTTCGCTTGGCACTTTTATCATGATAGTCACAGCCGACTGTTAGTTACTGCTCCATCACGGTTTGGTAAAACGTCAATCCTGAAGATGCTTGTGAAATTTTTTGGAATTTCCATTACCACCAGCTCTGGGGTTAGGGCTACAAATGTAATACAAACAGATGGAATATTTGTTGAGAATTCAAACAACATGTCAGAATATTTCAAAATATTTAAGACAAAGAAGATTTTTGAAATGTGCCATTGCTCACCTCCTGTAAACGGTTGCAATAAATGCAAACAATGGTTTTACGAACACTGTGGACAGCACCCTGTCATTTATATAGATTTTGGAGAACTTCGCACAGAATCACTGGAAGATGTGAAGGAAAGCCTGAATACAGTAATAAGATATGCATTTCGACAACATCAATATTTGGTAACAAAGGTCAATGGAAAAAAGGTGTGGTCAAGCACACAGGACGAACGAATGGGTGGTTATCATGTCAGTGACTTTTTAATGTACTATGATAGTCTTGAGCAGCGTAAGTTTTGGTTTAACGCAAACACAACTGAATCAGCAAAGAAAACGTTTCTGATAAATGGCCTGCCATTTTTGGCCGAATGTTTAAGTTTGCATTTCAAAACTGAAGAAACTAAAAAAGGCATTATTTTACTTATTGACGAGTTCGATACCTTTGCTTGTAAAATGATCTTCAAAAACGGAAAGAAGGAGGAAAAGGAAAAAAACATTGATGACATTACTAGGTTTATTCGCCATTGGACTCGCACAATTCTGAAATCCTGTCCTTTTGTGCAAAAAGCATTGCTCATGGCCTGTTGTGCAATGGGAGGTAAATTATCACTTGGAGCAATTAATGTTCAAATTCGAAGTTTTTTGGACTCCCATTCTTTTTCTGAATCATTTGGATTTACAGAAGACGAAGTGAAATTTTTAGTGGATGTCTATGGAGAAGGAAACAGTAATGAAACAAAGGAACAAATGCTAAAGGATATTGATGAGTGGTACAATGGATATTCAGTTATAAAAACCGGGAAGAAGATTTTTAGCTCTTTTTCTATTCTCAGTTACTTACAATCTTCCACGCTACGCTCTTACTGGAAGGATAAGATGGGTACGAGTCGTCTAGATGGTCTACTTGCAGAGACCCCATTTCATCACAAGGTTTTCCGTCTATTAAATTGTACTGAAAGAACCACGTCAATCAAAATTGTTGAGACTATACAGCCTGAACATATTTTAAAATTGAATGAACTAATTACAGACCGCGGATATGTGAGTGAAGAATTAGTTGATTTGTACTTCCAATTTTTAACAGATTGTGGTTTCTTTGATGTAATCAAAAGAGAAAATGATTCTATTCACATAAAAGTCCCTAACTTCGAAATTGATTGTCGGCTTAGACAGAAGGTGCTTTCTGGCCTTCTCAAAAAGGAGACGGAGAAGTTTGATAGTTCCAAAATCTCTGCATTCATCGCAAGCTTAAAATCTCTGGCAGACATCAGTGCGTCACTGAGAGATAACAGCAAATCTTTGTGCGTTGAAGTTGCTATTTGTATCGCAAAATTGTATACCAATACAAAGATCCCCAGCAACCGTTTTGAAATACAAGCTGATTTATATTTTCTTATAAAGGATTGGATTGATGACTGCTGCTATGCTGAGCTCAAAATTGACGGCGGTAATTCACCCAGAATTGATATATTTTTCAAGATAAATCACAACACATCGGTAGTAATGGAAATTAAGCACTTCAACGGTGCAAAAAGTGTGGATGCGGCTCTTGAACAGATATTGGATAAAAAATATTACAAAGTCCGTTCAAATTGTAGTATCACTACTGAAAATAAAATTCTTCTGGGCGTATTTTTAGCTAGTGATGGAAAGATCTCTGTTGGTTGCTTGGTAAACATTGATGAAGAAAACAGTTCGGAAGTTATCATGAAGGGAAGAGTATGCGTGGATAGCGAAGGAAACACCCTGTTCCCACCAAATGAAGAGACTCAGGTTGATACAAACAGTAATTTATGATTTTTGTTTTTGTAGTACTATATACTTGATTCAATGTTTTCTTATGGTCTCAGTTACGTATCTATAATTTTTTTATATGACCACCGAATTTACTTGCTTTTTATAAAATTTTGTAAACTACAGATTATATTTTATATATTTTTTTATTGTCCCAAGTAAGACCCAGCAATGAAAACGCAGTTGGAGAAATCTAAGAAAGGATATTTTTTCGGTGGCTTTTTAACTATTCAATGTAGTCGGAATGAAAACGGGGAATGTTTTGCACTTATTTTTATTAATTCTGTAAATATTCCAAGATTTATCATGAAGGCAAAGTCGAATATTGGGGTGTTACAGATAAAGCTTTCAGAATCGATGTAGACAAAGAAGACAAAGTACTATGGAAAAATTTAAACCCCCCCAATTTAATGAAAAAATAAGCACAAATTATAATTATAGTCTTTTTCGGTTGTTTACTTTTGGGAAATCATATAAATTTTTAGGATTCTGCCTAGATTTTTAAGACGTCAAATATCGTAGTATCCTCCTTGATTTAGTGTTGTTTTTACTTTTTTTTGCATGCGCCAAATGGCTTGGTCCAGAAATAAAAAGCCATTTTGGGGTGTGTAAAAACACGGTATTTTGTTAGTTTTTTAGGGCGTTCTTAAAGTAGTTTTAAAGTTTTTTTCGTGTGCCCGATTTTTGGTGGTCTACAGATATTTGGTACTTTCGAGGTGTATAAAAATTAATGCTTTCTGAAGGGTTTTAGGTCTTTTTCGGATGTTTACCGGGAGAACATCAGCTGAATTTGTAAGATTTTGCCTTGGTTTTTGAAGACGCCAATTGTCCTGCTCCAGAAATAAAAAGCCATTTTGGGGTGTTAAAAGCAAGACATTTTGTAAGTTTTTAAATCTTTTTCGAATGTTTACTTTTGGGAAAACACTAAATTTATAGGATTTTGCCTTGTTTTTTAAGACGCCAAATGTCCTGGTAAAGAAATGTTGACTTCTCGTCTTGAACGTAATCATCTTCGGCACCTAGTGTTTGGTAAAGTAAGTTCGTACGCTTGATTTCCAGAAGGTTTTTGTTTTCGTCTGTGGCTTCTTTTCGTTTTAGCTTTTTCGGTTATTTGGTCGCTCTTCTCATCGTCAACCTTTTCAACAGATTCTGCACTCTCCTCTTTGTCCTCCTTCATCGCTCGAGTCTCGTTTACTTCTGTTTGTATTTCCATATTCTCATTGACTGCTGCATCTGTAGTAGCAACTTCATCCGAGTTTTCTTTGGTAACATCACTGGGACCTTTTTCGTCACTTGCTTTATTTTTTCCGGATGTTTCTATACTTTCTTGAGTATTTGCACCCTCTTCAGTTATTGGTAGTTCATTAACGTCCTTTTGTTGTTCTGGTTCTGTTATTGAAATTTCTTCATTTGCTACAGGCTCAACTGTTACTTCTTCATTGGTTTCCACATTTTTGTCTACCACGGGGTCTTCTCCATTTTTTGCTGCTTCAAAACTTTCAATATTTTCATCCGTTTTCGCTGCAGATTCTGCCTCGTCATCACCAAACACAACATCTTCTTTTTCTTTGTCATGTGTGACACTGTGCTTAATCTCTTCAGCCACTCTCTGAATTTCGGTAGCTTCTACAAGTTGTTCTTCTTTTACCACATCAGTTTTTGCTTCCTTTTCTGATTGCTTGGGGGGGTTTGTGTTCCTCCACATCTTCGCTTGTGTTCGACAATGACTCAATTTCATTTGCGTTAGACACAAGATTGTCTTTTTCCTCTTTGACCGAAGTCTCGTTTTCTGGGTTTGATTGTTCTTTATTACCCTGTTTTTGGTTAGAATTTGGTCTTCCAGCTTTGGTTTTCTTCTTTGCGCTGTCTTCTTTTTTCTGGTCTTTAACTTTGACACTTTTTGCGCTTCTTGGTCTTTTCTCTTTGTCTACACTGGCTTTGTTTACCACTGCTTCGACGACTTCAGTCGCGGTGGCAACTGGAGCTTTTGCCTCATTTTCATCTAAGACATTAACCTGCTTGTGAATGTTGATCTCTGTTTTCCCGTTAATAACAATTTCGTTTTTATAATTCAACTTTGTTGTCGGTGGCATTTTACTCTTCTTGGGAAGATCGGAGCTTGTAGCGCTATCAGTTGTAGTTTTTTGATTTTTCTCGCCAAACCGTCGCCTTCCAACATTTTCCAATTTTCCATTCGCTAACTTGGGTACAACATCGCTTCCAGACAAAGTTGCTCTCTTCCTATCGTATTTCTGGGATGTTTTCTTTCTTTGAATTCTCTTGTTTGATTTGCCTATTTCTCCGTTTTCCCTTTCGCTGTCCGAGCTAGTGTCGCCCCAGAAGGTCACGTCATCTCTAATTTGCAGTTTCACGCCTGAGTTGGCTTGGTTGTAACGAATATCTCCGAGGCGGGTTGCTGGGACTCCCCCGTGGAGTTGGAGGTACTTTGCTGTGGAGCGAAAACCTCTTTGTAAGGCACAGTCTAGGGGTGTCATGAAGGTGTTCTTGGAGGTGCGTAAGACGGGGTTGATTTGAGCACCGGCGTCCAATAAAATCTGAAAAGAATAAGTAATTAGTTTACATAAATCACCCAAAATTAGAATATTGTTGTAAAATAAAATATGTCTGACTTATGATGTTTTTTTTTAAATACCAAATTTTTGCGATGCCTCGTCGGCACTGGTGCAAAAATTTTAGAACAAAAAGGATCTTATGGAACTAGACGAAAAAATATTATACACCTATTTTTTTGTTTATTATGTAAAAAAAAATTCAACACATTTGTGTCACGTCAACAAGGGATTGGCAAAAATCACGATCGTCAGAGGGCGCTTCAAAATGACAGTTGACAGTAGTTGAGGGGTCAAATAAAGGAAAACAAATGTTATGTCGAATTTTTCATTACTTGTTTCTAATGTTCATTCACTTATTACTACAAACTGTGAGAGAAAACTATGTATAAACTCAACAACAAAACTTAAACGAAATGGTTTTACTACAATGTTTCACAATGTTTTCCTTTATTCGAAGCTTATAAAACCTAACACCAGAGGTCAGCTACTTTGCTGATGTGCGCCAATAAAATTCAAAGTTACTAGACGCGCGAAGTAATTAGAAACGCATGAACCAATGAGAATGCTACTTCGAAATGACGTCACAAGAGGCGGTAAATGTACAGTGTTTGAAAATGCTAGACCAAAATGCGATTTTTGAAACGTTCTGTTATTTTACAAAACGACTTAGGGCTTCATGTTATATAGTCTACGAGATGCTATAGACGAATTCGTCAAATTTAATTAAGGGGGACGACCCAATTCATTGTAACTGATTGATTGTATTGTAATTAAAATTTGACCAGAGCAAAAAAAAATTAAGTAAAGGATTTATGTGAATTTAATTTCCCCTGTTTCAATGGGGCTTACCAATTTTGATGTAAATTCTGTTGGTTCTAACTCAAATATTTGATCACTATCGACAAATAGAGAGAGAAAAATATATTGGCCGAAAAGAATAAATGGGCATTATTGTTTTTTGGGAAAAAACGGAACACGAATCAATAAATGATAAAAAGAATAAATCATATCCCAAGCACCACATCTAGTCTAATAAATGTTAAAATTTCGACTGTTTATCGACGTCCAAATGTCCGCCAGATAGACGTAAATATTTCATACAACTTCGACTAAATATAGACGTACAGTGATAGACGTAAATATGTCGTACAACTTCGACTACATATAGACGTACAATTTTGATCTAAAACAAATATAAAATTTCGCATCATATTTTTAGACTAATCATTACAGGAAATGAAATAATGCAAAAAAAATGAATTAAATTAAACATATAAATTGAATACCAAATACAATTGATTTAACAGCCACCCTTATTGGCACCATAATGTCGCCGAGTTGATAACCTCAGCCAGTCTTGAATGGCATTCGTGATTACTACGTCATTTACGTCCGAGGCTTTGTTTCCCGTTGACGAAAAATACAAGGATACATATTCTGAAATTAGTTAATTAAGTATCCTATTGAATTAATGTATTTAACCTCACGATTTATCAGTTGCGTTAAATTTGTATCCTTGAATGGTCTTTTGCCGTCATGGCCTCAATTAAACTTCGTCGCAAATTTGTTCGTAATCACATTTTTTAGTATATTCATCACGGGTTGACGAACAATACAATTAATTAAACACTCTTTTTTAATGGAATTTTAAAAATATTATTCTTTTCATTTTGAAAAAGTAGCACTCTAGAAAAGTGCAGTGCATCCAATGTACTGGTCCTGTACCTGGAAAATTCTGACAAACATACTGGAAAACCTGGAAATATCAGGAAATTTCATATAGCCACCTTGCTGAGAACCCTGTTAAAGTTCAAATTAGTAAAATTTCAAAAAAATAACAGAACTGTCCAATGTTGTCGGAATTTAAAAAAAAACCACAGAAATACCAATACAATGTTGACAAGTTTTGAATTAGTACAAAATAATTGTGTCTGAACTGTGTTTCTCTATTAAATAATAAATGAACTTCTAAATAATAATATCTGGTTGCAACAGGATGGTGCTCTAACACAGTAAGCCCGGTGCGGTCCAATAGAATTGCAGGCTAGGTCCCCAGATCGAACCCCATTAGATTTTTTTCTATGGGGGCACTTAAAAAAAGCAAGGTGTAGCCAAAGTCCCCAAACCATTCAAAACGTATTGGCTGCTTTTTATGATCGTCTTGGATTTTGTCAGATGATGCAGGCTCATCAGTTTGAACATTTGGTGTTTGGTGTAATATCTTTAATTTATAACTCTCACATTAATAATAGTCTTTTTGTTAAATTTGTTAATTTGTTAGCCTACTTTGAAATTTAGGGTTGTTTCCTTATTTTTTCTCATTGATTGCTTTTGGATACTTTGTTTTTTTTTTTGGATTTCCGATGTTTTTTCCTCAAATTTCGATAACATTAGACAGTTCTTTGCATGATTTTCCTGTTTTTTTTATGTGCCTCAATTTTCTGAGTTTCTCCAGAATTCTTCCAAAATCAAAATCAAATGCAAGATCAGAATCAGGTAGAGTCAAGTCAAAATTAGATCAAATTTAGGTTTTTCAGCATTTTTTTCTTTGCATGGTTTTTCTGTTTTCTAGGTGCCTCAACTTTTTCAGTTTCTCCAGAATTATTCCAGAATCAAAATCAAATGCAAGATCAGAATCAGATTGAATGAAATCAAAATTAGATCGAATTAAATATCTAAAATCAATCAATCAGTTTCTCAAATTTCTAAAGTTTCTCGCCACTTCTCAGGTTTCTCAACATTTTCTTTTTACATGGTTATTCTGTTTTTAGGTGTCTCAATTTTTTTACAGTTAGTCCAGAATTATTCCAGAATCATAATCAAATGCAAGATCAAAATCAGATAATATCAGATTCATAATCATATCAAAATTAAAATTAGATCGAATCAAAGCCAAAATCAATCAGCTCCCCAAATTTCTAAAATTTCTCAATTTCTCATATTTCTGAACATTTTTTAGGTGTCTCAATTTTTTCAGTTTCTCCAGAATTATTCCAGAATCAAAATCAAATGCAAGATCAGAATCAGAGAAATTCAAATCAATAATCACATCAGAATCAAGATTGGACCTAATCAAGTTCAAAATCAATCAGTTTCTCAAATTTTTAAAGTTTCTCAACTTCTCAGGTTTCTCAACATTTTCTTTTTACATGGTTTTTCTGTTTTTAGGTGCCTCAATTTTTTTACAGTTAGTCCAGAATTATTCCAGAATCAGAATCAAATACAAGATCAGAATCAAATCGAAATTAGATCGAATTAAATACCTAAAATTAATCAATCAGTTTCTCAACTTTTTTAAATTTCTGAATTTTTTAGGTTTCTCGGCATTTTTTTCTTTGCATGGTTTATCTGTTTTTTTTTAGGTGTCTCAAGTTAATTTTTGAAATTTTACCAATGTGAACTTTAGTGCCGTTTTAATTCATTTTTCCGCAAGTAACCTATTAAGTATTTGACAACAACGTTGAAACCAGAATAACAAACTCAATTCAAATGTAAAATAAAAAACATAGGTTGCCATTCAAAAAAATATATTGATGACGTCATAAGTCTCAAAAAATAGTAACCAAAAAAAATTTGTATACGTTCGTCGGTTGCGCTAGAATTAGCCCTACCACATGCTTTTTAAGTTTTATTTCTAGCGCAAATACTAACGGAGTTACTGAATTTATTCCTTACTTAATTTCCACACTGTATAAAAAACATTAAACTACGAAGGCGCTGAACGGACATGAATGGAAAAATAACTGATAAATTTTTTTTTTACCAATTCCGACTTTTTTCTGGCAATTCCGACATGTCAATGTCCACATTTCGTGTTTCACGTACAGGGAA
Source organism: Diaperis boleti (assembly GCA_963583935.1). Classification (NCBI taxonomy): domain Eukaryota; kingdom Metazoa; phylum Arthropoda; class Insecta; order Coleoptera; family Tenebrionidae; genus Diaperis; species Diaperis boleti. Next base: position 50,222,803 of record OY757249.1, on the reverse strand, counting down.
ATATGACCTTCTTGAACTATGTTTATTTAAGCGAGCGCGTAGCGCGAAGCACCAATTTCAATGATCTACAGAAAAACAAATTTTTACAGACGGTAACGTCGGGATCGCCGAAATTGGTGCCAGAAAAAAGTTTTAATAGGCTTTAGTAATACAAATGTTTTCTTTAATTTTTGTTTTTAAGCTTTTAATCATGTTTGAATCTTAAATGTTCTTTGTGATATTGTGGTGGTCTTTAGATAAGGTAGGTAGTTAATGCAGTTATTAGTGATGGAATGGTTTCGGGTATCAATGGTGTATTATAATGATTAGTGATTACTTCTGTTTCAACTGCAAGTGTTTCTTTTACGTGTTGGATGTTTAATGGTTGGACATTGTATGTATTTAAGGCCTTTGAAAAGAAAATTAATTTCAGACTCTGAAAATAAGGTATTGCTGTCATTTAAAAGTCTGTTGTGAAATTTATTATCTATAGCTTGACTACTTTGAATAGGTAAGGATTCTACATGATGGTCTAAGTTGGAGCTCTTATCTTTATTAAATTATGTAATTTTTGTATCAGATTTATGAAGCAATGTATAAAAAAAACAGGATTAGAGCTTGTGCTGGCCAAAGAGGATTACCAATAAGGTGCGTGCGTGTGTATCCAAAATCCTGCCAACTGTTCTTCGCGCGTGCAGTCGACCAAATTTGTAGGTAGAGTGGTCAGGGCCATCATGAGTTCTAACATATTTTACCGAAATTTTTCACACTTGGGCTCTGGTATGGATCCCGCATCCCTCGCGTTAACCGATTACGACATTTCAAATCACTGTAGCAATTTTTGAGGATAGATTAACACAAGCCGCGATTAATTTTAACATAATTAGGTGACACTACCTACTGACGAACTGTCACCAGTTGATAGGCGACAGAAAGTTTAATTTTTAAAGGCGCATATTCGCTAAAAAACAGTGTTCACAATTAGATGTTGTTTTATACAGGATTGTCATAAATAATTCATAATAAAATTACACGCTGAAGACCTGCATAAGATAAGTGTCAATGCCACTCAAATTGGTTAGTTTACAAGAAATGTATAAATGTCCCCATTGTTTTAAAACTGTTGCAAATTCGTAAACAGTTCTTTACACTTATAAACATTGGCTAGTAGGTAAGCCATAACTGTACTGTATCCTGTATGTAAAGTCGGTAAAGTAAATATTACCGTACCGAAATGTCAATTGTCAACATTTGTTAAAAAAGTGAATACAAATTAATGTGAAAAATAATAAATGCATGTAACGTTATTCATTAAAAGAGCATAAGAGCACACGAAACTATACCTTATAATTTAAAAATAACAATGAAAATAACGAGAAAAAAAAAATACAACAGCTTTTTGTCGCCATCACAATAAACGTTTATGGTGCAATCTTTCAAACCAGAAACTGTAGTTCTTGGCAAATTCAAATCCGAAACTGATAAAGACTACATGTGAGAAGTGCTGAAACCAACAAACTACAACTACCAGAAACCGCTGAACTTGTACTGCCAGACATTCTTTTTGCCATTTCAATCTTATGGAAAAAATTCCAAAATTTACGTAAATTAATGAGAAGCTGGTCACCTGAAACCGATAAACTATTGAACAAACCACGAATGTTATGACCCATAAGAGTCTTATAATCTTCGCTCTACGAGTTCGGATTTCAATCTGACATCTGCGGCTGTAATAAACGTCATAATATTTCTAGGTATGTTAATACTGAGCCGGAACTGAGTGGAGAGCAAACGGGAACCACCTGTCTTGAGCATTAGTCAGGTTAATTATGTTCTTGCCTATTCATAGTTTGTTATTGGCGTTTAAAATAAATTAGTATCACGAAGTCTTAGAAGCTGTTATATAGATATTATGTTAATTATCCCTGTATGAATATTACCCACATATGATGAACTTTTTGTGGTGATGACAATGTGCACACAACCAAGAAAGACTTGCTAGCAAAAGTTTAGTTTCTATTTATTTCATTTATTGTATTTTCAGGTCAATTTCGTTTATTTTAACGGACGGTTTGTTCACGTCTACTTCAATTTCTTGATGTGTGTTGTCAGCTCTTTTACTCTTCTTTACAACTTATTCCTATTTTCCTTTTTTTTCCGTAACGTTCTTCAGCTGTCTTGTTTCCATCCTTGTCGATATACTTATTTTTTTCTCTTTGCGTTAACGTCCAAGATTTACAACACGCGTGAAAAGAAGCGACGAGGAGAAAATTGACGAAAATAAAGTAAATAAAACTTAGAAAAGTAGAAAGAAAGGAGTTGGTGAGTAAGAAATATACGGAGGAAGAAACGACAAGAACAATAACAAAAAACGCAGAGCGAAAACTCTGAAAGAAATGCGGCTGAAAATGGAAGGGATATCCTTCAAGCGAAACCAGGAAAGTAATGAGAGAGCTGAAGAATGACAACAGACAGCTTAGGGATCATGAAAGAACTGAAGAGAGAAACGAACCAATGAAAAAGGGAATGAAAAAAAAAAGATGGAGAGAAGAGAAAAGCTTCGTAGAAAAGAAGATGGGGACGAAGGTGAAAAAATGACAAGAGACGTAAGAAGAAATAATATAGTATGTAATAAGTAATGGAAGAAGATAGAAGAGAGACTACGCTTGGAGATGTCAAGCAGTAGAAATGAAGAGTGAAAGGAGGCATCACGGCAGGAGCAAGGAAAGAAATTGAAGCATGACGAAACAAGGACTACAGAAAACTGAAATAATAGGGAGGAATCTGAAATTGAATTAATTAATTATTAATGAATAATTAACGTTAAAATAGTCACAGTATACAGTAAAGAGATAAGTAAAACAAAACAAATATTAGAAAAAATACCAAAAGTGAAACAGACCAAGCAGACCAAAGACACCAAAGAGATAGAAGAGACCAAAGAGACTAAAGAGTAGAATTTGTGGTTCAGGAGCCTTTTTATAATGATAATGATTAACAGGATTGACAAGATTTTTTTCTTTTTTTTTCTAGTTTTTCTTTATTCCCCATGACGTTCAGCTTCTGTTCCCAACTCTCAGTTTCTGCTATTATCATCTCTTCTCCTTTTACAGCATATCAGCCTCTGTTATCTTCACTTCTGTTTCCAACACCTTTTCAACCCATTTATCTATTTCTTTTCTCATGTTTTGTCCCTCTCTTTTAGTCTTAACCCTGTTATTACTATGTTATTTCTTCTTTCACCTCTTTCTTTTTCCTCCACTTTCGATTCCATCTGTCCTATCTTCTTTTCTAGAAAGCTTCTTTCTTCTCTCCATTTTTCCTCTTTTTCTTCCATCGCTTTCTTCAGTTGGTTCACTTTTTTCTTCAGCTCTTTCATATCTTAACTGAGCTGTCTGTTGTCGTTTTTCAGCTCTTTCACTTCTTTACTCGTCTTCTTTGATTTGTTTAAGATCCTGCATTATTTATTACCCCACTTCTTCTTGCCATCTTTCTTCCCCTGGAGATCTTGCTTTTTTTACTTTTTTGAGAGACAACTGGACTTTCTTTTATGTCTCTTTTTCTTTTAATTTCCTCTTCTTGAATTCCTCTTTTGTCTTCTCCCTGTTTCATACCGATCCGCAACCTTCTACACTGTACCGTATATTGTTGGTTGCCCTCGAACTCTATCTCTTTCTACCTTATATTTATGTTATTTATTCTCTTCTCTGTTGTTTGCTTCACTCTCTGTTTTGACACATGCTCTCGTGACGGTCGGTAATCGTGTTACCGCGAATGATAAACCTCCTAGAGGTAGAATTATAACGTCATAAACATCTATAAACTTTAATACTTTGTCGCACTGACTCATTTAATTATAATTACTTACATGTAATTTTTTTTCCAGAGACAATAAGATTTATGAATCATTTATGAAGATTTTATGTGGGCGGTGAATAATCTCATTAATGTTATCAAAAATGTTTTCTAAGGATTTTACAGTTTATTATCGACTAGCTGACCCGGCGAACTTTGTATCGCTTCAGAATCAATAAATGTTGTGTTAACTTATTAGCTGAATTCACTTTTTTATCAAAACATAATGCACACAACGCCATCTCCTGGCATTGCCGGAACCAGCATACAACGCCATGTTCATTTTTGTTTCTGCCATGTATTCTGATGTTTTAATAGTTATTCACCCCCGAAAATTAAAAGAAAAAGAAAAAATGTGTGTGGAGTCCACGCGCAACAGAAGTGAAACTTAAGAATCGATTTTCATTTTTAAATTCCAGACGACAAATTTTGATGGCCGTCGTTATTTGTTATTGTCGTGCCAGGGGGGCTTTGTTCTTGTCGTTGCCCTGTACCAAGCTCCCCGACCCCTGTAATTTTTCCGATGCTTTAATATTTAATTTGCTATTCGGGGCAGAGGCAAATCTAACAAATTAAAGATCGGTCCAGCCGTTCTTCAGTTATAAATCAAAGGAGGCCCCATGTCCATTTATTAATAGCTATTCTGCTATTCGGGGCGGATTCAAATCCAACAAATCAAATATCATAAAAGCCCTTCTTGAATTATAAACCCAAGGGCCCTCCTGGGCCTCCATGTCTATGTTTTAATAGTTATTCTGCTATTCGGGGCGGAAGCAAATCCAACAAATCAAAGATCATAATAATCGGTTCAGCCCAAAGGGCCCACCTGGGCCCCATGTCCAATGTGAAAAATACTTTATGACTTATTCGCATACCTACCAAATATAAAAAAAATACTTCATTAAAATCGGTCTAGCCCAAGGCCCCCCCTGGGCCTCCATGTCCATGTGAAAAATAGTTTTAAACCATCCCTGGATTATGTCTATCAAAAAAAGCAAAAATTATTCAAATCGGTAAAGCCGTTTTTGAGTTTTAGCGTGACATACGAACGGCGATTCATTTTTATATATATATAGATAGTCAAAAATATTTCGAATAATATTCCCTATTCTTTCAAATGCTGATCATTCTAATAAAAATCTTAGAAGTAAATACATACAGGGTGTTATGGAAGTCCTAGCAGAAAATTTAACGACAAGTAGAACTCGTAAGAATAAACTTTTTTTATTTTTTTTTTTCGCAAACGCTCCCTTACGGAGTTAAAATAAAAAATAGTTTGATTGATTGATTGAATCGAAATAAAAACTGTTTATAATATTGAAGTAGGTTAGCATGTAATAATAATAATACATGAGGGATAATCCTTGTTAGTACGATAAATGATAAATGTTGACACACCGACGCGAATACATTTTGAAGCACATCTTCGAATACTTAAAAATTTCAGGTTCAATTTTCAAAACGCGATTACATCTGGGACGTCCGAAATCTGGAGTTGGAGAGTTCAACGAGCACAAGAATCGAACACACATAACGACAATTTTTTTGTCCCAAAAAAGTTATTAGGTTTTTACCTGGTTCGACAAAAACGTTCTGATGCGTTCAAGTTCATTTCGGCATAGGCGGAGGGTGAAATAAGAGGTCAGAAAAATGTGGATTTCAGTGGTTGACGAGTTGTACTTGTAGTTAGATTTTTTGCTAGGGCTTCCCATCTACAAAATATTGCCCTGGACCCTATTTGGGGTCGTGACCCATAGGTTAAGCACGTCGCAGACCCTTGAATTCAGAAATTGAAGCAAAACAGATAGACAACTCAAGAAATATTTGAGAGAGTTTGGTAAATTCCTACCAAATAACGTGCCTTCAACAAAAATCGACGACGAAGCAAGCCTTGGAATCTTCAAGTCATGTCACCATCTACACCATACGTTTTTTAATCCGTGGCCCAATTGACGTCGTTTTTTGTTGAACGCACCAAAGAAATCTCCAACAATAGGATGGTTTAATACGAATTTCCGTTTAGATTTTTAGGTGTAAAAAAATTACAAGCCCACTAACAATAAGCCTATAAGATATCTTTGTCCTAATTTTAGTATGCAAACAAAACAGACTTGCATGCAAGTAAGATATTAAAATTACTTGCATTTGCACAATAAGACAGCTTTTTATTCTTGTGGTTGCTTAATTATGTATGTGTGCCACAAATAGCAGCGTCATTACTCCCGTTTTATGTTTCATGTTAATGTCCCTTTGTTGAAGTTTTCTTTATTTGCCAACTTGGATTCAGAGTTATTGAATATAATATTGCTTTATTTTAAAACCAGAAGAATGTCGGTACATCCAAGTGGAGTAAACTTAAATTAAAATTTAAATATATTTAAGTCGAACTCCACAAACTTTAATAATTGCGAAATTACAAATGGAACATGTTTCGCCAGAACACTACTGCCATCATCAGCCCTAATTTAACAAGAGATTAATGATACAATTGAAGAATTACAAAAGGGTTCTTACCTTAAAGAATATTTAAAATTATGACGTTATTTTGAATTTGACGCTTTGAAAAGGTTACACGATTTTTAAAAGATTTCGTAAAAACAACATTTTATAAAATAAAAATTAAAAATGGATCAAGGAGAATCTGGCAAGTCTGTTTGAGTGGTAAAAATTAAAATAGTGATTTAATTGAAGTTATTCTGTTCGTTTAAACAAGATTTGTTTTCCAGTTTCAAGGCTTTTCTTATTTCCAAAGTATCAAGAAGATCTAATTTCCATTTATGAATCAATTTGGAATTTGATGGTGAAAAACTATGTTTCGTTATTAATATATGATTGGCGAAAGAAGAAGGTGTTGATGGAGGAGGATCAAGATCTGTGTTGTTATAGATGTGCCTGAAATGTTCTTTAATACGGTCCGATATTTTGCGACGTGTCTGACCTATGTAGAATGACTCACAAGAAGGGCAGTTCAATTTGTCCTAATGACGATTTGTTTATTTTTAATAAAAAATCTGGATAAGTTGTTATCTGTTTTAAATGAAACTTTAAAACCGTTTTTCTTAAGTATTTTAGAACATTTCTCTGAGACGACGCCAAAGTATGTTAATGAATTTGAAAAGGATTTTTAACTAAGTAGTGTGTGTATTTGAATTTGTAGTATCTATAGTATAATTTATTTATAGTTTTTAAAGAATATCCATTATTTGAAGCAATTTGTGTAATGTTATTAAGTTCTGTTTGAAAAGATGAATCTGATAGTAGTATAGAAATTAATCGGTGGAAAAAGGAATGAAAAGCTACAAATTTATGAAGAAGAGGGTGACAAGAGTCAAAAGGTATTATGCAATCTATGATGCTAGGTTTTCTATAAATGGCAAATTGAAAAGTATTATTATTTCTAGTAATTAACAAGTCAAAAAAGGGGATTTGGGAATTGATTTCAATTTCAACGGTGAATTTAATGGATTGGTTTAGAGAATTTAAGTTGCTGAGTGCGTTATCAAGTTCAGAATCAGATCCCTTAAATAAAACAATATCATCTACATATCTGTACCAAAAGAGAAAATGATCTTTGAGCTGAAAGAGAATTGAAAAGTACATCTAAAACCCAAAAAAAGTTTGAGGTTGCCATTTAAATAAAAATTGATGACGGTGTCATCAAAATTGTTATGTCAAAAAATGGCAATTTGAAAAGATCGACCTGTTCGATTATGAATTGTGTTATACATACTTTGTATACTTTGTCCAACAGTTGCATATTTTAGGTGTTTTTACGTTCCATTTGAGTGGTTTTGATTTTTCTAATTTGCTGTTGTAACAAAGCTATTAACGCATTCATTTTGAGTGGGTTAATAAGCCTCAAAATCTAGAATTTTTGTTTTTATGGGCAACACACACTGAACTCTGCACTGAACGTAATGTCAATGTGATTTTGAGGTTATGGTTCCATGTAAGTCATGTCAAGTAACGTCAGGTATGGAAAAATCGAAATTTAACAAAATTGATTTTATTTGTAAAAAAATGAAATTAATATGCAAATTACAAAAAATAACATGAGAAACTCGTTTTGTAAAACTTAAGAGCACTCGTTGTATACAACCTGAACTCGTGTCTTAATATCAGCTTTACAAAACTAGTGTTTCAATATACGAATGCAATCACTAGTGACTAAATACCATGATTGCTTGACTATGTTTTAAATGTCAACGTCAAGCAATGTCACTTCAAGAATATCTTTTCAAGATCTTTATTGTTGACAAAATGTCGTATATTATACGTGACCAAAATGCCAGTGTAAGTTCGTAACATGTCTGTCACTCGTGCTGAAGCACCCTTGATTAAAAAATTTCACTCGCGGACGATGAAGCATTTCTGTCACTTGTAATAAAATCTACTATTTTAATGAGTATTCAAATGGCAATAAGTTTATAAGATAAACATAAAACAAATAGCGCTTACTTTTTCACATTTTAATAAAATATTTAAGATAAGATTTTTTTTAATATGTAGTTATAGGAAATGTGATTTAGGACCATTATATCGCGTTAACTATCACTGAAAATAAAATTTTCTCTCTTTAAAGTGACATGCACTTAGGTATAGATAAAGATAAATAATTAACAATGTCATGCAACGCTACAACGAATTTAAAAGCAAGAAATTATTTAGTTTAATGATACAGGGGTCAGAAAATTTGACTACAGTTAAAATCTTATATAAGTACCTCATTAATTAATGAAATAATATTTATTCATGATAATTTGAAGGTCAATTGATTAGATTAATAGAAGTACACATTGTCGTACCTTGACCAGTTTCTCAGATAAAATTTTAATATACTCTTTATATATTCACGACAAGTAAAAACAAAATTTAAATTACCTTTTTTGTAGCAGTTGAAGCTGGTTTCCGAGTAACCAAAATTTACTTCCGTTAAACCATTTCTCCATCCGATGGGTTCCTCAACTTGTCAAATACTGGACTTGTTCCAGTGTTTACGTTTTGTTTCCATGGATACCATGGTATATTGGAAAAGCAATCGCTTACGGTATTTTCATGTCCCACGTTATTGATAGTAAGAATGGGGAGCAAATAATTGCGTACCTATCGTGAGGAATATCTACATGTTTTTTTTAGCTTAATGGAGCTTTCGCCATCTGCTTTTCATACGTATCGACCTTGACGCATATTTTGAAGGTATCGATTAAAACAAAAGTAATTAATGATGGATGTAATGAATCATAGACAGCATAATAATTTTTTTTTATTAAAATTTAAATCATCCATCAACGACTTGTACAAAGTTCTCATATCAAACAATAAATATCTAACAACATATTGCACTTAGATTAATCACTTTTGGAATGTCTGTGGCCCGTGGTGGACGTTTCTTCGTCCGGAGGTGTGCTCTCGCTTCCTTTTACTGTGAAGGTCACGTAGTAACGCTTGTTTTGATCCAGACGATCGGCAGGCAGTGATATTACTTGTTTATCGTTACCGTGACTCAGTTCTAAAGTTACCGCTTTTTTCGCATTTATCGTTGGCAGAAACCCTGTACCAGGTTTGCATTCCGTCGACCCAAATCCTATCTTTGGGATGGTGTGGTGATCCATTTTTGGCACTGAAATGTTTCAGAATCAGTTTGTGAAATAAAAACGCCCAAATAAAAAAAAAACATCACAAACATGCATCTACACTAGTCCGATGACCCCGATGTCGGGTCAACCGCCGTTATAAGTCTCGCATTGGGCTCATCAGCAGACAGGCGTTGTCATGTCAAAAACTTTGAAATCAAAGAAAACACTCATATGTTTAAAAACCAGAAGAATGTCGTTAAATCCAAGTGGAGCAAATTTAAATTAAAATTCAAATATATTCAAGTCGAACTCCACAAACTTTAATAACTCCAAAATTACAATAGGGAAGAAATCGATAAAAGTAGATCCGGATAGAGAATTGAATAAGCTTTAAAATGATGTATCACATGACCCCCCATGCCATTTAAATTTTTTATGTGGGTGGCTTCCCAGGCTAAAGGAGTGAGATCTAAGAGTTGAAAGTTTGGTACAATTTGGTCCCCCTTGATAACAAAATTGACCTGTTCGAGCGTTTTCTTCTGAGTCTTTCAGAATTGGAATTGTTTGGGGGTACAAATTTTAGTTGAGTATTTTATGTAGATTTGGAAGATATCAAATTCATGCTTTTTTTGTAGAAAAAAATCGATAAACGTAGGTTTGGATAGAGAATTGAATTAGCTTTAAAATGATGTATCACACGACCCCCCATGCCATTTAAATTTTTTAAGGGGGTGGCTCCCCTGGCTCAAGGGGTGAGATCTAAGACATGAAAGTTTGGTACAATTTTGTCCCCCTTGATAACAAAATTGACCTGTGACGAAATCTTTTAGAAATCATGTAACCTTTTCAAAACGTCAAAATTTAAATTAACGTCATTTAAGCTAAGAACCCCTCTTTAATTCTTCAATTGTATCATTAATCTCTTTTTAAATTAGGGCTGATGATGACAGTAGTGTTCTGTCGAAACATGTTCCTATTGTAATTTTGAAGTTATTAAAGTTTGTGGAGTTCGACTTGAATATATTTGAATTTTAACTCATATGTTTGTGCTAGTATACTCACAATATGCTGCACACGGTATGCCCGTGTACGCATGAGTCGCGTGCATACATCTGTGCGTACTCCGAGTACACAATAAAGGATTTTCAGGCGTTTCAGGAAGTCCCTTCAAATAATCGGCTCCATTTCTTTGTAGTTTCCTTAGAGATAAATACAAAAACTTTTCGAAACTTTTAAACGAATAGTCTTCGGGCACATATCTGCCGGCTCCCACCGTCGCAGCACAAGACTGGTGGTAAGCGTCAATGGCTCGTTTAACTAGAACCGCCTCGTTGTGTTGTCCCGCCCTTATCTGCATTCGCTTTAGATCTAAGAGGTGTTGGAATATTTTTCTTTCGAGGTGGTATCTGAAACAAGAAGGTGATTTAGAAATTTAATCGATTACACAATTCTAGACGGGTGTTTCGAAAGTACAATACTGTATAAGTAGTTAAGTAGTGCCGCTTCTGGCCCACTTTGACCTCAATTGACCTTTTTCCTTTGATGACCCAGTCGTCAGAGGACAAGTCTGGACTTGGGTGGAGTTTAGCCCTGAGATTGGAATGCCGCTGCTGGCCCAGTTTGATGACCCAGTCTTGACCTGAAGTAACCTTTGGGTTGACCCAGACTTGAGCCTAGCCCACCTTGGGTGAATTTTTGAGCAGTTTTTAATTTAGGGGGTTAAAAAATAATATCTAAATTTAAGGTTTTATTAACTTTATTGTGGAAGTGATTCATACATCGAGTTATACTTTTTTTGGCATTACTTAAACAACATATACATTTTTTATTTTTACTAGAACTAATGATGTGATTATTACATCTTATAAGGATTTCTTTACATAACCCAAGAGGATTTAATAGAATAGAGGAACCATCAACCACCTTTAAGCGTGTAATGTAAAAGTCGTTCAGCACATGCTGCTCTCTGTGAGTGAGAAACATAAGCGATGATTTAGATTGAGCAGTTATACAGCGTTCTGTAATCCTTTTTTCCGATTACTAACAACCTATCGCAATTTGTAATACAATACAGAGGTACAATACAATTGATTACGTGGTCTACGCAAAGAAAGCAATCTGATATGCATTTCGATAACTTTTAATGTTGTCAGTTGTAGCCGAAAAATGTGTACCTACTTCTCAATTACTGCTTAATTCCAAAATGTATCTTGATTTTATTACGTTGTTGAATTTTTTTTTTGTTAACACATTGAGCCCCGGGTTGCATCAACGCGATGCCACGGTTTTCGAGCAGTGTAGGACGGCGAGTACACGATTATATGCCATTGCTTTGATGTTATTTCAATGGAGAACGGAAGGTAGCCGTCCGGGGGACTAACATAAATATGCTCGTGGTACGATAATTTTTTGTACAGTCTAATTTTTACAGCATTTTTAATAACAAATAAAGCTGACCACACGTACTCCTTTTAGAAGTTTTGTACTTTTATTTTATGACCTGTACTCCGGAGGAAATGTACTGCAAATGTACTTCCCTTTTATTTGTACTACCTGTACTCCTTTTTCTTTGGGTCTTTAATTTTTCGGCAGGCATCTTCGATCTGTGTCGTTTCTACTAGCAAGGTTCAAACGCATATAGGCATGGCGGTACCTAATTTGAGACGCTCATTCATTTCTCGGAACGCAGAGTGCTAAGTAATCATAAATTTTGTTTTGTGTGTTTAGTTGAGCTCTCTCTACGAAGGCGCTGAATGGACATGAATGGAAAAATAACTGTAAACGATTTTTTTTTCTGGCAATTCCGACTTTTTTCTGGCAATTGCGACAGAGGTAGGACGATGACACTGTTTTGTTACCCAAACTTAAAATATGAAATACTGTCCACATTTTTGTCCACATATAAATAATAATAAATAAATAATGACTTTATTAAGGGGCGAAGTCTAGCATATTTGGAGTATGTTTTTTTAAAAGGGGTCCATCGCGTAACGCGGGGCACAAATTTCAATAATCCTCGAAAAATCAAATTTTCACAGACGATAATTTCCGTGGATCACTGAAATCGGCGCCTCGCGCTACACGCTCGAGCACGTAAAAAAACATACTCCAAGAAGGTCATATTTCCCTTTACGTGAAACTCGAAATGTGGAAAGTATCTCTTATTTTATGATTGTATGAATGATAAACGCACCAATTTCAGTGATCCACGGAAGTTACCGTCTGTAAAAATTTGTTTTTTTCTGTGGATCACTGAAATTGGGGCCTCGAGTTTCACGTACAGGGAAATATGACCTTCTTGGAGTATGTTTCTTTAAGTGGTCGAGCGCGTAGCGTGAGGCACCAATTTGAATGATCCACAGTAAAACAAATTTTTACAGACTTTAACTTCCGTGGATCACTGAAATTGGTGCCTCGTGCTATGCGCTCGACCACTCTAGACATTCTGTCTGTTGGAAATAAACTTCTATTGTTTTTTTTTTAGTATTGACCAGAAGGAGTTCCCCGTGATTCCGACCTTCACGAGCTTCCTTGCTGGTCAGGTCCTGTTCGTACATCATAGCCACTCCTTAAAACCATGAGGTCAGTAGCTATGAATCCCGTAAATCATGTGCCCTGAGCAGACGCAACGACCCCAAGATGACTGCTTTCTGCATTCCAGCCGCAAGGGTCTCTGCTGGTTTACGGCAGGCAGGAATGATTTTCAGATTGGACAAACTTCTATTATTATTATTTTATTAATATTATTATTAAAAAAACATACAACAAGACGGTCATATTTCCCTGTACGTGATAGTCAAAATGTAGACAGTATTTAATCTTTTAAGTTTGGGCAACAAAACAGCACCCCTGTCGCAATTGCCAGAAAAAAGTCGGAATTGCCAGAAAAAAAGTCGGAATTGCCAGAAAAAAGTCAGAATTGCCAGAAACAAATCGGAATTGCCAGAAAAATGTGGGAATTGCCAGAAAAAAGTCGGAATTGGCAGAAAAAAGTCAGAATTGCCCGAAAAAAGTCGGAATTGCCAGAAAAAAGTCAGAATTGGCAGAAAAAAGTCGGAATTGCCAAAAAAAAATCGGAATTGCCAGAAAAAAGTCGGAAATGCCAGAAAAAAAAATCGTTATTTTTCCATTCATGTCCGTTCAGCGCCTTCGTATCTCTCAGTTTCGCCAGTTTCGCATTTATGTTCGATACAAGAGTTCAACAACAGTTCCTTGAAAATTTATCCGCCACTTTATTTGATTACATAAAAAGTTACTTCAGTCAGTTTCATATTAGTCCAGGCAATGGGGGGTTTTTGTGTTTTTTATCGCAAAAGGTCGGACAGAAATAAAATTTGGTGGGATGGTGGGCGGGAGATAGGCAAAAACTTCATGAGACCAATTTTATGCAGAATTTAATGTAGAACATAAGTCTTATAACCTTTTCTCATCGGAGTTACCGTTTACGAGAAAAAGGCAGAAAGGCTTCATGACGTCACGTTCGGGAGCGGTTTTTTCGGCAAAAGTGGGTGAAGCTCCCCCGCTGGAGTGGGAACTCTTCGGATTTTTATTTGGATGCCTACTGAGGTTTCACAACCAAATTTTCTAAACTTTATAAATTATTTCTTCTAAAAAGTCTAATTTGCTTGGACTAGATTCTCATCGGCACATATCTCGAGAACGATTCAACCCAGTACCTTTTTAAGGGGTTATTTTTGTAGGAAATTTTATCAGCTTTAATTTTTTACGGAGGACACATAGTTTTATAGTAATAAACGAAGAACCCATAAAAGTTAGAATTTTTCGACTTTGAACCTATTTTGGAGTAGGGAGAGGAACACTTAAAAAAATATTTCTTTTGTAATATGCAACCAAAGTTGAAGTTGATCTTCGTTGTAATCCGCACTGAAAATAATTCAATAAATTTCATTAATTTATAATTATTAATAATGAATTATTGTTGTTAATTATTAATATTGAACACGCCGCTAATGATTCGAAATGAAATCTGCAACGACTTGACTGCACACACAGTAAATTATCCCCGCGCGGTTTTACTTGCACACGCCAAAAATCAATTTAGTTTTGATTGCGGACTTGACTTTTATTGAATTTCACCGGTTTAGTTTTGATTAAATAAACAATAAAAACATATTTGAGAAAGGAACATTGAGGATTATCGAATTATCACTACAATCCAAAAATTTAAAAGTCCCAGATGGGTTGTAAACGATGATGAATGAAATAATCTATAATACAATTCAATCAATTTTGCTAAAAATTCACAGGACATATTCCTCAAATCAAACATAATTGTTAATTATGAATTTGTTAATGATTAATAATTCATTGTTGTTATTATTGTTAATAATGTTAATATTGAACACGTCGCTAATGAATCGGAATGAAATCTGCAACGACTTGTTTCCACACACAGTGAATCATCCCCACGCTGTTTTAATTGCACATGTCAAAAATCAGAACAATTTTGATTCCAGTGAACGAGAAGTTTTAATTAACTGTACCCCGTTCTCCGTGCGGTCAATGCAATACATTTTTCCGCAATCTTTTTTTCAAATTTACAAATTTCAAAAAATCGCTCTCTAGCGGCAAAGATCTATCAAAATTTCAAGCGACAATGTTCAGAAACAAAAAAGACCGGCAGGAATGTACATGCCGCAAGAGAACCTTCTGTCAGAGTAAATCACGAGTGGACCCCTTTATTACGGCAAAAGTCCCTATTGTAAAGAAATATGGACACCCAGGTCATCAATATTCATTTTTAAATTTTCCAAATAACATGGGTTGTTCGTTTGTCCCTAAAAGCAAAAGGACAGTGTAATACCACAAACCAAATCCGACCCAGACATTTTAGTTCTTCTATTCTGAACGAGGCTGCAGCATCTCGCAGCCAACATTCAAGATTTTGTCTCACTTAAACGTAGGAAGAAATTTGTCTCACTAAATGACAATCTTAAAGAAAGAATTTCCTTTTTTGATACTTCCACATAAATACGACGAATCTACAGTAAAATGTACAATTTCCCGAGCAAAATTTTCATTGGCCATTAGTGGGAGATCAAACAAATACATTCAATGGAAAAATACAATCTTAATTAATTTTGTTATTATAAAACTCTTTTGAATATCAAATGGAACGAACTTTTGTTTCTCATACCGGGGCTCAACGTGTTAAGTTGACGGTATTATTTCCTCTAAAAAACAAGTATTCAGTTATCTCTGTTGGAATGGTCTCTGCAATTTTTTAAAAAAGCACTAATTTTGACCTAAAATTCTTCATAACTCCATAATAAACCTGTAGTACCTTATATCATTTTGCTCACAATTAACTGCTATTTCAATTCACCAACTAATATACAGGGCATTCCATTTAAAAAAAACATAACTTTGGTATATTACTAATACTAAGACACTCTGTATATGATTTCTAATAATTTTAAATTGTGAAGGTATCGTGTGGCTATCGTCCCCCAAAAACCCCGTTTTGATATGTTTCAAAATAAGGGCGTAATTGATGGTGGTCCACACACCTCTGGGACACCCGGTATATAAAAAAAATCATAAAAATCGGTCGAGCCGTTTCGGAGGAGTTCGAATGAAATATTTCCAAACCACTTCTTCAATGATATGATAATAATAATTATTAATGCATATTTATTGAGTTTAGTTGATTGAGGCTTAAAAGGGAAAATATATTTCTTCTAAAAAGTCCAATTTGCTTGGACTATTGATTTGGGGAGTCTTATCAGTCTTATGCGGGCTACAGACGGCATGGCAAGTGTAGGCCAATGTGGGTTCGTTCTAACGTTTGTTTTTTAATACTCAGGCGGAAAAATAGTATCTGTGCAAACTTTGTTAAGGTTGAAGAGTAACTGTTTGCCCATTTGACACCAAACGGTTGTTTGGGTGCGACAAGTTTACTTCTTGCACACGCAAATTCAGATAAACAAACTGCTGAAATTAAATAAAAAATAACGTGGAAAGAAATTGAACAAAAAAAAAAAACACAATCGAAATATTAAAACTGAATTTGCCCATTGACCCTAACGGGTCTTCGCTCCTGAACCCCAATTTTATACTGGCATTTATTCCGCATTCACAATAAAAAATAGTATGTGCAACTCGTGCGGCGTTGTCGATTGTAGTTGCGCAATATACTATATTTAATTTCAGCAGTTTGTTTATCTGAATTTGTTATAAAATGGACAAACAGTTACTTTTTGTACGCAATCCAGATCCTGGAAAGCTTGGTCAGCAGTACGCCCACGGGTCGATTCGTTCCGCTGCTGCAGGAGCAGTACGACTCTGACGCCCGACGGAGCATTTCGATTGATATTTGATTTTTCGGGTCACGTTGTACTATTAATTATATTTATTGTTTTTAATATAATCTAACAATTTATTCGTACATTTTCAACCGGAACAAAGGTTGCAAAGATACTATTTTTCTGCATGAGCAATAAAAAAGGAATAAACGTTCGGTAAAAGTAGTAAATGTTCAATAATACGTAATATATTTCGATACTAGTGCGCTGAAACTGAACGGAAAACTGAACTGACCGTCTAAAAGTACTTTAAAAAATGCAGCTCCAAGTCTTTTAAAAGTTCAGTTGCTTAGTTGTGGTCGTATAATTTTTGTTATTGTTTACATCTGGACCTGCAGCGCAACGTAATTCTAGAAAGCCATTCGTTCTTTTGTGGTAACAATCGTTTTGTTATCGGAACTCCTGTGTTTATATATATCTGAACACAAACATTATAACCGCTAAGCTTATGTTTCCGACCACCAGAAGGCGCTGAGTAAAAAACAGTTATAATTGTGATTAACAGATGGCAGGAGGCGACAAAATCGGATAAAATTCGTTACGCCACCTGGGAGTGAAAATCATTTTCGTGACACGACTTTCATAATTGTATGGTTCCTCTATTGTTTACCTACTCTCTGACATAACTTAGGAGAGTCCATTCTGTTATCTAAATCTATAATTTTAGAACATATTTCTTCCAGTGCTTTTCGTATATAGTCCGTCTTAACGTGTCCTTTTAGGTACATCACATCAATATCCTTTCCAGTAATAAATTTTGTCAAAATATCTGCTGCATTTTGGTGCTCTTCTGTTCCACTATGATACCTCAACATATGATCATGTTCCTCTAAATATCGAACACATTTCTTAATGCTGTCGTCTAATCTGTGATAGGATTTCGTCGGCTTAAAATCACAAATCAGCTGATCACGTTATGATTTGTTGTGTTGTGGACGTTGCTAAATCCCAGCCATTTAACAAAGATTTTATTTCCTTTTTTTCTTAAAACTTTTTTAACTAAATAATTCATAAAATCGACCTAAAATATCTTTACATCTTTCACCTTTTAGTAATGTGTTGTTGGTTTAGTTAATTTTATTTTTTTAACGGCAAAAATTTCATTAGACCAATTAGGTGTGTATCCTTTTTCAAAAGTATTTCTGTATTTGCCAATTCTAACGTGATCACCAATGACATACTTGTTATTTTTGTTTGCAATTTTAATGATAGTGTAAACATTTTTCAAAATGGATTGTTCATTACGTTTATTAACCTGTCTAGGTTTCATGCGAATAGTTCTGTGATAACTATTGTTATATTCATTTACTATGATATCTAACATATCCAGCCATTTATAATTTCCTTGTAAACTAAAGCGCTTCCACATTAGGGATTTTAATGTTCTATTTACCCTTTCAACAATAGATGCTTTTTTTGAACTAAACACACTGTAATGTTTTATTTTATATTTCTCCATTAATTTTTTAAATTATTCATTATAAAATTATTTTCCTTGGTCAGTTTGCAAATTATTTGGTAAAATCAAAAGCGATAACAAATTTTTTTCCATAGCAGCAGTAACTTCATTCGCATCTTTAGATTTAACAGGAACAGCCCATACGTATTTAGAAAAACAATCAATTACTATAAGTATATATTTAAATCCTATATTTTCTTTGAAAAAAGGACTATTTTCAACAAGATCTGCCCGTAACGTTTCGTTGATACCCTTCACAATAACTCTTCGTCTTCGGAAATTAATTCTTGCTGGTTTATGTAATTCCGAAACAATATCTTTTTTGATTGCCTTTTTTTATCTTTCATAATTACTTTTATCTTTCAGGAAATTGTTTGAATACTGCTTGCTCGGGCTGAACTAATGAATCTTCGAATTTAACAGCACATTTTATGATAATTTCTGCCCGTAAACTTGGTGTAAGATTATTATCCTTTGTTGAATTGATTGAGAATGACAAACAATCGTTTTGTTGTAACGGAAAATTTTGCAATTCATGTTTCTGAATCTACTTTTCATTTATTAATGTGATAATATCCTCATAATTTGTACAAGCGTACTCTAGAGGAAAAATATAGTATGGATTTACGGAGTTTAATATAACTTTTTTATCTACAAGCTGATTAGATTCAAAATTGAAAATAATGTTAGAATTAGCAAATACAGAGGTACTTTTGAAAAAGGATACACACCTAATTGGTCTAATGAAATCTTTACCGTTAAAAAAGTGAAATTAACTAATCCAACAACATATTTACTAAAAGATGAAAGAGGTAAAGACATTTTAGGTGGATTTTATGAAATGGAACTACAAAAAGTAAAGCATCCCGATGTTTATTTAGTTGAAAAAGTTTTAAGAAAAAAAGGAAATAAAATCTTTGTCAAACAGTTGGATAGATATAGATAACAAAGCAAAACGTGATGTTTTTCTTACAGCAGCTGTGCAAATAGTTAGAGAAACTATAAAGCTCGCCTATTCAAAAAAAACTTGTTAAAGAATTAACCATTTTTGATGGACGTACAATTGTACATCATACTTTTCAGCCGACGAAATCCTATCACAGATTAGACGACAGCATTAAGAAATGTGTTCGATATTTAGAGCAACATCATCATATGTTGAGGTATCATAGTGGAACAGAAGAGCAGCAAAATTTTGAAAAAAATTATTACTGAAAAGGATATTGATGTGGTGTACCTAAAAGGACACGTTAAGGCGGACTATATACGAAAAAGACTGGAAGAACTATGTCCTAAAATTATAGATTTAGATAACCTAAGTTATGTAAAGAAATCCCTATAGGATGTCAAAAAAATGTATAACTGGATGTATGAATCACTTCCAGAATAAAGTCGATAAAACCTTAAATTTAGGTATTATTTTTAACCCTCTAAATTAAAAATTCACCCAAGGTGGGCTAGGTCAACCCAAAGGTTACTTCATGTCAAGACTGGGTCATCAAACTGGGCCAGGAGCGGCACCACATTCTCAAGGACAAATTGAGGTCAAAGTGGGCCAGAAGCGGCACTACTTTACTTGTATAGTTACCTTCTAATATTGGATTGGATCGACTGCGTCACAGACGTCATATTCACTCCACGCTCCGTCATATTCTTCCACTTCGGTATCCTGCTGCTTCTTGGGCTCGGTTCAAAACCGGAATCTATGACGTTGCTGCTTTCGTAGTCACTTCCAGCACTCCGGGCTTCTCTGGCTTTCGACTTCCTTTTCATCTTCTTGCGTTTGGCGGCGCTGCTTCTTTGCGTTTCTTCCTTCTCTTCGACATCCGAAGCACTCACTTCTTCGTCGCTGTAAACGGATGCTAACGGCGGGGCCGACATGTTGGATTCAGATCTTGGAGTGTCTTTTATTTTTCCGTTGATGTTGGGCAGTGACGGCACGCGCGAATCCATGCCGGACGTGGCTTTGCGCTCTGGAATGTTGAGATATTTATCGCTTTTGGAGAGACGAGAATTCGACAGCGTCGTTTTGCTTTTACTTCTTTTTTGTCGATCTGACTTTTTGTCTTTGCTTTCCTCGGAACGAGAGCGTTGTTTTTTTGGGGGAGTTTCGTCTTTTTTTACTTTCGGTTTGGTGTCTAACTCTTCCGCTTCTTGGTCGTCGAGAATGCGGAAGCTTTTGTGTTCTTTAACGGTAAGACTGGCAGATGTGCTAGATTCGGTTTCTACATCGCTGGAGTACTCTTCTGAAGACTTCGTTTCGGAGATTGTTTTCTGCGGTTTTAATTTTTCTTTACGTGTTGACTTCTCGTCTTGAACGTTATCATCTTCGGCACCTAGTGTTTGGTAAATAAGTTCGTACGCTTGATCTCCAGAAGGTTTTTGTTTTCGTCTGTGGCTTCTTTTCGTTTTAGCTTTTTCGGTTATTTGGTCGCTCTTCTCATCGTCAACCTTTTCAACAGATTCTACACTCTCCTCTTTGTCCTCCTTCATCGTCTCGTTTACTTCTGTTTGTGTTTCCATATTCTCATTGACTGCTGCATCTGTAGTAGCAACTTCATCCGAGTTTTCTTTGGTAACATCACTGGGACCTTTTTCGTCACTTGCTTTATTTTCTCCGGATGTTTCTGTACTTTCTTGAGTACTTGCAACCTCTTCAGTTATTGGTAGTTCATTGACGTCCTTTTGTTGTTCTGGTTCTGTTATTGAAATTTCTTCATTTGCTACAGGGCCAACTGTTACTTCTTCGTTTGCTACAGGGTCAACTGTTGCTTCTTCATTTGCTACAGGCTCAACTGTTACTTCTTCATTGGTTTCCACATTTTTGCCTACCACGACGGGGTCTTCTGCATTTTTTGCTGCTTCAAAACTTTCAATATTTTCATCCGTTTTCGCTGCAGATTCTGCCTCGTCATCACCAAACACAACATCTTCTTTTTCTTTGTCATGTGTGACACTGTCCTTAGTCTCTTCAGCCACTCTCTGAATTTCGGTAGCTTCTACAAGTTGTTCTTCTTTTACCACATCAGTTTTTGCTTCCTCTTCTGATTGTTTGGGGGGTTCATGTACAGCCGCCTCGACTATCACGTTTTTGTGTTCCTCCACATCTTCGCTGGTGTTCGACAATGACTCAATTTCATTTGTGTTAGACACAAGATTGTCTTTTTCCTCTTTGACCGAAGTCTCGTTTTCTGGGTTTGATTGTTCTTTATTACCCTGTTTTTGGTTAGAATTTGGTCTTCCAGCTTTGGTTTTCTTCTTTGCGCTGTCTTCTTTTCTCTGGTCTTTAACTTTGACACTTTTTGCGCTTCTTGGTCTTTTCTCTTTGTCTACACTGGCTTTGTTTACCACTGCTTCGACGACTTCAGTCGCGGTGGCAACTGGAGCTTTTGCCTCATTTTCATCTAAGACATTAACCTGCTTGTGAATGTTGATCTCTGTTTTCCCGTTAATAACAATTTCGTTTTTATAATTCAACTTTGTTGTCGGTGGCATTTTACTCTTCTTTGGTAGATCGGAGCTTGTAGCGCTATCACTTCTGGTTTTTTGATTTTTCTCGCCAAACCGTCGCCTTCCAACATTTTCCAATTTTCCATTCACTAACTTGGGTTCAACATCGCTTCCAGACAAAGTTGCTCTCTTCCTATCGTATTTCTGGGATATTTTCTTTCTTTGAATTCTCTTGTTTGATTTGCCTATTTCTCCGTTTTCCCTTTCGCTGTCCGAGCTAGTGTCGCCCCAGAAGGTCACGTCATCTCTAATTTGCAGTTTCACGCCTGAGTTTGCTTGGTTGTAACGAATATCTCCGAGGCGGGTTGCTGGGACTCCCCCGTGGAGTTGGAGGTACTTTGCTGTGGAGCGAAAACCTCTTTGTAAGGCACAGTCTAGGGGTGTCATGAAGGTGTTCTTGGAAGTGCGTAAGACGGGGTTGATTTGAGCACCGGCGTCCAATAAAATCTGAAAAGAATACGTAATTAGTTTACATAAATCACCCAAAATTATAATATGCCCGACTTGTTTTTTTTTAAATACAAATTTTTGCGATGCCTTGTCGGCACTGCTGCAAGAATTTTATAACAAACAGGATCGTTTCTGGAACTAGACGAAAAAATGTTATACCCCAATTTTTTTGTTTATTAGAAATCACGCGCTTTCCAGGAAACTAAAAAAACGTGCGCCTTTCTGTGACGTCAACAAGGAACAAAATTCACCAGACAAAATTCAAAGTTACTAGACGCGCGGAGTAATTAGAAACGCGCGAACCAATGAGAATGCTCCCCCGAAATGACGTCACAAGAGGCGGTAAATGTACAGCGTTTGAAAATGTTAGACAAAATTGCAATTTTTGAAACGCTCTGTTATCTTACAAAACGACAACAGAACACGTTGACTATTGACCGATTCACCTAACTGAGAATTTTCTTGCAAGATAAGTGTGTGTTTTCTACATATATTTTAGAGCTATAACTAACTTTCATGGACATATTCTTTATGATGGATCATAACCGACGGAAAAAATACTTCCTGACGTCGGATCGGGACCATTTTGGTATCACAGACTTTCTGCGCTGTCCGGAACTGAAGCCGTTTAGAAGAAGGGGCCGCTGCGTCATCAAGCGATAAGACCTCGAAGCGTACGGTCACCCCTTCTTTATAGAAGGCCGAACAGAACGCCGGAATCTTCAGATCCTGGCCTCCTACCAGCTTGGGAACAAGCAAGAAGTGGAGGACGAATGACCCGAGAAGAACCGAAGAGGAGTGGACCCAGCGAGACGAAGGTAGAGACTTGTCTCTGACCTGTCCACCGTCCCGATCACCGCCTTCTCCCGGACATGTGTCAGTGTCTGGTCTCCTGCTTCGTTCACCGCCCCCTGCACCTGTCCACCCCACGTCTACATACGTCGACGGTCCAAGCACTCGCAACCCGGAGAGAGAAAGTGACAATATTTTAATAAAGGTAGAGACACACATTTTAGCGTTTAAGCATCCCAGTTTCATCTAGACAGGAACTAGACCCGTGGCATACCGTACTTCGGTTTAGCTACTCGCGGCTCCGTGGAGTACACCACGTTAAAAATTTAGCGGAACGATTAAAATTTACAGATGGCGGCCGTTCACACTAACGGCTGCTCGTCCACGCCGTTTATAGAAGTGTCTCTCAAGGGGAACTTAGATGAACTAATGTTTCTCATGTCCATACAACGTTGGTGGCGTGGTCCTGTCGGGCTCTTCGTGAAGATGTCAACTATCATCCCGGTCAAAGAAACATGTGACAGTCAAAGATCCTGCTTTGATAGTATAGCCTGAAGGCACACATGTTATCATCGAAGATATAAGTCCGGGATAATTGATCAAGTCCCAACTCTTTCGAGAAAGAACCCAGAAAGACAGATTCCTTCACCGCTTGAGACAATCTGATAGACAGTGCCACCGTCTTTTGCTTACGTGAATCCCAAGCCATCGGACCTCCACCACGCATGAACACAAATCCAGTATGTAATTACCGTCGATGGGACAATTTCCCCAAGCCTTCTAATGATCCACAGTCCTTCTTCAACATCCTGAGCACCTGAGAAATGGCTTCACTGCAGTCCAGTGTTCCTTACCGTAGCAACTACTGAACTGCCCTAGGTGGCTAACAGAAAGACTGATATCTGGTGTGGTCGAAACTGCCAGATACGTCAATGTTCCTAGCAACTCCCGATACGGTATGACTTCGGAAGT
Organism: Diaperis boleti; assembly: GCA_963583935.1. Lineage (NCBI taxonomy): Eukaryota > Metazoa > Arthropoda > Insecta > Coleoptera > Tenebrionidae > Diaperis > Diaperis boleti. Next base: position 50,198,885 of record OY757249.1, on the reverse strand, counting down.
CTTTCCCTGTTTCAACAAGTTAAAATTTTCATCTAATGGATTAGAATCGCTCAGGCCATATCTCGAAATAAAATAGTTCCCGGGATCGTATCGGGACCGTTCTTGATCTCAGCCACTAAATAAAATAGCGCCCCCCGAATGCAGCCATCCGGATACAACCTGTCGCGTCGAGATCCCGCTGTTAGCCGACGGACCAAACGCTTCGCGCTTCACCACTAATACGCCGGAATAAAATACTTTCCTGCACCGTATCGGTACCGTTCTTGCATCCCGATTACCAGTAAATTAGCGCACTTCCGATACCATCCTCCCGAACTTTCTACGCCGCCCAGACCTGATGCCGTTTAGACCTTGAGTCCTCCACTCACGCATGGGGCCGACGTCATCGACTCCCCACCAAGCTGTGTATAAAAGGCGCTGCGCTCCCGAGTAAAGGCAGAGTTTGTACTCGGCCAACCAAACAAGAGGACGAGAAGAGAGAGGGAGAAGAGGATCCTACCAAACCGAAGAGGGAGAGAGAAACGTGAAGAGTTTGGTTTTACGGGGGTGACTTGTGGGTTTGACCTAGTGACCTTCCAGTCGTCTGACTTGCTGTGCGCCGTACAGAAATGGTTGATCTAACGCTGTGATTTCAGGAGATCCGGACGGGCCTTTTTCGTGGCGATGTCCCCGATCTTTCCGACATCCATCCCCCGCTGGTCGCCGCTATAATCAAAGCGACAGTGAGGGTTTAATTAAATAAAGACAGCGAACTTATAAAGCGTTGAACCGGAGATATATCAATAAAAATATAAACGTCCCTAATCCCTGCTTCTCGTCCCCGTCCCCGTAAGCGTATTGAGTCGGTGTAATTAATAAAGCCTGGATCTGTAAATAAAGTCTGTAACCCCATACCACCCTTGTCTTAGGGCATACCGTACTCCGGTTTAGCTACCCGCTGCTCCGTGCAGTATACCACGTTAAAAAACTGACGCTCGAGGCAACAGCCGTCGTAATATAGCGTCACAATTTGACAAAAAGTATATTGAGCGGAACGATTAAAGTTTCAAGGCACACTATTACAGTGTGTAACTACCGTCGATGGGACAATTTCCCCAAAGCCTTTTAATGATCCCCAGCCCTTCTTAAAGATCAGTCTAAGAGTTTTCGTTCCCTTAAAGTACCTGAGAACTGGCTTCGTGGAGTCCAGTGTTCCTTACCGTAGCAATTACTGAACTGCCCTAGGTGGCTGACGGGAAAACTGATATCTGGTCTGGTCGAAACTGCCAGATACGTCAATATTCATAGCAACTTCCGATATGGTAGAATCTCGTCGGAACTCTTTCCCTGCTTCAACAACTTAAGATTTACATCTAGTGGATTAGAATCGCTTATCCCGGCATATCCCGAAATAAAATACTTCCCGGAATCGTATCGGGACCGTTCTTGATCTCAGCCACTAAATAAAATAGCCCGCTCCGAATGCAGCCATTCAGATACAGCTGCCACCACCTATCGCGCCAAGATACCGCTGTTAGCCGACGGACTGAACACTTCCTGTTTTACCATTAATACGCCTGCACGGTATTGAGACCGTTCTTGCATCCCGATTACCAGTGAATTAGCGCGCTTCCGATACCATCCTCCCGAACATTCTGCGTCGCCCAGAACTGATGCCGTCTAGCAGAGAAGCATACGCCGCGTCGATAAGCGATAAGACCTGGAAGACCTTGAATCTTCCACTCGCGCGCTCCGCTTCACGCATGGGGCCGACGTTATCGACTCCCCACTAACTCTCCGTTGCGCTCTTGAGTAAAAGCAGACTTTGTATTCGAGCCAACCTGGAAACAAGAGGAGGAGAAGAGAGAGGGAGAAAGGGATCCGACCAAACCGAAGAGGGACAGAGAAACGTGAAGAGTTTGGTTTTACGGAGGTCGGACTTCTGTGGTTTTGACATAGTGACCTTCCAGTCGTCTGAGTTGCTGTGCGGCGTGCGGAAATGGTTGACCTAACGCTGTGATTTCAGCGGCTGGGCGGGCCTTTTTCTTGGCGGTGTCCCCGCCCTTTCCGACATCCATCCACAGGCAGTGGATAATCAAGGAGACACTGAGAGTTTACTTAAATAAAGGCAGCGAACTTGACAAAGCGTTGAACCGGAGATATATCAATAATATATGTCGTCCCCGTCTCCTTAAGCGTACTGTGACGTTTGCTTAAGCCGGTGGTTGCCTCAGGCGCCAGTTTTTTACGTGGTATGCTCCACGAGACCACGGGTAGCTAAAAGTCGGAGTACGGAACTCCGGAATTTGACTTGCTGATTCGCGGCACGGTGAGGTCGGGTTTGACCAGTAAAAACCGGGATAATGTGTTACGATGGCGTCGTGGGGTAACTAGCAAACAAAAAGGGACATATCTGGTTGGTCTGGAAGCTTGGCCAGCGTTGATCCTTGGGATCCCCTCGCTTGAACCCAACCTTCCTATGGTGGGGTGATAATGACGTAGGCTGATGCGGATGACTTGTCGCACTTAGGAGTCAGGGTCTTATCATCGTATTATCCGGAGTGAAATCGGTTCCGGGCATCGTATCGGCTCCGCGTCCGGAACGCGCTTCTTCGCTGGTTAAGATGATGTAAAAATCATTCCGGTGCGATAACCGGAAGTATTTATTTTCGGCGGTTTTCGGTTCGACAAAAGGGTGTGGTCGGGCGTGAGAAGGTTGGGGGTTGGGGGTGGTCGTAGCGACTCCTTAGTAGGCTCGTCCGGAGCGCGCTAATTTATTTATTTTTCCCGGCGAGTTATAAGTTTAATTTTCAGGTGCACGGTCTTGCTTAAATACCGAATGTCGCTTCGCTTGCGGCTCTTAATTTGGTATTTAAATTCGGATTTTTCTGTAACTTCCTTACAGTATTGAGTATAGCTGTACATTATTGTCAATAAAGTCTGTAACCCCATACCGCCCTTATTTCTCTTCCACCAAACTAACGTAACGTGGAGCATACCGCGTAAAAAACTGGCGCTTGAGGCAACCCACCTTTTTGAGATAGTCATCAAATTCCTATCGTAGTCCTTGCCGTTGTCCGGCTGTAGGGTTTCTACTTTCTTTCGAGATCCAGAACTTAATTTTGTCAGCAACCACCTTGAGTTCGCCGTCCTTGGTAGTGACGAAGACATTTCACTTGGTGACTACAACTACCATGTTATGTTTTGTTATATTAGGAACTGACAGAAAGTTTGTTCTTAAGTCTGGAACATACAGTGCGTTCTCCAGGTAGACGCATTATTTTTTGTTGGTACGACCGGAAAAACTCGCTTCAGGCGATGGTAATTCGTCTGTCGATTCGACGGAATGACATGAATGATTTGAATAATACAGTTACAGAGTTTTGTCAAGCCAAATGTTAGTAAATGTTGAAAATATGAAGAGACGAGTTCGAGTTTGCTTAGAACGTAACGGAGGACATTTTGATTTTTTTTTACATTAAATTTAGTGAAATGAACATCTATCCTAAATTACGTGACCGACGTTACAATCTAAGGATGTTTTGTTAGTTGGAAGACTTAATATTTATGTCATGAATAATTTTGAAACCAGTATTACATTAACTTCCTACTTCTGTCATTACGAGTCATCAATACTACTGCTGAATGAAATGTCTAAGGATTTCTGTAAATATAGTTTATTGTTCCAACCCCTCCAAATCAACGACGCAATCCATAATGAAACGTCCATTTGACAAAGGTCAAAACTTTCCATTAAATCCGACCTTGAACTCTTTAACAATGCATGCAAACCAAATAAAAGCGTTCTTCCACAAAAAAATTATTTATGAGCCTGGTAAATACCTTACACATGTCGGCATTGTCATTCATGGCCGCCAGATGCAAGGGACATCTTCCGTCGTTATTTCTCGCATTGACTTGACTCGGCCGCATGGCCAACAACCACCGAATCAAATCTCTTCGTCCCGAAGCGGCAGCCTCGTGCAGCGGAAGATCGCCTCTCGCATTTCGCAACCACAAATTCGCCCCGTGAGTTCCGATCATCTTCACCGTTTCGAATTGCGCCTTGGCGCAGCCACAATGTGCCGGAGTGCGGCCCTTCCTGTCTTGGCGGTTGGGATCGGCGCCGTGCGCCAATAGGAGGGCAGTGGCGTCCGCATGACCTGATGAAACGGCGCGTGAAAGTGACTTTCTTGAGAATCGGAAATTACCTAACGTGACCGCATAGTGAAGAGCCGTACAGCCGTTGCTGTCGATGACGTCCGTGGAGGCTCCGCAAAGAGTTAGGAGGGTGTCGATGCAGTCGGTGTGACCTCTGGAAGCGGCGCAGTGGAGTGCCGTCAGACCGTCTTTGTCGGGAGACTCCACGCTGGCTCCGGCACGGACTAGGGCCAAAACGGCTTTTGCCGAACCTGCGCTGGCAGCCCAGAGGAGCGGTTGTCGGCCGTCGCCGTCTTGAACGGAGACGACGATGTCGCTGTGGGCGAGGAGAGTTTGTAACACTCGAAGACCAAGATCAGAATCCTTTTCCTGCAAAATGTTACTTATGAAAACGTGATAATGCAAATAAGTATGCATATTGTTGAAGTTAAACGTTAAAAAAAAACTGTTAAAAAAAATGTCCCCGAAACTTCAACGATCATACTTACACCTCCACACATTTGAGCAGCATAATGAAGAGGATATCCCCCATGTACATCCGGCGTCGACACTGGTGCACCCGCAGTTAACACAGCGCTCAACGCTGCAGTTTCGCCACAGACTGCAATTTAAAAGGTTAGGTTGTTAGTCGCTCCTTTGTGGTCTTTAAAAAGGAAAGTGTGTGGCGTGACTAGTAGGGCAATCTTATAAGATTTATAGTTGGGTCGGCTGGTTCTGCATATGTTTCTATTCCATGTGTTTGCGTCAGTTTGGATGACGATTACTTAATTTAATTAATGAGGTTGCAAGAGCTGATATACATACTTGTAAATGAGTTTCGGTGATTATTTAAACAGAAGTGGGACAAATGTTGAATACAATTCCTCGACAAACTGGTAATTATTTCGTTTATGTCATTTTCCGGCGTTCAGTAATTGTACATTGTATTTGCTTATCAGTTACGTACATTATTGCAACATTTGCATTCTCTCGTGAAAACGTGCAATTTTGGCGGATGCGCCGGGATTGACCCCAGTAGCCTAGTTTATTTATTTCATATAAATTAAGTTATGAGCGGGACGATAAGACTTTTTAAAAACTGAATAGTTTTTAATTACGAAGCGTACAATTTACTAGCGAGAAGTAGTGTGTGAAAAAGCTAACTAACAATACTTTTATAAACTCAAAGTGTATATTCAGCACTGCGGTCACTACACTGGAATTCTATGAAAGCGCGGTGGTATAACTTATATGTATGATAAATATTTAGAACATATTGAATCTTTTCGGAGATAATAATAATGGTTTATTAACGCCAAGTAGCATTTACATGAATATAAATATGAAAATAATACAACAGTACAATACAATGATATAAATGTTACAACATAAACAGAAACACATTACGCTTACATTCAGATTTGAACTTTATATATGACACTCCAGTGAAATTTAGAGTTTTACAAAATTGATTGGAGTCTAACAGCATTTGATTCACCGGCGAGTGATATGAGTAATTATATTTGCTGAAACGAGCATAAAATATTTCAAAATTACGAGTGTTACATGCTGGAACGTTAATGTTGACTCTAGCTAGTATTTCAGGGATGCTTAACAATCCATTAATCAATTTATACATAAAGCATAAACTGTAAAAAATTCTACGCTTTTGTAGGGGTGGTATAGACGCATATTTGGCGACAAGCTCAAGATCATTAAATACAACATTTTGTGGCGATAGCTTATACCTAAGATACTTTAGAAAACTGGTCTGTACAGCTTCAAAACGATTGACATGTGTAACATAAAAAGGTGACCATATGATGCTACCATATTCTAAGATGGAACGAACTAGAGAACTATATAAAGTAATGATCGTTCTAATGTTGTAAAAATCATATGTCCACCTTTTTACGCATCCCAACATCTTCCTGCTCTTCGAGATTACATAATCGTAATGATTTTGAAAGGAGAGCTTTGAATCCAGATATACACCAAGATCTTTAACTACATTTATTACTGCAAGTGCAATGTTTTCTAAGGTATATCTGGGTTCAGAAGGTACCACTTTTCTGCTAAAGCAAATTGTTTGACACTTCTGGGCATTAAATTTCATGATATTGTATTCACACCAACATGCAAGCGTTTGAATGTCGTTTTGGAGAATAATTGTATCCTTAGTGGACTTGATAACGCGGTATATCTTCAGATCATCAATCAATCATCATAAAGATTTCGATTGAATGTCTCTTGTTATATCGTTTACAAATATATTGAATAACAAGGGACCAATAACAGAACCTTGAGGCACACCGGAAAGAGCATCATACGGTTTGGATTTGATATCTTTTAAGATTACGCTCTGTGAGCGATTGGTAATGTAACTATTCACCCAAGATAATAAAGGATCACGTAAACCATATAAATGTAACTTTTTCATAAGAACTGAGTGATTAACTGTGTCGAAAGCTTTACTAAAGTCCGTGTAGATGCAATGCACTTCAAATCCTTGCTCAAAAGCGTTGAAAATATCATCAGTTAAAGTACAGAGATTTGTCAATGTTGATCTGCCAGAATAAAATCCATGTTGGGATACACTAATTATATTTTTGAAAGACTCAAATAATTGTCTAGATACAATGCTTTCAAACACCTTGGCTGGTACAGATAACATACTTATCGGCCTATAATTCTCAATTCTGTTTTTGGAACCTGATTTAAAAATTGGCACAACCTGCGCCAATTTCCAGTGTTGGGGGAAAATCCTCATTTTAACAGACAATAAATAAATTCGTGTTAATGGCGCAGAGAGTGACATCACACAACTTTTATAAAATGAAGGGGGTAAGCCATCAGGACCGGCTCCTTTGTTGAGGTCAAGTTTACCAAGCTCAGAAGCTACACTATCTTCCGTAATACAGACGTTATTTAAATCAACACTAGATTCAATATTGTAATTAGAGGGCGGCAGACCAGCGTTAACATTATTATTATAAACAGATGAAAAATATTTTGCAAAAGTATTGGCTATATTATTTCTCCCACAAATCTCACGATCTTCAAAAGTCATTATACTAGGCAAACTATTGGATTTTTTTAAGCGCTCAATAAATTTCCAGAATATCTTAGGATTGCGATTAATTTGATTTTCAGTATTATAAACATACATTCTATACGAATTATTAACAGCTATTTTACATTGTTCTCTGACACGTGTAAATTTAACATAGTCATCAATATTACGACTAATTTTGAAACGACGATGTAAAATCTTTTTTGTTTTTACTAAGTTGCGTGTGTAAGAATTAAACCATATTGGAAATTTGTTACCGCATTTTTTCTTTATCGGAACAAAAGTATCACAGACAAATTATATATAATTATAAAACATATCCACAGCTGCATTGATATCACAAAGATCTTCTACAAAATTCCAATTGATGCTTAACAAGAAGTTGTTAATAAGATCATAATTACAGTTTTTAAAATCATAAGTATCACAGTAAGTATCAACAAAATTATCACAATCAGATATTATAAAATTGAAAGGCGGGTGATAAGAATCTTTTTTTATGATCTCATTACACCTTTTAATGACTAAGTTCTCACTATTAGAAAAACATAAATCTAATACATTCCCATTAGAGTTGGTAATACAGTTAAATTGACTTAAATCGCAAGAAGCAAAAGAATCGCATAATAAAGTGCCTTTATCAGATCTAACATTAATAGGAACAACACCTACCACTTCATCATCAGTAGTCCAGTTAATGTTGGGCAAGTTGTAATCACCCAAAATATACACTGTACTGGACGAGTTAGTATAAATAACATTTTTCACAGTATTTACGTGTTGGCTGTAATTATCCAGCAAAGCATCGGGAGGCAGATAAACCGCACAAAAAAGTAAACTTTTATTTTTAAATTTCACAGACACCCACAGTTCCTCGATAGTGGATGTGATGTTCAATTTATAAGAAACAAATTCCCTTTTAACAGCGATAAGGACACCACCACCTAGAGTCCTGGCACTATTGCTGGGACCCCTGTCAGTTCTGTACGTCACATAACGCTCATCCAAAATTTCAGTGTCGTGTATGCCTTCGTGTAACCAAGTTTCAACAAAAATAATTAAATCATAATCTTCATTAGCAAACGACAAAAAGCATGCTTTTAGTTTAGTTCGTAGACCACGCACATTTTGAAAATAAACCTGAAGTGCTGCTATTCGTCTGTTGTTAACATCGCACTTTGGGAAAAATTCGATTTGTCACTAGCGGGAAATTCAGCTGGCTCAGATTTGTCGATTGGACGTCTCGACCTGGGCTGATAAAACTTTCTTCTGTGAAAAAAACGCGTCACGTACGTTCCTGCCGGCCACATGTTAGGATTCATGATCGATTCTTTATTTGTTATGTCGACCATAACTTTAAAAGATGAATAATACTGTGGAAATTTTGATTCAAGTTTATCGCAGACTATTTCTGGGCAGATGCTACGGAATGCATCAGTCAAGTCCTCACATTTTGTGTCCGGATGCAAACGGGACACATATACAAAGGCTTTTTTAGGTATGGATTTGAATTTTAACGTCTGGCTATTATTTGATCCAAGAATATAGTCACTGTTCTGCTTCCTCTTAGAGGTTTTATGTAGAGCTGATGTTTCATTTCTGGTGGTATTTTTCAACTTCTGTGATTTGATCATGGCAACTTCTTTTGAGTTCGTTTTGCACTTTGTTCTTCGGTGTGTACTATAATGTCTGCCACCTGTATTGCGGGCTCTTCATTCTCCGTAGATGAATCATCGGAACCGCTAGAAATGTGTACCGCAGGTTTATGGATCCCCGAGAAACGTCTTGGATTACTTGATCTTCGATTGTTTATATTTACAGCAGCGGATCCGCAAGTCTCAAAAAAGTTATCTTCATGCACATTGAAAGTGTGCTTATCGCTAACGGTTTTTTGTGGAATAAGCGATTTCCGATTTTCAACCATATTGTGTAGGGGTCGGTTATAATTATTCGAATTGTTAGCTCTTAATTGAACTATTTCTGACTTCAAAATTTTTAATTCGGATTGTAATTGGTGAATAAGCGATGTTTGACTCACTATTAATACTTTGCAGTCGTTGATCTCGTTGTACATTGAAGCACAGTCGCATCTCCAGGCAAATTCTTCAAAAAAATTTCCAAGGCACTTGGTGACTACATCCTCAATGGCACTTGGAGATGACTTCTTGCTGGCAGCCTTAGGCATTGCGATTAACAATATAAATAAAACTGAAATGTATAATTTGAATGAATTTTGACAGTTTTGTTAGTTCAAGTGTGTTGCAGCTTCAGCGGACACGCCAGCACTGAATATTGAATATTAGTTACATAAAAAAAATTATAATGATATGTTATGCAAAATATTTTTGTAATATGTATTGTAACGTAGCCTGAGCCGGGCGGGTTCGAGGATTTAAAGAAATATTCTGGCGCACACCGTATTTACAAACTTTTATTAAAAAGACTACTAAGACTAACTTTTCACAATGTACAGACTTTCACAATATCACGCCCTGATCACTTGTTCACGATGCTTTCAATAGACTGACTCGCTCCGTTGTTTGATCCCTTCTTATACCGCTCCCTTCGTTCTCGATTTCTTCTATTCCCGGAATCATGAGATCATGTTTCCGACGCAAAGGATTATTCCAGAAGAATGAGATCAGTCTCTTGTCCGAGCGTGGTATAGCATGAGATCACCGCGACAGAGTCTTCTAGACTTATGAGAGCATCCCATTCCCAGACGTTCTCATGTGGACTTTTCCACATTAATTACGTTACCATACGTGGTGAGATCATCATGACATCATCCGCTTCCGGGCCGTCGCGCCGTCGTCTCACTGCCCCCCTTTTAAAGATTGTTCGTCCCGAACAATCTACTTCAATCCTGTCGATTTGTCCCGGAGTAGGGTGCCAAACGATCCAGGTGAACCACCTTCATCTTGGCTCGGGGATTGCGTTGAATCCGGTACACTACGTCGTTGATCCTCTTTACAACCGTGTACGGGCCTTCCCAACTGGGTTGTAACTTTGGGCAGCGACCTTTATTTCGCCGAGGGTTGAACAACCATACCAAGTCTCCATCACTGAATCCTGCCGAATTCACCCTCAGATCGTAACGCGTCTTCATCCGGTCGCTCGCCACGCGAATGTGACTGCGCGTTAGTTCATGTATACTGGACATGGCTTCCTGTAGTTCGTCTACGTAGTTTCCCACGTCCTTCCGCTCTTGTCCCGGTGATCCGTAAGCCAGATCGCATGGTAGACGCATTTCCCGTCCAAACAGATCTTCGCCGGTGTCTGGTGGGTCGTCTCGTGAATTGCCGCTCTGTACGCCAGCAAAAACAAAGGTAGACGCCGATCCCAGTCCCGCTGATGTTGATCGACCACCTTGGACAAGTGCTGCTCCATGGTCTTGTTGAAACGCTCGACCGTTCCATCCGACTGAGGATGCAGGGGTGTCGTCCTTGTCTTCCGCACGCCCAATAGTTCGCAGACGCCCTGGAACACGCCAGATTCAAAGTTCCGCCCCTGGTCCGAGTGCATTTCCAGTGGAAGTCCGTAGCGGCAAATCCAATTTTCTACCAACGCCCTGGCAACCGTCACAGCTTCTTGATTGGGTAGGGCATAGGCTTCCGGCCACTTGCTAAAGTAGTCGATGACCACCATGATGTACTTGTTTCCCGAATCAGTGGTAGGAAACGGACCTGCTACGTCGAAGGCTATTCTCTCGAATGGTGCTCCAACGTTGTACTGCTTCATGGCTCCTCGACTACGCGTCTGTGGACCGTTGCTCGCCGCACAAGTGTCACATTTTCGACACCAGCTCTCGACATCGTTTCGAACGTTTACCCAATAGAAGCGTTTTTACGCGGACTTTACCCATGGTCTTATTCACGCCCAGATGTGCGCCGGACACTCCACCGTGGATTTCTTGCAAGACCTCCTTCACGCGACACTTGGGCAAAACCAGTTGCATCGTCACCGACTTTCCGTCTGCACTCTCCCATGCTCGCTTCAGCAGGCCATTTTCCACCTTCAGTGAATCCCATTGGGCCCATAGTGCTTTGAGAGCAGGACTCTTGTCCGAAATGTCTTGCCATTGTGGTCTCTGATTTCCGTTCTCTTTGCTTTCCAAAATTGCACTAATCTCGCTATCTCCAAGTTGTTCTGCCCTCATCTCCGCCGTTGTCCACCCATCTTGAGGTTGCAGAACCAATCTCTTCACGCCCTCGAATTCTTTGGATGCTTCTCTCCGACTGCAATGTTTGCAGTCACTCCGGCACGGCCTCCTAGAAAGTGCGTCCGCATTCTGGTGTGATCTGCCTGGTCGGTGTTCGATTTCAAAATCATACTGCTGCAGCCTCTCCAACCATCTGGCTGTCTGTCCTTCTCGATCCTTAAGGCTTAACAGCCACCTCAACGCAGCATGATCCGTTCGTATTTTGAAGTGTTGACCGTACAGGTACTTGTGAAAATGTCCTACTGCATTTACGATCGCCAATAACTCCTTCCTCGTAACGCAGTAGTTTCTTTCCGGCTTAGAAAGCACCTTGCTATAGTATTCGATGACTATTTCTTCGCTTTCCTGTACCTGCGAAAGGACTGCCCCGATACTGTTGTTACTGGCGTCTGTATCCAGGACATACCGCCCCTTTACTCTCGGGTAAGACAGAATAGGACCCGTGTACAGCGAGATCTTCAAAGTTCTAAACGTTGCTTCATTGCAGAGGCTTGGCAATGTCAGCAAACTCTTTGACAAATCTGCGATAGTAGGTACAGAGGCCCAAGAAGCTTCTCAGCTGGTGCTTGTCCCTTGGTCGTAGCCACTCGCGGTCGGCCGCGATCTTGTCCGGATCTGTTTGTACTCCGCTGGGCGAAACCACATGGCCCAAGAACTTCACTTCTGTCTGGAACAATCGGCATTTCTTGGGGTTGAGCTGAAGGTTGGCATTCCGCAGGCGGCTGAAGATCTCTTCCAAATTTTTCAAATGTCTTCGAAGGTTCTTTCAACTACCATGACGTCGTCGAGATACACCAAGCAGGTTTTCCATGTCAGCCCTAGCAGAACCATTTCCATCAACCTCTCGAAAGTGGCTGGAGCGTTGCAGAGTCCAAATGGCATGACGTTAAACTGGTAGAGACCTCTTCCAGTCGAGAACGCCGTCTTCTCTTTGTCATCGGGGTGGATCTCAACTTGCCAGTAGCCGCTCTTCAAGTCCAGAGTTGAAAACCACTGCGATCCCGACAACATGCTTAGGGTGTCATCGATACGTGGCAACGGATAGCTGTCCTTCTTAGTTACATCATTCAGCCGTCTGTAGTAAACGCAAAAGCGAGTGGAGCCATCTTTCTTCGTTACCAAAACAACTGGTGACGACCACGGGCTTGAGGAGTCTTCAATTATTCCGTCTGCTTTCATTTTCCCCACCATCTGAGCCACCTCTTGGTGTTTTGCGAACGGAAGTCTTCTTGGCGGTTGTCGGACCGGAGCAACATCTCCTGTGTTGATTCTGTGCTGCACCATGTTGGTTCTGCCGGTGCTTCGGTCTTCGGTAGCAAAGATGTCGTTCTCCTTGCGGATAAATGCCATGGCCTTCTCTAATTGATGGTTCGTAAGGTGTTTCCAGTCTTCTAGGAAGAGCTTCTCCACATTCGTCCCCTGAGCCTCTTTTCTATTACACTCAACAGGTTGTTCTTCGCAACGGACGACCCGTAGTACAGGATGGTATAGTCCAATCGTCTGCCCTTTCTGTAGCGTAACACGACTTTCGCCTAAATTCGCTACACGGATAGGAATTCGTCAATTAGCCTCAACGAGTGTTCTTGCTACCATGATCTGTGTTTTCTGTGTCACGTTCGGTTCTATTATTCCAGTCCGGTATCTCCCAGGGTCTTCTTCCAACTCTGCCAGCACGATCTGTTCCGAGTTCTTCTGTACACGGACCGTTTCGGAGACTATCACTTTCACTTCGTCGGCGGATGGTATCGCAGAGTGCAGGGAGATTTCTTCGTTGCCAACTAGCAGCATGCGATTCTTGATGTCCAACACGAATCCGAACTTCTTCATGATGTCAAGACCCAAGATGAAATCGTCTACTATATCAGCTACAATAACCTTGTGAATGAACTCGAACCTCCCCAACTCGAGTCTTGCCTCAACTTCCCCGAATACTCGTGCTGCTTCTCCCGTTGCTGTTTTTAACACCAGGTCGCTCTCTGCCACTTGGAAATCTCCCAGCGGTTTGAAGATGTCTGATCTTCCGATCGAGACGGTCGCTCCGGTGTCGACGGTCATAGAACAGCCAGCTCCGTTGATTCGACCCTCCAGCAACAGACTGTCGTTCCTTCTTCGTAGCTGCGAGACGGAGATGACCCTAGGGGCTTTTGTGGGGCCAGCTAGCACACGCCCCAAAGCGCTAGCTGGACTTAGTTTTCCGACTGCCTCGAGCTTGAAGGGCCGGACTCCGGATTCCTATGGGTCTGCTTCGGCAATCTCCTAAAGTGGCAGTCCCTCCTCAGGTCACCCACTTTCCCACAATTAAATCATCTGGGCCTGCCTGTCATGCTTCCGTGCCGCATTTCCTCAAGCAACGTCTTTATTTCTCGCAGCAGGTCGTTTCCGTCTTTCGGGGCTTCCTCCATAGTTACTGCTCGCAGACGTTGAGCCGCCGGACGACAGGCGTTTTTAGCCGCCTCGAACTCCAGGGCGTGCACGAGGGCATCGGCGCATTTTTGATGTCTACCTAGTCTCAACATTTGCTGCAACTCACCGTCGCGGACCCCATCAATAAACGCGCTTGTTCCAAGTTGGTGGTGGAATTCGCTAGGGGCGCTTGGGTAGGCCAGATGTACGAGTCTCTCAACGTCCGCCGCAAACTCCTGCAGGCTTTCGCCATTCTTCTGAACTCGTGACTTCAGCTGTGACTGGTACACTTGGTTCAAGTGGAGGTCTCCATACCGCAGCTCGAGAGCGTTGACCACGGCGACGTAGTTCTTTTGTTCCCTCTCCGGGACGGTTTGCAGCAGCTGAAGAGCTTGTCCTCGCAAGGATAGCACCAGTGCAGTGGCTTTCTCTTCTTCACCCCAGTTGTTCATTTCGGCCGCTGCCTCAAATTGCCTCCTGTACATAAACCACGAGGTCTGGCCATCAAAAGTCGGGGGTTTTAGCCTTTGTGATGACGTCTCTGTCACGACTGACTGTCCCGTTGTCATTCTTTTCAGCTTTGTTTCTATTTCCTTGACTTTCTTTTCCAAATCTTCTTTTATCCCTTTTACGTCTTCTTTCATTTCCAGAACTTCTTCCTTTACAACTTGAACCTTTTCTTCCACGTCTTTTTTAAAAGTGTTTTGCAAAATGTCAAGCTGTTGGAAAATTTTCTTCTGTTCCTCTTGTCGTCGATTTTCATGTTCTTCTTTTTCTGCGTGAAGTTGTTTCAGAAGTTCCATTTGTTCTTTATTTTCTTCTTGTCGTCTCTTTTCCTGTTCTTCTTTTTCTGCGTGAAGTTGTTTCAGAAGTTCCATTTGTTCTTTCTTTTCTCCTTGTCGTCTCTTTTCTTGTTCTTCTTTTTCTTCTTGTCGTTTCTTTTCCTGTTCTTCTTTTTCTTCTTGTCGTCTTTTTTCGTGTTCTTCTCTAGTTGTTCTACAAGAGCGGCCATTTGTCCTTGTAGAGCCTCCATGGTTTTACTTCTCGTGACTATTCCAGAAGGTTGCTTTGACATGCGTCACGTACCGGTTGGTTCGATTTTTCTTTTTTTTTACGTCCGCTTCTTTAAATCCCACTTCTGACACCAATGTAACGTAGCCTGAGCCGGGCGGGTTCGAGGATTTAAAGAAATATTCTGGCGCACACCGTATTTACAAACTTTTATTAAAAAGACTACTAAGACTAATTTTTCACAATGTAGACTTTCACAATATGACGCGCTGATCACTTGTTCACGATGCTTCCAATAGACTGACTCGCTCCGTTGTTTGATCCCTTCTTATACCGCTCCCTTCGTTCTCGATTTCTTCTATTCCAGAAGAATGAGATCAGTCTCTTGTACGAGCGTGGTATAGCATGAGATCACCGCCACAGAGTCTTCTAGACTTATGAGAGCATCCCATGTGAATAATTATTCCCAGACGTTCTCATGTGGAGTATTCCAGATTAATTACGTTACCATACGTGGTGAGATCATCATGACATCATCCGCTTCCGGGCCGTCGCGCCGTCGTCTCAGTATGTTATATAGCATTATGTACTTATATTTTTTTCTATGCTGGAAAGAATATTTTCCTTTGTATATTTTCATATATTCTCTGCATATTGTGTGTATTTATTTGAGATAAGAAAAAAACTCTTTTTCAAAAATTTGGTGCTGTAAACGGTTAAAAAGAAAAAAATAATTTCCCGAGACTTTATTACATAAAATGAGCTGGATATAACATCAGGTACATCATTATAAGTACAGTGTAAACTCTATATAGCGAACTCGTATATAACGAGAAACTCCTTAAAACGCAGAAATCGGTAAGGTCTGCTTGGTTTATATTGCTATTATATTGTTTTCTTTTGCTCTCTGTAGAGTTTACACTGTATTGTATCTTTTATTTTTTAAACAGCGACTACCATTCTTTAAGATGTCATGATTTCCAAAATTTCAGGTTTCTCAATGCATCTTAAGTTTGGTTTGTCAGGTTCTCAGTTTCTTTGGTTAGTCAAATTGTCAAATATCTCAAGTTTTTGGCGATTTCGGGTTCTTCATATTCTCGGGTCCCCCAAGTTTTCGAAGGTTTTTATTTTAATATATCAGGTTCCCCACCGTTCAAACTCTTCAAGTGCCCAGACATCAAATTCTCAAGTGTCTTAAGTTACCAGGTTGTTGAGATTGAGCTTGTCCGATATGAGATAAATTACTCAAGGTTTTTGCTAGAATCAAGATTATTATATAAGATCTCAAATTGTCGAAAACCCCAAGTTTCTCAAGTTCTCAAATTACGCAGATCTTAAGTTTTCCAACATATCAGGTTCTTTCAATACATCTTAAATTTGGTTTGTCAGGTTCTTCAAATTCTCAGGTTCTCTAAAGTTTTTCAAGATCTTCAATTCGCTAGCGATTAGGTTCTCTATTTTCTCAGGTTTTACAAGCTTTCAGGTTTCTCCAGGTCTCAATTAACATTTCTCAAGTTCTCAGGTCGTTAAAGTTCAGAAGTTTGAAAGTCTAGTTAATAGGTTTTCCAAAATCTGAAGTTGCACTAGTTCTCAAGTTGTTGGTGTTTCACGCTGTAAAATTTTAAAGTTACTCGAGGTTTTCCAAATTTTCAGGTTTTCCAAAATCTCAATTATCCCCACTTATCAAAGTCTCAAGTTCTAAGATATCAAATTTTCAAATCTCAAAGTTCCCAGGTTCTCAAGATTGAAGTTTTCCGAGATTTCACATTCTCAAGTTTGGTGTTTCAAGTTGTAAGACTTGTAAGTTGGTTAAGCTCCCAGGTTTCTTAAAATCCTAGGTTTTCTCAGGTTGTTAGGTTTCTGAAGATCTCAAGTTTGCCTAGTTGCTAGGTTTTCCAAAATCTCAAGTTTGGTGTCTCAAGTCGTAAAATTCTTGAGTTACTCAAGCTCCCAGGTTTCTTAAAATCTCAGATATCCCCACATTTCAAAATTTCAAGTTCCAATATATAAAAGCGCCAAGTCTTTAAATTCTCCAAATTCTAGGTTCCTAAAGTTTTCAAGTTCTCTAACATCTCGGGTTCCTCAAGTTCTCAGGTCGCTAGGTTCCTTAAGGTCTGATGTTAGTTCCTTAAGTTCTGAATTTCTTGAGTTACGCAAAGGTTATCTCAAGTTCCTTTACTTCATCTTAAATTACTCAAGACCTCAAATTGTCGACAATCCCAATTTTCTCAAGTTCTCAAATTACGCAGATGTTATGTTTTCCAACATTTCAGGTTCTTTCAATACATCTTAAATTTGGTTTGTCAGGTTCTCAGTTTCTTTGGTTTGTCAAGGTCCCACATTCAATAAAATCGTAAGTTTTGAGCGATTTCGGGTTCTTTAAATTCTCAGGTTCTCTAAAGTTTTTCAAGATCTCAAATTCGCTAGCTATTAGGTTCTCTACTTTCTCAGGTTTTACAAGCTTTCAGGTTTCTCCAGGTGTCAATTAACATTTTTCAAGTTCTCAGGTCATTAAAGTTCAGAAGTTTGAGTCTAGTTAATAGGTATTCCAAAATCTGAAGTTTCTCTAGTTCTCAAGTTGGTGGTGTTTCAAGCTGTAAAATTTTAAAGTTACTCGAGGTTTTCCAAAATCTCAATTATCCCCACTTATCAAAGTCTCAAGTTCTAAGATATCAAATTACCAATTCTCAAAGTTCCCAGGTTCTCAAAATTGAAGTTTTCCGAGATTTCACATTCTCAAGTTTGGTGTTTCAAGTTGTAAGACTTGTAAGTTGGTTAAGGTCCCAAGTTTCTTAAAATTCTAGGTTTTCTCAGGTTGTTAGGTTTCTGAAGATCTCAAGTTTGCCTAGTTGCTAGGTTTTCCAAAATCTCAAGTTTCTCTAGTTCTCAAGTTTGGTGTCTCAAGTCGTAAGATTCTTAAGTTACTGAAGCTCTCAGGTTTCTTAAAATCTCAGATATTTCCACATATCAAAGTTTCAAGTTCCAAGATATCAAAGCGCCAAGTCTTCAAATACTCCAAATTCTAGGTCTCTCTTCCTAAGGTCCAAAGCTGGCTTATTTCTTAGGCTTTCAAAGTCTTTAGGTTCTTCCATTTTTTAAGTTTGTTCTCATTTTCCCAAGTTGCTCAAGGTTTTTGTCAGAATCTCAGATTATTATCTAAGATCTCAAATGGTCCAAAATCCCAAGTTCCTCAAGTTGTATGATTACATCTTGAATTTGGTTTGTCAGGTTATCAGTTTCTATGGTTTCTCAAGGTTCAAAAATTACTAAAATCGTAAGTTTTAAGAGATTGCGAGTTCTTCAAATTCTCAGGTTCCCGAAGTTCTCAGGTTCTCTACTTTCTCGGGTTTTGCAAGCTTTCAGGTTTCTCCAGGTCTCAATTCAAGTTTCTCATGTTCTCAGGTTGTTAAAAGTTCCAAAGTCTCAAGTATCCCCACTTTTCACAATTTCAAGTTCCAAGATATCAAATTCTCCAAATTCTAAATTCTTAGGTTCTCTAAGATCTCAGGTTCCTAAAGTTCTCAGGTCGCTTGGTTCCTTAAGGTCTAAGGTTGCCTTACTTCTCAGGTTTTCCAACACTTTGAGTTCCCGCAGTTCTCAATTTTATCATCTCAAGTTCTCAGTTTCTTAAGTTACTCAAAGTTTTAGTTTCCCATAATCTCAGTTTGTCCAACATCCTAAATTGTCGAAAATTTGAAGTATCTCAAGTTATTAGATTAAGTAAGATCTTACGTTTTCTCACTGAAATGAAATTGAACTGAACCGAAAAGTTAAAAGTTCAAAATTGCTTTGTTGCTCTTGCACGTATATGACTCAGACAAACAAAACTCAAAGGATCAGACCCAAAGGTTATAAACCATTACTCAATGCCCGAAGAATCCGAAATCGCCAGTCTAAATTCACATATCGCTAAGCCAAGCTTCCAAACTGTTACAGATTTTGTGTTATTGTGTGATTGTGTTGACTACGACCACAACGTAAGTAGGTGAAAGTTTTAATGTGGTGTATAGTTTTCTGTACATATACATGGTAGTTTTGTTGCAGAAAACGAGAAATTGAAAGAAATCAAACAGATCTATAGATCTAAAATTATTAATTCTTTTAGAAAACTCAAGGTAATAAGTTGTTTTTCATTTTCGATAATAGTTTCATGTTAGACATTCTAAACAGGACCAGATATGAAGCGTTTCAACAAGGACCAACAAATCATTTTATTTCATTCGCAAATTGAATTCGCCTGATTGCCTATACAGTACTTTTGCTAAAGAGAATTTGAATAAAATATAAACAACATATTCAAAAATCGATTCCTTCTATTGCGGGAACAATGAGATGATCCTTTCGGAGCGACCGAATATTCTTGAAGGATGAGATCATCGTATAGTATGACATCAGCGCGACAGAACCTTTTCGGCTGATGACAGCATCTTATGTGAACAATCATTCCCAGACGTTCTCATGGTCTGTGGGCTGTTCTAGATCAATGCCGTTACCATATGTGGTCTCCAATAATTGTTGTCAGGCAGATGACATCATCCGCTTTCGGTGCCATCGCGTCGTCGTCGCACTATATTCAAAAACCTCTTACTAAAAATATTTATCCATATTATACACTACTCATTTCTCAACATTTCCAGCGCTATTTCTTTGGATTTCTTGGAAAACATGGCTCCTAAAAATTTTTGGCCAAAAGATCGGAAAACTAGAATCTTGGAGCTTTAAAATGCTTTTATTAAATCCTCGATACGACCATTTTTCACTTAAATACAGCTCATCAAAAATCACCGAAAAATTTGGATTTATTTTTTGCTCCTTTAATTTATGTGAGTAGTGTATTTAAAATATATAGGATTCCGATTCGAGCAGTTGAGCTGAAAAAGTGTGAAAAAGTGAAAAAGAAATAGAACGAAAAAAAGTGCTAGTGAGAGCGAAAAAGAAGAAGATTACAAAAGAAAAAGAGAAGAAGGACGAGAATCAGAAGACCCCTTTAGGAAAAGTAAGAAGTTTCAAAGATCACCGGTTAAAAAGGCAATGGATGAGGGAATGAAAGAGATGCTGAAAAAAATTATGGAGGATTTAGGGGAGATAAAGGAAGAGAATCGGAAGATGAGCCGGGAACTGGAACAGTTGAAAATTATGATGCGTGAAAAGGAAGAAAAATGGGAAAGAGAAAAGATGGAATTAAAAGAAAAAATGAAAAAATTGGAGGAGAAAATGGAAGAACAGGAAAAAAGAGTGAGAAAAAAAAGAATATTGTAGTAATGGGATTGGACGAAGAGGAATGCGAGAGCGAGAAGAAGCTGGAAAAATGGAGGAAGGTGGAATTAGAGGTAGAAGTGACTGTGAGAGAGATGCATAAAATAAATGGAGGAAAAGTGATTGTGGCTGAACTTGGGAGCTGGGGGGAAAAGAGGAAAGTTATGGAAAATAAAAGAAAATTAAGAGAAAAAAAAGGAAAGAAAGTATACATAGAAGATGATCTGACAAAGAAGGAAAAGGATATACAGAAGGAATTAAGAGCGATAGCCAAAGAAGAGCGACAAAAAGGACAGCGGGTGAAAGTGGGTTATAAAAAGATATGGATAGAGGGAAAAGGGCTTAGGTGGGACGAAGAAAAGGGGGAGTTAGATACAGACAATTTTTGAATAAGAGCACAAGAAAAAGACGACAGGGCAGAAAAGGGAAAACGAATTCGGAGAGGAATAAAGGAGAAAAGGAGCAAATAAGAACAGTATTCTGGAACGTAGCGGGAATAAAAAACAAAGAGAATGAATTTTGGGAGTATTTGAGAGAATTTGACGTAGTGGGAATGCTAGAAACGTGGGTGGAAGAAAAGGGGTGTAGAGGGACCACCCAAGTAGCACATTACATTGGCTAAAGCTTGTTTTTATATTGGCCCATTATCGATTCATTTCCATTGGCATTTCGACGTATCACCGATATTGGTACAATATTTGTTTTTACAATATTATAAACCAACATTGTGCCAATATAAATATACTTCCTTTAGCCATTGATGAAATTGTCTATATTGGCCCTATATCTTCTTTTACAATATTGTAATACAATATGGGTCCAATACGTTTTTCTTGTCGCTTTTGGTATATTGTTTTTTACGAGATTCAGCCAATATTGTATTATGCCAACATTTTTCTTCAGGTGTGGCTCATTTTCTTCAAATTTTGTGTTTTTAGTCTTTTGCAATTTTCATTGCAGTATTCGATGATTTATACTAATAAAATTTCATGACATTGTGCAAAGTTTCTTTAAAGGGATGTTTCTTTTTAAATAAAAAATGACTTATAATTAATTCAGATATACATCAAAATTATTAATGAGAATTTTAATATAATAAGAAAACTTTCCTTTATAAAACTTATATTACTAATATTTAGAAAATATTGAGTCTTTTTTGAATATTAGTTATATTAAAAGAATGTGAAAGCATTACTTATATTTTATTGTAGTTATTTGCTCACTACTTTTTTCTATGCTGGAAACAATATCTTGCGTTGTATAATGAATGGCCCTTTTTCCACGCTATAAGCGCCGAAACATTGCCCCCGGGTCAAAAAGCCGCTCTCTGTCATTTTTAGCGGTACGTAATTTACGGTACGAACCGAATTAACAGATTCGACAGATTTCTTCAATTCAACAAATGTCTGAAGTGCGAGAAAATGCTTCATCGAGAATCGGTTGTTGTGTTGTTGGCTGTCCTAATAAATACTATAATAAAATATAACCGTCATCGTATGAGAACGAAAGACAGCAGATTTGGATAAAATTTGCATTTAGATTTTGTGCAAACTTGCTAATATATCACAATCAGAGATCAGCCTTTTATAGTTTGTTGCACAGCCATTTCTTTTTTATTAATGATACTTAAGAATTTAGACAAATTTAATGTTGCAAATATGACGTTTATTTGTTTTACCACTAAAAATGCCAGAAAGGCCGTTGAAGGCACTGTAAAACACGCGGAATTTAAAATGTGCACACCGCCTATACTGTAGTTTAATATTATAGTGAATACTGATTAGGGTAGTTTTAGGATTTACATATTTGTAACTGTTTATAATAAACATTCCTTCGACATGCGAGAAAGCCGGTCAGTTTCTTGTGACCTTGTAGCTTTTTCCGAGTACCTGCACAAGCCCTTGTCAGTCTTTTACGGTCCTCGAAGCGATAAACAAGTTTGTTGTCACCCCTCTCCGTCCGATGAGCGGGAGTGTGCAGAAAGTACGGTAATAGTAGTTATTGAGTTTATTTTTTGTACTATTGATTTTTTTACTTTTAGATATATTTTCTACTTACTGAGTAGAGAGAATACTTACAAAACCATTTAGATAATTATGGTTAAATCGGAAATTCCCCATGAGGCCGTTCTATATTCCGGACAAGGTCGAACAAAATTAATTTTTCTCGTATGAAATTATATGAAGTGGTTATGGTTAAGAGAATATCCTTTATTACATTATATATGGTTTAATATGGTTTGAATTGATTTAGAGGCGACAAGAAAACGTGAAAAGAATGCCACCAATGAGGAAATGAAAAAAATCATAAGATTGTACATAATTAATTATCCATAATATGAATCTGTTTATTTATTAATTTTATTTACTATTAACTTTCGTCTTTAACTTTATCTATGGATTAATTCCTCTTATTTTTTGAGAAAATGGTGTTTGAAAGAGAATTTGTAAACTTTAAGTTTATCAGTTGGATGGAATAAACGGACATAAAAGATTAATAAGTAAAATCTAGTAGTTCTTGCCGTATATATAATATTATTTATTGATACTTCAAATAAGTTACGTTACGTTACGTTAAATTTTATTTTTTAGAAGCAGTTAAGACTAACTTCAAGTTGACTAACAATGAGTTGGAAATAACCGCTGGGGATCGCGACGGTGGAAGAACTAAGAGAGTCTCAGGCTTGTATTTATTTATTATTATCAAACATTAACTAAACTTTTTTTACAGAAAATAAATCACTAAATAATGAAGCAATATACATGAGTATGTACACACGAGTATGTAATATAAAAATTTTATTAATTATATGTTTACAATAAATTACGATCTTATTCTTATTTCTTGTTTAATTTTAAGTTTAAAGGTTTCATCTTCAATGGTCAATGTCAAGATTGGTTTTAGATAATATTGCCCTTGATTATATTATACCTTTTAGTAATTTTTTGGTATTTTCTAACTAGTTCGGTCACTAGTCTATTGTAAAATATTTTAAATTGGTAGTAAATTAGAATTATGAATAATAATTATAGTAATACATATATACGGTGATAGAGTGATAGAGAGAGGAAAGTGCAGAGTTTTGCAAAAGCGTTTGAAAGAAAAAAGGAAATAAATAGGCAAGGGGATATGGAAAGAGAGGGAGGTATATTTCGAAAGAAACGGGTATGCAGGCGCGCAGATAGAAAGAATGTGAGAGAGAGGCAGAGTAATGACAGATGAATTAGTGCAGAGAGATAGAGATGTGCAAGTGCAGGAAAGAAGAACGAGAATTAGGGAGTGTAGGTGCAATGGGAAATATGAAAAAATAATAACGGAAAAAATGCCAAACTACCTAGGAAGAGAGAGAGAGTAGAAAAGAGAGAATGATAATAGCAAGATTTAGATGTGGAAATGAGGAGAGACAGAATAAATATTGGAGTGAGGATAATAATAGAGTATGTGGAAGGAATGCGTAGAATTGAGAGGGAGAGATGAGAGTAGAGAAGAAATTTTGAATGAGGACGGAAGAGGGATCGAATGGTTAAAAAAAGTTGAGTGGAGAAGACTGACAATAAGTGGGAGGGGATAAAAGCTGCTAGTTATTGTGTTGAATTATTGATTTATTTAGTTTTATGTATTATATTATATTTTATTTTAGTTATGGGAAATGTATCGGATACTTTATAAACCTGTAAAGGTAATAAATATACATACTACTACTATTTAAGATATTTGTGGCTACTAGGGGATAATCACTACTAGGATAAGAAAATTGTGAATACCTATGAAATTAAAAAACTTCCTTAATAAAATATAATTGTAAAAAAATTCAAATTCTATAGGGAAGTACACTTAAAATACCAATAGCTGATGTCTGATTCGAAGAATCGCACGTTGTATGAATAGGGCTAAATCGATTCCTTTCTGGTAGCTGTTTTACACATCTGAGCTTGATTCGTTGACCTATTTCACTTCCTTCATAAAAAAACAAGTTCCTAGTAAACAGATCAAACGTGATAAAAAACATTTGAATATGAACCAACACTGACCGCAACGACAAAACTTTCTAAATCAATATAACTAACTCTCCCTTAATTTCACAAGATTTACAACAACTTTTCATAAGACCTGAATTTAACACGTTTTTCTATCGTTTTAGTCCCCCGGACTCTTGTAAATTATCCAAATATGTTAATCGTACAATCCCTTGACCATCGAGCACGCAATGACTACAATAACGCAAGCTTTGCCCATATCACGGCTTATCAATTTAGGTCACCTAGATAGAAAAGGCTGTGTAGGTCTTGAAATATAGCGTCTGAGCTATTTATAGTTACATGAAGTAAAGTTGAAACAAAAAGTGCAAGCGAGGGTTGACTTGGGAACAATGAGAAGTTGGAAGGAAAGGAATTCCGAATGAAGTAGTGAAGCCGAGAATAAACGGTTTTGTTAAGGGAATAATGGGGTTTAATATGCTGTTCGAGAGAGAATAATACAGAAATTATTGATGTAGTAGATCAATGTCAGGTCAAAGTGCTTTCAGGAAGTGATATACAAATGGCATATCATCATAATCAAATATCGATTCAATGAAAGGATATTAAAATGTAAAAAAACTGCAATAAATATTTCTTAATAAAGACAACTTCATTAAAAGCAGTGCAAAAGATTATATCCATGTAACTCATGCGAAAGGCTCACAAGCATAACTCGCTCACATGCAGCCTTTGGCATCCGTAATGTAAAATACAATGAACGAAATATGTACGTGGTGGTTTCTGTAAATAAATCTTAAAATTATAACAACTGTAAGTGTTTTATTTTTGTAACAAATAGATATGTTGTTAATTTATTGGGAACTCTAACGCACTGTAACGAAGTTACCGAATTTTACTCGCCTCTTCACTGCGCGTACAAGGCCGAACGCACCAGGCCCGAAACTCGCATCTTTAATCTATCCGCAAAAATACTTCTAAACGTCGGACCGGGATAATTCTTCGCTCCGGTTGTCAAAAAAATAGCGCACAGGGATTATAACCACTGTCGGACCACGTAAAAATAAAATGCTTAATGTTGACGTGCCGGGATGATGATAATCAGAATGAGATCGCGCTCCGGATACCAAGATTTCGGAGTGTTTGCACTGCCCGGAGTCACCGCCGTGTAGCGATGAAGACCTTGGGTGAGTTGCCCACGCATGGAGCTAACATCACGACAGCTCCAGTTCCGGTGAAGTTCCAGTAGGAGTTCCTGTGAGTGCTTGTGAGTTCCGCCCTCCCGGCCACCGGCAGCATACCAGAAGGACCTGACCGACTCGCCGATGAAAAATGGACCTCCTGGTGCCCGTCCGTCGCTTCCTTCCCACCGACACGAAGAGGCCAACCCTGGTATCTTTGGTGCTGACCCGGTGCACTCGTGGTAGGGCATCAGTGGTGGTTTTCTTACGGGGGCTGTCCAGGTGTCTGGTCTTTTCTTGGGAATCAATTCATTATCGCTCAAACGTTTGTTTTTAATGACTACCTTTTTCTAAGTCAACTAACATAATTTATGAGTGGACTAAGTTAGGAACAAAGTAATCCAAATATTATTTTTGGTAAAAACTCTTGAATCTTTGGCTAAATGACCTTGTTCACTATGTTCACAAATGGAAAACTTACAGCAGCAACATACAACTGACCATTGAAAACTGGTCTTATAAACTGTGCCTTATTTATTGTCATTGCGAACGCCGAATTGACAGGAAACTATGTCCTTTGGAAAGTGAATGGCAGAATAGTGCCTGAATAAGTCTAGTTTATACGCGGAATCAAAATTCGAGTACCGTAAACGTGACCCGACAAAACTTCGCAGTCGATAGTATTATTGTGCAAGCACTCGAGTGTAATCAGATTGCGTATGTGCAAGATAACAGAATTTATTTTTAATTGAAGTTTATGTGGCGGTAATCCAGAGTTTAAGAACTCGACAGGAAATTTATTGTCATTGTCAATCTTATCATAACTGAAGTAAATTTTCTCGTCTCCTGGCAAAAGATTGAAGACTTCTTGATTCATGCGTGAACAATCTTCTTTTGTGGATGCCAACACATCTGATTTCAATAATTAAATGCTCAGAGAAGTCACATAAATTTCATCGATTGTACCTACGACTGTAACCTTCCGGCTTCCAGCTCTTATTCCACGAATTTCATGACCAAGACAATCGATCTTACTCCTGAAGAAAAAGCACTTCGTCAATCGCAACGTGAGATTGACTCGTCTGAATAGCAACCGAACGTTCCAGAGAGTTTCTAGCTTCCACATAGGCTAGAGCTTTCGTAAACCTCAAGGGACCCACAACATGATTTATCATCCTCTGAAGGACGGCTTGAGCGTTGACTAGCCCAAAAGGCAGCTACAGTACTCATAATGGCCGTCTGGGGTCAAAAAAGCCGTCTTACTTTCCGACATTTCGATCTGGTGATAACCTGATTCTGCAAGTCGGTCAAGGTGTCATCTATACGAGGTAGTGGATAACGATCCTTCACTGTTTTAGCGTTCAGTGCACGATAATCCACACATAGTCGCATCTCGCCCGTCTTCTTCTTAACGAGCAAAAAAAGTTAGCACCTCTTCTACACAATATATAATAACCCGTCACCATTTGTCGCCTAAAAGTTCTATAAACGCGTCGCCGTCTTTTGAGGACCCACTTTAATTTTTACTTTTAGGAGCTTCACTGGATTTACATTTACTGCAAAAAAGATCGTATTCATGCATAGATAAAACCAATTTTATGCAAAATTTCAAGATCAAACGTACAGCATTACTGCATATATCCTATATTTTCAGTCCCTGGTTATATAAATATGAGCTTTTTGTTGTGACTATGATTTATACCCGTTATTATCTCCATCTCGAAAGGCACCGGAATTTTACAAATCGTAATAATCGATATTCATAAATCCTTTTTCACACAGGCTGCTTGCATGTCTGTAATTACATCAAGATAAGAAAATCATTTCCACAATTATAATTATACCATTATTGATAAAAAATTGTAATTTTCTTCTGGCCTTGACATTTTGTGAAGGCTAATTGAATGCAAAATAAAAGCTGTGTTATCGGCGCCTCCACCATTTTCTTATAACACGGTTTTATTACTACGCTGATCAGTGCGTTTAGAAGGAGAGAACAGAACAGAACAGAAGCAAGAAAATTACTAGAATACCATCTCAAAAATCGGCAGAGAAATGTACGAATAGAACAAGGAATAGAAACAGCACAAACGGACGAAATAAATATAGATGAAATAAAGGAAGCAATAGAAATTTCTCCGAAAACTCTTTTAGCATTTTCCCCGAGCCGGATATGGATATTTATTTTAATTTGACCTACTGAAAATAAATTTTGTGTATTATTTATTTTAATAAATAAGTTTTTGTTCGGAAAAGCCAAAGTCCTTTCTAAACTTTTTGCACACTCAGGGGCAGTTACGTGTTGAGAAATTCACAATAAATAATAAATTAGTTTCTCGGGGCAACTCAACCGGGCGTGTTAATGTATTTTACTTTCGGTTTTAAAGTTGCTAATCACAAAAAATGCCGGCTTTTTCTCGTGTGCCTAATTTCATTAATGTTATGTTATGTTTTACCGCCAGTACCCGAAGGTTAGAACTATCACGTACAAAAAGTCCAATTTTTAAATCCCAAGTATTTACCTTTGTAAATTGTGGCCAAAATAAACCAGAAGCCAAATTTTCTATTTTTTTTTTTATCAACTACGAGGTGGGTTTCACTAGAGGAGGTATTTTCAACTTAAATAAATAATATGCACGTATGGGCAGACGGAAATCCGTATCCTATTAGGCCTCACAATTTTCATTATTCATCAATAATAGCATTGGATGTTATAGTAAAGACGTTTAGTAGGTCAATTATTGTAATTATTATCATCATCATCGTTCAACCCTTCAGTGGCGGGTAACTAAATTAACGTCAAAACTTCAATTAATATTTTAACTGGATAACTACGGGGTATAAAGCAAAATTTTATTAAGAAAAATTGTTAACAATTATGAGTTCTATTATACCGATTAAAATTGATGTTAGATCTTGTATAACTGTTGCATTCCCTTCATTATTACTCGAATCAACAACCTAAGTTTTTTCAATTAAAATAACAACTACTTCCCATAGATTTCCAATATTTGTGCCATACCTGTTGCCCAGTGAACAACGGTGTGCTTTTCGTTGTCCACAGCATTGATATCGGCTTTGTTTGCTAGAAGAAACGTGACCAACGGCATGTTCCCAGCAATCACCGCCAGATGTAAAGGAGTGAAACCGTCCTCATCCCTGCTGTCCACTAAATCCGGTGCGGCCATCACGAGCAAATCTGCGGCTTGAGCCGCACAAATACTGTCGCTGGTGGAGCAGTAATGCAGAGGGGTCTTTCCTGTCCGATCACAGATTCGTAAAGTTGTTGGCTGAAGCAAAAAAAAAACTATTAGTTAAAATTAAGTTAGGTATAGTAAACATTATTTGTTGGGAGCCACGTGGTGGTCTGTTTACCTTCTGAAAATAGGAGAACTGGAAGCTTAAACGTCTCAGGGACCACTTTTGACATTTTTTTAAACAAATACTTGACTAAGTAAGAAATTCTGTTGAGTAATTATGTGGAAAATACGATATCTTGTGGTAACTACAAGACGCCGCAACAACAGTTTATTGTCGTGGCTCGCCAACAGTTGCTATGACAATTGTGAAATCATTATTTTGGAAGGAAGTGCATTCAACTTATTGTTTGATGCAGGCAATTCGTTTTTAAGAAATGTGATAGTGTACCATTGTTATGTCCATTTCTTTGATTTATTCATGATGGCATTAGTGACTGCTGGCGAATAATAGTATTAGTCGATGAACAGGTAGGTCTTTGTCTTTCCTTGGTAGACTGTGGCGACTAATGATACGGCAATTTTTGGCGCTCAATAATAATTTAATAAATTAGTGCGCTCTCAAGATACTTTTCAGGGGCGATGGCGAATTTTTGAAGAGCGAGGGGGAAGCCGAGTCACTGAAAAATGACAGCGCACGAGTATTGGCGTACTTACACATTTGCCGCCAGTAGGCTATTCAAATTTTGCCGCCCCTATCGACATCTTATAATTTAATAATTACAAAATATTTATCAAGTCAAATTACGTCTTACCGATTCGTTACGGATAATTTATTGTAATATATTGTGATTACTTGTTATAAAAAACCGCTTATCAAGAATAAGGTGTTGGCATTCTTTGATTCACAGTCGGCGAACCTTTGTATAGCACGTGTCCATGTCGTTACTAAAGAGGTGGCGTTTACTATACCTACTATAAGTTTGTACGCAGTATGGTGTTATATTATGAAATTATTGTCATTCGTTCCCGCGCCGCAACCAAACGCTACTAAGATTACGACACCTATTTAGTAACTTCCAGAAAATAAAGAAGTTCGCATAAAAAAAACTGCTTTCTAACCAGCACACCTGCTATACAAAGTGAGATTGCCGACTGCAAGTCAGAGCCGCATTAAAAATTATTTGTTTAGTTCCAGCTTCATCATCAGTACTATAGTTGACTACAGACTATAGACAACCGCGACCAGCGAAGTCGTAAGATTTGTTTCTATGCTTTAAACCAGTTTGACAAGGTAATTCAACCATTGAGTGATTCTTTGCTCCTATTATTTTAACATTTATTTAAACTTTTTATAGTTAATTTGTTGTTAATATTATCATTATTATTCATTATGTGTTTTCACTATTTGGATGAATATAATGAATAAAATAACACTATCACGTCAATAAATACTCGTATGTGAACACGCAATGAAAAAATAAAGCCTTAAAAAACAATGTATCCATTTGTTGGGTCCGCTTGCAAATTAATTTATTTCGTCTCTGTATCATCTGATGCACCTGCATCGATGAGGACAGACAGGTTTTTGCGACGCAAAACCAGTTTCGTATTCAGATGTTTTTCAATTCTGAAACCATCAGAAATTAACTGGTCTACTTTGCTGAACGCATGCCAAAAAGAAAACAAAACATTATAGCCTGAGGCGCGTCTTAGAGATCTTAATACAGGTACTATACTCAAATCCGATTCCGTATCTAATATTTTCCAATATTTCGTTGTAGTTTCTGCACTAGTGCTTGGTATAGCATCTTTTTTATTTAAGACTAGTTAAGACTAGTACACATATTATTAAGACTGCTATGAACGTAGTGTAGAATCACAGTGAGAAAATCGAACAATAAAATACTTAAGTAGGAACTACTAAAATTCTTAGTGGCGTTTGCATAACAGCGATAATAGTAGATTGTTTTATTAGGAGTAAAAGTGGGACTTTTCATGGCAAGTCTGTAGGTTTGACGGCCGAGCGCGCAAGGCCGGCAACTACAGACGAGCCACGAAAAGTCCCCCTTTTACTCCTAATAAAACAATCTACTATTATCGCGGTTATGCGAACGCGAGTATTTCACGTCGCTTCAACACATTTCAAATCGCTTCAAGTTTTTTCAAGTCGCTTCAAGTCTTGTCAAAATATTTTAAGTCACCTCAAGTCCCCTCAAAATATTTCAAGTATTTTAAATTCACTTCAAGTCTTTCAAGTCGTTTTCTTTCAAGATATTATTTGAAGTGTTCCCAGATCGCTCCAAGACTCTTCAAGTATTTTCCAGACATTTCAAGTATTTTCAAGTCGATTCAATTCCATCCAAAACATTTCAAATCTTCCTAGGTTGCTTCAAGTCTCTTCAATTCCTTTCAAAACTTTTCAAGTCGCCCCAAGTCTCTTCAAAACATTTTATTTCGTTTCAATTCGCTCTAAATCTTTTCAAATCGCTTAAAGTCCTTTTAACATATTTCACGTCGCTTCAAGACATTTCAAGTCCTTTTAAATTACTTCAAGTTTCTTCAACTAGCTTCAAGACCTTTCAAAATATTTCATATCGCCTCAAGTCCCTTCAAAATATTTCAAGTCTTTTCAATTCACTTTAAGTCTTTCAAGTCGTTTCAAAACATTTCAAGTACTTTCCAGTCGTTTCAAGTTTCTCAAAGTCGCTTCATCTCTCTACAAGTCTTTTCAAGACTCCTCAAGACATTTCAAGATGCTTCAATTTCCTCCAAAACATTTCAAGTCACCTCAAGTCCCTTCAAAACATTTCAATTCGCTTCAAGACATTTCAAATCCTTTCAAGTCGCTTCAAGGTATTTAAAGTCTTTTCAAGTCGCTTCAAATCCCTTCAAGATATATCAAATCTTCCCAGGTCGCTTCAAGATTCTTCAAGACATTTCAAGTCTTTTCAATTCGATTCAATTCCATCTAAAACATTTCAAATCTTCCTAGGTTGCTTCAAGTCTCTTCAATTCCTTTCAAAACTTTTCAAGTCGCCCCAAGTCTCTTCAAAACATTTTATGTCGTTTCAATTCGCTCTAAATCTTTTCAAATCGCTTCAAGTCCTTTTAACATATTTCACGTCGCTTCAAGACATTTCAAGTCCTTTTAAATTGCTTCAAGTTTCTTCAACCAGCTTCAAGACCTTTCAAAATATTTCATATCGCCTCAAGTCCCTTCAAAATATTTCAAGTCTTTTCAATTCGCTTCAAGTCTTTCAAGTCGTTTCAAAATAGTTCAAGTACTTTCCAGTCGTTTCAAGTTTCTCAAAGTCGCTTCATCTCTCTACAAGTCTTTTCAAGACTCCTCAAGACATTTCAAGATGCTTCAATTTCATCCAAAACATTTCAAGTTACCTCAAGTCCCTTCAAAACATCTCAAGTTTTTTCAATTCGCTTCAACTTTTTCAGGTCGTTTCAAGACGTTTCAAATCCTTTCAAGTGGCTTCAAGGTATTTCAAGTCTTTTCAAGAGGCTTCCAGTCCATTCAAGACTCTTCAAGACATTTCAAGTGTTTTCAAGTCGCTTCAATCCCATTCAAAACATTCCAAATCTTCCAAGGTCGCTGCAAGACTTCTTTAACTCGCTTCAAGACCTTTCAAAATATTTCAAGTCTTTTCAATTCGCTTTAAGTCTTTCAAGTCGTTTCAACTCATTTCAAGTCCTTTCCAGTCGTTTCAAGTTTCTCAAAGTCGCGTCATCTCTCTTCAACTCGTTTCAAGACTCTTCAAGACATTTCAAAACATTTCAAGTCACCTCAAGTCCCTTCAAAACATTTCAATTCGCTTCAAGACATTTCAAATCCTTTCAAGTCGATTCAAGGTCTTTCAAGTCTTTTCAAGTGGCTTCCAGTCCTTTCAAGATATTATTTGAAGTGTTTCCAGATCGCTCCAAGACTCTTCAAGTATTTTCTCCAGACATTTAAAGTCTTTTCAAGTCGCTTCAAATCCCTTCAAGATATATCAAATCTTCCCAGGTCGCTTCAAGACTCTTCAAGACATTTCAAGTCTTTTCAATTCGATTCAATTCCATCTAAAACATTTCAAATCTTCCTAGGTTGCTTCAAGTCTCTTCAATTCCTTTCAAAACTTTTCAAGTCGCCCCAAGTCTCTTCAAAACATTTTATGTCGTTTCAATTCGCTCTAAATCTTTTCAAATCGCTTCAAGTCCTTTTAACATATTTCACGTCGCTTCAAGACATTTCAAGTCCTTTTAATTTGCTTCAAGTTTCTTCAACTAGCTTCAAGACCTTTCAAACTATTTCATATCGCCTCAAGTCCCATCAAAATATTTCAAGTCTTTTCAATTCGCTTCAAGTCTTTCAAGTCGTTTTAAAACATTTCAAGTACTTTGCTGTCGTTTCAAGTTTCTCAAAGTCGCTTCATCTCTCTACAAGTCTTTTCAAGACTCCTCAAGACATTTCAAAACATTTCAAGTCACCTCAAGTCCCTTCAAAACATTTCAAGTCTTTTCAATTCGCTTCAAGACATTTCAAATCCTTTCAAGTCGCTTCAAGGTATTTCAAGTCTTTTCAAGTGGCTTCCAGTCCTTTCAAGATATTATTTGAAGTGTTTCCAGATCGCTCCAAGACTCTTCAAGTATTTTCTCCAGACATTTAAAGTCTTTTCAAGTCGCTTCAAATCCCTTCAAGATATATCAAATCTTCCCAGGTCGCTTCAAGACTCTTCAAGACATTTCAAGTCTTTTCAATTCGATTCAATTCCATCCAAAACATTTCAAATTTCCCAGGTCGCTGCAAGACTCTTCAAGTTTCTTCAAGTCGCTTCAAGACCTTTCGAAATATTTCATATCGCCTCAAGTCCCTTCAAGATATTTCAAGTCTTTTCAATTCGCTTGAAGTCTTTCAAGTCGTTTCAAAACATTTTAAGTACAGTCCAGTCCCTTCAAAATATTGGAAGTCTTATCAGGTCGCTTTAAGATTCTTCAAGACATTTCAAGTCTCTTCAACTCCTTTCAAAACTTTTCAAGTCGCCCCAAATCTCTTCAAACCATTTCATGTCGTTTCAATTCGCTCTAAATCTTTTTAAGTCGTTTCAAGTCGTTTTAACATATTTCACGTCGCTTCAAGACATTTTAAGTCCTTTTAAATCGCTTCAAGTTTCTTCAACTCGCTTCAAGACCTTTCAAAATATTTAAAGCCTTTTCAATTCGCTTGAAGTAGTTTCAAATCATTTCACGTCCTTTCCAGTCGTTTCAAGTCTCTCAAAGTCGCTTCATCTCTCTCCAAGTCGTTTCAAGATATTTTAAGACTTTTGAAGTCTCTTCAATTTCCTTCAAAACATTGCAAGTCACCGCAAGTCCCTTCAAAACATTTCAAGTGTTTCTCAATTCGCTTCAACTCTTTCAAGTCGTTTCAAAACATTTCAAATCCTTTCAAGTCGCTTCAAGGTATTTCAAGTCTTTTCAAGTGGCTTCCAGTCCTTTCAAGATATTATTTGAAGTCTTCCCAGGTCGCTTTAAGATTCTTCAAGACATTTCAAGTCTCTTCAACTCCTTTCAAAACTTTACAAGTCGCCCCAAATCTCTTCAAACCATTTCATGTCGTTTCAATTCGCTCTAAATCTTTCTAAGTCTTTTTAACATATTTCACGACGCTGCAAGACATTTCGAGTCCTTTTAAATCGCTTCAAGTTTCTTCAAGTCGCTTCAAGACCTTTCGAAATATTTCATATCGCCTCAAGTCCCTTCAAAATATTTCAAGTCTTTTCAATTCGCTTCAAGTCTTTCCAGTCGTTTCAAGTTTTTCAAAGTCGCTTCATCTCTCTTCAAGTCGTTTCAAGACTCTTCAAGACATTTCAAGTCGCTTCAATTTCCTTCAAAACATTTCAAGTTACCTCAAGTTCCTTCAAAACATCTCAAGTTTTTCAATTTGCTTCAAGTCCTTCAAGTAGTTGCAAAATATTCCAAGTTCCTTCAATTCTTTTAAAGTTTCCTCAAGTTGCTTCGGGACATTTTAAGTTTTTTCAAGTCGCTTCCAATCCCTTCAAGATATTTGAAGTCTTCCCAGGTTGCTTCAAGTCTTTTCAAGTCGCTTAAAATCCCTTCAAGATATTTCAAATCTTCCCAGGTCGCTTCAAGACCCAAGTCGCCTCAAAATCCTTTCAAGTCCCTTCAAAATATTCTCAAGTCATTTCAGGTCTTTTCAAATCTTTAATTGCTTTCAAAACATTTCAAGTAGTCGCCTCAAGTCTTTGAAGTCGTTTCGAGACATTCCAGGTCTTTTCAAAGCCGATTCAAGTTTCTTCAAGTCGCTTCAAGACATTTCAAGTGCTTCAAAAATAAACAGCTCACTAACTTCCCGATTATTTTCTAAGACGTCATACGCAAGTTTCATGAAACTCTTATTTCTGCAAAATAATGTTCCAAACTGCAGCGCTAAAT
The DNA here is from genome assembly GCA_963583935.1 of Diaperis boleti. Taxonomy (NCBI): domain Eukaryota; kingdom Metazoa; phylum Arthropoda; class Insecta; order Coleoptera; family Tenebrionidae; genus Diaperis; species Diaperis boleti. The sequence goes on along the minus strand of OY757249.1, from coordinate 50,164,002 downwards.
CCTTAAAAGAATGAAACAATTTAAATTTAAAAAAATCTAAATTATATACCCTGCCGATTTGACAAGCGTGTCGAATTTTTCAAAGCACACGATTGGTAAGTTGGGCGACAAACAAAATATTTTGTGTACGCTGCAAAAATGGTTAATACGTGGCAAACCAAACACTTTGGCTGCGTAGGCAGCAAGTATGGTTAATTGGGCGGCAGACAATAGTATATTTTATTACAAGGCCAGAAAACCAGTCATTTTGCAAGTGCGAGCACAGTTTGTCGAGGCGAGGCGTTAGCCTCATGGGGGCCCCCGTGTCTCAAAGAGCCCCTTGGACCCCCATGTCGCAAGCTTGCAAATTCCTGGAAATCTATTATTTAGCCAATTTCTCACTTTGACGGCAAAATATGGTGGGGCTCCATCCTGTTGGAAAAATAAGTCATACTCGTCTAACATTTAATTTTTCTCAACGTCGCGCTGGTTTCCTAATTTTTCTGTGATTGGAGGATCAACATTACGTTTTCTAGCATATCCAAGTAAACTCTGCCATTGAACGTCCCGTAGTTTTCCCCAGCAAAGTCGGCGTTTGCCCTTATGGCCCTAAGCCGATACAATTTTTCAGTTTGTTGCAAATATCTCTTAAAGCATCGACTTTATCAACAAAATACGCATTAGCAAAATTAATCTAGATTAAATTTGCAACAAAAAAGTCTTTACCGCTTGTCTCTAAAGCTAACCGTTACGATGCTACGCCCATTCAAAGTAGAGCCCTTATTGGTCCTTGCGGCAACGTTATAAAAATCACATACTATATCAAAGTTATAAATAATTTTTGGACATCCCACGTATACAAGCTGTTACAATAATAACTGCGGTATAAGACAAACAGTTGGGGGTAATTATAGTCCAAGTAAACTAGACGAAAAAACGACGAATAGAAGAATTAATTTATAAAGTTTTGAAATTTTGGTTATGAACTCCCAATAAAGACACCAAAGCCCCTGGCGTGGCCTCATGAAGCCAATAGGTTTATAATAATTATAATATAAAATACATAAGATGATTCACGAAGTATAGTAGTTATTTAAACCTGTAACTACGAAGGCGCAGAGAGGACATATAACTTTATTTTTCATTATTTCGATTTTAATCTCGAAATTTCGACTTTAAACTCGAAATTTTGACTTTAATCTCGAAATTTCGACTTTAATCTCAAAATTTCGACTTTAATCACGAAATTATGCGCGCGCACACACACATGAACACATTTCCGGTTTTACGTACAGGGTAATATGACCTTCTTGGAGTATGTTTCTTTTAGGGGTCGAGCGCGTAGTGCGAAGCACTAATTTCAATGATCCACGGAAAAGCAAATTTTCACAAACGGCAACTTCACAACAGGCTATCCTGCATAATGAAAACTTAAATAAACTTTTTCTCAAATTTCTTCTTCATCCGCTTTTTTATTTCATTTTAACTCATAAAAAGCCTCTCTTTGTAGGAATTCTTATTGAAAATTTGTGGTTTCGATGGTGTAGTTATCGTAACCGTAAAATAAACTCGATTCCTACCATCGTCTTACCCCTGTCCCAAGGGGGCTCCATGGACCATAAGCCACTTGAAGTCGAAATTTCGAGTTTAAACTCAAATTTCATGGCAAATTAAATCATTTATTTCATGTCTCTTCCTGTTCTGACTAACGTCTAGCCCAATCTATCCTGTGCGCGCGCATCTCCATTTAGTCTCGGAGTTTTGAAAATTACAAACTTTAACTTCAAGTAGCTTATGGTAACTAAAACAAGGGAGCCCCCTTGGGACAGGCGTAGGACGATGGTAGGAATCGAGTTGATTTCATTATTTTCTGATACAAATGTTAACTTCAAGTGGCTTATGGTCAAGGGGGGCCCCTTGGAGCCTGTTTTGAAGTTGCCGTTTGTGAAAATTTGCTTTTCCATGGATCATTGAAATTGCTGCCTCGCGCTACCCGCTCGAGTCCTAAAAGAAACATACTCCAAGAAGGTCATATTTCCCTGTACGTAAAACTCGAAATGTGTTAATGGGTGTGCGCGCGCATAATTTCGACATTAAAGTCGAAATTTCGAGATTAAAGTCGGAATAATGAAAAATAAAGTTACATGTCCTCTCTGCGCCTTCGTATGTAACAGTCCCTAATATGAGGAGGAAAATATTTAAAAAATTCTAACTGTAAAAAACCGATTGAGAACCGCTAGCATGATTGAAGAACCATTAGTAAATAAACTCTTATCTCTTGGCCTAAACAAAAAAGATTTTTTGCTGGAACGAGTGCGGTGAACGGCTGCCAATTAATAACTTTCAGTTTCACTTTGACTGTTCACGGTGCACACTAAATATTTATTTTAAAATGCCTTTATTTTCAAATAGTGACCGATAAGATAGTGGGGTATGCATCTGCGGCATGCCTAGGGCTGTCGTGATTTAGAACAATTTCTATAAATGGTACGTTGGCCTAAGTTAGTTTTTATGTTTTTCAGTTGTCTGTCGGAAAGGGTTCATCAATAAAGACCGAGATGTTTACAATAGTTTGTATTAAGCGTTTTTTAATGCCGTGAAAACTACGTTTAGGGGCCATATAATTTGAGGTTTAATTATCTACTATACTTCGTGAATCACCTGTATATAGTAAAATTGTGAACAAATAAATTATGTTTTCAAGTCCCCGATCACATTATTTGGACTAACTATGTTCAGTATATTTTAAACTATTTTCATAGATTATTTTTTGTAAAAAAATATTATTTATATTAATTTACATTTCCGCAACACGATAACATATTGAACGTCAAACCTGTAAAACAACGACGGAATTGATGACTTGAATTCTAAAATAATCTCGAGCTTTTGTTCTCTTGGGAAAAATTAACATTTTATTACTTTGAAATGAGTCACGCAAAAATACGCGTCATTTCACGGTATATTTTCGATTTAATTATGTTCTTGTTTTAACATGTGTATTATACAGGGTGTCATCGATAGGTTGTCGGAAATTTCACCCACATATCGGCCATGGATAAACAAATAAAAATTTTTTTTTATCTGTGATGGTTTCGTAGATAATAATAATCGGAAATTAATTTAATACCCGAAACAGTTTGAGTGTCACAATGTCAAGATAACTTGACCGTGTCGAAAAGAATTAATAATGCAGTTCAGTATTCGTTTACGGCCTCCGAGTGGTTTGATGTGATGGTTGATGTGAGAGTCATTTTCAAAGACAGTTTCGTGTTAATGTGTGAACCCCACTGGTGAAACTTATTTGACATTTCTCCGTGACAACTTGCAAGACTTGCTGGGATTACTACTTCAAGTAGAAAGGTTTCCAAATCATTGCCATCATCATTATTTGTGGGAGCATCTGAAAGCTCGCTTACAAATACCCCATACACACTGTGGAAGAACTGCGAAACAGTCGCCGACAAAATGCAGTGGATTTTTCCAGGTGTGCGTGTCTCCTTGCTGAGGGAGGTGGACAAATTGAACATCGTTTGTAACAAAGTTTTAAAGTGCACCTTTGTGTTTTGTCAAATTGCTCAATCGTTCTTGATCCAACAGTCCCCAAACAACTGCTAAAACATGTGTTTTAAATTTATTTTTTGTTGAGTGCCAATTGATGGATAGGCCTGTGTTTAAAATTTCTACTGTATAAAAAAGTTGCCACATTTTGAAGGCTTAAATTAAGTAATTGTACCATTAATTTATTTAATGTTTATTTGTTTATTTTAACGGTCTAAAAGTTACACAATACTCAACCAAAGTTTTATTTACACTACGGTCAAGAAATGTAAAATTTCATTCACTGATAAATTACTCCTGTAATAATAACGAATGACCTTTCGTGCAAAACTCGATCGATTAAAATGCGTGTTACAAGAAAATGAATGCAGTTTGTTATGTCGCGATGATGTGTCGATGGATGTCTTTTTTCTACAATTCTTTGTTTAATCTGTAACAAAAAGTTGCGATTCTGGATGGAGACGAACGTATTAACCTCTACTATTAAAAAATAAAATCGTAAAATGAAATTTATTAACTTGTCAAACCGTTGCCAACCAAACGACAAAGTCACTAGAACTTGTTAAGCAAAGTCAAGAATATCAAAAGTCAAATCGACAAAATTGTTAAAAAAAAATAACATTTAAAAGCACAATTTTGCTCTGCCTCCTGATTGCCCACGTCATGTATCCAAAGAACCTGAGTTGTCTTTGTTTTGGGGTAGGTTCAAATTTAACAAGAGAAAGAGGAGAATAAATAGAGGTCGTAGGGAGAGAAAGTTGAGCAAATTCAAGAACTTTAGTTCTTCCCCAGTAGCCAAGTTTATTTATTTCATATATTATAAATATTTAGAAAATATTGAATCTGTTTTGAATATTAGTAATATTAAAAGAATGTGAAAGAAATGTGTTGTAGAAAATATTTGAAGTATTTTAGCAATATGTATGTTATATACCATTTCTTATATTTTATTGAAGACATTTACTTATTTTTTTTTCTATGCTGGAAAGAATATTTTGCTTCTTATATTTTTATATAAGTACAGTATAAACTTTATATAACGAACTCCTATATAACGAAGAACTCCTTAAAACGTAGAAATTAAGAAGGGCTGTTTGGTTTATATTGTTATTATATTGTTTTTTTTTTGCTCTCTGTATAACAAAAACTCTTTATAACATAAAAAAATACCCAGTATCTTCAATTTCGCTATATAGAGTTTACACTGTATTATATCTTTTATTTATTCTTATTATATTTCTAATATTTTCTTTTTTTATATTATTATTCTTTAATTTAATCAAATCTATTTAATTATAGAGCACTCCAACTACACATATTTATAATTTATTTGATAGCCTTTCTTCAGTTTATATCTCAATAGATGCTAAAATTATTAATTTGTTTCTGTCTTTTACAAAACTCAAGGTAATAAGTTGTTTTTCATTTTCGATCATAGTTTCATGTTAGACATTCTAAATAGGACCAGGGATAAAGCGCTTTGAATAAATTATTTCAGCTGCTGCCAACAAATCTTTTTATTAATTTCATCTAGGCAAATTGAATTCGTCTGAATGACTATACAGTACTTTTATTTCATACTTGTATCTAAAGTGACATTTTTCGGATTATTTATGATACCAAAAGTGGAACATTTATGTCATAGTACTTTAAAATTATACGTCAATCATTTCTTATATTGTTCCCGAGATTTCTGTTTGGTAGTTGGCTATTTTCAACAAGACGGGGCAACAGCACATTCAGCAAGGACCAAAATAGCTATGTTACGAGAGTTCTTTGGTAAATGTATTTTCCTTAAAATTAAATTTAAATCCTGTTTGCGAATTTCCACCATTTTCAATTGACACATTATTTGACATTTATAAGTGCACGACATACGTTTTCGGACTCATGGATGACTCGATAACAAATTATCTTGATCGCCTATGAAAATAATGCGATAAATATTTTTAAAAATGAATGAAATAAGCATTGAAATTGGAAAAAATATATCCCTGTGTCAAGTTGTCCTAACACCGCGCATTCGATTGGCCCACTAACCTGCTCTGCGATAATTTTCCTAACCCTCTCGACGTCACCCTGCTGAGAGGCGTACATGAGGGCCGTAACACCTCGACTGGTGGCGGCGGCGGCGGCGCGTCGATGTTTGGTGTGCCTGGCCCCCGTGGTCGTCGCGGCGGCCAGCGTCGCACTGGTCATTTTAGGGCGTCCGAACGCCGACACTCACCTTCACCCCTCCACTGTCGTCATCGTAGGACTTTCGTGGTGTTGACCACATGATGCACTAGAAAAACCAACCACACGGTAAATTTAACACGAAGAGGAGTTGCCGTTTGCATTTTCTACCCTTGACATAGCTACGGCCAGTGGACCGGTCGATCAGCCCAGATTTAGACGGTGATTTAACCGGCTGAGAAACGTGTGTCGGGGGGCAATTTTGTGCTAAAATTGGAAAATTATGCATATAAAATAGTGGAGCTTTTTGTATTTAACCTTGCAGAGATTTTGTACTACTTTGTAACGTGCGTTAGACATGTATAGGCTGGTGGTTTTTTCTTCGGCGTAACACTTGTCGACAGCGGTGTAATAAATAAATCCCTTATTGTGCCATTTACATTGTGCAGTGTTCCCACGCGCAGAATAGAATTTACAATTTCAAATTAAAGCAAAAGCGTTTTAACTTACATTTTGAAATACAAAGTTATTTGACTCATTAATTATATTAAATATTCATGAAGACATTGAGGTTCCTACCGTCTGCTAACCGTGACACAGTCAAGTACAGAACAGAGACGTGTTTGGTAAGCAGGGTTAGATTTGAAGTATTTGGCCTAGGTAGTGAAGATGTAAATATTGCTCCAGGAATATGTCGTCTGACGTATTAAGGTTGTCATTTACTGAGAGACAAATTTCTTCCGATGTTGAAGTCAGATAAAATTTTGTATGTTGGCTGCGAGACGGTCGTGCAGAATAAAAAGAAACTCACACAGAAAGAAAACTTAAGACTTGAATGCACGGAGAACGGGGTGCAGTTAAAACTTCTCGTCTGTGGTCAAGATTGTGAAATGCGCGATCAAGTCCGTTGGATTTAAAACGTCTTGATTTTTGGCGTGTGAAATTAAAACCGCGCGGGGATGATTCACTGTGTGCGGAGACAACTCGTTGAGATTTCAAGGCTTTAATAATTCCATGTAATTCCAAGTGATGACACCCCTGTTTGTGGCGTGTAAAAAGTAAAGAGTTTTTTCTAGCAATTTTCTTTTTGGATAGCACAAATGCATCACGTCACTGTCATACAGTTGGATAATACTAAAATGGTAGCATGTTTCCCGTGCATTTGGTGTTTTTTTAATTGTTTATCATTGTTCAAAAATTACGTACAAAATAAACAGGACAGAATTTCCATGACAATAAAATAAAAAAAGGTTTTAACTATAAATACTCCCATTGCGGAAGTATTTTACGACTGTCGTAAAATCGCACCACAAAATGTACTACTTTCTATCTGCATATTCACATCCATCACCTTAAAGTTTCAAACCATTAAATTGCAACAAATTAACTTACACTTCCGTTCTAACACATTTACATAAATGTTTCAAATAACGCTAATTTCAATTTTTTGTGCTACAACGTAATGATATCTTTACGTCCAAAATAAGGATTTAATTTCATATTCGTTGCTTGATCCTACAATTTTTGTTTTAAACAGATTATAGAATACCTACACAAAACACTTGTTCCAGTCGGTTGATAAATTCGCCAAGATTGACAACCATTTTATTTATTTATGTTTGGTTGTTATTAAATTCTTGTTACGAATCGCGGGTCTAATTCATACTCCCCAACAATGTAAATGTAAATTAAGAGGGTTCTCCAGTGGCATGTACATTTCTGCCGGTCGAAGTACATTTTCCCGCAATATCTTTTTATTAATTTACAAATTTAAAAAAAATCGTTGCTGCAAAGATCTATATTTTATCAACACGTCCACAAAATTTCAACGAAAAATCTTCAAAAATAAAAAAAGTTCATTCAACGCCGCACATTGCTGTACATTTTTCTCGCCGCGCTGCTTCGCTTAAGTAGAAATCGAATAATTAGAAAACATGAATAAAACATAACTAGAAACAAAACTTCATTATTCCACATCTCAAGAATATTATGAGATCATGACATTGTTCATAAATGAAACCAATAAAAGGCTGCAGATTAAAGAAGTCGTCAAATACGTAAATATCAGATCCGACACATTAAGAAACAGAAGTAGATATATTAAAGGAAGATAAGAATAAAAATCTATGCATGTAATTGTTAACATTATACCAAAAAACATTATAATATTATGTAATACTAGCTGACCCGGTGAACTTTGTACCGCCTCAGAATCAAGAAATGTTGTGGTATTTAATGGTAATTTAATACATTGGTCAGACAGGTCGCAAAATATCAGACCGTATTAAAGAACATTTTAGGCACATCTATAACAACACAGATCTTAATCCTCCTCCATCAACACCTTCTTCTTTCGCCAATCATATATTAATAACAAAAGGTTGCGGAGGCTAAATTTTTTTTGCATCTGTTTAAAAATATATTTCCTAAATTTTTTGAAACCTCAAAGTTATTTTTTAAACTTCTTGAATGACGTAACTTTAGATGCCACAATTAAGCATGTCAATCGCGAAAGACACACGGATTCGAATTCATGGATGACTTTATTACAAATTATTTTGATCGCTCGATAGTATCTATATTGTATAACAAGTGCTGAAGCTGTGTACTTAAAGCTGCGTTTTTGGCTAAAATGGCGGGAGATAATACCCAAATCACACTTTTATACAAATTTAAACATTTTAAACGAAATTTGATTTATCAGGCACGTTGTAAATAAATAATTGTAAATTTCCAAAAAAAAAATGCAAAAATTTTAGTATGAAATTATAAAGTGAATCCCAAACTGCAAGGAGGAAATAAGCTTTGGTTTTGACAAAATAGCCAAAATAAAACAGTACTTGACACCTTCGACATCTTGCTTATTTTAGTTGAGCCTGTTGGTCACCATATCATGCGGTGGCGCTGTATAACAATTTTGAGGAAAATTTGTACAAATTCAAAGATTTACACACTTAAGGGCCTTCTTAAAAGTGTGTTTTTCAATCTCCAGTTTGACAACATCCTTTTAGAAAGTGTCTTTTTCAATGTCGGGTTTGACAACATTCCCTCTTAGAAAGGATCCTTTTCTATGCCGTGTTTGACAATATCCCCAAAGAAAATGTCCTTATCGGGTTTGACAACATTCTTTTACCAACTGTCTTTTTAAATGTCGGGTTCAACAACATCACCTTCAAAAGTGACTTTTTCAATCTCGAGTTTGACAACATCCCTTTAGAAGGTGTCTTTTAAAATGCCGTGTTTGACAAACTCCCCTTTGAAAATGTCTTTATCAGGTTCGACAACATCCCTTTTAAAAACTTTTTAAACTTTTATTTTTCAATGTCGGATTTGATTTGATCGCGTGAGAAGGTGCCTTTATCAGTGACTACAATATTGCTAAATATGGAAGGAAATGAAAAATTATCGAACTCATCAAAGTTTGAGTTTAAACAACACAGAAGGAACATAAAATCTTGTATGAAACTCGGTTGTAATAGGAAATTATTGACTTGTCTTATTTATGAATAGTAGCTCGCTTCGCTCGCCCATACATATTGCCAAATGTGCAACGAAATAAAAACTTACGAAAGTCTTCAATACAAAAGGAACATAAAATCTTCTTTGAAACTAGGCTGTAACGTGAAGTTATTGAGTCGTTTTGTTTATGAATAATAGCTCGATTTGCTCGCTCATATATTATAAAATCGTTACAAACGAAAAGGACGACTTCAAATAACGCAAAAGGAAAATAAAATCTTGTATGAAACTCGGCTGTAATGGGAAATTATTGACTCGTCTTGTTTATGATTAGTAGAAAATTATTTCGTTCTTCAGTATGTTACGAGTTCGAATATATAAGCGAGCTGGTGTAGATAAATAATGGGAATCGGTAAATTACATAATCAACCCAGTTCCATACAAGATTTTGTGTTAATGAATACATAGTTGCCCGCTTCGCTCGCTCATATATGTATTAAAAAATATTTAAAAAAATGTATTGTAAAAGAATGTATCCTTTTGGTATTTGAAAATGCCAAAATATCGAATTAAGGTATCGAAATGAGTCAATTTTGAATATAAAAATTTTTAGTTCATAGAATTTTTGAAAAAGTAGTGATACAATAAGAACTGTCCTTATCGGGTTTGACAACATCCTTTTAGCAAGTGTCTTTTTAAATGTCGGGTTCAACAACATCACCTTTGAAAGTGTGTTTTTCAGTCTCGGGTTTGACAACATCCCTTTAGAAAGCGTCTTTTTAAATGTCGGGTTTGACAACACTCCCTCTTAGAAAGGATCCTTTTCTGTACCGTGTTTGACAATATCCCCTTAGAAAATGTCCTTATCGGGTTTGACAACATCCTTTTAGCAAGTGTCTTTTTAAATGTCGGGTTCAACAACATCACCTTTGAAAGAGTGTTTTTCAGTCTCGGGTTTGACAACATCCTTTTAGAAAGTGTCTTTTTAAATGCCGTGTTTGACAAACTCCTCTTTGAAAATGTCTTTATCAGGTTCGACAACATCCCTTTTAAAAACTTTTTAAACTTTTATTTTTCAATGTCGGATTTGACAACATCGCGTGAGAAGGTGTCTTTATCAGTGACTACAATATTACTAAATATGGAAGGAAATGAAAAATTACCGAACTCATCAAAGTTTGACTTTAAACAACACAGAAAGAACATAAAATCTTGTATGAAACTCGCTTGTAATAGGAAATTATTGACTTGTCTTATTTATGAATAGTAGCTCGCTTCGCTCGCCCATACATATTGCCAAATGTGCAACGAAATAAAAACTTACGAAAGTCTTCAATACAAAAGGAACATAAAATCTTGTTTGAAACTCAGCTGTAACGTGAAGTTATTGAGTCGTCTTGTTGAAGTAAAACCTCTTTAGGGACACTTGACTTGGGGAGTAAGCTGGTGAATGCCTGACGAGAGCGTTACTAAAAGTGTGATCGGGCGAAGCGAACGGAAGTAATTAATTCATAGAAAAAATATTTGCCTTAGCGGGATTCGAACCCGCGCTTCTAGGTTCTAAATTCACGCTTCAGTCCACTCAGCCATTTGCGTGTGTCAGTTTTGTATGCAAGTGCGCTACTTATCCTAATCGCTACACATGATTGCCCAATACTGCAGACGGTATTAATTCAGGATTCTCTAGCTCCATTTATAAACTTACATAAATTAAGAGCACTTTCACAATGGCGAACTGAAGTTTTACTTCAGTCGTGTGGTCTGAAGCACACTCGTATTTTTTTTATGAATAATAGCTCGCTCCGCTCGCTCATATATTATAAAATCGTTACAAACGAAAAGGACGACTTCAAATAACGCAAAAGGAAAATAAAATCTTGTATGAAACTCGGCTGTAATGGGAAATTATTGACTCGTCTTGTTTATGATTAGTAGAAAATTATTTCGTTCTTCAGTATGTTACGAGTTCGAATATATAAGCGAGCTGGTGTAGATAAATAATGGGAATCGGTAAATTACATAATCAACCCAGTTCCATACAATATTTTGTGTTAATGAATACATAGTTGCCCGCTTCGCTCGCTCACATATGTATTAAAAAATATTAAAAAAAATGTATTGTAAAAGAATGTATCCTTTTGGTATTTGAAAATGCCAAAATATCGAATTAAGGTATCGAAATGAGTCAATTTTGAATATAAAAATTTTGAGTTCATAGAATTTTTGAAAAAGTAGTGATACAACAAGAACTGTCCTTATCGGGTTTGACAACATCACCTTTGAAAGTGTGTTTTTCAGTCTCGGGTTTGACAAAATCCCTTTAGAAAGCGTGTTTTTAAATGTCGGGTTTGACAACATTCCTCTTAGAAAGGATTCTTTTCTGTACCGTGTTTGACAATATCCCCTTAGAAAATGTCCTTATCGGGTTTGACAACATCCTTTTACCAAGTGTCTTTTTAAATGTCGGGTTTAACAACATCACCTTTGAAAGTGTGTTTTTCAATCTCGGGTTTGACAACATCCCTTTAGAAAGCGTCTTTTTAAATGCCGTGTTTGACAAACTCCTCTTTGAAAATGTCTTTATCAGGTTCGACAACATTCCTTTTAAAAACTTTTTAAACTTTTATTTTTCAATGTCGGATTTGACAACATCGCGTGAGAAGGTGTCTTTATCAGTGACTACAATATTGCTAAATATGGAAGGAAATGAAAAATTACCGAACTCATCAAAGTTTGACTTTAAACAACACAGAAAGAACATAAAATCTTGTATGAAACTCGCTTGTAATAGGAAATTATTGACTTGTCTTATTTATGAATAGTAGCTCGCTTCGCTCGCCCATACATATTGCCAAATGTGCAACGAAATAAACACTTACGAAAGTTTTCAATACAAAAGGGACATAAAATCTTTTTTGAAACTAGGCTGTAACGTGAAGTTATTGAGTCATTTTGTTTATGAATAATAGCTCGCTTTGCTCGCTCATATATTATAAAATCGTTACAAACGAAAAGGACGACTTCAAATAACGCAAAAGGAAAATAAAATCTTGTATGAAACTCGGCTGTAATGGGAAATTATTGACTCATCTTGTTTATGATTAGTAGAAAATTATTTCGTTCTTCAGTATGTTACGAGTTCGAATATATGAGCGAGCTGGTGTCGATAAATAATGGGAATCGGTAAATTACATAATCAACCCAGTTCCATACAAGATTTTGTGTTAATGAATATATAGTTGCCCGCTTCGCTCGTTCATATATGTATTAAAAAATCTTAAAAAAAATGTATTGTAAAAGAATGTATCCTTTTGGTATTTGAAAATGCCAAAATATCGAATTAAGGTATCGAAATGAGTCAATTTTGAATATAAAAATTTTGAGTTCATAGAATTTTTGAAAAAGTAGTGATACAATAAGAACTGTCCTTATCGGGTTTGACAACATCCTTTTAGCAAGTGTCTTTTTAAATGTCGGGTTTAACAACATCACCTTTGAAAGTGTGTTTTTCAGTCTCGGGTTTGACAACATCCCTTTAGAAAGCGTCTTTTTAAATGTCGGGTTTGACAACATTCCTCTTAGAAAGGATTCTTTTCTGTACCGTGTTTGACAATATCCCCTTAGAAAATGTCCTTATCGGGTTTGACAACATCCTTTTACCAAGTGTCTTTTTAAATGTCGGGTTCAACAACATCACCTTTGAAAGTGTGTTTTTTAGTCTGGGGTTTGACAACATCCCTTTAGAAAGCGTCTTTTTAAATGTCGGGTTTGACAACATTCCCTCTTAGAAAGGATCCTTCTTTATGCCGTGTTTGACAATATCCCCATTGAAAATGTCCTTATCGGGTTTGACAACATCCTTTTAGCAAGTGTCTTTTTAAATGTCGGGTTCAACAACATCACCTTTGAAAGTGTGTTTTTCAGTCTCGGGTTTGACAACATCCCTTTAGAAAGTGTCTTTTTCAATGTCGGGTTTAACAACATTCCCTCTTAGAAAGGATCCTTTTCTATGCCGTGTTTGACAATATCCCCTTAGAAAATGTCCTTATCGGGTTTGACAACATCCTTTTACCAAGTGTCTTTTTAAATGTCGGGTTCAACAACATCACCTTTGAAAGTGTGTTTTTTAGTCTGGGGTTTGACAACATCCCTTTAGAAAGCGTCTTTTTAAATGTCGGGTTTGACAACATTCCCTCTTAGAAAGGATCCTTCTTTATGCCGTGTTTGACAATATCCCCATTGAAAATGTCCTTATCGGGTTTGACAACATCCTTTTAGCAAGTGTCTTTTTAAATGTCGGGTTCAACAACATCACCTTTGAAAGTGTGTTTTTCAGTCTCGGGTTTGACAACATCCCTTTAGAAAGTGTCTTTTTCAATGTCGGGTTTGACAACATTCCCTCTTAGAAAGGATCCTTTTCTATGCCGTGTTTGACAATATCCCCTTAGAAAATGTCCTTATCGGGTTTGACAACATCCTTTTAGCAAGTGTCTTTTTAAATGTTGGGTTCAACAACATCACCTTTGAAAGTGTGTTTTTCAATCTCGGGTTTGACAACATCCCTTTAGAACGTGTCTTTTTAAATGTCGGGTTTGACAACATTCCTCTTAGAAAGGATCCTTTTCTATGCCGTGTTTGACAATATATCCCCTTAGAAAATGTCCTTATCGGGTTTGACAACATCCTTTTAGCAAGTATCTTTTTAAATGTCGGGTTTGACAACATCACCTTTGAAAGTGTGTTTTTCAATCCCGGGTTTGACAACATCTCTTTAGAAAGTGTCTTTTTAAATGTCGGGTTTGACAACATTCCCTCTTAGAAAGGTTCCTTTTCTGTACCGTGTTTGACAATATCCCCTTAGAAAATGTCCTTATCGGGTTTGACAACATCCTTTTAGCAAGTGTCTTTTTAAATGTCGGGTTCAACAACATCACCCTTGAAAGAGTGTTTTTCAGTCTCGGGTTTGACAACATCCCTTTAGAAAGTGTCTTTTTAAATGTCGGGTTTGACAACATTCCTCTTAGAAAGGATCCTTTTCTATGCCGTGTTTGACAATATCCCCTTAGAAAATGTCCTTATCGGGTTTGACAACATCCTTTTAGCAAGTATCTTTTTAAATGTCGGGTTTGACAACATCACCTTTGAAAGTGTGTTTTTCAATCCCGGGTTTGACAACATCTCTTTAGAAAGTGTCTTTTTAAATGTCGGGTTTGACAACATTCCCTCTTAGAAAGGTTCCTTTTCTGTACCGTGTTTGACAATATCCCCTTAGAAAATGTCCTTATTGGGTTTGACAACATCCTTTTACCAAGTGTCTTTTTAAATGTCGGGTTCAACAACATCACCTTTGAAAGTGTGTTTTTCAATCTCGAGTTTGACAACATCCCTTTAGAAAGTGTGTTTTTAAATGTCGGGTTTGACAACATTTCTTTTTAGAAAGGATCCTTTTCTATGCGGTTTTTGACAATATCCCCTTAGAGAATGTCCTTATCGGGTTTGACAACATCCTTTTACCAAGTGTCTTTTTAAATGTCGGGTTTAACAACATCACCTTTGAAATTGTGTTTTTCAATATCGAGTTTGACAACATCCCTTTAGAAAGCGTCTTTTTAAATGTCGGGTTTGACAACATTCGTCTTAGAAAGGATTCTTTTCTGTACCGTGTTTGACAATATCCCCTTAGAAAATGTCCTTATCGGGTTTGACAACATCCTTTTAGCAAGTGTCTTTTTAAATGTCGGGTTCAACAACATCACCTTTGAAAGTGTGTTTTTCAATCTCGGGTTTGACAACATCCTTTTAGAACGTGTCTTTTTAAATGTCGGGTTTGACAACATTCCTCTTAGAAAGGATCCTTTTCTATGCCGTGTTTGACAATATATCCCCTTAGAAAATGTCCTTATCGGGTTTGACAACATCCTTTTAGCAAGTATCTTTTTAAATGTCGGGTTTGACAACATCACCTTTGAAAGTGTGTTTTTCAATCCCGGGTTTGACAACATCCCTTTAGAACGTGTCTTTTTAAATGTCGGGTTTGACAACATTCCCTCTTAGAAAGGATCCTTCTTTATGCCGTGTTTGACAATATCCCCATTGAAAATGTCCTTATCGGGTTTGACAACATCCTTTTAGCAAGTGTCTTTTTAAATGTCGGGTTCAACAACATCACCTTTGAAAGTGTGTTTTTCAGTCTCGGGTTTGACAACATCCCTTTAGAAAGTGTCTTTTTCAATGTCGGGTTTGACAACATTCCCTCTTAGAAAGGATCCTTTTCTATGCCGTGTTTGACAATATCCCCTTAGAAAATGTCCTTATCGGGTTTGACAACATCCTTTTACCAAGTGTCTTTTTAAATGTCGGGTTCAACAACATCACCTTTGAAAGTGTGTTTTTTAGTCTGGGGTTTGACAACATCCCTTTAGAAAGCGTCTTTTTAAATGTCGGGTTTGACAACATTCCCTCTTAGAAAGGATCCTTCTTTATGCCGTGTTTGACAATATCCCCATTGAAAATGTCCTTATCGGGTTTGACAACATCCTTTTAGCAAGTGTCTTTTTAAATGTCGGGTTCAACAACATCACCTTTGAAAGTGTGTTTTTCAGTCTCGGGTTTGACAACATCCCTTTAGAAAGTGTCTTTTTCAATGTCGGGTTTGACAACATTCCCTCTTAGAAAGGATCCTTTTCTATGCCGTGTTTGACAATATCCCCTTAGAAAATGTCCTTATCGGGTTTGACAACATCCTTTTAGCAAGTGTCTTTTTAAATGTTGGGTTCAACAACATCACCTTTGAAAGTGTGTTTTTCAATCTCGGGTTTGACAACATCCCTTTAGAACGTGTCTTTTTAAATGTCGGGTTTGACAACATTCCTCTTAGAAAGGATCCTTTTCTATGCCGTGTTTGACAATATATCCCCTTAGAAAATGTCCTTATCGGGTTTGACAACATCCTTTTAGCAAGTATCTTTTTAAATGTCGGGTTTGACAACATCACCTTTGAAAGTGTGTTTTTCAATCCCGGGTTTGACAACATCTCTTTAGAAAGTGTCTTTTTAAATGTCGGGTTTGACAACATTCCCTCTTAGAAAGGTTCCTTTTCTGTACCGTGTTTGACAATATCCCCTTAGAAAATGTCCTTATCGGGTTTGACAACATCCTTTTAGCAAGTGTCTTTTTAAATGTCGGGTTCAACAACATCACCTTTGAAAGAGTGTTTTTCAGTCTCGGGTTTGACAACATCCCTTTAGAAAGTGTCTTTTTAAATGTCGGGTTTGACAACATTCCTCTTAGAAAGGATCCTTTTCTATGCCGTGTTTGACAATATCCCCTTAGAAAATGTCCTTATCGGGTTTGACAACATCCTTTTAGCAAGTATCTTTTTAAATGTCGGGTTTGACAACATCACCTTTGAAAGTGTGTTTTTCAATCCCGGGTTTGACAACATCTCTTTAGAAAGTGTCTTTTTAAATGTCGGGTTTGACACCATTCCCTCTTAGAAAGGTTCCTTTTCTGTACCGTGTTTGACAATATCCCCTTAGAAAATGTCCTTATTGGGTTTGACAACATCCTTTTACCAAGTGTCTTTTTAAATGTCGGGTTCAACAACATCACCTTTGAAAGTGTGTTTTTCAATCTCGAGTTTGACAACATCCCTTTAGAAAGTGTGTTTTTAAATGTCGGGTTTGACAACATTTCTTTTTAGAAAGGATCCTTTTCTATGCGGTTTTTGACAATATCCCCTTAGAGAATGTCCTTATCGGGTTTGACAACATCCTTTTACCAAGTGTCTTTTTAAATGTCGGGTTTAACAACATCACCTTTGAAATTGTGTTTTTCAATATCGAGTTTGACAACATCCCTTTAGAAAGCGTCTTTTTAAATGTCGGGTTTGACAACATTCGTCTTAGAAAGGATTCTTTTCTGTACCGTGTTTGACAATATCCCCTTAGAAAATGTCCTTATCGGGTTTGACAACATCCTTTTAGCAAGTGTCTTTTTAAATGTCGGGTTCAACAACATCACCTTTGAAAGTGTGTTTTTCAGTCTCGGGTTTGACAACATCCCTTTAGAAAGCGTCTTTTTAAATGTCGGGTTTGACAACATTCCTCTTAGAAAGGATTCTTTTCTGTACCGTGTTTGACAATATCCCCTTAGAAAATGTCCTTATCGGGTTTGACAACATCCTTTTACCAAGTGTCTTTTTAAATGTCGGGTTCAACAACATCACCTTTGAAAGTGTGTTTTTCAGTCTCGGGTTTGACAACATCCCTTTAGAAAGTGTCTTTTTCAATGTCGGGTTTAACAACATTCCCTCTTAGAAAGGATCCTTTTCTATGCCGTGTTTGACAATATCCCCTTAGAAAATGTCCTTATCGGGTTTGACAACATCCTTTTACCAAGTGTCTTTTTAAATGTCGGGTTCAACAACATCACCTTTGAAAGTGTGTTTTTTAGTCTGGGGTTTGACAACATCCCTTTAGAAAGCGTCTTTTTAAATGTCGGGTTTGACAACATTCCCTCTTAGAAAGGATCCTTCTTTATGCCGTGTTTGACAATATCCCCATTGAAAATGTCCTTATCGGGTTTGACAACATCCTTTTAGCAAGTGTCTTTTTAAATGTCGGGTTCAACAACATCACCTTTGAAAGTGTGTTTTTCAGTCTCGGGTTTGACAACATCCCTTTAGAAAGTGTCTTTTTCAATGTCGGGTTTGACAACATTCCCTCTTAGAAAGGATCCTTTTCTATGCCGTGTTTGACAATATCCCCTTAGAAAATGTCCTTATCGGGTTTGACAACATCCTTTTAGCAAGTGTCTTTTTAAATGTTGGGTTCAACAACATCACCTTTGAAAGTGTGTTTTTCAATCTCGGGTTTGACAACATCCCTTTAGAACGTGTCTTTTTAAATGTCGGGTTTGACAACATTCCTCTTAGAAAGGATCCTTTTCTATGCCGTGTTTGACAATATATCCCCTTAGAAAATGTCCTTATCGGGTTTGACAACATCCTTTTAGCAAGTATCTTTTTAAATGTCGGGTTTGACAACATCACCTTTGAAAGTGTGTTTTTCAATCCCGGGTTTGACAACATCTCTTTAGAAAGTGTCTTTTTAAATGTCGGGTTTGACAACATTCCCTCTTAGAAAGGTTCCTTTTCTGTACCGTGTTTGACAATATCCCCTTAGAAAATGTCCTTATCGGGTTTGACAACATCCTTTTAGCAAGTGTCTTTTTAAATGTCGGGTTCAACAACATCACCTTTGAAAGAGTGTTTTTCAGTCTCGGGTTTGACAACATCCCTTTAGAAAGTGTCTTTTTAAATGTCGGGTTTGACAACATTCCTCTTAGAAAGGATCCTTTTCTATGCCGTGTTTGACAATATCCCCTTAGAAAATGTCCTTATCGGGTTTGACAACATCCTTTTAGCAAGTATCTTTTTAAATGTCGGGTTTGACAACATCACCTTTGAAAGTGTGTTTTTCAATCCCGGGTTTGACAACATCTCTTTAGAAAGTGTCTTTTTAAATGTCGGGTTTGACACCATTCCCTCTTAGAAAGGTTCCTTTTCTGTACCGTGTTTGACAATATCCCCTTAGAAAATGTCCTTATTGGGTTTGACAACATCCTTTTACCAAGTGTCTTTTTAAATGTCGGGTTCAACAACATCACCTTTGAAAGTGTGTTTTTCAATCTCGAGTTTGACAACATCCCTTTAGAAAGTGTGTTTTTAAATGTCGGGTTTGACAACATTTCTTTTTAGAAAGGATCCTTTTCTATGCGGTTTTTGACAATATCCCCTTAGAGAATGTCCTTATCGGGTTTGACAACATCCTTTTACCAAGTGTCTTTTTAAATGTCGGGTTTAACAACATCACCTTTGAAATTGTGTTTTTCAATATCGAGTTTGACAACATCCCTTTAGAAAGCGTCTTTTTAAATGTCGGGTTTGACAACATTCGTCTTAGAAAGGATTCTTTTCTGTACCGTGTTTGACAATATCCCCTTAGAAAATGTCCTTATCGGGTTTGACAACATCCTTTTAGCAAGTGTCTTTTTAAATGTCGGGTTCAACAACATCACCTTTGAAAGTGTGTTTTTCAGTCTCGGGTTTGACAACATCCCTTTAGAAAGCGTCTTTTTAAATGTCGGGTTTGACAACATTCCTCTTAGAAAGGATTCTTTTCTGTACCGTGTTTGACAATATCCCCTTAGAAAATGTCCTTATCGGGTTTGACAACATCCTTTTACCAAGTGTCTTTTTAAATGTCGGGTTCAACAACATCACCTTTGAAAGTGTGTTTTTCAGTCTCGGGTTTGACAACATCCCTTTAGAAAGTGTCTTTTTCAATGTCGGGTTTAACAACATTCCCTCTTAGAAAGGATCCTTTTCTATGCCGTGTTTGACAATATCCCCTTAGAAAATGTCCTTATCGGGTTTGACAACATCCTTTTACCAAGTGTCTTTTTAAATGTCGGGTTCAACAACATCACCTTTGAAAGTGTGTTTTTTAGTCTGGGGTTTGACAACATCCCTTTAGAAAGCGTCTTTTTAAATGTCGGGTTTGACAACATTCCCTCTTAGAAAGGATCCTTCTTTATGCCGTGTTTGACAATATCCCCATTGAAAATGTCCTTATCGGGTTTGACAACATCCTTTTAGCAAGTGTCTTTTTAAATGTCGGGTTCAACAACATCACCTTTGAAAGTGTGTTTTTCAGTCTCGGGTTTGACAACATCCCTTTAGAAAGTGTCTTTTTCAATGTCGGGTTTGACAACATTCCCTCTTAGAAAGGATCCTTTTCTATGCCGTGTTTGACAATATCCCCTTAGAAAATGTCCTTATCGGGTTTGACAACATCCTTTTAGCAAGTGTCTTTTTAAATGTTGGGTTCAACAACATCACCTTTGAAAGTGTGTTTTTCAATCTCGGGTTTGACAACATCCCTTTAGAACGTGTCTTTTTAAATGTCGGGTTTGACAACATTCCTCTTAGAAAGGATCCTTTTCTATGCCGTGTTTGACAATATATCCCCTTAGAAAATGTCCTTATCGGGTTTGACAACATCCTTTTAGCAAGTATCTTTTTAAATGTCGGGTTTGACAACATCACCTTTGAAAGTGTGTTTTTCAATCCCGGGTTTGACAACATCTCTTTAGAAAGTGTCTTTTTAAATGTCGGGTTTGACAACATTCCCTCTTAGAAAGGTTCCTTTTCTGTACCGTGTTTGACAATATCCCCTTAGAAAATGTCCTTATCGGGTTTGACAACATCCTTTTAGCAAGTGTCTTTTTAAATGTCGGGTTCAACAACATCACCTTTGAAAGAGTGTTTTTCAGTCTCGGGTTTGACAACATCCCTTTAGAAAGTGTCTTTTTAAATGTCGGGTTTGACAACATTCCTCTTAGAAAGGATCCTTTTCTATGCCGTGTTTGACAATATCCCCTTAGAAAATGTCCTTATCGGGTTTGACAACATCCTTTTAGCAAGTATCTTTTTAAATGTCGGGTTTGACAACATCACCTTTGAAAGTGTGTTTTTCAATCCCGGGTTTGACAACATCTCTTTAGAAAGTGTCTTTTTAAATGTCGGGTTTGACACCATTCCCTCTTAGAAAGGTTCCTTTTCTGTACCGTGTTTGACAATATCCCCTTAGAAAATGTCCTTATTGGGTTTGACAACATCCTTTTACCAAGTGTCTTTTTAAATGTCGGGTTCAACAACATCACCTTTGAAAGTGTGTTTTTCAATCTCGAGTTTGACAACATCCCTTTAGAAAGTGTGTTTTTAAATGTCGGGTTTGACAACATTTCTTTTTAGAAAGGATCCTTTTCTATGCGGTTTTTGACAATATCCCCTTAGAGAATGTCCTTATCGGGTTTGACAACATCCTTTTACCAAGTGTCTTTTTAAATGTCGGGTTTAACAACATCACCTTTGAAATTGTGTTTTTCAATATCGAGTTTGACAACATCCCTTTAGAAAGCGTCTTTTTAAATGTCGGGTTTGACAACATTCGTCTTAGAAAGGATTCTTTTCTGTACCGTGTTTGACAATATCCCCTTAGAAAATGTCCTTATCGGGTTTGACAACATCCTTTTAGCAAGTGTCTTTTTAAATGTCGGGTTCAACAACATCACCTTTGAAAGTGTGTTTTTCAGTCTCGGGTTTGACAACATCCCTTTAGAAAGCGTCTTTTTAAATGTCGGGTTTGACAACATTCCTCTTAGAAAGGATTCTTTTCTGTACCGTGTTTGACAATATCCCCTTAGAAAATGTCCTTATCGGGTTTGACAACATCCTTTTACCAAGTGTCTTTTTAAATGTCGGGTTCAACAACATCACCTTTGAAAGTGTGTTTTTCAGTCTCGGGTTTGACAACATCCCTTTAGAAAGTGTCTTTTTCAATGTCGGGTTTAACAACATTCCCTCTTAGAAAGGATCCTTTTCTATGCCGTGTTTGACAATATCCCCTTAGAAAATGTCCTTATCGGGTTTGACAACATCCTTTTACCAAGTGTCTTTTTAAATGTCGGGTTCAACAACATCACCTTTGAAAGTGTGTTTTTTAGTCTGGGGTTTGACAACATCCCTTTAGAAAGTGTCTTTTTAAATGTCGGGTTTGACAACATTCCCTCTTAGAAAGGATCCTTTTCTATGCCGTGTTTGACAATATCCCCTTAGAAAATGTCCTTATCGGGTTTGACAACATCCTTTTAGCAAGTGTCTTTTTAAATGTTGGGTTCAACAACATCACCTTTGAAAGTGTGTTTTTCAATCTCGGGTTTGACAACATCCCTTTAGAACGTGTCTTTTTAAATGTCGGGTTTGACAACATTCCTCTTAGAAAGGATCCTTTTCTATGCCGTGTTTGACAATATATCCCCTTAGAAAATGTCCTTATCGGGTTTGACAACATCCTTTTAGCAAGTATCTTTTTAAATGTCGGGTTTGACAACATCACCTTTGAAAGTGTGTTTTTCAATCCCGGGTTTGACAACATCTCTTTAGAAAGTGTCTTTTTAAATGTCGGGTTTGACAACATTCCCTCTTAGAAAGGTTCCTTTTCTGTACCGTGTTTGACAATATCCCCTTAGAAAATGTCCTTATCGGGTTTGACAACATCCTTTTAGCAAGTGTCTTTTTAAATGTCGGGTTCAACAACATCACCTTTGAAAGAGTGTTTTTCAGTCTCGGGTTTGACAACATCCCTTTAGAAAGTGTCTTTTTAAATGTCGGGTTTGACAACATTCCTCTTAGAAAGGATCCTTTTCTATGCCGTGTTTGACAATATCCCCTTAGAAAATGTCCTTATCGGGTTTGACAACATCCTTTTAGCAAGTATCTTTTTAAATGTCGGGTTTGACAACATCACCTTTGAAAGTGTGTTTTTCAATCCCGGGTTTGACAACATCTCTTTAGAAAGTGTCTTTTTAAATGTCGGGTTTGACACCATTCCCTCTTAGAAAGGTTCCTTTTCTGTACCGTGTTTGACAATATCCCCTTAGAAAATGTCCTTATTGGGTTTGACAACATCCTTTTACCAAGTGTCTTTTTAAATGTCGGGTTCAACAACATCACCTTTGAAAGTGTGTTTTTCAATCTCGAGTTTGACAACATCCCTTTAGAAAGTGTGTTTTTAAATGTCGGGTTTGACAACATTTCTTTTTAGAAAGGATCCTTTTCTATGCGGTTTTTGACAATATCCCCTTAGAGAATGTCCTTATCGGGTTTGACAACATCCTTTTACCAAGTGTCTTTTTAAATGTCGGGTTTAACAACATCACCTTTGAAATTGTGTTTTTCAATATCGAGTTTGACAACATCCCTTTAGAAAGCGTCTTTTTAAATGTCGGGTTTGACAACATTCGTCTTAGAAAGGATTCTTTTCTGTACCGTGTTTGACAATATCCCCTTAGAAAATGTCCTTATCGGGTTTGACAACATCCTTTTAGCAAGTGTCTTTTTAAATGTCGGGTTCAACAACATCACCTTTGAAAGTGTGTTTTTCAGTCTCGGGTTTGACAACATCCCTTTAGAAAGCGTCTTTTTAAATGTCGGGTTTGACAACATTCCTCTTAGAAAGGATTCTTTTCTGTACCGTGTTTGACAATATCCCCTTAGAAAATGTCCTTATCGGGTTTGACAACATCCTTTTACCAAGTGTCTTTTTAAATGTCGGGTTCAACAACATCACCTTTGAAAGTGTGTTTTTCAGTCTCGGGTTTGACAACATCCCTTTAGAAAGTGTCTTTTTCAATGTCGGGTTTAACAACATTCCCTCTTAGAAAGGATCCTTTTCTATGCCGTGTTTGACAATATCCCCTTAGAAAATGTCCTTATCGGGTTTGACAACATCCTTTTACCAAGTGTCTTTTTAAATGTCGGGTTCAACAACATCACCTTTGAAAGTGTGTTTTTTAGTCTGGGGTTTGACAACATCCCTTTAGAAAGTGTCTTTTTAAATGTCGGGTTTGACAACATTCCCTCTTAGAAAGGATCCTTTTCTATGCCGTGTTTGACAATATCCCCTTAGAAAATGTCCTTATCGGGTTTGACAACATCCTTTTAGCAAGTGTCTTTTTAAATGTTGGGTTCAACAACATCACCTTTGAAAGTGTGTTTTTCAATCTCGGGTTTGACAACATCCCTTTAGAACGTGTCTTTTTAAATGTCGGGTTTGACAACATTCCTCTTAGAAAGGATCCTTTTCTATGCCGTGTTTGACAATATATCCCCTTAGAAAATGTCCTTATCGGGTTTGACAACATCCTTTTAGCAAGTATCTTTTTAAATGTCGGGTTTGACAACATCACCTTTGAAAGTGTGTTTTTCAATCCCGGGTTTGACAACATCTCTTTAGAAAGTGTCTTTTTAAATGTCGGGTTTGACAACATTCCCTCTTAGAAAGGTTCCTTTTCTGTACCGTGTTTGACAATATCCCCTTAGAAAATGTCCTTATCGGGTTTGACAACATCCTTTTAGCAAGTGTCTCTTTAAATGTCGGGTTCAACAACATCACCTTTGAAAGAGTGTTTTTCAGTCTCGGGTTTGACAACATCCCTTTAGAAAGTGTCTTTCTAATGTCGGGTTTGACAACATTCCTCTTAGAAAGGATCCTTTTCTATGCCGTGTTTGACAATATCCCCTTAGAAAATGTCCTTATCGGGTTTGACAACATCCTTTTAGCAAGTATCTTTTTAAATGTCGGGTTTGACAACATCACCTTTGAAAGTGTGTTTTTCAATCCCGGGTTTGACAACATCTCTTTAGAAAGTGTCTTTTTAAATGTCGGGTTTGACAACATTCCCTCTTAGAAAGGTTCCTTTTCTGTACCGTGTTTGACAATATCCCCTTAGAAAATGTCCTTATTGGGTTTGACAACATCCTTTTACCAAGTGTCTTTTTAAATGTCGGGTTCAACAACATCACCTTTGAAAGTGTGTTTTTCAATCTCGAGTTTGACAACATCCCTTTAGAAAGTGTGTTTTTAAATGTCGGGTTTGACAACATTTCTTTTTAGAAAGGATCCTTTTCTATGCGGTTTTTGACAATATCCCCTTAGAAAATGTCCTTATCGGGTTTGACAACATCCTTTTAGCAAGTATCTTTTTAAATGTCGGGTTTGACAACATCACCTTTGAAAGTGTGTTTTTCAATCCCGGGTTTGACAACATCTCTTTAGAAAGTGTCTTTTTAAATGTCGGGTTTGACAACATTCCCTCTTAGAAAGGTTCCTTTTCTGTACCGTGTTTGACAATATCCCCTTAGAAAATGTCCTTATTGGGTTTGACAACATCCTTTTACCAAGTGTCTTTTTAAATGTCGGGTTCAACAACATCACCTTTGAAAGTGTGTTTTTCAGTCTCGGGTTTGACAACATCCCTTTAGAAAGCGTCTTTTTAAATGTCGGGTTTGACAACATTCCTCTTAGAAAGGATTCTTTTCTGTACCGTGTTTGACAATATCCCCTTAGAAAATGTCCTTATCGGGTTTGACAACATCCTTTTAGCAAGTGTCTTTTTAAATGTCGGGTTCAACAACATCACCTTTGAAAGTGTGTTTTTCAGTCTCGGGTTTGACAACATCCCTTTAGAAAGTGTCTTTTTCAATGTCGGGTTTAACAACATTCCCTCTTAGAAAGGATCCTTTTCTATGCCGTGTTTGACAATATCCCCTTAGAAAATGTCCTTATCGGGTTTGACAACATCCTTTTACCAAGTGTCTTTTTAAATGTCGGGTTCAACAACATCACCTTTGAAAGTGTGTTTTTTAGTCTCGGGTTTGACAACATCCCTTTAGAAAGTGTCTTTTTCAATGTCGGGTTTGACAACATTCCCTCTTAGAAAGGATCCTTTTCTATGCCGTGTTTGACAATATCCCCTTAGAAAATGTCCTTATCGGGTTTGACAACATCCTTTTACCAAGTGTCTTTTTAAATGTCGGGTTTGACAACATCACCTTTGAAAGTGTGTTTTTCAATCCCGGGTTTGACAACATCTCTTTAGAAAGTGTCTTTTTAAATGTCGGGTTTGACAACATTCCCTCTTAGAAAGGATCCTTTTCTATGCCGTGTTTGACAATATCCCCTTAGAAAATGTCCTTATCGGGTTTGACAACATCCTTTTAGCAAGTGTCTTTTTAAATGTCGGGTTCAACAACATCACCTTTGAAAGTGTGTTTTTCAATCTCGAGTTTGACAACATCCCTTTAGAAAGCGTCTTTTTAAATGTCGGGTTTGACAACATTCCCTCTTAGAAAGGATCCTTCTTTATGCCGTGTTTGACAATATCCCCATTGAAAATGTCCTTATCGGGTTTGACAACATCCTTTTAGCAAGTGTCTTTTTAAATGTCGGGTTCAACAACATCACCTTTGAAAGTGTGTTTTTCAGTCTCGGGTTTGACAACATCCCTTTAGAAAGTGTCTTTTTCAATGTCGGGTTTGACAACATTCCCTCTTAGAAAGGATCCTTTTCTATGCCGTGTTTGACAATATCCCCTTAGAAAATGTCCTTATCGGGTTTGACAACATCCTTTTAGCAAGTGTCTTTTTAAATGTTGGGTTCAACAACATCACCTTTGAAAGTGTGTTTTTCAATCTCGGGTTTGACAACATCCCTTTAGAACGTGTCTTTTTAAATGTCGGGTTTGACAACATTCCTCTTAGAAAGGATCCTTTTCTATGCCGTGTTTGACAATATATCCCCTTAGAAAATGTCCTTATCGGGTTTGACAACATCCTTTTAGCAAGTATCTTTTTAAATGTCGGGTTTGACAACATCACCTTTGAAAGTGTGTTTTTCAATCCCGGGTTTGACAACATCTCTTTAGAAAGTGTCTTTTTAAATGTCGGGTTTGACAACATTCCCTCTTAGAAAGGTTCCTTTTCTGTACCGTGTTTGACAATATCCCCTTAGAAAATGTCCTTATCGGGTTTGACAACATCCTTTTAGCAAGTGTCTTTTTAAATGTCGGGTTTGACAACATCACCTTTGAAAGTGTGTTTTTCAATCCCGGGTTTGACAACATCTCTTTAGAAAGTGTCTTTTTAAATGTCGGGTTTGACACCATTCCCTCTTAGAAAGGTTCCTTTTCTGTACCGTGTTTGACAATATCCCCTTAGAAAATGTCCTTATTGGGTTTGACAACATCCTTTTACCAAGTGTCTTTTTAAATGTCGGGTTCAACAACATCACCTTTGAAAGTGTGTTTTTCAATCTCGAGTTTGACAACATCCTTTTAGCAAGTGTCTTTTTAAATGTCGGGTTCAACAACATCACCTTTGAAAGTGTGTTTTTCAATCTCGAGTTTGACAACATCCCTTTAGAAAGCGTCTTTTTAAATGTCGGGTTTGACAACATTCCCTCTTAGAAAGGATCCTTCTTTATGCCGTGTTTGACAATATCCCCATTGAAAATGTCCTTATCGGGTTTGACAACATCCTTTTAGCAAGTGTCTTTTTAAATGTCGGGTTCAACAACATCACCTTTGAAAGTGTGTTTTTCAGTCTCGGGTTTGACAACATCCCTTTAGAAAGTGTCTTTTTCAATGTCGGGTTTGACAACATTCCCTCTTAGAAAGGATCCTTTTCTATGCCGTGTTTGACAATATCCCCTTAGAAAATGTCCTTATCGGGTTTGACAACATCCTTTTAGCAAGTGTCTTTTTAAATGTTGGGTTCAACAACATCATCTTTGAAAGTGTGTTTTTCAATCTCGGGTTTGACAACATCCCTTTAGAACGTGTCTTTTTAAATGTCGGGTTTGACAACATTCCTCTTAGAAAGGATCCTTTTCTATGCCGTGTTTGACAATATATCCCCTTAGAAAATGTCCTTATCGGGTTTGACAACATCCTTTTAGCAAGTATCTTTTTAAATGTCGGGTTTGACAACATCACCTTTGAAAGTGTGTTTTTCAATCCCGGGTTTGACAACATCTCTTTAGAAAGTGTCTTTTTAAATGTCGGGTTTGACAACATTCCCTCTTAGAAAGGTTCCTTTTCTGTACCGTGTTTGACAATATCCCCTTAGAAAATGTCCTTATCGGGTTTGACAACATCCTTTTAGCAAGTGTCTTTTTAAATGTCGGGTTCAACAACATCACCTTTGAAAGTGTGTTTTTCAATCTCGAGTTTGACAACATCCCTTTAGAAAGTGTGTTTTTAAATGTCGGGTTTGACAACATTTCTTTTTAGAAAGGATCCTTTTCTATGCGGTTTTTGACAATATCCCCTTAGAGAATGTCCTTATCGGGTTTGACAACATCCTTTTACCAAGTGTCTTTTTAAATGTCGGGTTTAACAACATCACCTTTGAAATTGTGTTTTTCAATATCGAGTTTGACAACATCCCTTTAGAAAGCGTCTTTTTAAATGTCGGGTTTGACAACATTCCTCTTAGAAAGGATTCTTTTCTGTACCGTGTTTGACAATATCCCCTTAGAAAATGTCCTTATCGGGTTTGACAACATCCTTTTACCAAGTGTCTTTTTAAATGTCGGGTTCAACAACATCACCTTTGAAAGTGTGTTTTTCAGTCTCGGGTTTGACAACATCCCTTTAGAAAGTGTCTTTTTCAATGTCGGGTTTAACAACATTCCCTCTTAGAAAGGATCCTTTTCTATGCCGTGTTTGACAATATCCCCTTAGAAAATGTCCTTATCGGGTTTGACAACATCCTTTTACCAAGTGTCTTTTTAAATGTCGGGTTCAACAACATCACCTTTGAAAGTGTGTTTTTTAGTCTGGGGTTTGACAACATCCCTTTAGAAAGCGTCTTTTTAAATGTCGGGTTTGACAACATTCCCTCTTAGAAAGGATCCTTCTTTATGCCGTGTTTGACAATATCCCCATTGAAAATGTCCTTATCGGGTTTGACAACATCCTTTTAGCAAGTGTCTTTTTAAATGTCGGGTTCAACAACATCACCTTTGAAAGTGTGTTTTTCAGTCTCGGGTTTGACAACATCCCTTTAGAAAGTGTCTTTTTCAATGTCGGGTTTGACAACATTCCCTCTTAGAAAGGATCCTTTTCTATGCCGTGTTTGACAATATCCCCTTAGAAAATGTCCTTATCGGGTTTGACAACATCCTTTTAGCAAGTGTCTTTTTAAATGTTGGGTTCAAC
Source organism: Diaperis boleti (assembly GCA_963583935.1). Lineage (NCBI taxonomy): Eukaryota > Metazoa > Arthropoda > Insecta > Coleoptera > Tenebrionidae > Diaperis > Diaperis boleti. The sequence continues at coordinate 50,135,202 of OY757249.1, read as the reverse complement.
AACATCACCTTTGAAAGTGTGTTTTTCAATCTCGGGTTTGACAACATCCCTTTAGAACGTGTCTTTTTAAATGTCGGGTTTGACAACATTCCTCTTAGAAAGGATCCTTTTCTATGCCGTGTTTGACAATATATCCCCTTAGAAAATGTCCTTATCGGGTTTGACAACATCCTTTTAGCAAGTATCTTTTTAAATGTCGGGTTTGACAACATCACCTTTGAAAGTGTGTTTTTCAATCCCGGGTTTGACAACATCTCTTTAGAAAGTGTCTTTTTAAATGTCGGGTTTGACAACATTCCCTCTTAGAAAGGTTCCTTTTCTGTACCGTGTTTGACAATATCCCCTTAGAAAATGTCCTTATCGGGTTTGACAACATCCTTTTAGCAAGTGTCTTTTTAAATGTCGGGTTCAACAACATCACCTTTGAAAGAGTGTTTTTCAGTCTCGGGTTTGACAACATCCCTTTAGAAAGTGTCTTTTTAAATGTCGGGTTTGACAACATTCCTCTTAGAAAGGATCCTTTTCTATGCCGTGTTTGACAATATCCCCTTAGAAAATGTCCTTATCGGGTTTGACAACATCCTTTTAGCAAGTATCTTTTTAAATGTCGGGTTTGACAACATCACCTTTGAAAGTGTGTTTTTCAATCCCGGGTTTGACAACATCTCTTTAGAAAGTGTCTTTTTAAATGTCGGGTTTGACACCATTCCCTCTTAGAAAGGTTCCTTTTCTGTACCGTGTTTGACAATATCCCCTTAGAAAATGTCCTTATTGGGTTTGACAACATCCTTTTACCAAGTGTCTTTTTAAATGTCGGGTTCAACAACATCACCTTTGAAAGTGTGTTTTTCAATCTCGAGTTTGACAACATCCCTTTAGAAAGTGTGTTTTTAAATGTCGGGTTTGACAACATTTCTTTTTAGAAAGGATCCTTTTCTATGCGGTTTTTGACAATATCCCCTTAGAGAATGTCCTTATCGGGTTTGACAACATCCTTTTACCAAGTGTCTTTTTAAATGTCGGGTTTAACAACATCACCTTTGAAATTGTGTTTTTCAATATCGAGTTTGACAACATCCCTTTAGAAAGCGTCTTTTTAAATGTCGGGTTTGACAACATTCGTCTTAGAAAGGATTCTTTTCTGTACCGTGTTTGACAATATCCCCTTAGAAAATGTCCTTATCGGGTTTGACAACATCCTTTTAGCAAGTGTCTTTTTAAATGTCGGGTTCAACAACATCACCTTTGAAAGTGTGTTTTTCAGTCTCGGGTTTGACAACATCCCTTTAGAAAGCGTCTTTTTAAATGTCGGGTTTGACAACATTCCTCTTAGAAAGGATTCTTTTCTGTACCGTGTTTGACAATATCCCCTTAGAAAATGTCCTTATCGGGTTTGACAACATCCTTTTACCAAGTGTCTTTTTAAATGTCGGGTTCAACAACATCACCTTTGAAAGTGTGTTTTTCAGTCTCGGGTTTGACAACATCCCTTTAGAAAGTGTCTTTTTCAATGTCGGGTTTAACAACATTCCCTCTTAGAAAGGATCCTTTTCTATGCCGTGTTTGACAATATCCCCTTAGAAAATGTCCTTATCGGGTTTGACAACATCCTTTTACCAAGTGTCTTTTTAAATGTCGGGTTCAACAACATCACCTTTGAAAGTGTGTTTTTTAGTCTGGGGTTTGACAACATCCCTTTAGAAAGTGTCTTTTTAAATGTCGGGTTTGACAACATTCCCTCTTAGAAAGGATCCTTTTCTATGCCGTGTTTGACAATATCCCCTTAGAAAATGTCCTTATCGGGTTTGACAACATCCTTTTAGCAAGTGTCTTTTTAAATGTTGGGTTCAACAACATCACCTTTGAAAGTGTGTTTTTCAATCTCGGGTTTGACAACATCCCTTTAGAACGTGTCTTTTTAAATGTCGGGTTTGACAACATTCCTCTTAGAAAGGATCCTTTTCTATGCCGTGTTTGACAATATATCCCCTTAGAAAATGTCCTTATCGGGTTTGACAACATCCTTTTAGCAAGTATCTTTTTAAATGTCGGGTTTGACAACATCACCTTTGAAAGTGTGTTTTTCAATCCCGGGTTTGACAACATCTCTTTAGAAAGTGTCTTTTTAAATGTCGGGTTTGACAACATTCCCTCTTAGAAAGGTTCCTTTTCTGTACCGTGTTTGACAATATCCCCTTAGAAAATGTCCTTATCGGGTTTGACAACATCCTTTTAGCAAGTGTCTCTTTAAATGTCGGGTTCAACAACATCACCTTTGAAAGAGTGTTTTTCAGTCTCGGGTTTGACAACATCCCTTTAGAAAGTGTCTTTCTAATGTCGGGTTTGACAACATTCCTCTTAGAAAGGATCCTTTTCTATGCCGTGTTTGACAATATCCCCTTAGAAAATGTCCTTATCGGGTTTGACAACATCCTTTTAGCAAGTATCTTTTTAAATGTCGGGTTTGACAACATCACCTTTGAAAGTGTGTTTTTCAATCCCGGGTTTGACAACATCTCTTTAGAAAGTGTCTTTTTAAATGTCGGGTTTGACAACATTCCCTCTTAGAAAGGTTCCTTTTCTGTACCGTGTTTGACAATATCCCCTTAGAAAATGTCCTTATTGGGTTTGACAACATCCTTTTACCAAGTGTCTTTTTAAATGTCGGGTTCAACAACATCACCTTTGAAAGTGTGTTTTTCAATCTCGAGTTTGACAACATCCCTTTAGAAAGTGTGTTTTTAAATGTCGGGTTTGACAACATTTCTTTTTAGAAAGGATCCTTTTCTATGCGGTTTTTGACAATATCCCCTTAGAAAATGTCCTTATCGGGTTTGACAACATCCTTTTAGCAAGTATCTTTTTAAATGTCGGGTTTGACAACATCACCTTTGAAAGTGTGTTTTTCAATCCCGGGTTTGACAACATCTCTTTAGAAAGTGTCTTTTTAAATGTCGGGTTTGACAACATTCCCTCTTAGAAAGGTTCCTTTTCTGTACCGTGTTTGACAATATCCCCTTAGAAAATGTCCTTATTGGGTTTGACAACATCCTTTTACCAAGTGTCTTTTTAAATGTCGGGTTCAACAACATCACCTTTGAAAGTGTGTTTTTCAGTCTCGGGTTTGACAACATCCCTTTAGAAAGCGTCTTTTTAAATGTCGGGTTTGACAACATTCCTCTTAGAAAGGATTCTTTTCTGTACCGTGTTTGACAATATCCCCTTAGAAAATGTCCTTATCGGGTTTGACAACATCCTTTTAGCAAGTGTCTTTTTAAATGTCGGGTTCAACAACATCACCTTTGAAAGTGTGTTTTTCAGTCTCGGGTTTGACAACATCCCTTTAGAAAGCGTCTTTTTAAATGTCGGGTTTGACAACATTCCTCTTAGAAAGGATTCTTTTCTGTACCGTGTTTGACAATATCCCCTTAGAAAATGTCCTTATCGGGTTTGACAACATCCTTTTAGCAAGTGTCTTTTTAAATGTCGGGTTCAACAACATCACCTTTGAAAGTGTGTTTTTCAGTCTCGGGTTTGACAACATCCCTTTAGAAAGTGTCTTTTTCAATGTCGGGTTTAACAACATTCCCTCTTAGAAAGGATCCTTTTCTATGCCGTGTTTGACAATATCCCCTTAGAAAATGTCCTTATCGGGTTTGACAACATCCTTTTACCAAGTGTCTTTTTAAATGTCGGGTTCAACAACATCACCTTTGAAAGTGTGTTTTTTAGTCTGGGGTTTGACAACATCCCTTTAGAAAGCGTCTTTTTAAATGTCGGGTTTGACAACATTCCCTCTTAGAAAGGATCCTTCTTTATGCCGTGTTTGACAATATCCCCATTGAAAATGTCCTTATCGGGTTTGACAACATCCTTTTAGCAAGTGTCTTTTTAAATGTCGGGTTCAACAACATCACCTTTGAAAGTGTGTTTTTCAGTCTCGGGTTTGACAACATCCCTTTAGAAAGTGTCTTTTTCAATGTCGGGTTTGACAACATTCCCTCTTAGAAAGGATCCTTTTCTATGCCGTGTTTGACAATATCCCCTTAGAAAATGTCCTTATCGGGTTTGACAACATCCTTTTAGCAAGTGTCTTTTTAAATGTTGGGTTCAACAACATCACCTTTGAAAGTGTGTTTTTCAATCTCGGGTTTGACAACATCCCTTTAGAACGTGTCTTTTTAAATGTCGGGTTTGACAACATTCCTCTTAGAAAGGATCCTTTTCTATGCCGTGTTTGACAATATATCCCCTTAGAAAATGTCCTTATCGGGTTTGACAACATCCTTTTAGCAAGTATCTTTTTAAATGTCGGGTTTGACAACATCACCTTTGAAAGTGTGTTTTTCAATCCCGGGTTTGACAACATCTCTTTAGAAAGTGTCTTTTTAAATGTCGGGTTTGACAACATTCCCTCTTAGAAAGGTTCCTTTTCTGTACCGTGTTTGACAATATCCCCTTAGAAAATGTCCTTATCGGGTTTGACAACATCCTTTTAGCAAGTGTCTTTTTAAATGTCGGGTTCAACAACATCACCTTTGAAAGAGTGTTTTTCAGTCTCGGGTTTGACAACATCCCTTTAGAAAGTGTCTTTTTAAATGTCGGGTTTGACAACATTCCTCTTAGAAAGGATCCTTTTCTATGCCGTGTTTGACAATATCCCCTTAGAAAATGTCCTTATCGGGTTTGACAACATCCTTTTAGCAAGTATCTTTTTAAATGTCGGCTTTGACAACATCACCTTTGAAAGTGTGTTTTTCAATCCCGGGTTTGACAACATCTCTTTAGAAAGTGTCTTTTTAAATGTCGGGTTTGACACCATTCCCTCTTAGAAAGGTTCCTTTTCTGTACCGTGTTTGACAATATCCCCTTAGAAAATGTCCTTATTGGGTTTGACAACATCCTTTTACCAAGTGTCTTTTTAAATGTCGGGTTCAACAACATCACCTTTGAAAGTGTGTTTTTCAATCTCGAGTTTGACAACATCCCTTTAGAAAGTGTGTTTTTAAATGTCGGGTTTGACAACATTTCTTTTTAGAAAGGATCCTTTTCTATGCGGTTTTTGACAATATCCCCTTAGAGAATGTCCTTATCGGGTTTGACAACATCCTTTTACCAAGTGTCTTTTTAAATGTCGGGTTTAACAACATCACCTTTGAAATTGTGTTTTTCAATATCGAGTTTGACAACATCCCTTTAGAAAGCGTCTTTTTAAATGTCGGGTTTGACAACATTCGTCTTAGAAAGGATTCTTTTCTGTACCGTGTTTGACAATATCCCCTTAGAAAATGTCCTTATCGGGTTTGACAACATCCTTTTAGCAAGTGTCTTTTTAAATGTCGGGTTCAACAACATCACCTTTGAAAGTGTGTTTTTCAGTCTCGGGTTTGACAACATCCCTTTAGAAAGCGTCTTTTTAAATGTCGGGTTTGACAACATTCCTCTTAGAAAGGATTCTTTTCTGTACCGTGTTTGACAATATCCCCTTAGAAAATGTCCTTATCGGGTTTGACAACATCCTTTTACCAAGTGTCTTTTTAAATGTCGGGTTCAACAACATCACCTTTGAAAGTGTGTTTTTCAGTCTCGGGTTTGACAACATCCCTTTAGAAAGTGTCTTTTTCAATGTCGGGTTTAACAACATTCCCTCTTAGAAAGGATCCTTTTCTATGCCGTGTTTGACAATATCCCCTTAGAAAATGTCCTTATCGGGTTTGACAACATCCTTTTACCAAGTGTCTTTTTAAATGTCGGGTTCAACAACATCACCTTTGAAAGTGTGTTTTTTAGTCTGGGGTTTGACAACATCCCTTTAGAAAGTGTCTTTTTAAATGTCGGGTTTGACAACATTCCCTCTTAGAAAGGATCCTTTTCTATGCCGTGTTTGACAATATCCCCTTAGAAAATGTCCTTATCGGGTTTGACAACATCCTTTTAGCAAGTGTCTTTTTAAATGTTGGGTTCAACAACATCACCTTTGAAAGTGTGTTTTTCAATCTCGGGTTTGACAACATCCCTTTAGAACGTGTCTTTTTAAATGTCGGGTTTGACAACATTCCTCTTAGAAAGGATCCTTTTCTATGCCGTGTTTGACAATATATCCCCTTAGAAAATGTCCTTATTGGGTTTGACAACATCCTTTTACCAAGTGTCTTTTTAAATGTCGGGTTCAACAACATCACCTTTGAAAGTGTGTTTTTCAATCCCGGGTTTGACAACATCTCTTTAGAAAGTGTCTTTTTAAATGTCGGGTTTGACAACATTCCCTCTTAGAAAGGTTCCTTTTCTGTACCGTGTTTGACAATATCCCCTTAGAAAATGTCCTTATCGGGTTTGACAACATCCTTTTAGCAAGTGTCTCTTTAAATGTCGGGTTCAACAACATCACCTTTGAAAGAGTGTTTTTCAGTCTCGGGTTTGACAACATCCCTTTAGAAAGTGTCTTTCTAATGTCGGGTTTGACAACATTCCTCTTAGAAAGGATCCTTTTCTATGCCGTGTTTGACAATATCCCCTTAGAAAATGTCCTTATCGGGTTTGACAACATCCTTTTAGCAAGTATCTTTTTAAATGTCGGGTTTGACAACATCACCTTTGAAAGTGTGTTTTTCAATCCCGGGTTTGACAACATCTCTTTAGAAAGTGTCTTTTTAAATGTCGGGTTTGACAACATTCCCTCTTAGAAAGGTTCCTTTTCTGTACCGTGTTTGACAATATCCCCTTAGAAAATGTCCTTATTGGGTTTGACAACATCCTTTTACCAAGTGTCTTTTTAAATGTCGGGTTCAACAACATCACCTTTGAAAGTGTGTTTTTCAATCTCGAGTTTGACAACATCCCTTTAGAAAGTGTGTTTTTAAATGTCGGGTTTGACAACATTTCTTTTTAGAAAGGATCCTTTTCTATGCGGTTTTTGACAATATCCCCTTAGAGAATGTCCTTATCGGGTTTGACAACATCCTTTTACCAAGTGTCTTTTTAAATGTCGGGTTTAACAACATCACCTTTGAAATTGTGTTTTTCAATATCGAGTTTGACAACATCCCTTTAGAAAGCGTCTTTTTAAATGTCGGGTTTGACAACATTCGTCTTAGAAAGGATTCTTTTCTGTACCGTGTTTGACAATATCCCCTTAGAAAATGTCCTTATCGGGTTTGACAACATCCTTTTAGCAAGTATCTTTTTAAATGTCGGGTTTGACAACATCACCTTTGAAAGTGTGTTTTTCAATCCCGGGTTTGACAACATCTCTTTAGAAAGTGTCTTTTTAAATGTCGGGTTTGACAACATTCCCTCTTAGAAAGGTTCCTTTTCTGTACCGTGTTTGACAATATCCCCTTAGAAAATGTCCTTATTGGGTTTGACAACATCCTTTTACCAAGTGTCTTTTTAAATGTCGGGTTCAACAACATCACCTTTGAAAGTGTGTTTTTCAGTCTCGGGTTTGACAACATCCCTTTAGAAAGCGTCTTTTTAAATGTCGGGTTTGACAACATTCCTCTTAGAAAGGATTCTTTTCTGTACCGTGTTTGACAATATCCCCTTAGAAAATGTCCTTATCGGGTTTGACAACATCCTTTTAGCAAGTGTCTTTTTAAATGTCGGGTTCAACAACATCACCTTTGAAAGTGTGTTTTTCAGTCTCGGGTTTGACAACATCCCTTTAGAAAGTGTCTTTTTCAATGTCGGGTTTGACAACATTCCCTCTTAGAAAGGATCCTTTTCTATGCCGTGTTTGACAATATCCCCTTAGAAAATGTCCTTATCGGGTTTGACAACATCCTTTTAGCAAGTGTCTTTTTAAATGTTGGGTTCAACAACATCACCTTTGAAAGTGTGTTTTTCAATCTCGGGTTTGACAACATCCCTTTAGAACGTGTCTTTTTAAATGTCGGGTTTGACAACATTCCTCTTAGAAAGGATCCTTTTCTATGCCGTGTTTGACAATATATCCCCTTAGAAAATGTCCTTATCGGGTTTGACAACATCCTTTTAGCAAGTATCTTTTTAAATGTCGGGTTTGACAACATCACCTTTGAAAGTGTGTTTTTCAATCCCGGGTTTGACAACATCTCTTTAGAAAGTGTCTTTTTAAATGTCGGGTTTGACAACATTCCCTCTTAGAAAGGTTCCTTTTCTGTACCGTGTTTGACAATATCCCCTTAGAAAATGTCCTTATCGGGTTTGACAACATCCTTTTAGCAAGTGTCTTTTTAAATGTCGGGTTCAACAACATCACCTTTGAAAGAGTGTTTTTCAGTCTCGGGTTTGACAACATCCCTTTAGAAAGTGTCTTTTTAAATGTCGGGTTTGACAACATTCCTCTTAGAAAGGATCCTTTTCTATGCCGTGTTTGACAATATCCCCTTAGAAAATGTCCTTATCGGGTTTGACAACATCCTTTTAGCAAGTATCTTTTTAAATGTCGGGTTTGACAACATCACCTTTGAAAGTGTGTTTTTCAATCCCGGGTTTGACAACATCTCTTTAGAAAGTGTCTTTTTAAATGTCGGGTTTGACACCATTCCCTCTTAGAAAGGTTCCTTTTCTGTACCGTGTTTGACAATATCCCCTTAGAAAATGTCCTTATTGGGTTTGACAACATCCTTTTACCAAGTGTCTTTTTAAATGTCGGGTTCAACAACATCACCTTTGAAAGTGTGTTTTTCAATCTCGAGTTTGACAACATCCCTTTAGAAAGTGTGTTTTTAAATGTCGGGTTTGACAACATTCCTCTTAGAAAGGATTCTTTTCTGTACCGTGTTTGACAATATCCCCTTAGAAAATGTCCTTATCGGGTTTGACAACATCCTTTTAGCAAGTGTCTTTTTAAATGTCGGGTTCAACAACATCACCTTTGAAAGAGTGTTTTTCAGTCTCGGGTTTGACAACATCCCTTTAGAAAGTGTCTTTTTAAATGTCGGGTTTGACAACATTCCTCTTAGAAAGGATCCTTTTCTATGCCGTGTTTGACAATATCCCCTTAGAAAATGTCCTTATCGGGTTTGACAACATCCTTTTACCAAGTGTCTTTTTAAATGTCGGGTTCAACAACATCACCTTTGAAAGTGTGTTTTTTAGTCTGGGGTTTGACAACATCCCTTTAGAAAGTGTCTTTTTAAATGTCGGGTTTGACAACATTCCCTCTTAGAAAGGATCCTTTTCTATGCCGTGTTTGACAATATCCCCTTAGAAAATGTCCTTATCGGGTTTGACAACATCCTTTTAGCAAGTGTCTTTTTAAATGTTGGGTTCAACAACATCACCTTTGAAAGTGTGTTTTTCAATCTCGGGTTTGACAACATCCCTTTAGAACGTGTCTTTTTAAATGTCGGGTTTGACAACATTCCTCTTAGAAAGGATCCTTTTCTATGCCGTGTTTGACAATATATCCCCTTAGAAAATGTCCTTATCGGGTTTGACAACATCCTTTTAGCAAGTATCTTTTTAAATGTCGGGTTTGACAACATCACCTTTGAAAGTGTGTTTTTCAATCCCGGGTTTGACAACATCTCTTTAGAAAGTGTCTTTTTAAATGTCGGGTTTGACAACATTCCCTCTTAGAAAGGTTCCTTTTCTGTACCGTGTTTGACAATATCCCCTTAGAAAATGTCCTTATCGGGTTTGACAACATCCTTTTAGCAAGTGTCTCTTTAAATGTCGGGTTCAACAACATCACCTTTGAAAGAGTGTTTTTCAGTCTCGGGTTTGACAACATCCCTTTAGAAAGTGTCTTTCTAATGTCGGGTTTGACAACATTCCTCTTAGAAAGGATCCTTTTCTATGCCGTGTTTGACAATATCCCCTTAGAAAATGTCCTTATCGGGTTTGACAACATCCTTTTAGCAAGTATCTTTTTAAATGTCGGGTTTGACAACATCACCTTTGAAAGTGTGTTTTTCAATCCCGGGTTTGACAACATCTCTTTAGAAAGTGTCTTTTTAAATGTCGGGTTTGACAACATTCCCTCTTAGAAAGGTTCCTTTTCTGTACCGTGTTTGACAATATCCCCTTAGAAAATGTCCTTATTGGGTTTGACAACATCCTTTTACCAAGTGTCTTTTTAAATGTCGGGTTCAACAACATCACCTTTGAAAGTGTGTTTTTCAATCTCGAGTTTGACAACATCCCTTTAGAAAGTGTGTTTTTAAATGTCGGGTTTGACAACATTTCTTTTTAGAAAGGATCCTTTTCTATGCGGTTTTTGACAATATCCCCTTAGAGAATGTCCTTATCGGGTTTGACAACATCCTTTTACCAAGTGTCTTTTTAAATGTCGGGTTTAACAACATCACCTTTGAAATTGTGTTTTTCAATATCGAGTTTGACAACATCCCTTTAGAAAGCGTCTTTTTAAATGTCGGGTTTGACAACATTCGTCTTAGAAAGGATTCTTTTCTGTACCGTGTTTGACAATATCCCCTTAGAAAATGTCCTTATCGGGTTTGACAACATCCTTTTAGCAAGTGTCTTTTTAAATGTCGGGTTCAACAACATCACCTTTGAAAGTGTGTTTTTCAGTCTCGGGTTTGACAACATCCCTTTAGAAAGCGTCTTTTTAAATGTCGGGTTTGACAACATTCCTCTTAGAAAGGATTCTTTTCTGTACCGTGTTTGACAATATCCCCTTAGAAAATGTCCTTATCGGGTTTGACAACATCCTTTTACCAAGTGTCTTTTTAAATGTCGGGTTCAACAACATCACCTTTGAAAGTGTGTTTTTTAGTCTGGGGTTTGACAACATCCCTTTAGAAAGCGTCTTTTTAAATGTCGGGTTTGACAACATTCCCTCTTAGAAAGGATCCTTCTTTATGCCGTGTTTGACAATATCCCCATTGAAAATGTCCTTATCGGGTTTGACAACATCCTTTTAGCAAGTGTCTTTTTAAATGTCGGGTTCAACAACATCACCTTTGAAAGTGTGTTTTTCAGTCTCGGGTTTGACAACATCCCTTTAGAAAGTGTCTTTTTCAATGTCGGGTTTGACAACATTCCCTCTTAGAAAGGATCCTTTTCTATGCCGTGTTTGACAATATCCCCTTAGAAAATGTCCTTATCGGGTTTGACAACATCCTTTTAGCAAGTGTCTTTTTAAATGTTGGGTTCAACAACATCACCTTTGAAAGTGTGTTTTTCAATCTCGGGTTTGACAACATCCCTTTAGAAGGTGTCTTTTTAAATGTCGGGTTTGACAACATTCCTCTTAGAAAGGATCCTTTTCTATGCCGTGTTTGACAATATATCCCCTTAGAAAATGTCCTTATCGGGTTTGACAACATCCTTTTAGCAAGTATCTTTTTAAATGTCGGGTTTGACAACATCACCTTTGAAAGTGTGTTTTTCAATCCCGGGTTTGACAACATCTCTTTAGAAAGTGTCTTTTTAAATGTCGGGTTTGACAACATTCCCTCTTAGAAAGGTTCCTTTTCTGTACCGTGTTTGACAATATCCCCTTAGAAAATGTCCTTATCGTGTTTGACAACATCCTTTTACCAAGTGTCTTTTCAAATGTCGGGTTTAACAACATCACCTTTGAAAGTGTGTTTTTTAGTCTGGGGTTTGACAACATCCCTTTAGAAAGCGTCTTTTTAAATGTCGGGTTTGACAACATTCCCTCTTAGAAAGGATCCTTCTTTATGCCGTGTTTGACAATATCCCCATTGAAAATGTCCTTATCGGGTTTGACAACATCCTTTTAGCAAGTGTCTTTTTAAATGTTGGGTTCAACAACATCACCTTTGAAAGTGTGTTTTTCAATCTCGGGTTTGACAACATCCCTTTAGAAGGTGTCTTTTTAAATGTCGGGTTTGACAACATTCCTCTTAGAAAGGATCCTTTTCTATGCCGTGTTTGACAATATATCCCCTTAGAAAATGTCCTTATCGGGTTTGACAACATCCTTTTAGCAAGTATCTTTTTAAATGTCGGGTTTGACAACATCACCTTTGAAAGTGTGTTTTTCAATCCCGGGTTTGACAACATCTCTTTAGAAAGTGTCTTTTTAAATGTCGGGTTTGACAACATTCCCTCTTAGAAAGGTTCCTTTTCTGTACCGTGTTTGACAATATCCCCTTAGAAAATGTCCTTATCGTGTTTGACAACATCCTTTTACCAAGTGTCTTTTTAAATGTCGGGTTCAACAACATCACCTTTGAAAGTGTGTTTTTTAGTCTGGGGTTTGACAACATCCCTTTAGAAAGCGTCTTTTTAAATGTCGGGTTTGACAACATTCCCTCTTAGAAAGGATCCTTCTTTATGCCGTGTTTGACAATATCCCCATTGAAAATGTCCTTATCGGGTTTGACAACATCCTTTTAGCAAGTGTCTTTTTAAATGTCGGGTTCAACAACATCACCTTTGAAAGTGTGTTTTTCAGTCTCGGGTTTGACAACATCCCTTTAGAAAGTGTCTTTTTCAATGTCGGGTTTGACAACATTCCCTCTTAGAAAGGATCCTTTTCTATGCCGTGTTTGACAATATCCCCTTAGAAAATGTCCTTATCGGGTTTGACAACATCCTTTTAGCAAGTGTCTTTTTAAATGTTGGGTTCAACAACATCACCTTTGAAAGTGTGTTTTTCAATCTCGGGTTTGACAACATCCCTTTAGAAGGTGTCTTTTTAAATGTCGGGTTTGACAACATTCCTCTTAGAAAGGATCCTTTTCTATGCCGTGTTTGACAATATATCCCCTTAGAAAATGTCCTTATCGGGTTTGACAACATCCTTTTAGCAAGTATCTTTTTAAATGTCGGGTTTGACAACATCACCTTTGAAAGTGTGTTTTTCAATCCCGGGTTTGACAACATCTCTTTAGAAAGTGTCTTTTTAAATGTCGGGTTTGACAACATTCCCTCTTAGAAAGGTTCCTTTTCTGTACCGTGTTTGACAATATCCCCTTAGAAAATGTCCTTATCGTGTTTGACAACATCCTTTTACCAAGTGTCTTTTCAAATGTCGGGTTTAACAACATCACCTTTGAAAGTGTGTTTTTCAATCTCGAGTTTGACAACATCCTTTTAGAAAGTGTCTTTTTAAATGCCGTGTTTGACAAATTCCCCTTTGAAAATGTCTTTATCAGGTTCGACAACATCCCTTTTAAAAACTTTTTAAACTTTTATTTTTCAATGTCGGATTTGACAACATCGCGTGAGATGGTGTCTTTATCAGTGACTACAATATTCCTAAATATGGAAGGAAATGAAAAATTACCGAACTCATCAAAGTTTGAGTTTAAACATCACAGAAGGAACATAAAATCTTGTATGAAACTCGGTTGTAATAGGAAATTATTGACTCGTCTTGTTTATAAATAGTAGCTCGCTTCGCTCGCCCAACATATTGCCAAATGTGCAACGAAATAAAAACTTACGAAAGTCTTCAATACAAAAGGAACATAAAATCTTGTATGAAACTCGGTTGTAATAGGAAATTATTGACTCGTCTTGTTTATAAATAGTAGCTCGCTTCGCTCGCCCAACATATTGCCAAATGTGCAACGAAATAAAAACTTACGAAAGTCTTCAATACAAAAGGAACATAAAATCTTGTTTGAAACTCAGCTGTAACGTGAAGTTATTGAGTCGTCTTGTTGAAGTAAAACCTCTTTAGGGACACTTGACTTGGGGAGTAAGCTGGTGAATGCCTGACGAGAGCGTTACTAAAAGTGTGATCGGGCGAAGCGAACGGAAGTAATTAATTCATAGAAAAAATATTTGCCTTAGCGGGATTCGAACCCGCGCTTCTAGGTTCTAAATTCACGCTTCAGTCCACTCAGCCATTTGCGTGTGTCAGTTTTGTATGCAAGTGCGCTACTTATCCTAATCGCTACACATGATTGCCCAATACTGCAGACGGTATTAATTCAGGATTCTCTAGCTCCATTTATAAACTTACATAAATTAAGAGCACTTTCACAATGGCGAACTGAAGTTTTACTTCAGTCGTGTGGTCTGAAGCACACTCGTATTTTTTTTATGAATAATAGCTCGCTCCGCTCGCTCATATATTATAAAATCGTTACAAACGAAAAGGACGACTTGAAACAACGCAAAAGGAACATAAAAACTTGTATGAAACTCGGCTGTAATGGGAAATTATTGACTCGTCTTGTTTATGAATAGTAGAAAATTATTTCGTTCTTCAGTGTGTTACGAGTTAGAATATATGCGCGAGCTGGTGTTCAGAAACAATGGGAATCGGTAAATTACATAATCAACCCAGTTGCATACAAGATTTTGTGTTTATGAATACATAGTTGCTCGCTTCGCTCGCGCATATATTATAAAATCGTTACAAATTCGTCGTATATAAAGTGTTGTTTTTATGCCACATGTTTTTTTACATCTGATTTGTCTTACAAATAAATAAAATTAAAACAACATCTATTATTTTACATCAAATCAGATGTAAAAAAAGTGTCATAGAAACAACATCTTATATACGACGCAAATTTTTATTGCAAAGAATGTATCCTTTTGGCATTTGAAAATGCCAAAATATCGAATTAAGGTATCGAAATGAGCGAATTTTCAATATAAAAATTTTGAGTTCATAGAATTCTTGAAAAAGCAATGATACAAATAAGAACTGAAATAACAGCAAACGGTGACTACAGTGTTGTTAAATATATGGAGCGAAATGAAACATTACAAATGTCATCACAGTTTAATTTTAAACAAGACAAATGGAACATAAAATCTTGTATGAAAGTCGTCTGTAATGGGAATTATTGAATAGTATTCGTTCTTCAGTTTGTAACGTGTTAAAATATAGGAGCGAGCGAAGCGAGCTGCGGTATTCATAAGGAATGCGATTCCATAAATTACATTATTAAACAAGTTGCATACAATATTTTGTGTCTCGGAAATGAGCGAGTTTTGAATATAAACATTTTGAGTTCATAGAATTTTTTAAAAAGTAGTGATCGAAATAAGAACAGAAATAACACCAAAAGGTGACTACAGTGTTGTTAAATATGGAGCGAAATGAAACATTACAAATGTATCACAGTTTGACTTTAAACAAGACAAATGGAACATAAAAACTTGTATGAAACTCGTAATGGAAGTTATTGAATAGCAGCGTTCTTCAGATTGTAACGTGTTATAATATAGGAGCGAGCGAAGCGAGCTGTGGTATTCATAAAGAATGCGATTCAGTACATTACATTTTTAAACCAGTTGCATACAACATTTTGTGTCTCGGACAAATGTATCAATGAAATACAAAAAAAAAACTCTTCAGTTTGATTCATTTCTGTTGCCTGAGAAAATAATGACTCGTGCAAGCACTCGCAATAATAATTATTGTCGGCAATATTTTGACCTCTCGTGCAAGTACTACTACTAACTGAGTAACCACCCAATGTAAAATTGAGCGTGCAAATCCGAAAACCAGACAGCACACGACTGAAAACTAGTTCACGTAAACACATACATAAACAAAGCATCGGATACGACAAATTGCATTTCAATCAAAAATAATCTCATGTCGTCGCGTTTATAATAATAATGTGTCCGAGTAAGCCCGATGGCTGCCGAAGTGTGAGGACGATTAAGGAATTGAATAATTAAAGAATTTTGCGTTCGGTCGCCATCTAGTGTCCAATTTAAATCCATAGTTCGCTAAACGGCCGTTGTGGCGTGGGGACGCCCCCTTAAGTAAATAATAAATTGTATAACAATTTCAAACGAGTTTGCAGAATTGGCTTAAGCAAACGTGTGTGAAATCGAATTTTCAACACGTGTTGTACACTATACTTCTTCTACGACTGATTTTATTTTTATTTATCTTATAACGTTTTATAATATCAAACAATATATTTATTACTTAGTTAAAATTATAATTTATTGTAATATTGGAACAATTTTCCAATTTAATTCCAGGAGTTTCCATATTTTAAAATATATTTTCTGTCAATGAAAAGCTTGTGGAACGTGAGGGAAGTTCATTTTCTGCCAAGATCGTTGAATTTTCACTGGCAGGTTCAACTGATGCAACAATTTTATTCGACATTTGTATTTTGTTTTGGATGGAATCGTCTATGTATCCTTCGGCAACAGTACTGGAACACTAACCTCCATGGCGTTTGAGGGTTAGCAAATCGCCACCTGCGTTTACCAGTGGTCTAGCCGATGACTGGCGAGAGCAATGGCCTGTATACTGTCCAGGGTTTGGGAGTTTTAAAAAGACAGCTATGTCTTCCTATTTTGTTTATACCCACAAGAAAATCTTTTTTCTAGGATATTTGAGGACGAAATTATTTTTTTCAAAATCTGATAAAAAGTTTCTCCAACAGTGAATGATCTAGGTATCTTAATTGTCGTGTGTTTTATTGTAATTAACATGGCAGAATTTAAATCCTTCATGTCGTCAACTGTTAATTGGCATAGTTCATTTCTTCTACATGCCCCAGAAAGTCCAATACCAACTAAGCCTACCATTATAAATAAATAAATATGATCTGGCGCTAAATTCAAAAATTGTGTATTTAGGCAACCAAACATACTTTCTTGGCGGAACAGACGCCTAAAATTTAAATTCACGTGAGCTGTGCTGCGACGACGATTCTAAAAAAATTGTTATTCTGTCATTCTGTTTTTTAAACACAGTCGTAGAAAAATAATTTGTGTTAAATAATTAATTTTTAAAATGACTTGAGCATTTGTGCTGATAACATTGATGAGGAGCAGGAAATGCGCAAAATTTTCGTTCTCTCTCCATTAATATAAAAGATACACCATTTTGAAATTCACCAATCCCAAAACCTCCCCGTTAGATAATACTGCCCGATATGATGAGTTTCAGCTCTCATTTCCAAACCCAGACCATGTATTTTGACAACGCATGATTTCCCTTATAGACCAATTTTGTAGCTTCCACTAAGCCATCAATTAACTCCCTCGTTGGGTCCCCCCCGTTTCTCACGTTCCTCGATTTGTTAGCGCTCCAAAACTTTATAATTAAAACTTGATAGGACATTGCAATAACTCACAAAACACAAAATGTGGCAGCTATGCACAACAATACAGAAAAGTCTGGCTTTCGAAAACGAACGCTTTTCGTGCAAAAGCTTCATGACATAAAGCAGGCGTCGATTGTATGAAAGTGGAGACGACATGGCACGCGAACTACCTGGAATAAGACCAAGCACAAGAATTACGTGAAAGTAAGATGCATACCATTACACCATTACATATTTGTATCGTGCAAAATATAAATCAGACAGTGAACATCTGCAATAAGTTATAGACAGTAGAGACACTCTCTATTCAGAAGAGCCGTTGGTGTCAGATAATATTTAGTCGGTAAATAAAACTGAATAGCAATTTCCGACTTTTCACATTTCCCGACCGCTTCTATCAAAACTATTCCAACTGCCATCAGACGCTTTATCAACAACAGCTCTCACTTTAGCTTTATTAGTTTGTGAACGAAACAGTTGCGTCTCCACTCTCTTCTTCTATTTCCGCACGCGACGTTATACATGCATTTCAGGTGCAAAGTAGAAAAAGGGGCGACTTCTATCCAGGTCAGGGATAATTGGAGGGTCAGAAACGTGCATAAATTACCAAATGGACTCCAAAGAAACATTCTAGTATTTTAGTTGACATCCTTGAAGCCTTTGACTCATTTATCGCGTGGATATGCAAATTGTGAATTCCATAAATATTGGCTTCCGATATTTATTGTATTGTGTAAATAAAATTAATTACCATTACAATGAAATTTCGTGCACAAGTTTGCCAATTTGCTATTTTTAGATGCGGCTCGTTGAAGATTTTGACTGTTTTCTCATTGATTCGTTTAGTAGTATTGCTATCATTTTGGAAGGTATAATAAAATCGAAAAAACAATTTTAATATCAATCAAATACTAGCTATGGAAAATCATGGTTATAAAGGCAGGCTTGAGTCCCGATCGAATTATTGGGCCAACCCAGTTTCATTCTTCATGAAGATAAAATTCACAGATTTCGCAATCCTTGCAACCATCGGATACATTGGAAATGATAATGCTATTAAATAAAACATGTAAAATAATATAAACTTACTCTACTAAATAGCACTTTCTCACTCACTCACACACTCCACTCGCTCACTCCACTCATATCGCACACATATCGCAATGTTACTCACAGCTATCCCCACTCACTTCTA
Source organism: Diaperis boleti (assembly GCA_963583935.1). Taxonomy (NCBI): domain Eukaryota; kingdom Metazoa; phylum Arthropoda; class Insecta; order Coleoptera; family Tenebrionidae; genus Diaperis; species Diaperis boleti. The sequence continues at coordinate 50,117,043 of OY757249.1, read as the reverse complement.
GGGTAAGCGTGACCTCGACACTTTTATGTCGCTCGGACTGTTGAAAATCTCGTAATTCTGGGTCTAATATGCGATCCCATAAACATTTCCAATGTTAATAATTGTATTTGTAAGTAGGACCGAATTTCTGGATTCCTAATAAATTGGAACGAAAGATAAGTAACAGGTAACTATTTATTCTTGATAAGATTGCCACCATAATAATTGGCACCCCTGCCTGTTGACACCTTGACAGATCTTGATTATCTTTTTTTAGGTTAATCAATCCGAGATAAGATATGCTAATGTAAGATTAATAAAATACAACCAACTTCACGAAAACAAAACCTATACATCAATAAACAGTCACATTAGGTAGGACTATCACTGAAGACTCAATGAATCATTTTTAAATTTTCTCGGTAGGTATAATAAATTGTTAACGAATATTTAAAACAGTATCGCCCACTTAACAGGATAAAAGTCGATAAACTTAATGTACTTAATTAAAAAAAAAAAAAAATTAACAAGTGCGTAAACTATATTTTTTGCACATCCTCGACCGGAATAGGTATCACCCAAAACATTTTTTTTTGTCTCATACCTTGCAGTTTTACATCGCCTGGCGTGGTGTTGAAAATGGGGTAACATAAACACGCACAGCAACATGAAAACAGCGTGTATCGTGTATGACTGACAGTGGTTGTATACTTTTGTAGGGGTTGTTATAGCAACCATTAAAGACTTTTGCGCACTTGCACTCAACTTTTATTTTCATGCTTCTTTTTTCCGTGCATTGCGGATACGTTTAATTGCGCGGACTTGATTCTTTTCGGAGGCCTAAAATACGTATAAAAGAATTGATTATAGCTGCCGTATTAATAAGTTGTGGATGATGCAAGAAATATTCATCAGACGAGGTGGCCGAGTGGTTAAGGCGTTGGACTGCTAATCCAATGGGCTCTGCCCGCGTGGGTTCGAATCCCATCCTCGTCGAATGTTTTTTTTTATTACATCGAACCAAATAAATATTATTATTGATGTAATATGTACAATGGATACGTAAAGTTATTGTTTCCTGTTTATCGATTTAATGATTACAACTGCAACATTTTTATTTTATAAAAAAATTGTTAGATTCAAATCAGAACGGTCCAAATCCAGCAACATAAAATCAGCAACAATCGTCATGAAAGAAATAAGTAACAAAAAAAAGCAATATTCAAAGAAAACAACAAATCTGTGACGATGACATAAGAATATAAATAAACACAGAAAAACTGACTGTAAAACAATATAAAAAAAAAAATCAAAGAACTAAGAAAGACACAGATAATTTAGTTGGGATTTGAACTTTGATTAAAATTCTCGACGTCTGAACTTTTAGATGCGTTTCACCACTGTATACTGTGTACCACACTCATACGGAGCGATTCGGCTAAAATACCGCGCCTGGCGACATAATTTGACAAGCCAATATACAGTACGTATTAAGACGAAAGTCCAAATTTGACCTTTAATTCGTCGTTGAAGTACTGTTTTTATCATTTTTTACTAGTATCTATTTTGTTAATGTAGAAAGGTATATACAGGGTGTTTAAAAATTGCCGCACTAACGCAATCGTACGTTATTTAGGACCATTTGGTAAGTCAGAGAAAAATATTTAAAAAATTCTTGGTGTTCATTTCTTCTGTGTATGTGGGTTTGTTTTAGGGATCTTCGAATGTTGATTACAGCTATTTATTATCGAGATTTATGCAAAAATCAATGCGGCAACATTTTAATATAACAATGGATATTTTTATGCAACAATGGGATTGTATGCATAGTAACCAATTTTTCAGATTTATTTAAAAAAAACTCACACTGACATTGTGGGATGGATGACGTGCCTCTAACACTACTATTATGTGAATTCAACTGGATGAAGCACCAGTTCATCATCATCCGGTCCTGTGATGGCCTGGCATGAATTGGGGGAGATGGCCCAACGCGTTAGCTCCCCGTTCGCCCGACCTTAATCGTTTAGATTTTTTCTTTGCGGTCATTTTAAATTGTTGGTTTACGTAACACCATCTGAGAGTCGCAAGAATTTTTGGACCCACTGAAACTCTATCCAAATAAATACTCGAACGAGTACAGGCCAATATTGAAAGACGGGCAAACGCTAGTCTTACGGGCAATGGTCGACAATTTGAACATTTGCTGTGAATTGTATTTTAATGTTCTGTTAAATAATAAATTGTTCCTTCAATTATTGTTATAAAAAATTACAAACTTAATGACAATTCTCAACAATTATTGTTACAATTAATTCCAGTACCTGAGAAAAACATTGCCTTGGTTACTTAACATGCCAGTACTTTAATTGTTCATTGCAATTTCCTCAGTTGCCAGATTTACAATAAAAGAAACCTTCAGGCACATGCGAATCTAACTCCAAACTTTTTTAAAATATTTTTCTATTGCATAGTCTTTGCTTCTGATCACTGTACCATTAGTTTGGTGCGGTAATTTTTAAACACCCTGTATGTAGTAAATTTTGAAAATTCAAAAAATAAACTTTTTGTCTCAAAACGCCACGAAATAAATAAAATAAATTGATGCGAGCGAAAAATAAATGGTCCAATTGTACCAAAATAGACATTTTCTGATAAAACTGGACCTCCTGAATCAAACGGTGCAAATTTCACCCCGATAGCTCCAATGGTTTTGGAGATATCGCCTTTTTGGCACTTGCAAAAAATTCGTGAAGTTCGTTAACACCCGAAAACATTTTCGCTCATATCTCATAAACTATAGGTCGCTGACCAGATTTAGTGGCAAATTCTCTTTAATTTGAGTGTATATTGTGTGGGGAAGGGCGACATTTGAGGATGCTGGAAACGACAGACCGAAAATTTTCGCCATTTTTTTTTTAGATTTTCTGAATTTTTATTACAGAGAAACCGTGCTAGATAGGATGTTTCTGAGGGCACCAATTGAAAGAAAAACTCCATATTTACTTATATTCCGGACCACGTCGTCATATCGGCCATTTTCTGATAGAACCCTGGATTCATACAAGATTGGATATTTGATATTCAAGATTCGAGATTATATTTACAAATTCCAGATTTTCCATTCCCGATTCTACAGGGTATTATGTATTATCTTGGAGCTATACTGAACCCAACGCAAAAAGAATCATTGAAATCGGTTCATAAACAAAGAAGCTATGCCTGAACATACATAAAAAATATATACTATCAAATAGAGAACGTTCCCCTATTTTGAAATCAGTTAAAAAAACATCCTAAACCTCCCCTTTCGAGCTTTGCTCTAAATTGATTTTTTTGTTTATGGGTTGAAAATTGGCATCGATTGCCCCTTAAAACGTAAGGATGAGATAATTTTAAGTAAATTTGATGTGGACTAGTAATCGTCCGTCACTCAAAATTCGAGTGACATATATTGGATTGGTAATAGAATCAATATAAATTAAAAAAAAAAAACTGTGTGTACTTTTTTTTGAGGGGGTAACAACTTATGAATTAGTACGCTATTTATTGAATTTGAATTGAATTGTTTGCATTAGTTGCATTAGTTGAATTAGTTGAAAATTGGAGCCAGCATCACTGACGGTTCAGTTTCGTTCACTGTTCAGAAAATCCCAAGGTGTCCTTAAAGAAGTTTTCACTTCAAAAACATTTAGTTACTTCTGATTATGTAAATATAGTTTGGATATTTGAAGATGGTCAAAGACCCCCTTTTCACTACCCGAACTACTTCTGCCCTATTTTTGCCATTATAGAATTAAACTGTTAACCAACTGAAATGTAACCAAAACAGAATATGCTCATTTACTTGTGCTGTGATGTGCTGATAAAATTTTGAAATGTGCTGCTTCATTAAGCCCATATTTATCATTTTTTTTGTGGGGGCCCAGCTCAACTCTCAGCCCCCCGTTAATGTTGGAAATTTTAACTTTTCGGGCGTGTATCCGATCGTGCTCGGGTTGTGCTGCATTTTGCCGGTTAAACAATAAGAAATTGTTTTGTGTATACATTTGTTTTGTTGCTTCTCCTCAATATTCTAATTAATTTGCTAATGCGAATTGAGCTAGAGGTATATTAATAAAAATAGTATATTATTTATCTAGAACGAGAAGTGAAGTTTAAAGTACGAGCAAGTTGTTTACGGCCGAGGCGCCCAGCCGAGGCCGGAATTACTTGTGAGTACCTTTAAAAACACTTCTTCGTTCGAGGTACATACAACGTTTTATTTCATACTGCAAGTTTAATGAACTAAGTCAAAATAAATGAAATGTTGTGTGTTTATCTCGCACAAATTATTCGTAATAATTAAATATGCGGGAACCAACATTCCCATAGTAACAAACGTTTGTCAAAAATGACAACGAAAAAACTGGGTCACGGTGAATGAATTTGGATATTTTATGCGATTATTCCGTTTAAAATGGAAAAAATTGAGGTGCCTCAAGACATTGTAGATGAAGCAGATCACGTGAAGAACAATTTGATGCCACAAAAATGTCGGGAACAATGTAAGAAATGATTGACGTATAATTTTAAAGTACTAGGACTTTAAAATTTTTCTTTAAAGTACTAGGACGTTAATGTTCCACTTTTGGTATCAAAAATAATCCGAAAAATGTCACTTTAGATACAAGTATGAAATAAAAAAATTTAATATGGTACAATCAATATTACAGGATGCTCTATTTAGCTCCACTCTATGCATATATAGTATGTCTTTAAAATTTTGTAACAAAATGCTATTTTAGTTATTCTGCTATTTAGGACGGAGACACATCCAACAAATCAAAAACCATGAAAATTGGTCCAGCCGTTCTCGAGTTATAAGTGTTCGAACAAACCCGACTTTGTTTTATAGAGATAGAGATGTGGTAATACCTTATGATGATGATCATCCCGTTGGATTTAATGTCCAATGTGCCCTCCGTTACGAGAAAATAATTTATAATGTTTGGATTAATTCTCAATGCACGCCACTGCATTTGTTTTAGTTGAATGGTTAATCAAAAAACTCGTACCTGAAAAGCGTTATTTTCACACAGGATAGTTTTTTATGGTCTTTTATGGACAAACCGGCGGTAAAGCACGTCTTGCTCGGGATTTGTGGATAGAACGAGTTCTTGACCGTCGAGTTGACCAAGTGCATCTACAATCACCGAAATTTCTTGGTGGAAAAACAAAAGTGAAAAACAAAACTACACCAAACGTTGCAAATTATGTTCCAACGCAAGAAATTTAAAACCTTTGGGGTAGGAAAGGTGACTCCAGAGTGGTTAAACCCTTTCTTCGGGTTTCTACCATATATCATGTGTCAATGCAGTAACAAGAAGCTCCCAACAAACGATTATTGTAAAGCCGAAAGAGGTAGCTAAAATCAGACCATCCTATGCAATCTTAATCTATGTAATGTCCTTGCTAAATTTTTGAACAATCTGAATTGTCAAAATACAATTGGGGCAATTGATTGCAGCAATGTTACAATCTTCAGTATAAATTTTTAATTTGTAAGTAAAAGTTATAGATGAATTTAACGCACTACTACATTAAATCCGTTTTTTATCCCATACGGGGTGTTTCAGAAATAACTGCAATAATTCAACCCAGTGATAGAACCCATCCAAAGCAACATCTTTTCTATATACGACTTTTTCGAACATTCACATTGGATATTCATTTTAACTTGAGCTACTGAGAATAAAAGTTTTGTCCGGAAAAGTCGACTGCTTATCAACATTCAAATTTTTTGCAGTTACCTGAAATCAGTTTGTCGGCCTTAATTTGTTATTGTATTTCACTTTCGCTTTTAAAGCTATTAATCATAAAATACTTTAAAAACGAAAGTGAAAGACAATAGCAAATTATTGTATTATAATTATAAAATGTTAATCATATAAGACTTTTTCTAACAGCGAATATATGGACAACGTATTAATTTTCGGAGGTTAAGGAAGTTCCGCCAAAGCACAAATTAATACTTTATGCGCAGCCCTTCTCAAATCACTGTGTCTGATTTGCGTTAATGTTGTGTGCAAAATGTTGAAAACCGCCCCACCGAAGATTAACCAATGAGTTCGGAGTATCGCATTGTAGCATTTGGTAAATAAATAGAATAAACCAGCAGCCAAATTTTGTATTTTTTCTTTTATCAACTGATGAGGCGAGTTTCTCCAGAAAAGGTATTTTCAACTCAAATTCAAGATTTATATGCCGCTATAACGCCAACTAACTTTTTTGTTATTGGAGCATAATATTATTCTTGTTTGGTTTTTGTTCCCATAACAAAATATTTAAGTTCATAAAGCATGATCGTTTTACTTCTACTAACAAATTGAGTGTGCAAATAAGTAGCATGTAACAAATTATCAGTAACAAAGAGTATAATATGTTACAACGACCAATAAATTCTTATCAATACAATCAATTTTTTGTTGCACGTAAATGTTTTATTAGTTATCTATAGAAAAACTAAAATGTTACAGTAACAAAAAGTTACTGTTGTACACATTACCGTCATCTGTTATAGCAACAAACTGTCTGTTTTGCATTAAGTTTTATTATTAATGTTATTAAGGTTTCAAACGTCAAATTTAATAATCTTTTAACAACATTGAGATATCCACAAAATACATCATACCATGCGACGCATAGGAGAACTTCGAGTTGCCTGTCCGGCAAGTTGCTCTGAAGTTAGCAACACCCAGCAGAGGTTGGCAGCGCGATGAGTTTGTCGTGACTAAAAGAAACGGTTGGCACCCCTGCTAGGTGGTGGAAGGAGGATCGGCCACCATTACACAGATTCACTCCACTTTTAACGTTAGAAGCAGCAAGACGTAACTAACGCTTAATTCTTTGGTTTTATCTGATTTAATTCCCCTATGAGTTCTCCTGTTTTTAAAGTTGAGTGGGCTCTATGTTTAAATTGCATTGTCGAAATTTCACGTTACCAGATGGATCGGTTGAATTTCAATTAACAATTGTGTGTGTAGTGTCGACCGACAGCATAATGAGGATGCCATGAAATTGACCGGCGTTTGTTCTACGTACATACCAGAAACTCCTAGATGAAAGTCATTTCATATTTTACCGTTAGCCCGCCATTTTGTCCACTAGGGACGTCATCAAACTTGCCATGTTGAAAATGGAGTCGTTCCGCTTTTGCACCTATATGTTTTGTTAAGCATTCTAGCCTTTGTTTAAAATAACGTTCACTATTGCTACTCGAAGTATTCCGGGGACCTCGCGTGAACCCAGGAATTTCGTATCAGTTGCATTCAGCCCTTCTTTTCTCTGCAGTAGCATAAATTACCAAGCTTATGAGTCACAGGCACCACCAATAACTTGCTAAAGTCGTTGTTGTAATTTGTTTTTAGATATTGTTGACTATTTCCGAGAGTTCAAATGTGTTGTTGACTTCTAGTTACCGAGCCCGAACCACAGGCGCGTTCAATTTGAAACAAAGTGATTCCCTAACTTAACATAACTAGATTGCCACTCAGATAAATCCCGTCTTTCGTTATGAGGCCGACAGCAGCTTGCGGTCATTGAAAAGCTATTTTGTCTCTGTTGACTTGAATTAACCAACACTGAGGACGAACTGGTGAATAAAGGGCAAAAAGCGACAAAGAGCCACGCCAAATGTCAGGAGTTCCGAAAAAGTGCCTTATCGTTATGTTTTGCGCCCCCTTGCGATTTCCGACCCCATCGTTCGTTTGTAACTGACATGACTGACATCTAGCGATATTCGACAACGGAGAAGCCAAAGATCGGTTTTTAGTGTAGTTTGTTTGTGCATGATGGTAGTTTTTACGTTGCGCCTCGTTACGTGTTGCGCCCGCTGATGTCCTCGCATCGCGCCCGTTTCAAAATGGCTTAAAAATAAAACGTTGCGTTACTGTATATTTTATTATTTTATTGTTTGCCCATATATGTTTGGAATCAACAGATAGACCAAATAGCATTCATTTTTGTAGTTCTTGTTGCAATACTGCTTTCGAGATTTTATGCGGTCCCAGTCGTGAATACCTGCTCTCTGGGGTCAGTTGTCAAACGGGGGTCGTTTTCGAACTCGCTTAAACTTCCTCCCGGGGACTGCAGGGTAAAACGAAGTGGAGTTACTGTTAACTTCTGAGTCAAAGTTAGGTTGGAGTTTGCGGCGTGGATTCGGGCTAATAATAAATTGCTTGCTTCACAAATATTTAAAATACTAAATAACCAAAAAAAATTGTCCCAGAGGGAAGTGCCGCTAACTTGGACTTGGTTTGGACAAGCCTTAAAGAAAGACAGGAAACTAAGTATGTCTAGGACACTTCAGTAACAAACTCATGTCTCCTGGTCCGTTGGATCTTGTTCACTTCGCTTTAGTCTTCACATCTGATCTACATGTTGTCTATCACTCCCTGACGCAGATGTACTCAACTTAGATAACTCCACGCGTTTCAATATTCTTGTTTTCCCTCTCTGGAGCGAAGAGGCCCGCTTTGGGCGTAGATATTTCATAGCATCTGTCTGTTGTAAATTCCTGTAAACCGCAAAAGCTCATGGTGCAATAAAATTAGCTGACTTAACCTCACTCATCATGTACACCAGAATTGTTAAATTGTATTTTTCTGAAGAACTAAATTGTTAATTTGTTGAAATCATTGGAAATTGTCAGTTGTAATTTGTTACTCGAATCATTATTGTTAAAATAATCAAATTTGCATTGTTACCAACTTAATACGAAGTCACTAGAAATTGTTAACCACACTACAAGATCACAAAACGACTAAAACTTAATAAATATTTAAAACCATAATTTTTGTGTTATCAATTTACGCTCCACTCCTGATTAGCTCTCGCCATGTATCCAAAGAATCTAGGGTTTGTTTCGTTTGGGTAAGTTTGCATGTCCCGCCATTGCTTGTCTTGTCAAAAAAAAATAACACAACGTAGGGTTCTGCTTTTTCTTTCATTTCTTTCATCACTGGCCAACCTTTAAAGTTCGCGGTTTGTTTCAAATTTTTAAATTTGACGTTTGGTGACGTCATTGACATTTCATTTCATGTTCAAATTTAAAAAGTGACGGTAATGTAAAGGGGGAGTTATCACAACCCCACCTAAACATTACTTTGTCTTCTTTTAATAGTTGTAAATATTTGTAGCAAAAACGAGCTCTTAAGCTGACAATTCGTGGAGTTTCAATTGTTATCTTTCTTCTATCCACTTTCTTGAAGGAATAACCAATGGGTTTAATAATCTTATACAGTTGTTTTACAATGAGGAAAATCAAAACACTTTTTGGCATTTTCATCAATGATTGACATGGTCACATGTTCATTCTTCTTAATTTTGGCAAAAATAAAACTATTTAATTCCTCCTTAAAAGAATTATCTGAAAACTGTGGCACATATTTTCTTCCAGTCTTCTGACCACATTGAAATGGAAGTCTTGTTTTCTTTTACCTATTTACCATTAGAATCTTTGAAAACTCATTGTAGCAACGAAATATTGCATCAAATTCGCGTGGAGTTAAATCTGCCATTCTAGAGAGAAAAACGCAGAAATTCTGAAACTGGGAAAGATTTTTCTGAAAACATCAGAGAGGTACTTTAGGACTGTAGGTAACACAACCAACACCACTTACCTCCAATAACTGTTGTGGGCTAAATAGTTCTGAGAAGAACTGTTGTCAGTAAAATTAGGCAGCATCCACAACTGACGAATTGACTAATGGTATTGGAATGACAACCATTTTTTGACTTAAAATTTTGAAATTGAATCACAAACGGTGCCAAAACCGTACGCTTTTTAGTCACAAACAAACCTATACGAGTAATGAGAATAAATCCAAATTGAGATTTACACCAAAACATATACTCAAATTTACATTTTTCACTGAATGGTTGACAAACCCGGTTCGGAATGACAACCATTTCCTTGAATCCACACTCCGTTTCTTCTATTTCACAGTTGTTCTTAGTGACAAAAAACCATTCCGTTCATGGCACCACATATGAAGGCGGTGGGCGGGTGGGCCGCCACATCCACAGCTGAACGGATTGACTAATGGTATTGGAATGACAACCACTCTTTGACTTAAAATTTTGAAATTGGATTGAACACGAGAGTGAGTTCTAGTTTTGAAAGGAAAAAAATATTCAATAAATGGTTGTTATTTCTCATCCATTTAGTCAGTCGATGAGTATCGTGGACAGGTTGGCCCACCAGCCCACTGCAATCATAAACGGTGCCAAAATCATACTCTTTTTAGTCACAAACAAACCTATACCAGTAATGAGAATAAATCCAAATTGAGATTTACGCCAAAACATATACTCAAATTTACATTTTTCACTGAATGGTTGACAAACCCGGTTCGGAATGACAACCATTTTCCTATTGAATCCACACTCCGTTTCTTTTATCTCACAGTTGCTCTTTATGGCACCGCACGTGAATGCGGTATATTAAAAAAACGTCAGGGCAAAGGCAATGAAACACACAAAAGCAAATCCGTAAATATACTAAATGACAGAAAAAAAAACACCCAGTAATAATGAATCTTTTACAGCAATTTTCTAGCAATATGTTTGTTTAAGTTAAAATGACAAACGATCAATTTTTCAGCCATATTGATCCACTGGTTTTTGTGGTATCGCATCTTTCCAAAAGAAATCCAATAGACGATAATGGTCTTTTCTACCTACATTTCTCATTTAGGCGTTGTGCAGTACATTTTGAGGAGCTTCTTTATTTTGTTCATTATGCCCAGAGCTAGAAGACGCCAAAACTTTCTCCAACTTTGCGAGCTAGAAAGAGGAGGAATAGTGAGCTTGCGAGTGGCTCAGTTTTACTTTAGAGAAATAGCCACTAGGACGCAAAGGAGTTTACACATGATGGCAGTTTGTTGTCGGTCATGTAACCAGGAAGGCCGTATAAGAAGAGCGAGAGGTACAGGACGTGTCAGAAGAACCACACAGAAGAACGTAGAAGGCCTATTGGGATGCGAACTGTTTATCACCGGATCAGAAGTTTTGGACTTTTTTCATACCACACTCAATTTCTGTTACCTCTCACTCCCGGACATCCATGTGATCGACTGGCGTGGTGCAGAGAACGGTTAAATTGGATCTAGAATTGAATACGGTTGTTCTTAGTGATGAATCTAGATTCTGTTTGGGTATGCAAGATGGCCGTGTAAGGGTGAAGAGACTAAGCGGTGAAAGACGAGATCGTCAATTTTCTGTGGAACGGCATGTGCACCACACCGTTCGAATTGTGGTATGGAGAGCTATTGCCTATGGAAGTAGGTCACCTTTGATCTTCATCAGAGGCAATATGACCCCCGTGCGTTACATCCAGGGGGTGGTAGAACCACATGTTCTACCCTACATTCGGACGCTCCCCAACCGACTTTTCCAACAAGATAATGGTCGACCACATGTAGCCAGAGTTACGTAGAATCATTTTGAAGACAATCAAGTCGATTTGTTGCCTTGGCCACCAAGATCTCCCGATCTTTCACCCATTACACAAGTCTGGAATATTATGGAAAGAATATTAGTCCGCTTACCCCATCCTCCACAATCTTTAGCGGCACTTTGGCATGAGTTACACGTAGCCTGGGATGAGGTATCTCAGGAAAAAAATGATCACCCCATTAAGAGTATTCGCAAACGTGTTGATGAGTGCATAAGACATCGTGGAGGCACAACACATTATTCAATTTTCTCTTGATCTAACTGTTTGATTTTTCTCAAATACTGATCGATTACTTAGCTAACCCTAATGCATGTATACCAAAAATTGCCGCAAAATATTCATTATTACTGGGTGTTCTTTTTTCTATGTCACTTAGTATACAACAAACTGACGCGACAAAGGTGAACGTAAAATGGCCGATTCCAAACCGACAACAAAATAAAATAAAACCAACATACCAACATGATTTCAAAATTCCAATGCCACCCGGGATGCAGATTAATAATGAACAGGATATACCACATTTTATGAAATTTACTCTTTTAAAACCTCAGTAAACGAGACGTCATTGCTTTCTCTCGATCGTGACGTCTAAATTATGCTGTAAACAAAGACGATTATTTTTGTTTCCAAAGGGCTCTTTGATTAATATTCCGACGAATAACTCGGTATAATTCAAAAACGTAAGCTTTCCTGATATTGACATGAGGAAGAACTGAATTGATTTCCTGATATTTTTGATTTGTGACATTATTAAATCTTTGCTAAAATACGTTCAAATCCCGCGATTTCCCGTTTGCCGATAATACAGCTTTCCTAGTTATCTTTGTATGCAAACGTCAACCAGATATGATTGGCTTGCGGCTGTTTTTCCCGATTTAAAAATGTAAACAAAATAATTACAAACCTTGAGAGCTGTACCTACAATTAGTGTAGTTCTCCTAATAGGTAAGAGCGTTGTAGTTTGCAATTGCAGTCCTGTATATCTCTTCATTGCAGACTTTACACAAAAATCAATACATGGCCACATGACCTCTAAAAAATGAGTTAACTGCATAAAATTATGGATACAGCCGGCGTCGCAGACAGTAAAGACATCCAACAAAGCAATTACGTGACTGTCATTCCGGTTGAGTACCCCCGGACTCGCGTATACAACCCCCAGAATGTGGTTGAACAGTACAGGTAAACATAATCATTGGTAATCAGACTAATTCAAATGCATTTCCCTCTAGGGGTCACGACGAGTACATTCAAAATGAAGAATTATCATCGAGTCAGGGGGCCCTCTACTCGGTGTCACAAAGAGTACCGACTGTGAGTGCCAGTTACTCCAGTCTTTGTGCAACTGACACCGGATATGCCACTGAGCAACCCTCTTATCCTGGGATGCAGTCAGACTGGGAAAGAGAAAGAACAGTTTCCACAACTGACACCACAAAGGATGCTAGTTCTGATGTTCTCAGTGATAAGCAGACAAATGGCAAGTATTTTATAACCAGCTTTTGGTTTATGAAAAAATTCTGACAGTAGTAAAAACTGTAGGACTTAAACTGCAACATCCTCTTATATTAGTATTACATCCTATTGGATATGAGGGTTTATAACGGTAACTCATATGCAACCCAAAATACGCTTTAAATGTACTTTCGTGTATTGCGGATTATCCCATGAGCACTAACAGCGTTCTCAGTCCGTAAACTTGGCCGATCTAAAATTATTGTCACTTCTGGTGGAGACGAAATCTTGGGAGCTATTCCTATTAAATTTATTGCCGGTCAATAGTTCAAATAGACTGTATTAAGGGGGTTTCAGTCGCGACGAGAAGACAGAGTTTCAGGGGTGTCGCATATAAGATCCTACGTATTTTTCACTTAAGAGCGGGGTCCGACCACGCCCACTTCAACATGTTCAGGTTAGAAGCCAGGGTAAAATATGTAAAATGTCAACTGACTACTAGATGGCCCCCATTGTTCACATTCAACAAAATAATATTGTAACGGTACTTACCACTCGATGGAACTACTCAACTCTAGATGGGGTGTGTTTTCCAATATTTTCTATCTTTTACAGCGAAGTCTACCTGAGACCCTAATAAATAGTAAAGTGGCCGACAGTGTGGCCGAAAAACCCATCTTGCCGCTAGCTACGACAGAACAGTCCTTTGACGACCCCTCCCTTATTCAACAAAATTTCCAAATGGGAATTGAAATGTCTGTTTTGACCTGACTATTATGAGCTATTTTTGTTTTTAGTAAATTATTGTTTATTATGTAATTATTAATTGTTTTATAATTTTGAAGTTGGTGTTAAGTAAAACATAAAAACAAATTATATACTTTGCTACAATAACACATAAAATACAACGAAAAAATAAAATAAAAACAATAATTACATAATAAATAATAACCAAAACTATCAATTCATCTGTCGGTAAATCCAACCAAACCATACAATATTAGTATGCATTACGAATAGATCGCTTTTTTGTATCAAATTCGTAGGAAAAAAAAGTATGGAAACAATTTTTGTAGGTAATTGCATGATCTAAAACTTTTGTCTGATCTTTTTTTGATATTTTATTTGTTATAGTGTACCTAAGACCTGAACCAATTTTCAGCTTTATCCAAATTAATGTTTTTTTTTTTCATATTTTGATAGAGCTTCGTTTACTGATTGTGACGGTTGAACTGAGTGATGTCGTTATTGTCAGAAAGCATGTTATGAAATGGAAGCTTGTATGAGAGGGAATGAAGGTTTTAAAAAGATTTGAATAAAGGAACCTTGTTCGCGATTTTAAATTGGGTCAGGTAAGGGTTTATGACACTGGAATTTCCTAACTGGTAGATATGACCCACCCCTGATCAAGACAATTAAATTTCTTTTAAATTTTCTCATTTTGCTGGAACGAATACAAAAAACACTGTTCAATACTCGTGCCCTGTCACTTTTCAGGGGCTCGGGCTCATTGCAGCCCTCGGAATTCGCCTCGGGCTGCAAAAATTCGCCCTCGCCCCTGAAAAGTGTAATGACAGCGCACTCGTTTGAAATATACTACATATTACCTAATGTATCAAATGGGTTCTGAAAAGTTTAATTCAGTAATCATAATCGTGAATTAAGAAGTCTGAAATTATCAGGGAATTATAACTTTAAAATGTATAATTTTATGTTTTACTTGGCACCGTCTTCAAAATTATAAAACAATTAATAATAATTAGATAATCAACAATAATTTCTGAATTTCATTAAACGGAAACATAAATAATTACATTAAGCGGAACAACAAATAACTCTGAAATTAATTTTTTTTATTTTTTGCTTTTTAGTTAACTTATGTTACTTTGGGTTTTTTGAAGTCGGTTCCTTTTTTTTTTAAAGTTAATAATTATTACTGTTCGATTATAAGTCGCATATCTCGTCAGAGGCAAAACCATCCGCACCCTCTTTTTTGGAAATATACCGTAATTACCCAAAACTCGTCAGGTACAAAACAGTGAACGTGACGAGTACAATAGGTACCCACGCATTTGCCGGTTCCTCTCTGCGTCTGATATCTCACAGACATACGTTTCTATAACTTTCTTCTTCTTTCGCGTGCACAGAAAGTAGTGTCACAATCAAGACCGTCACAGAGTCCATAGGATTCCTAAATTTTGTGTTCTTGCGTCTCGCCTGTGCCCCATCTCTGAGAAAGTAGTCAAACTATTGCAGCAAAATTATGATAGGTCAGACATAAGCTGGCAAATTTTCGGTCAATTCGGTCAAGATATTTCGATTTAAACGCAAAGTTGATCACTTTTGGGTTTAGCAGTGACTTTTTAAAAGCTTCCGCCAAGTCTGTAACGAGTTTCATCTAATTTCGTTACTATGAAATTTCAAAAATGAATGGAATTTAATAATTTATTTCCGAGTTTATTGACCATCACCAGCCAAAAAAATGGCATTAGGTCCAAGGGACAACTTTCGGCTATCTATTAATAATAAGTAAATGCTATTTATATCAATACTTTTACGTAAAACTTAACAAAACGGGACCCTTGTTTTTTTACCCGTGGCGCCACCTAGCGTGTGACAAACGTCGAACCCCCCTCTTAAGACTCCTCTCTACTCAAACGCGGTATGGGAATTATAATGTTAACTTCCGCCAGCCTATAAAGCACATGGCTGATTTTTTTGCGGTCCGACTTACGCCATTTAAAAATATGATTATTTATCTAAGTTTTGATGCAGAAGTTTTGCGATATCTATGATAACAAAGGCACAATCAGAATTATTGTATCGCATGTTTTAGGTGAAGCACATATCAGAGAAAATCTCCGCATCTAAAAACTTTTACAAAAAAAAAACTTGATCCATTAATTGATAACAGTCTTAAAAACACAACAAAAAATATTTGGCGTGAAAATTTGCGCTCGTGCACCCTCTATATTGGCGGTAATGTGTCAGAAATTATCCTCTAGAAGGATGGGCCAGCTCGCGGCTTTGAAACGAAGCATAGGTATCAAGTTTAAATTTATGGGCCGTAAAAGTCCAGTTTCGTAAACAAACAAGACTGGAGCGTCCAACACAAAACTACACTGTTAATTCATATATTTAAGGTAAACATTTAACACAGACATAAGAGAGGTGGTTTTTGCGTAATGACATATAATAATAACATTATTGTCTTTAAAAAGACACATTGGATTCAATAAATAAAATTTAATTATAAAAAAAACACAAATAAGTAATTAATAACTTAAGGTCCTGATGTGACGCTCGTAATGGGTGCTCTGAAACGAATGGAAATTAGACTTTACTTTCTTTCTTTGTTATTATTTTTTTTAATTTGTCCGCCTCTTTTCTCTGTTGGGCTTCCAAAATAACTGGAGGATCGCGAATGGGCATGTTTCGCGTGTAGTGAGGATCTATTAGTTCTGGAAGCAAGCATTCGTGATAAAAAAACGAGAGCTTTTCTACCATTTTCTCTTCCCAAAAATCCTTGTCTCTTTTAATGTGAACGACTTTCACTGGATAATCCGATCCAGTCCACACCCCAAAAATACAAATCTCCCGATCGGTCACCTCCAACTGTCCCTGAACTTGATAATACCAGAGAGTAGGTAAACAATTAAATCCTCTTGGATAATACCAAAGATGTCGGAGATTTATCTCAACAGACTTGTCGCTTTTGTTGTGTTTCCAAAATTTTAATTTATTTTGAGCTATCACATCGTCGATTTGTTTATTAAATGCATTTATCGGACACTTAATTTAAACGATGGCGTTCTGACCAACGAGCCCATCAGGCGTCGCGCCGAAAAATGAGTAATCTTTATGAATAAAGAGACCGCAGTCCGCAATCAATATATTTTCTTGTGACTGTAATTGGTGCTTTGCCGTAGATTCGTATTTTCTTCCATGTCTGGTACTATCACAGTTGATGTTTCCACCATAGAGCAATTGTCGCACTTTGTTTTTACAGCTAGTTGTGAGTTGGTGTACTGCTATTTTATAAAAATTTGACGCTGTCAAAATCTTTCGGCGGTATTCCTTCCATTTTCCACTTTCAGCTTGAAGAACAGTTTCACGCTCTAGCGCCGCTCTTTCTTCGGTGTTCTTTTCTAAAAAGCGGAAAAATGTGCGTTTTTGTTCTTCAAAAAGTTCGAGTTCCATGTCCGGCACTTGACAAAACTCCCCATACTCGGCGTCATGTTGGGAAGTGCTAGGAGCAAATAAATTTCCGTGGTGTTTTATTTTTAGATTATCTTTTTGCCCGCGCCACATCATTTTTTTGCTTTCTAGCATTTTCCAGTCTTTTGAGACTTTTTTTAAATGGCAACTCCCAATTTTTTTTTGGGTTTTAAATACACTTTTCAATTCTCTATTCAACAAGCGTAAAAAATGGCCACTTTGCATAACTTTTTTTTTTAAATACGTTTTACATCAAAAATAAAAATTTCATTTCTTGAAAAAAAATTGAAAAATAATAAATTTGGAAAGCAAACAACGAAAAATGAAAAACCATTTAAAAAAATTTGACGCAAGTGCTCAACATTCCCATTCCCAGACGTGTTTTAACGCTTTGAACACTTCGTTCAATCACTTCGGGATTAATCTGCGCCATTTCACCACGAATTCGTATTGAAATAGTACTTTTTCAAGGAATAAAAATTTAATTTTTTGAAGTAAAATTTGTAATTATTTAAAAAAAAAAGTTATGCAAGGTATCACTTTTTTACTCTTGTTAAATAGAGAATTGAAAAGTGCATCTAAAACCCAAAAAAAAGTTGGGGGTTGCCATTTAAAAAAATTGATGACGGTGTCATAGTTCAAAAACAGATGACGTCATCAACAAAATTATTATGTCAAAAGGTGGCAATTTAAAAACAAAAATCGACCGCTTCGAGCGTTTTTCGCAAAGACAGTACATAACTACATTATGAATTTTGTGCGGAACTTTATGTTCACTCTGTATATCGGGTGTCCCAACTAAAATTTGTACCCTCCAACAATTCCAATTTCGAAAGACTCAGAAGAAAACGCTCGAACAGGACAATTTTGTTATCAAGGGGGACCAAATTCTACCAAACTTTCAATCTTAGATCCCACCCCTTGAGCCAGGGGAGCCACCCCCTTAAAAAATTTAAGTGGCATGGGGGGTCGTGTGATACATCATTTTAAAGCTTATTCAATTCTCTATCCAAACCTGCATTTATCGATTCCTTTCTACAAAAAAATTCATGAATTCGATATTTTACAAATCTACATAAAATACTCAACTAAAATTTGTACTCCCCAACAATTCCAATTTCGAAAGGCTCAGAAGAAAACGCTCGAACAGGTCAATTTTGTTATCAAGGGGGACCTAATTATACCAAACCTTCAAACTCTTAGATCTCACCCCTTTAGCCAGGGGAGCCACCACCTTAAAAAATTTAAATGGCATGGGGGGTCGCGTGATACATCATTTTAAAGCTTATTCAATTCTCTATCCAGATCTACTTTTATCGATTTGTTTCTACAAAAAAAAAACATGAATTTGTTATTTTCCAAATCAAGAGTATTTTATGTATTTTATGTAGATTTGGAAAATAACAAATTCTTATGCTCTTTTTTGCAAAAACGAATAGATAAAAGTAGGTTTGGATAGATAATTGAATAATCTTTAAAATGATGTATCACACGACCCCCCCCCCTGCCATTTAAATTTTTTAAGGTGGTGCCTCCCCTGGCTAAAGGGGTGAGATCTAAGACATGAAAGTGTGGCACAATTTGGTCCCCCTTGCTAACAAAATTGACCTGTTCGAGCGTTTTCTTCTGAGTCCTTCGAAATTGGAATTGTTGGGGGGTACAAATTTTAGTTGGGACACCCTGTATTGATTTTTGCAATTCATAGTGCGGCCGACTCGTATTAAATGATCCCGCCTTTATGAAGAATATAGGTCAGATAACATTTTCTCGTCATTACCGTTTTACGAGGAAAATGCAGAAAAGCTTAACGAGGTCACGCTAGGGGGCGTTTTTTACGCTAGGGGATGAAGCTCCCTCCAGGGGGCTGGGAACTCTTCGGATCTTTATTTGGGTCCCTGCTGGGAGTTCATAACCAAAATTTCAAAAGTTTATAAATTATTTCTTCTATTCGTCGTTTTTTCGTCTAATTTGTTCGGATTATAATTAGCCCCAACTCTTTGTCTTATATCGCAGTTATAATTGTAACAAGTTAACATCTTGAATACGTGGTACGTCCAAAATTATTTATAACATGTAGAAACTTTGATATAGCATGTAATTTTTATAACTTTTCCGCAAGGACCAAAAAGGGCTCCACTTTGAATGGCCGTAGCATCGTAACGGTTAATAGAAACAAACGGTAAAGAACTTTTTTGTTGCGAATTTACTCTAGATTATTTTTGCTAATCAGTATTTTGTTGATAAAGTTGATGCTTTAAGAGATATTTGCAAAAAACTGAAAAATTGTACCTTCTTAGGGCCATAAGGGCCAACGCCGACTTCGTTCTAGGGGCAAAACTTAGGAAGTAATAAGTAGGTCCAAATAAAGAGATTAAGGCTATTTCCAGCTTTCCACTAATTATTTTCTTATTGAACTCTATGTCGCCTGGCCTATAGGTACTTGATAAAGAAGTGGTAGATATTACCAAAAATTTCCAATTTAAAGGAAAATATTCCAATATATGCTCTCTTTGCTGCATCCTGATTAGTCTCTACTGTTTGTAGGCGTCGGGTTTTACAAGAATGTAAAATTTTGTAAAGTAGCACAAAGTAGCATGTAAAAAAATCCTTATATATCTTCGAGTATATCGTGTTAAGAAGAGTTTACTGTATTTTTTTAAGTAGGGCTTTTTTTCGTATGTCTAATTTCGTATGTGTAAAGTTGACTAATTCCAAAAATTTGCCGTTTAACGTGCCCCATAAATCAATCACATATTATACGTATTAACGCGGACTTGACTCGTAAAGTATAAAAATTGAGCTACTTACCCTAAGGAAGTCTCCGGAAAAAAAATCACTTTAAACAGACAGCTCTTTACTGTTTAGACGTCGCACGTATGCTTCGGCATTCTCTGATATTCTGTCATATTCTTTAACTAAAATTGTACATTATATTTATACACTAAAGGGCCCCTAAATAATAAAAGCTAAACAATGGCACAAGTGTCCAGGCCAAGTGTCATTGTTTTTTTTAATTCCAACTGGAAAAAAAAACAGTGTTATTTTCAGAGCTGTATCGATATTTTCCAGCCAAAAAAGGCGAATAACGTTGATAGACCTACTTATTCCTTCCAAAGTTTCCCATGACTATACAAGAGAAACGCATCTAATAATGATTCTCTTCCAATATTCAAATTTCCATCTGAATACATGTTGTCATTCACAAAATTATCAAAAATAATAGGAGGAGAGGTCAAAATTTTGCCGACAATAATTTTTGGGTTTCAGATATAGTTTCTGTTGCGACTAAAATATTGACGAGTGCTTGCACGAGTAATTATTTTCTCAAGCAACAAAAATGAGTCAATCTGAAGAGCAAAAATTGGCGGTAATATTTATACCTAGAGACCTAAGATTTGCCTTGACAATTTAAGGTTCTCGAAATAATTGTTTTAAATTTATTTTGAAATTGAAACATCTCATTGAAAAAAAAAACACAATACAAGTTCCATAAATGTATTATTATTATTTATTATTAACCCATGTATTAAAATAATTCAGTATATCCGAATGCGGATTTAATGTATTTATGGCTTTATTAGCTTTAATTCCTGAAAATTCTACAGAATTGTTTTTCAAGGGACGTCAGAACCGTCTTTCAGAACAGTGTAAGTTCCAAAAAAATATATAAACAGAATGAGCATCGGCGGTCTGTAAACAATGGAAACTCCATTTCACTTTTTGTTTCTTCACGTCTTTTTTCTACACGTCTGCTGCAGCAAATATCAATGTCTTCAAGTCTGACTCTGTTTCCTCAAACTTCCCACGACTATAGAGAGGACTCTTAACTTACAAAATATATTTTATAATGATTAGATTCAGAAAAGATGCATCTACACAGCTCTTGGCTTCGTTTTTGAAAATTTTGCGAAAAAATATATTTTTTTAATTGTTGAAAATACGCAATCTTCGTGCGCGCTTTGTAAGCGCTGTCAAAGAGTAGGTAAAAAATAGAGGAACCATACAATGATGAAAGTCGTGTCACGAAAATGATTTTGACTCCCAGATGGCGTAACGAATTTTATCCGATTTTGTCGCCTCCTGCCATCTGTTAATCACAATTATAATTTTTTGCTCAGCGCCTTCTGGTGGTCGGAAACATAAGCTTAGCGGTTATAATGTTTGTGTTCAGATATGTGTAAACACAGGGGTTCCGATAACAAAACGATTGTTACCACAAAAGAACGAATGGCTTTCTAGAATTACGTTGCGCTGCAGGTCCAGATATAAACAATAACAAAAATTATACGACCACAACTAAGCAACTGAACTTTTAAAAGACTTGGAGCTGCATTTTTTAAGGTACTTTTAGACGGTCAGTTCAGTTTTCCGTTCAGTTTCAGCGCACTAGTATCGAAATATATTACGTATTATTGAACATTTACTACTTTTACCGAACGTTTATTCCTTTTTTATTGCTCATGCAGAAAAATAGTATCTTTGCAACCTTTGTTCCGGTTGAAAATGTACGAATAAATTGTTAGATTATATTAAAAACAATAAGTATAATTAATAGTACAACGTGACCCGACAAATCAAATATCAATCGAAATGCTCCGTCGGGCGTCAATGTCGTACTGCTCCTGCAGCAGCGGAACGAGTCGACCCGTGGGCGTACTGCTGACCAAGCTTTCCAGGATCTGGATTGCGTACAAAAAGTAACTGTTTGTCCATTTTATAACAAATTCAGATAAACAAACTGCTGAAATTAAATATAGTATATTGTGCAACTACAATCGACAACGCCGCACGAGTTGCACATACTATTTTTATTGTGAATGCGGAATAAATGCCAGTATAAAATTGGGGTTCAGGAGCGAAGACCCGTTAGGGTCAATGGGCAAATTCAGTTTTAATATTTCGATTGTGTTTTTTTTGTTCAATTTCTTTCAACGTTATTTTTTATTTAATTTCAGCAGTTTGTTTATATGAATCTGCGTGTGCAAGAAGTAAACTTGTCGCACCCAAACAACCGTTTGGTGTCAAATGGGCAAACAGTTACTTTTCAACCTTAACAAAGTTTGCACAGATACTATTTTTCCGCCTGAGTAATAAAAAACAAACGTTAGAACGAACCCACATTGGCCTACACTTGCCATGTCGTCTGTAGCCCGCATAAGACTGATAAGACTCCCCAAATCAATAGTCCAAGCAAATTGGACTTTTTAGAAGAAATATATTTTCCCTTTTAAGCCTCAATCAACTAAACTCAATAAATATGCATTAATAATTATTATTATCATATCATTGAAGAAGTTGTTTGGGAATATTTCATTCGAACTCCTCCGAAACGGCTCGACCGATTTTTATGATTTTTTTTTATATACCGGGTGTCCCAGAGGTGTGTGGACCATCAATTACGCCCTTATTTTGAAAGATATCAAAACGGGGTTTTTGGGGGACGATAGCCACACGATACCTTCACAATTTAAAATTATTAGAAATCATATACAGAGTGTCCTAGTATTAGTAATATACCAAAATTATGTTTTTTTTTTTAATGGAATGCCCTGTATATTAGTTGGTGAATTGAAATAGCAGTTAATGGTGAGCAAAATGATATAAGGTACTACAGGTTTATTATGGATGGTTCTTGAGTTATGAAGAATTTTAGGTCAAAATTAGTGCTTTTTTAAAAAATTGCAGACCATTCCAACAGAGATAACTGAATACTTTTCTGTCAATAATTTTTTATAGACCCAAACTTTAATACACACTGATTGAAAGTCATCTAAATTGACATTTCTATACAGGGTGTACGATTTCGCAAAATCTATAATAACTTTTTTTTTTCAAATGGAACACCTATATTCCATTATACCACCAAATAGCATTTTTAATAATCTTTCTGTCAATATATAGTTTGCCTCGGCAAATGTTAGTACTTTAGATAATGTTTGCAAAAAACGTAGAAAACTTTCCCAAATTGATGAAATCGTGTATTAAGATCAGATCGCCTTGGACTTGTTTTTTAGAGGAAATAATACCGTCGACTTAACACGTTGAGCCCCGGTATGAGAAACAAAAATTCGTTCCATTTGATATTCAAAAGAGTTTTATAATAACAAAATTAATTAATATTGTATTTTTCCATTGAATGTATTTGTTTGATCTCCCACTAATGGCCAATGAAAATTTTGCTCGGGAAATTGTACATTTTACTGTAGATTCGTCGTATTTATGTGGAAGTATCAAAAAAGGAAATTTAGTGAGAGACAAATTTCTTCCTACGTTTAAGTGAGATAAAATCTTGAATGTTGGCTGCGAGATGCTGCAGCCTCGTTCAGAATAGAAGAACTAAAATGTCTGGGTCGGATTTGGTTTGTGGTATTGCAGTGTCCTTTTGCTTTTGGGGACAAACGAACAACTCATGTTATTTGGAAAATTTAAAAATGAATATTGATGACCTGGGTGTCCATATTTCTTTACAATAGGGACTTTTGCCGTAATAAAGGGGTCCACTCGTGATTTACTCATAGGTCTCTGACAGTAGGTTCTCTTGCGGCATGTACATTCCTGCCGGTCTTTTTTGTTTCTGAACATTGTCGCTTGAAATTTTGATAGATCTTTGCCGCTAGAGAGCGATTTTTTGAAATTTGTAAATTTGAAAAAAAGATTGCGGAAAAATGTATTGCATTGACCGCACGGAGAACGGGGTACAGTTAATTAAAACTTCTCGTTCACTGGAATCAAAATTGTTCTGATTTTTGACATGTGCAATTAAAACAGCGTGGGGATGATTCACTGTGTGTGGAGACAAGTCGTTGCAGATTTCATTCCGATTCATTAGCGACGTGTTCAATATTAACATTATTAACAATAATAACAACAATGAATTATTAATAATTAACAAATTCATAATTAACAATTATGTTTGATTTGAGGAATATGACCTGTGAATTTTTAGCAAAATTGATTGAATTGTATTATAGATTATTTCATTCATCATCGTTTACAACCCATCTGGGACTTTTAAATTTTTGGATTGTAGTGATAATTCGATAATCCTCAATGTTCCTTTTTCAAATATGTTTTTATTGTTTATTTAATCAAAACTAAACCGGTGAAATTCAATAAAAGTCAAGTCCGCAATCAAAACTAAATTGATTTTTGGCCTGTGCAAGTAAAACCGCGCGGGGATAATTTACTGTGTGTGCAGTCAAATCGTTGCAGATTTCATTTCGATTCATTAGCGGCGTGTTCAATATTAATAATTAACAACAATAATTAATTATTAATAATTATAAATTAATGAAATTTATTGAATTATTTTCAGTGCGGATTACAAAGAAGATCAACTTCAACTTTGGTTGCATATTACAAAAGAAATATTTTTTTAAGTGTGCCTCTCCCTACTCCAAAGTAGGTTCAAAGTCGAAAAATTCTAACTTTTATCGGTTCTTCGTTTATTACTATAAAACTATGTGTCCTCCGTAAAAAATTAAAGCTGATAAAATTTCCTACAAAAATAACCCCTTAAAAAGGTACTGGGTTGAATCGTTCTCGAGATATGTGCCGATGAGAATCTAGTCCAAGCAAATTAGACTTTTTAGAAGAAATAATTTATAAAGTTTAGAAAATTTGGTTGTGAACCCCCAGTAGGCATCCAAATAAAAATCCGAAGAGTTCCCGCTCCAGCGGGGGAGCTTCATCCACTTTTGCCGAAAAAACCGCTCCCGAACGTGACGTCATGAAGCCTTTCTGCCTTTTTCTCGTAAACGGTAACTCCGATGAGAAAACGTTATAAGACTTATGTTCTACATTAAATTCTGCATAAAATTGGTCTCATGAAGTTTTTGCCTATCTCCCGCCCACCATCCCACCAAATTTTATTTCTGTCCGACCTTTTGCGATAAAAAACACAAAAACCCCCCATTGCCTGGACTAATATGAAACTGACTGAAGTAACTTTTTATGTAATTAAATAAAGTGGCGGATAAATTTTCAAGGAACTGTTGTTGAACTCTTGTATCGAACATAATTGCGAAACTGGCGAAACTGAGAGATACGAAGGGGCTGAACGGACATGAATGGAAAAATACCGATTTTTTTTCTGGCAATTCCGATTTTTTTCTGGCAATTCTGACTTTTTTCTGGCAATTCTGACTTTTTTCTGCCAATTCTGACTTTTTTCTGCCAATTCTGACTTTTTTCTGGCAATTCCCACATTTTTCTGGCAATTCTGACTTTTTTCTGCCAATTCCGACTTTTTTCTGGCAATTCCCACATTTTTCTGGCAATTCCGACTTGTTTCTGGCAATTCGGACTTTTTTCTGGCAATTCCGACTTTTTTTCTGGCAATTCCGACTTTTTTTCTGGCAATTCCGACTTTTTTCTGGCAATTGCGATAGGGATGCTGTTTTGTTGCCCAACCTTAAAAGATTAAATACTGTCTACATTTTGACTATCACGTACAGGGAAATATGACCGTCTTGTTGTATGTTTTTTTAATAATAATATTAATAAAATAATAATAATAGAAGTTTGTCCAATCTGAAAATCATTCCTGCCTGCCGTAAACCAGCAGAGACCCTTGCGGCTGGAATGCAGAAAGCAGTCATCTTGGGGTCGTTGCGTCTGCTCAGGGCACATGATTTACGGGATTCATAGCTACTGACCTCATGGTTTTAAGGAGTGGCTATGATGTATGAACAGGACTTGACCAGCAAGGAACCTCGTGAAGGTCGGAATCACGGGGAACTCCTTCTGGTCAATACGAAAAAAAAAAAACAATAGAAGTTTATTTCCAACAGACAGAATGTCTAGAGTGGTCGAGCGCATAGCACGAGGCACCAATTTCAGTGATCCACGGAAGTTACCGTCTGTAAAAATTTGTTTTACTGTGGATCATTCAAATTGGTGCCTCACGCTACGCGCTCGACCACTTAAAGAAACATACTCCAAGAAGGTCATATTTCCCTGTACGTGAAACTCGAGGCCCCAATTTCAGTGATCCACAGAAAAAAAAACAAATTTTTACAGACGGTAACTTCCGTGGATCACTGAAATTGGTGCGTTTATCATTCATACAATCATAAAATAAGAGATACTTTCCACATTTCGAGTTTCACGTAAAGGGAAATATGACCTTCTTGGAGTATGTTTTTTTAAGTGGTCGAGCGTGTAGCGCGAGGCGCCGATTTCAGTGATCCACGGAAATTATCGTCTGTGAAAATTTGTTTTTTTGTGGATTATTGAAATTTGTGCCCCGCGTTACGCGATGGACCCCTTAAAGAAACATACTCCAAATATGCTAGACTTCGCCTCTTAATAAAGTCATTATTTATTTATTATTATTTATATGTGGACAAAAATGTGGACAGTATTTCATATTTTAAGTTTGGGTAACAAAACAGTGTCATCGCCCTACCCCTGTCGCAATTGCCAGAAAAAAGTCGGAATTGCCAGAAAAAAAAATCGTTTACAGTTATTTTTCCATTCATGTCCGTTCAGCGCCTTCGTAGACAGAGCTCAACTAAACACACAAAACAAAATTTATGATTACTTAGCACTCTGCGTTCCGAGAAATGAATGAGCGTCTCAAATTAGGTACCGCCATGCCTATATGCGTTTGAACCTTGCTAGTAGAAACGACACAGATCGAAGATGCCTGCCGAAAAATTAAAGACCCAAAGAAAAAGGACTACAGGTAGTACATTCAAATAAAAGGGAAGTACATTTGCAGTACATTTCCTCCGGAGTACAGGTCATAAAATAAAAGTACAAAACTTCTAAAAGGAGTACGTGTGGTCAGCTTTATTTGTTATTAAAAATGCTGTAAAAATTAGACTGTACAAAAAATTATCGTACCACGAGCATATTTATGTTAGTCCCCCGGACGGCTACCTTCTGTTCTCCATTGAAATAACATGAAAGCAATGGCATATAATCGTGTACTCGCCGTCCTACACTGCTCGAAAACCGTGGCATCGCGTTGATGCAACCCGGGGCTCAATGTGTTAACAAAAAAAAATTTCAACAACGTAATA
Source organism: Diaperis boleti (assembly GCA_963583935.1). NCBI lineage: Eukaryota > Metazoa > Arthropoda > Insecta > Coleoptera > Tenebrionidae > Diaperis > Diaperis boleti. The sequence continues at coordinate 50,089,860 of OY757249.1, read as the reverse complement.
AAATCAAGATACATTTTGGAATTAAGCAGTAATTGAGAAGTAGGTACACATTTTTCGGCTACAACTGACAACATTAAAAGTTATCGAAATGCATATCAGATTAGTTTCTTTGCGTAGACCACGTAATCAACTGTATTGTATCTCTGTATTGTATTACAAATTGCGATAGGTTAGTAATCGGAAAAAAGGATTACAGAACGCTGTATAACTGCTCAATCTAAATCATCGCTTATGTTTCTCACTCACAGAGAGCAGCATGTGCTGAACGACTTTTACATTACACGCTTAAAGGTGGCTGATGGTTCCTCTATTCTATTAAATCCTCTTGGGCGCTGTCGAACTAAATTCGTTCAAATTACATAAGAGCTGTGTTAACAAGATATTTTACAGGTCATTTCGCAAAATAATCCTATTTAAGAAAAATATGCCTTTGTAATTTCTTATATTCAAAACTGTTACATTCTGCTTCTTGCCAGAATTTCACCAGTTTGAAGGCCCCCTACTCCGCAGGCCAGGGCGCGGAGCAAGTTTTCCATGAGATAGAGTGATACAGCAAGTCAAATAAGTTAAGCGTGCGTAGTGATGGCAAACCTGTGTAAAATTTGAGTGGACGATTGTTTTGTTTGGAATACTCTGACAGGTTTTTTATTTCTGAACGGCAATCGATTTAGATTTTTGTTTTAGTCGATATTTTCATGAAATGATATTATTACTATTCCTTACAAAATTAGGGAACGGATATTAGTCCAGTCAATCCATTTTTTTTGGGTATGCGTGGGGGACGACGGTACCCTGAATATTGTGTCCCGAGCGATTCCGGTTCCGTCGCCGGCGGGAGCGGGGTTGAAGGTACGATTTTGCGGTTTTTCGCCTATACATATCTGTACCATTACAAATGTTGATATGTCCGTATTTTTTGTAAAAAGAGGTTTTATAATTTATACGTCAGTTAGAACATTCAAAACAAGCTAGCAAAAGTTGATGTCTCCCATAATAATTGGAGGGCGGTTATATAAATTTATTCCCAAATAAATTAGCAGGGGTGTTTATGCGATTTCAAAACTACGGCATCGTACGCAAAATTTTCTTTATCAAAATGAAAGCCTATACAATTTTCTATAACTTTGTTCCACCAATGAATTCGTATTATGTATATCCGTAAAGAAATAGTTATTTATGTATCGAGGCCGTAAAAATTATGTTTTTTTGAACGCATCTGTTATTTGTGATCACAAAAGAATTCAAAAATTTGGTCATAATTTTTTTTTGTCGATGATTACCAAAAAGGTGTTTGTATGGTCTCTTTTTTTGTTTGTGTCTTGTGTGGTTCAAATCTAGTATTATCCATTTTTTATAAACAATTGTCAATGTCAAAATGCAATTAAAGACCAGGCTGTATCATCTCAAAATATGTCCTTCCGGAGCTTTATAGTAGACACTATTGAGGTTATGTTCATAGATGTCAAAGTGGTTGACGACTTATCATGAAATTGCATGGTGCATATGACCACGACGAAATAAATGTCAGAATTTGACATTCAATGTGACCAACCAAAAATTACTGTTGCTTAACATGACCACATTTTGATAATTGTTTATAAAAAAAAAATTGATAATAATTGATATTCTACCCTCTTTCTGTTGACCGATTGATCTAAAATTTGGTACACACTTTTAGTTCTGATGACAATACAATTATGTATATTCAGTGTCATTGTAAATCAAAAATGGCCGCCGCTACAAAATGGCGGATTGCATTTCTTTCAATCCCCTCAATATGGGTATCAAATGAAAGGGCTTAACTACTAGAATACAGTACACCACGAAAAAATTCAAAATTCAAGATGGCCGTCACCACAAAATAGAGGATTACATATACATATACATATTTTTCAATCCCTTTAATATGGATATATCAAATGAAAGGGCTTATAACAAGTTGGAGACAATACACCATGAACAATTTCAAAATCCTAGATGGCCGCCACCACAAAATGTCAGATAATTTTTTTTTTAGTTTTCAATCCTCTCCTTTGTTCCCCAGCTTGAATTATAGTGCCTCAGGTAGTAAGTGGGTGTTATAAAATATTTGGGCGATTGAACTGGTCTTCGTAGGGTTCTTCTCAAATGATTTGAGCATTGTCATTTTGCTGTGGTTGTAAATAGCAGGACTAGTGTCACACCCCATGAAGCCATGTATGAACAGAATGTTCCCACTAGATTGCCTGGACTATAATAGCAAATTTTTGTTTTCGGTAATATAACTGGACCGACGAAACAAGATGAAGATGTACACCATTCTCAACAACATATTTTTCTTTACGAATATACATAATACGAATTCATTTTGGTTCATATTACTAACGTTCACTATCAATAAATGTTTAAAATTTTGTAGTACTTGTTTGGTTAATAACTCACTCCCTTGTCTCCATATCTTCTTATCATAAATCAGCTTACATTGTCGATGTGGTCGTATATACATGATACTTATGAAGTATCATATAGCATTTATATAAGAATACATGATATCTTTGTTGAGAAATATTTGCAGCAGCCGTCGCGTCGGCCAGTTAGGAAACCCAAAGGGTCGTAAAACATTTACCTGACTGGCGGCGCTAACGCCCGCAAGTCAGTCGAAAACGAACTCTCAATCAAACAACAAGACGAAAACGAACTCTCAATCAAATAACTAGTCGAAAACGAAGGTTTCTTTATTCAAATTCAGTACACAACCAATCCGGGAGAAGAAACGTTCAACATCAATTTGCAACTATTCGTAACTAGCTGACCCGGCGAACTTTGTACCGCCTTAGAATCAATAAATGTTGTGTTAACTTTTTAGGTGAATTAAATTCAGTTGTTTTTTTTTATCAAAGAATAATGAACACAACGCCTTCTACTGGCATTACCGGAACCAGCATACAACGCCATGTTAATTTTAGTTGCTGTCATGTATCAAAAATGGTGTTATATACGGATTCCATTCAAAATGTATGAGAATGTTTTTTTCGTTCTTGAGATATTATCAAAAAATGGGTGTGGAGTCCACGCGCAACAGAAGTGAAACTTTGGAGTTTACTCATAAAAAAATGGATTTTTATTTTTAATTAAAGCCCGTACGACAAATTTTGGTGGCTGGCGTTATTTGTTATTTTAATAGTTATTTTGCTATTCGGGAGGGGGGGGGGGAATCCAACAAATTAAAGTTCATAATAATCGGTCCAGCCGCTGTTGAGTTATAAACCCAAGGGAGCCCACTGTCCATGTTTTCATAGCTATTCTGCTATTCGGGGCGGAGACAAATCCAACAAATCGAAGATCATAAAAATCGATCCAGCCGTTCTTGAGTTATAAACCCAAGGGGGCTCCCTAAGCCCCCTTGTCCATGTGTTAATAGTTATTTTGGTATTCGGGGCGGAGACAAATCCAAAATATCAAAGATCATAAAAATCGGTACAGCCGTTCTAAAGTTATCAACCCAAGGGGCCTCCCTAAGCCCCCCTGCCCATGTTTTACTTCCTCGAACTTACGGCGAAACGCTCAGTCGCCTCAACTTTGGAACTTAATTACGGCCTTCATTGTTAGGCTATCTTAACGTATTGGGCATCAAAATTAGTAAAAAAACAACCTTTATCACGGCAAAACGTTGTTTGTTCAAAAAAAAAAAAAAATTATTGCCCCGCCCCTCATCGGCAGGCAGACGTGTCGACGACTGACCGTATTATATTTCATGTGTGCCGCAGCTCGTTCTTAGAAAGATAACAAAAAAGTAAAGTAAACAAAAACTATCATCTTTACAAAAGCGTTTGCCGGTAAATGGATTCAATATAGAGTGATATGATTTTATTTTCAACAATTAACAATTTGTATCACTCTAATGGAGTACACTAATTTCTGTACATCGTCTAATTTACTATGTGGTATTGCATATCTGTAATTTTACGTTAATATTATTATTTAAATATAAAATTGTACCAACTAAAATTAAAACTAGAAGAATGTTCTTAAATCCAAGTGGAGTAAATTTAAATTAAAAAATTTAAATATATCTAAGTCGAACTCCACAAACTTTAATCAGCGTAAAATTATAAATGGTACATGTTTCGGCAGAACACTTCTGCCATCATCAGCCCTAATTTAACAAGAGATTAATGATACAATTGATGAATTACAAGAGGGGTTCTTACCTTAAAGAATATAAAAAAAATATAAAAAAATATGACATTGACGTAATTTTGAATTAAATTTGACGTTTTGCAAGACATTGATAAAATAGACCGGTACATTACTTTTTATTTTAAAAAATCTCACAGGTTCATTGATTATTTGCATGTAATTTTTCCACGGATGCCCGTCCATTTTAGTCACAAACTTCAATAAGCGAGAATCGTTTTAAGTAACAAGCTGGCGAACTAACATCTTGGCCCCTCCCCTAAAGTCTCTGTGCGTAAGTGGTGCGTAAGTGGAACGCTCGGGGTGTTATAAACGTTCGTGGAAAAATTATCATAAAAATAAATTACCGAAAAGAGATTTATAACTTTACGGGCATTATGTCTTCAGAAATTTTACAGTGTGTTAGCTGGGCTCCCAAAGATGAAGATTTTGCATTTATTAAAAAAAAAAATCTTCTACAAATACCCGGTATACAGCACGTTTACAGCAGTTGTGATTCGGTTTCCGATTTTGTTTTTAAATCCATTGCATTGCCTCCACATAAATTGGTGTTGAAAGAAAATGCAATTGTTTTGCTAATACGAAATTTAAATACTGGCACATTAGTGAATGATACAAGAATGCGTGTTAAACGATTTCTTCAAAATACAATTGATTGCGAAATTTGAACCGGACGATCAACTGGGAAACGTATTTTAATACCCAGAATTCATATTCTGGTACATGCCATTTTCCTTAAGGCGAACCTAATTTCCAATCATGTTAGCATTCGCTATGCATTAATAATTCACAAGGGCAAACCTTTAATAAGGTTGGGATTTTGTTATCACAACCTGTCTTCGGGCATTGTTTCTACATTGCCGAGCAATTTAATCAGGGGCATCTTAGACCGCACAATAATGAACAAGTACTGTATGCAAAATATTTTATATAAAGAAATTATTCATTGTAATGTGTAATATGGTAACCAGTCTTTATTCAACACTATTTACGTAAGTATTCATTTTTTTATATTGTTTCGCTTACCAATCCAATAGATACCACTCGAATTTCGAGTGACTGGAGATCACTAGTACATAGTTATTTATTATACGAGTTTCTGTCTAAATTGGGTGCTTTCCGACACTAGGGTTTAAAGCACGAGCGAAACGGATGCTTTTTTAAGCCCAGAGTGCCGGAAAGCTCCCAATCTACACAGGATAAATTTCATAAAACTTATGTTTATCTGACATTTTATTATTACATGACAGAGAGTGTTTACACTAGCGAAAATTTGAACATTCCAACAGTGTCGAACTGTAAAAATTATTTGTACAGTTATCGGACGAATTTTGGATTATTTCATATCGGCTCTAAACGCATTTTGAACTGATTTTGACAGGTATTTTCGCAAAGTAGAGTCGGACTTTTGTTCTTTATAAATTGATTGTGATCTAAATCAGGTATAGGTAGATTCAAACTGTAAATGACAGATGGGTTAAGTAATTTTTCTGTGGCGAGAATTGTACAATTGAGTGAATTGTGATTTTTGAATAAATTGCACAAGTAATTCAAAAAGTGCTATGGCTAAAACACCGCGGCAGAACGGACGAAAGAGGAACCCATGGAAATTACAAAATAAATCTAATCGTTGCTACTCATTCTTCTATTTACTTAATATTACCCCTTCTCGACCTATCATCAGCTAAAGAAGTTTCATTTCTAACTTGCTTGACGACCACACACTCTTCTTTTTTTTTCTTGTATTGAAACAATATTTTCGAAATAGCTACTCTGCGGTGCCTAAAATTACTACTTGGGGTAGTCTAAAAAGAATATTTGAATAAAATACAGAAAATTGATAATAAACTGTTCTAAATGCTACAACTGCATATATTTTTTCTAAATTTGGAATACAACAGGTTTCCAAGTTATTAATTTTCTTTGTGAATATTTTCGAAAAGTCGTGATCATTTAAAATTCTGTATCAGCATTATTATTAAATATTGAAGATTGAAATTTGACATGTCGATAAACATGTCTTTCGCGCACTGCTATAATACAATTGGATGTTACTTGTAGCATTTAGAAGAGCAAATTAAAATATGAAAAAATATATAAATATCGCAGAAAATAATTTTAGTCGATGCAGCTTTGATGGTAATCCATTATTTTAATTTTTTTTAGTAGGTACTATTACAACCTAAATTGCTGTAATGCCCTGACAAAATTGAGAAGTGTGGATGGTGACACAAGAAATACAGCTAAATCCCCAAAATCATATAATGAACAAATAAAAATAATACAGATACTTCCAACAATTATACAATATTAAATAACGTGGTAAAATAGGAATTATAATGACTGAATAGAATAGCAAGTTGAATTAAACAGTATATTACGAAATGAACGTTGAAAATAATTAAAAATAAGACAAGTTAAATAGTGACTATTGCTCTTTACCTAGGTTAAAATTACATTAAGGAGATTACTGAACTTACAAAATTTTAGTGAACGCTAATATAACAAAAACTAGGTGAATTGATAACACAAAAAAATACAATAAAAAAAATCGTCTATTACTTATCTTCTTGATTAATATGCTAGTTTTGGAGCTGTCCTGACACCTTACTTTTACTTTCTGGCGTATCCTGCGAGTCTGTAAATCTGCAACTCCTGCGGGTCCTTGGGAAATTTCACCAGTTTCCACGTGAACTAAACTATGTGCGTTCAGGAAAGAATTTCCACAGCCAAAATCCCTTGATGGTGGTACAAATAATCCTAGTATAAGTGCTGGTAAATTTGCCTATCTGATTTAAAGAAAATAGTCAAGATCTGCACGCAATAAAATGGTTTCTCTTACCTCTTTCCGAAAGTTCAACCTTTAACGATTTATCCGCTTAAGCGATTAGTTATAGAAATAACCCACATTCAACGATACTTAACCGCTAACGCGTTTTTCCTGGACGCAATCCCTTTTACCAGGAGTAATTTTTCGTTGAACGTGTACTCGTTAAAGTCTCGAACGAAAAAGAAAGAATTTCGCCGGTACTGCAAAACCTATCGTTTTTTGTATATGCCGGTTATCTCTACGTAGATGCGTTCCTGCGGTGGTGAATGCGCGGCAAAATCAAATTGTAACAGTACCTAAAGTCACTATCCACGTCCTCGCACTATTGACGCACCCTGTAGACAGCAGCTACCTACTTATAATTATAATTATTGTACATAATACATAGTAGTATACTAATTGTAATCTCTACTCATTATTTAATATATTTATTACTTTCACTTTTCCGATTTCCCAAAAAACTATCAAACTCAAATTTTTAATTCATGATAAATCATCATTTTATTCTTTCCCCTGGTACGTCATGAATTAAAAATTTGAGTTTGATATTTATTACTAATATTTATTTAATATCTGTATATTAATATTTCACCTTTTACACTCATAATATCAAACAAAAACCATGGGATTTGTTTACTGTCGGCATTCGAAAGCAGCGATAACAGTTCCAGGAAGCTTTCATTCTCAATTTCGATGCGGCAGTTTCTTGACTAGTCCACGTGGACTTAAAATGTGCACGTCAAAGTAATCAGCCAATTGTAAGTCGTTTGAGGTAATAAATTGTCGACACATGCAACGCCCCATATGGTGTCACCGATTCGCTTTTTGTTTACACGCTGAACGGGCCAGTCGTCTTAAAGGAATACTTCAAAAAAAAAAATTTGCTAAATTGGTCCAGCCGTTTTCAAGTGATGCCGTGACCAAGGAAAATAGGGATTCATTTTTATATATATAGATATACAAGTTTATTAAGTTCGCGAGTGTTTCAATACAAATCCAAAACATATGGTCCTTCGAGTAACACAAATTTACCCCAATTCATTACAATCTTAGTGTGTAATCTTAGAGAAACGTCGGAGTTGCTAGAGAAAAGTGAGAAAGATATTTATCAAGAACTTCGAAACTTAGTCAAAGTTTTCAAAATTCCATAACTTTTTACCGGTTGAAGATGACTAGTATAAATGTAGTTATAAATGAATGTAGAGATTGCAATAAACGTTTTATTCAAAATATTTTACATACATTTACGAGATTATTAATATTATAAATGAATATAAAATGAATAAGAAAACACACCTACAACATCGAAAGTCTACAGTATATTAACAATATGGCACTTTAAACTCGTAGGAAAATGCTTTGTAAATAGCATCCAGCAAGCTCTAAAATGTGAGTTAACTTCAGGTCAAACCTACATCATAATTTGGCCTTGAAAGTAGTATACGTTAACCTAAGGTAAGTCTAGAAAATTCTGCATGTATCACAGCTCTAAATACTGAGAAATTGCCGCTTTTATCTCACTCATTTTGAGGTATTCTTGCCTCTTTCCACTTTGTCCTCTTCTTCTCCTGCCGTTGAGCTGGTTTTACCATTAGAAGTCGTAGCATTGACGGAATTGTTCTTCCATTTTGTTTTCGTGATCACGATACTCATTCTTTTCTGTACGTACGTTCTGAATCCTTTGTGCCACCACGCGTATATGATGGGATTGATCAAACTATTAGTGAATCCCAAAATCGCCAACGGGCTGGCAATTACGATTTGTAGATTTTTACATTTCTTGGATGTGGAATTTTCACATTGGTAGATGTAAACCATACAAGCTACGAAATAGGGAGACCAGGTAATGACGAAACTTCCCGTAGTGAACAGCACCACTTTAATGGCTTTCCATTTGCTGGGCGCTTTGACGCTAGACGAGGGCTTCTTCTTGAAAACCCTCGCGAAGATTCCTTTTTTCGTATTGGTGTCGTCCTCGACGTTAGGAGTGTCTGCTTTTCCACGGAACATGCGGAGGTCGTTTTCTGGATGCTGGGTTTTGGTCCCTTGAAGTTGAATGATTTTTTTGATGGCGTGGTAGAGGATGATGGAGTAGAGGACAACGACGACCAGGAGTGGCAGCATTCCCATGATTACTGTTAACAGGATGAGGTTTCGAGGAGCGAGCATAATAAACCAACAGATTCTTCCGTTGTCGGTATCGCCGTACCATCCGAACAGTGGCATGAATCCGATAACGCACCCTGAAAATGAACGAATTAGGAGTGTTACATCAAGACTAACTCAAGATTATGGCAGATTTTTTTTATAAATTATATTTGTAAGTTATGAAGGATGTCTAATCGGTTTTCTGTTTCGCTGTGACCGAACTTCACGGATGTTTTGAGGTTAGTGAAACCAAAACCTTCAGATAAAATTATCTGAACCATGGATGTGATAAAAGGCGCGTAATTTTCTAAAATCATAATGTATAGTAAACTGCAAGCATTTTAAATTTCGAGTTCGCACCATTGCAAGAAATCGGATTTATACAAGAAAATAATATAATAAAATCGAATTTACAAGCATGTTTCAATCGAGCTGGCGCCACTGATTTTGCCGTTTTAACCATCGCGCTCTTTGAGACTAGAGGGCACCTCTGTTTTTCTGGACCTAACGCCGATAGTGTAGTTTGGGTTGGATTCTTCCATCATTTGATTCGATACACAGCAGTACCAAATTTTTACCAAATCTTTTAAAAATCATGTAACCTTTTCAAAACTTCAAATTTAATACTTTAATACTTTAATTTAATACCCAAAATATCAATTGCGTTCTATAACCGAGACGAAAACCGATTTCATTTTCGTTCCAGGTGCCGCGCCATTTATTACCAAAATAGCTTACAGCATTTCGATGAGAAATTGTTTCATTTCATCTTTCGCTTGACACCCGTGACAACTTACATCCAGTATAAGGTTATATAGCGCAATAAAATTTTAACTAAAAAAAAGTCAATCTATGCACAGACGGGCTGCCGAAACTATCGTGCGTTCAACAAAAAACGACGTCAGGTGGGCCACGGATTAAAAGACGTATGGCGTAGATGGCGACAAATTTGTCAACTAACATCTGACATGGTGCCTCAATGGGAATTTCTAGAATTTGAACACTTGAAAGCTTGAAGTAATAATTCACTAATTATGACTCAGAAATCTTGAATTCTCAAATTCCTTTTGACAAAATTGTGAATTCTGAATTTCGAAAATTGTAAATTTTCAATCAGTAAAATCGTGAACATGGAAATTTTGCATCGCTGAAAACTTGAATTCCTGAATTTGTAAGTAGAATTTTATATCTTAAATCAGCAAATTGCTAATAGAAAACATTATGAGTTGTGGAGTTTGAAAAAGGTAAATTTCGAGCAGCTGAAATCGAGAATTTGTAAATTTTGAGTCGATGAAATCTTTCCTGAAACTGGAATAACCTTGAATTCTTCAATTCTTTTGACCAAATTGTGAATTCCGAATTTCGAAATTTTTTAATTCTGAATCGCTAAAATATGGAAATTTTGCATCGCTGAAAATTTGAATTCCTGAATTTGAAAATTGGAAATTTGGGATATTCAGTCTTAAATTTGTAAATTTTGAAGTGGTAGCATTAAAAAATTAGAAAATTTTAGTTCCGCAAATTGGGAAGTGCTAATCTTGAATTGTTGAAATCGAAATTTGAACACTTGAAAGCTTGAAGTAATAAATTCACTAATTATCACTTTCAGAAATCTTGAATTCTCAAATTCCTTTTGACAAAATTCTGAATTCCGAATTTCGAAAATTGTAAATTTTCAATCAGTAAAATCGTGAATATGGAAAGTTTGCATCGCTGAAAATTTGAATTCTCCTGAATTTGTAGATTTTGAAGTGGTAAAATTTAAAAAAAATAGCAAAATTTAAGTAGAATTTTATATATTAAATCAGCAAATTGCTAATAGAAAACATTATGAGTTGGGGAATTGAAAAACGCAAATTTTGAACAGCTGAAATTGGGAATTTGTAAATTTTGAGTCGATGAAATTTTTCCTGGAACTGGGGCTTTCTAGAATTTGCACACTTGAAATCCTAGTCTTAAATTCACCAATTTTATATTGGAAAAAAATCTCGTATTCTGAGATCATCTTGGATTCTTCAATTCTTTTGACAAAATTCTGAATTCCGAATTTCGAAAATTTTAAATTCTGAATCGCTAAAATATGGAAATTTTGCATCGCTGAAAATTTGAATTCCTGAATTTGAAAATTGGAAATTTGGGATATTCAGTCTTGAATTTGTAAATTTTGAAGTGGTAACATTAAAAAATTAGTAAAATTTTTATAAATAAATACGTCTTTATTAAATTACCCATGGGTACATTACCCTTTGTGGCGAAGTTTAGCCGTGGCTATTCCTCCACTTAACCACAAAGGGCATAAAAAACATTAATAATCCATATTTTAACTTTACGCTTTAGCAAATTCTGAATTCAAAACATTTTTAGTTCCGGAAATTGGAAAGTACTAATAATGATTTGTTGGAATCGTGAATTTGTGAATTTTGAGTCGACGAAAACTTCTTGTTAAAACGCAAAAATAGAATTCCTGAACTTGGGAATTTCCAGAATTTGAACACTTGAAAGCTTGAAGTAATAAATTCACTAATTATCACTTTCAGAAATCTTGAATTCTCGAATTGCTTTTGTCAAAATTCTGAATTCCGATTTTCGAAAATTGTAAATTTTCAATTAGTAAAATCGTGAATATGGAAATTCTACATCGCTGAAAATTTGAATTCCCGAATTCCTAAATTTGTAAATTTTGAAGTGGTAAAATTAAAAAACAAATAGCAAACTTTAAGTAGAATTTTATATCTTAAATCAGCAAATTGCTAATAGAAAACATTATGGGTTGTGGAATTGAAAAAAGCAAATTTTAAGCAGCTGAAATTGGGAATTTGTAAATTTTGAGTCGATGAAATTTTTCCTGGAACTGGGACTTTCTAAAATTTGCACACTTGAAATCCTAGTCTTGAATTCACCAATTTTATATTGAAAAAATCTCGAATTCTGAGATCGAAAATTTTAAATTCTGAATCGCTAAAATATGGAAGTTTTGCATCGCCGAAAACTTGAATTCCTGAATTTGAAAATTGGAAATTTGGGATATTCGGTCTTAAATTTGTAAATTTTGCAGTGGTAGCATTAAAAAATTAGAAAAATTTTGTAATCCATATTTTAACTTCACGCTTTAGCAAATTCTGAATACAAAACATTTTGAGTTCCGGAAATTGGAAAGTGCTAATTTTGATTTGTTGAAATCGTGAATTTGTGAATTTTGAGTCGACGAAATCTTTTGTTAAAACGCAAATATAGAATTCCTGAAATTGGGAATTTCTAGAATTTGAACACTTGCAAACTTGAAGCAATAATAAAATAGCAAAATTTAGGTAGAATATTATATCTTAAATCAGCAAATTGCTAATAGAAAACATTATGAGTTGGGGAATTGAAAAACGCAAAAGTTGAGCAGGGAATTTGTAAATTTTGAGTCGATGAAATTTTTCCTGGAACTGGGACTTTCTAGAATTTGCACTTGAAATCCTAGTCTTAAATTCACCAATTTTATATTGAAAAAATCTCGAATTCTGGGATCATCTTGGATTCTCCAATTCTTTTGACAAAATTTTCAATTCCGAATTTCTCAAATTTTAAATTCTGAATCGCTAAAATATGGAAATTTTGCATCGCTGAAGACTTGAATTCGTGAATTCGAAAATTGAAAATTTGGGATATTCAGTCTTGAATTTGTAAATTTTGAAGTGGTAGTATTAAAAAATGATAAAAATTTTGTAATCCATATTTTAACTTCACGGTTTAGCAAATTCTGAATACAGAACATTTTTAGTTCCGGAAATTCGAAAGTGCTAATCATGATTTATTGAAATCGTGAATTTGTGAATTTTGAGTCGAAGAAATCTTCTTGTTAAAACGCAAATATAGAATTCCTGAAATTGGGAATTTCTAGAATTTGAACACATGAATGCTTGAAGTAATAAATTCACTAATTATGACTCAGAAATCTTGAATTCTCAAATTCCTTTTGACAAAATTGTGAATCAGTAAAATCGTGAAAATGGAAATTCTACATCGCTGAAAATGTGAATTCCCGAATTCCTGAATTTGTAAAATTTGAAGTGGTAAAATTAAAAAAAAAAACAATTTAAGTAGAATTTCATATTTTAACTCAGCAAATTGCTAATAGAAAGCATTATGAGTTGTGGAATTGAAAAAAGCAAATTTTAAGCAGCTGAAATTGGGAATTTGTAAATTTTGAGTCGATGAATTTTTTTTTTAAAACTGGGGCTTTCTAGAATTTGCACACTTGAAATCCTAGTCTTAAATTCACGAATTTTATACTGAAAAAATCTCGAATTCTGAGATCATCTTAGATTAATTTTTTTGACAAAATTCTGAATTCCGAATTTCAAAAATTTTAAATTCTGAATCGCTAAAATATGGAAATGTTGCATCGCTGAAAACTTGAATTCGTGAATTCGAAAATTGAAAATTTGGGATATTCAGTCTTGAATTTGTAAATTTTGAAGTGGTAACATTAAAAAATTAGTAAAATCTTTGTAATCCATATTTTAACTTCACGCTTTAGCAAATTCTGAATACAAAATATTTTTAGTTCCGGAAATTGGAATTGCTAATCTTGATTTGTTGAAATCGTGAATTTGTAAATTTTGAGCCGACGAAATCTTTTGTTAAAACGCAAATATAGAATTCCTGAAATTGGGAATTTCTAGAATTTGAACACTTGCAAACTTGAAGCAATAAATTCACTAATTAAAACTTTCAGAAATCTTGAATTCTCAAATTCCTTTTGACAAAATTGTGAATTCCGAATTTTGAAAATTGTAAATTTTCAATCAGTAAAATCGTGACCATGGAAATTTTGCATCGCTGAAAACTTGAATTTACTGAACTTGTAAGTAGAATTTTATATCTTAAATCAGCTAATTGCTAATAGAAAACATTATGAGTTGTGGAGTTTGAAAAAGGTAAATTTCGAGCAGCTGAAATCGAGAATTTGTAAATTTTGAGTCGATGAAATCTCTCCTGAAACTGGAATAACTTTGAATTCTTCAATTCTTTTGACCAAATTGTGAATTCCGAATTTCGAAATTTTTTAATTCCGAATCGCTAAAATATGGAAATTTTGCATCGCTGAAAATTTGAATTCCTGAATTAGAAAATTGCAAATTTGGGATATTCAATCTTAAATTTGTAAATTTTGAAGTGGTAGCATTAAAAAATTAGAAAATTTTTGTAATCCATATTTTAACTTCACGCTTTAGCAAATTCTGAATGCAAAAAAATTTTAGTTCCGCAAATTGGGAAGTGCTAATCTTGAATTGTTGAAATCGAAATTTGAACACTTGAAAGCTTGAAGTAATAAATTCACTAATTATCACTTTCAGAAATCTTGAATTCTCAAATTCCTTTTGACAAAATTCTGAATTCCGAATTTCGAAAATTGTAAATTTTCAATCAGTAAAATCGTGAATATGGAAATTTTGCATCGCTGAAAATTTGAATTCCCGAATTCCTGAATTTGTAAATTTTTAAGTGGTAAAAATTTTAAAAATAGCAAAATTTAAGTACAGTTTTATATCTTAAATCATCAAATTGCTAATAGAAAACATTATGAGTTGTGGAATTGAAAAACGCAAATTTTGAGCAGCTGAAATTGGGAATTTGTAAATTTTGAGTCGGAGATTTTTCCTGGAACTGGGACTTTCTAGAATTTGCACACTTGAAATCCTAGTCCTAAATTCACCAATCTTATATTGAAAAAATCTCGAATTCTGAGATCATCTTGGATTCTTCAATGCTTTTGACAAACTTCTGAATTCCGAATTTCGAAAATTTTAAATTCTGAATCGCTAAAATATGGAAATTTTGCATCGCTGAAAACTTGAATTCGTGAATTCGAAAATTGAAAATTTGGGATATTCAGTCTTGAATTTGTAAATTTTGAAGTGGTAGT
Organism: Diaperis boleti; assembly: GCA_963583935.1. Classification (NCBI taxonomy): domain Eukaryota; kingdom Metazoa; phylum Arthropoda; class Insecta; order Coleoptera; family Tenebrionidae; genus Diaperis; species Diaperis boleti. The sequence goes on along the minus strand of OY757249.1, from coordinate 50,074,792 downwards.
ATTAAAAAATTATAAAAATTTTGTAATCCATATTTTAACTTCACGCTTTGGCAAATTCTGAATACAGAACATTTTTAGTTCCGGAAATTGGAGTGCTAATCTTGATTTGTTGAAATCGTGAATTTGTGAATTTTGAGTCGACGAAAACTTCTTGTTAAAACGCAAATATAGAATTCCAGAAATTGGGAATTTCTAGAATTTGAACACATGAAAGCTTGAAGTAATAAATTCACTCTTTATCACTTTCAGAAATCTTGAATTCTCGAATTCCTTTTGACAAAATTGTGAATTCCGAATTTCGAAAATTGTAAATTTTCAATCAGTAAAATCGTGAATATGGAAATTTTGCATCGCTGAAAATTTGAATTCCCGAATTCCTGAATTTGTAATTTTTGACGTGGTAAAATTAAAAAAAAAAGAAGCAAAATTTAAGTCGAATTTTATATCTTAAATCAGCAAATTGCTAATAGAAAAGATTATGAGTTGTGGAATTGAAAAAAGCAAATTTTAAGCAGCTGAAATTGGGAATTTGTAAATTTTGAGTCGATGAATTTTTTTTTAAACTGGGGCTTTCTAGAATTTGCACACTTGAAATCCTAGTCTTAAATTCACCAATTTTATACTGAAAAAATCTCGAATTTTAAGATCATCTTAGATTCATTTTTTTGACAAAATTCTGATTTCCGAATTTCGAAAATTTTAAATTCTGAATCGCTAAAATATGGAAATTTTGCATCGCCGAAAACTTGAATTCCTGAAATTGAAAATTGGAAATTTGGGATATTTAGTCTTGAATTTGTAAATTTTGAAGTGGTAGCATTAAAAAATTTGTAAAATCTTTGTAATCCATATTTTAACTTCACGCTTTAGCAAATTCTGAATACAAAATATTTTTAGTTCCGGAAATTGGAAGTGCTAATCTTGATTTGTTGAAATCGTGAATTTGTAAATTTTGAGCCGACGAAATCTTTTGTTAAAACGCAAATATAGAATTCCTGAAATTGGGAATTTCTAGAATTTGAACACTTGCAAACTTGAAGCAATAAATTCACTAATTAAAACTTTCAGAAATCTTGAATTCTCAAATTCCTTTTGACAAAATTGTGAATTCCGAATTTTGAAAATTGTAAATTTTCAATCAGTAAAATCGTGACCATGGAAATTTTGCATCGCTGAAAACTTGAATTTACTGAACTTGTAAGTAGAATTTTATATCTTAAATCAGCTAATTGCTAATAGAAAACATTATGAGTTGTGGAGTTTGAAAAAGGTAAATTTCGAGCAGCTGAAATCGAGAATTTGTAAATTTTGAGTCGATGAAATCTCTCCTGAAACTGGAATAACTTTGAATTCTTCAATTCTTTTGACCAAATTGTGAATTCCGAATTTCGAAATTTTTTAATTCCGAATCGCTAAAATATGGAAATTTTGCATCGCTGAAAATTTGAATTCCTGAATTAGAAAATTGCAAATTTGGGATATTCAATCTTAAATTTGTAAATTTTGAAGTGGTAGCATTAAAAAATTAGAAAATTTTTGTAATCCATATTTTAACTTCACGCTTTAGCAAATTCTGAATGCAAAAAAATTTTAGTTCCGCAAATTGGGAAGTGCTAATCTTGAATTGTTGAAATCGAAATTTGAACACTTGAAAGCTTGAAGTAATAAATTCACTAATTATCACTTTCAGAAATCTTGAATTCTCAAATTCCTTTTGACAAAATTCTGAATTCCGAATTTCGAAAATTGTAAATTTTCAATCAGTAAAATCGTGAATATGGAAATTTTGCATCGCTGAAAATTTGAATTCCCGAATTCCTGAATTTGTAAATTTTTAAGTGGTAAAAATTTTAAAAATAGCAAAATTTAAGTACAGTTTTATATCTTAAATCATCAAATTGCTAATAGAAAACATTATGAGTTGTGGAATTGAAAAACGCAAATTTTGAGCAGCTGAAATTGGAAATTTGTAAATTTTGAGTCGGAGATTTTTCCTGGAACTGGGACTTTCTAGAATTTGCACACTTGAAATCCTAGTCCTAAATTCACCAATCTTATATTGAAAAAATCTCGAATTCTGAGATCATCTTGGATTCTTCAATGCTTTTGACAAACTTCTGAATTCCGAATTTCGAAAATTTTAAATTCTGAATCGCTAAAATATGGAAATTTTGCATCGCTGAAAACTTGAATTCGTGAATTCGAAAATTGAAAATTTGGGATATTCAGTCTTGAATTTGTAAATTTTGAAGTGGTAGTATTAAAAAATTATAAAAATTTGTAATCCATATTTTAACTTCACGCTTTAGCAAATTCTGAATACAGAACATTTTTAGTTCCGGAAATTGGAAAGTGCTAATCTTGATTTGTTGAAATTTTGAGTCGACGAAAACTTCTTGTTAAAACGCAAATATAGAATTCCGGAAATTGGGAATTTCTAGAATTTGAACACATGAAAGCTTGAAGTACATAATAAATTCACTAATTATCACTTTCAGAAATCTTGAATTCTCAAATTCCTTTTGACAAAATTGTGAATCAGTAAAATCGTGAAAATGGAAATTCTACATCGCTGAAAATTTGAATTCCCGAATTCCTGAATTTGTAAAATTTGAAGTGGTAAAATTAAAAAAAAAAACAAAATTTAAGTAGAATTTCATATTTAAACTCAGCAAATTGCTAATAGAAAGCATTATGAGTTGGGGAATTGAAAAAAGCAAATTTTAAGCAGCTGAAATTGTGAATTTGTAAATTTTGAGTCGATGAATTTTTTTTTAAACTGGGGCTTTCTAGAATTTGCACATTTGAAATCCTAGTCTTAAATTCACCAATTTTATACTGAAAAAATCTCGAATTCTAAGGTCATCTTAGATTCATTTTTTTGACAAAATTCTGATTTCCGAATTTCGAAAATTTTAAATTCTGAATCGCTAAAATATGGAAATTTTGCATCGCCGAAAACTTGAATTCCTGAATTTGAAAATTGGAAATTTGGGATATTTAGTCTTGAATTTGTAAATTTTGAAGTGGTAACATTAAGAAATTTGTAAAATTTTTGTAATACATATTTTAACTTCACGCTTAGCAAATTCTGAATACAAAAGATTTTTAGTTCCGGAAATTCGAAAGTGCTAATCATGATTTATTGAAATCGTGAATTTGTGAATTTTGAGTCGCCGAAATCTTCTTGTTAAAACACAAATATAGAATCCCTGAAATTGGGAATTTCTAGAATTTGAACACTTGAAAGCTTGAAGTAATAAATTCACTAATTATCACTTTCAGAAATCTTGAATTCTCAAATTCCTTTTGACTAAATTGTGAATCAGTAAAATCGTGAAAATGGAAATTCTACATCGCTGAAAATTTGAATTCCCGAATTCCTGAATTTGTAAATTTTGAAGTGGTAAAATTAAAAAAAAAATAGCAAACTTTAAGTAGAATTTTATATCTTAAATCAGCAAATAGCTAATAGAAAACATTATGGGTTGTGGAATTGAAAAAAGCAAATTTTAAGCAGCTGAAATTGGGAATTTGTAAATTTTGAGTCGATGAAATTTTTCCTGGAACTGGGACTTTCTAAAATTTGCACACTTGAAATCCTAGTCTTGAATTCACTAATTTTATATTGAAAAAATTTCGAATTCTGAGATCATCTTGGATTCTTCAATTCTTTTGACAAAATTCTGAATTCCGAATTTCGAAAATTTTGAATTCTGAATCGCTAAAATATGGAAGTTTTGCATCGCTGAAAACTTGAATTCCTGAATTTGAGAATTGTAAATTTGGGATATTCGGTCTTAAATTTGTAAATTTTGAAGTGGTAGCATTAAAAAATTAGAAAATATTTGTAATCCATATTTTAACTTCACGCTTTAGCAAATTCTGAATACAAAACATTTTGAGTTCCGGAAATTGGAAAGTGCTAATTTTGATTTGTTGAAATCGTGAATTTGTAAATTTTGAGTCGACGAATTCTTCTTGTTAAAGCGCAAATATAGAATTCCTGAAATTGGGAATTTCTAGAATTTGAACACTTGAAAGCTTGAAGTAATAAATTCACTAATTATCACTTTCAGAAATCTTGAATTCTCAAATTCCTTTTGACAAAATTGTGAATCAGTAAAATCGTGAAAATGGAAATTCTACATCGCTGAAAATTTGAATTCCCGAATTCCTGAATTTGTAAAATTTGAAGTGGTAAAATTAAAAAAAAAAAAACAAAATTTAAGTAGAATTTCATATCTTAACTCAGCAAATTGCTAATAGAAAGCATTATGAGTTGTGGAATTGAAAAAAGCAAATTTTAAGCAGCTGAAATTGGGAATTTGTAAATTTTGAGTCGATGAATTTTTTTTTTTAAACTGGGGCTTTCTAGAATTTGCACACTTGAAATCCTAGTTTTCCGAAGTGAGATCAATTATATTCCACATTTCAAAAAAAAATTCAAGTGGACATGACAATATTCCATACTCTCTGATAAAACACTTGGCTGACGTGATATCTGAACCTCTCGCTAAACTCATAAACATTTCATTCGAAATAGGGACATTTCCATCTACATTGAAAACAGCATTAATAGTTCCAATATTCAAATCAGGAAATATAAACGAATTAGGAAACTACAGACCAATTGCGCTCTTACCAGTATTTTCTAAAATCTTTGAACGAGCCTATTATTGTTATTACCTGAGTGCAACTAATATCCTGACTCATAAACAATTTGGTTTTCGAAATGGGCTGGCAACAAAAGACGCCATTATATCTCTAGTAGAATTTATTTGTCAAAAACGAGATAAAGGTAAATTTGTAGCAAGTGTCTTCTTTGATCTAAGTAAAGCCTTCGACACGGTACACCATGATCTCTTATTAAACAAACTCAGCAACTACGGCATAAGAGGTGCTCCATTATCTTGGCTTGAGTCATTTTTGAAAAATAGGTCGCAAATGGTGGTACTAAAGAACGACTCTCTCAAATATATCTCTGCTCCCGTATGTGTTAACTCAGGTGTGCCGCAGGGTAGTGTCCTTGGCCCGCTATTATTTTTAATCTTTGTAAACGACATAGAACTAGAAAACTCACACACGACATTATTTGCCGACGACACCACCGGTTCTGTCTCTTCGCCTAATTTACACTCCTTAAGTTTAAGAACAAACCACGTAGTAACACAAATGAAACATTTCTGCTCCGACAATGGATTAGCCTTGAACAACAAAAAAACCAAGTGTATGATTTTTTCAAATAAAACTTTAGACCAGTCCCCCCTGATAAAAGTTGATAATCATAGCATACCACCAAGTGTCTCAGTTAAATATCTGGGTATACATCTGGATAATAAATTGACATGGCATAATCATATAGAGTGCTTAGTAAAAAACTCAATACCCTATGTTATGTCATCAGAAACCTACGTCAAATGGTCAATATCCAAGTACTAAGAATATACTACTTCGGAAATGTTAATTCCATACTCAACTATGGTATTATATGTTGGGGCAGTGGCGTTGGAATCGAGCAAATTTTGAATTCCCAAAAAAGAATATTGCGTACGATGATGTTCAAGCATAATCAATTCTCGTGTAGAGGACTCTTTCGGAATCTTGAAATATTAACTGTAACGTCTCTATATACTTTAGAATGCGCGTGCTATGTCAAACAACATTCTGACAAATTCTACAATAATAGGACCGCTAACAATAAGTATAACTTTAGAAATTATGCCAACTTACTACTACCACAACACCGTCTATATCAAACTAGTAAAGGGCCATATATCATGTCTATAAAAATATATAACAAATTACCGCTGCAACTAAAGAGTGTAACTAACATCAAGCTTTTCAGAAAACTAGTAAAGGATTTCTTAATAAGAAATTCCTTTTACACTCTAGAGGAATATTTCCATTTTTAATCTCTAAACTCTTTCAAAATTTTAAATTGTGCTATCTTGTATTGTCGACAGTATATGTTTGATGTATCCATATGTACTTTTTTTACTTGTTTTTAATTATGTTAAATTTTATGTGACGCTTTCCATAACTGTAAGGTTCAGTGAAATAAAGAAATATTATTATTATTATTCTTAGTCTTAAATTCACGAATTTTATACTGAAAAAATCTCGAATTCTGAGATCATCTTAGATTAATTTTTTTGACAAAATTCTGAATTCCGAATTTCGAAAATTTTAAATTCTGAATCGCTAAAATATGGAAATTTTGCATCGCTGAAAACTTGAATTCGTAAATTCGAAAATTGAAAATTTGGGATATTCAGTCTTGAATTTGTAAATTTTGAAGTGGTAGTATTAAAAAATTATAAAAATTTTGTAATCCATATTTTAACTTCACGCTTTAGCAAATTCTGAATACAAAACATTTTTAGTTCCGGAAATTGGAAAGTGCTAATCTTGATTTGTTGAAATCGTGAATTTGTGAATTTTGAGTCGACGAAAACTTCTTGTTAAAACGCAAATATAGAATTCCGGAAATTGGGAATTTCTAGAATTTGAACACATGAAAGCTTGAAGTAATAAATTCACTCTTTATCACTTTCAGAAATCTTGAATTCTCGAATTGCTTTTGTCAAAATTCTGAATTTCGAATTTAAATTATCAAATTGCTAATAGAACACATTATGAGTTGGGGAATTGAAAAACGCAAATTTTGAGCAGCTGAAATTGGGAATTTGTAAATTTTGAGTCGATGAAATTTTTCCTGGAACTGGGACTTTCTAGAATTTGCACTTGAAATCCTATTCTTAAATTCACCAATTTTATATTGAAAAAATCTCAAATTCTGAGATCATCGTGGATTCTTTAATTCTTTTGACAAAATTTTCAATTCCGAATTTCTAAAATTATAAATTCTGAATCGTTAAAATATGGAAATTTTGCATCGCTGAAAACTTGAATTTCAATTCGAAAATTGAAAATTTGGGATATTCAGTCTTGAATTTGTAAATTTTGAAGTGGTAACATTAAAAAATTTGTAAAATTTTTGTGTTTACATATTTTAACTTCACGCTTAGCAAATTCCGAATACAAAACATTTTTAATTCCGGAAATTCGAAAGTGCTAATCATGATTTATTGAAATCGTGAACTTGTGAATTTTGAGTCGAAGAAATCTTCTTGTTAAAACGCAAATATAGAATTCCTGAAATTGGGAATTTCTAGAATTTGAGCACTTGAAAGCTTGAAGTAATAAATTCACTATTTATCACTTTCAGAAATCTTGAATTCTCAAATTCCTTTTGACAAAATTGTGAATCAGTAAAATCGTGAAAATGGAAATTCTACATCGCTGAAAATGTGAATTCACGAATTCCTGAATTTGTAAAATTTGAAGTGGTAAAATTAAAAAAAAAACAAAATTTAAGTAGAATTTCATATCTTAACTCAGCAAATTGCTAATAGAAAGCATTATGAGTTGGGGAATTGAAAAAAGCAAATTTTAAGCAGCTGAAATTGGGAATTTGTAAATTTTGAGTCGATGAATTTTTTTTTAAAACTGGGGCTTTCTAGAATTTGCACACTTGAAATCCTAGTCTTAAATTCACCAATTTAATATTGGAAAAAAATCTGGTATTCTGAGATCATCTTGGATTCTTCAATTCTTTTGACAAAATTCTGATTTCCGACTTTTGAAAATTTTAAATTCTGAATCGCTAAAATATGGAAATTTTGCATCGCTGAAAATTTGAATTCCTGAATTTGAAAATTGGAAATTTGGGAAATTCAGTCTTGAATTTGTAAATTTTGAAGTGGTAACATTAAAAAATTAGTAAAATTTTTATAAATAAATACGTCTTTATTAAATTACCCATGGGTACATTACCCTTTGTGGCGAAGTTTAGCCGTGGCTATTCCTCCACTTAACCACAAAGGGCATAAAAAACATTAATAATCCATATTTTAACTTTACGCTTTAAAATTTTTGTAATCCATATTTTAACTAATTCACTAATTATCACTTTCAGAAATCTTTAATTCTTTTGAAGTGGTAAAATTAAAAAAAAAGTAGCAAAATTTAAGTAGAATTTCGTATTTTAAATCAGCAAATTGCTAATAGAAAACATTATGAGTTGGAGAATTTGAAAAAGGTAAATTTTAAGCAGCTGAAATTTGAAATCTGTAAATTTTGAAATTTGAAATCCTAGTCTTAAATTCACCAATTTTATATTGAAAAAATCTCGAATTCTGAGATAATGGATGACTGTATCCTCAGTATACTACATCCAAGATCTGAACCGAGTTATGGATGGTGACGTAATCGTGAAAATCACCTTGACGAAGATTCTAGGACTAACTGCAGCAACAAATTCATTTGAACACCCATTACAACTTAAATCCAGTAGTAAGGTCATATAGCACAATAAAATTTTAATTAAAAAAAAAAAACAGTTTATCTATGCACAGCCGAAGCTATCGTGCGTTCAACAAAAAACGTATGGCGTAGATGGTGAGAAATTTGTCACCTGACAATTGACATGTCAGATTATTAGATCGGTGAGGTTTTTCTGGTGGTGCCTCATCCACGCGGCCAGACACTGAAACCGAGCCCCCATTGGCCCATTAATAACGTAAACGTGTGATCTAAATGCAGACACCACTTGAAGATTCCGAGGCTTGCTTCGTCGTCGATTTTTGTTGAACGCACGTTATAACTTGTTCTTGTTAAATAATTTGAAATACGTTTTCAAGAGCTTATGGACAACGAAAACTGCTTTTCTCACTCACCTATGAACCATGTCCCCGCTATCGATAACCTCGCTCGCATGGGATACACCCATTGCTGGTACTGCAGACCGTGAATAATGTACAAAAATCGATCAATCGCTATTAAACCCACCGAATACACAGAAGTTAGAGTGCTCGCTACTATCATCCCTGAAAAATTAATACAAATTAGATAAACTCTGTTTATTTAACACGTGCAGATAATACCCAATTGAAGTGCGCAAATATTGTGGTTTCGGTTCGTTTTTGGGTATAATTGGCCGAACACGACAGCGATTCCCGTCAAAAGGTCCGTCATCGCTACGTTTCCCAAAAATAAATACGTCGACCTCGGCTGCTGTCCTAAAATCACACGTGAAATGAGCGTGTTTGGAAATATTGAACTTACCGTTTTTCAATATGAGACCGCTGGAGATCACCACGAGCAGGTTGAGCAGGATCGCCACTCCTCCAAATGCTGGGATTAGTATGTCGTATAATGTTAATTGAGCTTTTACGGCGGGATTGCTGTCGTCTATAGAGGTGTTCGATCTTAGCAAGTTGTCCATTTTTGTGGTGCTTTCAGCTAGAATTTGTAGGAACTCCGTTGTCGATGAATAATCCGCTTTGCTAGACATCTGAAATGAAATGGGTGTGTTGTTGATACGCGATAAAAAGGGTTTGTCGGCAGTCTTTTTTTCAGAATGACGCGTTGATTACAGACTTCTCCTATGTTTGAACAGAGGGATTTTGAACTATTATTTAAGCTCTTGTTTGTATTGGCATTGCGAACACTCGTTGATCGTACTTAATTTGTTCTTTAATGACCAGATTTTAAAAAAAGAACATCAATTCATATTTTGAAAATATAAAATAAATTAATTAAGCACTTTTACCACATGTATTTCCGCGCTGTCTGTTGAGAAAAATGAGCCACTGGGTATTTCCAGTTTCAACACTAGCGTGCACCCTCCAAAACTTTTGAAGTAGAACGGAATCAATTTTTAATTACATATAATGAACTTTTTGGAGAGGCACTATTATCTACAGGTGATAAAATTAATACTGGAGATTAAGATATTTATTATTCATATACACCAAAAAAAATTGCGATCGTAAAAAAAATGTTTATTGAGTCCTCCCAACTGTCTGCAACTCAATTGGTTTATGGAACTACAGAGTGATCAAGAAGGACTGTTTGAGTTGGTATTACTTTTAAGATTCTTTTTTTGTTCGGCTGTTTGTAACACTGCAGCCGGATACAACTAATGTAACGTCAACTGAGAGAAAATTGTAGGTTAGGTGAATAAAAATTCTATTAATTTAAGGAAATTAAACTTAAAATACAGAACGATAATTACACTAAACGTAATGCTCAAAATGCCCCCACAAACTGCTTGTCATTCAGTCTAATTTCACAACGTTTTAATTCCAAATTTGAAATGTCACTCAGTGTCACGACGTCAACAACCGGAAGTTGTTACAATTCTACCATTTAAAAATGAAATTCAGTATTATCAACTCATGATCGCTGTCCTTGCGGCTCATATTTTCTAAATTTCTAAAACTATTAAAAATTATCCAAGCCGATTAACTAAAAATTGGATTTTCTTAAATTTCAGGGATTATAATAAATTGTACCGATACATTCCGCAAATACCCTCGCAGGCCGTTGCTCGTACATACGAGCCCCGCACCCTCACCCTGAACCTGGTCTTACGCCTCCCCGGTACCACCACCCCATCGAAGTATCACCCGTTGAGCGACCTAATGAAACCCCTGACAACGCTCCAGAAGCCAGAACTTTTTGTTAGATGCTTGAAGTAACATCTAAGTAGACTCGACTACCCGGCTTTGCTCCAAGTAGTGTAACAAGTGAATCAATTAAATTACTGTGCTCATCTCCGACTGAGTTTCCATTTCTAACCTGGCGCCCTGACGGTTACAAAATGGTTTTTCCCGTTCCCGTAAGTAGGTTTTGCGTTAGAGCTAATGGTTGCAACGTGGAAAAATCAGGAAAACAAGTAGTGGGTCATAATTCATATCGCTAGGTTTAATAAGTTATGCAATGTTAGTTGGAAACATTTCCCTAAAATGCGGCTAAATTAGGCGTTTGAAAATTGTGTAGCCACGGGATCTATAATATATTTAATCGTTGAACATGAATCAATTTGAACCAAATAAAACAGTCTGTACTGCACCGATTTTGATAATTGTTGTTTTAAATGAAAGACATTGACAAGTTCTATGTGAAGATTACTTTCCATTTTCCAAAATTTCACAGGTTCATTAATTATTTGCAAATCATTTTAGAGGAAAAGCGGCCCATTACAGTCATCGATTTAAATGAGCGTGAATCGTTTTAAGTGAGAAGTTGGACAACTGTAGCTAAATATAGGTTCTTAGCCCCTCCCCTGAGGTTTGATGAGCAAGCTGTGTAGGGAACTTAACTTAGACATTTATACCTCTGGATGGATGTTTGGGTGCGGGGTGTGAAGAGTGTGAAATAGAGGACGAATGAAGCTGTGCAAAATACAATTCTTTTATCGCATAATTTACAATGTTTTGCGCAAGTGTTTACGCAAAACATTGTATATAAAGAAATTATTCCGTCTTATTTTTTTTTTAAATTATTCAGACAAGAAAAATTAAAAATTGTAATATGTAATATGGTAACCAGTCTTTATTCAACACTATTTACGTAAGTATTCACTTTTTTTTTATTTTTACATTGATTTGATTACCAATTCAATACATACCACTCGAATTTCGAGTGACGGGCGATCACTAGTACGATTTAAATAGTGCGGCCGTGCTTTTGCACAATGAGTATAAGAATGCAGTTGAGTGTGTTCATCACCTTCATCGATGCCAAATCGTCTGTGTCGACCCCTTACGGGTGAGCTTTAAAACCACGTGTCACGGGTTTGAGTCACCGGAAATACAGACAACCTCTTTATATTTATATCGTCAATGTAACTTGCAAACGATTGTTTTTCTGTACGTATATGAAATTCTCAGGTAAATCGCTTTTAATTTAATTTTACCGTTTGTTTGGACGTTTAGATGGCGTCATGTCTTTAACGTAGCCGCCATCGCTTTACATTTTATGGCTTGCCTCGATAAAACTTGCTTGTTGATTCGTACTAAACTTTGGGGTCGGCATGTAGGCAAAATTGCCATTCTCTTGATCTGTTCGTTCTGAATGATGAATTTGGGAGGTATGTGGTCGTCCCCCATTTTGACAATGCTATCGGCGCTCGCCGGGTCTTCCTCCCCGGCGTTGCGATGATTTGGAGCTTTGAGACACTCCATACCCCCTGCTTTAAAAATTTTGACAAACAATGTTGTTTTCAACGAACAGACAATAAAGTCCAGGAGATAGTGTGGTTAACCTGGACTTTTTAGGTATTCCCTTCAAAAAAGTACATGGAAACTTATGACACTTTTATCTCAGTAAAGTAATTTATCAATTATAGCTTAACGTGATTTCACATTGGCCGTTTGTGCGTGTAGAACCTTGCAGTTGTTGTAGAACTTTAATAACCTTGTCACACTTAAAATTTGCCTTTGAAACTTTTCTTTAGTTGATTGACAAGATGTAATTATTGCCAGTCGATCTCTGTCTTATACAAATCTATGGATCGCCTTGGTGTACAGATGGTTAGATAATTTTCCATTTAAGTGGAATTTTTGTCTGTAATTTCTATATCCGGCTGCAGGATCTGGACGGCTTCCAACCACCATGCCAGGACTGAAAGTGAGGTTTTAATAGTGAGTGTAGCTCGCTTCGCTCGCGTATTAGAATATGTGAGTCGCTTTGATGTACAGATAGTTATACAAAGTTCCGTTTTCAAATGGAATTTTTTCTGTGATTTCTACAGTATTACGGATCGAATTTTCTATACAGCCTTCTGCAGCAACTGTTTTTTTGGTGTACATATGGTTTTGCAAAGTTTTGTTTTTTTAATGGAAATTCGTCCCCGATTTCTACATGGATCGAACTTTTTATATAGCTTTTTGCAACGGCTGTCGGCTTCCAACCTCCATGCCTGGACTGAAGGTTAGGTTTTAATAGTGTAGCTCGCTTTTTAAAATATATGGATCGTTTTGGTGTACAGATGTTATGTAAATTTTCCATTTAAGTGGAATTGTTTTCTGTGATTTCTATATTTATATCCTGCTGCAGAAACTGGTCGGCTTCCACGCTTGGACTGAAAGTGAGGTTTTAATAGTGAGTGTAGCTCGCTTCGCTCGCGTATTAAAATATATGAGCCGTTTTGATGTACAGACAGTTATAAAAAGTGCCGTTTTTAAATGGAATTTTTTCTGTGATTTCTATAATATTACGGATCGAATTTCCTATATAGGATTCTGCAGCAACTGTCGGCTTCCAACCTCCACGCCAGAACTGAAAGTGAGGTTTCAATAAAAAGTGTAGCTCGCTTCGCTCGTTTGCTGAAATCTATGGGTCGTTTTGGTGAACAGATGATTTTGCAAAGTTTTGTTTTTTTAATGGAAATTCGTCTGCGATTTCTACATGGATCGAATTTTTTATATAGCTTTCTGCAACGGCTGTCGGCTTCCAACCACCATGCCTGGACTGAAAGTGAGGTTTTAATAGTGTGTAACCTTTTCAAAACGTTAAATTTAATACTTTTAAAATAACGTCATAATTTAAACATTCTTTAAGGTAAGAACCCCTCTGTAATTATTCATCAATTGTATCATTAATCTCTTGTAAAATTAGGGCTGAAGATGGGAGTAGTTTTCTCCCGAAACATTATAATTTACGTTTATTAAACTTTGTGGAGTTTGACTTGAATATATTTAAATTTTAATATTTGTTTGTTTTACAATTTTTACTTTCCTAGGAACTTAATAACATTATTAAGTTCCGTTGTCAAGGGTAACACAAACAAATATAATTGTCAACCTACACGTGTTGCTGTTAGCACTACACTGAATTACATTATCGGGAGTCGGAAAAATCAATTTGAATCGGAGGCGGAAAATGTAATAAGATCACTCGGAATATATCGACTATTAACATTTTTGGCAAAAAAGAAGCCGCGACTTCGCCTTGGCTGGTACATGTCTGCCTCCATGTTAATACGTCCTTACATTACTTGTTACTTAAAGAGCAGTTATGTAGCTCAGAGGAACATGTTAAATTTCATAATACTGAGAAAGAATATTTCAAGTTCTCAATGTTTTTTAAATGTGTTGTGAGACCTATTGCAATATGTATGACGTTCAGTTTATTTTTAGCAAATTACTTTAATGATGTAAGGTTTGTGATATGATTCCATGTACTTTTATATCGTCGGGAAGAAATTACAACAACTTACAGCCCCGGTATCAATTGGACGTTGTAAATCTGAGAGAACTCGTTAACACTCTAATCTCTAAAACGTTTACCCACGGAATAGAGCTAGGACAAACCAAAACAATATCCATCATAGCACAAACCACAGCGATCGCGGCACTCTCGACAAAGTTCCAGGCTCTCCCTTCCCAATAATATTTAGGAGAGAAAGGTCTTCCGCACAAAAATAACATATATGTACAGAATGTTGCAAGAGATTGGTTGGAGATAGCTTTTCATCTCCGATTTAGTGTTTTTGGATTTTCGTTTTGTTTTCTTTACTTTATTATTACTAACTATGTTCTTCTAATAGTTCAAACTACTTGTACTTGGCTAGCAACTGTATGTATTTATCAAATAGAAGTACATGACAGTATTTACACAAACTAGCCAATAATAAAGTCTCTGGTACGAATAAACAAGCAAGTTTGATTGCGGGTACGCTTTACTTCAACATTCAATGCAATTATTGATGAAAAATGAAAATTGTGGGGCCTAACGTCTGCCCATACGTGCGTATTATTTAAGTTGCCTTTTCTGGTGTTTCAATTTGGCGGCTGTTTTATTAAAATATTATTATTAAAACCACAGGTAACTCCTCAAGCTGTAAAGTTGCACCTTCTGTACGTCATAGGGATACAATTATTGTTGCTATTTCAAGATTCTCCAAATGCGATATTCCAAACTGATTTACTAATTTTCACCACTTTGCAGAACAAGCCACAAATTAGGCACACGGCGATTTGGGAAGTTTTTTCCATCTTTTATGATGAATAACTTTAAAAACGAAAATGAAATTAATACAATTACAAATTACTGGCGGCCGCCCTCGGTGTTGACAAACTGATTTTATTTATAAACCGCAGGAGACTTTAGATTTTTTTAAAATTAGAATGTTGACAAGCAGATCGTTTATCCTGACAAAAACAATTGATTCTCAGTAGGAATGCTAAAAAAATGTGAGTTCTGCTACTGGTTAAAATTAATGTAATCATTTAAATTATAAATTAGAGTAGGCTGTGAAATTTCAATTAGGTTGGCACTACTAACTTTTGACAATTTCATTTAAAATAATTCGAATGTCAAAGTGACTTTTAACAGAATGGTGAATCGAGTTAACAGCTGTAGAATGTAGAATTATTCTACATCATTTGTTAGTTTTTTATTTTCATGAGAAACATAAACGTCACAATGTTTACGATAACCTCAATTTGCAGGCTGGTCCATTGCATAATAAAAAGCCGCCTACTCTAATTTATAATTTAAATGATCGCACGGTACTTACGATATAAATACCGATAAAGAGGTTATCTGCATTTCCCGTTACTAGATTTTTAAATTAACACGCGACTTTAAACAGGAAAAACCCGTAGTTCGAATAAAAACAGATTTAACATTCTTTTTTAAATGGTAATAGCTTGTTGCGACGAGCGTTGTCGTTCGTACATCAACATCTGCGTTCGATTTTCCTTCTCTCCCCCGATATGAACCCCCTCTCTGGATCGTCCTGCCAAATTAGCCCCAGGTCGGGTAGGCAAATAAAATGAAAAAATCTTCTTTTAGCCTTTGCGTTGATGACGATTTAATTTTTTTATACCCGACTAACATCTAGATGACTATTTTTGCCACGCAAAAGGAAGGTATAATGGAGTGTTTCTCTCACAAGTGATATAATGATAAAAACGGGTGAATTACTATGGTTACACAATGGTAAGACATGAATAATTTTTTGAAACGTCATTTTGACACTTTCATTAATTTTTTGATTTTTAACTTTTACAAGAAATTACACATCTGGCATAAAACGTCGTATCTTACACGTGACCGAAATGCTATTGTAAGCTCGTGAGAGGTGTATCACCCGTGATTCAAAGATCTCACTCGCTGGCAATGAAGCATTTCTGTCACTTGTAATATAATCTACTATTATCCAACACCTGTTTATTATGAAGTCATAATAATGCCGATTTTGAATGTATTATGAGGTCTATAAGACAATAGTGGACTTGTGAACCCATAATTCAACGGTTTTCTAATTTGTCATAGGAACCAGTTTATAAACCAACAGGTTTTTTTTGAATGTTTTAAGAACTGTTACAGGAGGTGTTGGATAGAAACAGCACTCGAGCAAGCTCTCGTGGCTAAACATTTCTTTCGTGACTTACTTGCCTTATAAGACACTTGTATAATATATGGCTATAAATTAAAATGGTGTAAAATATTAAAGTGTAATACATATTAATATACCTTCCTTTGCGTGGGAATGGAACGGCGTGCTAAAAGCACCGTTTATTCGAATCAAATCGATCTAGTAAAACGCGAGTTTGTCTATCTGCTATTTGAAGACACGTAATAGCTAGTCTGCATTAGACGCAAATGTACTGATAATTTCCATAAAAAATTGACACACAAATTATGCCTTATAAGATCGACGCAGTACTTATTTGTAGAGTCTGCCTTACACAGTTTTGTCATTTTGTTAATGGGTTTTTAAACGAAATAACATGAGGTAACACGGCAGTGGCAATTTATTCTTTGATACTTTAGCAGCGTATTTGTGTAAACTCACTAAAAAATCTATTAATACGAAGCGTTTTACGTGCCACAAAATGTCTTATAAACGAGTTATCATACAGTATTTTTTCTACTTTGCCACTTTTTATACAAAGTAATCAAATTTCACAATCTAGAGAATTTCGCAGCGTTTGGCCACATTAGGTAGAATCTGGATTCATCAATGAAGAGAATTTGACTCAACTCGTTAATTCCCCAATTTTCATGTTCATAAGCAAACCCCGACCGCTCTTTGTGCTGTTCCCTGGTCAAGAGTGGTTCATTTGCAGGTCTTCTCGCAATTAGAACTTCTTCCTCTAATCTTCTTCTCACTGTACGTTCACTAACAGTACTTGTAACCTAAATGATCATCTCTTCTGATGTAGTCCCCAGTTTCTCGAAACCGTTCTAGAGCCATTTGGACACTACATCTGGAAACACCAAGAACTCGTGCGGCGTAGTATTGCAACGGTCCTTCTTGAATCAGAGCAATATCTTGAGCAGCGTGCGTTGGGCTTAAGACCATATTTCCTTTCAGAAAAAGTTACTTTCGGATAAAGCTGATATTAGGTTCAAAGAAGTGACAAAATTCTTTGACATTTTATCGGGCGATATATTTTTTTTGTTGCTGCGCTTGAAATTATTGAAAGGATAGCTGTTTTACAATTATCTGATCGTTACAGTTACAATAAACTTTTTATAAAAAATGTTGATGGATCGAATTTTGTGCCGCTGAGTGTATGTGCAGATTCGTTGAAAACCGCATCACTTGAGAACGGCTGGACCGATTTGGCTTTTTTTTTCGAATATTCGGAGTGGTCCAGGTAAGTTTTTACGGAAAGAAAGATTGAAAGAAGAAAGAAGAACCATGGCTCTATAAGTACGAAAAAAAAATCGTCAAAATCGGTCAAAAAAAGTGGATGTCTACAACAGCGCCACCTAGTGTGTCCAAATGTAGCTAAAAACCATCCAGGGCACCCAATAAATTAATATTAAAAACATTATCAAGATTCTGTCAGAAAAAATCCTGGATCTTGGCAACAGCGCCACCTACCGAATTAAACTGTAGCTAAGAACCATCCAGGGATCCACTCAAGCACACACAGAAAATTTCATCAAAATCGGTCGAGCCGTTTAGGAGGAGGAGAATTACAAACACACGCACACTGGAATTTTTTATACAGGGTGTTTCCTAAAAAACACCTCACTCAATAACTCCTTTATTTATTGTTCGATTTCAACGAATAAAAAAGCAAATGGAATGGTTATATAAGTACTATTAGTCAGAGTTTGGATTTTTTTAATGTCATCTTCAGTTTAAATCAATAGTCAGTTTTTTAATGGCCGCCTTTTTATTGAGATTTATTTTCTTAATCCATAGATGTCTTGAACATTATTATTCGATGCATAATTATTAGAAAAGTAACGAAATATTTATTGCAATCGAGTTTCATACGAAATTTTTAAGTGTGCCATGGCTGGAGATATTGGATATTCGAGTCAAGTAAATCCTCGAGTCATCGTGCAGAACAATTTTCAAAGTAGATTTGGTGTAAATGAGTCGTATGGTCTTTTGGGAGATCGATTATTTGGGCCAATTTTATAGGTTACTGTCTGAAAACATTTCGACGGGACGAGTTTTTTTTCCAACAAGACGGAGCGGGCCCCCACAACGCAAGAAGAAATATCAACTGGTTAAATGACAATTTCGGTGCCAGGTGGATAGGGACGGATGGTCCAGTTCGATGGCTTGCACGTTCACCAGATCTTACACCACTCAATTTCTGGTTGTGGGGTTATCTTCAAGATCGTGTGTACATCACACCAGAAAATGAACTTGGCTTAAGCTTGTGTCTTTGCCGCGTGAATAAAACCGATCGCACCACGCCGTAAAATCGCGTCTTTCAACGCGCCGATAAAATACTTCGGCATCGGACCGGGATAATTCTTTCGGTCCGGTCACCGTAAATTTTGCCCGCTGCAAACGAGACCATCCCGGAGTCGCTACGGCCACTGCCAGTTTTTGCTCTTGTAACCCCGGACCACGCCCTTCTCATCGCACCGTTTAAATCTAAAAATAAATGCTTAATGTTGACGTATCGGGATGATTCGTTCACTCCGGTGATCGGGATAAGACCGCGCTCCGGGTCCCGTCGTTCCGAAGTTTGTACGCGGCCCGGATTCACCGCCGTTCCGGGAGAATAGGACGCCGAATCGTATAGCGATGAAGACCTTGGATGAGTCGTCCACGTCACTGTCGACCACCGTAGGAAACAGTAAGGTAGGGGACCTCCTGCTGCCTGCTCGTCATTTCCTTCTCACCTACCTAAAGGGGCCAGCCCTGGTATCTTTCCTGCCCACCTGTTGCAACGGGGGCAGGGCACTTGTGGCGGTTTCTGTCGAGGGGCTGTCCAGGTGTCTGGTTTACGGTGCACCTACCGGTTGACCACCGAGATACCCGGACGGGTCCTTCTAGGGATCCTCTCACCCGACCGGAAAGGACCGGTCCTGGTAGCTTGGCTGTCGACCTAGTGCAACGGGGACAGGGCACTTGTGGTGGCTTCTTTCGAGGGGCTGTACAGGTGTCTGGTTTACGGTGCACCTGCTGGTCGAAAACCGAGATACCCGGACAGATTCTTTTTGGCGGCGCTTCCATCCGTCGACCCTGTTCTACCCCACCTCCGATTCCGAGCTACGCGGCGGGTAGTGTAGGGCACGACTGTTTGGTCCCCGGAAATCGGTTCTGTGATATTGTAAAGCCTTTGTATATAAACCGCGAATATCTGTAATCCCTGTATATATCGACCCCTGTATACATATATTACCCCTGTAAATATTCCGTGTAATTAAAGTTTGTAAAAAAGTCGGACTGTTTATTTACCCTCCGCCAAATTCGACAGCTGACCCCTGGTTCACCAGACTCCACTGAACTACCCGTGGACACGTATGGAGCATACCACAATCAAAAACTGGCGCTCGAGGCAACCCGACCGTAGAAAGCGTCACAACTTATAGTATATTTCGAGATTCCTATATTACCGACCGTCACGAGAGTACGTGGAAAGAAGTTTCGAGGAGAAAATTGAGCAAACAAAACAGAGAAAAGTGAAGAAAACAGCAGAGAAGGGGAAAAGCAACATAAACAAAAGGGAGGAAGAGATAGAGTGCGAGGAGTGGAGAAAAACCAGAGGGAGAAACAGTAACGGCAACAACAAAGAACGCCGGCAACCAACAATACACGGTACGGACCGGTATGAAACAGGGAGAAGATAAAGAGGAAATTAAAAGAAAAAGAGACATAGAAGAAAGTCCAGTAGCTTTTCAAAAAAGTAAAAAACAGCAAGATCTCAATGGGAAGAAAGAAGGCAAGAAGAAGTGGGGAAGAAGATGGAGGAAATGACAGAAAAAATAATGGAGGACCTTAAGCAAATCAAAGAAGACACAAGAGAGACGAGGAAAGAAGTGACAGAGCTGAAAACCACAACAGACAGCTCAGGGAAGACATGGAAGAGCTGAAGAGAGAAGTGAACCAACTGAAGAAAGCGATGGAAGAAAAAGAGGAAAAATGTAGAGAAGAGAAAAGCTTCCTAGAAAAGAAGATAAGACAGATGGAGGAAAAAGAAAGAGGTGAAAGAAGAAATAACATAGTAATAACAGGGCTAAGACTAAAAGAGACGGGACAAAAAAGAAAAGAAATCGAGAAATGGGTTGAGAAGGAGTTGGAAACAGAAGTGAAGATAACAGGGGCCTATGCTATAAACGGAGAAGAGATGATAATAGCAGAAACTGAGAGTTGGGAACAGAAGACGAACGTCATGAGGAATAAAGAAAAACTAAGAAATACGAGAGGGAAGAAAATCTTTGTAAACAACGACCTAACAAGGAAAGAAAGAGAGATACGGAAAAAGATAAGAGAGATAGCGAAGAGGGAAAGGGAAGAATTAAAGACGGTAAGGGTAAGCTACAGAAAACTTCAGGTAGAGGGAAATTGGAGGAGCGATTGGGAAATTTTTAAAGGAGAAATGAAAAAGCAGACAGAAGCCAAAACGAAAGAAGGTACATGATTCAACGGGAAAGCAACAGAAGAAAATAAAGGGAAGAATAAAATTGGTATATTGGAACGTAGCGGGGATAAGAAATAAAGGAGAAGACTTCTGGGAATACATAAGTGAATTTGACGTAATTGGAATGGTAGAAACGTGGGTAGATGAAAAGGAGTGGAAGAAGATAGAAGAGAGAATGCCGAGAGACGATGTATGGAGATGTCAAGCAGCAGAAAGGACGAGCGAAAAGAGGCATTATCACAGGAGTAAGGAAAGAAATTGAGGACGAAATAAAAACAAAACAAGAACTACAAAGAACTGGAATAACAGAAGGAAATCTAAAACTAGGAACAAAAAAAAAGTTAAAATAATCACAGTATACAGTAAAGAGATGAGTATAACAAAACAAATGTTAGAAGAGACCATAAGTGAGACAGAAAAAAGGATTGTGATAATTGGGGGCGACTTTAATGTGAGAATTGGGACAAGATTAGGAAGACGGAATAATGAGACAGAAGATCAGAGAAGAAAATCGAAGGACAAGACAGAAAATAAAGAAGGAAAAAAAAGATCGAATTTATAGAAGATAGAGGATACGAGGTACTGAACGGGAACTGGGAAGAGGATACAGGGGAATTTACGTACGTGGGGCCGAGAGGAGAATCAGTGATTGATTACGCAATAGTCAATCAACATGCTTGGGATGAAGTGAGAAGATTCGAAGTGGGAAACAGAGTGGAATCAGATCACCAACCGTTAGAAATAGAAATGGCCGGAGAAGAAATAAAAAGAAAAAACCCGAGAGAGAAACAATTATAAAAACAATCTGGGAAGAAGAAAGCATAGAAAAGTACAGAAGTGCGCCACAGCATATTGAAAGAGAAAAAGAAAAACAAAAAAGACACCGAAACAAAAATGAAAGAACTCGAAAGGAGAATGAGAGAAGCGATGACAACAAAGAAAATAGAAGTAGAAGTAGGAGAAATAATGGGAAGAAATAGATGGTGGGATAAAGAATGCAAAGAAATGATAAGACTAGCCAGAAAGCAAATGAGAGAATGCAGAAATGGGAAGGGATCGAGAGAAGAATACCGGAAGCAATTAAAGAAAGACACTTGTGAGAAGAAGGAAGAAAAGAAAAGAAAAGAAGAAGAGGAAATTAGATCAATCAACACAGAAGAAGAAGTTTGGAAATACATAAACAGAGAAAGAAAAGTTAAAAAGATGGCAGACGAGAAAATAAGGATAGAAGAATGGAGAGAATACTTTAAAGAATTACTAGACGGAAAGGACGAAACGGAAAGAAGACAGAAGGGAGAAGAAACAAGAGAACAAGAGAAAGGGGAACAGATTACGAAGGAAATGATTAAGAGGGGGATAGGAAGAATGAAGAAACTAAAAGCGGCGGTAGAAGATGAACTGCGAAATGAAGGGTGGATCTATGCAACAGAAGAAATAATAGAGATAATGAGGGAGATAGTAAACGAAAAACGTCAATGGAGGATGGGGTCAGTGTGTCGCATTCGTGATCGCAGTTGGCTAAACGTATATCGGTTCTTTTACTTTACTGTTTACATTAATCGTCAATTCCCATTACTCGATGACGTTTTACACAATATCGTATCGATCAAGAATCGACTCAAAATTTTGGATTCAGAGGCTCCTACGATCACGAATTTTGTTTGCTGATTCCTTATAGTATATTTCCCCACAGCCCCCCCTTTTTTTTTAATTGTGCACGAAGTTATGTCTTCAGTTACATCATTAGGTTAAGAAAAAAAGGCCCTTTCAGATTAAATCAAAAAATACAGGTGACCATTAAAAAATATAACATTAAAAAAAAGCAATCAGTTTGCGGCGTGTTTTAGGAAACAGCCTGTATAAAGAAGATTGGATTGCAATAATTACATTCGAAGTTGTACTCCCACTTTGTAATTCATCGTTCTTTAGAGCTTCCAGTTTTAAAGAATTAATTTAAAAAGGTACCGTAAGTTGGTGAAGAAGAATTTGTTGTGCTACACGTTCTAAATTTTTCAATTTTTACATTCATCGAAGATAAATCATAAAATATGCCAATTGATTTGAAGAAACTGAAAGCAAAACAACAATTAAGAATGAAATAAATAAATAGTGTTGCAATTTCGGTGCCCGCGAATTTAGAGCTCAACGATTTGATCAACGATTTAGTATACAATACAGAATAAAGGAACTTACTTTGTCTGATAATCTACATTAGAGGTATGTTTACTGACATAAAAATCCACTAATGTAATGTGGGCATGCAAACCAACTTCACCAGTCACTCAATAAACAAGGATTTCAACATTACAACAAATTCGTGTGGAAATCGCTTTTATATGTCATTCCGGAAACTTCCTTCCTGCAGAAGCGGTCATTTGTGTTATCACTTTCGATGATTAGAGGATTTCCCTTTTTCCTAGAGCGAGAAAAACTCCCCGGCGCACTCACAACTCAGTCCTTGACGTGCGCAGCCTTGAACTTTATTAAATTTTCATGTAGGCTTAATTATGAATAAAACACGGTAGCGTACAATATCAGTTTTTTGTGAAATTGCGCCCCAGACATCATAATTGCGGAAACTGTCGTGCTATGTTATGCCTTCGTGCTTTGTAAATTAAACACTTCCGAACGTTTTAAATGAATAATTGCAGGACACGAGAGAAGAAAGTTATTTTGCTTAGCGACATGCGATTATTGGATTTATGCAAGGTGGTGGCAAAAACTTTAAACGGCAAGTGACTTACCGGTGAATTTTTGCATGCAAGGTCTAAGTAAAAATGAATGAAAAGCGGCAAAGAAAAATATAATAAAACTGCTCGACTTACCAACAAAGTGAGATTTCTTGCAGATTCCGCAACACGAGATGTTCGTCATGCTTTTGTGGATTATTCCAGTCTATTATGACAACTCGTGCTTTCAGGTAGACGTGAAATTTATAATGTTTGCCGACGCAAGTATCACTGATGTTCATAAAACTTTTAAATAGTCGCTTTAACGATTCGGTCCAAAAACAAATATTTATGGACTCATCGACATTTACGTCTGTAACGTGCGCCATGCATCCGTGCTCATTGATTCCAACTAAACCACTGAGAAATGATCGATTCATGCTACTTATCCATGGACAATTTTCACACTCATATCTTACCGGGAATTATTCGATATTTAATTGTATTGATTTGCCGGAGGCATGAACCTTTACGCTGAACTAGGGTATCTCTTGCATTTTTCATTAGCGGCATTTTTTGCGGAGAAATACCGAAATGAATTAATTGAACGTTGGTTTGGGAGGTTGTAAATATTGTAGCAGGTTTTTCCAGCGGCGATACAACAAAATTTGGTGAGTTGTAATGTGAGAGCTTTTCTTAGTAAGTTTCGTGCAATATTTGGCGTTTTATCACGAAAAGCAAACGCCGGAAATGTTGGTGTTTATTAACTTTTTGTAGTTATTATTGCATATAAGTACATTCAAGAACCTCTTTCAAACAAAATAACAATAAAGTTAGTAGTAAATTATATTAACCATAAATACGTTGGAGTAGGAAAAACATAGTTGACCACTCGTTACGTTTGTGTGTATATATTTCATTGCTTGAAACCATCGATTACCTTCAGTGTCCAGCAAGAAGTTTGCTCCGCCAACATTATAATTTTATAGGTTTGCTTTTATGACAGTGCCGAAATGTAAACAGTTTCCACACAATATCCGTCAAATTCATCATTGTGTATAATTAAATTCCACGAAATTGTTTGTCTATTTTTGCAGCAAAACTTTGTACAATGGAAAAATTTTCAGGAATATAATAAGGGCACTGTTGACCACTTAAAGGAGACTAATTAATAGACATAAGGTTTGATTTGATATATAATAATAGATACAAAAAATAACCTTGTATGAAGGCGTTGACTGCCAAAAATAAATGGAGGAAGGAAGAAGGTCGGTCGTCTGTGCAGAATTAGTTTTATTTACATTTACTTTTAAAACTAAATGCCCATCAAATTGGTGTTACTGTTGCGTTACCATTGTGGAAACTGGCAACCCATGAAATGATGTTGTTTTCTGTCGCTCAACCATTACAAGTCATTTTTAAGTGACTGTGACATGAATATTTTATTACTTTCATTTAGCCGTCTTTACTACTCGTATTTACACTATCCTACTCTATTTTACATGTCATCGCATGTATTATATTTTATTGCTCTAATATCGAATTATCTAGAGGAAGTGGAACAAATGCCATATTGTGTGTATTTATTTAAGCAGTAATTGAGTACGGATACCACATAAATTAGCGCTTTTCATTTTCATAAAACACAATCGGTTATTCTATCGTATAGGTAAATACGTGTAATAATTTGGATGTTTTTAATATAATCCGTAAATATGTCAAGTGCTTTATCCACACTCAGTATTGTCTATCGTACGGTACAATTATTCTTGTGCCCTGCAGATGGTGGGTTGTGGCATCCGCGAAATTATTTTTTTCAAATCTTATCAACTTAATATGCGGCAGGTTGGTTGGATATGTGAATGGGACAAACAATCGTAAATAATAACGGAGTGAAATTGATTATTAATTATTACCATCTACTAATTAACAGCCCTGTTCAAAGATTGTCAAATTGATTTTCTTATTTTATGCTGGTCAGAAATACTTCCAGAGTGTGAAGCAAATACATCTACAGACTTCAGAAAAATTAGCTTTTAAGAAAAAAGAGAACCGACTTCAAAAAGTGAAAAATAATTGAATACATGTGCTATAGGCAGAGAGTAGGTAAACAATAGAGGAACCATACAATGATGAAAGTCGTGTCACGAAAATGATTTTCACTCCCAGATGGCGTAACGAATTTTATCCGATTTTGTCGCCTCCTGCCATCTGTTAATCACAATTATAACTGTTTTTTACTCAGCGCCTTCTGGTGGTCGGAAACATAAGCTTAGCGGTTATAATGTTTGTGTTCAGATATGTGTAAACACAGGGGTTCCGATAACAAAACGATTGTTACCACAAAAGAACGAATGGCTTTCTAGAATTACGTTGCGCTGCAGGTCCAGATATAAACAATAACAAAAATTATACGACCGCAACTAAGCAACTGAACTTTTAAAAGACTTGGAGCTGCATTTTTTAAAGTACTTTTAGACGGTCAGTTCAGTTTTCCGTTCAGTTTCAGCGCACTAGTATCGAAATATATTACGTATTATTGAACATTTACTATTTTTACCGAACGTTTATTCCTTTTTTATTGCTCATGCAGAAAAATAGTATCTTTGCAACCTTTGTTCCGGTTGAAAATGTACGAATAAATTGTTAGATTATATTAAAAACAATAAGTATAATTAATAGTACAACGTGACCCGACAAATCAAATATCAATCGAAATGCTCCGTCGGGCGTCAGTGTCGTACTGCTCCTGCAGCAGCGGAACGAGTCGACCCGTGGGCGTACTGCTGACCAAGCTTTCCAGGATCTGGATTGCGTACAAAAAGTAACTGTTTGTCCATTTTATAACAAATTCAGATAAACAAACTGCTGAAATTAAATATAGTATATTGTGCAACTACAATCGACAACGCCGCACGAGTTGCACATACTATTTTTTATTGTGAATGCGGAATAAATGCCAGTATAAAATTGGGGTTCAGGAGCGAAGACCCGTTAGGGTCAATGGGCAAATTCAGTTTTAATATTTCGATTGTGTTTTTTTGTTCAATTTCTTTCAACGTTGTTTTTTATTTAATTTCAGCAGTTTGTTTATCTGAATCTGCGTGTGCAAGAAGTAAACTTGTCGCACCCAAACAACCGTTTGGTGTCAAATGGGCAAACAGTTACTTTTCAACCTTAACAAAGTTTGCACAGATACTATTTTTCCGCCTGAGTAATAAAAAACAAACGTTAGAACGAACCCACATTGGCCTACACTTGCCATGTCGTCTGTAGCCCGCATAAGACTGATAAGACTCCCCAAATCAATAGTCCAAGCAAATTGGACTTTTTAGAAGAAATATATTTTCCCTTTTAAGCCTCAATCAACTAAACTCAATAAATATGCATTAATAATTATTATTATCATATCATTGAAGAAGTTGTTTGGGAATATTTCATTCGAACTCCTCCGAAACGGCTCGACCGATTTTTATGAGTTTTTTTTATATACCGGGTGTCCCAGAGGTGTGTGGACCATCAATTACGCCCTTATTTTGAAAGATATCAAAACGGGGTTTTTGGGGGACGATAGCCACACGATACCTTCACAATTTAAAATTATTAGAAATCATATACAGAGTGATGATTAGTAATATACCAAAATTATGTTTTTTTTTTTTTTTTAATGGAATGCCCTGTATATTAGTTGGTGAATTGAAATAGCAGTTAATGGTGAGCAAAATGATATAAGGTACTACAGGTTTATTATGGATGGTTCTTGAGTTATGAAGAATTTTAGGTCAAAATTAGTGCTTTTTTAAAAAATTGCAGACCATTCCAACAGAGATAACTGAATACTTTTCTGTCAATAATTTTTTATAGACCCAAACTTTAATACACACTGATTGAAAGTCATCTAAATTGACATTTCTATACAGGGTGTACGATTTCGCAAAATTTATAATAACTTTTTTTTTCAAATGGAACACCCTATATTCCATTATACCACCAAATAGCATTTTTAATAATCTTTCTGTCAATATATAGTTTGCCTCGGCAAATGTTAGTACTTTAGATAATGTTTGCAAAAAACGTAGAAAACTTTCCCAAATTGATGAAATCGTGTATTAAGATCAGATCGCCTTGGACTTGTTTTTTAGAGGAAATAATACCGTCAACTTAACACGTTGAGCCCCGGTATGAGAAACAAAAATTCGTTCCATTTGATATTCAAAAGAGTTTTATAATAACAAAATTAATTAATATTGTATTTTTCCATTGAATGTATTTGTTTGATCTCCCACTAATGGCCAATGAAAATTTTGCTCGGGAAATTGTACATTTTACTGTAGATTCGTCGTATTTATGTGGAAGTATCAAAAAAGGAAATTCTTTCTTTAAGATTGTCATTTTGTGAGAGACAAATTTCTTCCTACGTTTAAGTGAGATAAAATGTTGAATGTTGGCTGCGAGATGCTGCAGCCTCGTTCAGAATAGAAGAACTAAAATGTCTGGGTCGGATTTGGTTTGTGGTATTACAGTGTCCTTTTGCTTTTGGGGACAAACGAACAACCCATGTTATTTGGAAAATTTAAAAATGAATATTGATGACCTGGGTGTCCATATTTCTTTACAATAGGGACTTTCGCCGTAATAATGGGGTCCACTCGTGATTTACTCATAGGTCTCTGACAGAAGGTTCTCTTGCGGCATGTACATTCCTGCCGGTCTTTTTTGTTTCTGAACATTGTCGCTTGAAATTTTGATAGATCTTTGCCGCTAGAGAGCGATTTTTTGAAATTTGTAAATTTGTAAAATTGATTGAATTGTATTATAGATTATTTCATTCATCATCGTTTACAACCCATCTGGGACTTTTAAATTTTTGGATTGTAGTGATAATTCGATAATCCTCAATGTTCCTTTTTCAAATATGTTTTTATTGTTTATTTAATCTAAACTAAACCGGTGAAATTCAATAAAAGTCAAGTCCGCAATCAAAACTAAATTGATTTTTGGCGTGTGCAAGTAAAAACGCGCGGGGATAATTTACTGTGTGTGCAGTCAAGTCGTTGCAGATTTCATTTCGATTCATTAGCGGCGTGTTCAATATTAATAATTAACAACAATAATTAATTATTAATAATTATAAATTAATGAAATTTATTGAATTATTTTCAGTGCGGATTACAACGAAGATCAACTTCAACTTTGGTTGCATATTACAAAAGAAATATTTTTTTAAGTGTGCCTCTCCCTACTCCCTACAAAAATAACCCCTTAAAAAGAAGGTACTGGGTTGAATCGTTCTCGAGATATGTGCCGATGAGAATCTAGTCCAAGCAAATTAGACTTTCTAGAAGAAATAATTTATAAAGTTTAGAAAATTTGGTTGTGAACTCCCAGTAGGCATCCAAATATAAATCCGAAGAGTTCCCACTCGAGCGGGGGAGCTTCATCCACTTTTGCCGAAAAAAACCGCTCCCGAACGTGACGTCATGAAGCCTTTCTGCCTTTTTCTCGTAAACGGTAACTCCGATGAGAAAAGGTTATAAGACTTATGTTCTACATTAAATTCTGCATAAAATTGGTCTCATGAAGTTTTTGCCTATCTCCCGCCCACCATCCCACCAAATTTTATTTCTGTCCGACCTTTTGCGATAAAAAACACAAAAACCCCCCATTGCCTGGACTAATATGAAACTGACTGAAGTAACTTTTTATGTAATCAAATAAAGTGGCGGATAAATTTTCAAGGAACTGTTGTTGAACTCTTGTATCGAACGTATCGAACATAAATGCGAAACTGGCGAAACTGAGAGATACGAAGGCGCTGAACGGACATGAATGGAAAAATAACGATTTTTTTTCTGGCAATTCCGACTTTTTTCTGCCAATTCTGACTTTTTTCTGCCAATTCTGACTTTTTTCTGGCAATTCCGACTTTTTTCTGGCAATTCTGACTTTTTTCTGGCAATTCTCACATTTTTCTGGCAATTCCGACTTTTTTCTGCCAATTCCGACTTTTTTCTGGCAATTCCCACATTTTTCTGGCAATTCCGACTTGTTTCTGGCAATTCGGACTTTTTTCTGGCAATTCCGACTTTTTTTCTGGCAATTCCGACTTTTTTTCTGGCAATTCCGACTTTTTTCTGGCAATTGCGATAGGGATGCTGTTTTGTTGCCCAACCTTAAAAGATTAAATACTGTCTACATTTTGACTATCACGTAAAGGGAAATATGACCTTCTTGGAGTATGTTTTTTTAAGTGGTCGAGCGTGTAGCGCGAGGCGCCGATTTCAGTGATCCACGGAAATTATCGTCTGTGAAAATTTGTTTATTGAAATTTGTGCCCCGCGTTACGCGATGGACCCCTTAAAGAAACATACTCCAAATATGCTAGACTTCGCCCCTTAATAAAGTCATTATTTATTTATTATTATTTATATGTGGACAAAAATGTGGACAGTATTTCATATTTTAAGTTTGGGTAACAAAACAGTGTCATCGTCCTACCTCTGTCGCAATTGCCAGAAAAAAGTCGGTATTGCCAGAAAAAAAAATCGTTTACAGTTATTTTTCCATTCATGTCCGTTCAGCGCCTTCGTAGAGAGAGCTCAACTAAACACACAAAACAAAATTTATTATTACTTAGCACTCTGCGTTCCGAGAAATGAATGAGCGTCTCAAATTAGGTACCGCCATGCCTATATGCGTTTGAACCTTGCTAGTAGAAACGACACAGATCGAAGATGCCTGCCGAAAAATTAAAGACCCAAAGAAAAAGGAGTACAGGTAGTACATTCAAATAAAAGGGAAGTACATTTGCAGTACATTTCCTCCGGAGTACAGGTCATAAAATAAAAGTACAAAACTTCTAAAAGGAGTACGTGTGGTCAGCTTTATTTGTTATTAAAAATGCTGTAAAAATTAGACTGTACAAAAAATTATCGTACCACGAGCATATTTATGTTAGTCCCCCGGACGGCTACCTTCCGTTCTCCATTGAAATAACATGAAAGCAATGGCATATAATCGTGTACTCGCCGTCCTACACTGCTCGAAAACCGTGGCATCGCGTTGATGCAACCCGGGGCTCAATGTGTTAACAAAAAAAATTTCAACAACGTAATAAAATCAAGATACATTTTGGAATTAAGCAGTAATTGAGAAGTAGGTACACATTTTTCGGCTACAACTGACAACATTAAAAGTTATCGAAATGCATATCAGATTACTTTCTTTGCGTAGACCACGTAATCAACTGTATTGTATCTCTGTATTGTATTACAAATTGCGATAGGTTAGTAATCGGAAAAAAGGATTACAGAACGCTGTATAACTGCTCAATCTAAATCATCGCTTATGTTTCTCACTCACAGAGAGCAGCATGTGCTGAACGACTTTTACATTACACGCTTAAAGGTGGCTGATGGTTCCTCTATTCTATTAAATCCTCTTGGCTATAGGTTACAAATTTGTAACATATTGTAATTATACAAATATATCAACAACATTATAGCGCATAGAAAATTCGATATCATTCGAGACGACCGTCGACGTGGTCTGCCGTTTGGGTTGTTTTGATCAGCACGAGCGGGGGGCGCGTTGGGAGACTTGTGATGCGACGGGAGCGGGCAGCCTATCTATTTACTACCTATTTGGCTTGGCACCGACTTCAAACAGATCATTAGGTAGCACATGTAATAATACATAGTATTCAATTATTTTTCACTTTCATCGAGGATTTCCCTCGATTTCCATAGGATCCCCTCATCAGATCCTGATTTGGTGACAATGGGATCGCCTTTCAAATAAAAGAAAAATTTTCAAAATCGGTCCACAATTGACGCAGAAATCGGTGAACATACATGAAGAGGGTTAAGAAAAGGGAGCGAAAATTTGAGGATTTTTCTTGATTTCCTTAGGATCCCCCCCGTCAGTTCCTGACCTGGTGACAATGGGACCAATCTGGAAGTATACTCTTTCAAATAAAAAAATAATTTTACAAATCGGTTTATAAATGACGGAGTTCTGAGGAAACAAACATAAAAAAAATACAACCGAATCGATAACCTCTTCCTTTTTTGAAGTTGGTTTAAAAGTAAGATAAACTCCATCATGATAAACATGAATTTAAAAGAAAATTTTGCCTTTTTACGTTAAAAGTTATTAATTTTAAAACCGTTCATATAATTCTTTATTTGTCCTAGGGGCTTTCCAATTCCTATGATTAGATAACATAATTTATTTACATTCTTTATTAATTTCAAAACATCATTTCTTCTCTCCTTCCCCCTCCTCTCCCATACCTCCTTCAATCGTTTCTCTCCCCATAGTACATTCTACACCTTCTTCCCCCCTCTTCCAACCAGTTCTCCCTCTCTTCATTTCGGCACCTAAACCTCGCCATCATGTTTCTTTTTTTTTGCACTCTTCCTCTCCAAATACTTCCCCATGCCTATTTCTTTCAGTCCCTCTTTCTCTCCTGCTTTCTTCTTGTGTTCTCTCCAGCAGTCATTCAGTGCCATTCTCCCCTTCCTTCCATCCTGTCTGGGCCGCGCTTTTCCCGCTTTTACTCTCAACCTATTCCTTTCGCATTCTTCTTTCACTATACAGGTGTCCAAGAAATAACTACTTTAATTTCAACCAGTAGTAGAATTCGCCGAGAGCAAGAACATTTTTATCAGCCACGAACCGCCTATGGATATTTATTTTAACTTGACCTACAATACAATCAATTGTTTTTGTACGGAAAAGCCAACGTCCTTATCAAGCTTCTAAATTGTTTACACTCTGTGTTATTGTATTTTACTCTCGCTTTTAAAGTTATTATCGTAAAAGATGGTTACTTTTACTTTTTGCAAAAAAAACCTCCAGTACCCGAAGGTCAGTGAATCGAATTTGGAGAATTTTGAAAGAGCAACAATTAAATCTATCACGTACAGAAAGTCTTAATTTTTACAGTCGGAAAAGGTATTTTCAACTCAAATAATACGTAGGGGCAGACGAAAATCTGCATGTTATTTATTAGGCCCCACAATTTTTAATAGCATTGGATGTTGGAGTAAACACGTTTAGTAGGTCAGTTTTCAGATTTTTTGTTTATTTACGCCGAGCGGTTTAAATTCATTCCGAGTTTTTTGTCGTGCGTCGTTATCACCGCTCAGCGGTTCAGTGGCGTGTACCGAAATTTTAACTGATGAATTCTACTACTGGTTAAAATTAATGTAGTTACAACATGCTCCTAAATCAGATTTTTAAACATCATCATTCTCCTCTTGAAATCGCCTCCCGACTTTCTCTCTCCTATTCCCTTTGCACACTCCATCGCCTTATTTGTTTTTCTTGTTAACTCTCTGATATGGCCTTATCCGTGGCTTTCATTAAACATAATAGCCTAAATTAAAATTTAAATATATCTAAGTCGAACTCCACAAACTTTAATAAGTGTAAAATTACAAATGGAACATGTTTCGGCAGCCCAGTGAACACGTTGACGTAAAAATGATGTCAGAATGACATCATGTTACGTCTCAATTTACGTAAGATATAAGTCACACCTGAGTCATAGAAGAGTCATTATTTCACACTTTTTTACGTCAGGCTCTGACGTAATAAATATGACATAATATTTGACATCATCCTGACCTTATTGATATCAATGTGACATAATAATGATGTAATCATGACGTCAAAGTGTTTTCGTCAATGTTACGTGAATATGACTTAGTAATTACGTCATTTTTACATCAAAGAAATATCAGTAAAATGATGGATTTGTATAATAAAAATGACATTAATATAACGTCTATGTGATCATCGTAACTCACCAAAGTCAGTATGACATAATAATGATGGAATGATGACATCAAGATACATTTAAATTTTAATTTAAATTTGCTCCACTTGGATTTATCTACATTCTTCTGGTTTATAATAGCCTAAGTTCGATCAAAGTTGACATAACGTTCCTGTCAAGGTTGAGGTGGGGTCAAGGTCACAAGTAAAATACATTTTTATTCCAGAAGTAATTAACAACGAAAGTAAGAAATTTGTTAAGGACCACTGTACATATTGTAAGCATTCTTGGGTTTGCAGCTGCGCAGAAGAATCGAAGAAGTGAAGCGAAGCCCATAGAGTGCAAGAAAATCAAAATTCTGTTTTATTTAACGTTATTCAATTTAATTTCAATACAACTACTAATACAACTATTTTAGAAAACAATCGCTTGACCATTATTATCTACAAAATTTAACAATGATTAATTACAAAGGTGAAATATGATTTTAAACAGTACAGGGTGATTCACGAAGTACTATAGTAGTTATGTAAATCTGTGACAGTCCCTAATATGAGGAGACCTAGAAAAATATAAAAAAAACCTGTAAACAAAACAAGATATATGGTGAGAAGCCCCCAGAATAGACTCGTATACACAGAGGAATCTTGACTTGCCTACCCTGCAAAGCGCTCGTTTGGTAACGACCCGGAAGTTGTGAGTGCTCTGTAGCTGGGTGTGTAGCGCTCTGTAGTAGCTATTTGAAGCGCGACACAGAGATGGCGCTAGCACTGGGCTGTAGAGGGAGGTAGGATTGGAGGGTGCCAGCCCTTTCGATTAAGGAAGACCGGCGGCCATTAGGACTCTAACGTTAGCCGCAACAGGTCGTTTTTTGTAACTAGTGCTTGATTTTTGTTTTTATCTGATTTTATTCCACTACGAGCTTTCATGTTTTTAAAGTTGAGTGTGTTCCATGTGTGAATTGCCTTGACGAAATTCACGTTACTAGAAGGACCGGTTGAATTTAAATTAAAAATTGCGCGTGTCGTGCCGCCAGAAGTATTTACAGGTAACTTTTAATTCTACTTTTTTTTTCTGTCCGATCCACCGTAAGGCGATGGCCCTGAAATTGACCGGCAATTCTTCCACGTGCATACTAGAAATTCTTACATAAAATCATAAAATGTTACCGTTGTCCGGCCATCTTTGTCAGCGTCACTAATAAAACGCCCGCCATTGTGGAAAGCTATTCGTCAGTCCTTTGTTTGTCAGATCTTAATGACTAGCCTTTGTTTATTGCTGTTCAGACCTGGATAAATCGTTAAATAAGTACCTGTTTTTTTGTGTATGAGGTCGACAGCAGCTTGCGGTCATTTAAAAGCTATTTTGTCTCTGTTAACCTGAATTAACCGCCAAGGACTTAATACAACAAAAGGGAAAAAAGCGGCAAAGCGCCATAACCAATGTTGTAGTTGTTGTTTGTGTGTTTGTTTTGTTTTTATTCTATGTTATATCTAGGTATTTTTAGGCATCGGGAGACCGATTTTCTGTATCTAGTTTTTTTTGTGCATGTTGTAGTCTAGTCGCACTTAGTTTGGGTTTGTGCCCTCTAGATATCGTCATTACATTTCGTGACCGATATGATTATGTCTATTATCATATTATCTGAAACCTGTGGGAACTCTCTGAGTGTGTAATTTATTAGTGAGAATTCGAAACATAAGACAACAAATGCACGAAATTTTCACGAAAGGTGGATCGGAATAAGTAATTTTTTCGTGTGGGGCCACAGGAAAAATGAAAGATAGTGAGCTATGCATCTGCGAAATGCTCAGGGCTGTCGTCATTTCGAACAATTTTTATAAATGGTACCTTGGTCTAAGTGAGTCTATGTTTATAAATTGAAAACAAACTATCGACCAAGCTTGGTCTCTCAAACCACCTTGGTCCCCTTGCCTCTACATACAACGCCTGATGGTATCGGCGAATTGAAATCAAAGTCTCAACGAATGAGGGAGGAAGCGAAGAAAAACAGTTCTATAAGCTGGCGGATGCGGCCTAAATTGATTGGAGAAACAGTGCAAGAAGTCTGATCTTACCCTTTTTTCTCTGAGTTACAACCACGTCTTCTTAATGCGTATTAATACGATCTGCTTTGTAACCCCGATGCGAAATCGAACCAAAACATGAACACCGTTCGCCTGATTTCTATAGATATCGCCTGACCAGGTTTTTGTCGCATATGAAGTGGCGCGCAACTTTTTGTAAATAGGGCACATTACCCCCTCTCTCGGCATTACCTCAACCAGTCTCTCTAGCACTTTTCTCATTCCGTTTTGGTACTCCATCTCTCCCCGGTGCTTTCATCTTCCTCAGTTTCTTCACTTGTCTCTCCACCTTCTTCTCCTTCTGGTGCTGTTTGGTTCCTCTTCTCTTCTCTTGTACTCTTCCACTCCATATTTTGATCATCACCTTTTTCTGCGCTTCATCTGTTCTTTCTTCTCCTTTTTCTCTTTCTTTTCTCGCTCTTCCTATACTTATTTCTATAGGCAGATGGTCTTATTACTTAATTCTGTTCTTTGTCTTTGGATGTCCTTTTCCATCCCTTCTCTCTTTTCCCCAATCCCTGGCTACTCTCTCTCCGATCCTCCCGGTGAAGTCCCCCCTCCCAGAACTATACATTCTTCTTTGTATTTTAATGTTTCTTCTATCTTGCTTATTGTTGTCCTCATCTCTTTGCTATATACTGTTAGTATTTTTCACCATTTAATGTTTTTTTCTCACCATGTAACCATTCTCTTCTCCCTTCCTTTGATGTTTCTCTTTTATTCCTCTTCTTACCCCCTTATTATTCCTCCTACCGCTCAGGCCACTTTTTTTTTCTGTATTAATTCTGCTACGAAAGGCCAAGAGCGGCTAGCTAAGTGGTGCATCGTTATCTCCGATGGCCGATGGTAACCATGGTTGTAACCAGGTGGCGGACAATTTTTAAAAACGTTATTGTTCTAGAGTGAATTGACCTAGTTTGTAGTCCCCTAGCTGGTCTTTCATAGTTAAAACATAAAAGCGGTCGTTTTGCAGATTCAAACACGCCAGCTTCTGTCCCAAGCTCGGTTATGCCAACCCAGTGCGAGCAACTGCAAGGTCCTATTATACCCGTGTGCGTCTACCTCCATAGCAACACGGCCCTAATGATGGAAATTGAGGACACTCCTTCGGCCACTTGCGACCTCATATGCCACGCGATCATCAACAACGACGAACTCGGACTGAACAAACAGTTATCGTCGCAAGTGTTCACCCTCTGGATGACCAGTCCTCTCTTAGGTATACTAGTTTGAAATTGTTCAACATCTGAAAGTTACCGTTTTAGAAATACAACTGAAACCCACCCACAAACCGTACGAAATTCGTCAAGGTTGGCACACGTTGATCGCCCACTACAGTGATTGTTCTCAAAACAGGCAACAACGAGACGAACCGAGACTCATGTTTCAAAGGAACGTTTTCTTTCCCCAACACTTGGAAGAGAAAATCAAGTCGGTGTGGGAGTTAATGAATTTTTGAAAATATTACACTTAGGTTTTCCAGGGACCAAAAAGTATTAGAGTTGTTGTATGAAGAAGCGAAACATAATATTTTGGAGGGACGGTACCCGTGCGAAGTGGCTCACTATATTATGTTGGGAGGGATCCAAGCGCGGGTCGAACTGGGGCAGTATAATCCTCAAGTTCATTCCACTCACTACTTCAGAGAGGAGCAGTCAAAATATTTACCGGTCCATGTGAGAAAAAGTTCAACGTGGACTTGGTTGCCGATTAGTTCTAAGAATTCGGCGGAAGTTCGCCTTTTGGAACAGTTCAAACGGATTCCAAACTCGGCCACCAACAGAAAGTTGATGAAGAAATACTTGGAGTTCTGCTGGTCCTTACCCTTTTATGGGTCTGCGTTCTTCGAGGGACAAGTTGAGCAACCGGTGCGTGGTTTGACGTCTTTAATCATTTATCAGGACCTTCCAGTACTCGTGGCTATAAACGCGAGAGGAGTGTACGTCATTGACGATACGCAGTGCGTAAGTTTTTTATTTCGGATACTTTTCATTGTACTAATTACGTGTCCAGTCTCTTTTACTGGGCCTCCGATTCGAGGAGCTTAGCTGGGAGTACGCCAGGCCCTCGAAGGAAGACGACCCCGATTGCCTGCCATGCCTCTTTATTCAGTTCATAGTTGTGGAAAACGGAGCAAGAGTGTCTAAAATCCTGCAGGTTTTTTCCAAACGAGCTAGTCTCATGGATACTCTGATAACTGGTTTTGTGAACCAGAACAAGTCAAAATCCAACGACGAAACGGATAAGTCAGTGGAGCAACAAATGAACAATGATAACGGTAAATATGGAAATCGATAGTTGTATTCTCAATATAACATCTGACATTTCCAGAAACCCATTCGTCGTTAACTGTAGGCACGAATCACCACGCCCCTAATTTACCATCCCTAACTAACAAACTGAGTAAATTAACACTGGCCACATTTGATGAAGCTGGTCATTGCATTGGACAGATGGGATCTTGGTCATTTAGCTATTAAGTACAAACAAATGTTCTGCTTTAAATTTTTATTTCATTGTACACCAAAACACTCCATTTGTTGATCTCATTCAGAAAGCTTTAATTTTTAAATACATTTTATTTTTATTGGTTTAGCAGCAGATTTTTTAGTTGTGCGTCCAAATAGCGTACGATTGCTTCATATCTGAAAAAAAAATACTTATAAAACAACCTCATCCAGTGAAACGGTACATAATTATCGTTCTGGTATAAAACAACGAATGTTGTTGATAAAATTGCGGCCATCTCCCATGGGCCACCAAAATGAGGCACGGACCGAGGATTAAAATGCCAAGCGATCCGCCGCTTTCATTAAACGGTTCAGTTGCCTATGGGCACTAACAAAATTTGTCCCACAATTCGTAGAAATGGAGCATTGGTTGAAAAGCATACATTATCAGACAATAACTGGCAAGCAATAATTTATACGAGGCGCGCCTAAAGACTTGAATCGATTTGAATGAACCATATGGTTTTTCGTCACAAAGAACAACTGTGAAATGCAAGAAACGAGATGTGGATACAATATATGAAAATGGTTGTCATTCTGAACCAGTTTGTCAACCATTCAGTCAAAAATGTAAATTTGAATATAATATAATTATTTTGGTGTAAATCTCAATTTGGATTTATTCTCGATACTGGTGTAATGTTTCTTTGTGACTAAAAAGCGTATGGTTCTGGCATCGTTTGTGAGTGCGGTGGGCGGGTGGGCGTCCTGTCCACTGTACTCATCGACTGACTAAATGGATGAACAATATCAATATTTTTTTCCTTTAAAAATTAGAACTCACTCTCGTGTTCAATCCAATTTCAAAATTTTCAAAGGTGCCACTTTAGATTTAGCAAAGACAAAATAATTAGAAGTGTAACGAGTTTATTGTGACATACAAAGTACACAACAGAGTTACATGTAGTATAGATATATGTATATAAGTACAAAAGTAGGCCAAAACAGCGTCGAAGAAGATACTATTACTAGTCAGACTACTACTAGAGAAGACCCAGTGATAAGGACCGGCAACCAGTGCGCTTATCGGGGGTGCAACTGTAGGTAGAAGAGGCTGTTGGGGCTGAGAGACTGTGTCTTTTACTATTCCGGGGTGGGACAGTCCTTTTATAGAGAGGTTGGTTTCGGCGCAGGTCCGACTTTCCTAAAGGGTAGTGGTGGTAGTTGACGGTGGGTGGTAGGGCGAGCCAACCAGGCGACGGTGGCTCTAACGGAGAGCGTGCGGCGGAGCCTAAATGTACTAAAGGGTGGGACTGTTACAATCTCTCCCTTCAGAACGGTAAGGCGTCTCGACAGGCGTTCTGAATCTATGGCGCAGTCTTGCGTGGACGTCCTCGACGTCGTAGGGGCAGGACAGGTGTGATTTCTTCGGTGCCGGGCTCGTATCATCGCAGGGCGGAGGTATGGTAGGTGCCTAGGGAACGTTCAGGGGCATCTTAAGCTGCAAATTCATAAGAACAGGACCCTTGGCGGTTAGTAAATTTAGAAGTGCGACCCCTTTCGGCTTGGCTGAGAGAATGGGTGTTGACGAAGACGAGATCCCAAGGGCTGTGTAGGGGGTCTCTTTGCGGGTTTGGTCCCAGTACGTTTTCTGCCGGTCTTGGGACTTCTCGTCTTGTTCTCGCGCTTCCTCAAGGTTGTTTACCATTTGGAGTAGTCTCGGGGTGATCTCTAGGACGAAGTTCTCATGATCTGGCGAATATCATGCTGAACATCGGTGGGAGTGCGGAGGGGTCGAGGTAGGCCGCTGAGAATCCGGTGTTCTGATTTCGGGACCGTGTTGAGAACAAACCGGATGGCTGCCAACTTAGAAGGCCAGTCGGTATGATTAGTTCCTACTATAATAGCCATTAGGGTCTTCATTTTCCCGTTCTTCCTTTCCACCATGCTGCTGGGTGGTATACGGGGGTGAACTTTTGGTCGATATCTAGACAGAAGCACAGCTGTTGCACCACTCCACTAATAAACTGGAATACTTAGGAATACTTCGCTGATCAGGACCTCCGCGCAATTTTGGGCGGTGGCATTCTTCAGGGGGTGGATTTCGATCCACCGGGAGCTACAATCCTCTATAATGATCTTCTAAGTTTCGTCATTGGCAGTCCTAGGAAGGGGGCCGAATAAATCGATCGAAATAACCTCAAAGCACAGGTGCATCACAGGTGTCTGTAACAACCCTGCGGGCTTCTTGTTATCGTTTTTATAACGTTGGCAAGCGGGGCATCTTCTGACGTAGTCTTTTATAGTTCTTGAGACAAATTGTAAAAAGTTCATTCTGTGCCAAAGTGGCCTGCCTCGGTAGAATCGTGGAAATCCTTCAGGAGTTTTGGTCAGAACGACCACCTGGGGTTCTGCGTTGTCGTCTTCGGACGAATATCTGTATAGCACACCCTGGGACAAAATGTATCCCCGGGCGGTCCAGCGGTAAGCTTCCTCAGGGTCGGGCGCTTCAAAAGCGGTGATGATTTTGTGCAACTCTGGATCGGTGAATTTTTCTGGGCTTTTCTGCGGTAGTTCTACTGTTATGAGGGAGAGTGGGCACTCCTCGGGTTTGTCTGATACAGGGGGTCTCGATAGGGTGTCGGCTACTACGTTAGCTTTTCCCGGCGCGTACTCTATTCCTAGATTGTATGGCTGGAGCTGTAGCGTACACTGGGACTTTTCAGGGACATTAGCCATCTAAGTGGTTGATGATCGGTGAGTATGATCGTGGAAGATTCTTCTAAATATCCTCTGAACTTCTGCACGGCCTGCGTTTGGTAGTATAGTTTCTTTCTGCCGGTTTCAGGAGGCGGCTGGTGTACTCTTCTGGCCCCTCCCCCTGGAGCAGAGCCGCACCAATGGCGTATGAGCTAACATCGGTGCGCAGCTGATAGGGTTTTGTCGGGTCGGACTGTCGGAGAATGGGGGCTGTTGTTAGAGCCGTTTTGAGGGCGTTATAAGCCTTTTCTTGTGGTTCGCCCCAAGTTCACGAAGAGTCCTTTTTCGTCAGATTGGTTGAACCTCGGAATAAAGCGGCGGTACCAGTTGCAAGTCTGGAGGAAAGTCAGCAACTGTTTCACGTTTATTGGTGGCGACATTTGGGTGATGGCGGTGACCATTTCGGGGTTGGTACTAATACCGGCTGGAGTAATCAGGTGTCCGAGGTACTTAACGTGCTGGCAACCAATGTGGCACTTCGGGCGATTCATTCTTAATTTCGTGGCACGCATCCGCGCGAAACATTTTGATAAGTCCTCCATGTGTTGCTCGAATGTCGGTGATAAGACGATAATGTCATCGAGGTATACCAGTAAGTTAACATCAGGTACGGCGACCCTAAAACGGTCCATCATCCTCTGGAAGGTTGCCGGAGCATTACGTAACCCAAATGGCATTCTTTTGAACCTGTATATTCTAAAAGGGGCAATGAACCTGGTTCCCGGGGTACATCTGGATTTGGTAGTACCCGCTACGTAGGTCTAGCGTGGTTAAGTATTTAGCATTT
Organism: Diaperis boleti; assembly: GCA_963583935.1. Classification (NCBI taxonomy): domain Eukaryota; kingdom Metazoa; phylum Arthropoda; class Insecta; order Coleoptera; family Tenebrionidae; genus Diaperis; species Diaperis boleti. Next base: position 50,033,550 of record OY757249.1, on the reverse strand, counting down.
CTCGTTGTGTTTAGTAATTCTTCTAACCTTGGGGAGGGGTAAAGATCAGGCCGCGTAACAGCGTTGATTTTTCTATAATCTACGCAGAGGCGTAAATGACCGTCAGGCTTCGGAACGAGCACGATAGGAGACGCCCATGCGCTTTCGCAAGCTTCAATAACGTCGTCCTTCAGTAGGGCGTTGATTTCCTTTCAGTACCATTCCATGTGTACTGCCGCGTTCTCGTAATTGTATGCAGTACGGCTTACGGTTTCTGGGAGCTCGCTGGGCGAAGGTGCGAACAATGGTAACGGTGCTGGACCATATCCGTTGGTGAGCTCGGAGACAATGTCACAGTAACTCGGAGTGCGAATTGGGGTCACCATAGGTGGTAAGCAGAGGTCAGCGAAGATGTCGTCTAATGTATTGTTGGTTGCCTGCGGATTGGTTGGGTCAGGCGCTTCGGCAAGAGTTTCCTGCGGTGTGTCCAGGCTTGAAGCGTGTACTGGAGTTGCCGTTGGTCGACTTTTCCTTGTCTGGACCACTTCTGGTGGGCGTGGTTTATAACCAGACCCGCCTTACACAAGAAATCAATCCCTAGTAGGGTCTGTGCTTCGGGAGCATCGGGAATGGCAAAGAAAGTGGTCTCGGGCGTCCGGGATGATCGGGATGAACTAGTTGTACAGTCGTCGGTACGAAGGCATGTCCCTTTTCCACCAACGCTCTGTGTAGTTGGGAACTAGCGAGGCTAGTTTTCGCGCCACTATCGATGAAAGCGGTGCCTGGAAGGTTGTGGATTCGAATGTCGACCGCGGGACGTTGAACTTGGCGTAGGTCCATAAAGCAGAAACCTACTGGGGCTGCGGCGGGCGAGCAGGTAGGACAATTTCTCCGAATGACTCCCGGTCGGCCGCATCCATAGCACTGTACCGTGGCCGGTGCGACGTGGTTTTGGTGCTGCGTTGGTCTGATGCTGGGTGGTTCTACCGGCTTGTTTGTGTCGGCCCTGTCTTTTTCATTTGCTTCGATGACCCTGGCCTTGGCGAGAAGCTCCGCGAATGTAGCGAAGTCCGTTCGTTTGTCTCAATAAACCATAAATTAGGTCCAGTTGCCACTCTTCATCGAGCTTGCGAGAAAGTTGAGAGAAACGCTCTCTCTGGGTGGTAACATATTGGTCAGTTGACATGGTTGCTGATTGCTTGCTAGCGTATATCTCGCCAAATATACGGAAGTTTGCCAGTTGTGGAGCGAATGCGTCGCGAATTGCCTGTACTGCGGCTTGGAACGTGACGTGCTGGTTTTTTTACGCCGTTCCACCAGCGGTTCGCTTCGCCGGTTAATATGAGTGGAAAGCCGCAATTCGGTTTAGCAGCTCCTGGACCGCCATCGTCTGAGGATGGAGTCTTGGGCTTTTCGGCCGGGTGGGAATGATACCGCGAACACCCTGCGCCGTTTCCACAAAGGTTTCTTTAATTTGTTTTTGATACGCGAACACACTACGCGGTTTACACAAAACTTTCTTCAATTCCAGGCGTGTTTTGGGCTGGGTTGTAGGCCAAACAGCTTATTACTAGTCAGACTACTACTAGAGAAGACCCGGTGATAGGGACCGGCAACCAGTGCGCTTATCGAGAGTGCAACTGTAGGTAGAAGAGTGAGAGTAAGTCAGTGGATCTTTTTTCTGCCTGTCACTCCCGCAAGAATCAGTGATAATGACCGGTAGCCAGTGCTTTTATCGCGGGTGCTGTTGGGGCTGAGAGACTGTGTCTTCTACTATTCCGGGGTGGGAACAGTCCTTTTATACAGAGGGTTGGTTGACGGTGGGTGGTAGAGCGAGCCAACCAGGCGACGGTGGCTCTAACGGAGAGCGTGCCGCGGAGCGTAAATGTACTAAAGGGTGGGACTGTTACAGAAGACTTTTCTGATGTAAAAGTATAAACAAAGCCCTTTTGTGACTCCTATCTTGTTTTAACTAAAATAAGTAAGCACTTACCTGAAAGGTGAAAGATCTCTATGCCGAGCCAAGCGTATTTCGTAGCACTGAAGAAGAAATGTCAATTCGTTAACATCGGCGAAATACTTCAGTTCTTCCTCTTCTTGTATTGTATCCTGATTAACGCTGTACCATTGCTGTTTGTTTTTCAAAAATTGCGTCCACTAAAACATCTAGGTTATGTGTGCTCCTAAGTGTAATTTCGTAGACGTTACATATTCAAATTGTTTCTGAATGTCGATCGCTCTGCTCAACAGCAACGCCTTGAACTCCGAGAGACATAGTGTCTTGATCTGATCAGCTTCTTCTGGAGTCAAATTTTCGGGATCGTGCAACCTATTCAAGTACGGTTTCAAATATTCGACCTGCACTTCTTCGATCTCCTTCTCTTTGTGCTCTTGTTCCATTTTTTCCTGATTAATGCATGGGAAGAGATAAAAGGGAAATTGTTTCGTACACGTACCTTTTCCAACATTCCCACGCGATAGTCCGTATTCTGCTCAATGTTAAATAGTGAGACATATAACTTAGGAAAAGCCATTTCGTGGTCCCGGAGCGCCAAGAACTCGGCGATCTAAAAGATGCGGTTAATTTACAGCATTGCTTAAATCTCAAAGTAATGCCTGATTTTCGATTTCACGTATACGCTCTATAGATTTTTCCTCTTCTTCTAACATATGCTGAAACAGCAAATAGAGCTCGAGCTGTCTGGGGGGCTTGGTTCCGAAGTCTGCCTCATAACCTGAAGTCAAATCCATAGTGAACATGAATCCTTCCTCCTTTTCGGTAATTGCAGGTTTAATAAAATTTCTGGTAGAGGCCGACGCTTTGCCTTCCCCAAAATGGTACTGGATGTGAATCTCTCGTTCCACAATGCAAAACTCTCTGGTGGCTACGTCGTTGCGTGCTTCGACTTTGCTATTTCTGGTGAACTTTTCTGTAATCCTCTAAATGGAGAATCTTAAATTTGGTTTTAGATAATATAACTATCACATACCAGGATTAGTCGTCTGTGGCTTTGCTCTGTAAATCCCGGAGGTGGAAAGCCTTTCTGCGCATAGAAGACCTCACGAAAATAAAAGCTGGAAGTAATAATCTATGTTATCGGAATGATTGAAGCGGTACGTACAAATCATCGCGATTTTCGTATATTTCGATTAAATGCTCCCGTTCTACTTCGATCCTCTTCAAGCCGTCGTGGCGGGCTTTGTGATTAAAAATTATGAATCGACGATTGGCCTCTGGATCTTTGGAATGATAAGTGTGTTCTGAAAACAGTATTTTCACCAACACGAATCTTTTTGTACTAGCCAAACCTATAACAGCGTCTTCTCTACCGGGTCCAAAGTACTCCGTGTATAGTTGGGTATCACTGTCATAAACTAATTTTTGCAATTTGTCTCGTCTATTTTCGTACAAGTCTTCGACACGAGTGGAGATCGTACAATCAAAATCCTTAAATCTGGTGATCTTAGTGACCAAACCGTCGTACTGCACGTACGGTGCGTATTCCTCAACCAAAGTCTTTTTGTACCAGGTTGTAGACATGCCCCCAGGGTATTTAGACTTCAGTACTAAAAACTGCAACTGTAAACTGTAATTTACACGTTATGGTCTGTGTACCGCTGTGTGGTATGTGAATTTTGCTACTCCAAGAAATTGGCATATCTAAATGCTTTTCCTCCATAATTTTTACCAACTCCACCTCCTCGTCATCCATGTCCATTTTGACGTCCGTTTTTCTCCACTGGGTCGGTTCGCCGATCAACAAGTGCTCCCATTTCTCCACATCGTGCAGATTGTAATCAATTTTACCGAGACCGTTTCTGCAGTCTTGCATGTTCACCTAAAAAATATGTAACCGATGTGGGAAATCAAAAAGGAGACGCTGAATACCCAATAGTTCAGATGGTTCCATACACTCTCTATTCCACTGTAGAAAGGGCTGTCGACGGGGTGAGCCATACCGGTGCTGGGTTCCACGAAAGTGGTCTCGTCGATTTCACGTCCTTCCGTTCGTATCATCACCCAAAAGTGGAATCTCATCCCTTCCAACTCGTCAAAAGGTGGACGTTCTTCCTCCTAGTTTATTTCAAAATTAGTACAAGCAAATTAGACGAAAAAGCGACGAATAGAAGAAACAATTTATAAAATTTTGAAATTTTGGTTATGGTTAGTAAAGAAAAGGTTAACCAAGAAACGGGATCCCCTTTTGCCATGTCCGCAGAACAATTCGCCACACTATTGTCCACTGTCCAAAAGATCGTATTAGAAACCCTATCTAACACCAATAGAGGCAAGCACAGTCAAACGTCAGATTCTTTCACAAAATGCACTGCTCGGTTCTGCAGGAAAAAGATAACGACGTGAATGCATTTATCGACGTGATAACGACTTACAAAGAAATCGGACCAAAACGCCTTAAAGGTCAAGAAAAAGGAGTCAAAGACAAGCTACAAGGCTGAAAGGAAGCTGTGGAATCTCTCAGTCACACATTTGGAGCCAAGAAATCTCCGCATCGCATTGTAACGAAGTTACCGAAAAATCTGAATCTAAATATCGAGTTTAGAACCGCGAAACGGTCCGTCGATTCGCTATTTAAGCAAGACCGTGTACCTCAAAATTAAACATATGACTCGCCGGGAAAAATAGTTTGCAGTGTCACAGCCGGATAATACTTTCATTACCGCCACCGGAAAATTAGCGCGCTCGAAACGAGCCCACCCCGGAGTCACTACGACCACCCCCAACCCCCGACCTTGTCGAACCGGAAACCGCCGAAATAATTTTTACATCATGTTGACCAGCGAAGAAACGCGTCCCGGACGCCGCCATTCCGGATCCGATACGATGCCCGGAACCGATTTACTCCGAAGTGAAGTGTCGTGCCCGCTCCAACGAAGACCACCTAGAAGGAAGCCGCCCAGGAAGAAGAAGAAGAAGCGGGTTCGGAAATCGATCCGCCGTATCCAAGACGCAGGTACATCAGTGTCTACAGGGTATCTCATAACTCATAACATAACTTTTGTCACCGACCGCTCGGGTACCGAATCCGAAACAACCGAACCACCGTATACAGAGGGCGGGTACATCAAACACTACAGGGTGCATTGTAACTTTTGTCGCCGAACCGAACCGCTAAGCTTTGTAAATATATTGTAAATAGGGGAATATTAAACTCTAACACCGAATCGACTTTATATTTCCTTTCCGCCAAACTGGACAGTTGACCTCTGCAGTTCCGTTCTCCGAATTTTAGTTACCCGTCGTCCCGTAGTTAAAAAACTGGAGCTCGAGGCAACCGCCGCCGTAAACAAGCGTCACAGCATCTACCGCGAACGAACAGGATGAGAACACCTATGTTTTGGTCACAGAAATGAAGTCGAACTCACAAGCCAAGTTTTGCTCAAATTTTGGACAGTGGAAATTCGCCGAAGACGAGCAAACCTACGATTTGCTGCTTGAAGATTTTGAGAAGGACGGCGCCAGACACTTTCCAGAGCACTACAAGACAGTGTAGACATTTTCGGTCCAGGGATGTCCCTAGGGGGAGCATCACAGTGATACCGGCGACCATGCTCCCGTTTCTGTTCTGACGTCCTAAAGAAGGAGTTTCTGAGAAAAGTATTAGCACCGAAGAAATATGGTAGCGTTAGTCCATGTGTCGATTACCGTCGACTGAACATGAGTACTGCGAGACTCCTATCCAATGGCACGGATGGAAGAAATTTTGCACATTTCACGACTACGCTCGACCAACGTTCGGGATATTGGGAGATCTCGGGCAGACCAAGCGACCCCATTTGGCACGCACCGACAGAAATGTGAATCTCTTACCTAGGACACGTCATCACACACGCCATAGTGGATATACGACCACCCAGAAACGTCAAGGAATTGTTCACCTATTTGCAAACGGCCAGATGAGACAAAACCTTATACAACCCGCGCCGACGCCGTCAATTAGGCTGTTACGCGGTTTGGTGCCGGTCTAGCTCAAGCCGGGAAGGAGGGGTCCCTTCGATGTCGATCTTCGCAAAATCAACTAATTACATTTTTCCTCGTTGACGAAGTTTCTAGTTAAACTAATAACACACAGATATTCGAAAAAAAGTCAATTACAATCCTTCCCCGAGTCCGTATCGATCCCGTTACCTTGCTACCCTCTGCGCTTGTAAATGCGCGCCCCAATCTCCTTCGATCAGGTGAAACGAAATATGCCAGTCCAGAAGGGCCGAAAAAAAGAAAACAGTTACTAAAAATTTACAATGACCAAATTAAACAAATACTAAATTACTACCGAGATAACTAGCAAAATATGGTTTGGATTACGCAAAGCCATAACTCCTTCAGGAAATACTGACAGTGACAGAGGAGGCGGATGTCGTACCCTCCTTCAGGAACTGCAGAAAGCGACAGAAAAGATCGGGAGCTGTTCCAACTGAACCTAGAGGTACCTAAACCCTAGCTGTGTTCCTAGCAGAACCCCCAGAAGTTCCGAGGATACGTGGACGGTTCCCAGCTTACCATCGCCAGTGATCATCAACCATTGCAGTGGCTAATGGGTCTCAAGTCACTCACAGGTCGTTTAGCCCGATGGGCGCTTTATTTACAACAGTATAATCTGAAGATTACATACGCTCCAGGTAAAAAGAACACGTTGTCCAGACCCCACGAGAGGAACAATCGCCCGGTTGAGTGCATCTACCAACAAGAGACCCTTAAGAAATCCGAACCGAATAATTGGCAGATCCTAAGGTTATGAAAATTGTAGATACATTCGAGACTGTAGGACATCCAGAATTGCCAAACTGGACTGTACGGGATTACGTCATGTGTACCTGCATATTGTATCGGTACAAATCTGATCAAGATTCCGAAGAAGCACAATTCGTGGTGCCTGTGGCAGCAAGGCAGCGAATACTGGTACACCTCGATGTCGAGAAAACCCCGGTATGAAGAAATATATTGCGTCGAATGCAAATGTTACAAGCCATCCAATCAAAGACCGGCTGATTTACTGCTTACTGACGACATCCGAAGGTTTATAATAGATATTTATTGTGGAGGACGTCACAAGTAAACGGGTCCAGTTATTTGCCACAACGATGAGGTCATCCTGAGATTCGGTACCCCTAGAAAAATCTGCCCCAACAGACCTCAATTCGTCGAAGACGTCATGCGATTGTTTAGTGTTGTCTTGGTTGTAACGAAGTTACCGAAATTCTTCCGCATACCAGCATATCGGCGCGGTTCAACACTCTGAAGCAAAATTTTTCGGGGGTAAGCGGCCTGCCGTCTTGATACGCCAAAATTAACAGCTTTAACTCGTCGAAAGAAATACTTTCCAGTATCGCCTAACTTTCCAGTATGAATAATTCTTTCAGTTCTGTATTCAGAAAATTAACCCGCTGCGAGTGAAACGATTCCAGAGTCGCTACGACCGTCCCCAGCCGCCGCCCTTGTCACGCATCGAACCAGAAAACCGTCCAAAATAAATACTTCCGGATATCGTACCAGAATGGTTTTTGCATCGTTGTGACCGGAAAAGAAGAGCGCTCCGGACCTCGTCATTCCGGATCCGCTGCGTTGTCCGGGTCCACCGCTATTCCGGTGGGAAGAAGGCGCTCTGATAAGACCCATACTCGATCTCGGTTACGGCAATGCGCCAGACCGCCGAGTCATCCAACGTCCGCTTTCGCGGGAAGGACAGTTGTTGCCGTGACAGTTGTGCTCCAGCCATTCTGAGAAACTCCGGTAGCGCCTCAGCCGATGATCGACTATCGACGTAGTTCGTGCACCGGGGTAGCAGGATGGATCTCTTCTTGGCGGTGTTCCCGCCCTAAAATCACCAACTACCACCGCCATCTCCGAGAAGGACGCCCTTACCTCCCTGTGTTTAAATATAGACTGTAACTTTTCCCTGTATAAATATATGGATGACTACGTAATTTCTTCCCGGTGCATATACAACCACATAAAGGTCGTGTTCTCTGTGGAGCATACCATGTAAAAACGGGGATCTGAAGACTCTGCTGTCAATATTAGTGGAGAACGTTCACACGAATTGGGCGATCAAACTACCCGCGATACGGTTCGCGTTAAATACCGCGGTGTGCACGTCTCCTGGCCATTGTCCTGCGTATTTGACATTCGGGCGTGAGTTACGGTGCCCCGACGATGTGCATCATCGCCTACGTGATGTCGTAACCAAGGAGAACTTTGTCGCCGAGATCTCGCCCCATCCTGTCAGGATGGCAGAAACGATGAAATCAAGGGACTTCTCAAGACAGACGGAGATTTTATCCTGGTGAAGAGTGACATGTTTGTTCCGAGGAGGGACGGACAGTACAACAGTACAAAATAATCAAAGGGGAAGTCGCTAGTACAGGCGGTACTGTAGTAAACTCGTATCACATTTCAGATCCTACACCTAACTGCATGTCCGAAGGAAACAACATCCGGTCATACCTATCTGAAAGAGAGTCCAGACGACCCAACCATCTGCTGGACCTCCGACGAGGACGTTTTTTCGGTCCAGAGGGGGAGACGCCAGCACTACTGACATCACTTCTGAGACGGGAGCCGAACAGTGCGCGACAATTCAGAACTTTGCTCTTGTATTTTATTCCTATACAGTCATTCTTTGGTTCTTTGATTCAAATATAATCTTTAAGACAGTGTACGCGTTGTATAAGTTTATTTCGACTATTGCAGTGTTACAAAATGAAATTAAACTTATCAGTTTAATCGTCATATAATTAAACTAAAATTTAAATATATTTAAGTCGAACTCCGCAAACTTTAATAACAATGGGAACATATTTCGGCAGAACACTACTGCCATCATCAGCCCTAATTTAACAAGAGATTAATGATACAATTGATGAATTACAGAGAGGTTCTTACCTTTTGTTTGACAATGAGTGGTAAAAAATTAAAATAGTGAATTAATAATGGGATTATTGAAGTTATTCTGTTCGTTTAAACAAGATCTGTTTTCCAGATTCAAGGCTTTCCTTATTTTCAAAGTCTCAAGAAAATCTAATTTGCGACCTTTATTGCATTTATGAATCAATTTGGAATTTGATGGTGAAAAACTATGTTTCGTTATTAATATACTGGGTTATTCACGATACGGTACGACCCTGACGAAATTTTCGATGCAGCCAACATTGCATTTGCACAGGTTACATGGATTGAAAAAACAATTTCTTTTAAAACTAAAACATAGTGTGCACATTAATTTATTAGATGACATTAGATACTGTCAGTGTCAACTATTTTGACCTTATTGTTGTTTTGGTAATAATGTATTCCAATGACGAGAAAACCGACATGCTTTTAATTTATGGCGAATGCAGAAAAAACGCTTCTCTTGCTGCAGGGTTTATGCATGAAGGAAGAGGACCAACAGATAAAAATTTCAAAAATTAGAGGCACAGTTGAGACTGAATTGGCCTCCAGTTACTACGCCTAGGGAAAGGACTGCAACTGGGGAACATAATGAAGTAGCCGTTTTAGAGATGGTGACAGAAGAACCACATATTGACCAGAAGTAAGTGGCACGAATGGTTGAGATAAGCCAGGCATCAGTATGCCGAATTTTGAGGGCCAATAAATTCCATCCTCACCACATCACCTTCGTTCAAGAACTAAAAGTGACCGATTTTCCCAAAAGGTTAGAGTTGTGCCGTTTCTTCAGGGAAATAATCCAATTTAATGAAAACTTTTTGCAAAATGTCTTGTTTAGCGATGAAGCTACTTTTAGCAATAACGGGGCTGTAAATTAGCACAATTGTCATTCCTATGCTCAAGACAATCCACGTTGTTTTCGGGAAGGACACTTACAAAATATTATTGCCGTTAACGTCTGGTGTGGAATTTTAGAGGTGAAATGTCTTTACAAGTGGAGAAACACCACGTCCCTGAGCGAGGATCTCAAAAAATAAAAAAGTACATTATCGAATTTCATGATGAAGACATCAAGATCATGATTACTATCACCAAATTCAAGGGCAATTGCACTTTACGTCCAGAAATAAGGCTTTTCTGATGATCTGGACACCAGCAGACAGCATGATTGTAGAGATTAGTAGGACTGAAGTGTGAGTAAAGAACATCCATGGAAGTGTTTTATTATACTTATACATTTCTGGTGAATTAAATCTAAAATAAAACTTTATGTAAAACTCCTCCACTTCTCTTATTAAGAGAAACTGTAAATTAGCAAGCTTCGAAAACAACGGATTGGGCATCAAAGAGGCAGGTATGCAAAAAATAGTTTTCTGCTTTATTAATAATAGCAAATATTGCCTTTGTTGTTGCCACTTGTGGAGGCTGTTGTATTACAGAGGTCCTGGTTCTTCATGTGAAACAACAACCTGCTGAAACCTTTCAATTTCGTTCTCAATCGTCTCCTTAGGATCACTAGCTGCTTCTGTTACAATAGGAGCTGTTAATTTATTTCATTACATTGAATTCTGTAAATACCCACTTTTTAATTGTTTTTCTCTTCTTCTTTGGGTTCTCAAAGCTAAATTGCTTCCCAATATTATGTTTAAATATGGTAGGACTATTAGCTCTATCCTCATCTTTGAAGTGACAACTACACACGAGGGAATGATTTGTTGGTTCTCGATCAGCTCGTCTAAAATTTAAATAATGTTCTTGCAAGATTCAATTCACCGTCAATTTACAAAGTTTACCTTAACGGGCCAATCCACCTTTGTTTTGACTGCGTGAATTTTTAAAACAGCAAATTTAAAATTTTGACAGACAATATCTATTGTTACCTAATTGCGCACACTATGTGTTAGTTTTTGAAGAATTATTTTTCTTAATCCATGTAACCTGTGCAAATGCAATGTTGGTTGCATCGAAAATTTCGGTGGGCTCGTATTGTTTCGTGAATAACGGTGTATGATTGGCGAAAGAAGAAGGTGTTGATGGAGGAGGATCAAGATCTGTGTTGTTATAGATGTGTCTGGAATGTTCTTTAATGCGGTCTGATATTCCTATTTTTAGTCGAGTCGAGTGCACAAGTGTTTTATGAGCTCTCGTTTGATAAGCGATTTAGTGGGTTATACTTGTTCAACAAAATTGAAATTTATACCATATTACGCGCAATTGTACCAGCATTGTTATAGTGTTGTTATTATTTTCTGTGGAATTACGGGTTACGTGTAAAAATTTAAATGTCTGCAGTGCAAATAACTTTTTGTGAGTTTTCTTAGTTCTGCTGTTTTTACCAGAACTGATAATCGTATCTCTTCAACCATGTTGTTTGGGGGATTTAGTGCGAATCCTCCCACTTTTTAACCACGCCTCGCGTCGTTTCCATGCTGAGCGCCTATTGGTAGTACCACTGGGGTACTGCGCTGTGGGTCGCTCTTCGTGTTCACCATTTTGTTTTGTTGTGTTTCTAGGTTTAAAAGAAAAAAGCCGGAATATAACGACATCTAGGAGGCGCCACAGGATGCGGATGAACAAAGACGATAGAAACCGCTCGCTCAGTCAGGGAAGCCTGGACTCTTACCTGGAGGAAAGGAAAAGAAAGAGAAAAGGGGAGGGTAGAACAGAAAAACAAGAAGAGGAGGACGAGAATTTTTTTCAAAAAAGTAAAAAGACGGCGAGGTCTCCTGGAGTAAAGAAAACACAGAAGACAGCAGAGGAAGAGAAGGAAACGGACACAGAGATGGAGAAAAAAACATTGGAGCTGTTGCAAGAGTTGAAGGAGGAGATGAAAGAAATAAGACGAGAAAACAAAGAACTCAAGGAAGTGATAGAGAGGCAGAGAGAAGAATTTGAAGAGAAGGAGAAGAGATGGGAACGAGAGAGACTGGTGGAAGGAGAGAGTGGAAAAGCTGGAAGAAAGAATGGAAATCGAAGACAGAAGAAAGAGGAAGAACAACATCGTGATAACAGGATGGGACGGGGAAAGAAAAAGTCATGTAAAAAAAGAGGATGCAGAGAAGTTTTTGAAGGAAAATGTAGAGGATAGTAAAGTAAAAGATTGTTACAGGATTAACAAGGACCAAGTATTGGTGGAGATGGAGGGATGGGGGGAGAAGGAAAGAATAATGAAGCACAAAGGAAAATTGAGGGAGAAGAGGGAAACAAGGGGGATATACATAGACAACGACCTCACAAAGAAAGAAAGAGATTTACAGAAGAAACTAAGAAGTATGGCGAAGGAAAAAAGGGAAGAAGGGAAATAAGTAAGAGTGGGATACAGGAAATTAATAGCGGACGGGGAGCAATGGAGATGCAATGAAAAGAGAGAGAGGCTAGAGGTTTTCCAATAAGAAGAAGAAGGGGAGGAGGGAAAAAGGGGGACAACGGCAAAGTAAAAAGGACAATGAAAGGGGAATAAAGAAACAAAGAAGGAAGTAGGAGGGAAACTAAGGAAGGAAGGGGGAAATCAAAGAAGGTAACGAGAAAAACGGGGGTGAGGGCACTATTTTGGAATGTAGCGGGACTAGGGTAAAAAGAAGAAGATTTTTGGGACTATGTGAAGGAGTTCGATATTGTTGGATTAACAGAAACATGGTCAGAAACCTGGGAAAAAATAGAAAAACTGTTACCAAAGGAGTTCAAGTGGGAATGGCAAGGGGCGAGAAGGGGAAAGAAAAAAGGAAGAGCAGCAGGGAGAATAATAACAGGGGTAAAAAAAGGAATAAAAGAGAATACTAAAAAGAAGGGAGAAGAGGAAGATCACATGGTGAGAAACGTTAAAATAGACAGTAAATGGTGGAAAATAGTGACAGTGTACAACAAAGAGATGAAAGAAACAATAAGCAAGATAGAAGAAACATTAAAAGACAACAGGGAAGAATGTCTGCTTCTGGGAGGGGATTTTAACGGGAGAATTGGGGAAAAAGGAGCCAGGGATTGGGACGAAGAGAGAGGAGAGGGAAAAAGAAAATCCGAAGACAAGAAAGAAAACGCGGAAGGGAAGAAGTTGATGGAATGGATAGAAGAAAAAGGATGGGAAGTGCTGAATGGAAATAAACAAGGGGACGAAGAAGGAGAATCGACCTACATAGGCGGTAGAGGAGAGACGGTGATAGACTACGGAATAGTAAACGAAGAAGCATGGGAAGAAGTCGAAGAATCCAGAATAGGGGAAAGAGTAGAGTCAGACCATCTGCCTATAGAGATAAGTATAGGAAGGGGAAGAGAGAAGAGAGGAGGAGAAGAAAAAATAGAGGAAATGCGGAAGGTGATAATTAAAGTATGGGACGAGCAAGGGGTGTAAGAGTATAAGAGAAGACTGGAAAAAGCAAGATTTAAAGAACAAGAAGTAGGGAAAATGGAGAAAGAATTGGTAGAAATATTGGAAAAAGCAGCGACAAAAAGAGAAATAACAGTAAGAGGTGGAGGAACAAAAAGAAAGAATAAATGGTGGGACAAAGAATGTGAGCAACGTAAAAAGGAACAATAAAAGAACTAAGAAAGTGGAGAAAGACTAAAGGGAACAGAAGTGGCTTTTTAGAAGCGAAAAGAAGATACAGAAAGACATGCAGGGAGAAGAAGAGGCAGAAGAAGGAGAGAGAGGAGGAAGAGATAAAAGCAATAAAAACAGAGAAGGAGGTATGGAACTATATTAATAGAGAGAAAAAGAAAAAAGAATGGGATGAGTACTTCATGAGGCTGCTGGAGGGAGAAAAGGAAAAAAAGAAATCGGAAATGGAGACGAAGAGAAACCGAGTGGAACCTGAAGGAGAAGAAATTACAATGGAAGAGGTGGAGAGGCATGTAAAGAAACTGAGGAAAGGGAAGGCACCAGGGAGGGATAGAATACAGAATGAGTCGTGGATGTATGGGACGAGAAGAGTGCTAGAGAGGCTGGTGGAGGTAATGAATGGGGTGTGGAGAGGAGAAGGATTCCCGGTAGGGTGGAGAGAGGGGGTAATTTACCCCATTCACAAAAAAGGGGAGAAAAATAAAGTAGAAAATTACCGAGGGATGACTCTCCTAAACACAGGGTACAAGTTGTATGCATCAATTCTGAATGAAAGGATGAGCAGAGAGATAGAGGAAAAGGGAGCATTACCTGACAGCCAAGCAGGATTTAGAGGGGGGGGGGAACTATGGATAATGTATACATCCTGGACAATTTGACGAAGAGTGAGTTAAAGAAGAAAGGGGGGAGGGTGTATGCATTATTCGTAGACTTCAAGGCGGCTTTTGACAAGGTGGACAGAGAGAGGATGTTTGAGTGCCTGAGGGAGAAAGGAGTAAATGAATGGCTGGTAAGAAAGGTGGAGGAGATATATGAGAAGACAAAAAGTAAAGTGAAGGTAGGGGAGAGGGAAAGTGAATGGTTTGTGACAACAAAGGGAGTGAGGCAAGGTTGCCCGCTCAGCCCCTTGTTGTTCACGATGTATGGGGCAGATATGGACGGAATGTTAGAGAGAGCACAAGCGGGGGGGTGTGTGGTAGGTAGAAAAAAAGTGTGGCGCCTGGCGTTTGCGGATGATGTGGTAATGGTGGCAAAGAGTGAAAGAGAAATGAAGGAAATGATAAAGAGTTCAGGAAAATATGTGAAGAAGAAAGGACTAGAAGTGAATGTAGAGAAAACAAAAATGCTGGTGTTCAATTAGAGAAAGAGGAAGAACAAAGAGAGTGATTGGAGGTGGGAGGGAGAAGTAATAGAACAAGTAAAAGAATTCAAATACTTGGGGTATGTGTTCAATGAAAGAGCCACAGATAAGGCACATATTAGAGAACTGGCACGAAAAGCGAACAAGGTGATAGGATGTGTATGGGGAATAGGAGAGAGAAGGTGGGGAGGCGATTTTAAGAGGAGAATGATGATGTTTGAAAGTCTTATTGAAAGCGTGTTGTTGTACGGAGCAGAGGTCTGGGGATGAAAAGAACAAGAGGAGATAGAGAGGGTGCAAGAGAAATATCTGAGGTGGGTGCTAGGGGTGGAGAAAGAAACGCCAGGGTACATAGTGAGAGAAGAATGCAGGAGGAATAGGTTTAGAGTGAAAGCGGGAAAAAGAGCGGTCAAGTTCGAAGACAGGATGGAAGGGAGGAAAGAATGTAGGATACTAAAGGAGTGCTGGAGAGAAAAAAAGAAGAATTCAGAGGAGAATGATAGGGAGAATTACTACAGGAGGAATGGGTATGCAAGCAAAGAAATAGAGAGACTGAGAGAAAGAGGCGTGTGGATGAATGTAGAACTAAGTGAAAGAGATAAGGATACGGATAGACAAGAGAGGAGAGAAAGAATTAGAGAATCCAGATACAACGGGAAGTACGGAAGATGCATGATCGAGGAAGTACCGAAGTATTTGGGGAGGGAGAGCGAGAAAGAAAGAAAGATGATGGCGAGGTTTAGGTGCGGAAATGAAGAGAGGGAAAATAGGTATTGGGCAGAAGATGGAGGAAGAATGTGTAGAATGTGCTATGAGGAAAGAGAGACGATTGAGCATATGTGGAACGAGTGCAGTGAGATGAAACAAAGAGAGAGGAAAGAAAGAGAGGAAATACTGAATGTAGATGGAAGGGAAATTAAATGGATGAAAGAGGTATGGAAGAGGAGGGAGAAGGGAGAAGGGAGAAGAGGAATGGGGAGGGGAGAAGAAATAGAGAATTTTATTTAGCTTTTTTTTTATTATTATAATTGTTAAGTTTACTTGTATATGTATAGGAATCAGAAAGCCCGTAGGGCAAATAAAGATTTATTATTATAATACGGTCTGATATTTTGCGACCTGTCTGACCTTTGTAGAATGACTCACAAGATGAGCAGTTCAATTTGTATACACCTGATGACGATTTGTAATCTAATGGATCTTTATTTTTAATAAAAAATCTGGACAAGTTGTTATCTGTTTTAAATGAAACTTTAAAACCGTTTTTCTTAAGTATTTTAGAACATTTCTCTGAGACGACACCAAAGTATGTTAATGAATTCGAAAAGGAAATTGTTTCTGAAGGACACCAAGTGGTGTGTGTATTTGAATTTGTTATAGTATCTATAGTATAATTTATTTATAGTTTTTAAAGAATATCCATTATTTGAAGCAATTTGTTTAATGTTGTTAAGTTCTGTTTGAAAAGATGAATCTGATAGTGGTATGGAAAATAATCGGTGGAAAAAGGAATGAAAAGTTGCAAATTTATGGGAAACAGGGTGACAAGAGTCAAAAGGTATTACGCAATCTGTGATACTAGGTTTCCTATAAATGTCAAATTTAAGCAAGTCTAAAAGGGGATTTGGGAATTGATTTCAATTTCAACGGTGAATTTAATGGATTGGTTTAAAGAATTTAAGTTGCTGAGTGCGTTATCAAGTTCAGAATCAGATCCTTTGAATAAAACAATTATGTCATCTACATATCTGTACCAAAAGAGAAAATTATCTTTAAAGGGAGAAGAAGTTTAAAACTGATCTTCTAAGTCTCATGAATATTTCTGCTAAAAGAGGTGACAAATTAGAACCCATTGCTAAGCCCGAGTTTTGTGAATAAAAATTATTATTAAATTGAAGGAAATCTAGGACTGTCTGACAAAGTGAATGTAAATTTAGTGCATGTATGTTTGGCATATTAGAATTAAATAGTAGGTTTTTTAATATTAATAAGCAAGATTTGGGTGGGATGCTGGGGAATAAATTAACTACGTCAAATGAAACAAGTCTAGTGTCTGATGGAATTTGGAAATTTCTAATTTTGGAGCAAAGATCTATTGAGTTTTTTATTGCAAATTTGTTATTGAAATCTAAATGTTGTCTAAGAATTGTATTAAGCCATTTTGAAAGTATTGATACAGGTGAAATGACAAAAGAAACTACTGGTCTAATGGGAAAAGGTTGAGTTTTATGTATTTTAGGTAAACCGTATAGTCTAGGATTCATGGGTATTAGTGCGAAAGCTTGTGGGCGTAGATTAGAGCGTAGATTTAAGGTTGGAAACAAATTATGAAGTGGGATCTTTTGTGAGTTTTGTAAAGTCACCAGATTTTAAGAAATTCTCTACTTTGTTTAAGTAATCTTGTTTGTTAAGTATTACCAAGCAATTACCCTTGTCGGCTTTACTAATACAAGTGTTGTTTTCTCTAATTTTTTTTAAGCTTTTAATCATGTTTGAATCAGAAAAGGTCTTTGTGATATTGTGGTGGTCTTTAGATAACGTAGTTAATGTAGTTACTAGTGATGGAATTATATCGGGTATCAATGGTGTATTATAATGATTGGTGATGATTTCTGATTCCACTGCAAGTGTTTCTTTTCCGTGTTGGATATTTAATGGTTGGACATTGTATTTAAGGCCTTTGCAAGGAAAATTAATTTCAGGCTCTGAAAATAAGGTATTGCTGTCATTTAAAACTCTGTTGTGAAATTTATGCTCTACAGTTTGACTACTTTGAATAGGCAAGGACTCTACATGATGGTCTAAGATGAACCTCTTATCTTTAAATGGTATGTAACCTTTTCAAAACGTCAAATTTAATTCAAAAATAACGTCATAATTTGAAATATTCTTTAAGAACCTGTCTGTAATTCATCAATTGTATCATTAATCTCTTGTTAAATTAGGGCTGATGATGGCAGTAGTGTTCTGCCGAAACATGTTCCATTTGTAATTTATTAAAGTTTGTGGAGTTCGACTTAAATATAGTTAAATTTTAATTTAAATTTACTCCACTTGGATTCATCGACATTCTTCTGGTATATAATTAAACAGTCTGAATTTGATACCAACTTTTTGAAACCTGGTGAGAAGTTCAGTTTGTAGAATTACTTAATGCAAAAATAAATGACCGAAACCAAACGTGTGTTTTTCCACTAATTACCTCTTGTCGCTGCCTTTCAATCTCGGCCTCCTTCCGCTCCTTCTCTTTGATTTTATCGATCGCTTTCTGCTCCATCATCAATACGAATTTACTTCGTAAATCTCTAGGGGGTTTAAGGGTGTATTTCTTATTGTCTTCACCGTCGTCACGTACGTGTTCCTTTTTTTCGTCCAGCGGGTACGGCGACTCGACGCGGGTCATTATTCGCAAGGTGACATCCCTGACGGCGTAACCGCAGACAACGTACGCGTCGTAGCCTAGGCCCAGAAGCAGTGAGCACAGTGCAGAAGAGATCTCGTGTGGTTGGCCAGAGTTTCGCATAAACGTGGTGTGAGGTGAGTAGAAACGGTTCGGCTGTAAAAAATGCAAATACGTATATTTTTTTCTAATTAACAAAATATTTATTTATTTATAAAAAATAGTTGACCTAATTTTAACGACGCAAGAGGACGCCAATATAATTTTTTGTGTTGTAGAATGATACACTCGTACTCAACTGTAAGGTTGCACCCAACTACAATAAATTCCTTTCTAAATAACGAGACCAAAACAGCAATAATTTTCTTTGTTAGAAACCATTTAGTTTGAAAGAATTTCAAGAATAACAATTTTTAATTTTGAATCGTTCACAGATGAAATGCGTCAGTTTCCCGGCGCATCCACCATTTACGTTAGAAGTAAAAGTAGTTCAACTCTTTCACATAAAATGGAAAATTTCTCGGCCGATTTTAATGATCGACAACTACGGTAAAGCATTGGCGGTATTAGAAACTGAAGATTGGATCGTAGGAAAAATTATTAGGACAGTGTCTTATTTGGGTCATGAGGTGATACCATTGTCCATCGTTTATTGACGCAATTAAATGTGTACATATGTACCTCCACCTTTCAATTCGATTTTAAATGTATTTTTTTTTATTTGCATTACTATCCGTTCACAACAGCACAACAAACCACAAATTAATGTTACTTACCCATTTAGTTCTTGGTTAGATTCAGTTACTTATAAAAATTAATCTACTTGCTACATAGTGATTCAAAGGTCTATGTTTACACCATACGATCACCACGTATTATTAGTTTCCTATATGTTAGAAACCTTGGAATTAAACATTGTATATCAGTTGTCAAAAAGCAATTCACATATTGTTACCATTTATCTTTTTGTTAACAAAAATGCTCAAAATGTCCCGCGTTATGTTCTAAGCAAAGTCGAACTCGCCTCTGTTTTCAATCACACCCTTTGAGGAAGACGTAATAGAAATGGAAAGCAAAAACGAGAATAGAATGGAAAATGCGGTAACCAAATTTTCTTGTGACAAATAAGACATCCATGGAATTTTCCACATAAAGAACACATTGAAGGCTAAAACCCATACCTTTAAACTTTAAACCAATCAGAAAATTAAAAACAGTCGCTAAACCCAACAATAATAAACGAAGCAGAAAAACAAATATAATTGCTAAAATCGATAACAATAAATAGAAGTGAAGAAGCAAGGAAAAGAGGTTGCTAGACCTAAAAAAAAAACAGAAGAACCAGAGACTATATCTATAATCTTTTATATTTTTTCGTGAATAACTGAATATTTTAGATTGATTCTGAATTTAGTTATTTTCATTTTTAGAGACATCTGAAATTACTGTTTGATTCTAAAAGGGAATGAGAAATAAGAGAACAAATAATAATACCAGTGGACTAAGTTTACTCTCTCAGTTTCCAGCGCGAGTATAGAAGTTTCCCTTCAAAAAATTCATTTTGCTGTAAAGGATTGTATTATAGTAGTGCATTCAAAATATTTTTAAGTAAGCAAATAAATAATAATAATTTGAGAGTAAATTGTGGCATAGAAACTATTTTATGTCCTACAGCTCTGACAATTCACATGAAAGTGATTTCTTTTTAGTCCTAGTCCGCTCCAAAATCTTCACTAATTTCTTATTAACAAAATCTTAAGCTATTATCAGATAATCTTGAATTCCCAAATTCCTTAGACAAAATTATGAATTCCGAATCAAATAAGAATTCAAGATTTTCTCAGAATTCGAGATTTTTTCAGTTATAATATAATAATAGTTGAGATTTCGTCGGAAAAATTTACCAATTGTGGACTCGAGTTCTACAATTTTGCTCATGACATTGATCAAAAATCACTCAACTGCGTTTCGTGATTTTTATGACAATGTCATTCGCAAAATTGTTAGGCGAACTCGCGTAACAATCGGTAAATTTTTCCGACGAAATCTCAACTATTATTATATTATAACTGAAAAAATCTCGAATTCTGAGAAAATCTTGAATTCTTCAATTCTTTTCACAAAATTCTGAATTCCGAATTTAGAAAATTGTAAATTTTCAATCAGTAAAATCGTGAATACGGAATATTGAATTCCTGAATTTGGAAATTTGGGATAATTTGAATATTATCCAGTTTTTGATTTTGTAAGTGCTAAAATAAAAACAAAATAGCAAAATTTAAGTAGAATTTCATATCTAAAAACATCAAATTGCTTATAGAAAACATTTCGAGCAGCTGAAATCAGGAATTTGTAAATTTTGAATCGATGAAATCTTTCCTGAAATTGGGACTTGAAATCTTGAAGTCTTGAATTGAGATAATCTTGCATTCTTCAATCTTTGGACAAAATTCTGAATTCCGAATTTCGAAAATTTTAAATTCTGAATCGCTAAAATACGGAAATTTTGCATCGCAAAAAACTTGAATTCCTGAATTTGAAAATTGGAAATTTGGGATACTCACAATCAGTCTCGAATTTGTAAATTTTGAAGTGGTAACATTAAAAAATTAGTAAAACTTTTGTAATCCCTATTTTAACTTCACGCTTTAGCAAATTCTAAATACAAAACATTTTAAGTTCCGGAAATTGGAAAGTGCTAATTTTGATTTGTTGAAATCGTAAGTTTGTAAATTTTGAGTCGACGAAATCTTCTTGCTAAAACGCAAATATAGAATTCCTGAAATTGGGAATTTCTGGAATTTGAACTCTTGAAATCTTGAAGTAATAAATCTACATGAATTGCAGAAATCTTGAATTCTCAAATTCCTTTTGACCAAATCCTGAAATCCAAATTTCAAAAATTGTAAATTTTCAATCAGTAAGATCATGAAAACGGAATATTGAATCCTGAATTTGAAAATTGGAAATTTGGGATAATTTGACTATTATCCAGTCTTGGTTTGTAAATTTTGAACTGGTCAAATTTTTTGAGCAGCTGAAATCGGGAATTTGTAATAAATATTGAGTATATGAAATCTCTCCTGAAACTGGGACTTTCTAGAATTTGCACACTTGAAATTCTGAAGTATTAAATTCACCAATTTTATATTGAAAAAATTTCGAATTCTGAGATCATCTTGGATTCTTCAATTCTTTTGACAAAATTCTGAATGCCGAATTTCGAAAATTTTAAAATTTGAATCGCTGAAAACTTGAATTCCTAAATTTGAAAATTGGAAATTTGGGATACTCGGTCTTGAATTTGTAAATTTTGAAGTGGTAACATTAAAAAGTTAGTAAAAATTTTGTAATCCCTATTCATTCCTATATTACCGACCGTCGCGAGATAACGTGGAAAGAAGTGTCGAGAAGAAAATTGAGGAAAATAGAGCAAACAAAACAGAAAAAAGCGAAGAAAACAGCAGAGAAGGGAAAAAGCAACATAAACAAAAGCTAGAAAGGAAGAAACAGTAATGTCAACAACAAAAAACTCCGGCAACCAACAATACACGGTACAGTATAGAAGGTTGCGGACCGGTATGAAAGAGATAAAACAAAGGAGGAATTCAAAAAAATAAAGAGAAAATTACACGCACACTGGAATTTTTTATACAGGGTGTTTCCTAAAAAATACCTCACTCAATAACTCCTTTATTTATTGTTCGCTTTCAACGAATAAAAAAGCAAATGGAATGGTTATATAAGTACTATTAGTCAGAGTTTAGATTTTTTTAATGTCATCTTCAGTTTAAATCAATAGTCAGTTTTTTTAATGGCCGCCTTTTTATTGAGATTTATTTTCTTAATACATAGATGTCTTGAACATTATTATTCGATGCATAATTATTAGAAAAGTAACGAAATATTTATTGCAATCATACCGAGTTTCATACGAAATTTTTAAGTGTGCCATGGCTGGAGATATTGGATATGGGAGTCAAGTAAATCCTCGAGTCATCGTGCAGAACAATTTACAAAGTAGATTTGGTGTAAATGAGTCGTATGGTCTTTTGGGAGATCGATTATTTGGGACAATTTTATCGGTTACTGTCTGAAAACATTTCGACGGGACGAGTTTTTTTTTCCAACAAGACGGAGCGGGCCCCCACAACGCAAGAAGAAATATCAACTGGTTAAATGACAATTTCGGTGCCAGGTGGATAGGGACGGATGGTCCAGTTCGATGGCTTGCGCGTTCACCAGATCTTACACCACTCAATTTCTGGTTGTGGGGTTATCTTCAAGATCGTGTGTACATCACACCAGAAAATGAACTTGGCTTAAGCTTGTGTCTTTGCCGCGTGAATAAAACCGATCGCACCACGCCGTAAAATCGCGTCTTTCAACTCGCCGATAAAATACTTCGGCATCAGACCGGGATCATTCTTTCGGTCCGGTCACCGTAAATTTTGCCCGCTGCAAACGAGACCATCCCGGAGTCGCTACGGCCACTGCCAGTTTTCGCTCTTGTAACCCCGGACCACGCCCTTCTCATCGCACCGTTTAAATCTAAATAATAAATGCTTAATGTTGACGTATCGGGATGATTCGTTCACTCCGGTGATCGGGATAAGACCGCGCTCCGGGTCCCGTCGTTCCGAAGTTTGTACGCGGCCCGGATTCACCGCCGTTCCGGGAGAATAGGACGCCGAATCGTATAGCGTTCAAGACCTTGGATCTGTCGACCACCGTAGGAAACAGTAAGGTAGGGGACCTCCTGCTGCCTGCTCGTCATTTCCTTCTCACCTACCTAAAGGGGCCAGCCCTGGTATCTTTGCTGCCCACCTGGTGCAACGGGGGCAGGGCACTTGTGGCGGTTTCTGTCGAGGGCTGTCCAGGTGTCTGGTTTACGGTGCACCTACCGGTTGACCACCGAGATACCCGGACGGGTCCTTCTAGGGATCCTCTCACCCGACCGGAAAGGACCGGTCCTGGTAGCTTGGCTGTCGACCTAGTGCAACGGGGACAGGGCACTTGTGGTGGCTTCTTTCGAGGGGCTGTACAGGTGTCTGGTTTACGGTGCACCTGCTGGTCGAAAACCGAGATACCCGGACAGATTCTTTTTGGCGGCGCTTCCATCCGTCGACCCTGTTCTACCCCACCTCCGATTCCGAGCTACGCGGCGGGTAGTGTAGGGCACGACTGTTTGGTCCCCGGAAATCGGTTCTGTGATATTGTAAAGCCTTTGTATATAAACCGCGAATATCTGTAATCCCTGTATATATCGACCCATGTATACATATATTACCCCTGTAAATATTCCGTGTAATTAAAGTTTGTAAAAAAGTCGGACTGTTTATTTACCCTCCGCCAAATTCGACAGCTGACCCCTGGTTCACCAGACTCCACTAAAATACCCGTGGACACGTATGGAGCATACCACAATCAAAAACTGGCGCTCGAGGCAACCCGACCGTAGAAAGCGTCACAACTTATAGTATATTTCGAGATTCCTATATTACCGACAGTCACGAGAGTACGTGGAAAGAAGTTTCGAGGAGAAAATTGAGCAAACAAAACAGAGAAAAGTGAAGAAAACAGCAGAGAAGGGGAAAAGCAACATAAACAAAAGGGAGGAAGAGATAGAGTGCGAGGAGTGGAGAAAAACCAGAGGGAGAAACAGAAACGGCAACAACAAAGAACGCCGGCAACCAACAATACACGGTACAGTGTAGAAGGTTGCGGACCGGTATGAAACAGGGAGAAGATAAAGAGGAAATTAAAAGAAAAAGAGACATAGAAGAAAGTCCAGTAGAATTTCAAAAAAGTAAAAAAACAGCACAATCTCCATGGGCAAAAAGAAAGCAAGAAGAAGTGGAGAAGAAAATGGATGAAATGACAAAAAAAATTAAGGACCTTAAGCAAATCAAAGAAGATACAAGAGAGACGATGGAAGTGAAAGAGCTTCAAAAACGACAACAGGCAGGTCAGGGAAGATATGGAAGAGCTGAAGAGAGGAGTGAACCAAGTGAAGAAAGCAATGGAAGAAAAAAATAATCTTTTAAGGCGTTTAAAGAAATTTTTAAAAATTTTCCCAAACGGCTATATTTAGGGGGAAACTGATGGTGCAGGCGGCTTTCTCGGGTCAATTTACATCAGATAGTGTTAGTTTAAAAGCCTTTTGAGACCAAAATTTTTTTTGGAAATTTTTAAAATTTACCCCCTTGGGGTTCAAATTTTTTAAATTTTTCGTTTTTCCTCTCTTACTCCTAAACTATTAGACGTATTGCGACGTAACCCCGAACATAAACAGATTTTGTCGTCCTCTTTCGATTGGTGCCCTCAAAAACGTCATATCTTGCACGGTTCGTTTGTAAAAAAATTCCAAAAAATACCAAAAAGTTGCCCAAAATTTTTGGTCTTTGGGTGATAGCTTCCTCAAATGACGGATTAAAACACGTTTTACATACTCATATTAAAGACAATTTTTAGACGAATACGCTGATACCAAAAAATCATTTAATATAGCTATACTTTACAAGATATGAGCGAAAATGTTTTTGGGAGTTCACGAACTTCACGAATTTTGTGCAAGTGCCAAAACTTTAAATCGCGATATCTCCGAAACGGTTAGAGATATCGGGTTGGGAGTGGCACCGTTGGATTCAGGAGGTCGAGTTCTATCAGAAAAAACGACTTTTAAGGCGTTTGAAAAAAATTTCAAAAATAAGATAGGACTGATGGAGTCGAAGATGGGGGAAAAAGAAAGAGGTGAAAGAAGAAATAACATAGTAATAACAGAGCTAAGACTAAAAGATTGTCCCTTCTCTTTTAGTTTTAGCTCTGTTATTACTATGTTATTTCTTCTTTCACCTCTTTCTTTTTCCTCCATCAACATGAGAAAAGAAATCGAGAAATGGGTTGAAAAGGAGATGGAAACAAAAGTGAAGAGAACAGAGGATTATGATATAAAGGGAGAAGAGATTATAATAGCAAAAACTGAGAGTTGGGAACAGAGGCTGAACGTCACGAGGAATAAAGAAAAACTAAGAAATAAGACAGGACCGAAAATCTTTGTAAACAACGACCTAACAAGGAAAGAAAGGGAAATACAGAAAAAGATAAGAGAGATAGCGAAGAGGGAAAGGACAGAAGGAAAGACGACACTGAGCGACTGGAAAATTTTTAAAGAAGAAAGGAAAAAAGCGGGAAAGAAAAAGCAGACAGAAGGCAAAACGAAAGAAGGTTCATGATTCAACGGGAAAGCAACAGAAGAAAATAAAAGGAAGAATAAAATTGGTATATTGGAATATAGCGGGGGATAAGAAACAAAGGAGACGATTTCTGGAAATACATAAGTGAATTTGACGTAATTGGAATGGTGGAAACGTGGGTAGACGAAAAGGAGTGGAAGAAGATGCCGAGAGACTATGTATGGAGATGTCAAGCAGCAGAAAGGAAAAACAAGAAAGGACGAGCGAAAGGAGGCATCATCACAGGAGTAAGGAAAGAAATTGAGGACGAAATAAAAACAAAACAAGAACTACAGAGAACTGGAATAACAGAAAGAAATCTAAAACTAGGAACAAGTTAAAATAATCACAGTATACAGTAAAGAGATGAGTAAAACAAAACAAATGTTAGAAGAGACAGAAAAAAGAATTGTAGTAATTGGGGGCTATTTTAATGCGAGAATTAGGATTAGGAAGACGGAATAATGAGACAGAAGATGCGAGAAGAACATCGAAGGACAAGACAGAAAATAAAGAAGGAAGAAAAATAATCGAATTTATAGAAGAGAAAGAATACGAGGTACTGAACGGGAACTGGGAAGAGTATACAGGGGATTTACTTACGTGGGGCCGAGAGGAGAATCAGTGATTGATTACGCAATAGTCAATCAACATGCATGGGATGAAGTAAGAATATTCGAAGTGGGAAATCGTGAATTTGCAAATTTTGAGTCGATGAAATCTTGCTAAAACGCAAATACATAATATGTATAGAATTTCTGAAATTGTGATTGTCTAGAATTTGACCGCTTGAAATCCTAAATTCACTAATTTTATATTGAAAAAATCTTGAACTCGCAGATAATCCTTGAATCCATCGACAGTTGACAGGGTGCATAAGTCAATAAGACTGCTTTTGGAAATGTCTACAGGTAGGAGTTCTCCCACTATTTTTTGTTTGCGGTGGTAGGTATAAAATTCTGTTAGTAAATAAAAACAAGATTCGGTGTAATGTTTTGAAGTGTAATAGTAATAGTGTAGCTAAAAATGCTAATGAACAGCAGGCAAAATATAATTCTAAGGTGTTGTATTGTTGGCTGCCTAGCTAAAAACTTGCAATAGCTGTCAAACCAGAACTTACTGATAAATTTATTCAACGAATGTTATAATGTATATTTCGATACGAGTGCGATGTTATGAAACTTTTCAGGGGAGAGGATGAATTTTGCAGCACGATGCGCTAGCCGAGTGTCGCAGTGAGCTCGAATTCAGTTTTATTGAACTCATTTTATTATTATTTTATTAATTAAGTCGTCCAAGGCAAAATGATCGCACATAAAGTGGTTGTGTCTTGAATTGCAGAAATCACAGAATGCTGTTTCTTCTTGTTTTGTCTTGTCTTTTTTCCACAGTGCACAATTCCAAACCGCGAACGAGAATTAGCTCGATGCAGATTTCAAGTTCACTATCGGACTATCCTGCCGACTGCGCCAATTATGTTACTCATTAAAAATAATGCACTCTGAATTTCGTTTACAAACTAATGTGGACTAAATTTAATTTTAGATTAGAGACATTGAGACATGAAGAAAACAAAGTGATTTCAAAAAAGTTGTTAAACAGCTGTTAAAAGAGATGTAAAGTTCCAAAGTGGCAATAAACTCCTTAAGTAGCTGTTTATTTTATTTCATTAGTTATGCTTATAATATGACTATAACATAACGATGAAAATGAAGGGCTATTACGCGGTTGCTCCACAGCCTGTGCTGAACTAAACTAAGTAATATCCTTCCAAGTCAGGACAACAATGCTAGTTGTTCCACCCTAAATCTTGACACCCACCTCAAGTCCCCGGCGTAAATATGTCGCTAAGATGTTAAGTGGCGTGTTTAATTAAAGTTTTGTGTGCGGATGGTTCGAATTCTTGTCCTCGCCGTGAAAGTAACGGCTTTCCGCGAACAATGCTCGTTTTTTGCCTTGTACAGCGTAGGTAGGGTACAGCCGGGACGAAATCTTCCACCGTGACACAATCAACGGTGAGGCGCGGCTGCAAAACCCCCATCCCGGGGCGAGGGTAGCCAGTGCCGGAGTGGAATTCGGCGAATTGGCGGCCCGATCAAAATGTTTGGATGGAAAGATAAATGCCAGTAGCGAGAACTACTGACACGACATATATCATAAAAAATAATAGGTACTATTGAATATCAACGCTCTAACTAGAGTGCTGATATTCAATCACAGCACTGTCCCAACCATAACAGCGTTCAATAAAGTTAACACTTCTTCAAATCCCCTGACTGACAAGTCGACAAGTTTCGCTCAGCGTCTCTATGGAGTAAATTTGTTACTCTTATTTACAGTTCTTCGGCCGCGAGGACCGCGACTCCCATTTACCCCCCTTTAACTCCGACGTTGAAGAGTAGCGCAGCATTCGCAGAACTCGCAGCAAACAGCCAGCGTCATCAGCGCCCCAAATCTAAAGGGCCATCTGCTCCGCAACGGAGGGACGGACCGGGTGGCAGGGCCGAGCGGGGGGCGGCAAGTCCGCGCGGCGCTAGCGATATCCTAATCTCGAAACGGCAATGCAGTGGAAGACGACGTTGGGGCTTATGCATGCGAACGAGGGTGGTCGGGTGCGCGGGAAAGGAGGGTCAGTCGCGGGCTATTGAACTCGCGGCGCCCCTGAACGTGGGACTGCGGGGGGCGAGCTACCCTGGCCCTGGACCCATTAGCAAGAATTAGCCAAAGGACGGACGAACGGTCTTTGTTGCTTGTTGGTAGGAGGTGGAAGGATAAATTATACATGCGGAAGTAGGGAAATTGGGGCGAGCTCTGGGAAAAACTTACGAAATAGTTTGCACTTTTACATGTTTGGAGAGACTATAGAAGAAAGTGAAGTGAGGAATGTAATCGACTTAAAAGTTTGGAGCTATTTTCAGTTCTAGAAGAATGCAGTCATTCCAACTTTGTTTAGTTAATCTTGAGGTGATACTGAGTACAGTGTGAATTGAATTTTATTAGATCATTCAACAGCTAATTTCCATTATTAATCGGTTTTAAGTGCGTTTAGAGTTTTCAAATAGTTATTGTATCAGGTCTTCATAAATTATTCGTAGATCGCGTTGCCTCTGGAAAACATAGAGTGAAAGGCAAAAGTATGCAATAAATTCATTAGAAATTAAACGAAAAAAATTTCAAAGAAATCGTTAGACGGGTCAATTAGCGGCGTTTGATAAGATAAGCGGCTAAAAAAGAAAACGAGGTAGAATGAAAATAAAATAAGTAAATAATAAGTTATATATTGTAAAGAAACTAATAAACAATTAGGTATGTACCAGGTACCAGTCATCACACCAGTCATCTCCTCATCAATCTAGAGTATTGATCAGACTAAAATAAAATCGTGGAGCGAGTCGAATTGTTATTATCTATAGTCCACCGCTCATACCATTACAGGTATGTTTTAGATGCATCTTCTCAATAGACAACTTATGCAACATGTGTGTAAAAGTAAATCATCGTGCGACATGGCAGAAAGACGAGGGGCTGTTAACTTGGAAAAAAATTGTACAACTAATTCCACATGGAATTAATTCAAGGTAATCACGAACAATTCCGGTAATTCCGATTCGAGGAATTAATTCGCATGTAATCGTGGTAATCGCAGTAATTCGTAGGTAATTCCAATAATCAGGAAATAATTCCCATAAAAGTAACTAATTCCGGTAATCAACAGGTAATTCCAGTAATTCCAACAAAAGATGAAGCATTTGTGCAACATCATTAAATATTGGAAAACTGTTAAGGCCACGTGTTTGGAACCAAGAAGACCCACTCATCCATTTTCCAAAATTATCAATGAAATAACGACCCATATCTTTAGAAAATATGGCAATGTATCTCTATGCCGGTTGGTTGAATAATCTGGAAATACAAATGCATTAACTTTACGTTAATGACAAAATTGTTTCTTAATATTAATATAAAAGTGGAGATAGTAAAAATAGTTCAAACTAATTTGTTTTGGTACAACGTATACAAGCGTTTTCTACAAGATAATTCAGCCAACCAAAGTGTTATTTGTGCAACATCATTAAATATTGGAAAACTGTTAAGGCCACGTGTTTGGAACCAAGAAGACCCATTCATCCATTTTTCAAAATTATCAATGAAATAGCGACCCATCTCTTTAGAAAATATGGCAATGAATCTTTATGCCAATTGGTTGAATGATCTGGAAATACAAATGCATTAACTTTACGTTAATGACAAAATTGTTTCTTAATATTAATATAAAAGTGGAGATAGTAAAAATAGTTGAAAGTAATTTGTTTTGGTACAACGTATACAAGCGTTTTCTACAAGATAATTCAGCCAACCAAAGTGTCATTTGTGCAACATCATTAAATATCGGGAAACTGTTAAGGCCCCGTGTTCGGAACCAAGAAGACCCACTCATCCATTTTCCAAAAACTTTTTGGTGTGTTTAGCTGGCGGTCTCTCGAAGACGTATAGTTGGACCTTTTTTTTTGTGTTTTTTTGAAGGAACGGTAAATGCCGAGAGATATCGCAATAATTTACTCGAACCTTTTTTCCAAAACCTTCATGATGGCGAACCTCTACATGGGTACTTCCAGCAAGATAATGCACCAGCTTACAGGACAGGGAAACTATGGACCGAATTTACGAGTTTTATGATGATCGAGTCATTCAATTTCCGCTTTGAAGTCCGGACCTGGCAGTTCTAGATTATTTCATATTCTCGTATCTCAAAAACACCGTATTGTATATAGTTGTACTATCAGATGTTGGAAAATGCATTTGAAAATATGAAACCGAGAGTTAACAGCTGCATTGAAGCTGGGGGAGAACACTTTGAACATTTGCTGTAATTGACTGCGCAAGTGTGAGGTCGCGGCGGAAGGCGGGTCATAGTGCTTGAATTATTATTTTATATGAGTAGCCTAACCATAAGTAGAAATAAATGCTAACATTCATTGCTTTTATTTGAAGAAAACATGATCCAAAGCTTAGATCTTGAGTCCTATATATTTTGGTAAGGGGGCTCCTATATATTTTTTATTAATTTTCTTCTTACTTCTGGGATGATGCGCTACAACGTTCCGAACTCGGAATACGCTAATTTTGCGACACCGTGTATAATGTAATATGTGTTACAAATACATTAAATAATAAATAGTCTGTGGTCAAACAGTCGCACAGAGCACTGAATGAGTTTCGAGTTGTGAATGTTGTGTGATTTCAAATGTTCCGTTTTCATATGTATTGCAGGGAATTAGGGCAAACAGCACACGTTAATGACATTTAGACACGCTCACAGCTGACGTAATAAAATAAAATTAAAAAAATATAATTATTTGCCATGATTATAGATGTGTCTACTATTTAAAAAAATAACCCCAATTACGTTCAGGCTTACAGATTTAATTGATTACGGTCGGATTTTGACCACTGGACGACCAGTAGTAGAAATAAAACCTGTATGTAATTCAAGTAATTTCAGAATAATTCCATATTATTTGAAGGTAATTCCAGTAATTCTAGAGTAATTCCGGTAATTCCAGTAATTCACGAGTACTTCCATAATTTTGAGTACTTGAAATAATTCCATGTAATTCCAAACTAATTCCGGTAATTTCGACAGTACTCGGAATTAATTCTCGCAAGATGTACAACTAATTCCATAGTTAACAGCCCCTCGCAGAAAGATCATGTACATTATTTACTCAGGTTACGCTACGATCCACAATTTTGTTTTAGTCTGATCAATACTCTAGATTGATGAGGAGAGTGGTGTGATGACTGGTACCTGGTACCTACCTAAATATTTTTTA
This sequence comes from Diaperis boleti, assembly GCA_963583935.1. Taxonomy (NCBI): domain Eukaryota; kingdom Metazoa; phylum Arthropoda; class Insecta; order Coleoptera; family Tenebrionidae; genus Diaperis; species Diaperis boleti. Next base: position 50,002,501 of record OY757249.1, on the reverse strand, counting down.
GCTTTTAGTGTAGTAGTATGTATATTTATTACCTTTACAGGTTTATAAAGTATCCGACAAATTTCCCATAACTCAAATAAAATAACATATAATATAATACTTAAAACTGAATAAATCAATAATTCAACACAATAACTAGCAACTTTTATCCCTTCCCACTTATTGTCCCTCTTCTGCACTCAACCTTCTTCATCCATACGATCCCTCTTCCGTACTCATTCAAAATTTCTTCTCTACTCTCATCTCTCTCTCTCAATTCTACGCATTCCTTCAACAAATGCTCTATCGTCTCCTTTTTTTCTCCACACATCCTGCATACTCTATTATTATCCTCACTCCAATATTTATTCTCTCTCTCCTCATTTCCACATCTAAATCTTGCTATTATCACTCTCTCTTTTCTACTCTCTCTTCCTAGGTCCTTTGGCATTTCTTCCGTTATTATTTTTTCATACTTCCCATTGTACCTAGACTCCCTAATTTTCGTTCTTCTTTCCTCCACTTGCACATCTCTTCTCTCTGCACTAATTCATCTGTCATTACTCTGCCTCTCTCTCGCATTATTTATATCTCCGCGCCTGCTTACCCGTTTCTTTCGTTTCTCTTTCCATATCCCCTTTCCTATTTCTTTCCTTATTTCTTTCAAACACTCTTGCAAAATTCTGCAGTCTCCTCTCTCTATCACTCTCTCCTCAAATCTTATTGCTCTTTTTCCTGCTTCTATTCTTATTCCATCTCTCTTTGTTTCCTCCATCACTATATACCTCGGTGTCTCTCTCTCTGCCCCTAGCACCCATTTAATATATTTTCCTTGCACCCCTTCCAATCCTTTTTGCTCTCTCCATCCCCATATTTTCGCTCCATACATCATCACGCCTATCACCAAACTATCAAACATCATTACTCTCCTTCTAAAATCATGTCCAAATTTTTTCTCTCCTATTATCTTATTTGCTTTTTTTCACTAACTCTCACATCTGCGGTTGCTGTGTTTCTTTCATTCATCACATATCCTAAATACTTAAATTCTTTCACTTCTTCAATTTTCTCTTTCTCCCATCTCCACTCATTTACTTTTCTCCTACCACCCCCTTTTCTGAACACCATCATCTTGGATTTCTCTACATTCACCGTCAACTTTTTCCTCTTCATATATTTCTCCATGTTTCCTATCATTTCTTTCATACCTTTCTCCTCTCTCGCTAGCACCACCAAATCATCCGCATATGCTAAAGACCACACTTTTTCTTTCTCAAGCATTCCCACAGTGAATCTCTTTCCACATTATCAAAAGCCGCCTTCAGGTCCACAAACAATGCAAATATCTTGCCAGCCCTCTTTTTTATCTCATTTCCTGCTATGTGATTCAAAATATGTACATTATCCATGGTCCCTCTACCTTTTCTAAATCCCGCCTGTCCGTGTAGTAGCACCCCCCTCTCATTCATTTCCTTCATCAGCCTCTCTTCCACAATCATCGCGTATACCTTATATGCTGTATTTAGGAGAGTGATCCCCCTATAATATTACAGACTGTATCCTTTTCTCCTTTCTTATATATGGGGAATATTATCCCCTCCTTCCACTCCTGGGGAAACCCTCTCCCTTCCACACTCCATTCATTATCTCTAACAACCTGTCAACTTCCCTTTCCGTTCCATATATCCACGCTTCAATCTGTATACCATCCCTACCCGGTGTCTTTTTTCTTTTCAGTTTTCTTAGTTGTTGCTCTAGTTCTTCTCTTGTTATCTCTTCTATTTCTTCCACTCTTTTCCTTTTCTTGTCTGTTTTTATCAGCCTCCAGCAGTTCACTGAAGTACTCTCTCCATTCCTCCATTGTAATTCCATCACTCTCTCTCTCTTTTTCTTTCTTTCCTTATGTATCTCCATACCTCTTCTTCCGTCTTTAAACCCTTCATCTTTAGCTTTTTTTCTATCCGGTTCTTTTGCTTCTTCTCTTTGCATACTACATATATTGTACCTCTTTCGTGCTCTCTTGTACTCTTCCTTAGTTGCTTTTTCTTTTTTCTAATTTCTTATAGTCTAAGATCCAAACCTAAATAGACCTTCACCGAGTTGATAATAGAATGAAACATATTTTATAATAAATTTAGTATATTAGAAAATATATTAAAAATGGGTTGGCTAAAAAAATCTATTTTTAATTATTTAAAAAAATTGATTTTTAATTAAATGTTGTAACGTCAAGATAATAAGAAGATTTTATTTTGACTTAAAGTATAACACGTATGGAATGTGCAGCCGTTAGGTTGCCCATTATTTACCTGGACGAACTACTAGGTTGCCAGGCATAAACAGGTATGTCGATGGCAGTTACTTTCACTGATTGGATAATAGAAAAAAAATTATATCAACATAAGCGCTGTTTTATTGCGAACACGTTGATATAGGGTTGTCTGCAAAAAATTTGGTCCTAATAGGGGTTTGCGAATTTTAAAGATTTACATTTCAACGCGAGTGGAAATGTGTGACAGAGAGATCCGAGGTAAAGTATACCGTGTAATAATAAAGGACCCAACATTGCAGTCGAACGTGATGGGACCCCGAATATAAGAAATTATATATTTATACAACAAAAAAGATAGACTAAAGATCTTGGAGTACGTTTATAAAATTTTTATTACAAAACAGGTGAGAGGTCCTTCAAAAAAAATGTTTTTCAAATAATAAACAAATTCAACGTACGTTAAAAACTGTGCAATTTCTAATTCTATTAGATAATAATTGAAAGAATCATATATCTGTACAAAAAATTTCAAATTCTTTGTTGTACTTATTTCCCAAAACAGTTACTTTTTTGTAACAGATGGTGTGGTAACCAACTGCTTTAGTTAGTTCAACTTCATGATATTTATTTATTTTTGTTAGGAAAAGCTAACTTTAACGAACAATTTTTAAAAGTTTCATCACTAAAATCAATTAAAGAATCGTCCGAGCCACACAAGAAACACTTTTTAGTCATTTTTTACCACAACTATACAAAATAACACATGTTTTCGATGCAATCTAATATTTCAAGTCTTAAGCTACTCAAAAATGACGCTGACTGTTTACTATTTAGAGTATCGCTGTCATTCTCTGTCGTATAAATACCGAACATGCCAAGAGCCTGCTGCAAAAAACCTGGCCGATCTGGTTACAGGGTGGAATATTTTTAAATGTTAGTACTCACATCAAAATTAAGAAAAACCATGGTGTGCCTTGGCAGAGTTTGTTCACAAGGTTAAAGGGGCCAAGAACTCAAAGATTGTGACAGTTCAACAACTGACAAGGAAAAAGCTTTGAATATGTAAGTGCAGCTTATATACCTGTGATGTTTCGAATGCCGAGTGTCCGGGTGGAAACAAAAACTCTATGAGGTAGGCTATTTATTTATTATTACACCGTATACTTACCTCGGATCTCTCTATCACACATTTCCACTCGCGTGGAAATGTAAATCATTAAAATTCGCAAACCCCTATTAGGACCAAATTTTTTGCAGACAACCCTATATCAACGTGTTCGCAATAAAACAGCGCTTATGTTGATATAATTTTTTTTTATTATCCAATCAGTGAAAGTAACTAGCATCGACATACCTGTTGTTTATACCTGACAACCCAGTAGTTCATCCAAGTAAATAATAGGCAACCCAACGGCTGCACATTATATACGTGTTATACTTTAAGTCAGAATAAAATCTTCTTATTATCTTGACGTTACAACATTTAATTGAAAATCTTTTTTTTTGAAATAATTAAAAAAAGTCTGTCCAGGATTTTTTTAGCCAAACCATTTTAAATATATTTTCTGATGTACTAAATTTACTATGAAATATGTTTCATTCTATTATCAGCTCGGTGAAGGTCGATGTAGGTTCGGATCTTCTACTATTAGTTTCTTTCTTGCTTCCTCCTTCCTTTCCCTGCATTCTTTATCCCGCCACTCGTTCTTCCACAGAGCCCCATCTTTTCTCTATCTCTTTTTTTCTGTTGCGTTTCTTATGTTATCGCTCAGTTCCCTCACCTTTTCGTTTATTTCTGTTTTTTCTTATTTTGCCTCCCTAAGTCTTGCTCTATAATTTTCTTTTCCTTCTTCCGTCCAAATATTCTTCACAATTTTTCTTCTAAGCTCATTCACACTTCCTCTATCTTTCTCTCTTCCCTTTGTCTTCACTTCTAAAGGCATATGGTCCGACTCCATTCTTTCTCCCACCTTGAATTTCTCTATTTCATCCCATGCTTCTTCATTTACCATAACATAATCAATAACTGGCTTCCCTCTTGATCCAATATACGTGTACTCCCCTTTCTCATCTCCTGTGCAGTTCCCATTTAGTATGTCCCACCCTCTTTCATCTACTAAGCTAATCAGTACTCTCCCTTCTGCGTTTTCTGTTTGTTGATCTTCCTTCTATCGTTTCTTGTTCCTCTTCTATCAGTCTTCCTTTTCCCCCAATTATTTTACTCGCTCTTCTATTCTTCTCTTCGTTACCTTCATACTTCTGCTGTACACTGTTACCATTCTCCATTTTCTCTGTTTACTTTTCACCGTTCTTTCCATAATCCCTCTTTCTTCTTTTGCTTCAGTTCCATTTTCTCCTTCCAGTCCCTCTTTCACCCCCATTATTATCCCACCTTTAGCTCTCCCTTTCTTGCTTTCCCTCTCTGCATATTGACATTTCCACTTAAACTCTTTCGGCATTCTCTTTTCCAATTTTTCCCACCACTTTTCTTCCACCCACGTTTCTACCATTCCCACTACGTCAAATTCTCTCAAATAATCCCAAAATTCATTCTCTTTGTTTTTTTATTCCCGCTACGTTCCAGAATACTATACTTATTTGCTTATTTCTTCTTTATTCCTCCCCGTATTTTCCCTTTTCTGCCCTGTCGTCTTTTTCTTGTGCTTTTATTCAAGAATTTGCTGTATCTAACTCTCCCTTTTCTTCGTCCCAGTTAAGCCCTTTTCCCTCTATCCATATCTTTTTATAACCCACTTTTACCCGCTGTCCTTTTTGTCGCTCTTCTTTGGCTATCGCTCTTAATTCCTTCTGTATATATCTTTCCTTTTTTGTCAAGATCATCTTCTATGTATACTCTCTGTCCTTTTTTTTCTCTAAGTTTTCTTTTATTTTCCATAACTTTCCTCTTTTCCCCCCAGCTCCCAAGTTCCGCCACAATCATTTTTCCTCTAATTATTCTCTAATTATTCCACCTTCCTCTCGCTCTCGCATTCCTTTTCGTCCAATACCGTTACTACAATATTCTTTTTTCTCACTCTTTTTTCCCGCTCTTCCATTTTCTCCTCCGATTTTTAAATTTTTTCTTTTAGTTCCATCTTTTCTCTTTCCCATCATAATTTTCAACTGTTCCAGTTCCCGGCTCATCTTCCGATTCTCTTCCTTTATCTCCCCTACATCCTCCATAATTTTTTTCAACATCTCTTTCATCCATTCCTTTTTAACCGGTGATCTTTCCAATTTTTTACTTTTCCTAAAGGGGTTAATCCTTTTTTCCGATTTTCATCCTTCTTCTCCTTTTCTTTCGTAGTTTTCGTCTCTCTCGCTTTCACTTACACTTTTTTTCATTCTACCTCTTTTTCACTTTTTCACGCTTTTTTAGCCGCTCATCTTGTCGAGCGCGGCAAAACACGTCCGCTTGGTTCAACTGCTCGAATCGGAATCTTCAAGTTTTTATTCTTTCTATAGTGTTTCACTTGCCAAGCCCTTTCATTTGATACCCATATTGACAGGATTGAAAACTGAAAAATATGTAATCCGGCATTTTGTAACGGCGGCCATCTTGGATTTTGATTTTTTTGTGATGTACTGTATTCTACTAGTTAAGCCCTTTCATTTGATACCTATATTCCAGGGATTGAAAAAACATACAGGGTGATTTTTTGAAAACGATCCGCCCTAGATATGTAGAAAACAAAAACGTTATGTGCAAAATGCTGAAACCGGTCAATTTTGTTTGTAAGGGGGACACTTAATGAGTGTGGTTTTAGACCTGCAGGTGCACCCCCTTGGCCGGGGCAGCAGCCCCCTCAAAAATTTTAAATGGAACAGGGGGTTAAAAAGTTTATTTTTTGAAGAGTCCATTTATCCTCTTTTTGACTATGTAGTAGTTTTTTATTTCTACGATTAGTTTTTGAGAAAACTTCTTGTTTTGTAGCACAGCCCACGTTCATGTTTTTCCTGAACAACAGTGTTATAAGCAAAAAGCTGGAAATAGTCCGAAATTTTTGAAGTTTCTTGCATATCCTGAAGTTAGCTCACATTTGGCGAGGGGGCAAACCTCAAATTCGGATTCAGCGACCCAAAAAACATATAGAACCGTTGGAAAAAAAAATTCCGGAATTTTTTCCCGGGAAAAAAATTGATTTACTGGACTATATGTAATCTTACATTTTGTTGTGGCGGCCATCTTGGATTTTGAAATTTTTCGTCATGTACTGTTTTCTAATAGTTAACCCCTTTTCTTTGATACCCATATTGAGGGGATTGAAAAAGCATATGTAATCCGCCATTTTGAATTTACAATGATCCTGAATATACATAATTGTATTGACATCAAAACTAAAGGCGTGCACCGAATTTCAGGTCAATCGGTCAACAGGAAGGGAGTAAAATGTCAATTACTAGATTTGAACCACACAAGACACAAACAAGGCAAGCTAAATAAAACTGTTTCGAAATATTATGTAATCCGCCATTTTGTGGTGGCGACCATCTTGGATTTTGAACTTTTTCATGGTGTACTCAATTCTAGTAGTTAAGGCGAAACGCTCAGTCGCCTCAACTTTGGAACCGAATTACGGCTTTCATTGCGCCTAATGAATAAAAATTTAGCAATTGCTTTTTCTTATAAAATCGAAGTAAATGCTTGAAAGCCGATGAATGAAAACTGAAGTCATTGCTTTTGCTTCCAGCAATTGCTTAAAAGAGCAGGAATTGCTTCTAGTCAAAGGTTTTTCCTTAAAAATAGAAGCAATTGCTTACATATGCTTAAAATCTGATGAATAAAGTAAGGAATTGCTTTTTCTAGTGTGGCAATTGCTTACGAATTTGTAAGGTAAGTCGACCCCTGCATCATTTGCTTGAACTGTCAACTTTGATACACGTGAGTGAAGCATTTGCAAATAAATTTTATTCATCTGAAGATCTAGCAATTGCTTTTACTTATAACATTTGCTAGTCAAGCAATTGCTTTTGCTAAAAAGCAATTCCTTAAAACAATTGCTAATTTTTTATTCATTAGGCTCATTGTTAGGCTATCTTAACGTATTGGGCATCAAAATTAGTAAAAAAAACCTCACGGCACAACGTTGTTTGTTCAGAAAAAAAAATTATTGCCAAAATGGGAAGCCACACAAACGTGTTGGTGCTTGATTTTTACTGATCTCAGTATTCGGTAAATGCAAGGTGTTTTTATAAATATTGAAAAATAAATTTGCAAATTGTCCCCAAAGTTCGCTAGTTTCAAGCAATGTTGGCGTGATTCCAGGTAACACAGGCCCCGCCCCTCAGCGGCAGGCAGACGTGTCGACGGCTGACCGTATTATATTTCGTGTGTGCCGCAGCTCGTTCTTAAAAAGATAACAAAAAAGTAAAGTAAACAAAAACGGGCCAGTCGCCCTAAGCCCTTCAACAAGGCAGGCTAAATAAAACTGTTTAAAAAGTGTTGCCTGAAGGCTGAATTAGAGGTAGAAGTGACGGTGAGAGAGATGTATAAAATAAATGGAGGAAGAATTATTGTGGCGGAACTTGGGAGCTGGGGGGAAAAGAGGAAAGTTATGGAAAATAAAAGAAAACTAAGAGAAAAAAAGGAAAGAGAGTATACATAGAAGATGATCTGACAAAGAAGGAAAGAGATATACAGAAGGAATTAAGAGCGATAGCCAAAGAAGAGCGACAAAAAGGACAGCGGGTAAAAGTGGGTTATAAAAAGATATGGATAGAGGGAAAAGGGCTTAGGTGGGACGAAGAAAAGGGGGAGTTAGATACAGTAAATTTTTTAATAAGAGCACAAGAAAAAGACTACAGGGCAGAAAAGGGAAAACGAATACGGAGATGAATAATGGAGAAAAGGAGCAAATAAGAATAGTATTCTGGAACGTAGCGGTCATAAAAAAAAACAAAGAGAATGAGTTTTGGGAGTATTTGGGAGAATTTGACGTAGTGGGAATGGTAGAAACGTGGGTGGAAGAAATGGGGTGGAAAAAATTGGAAAAGAAAATGCCGGAAGGGTTTAAGTGGAAGTGTCAATATGCAAAGAGGGAGAGCAAGAAAGGGGGAGCTAAAGGTGGGATAATATTGGGGGTGAAAGAGGGACTGGAAGAAGAAAATAGAACTGAAGCAAAAGAAGAAAGAGGGATTATGGAAATAACGGTGAAATGTAAACAGAGAAAATGGAGAATTGTAACAGTGTACAGCAGAAGTATGAAGGAAACGAAGAGAATAATAGAAGGGCGAGTAAAAGAGCAAGAAGAAGGAACTTTGAATTGGGGGAAAAGGAAGAAGGAAGATCAACAAAAGAAGGAACAGAAAACGTAGAAGGGAGAGTACACGTATATTGGACCAAGAATGAAGAAGCATGGGACGAAATAGAGAAATTGAAGGTGGGAAAAAGAATGGAGCCTTTGGAAGTGAAGACAATAGGAAGAGAGAAAGATAGAAAAAGTGTGAATGAGGTTAGAAGAAAAATTGTGAAGAATGGAAAGAATGAAAAAGGAAACAAATAAAAAGGGGGTATGGAAAGAGAGATAGGCATATTTGAAGAATGCGAGAGAGAGAATTAGGGAGTTAGAAAGTAAAGAAATATGGAAAAGAACCATAGCTCCACCAACCATCATCTACTATCTTAACACTGAGTGTCTGATGGTTTGAAAGTCACAAAGCAATTTTGAAGCAATCCCAAATTAAGTGACAAACAAAACAGAAATAACAAGATTGATAATTAATAATATAAATATAAATTAAATTGGCGTAAAGCAAAAACATAAAAATGTAAACAACTCTGAAAAAGAAAAAACTCATTGAGAAATTAACGAAAAAAAACTGTTATAATATAGATTACTAGAAAAAACGCAAATTGTACCACACAGTCCATAAACTAAACACTAAATTATCCTCAACAGCCCGTGGATTATTCATAAATTTATTGATTCAACAAAGGCTACATTAATGCAACCTCGAAAAGTATCGTGGGTTTAATTGTCAATTTTGTTATTGGATAAATGCCATTAAGCACATTTAGAGGTTTTATCAAAAACCGCATGCACCGGAAAGTTCGAATCGATACTAACTAAATCCGAAATTATTGAGTCGTCTAAGAATTAAATTTTCATTAAACCTCAACGCCGAAATAATAATTAAATAGAGTCGATCAAATACACATTGTCGATTTGAACAGTTGTGGTTAATTAATTACCACAACTTAATTATTGTGACTAATATTGACAAGCAGTACTTTCTGTGAAAAGATTAAAAATTAAAATAGTATATTATGTAACGAGGGCCTGAAGTGGAAGAGACGTAAGCGTGTGTAGAAGAAAAATGCATATGACTAACATGAAACAATAATAGCTAAATTGATTTTAATTTCTTTTTGTTTTCTCTGTGTTCTTTCTTTTGTTTAATACTTCTTTCAACCAGGTTAGTCCTTTCCCTTCTTCTCCTAACAGCACTCTCCAGTCTTCCCTCTCCTCTCTCATCTCAACATGTGCTTTATCGTTTCTGCTCCTTCTCTGCACACTCTCGTCGTTCTCTTTTCAGTAGTTGTTTTCCCTTTCTAAACATATCTAAACACATCTAAACCTTGTTCTTCTCCTTCTCCATTCTGAAGTATGCCGGCAGGTCCTCTGGAATTAGTCTACTATACTTTCTAGTATACCTTGTCTCTTCTATCCTTGTTCTCCTTTCCTGCTTCTGTCCGTCTCGGTCCTTCTCGACTACTTCTCTCATTACATTATTTCTTCGCCTCTTTACTTCTTCCAGCACGATATAATATGCTGGCGCCTCTTTATCCAATCCTAGTATCCATTTCCAGTATTTTCCTGCCCATAACCTTTCATATATGATACTTGCATATTCCCCTTACTTGTCCTACCACCTAAAAGTGTAGCCCAGGTATTTAAATTCTTCTATTGCTTCTACCTCTTCCATTCCCCTTTCTTTTTTGAGCGTCCTTTCTAAAAAAATAAAATTTTTGTTTTCTCCACCCATCCTCCATCGACTTGTGAATCCCTCGGCTTGTCAGACGTCGTCTTTACTATTTGCCTCATTGTCTCTATTATTTTTTCCATTGCATACATCCACGTTCTGTAGTTCGTTTTCTTCCAAGGCTTTTAATGTTTTCATTCTTCCAATTACCCTCTTAATCATTGTATTCGTAATTTCTTCCCCTTTATCTGTTTCTTGCCTTTTTCTCGTTTCTTCATTTCCGTCAAGTAATTTTTTCAAGTATTCTCTCCATTCTTCTATCGGTATCTTTTCATCTTCTTTACATTCTCTGTTCCACCACTGTTTCTTCCTGTTCTATCTCCTACTTCTACTTCTATTTTCTTTGTTGAGATCTTATTCAATACTCTTCTTCGTTTCTTATAATTATTTTCTCTTCCTAATATCAATTCCCCCAATTATTACATCTCTTTTTTCTACCTCACTTATTGCCTTACTAACATTTGTTTTATTTTGCTCATCGCTTTACTGTGTCGTCATTCCATCTTTCCATTACCGTCTTTCGTTCTTCCTTTTCAGTCTTCGCTATGGATCTTATCTTTTCTGTATGTCTCTTTCTTTTCTTGTTAAATCGTTGTTTATGAAGATTTTTGATCCTGCCCTATTTCTCAGTTTTTCTTTCTGCTTCTGCTTCTATTCCCATGACTATCATGTATTCTCTCTTTATTGCATGGTCCTCTGTTTAGTTCACTTCTGTTTTCAAATCCGTTTTCCACTCACTTCTCAATTTTCAGCACTGTTACTTACTATGTTATTTCTTCTTTGGGCTATTTCTTTTTTTCCATCTTCTTGTCTTTGCTACGAAAATTTCTTTCCTGGTTTCACTTGTATGTATCTTCTTTTACTTATTTTAGGTCATTACTTCGCCGATTTATCGTATTTCAATTATTCGAGATTAATGTTAAATGGGGGCAGAAAATGTCAAACTTGAAAAAAAAAATTTTTGGGTACCATATTACAATCAAAATTGATGTAACGTTCCCGTCAAAGTCGAGGTGGAGTATAGGTTACAAGTAAAATACGAATCTTATCCCACAAGTCCTATAATAATATTTTTCTAATTTGCTGTTGTAACAAAGTTATTAACGCATTCATTTTGAACACACTGAACCCTGCACTGAACGAAATGTCAGTGCTATTTTGAGGTTATGGTTCCATGTCAAGTATACGTCAGGTACAGGAAAATCAAAATTTTACAAAATTCCCTAAATTACCAAAATTGTAATTTTTATTTGTAAAAAAATAAATTTATGCAAATTAGAAAAAAAAACATGAAAAACTCGTTTTGTAAAACTTAAGAGCACTTGAGCCTACGGAAGTCATGCTGCAAACCTGAACTCGTGTCTTAATATAACTAAACAGTAAATATGGTAATGAGATTAGAAAATTAACTTGATTAAAAAAAATGATAAGTTAGATAATTGACAATTGTACAAATTATTAATGTAAATAAATGACCAAATTAAGATGACAAGTGGACGAACTAGTAATGAAATGAGCTATCTACTGATCTTAATTGTGATTGTGTCGGCGCTGTATGGAGAGTTGGGGCTGTGCGTTTTCTTAAGCACACAGAAGTAAAATATAGAACACCAAATCAACCAGAACCCGGAACCAAATGGCAACCGGAAATGTTTGCCTAAATTGATTGGAGAAACAAATCCTTTCTTATCCTTTACCGAGTTATAAACACGTTAAACGAAACTCTATCCGGCTAATACCGCTTACAATTGTCAACAATTGAATACCTTCGCCCTTTTATCCGTATCAAACGATTTGTTCTAAATTCTCTCCGTTTTTAGAACCTACAAAATGGGCGTTGATATTTGTTTCGTCTTCACGTCTTCACACATTTTGAAAGAAAGAATTTCGTCCTCGCAGCACGAGCGAAACCTTGCACCTCTTTTTGTTGCATGATTGATTTCTGTCCCGGTTTTGGGGGCCAGCGTGTAGAAAAAAATATATTTTCCTATCTCTCTTTGTACGATAATGCTTTTACATTTCGTATTTTTTAGAACTAAATAAAAAATATGAGCACAAGCATTCATGGTTGTTTAAATTTGAGAGTTCTCTTATTTATTTGGATGAATAACAGAAAACCTTTGCAGCTTCAAGGGAAGGGGGAAAGATTCCGAAAACAAACTAAATGGAGAGAAAAACAAGCCTAGGGGAAAAAGCAATCGGCAGATTATTATTAGCAGATATCCTCGAGGCCGCAAACGACGATATAAATTATTTAAATAAAAATCGGGGCATTCAAGTTTGCACCTACATCTTACCGTATTAATTAGAGCAGGTAAATATTGGCTTGCGGTGTGCGCTGTCCAGTTTAGCAACTCCCCTATTTGCATAAATATTTCCCTATCAGACATTAAATAATTAAGTCAACTGTAAAACACTAAAATCGTCCGACCCCATTTACATGAATATTTAAATCAACTCTACCGAGTCACCCTCTTTTAGAATAACACTTTAAAATTGTATTAAGCCGGAGCGCTAAACGCAACAAGTGTCTATAAAAATCAGATATGGGGACAGCATTTCTAAAGAATTGTGCACCCCTGTTTGTTTTATTACTTTTATTACGTCCGACAAACTGTTGCGAGTAACAGGTGGGTAAAATAAAATAACTCCGGGCAATCGGAAAACTGTAAAGAGCTGCAAAACTCGCCCGGCACGGCATTGCCTCGCAGATTTTATCACATGCATAATGTTGTTCTGGAGTAGAGACAATAATTTCGTTAGCGTTTGTGCTAAGTGCTAGTGCTACGAAATAATCGTCGCTTTTCTATTGTCTTCACATAAAAAAGATTAGGGCTTCTCGTTATTAGCTGCTGAGCCAAGATTCTTCTGGGGACGTAGGTGGGCAATAATTGAGACGACGGAATCGGAAGGGAGGAAATGTCAGCGAATGTGGGTAGTTTGGTCGGTAAGTGGATAAAATTGTTGGAGTTAACTTTTCGAGTTGATGACAATTATTATTATTGATTTGTTGAAAACTCGACAAACTTTATTCTTTATGTAAACTTGGTAAATGCTTCTTAGTTAGAATTTGTGCTTGCTTTTCTAGCTCTGTCTTCTTTTCTTTTCGAGTTTTAGTAATTTGGGAATTTTTCGGTTGGTGTTGAATGGAAATAAACAAGGGGGCGAGGAAGGAGGATGAGGAGACACGGTGATAGGTTAGGGAATAGTAAAAGAAGAAGCATGGCAAGAAGAGTAGGGGAAAGAATAGAATCGGACCAGCTGTCTAGACAAATAAGTATGGGAAGAGGCAAACAAGAGAAAAGAGGAGCAGAAAGATCAGAGGAAGAGCGAAAGGAGGCATCATTACAGGAGCAAAGAAAGTCAAATAATGACGATACAGGAACTACAGAGAATTAAAATAATCACACCCTAAGTGGTCGATGCAAGAATAAAGAACAAAATAATGGGACAGAAGAATTGAAGGATAAAGTAGGAAGAAAAATGATCGGAAGGAAGACGCTGAAAGGAGAATCAGTGATTGATTTTTAGTTTTAGTAGAAATAAACAGAAGAAGACACGCGAAAATAATAATTATGGGTTAGGCAGATTTCATAATATAATCCGCTCTTTACTCATTGGTATTTATTTACTTGTATAGTGTCCACTGATCATCTGCACTCCTTTCAAACTATCGTGATGTATTTGTCTGTCCTTTTTGAGACGTTGCCGCATGAGAAAACTTACATTCTCGGTGTTCATTGTCACGGATTTGCGAGCACCGGTCAAAAATAGGACATTGATAAATGAATACGCAACATTTCAAATATTATGTAGTTTCAAAAATTTGCTTTAAAAAAAAAAGAGAACCGACTTCAAAAAGTGAAAAATAATTGAATACATGTATTATTACATGTACTACAAAATGATCTGTCTGAAGTCGGTGCTAAGCCAAATAGGTAGTAGATAGATAGGCTGCCTACTCCAGCCACATCTAAGGTCTCCCGGCGAACGCACCGGAATGCGTGAGCGTGGGTGGGGGGCTCGTGCTGAGCAAAACACCCCAAACGGCAGACGTCGTTGACGGTCGTCTCGAATGATATCGAATTTTGTATGCGTTATAACGTTGTTGATATTTTTGTATAATTACAATATGTTACAAATTTGTAACCTATTTGGCTCGGCACCGACTTCAGACAGATCATTGGGTAGTAGTAAATATAAATTAAGTAGGATTATTATACATTATGTATTTTCAAATCATCATTTTTATCTTTGAAGTGACTTATAAGCTTGACCACAAAACACGCCTAATAATATGATATGGAATAAGTTCTTTCTAGTGTTTATTTGCCTAGAAAAACACGTATACTTAACGTGAAAATTTCACGAAAAGTAAACGGCACCAAAACACGCCTCAAATGCGTTTTTATTTGTAGTATAGATGACTAGAAAAACACGTGTATTTAATGTTAAATTTTACGAGAAATAATAGTCAAAAATAATAATTTAGACTTCACCGCCATTCGTTCTTTTCTATTTTATATAATTTGATTTAAGTTATGATTTACATAATAAATATATATTTTTTAACATGATTTTTTATAAAAAAAGTAAATTGAGATAAAGTAGAATACAATAATAAAAAAAATAAGGGAAGTAAATTGAAAAACCTCCTTTTAAACCCAAAAACCAATAGGGCTACACCATGATGATGATTTTTTATACTCTGCTGGAAGTCTTTCACTCCTTAGGTATTTTTATTTTTTATTTGATTAGAAAAACACGTGTACTTAATGTAAGAATTTTACGAAAAATAAACGACGACAAACACGCCTATATGACACTAGAAAAACACGTGTATTTAAAATTTCACAAGAAACAAACGTCAGAACTGCACGTGGAAAATAACTTATATTTTATCAACATTATGTACCTTTCGTTGATTAACAATATTGATTAAACGTCTTTATTGCGTCATATATAATATTTAAAAATAACGTAATTTTTTAGCGTTGAATTGTCGTAATTTGTAGATACGTAGTCAATATTTTATTGTAAATCAACGTTGAATTTACGTTATGTAAAATACGTTGAAATAACGTTGAAGGTATTACCATAATATAACGTGATATCTTCAACCATAAACGTGTTATCAACCACATACACGGCTATTCCACGTTAAAACAACGTGCATGTGTTTGATAACACGATAGAGATGTGTTTGATAGAGTAGGTAGAGGGTTACGAACAGGAATGAAATGTAGAAGAAATAGGGCTTAAAATGGAGAAAATGATGGATGATCTAAAACAAGTAAAAGAAGATACAAGTGGCACCTAGAAAGGAATCAGAAAGCTGAAGAACGAGAACAGTCAGCTCAGGGAATATATTGATGAACTGAAGAGAGCAATGAACCAACTGAAGAAGGCGAGAAGTTGGAAGAAAAAGAGACGAAGTCAGAACTAACATAGGAAACAGAAGTGAAAAAAAGTTGAAAACAAGATAACAGACGTCAGTAGTGAAAATAGAGACATGGGAACAGAAGCAGAACGTATTGAGAAACAAAAAAAATCTAAGACAGGGCAGAAGAAGAGAAAAGAAGAAGAAGAAGAAATTAGATCAATTAACATAGAAAAGTAAGTCTAAAAATTCATAAAAAGAGAACGAAAGGTGAAAAGGAGGGCAGATTGGAAGATACCTACAAAAGAAAGGAGAAAATTTTAAAGAACTTCTAGACGGAAAGGTAGAAACGGGAAGATGACAGAAGACAGAAGAAGGAAATGATTAAAGGGATAATAGGAAGAATGAAGAAAGGAAAAGCGGCGGGAGAAGACGAACTGACAAACGAAGCGTGAATGTACGCAACAGACGATGGGGAAAATAGTAAACGACGTCTGGCAAAGCGATGGATTTACAAGTCAACGGACGTTGGCGGCATACAAGATCTAGAAGAGATATTGAAGCACGAACTAGATGTGACGTTCTGGAAGAATCGCGGCGTGATGATTTCATCGTAGACTCGAGGAGGATCGCGACCGCAATTCTAGGCGAATCTAGAAAGCCGCTTCGTTCTTTAAATACGATGCGAGAGAGGCCGTCCAACTAGTCGAGTCGCGTTGATGTTAGAGTCCGAATAAGCTACTGAGCGACATAATCCGTGTGACTAAATAATTATGCTGTTATAACTGTAAATAGTCTAGTGTTTAAATAAATTGTACATAGTTAATACATCGAGAAGAAAGAGTGTTAACAGATGCACAAGCGGACTTCAGAAATGGGAGGAGCACCATCGACAACTTGTACTAATAGCCTGAACTCTAAGGTTTGAGAACCTGACCTGACCAGTCTAAAAACCTGGGAAGGTGAAGACATAAAGATTTGAGATTTCCAGAACCCATAATGTGAAAATAAACTTCAGAACCTGAAAATCCAGAGCCTTATAATTCGTAAACCTGAATATTCAAGGCTTGACAAGAACCTGACAACCTCAAAAGCTGGGGAACATGAAAACGTAAAGGTTCGAGATTTGGAGAACCTGAAAATGTAAAACCTAGAAACCTGATAAAGAGACGCCTAAAAATTCGAAAACCTGAAAATCTATGGCTTAAGAAGCTGACAACCTAAAAACCTCGGAAGATGAAGACGTAAATGTTTAAGGTTCTGGGCCACTGAAAACAAACTTAAGAAACTGAGAACTTGGGAGCCTGATAATTCGTACCCTGAAAATCCAAGGCTTGAGAACCTGACAACCTGAAAACCTAGGAACATAAAACCCTAAAAATTTGAGATTCCCAGAACCTGGGCTTGAAATCGTTAAAATAAACTTAAGAACCTGAATACCGTAAATCTTGATAATGCTTAAACCTGAATATCTTGAGAACCTCATAACCTGAAAACCTGGGAAGATGAAGACGTGAAGGTTGGACATTCTGAGAACTGCTAATGTGAAAATAAACTTGAGAACTTGAAAATCCAGAAGCCTGATAATTCGTAAACCTGAAGATCTAATGCTTGAGAACCTGACAACCTGAAAACCTGGAAAGATGACGACGTAAATGTTTGAAATTCCGGGAACCGAAAATGTGAAAATATACTTAAGAACTTAAAAATCTAGAAGCTTAATATTTCGTAAACTTGAAAATCTAAAGATTCAGAAACTAAAAACCTAAACTTGACATTCCGAGAACTTGAAGATGTGGAGATCAATTTAAGAATCTGAAAACTTGGGAGCCAGATAATTTGTGGTCCTGAAAATCTAAGGCTTGAGAACCTGACAACCTGAAAAGCTGGGTTGGGGGCAACTGAAACAAAATTAAAAAACTGAGAACCCGGGAGCCTGACAATACGTAACCCTGAAAATCCAAGGTTAAGGAACCTGACAACCAGAAAACCTAGGAATATGAAACCGTAAAAATTTGAGATTCCGAAAACCTGAGTTTGAACTTGTTAAAATAAACTTAAGAACCTGAAATCTTGATAATTCGTAAACCTGAATATCTAACGCTTCAGAACGGGCAACCTGAAAACCTGGAACGATGAAAACGTCAATGTTTGAAATTCCGAGAAACAAAAATAAGAAAATACACTTAAAAACCTAATATTTCGTAAACCTAAAAATCTAAAGTTTCAGAACCTGACGACCTGAAAACCTGGGATCATAAAGACAGTTAAAACTGAAAGATGTGGAAATAAATTTAAGAATCTAAAAACTTGGGAGCCGGAGAATTTGTGGTCCTGAAAACTTAAGGCTTGAGAACTTGGCAAGATGAAGACGTAAAAGTGTGAGATTCCGAGAAAATATAATGTGAAAATAAACTTGAGAATTGGAAAATCCAGAGGCCTGATAATTCGTAAACCTGAAAATCTAAGAGACCCTGACATCCTGAAAACCTGGGAAAATGTATGTTCAACCGAATGACATAAAACATATGCCCAGCTAAGTGGACCACAATAAGCTGAAGCTTCAGTGCAGCGGGGTCTGAACCGCGCCCCTTAGGAATAATAATAATAATAGTACTCTGTATTTTTTTTCTCTTTTTTTTTATTTTTTTTTCCTTCTTGTCTGATCTTGTTTTCTGTTTCCTCTGCTATGTTTTTTTTGGTTTTATTTTCTTCGGAAGAAATATGGGGCCGTCCATTAATTACGTGAGGTGTTTTTCTGTTAATTTGGACCCCTCCCTTCCCCTTGATGAGATATGGTGAGATTTGGTGAAACCCCCCCTCCCCCTCACGTAAGATTTATTCCTTTCAATTTTTAAGTAATTAATTTTTTAACCTTGACAGTTGTAAACTACGTTCTACCACATTTTAGACAGCCTTGGTAACCCATTTTTTACACATTGAAGCTGTCACCTACCGCCTTTAAGCGGTAAAATAGTCCAAAATTTTCTTCTTTAAGAAACGCGCAAAAAAAAAATCTTTTATGATAAATATTGGTCGTATATTTTGAAAGAAGATACCGCACTTAACTATCTTTGAAAAAGTTTCTAAGATATAATAATGACCATTTTAAAGACACACGAAGGCACACCATCTCGTGGTATAAATAGTAAGCATCTCAGTTGCCTATTTACCTTGTCAATTTACAATGTCACTCAATCTAAAAATGTTAATTTATTGCGATTATTACTCTCATAAAATACAATAATATGGCAAAATGGGTGAAGTCATTGAACTAAAAGTAAAACACGTTAAGAATAAGATAATGAAAAAGTTAAGGTAAGTCAACAAAACACTCGAAAAACATAACCTCTCTCATATGTTTAGGAATTGTGCCCTATTTATGCTATTTATGCATTCCTACGACTCCCGTATCCTTTTGGGCAAAATCGGCGTCCGTCACACTATCCTGCACCTATCTTTATGTCAATAATGTGAATGTAACTTCGGTGCAACGATAATTTTTGTTAAATGGGGGCGCCGAGTGGAAAACTTCGTCATCGGCTAAAAAGTTGTATGCATTATGTGTGTGGTAGGTATTTTACATCACTCAGTTTTATTAAAACACTCCGCTTCGCGTCGTGATGTAAAATTAAAACTACCACACTTATAATGTAACATACTATTCATGTATGTTCATGTATCTTGCTAAATACCACTAAATACCTAAGCCTTAATACTGATGGAATATAGAGGGGGAAAATAATACTGCGTTTTAGGGACACTATAACAAATTTATTTAAATTACAATAAAAATAGACTACCTTCAGTCACTCCATGGGCATGGACATGGGCATGGGAGTTCTGTATTGTTCGTTGAAAGATTTTTTAACCCGGCGGAGATTTTGACGAAAAGAGTAAATAAATAAATTGTGCTGCAAATTATTGTCTCAATTCTGGGAATCATAGACCGAAAATATTTAATACTGTCTATACTCAAGATTGTTATTGTAATAAAAAAAAACTACAGGTTGCACTCCGGGAGTGCCGGCAGAAGTGAAATAGTTGTGCATTTTTGAATATTTCGGAATGGTTAGGGAATAATTTCGCACGAATTGCTTTATTTATCAGTATAAAAGTACTATCATTTATGTGGTAAAATACAATATTCATTTATTGCGCTATCTTACACAAACATGACAATTTATATTACATTAAAAATTTAACACTTCAGAACTATTACAATATTATTTTACATTAAAAAGTTTATCACTCAGAAAAATCAACTTTCATCCATAATTTCAACGACTCTTTCACCATCATCATTACCAGCATCATCATCGCCAATCTCTAAAACTGATACAATAGGTTTATGGTAGCTGATGTAAGAAACTAACAATTTTGATTCGAATCTATTTAAATGTCTAATAAAAACCGCATCAATAGTAGTTTTGTATTTCGTTGTGCTAAGATTGCGATCATTCGACATCGTTAAAACAAATTCATTATTTAAAAATTCAATTAATAGTTGATTTTTATCGTCTGCAAAGTTTATGTTGAAATCTCCACTCAAAATCATTGGCAAATCATCAAATCTTTTCCCAATTTTTTTTGAAGCAATGCAGATGCATCATGAGAATAAATGAATAAATTTTCATACAAGAAGTCTCGTATAGCACGCAATGACTTATCTGGAGAAATGTAAACGGCAACCATAATAATGAAATAATTATTATCACCAGAGTGGCAACACATATCGCCGATATCAGAAACAGTAGCATTAAACATTGTGTATTTCGCATGTACATCCATATAATTTGTGCAATAATGAACTGTACTGACTGTGTTCATATTTTGATAAATAGCTACTCCTCCCGCTGGACGATTATTTCTTCTGAAACTCGCAACAAAGAGAGGGGGATATTACCTCCTCTCCTATACGAATTTCCGATCAGGCCACGTGTCCTGACGCGACTTTAACATTTTTTACCCATCCCAAAAAGTGCTCACCGCGCTAAAGAAGTTTTCACTTCAAAAATTGTTTGCGACTAAAATAGAAAACCTTAAAAAATAATTTAAATGATTTTTATCTTTTATGTAATAATAATTTAAAGAAGAATTTTGTAAATCGGTCCACAATTGACGAAGAAATCGGTGAACATACATGAAGTCGGTTAATAAAAGGGAGCGAGAATTTGACGATTTTTCTCGATTTCCATGAGATCCCCTCATCAGATCCTGAAATGGTGACAATGGGACCAATCTGCAAGTATACTCTTTCAAATAAAAGAAGAATTTTACAAATCGGTTTATAAATGACGGAGTTCTGCGGTAACAAACATTAAAAAAAAAAAAAAAAAAACATACAACCGAATTGATAACCTCCTCCTTTTTTGAAGTCGGTTAAAAATGGGTCCCGCGAATACAAAAGGCTGTATTATTTTTCTGACTGAAAACTCTGTAAGTGGAAACCACGGAACCCGATAGTGTAGGAATGCTCCTAAAACACAATGGAAACAACAGAATCAGATAGTGTGAAACCGCTCCTGGGCACGTGCTTATAAATTCACAACCTCCGCCTGTAGGTACATTTATATGCAGAACTGGCCGTAAATCAGCGACCGATGGTAGTGAACAGAACAACCCTCGTACGACCCGAGTAAGTTTCGCGGGCAAGCGAGCCAAGTAGGTAGTAAGTAGTTGGTCAATAATGGGTTTTCGCGGGGATGCTGTCAGTCGAGGGGGGTGCGTTTGGCATCGGCGGAGGGAAGAGAAGAGCGAAATGGGAATGTGGCGTGACGGCGGGCGATGGTGAGTGGCGTGCGGTGGTCGTCGATGTGACGGCCTCGAGCCCGAGGAAGGAGCAGGATGGATGGCGTCAGAGACACACGGTCATGGAGGAACGCGGCTACGCGGCTGGACGTCCTCTGTAGCTATTGGAAACGGTTAGACCGATATAAATCAGTTCCGTTCGAAATGATGGCACATTTGCCGGGGCCTGGCCCGACCCATTCTAGCAGCCTCGGTGATGACCTCGCAAATTACATGCCGGAAGCGCGAGATGCTCAGCTGCATACCTACGCCGAATTCTAGCCGGGGTTTCAAGCGTTGAAGGAATGGTGCACAAATTCACTAAGCCGGTTTTTCAGTTCGAGATTAATGTATCAACGTATCAATCATGAGTACACAATACACATAATAAATACGTATTATATAAAGTTGTACCAAAGTCAATTTAAAATCTGAAATCTTATGATGAGCTTCTCCGCATAATATGAAACGATCCGCTAATGATGGATTGCTAATAATTATTGATTGAGATTTATGTAATTAGCCAAAATTGCGGAATTTCATGATACTATGTTGGAATAATGCTAATTACTGCAATGGTCCTCAATTAAATTTAAAGGCATCCCGAGGTTGTGGAGAACGATAAAACGTTGTATTACACTCGTTCCTGTGTAGATTGAACCCTCGTTTTACTCGTGCTTTTATACACCCCTTGTGGCGTAAAGCGTCCAATTTACACAGGAACTCGTATAATAAACAACTATTTATATGAAGCAAGTGCATAAATACTAGCTTTATTATGAAATAAAAATTTAAGCTTTTCAAATTAATTGACGTATAGATTAAGTAGGTATTTCCCAAGCAACACTCTCGATGGTTTAATCTCGAGTTTAATAAACGTTTTCTAAACAGTTTTTCCTTAAAAATCGTTTTAGGGCCGGTTTCTTGTGTCCCGGTTAGTTAAGTTAATCCGAGGGGGTAACCACTGATGAAAAGGGTGTACCACGGATTACAAATTTCACTTGATTACATAGTGAATACTTGTGATTTCATATGATTTCATGTGATTACATCTGACTGCATATGACTACATGGTGATTACATATGATTACATGAGTGATTACATTATGATTTCACGGAGGATTTCATAGGATTTCATGCAATTTCAAGTATCTACATTCGCGTTACTAAATGATTACAAAAGATTTCACAATGATTACACGGGATTACCTTGACTATATGATGATTACATTAAAAAATAATACGATCAAACATGTCTTCTATAGCAAATTATTCTCCTTATCCCAAATTAATATTTTTAATTGAAAAAGCAATAAAGATATACTTGTGTCGCCCAACAGATAGAGTAATAAAGCCGCCTCTTTGCGGGCGGTGTTAATAGCTATTAACATACCTAGAAATGTTATGACATTTATTACAGCCGCAAATGTCATTGAAATCCGAGCTCGTAGAGCGACATCTAAGGCTGTTATGGATCATAACATTCGTGGTTTGTGGAATAGTTTATCGATTTCAGGTGATCATCTTCTCATTTATGTGAATTTAGTGAAAATTTTTGCAATTTTTTCCGTAAGATTAAGATGGCAAAAAGAATGTTTGGTAGTACAAATTCAGCGGTTTCTGGTAGTTCTAGTTCAGTTGTTTCTGGTACTTCTAGTTCGGCGGTTTCAGCACTTTCAGCTGAAATTATTTACTATGACCATACAAGAGAAATAGTGCAATAAAATACATCTTCACACATGGAGTCTTCATCAGTTTCGATTTTGAATTTGTCAGGAATGGGGTCGTCCCGCAATTTTCAAAAACAGCGTTCCTAGAAACTAGACGGAAAAATATTGTACCCCTATTTTTCTTGTTTATTATTCTTTACTAGGTAAAAGAAAATTCGAAACATCTGTCTTATTTGAAACGCGCGCCTTTCTGTGACGTCAACACGGGAAAAAAATCACCAAATAAAATTCAAAGTTACTAGATGGGCGGACAAATGAGAAGGCTCCCCCGAAATGACGTCACAAAAGGCGGTAAATGTACAGCGTTTGAAAATGCAAACCCAAATTGCGATTTTTGATACGCTGTTATCTCACAAAACAGCTTTATTAAACAACAGAACACGTTTTAGGGCTTCATGTTATATAGTCTACGAGATGCTATAGACGAAATCGTTAATTCAATTGATTCGGACGATCCCGTTACAATTTCTTTTTTGAAAGATTGCACCATAAATGTTTATTGTGATGGTGACAAAAAGCAGTTGTATTTTTTTTTCTCGTTACTTTCATTGTTATTTTTAAATTATAAGGTATAGTTCCGTCTTATCTTATGCTATTTTAATAACTAATGTTACATACATTTATTAGATTTCACATTAATTCGTTTTCACTTTCTTGACAAATGTTGACAATTGCCATTTCGGTAAGGTAATATTACCTTACCAATTTTACATACAGGATACATTTATGGCTTACGTACCAGCCAACTTTTATTAGTGTAAACATCTGTTTAATATCCTGAAACCGATAAAAATAGTAATGTACCATTATTGGTGGAGTTTAAATACTCCAGCATTTTGGAAAGCCCGATGCACCCAACTTAAATTAACAGCTTATCTGAGCAAGTTCTTCGACTTCTTGGTACACGTATTTTTCTCTTTTCTCCGCTTTTTGTCAT
Source organism: Diaperis boleti (assembly GCA_963583935.1). Classification (NCBI taxonomy): domain Eukaryota; kingdom Metazoa; phylum Arthropoda; class Insecta; order Coleoptera; family Tenebrionidae; genus Diaperis; species Diaperis boleti. The sequence goes on along the minus strand of OY757249.1, from coordinate 49,978,430 downwards.
TGTTCTTCGATTATATCTATAAATCAAGCTTTTTAATACTACTCTTTATCAATTTGTTACGAAAACGGCATGTAGAAAGATTTCAGTTATAAAAAAAAAAAATTATATGGAATTTCTTCTTTATGAATATGACAGTTGCGTACAACGCTTTACGCAAGTGCAGATTTCGGACGTCCCAGATGTAATCGTGTTTTGGAAATTACGAGATTACGAAAAAAATATGTTGCAAACTGTAAACTTATGACCCCTATGACCGCAAAGATAGGAAAAACCTAACATTAGGCCTAAAAGAAAAATGAAAACGACACAATTAGTTGAAAGAATGTAATCACGAGCACCGCACGAGACAGGCCGAATTGAAGGCGGTAATATAAGAAATGCCAAGTATAAGTGCATAATTATCGAGGTGCATATTAACACACAGCATCAGACCACAGTAAATGACTGCGATTTTATTCGCAGAGGCCGATCTAGTCAAGCGAAAATTAGTAATAAGAACAAAATACAAATCTAGTTACAACATGATAACATAATGATTACATGGATAAATACATGATATATGATGAGTACATCATGATTACATGATGACTACATGATGATTACATGATGAATACACCATGAATACATGATGATTACTTGACGATTACATGATGATTACATGATGATTACATAATGAATACAAGATTTCACGATTTCATTAAGTTCTATTTATGATTGCAAGAAGATTACATATGATTTCACAAAAATTATATTTGATTGCATTACGATTACAAAGTGATTACAATAGCGCCGTTCCACGATTACATGCAGTGGTTACCCCCTCGAGTTAATCAGCTCGTTAAATTAACGCTTCGGTTAAGTGTTTCATATGACACAATTAAATTAACATCTTGCTAAATATGACCGTTAACCGTGATTAAACTAATTGGGCAGTTAAAATTATTTGACATTTAGAACTAAAAAATTTGCCAAACGGGGCTAACAAGATATCATCGAATTAGTGTCGGTTCTGGTGGATTTTTGAAAAAGTAAAGCCTGGTTTATGCTCAATTAAGCACTAACCATTAAGCATTAACGATTAAGAAGATAAATTAAGAAGTAACAATTAAGCACTAAACCATTAACCACTAAGGATCCAAGTTGGGAATTTTCAACTAACGACGTTAGTGGATGTTAGTGCTTAGTTGAGTTTGCATGTAGGCATGCGTGAACTTTAGTTACTTTGTTCAGCGTCAACGCCACCAGCTGTTTTACCTTGTTTTGACGATGGGGGAAAACCGAGGGGGTAATCACTGCATGTAATCGTGGAACGGCGCTATTGAAATCACTTTGTAATCATAATGTAATCAAATATAATTTTTGTAAAATCATATGTAATCTTCTTGCAATCATAAATAGAACTAAATAAATGAAATCGTGAAATCTTGTATTCATTATGTAATCATCATGTAATCGTCAAGTAATCATCATGTATTCATCGTGTATTCATCATGTAATCATCATGTAGTCATCATGTAATCATTATGTACTCATCATATATCATGTATTTGTCCATGTAATCATGATATTATTATCGTGTAACTAGATTTGTGTTTTGTTCTTATTACTACTTTTCGCTTGACTAGATCTTCCTCTGCGAATAAAATCGCAGTCATTTACTGTGGTGTGATTCTGTGTGTTCATATGCACCTCGATATGCACTTATACTTGGCATTTCTCATATTCCCGCCTTCAATTCGGCCTGTCTCGTGCGGTGCTCGTGATTACATTCTTTCAACTGATTGTGTCGTTTGCATTTTCTTTTAACTCTAACTGAAATTGATATTGAAGTAGGTTAGCATGTAATAATAAACTCTCTAACTTCCATCAGGAATAATCTTTGTTGTTGTACGTGCGATAAACGATAAATGTTGACACGCCGACACTTCGAAGCACATCTTCGAATTAAAAAGTTCAGGTTCAATTTCCAAAACACGATTACATCTGGGACGTCCGAAATCTGGAGTTGGAGAAGCACAAGAATCGAACACACCCAACAATACATAGCGGCGCGACACTCAACTGACAACTAAAATTTAGTATCAACGACAAATTTTTTGTCCCAAAAAAGTTTGGTGTTTAAATCGTTCGACAAAAACGTTCTGATGCGTTCAAGTTCATGTAGGCATAGGCGGAGGGTAAAATAAGGGGTCAGAAAAATTTGAAAAAAATTGCGGATTTTAGCAAAGTGGTAAATAGAAAAAATGTTTATTTTGACGAGTTCTACTTATGGTTAAATTTTCTGCTAGGACTTCCATAACACCCTAATATACTTGTGTCCCCCAAGCGATAGAGTAATAAAACTTAAGGTTGGGACACCACTTGCGTAAAGCGTTGTACGCAACTGTCATATTCATAAGGAAGAAATTCCATCTAAACTCTTTTTATAACTGCAATCTTTATACCTACATGCCGTTTTTGTAACAAATTGATAAAGAGTAGTATTAAAAAGCTCGATTTGTAGATATAATCGAAGAACAATGACAAAAAGGGGAGAAAAGAGAAAAATACGTGTACCAAGAAGTCGAAGAACTTGCTCAGATAAGCAGTTAACTTAAGTTGGGCGCAGCGGGCTTTCCAAAATGCTGGAGTATTTAAACTCCACCAATAATGGTACATTACTGTTTTTATCGGTTTCAGGATGTTTACACTAATAAAAGTTGGCCGGTAGGTAAGCCATAAATGTATCCTGAAAAATTGGTAAGGTAATATTACCTTACCGAAATGTCAATTGTCAACATTTGTCAAGAAAGTGAAAACGAATTAATGTGAAAACTAATAAATTAATGTATGTAACGTTATTTATTAAAATAGCATAAGATTACACGAAACTATACCTTATAATTTAAAAATAACAATGAAAATAACGAGAAAAAGATGCTTTTTGTCCCCATCACAATAAACATTTATGGTGCAATCTTTCAAAAAAGAAATTATGAATTTTTTCCCGTATTGACGTCATAGAAAGGCGCGCGTTTCAAATAAGACAGATGTTTCGAATTTTCTTTTACCTAGTAAAGAATAATAAACAAAAAAATAGGGGTACAATATTTTTCCGTCTAGTTTCTAGAAAAGCTGTTTTTAAAAATTGTGGGACGACCCCATTCCTGGCAAATTCAAATTCGAAACTGATGAAGACTCCATGTTGGAAGATGTATTTTGTTGCACTATTTCTCTTGTATGGTCATTGTAAATAATTTCAGCTGAAAGTACTGAAACCGCCGAACTAGAAGTACCAGAAACAACTGAACTAGAACTACCAGAAACCGCTGAATTTGTACTACCAAACATTCTTTTTGCCATCTTAATCTTACGGAAAAAATTGCAAACAATTTCAGTAAATTCACATAAATGAGAAGATGGTCACCTGAAATCGATAAACTATTCCACAAACCACGAATGTTATGATCCATAACAGCCTTAGATGTCGCTCTACGAGCTCGGATTTCAATGACATCTGCGGCTGTAATAAACGTCATAACATTTCTAGGTATGTTAATAGCTATTAACACCGTTCGCAAAGAGGCGGCTTTATTACTCTATCTGTTGGGCGACACAAGTATATCCTTATTGCTTTTTCAATTAAAAATAATAATTTGGGATAAGGAGAATAATTTGCTATAGAAGACATGTTTGATCATATTATTTTTTTAATGTAATCATCATATAGTCAAGGTAATCCCGTGTAATCATTGTGAAATCTTTTGTAATCATTTAGTAACCCGAATCTAGATACTTGAAATTGCATGAAATCCTCCGTGAAATCATGTAATCGCTCATGTAGTCATATGGTAGTCACATGTAATCACATGAAATCATATGAAATCACAAGTATTCACTATGTAATGAAGTGAAATTTGTAATCCGTGGTACACCCTTTTCATCAGTGGTTACCCCCTCGGGGAAAACTAAATTACCAAAGTCCGCGCATGCATTTTGGCAACCTCTAGAGCAAAATTGACAGCAGTATGAACGGGACATTTGGCAGTTAATGCTTAGTGGTTAGTTCTTAGTGGTTACTTGAGCATAAACTAGGAATGTCCATTACGCATTGATCGGAGAAAATCGTATTTTAAAGTTCAAGTTATTGTTTTGAACGCAAATCAATTAATACGATAATGCAACTATAGATAAGTTGTAATCCACAAACATCTCTTTATCATCTGTAGACACATCAACCGCAGCATTAAATGCAATTCCGAAGGTACAGGATTAATGCGAAAAAAAAAAACAAACAATGTCACAATAGTAGGTCCATTATTATACGAGTATAACAAGAGACTTTATCTAGATTTGGACAGTGCCAGTAGAGCAAGAAAAAGTACAGCGAACTGCATACGTGGCACGATTTCGCCCATTTTGTGACATTCCCTGTTTTATTCTCCTACCCTTCAAATATAATACATATACGTTAGCAACGCAAACCGATTAATGTTGAATTTTGAGTTTTCTAAATAAATGTCAAAAAATATACGTGCATACGTGCAAGTTTAAAAGTTTATGGAAATTTGTGGTAAGTCTTCATGAATTATGTGAACAACTACTTTCTTGATTTCTGCTTAATATTAATGCTTTGCTATAAGGATAACAAAATAAGTATTTCCGTTTTGCTTCCAGTCGTGTGCAATGGATAAAGAGAACAAGAGACAGCGTAGTACTAAAAGTAAAGCGCTGGTTCAAATTATTCTGCAGAAAAGAAACATAATAGAATATAAAATAACCGACATGGTAACATGGGTGTTGGGGGGAGGTACAAAAAACATTTAGGCCTTTGGCTGAGGTAAATCGTTCCGTAGAATCTGTAAAAAATAAATACGAAAGTATTAAAAGGGCCTTAATAAAAAAAAATCGGATGACAAACGAAACATAATGGGTACTAGAGGAGGGCCTCATAAAGTGTTTAAATTAGAGGATTATGAAGAACAATTGTTTGGTTTGTTGCATTATTTCATTGAAGGACTTACTTCCACATCGGACAGCGATAGTGTTAATCGAGGGGCTGTTAACTATGGAATTAGTTGTACATCTTGCGAGAATTAATTCCGAGTACTATCGGAATTACCGGAATTAGTTTGGAATTACATGGAATTATTTCAAGTACTCAAAATTATGGAAGTACTCGTGAATTACTGGAATTACCGGAATTACTCTAGAATTACTGGAATTACCTTCAAATAATATGGAATTATTCTGAAATTACTTGAATTACATCCAGGTTTTATTTCTACTACTGGTCGTCCAGTGGTCAAAATCCGACCGTAATCAATTAAATTTGTAAGCCTGAACGTAATGGGGGTTATTTTTTAAATAGTAGACACATCTATAATGATGGCAAATAATTATATTTTTTTAATTTTGTTTTATTACGTCAGCTGTGAGCGTGTCTAAATGTCATCAACGTGTGCTGCTTGCCCTAATTCCCTGCAATACATATGAAAAAGGAACATTTGAAATCACACAACATTCACAACTCGAAACTCATTCAGTGCTCTGTGCGACTGTTTGACCACAGACTATTTATTATTTAATGTATTTGTAACACATATTACATTATACACGGTGTCGCAAAATTAGCGTATTCCGAGTTCGGAACGTTGTAGCGCATCATCCCAGAAGTAAGAAGAAAATTAATAAAAAATATATAGGAGCCCCCTACCAAAATATATAGGACTCAAGGTCTAAACTTTGGATCATGTTTTCTTCAAATACTATATACATTTTATACTACTCATATAAAATAATAATTCAAGCACTATGACCCGCCTTCCGCCGCGACCTCGCACTTGCGCAGTCAATTACAGCAAATGTTCAAAGTGTTCTCCCCCAGCTTCAATGCAGCTGTTAACTCTCGATTTCATATTTTCAAATGCATTTTCCAACATCTGATAGTACAACTATATACAATACGGTGTTTTTGAGATACGAGAATATGAAATAATCTAGAACTGCCAGGTCCGGACTTGGAAGCGGAAATTGAATGACTAGATCATCATAAAACTCGTAAATTCTCTCCATAGTTTCCCTTGCCCTGTAAGCTGGTGCATTATCCTGCTGGAAGTACCCATGTAGAGGTTCGCCATCATGAAGGTTTTGGAAAAAAGGTTCGAGTAAATTATTGCGATATCTCTGGGCATTTACCGTTCCTTCAAAAAAAAAAAAACAAAAAAAAAGAACAGGTCCAACTATACGTCTTCGAGAGACCGCCAGCTAAACACACCAAAAAGATTTTGGAAAATGGATGAATGGGTCTTCTTGGTTCCGAACACGTGGCCTTAACAGTTTCCCAATATTTAATGATGTTGCACAAATGACGCTTTGGTTGGCTGAATTATTTTGTAGAAAACGTTTGTATACGTTGTACATTTACTTCATGAAAACGGTTATGATTTCAGCAAAACCAAAAAATTTTATTTAGTTTATAAAATAGTTTAAAATAGTTTATTAAAATTTTAGAATTTGAGTATTCGCGTATTTGAGATTCTGGGAACCTGACAACTTTGAATCTGAGGATTGAGAAACTTATAACTTAAGAATATGAGAATTTGATTTTTCAAAAATTCGATAAACTAAATATTTGAGATTTTTCTAACCTGAAATTTGAGGATCTTAGTACTCGAGTAGCTGAGAATCAAAATTTTGGGAATTTGAGAACACGAAACCTGGGATCTCAGGATGTAAACCACTTAGAATCCGGGTATTCAATTACTTGAGATTCTAGAAATCTGAGAGCTTTGAATCCGAGGATTGAGAACGTAATAATTTCAGAATTTAAGAATTCGATAATCTAAATTTTATAATCTTAGAACCTGGAATTTGAGGATCACAATATTAGAGCTGTCGAGATTCAGAATTCAGGAATTTAAGAACTCGGAACCTGGAATGTGAGAATCTGGGAAAATCAGGAACATTTTAGAATCTCAGTATTCGAGTACTTGAGAATCTGAGAATCTGAGAGCTCTTAATCCAAGGCTTGAGAATCTAATAATTTAAGAATGAGAATTTGAGAATTTAAAAATTCGGTAAACTAAAAATTTGAGAATCTAATAACTTGGAATTTGAGGATCACAGTATTAGGGTTATCAAGATTCAGAATTCAGGAATTTGGAACCTGGTATATCAGAATCTGAGAAAATAAGGATCTAAGGATGTAAACATTTTCGAATCTGAGTATTCGAGTACTTGAAATTCCTTGAATTTGACAGCCTTAAATCCGGAGATTGAGAATCTAATAATTTAGGAATATGAGAATTTGAGAATCTTCAAACCTGGAATTTGAGGATCTTAGTATTCGGGTACTCGAGATTCAGAATTCAGGAATTTGAGAACTCTGAAGCTTGGATATCAGAACCTGGGAAAATAAGGATCTGAGGATGTAAACATTTTAGAATTTGAGTATTCACGTACTTGAGATTCTGGGAATCTAAGAACTATGAATCTGAGGATTATAATTTACGAATATGAGAATTTGATTATTCAAAAATTCGATAATCTAAACATTTTTTATAACCTGAGATTTGAGCATCTTAGTACTCGACCAGCTGAGAATCAAATTTTAGGAATTTGAGAACTGGGAATTTGGGATCTGAGAATCTGAGAAAAAAAGATCTGAGGATGTAAACATTTTAGAATTTGAGTATTCGCGTACTTGAGATTCTGGGAACCTGACAACTTTGAATCTGAGGATTGAGAAACTTATAATTTAAGAATATGAGAATTTGATTGATTGAACTATTTTATTACTATTTTAAGCAGGTTTTTTTTTATAAAAAAAGTTTCAAAATTTTGTATACTACTCTATTGAATGAAGTGCTTCATCTTATGTTGGAACTACCGGAATTACCTGTTGATTACCGGAATTAGTTACTTTTATGGGAATTATTTCCTAATTATTGGAATTACCAACGAATTACTGCGATTACCACGATTACCTGCGAATTAATTTCTCGAATCGGAATTACCGGAATTGTTCGTGATTACCTTGAATTAATTCCATGTGGAATTAGTTGTACAATTTTTTTCCAAGTTAACAGCCCCTCGGTGTTAATGTGCAACGTAAAAGAAGTGCCACAAGAAGAAGTTGTTTTGACTTCACAAGAAGAAGAAACACCAGCTCTTGTACTGGAAAACATTGATGATCATTTTGAAGAAGAAATGTTAACAGTCACGGAAATGGCAATAATTATTTTTCTATGAGAAGAAACAAAAAATGGCAGCTGAGGGCCAAGAAACGGGTACTGTATAAAGAAGTAGCAAAACAGTCAATAATAGATATCAACAATAATGTAGCAAAGGAAGAATTGAAGAGGAAGAATCAAGGAAAAGAAGAAATACATAAATTAATAATAGCAGAATATAATTTAAAACTATACAAATTAAGAACATAATTAAAAAGATAATTTTAAGGTAAATAGTATGGAATCGAGAGTAAGATTTTTTAAGTTAGGTAGTTTAATAATGGGGTCGTCCCACAATTTTCAAAAACAGCATTTTTAGTAACTAGACGAAAAACTATTAGACCCCTATTTTTTTGTTAATTCGAAATCAGGCGTTTACGAGGTAAAAAAAAATGAAACGCGCGCCTTTTTGTGACGTCAACACAGGACAAAATTCACCAGACAAAATTCAAAGTGACTAGACGCGCAGACTAACGAGAAACGCATGAACCAATGAGAATACTCCCCCGAAATGACGTCACAAGAGGCGGTAAATGTACAGCGTTTGAAAATGCTAGCCAAAATTGCGATTTTTGGGACGAATTGGATAATGGGACGACCCCATTATTATTTTGTTGTGAAAGTTAACGTTTGTTAATAAAAAAATTACAAAATAACGATAATACAAATTAATGCAGCATTTCATTAAAGTAATTTATAAATTCAGCTCTTGGGTCATTGGTCTTGGGTCTTCTTCATCTTCATCATCAATAGTATCTTGCATGAGAAGAGTTTTACATCTCATTCCAAATTTTAACACAGCGAATCTTCGTTTCCAAATTCTAAACGTCCTTTCAATTACTTGGCGCGCACTAATGTGTCTTTCATTATATACACATAGGTACCTGGAGAATCCATTCATATCAGGAGACCAACAACTGCCCCAATAACTTTAGGAAACCCTCCCATTTCATGAAAAGCGGTTACCACAGTCTGCATTTCATGTTGATTTTGAGGCATTTTTATATAAATTGGTCTGAGGTTACAGATACTCTGAGTAACTTTCTTTATAATTATATCGACCGTACTCCTCCAAAATCACACATGATGATGTAGAAACTTCCACTTGCATAAAACCTTAATGCAATTAAAAGCGGTTGTAATGGATATCTTTTGAAAAACGGAATCTTTTAAAAAACTCTCGGTCGTTCTACTCTTTGAAATTGTCTTTGCGTTCGCGCACATTATATCCCCGTTGATTATTCAGAAAATCTACATGTTTTTCACCTTCACTCTCATCCACAATTTTGTCTATTATCTCTATTTGCTCAATAGCCTCCACTCCAGTGTTTTAAAATCATATAAGATAACAGCAATATTATACTTCTCTGTCCCGCTTTTACTTGTACACAATACATAAGTATCTATCTTTTTATTATAACAAAGTGAGGTCACCTCGCTGTTATGGTAGTATGTATATTTATTACATTTACAGGTTTATAAAGTATCCGATACATTTCCCATAACTCAAATAAAATAAAATATAATATAATACATAAAACTAAATAAATCAATAATTCAACACAATAACTAGCAGCTTTTATCCCTTCCCACTTATTGTCCCTCTTCTCCACTCAACCTTATTCATGAATTCCATCCCTCTTCCGTCCTCATTCAAAATTTCTTCTCTACTCTCATCTCTCCCTCTCAATTCTACGCATTGCTTTAACAAATGCTCTATCATCTCATTTTCTTCTTCACACATCCTGCATACTCTATTATTATCCTCACTCCAATATTTATTCTCTCTCTCCTCATTTCCACATCTAAATCTTGCTATTATCACTCTCTCTTTTCTAGTCTCTCTTCTTAGGTACTTTGGCATTTCTTCCGTTATTATTTTTTCATACTTCCCATTGTACCTAGACTCCCTAATTCTCGTTCTTCTTTCCTGCACTTGCTATCTCTCTGCACTAATTCATCTGTCATTACTCTGCCTCTCTCTCGCATTCTTTCTATCTCCGCGCCTGCATACCCGTTTCTTTCGAAATGTGCCTCCCTCTCTTTCCATATCCCCTTTCCTATTTCTTTCCTTTTTTCTTTCAAACACTATTGCAAAATTCTGCACTCTCCTCTCTCTATCACTCTCTCCTCAAATCTTATTGCTCTTTTTCCTGCTTCTATTCTTATTCCATCTATCTTTGTTTCCTCCTTCACTATATACCCCGGTGTCTCTCTCTACCTCTAGCACCCATTTCATATATTTTCCTTGCACCCCTTTCAATCCTTCTTGCTCACTCCATCCCCATATTTCCGCTCCATACATCATCACGCTTTTCACCAAACTATCAAACATCATTACTCTCCTTTTAAAATCATGTCCAAATTTTCTCTCTCCCATTCCCCATACAGCTCCTATTATCTTATTTGCTTTTTTCACTAACTCTCTCACATGTGCTGCTGCTGTGTTTCTTTCATTCATCGCATAACCTAAATACTTTAATTCTTTCACTTCTTCAATTTTTTCTTTCTCCCATCTCCACTCATTTAATTTTCTCCTACCACCCCCTTTTATGAACACCCTCATCTTGGATATTCACCGTCAACTTTTTCCTCCTCATATATTTCTCAATGTTTCCTATAATTTCTTTCATACCTTTCTCCTCTCTCGCTAGCACCACCAAATTTCCGTTCCATATATCCACGCTTCAATCTGTATACCATCCCTCCCCGGTGTATTTTTTCTTAGTTGTTGCTCTAGTTCTTCTTTTGTTATCTCTTCTATTTCTTCCACTCTTTGTTGTCTCTTTTCCTTTTCTTGTCTGTTTTCATCACCCCCCAGCAGCTCACTGAAGTACTCTCTCCATTCCTCCATAGTAATTCCATCACTCACTCTCTCTCTTTCTTTTTCTTTCCTTCCTTATTTATGTATCTCCATACCTCTTCTTCCGTCTTTATACCCTTCACCTTTAGCTCTTCTTCCATCCGTTTCTTTTGCTTCTTCTCTTTGCATATTAAATTGTACCTCTTGCGTGCTCTCCTGTACTATTCCTTAGTTGTTTTTTCTTTTTCCAATTTCTTAGTTTCCTTCTTGCTTCCTGCTTCCTTTACCTGCATTCTTTATCCCACTACTCGTTCTTCCACAGCCCCATCTTCTCTCTAATCTCTATATCTTTTTTTCTGTTGAGTTTCTTATGTTATCGCTCAGTTCCCTCACCTTTTCGTTTATTTCTGTTTCTTCGTATATTGCTCTATAATTTTCTTTTCCTTCTTCCGTCCAAATATTCGTCACAATTTTTCTTCTAAACTCATTCACACTTCCTCTATTTTTCTCTCTTCCTATTGTCTTCACTTCTAAAGGCATATGGTCCAACTCCATTCTTTCTCCCACCTTGAATTTCTCTATTTCATCCCGTGTTTCTTCATTTACCATAACATAATCAATAACTGTCTCCACTCTTGATCCAATATACGTGTACTCCCCTTTCTCATCTCCTGTGCAATTCCCATTAATTATGTCCCTATCCGTCTTCCTTTTCCCCCAATTCTTGCATTAAAATCCCCCCTAATCACCAAAGTTTCTTCTTCTTGCTCTTTTACTCGCTCTTCTATTATTCTCTTCGTTTCCTTCATACTTCTGCTGTACACTGTTACAATTCTCCATTTTCTCTGTTTACTTTTCACCTTTCATTTTCTCCTTCCAGTCCCTCTTTCACCCCCATTATTATTCCACCTTTAGCTCTCCCTTTCTTGCTTTCCCCCTCTGCATATTGACATTTCCACTTAAACTCTTTCCAATTTTTCCCACCCCTTTTCTTCCACCCACGTTTCTACCATTCCCACTACGTCAAATTCTCTCAAATACTCCCAAAATTCATTCTCTTTGTTTTTTATTCCCGCTACGTTCCAGAATACTATTCTTATTTCCTCCTTTTCTCCTTTATTCCTCTCCGTATTCGTTTTCCCTTTTCTGCCCTGTCGTCTTTTTCTTGTGCTCTTATTCAAAAATTGTCTGTATTCAATTCCCCCTTTTCTTCGGCCCACCTAAGCCCTTTACCCTCTATCCATATCTTTTTATAACCCACTTTCACCCGCTGTTCTTAATTCCTTCTGTATATCTCTTTCCTTATTTGTCAGATCATCTTCTATGTATACTCTCTTTCCTTTTTTTTTCTCTTAGTTTTCTTTTATTTTCCATAATTTTCCTCTTTTTCCCCAGCTCCCAAGTTCCGCCACAATCATTTTTCCTCCCTTTATTTTATACATCTCTCTCACAGTCACTTCTACCTCTAATTCCACCTTCATCCATTTTTCCAGTTTCCTCTCGCTCTCGCATTCCTCTTCGTACAATCCCGTTACTACAATATTCTTTTTTTCTCGCTCTTTTTCCTGCTCTTCCATTTTCTCCTCCAATTTTTTTCATTTTTTCTTTTAGTTCCATCTTCTCTCTTTCCCATTTTGTGTTCCCGGCTCATCTTCCGATTCTCTTCCTTTATCTCCCCAACATCCTCCATAATTTTTTTCAACATTTCTTTCATTTCCTCATCCATTGCTTTTTTAACCGGTGATCTTTCTAACTTCTTACTTTTCCTAAAGGGGTTAATCCTCTCTTCCGACTCTCGTCCTTCTTCTCTTTTTCTTTTGTAATCTTCTTCTCTCTCGCCCTCACTACTACTTTTTTCATTTTATTTCTTTTTCATTTTTTCACGCTTTTTTATCCGCTTATCTTCTCGAGCGCCGCAAAACACGTCCGCTCGACTCAACTGCTCGAATCGGAATCCCACCTCGCTGTTATAGCTCGGCAGCTAAGAAACCTGATTTCGTTTAACCGCTTGCTAAATATTAATCATTGATTAATTAAATCGTATGATTAACTGGGACACAAGAAACCGGCCCTTAATTTATTTTTTAAACGTATATGATAAACGTATATTTATTAATTGGTAGAAAAACGTATATGGTCTACTAATTTTATCATTCAGATATTCAGATAAAAACGTTCGGTTCTGCATTTTTCTTTCTTTTGATTTTAAATTAGTAGTAATAATTTTGGGAAGGAATAGCTTATTTTGCTTCATGAAAAAAAAAATTTCAGTGCTATAGCCTCGGCTATAACATTGTTAAATTGCATGTTTATAACTTCTCTGTTATGAAAAAAATATACAGGGTGGAAAGTTTAACTGGAATAAATTCAGTATCTTCACTGCAATTGATTTTGAGAAAAATTCTTGAAACACGTCGATTTTTGTTTTTAAATCGCCACCTTTTAGTCTGACCAGCTTTCTTTTGTTTTTACTCAGGGGGCTGTAACGACCCTTGTTTTTTTTTTTCAAATGGGAAGATATATCAACCGACACAGCATTGGAAAGCTTATAAAAAAAGAAGTACAACGATATATTTTTTTACTTTTCCAGCTAATAATGTAAGAAGAAATAAATAAAAACAACTTTAATCTATTTCTTTCTTGGTAGGTTTACTGTTTGAAAATTGTAGGACTTGAATTAAAAAAAAATATCGTTTTGGGTAAGTATAATGTTTTTTTAATGTAACAGATGTTCAATATGTTCACCAAGTCTTTCTTGACAAAATGCAAGACAATAATAAAACCCATTTCTTACATTTTACAACATTTCTGAAGTGATTTGCTGAATTTCATAGGTAATACGTTGTTGCAAATCTTCAAGGTTATCGGGTTTTGTGGTGGAGCCTTTACTTTTAAGATACCCCCACAAAAAAAAAAGTCAAGAGGTGTGAGGTCTGGTGGTCTATTGCCCCTCTTCTTCCGATCTACCTATTATGAAAAATGTTGTCCAAATAACGCCGAACGGATGCAGCATAATGCGGTGGAGCTCCATCCTGTTGATACCATATTCTCTCATGTGGAAGTTTTGGATCTAATTCATCTGTAAATTGGTTTTTATGAGCTTTCCAATGATGTGTCGGTTGACAGGGTGGTTACAGCCCCCTGAGTAAAAACAAAAGAAAGCTGATCAGGCTAAGAAGTGGCAATTCAAAAACAAAAATCGACGTGTTTCAGGAATTTTTCGCAAAATCAACTGCAGTGAAGATACTGAATTTATTCCAGTTAAACTTTCCACACTGTATATAATAGAACCTTTGTTGTTAATAATTATTTCTTCTATTTAAAGACCACATTTAAAAAAAAATTGCTGTCGTTGAATTTGACAATAAAAAGAGGGAAATTACAATAGTATTTTTTACTTGGCTTTCTGGTGACAAAAAGAGACGCTACTGGCCGCAAAATATTCAAGATGAAAAAGTACTGAATAAATTATTCATAGCATTAACAGTCTTCATATCCAATCAATAATATACATAACAGTTGAGGTACGAATTAAAACTTATTATGGTGTCGTCCATGTTCTTTTCTACATTATTTTTTAGAAAGTTTCAATGCAACAAATGATGCTTTAACGAAAACATTAGGGGAGCATCTCAATTGGAGGGAGGCGACCAGAGTTGTAACTTCGCTGTTACACCTTCGAGACAGAAGAAAAATGTAGAATCTGAAGAAATAAAATTGAAGGGAAATAAAGCTGATGGAAGGGCCTTATCAGTATGCCATATCTGCTACTCACTGCTTCTTTTATGAGTCAAGATCCAGAAAATATATTATGTCCTTTTGATGACTCAGATGATGAAATAATGGATGATGGGCCGAAACAAAAAAATTTGAAGAAGAAAGTGCAAGTCTTAAAAACCAAAGCTAAGCTATCAGCTACAGTAGCTGGAAAGTCCACGTAATATGTTAAAATTATTTATTTAACTCGCTCATTAATTTAAGGCAGACCACAAAAATTGTGGTCACAAATTACATAATATTGTTGTAGAGTTTCGAAGAAGTTGAATTATGATATAAGCGGTTCGGATGATTTGCTAGCTCCAAAAAAGGTGGTTTCCAGTCCTCACCAGCGATCCACACCGATTTCTAGTTCAAGTCCCCGAGTAGAGACACCTAACTTGTTTGAGCAGAGTTTTAAAGAAAAGTTTAAAGATTTGGAAAGTCTTAAAGTTATTCAAGAACAGCACTGCCTTATGCTACAAGAAATTTTAAGAACAGTCAGAACTAGAAATGTGCAATCATTAACAAGGCTTCCCATAAGTCACAAAAAAGACTTTTGAAACTGAGAGAGAAGTGATGGTTCAACAATCCGGGGAGCGGCTGAAGATGTTCTGAGAAATATTTAATTTCAAACAAAACTGCAATGGACTTCAACTGGACATGCTTGAAAACATGCTTTCAAGCATACTAATATGTGGAAAGTGCTTAAGAGGAATCCCTACCCCGGTGCTGCGAGTTGGTTGGAATTACCCTTAAAATTTACCGTAAATACTAAGGAAAGTTCATGTTTTTGACACCAAATGAAAGAAAAATTAACAATCTACACATGTCTAGTAATATTTTTTTGAAATTTTACTTATAAGATGCTCTAATAAATGGCGGAAATATATCAATATTACACATTTTGTCAATTTTTTTTTGGCATAACGAAAACTAAATTAAAAATTTTAACACTAGAGATGGGTACATATGGGTTCTTTCTATCATCTGGAAAAATCCTACATCGTTTCGTTAAGATATAGACATTATTTTAAGGCAAATTTGAAACCCTTACGTACATAATTTTAACGAATTTTCTACATTGTGAAATACTGCCGCCTAGCGCCGAAAGACGGAGTACTCAAAACTCCTCCCATCGAACCTTTAAGGGACACTCCAGTACTCAAGTAGACGAAATTTGGGCTGAATCTCTCAACGAAACGGAAAAAGTGTAGCGATTTGAGAGAATACAATCGGTAGGTTTATACACGCTTAAATTGTAAAGGTGGCTATCATGAATCCTTTATACTTATAATATTTTTTTTAAAGATTTCGAAAAGCAGACTTGCCTTTTTTCACGAAAACATCTACACTACAGAATAATTCCGAAACCTGCAATAAAGTAAGTTGTTCTGCATCATCTTATAGTTTGAAGATAGTAAATCCGACACAGCTGAGTAAATTTTTTTAAGAGACGGCAGTAATATTAAATTGTGTAATTTAAAAAATTAAAACAAGAGATAGCAAGAATGTGAATAGTAATAAAAAAATGAAAAGATTTACAACACCGATCTGTGCGAAGAAGTGATTCATCTGTAATATGTACTACCATTTCAGTAACTTTAAATTTTTATTGATTTTCTCAATCTTCATAAACTATCGCGTTATATACTTTAGAAAAAACAAGGATATTTTGTGTAAATAAGCACAAGAGAATTCCGAAAGACAAAAAATTAAGAAATAAATGGAAGAGCAGAAATTAAACAAGGTTATTGAAGCACATACCAAAGGACAAATAAGAGCAACAAATATACTAGAGGAACAATCACAAGAATATGTATGCTCAAAATGCCAAAGAAGAAAATACTGAAAAGGAAAAATCAAAGAAAATAAAAACAGATAAAAAAGCGTATTCTGATGGACAAATCAAGGATACTAAAGCAAACACAAAAGGACAAAAAATGATATAATAATACACTAGCTGACCCGGCGAACTCTGTACCGCCTCAGAATCAATAACACAGGGGCCCATAAAACCCCAGGGGGGGGGCTCATATTAATGTTTTAATAGTTATTCTGCTATTCTGGGCGGAGACCAATCCAACAAATTAAAGATCATAAAAGCCGTTCTTGAGTTATAAACTCAAGGGGGCCTCCTGGTCCCATGTACCTGTTTGAATAGTTATACTGCTATTCGGGGGGGAGACAAATCCAACAAATCAAATATCATGAAAGTCCTTATTGAGTTATAAACTCAAGGGTGCCCCCTGGGCCCCCATGTTCATGTTTTAATAGTTATTCTACTATTTGAGGCGGAGACAAATCCAACAAATCAAAGATTATAAAAATCGGCCACGCCTAAGGGGGGCCCCACAAAACCCAAGAGAGTCCCCATGTCCATGCTTTGATAGTTATTCTGCTTTTCGGAGCGGAGACAAATCCAACAAATCAAAGATCATAAAAATCGGCCCAGCCCAAGGGAGGCCCCTGGGTCCCCATGTCCATGTGAAAAATACTTACGACCTATTCTCATACCTGCCAAATATACAAAAAAAAAATATCATAAAAATCGGTCGCCCACAAACACCGTGACACGACATTTTTATATATTAGACTAGCAGTTACCCGCGGCTTTACCCGCGTAAGTTGGGGTCGGCTTTACTGGCGCTTATATTTGGAATTGGTACAACCGCTAAAAGCAGTTTTTAATAAAAAAGTAACAAAAAGTAATTTTGTTTCGTCAATCACGGGCCCAGTCTTTTTAAAATGAGAATCTACATCCAAATTTTTACATATTATAATGCTATACTGTTTGTTTTGGAGTTAGGATAATTCTGGGGAAAACTACCCTCCCCATTTACGCCCATTTTTTTGCGGTTTCTAAATATTTTCTAGTTATTTTTAAAGGAGAGTTCAAGTGCTAATTCTCATGTCTATAACATTGTCGGTCTTCAAGTTATAAGAATTTTGAGAAAAAAACTTCCCAAATCCACCCTCCCCTTTTCTCGCCGCTGGTAATTTTTTTTTCAAAATCGTCAAACACTGGTCTAATCATTTTTAAACGAGAGTCCAAGTGCCAATTCTCATGTCTGTAACATTCTCGATCTTCAAGTTATGGGAATTTTGAGAAAAATAAAATTATTCCCAAATTCACCCTCCCCTTTTTTCGCTGTTGGTAATTTTTTTTGGAAATTCGTTAAACACGGGTCCGGTCTTTTTTAAAAGAGAATCTAGAACCCAATTTTCACGTATGTAACACTATTTGTTTTCCAGTTATGAGAATTTTTAGGAAAATTATCCTCCCCTTTCCCACCGTTGGTAATTTTTTTTTTTTGGAAATTCGTCAAACACGGGTCCGGTCTTTTCTAAATGATAATCTAGATCCCAATTTTCACGACAGTAATACTGTCAGTTTTCAAGTTATAGGAATTTTGGGTAAACCACCCCTAATTTTTTCTCGGTCGGTAAAGAAATTTTTGCAAAATCGTCAAACACGGGTCCAGTTATTTTCAAAGCTGAGTCTATATCCCAATTTTCACGTTTTTAACATAAATAATAATAATAAAATAGTGTGACGTTTATCTGTCATGTTCATTATTACATAACAGTGTTTAAAATTAATTTAAAATTTTAAAATTCTGACAGTGTCTAACGATAAACGTTGTATTATACTCGTTCCTGTGTACTTTGGGGGCTTTCCGGCACTCGGGGCTTAAAAAAGCACTGGTTTCACTCGTGCTTTTTAAACCCTAATGCCGGAAAGCACCCAATTTATACAGGAACTCGTATAATAATAGTAGATTATATTATTACTAAGAGCATAAGTTACGCTTTGTGTGCTGAGCCTGGACTGTTGACTGGTTAAGTCCAGGCGAAACACATAAAGCGACTTATGCTCTGAATTATATATACTATTTTATCCGCAAACCTTGCTCAGAAGCCCCCTTGTTCCGGTCACCCCTTGGTCGAGGCCCCGCTTGGTCGGGAGCCCCCTTGGTCGTGAGCCCCCTTGGTCGTGAGCCCCCTTGATCGTGAGCCCCCTTGGTCAGGGCCCTTTGGTCGGGAGCCCTTAAAATAAAACAAGGACGCCCCCAAGGGGGAGGCAGCTACTACGCTAGTCGTTTCATTTACACGCCTCCCCATTCACTACCTCGATAGTTTCACTTTCAATAAATTAGAAAACAATTTAGTAAGAATTTGAAAGAATTCATTATCTGATTAAGCACATAAAATAACACCTGTTGTCTACTTTATGAGCCTAATCAGATAAAGTGACACTTTTACCTTGTCAATGGGGGCACATATTATGTTGTCACTTTTGTGACGTTTGCGGATAAATAACTATTTTTATTAGAAGAGAAAAAAATGGTATTTTTATCAAGTTCCTATTTGTAAGATAATAGTCCATTTATTTTATTTAACTTTAACCCATTCATGCTCCCTTCCTTAGCGCCTGTTTGTCCAAATTTTAAAACTGCTTTAGGTGGCACTGCCGCTGGTTTTCTCGTTAGTTTCTCGCCCGAATTTTCTTGGAGTGTACACGACAGGCCAACGTATACCAGGATTTACGACGCTACGTCACAGCTCAAGCTCAGCCCACAGGTCCTACGGACTCTCCTAAAAATTATTCAAAGTGGACTGGTCCACCGAGGAGGGATTCCTCTTAATGGTAAGAAAAACTTAAATATTGTTTAAAAGTTAGTAATGGCTTTATTTTCGCAGAGGCTGTCAAACTTGCGTTTGCAGGTAGAGAATCCACTGGTGGTGATTCAACAGATGCAGCTATAATCTGACTGAATTTTCAGTGTGTTCATTGTTATAATTAAAAAAGGTGGTTCATTTTCGTGAAAAAAATAGTATAATACTAGGTATAATACGTTTATTAAACCATCGAGTGCCCTAGGTTGTTAAGTCTCTTCGGATAGAAAATTTGAAAATTGAAGAAATACTGAAAAATTACAAATGTGGGCAACTAGGAACCTGACAAATTGAGAACTTACAGACCTAAGTCGGACAAACAGTAAAATTGAAAACTGAGATCCTGAGGAAGTAAATAAAAAACTTAGAAAAATTAGATATTGAGAAAATGAGATACTGAGGGCCACGGAACCTGACAATTTGGGAACTAGAAAAACTGAGATGGGAACCTGAGAAGAATCAAGAGTCCGTCAGAGAAGGCATCGAGAAACTGAGACTTTTAGAAACTGAGGAATTGGGAAATTGAAAAGGTAATAAAGTGAACACCTGAAACCTGAGACCCTGAAAAGCTTACAGTCTTGACAAACTAAGAGACATCCTGAGACACTGAAAAGCTAAGAAAGTGGACACCTGAGGAAATAAGACTTTCAGAAACTGCAAAATGTGACATAATTATCCAGAATATCTAATTTTCTAGGACTCTTGTATGTTTCTGGACACTTAAGGACTACGATGGCTCAGGATCCAAACATTTTTGCATTTTAGTCCTGACTCTTCAGAATATCTCGACTCAGATGCTCCAGCACTTTAAGACACTTGGAAGTCCTGAATTTCTCAGGATCAATCCCAGCGACAAAGGCCCGATCCCCTCTTCCGCACTATTCCCACTTTTGAACAGTACGGGTGGGGATGCGAGCCGTTAGAGTATATATAGAGCGGTACGTAGCATGTAAGTTTAGTTTACTCATCGCCCTGATAATGCCAACATTGTTAGCGAAACGTGGGTTGGCAGTTATAATAAAATTGTTTTTGGTGTTTTAGGGGAAAACTGATTAAAAGTAGTTGGGATTGTTTAGAGATCTTCGCAGCTTTTGAAGATGTTTTAGTATTTTTTATGTCTCTTCAGAGCTCATCAGGAATCTTTAGTCGTTAGGATAACTCAACTGAGCCTCGGTTCTTCAGAATGTGGAGTTAAGTTCACAAAGTTCTACGATTGCGAATTTTCACAGATTCCTCAATGCCTCAGAGTATTATTAGGTTGTCAAACCCCTAAAGTTTCTTAAGTTCCTTGAAAGTTTCAGGTTACTCAAGTGACTTAAATTCTTCTAGCGCATCATGCAATTTCTCAAGTTGCTTGGAATTATTAGTTTCCTCAAGGTTTCAGAGACCTGCAGTTGTCAAGTTATTAATTTTGCCAAATATCGTTCCTCAAGTTCTCAGATTCATCTAGTCTTAAATTAGTCTGAGAACCTGATGAAAACCCGGCCCAGAGATTGAGAAACTGATGGGTTGGTACCTAACAAATTAAGAACTTCAAAAATTGAGAATGCAAGAAGCATAGAGAATGCGGGAGTTGTAGGAATGCATACGAGCACATAGGGCGCAATTCCTAAAAATATGAGAGAGGTTATGTTTTTGGAGTATTTTGTTGACTTACCTTAACTCTTTCATTTTCTTATTGTTGACGTGTTTTACTTTTAGTTTAACGACTTCACCGATTTTGCCATATTATTGTATTTTATGTAATAAATTAACATTTTTAGATTGACACTGACATTGTAAATAAGGTGAATAGGCAACTGAGATGCCCACTATTTAATCCACGAGTTGTTTTATTTTAGTTCATTTTCTCAGCTGAAATCTAATAACATCCTGTCTTTTCTAGTCATTAAACAATCTAATCAATTATTGTTGAAATCTTGTTTTTAAATAGGGAATAATGTTAATTAGAACTGTTTGATCGATGCTCTCTGTATTAACGACCCCCGATTAATAGCCCAAACTCATCGAAACATTCTTTCTATACTCGGAGAGTTTTCGACGGGGCTTCTGTTATCCAATCTTCCGAGCGAGGAACCGCGGCTTTATAACAAATACCATTAAACTAATACGAGTGTAGACCGGGTCAGCGGAATTTACACCTACGCGACCATCAGAAAAACCTTTGGGAAATAAACGCTTAAGGTCGGAGAGTTTTTTTTTTTAATCGCGCTGCGACAAGAAACGCCATTAGGTGGTTGCGGCAGCGGTGATTTCGCACAGAAATGTTCCTGGGGTTTTAGATTCGAACTTGTCGATGGATAATTCCGGCGTTCGCTAAATGCGCCAACAGAGACGTGAGAACTATGGGACGCAAAAAATCTCCGTTCTTATGCTCGTAGAATGGAAGACTAATAGGCCGATGGCCATAAATCAAACATAATTTAGCGATCGCATTACTGAAAGGGTAATTTACTTTATTTGCTACGAACTTCGAACGTTTATAAGTTCCTTATAGTGCAATTGTGAATCGATCGATTTTACTGTTAAATTAAATTAAATTTGTCGGCGATCAAGAGCTATCCTTCACATAAATTACTGTAGACCACATGAATAAAACCTGTAAATAGAATCCGGCTAAAAATTTAATATGCAGCAGATGTCAAGACATTTTTTAAAATGGATGGAAAAAAGAGAACGGTCAGTGATTATTTCTAATTCATTATCAATCCGGGTTCCAACACGCAAAATTTTTACCCGAAAGCTGAATTTTTCAAAATAAAATATGAATGTTTTGTAAATTAAAAAAAATAACTTTTTGTCTCAAAACGCTTCGAAACCATCACTATCTTATGTAATTTAAATTCTCTATAATTTGAGTGTATAATGTTCCGGACTACGTCGTCATAAGTCTAAAAGTTTGGGAGCAGGAGAGGATTAACAAAAAATTAAAAAAATTTTAACCTCAAGGGGGTAAATTTTGAAAATTAAAAAAATAAACTTTAGTCTCAAAACTACTATCTTATGTAAATTGATGCGAGCAATCCGTCTGTAACCTTGGTTTCCCCCTAAATTGAGCCGTTTTCGAGTTATGAGCGTTTTTTGAAAAATATTAAAAATGGTCCAATTGTCCTAAAGTTGACATTTTCTGACCATTATTACATATTAAATTTAATTTTTAAATAATTGCAGAAATTATTCAGCAATTTGGCCATCAATTATCATCACTTGTAGATCTAAAACATTCTTGAGATAACTTTTTGTGCTCATTTCCTTTTCCTCTTCACGTATCATATAATAAATTCAAACCAACACGTCGTTTGTTAAGCATATTTTTTGCCCCAAATTATTAATTTATTTAAATATCGAGATGTTGGCGGCTCGTTTAGTTAACACGGTCTGCGTCATCAGAATTAACCAGTATAGATACGCGGATGTGTGTCTTCAGGCTCTTGTAAGTTTTACATAATTTTATAATGAAAATTAACCCGACCGGATTCGAAAAAAATTCATTTCCCGTCGCATCGGCAAAAAATGGACCGTTTCCTGTTATTGACCTACCACAATCTATTTGGACAAGAATCCAGCGTTATTCATCTATCGATCCGTGATGATGCTTTTCTCGCATTCCGGTATGAACCCTTTACATGATACTATTTTTGGGGTGGAGACGGCCCCGGGCAATAAAGACCGGAGGTATCGAGGCGATAACCCTGAAGCTTGACGATTATCTTTTACGTACACAAAAGGGAATAGCCCTTATTGCATGATTGCAATAATTCTAGGTCGTTAAGCAGTTTGTTGAAGCTTCAATATGTAACGATGTTATAAAAGTGAAATAGATAAAAAGAAAAAAAGTGTGTAGAGAAATATCGAGAGACAATCATTTCAAAATTATCATCTATATATATAAAAGAAAGTCGTGTTAGTTACACTATTTATAACTAAAGAACGGCTGAACCGATTTGCCTGAAAATTGGTGAGGATATAGCTTAGAACCAGGAGACGGACATAGGATACTTTTTATTGGACATTTCTCAATTTTTCATTTTTACAATTTCTCAATTTCTCAATCCCTCAATTTATCAATTGCTCAATTTCCCAATTTCTCAATATCTCAAACTCTCAATCTCTCAATCTGTCAATTTCTCAATTTCTTAATTTAGCAATTTCTCAATTCCTCAATCTCTCAAATCCTATGTGCGTTAATCTCTCAACCTATCGCTCCTCAATTTCTTAAATTTTCAATTACTGAATTCTACAACTCGGCCATTTCCCCAATTTCTTAATTTATCAATTTCTGTATCTGTTTTTCAATTCCTAATCTCTCATTGTTTCAATTTATCTATTCCTCAATTTTTCAATTTCTCAGTTTCTCAATCTATCACATACTATGTATGTTAATCTCTCAATCTCTCAAACCCTCGATTTCTTATTTGTTTCACAGTCCTATAATTTCTCAATTTTTCAATAATTTTTCAGTTTTTCACTTTCGTTCCCCGAATTTCTGCGTTTCTGAATTTTTCAATTATTCAGTTTCTCAATTTTTCAATCTCTTAATTTCTCAATTTCTCAGTCCTACAATTTCTTAATCCTACAGTTGTGATTTCAAACTCTCAACTTCTAAATCTCTCAATCCTTCGATTTCTTAATTTCTCAATTCTACAAAATAATTTCTCAATTTCACATTTTTCCAATTACTCAATCTGTCAATCTCTCAATTTCTTAATTTCTCAATTTCTCAGTTTTTCTGTTTCTCAATTTCTCAATCTCACCATCTCTTAATCCCTCAATTTCTCAATTGCTCAATTTCCCAATTTCTCAATATCTCAATCTGTCAATTCCTCAATTTCTTAATTTCTCAGTCCTACAGTTGTGATATCAAACTCTCAACTTCTAAATCTCTCAATACTTCGATTTCTTAATTTCTCAATTCTACAAAATACTTTCTCAATTTCACATTTTTCCAATCTCCCAAACTGTCAATCTCTCAATTTCTCAATTGCGAGATTTTCCAATGTCTCAATATGTCGAGCTCTGAATCTCTCAATCTGTCAATTCCTCAATTTCTTAAATTTTCAATTACTCAATTCAACAACTCTCTCATTCTCATACAATTTCTTAATTTCTCAGTTTATGCATTTCTGTTCTTTAATTTCTCATTGTTTCAATTTATCCGTGTCTCAATCTCTGAAACTCTAAATTTCCCAATCTCTAAATCTTTCAACCTCTCAATTTCCCAATACCTAAAACCCTCGATTTCTCAATTTCTTAATTTCTCAATATCTCAATTCTCTACAATTTATTTTTCAATTTCTTAGTTTCCCAATTTCTCAATCCCTCAATTCTGTAATTTCTCAATCTTTATTCAATAAAAATTTATTAATTTTTGAGTTTCTCAATTTCTGTTCTTCAATTTTCCCTTTCTCAATTTCTCATTGTTTCGAATTTATCAGTTTCTCAATCTCTAAATCTCTCGATTTTCTAATTTCTCAATTTCTCAATTATACAATTTTATAAAAATTTTAAATTCCTCAGTTTCTCAATTTCTCAATCCTACGATTACTCAATGTTTCAATTTATCAATCCCTCAATACCTCAATTACTTAGTTTCTCTATTTTACAATTTCTCAGTTTCTTAATTTCTCAAACCACCAATTTCTCAATTTATCAGTTTCTCAATTTCTGAAACTGTCAATTTCTCAATCTCTAAATCTCTCGATTTCCTAATTTCTCAATTATACAATTTTATAAAAATTTTAAATTCCTCAGTTTCTCAATTTCTCAATCCTACGATTATTCAATGTTTCAATTTCTCAATCCCTCAATACCTCAATTACTTAATTTCTCTATTTTACAATTTTTCAATTTCTCAGTTTCTTAATTTCTCAAACCTACAATTTCTCAATCTTTCAGTTTCTCAATATCTCAATCCCTCAATTCCTTAATTTCTGAAACTTCCAATTCAATAATTTCTCAAACTCTAAATCTCTCAACCTCTAAATCTCCCAATACCCCAACCCATCGATTTCTTAATTTTTCAATTTCTCCGTTATACAATTATAGAATTTTTCAACTTCTCAATCCTACAATTTCTCAGTGTTTCAAACTTTCAATCCTCAATTTTCCTATTTCTCAATCTCAAATCCTGTTTGTCAATTCCTCAATTTCCTCAATAAGACTGTCAAACCCAATTTCTTAATTTCTCAATTTCTCAGTTTTTCTGTTTCTCAATTTCTCAATCTCACCATCTCTCAATCCCTCAATTTCTCAATTGCTCGATTTCCCAATTTCTCAGTATCTCGAACTCTGAATCTCTCAATCTGTAAATTCCTCAATTTCTTAATTTTTCAATTTCTCACTTTCGCAATTTCTCAAATCCTATGTTTTATGTTTTATTTATTACTCGAGAACGACTGGACCAATTTTTAATTTTTTTTTGGTATATCTGGTGGGTATGAGAATAGGTCGTAAGGTACTTTTTACATGACAATGGGGGCCCCCTTAAGCTGGACCGATTTTTATGAAGTTTACATATTTGGTAGGTATGAGAATAGGTGGTAAAGTATTTTTCAAATGGACATGGGGGCCAAGGGCCCCCTTGGATTTATTACTCAAGAACGGCTTGACCGTTTTTTATTATCTTTGATTTGGTGGATTTGTCTCCGCTCCGAATAGCAGAATAACTATTAATACATTACGGGGAGCATGGTACACCGATTGACTGACTTTTTTCAAGGGCGAATAACTATTATTGGCGTTGTATGATGGTTCCGGTAATGCCAGTAGATGGCGTTGTGTGCATTATATATGCTTTGAAAACTGAATTTGATTCAGCTAATAAGTTAACACAACATTTATTGATTCTGAGGCGGTGCAAAGTTCGCCGGGTCAGCTAGTTTATAATAATAATAAGGTTTATCTACAACTGATTAATAATTGGCGTATTATACTTGTAACTATGAATACTTGACTAGGTCTATTAAACACAGACAGCCAGACCCGGTTTTTAAGAATTATTATTAACTGGCCATGAAATAATGAATATTGACATTTTTTCTCAAGTCAAATTTTTAACAAGGTTTAATTTCTAATTTAGATTCTAAAAGTGCAGTTGTAGATAAAACGTCGTATTTCACTCGCATA
Source organism: Diaperis boleti (assembly GCA_963583935.1). Classification (NCBI taxonomy): domain Eukaryota; kingdom Metazoa; phylum Arthropoda; class Insecta; order Coleoptera; family Tenebrionidae; genus Diaperis; species Diaperis boleti. Next base: position 49,951,853 of record OY757249.1, on the reverse strand, counting down.
TAATGGAGGCTAGTATACACTCGAATGGTTAAAATCCTCGCCTGCGGCTCGTATTTTAATTTCCATTCTCGTGTATAATAGCCACCATTATATGCTCATTAAATAATGTACTATTATTTCCTTGCCTTTCGGCGTTGAAAAGGATTCCTATTCCCAAACAATACTACATAAATAAATACTGAGTAAATAAAACTATAAAACATAATAATTAACAAATGGTTAAATTAATTTTATTTTCCTTCCATCCAGCCTAGTACTTTCCCTTCTTCTCCTATCAGTACTCTCCTCTCTCAGCTCCTCACATTCTTTCAGCATGTGCTCTATTGTTTCTGCTCCTTCTCCGCACACTCTCTCGTCTCTCTCTTTCCAGTATTTGTTTTCTCTTTCCTCGTTCCCACATCAAACCTTGCTATTACTTTCTTATCGTTCTTCTCGCTTTCCCTTCTCAGGTGTGCCGGCAGTTCCTCCGTGATCAGTGACCTATACTTTCCATTATACCTTGACTCATTTATCCTCGTTCTTCTTTCCTTGTTCTGTACGTCTCGGTCCACCTCAACTATCTCTCTTAGTACAGTTACTCCATTGTTTCTTCGCCTCTTTACCTCCTCCACTGCATACGCGTTTCTCTCGTGGTATTTTCTTCTCTCTTTTCCTGCTCTTTCCATCTTCCCATTCTTTATCTCTTTCCAACACTCTTGCAAGATCTTACATTCCGTTCTTTCTCTTATTCTCTATTCAAATCTTACTGCTCTTTTTCCTGCTTCCACTCTTATCTTTTCTCTCTTTACTTCTTCCAGTACGATATATGCTGGCGTTTCCCTGTCCAATCCTGGTACCCATCTCCAGTACTTCGCTTGGATTATCATCATTACACTCTGTACTAGCCTTTCGTACATCAGTCCTTTCGGATTCCTGTATTACCGAGCTGAAGGTAAACACGCGGTAGAGAGGTTAAGTAGCGAAAAATAGAGAATTAGAAGGTGATATAAAGAAAAAACTAGAGAAGATATTGAGAAAAGAGAGAAGAGATATTAGAGAAAGGTAGGAAAAAAGAATTGGGCAGGAAGAGGAGATATAGTCAGGAAAAAGAATAAATCGGCGAAGCCGGAAGATAACGACATCTAGGAGGCGCCACAGGAAGCGGATGAACAAAAACGATAGAAATCGCTCGCTCAGTCAGGGAAGCCTGGACTCTTACCTGGAGGAAAGGAAAAGAAAGAGAAAAGGGGAGGGTAGAACAGAAAAACAAGAAGAGGAGGACGAGAATTTTTTTCAAAAAAGTAAAAAGACGGCGAGGTCTCCTGGAGTAAAGAAAACACAGAAGACATCAGAGAAAGAGAAGGAAACGGACACCGAGATGGAGAAAAAAATATTGGAGCTGTTGCAAGAGTTGAAGGAGAAGATGAAAGCAATAAGACGAGAAAACAAGGAACTCAAGAGAGAGATAGAGAGGCAGAGAGAAGAATTTAAAGAGAAGGAGAAGAGATGGGAAGGAGAGAGAGACTGGTGGAAGGAGAGAGTGGAAAAGCTGGAAGAGAGAATGGAAATCGAAGAGAGAAGAAAGAGGAAGAACAACATCGTGATAACAGGATGGGACGGGGAAAGAAAAAGTCATGTAAAAAAAGAGGATGTAGAGAAGTTTTTGAAGGAAAATGTAGAGGATAGTAAAGTAAAAGATTGTTACAGGATTAACAAGGACCAAGTATAGGTGGAGATGGAGGGATGGGGTGAGAAGGAAAGAATAATGAAGCACAAAGGAAACTTGAGGGAGAAGAGGGAAACAAGGGGGATATACATAGACAACGACCTCACAAAGAAAGAAAGAGATTTACAGAAGAAACTAAGAAGAATGGCGAAGGAAAAAAGGGAAGAAGGGAAAGAAGTAAGAGTGGGATACAGGAAATTAATAGTGGACAGGGAGCAATGGAGATGGAATGAAAAGAGAGAGAGACTAGAGGTTTTCCAATAAGAAGAAGAAGGGGAGGAGGGAAAAAGGGGGACAACGGCAAAGTAAAAAGGACAATGAAACGGGAAAAAAAAACAAAGAAGGGAGTATGAGGGAAACTAAGGAAGGACGGGGGAAATCAAAGAAGGTAACGAGAAAAACAGGGGTGAGGGCACTATTTTGGAATGTAGCGGGACTAGGGAAAAAAGAAGAAGATATTTGGGACTATGTGAAAGAGTTCGATATTGTTGGATTAACAGAAACATGGTCAGAAAGCTGGGAAAAAATTGAAAAACTGTTACCAAAGGAGTTCAAGTGGGAATGGCAAGGGGCGAGAAGGGGAAAGAAATAAGGAAGAGCAGCAGGGGGAATAATAACAGGGGTAAAAAAGGAATAAAAGAGAATACTAAAAAGAAGGGAGAAGAGGAAGGTCACATGGTGAGAAACGTTAAAACAGACAGTAAATGGTGGAAAATAGCGACAGTGTACAGCAAAGAGATGAAAGAAACAATAAGCAAGATAGAAGAAACATTAAAAGACAACAGGGAAGAATGTCTGCTTCTGGAAGGGGATTTTAACGGGAGAATTGGGGAAAGAGGAGCCAGGGATTGGGTAGAAGAGAGAGGAGAGGGAAAAAGAAAATCCAAAGACAAGAAAGAAAACGCGGAAGGAAAGAAGTTGATGGAATGGATAGAAGAAAAAGGATGGGAAGTGCTGAATGGAAACAAACAAGGGGACGAAGAATGAGAATGGACCTACATAGGCGGTAGAGGAGAGACGGTGATAGACTACGGAATAGTAAACGAAGAAGCATGGGAAGAAGTCGAAGAATTCAGAATAGGGGAAAGAGTACAGTCAGACCATCTGCCTATAGAGATAAGTATAGGAAGGGGGAGAGAGAAGAGAGGAGGAGAAGAAAAAATAGAGGAAATGCCGAAGGTGATAATTAAAGTATGGGACGAGCAAGGGGTGGAAGAGTATAAGAGAAGACTGGAAAAAGCAAGATTTAAAGAACAAGAAGTAGGGAAAATGGAGAAAGAATTGGTAGAAATATTGGAAAAAGCAGCGACAAAAAGAGAAATAACAGTAAGAGGTGGAGGAACAAAAAGGAAGAATAAATGGTGGGACAAAGAATGTGAGCAACGTAAAAAGGAAGCAATAAAAGAACTAAGAAAGTGGAGAAAGACTAAAGGGAACAGAACTGGCTTTTTAGAAGCGAAAAGAAGATACAAAGAGACATGCAGGGAGAAGAAGAGGCAGAAAAAGGAGAGAGAGGAGGAAGAGATAAAAGCAATAAAAACAGAGAAGGAGGTATGGAACTATATTAATAGAGAGAGAAAGAAAAAAGAAAATGGGAGCGAGGAGATAACGATGAATGAGTGGGAGGAGTACTTCATGAGGCTGCTGGAGGGAGAAAAAGAAAAAAAGAAAACGGAAATATAGACGGCGAGAAACCGAGTAGAACTTGAAGGAGAAGAAATTACAATGGAAGAGGTGGAGAGGCATGTGAAGAAACTGATAAAAGGGATGGGGGGAGAAGGAAAGAATAATGAAGCACAAAGGAAAATTGAGGGAGAATAGGGAAACAACTGGGATATACATAGACAACAACCTCACAAAGAAAGAAAGAGATTTACAGAAGAAACTAAGAAGTATGGCGAAGGAAAAAAGGGAAGAAGGGAAAGAAGTAAGAGTGGGATACAGGAAATTAATAGTGGACGGGGAGCAATGGAGATGGAATGAAAAGAGAGAGAGACTAGAGGTTTTCCAATAAAAAAAAGAAGGGGAGGAGGGAAAAAGGGGGACAACGGCAAAGTAAAAAGGACAATGAAACGGGAAAAAAGGAACAAAGAAGGAAGTAGGAGGAAAACTAAGGAAGGAATGGAGAAATCGAAGAAGGTAACGAGAAAAACAGGGGTGAGGGCACTATTTTGGAATATAGCGGGACTAGGGAAAAAAGAAGAAGATTTTTGGGACTATGTGAAAGAGTTCGATATTGTTGGATTAACAGAAACATGGTCAGAAAGCTGGGAAAAAATTGAAAAACTGTTACCAAAGGAGTTCAAGTGGGAATGGCAAGGGGCGAGAAGGGGAAAGAAATAAGGAAGAGCAGCAGGGGGAATAATAACAGGGGTAAAAAAGGAATAAAAGAGAATACTAAAAAGAAGGGAGAAGAGGAAGGTCACATGGTGAGAAACGTTAAAATAGACAGTAAATGGTGGAAAATAGCGACAGTGTACAGCAAAGAGATGAAAGAAACAATAAGCAAGATAGAAGAAACATTAAAAGACAACAGGGAAGAATGTCTGCTTCTGGAAGGGGATTTTAACGGGAGAATTGGGGAAAGAGGAGCCAGGGATTGGGTAGAAGAGAGAGGAGAGGGAAAAAGAAAATCCAAAGACAAGAAAGAAAACGCGGAAGGGAAGAAGTTGATGGAATGGATAGAAGAAAAAGGATGGGAAGTGCTGAATGGAAACAAACAAGGGGACGAAGAAGGAGAATGGACCTACATAGGCGATAGAGGAGAGACGGTGATAGACTACGGAATAGTAAACGAAGAAGCATGGGAAGAAGTCGAAGAATTCAGAATAGGGGAAAGAGTAGAGTCAGACCATCTGCCTATAGAGATAAGTATAGGAAGGAGGAGAGAGAAGAGAGGAGGAGAAGAAAAAATAGAGGAAATGCCGAAGGTGATAAGTAAAGTATGGGACGAGCAAGGGGTGAAAGAGTATAAGAGAAGACTGGAAAAAGCAAAATTTAAAGAACAAGAAGTAGGGAAAATGGAGAAAGAATTGGTAGAAATATTGGAAAAAGCAGCGACAAAAAGAGAAATAACAGTAAGAGGTGGAGGAACAAAAAGAAAGAATAAATGGTGAGACAAAGAATGTGAGCAACGTAAAAAGGAACCAATAAAAGAACTAAGAAAGTGGAGAAAGACTAAAGGGAACAGAAGTGGCTTTTTAGAAGCAAAAGAAGATACAGAGAGACATGCAGGGAGAAGAAGAGGCAGAAGAAGGAGATAGAGGAGGAAGAGATAAAAGCAATAAGAACAAAGAAGGAGGTATGGAACTATATTAATAGAGAGAGAAAGAAAAAGAAAATGGGAGCGAGGAGATAACGATGAATGAGTGGGAGGAGTACTTCATGAGGCTGCTGGAGGGAGAAAAGGAAAAAAAGAAAACGGAAATAGAGACGAAGAGAAACCGAGTAGAACCTGAAGGAGAAGAAATTACAATGGAAGAGGTGGAGAGGCATGTGAAGAAACTGAGGAAAAGGAAGGCACCAGGGAGGGATAGAATACAGAATGAGTCGTGGATGTATGGGACGAGAAGAGTGCTAGAGGCTGGTGGAGGTAATGAATGGGGTGTGGAGAGGAAAAGGATTCCCTGTAGGGTGGAGAGAGGGGGTAATTTACCCCATTTACAAAAAAGGGGAAAAAAATAAAGTAGAAAATTACCGAGGGATAACTCTCCTAAACACAGGGTACAAGTTGTATGCATCAATTCCGAATGGAAGGATGAGCAGAGAGATAGAGGAAAAGGGAGCATTACCAGACAGCCAAGCAGGATTCAGAGAGGGGAGGGGAACTATGGATAATGTATACATCCTGGACCATTTGACGAAGAGTGAGTTAAAGAAGAAAGGGGGGAGGGTGTATGCATTATTCGTAGACTTTAAGGCGGCTTTTGACAAGGTGGACAGAGAGAGGATGTCTGAGTGCCTGAGGGAGAAAGGGGTAAATGAATGGCTGCTAAGAAAGGTGGAGGAGATATATGAGAAGACAAAAAGTAAAGTGAAGGTAAGGGAGAGGGAAAGTGAATGGTTTGTGACAACAAAGGGATGGAATGTTAGAGAGAGCACAGTATCTAGAGTATCTAAAAATGGTAAACAGGAATTGTTCTCTTTCTCACAAGTACTCTAGTTACAAGATACTCAAGATACTCTAGTTATCAGAAATAATTTGAAACTAGAGTTTGATGTTTATCGCAAAGACACCAGTACACTTCGCTACATCACAGCAGACTCCCATCATTGTCCACAACACAAGATGGCTAGTCTCAATTTTTTGGTGCACAGACTCCTTGCCTTTCCACTGAATCCAGACAGGTTCAAGAAAGAGCTCAAAATTATCAAAGAAGTAGCCAGATGTAATGGGTTTGACAGTAGTATAATACATAAGATTATAAATAGGATTAATTTTAAGAAAATGGTCACTGAATCTTCGACTTTTCAAACTGATCAAAAGAAGAAGTCACAAATTGTGACAATTCCTTATGCCCCCTCGATCACCAAGGGTTTGGCAAAAATCTTCTGTGGACTAGACTTAAAAGTGGTACACACTTCTGGGCCTAGTCTTCAATGTCTTTTGGGAAACCCAAAAGACAAAATTGATCAGTTGGAGAAATCGGGAAATTTATGAAATTAAATGTAAAGATTGTAATCAAAAATATATTGGGCAAACACGACGATCAATTTCAACTAGATTTAAAGAGCACATTGCTCATCAGAGATTTGGTAGATTCGAAAAATCAAGTGTAGCTCAACATATTTTTGAAGATGACCATCACATCGACATAACTTGTGTTAAATTAGTTAAAACTGTAAATAATTGTAAATTTCTAGACATTTACGAAAGTCTAGAAATACATAAGAACAGGAACTGTGTTTTTAATAGCGACAAAGGCCCGATCCCCTCCTCCGCACTATTCCCACTTTTGAACAGTACGGGTGGGGATGCGAGCCGTTAGTGAGTATATATAGAGCGGTACGTAGCATGTAAGTTTAGTTTACTCATCGCCCTGATGATGCCAACATTGTTGGCGAAACGTGCGTTGGCAGTTATAATGAAATTGTCTTTGGTGTTTTAGGGGAAAACTGATTAAAAGTAGTTATCTACCACCAAAAGTGATCCAGACAATTGTTTTGTTTTTGACCTAGATTACTCCGACGAGACAACGAGAACGTGGTCCAAGATCAACAAGAACGCCTGTGTTCGGTGGTGTCTGATCCTCGCAGAAAGAAGATGATTTCGTCGATTTATAATTAATTTCGAACGAGACGAAAGTCACTTAATTTGAAAATTCAAAAATTGTAACTACTTTCGCGGTGACGAATAGATCTACGGTCCACCGCTGGCTGACAGTATTGACAGGTGTGAGGCTATGTGCGATTTAAACAAGAGAATTTCTTAAAGATTTACCGACAAAACACAAAGAAAGTTGAAAAGCAGGTATCGCTTGCTTTCATTAATTTAGCTCCTTTCAATATAGGCAGTGTCGAATACTTTCAGAACGAACGATCCAATCAGGTAATCAAACAACCGAAAGATAAAATTATCTTCACAGAGAAGCCAGAGGTTTGAAAGAAAAAATCCAAAGATAAAATAGAAAATACGGAAGGGAGGTGTTGAATGGCGATAAACAAGGGGAATAAGAATGAACCGACGGAGAAGAAGTATGTAGAAGAATTAAGAGTAGGGGAAATAATAGAGTCAAAACATCTGCCATTAGAAATAAGTATAGGAAGAGCGAGACAAGTCAAAAGAGTAGAAGAAAGATCAGAGAAAGCGCAGAAAAAGATGATGATCAAAATATGGGACCAACAAGGAGTGGAAGAGTAGAAAAGGCAAGATTCGAACAACAACAGCTAGAGAAAATGCAGAAAGTATTGAAAAAATATCAGAAGAAGCAGTCACATAATGAGAAATAACTGTAAAAGGTAGAGGAGCAATAAAGAAATATGAATAGTGCGTCGTATATAAGTGTTGGTTCTATGACACATATTTTTTACATCGCTAAAAGCACCAGTAGTTAATTTTTGACTTAAGCTGTGGCCATATAGGTTATTACAGTCTAAATACAGTATATAACTAATATGCTTTTTACTGTTATAGATACCTATTTCTTCTGCTTTTTCCTTTTCCTTTTTGTAAATAGTTTTACAATTCTTACACTTTAACTGATCATAGCGTTGTTGATATTGACCAACAATAACTTTTTTTGCAAATGAGATATAATTTTCAGATGTATTAGGAATTATATTAATATCAGAGTAATTCTCACAAAGTTTTAAAATCCATTTCAGAAATAATTTTGAATCGTATTTTAGATTATGAATTAAAACTGGTATAAAATTTGGCAATTTCAGATTTAGATTACAAAAATTACATACTGCGCCTCTATATGATCCATCCATATGATCGTGATCTAATTCTTTATCTTCTGGGCATTGAAATTCATGTCGACAAATATGACATTTTGTTTACTTGTTGAACTTCTCTTCAATTTCTTTAGTTTTTGCAACTGGTATATTCCTTCGTCGGATCATATAACATTTCTTTCCATAATCAATAAGTGCTTGATTAAACTCTTTCAGTAATTCATCTTTATCTTCATTGTTTAAAAGTTTTAAATCTGTTTCAATATTACCATAAATACTTGATTCATGGAAACAAAAACTATTTGGAACATGTTCTTGAATTTTTTTCGTTTTTCAGATATTTTTTTTTCAACGTACATTAAAAATCTAGTGTCAGTGTATAAGGGTGGAGCCGTTCAGCGCCGAGGGGCTGTTAACTTGGAAAAAAATGTACAACTAATTCCACATGGAATTAATTCAAGGTAATCACGAACAATTCCGGTAATTCCGATTCGAGGAATTAATTCGCATGTAATCGTGGTAATCGCAGTAATTCCTAGGTAATTCCAATAATCAGGAAACAACTCCCACAAAAAGTAACTAATTCCAGTAATCAAAAGGTAATTCCGGTAATTCCAACAAAAGATGAAGCACGAAAACTATTTAATTCATTGCATCTATCTTCGTTTACATTATTCAGGCACGGTTTTTGAGTAAAAAAGGCATAAATAATAAAACTCGTAATAAAATAACAAATGGGGTCGTCCCAAAGTTTTCAAAAACAGTTTTTCTAGTAACTACACGAAAAAATATTATACCCCTATTTTTTGCTTATCCAAAATCACGCATTTATTAGGTAAAAAAAAATTCGAAATATTTGTTTTATTTGAAACGCGCGCCTTTCGGTGACGTCAACACGGGACAAAATTCACCAGACAAAATTCAAAGTTACTGGACGCGCGGACTATTTAGAAAAGCACGAACCAATGAGAATGCTACCCCGAAATGACGTCACAAGAGGCGACAAATGTACAGCGTTTGAAAATGCTAGCTGAAATTAAATAACAGAACACGTTTTAGGGCTTCATGTTATATAGTCTACGAGATGCTATAGTCCAATTCGTCAAATTCAATTGACCCCAATTGTCCATCAGATTGTCAAAAATTTGTCCAACAAATTTATAAATGCGTATGGCAAGATTTCGTGATGTTGGGACTGTTGGTCGAAAAGCGGGTAGCGGAGCGCCCAAAAAAAGAATTCCTGAGATTGTGGCAGATGTTGCAGCAGTAATGGAAGCGTCTCCCAAGAAACCTCTCCTCAGGTTATCACAAGCGATGGACCTCTCATATTGAACTTTTCAAAAAATATTAAAACAAGATTTAAATCTTCATCCCTATAAAATTACCGTCGTGCAAGAGTTGTTTCCACGAGATTTTCCTGCACGAATAGTATACTGTAAATAAACAAATTACAATAAACAATTAATCCCCATGAGTTCGTCCAAACGCCCCTCTATCCGCAGATAATTGATGTTTGGCTGGCGGTCTCTCGAAGACGTATAGTTGGACCTGTTTATTTTTTATTTATTTTTTTGAAGGAACGTAAATGCCGAGAGATATCGTAATAATTTACTCGAACCTTTTTTCCAAAACCTTCATGATGACGAACCTCTACATGGGTACCTCCAGCAGGATAATGCACCAGCTTACAGGACAAGTTAAACTATGGACCGAATTCACGAGTTTTATGATGATCGAGTCATTCAATTTCCGCCTCGAAGTCCGGACCTGACAGTTCTAGATTATTTCATTTCTGGTATCTCAAAAACACCGTATTGTATATATGTAGTTGTACTATCAGATGTTGAAAAATGCATTTGAAAATATGAAACCGAGAGTTAACAGCTGTATTGAAGCTGGGGGAGAACACTTTGAACATTTGCTATAATTGACTGCGCAAGTGTGAGGTCGCGGCGGAAGGTGGGTCATAGTGCTTGAATTATTAGTTTATATGAGTAGCCTAACCATAAGTAGAAATAAACGCTAACATTCATTGCTTTTATTTGAAGAAAACATGATCCAAAGTTTAGACCTTGAGTCCTATATACAGTCATGACGTCATAATATTTTTTTTAATGGCAATCTATGTTTCTTATTTTAGATTTGAATAGAGTTTTTTATTCTGTTTTCAACGTTGTCAAATACTTAATAGGTTAGATAAGGAAAAAATTAATTTGAAAATTCTACGATTTGAAAAAAGAAAGAACCCCAATAACGTTCAGGCTTACAAATGTAATTAATTACGATCGAATTTTAACCTGGGCGACCACTAGTAGTCATAAAACCTGGATGGAATTCAAGTAATTCCAGAATAATTGCATATTATTTTAAGGTAATTCCAGTAATTTCAAGGTAATTCCGGTAATTCCAGCAATTCATGAGTACTTCCTGTAATCACGAGTACTTCCATCATTTTGAGTACTTGAAATAATTCCATGTAATTCCAAACTAATTCCGGTAATTCCGATAGTACTCGGAATTAATTCTCGCAAGATGTACAACTAATTCCATAGAATTAGAATAATTATATTTTTGTATATATATATATTTTTTTTCATCTGGCATAATTTCAATTTGTTTACCATTAACACAATTTTCTATATGTTCAATTAATTTTTTCTCTTTTTCAAAGTATTCATCACATTTCAAACAAAATAGTTTTTTTCGGCCTCCGTCTCAATTTGGTTATTTTCCAGTCGTCCAAATCGGCTTGAAAACGCTATTTGCCAGCCTAGGCTACTAGGAACCTAGGAAACTAGGGATTTTTCAATGCAAGCTTTTAGGTTTGTTGGATTTGTCACCGCCCCGAATGGCAGAATAACTACTATTAAAACATTGGAAAAATTACTGGGGGGGCAACGACAATAAGAAAGCCCCCTTAAACAGGGGGGCCCAAGGGGGCCCTTTAAGACATGGGGGGGGGGCTTTCGGCATCCTTAGACCTGTGGGGGCCCTTGCAAAATGGGGGCCCTTGCAAAATGGGGGCCCAAGGGGGCTCTTTGAGACACGTGGGCCCCCATGAGGTATGATGCCCCCTACAAAAGTGAACAATGAAAATCTTTTGTCGGCCGAAAAAGTTTCGTTTATCACACGGCCCGAAACTGTTTTGCAAGTGCTTGCACTTGTGAAGTCTCGGCTACGCCTCGCCTCCACAAACTGTGCTCGCACTTGCAAAATGACATTTTCTGGCCTTGTAATAAAATATACTATTTATTATTCCTTTTATTAACCTGACCTGATAAAAGTGAACTCTTATTCTTAATGAAGACACAATGATTATTATATATTAGAAGATCGTATATTTTATCAGTTTTCGTGTATTTACTACTTTTATCTAAATATAAATCTATCCATTGTTTTCCATTTTTTTCATACAATTTATAGAAATTGATACACGCATTCAAATGGTTTTCATATGTTTCTCTAATTTCATTAGTTATAAGTACTGAATAAGATAAATTTAATTCTTCAAATTCAGTAATATCATAATTTGATGGTCTCATGGGCTGATCAAATTTTATACCTTTAAAATCTTTTTCTGCTGCTTCTAGAGCATATTCGACACATCTTTTTTAATTGTAGTGTACTTAAAATCATTAACCATATTATTATAAACACCTTTATCATAAGTTTCTTTTACTTTATGCTGAATTGGTTTTTCATTTTCAAAAATATCATCCGTAAATGAAAAATCTTTACTATGCTTCTTTTTATAAGGATTTTGTATTGGTTTTTCGTTACTAATAAGATCATCGTGTGATGGAAGATTTGTAAATAGTTTTAACTTTTGTAATTCATTTGCATAATATATTATACCTTCATTAATTTGATCAATTATGATTTTTTTAAGTCCTTGTTTATTTTTTCTGGAAAATCCTTTGGCATTAAACTTTTTTAGAAAAGTCTTTTCTTGTTTTATTATTAAGGTCTCTTTGGAACCTTTCAATCTATTTTTTATGTTTCTTCATCAACTTCATCAAATTTCATACATAAAAAAGATCCCGCGCTATTTCTTTGGATTTCTTGGAAAACATGGCTCCTAAAAATTTTTGGCCAAAAGATCGGAAAACTAGAATCTTGGAGCTTTAAAATGCTTTTTTTAAATCATCGATACAACCATTTTAAACTTAAATACAGCTCATCAAAAATCAGCGAAAAATTTGGATTTATTTCTTGCTCCTTTAATTTATGTGAGTAGTGTAGTTTGATTCATCGCATGGACGGATGGTAACGTTTCGTTCACCTTGGATAAAAAATGTGTCATAGCAAAGATTGTGCAATCCTAATAATTTAGATAATTTAAAAATGCCTAATAATTCAAAACCTGCCCAACAATTTAAAAAAGTGTCGCGGCAACACTTGTCCAATAATTGTGTAATTCAAAAATGTGTCGCAGCAAAATTTGCCTAATCTACCTAATCTACCAAGTCAACCGATTTTGTTGTACATAAAGTGTTGGTTCTAAGACACTTTTTTTTACCTGTTCTTATAAATATTATTATTAAGGAAAAATTTATTAAGAAGACAGCTGTGGCGTTTAGGGGGCCTGGTTTATTCTTCTTTCTTTATAACGGATGTTATTTTAATTTTATTTATTTGCAAGACAAATCATATGTAAAAAAAATGTGTCATAGAACCAACACTTTATATACGACGATGGTGGATGGAATATAAAAAACGGAAATAGGACTCAATAAAGGAGTTAAGAGCACGGAAAAATACGTAAAGCGACTAGAAGATATAAAGAGACATGTAGAAAGAAGAAGGGGGGTGTACAACTATATAATTATATCAATAGAGAGTGAGGTAGAAAAGAGGAACAAGTGATTAAAGAGATAACGATGAACGAGTGGGAGGAATACTTCATGAGGCTGCTGGAGGGGGAAAAGAAAAAGAGATAACCGAAATAGAGATGAAACAGCAGCAGAAGAAGAAGTAATCACACTGGAAGAGGTGGAGAGACAAGTGAAGAAACTGAGGAAGAGGAAAGCGCAGGGAAAGAACGAATTGTGGATGTATAGGACGAGAAGAGTGCTAGAAACTAGAGATACTGGTTGACCTATTGAATGGGGTGTGGAGAAGAAAGCGGAACAATAAGGTGTCCGGAGTGCCGTCCGATATGTAAATAAATAATTATACGAGGCCTTTGACGTGATTTGTAAGTAGTGTAAATGTTGTAAACATTGGAAGGTAAACTAAAGTAAATTGAGCTGAATATATGCCTAGATATAATAGTCCGGGAGTCCGTGGCACTAAATTTAGCTTCTTTATGTTTCTTTATATTTTGATGACATAATGAAAACCCATGTAAATTTTGAAGATGACTGATGTCTCTGTCAAAAAAGTTGTTTTTATTCGACCGTAACTTTTGAAGGAAAAATTAATTTTGTGGAATTTTATTTATTCTGTTTTAACACTTGAAACCAGTGTAAAATAAATAATTATGGATTTGGGTACTAGTTTTCACACTGAACAAAGTTTTGGTATAAAATAATTATAGGAGCCAGTATTATCAGATTTTTGATTTTAAATGTAAAATTCTTGTCTGAAAATCCATTCTAGACGCGGTAGAAGCAAAAAACAAATATCAAAAGCAAAGGGAGAAAGCCAAACAATGCTACGAGCAACAAAAAGAAAGGTGATGGAAGGCACACTGAGAAATAAATTCCACCAAGATGGAAAGGGTATTTCGATAATTTACTGTAATGTAGATATAACGATGGAAATTAAGATCTTTATTAGAACACCTAGACGCTATACCAAGCACAAGAATTTCAAATAGAATCAATTAAGGGCAAAAATAAAGGGATGACCAAGGAGGAAATTGAAGAACGAAGCAGGACAAGACTAGGGAAGCTGGGAAAAAGAAATGGAAAGAGGACTAAGAAAAGAAAATGGAAAAAAATTGCATTTCAAGTTATCAGCTTTCTAGGCTTAAAATGCTAGATTATATGCAGGGTCTTCATGGAATAATGATTCATAGTATATTGAATATTGAAGTAGGTTCGTATGTAATAATAAACTCTAACTTACATCAGGGATTAATTTTATTAATTATATTGTTTTATTATTAATCTTGTTTAACGTAATTTAACTTTTTAAAATAGTACAATAGTCGTATTATAGTTTGTTACATTCTCTTCATTCAGACATAGTTTTTATTTAATCATCTTGTTAGTTATCAATTTCATTTCAACCATCGTTTAATTTAATATTATTTAATAGTACATAATCTCATCATTATATGACTTTGTGGGACATAACTGTGTCTTAGCAATACATCAATATTTGACAGAAAGTTACGCCTTATTAGGTTGTAATAGTACCTCCTCCAATATTTTATTTTTCTTTGGCCCATGATTAGCTGTTTTTCTTTTTAAATATGAAATTAATTGGGTATACTTTGATATACATATCTATGTTTTCACATGATTTTAACATGGAGTAAATACTCCATAGAGATTTTACCTCTCTTGCTACTAATTCGATGAAGTATGCCAAAAGGACATTTTCACTGGATATTTTTTTGGGAACACCATTCTTTACATTTGGAATATTGCGCTTCATATGATTTCTAGGGTAGCAGTTCTGAAGCAGCATTTTGGGCCACTTGTACTGGCGGTGTTGCTTCAAAAATTTCACTGTCTGTGTCTGACATGTTGCAAAATTTGAATAAGACAAAAATTCTTAAACAGTATTTGTCGGCCAAAAAATTGTATACAAATACTGTTTACTATACAAACCGCTGTTCTTCACGACGACAATAATAAATTCAAAATCGCGGTTCGGCGTTACCGCCTGTGCACGTGAAAATGCGGAAGGGTGTGAATTCAAAACAGGAGGCAACAATGAACGGTCGGTTCCCATGGTACTAGATATTCATTCGAACACACGCGACACCGTGGCTATTATGGGATTAAAGAAATGTGCGATCGATGAGAACCAAGCTTTAGTTTATCCCGTGGGGTGGCTGCTGCACGGCCGCCATCGGCGGAACATCTTGCGTAGCGAATCTCCGTCATTAGCGCGCCCGTTCGCCCCACGATCTCCAATGGCGAACCCTTCACGCGCTATTGTTAATACCAGGTAGAAAGACAGATTTTGTTTGATTTACAATGAACTTTCCCGGAAGACCCGACGCGCGGTTTTTAATAAACGCGGGACCAGAGAGCCGGCTTCACGCTACAAAAGGTTGATAAGGAGAAAATCGTTCGCCGTATGATGGATGACGAATGGGCAAAATGGGGGCTTTCATCGGTTGATGGATATTTTTAAAAACTGTCGCTTTTTCGCGCTGCAGTTGACCGAAAAGAGAAAGAGCATGTGGATGATTGTCGAATTAGATGACTTTCAGCTGCCACTTGTCAGATCAAACGATAAGTCCGAAAGGTGCTCGAATGAGTGACCAGATTCTGAACTACAAGTTGTAGAGATAAAAAGAGAACACAGCTCTATATCGATTTAGACAATTTTTGAGATCCACAACATTCAGGTTGACCCACTATAACCATTTCTTTAGCCCCGTGAATATCGACAAAAGAGTTGTATCAAGTTTTCAACGTACAAAGAGCATTTATACCTGAAGGCACTTTCTTATTGACACTTGCGTCCTGTGTGCTTGCAAGGATCTTTGACACTACACCACGCAGATTAAAGAAAGCTCCTTCGTCCAATTCTGCCTTTTATACATCAACATATTTATAATACTCGTCTTGCTTTAATTCTTATTTTGATATGGTAACCCAGTGAGGAAAATGAAGGAATAGAGTTGAAATTAAAGTAGATGTCTCACAGGGCTCCATCGCTGATTTCTGTTTTACATACATTATAAAATTCCACGTGAAAATAAAGGTAAAAAAAAACATATCTTGAAACTTTTTTCCGATTACGAAGTTAACACGAACTGCTTATTATTCCACGGAAAGCAGCAGCCCAAAAACGAAACCGCGGCCCCGTATGGCATACTTTGATTGATAGAAATCGTCAAATCACCCTCTATTATCGCCGACTCCTTCGCGGCCCTGGAAGTTCGACATTCTTCGCGTGCAGTCATAAAACCCTCCACACGAATCAGCTGATTACCATACACCCGTCTGTCCCCCGCAGCTACGTCTTTCCCAAAAATCTGACCTCGTTCGGCAAAAAGAAAAACCCGGCGACCACTGGTCTTCTCGATCGCAATCATAATAATTTAGCGGAACGAAAACAACAAGAGTAAAACTCGGGGCATGTGTGTGCCGGTGCAGCAATAACGGTCTGGCGTTGCGTGTCGGCCCGGCCTAATCCAAACCTAAACCTAAACGGTCATCGAGCAGCCACGTCACGCCCGATTGCACTGTAAGCTCGCCAATACAACCAGGGAGATGCAGATATGAGCACGTCTATTCTGTAATAATAATGCCGCAAGCTGCACTTTGAGCTTTGGAGATGTCCCGCTGTTGGGGCCAATTGCGCGCACTGCCAATCGCAGGTATGGATGGGTCCAAGGACGTGTCAGCGGGAATGGAGTGGTTCGACTCCCCTCGAATAATGAGGGTAATTTCGGGCGGGCGGCGGACCGAAAGAGGGAGGCTGATGGAGCCTTTTTTGATAATTGCTGGAATGCGTCTTTCTGGCAACTTCGGGTGTGATTGAACATTCTTTGCGAATCCGAACGCTTCATTTATGTTTGTAACGACGTCAATACAATAAAAGAATAACACATGTCAAAAACAAACATTGATAAAAAAGTATCAATCAATCAATAGTTCAAACGACAGGAAATCAAGTGAACCAGGGCTTGGAATGGAAGATGGCTTATGTCATCAATCCAAAGAAAGGGAAAAAAGAAATGGCATTATACGGAAGAATCCTAAAAGATCTAATAGAACGACAATATGAAGGAAATGAAGCAGAAGAACGAAGCGGATTCCGCGCCTCTAGAAAGCATACGATATCTAAACTACCCAGGTTCAAGAGGAAACACGAACAAATTGCTCTGAAAAAACTCTATAGAGGCTCCAAAATAAAGATAAACATTGGAAATAAAATCTCTCGTGTCGAATGGGCTTAGACAAGGATGCTGTGTGTCTCCCACACTTTTCAAGAAATATGTAGAACATGTGTTAAACAATTGGTAAAGTATTTGTATTTTTCTTATCTTTCTTTCTTTGTTGGTTTATGATATACTTATTAATATACAGAGCAGTTCAAAAGTTGCAAATCGATCATTAAAATTGGTGCCTCGCGCTTCGCCCTCGACCCCTTAAAGAAACATACTGCAAGGTCATATTTCCCTATATGTGAAACTCGAAATGTGGACAGGGCAGATTGAGTAAAAATTTGCCTCCCCTTTACAGATCTAAAGATAATCGTACAAAATTATTCAAAAACGTACTTTACACCACTTTGGGCCGTTAAACTATTCTAATGAATTCTGAAATTCATATTAATGAAATCTTCAATTCACAATATTCACATAAAAATTTCCAAATTTTGAATGTATCAATTTGTAAATTGTGAAAATCTATTTGAAATCCAGAATTCGTAAACTTTCCAATTTAGTCGTTCGGCTCTCAAATCTAGAATTCCCAAATTTTTAACTTAGAAAATTTTAAATTCCCGAATTCCGAATCCAGTATTTGGAAAAAATAAATTGTTGAAATACCAAATTTGATTCGTTAAAATTGTGATTTCTTCGATTCTCAAAATTTTAATTGATGATGCCTTGAATTTCTCAACTTGTAAATTTTAGTTAAATTTCTAAGTTTGCCAATTTTGAAGTTGAAATATTGAATTCCGAATTTTAAGATTTTTAACTGATGAAATCATGAATTTCTGAACTTGGGAAATAGCAAATTCTGAATCATTGGAATTTTAAAATTCCAAAAATTTTGGGCCGTTAAACTATTCTAATGAATTCTTAATTCATGAATTCTGAAATTCATATTAATGAAATCTTCAATTCACAATATTCACATACAAATTTCCAAATTTTGAATGTATCAATTTGTAAATTGTGAAAATCTATTTGAAATTCAGAATTCGTAAACTTTCCAATTTCGTTCGACTCTCAAATCTAGAATTCCCAAATTTTTAATTCCCGAATTCCGAAACGTATAAATCCAGAATTTGGGAAAAGTAAATTGTTGAAATACCAAATTTGATTCGTTGAAATTGTGATTTCCTGGATTCTCAAAATTTTAATTAATGAAACCCTGAATTTCTGAACTTGCAAATTTCGGTTAAATTCCTGAATTTTCCAATTTTGAAGTCTAAATATTGAATTCCTGAATTTTAAAATTTTTAACTGTTGAAATCATGAATTTCTGAATTTGGGAAATAGCAAATTCTGAATAATTGGAATTTTAAAATTCCTACAATTTTGGGCCGTTAAACTATTCTAATGAATTCTTAATTCATGAATTCTAAAATTTACATTCACAATATTTACATCCAATTTCCAAATTTTGAATTTATCAATTTGTAAATGTATTTGAAATAAAGAATTCGTAAACTTTCCGATTTAGTCGTTCGACTTTCAAATCTAGAATTCCCAAATTTTTAACTTACGAAATTTTGAATTCCCGAATTCCGAATCGTAGGAATCCAAAATTTGGAAAAACTAAATTGTTGAAATACCAAATTTGATTCGTGGAAATTGTGATTTCTTCGATTCTCAAAATTTTAATTTATGAAACCTTGAATTTCTCAACTTGCAAATTTTGGTTAAATACCTAAGTTTTCCAATTTTGAAGTCGAAATATTGAATTCCTGAATTTTCAAATTTTCAAATGTTGAAATTATAAATTTCTGAATTTGGGAAAAAGCTAATTCTGAATCATTGGAATTTTAAAATTCCCAAAATTTTGGGCCGTTAAACTATTCCAATGAATTCTGAAATTCATATTAATGAAATCTTCAATTCTCAATATGTACTTACATACAAATTTCCAAATTTTGAATGTATCAATTTGTAAATTGTGAAAATCTATTTGAAATTCAGAATTCGTAAACTTTCCAATTTAGTCGTTCGACTCTCAAATCTAGAATTCCCAAATTTTTAACTTACGAAATTTTAAATTCCTGAATTCCGAAACGTATAAATCCAGAATTTGGGAAAAGTAAATTGTTGAAATACCAAATTTGATTCGTTGAAATTGTGATTTCCTGGATTCTCAAAATTTTAATTAATGAAACCCTGAATTTCTGAACTTGCAAATTTCGGTTAAATTAATGAATTTTCCAATTTTGAAGTCAAAATATTGAATTCCTGAATTTTAAAATTTTTAACTGTTGAAATCATGAATTTCTGAAATTGGGAAATAGCAAATTCTGAATCATTGGAATTTTAAAATTCCCAAAATTTTGGGCCGTTAAACTATTCTAATGAGTTCTTAATTCATGAATTCTGAAATTCATATTAATGAAATCTTCAATTCACAATATTCACATACAAATTTTCAAATGTTGAATGTATCAATTTGTAAATTGTGAAAATCTATTTGAAATTCAGAATTCGTAAACTTTCCAATTTCGTTCGACTCTCAAATCTAGAATTCCCAAATTTTTAACTTACGAAATTTTAAATTCCCGAATTCCGAAACGTATAAATCCAGAATTTGGAAAAAATAAATTGTTGAAATACCAAATTTGATTCGTTGAAATTGTGATTTCCTGGATTCTCAAAATTTTAATTAATGAAACCCTGCATTTCTGAACTTGAAAATTTCAGTTAAATTTCTAAATTCTCCAATTTTGAAGTCAAAATATTGAATTCCTGAATTTTAAGATTTTTAACTGTTGAAATCATGAATTTCTGAATTTGGGAAATAGCTAATTCTGAATCAATGGAATTTTAATTTCGCAATTCTTTCATCCAGATTTCCAAATATTCAATTGGATCGATGAAATGTTGAAATCCTAAATTTTAGAATTGGCAAATTTTTAACTGCAATTTTCAGTTTCCCAAATTTAGAGGCATTTTTAGACTAAATTTGTAATTCCAGAATTCTGAAATTAAAAAGTATAAATTTTGTCTTAAATTCCCCAATTTGCAAGTAGTGAATGGTTGAAAATTTAAATCCCTTAAAACTTGAATTTCTGAATTCGTTTTAGTACCGGAAATTGTCAATTTGGAAAGTGAATCATTTTTGAATTCCCGAATTTGGAGATACAAATAAATTCATAATCTTATTTTAATTACAGGGGTTTAGAAACTTCCATTAAAAATAAATCCTCGGCGGGCTCCTGCAGGCCCTGCTATAAATTTTTTTCACATCCACTATACACCACACACCCCTAATCTAACTTCAATTAAAAACAATTAAGTTAATATTAAGAAAAGCAAATTTTCTTCATCCCCTAGCCCACCCGAAAGTACGGTCTTCCCGGACGCAATTCGCTCCAACTACGGCCTGCTGGGGAATGAAAAAAAGTCTACGACACGCGGCCAGAAAGTCGGATGCTCGGTTGCTGGATGCTGCTGGAAACTTTCTGGCCTTGGCTCGTAATATGCTATTATCGGTCAAAAAATATATGGGATTAGTTTTCTTGGAAATACTAACTTCTTGCATAATTATGACCGAATTGTTTGGTAAGTCAAATGAAATTATTAATTCAAATATTGTGTAGTTTTACAACATTATTATTTCTGTGCAGTCATCTGGAAATGTATTGAGGTTTTAATAAAATCTTGTAACTGGTAAAGCAGAAGAAAAAGAGAAGAACAGGTTTAATATAAAATATATCCCCCCACGCGTGTCGTGTCGTGTCGGACGCGAATTAGGCTTACACCGTGCCAAAAGAAGTTTCACTTCAAAAATACTGTGAAAAGAGAAATAGGAAATAGAGACCACAAGGACATCAAAAGAAAATGCAGAAGATACAAAAAAAATCTTAAAAAATAGACAAATATGTAATGAAGAAACGAAAAAAGAAGTGAAACAGAAGTTAACAGAAACTGAATAAACGAAACACAAAATAAATATGAGAAATGAAACAGACGAAAAAACAATAGGGGCAAAAGAACCAAAAACAAGTTATAAAGAAAACGGAAATCTATAAAAAAGGGACAAAAAAAGTTTTAAAGTTTTACTTTTTTGTACATATCTGTCAAACTGTACTTTTTTGACAGATGCGTACAAAAAAATCAAGCTTTACGACTAAAAAAGAGAGACGTTTCTTTTTCGTGCTATAAAATCGTGGATCAATTTTCTTACAGAAATATTTTTAACTGCACATCAGAAAACTTATCACCCATCAATACATAGTTCATCAATTATATAACTTTTACATGAAATATATTATTTCACTACAGATAAACCAAGTGATTAACAAAACTAATACTAGAAATAATTCTAAAATATACAGTAACACTTCATTAAATACATATAATGAAAAAAAAATCTCCCTGACCGGGACTTGAACATAGGATTCAAGTACATCGTAGTCAGTAGCCGGCTAAAGGGATGACAAAATCTTATACAAACACGTCGCTGACAGTCGAATTTAGGGGGATTCGTTACGTGACGATTTCTGGCAAGTCAGTCACACTCCTGAAATCGCATTAAGGAACTTCGTTCCAAAAAGACAAAGAAAGAGACGAAAGCAACAAGACAAGAGTACAAAAGGATAGTAAAGAGAGAACGAAGATGCAGCAAAAAATAGGCCTAGTAGACGAAGGATACAAAAAGGACAGAGTGACAAACGGAATACACAAACTAAAGGACATAAAACAACAAATAAACCAAAGAGACGAAAACAAATAAGGAAGAGATAAAAACAACCAAAAAAACAGAACGAAAATTAAATAGAAGAACCAAAAGAGACAAAAGGTAGAATGAAGAAAATAGTATTTTTATAGAAGCGAAAGATAGTAAGAAACCAAAAGGAACCAAATAAACACGAAACCACATCATCATCTAATATATAAAATCAATATTCGTTTGTTTGTTTGTTTGTTCGTATGCTATGCGCGCATAAACCGGTGAACAGATTGTTATGAAATTTTGACCACAAATAATATTCGCAATGGAGAGTAACATAGGGGGTTCACGACTCCAACGTTTCACCCCTTTTTGGTAAAAAAAATATTTAAAGTTCAAACCAGTAAAACAAAGTAAAAAATAAATCTTCCATAATATAGAAGAGCGATATAAATAATGATTAAAAAAAACGCTTTCCTAATTTGAATATGTATTGAGAAGCTGATAAATTGAGACACTGAGAAATCTTTATGACGAGCAATCGGGGAATACAGATATCCAGAAACCGAGACATTGAGAAGTTGAGAATCGGAGACATTGAGCAGTGGTAAGTTGGGAAGTTGAAAAGTTGAGAAATAATTGAAAAACTGCAAAATTGAGAAATCCAGAAAACGAGAAATTGAGAAACCGGAACATGGAAAAAGTTCAAAAGTTAATAATAAAATAATTGAGAGACTGGAAAAAAAAGATATTGAGAAATTGGGTAATCAAGAAATAGTTTGTATCTTGGAAGATTAGCACCAGGTACAAGTGTGTCGGCTGTCCAGGATTATATCAACAATGAGTTGAAGATAGAGGGAATATCGTGTGAACTATTGGTTTCAAAAAACGAATATAGTTCCTTTAAACTGTCAGTTTTAGAGACCATGAAATCGGACCTCCTTAATCCAAATTTGTGGCCTAGAGGTGCATTGATCCGTGAATTTATTCCGGCACGTCGTAAGTCACCAGTGGTACCACCATTGCTGAAGTCCACATCCTTGGAGTCACAATCAGCAAACAGCGATGCACAGGGTGAAACATCGGTGCCCAGGATTTCTTCGGGGAGCTCTGCGACGCTGGGGTTTCGCACCAGGTCCTTATCAACGATAAGCAAGTAAATAACTTAATGATATATTACCAAAATGTTAGAGGGTTACGGACGAAATTGTTAGATCTTTACTTGGCGATATTGTGTGATAATTATCATGTAATTGTGTTGACTGAATCCTGGCTTCTGGAGAATATCAATAGTAGTGAATTTATTGATGATAGGTACGTTGTGTATAGGAAGGATAGATCTTTCAGTGTCACTAATAAGTCACGTGGAGGGGGTGTCCTTATTGCTGTAAGAAAAGACATACCCTTTTGCTTAGTTAATATTAATATTGATAGCACTGTTGAACAATTATTTGTATTACTATTTAGCAATATAATTCTTGGCACTGTATATATTCCACCCTGCTCCGGTAATGCTATCTACTCTGAACATACGGATTCTATTACATTTTTACGTACTAAATACCCTACAGCTGTGATATCTTTAATAGGTGATTATAATTTGCCAAATCTTAAATGGAGGTGTGATGATAACTGTGATTTTTTAATTCCTTACAATGTGATGTCCCAAAATGAAATAACCATCTGTGATAACTTTGCGTATTTAGGTTTATTCCAATACAATAAGTTAGAAAATTATAATGATGTGATATTAGATTTAGTATTTAGTAGTGTAAATTTACTAGTTGATAGTGGATTCCCTTTAATTGCTGAGGATAAAAATCATCCTGCACTGAATTTAATGATCTGTGATATTAATGCGCCAATAACATCTAGTGATAATGATACGTACTATCGTGATTTTAAAAATGCTCCTTATTATCTTATTAATAATTTTCTGGGCACTGTACAGTGGGAAACTCTATTTGAGAATACTGACATTGATGATTGTGTAGATAAATTTTATGTCACACTATATATAATAATTGATAATTTCGTGTCGTTCAGGTGTAGAAAACGTAGTAACTTTCCTTATTGGCTCAATAATAATGCCAAAGATTTAATTAGATGTAAGAAAGAAGCCCATAAAAAATTTAAGCAATCGAGACTAGATAGAGATTATAAGGTATTTAGTGATTTAAGAGTTAGGTGCAAGCAGTCATTAAATCAGTGTAAACGGGAATATATTGCAAAGATTGAGCATAACATTGTTAGTGATTCTCGACGTTTTTGGTCGTATGTTAAAACAAAATCTAGTAATTGTGGATTACCTGGAACAATGGTATTAGATGATGTTTTATGTGATAACGAGGAGGGCATAGCTAACCTTTTTGCCTCCCACTTTGAAATGGTTTATGCATCTAAAGGACCTGATAATTCTCTGCCAACCTCTAATTCTCAAAATACTACATTTCATGTGAGTCATATTTCAATTCCAGATGAGGTTATTCTAGACAAGCTAATGCATCTTGATGATAACTGTTCACCTGGTCCTGATGGTATTCCACAGATATTTTTAAAAGCATGTTCTGATCAACTTAAGTTGCCTTTGTCGATCCTATTTAATAAGTCGTTAATCCAATCGAAAATTCCAAAAGTATGGAAAATATCTCGAATAAGTCCCATTTTCAAGAATGGGGATCGTCGAAACATTGCTAATTATCGCCCAGTTTCGATATTATCTGCCATACCAAAAATATTTGATTCCATCGTAGCTGATTACATCTTATTCAAGGTTAAAGCTTTCATTATTGAGGAACAGCACGGATTTCTTAAAGGTCGTTCGACCACCACCAATTTATTTGTTTTTACTAATTACTTAATGAAAAATATTGCACTTGGACATGATGTGGATTGCATTTATACAGACATGTCTAAAGCATTTGATAAAGTCTGTATTGATCGCTTAATATTGAAACTGGACAAAATGGGTTTTGGCAACCCTTTGCTTAATTGGATTAACTCTTATTTGATAGATCGCACGCAATATGTTGCAATAAATAATAAATTTTCTCGTGAAATCTTTCCAACTAGTGGCGTACCGCAGGGCTCTCATCTGGGACCTATTCTGTTTTCCTTGTATATAAATGATGTGAAATCTGTTTTGCATGAATCATCATTTCTTTTATATGCAGATGATTTAAAATTATATAGAGTAATTGAAGACCCTACGGATTGTCAAAGTTTACAAAATGACCTTATTAATTTAGATAAATGGAGTACGGATAATGGATTAGAACTTAATATTATGAAGTGTAAATCGATTAGATTTTCTAGGAAAGTAAAATATCAGTCTCCATCTTACTTTATTAAAGGGGTGAAGATAGAATCAGTTTTATATTTCAATGATTTAGGGGTATATGTAGATTACCAGCTGAATTTTATGTATCATGTTGATGTAATTCTAACGAAAGCTAACAAGGTTCTTGGGTTCATAAAAAGGCACAGTGTAGAATTCTCTTGTCTGCGTGTTGTGTTGTTACTATATAATTCGTTTGTACGTCCGCTGTTAGAATACTGTACGATAATTTGGTCCCCATATCATAAGGTGCACATAGACAGATTAGAGGCAGTGCAGAAAAAAATTGTAAAATTTGTTTGTTATCACTTTAATATTCTTTATCATAGAGATAATTATGTAAATATCTTACAGTACTTAGGTTTAACTCCATTGTATGTAAGGCGGCAATTTTTTGATGCCTCTTTTGTGCATAAAATTTTATCTGGTGTTATAAATTGTAGCTCTATTTTAGCTTTGTTTTCTATTGTTGTTACATCCTGCAACATAAGAGAACCTAGATTATTAGATGTTCCATATTATCGTACATGTTATGGCATGAACTCATGTGTTGCAAGATTATCGAGCTTGGTAAATCATCTTTATCATGTAGATTTTGTAGGCGTTCCAGAAAACGTTTTTAAAATGCAGTGTAAACGTGAGTTAAAATTGTAATTGTTTTATGTTTATGTGTTGTAACTATTTATTGTCAATGGCCAAGTCCGTTAATAAACCTAAAAAAAATCAAATCAAATTGAGAAGTCGAGAATTTGAGGAATTAAGAAACCGAGAAATCGAAAAATTTAGAAACCGAAACACAGAAAAATTAAGTAATTGACTAATTGAGAAACTTAGAATCTAAAAAACGGAGACAGAGAAATTTAGATGTCGACAAATTCAAAAATAGAAATATTGAGAAATTGTGAAACCAAGAAACCAGTACAC
The DNA here is from genome assembly GCA_963583935.1 of Diaperis boleti. NCBI lineage: Eukaryota > Metazoa > Arthropoda > Insecta > Coleoptera > Tenebrionidae > Diaperis > Diaperis boleti. The sequence continues at coordinate 49,925,764 of OY757249.1, read as the reverse complement.
CGAGAAGTTGAGAAAACGACACACCGTCAAATTAAGAAGTTGAAATATTGAGAAACCGATAAACTGAGACCCTGAGAAATCAAGATGACGACCAATCGAGGAATACAGATATCGAGAAACCGAGACATTGAGAAGTTGAGAATTGAAGATGTTGAGCATTGGTAAGTTGGGAAGTTGAAAAGTTGAGAAATAATTGAAAAACTGCGAAATTGAGAAATCCAAAAATCGAGATAAATTTAGAAATTGAGAAACAGAAACTGAACAACTGACGCAATGAAAAATCGAGATATCGACAAATCGAGAAACCGAAACATAGAGAAGCCGAAAGCCGAGAAATTAAGAAATTTGAGTTAAAGTTAAAAAATTATTGAGAAACAGAAATCGATAAATCAATTGAGTAATCAAGAAACCGAAATACCGAGAGAAGGAAAACTTGAAAAGTCGAAAATTTGAGAAACTAAGTAACTGAGAAATTGAGAATGCCATAAATCGAGAAACTGAGATACCGAGAAATTGAGGAGTTTAAAATTTGAGAGACTAAGAAACTGAGAAATTGAGAAACTCAAACACTGAGAAACCAAGATGCGTATAGACCAATCGAGAAAGCGAGACACCGAAGAATTAAAAAACCAAAATATTGCGAGATTGAGAAATGTAGAAACTGAAAAATTGAGATATCCAGTAATCTAGAATTCGAGATATGGAAAAATTCAGAAATTGTGAAACCGAGAAACCAATACAGCGAGAAGTTGAGGAAACGACACACCGTCAAATTAAGAAGTTGAAATATTGAGAAACCGATAAACTGAGATACTGAGAAATCAATATGACGACCAATCGGGGAATACAGATATCGAGAAACCGAGACATTGAGAAGTTGAGAATCGGAGACATTGAGGAGTGGTAAGTTGGGAAGTTGAAAAGTTGAGACATAATTGAAAAACTGCGAAATTGAGAAATCCAGAAAACGAGAAGTTGAGACACCGAGACCCCGAGAAATTGAGAAACCGGAACATGGAAAAAGTTCAGAAGTTGAGAAATAATTGAGAGACTGGAAAAAAAAGATATTGAGAAATTGAGTAATCAAGAAATTGAGAAGTGGAGAATTTGAGAAATTAAGAAACCGAGAAATCGAGAAATTGACTAATTGAGAAACTTAGAATCTAATAAACGGAGACACTGAGAAATCCAGATGTCGACAAATTCAGAAATAGAAATATTGAGAAATTGTGAAACCAAGAAACCAGTACACCGAGAAGTTGAGGAAACGACACACCGTCAAATTAAGAAGTTGAAATATTGAGAAACTGATAAACTGAGATACCGAGAAATCAATATGACGGAGACATTGAGAAATTGAGAATGGTAGACATTGAGCTGTGGTAAGTTGGGAAGTTGAAAAGTTGAGAAATAATTGAAAAACTGCGAAATTGAGAAATCCAGAAAACGAGAAGTTGAGACACCGAGACCACGAGAAATTGAAAAACCAGAACATGGAAAAAGTTCAAAAGTTGGGAAATTAAGAAGTAGAGAAATAATTGAGAGACTGGAAAAAGAAGCCAAAAACAAAACAAAATTGTCTGGATCACTTTTGGTGGTAGATAACTACTTTTAATCAGTTTTCCCTTAAACATCAGGGCGTTGAGTATACTCATGAGTACAATAAAATTATTGATTAATAGTAGTTAAACACTTGGCAACAAAAAAAAAATAACAAAGACGTGTTTCCCATATTTTTTTTAAGAAACGACTTTTTTTGAAATCATTTCCATTACGGATTAGATAAAAAAAATGAAAATCATAATGCATTTGTTTATAACAATTTTTTAAACAATAGGAGTAAAAAAATTTAAAAAAATTTTTTATAGTTCGTTTAGCATAAACAAAACATATCAGTAGAGATAATTGGGAAAAAAGTTCATTGTTTTATTTATGTTTTTTATTTTGTTAAGCCTTTGATGTGAAAAATCAATTTTTTTTTATTTTTCCAACAGGACAATTCCAGGAGGTAAGACTTTCTTGGGAAATTTCCCAAAAAATTCTTGTTGTAATTAGGAATCGAATGACACCTCAATCATAATTTTTGGTGCGTCTTAACTTGAATTTCGGAAAAAAGGACTTGTGGACGAGATACACGTCTTTTGACAATGACACCTATGGTAAAATTGTTACCCAGTTGTTAAGAGACTACTGTTTATTCCGAAATCTAAAAGTGGAAATATTATAGAGTTTGGGACACTTCAAAATTTTAAAACTTGAAAACGGCAATTAATATTTATAGTTTTTTTTTTAATATATCCATTTCTGAGATAAAATTACTACATTTGCAATTTTTAAAATTTTGAAACTACTGTATACTGTACACATTCCCATTGAGTTAAATAGTTTCCACATGAAAATTCCGTGATTCTAAGATTTCTGAACGGTGTCTGAGATTGCACCAACTCAGAATTCCAAAATTATTATTACGTTATATATGTACTTTAAAATTAGCATGTTTTATTACTAACTGAAACGAGTTGTGAATTGCGGCATCAAAGCACACATTTGCTGTATAAACATTTCCTCCGGCCCTTACGAATTACAAAGTAAATTAAGTAGTGGGGATACAAAGAGTTTTTGCAAATCGTATTAGACGTATAGTCTTTTCTGTGATTCCTCTTATCATAAAAAATTGGATACATCGTTGATTTAGCCATTAAAGTTTGCAGGATTGCCGGTTTACTCTTTAATTAGTGCTTAATTGTGTTGGTTGTGAGTACACTATTTGTATTGTTTGTGAATACCCTGTAGATTCACTTCATTAAGAACGGGTGTCATAACACAAATTGATCCATTCGTTACCTTCCGCATTCAGCAAAACCCAGTGGTAAAACGACCATCTTTCACCCCAGCTTCGCGCGTACCGCTACCCTTTTGTTTGGAAAGACTTTCGCCGCCACGTCCTTTGAAGGTCAAACAAAACCCACGGCTCGTCGAGAACGAAAATGCGACGCGGCACGTCACCGTCATGCAGGGGTCGTTAAGGCGCAGGATGGTCGCCTCGGTGTCGACACGATTAGACCCACAAGTACAGCACCGCCAAAGATCTTATCTATTCGCCAAACGCGAAATTTTCCAAGAATTAGTCATGCCGGCCGAACGACCGTTCGCCACCACCGCAGCGGGCGAGCCGGATGACGGACGAATTTCGCCAGAAGGAACGCCGTTTAATCGGCTGGTCGGCAGGAAAGCCTTCTTCGTGGGTGAGGATTGACGAGCGGTCGCCGGTGGTCATTTGGACGACCGTAAATATTTTCGCCGCTCGATAGCTGATTAGAAAATAATTGGTAGTTACTGAAGGCCGAGTATTGATGAACGGTGAAGATAACCGAAAATTTGCTAAACGCCGAAGACGTCTTGTTATGATTTTATATATTCTTCACACACTTGTGCAATACGAAACTCGCATTTTGAATGTCCAGGCAGTCAAACGGAAATAGGTTAGCTTCATGTTGCTAATTGGCGTCACTGCACAAATGTCAGTTGTGTCAAGTGGAAGAAAGGTTTATTTTAGCGTCAAGGTCAAATAATTGTCGGCCCACAAAATTTTGTGTTTTACACGTGTAGAAATGCTCGGAAATGTGAAACAAATAACTCTGTCTACAAAATTCTGTAGAACTTGGGCGAAGTTCACAAAAACTATAGTTTGTCAGATTTTTTTTGGAGCTAACAGCAATACCCCTGAGTTGCCGCGAGGCTGCATTAACAGTTACATAATACATACTCGAATATTCTCCAGTCGACAAAATATTTTCAGTTTTTATGAAATCAGCGGTTCCTCTTTAAAACGTGGTCAAACCCTCCGCCGTTACAATGTCGTAAACCAAAAATTTCTTTTGTGTGCCGATACCTGATAACGTAATGAGATGCGTTCCTTTCAATTCGCTACTCATCTTGTAAACCGAGACGCCGAACTCTGGACGGTGTTAAACCGGCGGAACGGTGCCCAAATATAGTTATTACAACAAGGGAGGGTATGGGGAGATTTATCGTTTTACTGCACGCTTTTGCGCTGTATATGAACCCTTCGTCAGAAGAGTTGGTGGTAAGAAATCACGCGTTAAAAAAGGATATCCAAACGACAACCTGTTAAGTTAGGTTCTATATTATGTAATTTATTAGTAGTTGTGGAATAAGATTTATAACATTCTAACAGTACACTGACATCTCACAAATTAACTTGTCGCAATAAAAATTAGATAACATAACATAACAAATAGATAAACTATACACACTGATTTCAATTCTTGCAATTATTATTCATCAGGGCGGATTAATTTATACATCTTCAGCTTCATCGGCTAATGGAGTACTGACCGAGAGCTCTAAGCAACTCGTTCAACTTTGCCTCTGTGGACATGGATAGTACTTTGTAATGAGAATAATTATATTATTGTTAGTTACACTGAAGAAAACAACGAAATAAATTCAGAAATCGGCTAGATAAATAAGTACAACTTGTATTTGCTTTACTTTTGACAATTGACATTTAATTATTATGTAGCTATAATTCTATTATTATTACAATCATCAATTAAAATCAATCAATTTAAATGTTACAACTGCCGGTATTTATAAAAACAGCAGGCAAACTTTATTTAGTGCAAAACAAGTGTCTTTTAAAAAAATATTCAAACTCTAATGCTGCCAATAGGTACAAAGTACAGAAAGTTATTTTTTATTCAAGTCACCTACCATTCTTTAATGAATAAAGTGTTTGTATCTTGATCTTGTATTGAACTCACTAAGAATATTTTTTAATAGTTTCATTTATGTATGCGTGTGGTGATCGATATTACTGCTACAAATAAAATATTAAAGATCCTCACCGATCCTACGTCTGCTAAAAAATTATTCAAGGTCAAAGGTCAAAGGTATCGGTATATACATCATCGGAGTAAAAAAAATGTGTTTGTGTAACTTATGCTCGATTGCACCGGACGGCACGAATGTTAAGTAAACGATAATGGCTGTTTAGCCAAGTTTTAAAATTTATGTGACAGATGTAACATTTAAATGGTGATATTAATTTACCAATCTTTGTGCTGTTCAATCTTTACTCGGGTGAAAACTACAGCTAAAGCAAAGTGAAGAGATTGAGGAAGATCTTTGCAGATGATTTAGATATTTCTGAAATTCGACGTTGGATTTTTACCAGATTTCGCCTGAAAAAGCAATCAGTTTTAAATTTCTTGATATTAATTGAAGATGAAGTCGAATTTCTAACAGACTCTATACCATTAAATCCGTTGGGGAGAACGAAAGGTGCCGAATCTACTGGAAGTGTGGTTCAGTTGGACCACTACTCCAAACAGATGTTTGTAATTGAGTTCGTCTGCATCTGCATCAAGGAGGAGGAACATTTTTTTGTCTACTTTAACCGGACTAAACCGTTCCTCAATAAGAATGAAAGATATTATTTTGATGTATGTTGTCAGAATCCGTTTAAATTTTTTATCAATTATATTGTTCTCAAGATCAAAACAGACTTTTATAAATACAGCACTGCAGGCTTCAGAGGCCCATGGCTTTAATTTTTTTGTTAGTCTTTTCCACTTGATTTTGTATGCTTTGTTCTAGCCAATACTGCATTGTTCTCAACCTTCATTCGACTCAAATATATTTTTTCCATTTCTCTATCTCTCTATCTTGTACCAGCCACCTTAGCCTCCAAGTTTTTATGAACTTGTGACACTTGGCTTCCCATACATACAGACCATTTCAATCGAAACGAGCCACCCTCAATAACTTTTTTGGAAAAGATATTTAAGAAAAATCTAAAAACAGGTCAATTTTTATCTCGAGGGGGACATGTTTTGATGCAATAGTAAGCAGGCTTGGTGCAACCCCATACGCCTGACAGGAGCAACCTCGATTTTTTAAATAGGGAATAGGGGTCGAGTAACATGTCGCTTGAAAGGTCTTTTAATTGTCTTTTTGGCCACATAATTATTTTTTTATTTGTATAATCTATAAGTTAGTAATTAAAAATGAAAAAAATTTTTACGGATTTTTTTGTATTTAGTATGCCTGAAATTAACGATAAAAAGCTTGCAATAAACATTATTAGAGAATTTATTATTGATCTGAATAATGCTGTAATCAAATTTGTCGTCATCCATACTCATATATACCAACCCTTAACAATAAGTAAATGTTCCCATTGTAATTTATTAAAGTTTGTGGAGTTCGACTTAAATATATTTAAATTTTAATAAGTAAATAAATAAATTGAAAACAAAATAGTCGTATTTAATTTCCTGAGCGATAAAGCAACTGTGGCCTTGAACACTAAATTTCATTTCATATGAAATGTTCAAAATGATTTCCATCGACTTCCATGCACTCATACAGACGATTATGAAATACGCTTTTCAGGTTACGCAACGTTTCCGGTGTTATTTGTCGAGATTCCAGTATAATCTTTTGTCGCAAATCTTCCATAGAAGCTGGTTTGTCGCAAAAATTTTGGACTTGAGGTGTCCCCACAAATAAAAATCCAGGGGAGTCAAATCGGACGATCTAACTGGCCATTCTACAGGACCTTGTCTACCAATCCAGTGGTCGGGGAAGTCATTGTCCAGGAACTGCCGTACTGGCGCAGTATAATGAGGTGGTGCTCCATCCTGTTGAAAGACCAACGCGTTCTCTAGCTCTAGCCAAAAACCGATAAGATAATAATACGCAAATAATTGTACAAAAACACAGATTGTCTAACATTGTTGATTGCAAGCTTTTTATTGTTAATATTTGCAAGCATGTCTAAATACAAAAGAAATCCGTTAAAAAATTGTTTTATTTTAATTACTAACTTATAGACTATGTAAATAAAAAATACTTATGTGGCTGAAAAGACAATTAAAAGACCTTTCAAACGACATGTTACTCGACCCCTATTCCCTATTTAAAAAATCGAGGTTGCTCCTGTCAGGCGTATGGAGTTGCACCAAGCCTGCTTACTATTGCATCAAAACATGTCCCCCTCGAGATAAAAATTGACCTGTTTTTAGATTTTTCTTAAATCTCTTTTCCTAAAAAGTTATTGAGGGTGGCTCGTTTCGATTGAAACGGTCTGTATACAGGGTATTTCAGACATAAGTGCAATAAATTTAACTGGTAATAACTTTATAAATTTTTGTTCTAAACCCCGTAGTAATCTAGTTAAAATTAGTGGAAGTTTTGACGTTAATTTAGTTACCCGCCACTGGACGACTGTACTGATGATAACGCACGATAAAAAAATTTAACAGAAAACTAACCCCGTCATAAACTCAATGCCACTCCTTTTTAATACTGGAAAATTCACAATAAAGAATAAAAATGCTCTTGCCAGTATCAATCTGTGATTAAGAATTGTTAAAACTGCATTTTGCACTCGCTCTTGCAAAGCTTCGACAGACTACTGGTTTATTTTGGCCAGGGCCCATTCGCAGAACCCAGGCTGTTTTCAACATTTTGCAAAACGCTAACACAATGCACAACATAAAGTCTTTGTGCTTCGTTGGAATTTCCTTGGTATTGTTGGTATTAAGCAAGCATCTTTTATTATTAATAACTTTAAAAACGAAAGTGAATAACAATAACAACAAATTACCACTGCCCGATTGAGTTGTCTCGAGAAAATGATTTCAATAATACTTATTGTGAGTTCATATCTGCAGGTAAGTGACGGAAGTGTGCAAAAAATTTTGAAAGTTGATAAGCTCGTTGACTTTTGCGGACAAAAACAATTGACTCTCAGCAGGTCAAATTAAAATCAATATCCATATGCGGCTCGTGAACTTGTACGGAGGGAAAATGCTAAAAAAATGTTGTGTTTTCGGAAAAGTCGTATATAGAAGAAAAAAAAAAGTTGTTGTTTTAATGATAATGGTTTCCGTTATTACACTTTTTTCTGAAACACCCTGTATAACGGCTTTGTTTGTACGCTGTATCCGTTCTTCTCCTTCTATGTTCAGTCAAAATATTTCATAAGCAACTTGATTTTTTTTCGTCGGTTAGGAATAAATCTATACATGTACTAGCTGACTCGGCAAACCTTGTACCGCCTCAGAATCAATCAATGTTGTGTTAACTTATTAGCTAAATGAAAATCAGTTTTTTTATCAAAGGATGGCATTACCGGAACCAACATACAACGTCATTTTTGTTTGTGTCATGTATCAGAGATAACGTTATATACGGATTCCGTACAAAATGCATGAAAAAACTTTTTTCGTTAATTTTTAATAGTTATTCGCCCGCGAAAAAAATCAGTCAATCCGTTCTCGAGATATCATCAAAAAATTTGTGTGTGGAGTCCACGCGCAACAGAAGTGAAACTTTGGAATTTCCTCCTTAAGAATCTATTTTCATTTTTAAAGCCCGGTACGACAAATTTTGTGGCCGGCGTCATTCGTTATTGTCGTTGCCCTAGAGACTATAGAGGTCCCCCTGGACCCCCTGTCGTTGCCCTGTACCAAGCTCCCCGCACCCTGTAATTGTTCCGATATTTTAATAGTTATTCTGATGAAGATCATAAAAATCGGTCCATCCGTTCTTGAGTTATAAAGCCAAGATGGCCCCCGAGCCAATCTGTCTATGTCTACTCTACGACCTATTTTCATACCTACCAAATATAGAAAAAATAATACAAATCGGTAGAGCCGAAAAATCGGTCCAGCCCAAGGGCCCCGCCCTGGGCCCCAATGTCCGTGTGAAAGAACTTTACTACCTATTCTCATAACTACCAAATATGCAAATAAAATAAAATAAAATAAATAAATAAATAAAAAATACTTTACGATCTATTCTCATACATACCAAATATGCAAAAAAAAAATCATAAAAATCGGTCGAGTCGTTTCGGAGGAGTTCAACAAACACCGTGACACGAGAGAAAACTTTTTAGCATATTGCGCGAACGGGGGAGTGTGATATTTAGCATTGTTTATACGGAGTAGTGCAAAACCCAAAAATTATATATAACGGGTGTCCTAAATAAAATTTGTACCTCCCAACAACCCCAATTTCAAAAGACTCGAACAGGTCAGGGGGACCAAATTGTACTAAAACTAAAATTAAAAATGTGTTTGCAAACAAATTTTATTTTTGACTTATTTATAAGTAAGAAGGATTTTTTGTTTAAGACGGTTTTTTACGTTTGTTTTGTGTAACGAATGGAATTTTTGCGGGGCGAGCGAAGCGACAAAACAGCATTTCAAAACGTGTTACATATAAGATTTTTTCTAATTTTGAGGAAAAATTTAAAAAAATGTGTGCTTCACCTTTCTAAGCACACGACTGAAAGTGAAACTTGCCAAGACGATAGTAGGAATCGACTTTTTTTCATTATTTTCTGATACAAACATTACGATAACTAAAACAAGGAGGCCGACGGGGACATCATCCCTGCCTCGAAGAGGCCCCCCTTGGGCCTCCTGTCTCGAAGGGGACCCTTGGATCTCCCTATCTTGAAGGGGCCCCCTCGGGCGTCCCCGTCTCGAAATTGTGGATGATATAGAGAATTGTACGCCACCAGACGTGCAAGAGGCTGCCACAAAACTTAACCTCTTGCCAAAATATCGAGAAAGGCCACGAATTCATTCTCCGAAAATCCGAATTCATTCTCTTGCCGTATTTCTCCGGACTAGAAGAGAAATACAAATCCTCTTCATTATGGTCTCAATATTCTATGTTAAGCATTCACAACAATAGTATAATATTGAAACCTATAATAAGTTACGTGCATTTTTAAAAAGAAATCAGACTATAAAATCAAAAACATTTACTCCCGATGAAATTGATAAATTCTATGCAAAGCTCCAGATGAAATATATCTTGCAACAAAAGTAAGATACCAACTTCTTAATAATATACTGTCATGTGTACCTACAAATAAAGATACTTTTTAAGGTTGCTCTTATAATAGACATTATGGGTGCTTGCAGGAGCACTGAAATACGTGCCATGAAAGTGAATGATTTTGCTGACATAAACAAAACAATGTTGGTCCCCATCCCTGTCACAGAAACCAAAACTGTACGGAAATTCACCATAACTGATGAATTTTATAATGTTGTTCAAAAATATATCAATTTACGTCCGCCAAATGTGTCGACCGATAATTTTTTTCCAAACTATCAAAAAGGCAAGTGCACTTCTCAAAATATAGGTGTCAACAAGATCCAAAATGGGGCGAGAAATAGCCAACTATTTAAAGCTGAAAAGTATACTGGACACAGTTTCCGAAGATCATCAGCTACAATACTAGTAGATGCAGGTGCCGATATAACGGTTTTGAAAAGACATGGTGGATGGAAGTCCACATCAGTAGCCGAAGGTTATATAGACACTTCCATTGATAACAAGATGGACTCGGCCAACAAAATCATCAACGCAGTTCAACCTTCTAGCAGCAGTGTACGAAATGCAACGGATAATGAAAATATAACTAACAACAAAAATTGACACCAGTGTAGATCTAAAATCGTCTCGCTTTACTATCGTTAATTACGGTACGGTTGTATATGTTGATAATAAAAAATATATTACAATTACTACTTCATTCTTTAATATGATTAGAAAAAGTATAGTATTGAACACGTGAGAAATAGTCATTTCCACTCGGATAAATTACTCCACTCGCCTTTGGCCCGTGTCGCAAATTTTATCTTATTGGAAATGGCCAACTTTCTTACTCGTTGAATAATATACTATTCCCAAACCCAAACAAAGTAAATTAATTTTTTAATTAGAATTATTTTTATTTTTAAATAATAAAATAATCGAGAAAATTGCAAATATATTTTTCAAACAAATTTTTTGAAGTAAAACTTCTTTACGGACACTTGACTTGGGGAGTAAGCTGGTGAATGCGTGACGACAACGTTACGAAAAGTGTGATCGGGCGAAGCGAACGGAAGTCTTCTTTAATGCACGATTTTACAATAATTAATCCAAAGAATTTTTTTTGCGTCAACGGGATTCGAAACCGAGTCCTCTCCGTTGTGAATCCGCACTTCACACAATACACCTATTTGCGTGTGTTACTTTTGTATTGCGCTACTTATCTTAATCGCTACACATGATTGCCGGAGGAGTATTTATTATTGTAATAAGATAGTACTCCGAGCTCCCGCCCTCATCGCCGCGGTACCATCGAACGTTCTCCCCGCGCAGAGTATAGCATGTGTTACAATACAAATACATTAAATGAAATAAAAGAAAACACATGGTCAGTTGTAGGTGGCACCAAGTAGAGTTCAATCATTCGATGGTTTGAGATTGTATAGTTCTACATACATATACATATAGTTCTACAATGCTACATATAAACACCCTGTATCTCAATAATGAAGGCCAATTTATTTACACTTTTTATATTGAAATATTTACAAATTACTACTTCACCAGCACATCTATTGTCACTGATCTTCGCCTCCGACCAACTGGTCCAACTGGTTGGCTGACTGGTTCCGGATTCCACTAAATATATTTTCTATATCTTTCTAGGCGCCTCCAGACAATTCCATTGCTGACATCATCGAGACATTTTCGACAGAAATTATTTCAGAACATCATAGATGACGTCACGTGACGGAACACTCCAGACGATGACGTCACACTATCTTGAACAATGAGCAGCAATGAGTCATTGAGAGTCCACGTCTGTTACAGTATAATAACAGCTGTTCGCTGAATGTTTCTTTTGTTTATTTTATAACGTTATAATAGACTGTCTGTTTTTTTCATCCAAATAAAGATTAAACACAATAAAGTTCACCAATGGCCACAGCTAATAAAATTTTCAGTTCCATCGAAAATATACCTGACAAGTTCCAAAATGTAAACCACCGATACGCCCTCAGTTGACATTTCATAATGTGACAATTGAGTTTGTATCGAAACAAAAATTATCTAAAATATTTATATGGGTATTTCATCGTGTGGTTGGAAACAAAGTATAGTGTGTAACACATGTGGAAAGCACTTTTCTCACGTGGGTGCTTTGCAGCACTCTCCTATGGCTCGTGCCACAAAACTTCCACACCTCGTGGGAAAAGTGCTGATTTCCACACAAGTTGCACAATAATAAATAAATACACCATAATAGTATGACTTTAATAATAATATATCGAGCGATCAAGATAATTTGTAATAGAGTCAACCATGAATTCCAATCCGTATGTCTTTCGCGATTGATATGCTTAATTGTGGCATCTAAAGTTACGTCATTCAAGAAGTTTAAAAAATAATTTTGAGGTTTCAAAAAATTTTGGAAATACATTTTTAAACAGATGCGAAAAAATTTTACCTCCACAACCTATTTTTTTATTGCTAATTTCAATTTTTCGCCAGATCTTGTGTATACATAAATGAAATTCCAGTTCGGTGTAACCTGAACCACTGCCATCAAATCTCAAAAAAAATTGAAGAATTTACTTATTAAATCTCAGTATCTTGCCGCTTGCGTTGTTGATGTTGGTTGTTATTTTTGTCTAGTGAAACAGTCTCTCTACTCTATAAAATCAGCTTTTTAAGAACTTCATTTGTTCGCTGCTTAAAAATGGCATTTTCATTAGAACACAAAGTGTTTATGGTCAAGCCGTATTTTCGAAATGGGCAGAAAGTAGACGGCGTGTGGCAATAATATTCTGTTCAAGATTCAAAATTTGATCCTCCTTCATGTAACCTAACTGCAGTTGCATATCAACAAGTGATTTTGGAATTTTTTATTAACGAACTTCATGATGACGAATTGGCACTTGGCTATTTTCAACAAGATGGGGCTACAGCACATTCAGCAAGGGGTACAATTCCATAGCTATGTTACGAGAGTTCTTGATAATAGACTTATTGTTCGGAACACAGAAAATATCTGGCCTCCGAGATCTTGTGACCTTACACTTTTTTTGTGGCCTTATTTAAAAAATTCCATTTACCGAACGCCTCTTCATAATTTACAAGAATTAAGGCTCAGAATCACCAAAAAAATTAATGACCCAGATATGTTACGAAATGTTATTCCCCGTGTTAGACGAAGGGCTCATTTGTGCTTAGACCAAACGTGTCGTTCACATGTGGCGAGCTTGTCAGATTTTTGAGGTTAGACCACCGGACGATGGATTGAAATATTAGACAGATGACACAATAGAATCTTGCGATTTTAAAACCTTAGAATATTACACTTTCGGCAATTTTTGACATTTTCAAATCGAAATTTGGTTCTTAAAATCTTAAACTACTAAAAATTTGCAATTTTAAATTTACAAAAATGTACAAATTGGGAACGTTTTAATTGTGGAATGTTAGTATAATTCTGCATTTTTATGATCTCCAAGTTTTGGAATCTTTGAACAGTTTATTTTAAAAATTGTCAAAACCCCGAGTTGTTCATAAACAGTAGCCGTCATTTTTGACAATTAATATAATTTTTTAAATGGTCAAAAAACAAATAGAAACTTCCGCTTTCCCAATATTTTCCTCTCTAATTTAGCAATCTTAAATTGGATTTTTTTTTAATTTGCAATCTCGAAATTTTCGAATCTTGATCGTAAAATTTGAAAGTGAAACGGTAAACGTGTCGTTGACGAGCCTGTCAGATTTTTGAGGTTAGACTACCGGACGATGGATTGAAATATTAGACAGTTGACACGATAGAATCTTGCGATTTTAAAACCTTAGAATATTACACTTTTGGCAATTTTTGACATCTTCAAATGGAAATTTCGATCTTAAAATCTTAAACTACTAAAAATTCGCAATTTTAAATTTACAAAAATGTACGAATTGGGAACGTTTTAATTGTGGAATATTAGTATAGTTCTGCATCCTTATGATCTCCAAGTTTTGGAATCTTTGAACAGTTTATTCTAAAAATTGTCAAAACCCCGAGTTGTTCATAAACAGTAGCTGTCACTTTTGACAATTAATATAAATTTTCTAAATGGTCAAAAAACAAATAGAAACTTCCGCTTTCCCAATATTTTCCTCTCTAATTTAGCACTCTTGAATTGGATTTTTTTTTATTTGCAATCTCGAAATTTTCGAATCTTGATCGTAAAATTTGAAAATTAAACGTTAAACGTGTCGTTGACGAGCTTGTCAGATTTTTGAGGTTAGACTACCGGACGATGGATTGAAATATCAGACAGTTGACACGATAGAATCTTGCGATTTTAAAACCTTAGAATATGACACTTTTGGCAATTTTTGACATCTTCAAATCGAAATTTGGATCTTAAAATATTAAACTACTAAAAATTCGCAATTTTAAATTTACAAAAATGTACGAATTGGGAACGTTTTAATTGTGGAATGTTAGTATAATTCTGCATTTTTATGATCTCCAAGTTTTGGAATCTTTGAACAGTTTATTTTAAAAATTGTCAAAACCCCGAGTTGTTCATAAACAGTAGCTGTCACTTTTGACAATTAATATAAATTTTCTAAATGGCCAAAAAACAAATAGAAACTTCCGCTTTCCCAATATTTTCCTCTCTAATTTAGCACTCTTGATTTGGATTTTTTTTTATTTGCAATCTCGAAATTTTTGAATCTTGATCGTAAAATTTGAAAATTAAACGTTAAACGTGTCGTTGACGAGCTTGTCAGATTTTTGAGGTTAGACCACCGGACGATGGATTGAAATATTAGACAGATGACACAATAGAATCTTGCGATTTTAAAACCTTAGAATATTACACTTTCGGCAATTTTTGACATCTTCAAATCGAAATTTGGATCTTAAAATCTTAAACTACTAAAAATTTGCAATTTTAAATTTACAAAAATGTACGAATTGGGAACGTTTTAATTGTGGAATGTTAGTATAATTCTGAATTTTTATGATCTCCAAGTTTTGGAATCTTTGAACAGTTTATTCTAAAAATTGTCAAAACCCCGAGTTGTTCATAAACAGTAGCCGTCATTTTTGACAATTAATATAATTTTTTAAATGGTCAAAAAACAAATAGAAACTTCCGCTTTCCCAATATTTTCCTCTCTAATTTAGCAATCTTAAATTGGATTTTTTTTTAATTTGCAATCTCGAAATTTTCGAATCTTGATCGTAAAATTTGAAAGTGAAACGGTAAACGTGTCGTTGACGAGCTTGTCAGATTTTTGAGGTTAGACTACCGGACGATGGATTGAAATATTAGACAGCTGACACAATAGAATCTTGCGATTTTAAAACCTTAGAATATTACACTTTTGGCAATTTTTGACATCTTCAAATCGAAATTTGGATCTTAAAATCTTAAACTGCTAAAAATTTGCAATTTTAAATTTACAAAAATGTACGAATTGGGAACGTTTTAATTGTGGAATATTAGTATAGTTCTGCATCCTTATGATCTCCAAGTTTTGGAATCTTTGAACAGTTTATTCTAAAAATTGTCAAAACCCCGAGTTGTTCATAAACAGTAGCCGTCATTTTTGACAATTAATATAATTTTTTTAAATGGTCAAAAACAAATAGAAACTTCCGCTTTCCCAATATTTTCCTCTCTAATTTAGCACTCTTGAATTGGAGTTTTTTTTAATTTGCAATCTCGAAATTTTCGAATCTTGATCGTAAAATTTGAAAGTGAAACGGTAAACGTGTCGTTGACGAGCCTGTCAGATTTTTGAGGTTAGACTACCGGACGATGGATTGAAATATTAGACAGTTGACACAATAGAATCTTGCGATTTTAAAACCTTAGAATATGACACTTTTGGCAATTTTTGACATCTTCAAATCGAAATTTGGATCTTAAAATCTTAAACTACTAAAAATTCGCAATTTTAAATTTACAAAAATGTACGAATTGGGAACGTTTTAATTGTGGAATATTAGTATAGTTCTGCATCCTTATGATCTCCAAGTTTTGGAATCTTTGAACAGTTTATTTTAAAAATTGTCAAAACCCCGAGTTGTTCATAAACAGTAGCCGTCATTTTTGACAATTAATATAATTTTTTTAAATGGTCAAAAAACAAATAGAAACTTCCGCTTTCCCAATATTTTCCTCTCTAATTTAGCAATCTTGAATTGGATTTTTTTTTTTAATTTGCAATCTCGAAATTTTCGAATCTTGATCGTAAAATTTGAAAATTAAACGTTAAACGTGTCGTTGACGAGCTTGTCAGATTTTTGAGGTTAGACTACCGGACGATGGATTGAAATATCAGACAGTTGACACGATAGAATCTTGCGATTTTAAAACCTTAGAATATTACACTTTTGGCAATTTTTGACATCTTCAAATCGAAATTTGGGTCTTAAAATCTTAAACTACTAAAAATTCGCAATTTTAAATTTACAAAAATGTACGAATTGGGAACGTTTTAATTGCGGAATATTAGTATAGTTCTGCATCCTTATGATCTCCAAGTTTTGGAATCTTTGAACAGTTTATTTTAAAAATTGTCAAAACCCCGAGTTGTTCATAAACAGTAGCCGTCATTTTTGACAAGTAATATAAATTTTTTAAATGATCAAAAACAAATAGAAACTTCCGCTTTCCCAATATTTTCCTCTCTAATTTAGCAATCTTAAATTGGATTTTTTTTTAATTTGCAATCTCGAAATTTTCGAATCTTGATCGTAAAATTTGAAAGTGAAACGGTAAACGTGTCGTTGACGAGCTTGTCAGATTTTTGAGGTTAGACTACCGGACGATGGATTGAAATATTAGACAGCTGACACAATAGAATCTTGCGATTTTAAAACCTTAGAATATTACACTTTTGGCAATTTTTGACATCTTCAAATCGAAATTTGGATCTTAAAATCTTAAACTGCTAAAAATTTGCAATTTTAAATTTACAAAAATGTACGAATTGGGAACGTTTTAATTGTGGAATATTAGTATAGTTCTGCATCCTTATGATCTCCAAGTTTTGGAATCTTTGAACAGTTTATTCTAAAAATTGTCAAAACCCCGAGTTGTTCATAAACAGTAGCCGTCATTTTTGACAATTAATATAATTTTTTTAAATGGTCAAAAACAAATAGAAACTTCCGCTTTCCCAATATTTTCCTCTCTAATTTAGCACTCTTGAATTGGAGTTTTTTTTAATTTGCAATCTCGAAATTTTCGAATCTTGATCGTAAAATTTGAAAGTGAAACGGTAAACGTGTCGTTGACGAGCCTGTCAGATTTTTGAGGTTAGACTACCGGACGATGGATTGAAATATTAGACAGTTGACACAATAGAATCTTGCGATTTTAAAACCTTAGAATATGACACTTTTGGCAATTTTTGACATCATCAAATCGAAATTTGGATCTTAAAATCTTAAACTACTAAAAATTCGCAATTTTAAATTTACAAAAATGTACGAATTGGGAACGTTTTAATTGTGGAATATTAGTATAGTTCTGCATCCTTATGATCTCCAAGTTTTGGAATCTTTGAACAGTTTATTTTAAAAATTGTCAAAACCCCGAGTTGTTCATAAACAGTAGCCGTCATTTTTGACAATTAATATAATTTTTTTAAATGGTCAAAAAACAAATAGAAACTTCCGCTTTCCCAATATTTTCCTCTCTAATTTAGCAATCTTGAATTGGATTTTTTTTTTTAATTTGCAATCTCGAAATTTTCGAATCTTGATCGTAAAATTTGAAAATTAAACGTTAAACGTGTCGTTGACGAGCTTGTCAGATTTTTGAGGTTAGACTACCGGACGATGGATTGAAATATCAGACAGTTGACACGATAGAATCTTGCGATTTTAAAACCTTAGAATATTACACTTTTGGCAATTTTTGACATCTTCAAATCGAAATTTGGGTCTTAAAATCTTAAACTACTAAAAATTCGCAATTTTAAATTTACAAAAATGTACGAATTGGGAACGTTTTAATTGCGGAATATTAGTATAGTTCTGCATCCTTATGATCTCCAAGTTTTGGAATCTTTGAACAGTTTATTTTAAAAATTGTCAAAACCCCGAGTTGTTCATAAACAGTAGCCGTCATTTTTGACAAGTAATATAAATTTTTTAAATGATCAAAAACAAATAGAAACTTCCGCTTTCCCAATATTTTCCTCTCTAATTTAGCAATCTTAAATTGGATTTTTTTTTAATTTGCAATCTCGAAATTTTCGAATCTTGATCGTAAAATTTGAAAGTGAAACGGTAAACGTGTCGTTGACGAGCTTGTCAGATTTTTGAGGTTAGACTACCGGACGATGGATTGAAATATTAGACAGCTGACACAATAGAATCTTGCGATTTTAAAACCTTAGAATATTACACTTTTGGCAATTTTTGACATCTTCAAATCGAAATTTGGATCTTAAAATCTTAAACTGCTAAAAATTTGCAATTTTAAATTTACAAAAATGTACGAATTGGGAACGTTTTAATTGTGGAATATTAGTATAGTTCTGCATCCTTATGATCTCCAAGTTTTGGAATCTTTGAACAGTTTATTCTAAAAATTGTCAAAACCCCGAGTTGTTCATAAACAGTAGCCGTCATTTTTGACAATTAATATAATTTTTTTAAATGGTCAAAAACAAATAGAAACTTCCGCTTTCCCAATATTTTCCTCTCTAATTTAGCACTCTTGAATTGGAGTTTTTTTTAATTTGCAATCTCGAAATTTTCGAATCTTGATCGTAAAATTTGAAAGTGAAACGGTAAACGTGTCGTTGACGAGCCTGTCAGATTTTTGAGGTTAGACTACCGGACGATGGATTGAAATATTAGACAGTTGACACAATAGAATCTTGCGATTTTAAAACCTTAGAATATGACACTTTTGGCAATTTTTGACATCTTCAAATCGAAATTTGGATCTTAAAATCTTAAACTACTAAAAATTTGCAATTTTAAATTTACAAAAATGTACGAATTGGGAACGTTTTAATTGTGGAATATTAGTATAGTTCTGCATCCTTATGATCTCCAAGTTTTGGAATCTTTGAACAGTTTATTTTAAAAATTGTCAAAACCCCGAGTTGTTCATAAACAGTAGCCGTCATTTTTGACAAGTAATATAAATTTTTTAAATGATCAAAAACAAATAGAAACTTCCGCTTTCCCAATATTTTCCTCTCTAATTTAGCAATCTTGAATTGGATTTTTTTTTTTAATTTGCAATCTCGAAATTTTCGAATCTTGATCGTAAAATTTGAAAATTAAACGTTAAACGTGTCGTTGACGAGCTTGTCAGATTTTTGAGGTTAGACTACCGGACGATGGATTGAAATATCAGACAGTTGACACGATAGAATCTTGCGATTTTAAAACCTTAGAATATTACACTTTTGGCAATTTTTGACATCTTCAAATCGAAATTTGGGTCTTAAAATCTTAAACTACTAAAAATTCGCAATTTTAAATTTACAAAAATGTACGAATTGGGAACGTTTTAATTGCGGAATATTAGTATAGTTCTGCATCCTTATGATCTCCAAGTTTTGGAATCTTTGAACAGTTTATTTTAAAAATTGTCAAAACCCCGAGTTGTTCATAAACAGTAGCCGTCATTTTTGACAAGTAATATAAATTTTTTAAATGATCAAAAACAAATAGAAACTTCCGCTTTCCCAATATTTTCCTCTCTAATTTAGCAATCTTAAATTGGATTTTTTTTTAATTTGCAATCTCGAAATTTTCGAATCTTGATCGTAAAATTTGAAAGTGAAACGGTAAACGTGTCGTTGACGAGCCTGTCAGATTTTTGAGGTTAGACTACCGGACGATGGATTGAAATATTAGACAGTTGACACAATAGAATCTTGCGATTTTAAAACCTTAGAATATGACACTTTTGGCAATTTTTGACATCTTCAAATCGAAATTTGGATCTTAAAATCTTAAACTACTAAAAATTTGCAATTTTAAATTTACAAAAATGTACGAATTGGGAACGTTTTAATTGTGGAATATTAGTATAGTTCTGCATCCTTATGATCTCCAAGTTTTGGAATCTTTGAACAGTTTATTTTAAAAATTGTCAAAACCCCGAGTTGTTCATAAACAGTAGCCGTCATTTTTGACAAGTAATATAAATTTTTTAAATGATCAAAAACAAATAGAAACTTCCGCTTTCCCAATATTTTCCTCTCTAATTTAGCAATCTTAAATTGGATTTTTTTTTAATTTGCAATCTCGAAATTTTCGAATCTTGATCGTAAAATTTGAAAGTGAAACGGTAAACGTGTCGTTGACGAGCTTGTCAGATTTTTGAGGTTAGACTACCGGACGATGGATTGAAATATTAGACAGCTGACACAATAGAATCTTGCGATTTTAAAACCTTAGAATATTACACTTTTGGCAATTTTTGACATCTTCAAATCGAAATTTGGATCTTAAAATCTTAAACTGCTAAAAATTTGCAATTTTAAATTTACAAAAATGTACGAATTGGGAACGTTTTAATTGTGGAATATTAGTATAGTTCTGCATCCTTATGATCTCCAAGTTTTGGAATCTTTGAACAGTTTATTCTAAAAATTGTCAAAACCCCGAGTTGTTCATAAACAGTAGCCGTCATTTTTGACAATTAATATAATTTTTTTAAATGGTCAAAAACAAATAGAAACTTCCGCTTTCCCAATATTTTCCTCTCTAATTTAACAATCTTGAATTGGATTTTTTTTTTTAATTTGCAATCTCGAAATTTTCGAATCTTGATCGTAAAATTTGAAAGTGAAACGATAAACGTGTCGTTGACGAGCTTGTCAGATTTTTGAGGTTAGACCACCGGACGATGGATTGAAATATTAGACAGATGACACAATAGAATCTTGCGATTTTAAAACCTTAGAATATTACACTTTTGGCAATTTTTGACATCTTCAAATCGAAATTTGGATCTTAAAATCTTAAACTGCTAAAAATTTGCAATTTTAAATTTACAAAAATGTACGAATTGGGAACGTTTTATTTGTGGAATATTAATATAGTTCTGCATTCTTATGATCTCCAAGTTTTGGAATCTTTGAACAGTTTATTCTAAAAATTGTCAAAACCCCGAGTTGTTCATAAACAGTAGCTGTCACTTTTGACAATTAATATAAATTTTCTAAATGGCCAAAAAACAAATAGAAACTTCCGCTTTCCCAATATTTTCCTCTCTAATTTAGCACTCTTGATTTGGATTTTTTTTTATTTGCAATCTCGAAATTTTTGAATCTTGATCGTAAAATTTGAAAATTAAACGTTAAACGTGTCGTTGACGAGCTTGTCAGATTTTTGAGGTTAGACCACCGGACGATGGATTGAAATATTAGACAGATGACACAATAGAATCTTGCGATTTTAAAACCTTAGAATATTACACTTTCGGCAATTTTTGACATCTTCAAATCGAAATTTGGATCTTAAAATCTTAAACTACTAAAAATTTGCAATTTTAAATTTACAAAAATGTACGAATTGGGAACGTTTTATTTGTGGAATATTCGTATAGTTCTGCATTCTTATGATCTCCAAGTTTTGGAATCTTTGAATAGTTTATTCTAAAAATTGTCAAAACCCCGAGTTGTTCATAAACAGTAGCTGTCATTTTTGACAATTAATATAAATTTTTTAAATGGTCAAAAAACAAATAGAAACTTCCGCTTTCCCAATATTTTCCTCTCTAATTTAGCACTCTTGAATTGGATTTTTTTTTAATTTGCAATCTCGAAATTTTCGAATCTTGATCGTAAAATTTGAAAGTTAAACGTTAAACGTGTCGTTGACGAGCTTGTCAGATTTTTGAGGTTAGACTACCGGACGATGGATTGAAATATCAGACAGTTTCAGCATTTATTATAACAGTTGAATGAAATAAATGTATTTTCACGTATTTTTGACAATAAAATCCTGTTTGACAATTTCCACCAATTTATCTTTCAATTGACACATTATTTGACATTTATAAGTGCAGCTTAAGTGCACGACATACGTTTTCGGATTCATGGATGACTCCAATACAAATTATCTTGATCGTTCTAAAGAGAGAACATAAGATGACAATTAAAATACGGGTTAAATGTAAGAGAGAAAATAAAAGTTGTATTTGATATTTTATTCAAAAATAAAAACGGAAAACCGTATTTAATTTTCATTCACAAATGCGAAATGTTCTTCTTTATTTGCAAATGAATATTAACTACAAAAGCTTTCCTCTGATGTTCTCTCCCACTTTTTGCGCGCTTTCAACCGTCCGGCGATTACTGTCACTTTCAACATTTCTTTTCTTATCTCGTGACTTTATGCTAATGACAGGACGATTTTCAGACAAAGCCCAATAAAAATCAAAGACTATTAGCGAAAAATATCACGGGGACGTTAAAAAAAAAACTCCCATCTTTTGCGTACGTCCCACTTAAATTTGTTGACATTCAACACCGCTTTCCGATTCAGTGTGCAATAAATGGCCGCATGATCGAGCTTTACGAGCTTTCTTGAAAAGATGTTGATCTTGACGGGTCCGGTTTTATGTTCTTATTATGGAGAGATGGGATAATAATTAAGGGCAAAACGTGTAATTTGAGCGTTCGTTCCAGTGGAAGAGCGCTGATGCTTAATTTCGTACCAATTAGAATAAAAGCTCGACGGAAATCAGGACGATATTTCCGTGCGGCTAACCTTGACCGAGATATGGGAATAGGAATATCAACTTTAAATTCCTCACAATAAAGTTTTCGTGTCAGGAAACTTTATTCGGGATCGAGAGAGCAGAAAATGTTTTGAAATCTTTCGATGTCGTTTTAATAAAATACAAGGATTCTTTCAGACTGTTTGGACTAAAAACGTGCGTTTTCTTCACAAGAAAATTATGTTTTTTAAACTAATTTTGATTACGTGTTTACGTAAATACAAGACAACCATTTTCGGTATAGACTTTAGATTTTGATGCTCGACGGGAAACGGGTAATTACCCACTTCCAAGATAAACCGCGCGCAAATATCAAACTGTTCTGTGAAATGAAATTGTTATAACCCTTTTAGCAGTATTAGCTTTATCTCACAATAGTCCCGGAAATCTGTATGGCCAATGTAAGGTCGAGTTTGCCGTTTGATCGTGCATCCATTTTTTTACTTTGTTTGATGGATGTTGAACGATGTAGTGACCCACAAGTACGTAGCAAATTTAATTAAAGATTATGAACAAGAAATTCCCAACATAGTTTACCTCACAGATTGCGTTTATTGAATTTTTGCCCCGATTTGAATAGATACTTTAAAATGAAGGCGAGATTTGTAATATATACTTACACGATTCCTATACCAGTTTGATCAGATAGATTGTCCTCACGGATGACAGGTTACGGTCGCTGCCCTTATCGATACCAGAACAAAGAAAAATCAGTTGTTTTAAACCGGCAAAGATTACGGACTGAGCGTGTTGGAAATTACAAGAAGTGCTTTGTCAAATACCGCCAGAAAAAATGTGCCATCCAACTTGCAGGAATAATAGATTTTCTTTATAAGGTTCCTAAAGAGATTGCCGGTTTCCTCAATTGGCCAGTTCCAGAAATGTACACTGGGCGTTGCTACCATCGGTCTAGTGTTGCGAAGAGAAAGATAATAATAATAATTTAAAGGGCTTTCATGAAATGATTATTAACTGTTAGGAAAGTAAAAAAAATCTAGATAAATAGCTAAAAAAATTTGACAATAAAAATCATAAAAAATCTGGGCTAAAGCATTCAGTATTATTCCCTTAATACATATCATAAAGAAAGAGGAGAAAAACAAGGTAACATTTAGGGCAAAAATGTCGATGTCTTTACTGTTCCTCCTTCTTGGTTCCGGGAAAAAATTGTTGGGGCGCCAAAAATGAAACCAGTGTTCTTGTGGTGCGGGCAGAAACTTTAAACAACCAGAAATAAAAAATATAAAGACTTATAAGCCAAAATACGGAGGTGCTCCATCTTGTTGGAACCAAATTCGTTCGTTAGACACATCACCATCTTTGGTCTGGAAACATAGCTTCAAGAGGGACATTGGATTCGAGCAGTTGAACCGAGCGGACGTGTTTTGTGGTGCTTGATAAGATAAGAAAGCGTGAAAACGAAGTAGAATGACAAAAGAAGACTATAAAAGAAAAATAGAAGACGAGAATCGGAAGAAAGGATTAACACCTTAACAAAAAACAAAAAATTGGAAAGATGACCGATTAAAAAGGCAAAGGGTGAGGAAATGAAAAAAAAAATGGAGGATGTAGGGGAGATAAAAGAAGAGAATCGGAAGATGAGCCGGGAACTGGAACAATTGAAAATTATGATGCCTGAAAAGGAAAAAAATGGGAAACAGAAAAGATAGAAAAAATGAAAAAATTAGAGGAGAAAATGCAAGAGCAGGAAAAAACAGTGAGAAAAAAATACGAGTGTGCTTTAGATCACACGACTGAAGTAAAACTTCAGTTCACCATTGTGAAAGTGCTCTTAATTTATGTAAGTTTATAAATGGAGCTAGAGAATCCTGAATTAATACCGTCTGCAGTATTGGATAATGCATGTTTCAGTTTGTCGTCAGCGAAAAGTCGGCAATCGTGTGTAGCGATTAAGATAAGTAGCGTAATTGCATAGAAAACTGACACACGCAAATAGGTGTATTGTGTGAAGTGCGGATTCACAACGGAGAGGACGCGGGTTTGAATCCCGTTAACGCAAAGAAAATTCTATGTATTAATTATTGTAAAATCGGGCATTAAAGAAAACTTCCGTTCGCTTCGCCCGATCACACTTTTCGTAACGCTCTCGTCACGCATTCACCAGCTTACTCCCCAAGTCAAGTGTCCGTAAAGAAGTTTTACCTCAAAAAAATATTTTGAAAAATATATTTGCAATTTTCTCGATTATTTTATTATTTAAAAATAAAAATAATTTTAATTAAAAAATTAATTTACTTTGGGTTTGTTTCGTACATCTGAGATTGAAATATTGTTTTTCTAATTTTGATAAATAAATGTCACTTTTCCAACCTGATATTAGTTGGGAAACGTCAAATTTTGTGTAACTAGTTACGGGAAGTAAAATCTTTCCTAACTAGTTACGGAATAGTATATTATTCAACGAGTGAGAAAGTTGGCCATTTCCAACAAGATAAAATTTGCGACACGGGCCGAAGGCGAGTGGAGTAATTTATCCGAGTGGAAATGGCCATTTCTCACGAGTTCAATACTATACTTTTTCTAATCATATTAAAGAATTAAGTAGTAATTGTAATATATTTTTTATTATCAACATATACAACCGTACCGTAATTAACGATAGTAAAGCGAGACGATTTTAGATCTACACTGGTGTCAATTTTTGTTATATTTTCATTATCCGTTGCATTTCGTACACTGCTGCTAGAAGGTTGAACTGCGTTGATGATTTAGTTGGCCGAGTCCATCTTGTTATTAATAGAAGTGTCTATATTACCTTCGGCTACTGATGTGGACTTCCATCCACCATGTCTTTTCAAAACCGTTATATCGGCACCTGCATCTACTAGTGTTGTAGCTGATGATCTTCGGAAACTGTGTCCAATATACTTTTCAGAATTTAAATAGTTGGCTATATTCTCGCCCCATTTTGGATCTTGTTGACACCTATATTTTGAGAAGTGCACTTGCCTTTTTGATAGATTGGAATAAAATTATCGATCGACACATTTGGCGGACGTAAATTGATATATTTTTGAACAAAATTATAAAATTTACCAGGATTCCTGTATTACCGAGCTAAAGGTAAACATGTGGTAGAGAGGTTAAGTAGCGAAAAATAGAGAAATAGAAGGTGATATAAAGAAAAAATTAGAGAAGATATTGAGAAAAGCGAGAAGAGGATTAGAGAAAGGTAGGAAGAAAGAATTGGGCAGGGAAGAGGAAATATAGTCAGGAAAAAGAATAAATCGGCGAAGCCGGAAGATAACGACATCTAGGAGGCTCCACAGGAAGCGGATGAACAAAGACGATAGAAACCGCTCGCTCAGTCAGGGAAGCCAGGACTCTTACCTGGAGGAAAGGAAAAGAAAGAGAAAAGGGGAAGGTAGAACAGAAAAACAAGAAGAGGAGGAAGAAAAATTTTTTCAAAAAAGTAAAAAGACGACGAGGTCTCCTGGAGTAAAGAAAACACTGAAGACATCAGAGAAAGAGAAGGAAACGGACACAGAGATAGAGAAAAAAATATTGGAGCTGTTGCAAGAGTTGAAGGAGGAGATGAAAGAAATAAGACGAGAAAACAAGGAACTCAAGAGAGAGATAGAGAGGCAGAGAGAAGAATTTAAAGAGAAAGAGAAGAGATGGGAAGGAGAGAGAGACTGGTGGAAGGAGAGAGTGGAAAAGCTGGAAGAGAGAATGGAAATCGAAGAGAGAAGAAAGAGGAAGAACAACATCGTGATAACAGGATGGGACGAGGAAAGAAAAAGTCATGTAAAAAAAGAAGATGTAGAGAAGTTTTTGAAGGAAAATGTAGAGGATAGTAAAGTAAAAGATTGTTACAGGATTAACAAGGATCAAGTATTCGTAGAGATGGAGGGATGGGGTGAAAAGGAAAAAATAATGAAGCACAAAGGAAAATTGAGGGAAAAGAGGGAAACAAGGGGGATATACATAGACAACGACCTCACAAAGAAAGAAAGAGATTTACAGAAGAAACTAAGAAGTATGGCGAAGGAAAAAAAGGGAAGAAGGGAAAGAAGTAAGAGTGGGATACAGGAAATTAATAGTGGACGGGGAGCAATGGAGATGTAATGAAAAGAGAGAGAGTCTAGAGGTTTTCCAATAAGAAGAAGAAGGGGAGGAGGGAAAAAGAGGGACAACGGCAAAGTAAAAAGGACAATGAAACGGGAAAAAAGAAACAAAGAAGGAAGTAGGAGGGAAACTAAGGAAGGAAGGGGGAAATCGAAGAAGGTAACGAGAAAAACAAGGGTGAGGGCACTATTTTGGAATGTAGCGGGACTAGGGAAAAAAGAAGAAGATTTTTGGGACTATGTGAAGGAGTTCGATATTGTTGGATTAACAGAAACATGGTGAGAAAGCTGGGAAAAAATAGAAAAACTGTTACCAGTGTACAAAACTGTACAAGTGGGAATGGCAAGGGGCGAGAAGGGGAAAGAAAAAAGGAAGAGCAGCAAGGGGAATAATAACAGGGGTAAAAAAAAAGAATAAAAGAGATTACTAAAAAGAAGGGAGAAGAGGAAGGTCACATGGTGAGAAACGTTAAAATAGACAGTAAATGGTGGAAAATAGTGACACTGTACAGCAAAGAGATGAAAGAAACAATAAGCAAGATAGAAGAAACATTAAAAGACAACAGGGAAGAATGTCTGCTTCTGGGAGGGGATTTTAATGGGAGAATTGGGGAAAGAGGAGCCAGGGATTGGGAAGAAGAGAGAGGAGAAGGAAAAAGAAAATCCAAAGACAAGAAAGAAAACGCGGAAGGGAAGAAGTTGATGGAATGGATAGAAAAAAAAGGATGGGAAGTGCTGAATAGAAATAAACAAGGGGACGAAGAAGGAGAATGGACCTACATAGGCGGCAGAGGAGAGACGGTGATAGACTACGGAATAGTAAACGAAGAAGCATGGGAAGAAGTCGAAGAATTCAGAATAGGGGAAAGAGTAGAGTCAGACCATCTGTCAATAGAGATAAGTATAGGAAGGGGGAGAGAGAAGAGAGGAGAAGAAGAAAAAATAGAGGAAATGCGGAAGGTGATAATTAAAGTATGGGACCAGCAAGGGGTGGAAGAGTATAAGAGAAGACTGAAAAAAGCAAGATTTAAAGAACAAGAAGTAGGGAAAATGGAGAAAGAATTGGTAGAAATATTGGAAAAAGCAGCGACAAAAAGAGAAATAACAGTAAGAGGTGGAGGAACAAAAAGAAAGAATAAATGGTGGGACAAAGAATGTGAGCAACGTAAAAAGGAAGCAATAAAAGAACTAAGAAAGTGGAGAAAGACTAAAGAGAACAGAAGTGGCTTTTTAGAAGCGAAAAGAAGATACAGAGAGACATGCAGGGAGAAGAAGAGGCAGAAGAAGGAGAGAGAGGAGGAAGAGATAAAAGCAATAAGAACAGAAAAGGAGGTATGGAACTATATTAATATTAATAGAGAAAGAAAAAAGAAAATAGGAGCGAGGAGATAACGATGAATGAGTGGGAGGAGTACTTCATGAGGCTGCTGGAGGGAGAAAAGGAAAAAAAGAAAACGGAAATAGAGACGAAGAGAAACCGAGTAGAACCTGAAGGAGAAGAAATTACAATGGAAGAGGTGGAGAGGCATGTGAAGAAACTGAGGAAAGGGAAGGCACCAGAGAGGGATAGAATACAGAATGAGTCGTGGATGTATGGGACGAGAAGAGTGCTAGAGAGGCTGGTGGAGGTAATGAATGGGGTGTGGAGAGGAGAAGGATTCCCGGTAGGGTAGAGAGGGGGTAATTTACCCCATTTACAAAAAAGGGGAGAAAAATAAAGTAGAAAATTACCGAGGGATAACTCTCCTGAACACAGGGTACAAGTTGTATGCATCAATTCTGAATGAAAGGATGAGCAGAGAGATAGAGGAAAAGGAAGCATTACCAGACAGCCAAGCAGGAGTTAGAGAGGGGAGGGGAACTATGGATAATGTATACATCCTGGACCATTTGACGAAGAGTGAGCTAAAGAAGAAAGGGGGGAGGGCGTATGCATTATTCGTAGACTTCAAGGCGGCTTTTGACAAGGTGGACAGAGAGAGGATGTTTGAGTGCCTGAGGGAGAAAGGGGTAAATGAACGGCTGGTAAGAAAGGTGGAGGAGATATATGAGAAGACAAAAAGTAAAGTGAAGGTAGGGGAGAGGGAAAGTGAATGGTTTGTGACAACAAAGGGAGTGAGGCAAAGTTGCCCGCTCAGCCCCTTGTTGTTCACGTTGTATGTGGCTGATATGGACGGAATGTTGAGAGAGCACAAGCGGGGGGGTGTGTGGTAGGTAGAAAAAACGTGTGGAGCCTGGCGTTTGCGGATGATGTGGTAATGGTGGCAAAGAGTGAAAGAGAAATAAAGGAAATGATAAAGAGTTTAGGAAAATATGTGAAGAAGAAAAGACTAGAAGTGAATGTAGAGAAAACAAAAATGCTGGTGTTCAATAAGAGAAAGAGGAAAAACGAAGAGAGTGATTGGAGGTGGGAGGGAGAAGTAATAGAACAAGTAAAAGAATTCAAATACTTGGGGTACGTGTTCAATGAGAGAGCCACAGATAAGGCACATATTAGAGAACTGGCAAGAAAAGCGAACAAGGTGATAGGATGTGTATGGGGAATAGGAGAGAGAAGGGTGGGGAGGCGATTTTAAGAGGAGAATGATGATGTTTGAAAGACTTATTGAAAGCGTGTTGTCGTACGGAGCAGAGGTATGGGGATGGAAAGAACAAGAGGAGATAGAGAGGGTGCAAGAGAAATATCTGTGGTGGGTGCTAGGGGTGGAGAGAGAAACGCCAGGGTACATAGTGAGAGAAGAATGCAAGAGGAATAGGTTGAGAGTGAAAGCGGGAAAAAGAGCGGTCAAGTTCGAAGACAGGATGGAAGGGAGGAAAGAATGTAGGATACTAAAGGAGTGCTGGAGAGAAAAAAAGAAGAATTCAGAGGAGAATGATAGGGAGAATTACTACAGGAGGAATGGGTATGCAAGCAAGAAAATAGGGAGACTGAGAGAAAGAGGCGTGTGGATGAATGTAGAACTAAGTGAAAGAGATAAGGATACGGATAGACAAGAGAGGAGAGAGAGAATTAGAGAATCCAGATACAACGGGAAGTACGGAAGATGCATGATCGAGGAAGTACCGAAGTATTTGGGGAGGGAGAGCGAGAAAGAAAGAAAGATGATGGCGAGGTTTAGGTGCGGAAATGAAGAGAGGGAAGATGGGTATTGGGCAGAAGATGGAGGAAGAATGTGTGGAATGTGCTATGAGGAAAGAGAGACGATTGAGCATATGTGGAACGAGTGCAGTGAGATGAAACAAAGAGAGAGGAAAGAAAGAGAGGAAATACTGAATGTAGATGGAAGGGAAATGAAATGGATGAAAGAGGTATGGAAGAGGAGGGAGAAGGGAGAAGAGGAAAGGGGAGGGGAGAAGAAATAGAGACTTTTATTTAGTTTTTTTTATTTATATAATTGTTAAGTTTACTTGTATATGTATAGGAATCAGAAAGCCCGTATTGCAAATAAAGATTTATATATTACCTATTATACATATAAGTGATATTCCTGGTGACCTAAGTCGTCAGCTTTTATGAATAAAATTGTTTATAAAATTTACCAGTTATGGTGCATTTCCGTACAGTTTTGGTTTCCAACATTGTTTTGTTTGTCAGCAAAATCATTCACTTTCATGGTACGTATTTCAGTGCTCCTGCAAGCACCCATAATGCCTATTACAAGAGCAACCTTAAAAAGTACCTATCCTTAATTGTAGGTACAAATGACAGTATATTATTGAGGAGTTGATTATCTCATCTTTGTTGCAAGATATATTTCATCTGGAGCTTTGCAGAAAAATTCATCAATTTCCTTAGGAGTAAAAATGTTTTTGATTTTATAGCCTGATAGCCCTTGGATTTATTTATTTTTAAAAATGCACGTAACTTATGATAGGTTTCAATATTAAAATGTTGTCAATGCTCAGAGTAGATCTTAACATAGAATATTGAGACCATAATAAAGAGGATTTGTATTTCTCTGCTAGTCCGGAGAAATACGCCAAGAGAACATTTGTGTTGTAAGTTTGGCAGCCTCTTGCATGTCTGGCGGCGTACAGTTTTCTATATCATCCATAATTTCGAGACGGGGACGCTCGAGGGGGCCCCCTTCGAGATAGGGAGATCCAAGGGTCCCCTTCGAGACAGGAGGCCCAAGGGGGGTCTCTTTGAGGCAAGGATGATGTCCCGGTCGGCCTCCTTGTTTTAGTTATCGTAATGTTTGTATCAGAAAATAATGAAACAAAGTCGATTCCTACTATCGTCTTGGCAAGTTTCACTTTCAGTCGTGTGCTTAGAAAGGAGAAGCACACATTTTTTAAAATTTTTCCTCAAAATTAGAAAAAATCTTGTATGTAACACGTTTTAAAATGCTGTTTTGTCGCTTCGCTAGTCCCGCAAAAATTCAAACAAACGTAAAAAACCGTCTTAAACAAAAAATCCTTCTTACTTATAAATAAGGCAAAAAGGAAATTTGTTTGCAAACACATTTTTAGTTTTAGTTTTAGTACAATTTGGTCCCCCTTGATAACGAAATTGACCTGTTCGAGAGTTTCTTCCGAGTCTTTCGAAATTGGAATTGTTGGGGGGTACAAATTTTATTTAGGACACCCGTTATTTATAAGTTTTGCTTTTTGCACTACTCCATATAAACAATGCTAAATCTCACACTCCCCCGTTCGCGCAATATGCTAAAAAGGAGTAAGTTTTCTCTTCAATATATAAAAATCTCGTGTCACGGTGTTTGTGGTCGAACTCCTCCGAAACGGATCGACCGATTTTTATGATTTTTTTTTGTATATTTTATTATGTCGTCCATTATCACTGTAAAGAGTGTCGGACTTAGGACACCTCCCTATCTCAATCCTTCTTTTGTAGTTGCCCGCTCTAACATAATTTCTAGTATTTTTATATACACTTTTTACGGCATCTATAAGATCTCTTTTCACTCCTCTTTCTTTTAGACTATGCCATACTAGTTCTCTGGGAGCACTGTCAAAGGCTTTATGTATGTCTATGAAAGCTACGTATTCTTGATCTTTGTATTCTTCATAGCTTTTGTCTGTCTTTTTTCTAGATATTGTTTCCATTTTTGTTTCTCATTCTTTACCTCATCTTTAATTTCTTGGTTCCACCAACGAGTTTGTTTTTTATTTTTACAAGCTTTTATTTAACTTGCCTTGTTAGTATAATATTAGTACGTGTGGGTCAAATCTTGCAAGCTAAATTAGAACCACTTCTTGACATCCGATTGAGCTGAGATTTTGTATACGCGTTTAGTTCCGGTGACGATATAATAAGCAATACTCAATATTGTAATTTGTACTTTCAAAATGGCCGTCGCCACAAGATGGCGGATGATGTATTTTAGTCAGCCCTATTAATATGGGTATCAAATGAAAGGGCTTAAAGAGTAGAAAACGAATTCAATATGGCCGCCGCTCCAAGATGGCGGATTACATTTTCTTTTCAACCCCCTTTATATAGGTGTCATATGAAAGGGCTTGAAGAGTAGAAAACTATACAGTTAGTGACATTACACTAAATTCAATATGGCCGCCGCTCCAAGATGACGGATAACATTTTTTTTCAACCCCCCTTAGTTAGTGACTTCACACTAGGTTCAATATTGAAAAAACAATTAATAGTATTAAAAAAAAAAACAAGCTTTTATTTAAATGAAAAGAAGAAAATAAAATACAAAATAAAATTGGAATCAATCAAAGGAAAGCAAACCCATAATTTCTACATCATACAATTGCATATGAGATAAAAGCTTTTAGTAAAAGAGTTTTCTACTTTCTCTTTAAATTTCTTTCCTACTTCTTTTTCTTGTAGTTTATACGTCTTTATATTGCCTGTTTTTTGTTCTTTATTATTTCCCTTTTCCTGGTTAGTTTTACCTACTTTTATTTGTAATTTGGAGACCAATAGGTAATGATCGGTGTATAGCTCTGCACCCTATATACTCTCGTGTCTCTTTTTAATC
Source organism: Diaperis boleti (assembly GCA_963583935.1). Lineage (NCBI taxonomy): Eukaryota > Metazoa > Arthropoda > Insecta > Coleoptera > Tenebrionidae > Diaperis > Diaperis boleti. The sequence goes on along the minus strand of OY757249.1, from coordinate 49,893,088 downwards.
TACTATTAACTTCTCTAGTATACACAAGAATGTATTTGTTATCATTAGACTTATCAATATTTTTTTTTGTCTTCCCCATGTATTCCGATTGTATTTGTGTTACTTCATCCTTCTTCCCTACTCTGCTATTTAGGTGTCCTAGTATTAGTATTCTTCCTTTTGTATTTTCTGTTTCTTCCTCCATTGTACTCTAAAAGTCGTCTTCCACTTTTGTTTTCTCATCTTCATTTGGCGCAAAGGAAATTATTATCGTTCTATTTATTTTATCTAATTCATTTTCTATCGATTTCCATCCATTAATATTTAATACTGTTTTGGTTGAGGACATTCCGATTCGAGCAGTTCAGCCGAGCAGACGTGTTTTGCGACGCTCGAAAAGATAAGCGGATAAAAAAGTGCGAAAAAGTGAAAAAGAAATAGAATGAAAAAAAGTGGTAGTGAGAGCGAAAGAGAAGAAGATTACAAAAGAAAAAGAGAAGAAGGACGAGAATCAGAAGGCCCCTTTAGGAAAAGTAAGAAGTTCCAAAGATCACCGGTTAAAAAGGCAATGGATGAGGAAATGAATGGGAAAGAGAAAAATGGAACTAAAAGAAAAAATGAAAAAATTGGAGGAGAAAATGGAAGAGCGGGAAAAGAGAGTGAGAAAAAAGAATATTGTATTAACGGGATTGGACGAAGAGGAATGCAAGAGCGAGAAGAAACTAGAAAAATGGATGAAGGTGGAATTAGAGGTAGAAGTGACTGTGAGAGAGATGCATAAAATAAATGGAGGAAAAATGATTGTGGCGGAACTTATGTAGTATACATAGAAGATGATCTGACAAAGAAGGAAAGAGATATACAGAAGGAATTAAGAGCGACAGCCAAAGAAGAGCTTCAAAAAGGACAGCTGGGTTATAAAAAGATATGGATAGAGGGAAAAGGGATTAGGTAGGACGAAGAAAAGGGGGAGTTAGATACAGAAAATTTTTGAATAAGAACACAAGAAAAAGACGACAGGGCAGAAAAGGGAAAACGAATACGGAGAGGAATAAAAGAGAAAAGGAGCAAATAAGAGTAGTATTCTGGAACGTAGGGGGAATAAAACACAAAGAGAATGAATTTTGGGAGTATTTGAGAGAATTTGACGTAGTGGGAATAATAGAAACGTGGGGGGAAGAAAAGAGGTGGGAAAAATTGGAAAAGAGAATGCCGAAAGAGTTTAAGTGGAAATATCAATATGCAGAGAGGGAAAGCAAGAAAGGGAGAGCTAAAGGTGGGATAATAATGAGGGTGAAAGAGGGACTGGAAGGAGAAAATGGAACTGAAGCAAAAGAAGAAAGAGGGATTATGGAAAGAACGGTGAAAAGTAAACAGAGAAAATGGAGAATTGTAACAGTGTACAGCAGAAGTATGAAGGAAACGAAGAGAATAATAGAAGAGCGAGTAAAAGAGCAAGAAGAAGGAACTTTGGTGATTGGGGGGATTTTAATGCAAGAATTGGGGGGAAAGGAAGACGGATAGAAGAGGAACAAGAAACAATAGAAGGAAGATCAACAAAAGATGGAACAGGAAACGCAGAAGGGAGAGTACTGATTAGCTTAGTAGAAGAAAGAGGGTGGGACATACTTAATGGGAACTGCACAGGAGATGAGATAGAGGAGAACACGTATATTGGATCAAGAGGGGAGACAGTTATTGATTATGTTATGGTAAATGAAGTAGCATAAGATGAAATAGAGAAATTCAAGGTGGGAGAAAGAATGGAGTCGGACAATATGCCTTTAGAAGTGAAGATAAAAAAAAGAGAGAAAGATAGAGGAAGTGTGAATGAGTTTAGAAGAATATTTGGACGGAAGAAGGAAAAGAAAATTATAGAGCAAAACTTAGGGAGGCAAAATACGAAGGAACAGAAATAAACGAAAAAAAGAGATAGAGATAAGAGAGAAGATGGGGCTGTGGAAAAACGAGTGGTGGGATAAAGAATGCAGAGAAAGGAAGCAAGAAGGAAACTAAGAAATTGGAAAAAAGAAAAAGCAACCAAGGAAGAGTACAAGAGAGCATGCAAGAGGTACAATTTATTATGCAAAGAGAAGAAGCAAAAGAAACGGATGGAAGAAGAGCTAAAGATGAGGGTATAAAGAAGGAAGAAGAGGTATGGAGATACATAAATAAGGAAAGAAAAAAAAATAGAGAGAGAGTGGGTGATGGAATTACTATGGAGGAATGGAGAGAGTACTTCAGTGAGCTGCTGGGGGGTGAAGAAAACAGACAAGAAAATGAAAAGAGACAACAAAGAGTGGAAAAAATAGAAGAGATAACAAGAGAAGAACTAGAGCAACAACTAAGAAAACTGAAAAGGAAAAAGATACCGGGGAGGGATGGTATACACAATGAAGCGTGGATATATGGAACGGAAAGGGAAGTTGACAGGTTGTTGGAGATAATGAATGGAGTGTGGAAGGAAGAGGGATTCCCCAAGAGTGGAAGGAGGGGGTAATATGCCCATATATAAGAAAGGAGAAAAAGATACAGTCAGTAATTATAGGGGGATCACTCTCCTAAATACAGCATAGCATAGGTATACGCGATGATTGTGGAAGAGAGGCTGATGAAGGAAATGAATGAGAGGGGGGTGTTACCAGACGGACAGGCGGGATTTAGGAAAGGTAGAGGGACCATGGATAATGTATATATCTTGAATCACATAGCAGGAAATGAGAGGCGTAGCAAGATAAATGCATTCTTTGTGGACCTGAAGGCGGCTTTTGATAATGTGGAAAGAGATTTACTGTGGGAATGCTTGAGAAAGAGGGATAAATGAGCATCTGGTAACAAAAATAGAAAAGATATATGAAGAGACGATAAGTAGAGTGAGAGTGGATGGAAGGGTGAGTGAATGTTTCAAAACTTATAAGGGAGTAAGACAAGGTTGCCCACTAAGCCCCAGCCTGTTTGCAGCTTTTATTAGAGATATAGAGGAGAGGTTCAGGAAGGGGCAGGCAGAAAGGGTTGTGGTGGGCAAAGAAAAAATGTGGTCTTTAGCATATGCGGATGATTTGGTGGTGCTAGCGAGAGAGGAGAAAGGTATGAAAGAAATGATAGGAAGCATGGAGAAATATATGAGAAGGAAAAACTTGACGGTGAATGTAGAGAAATCCAAGATGATGGTGTTCAGAAAAGGGGGTGGTAGGAGAAAAGTAAATGAGTGGAGATGGGAGAAAGAGAAAATTAAAGAAGTGAAAGAATTTAGGTTATGTGATGAATGAAAGAAACACAGCAACAGCACATGTGAGAGAGTTAGTGAAAAAAGCATATAAGATAATAGGAGCTGTATGGGGAATAGGAGAGAAAATTTGGACCTGATTTTAGAAGGAGAGTAATGATGTTTGATAGTTTGGTGAAAAGCGTGATGATGTATGGAGCGGAAATATGGGGATGGAGAGAGCAAGAAGGATTGGAAGGGGTGCAAGGAAAATATATGAAATGGGTGCTAGGGGTAGAGAGAGAGACACCGGGGTATATAGTGATGGAGGAAACAAAGAGAGATGGAATGAAAATAAAAGCAGGAAAAAGAGCAATAAGATTTGAGGAGAGAGTGATAGAGAGAGGAGAGTGCAGAATTTGGCAAGAGTGTTTGAAAGAAAAAAGGAAAGAAATAGGGAAGGGGATATGGAGAGAGAGGGAGGCATATTTCGAAAGAAACGGGTATGCAGGCGCGGAGTTAGAAAGAATGCGAGAGAGAGGCAGAGTAATGACAGATGAATTAGTGCAGAGAGATAGAGATGTGCAAGTGCAGGAAAGAAGAACGAGAAGTAGGGAGTTTAGGTACAATGGGAAGTATGAAAAAATAATAACGGAAAAAATGCCAAAGTACCTAGGAAGAGAGAGTAGAAAAGAAAGAGTGATAATAGCAAGATTTAGATGTGGAAATGAGGAAAAAGAGAATAAAAAGATTATACATCCTATTCCAGCCTTTGCCATTTCCCCGTTCTGTATATCATAATATGTCTTCTATATAATATATTTTCTAATTCTACTTCGCCAATTAATTTTTTCTTTGTTTCCGTTATTCCCAGTATGCTTACATTATTTCCTTCTATTTCTTCGACCAATTCGTTTTCTTTTCCGGCTATACCTTTCACATTCTATGTTCCCATTTTGTATTTTGTATTGTTCTTATTTTTTGTTTTGTTAATTGTGTTTTAAAATTATTTTCCATATTCATTGATAGTATCGTCATTTTTCTTGTTTAAATCTTTATAATTGTTTTTTTGAAGTATACTTGTATTTGTTATTTTTCTTTGTTGTTTGTTTATATTGTCGTTTGAAGATCTTTCGTTTATCTTCCTTTTTCCCTCTCTTCTGTCTTTCTCTTCCTCTTTTCTCGACAATAATTAAGTTGCTACAGTTCAAAGTATATTTGACCTTTTTTGATAAAATACATTATGAACCTAAGTATGTGTGATTTATCGATATCAATAACCGATATCAATATAAATGCCCCAACCTTTTGTAAGAAACAGACCCTCGCCGATTAATTCTTCAACCGATCCCCCTAATTGGCCCAACCCTCGACGGCAAACCCGGTGCACAAATGCACACAAACGACGAGCAACCCTTTTAATCGATCATCCGTTTTAAAGGACATTTTCAATCACCGCCCTTTCCGACTCCCTAAAAACAACAGCTTTCGTCCGATTTGCGATGCGTCGTCCGGCGGGAGTTTAATCAAGGAGCGCGCCGCCGGTTGTCCAGCCATTTACCGAATATATCAAAGGAGGATCTTAGGAAGATGCACCGGATCGTCATTTCCGATTCAGCAACTACATCACGGACGCGTTTCAATTAAGCCGAAATCTGGGAAATCGATCTGGTCCAGGCTGGCAAGACACACACGCGGCATCACCGTGATTGCCGACAATTCCCGTGACCGCGACGGCGGCGGTGGGCGGTTAGTAACAAACATTTCGCAGAAACTGCCGCGGCCGAGGGACTAAAGGCCGCCGCCGGCAACATCAAGTCGGAGGAGGGCGGCGGGCGTGCGGCCGCCCCCAGGCCGCTCTACGAGGGTACTATCTGCGAATTACTTTGACATACACACACGCACGCACACAGGCACACGTCGCGTAGGTAGATAAGGGCGGATGGACGACGGGACGAGGCGGAGGGTTGCGGCCAGTGGCGGCGTCGGTCGACGGATTTCGCAGGAGCGAAATTAATCGCTGTGCAATTCAAAATGAAGACATCATTCAGCGAACCCGATTGATAAGTCTAATTTCGATCTGAAATTCGGACGTCATAAATCCGATAACTGTAACAAATAAAGTTCTCGGACATATCGTTTAATAGTGAGTAATTAGAGAGTTTGTTTGATTACCGTACACATTGTTCGTGCGCAGGTAAATATCCTTATTTTATGATAAATCTAGACCGCTATTTCGGTGTTCTGACGCGGCTGAATGAGGGAGGAATGAGTAATAAATTTGGGGACTGGTTCGTGCCATACATGCCTTTTGATTCAAGGATCATCTTCAATTATGGTCAAGCCCCCCATTTTCGTCATTCTATTCTCTTCGTTAACATTCCTGTTTATCAAAATGCTCTTGTGATTCCGACTTCCACGAGATGCCTCACTGGTGACGACTATAAATAACGTAAATCGTGTGCTCCGAGTAGATGCAACGACCCCAAGATGACTGCTTTTACACTACCTAATTCCTTGGAAGGAATTAAAGTCTAGGAAGATATTTAACTATAGAAAAATTTAACATGATTAGGCACCACTATAAAAACCTCCCCAATCTAATAATCTGACATGTCAAACATCAGGTGACAATTTTGTCACCATCTACGCCATACGTTTTTTAATTAATGGCCCACTTGACGTCGTTTTTGTTGAAAACACGATATTATGAGAACAAATTAGACAAAAAAACCTAAAGCTAAAAATATTCTGATTCGAGCAGTTGAACCAAGCGGTCGTGTTTTGCGGCGCTCGATAATAATAAGATTTATTTCCTTCCCTTTCGGCTTTGAAAAGGATTCCTATTCCCATACAATACTAGTTAAATAAATAATGAGTAAATAAAACTATAAAACATAAACAATAACAATAGCTAAATTAATTTTATTTTCCTTCCGTCTCTTCCCTCCTTTTCTCTACATTCTTTCTTCTGTCTAATACTCCTTTCATCCGATCTTCCAATCTTCTCTCTCCTCTCTCAGCTCCTCACATTTTTTCATCATGTGCTCTATTGTTTCTGCTCATTCTCTGCACAGTCTGCACACTCTATCGTCTCTCTCTTTCCAGTATTTCTTTTCTCTTTCCTCGTTGGCACATCTAAACCTTGCTATTACTTTCTTACCGTTCTTCTCGCTTTCCCTTCTCAGGTATGCCGGCAGTTCCTCCGTGATTAGTGACCTATACTTTCCATTGTACCTTGACTCATTTATCCTCGTTCTCCTTTCCTGCTTCTGTACGTCTCGGTTCACCTCAACTATCTCTCTTAGTACATTTACTCCATTGTTTCTTCGCCTCCCTACCTCCTCCACTGCGTACCCGTTTCTCTCGTAGTATTTTCTTCTCTCTTTTCCTGCTCTTTCCATCTTCCCATTCTTTATCTCTTTCCAACACTCTTGCAAGATCTTACATTCCCTTCTTTCTCTTATTCTCTCTTCAAATCTTACTGCTGTTTATATGCTGGCGTTTCCCTGTCCAATCCTAGTACCCATCTCCAGTACTTCGTTTGGATTGCTTCCAGCTTTTCCTGCTCCTTCCATCCCCATATTTCTGCTCCGTACATCATTACACTCTGTACTAGCCTTTCGTACATGAGTCCTCTCCTTCTTATATCTCGTCCGAATTTTCCCATACTTGACCTACTTTCCTTTCTAGTTCCTTTATATGACTTTTCTCGTTGTTAGTCTCGCTAAAGGTGTAACCCAAGTATTTAAATTCTTTTACTTTTTGTAATTCTTTTCCTTCCCAATTCCACTCCTCTTTCTTTCTTCTGCCTCCTTTCTGAAAAATCATTTTTGTTTTCTCCACGTTTCATTCTAGATTCTTTCTTTTCAGGTATCTTCCTAGGCATCTTATCATTCCCTTTATTTATTTGGCCTCCCTCGCTATTAGCACCATCATCGATCGGCGTATGCCAACGATTGCACTTTCGTGTTTCCTACCACCACTCCCCCTGCTTGTGCTAGTCTTAGTTTTTCTTCCAGGTCGCTTATATATGCCGCGAATAGACTGGGGAAAAATCCCAGGAAAAAATTCCGGAAGTTTTTTTCTCAACGGTTCTATATGTTTTTTGGGTCGCTGAATCCGAATTTGCGGTTTGCCCCCTCGCCAGAGGTGAGCTAACTTCAGGAAATGCAAGAAACTTCAATAATTTCGGACTATTTCCAGTTTTTTGCTTATAACTCGAAAACGAGTCGTTTTAACGAAAATACCACTATAATCCAAATTAAAGTAAACAAAATTTCCTACAATAATGTGGTATTATGTTTGTTTCTATCGTTAATGGGACGGCCGCTAGAGCGCTCTGAATATAGACCACTTTTTCGCTCTGTGTGGAAAATGTGGAAAACAGGATTACGTTTCTTAAGAAGCTCTTCACGCACGGGTGTGTAATTGTTTTTACCAATCGAGTTGCGTACTATACTTTTCCTTCCACGACAAAAAATGTGAAATGAAATCAACTTTATCAATGTATTTCATTATCATTATTATATGGGTATTATAAATATAAAACATTACAATTACTTAAGGTAACAGATGCATGACATTTCGTTAAATTATGAAAGGAATTTAAAATAATCTTCCACTAAATTTGCCTCATACCTGGCTTATTGTGGAGTAAAATGTACGACAGCTATTAAAATGTTTTAGTTAATTCGTGTTTTATCGATACGTCGTGTAAAAATAATAGAATTAAAGATTATATTACAAAACGTCATCGGGTGTCTACAAATTAAACTGCTCTTCTTGTGAGTCATTCTACATAGGTCTGACAGGTCGCAAAATATCAGACCGTATTAAAGAACATTTCAGGCACATCTATAACAACACAGATCTTGATCCTCCTCCATCAACACTTTCGTCTTTTGCCAATCATATATTAATAACGAAACATAGTTTTTCACCATCAAATTCCAAATTGATTCACAAATGCAATAAAGGCCGGAAATTAGATTTTCTTGAGACTCGAAATAAGGAAAGTCTTGAAACTGGACAGATCTTGTTTAAACGAACAGAATAACTTCAGTAATCCCATTATCAATTCACTATTTTAATTTTTCCAATAAATTTTCAACATTATTTTAACCTCAAATGCCAACTTTTTTACTTATAATGATTTCATTATTTATCACCTTTTCTACCACTCAAACAAACTTACCAGATTCTCCTAGTTTTTACATTTTATAAAATGATGTTTTTACCCAATCTTTTAAAATCATGTAATCTTTTCGAAACGTCAAATTTAATAATTTCAAATTAACGTCTAATTTTAAACATTCCCCTCTGTAATTTATCAATTGCATCATTAATCTCTTGTAAAATTAGGGATGATGATGATGATGGGGGTAGTTTTCTCCCGAAACATGTTCAAATTGTAATTTTACGTTTATTAAAGTTTGTGGAGGAAAAAAAAAGTTCCTGTGGGCCAACACGTTATAATGCGGAATAATTTTTTAAAAACACGCAATATATGATCTATCATGTTAAAAACAATATATAGACAAATATAAGTACAAAAAAACAGATGCATCACTTTCGATGCACTTGGCCCATTCGAGTACAAACACGCATTGGGCCAAGTGCATCGATTTTGATGCACTTTTCTAAACTTGTAAAAACCTTCAACAACAAACACGAGCATAAAAACATACAGATCCAATAAATAAATTGGCTCAATTGGAGCAATTCAAACGGTACGTCGACGTCATTTTGACGGCGCCGACGGTCCTGCGACCAAAAATAATATATGTAATTATGCAAACCGGATGTCCTGGCTAACCCTTCAAAGAAAGGTTGTTTTTAGTTAAGCATAATTATTGTTTAGTGTATTTAATCACGTTATAATAGTATTCAATAAAGAAAATCTTATTTTGTTTACAGATTTTAGTCGTATTTTTTATTTCAATTATTAAAAAAATTTCTTAAACATTTTTCGTTGGCCAATCAAATTTTCAAGTGTATTGGGCCATCGTGCATCGAGCTATGATGCACGATTTTAGCTTTACTCCTAAATATAGGCCACCAATAAAATTATTTCAAACATTAAGCGTGCATCAGATTTGATTTAGTGCCCATTTAAGAAGTTAACCAGTGCATCATATCTGATGCACTTCGCGCTTAACGTGCTAGCCCACGTTTGGGATTGAAAATTTTATCTACAACTGCCTAAAGCGAAAAAATCGTCAATTTTTCATTACTCAACTGTAATTACGTCATAAGTGGTTATTCGACCATTGGAGAAATAAGGTGCATTACTCAATTCAAATTGCGTCATATGAGTAGTACAATGACATCATTGTAGATAAAGAAATTTATTTAATACAATTTATTTATACTTCTAACATTACACAGTTTTACATTATTTACACTATTTACAATTTACTACTTCGCCGGCACGTCTCGTATTATTTATTTATATATCGCGCGGCACTCCGGATGGATAAAAGCAACTGTCCGACTCGACACACTGATCTTCGATGATACGACCGACCGGTTTTCGTCCCCTAATAAATATACCGGCGCCTAAATGCTTCTATGCGCCTCCAGATAGTTCCATCGCGCTCTCGACGTGTGCCGAATATATAGTATAAATCCAGAACATTCTAGTAATTGACGACGTCATCTCGGGTCCACGTCCGTTACAATATTTTCTGTAAAAGATTCAAAACCAATGTTTTGTTGGGAGTCCGATTCGAGCAGTTGAACCGAGCAGACGTGTTTTGCGGCACTCCATAAGAAAGGGTGAAAAAGTGAAAACGAGGCAGAATGAGAAAAAAAGTGTTAGTGCGAGCGAGAGAGGCAAGGACTATAAAAGAAAAAGAGTAGAAGGACGAGAATCGGAAGAAAGGATTAACCCCTTTAGAAAAAGCAAAAAATTGGAAAGATCACCAGTTAAAAACGCAATGGGTGAGGAAATGAAAGAGATGGTGAAAAAAATTATGAAGGATGTAGGGGAGATAAAGGAAGAGAATCGGAAGATGAGTCAGGAACTGGAACAATTGAAAATGATGATGCGTGAGAAGGAAGAAAAATGGGAAACAGAAAAGATGGAACTAAAAGAAAAAATGAAAAAATTGGAGTAGAAAATGGAAGAGCTGGAGAAAGAAGTAAGAAAAAAGAATATTGTCCTAACGGGACTGGACGAAGAGGAACGAGAACGAGAAGAAACTGGAAAAATGGATGAAGGATGAATTAGAGGTAGAAGTGACTGTGGGAGAGATGTATAAAATACTGGCGGGAAAAAGAGGAAAATTATAGAAAACTAAGAGAAAAAAAGGAAAGAAAGTATACATGGAAGATGACCTGACAAAGAAGGAAAAAGATATACAGAAAGAATTAAGAGCGATAGCCAAAGAAGTGCGACAAAAGAGACAGCGGGTAAAAGTAGATTATAAAAGATATGGATAGCGGGAAAAGGACTTAGGTGGGACGAAGAAAAGGGAGAGTTATGTAGATACAGCAAATTTTTGAATAAGAGCACAAGAAAAAGACGACAGGGCAGCAAAGAGTAAACGAATACGAAGAGGAATAAGGGAGAAAAGGAGCAAATAAGAATCGTATTCTGGAACGTAGCGGGAATAAAAAACAAAAAGAATGAATTTTGGGAGTATTTGGGAGAATTTGGCGTGGTGGGAATGGTAGAAACGTGGGTAGATGAAAAGGGGTGGGAAAAATTGGAAAAGATAATGCCGAAAGAGTTTAAGTGGAAGTGTCAATATGCAGAGAGAGAAAGCAAGAAAGGGAGAAAATGGAACTGAAGCAAAATAAGAAAGAGGGATTATGGAAAGAACGGTGAAAAGTAAACAGAGAAAATGGAGAATAGTAAAGTGTACAACAGAAGTATGAAGGAAACGAAGAGAATAATAGAAGAGCGAGTAAAAAAGCAAGAAGAAGGAACATGGGTAGATCAACAAAAGATGGAACAGAAAACGCAGAACGGAGAGTACTGATTAGCTTAGTAGAAGATGAGGGTGGGACATACTTAATGGGAACTGCACAGGAGATGAGAAAGGGGAATACAAGTATATTGGACCAAGAGGGGAGGCAGTTATTAATTATGTTATGGTGAATGAAGAAGCATGGGATGAAACAGAGAAACTCAAGGTGGGAGAAAGAATGGAGTCGGACCATATGCCTTTGGAAGTGAAGACAAAAGGAAGAGAGAAAGATAGAGGTGTGAATAAGTTTAGAAAAAAAATTGGGAAAAATATTTGGACGGAAGAAGGAAAAGAAAATTATAGAGCAAGACTTAGGGAGGCAAAATACCAAGAAAAAGAAATAAACGAAAAGGTGAGGGAACTGAGCGATAACATAAGAAACGCAACAGAAAAAAAAGAGATAGAGATAAGAGAGAAGATGGGGCTGTGGAAGAACGAGTGGTGGGATAAAGAATGCAGGGAGAGGAAGCAGGAAGCAAGAAGGAAACTAAGAAATTGGAAAAAAGAAAAAGCAACCAAGGAAGAGTACAAGACAGCACGCAAGAGGTACAATTTAGTATGCAAAGAGAAGAAGCAAAAAAAAATGGATGAAAGAAGAGCTAAAGATAAAGGGTATAAAGACGGAACAAGAGGTATGGAGATGCCAAATAAGGAAAGAAAGAAAAAGAGAGAGAGTGAGTGATGGAATTACTATGGAGGAATGGAGAGAGTACTTCAGTGAGCTGCTGGGGGGTAATGAAAACAGGCAAGAAAAGGAAAAGAGACAACAAAGAGTGGAAGAAATAGAAGAGAAAACAAGAGAAGAACTAGAGCAACAACTAAGAAAACTGAAAAGAAAAAAAGACACCGGGGAGGGATGGTATACAGAACGAAGCGTGGATATATGGAACGGAAAGGGAAGTTGACACGTTGTTAGATATAATGAATGGAGTGTGGAAGGGAGAAAGATCCGCCCAGGAGTGGAAGGAGGGGATAATATGCCTCATATATAAGAAAGGAGAAAAGGATACAGTCAGTAATTATAGAGGCATCACTCTCCTAAATACAGCATATAAGGTATACGCGATGATTGTGGAAGAGAGACTGATGAAGGAAATGAATGAGTGTTTGAAAGAAAAAAGGAAAGAAATAGGAAAGGGGATAGGGAAAGAGAGGGAGGCATATTTCGAAAGAAACGGGTATGCAGGCGCGGAGATAGAAAGAATGCGAGAGAGAGAGGCAGAGTAATGACAGATGAATTAGTGCAGAGAGATAGAGATGTGCAAGTGCAGGAAAGAAGCACGAGAATTAGGGAGTCTAGGTACAATAGGAAGTATGAAAAAATAATAACGGAAGAAATGCCAAAGTACCTAGAGAGAGAGTAGAGTAGAAAAGAGGGAGTGATAATAGCAAGATTTAGATGTGGAAATGAGGAGAGAGAGAATAAATATTGGAGTGAGGATAATAATAGAGTATGCAGGATGTGTGGAGAAAAAAAGGAGACGATAGAGCATTTGTTGAAGGAATGCGTGAAATTGAGAGTAGAGAAGAAATTTTGAATGAGGACGGAAGAGGGATCGAATGGATGAACAAGGTTGAGTGTAGAAGCGGGACAATATGTGGGGAGGGTTAAAAAGTTGCTAACTATTGTGTTGAATGATTGATTTATTTAGTGTTATTTATTATACTTATTTTGTGTATTAATATGTATTAATCGGATATTTTATAAACCTGTAAAGGTACTAAATATGCATACTACTACTACCTAAACCTAAAAAGTAAGTATTTAAACTACGGTTAAACATTCCTTATTGTACTAATTTCGGTGCTTATTAGGAAGTTTTATTCTTTTTCTTATCAGTGTCTAGACAATCACAGAAATTTTAGTTGACAACTCAAATAAATTGGCTCTGAAACGTGATATAATGTAGCGACGTTACAAATTCAATGTTATTTGCCATCCGTATTTCAATTTGCGCTTCTGACCTAATAATATAAATCAAAAATTAACAATTCACGAAGCTATACTGCTCGATTTTTATTAACAGAAAAATCAATTAATCTATGAATGAATAAATCACGACTGTCATTCCATTCAGCTTTTGGACTATTAGTCAATGGGAACGTTAATAAACTTTATTTATTAATTTTTGCAGCGATGTCAATTTCAAACTAACGTTAAAATGTGGAGGCGTAAATTTAAAATATAAAGCTAATGTTAAAAGTGACTTTTTTGTAATAGGGACTTTTAGTAAAACAGAGTAGATAATGCAGCTGAGGTGGGTCGAGGACTTGAATTGGCAAAAAACTTGAAACACAAACTAAGCAGTTTCAACTCTTTTGACAACCAGAGAGATGTGGTCAAATATTTGCTCCCTTGGAGCAATTGCATGATCATTCATAAAATTTACAATTAATTTACTGCTGACTTCAATGACGTACAAGTAGCGGTAGTACGTATGCGTAATATTATTTAGTCTCCATACTACTTTCAGAAGAAATAATTACTCTACCTGTCATTGTCTCGCAGCTCGGAACTCCGAAAGCGCAATTAACCTCGCGTTTTTCCTTTAAATTTCGCATTATCAATTTGCCGCAGTATTTAAGCAAATCTGGAACAAAAGCAACTCCGTCCGATTTGTAAATCCCAAGATTCGCACTTTAAGCCGTTGGGATTTTCCGGGCTTTTCCGTCCGCATTCTCTTGCACATTTTCTTTTATATCGTCGTCTTTGCATTTTGACAATTTAATCGATCTTCGTCTCGCGCGAAAGAGAAAATTCCTCAACGTCCCGAAAAAATTGCATACTTTCCAATAAATTAGTTTATTAGAACTGATGTTATTGATAAATGTGAGTCTGAAGACACAGAATTCTTAAATACATACACTGTGTCCCTGGATGATTTTCTCTATTAAGTTGTTTGGAGAGGAATATTTTTTGGTCTAGACTGGTTTTGCTTATCTTACAACTGTAGAAAACTAAAACAGTCAAACATTTTAATCAACCTGTTTTAAATTAAGCGGCTTTTTCTTTAATTTTAAAGATTTTTTTTCTAAGTCCATAAACTGAAGGCAAAGTTGCCTAGCAACCTGAACACAGTGGCAGTCACGGCTGATACCTTATTTCGAGTAAAATAATTAACAAAATAATTTGAACAATCCATTGCGGCTCGAATAAACCCCAGGAATTTTTTTTTTTTTTTTTTGAAATTTTTGGATTACGTGTTGATATGATAGGTCGCCAAGACAGTAATACTGAATTAAAAAAATTCTTTGCTGAAGACTTAGATACTAGATTTATCAAAAATATTGGGACTTAGACAAAAATTCGATCCTATTCGAAGAAAAAAGTCCCCAATTAAAACACATCAACTATGATTTGCAATGTTTTATCTTTTTTTGTAATTTTATAACAAGCAAAACCAGTCAAGACCAAAAATATTCTTCTCCAAACAACTTACTACAAAAAATCACCTCATGGGCACCCCATCCAGGGACACATTGTATATGAAATATTTCTTGTCAAAGTAATTCTGTAATTATTATAAATTGACGCCATACAACTTTGTTGTAACAATTGACTCTACGTTCTATAATAGTTTACACATAGGCATATGTTATTCAGAAATTATTTACATGTCAGGTGGATATGACAATGTGATTGCAGCTTTAGCAAAAAGTCACCTAGAAATATCAACTACATCAGGTTGAGGTTGTTATATTACAGATACATCATCTTCTTGTAGATCTATAATTTTATTGAGAAATTACGTCAACCCATGTTGACAGAACCAAATAAGGTTAGGAATCATGAAGGCAGCCTTAACAAGAATATCCCCAAAACGATTGTATCGCCAACCTAAAATTTAGGGAATAAACAAATTCCAGTCTACTGAGATGTCAATAATTTCTGAATATAGTATATTATAGTATGAATAATTAAATGCAATATCAAATTTAATATTTATGAAATGTGAAATATATGTATGTAACTTGAAACATGATATGATGGGTCTTTTTTTTACTCGCTTTAATTTCTTTGATCTCTCTAGTCTCTGTTGCCTCTTTTACATTCTTTAATAAAAGATTTATTCTTTTTTTTTTCTTCTAGTCGCTTTAGTGTTTTCAATATTTTATCTTTAATCTCTTTAGAATCATGACATAACATGTCTACATTCTAGTTTCCTTTTAGTCCATTTGCTCCTTCTGGTGGTTTCTATAACATTTTATTGTCTAGTTCTCTTTGGTTTTTCACCTCCTTACCCTCTATGGTTGCTTAAGTTCTCTTTTTTGTCTTTTAGATTTACGTAGTCTCTTTTGCTTGGCGCTACTATCTGTTTCTCTTTTTTCACGTTTTAGGTATCTGCTCTATTTTGTTTTTTATTTCGTATTTATCTCTTTTTGCTTTTTCGGTCTCTTAATTTTTTTTCTTCATATTATCTATTTGGTCTCTTTTGTATCTGTCTCTATTCCTTTAGTCTCTTTAATAAACTATTATGGTGGAGTACTTATTCTTTATTGTTGCTACGGTTATTGTATTCAGTATCTTTGATTTTTACCTCTAATCCTTCTTATCGCTTTGGTTTCTGTAGTTTCTTTTTTCTTCAGTATGTTTTGTTTACTTTGCTTTTTTTTCTTTGTTTGTTGTTTCTGTTGTCTCCTTTATTTCTTTTGTATTTTTGATATCAATGGTATCTGTGGTCACTAACTAGTCACTTTGGACTTAGTTTCTTTCTCTTCTTCTTTTGTCTCTCTATATTGTCCTCTTCAATATCTGAAATCATTTTGGTATCTCTAATTATATTTGATCTGTCTCTTTTATATATATTTATTCTCTTTGGAGTCTTTGGCCCTTTTGTTTAACTTCAGTATTTTGTCTTTTTCGTCCTATTTCCTTTTTCGCCTATTTTGTTTCCTTTCTTTCTTTGGTGATCACTTTGGTTCTTTTTGTCACTTTTGTCTTTTGTTTTTCTTTAATTTCTTTGTCCTTTTTATTATTTTTTTTCTTTTCTATCTCTTTTGTGTTTTCCTATTGGTTCTTAATCTTTTTTGATTTTTCTCTGGTGTTTTATATTCTCATTGTAATCTTTTTAGTAATTTCTTTGTTCCCTTTAGCCCATTTAGTCTCTTGGGTGTCTTCACCTTTTGGCTCTCTGAATCACTTTGATCTTCTTGTTCTCTTTAGTTTCTTTGGTCTACTCTTTCAGTCTTGTAAGTGCTTCAATTCACTTTGGTCTCTTTAGTTTCTTTGGCCCCTTTTGTGTCTTTCGGCACTGTTGTCTTATATAATAAATAAAACTAAATAAATCAATAATTCAATATAATAACTAGCAGCCTTGTATCGCTCCCCCGCTCATTCATTTCTTTCATCAGTCTCTCTTCCACAATCATCTCGTATACCTTATTATAGGGAGAGTGATCCCCCTATAATTACTGACTGTATCCTTTTCTCATTTCTTATATATATGGGGCATATTATCCCCTCCTTCGACTCTTGGGGGAATCCCTCTCCCTTCCACACTCTATTCATTAGCTCTAACAACCTGTCAACTTCCCTTTCCGTTCCATATATCCACGCTTCATTCTGTATACCATCCCTCCCCGGTGTCTTTTTTCTTTTCAGTTTTCTCAGTTGTTGCTCTAGTTCTTCTCTTGTTATCTCTTCTATTTCTTCCACTCTTTGTTGTCTCTTTTCCTTTTCTTGTCTGTTTTCATCACCCCCTAGCAGCTCACTGAAGTACTCTCTCCATTCCTCTCTTTTTCTTTCTTTCCCTATTTATGTATCTCCATACCTCTTCTTCTTTATACCCTTCATCTTTAGTCCTTCTTCCATCCGTTTCTTTTGCTTCTTCTCTTTGCATACTAATTTGTACCTCTTGCGTGCTCTCTTGTACTCGTTCTTGGTTGCTTTTTCTTTTTTCCAATTTCTTAGTTTCCTTCATGCTTACTGCTTCCTTTCCCTGCATTCTTTATCCCACCACTCGTTCTTCCACAGCCCCATCTTCGCTCTTATCTCTATCTATTTTTTTTTTCTGTTGCGTTTCTTGCGTTATCGCTCAGTTCCCTCACCTTTTCGTTTATCTCTGCTTCTTCGTAATTTGCCTCCCTAAGTCTTGTTCTATAATTTTCTTTTCCTTCCGTCCAAATATTCTTCACAATTTTTCTTCTAACATCATTCACACTTCCTCTATATTTCTCTCTTCCCTTTGTCTTCACTTCCAAAGGCATATGGTCCGACTCCATTCTTTCTCTCACCTTGAACCTTTTTCTTCTTCTAGGCTAATCAGTACTCTCCCTTCTGCGTTTTCTATTCCATCTTTTGTTGCTCTACCTCCTATTGTTGCTTGTTCCTCTTCTATCCGTCTTCCTTTTCCCCTAATTCTTGCATTAAAATCCCCCCCAACCAACAAAGTTCCTTCTTCTTGCTCTTTTACTCGCTCTTCTATTATTCTCTTCGTTTCCTTCATGATTCTACTGTACACTGTTACAATTCTCCATTTTCTCTGTTTACTTTTCACCGTTCTTTCCATAATCCCTCTTTCTTCTTTTGCTTCAGTTCATATTGACACATCCACTTAAACTATTTCGGCATTCTCTTTTCCAATTTTTCCCACCCCTTTTCTTCCACCCACGTTTCTACGATTCCCACTAGGTCAAATTCTCTCAAATATTCCCAAAATTCATTCTCTTTGTTTTTTATTACCGCTATGTTCCAGAATACTATTCTTATTTGCTCCTTTTCTTCGTCCCACATAAGTTCTTTCATATCTCTTTCCTTCTTTGTCAGATCATCTTCTATGTATACCCACTTTCCTTTTTTTTTCTCTTAGTTTTCTTTTATTTTCCATAACTTTCCTCTTCTCCTCCCAGCTTGTTTTTCCTCCATTTATTTTATACATCTCTCTCACCGTCAGTTCTACCTCTAATTCATCCTTCATCCATTTTTCCAGTTCCTTCTCATTCTCGCATTCCTCTTCGTCCACAAAATTCTTTTTTCCTGCTCTTCCATTTTCTCCTCCAATTTTCTTTTTTTTTTTCTTTTAGTTTTTAGTTCATAGCTCATCTTCCGATTCTTTTCCTTTATCTCCCCTACATCCTTCATAATTTTTTTCACCATCTCTTTCATTTTCTCACCCATTGCCTTTTTAACCGGTGATCTTTTCAATTTTTTGCTTCTTCTAAAAGGGTTCATCCTTTCTTCCGATTTTCGTCCTTCTTCTCTTTTTCTCTTATAGTCTTCGCCTCTCTTGCTCTCACTAACACTTTTTTTCTCATTCTACCTCGTTTTCACGCCTTTTTTAGCCGCTTATCTTATCGAGCGCCGCAAAACACGTACGCTTAGTTCAACTGCTCGAATCGGACTCCCTACAAAACATTGGTTTTGAATCTTTTAACGGACGTGGACCCGAGATGATTCATCACTGTAGCGGCGTCGTCAATTACTAGAATGTTCTGGATTGATACTATATATTCGGCACACATCCAGAGCGCGATGGAACTATCTGGAGGCGCATAGAAGCATTTAGGCGCCGGTATATTTATTAGAGGACGTTCCAGCGAAAACCGGTCGTTCGTATCATCGAAGATTAGTGGGTCGAGTCGAACAGTTGCTCTTATCTATCCGGAGTGCCGGGTGATGTGTAAATAAATAATACGAAACGTGCCGGTGAAGTAGTAAATTGTAAATAGTGTAAATAATGTAAAATAGTGTAATATTAGAAGTATAAATAAATTGTACAAAATTACACACTGTTATATATGGGTGTTTTTGGATTTTGTAGAAGTTTCAGAAAAAAAATGCAAATTTTGGAACAAATTTTTAATAAACAATTAAATTTTTTATATTTCTTCTTTTGGTATTTCATTAAGAACTGCAAATAATGATTTTAAAAAAAGAGATTTGAGATTTCTTAACTAATTATTTAAACATTAGAAATATAAAAAAAACTATTATAAACAATAAAAAATATTGTTTTTAAAACATTTCCTCCTGAAAACAAAGAGGGATTTTTTTTAATATTAAACTATTCAATTTATTTCTATACAAATAACATACAAAATAATTTACCCACCATTATTAAGCGCCTTTATTGGACGAAAGAACAGCTATAGCATAAAATATGTAAAACGTTTTTCTTTTATATTTTTTTTTTCAACTTTAAACAATTATTATTATACGCAAACTTCTTGAGTACATTTATAAAAAAGGCTCCAAGAAGTGAAAAATTTGTAGGTCAATTTTTTAAACATTTGTTTTGTCTTCAATGAAAGCGGAGGTGCCATAAAATTTTGTTAATTAAGAATTGCCTAACTTACTGAAAAATGAAGTTAACGAGTTCTCATTCCATCAAGTCTTAAGAACACACCATAATTTATTCAAATTTTTAAATAAATATTTAATACTATAAAAAAATTATTTTATGTGAGTACCTCTTCGGGGGCGGCGCGCGCATTCCCTATTTTCAGCGTTAAATTAAAATTATTAATAATGGAGATAGAACTCCGGGAGTTGGGAGTTTTCCATCGGAAATTTCCTCCTCTTTTTAAATCTTTTTTTCGATTTTCGCTATCACTTATAGTTTTTGTGTTATTGCCAAAAAACTGAACCCCTTTTTTTTTGTGTTTTGTTAATAAAAATATTTGCGGAACAAACAAAAAAACGTCTTTCTCAGAATAAAAATTCCGAGTCGAATGAGCTATCGCTCATATTTTTCGCAGGTTTTCAACTTCTTGACTAGACTACTTTTTTGAACAAGGGGTTTTATAAATATTATTTTTTGATGACGATAGCAGGTACAATGTACTACAGTGGTAGTGTAATGTAAATTTTTGGGACCTACTTTGCATATTGATGCTATTGAGCAATGTTGGCAAGTCAGGTATATTCTCACTTATATACATACATATATACTTTTATGATACATTGATAAAGTTGATTTCGTTTCACATTTTTTGTCGTGGAAGGAAAAGTATAGTACGCAACTCGATGGAAAAGACAATTACACACCCGTGCGTAAAGAGCTTCTTGGCATACTTGTTACGCATCTACTTTATTCAAACTTTTTTTTGTTCTCAATTTCTCGGGCTCCATCCCCAAATTGATACTGATAAAATTCGGTAGTTATCTCGTTCGTACGCCACTGGATCCTTTACGGTCGGTGGCAGGGGGCAGCACAATGGCCGCCAACGCTCGCGGCGATCGGCGTATAGTTAGTGCACGGGTCCGCGAAGCGAGGATAGGGCTGGATGGCCGGCTGGTAGGGACCCGCGTCCTGGCTGTCCCTGGCCGTCGTCCCTGCCGTGTGATCTACCCGCAGCTGTCGCGGTTCGGACAGGGACGGATTTAAGGAGGCTGAGAAAAGGGATGCCGGGAATGGGATGGGGTCGGGTTAGGTTGGCTGTCTCTGCTCCGCCGGCTACTGCGACCCGAATTTCGCTTTGACCAGAAACAACACTGCTCTAGAACAAAGCCCACGGCGCGTCTTATATTATAATATTATGCGATCTCACAGGACGGGATTGTTTCATTAAAATAACAACGAGGTTGAACTTTCAAAAGGGTACACTTTGGATTTTTGGCTTGACGTCGACACGATAGATTGATATATGATCAGTAAAGAGTTTACAAAAAATTAAAGCAGCTTCCGGATCGATTAAAGAATTTGTTATAATCAAGAAAAAAACGGAATCTCAATTTCAACACTTTACAGAAGGATCGCTTTCTTTTTGTAGTGTATTTATACCTACGGGTCGCAAAAAAAGTGTTCGGACACTGGATTGGGTGCAACATTAATAGTAATTATACACCAAAGTTGAGAAGCAATTTTTCTTAGTCGAGCTATTTTATTGCCCAAGATGCGAAGCAATAAAAGTGCGAGGCTAAGAAAAGGCTTCTCTACCGTGGATGATATACTACTTTTTTGCAATACTAGCACATTTCTTCAAATGATAATCATGATAATGCCAAAAGTCAGAACGAATTTGAGGTTATCTATTTTTTGAAACTGACATTTCTGTCAGAGACCGGATTTTCATGCAAAATTACACCATACATTTTGTAATAGGTTTACACTTCGTTCTTTGTTTTTTTATATTGTTGTTGTATCTTGTATATTGTTAAGTTATATCTACTTTTTTGTCGATGGATAACCAAATTAAATAAAAATTAAAAAATTATAAACATTTTAGGTAGGTTTAATTTTTGACTTTATAGGAACTCGTCGGCGGGAAGAAGAAGAGCTTGTCAACACTGCGAGTTCCAAATGTGACAATACCAGATTTTTCTTAAACTACAAAAACAATAGACAAAGCGGCCCATTGGAATTAATAAATTTGGCAGCCTGTCTAGCGTAGTAGCAAAATTTCTACAATTGCCTGACCCTGCTGCTTACACTGGCCATTACCTAAGAAGGTCATCAGCGACGATAAGTGTACTTATTGAGATAATTAATCCTCTTTCAGTCAAAGTAGACTTCGAAAACATTTCTATAGCAATAATGAATCAAACAATGAAGTTTTGATTTCCTTTCGTCCGTTAATAATGTTTTGTAGTGATCGTATTTCTAAGGATCTATTATTTGATAAAAATGAATTTTAGTCAGGAAGAACCTAGTGATTTGATACAGCAAATCAGAAAATGAAAAAAAAATATATGGGGTTCCATTAAAAAAAAATAAGTTGAGTACGGCCCTGGAATATTGAAACACCAGATATAGTTAAAAATAATTTTAGTCAATGCAGCTTTCATGGTAATATATTGAGACGACGGCGCGACAGCACCGGAAGCGGATGATGTCACCACTTATGGTAACGTGATTAACAGTCCACAGACGTCTGGTAATAATTGTTCACATAAGATGCTCTCATGAACCTAGAAGATTCTGTCGCGGTGATCTCATACTATACGACGCTCGAATAATCGATCGCGCCGAGAGGATGATCTCATTATTCCCGGAATAGAAGGAATCGAGAAGGTCAGGAGGGGTATAAGAAGGGAACAAGAGACGAAGCAGAGTAGTGTATTGGTAGTATCGTGACCAAGTGGTAAGCATGTTATCGTGAAAGTTTGTACATAGTGAAAAGTTAGTCTTTTTAATAAAAGTTAGTAACTACGGTGTGCACCAGAATTTCTTTAAATCCTCGAACCCGCCCGGCACAGGCTACGTTACAATATGATGACATCAAATTTTTTCTTATTTTCGTTAGTAAAGCCACTATATTCCGTCCTCGCACTGTTGACTCACCCTGTACTATTAGATTACTTCTACACTAAAATTTTAAGTTATTGTTATATTACAAGATATGATGTAGACGTAACTAATTAGTGTTTTAAAAGTGAGTTTGATGCTAGAAAATCTCTTCCTAGTATTTATTTTCTGTTCGAAGCAACAATGCAGAACCATAAACAAGAAAAGTGCTAATTTTAAATTCTTGTAATTTAAGAAAAGATATCCAAGTTGTTCATTGAAGTTCTCTAAATCACTCCGTATTTTTGTATATTTTTCATCTGTCAGTATAAAGAAATTACCCTTGCTAAATAACATTTTTTCTGACGTTGCTAGGCTCTTAGACTCTGAGCGTCCGGATCATGTTTCTGGGAGGCGGAAATATTATCGAATACAAAATATCGAACACAATTTGTCGAAAGTACAAAATATCAAAAAACAAATCATCGAAACTACAAAATATTGAACAATAAAATATCAATCTGCCCTGTCCACATTTCGAGTTTCGCGTACAGGGAAATATGACCTTGGAGTACATTTCTTTAAGGGGTCGAGCGCGAAGCGCGAAGCACCAATTTCAACGATCCACGGAAGAACAAATTTTCGCAGACGGCAACTTCACAATCTCAACTCAACCTCAAACCGTCAAACTTTTGTGCAGATTTTGTGTTAAGTTTTAAAATATTTACAACAAACGGATCGTGTTCATCCGAACGTCAATCTCTTCGTAAGAATGTCTAGAATATTTTGGTGTGATCATTTTTATAGAAAATCTTGTAGTTTTTTGGGTCGTCAGTTTTTTACCTGCGACATTTTGTCGTTTGACAAAATATTTTGTAATTCGATAATATTTCCGCCTCCTTATGTTTCTGAGTCTTTCGGGTTGCTCGGTATCTCGGACTTCTCAGTCTCTCCTTTATGTCATCTCTCACATTCCTGAGCCGCTCAGTTTTCTCAGTCTCTCGAACTTCTCGATAATTTAGGTTTTCCGGTTCCTCTGGATCCTCAATATCTCAGATTCCTCAGTCTCTTAGGTTTTTAGTGTCTCGGACTTTCAAATTTCTCATTTTCTTCGAACGCTCGGGTCCAAGGTATCTCAGTCTCTTCAGTAACTCAGGGCCCTATTCTTGAACATGTGAGTGGGTGAGTGAGTGAGTTGTGACGTCACGTCGACTAGTCGAGCATTCAATTTAAAGTAAGCGCATTTCACAATCACTGCAGATTCGAGCGGTATGAGACGAGCGCTTACTTTAAATTGAATGCTCGACTAGTCACTCACTGACCAACTCACATGTTCAAGAATAGGGCCCTCAGTGGCTCAGGTTTCTCATTTTTTCCGGTTCCCCCGACCCTGGTATTGTTGAATTGCTCAGCCTTCTCAGTTTCATACGTTTCTTCGTCTCTTTAAAAAAAAAACACATTCGAGAAGTTTCTTTCGAAAATTTCCAGTACGGTGCTGATTCCGCACGCTCTCGTCGGGCCCGTCCGACCCTGACCATCCGACGGATCAGGGTCGTATCGAAGGGACCGGAAATACCGCGGGTGTTATCCCCCGCAGTCCCGCGCTCCTTCCCGTTAACCCACCGTTTCGCAAATAACGATCTCCTCCTGTAATTAGTCCGACAAGTGGTCAGTCACAGCGGCAATAGCAGTGCTCGATTAATGCACGCGAACTGAATACTCCGAAACATTCCTGCCATCATCCGATCGTATCGTATCCCGCTCCTGCTGCCGGCTGGATGGCCTGGACGCGAGAATCTAATTTCAGGCGCGACCATTGAAAGACATTAATTAGTTAGATTCGCTCCTGCCACGGTCGCCACCGCCGATAAATAATCCACTGCACTGCACCACCGCCGCCACCACCTGACGAGCCATCAATACGACCAAGGAAATGGTAGCACTGTAGCAGTGTAGCACTAGCACTACGAGGCCCTTATCTGCATCTATAAATTACGGGGCGATAGCGGCGTCGACCATCGAGGATTTATACGAAAATCGCTCATGGATTGTGTGTTACTGAGCATTTCGAGAGGATTAGCGGAGGGCCGGGTCGAGGAAACAAAGGCGTCGGCGGCGACGGGCATCGACAATTTTCATTAATCCATCGGCAGATTTGCATCTCGTTTTTGTTGTGACTAATTACCTAAATATATAGATGCATCTATCGCATAGCCTGACAAAAACTTCAAAGCTGCAACACATTTTCATTCGTCGATCTTTCTGTGAGGTAGTGAACTAAATGGAAAATTTATACTCCACCTCCGGTGTCCGGCAAATTTACGTTTTAACAAGCGCTCATAATTCTTTTCGCAAAATTTTCCGGGACAGTCATGGAGCACGAAAGGTATTTCGCGTTACTTTGAACGAGTTCGAACAACGCAATGCAGCCAAAAAGTTAATTTTTTGATGGTGAAACATTATGAAATATTGTCTTTAATTACACTACTTTACAATGTTTTTTAGCCATAGATGAAACCAATGAATATCAGTAGAGTAATTAACCCTTAGTTGGATATTAAAGTAAAAAAATATACAGTGAGCGGCAAAAGTATGGAATAAATTCATTAAAAATTAAACATTTTTTTTATACGGGTCAATTTTGGTTTATAAAAATTAATATTTTTATCCCAAATTAAATTTCAAGCAGTCATTTTTTTAAATAGAACCGCGTTTTTTTTTCTTGATTCAGATAGCCCTTTTAATTCTCTAAATGACAGTATAAAATTTTTGTTATCTTAGATAATAAAAGTTTTGAGAAAAAAAAATTAATTTGATTTTTTTATGACATAAAAAAAACAAGTCAAAAAATCAAGTAGGTAAATCAAACAGTCAAATGGTACTGTCAGTTTCATTTCTATGTTTAAATTGAACATAGAAATGAAACTGAGAGTACCATTTGACTGTTGATTTACATAATTGATTTTTTGACTTGATTTGTTCTTCATAAAAAAATCAAATTTATTTTTTTTCTCAAAACTTTCATTATCTAAGATAACAAAATTTTTATACTGTCATTTAGAGAATTAAAAGGGCTATCTGAATCAAGAAAAAAAGGGGGTTTCTATTTAAAAAAAATATCAATGACGTCATCACTCGAAAACAAATGACTCCTTGAAATTTAATTTGGGATAAAAATATTAATTTTTAAAAACCAAAATTGACCCGTATAATAAAAATTTTGAACAAAATTTTGTTTAATTTTTTATGAATTTATTCCATACTTTTGCCGCTCACTGCATATAATATTTTATCGTCCGACACTGCCAGAATTTTCACATTTTCGCTTGTGTAAACACTCTCTCTCATGAAATAATGAAAATGACAGATAATTTTTCCAGGGTTGTGTTGATCGATAAAACGTTGTATTACACTCGTTCGTGTGTAGATTTACGTCACTCGAGGCTCACAAAAGCACTCGTTTCACTCGTGCTTTTATAAAAACCCCTTATGGCGTAAAGCGTCCAATTTACACAGGAACTCGTATAATAAACTATATGTAATAAAAATGTTTATCTGTTGCTAGTGCCTTACTAGAAATTGTATCAATAAATGTAAATAATGTCAAGTGAAGAGTTAATTTTAAAATAATTGTCAGCACTCACAATTGAAATATTTATCTTTAAATATTGCTCCGATTGTAGAAAAAATTTTGTTTGCTACGCGTGCAGAATAGATCTTCTCACTCGGACCTTCTCAGATTCTGGAAAGAAGCTCGTTGCTTCGGAGCCTTAACAAACTGTTCATTAGACCAAACTCTATACAGAATGTCATTAGTGTGGGATCGCCCAAGTAACAATTAAAGTTTTATTATTGTCTACTGAACCTCGTCAAGACTATTTGATAAAACTTCAAATCCTAGACAACCGCTATAAAACTTTTATAAAACCTTTATGAAGCCAAGTAGGACCACTACTAAGATGGTTCTGAGGGCCTTTTTAAAACCATTTGGTTTTATTTTATACAGCCTTTACAGGTGTATAATGAATTGGGGGTAGATTTGTGTTACTTGAAGGACCATAATTATGTTTTGGGTTTGTATTGAGACACTCGCGAACTTATTAAACTTGTATATTACGAATAGTTGCAGATTGATGTTGAACGTTTCTTCTCCCGGATTGGTTTTGTACTGAATTTGAATAAAGGAACCGTGTCCTGGTTTTGGTGACCGAATGAGATTTGGATTTTGACTTGTTGTTTAATTGAGAGTTCGTTTTCGACTGGCTTGCGGGCGTGAGCGCCGCCAGTCAGGTAAAGGTTTTACGACCCTTTGGGTTTCCCAACTGGCCGACGCGACGGCCGCTGCAAAAAAATTCTCAACAACAGGGTTCTGAAGACCATTATAAAACTAGTTTAGCAAGATTCCATAAAACTAGATTGCCTTAGACTTTTTATGCTTGCCATTATAAAAACTAAGCAAATTAATAAGGCGATGGCGGTGAATATCCTAATAAACTTCTGAATCGAATACTCGTTAAAATAACCCATCAAGTTCAGGACAATTTTAGCTGCGCAATTAATTTTATTGATGATATCACATCCGATAGGTCGAAAAATAATGAGGCTCTTCAAAAATACTGGATATTTCGAAAATTTTCTAAAATACCTATTTAAAAAATGTTTATTTTTTGTTTACGTTAATCCAAAATAAATTTTGAGTTATAACAATCAATATCTTAATCCCTAATACTTATAAATTATTGCAAAAATTAAACACAATTAAAATGTTGTTTATTTGGATTATTCCAAGATGGCAGCCTTTGTTTATGGAGATATTTTTGTACAGATATCGTGATTTCTCTTTAAAACGTCTTGGCTGCTAATAATACCACAATAATTTTTAATTATTTTAATATATAATTGCCACTTAAGTCTATTTGCTCTCCTAGAAATACTTTTACTACTAGTTACAACCATTTTCGAGTGCTCTAACATTTACATAATTCCATTTGGTCTTTTCTAAAACTATGTTCTCTTCTCCAATACCATTTAGTCTTGTGTAATAATATTTCGTTTTTTAAAAAATCTTTTGCCCTATTTTGAGTTTTATTGCATTTATACATGCCCGTCATAAAACCTATTGCTCTTTAAAATCCTACGTTTCTAACCTCACTTTTGTTTAGTGTTCTCTTCTTATTAACACATTAAGGGTCCAGGTAAACGGAAAACCAAATAAAGAAAATTCCGAGAAAATTTATTCTACATTCATCCGACTAACATGGACAAACAGTAAGTGTATATTGCAACGACGGCGCGACGGCACCGGAAGCGGATAATGTGATCTGTCTGGGAACAATTTTTGGAATGATCACATATGATCCAGAATAGTCCACAGACCGTGAGAACGTCTGGGAATGATTGCTCACATAAGATGCTCTCATCAGCCGAGAAGGTCCTGTCGCGCTGATGTCATACTATACGACGCTCGCACAAAGAGGATGATGTCATCCTTCAAGAATATTCGGTCGCGCCGAAAGGATGATCTCATTATTCCCGGAATAGAAGGAAAGAATCGAGAACATCTAAATTGTGCTCACAAATTTCTTTAAATCCGCGAACCCGCCCGGCTCAGACTACGTTACAATATAGTTATTAATAAACACTTAGCATTAGAAAAGACAAATGAGCTTTATAGAAGTTTTTTCTTAGTATATTGAACTGTCTCTTTAAAACCCCTAGACCTATTTTATTTGTTTATTGTGCTAATGCTGATCACAACCATAGAACCTTTTCAAGTGTTAATTGACTTCATTTGAACCAAATGCTACATGGTTTTAAAACTTAGGCTTCAAAAGGTTGCTACAACTTTTAATAAACGTTATAATAAATTGTTACTTGGACGGAATCTTATGCCTTTACTATTAATATATATTTTTTTTAAATTGGCCAATGGAATAAAATTATACAGGAAAAACTGAATTTCCTAAAAATATTTGGTTACCTAACTCCAGCACTGTATTCAACTTTTTTTTTTTTTTTAATGAAACCCCCTGTATTTTTTTTTGTTGTTGGAGATAAAATGTCCTTATTTGGGTAAATGTAAATAACGACAGTAATCGATATTAACTTTTTATTGTAGGAAAAACAAAGTCCTCAGGCAAAGTCATATCTTTGTTGCCATATCTTCGAAAAGATTGGAGTCTCAAAGAAAATCATGCCTGTTAATTATAGTCAAATACAAATTTGCTTAGCTTTATTAAATTTATAATAATGCAAAAATACAAATTACTATTAATAATATGAGAAAGAATACCAGTTGTTTTGTGAGTGGAGAGTACTGGGACTTTAAAATTTTAATTATTGTAATAATGTCTTAAAAAAATTATATGACCAAATTTTTGAATTCATTTGCGATCATCGCCTAAAAAACGTCGTGTGCACCTCGGCCAAAAATGCTTTTTCGGCCTTATCTGCATTGTGTCCTCGGCTCACGCCTCGGCCACAAACAGCAGATGCGTCCAAAAAAGCTAACCTTTACGGCCTAGGTACACAAATTACTATTGTACGTAGGTAAAGGAGCTCTAGGGGCATCGTGTGTGGCTCATACTTTTTGATTTCAATGTAGTACTTTTTGATATCTTTCCATCGCCACAAATGGAATCCCTGTATTTTTTGCGCTATTATGTTACTTTTATTCACCTTTTTCTTTTTTATTGAGCATTACCTACAGGATTAGAAGTCATTAAAACTTTTCTTAAAATTATTTGTGAAATTGGATATCATAATCATTTACCCATTGATAGTGGGCTGTAAAATTGAAAATGTGAACTAGAAGACACTAGAATATGAGTGTCAAGTAAGATTTAAAAGAAGTGGTCGTTTGTTTGTTACAAAATTTGTAATAAAAATGGATAACACTCTTTATTCACGCGATGAATTAGTTGACATGGTCTACTCTTTGAGGGAAGGAGAAAGAAATCCACTTCTTGCCTCTCACATATATTCGCAAAGTTTTCCTGAACGTAGACATCCAAAAGCAGGCTTTTGGTGGTGGTGGTGGTCCTTAAAAATGTATATAGAGGTATAATAGGGACAAAAATCATTGGACCACATTTTTTTGAAGAGAATGTGAACGGGGAGGTCTACTTAAATTTTATTAGTAATCTATTAAGAGGATGTGCCACTAGACGTTCGAGCAAATATGTGGTTCCAACATTATGGGGCGCCATCTCACTACAGCCAAATTGCACGTAGACATTTGGACGAAATAGTTGGTGATCAGTGAGTTGGTAGAGAGGGGGGAGGGTAACTAGATGGCCACCAAAATCACCAAACCTCACAAAATTAGATTTTTTATGGGGTTATGTAAAAGGCTTAGTATACCAAGAACCTCCCACATCGAAAAACGACATGAAAATTAGAATAAGAATTTTGAAATCAAAAAGTATGGACCGCTCACGATGTCTCTAACCTTCTTTTACCTACGTACAAAATATTATAATTTTATGATTAAGAGCAAAGCCTTTATAATTTTTTTGTAAAACTTTGTATTTGTCAATTTTTTGTCAACATAACTGTATTGTTCTTCAATAAAAATTAAAAAACATTACACAGCTGTCTAGCATTTACTACGGCAAACAATAATATAACAAAATATACAGGGGGTTCCATTAAAAAAAAAAACATTGAATACGGTCTTGGAAAATTGGGTCCGGTTAAGTAACTTAAAATATTTTTAGGAAATGCAGTTTTTCCTGTATAATTTTATTCCATTGATGATTTTTTTTAATTAATAGTAAAGGCATATAATACTATAATGACTCGACCTGGTATATAAATAAGAGTTCTATTATGCCTTTAGCAAAAAAAAACACCATTTTGCAATGTTATTCTAACTTCTTCCTCTTAAGCGAAGAACGTTAATGGACAAATCTTTGACAATAAACTCAGCGAGAACATTCTGGAGTAATTCTACCAGTGAAATTTCGAGAAGCCGCTTCCAGGCGACACAATCCGTGTGATTCGTGCGAAGTGTTTAAATAAATAACCGTGCCAATACTGAAATCTGTGTGTAGACAAGTGTTGTTGAAATAAATTGTAAATACTTTGTTTAAATAAATATTTGTGGACAATACATTTATTTCGTCCCTATAATTACTCGTAACGAACATACTAAACTATTTCTTTTATTTAGTCGAGTTTATCGATTTCAAAGAGTACATCAAAATCAAAGTCTAGAATAATTAAGTACATATAACATTTGAATATATTTTATGTCAGTAACAATTTTATTTGCCAAAAAGATGGGTTTAACTGCCTATTAAATTAAACCAATTTAACTTACTTTAAAGTTATCTGGATGAATAACACTTTATCTAGTACTTATAGTAGCACTTATTAAGGCATGTGGCACATTATCCACACACACATAAACAAACCCTTAAAGAGGAAAAATCTATTAGCTTTTGCGAAATTGATTGTGTCTGGGAATGAGTGTCGCATTTGTTCGGCCCTGGACTATTTTGGTTTCTTGGATTCCTTTTGACACGAGCTTTCTTCCAATTTGTTTTTTTCTCATCTTTTTTTTTATTTTCAATTTAATATCGATCTTTACTAATATTCCAACGAATATTTTTATTGTTTCACTTTGGCTCCTTGTAGTGCTTCGCTTGCTCTTCACAATGACACTTGAATCAACGTCCTAGCTGTTTCACGCTACAACGCTAATTGAAAACAATCGCGAACATGCACTTACACTAGTCCGATGACGTCACAGGCAAAACAAATGCTGCACGACGAACTCGTACACACTCGCCTTATTAGTCTCGTAGTTATTAGCGATTCAAATCTGACGATCTTTGTAACGCAAGAAAGTTTGACCGGCAATCACTGTGTTTGACGAGCGAATAGACTCAAGAAAAATTAGCCACTCGAGCAAGCTCTCGTGGCTAAACATTTCTTTCGTGACTTATTTGCCTTATAAGACACTAGTTTAATAAATAGCTATTATACAGGGTGATTCAAAAGGGTCGCACCACCGTTCGGCTGCTGATAGAGAACGTTAAGAGAAGCTCAAATTTAGTATTAATTTTTTTTCCACGATGCATGGTTTTCAAGATATAAGTGCTTAAAGTTGGCCCAAATAGGCAACGCTGTGCTTGCGCCCGCCCTTGCACCTTACAGGTCCACTTACTAATAATTTGAAACCATAGTGAAGCCACAGACCCATTCCCGTTTTTTGTTGACAAATGCGTTGTCAAATTCAAAATTGACAAATTTTTGCAAAAACGAGGTGAACTTGCATAGAATTTAAATAATACAGAAAACAGTCATTTTAAAATGTAATGCTTTAATAAAGTAGGTACAGAAAAATTTAAAATGAACTCAAAAACGATCAATAAAATTAAAATCAAACAATGAAACAACTAAAAATTAATCAGCTATAATAAATGTTCGAAACTTCGACCGTTTGCCTCAATACATTTGTGAAGCCTTCTTCTACTGCTTCCTTGAACATTTTGTAGCATCTGAGGCGATCTCTCACAGGTCTAAAAAAATGCGCAGGTTCCCCATCTAATTGTAGCCATACTGGGTTAAGTAAAACTATCAAGGGAAGATTATCTTGTAGCTCTTGAAAATCTCCTCTTAAGAAATTAAAGAAATTATGACCATTGAGACGATTTGGTAAAAAGCATGGGCCAATCAATTGGTCGCCGCACACACTGACGGAAAATCGATGTTGGAATACTCATCGACGTATTACATGGGGGTTTTCTATTGCCCAATAATGATGATTATGCTTGTAAAATAGCTTCTTCAACTTTGGGCGTTCTAGCTGCGCTTGGCCAACCTACTGTTTCAGGATAGTATCAACTGGACCCGTTTCTCTCATCCGCTGATCAAATCTTTGAAAAAAATTTTTATTTGGATGTGTACGTTCATGATAACGTTCAGCATAAACCGCTGCAGCGTGTCGAAAGTTTCCCCTGCACTTTCCCAGAACAAAATACATATCACATTATTCGTTTACGTAAACACCACGAAAAACTTGACATTTAAAATCAAAATGTGACAAATTTTATTTTACCACAAATGACAGATTATACGGTAACCTAGTGCCAACAAATTTTTGATGCCCTGTTGCCGACCTTATTTCTTCAGAAAATGTTAATATTTCCAAAGCTTTTTTCTGCTTTATTGCTTAATAATTGTAATGTTTATTAACTAAGAAATCTTTATAATACGAGTATTTTATATCTCACTTAATTAAAACATACAATTACTTTATCTAATTAAGAAAAAATGGACATCAAAATCGTATTCTTCAGGGGCTATTATTTACGTAAAGGTGGCTTACTTGGGAGCAACTAAATGGTTTCAAATACCACCCGAGTCATGGTGCGGTCCTTTTGGATCATACTGTATAAAAAAAAATAGTTTTTCAATACTTATTCTACAAATAATATACGAAAGTAAATTATAAAATTATTATGAATTGTGAATTATTTATTTTAGACATTTATAAATAAAATAATTAAAAATTGTTCATCAATACTTGTAGGAAGGAAAAATTTGACAATTTTCCTCGATTTCCATGGGAGTCCCTGATTAGATCCTGACTTTTTGACAATCGAACTACCTCAAGAGTATACCCTTTCAAATAAAAGAAGAATTTTGAAAATCGGCCCACAATTGACGAATAAATCGGTGAACATACATGATGTCGGTTAATAAGAAGGGGCGAAAATTTTAGTAATTTTCTCGATTTCCTTGGAATTCCCTGGTCAGATTCTAATTTTTTTGACAATGGAACCACCTTAAGAGTATACCCTTTCAAATAAAAGAAGAATTTTGAAAATCGGCCCACAATTGACGAAGAAATCGGTGAACGTAAATGAAATATAAATATATAAATGTTCTGAGGTAACAAGCATTAAAAAAAAAAAACAAAAACATACAACCGAATTGATAACCCTCCTTTTTTGAAGTCTGTTAAAAAAAAACGCAAAACTATTTTTTTTAGATAAATATCATACATATTGTTTAAATAATATTAATAGTTATGTCCCCGCTCCAAAAGGTTTCTGATTATAAATAATATAAAAAAGCAAATATTAAAAAAAAAAACATCAAAATCGGAGCTGTTTCTGAGGACTTCCGAGAAAAAGACTTCATTGACGCGACCAGCACTCTAGAAACTAATTTTTATTGTTTTTGGGGACAAAGAACATAAATATCTTCTAACCTATTCACATATTTAATCGCTGAACATGAATCGAGCGCGGTATTAAATAAAACCATGTGTCCTATTTTACTATTTATAAGTATTAAAAATTATTATAAGTATTATACTCCCATTTTTTTTTTGTTTATTCTACATCACGCGTTTCATAGGTAACAAAAAATTCGAAACATTTGTCTTATTTGAAACGCGCGCCTTTATGTGACGTGAAGCATCTACCCATGAGAATGTTCCCCCGAAATGACATCACAAGAAGCTGCGTTTTAAAATCCTAGCCGAAATTGCGATTTTTGACACGCTCTGTTATCTCACAAAACAACTTTACTATTTATTTTCAAAAATTTCAATGTATTTGAATCCCATACATACGCCACTCGAATTTCGAGTGACGCAGGAAAACGCAGCTTTCTAATTCTTTCGAATGTTGGAATACCCATTATCCTCCTTGGCGTAAATTAATTGAAGGACGCCTCCTACAATAAAATACTGAACTGACCTTTTATTAAAATTATTATAAATCTATAAATATTTTTTGTAAAGTACTGTCACATAAGAGTTGTTACCTAACTTTGAAAATAATAACGTAGCGGTTTACGTGATCGCACGAACTTTTATAAGCTTCTGAGTAACGGAAGCACACGATGGGTTACATGTATCGTAACAGTCAGTTTGTTTATAAGACTAGGGTTGTTCTTTCCGCAACGTTTAAAGAGATTGAGATGAGCATCGTTAGACAAAAAATAAAAAATCTATACCGTGCTTGTTTTTCTTAAATAAACGTTGACTTAAGGAAACTGCCAATTAGAGTCAAAGATGCATTTCCCACCATCCTGTTGTTCGGCGCTAGAACTTGTGGTTGTCTATTTTCTTACGACTACTCTCGACAACAATTCATCACAATACTCACGCTTCTGACCAATTTATTAGCATTGTTATTGTACGAAACCACATTATACGTCTCCTGCAAAATTTGTACCGTTACGGGAGACAGTTTAGACTGTCCAATTTTATTTTTTTGTGGCAACATTAATTTGTTGGGTGTATAAAATGATAAAAGTAAATAATGTATCGGGGAAAAGTTATTAACAGAGAGGAAAAATAGCGAGGAAATTGTGGCAAACTTCCCATTCAAGCTGAGCCGCGGAAAACTTTTGATGTCAAAGAATGTAATAAAGACATATTGCACACCCTCCGCTTTTGAGAGGTTTTAAGTGTTTACGAGCTTCAGTTAGCCGTTGAGACGCATTGAATCAAACTAATTACCGCTCTTACGGCCTTTACAGATATATAGGTAGGTAGTTGCGTAACCGGATAAAAAAGCGGCCGTAACCCACGCACAGTGTCTTTTTCACCCTTTGTGATCGATCGATTTATAACAATTATCCGTTTAAGCAAGCGGATCCTATAAGAGCCAGGTTGGAATGGATTTTAGGTGTATTCCGTAGGCCGTGTAAACTCGAAGGGCCTTTGGGTCGGCGGCGTCCATTCGGTCGGAGGCAGGGGCGGCTGTCACGTCAGGGAGGGTCACAATTTCGCAGGGATTCCACCACCCCCTCGACGTCCGCCGCGTCACCGCCACCGACGCCGCCAACGCCGCCAACTTGGAGAGCGGCGGATGGAACGTGAGGTCGCGGTGAGTTCGACCGTCGATAATTACATGCCGTGTAGCGAGCGCCGTAAATTGTAAAATTGGGCAGCCGCCCGCCTTCCGCCCCCGAACGGATCGGGGGTCGCGTCGACGACCACGTCCACCCCCCCGGCACCGATTCTGGCGAAGTGCGCAGCTTGGACTGACCTTGCAACCGTCGTTGGGATGAGTGTTCGCGCCCCGTGTGCGTGACTGACGCGAGGGATCCTATCGGGGCTGAGAGGGCGAGGGGGGAGGCCTCGCGGGGGTCCGCGGCATCTGCTCTCGAAGCCGCGGCCGACCGTCGCCAGGCCCCGCTCAGGGACGGCTCCAGGATTACCGATGCCCTGCTCAAACACAAACACGGCCCGATGCCGATGCGATGTTGATGCGGGTCATCTCGGGCTGGCGGTAATCATCGTCGGCCGATCTAATAACCGATCACTTTCTAAAGATTGCAAAAATCAATGCGATCTCGATTCTCAATTAGAATACTTAAATGAACTCAAAGAAAAAAATTATTGCTACTTGCAGTTGCCATAAAAGGCGTCAACACAGATTCTTTCAAAACAATATTTGAAACATATCGTTGCTCATTTCCAGTCAGACACGCTGATGACAACGAGGAGTTGTTAACTATGGAATTAGTTGTACATCTTGCGAGAATTAATTCCGACTATCGGAATTGCCGGAATTACATGGAATTACTTCAAGTACTCAAAATTATGGAAGTACTTGTGATTACAGGAAGTACTCGTGAATTACTGGAATTACCCTAGAATTACTGGAATTACCTTCAAATAGTATGTAATTATTCTGGAATTACTTGAATTACATCCAGGTTTTATTTCTACTACTGGTCGTCCAGTGGTCAGAATCCGACCGTAATCAATTAAATTTGTAAGCCTGAACGTAATTAGGGTTCTTCATTAAATAGTAGACACATCTATAATCATGGCAAATATTTTTTTTAATTTTGTTTTATTACGTCAGCTGTGAGCGTGTCTAAATGTCATCAACGTGTGCTGATTGCCCTAATTCCCTGCAATACATATGAAAAAGGAACATTTGAAATCACACAACATTCACAACTCGAAACTCATTCAGTGCTCTGTGCGACTGTTTGACCACAGACTATTTATTATTTAATGTATTTGTAACACATATTACATTATATACGGTGTCGCAAAATTAGCGTATTCCGAGTTCGGAACGTTGTAGCGCATCATCCCAGAAGTAAGAAGAAAATTAATAAAAAATATATAGGAGCCCCCTACCAAAATATATAGGACTCAAGGTCTAAACTTTGGATCATGTTTTCTTCAAATAAAGGCAATGAATGTTTATTTCTACTTATGGGTAGGCTACTCATATAAAATAATAATTGAAGCACTATGACCCACCTTCCGCCGCGACCTTACACTTGCGCAGTCAATTACAGCAAATGTTCAAAGTGTTCTCCCCCAGCTTCAATGCAGCTGTTAACTCTCGGTTTCATATTTTCAAATGCATTTTCCAACATCTGATAGTACAACTATATACAATACGGTGTTTTTGATATACGAGAATATGAAATGATTTAGAACTGCCAGGTCCGGACTTAGAAGCGGAAATTGAATGACTCGATCATCATAAAACTCGTGAATTCGGTCCATAGTTTCCCTTCTCCTGTAAGCTGGTGCATTATCCTGCTGGAAGTACCCATGTAGAGGTTCGCCATCATGAAGGTTTTGGAAAAAAGGTTCGAGTAAATTATTGCAATATCTCTCGGCATTTACCGTTCCTTCAAAAAAACAAAAACAGGTGCAACTATACGTCTTCGAGAAACCGCCAGCTAAACACCAAACAGTTTTTGGAAAATGGATGAGTGGGTCTTCTTGGTTCCGAACACGTGGCCTTAACAGTTTCCAATATTTAATGATGTTGCACAAATGACACTTTGGTTGGCTGAATTATCTTGTAGAAAACGCTTGTATACGTTGTACCAAAACAAATTAGGTTAAACTATTTTTACTATCTCCACTTTTACATTAATATTAAGATACAATTTTGTCATTAACGTGAAGTTAATGCATTTGTATTTCCAGATCATTTAACCTACCGGCATAGAGATACATTGCCATATTTTCTAAAGAGATGGGTCGATATTTCATTGATAATTTTGGAAAATGGATGAGTGGGTCTTCTTGGTTCCGAACACGTGGCCTTAACAGTTTCCCAATATTTAATGATGTTGCACACATGACACTTCGTTTGGCTGAATTATCTTGTAGAAAACGCTTGTATACGTTGTACCAAAACAAATTAGTTTGAACTATTTTTACTATCTCCACTTTTATATTAATATTAAGAAACAATTTTGTCATTAACGTGAAGTTAATGCATTTGTATTTCCAGATCATTTAACCAACCGGCATAGAGATACATTGCCATATTTTCTAAAGAGATGGGTCGATATTTCATTGATAATTTTGGAAAATGGATGAGTGGGTCTTCTTGGTTCCGAACACGTGGCCTTAACAGTTTCCCAATATTTAATGATGTTGCACAAATGACACTTCGTTTGGCTGAATTATCTTGTAGAAAACGCTTGTATACGTTGTACCAAAACAAATTAGTTTGAACTATTTTTACTATCTCCACTTTTATATTAATATTAAGAAACAATTTTGTCATTAACGTGAAGTTAATGCATTTGTATTTCCAGATCATTTAACCAACCGGCATACAGATACATTGCCATATTTTCTAAAGAGATGGGTCGATATTTCATTGATAATTTTGGAAAATGGATGAGTGGGTCTTCTTGGTTCCGAACACGTGGCCTTAACAGTTTCCCGATATTTAATGATGTTGCACACATGACACTTTGGTTGGCTGAATTATCTTGTAGAAAACGCTTGTATACGTTGTACCAAAACAAATTAGGTTAAACTATTTTTACTATCTCCACTTTTACATTAATATTAAGATACAATTTTGTCATTAACGTGAAGTTAATGCATTTGTATTTCCAGATCATTTAACCTACCGGCATAGAGATACATTGCCATATTTTCTAAAGAGATGGGTCGATATTTCATTGATAATTTTGGAAAATGGATGAGTGGGTCTTCTTGGTTCCGAACACGTGGCCTTAACAGTTTCCCAATATTTAATGATGTTGCACACATGACACTTCGTTTGGCTGAATTATCTTGTAGAAAACGCTTGTATACGTTGTACCAAAACAAATTAGTTTGAACTATTTTTACTATCTCCACTTTTATATTAATATTAAGAAACAATTTTGTCATTAACGTGAAGTTAATGCATTTGTATTTCCAGATCATTTAACCAACCGGCATAGAGATACATTGCCATATTTTCTAAAGAGATGGGTCGATATTTCATTGATAATTTTGGAAAATGGATGAGTGGGTCTTCTTGGTTCCGAACACGTGGCCTTAACAGTTTCCCAATATTTAATGATGTTGCACAAATGACACTTCGTTTGGCTGAATTATCTTGTAGAAAACGCTTGTATACGTTGTACCAAAACAAATTAGTTTGAACTATTTTTACTATCTCCACTTTTATATTAATATTAAGAAACAATTTTGTCATTAACGTGAAGTTAATGCATTTGTATTTCCAGATCATTTAACCAACCGGCATACAGATACATTGCCATATTTTCTAAAGAGATGGGTCGATATTTCATTGATAATTTTGGAAAATGGATGAGTGGGTCTTCTTGGTTCCGAACACGTGGCCTTAACAGTTTCCCGATATTTAATGATGTTGCACACATGACACTTTGGTTGGCTGAATTATCTTGTAGAAAACGCTTGTATACGTTGTACCAAAACAAATTAGTTTGAACTATTTTTACTATCTCCACTTTTACATTAATATTAAGATACAATTTTGTCATTAACGTGAAGTTAATGCATTTGTATTTCCAGATCATTTAACCTACCGGCATAGAGATACATTGCCATATTTTCTAAAGAGATGGGTCGATATTTCATTGATAATTTTGGAAAATGGATGAGTGGGTCTTCTTGGTTCCGAACACGTGGCCTTAACAGTTTCCCAATATTTAATGATGTTGCACACATGACACTTCGTTTGGCTGAATTATCTTGTAGAAAACGCTTGTATACGTTGTACCAAAACAAATTAGTTTGAACTATTTTTACTATCTACACTTTTACATTAATATTAAGATACAATTTTGTCATTAACGTGAAGTTAATGGATTTGTATTTCCAAATCATTTAACCTACCGGCATAGAGATACATTGCCATATTTTCTAAAGAGATGGGTCGATATTTCATTGATAATTTTGGAAATTGGATGAGTGGGTCTTCTTGGTTCCGAACACGTGGCCTTAACAATTTCCCGATATTTAATGATGTTGCACACATGACACTTTGGTTGGCTGAATTATCTTGTAGAAAACGCTTGTATACGTTGTACCAAAACAAATTAGTTTGAACTATTTTTACTATCTCCACTTTTACATTAATTTTAAGATACAATTTTGTCATTAACGTGAAGTTAATGCATTTGTATTTCCAGATCATTTAACCTACCGGCATAGATATACATTGCCATATTTT
Organism: Diaperis boleti; assembly: GCA_963583935.1. Taxonomy (NCBI): domain Eukaryota; kingdom Metazoa; phylum Arthropoda; class Insecta; order Coleoptera; family Tenebrionidae; genus Diaperis; species Diaperis boleti. The sequence continues at coordinate 49,853,307 of OY757249.1, read as the reverse complement.
CTAAAGAGATGGGTCGATATTTCATTGATAATTTTGGAAAATGGATGAGTGGGTCTTCTTGGTTCCGAACACGTGGCCTTAACAATTTCCCGATATTTAATGATGTTGCACACATGACACTTTGGTTGGCTGAATTATCTTGTAGAAAACGCTTGTATACGTTGTACCAAAACAAATTAGTTTGAACTATTTTTACTATCTCCACTTTTACATTAATATTAAGATACAATTTTGTCATTAACGTGAAGTTAATGCATTTGTATTTCCAGATCATTTAACCTACCGGCATAGAGATACATTGCCATATTTTCTAAAGAGATGGGTCGATATTTCATTGATAATTTTGGAAAATGGATGAGTGGGTCTTCTTGGTTCCGAACACGTGGCCTTAACAGTTTCCCAATATATAATGATGTTGCACACATGACACTTCGTTTGGCTGAATTATCTTGTAGAAAACGCTTGTATACGTTGAACCAAAACAAATTAGTTTGAACTATTTTTACTATCTCCACTTTTACATTAATATTAAGATACAATTTTGTCATTAACGTGAAGTTAATGCATTTGTATTTCCAGATCATTTAACTTACCGGCATAGAGATACATTGCCATATTTGCTAAAGAGATGGGTCGATATTTCATTGATAATTTTGGAAAATGGATGAGTGGGTCTTCTTGGTTCCGAACACGTGGCCTTAACAGTTTCCCAATATTTAATGATGTTGCACACATGACACTTCGTTTGGCTGAATTATCTTGTAGAAAACGCTTGTATACGTTGTACCAAAACAAATTAGTTTGAACTATTTTTACTATCTCCACTTTTACATTAATATTAAGATACAATTTTGTCATTAACGTGAAGTTAATGCATTTGTATTTCCAGATCATTTAACCTACCGGCATAGAGATACATTGCCATATTTTCTAAAGAGATGGGTCGATATTTCATTGATAATTTTGGAAAATGGATGAGTGGGTCTTCTTTGTTCCGAACACGTGGCCTTAACAGTTTCCCGATATTTAATGATGTTGCACACATGACACTTTGGTTGGCTGAATTATCTTGTAGAAAACGCTTGTATACGTTGTACCAAAACAAATTAGTTTGAACTATTTTTACTATCTCCACTTTTACATTAATATTAAGATACAATTTTGTCATTAACGTGAAGTTAATGCATTTGTATTTCCAGATCATTTAACCTACCGGCATAGAGATACATTGCCATATTTTCTAAAGAGATGGGTCGATATTTCATTGATAATTTTGGAAAATGGATGAGTGGGTCTTCTTGATTCCGAACACGTGGCCTTAACAGTTTCCCAATATTTAATGATGTTGCACACATGACACTTCGTTTGGCTGAATTATCTTGTAGAAAACGCTTGTATACGTTGTACCAAAACAAATTAGTTTGAACTATTTTTACTATCTCCACTTTTATATTAATATTAAGAAACAATTTTGTCATTAACGTGAAGTTAATGCATTTGTTTTTCCAGATTATTCAACCAACCGGCATAGAGATACATTGCCATATTTTCTAAAGAGATGGATCGCTAATTCATTGATAATTTTGGAAAATGGATGGGTGGGTCTTCTTGGTTCCGAGCACGTGGCCTTAACAGTTTGCCCATATTTAATGATGTTGCACAAATGATACTAGAAAATTATAGAGCAAGACTTAGGGAGGCAAAATAAGAAAAAACAGAAATAAACGAAAAGGTGAGGGAACTGAGCGATAACATAAGAAACGCAACAGAAAAAAAGAGATAGAGAAAAGATGGGGCTCTGTGGAAAAACGAGTGGCGGGATAAAGAATGCAGGGAAAGGAAGGAGGAAGCAAGAAAGAAACTAATAGTAGAAGATCCGAACCTACATCGACCTTCACCGAGCTGATAATAGAATGAAACATATTTCATAGTAAATTTAGTACATCAGAAAATATATTTAAAATGGTTTGGCTAAAAAAATCCTGGACAGACTATTTTTAATTATTTAAAAAAAAAAGATTTTCAATTAAATGTTGTAACGTCAAGATAATAAGAAGATTTTATTCTGACTTAAAGTATAACACGTATATAATGTGCAGCCGTTGGGTTGCCTATTATTTACTTGGATGAACTACTGGGTTGTCAGGTATAAACAACAGGTATGTCGATGCTAGTTACTTTCACTGATTGGATAATAAAAAAAAATTATATCAACATAAGCGCTGTTTTATTGCGAACACGTTGATATAGGGTTGTCTGCAAAAAATTTGGTCCTAATAGGGGTTTGCGAATTTTAATGATTTACATTTCCACGCGAGTGGAAATGTGTGACAGAGAGATCCGAGGTAAGTATACGGTGTAATAATAAATAAATAGCCTACCTCATAGAGTTTTTGTTTCCACCCGGATACTCGGCATTCGAAACATCACAGGTATATAAGCTGCACTTACATATTCAAAGCTTTTTCCTTGTCAGTTGTTGAACTGTCACAATCTTTGAGTTCTTGGCCCCTTTAACCTTGTGAACAAACTCTGCCAAGGCACACCATGGTTTTTCTTAATTTTGATGTGAGTACTAACATTTAAAAATATTCCACCCTGTAACCAGATCGGTCAGGTTTTTTGCAGCAGGCTCTTGGCCTAATAAGAAGGTGCGCATGTTCGGTATTTATACGACAGAGAATGACAGCGATACTCTAAATAGTAAACAGTCAGCGTCATTTTTGAGTAGCTTAAGACTTAAAATATTAGATTGCATCGAAAACATGTGTTATTTTGTATCGTTGTGGTAAAAAATGACTAAAAAGTGTTTCTTGTGTGGCTCGGACGATTCTTTAATTGATTTTAGTGATGAAACTTTTAAAAATTGTTCGTTAAAGTTAGCTTTTTCTAACAAAAATAAATAAATATCATGAAGTTGAACTAACTAAAGCAGTTGGTTACCACACCATCTGTTACAAAAAAGTAACTGTTTTGGGAAATAAGTACAACAAAGAATTTGAAATTTTTTGTACAGATATATGATTCTTTCAATTATTATCTAATAGAATTAGAAATTGCACAGTTTTTAACGTACGTTGAATTTGTTTATTATTTGAAAAACATTTTTTTTGAAGGACCTCTCACCTGTTTTGTAATAAAAATTTTATAAACGTACTCCAAGATCTTTAGTCTATCTTTTTTGTTGTATAAATATATAGTTTCTTATATTCGGGGTCCCATCACGTTCGACTGCAATGTTGGGTCCTTTATTATTACACTGTATACTTTACCTCGGATCTCTCTGTCACACATTTCCACTCGCGTTGAAATGTAAATCTTTAAAATTCGCAAACCCCTATTAGGACCAAATTTTTTGCAGACAACCCTATATCAACGTGTTCGCAATAAAACAGCGCTTATGTTGATATAAATTTTTTTCTATTATCCAATCAGTGAAAGTAACTGCCATCGACATACCTGTTTATGCCTGGCAACCTAGTAGTTCGTCCAGGTAAATAATGGGCAACCTAACGGCTGCACATTCCATACGTGTTATACTTTAAGTCAAAATAAAATCTTCTTATTATCTTGACGTTACAACATTTAATTAAAAATCAATTTTTTAAAATAATTAAAAATAGTCTGTCCAGGATTTTTTTAGCCAACCCATTTTTAATATATTTTCTAATATACTAAATTTATTATAAAATATGTTTCATTCTATTATCAACTCGGTGAAGGTCTATTTAGGTTTGGATCTTAGACTATAAGAAATTAGAAAAAAGAAAAAGCAACTAAGGAAGAGTACAAGAGAGCACGAAAGAGGTACAATATATGTAGTATGCAAAGAGAAGAAGCAAAAGAACCGGATAGAAAAAAAGCTAAAGATGAAGGGTTTAAAGACGGAAGAAGAGGTATGGAGATACATAAGGAAAGAAAGAAAAAGAGAGAGAGAGTGATGGAATTACAATGGAGGAATGGAGAGAGTACTTCAGTGAGCTGCTGGAGGCTGATAAAAACAGACAAGAAAAGGAAAAGAGAGAACAAAGAGTGGAAGAAATAGAAGAGATAACAAGAGAAGAACTAGAGCAACAACTAAGAAAACTGAAAAGAAAAAAGACACCGGGGAGGGATGGTATACAGAATGAAGCGTGGATATATGGAACGGAAAAGGAAGTTGACAGATTGTTAGAGATAATGAATGGAGTGTGGAAGGGAGAGGGATTTCCCCAGGAGTGGAAGGAGGGGATAATATTCCCCATATATAAGAAAGGAGAAAAGGATACAGTCAGTAATTATAGGGGGATGACTCTCCTAAATACAGCATATAAGGTATACGCGATGATTGTGGAAGAGAGGCTGATGAAGGAAATGAATGAGAGGGGGGTGTTACCAGACGGACAGGCGAGAGATTTAGGAAAGGTAGAGGGACCATGGATAATGTACATATTTTGAATCACGTAGCAGGAAATGAGATAAAAAGAGGGCTGGCAAGATATTTGCATTGTTTGTGGACCTGAAGGCGGCTTTTGATAATGTGGAAAGAGATTCACTGTGGGAATGCTTGAGAAAGAGAGGGTTAAATGAGCATCTGGTAACAAAAATGGAAGAGATATATGAAGAGACGATAAGTAGAGTGAGAGTGGATGGAAGGGTGAGTGAATGTTTCAAAACTTATAAGGGAGTAAAACAAGGTTGCCCACTAAGCCCCAGCCTGTTTGCAGCTTTTATTGGAGATATAGAGGAGATGTTCAGGAAGGGGCAGGCAGGGGGGGTTGTGGTGGGCAAAGAAAAAGTGTGGTCTTTAGCATATGCGGATGATTTGGTGGTGCTAGCGAGAGAGGAGAAAGGTATGAAAGAAATGATAGGAAACATGGAGAAATATATGAAGAGGAAAAAGTTGACGGTGAATGTAGAGAAATCCAAGATGATGGTGTTCAGAAAAGGGGGTGGTAGGAGAAAAGTAAATGAGTGGAGATGGGAGAAAGAGAAAATTGAAGAAGTGAAAGAATTTAAGTATTTAGGATATGTGATGAATGAAAGAAACACAGCAACCGCAGATGTGAGAGTTAGTGAAAAAAAGCAAATAAGATAATAGGAGAGAGAAAATTTGGACATCATTTTAGAAGGAGAGTAATGATGTTTGATGGTTTGGTGAAAAGCGTGATGATGTATGGAGCGAAAATATGGGGATGGAGAGAGCAAGAAGGATTGGAAGGGGTGCAAGGAAAATATATTAAATGGGTGCTAGGGGCAGAGAGAGAGACACCGAGGTATATAGTGATGGAGGAAACGAAGAGAGATGGAATAAGAATAGAAGCAGGAAAAAGAGCAATAAGATTTGAGGAGAGAGTGATAGAGAGAGGAGACTGCAGAATTTTGCAAGAGTGTTTGAAAGAAATAAGGAAAGAAATAGGAAAGGGGATATGGAAAGAGAAACGAAAGAAACGGGTAAGCAGGCGCGGAGATATAAATAATAAGAGAGAGGCAGAGTAATGACAGATGAATTAGTGCAGAGAGATAGAGATGTGCAAGTGCAGGAAAGAAGAACGAGAATTAGGGAGTCTAGGTACAATGGGAAGTATGAAAATAATAACGGAAGAAATGCCAAAGGACCTAGGAAGAGAGAGTAGAAAAGAGAGAGTGATAATAGCAAGATTTAGATGTGGAAATGAGGAGAGAGAGAATAAATATTGGAGTGAGGATAATAATAGAGTATGCAGGATGTGTGGAGAAAAAAAGGAGACGATAGAGCATTTGTTGAAGGAATGCGTAGAATTGAGAGAGAGAGATGAGAGTAGAGAAGAAATTTTGAATGAGTACGGAAGAGGGATCGTATGGATGAAGAAGGTTGAGTGCAGAAGAGGGACAATAAGTGGGAAGGGATAAAAGTTGCTAGTTATTGTGTTGAATTATTGATTTATTCAGTTTTAAGTATTATATTAGATGTTATTTTATTTGAGAATATTTAGGTAGGTACCAGGTACCAGTCATCACACCACTCTCCTCATCAATCTAGAGTATTGATCAGACTAAAACAAAATTGTGGATCGTAGCGTAACCTGAGTAAATAATGTACATGATCTTTCTGCGAGGGGCTGTTAACTATGGAATTAGTTGTACATCTTGCGAGAATTAATTCCGAGTACTGTCGAAATTACCGGAATTAGTTTGGAATTACATGGAATTATTTCAAGTACTCAAAATGATGGAAGTACTCGTGAATTACTGGAATTACCGGAATTACTCTAGAATTACTGGAATTACCTTCAAATAATATGGAATTATTCTGAAATTACTTGAATTACATCCAGGTTTTATTTCTACTACTGGTCGTCCAGTGGTCAAAATCCGACCGTAATCAATTAAATCTGTAAGCCTGAACGTAATTGGGGTTCTTTTTTTAAATAGTAGACACATCTATAATCATGGCAAATAATTATATTTTTTTAATTTTGTTTTATTACGTCAGCTGTGAGCGTGTCTAAATGTCATTAACGTGTGCTGTTTGCCCTAATTCCCTGCAATACATATGAAAAAGGAACATTTGAAATCACACAACATTCACAACTCGAAACTCATTCAGTGCTCTGTGCGACTGTTTGACCACAGACTATTCATTATTTAATGTATTTGTAACACATATTACATTATACACGGTGTCGCAAAATTAGCGTATTCCGAGTTCGGAACGTTGTAGCGCATCATCCCAGAAGTAAGAAGAAAATTAATAAAAAATATATAGGAGCCCCCTTACCAAAATATATAGGACTCAAGATCTAAGCTTTGGATCATGTTTTCTTCAAATAAAAGCAATGAATGTTAGCGTTTATTTCTACTTATGGTTAGGCTACTCATATAAAATAATAATTCAAGCACTATGACCCGCCTTCCGCCGCGACCTCACACTTGCGCAGTCAATTACAGCAAATGTTCAAAGTGTTCTCCCCCAGCTTCAATGCGGCTGTTAACTCTCGGTTTCATATTTTCAAATGCATTTTCCAACATCTGATAGTACAACTATATACAATACGGTGTTTTTGAGATACGAGAATATGAAATAATCTAGAACTGCCAGGTGCGGACTTCGAAGCGGAAATTGAATGACTCGATCATCATAAGACTCGTAAATTCGGTCCATAGTTTCCCTTGTCCTGTAAGCTGGTGCATTATCCTGCTGGAAGTACCCATGTAGAGGTTCGCCATCATGAAGGTTTTGGAAAAAAGGTTCGAGTAAATTATTGCGATATCTCTCGGCATTTACCGTTCCTTCAAAAAAACACAATAAAAAAGGTCCAACTATACGTCTTCGAGAGACCGCCAGCTAAACACACCAAAAAGTTTTTGGAAAATGGATGAGTGGGTCTTCTTGGTTCCGAACACGGGGCCTTAACAGTTTCCCGATATTTAATGATAATAATAATGTTTATTAACGGTATTTTTTACCTTTTACAATAAATACATAGATAGATATAAAAAAAAAAAAAACAAAAAACGAATTACACTTACAGAAGAAGATGTAACAATTCATTTCTAAATTTGGTTAGGCTTACATCAAATAAATCAATTTTGTCACCATAAACATTACCCAATTGAATCATTCGATTCAAGGGGGAGTGAAGGGAATAATTAGTATGGTTTATTTTACCATTAAACAAAATTGGTGTTCTAGTAATATAGACAGGAGTAACAAAATTAATCTCTTCAAGTAAGCCATTACAATTGATGTGACCATTAATTAACTTAAAAAGAAAACACAGATTTAAATAGAGTCTACGTCTTTCAAGTGTCATAATACCCAAAAATACATGAATTTTATCTGGACTTATAAATACTTTATTTAAACTAAGTTTATACATTAGATATTTAAGGAACTTATTCAGAATTTTTTCAATACGTAAAATGTGGCAGTAATAAAAGGGGGACCAGATAACTGCACAATATTCTAGAACAGATCTTACTATGATGTTGCACAAATGACACTTTGGTTGGCTGAATTATCTTGTAGAAAACGTTTGTATACGTTGTACATTTATGTCATGAAAACGGTTATGATTTGAGCAAAACCAAAAAATAGGAGTACTCTATTTTAAGCAGTTTTATTTATAAAAAAAGTTTCAAAATTTTGTATACTACTCTATTGAATGAAGTGCTTCATCTTTTGTTGGAATTACCGGAATTACCTGTTGATTACCGGAATTAGTTACTTTTATGGGAATTATTTCCTGATTATTGGAATTACCTACGAATTACTGCGATTACCACGATTACATGCGATATAATTCCTCGAATCGGAATTACCGGAATTGTTCGTGATTACCTTGAATTAATTCCATGTGGAAATTAAATTATAAATTAGAGTAGGCTGTGAAATTTAAATTAAGTTGGCATTACTAACTATCAAATTTGGTTTAATATTTGAATGTTAAAGGTGTGAAAGTGACTTAAAAAAAACGGCAACACAATACCTACCCTAATTTTCCTGCAGATTATCAAAAACTTAGTTCAATAAATTTATAAATGCGTGGCAAGATTTTGTGATGTTCGTGTGGTGTAGCGGAGCGACTGTTAATTTTATGATGGACCTGACAATTCAAGATTATTTCATTTTCCCGTATCTCAGAAACACCGCATTTGAAAATAACCCGCCCAAACATGCAACGCTATAGCCTTTCAGATGTTGGAAAATGCATTTGAAAATATGAAACGGAGAGTTAACACCTGCAGTGAAGCTGGGGAAGAACACTTTGAACATTTGCTGTAATTCTCAATAAACATTGGATAAAGAAAGAATTACGGTGCCAGGATTTGAACTATGAAGATAAGCATTATTTATGTACTTCTCTGGTAAAGGAAGTGTCGACAAGTTTTACTCGCCACAGCTCCACCAGTTACTCCAATAGCCTGTGGGGGCCTGTGTTCACTAGACGGAACAGTTATTTATCTTATTACTGGGATAGCACCATAACGTGTGTGAAGATTTCGAATCTGTGATCGCACGAGTTACTGTTATATGCTTTGGCCCACGTATGGAATTTAAAATTTTATCTACAACTGTTTATAATGGCTATTTATGTAATAAGTACATCCTTTCAGACATTTAGACGCGTCCATAATGTCTGTCTGTGTACAAAGTTTTATGTTCGACCGTAACATTCCAAAAACCATCCAATATCCAATGAAGCGGTGAAGATGTCATACTGACAAATTTTATTTTATGTATTCTAGGTCGTCCTTATTGCAGACGGCAGGAATTAGTTGCGTTAACTGGGTGATCCTATTCTAACAGTGATTATTAATGTCCTGTGCTGTTTACTCTCACCGGGCATACCATAACATTGCAATCATAAAAATTTTCTATTAATATGATCCTCACGAACATATTTCATCACTTTTTCTGTGTAATATAACTTCCAGTCCTGAGTATATCACTTAAATGTCAGTACCGTGTTATGTATTGTATTGTATGTATTGTTTTCTTTTTCGCAATAATTGATTCAAACCAATTAACCCATAACCAAATTTAATTTTTTTTTTTCAATAATAATCTTCTGTACGTAGATTTAAGCGAATTTTTGAATTTGAATTTGTATGACGCGTGCGCCATATACCTCGAGATTACTGAAACAACTATTTAGCCATATTGAAAGTACGTTTTCTGAGTTATGTTTATAAACCTAACGCTGATGGAACAGTGCAACAAGTTTGTATCATTTTAAAAGTCAATTTTCAAAAAGGTATATCATAAATTTACTTGTCAGTACCGTGGTATTGGTAAACTTAATTAATTATTGTTTTTTTTATCATAAGTAATAGATTTTTATACTTATTACTAATTACAGTTGCTAATTAAATTTAAAATGTCAATACCGTGGCTTTCAGTATCATATAGTTTAAATGAGTCAGTACCATGGCAAGAAAAATTTGAAATTTGATTCTCATTCTCGATATTTTAAAAACGGGAAGAATGAAAATAAAGAAAGAACCATAAAATCTAAGAAACTGCGAACCCAAAAGCCTAAAAATCGAAAACTCCGAATTTGAATACGTATCTTAAAAACAGTAAATTAGTAAACGGAACCATAAAACACGGCAGGCTGAGAAACTGAAAACACGAAGAAAAGAAAACCCCCCGACCTCGTTATGCCCCTTAGGAATGGAATTTTGAAAAACCACTTCTTTGTGAACGCCTACGTGGTAAACTAAGTAAGTGTATAAATTTTATTGCAATCGGTTCAATAGATCTAGGGATTAACCCCCTCACCTCGTAATCCCCCTTAGGAGTGGAATTTTGAAAAACCACTTCTTAGTGAGCGCCTTCGTGGTAAAATAGTTAAGTGTGCAAAATTTCATTGCAATCGGTTCAGTGGATCCAGACATTAACCCCCCGCGCCGTTACCCCCTTAGGAATGGAATTTTGAAAAACTGTTTCTTAGTGAGCGCCTACGTGGTAAACTAAGTAAGTGTGCAAAATTTCATTGCAATCGTTTGAGGAGATCCAAAGCTGAACCCCCCCTCACGCCGTTACCCCCCTCTGGAATGAATTTGAAAAAACCGTTTCTTAGTGAGCGCTTATGTGGTGGAATAAATAAGTGTGCAAAATTTCATTGCAATCGGTTCAGTGGATCCAGAGATTTTCCACCCCCCAACCCGTTACCCCCCTTTGGAATTAAAAAAAAAAACGTGTTAAAATACTTTTAAGAGATTTTAACATGTTATTGCTCAATTAAAATTCAAGGTCGTTTTCAATGTCTAACAATACCTCAAATTCTCAAATTAATAGAACATGCGTTTAATAATTCTCCTCCGCTTATTTCTGTTGAAATCAAGTTAAACTTTTGTTCGTACAAAAAAATAATACAAACAAGCGCTTTATAGACAATTTACTGTAACTTAAAATAGTTTGTGTGTAAAATATCGTTGAAATTTTAACCAAAAAGTCCTTAATCATCAAAAGAGTAAAAGAAATAAAAGTTCGGAACTGAAGCGTTTGGCTGAAATTTGGATTATTATTTATTTATTTATTTTAAAGACGTGTATTTATTCAAATATTATTTATAGTGGAACTGGTACATTTGCAGTAGCTCACAATGTCAATTGCAAATTTGTAGCCAATTTATTTATTACAAATGCGCCCCATGTGCCTACGAGTTTCTTTAACAATATTTTCCAAGTTAAAAACTTTTCCGACTTTAAGAGGTTATCAGGGCTCTGAGAATCTGTAGAAATACGAAATATCTAGTTTTGTGTCTCTTACAATCATTATTTACAATATCCCCTTTTGTTCCTGCTGTTCTTGAGGATGTTATCTGCATTTCCTCATGCCATTTCAGTAATTTTTCGTAGGAAATATTGGGTCTATTAGATTATTATTTATATCACATGTGGCATCCCGTAAATAATTCCGGTAACATAAAGTTACAGGACAAAATTTTGAGGCCTGTCAGGGCAAATTATTTAACATCAAATTATTTGAAAGATTTAAATATTATTTTTGTATTTTGTAACCTCGAAATCTGATGTAAATTTGTAACTTTTTCTCATTTTGCGGGAACGAATACAAAAAACGCTGTTCAATACTCGTGTCGTGTCACTTTTAAGGGGCTCGGGCTCATTGCAGCCCTCGCCCCTGAAAAGTGTCATGACAGCGCACTCGTTTGAAATATACTATTGACGTGGAGATGTATTTTTAAAAGATTGAGATTGTATATACTACGTTTATGCTTTCCCCAAATGCACATTTCGTAATTCAATTGTTGTCACCCCAAAAAGGAAATCCTGTAGTCGTCGCAGAGGCTCTCTAAAAATATGGAGGTATTGAGTATAGAGTCGATAACGCGATGGCTCGACCAGCACGCCTACGAATCCGCCAATAGGCCGACTGCTGACTCTGAAACTCAAAAAACTTAAGGAGAGCTGCTCCCGGAACGACATTGACAACGGTACGGTGACGGGAACTTGAGATGAGAGCGTGAAGACGTGGGGGTTGATTGACCTCGTCTCGCTGAGAGCGGCCGTCTGAAAGAAGGAGCGCCAGCCTGCGGGCGAAAGCTGCATATACCTGGGCGGAGATGAATGTGGGATGAGCTGCTGAAGTGCCACCACTTTGTGGTACGCGTGAAGGCACCAGGAAGAGACGATGGATCTAAGGAATTATACATGGCTCTCACTCTCTACACGAAAGAATGAGAGAAATGCACTCTAAGAAAGGGAAGTAGAATCTCTGTGTTCGACGCTAGCAGCAAGCGGAATGTCCCTCAGAAACAATCTCGAATTCTGAACGAGGAGCAAAACCTGGTATTAGCCACAAGGCTAATAGAGTGTCCTACGCAGAAATGTTGGGCACTTTATAGGCAGCCGTCAACGTCGCCGCTCCGGAATTGCTGCCTTGCCCGGGGCCGCTGCCGCTCCGTCCGGAAGAGAATGCTGTGATAAGACTTTCTCCCTACTACATTGCAACAGGCGACGAGCGTCTGCTATCGTCATTGTCTCCCCTCCAGCGTGTCCATAAAAGAAGCTTCTCTCAGCCGCAGAAGAAAGATGTGAGTCGCACTTCTACCGAAGAGGAAGCCTACGAAGGTGAGCACGAAGGTACCACGTTCTTTCCGGTTTCTAGTCATCGCCTGCCGGTGTGAAATTCCGGCACCTTACAGTTGTCTGACGGCGGGGGCACTCTAGTATTCAGACAAGTTCCCTGTTTTTCCCCCGGAAACCCGGAAAACACCTTCCCTACCCTTGACACTTTCACCGCCGCTACCGTCGTTGGGAGGGCGTCCCGTCATTGAGAGAAGAGGAAGCCACAAGGACAGTGAAGACAGTGGTGTTATAGAATACATTGTATATAGGGTGTTCATTAAATATTGTCATCTTGTGTTAAGTTAATTTTTTCCCGGCGTACCGTACTCCGTTGTAGCTACCCGCATTCCCGTGGAGCATACCACGTAAAAAAACTGGCGCTCGAGGCAACCCGACCCTAGTAAGTTTCACAAAGTACAGGAGGAGCGAGGAGGGAGCACAGGACGAAGGTAAATGTTAAGATTGAAATGATTGTTAAGGCAGCGTATCTTGAGACTGGGATGGTTAGATTGTAAAGTCAGTGGGAATGAGAAACTGGATCGACACTTCAAATGCCAAGGATTTGGGCACCGATTGATCGGTGTGGGAAGACAGAGCATAAAGCCAATGACTGCTAATCAGAAAAGGGCTATGTAATATTGAGAATCACCGTGCGGACTATAGAAGGTGCCCTGCCTACAAACAGGGTCTTCTAAAGAGAACAAAGAGTGAGGGTATAAAAAGAGTAAATGAGAGTCCTACAACTAAACAGCAATAAGAGTGATGTCGCCATGAACCTGATCTAGAAGACTGTTGAAGAGGAAGAGATACAGATACTCCTTGTGTCCGAACCCAATCTGAAGAGAGTAAGACTTGGACGATGGGTAGTTGGACGGCATGGAGGTAGCAGTGCGAATGCCTGATTTCTGGGAAAAGTCAGGGATTTATGTGAGCAGAGTTTGAAAGGTGGTGTCCCCCAATATCCCATTGGAGGAATACCTGGATACTTCGCGTGATAGTATGAGCAGATGCAATAAGGGGATTTTTGTTGGGGTGACTTTAACGCCAAGTCACCTGTATGAGGATCTCCTATAACGAACGAAGGGAGAGTTGAAATTCTTGATAAGTGGGTATGATAAAGGGTAGTAGATCATAGTACTAGCACCAGCCAGAGATGAGCAGTCGGAAGTAAAGGCTTCAAGTGGACCTTCGATCGCGACCGGATATATATCTTGGGAGAGGTCCTTGTGTATAAATGTGGTGACGATATAAAAGAAGCGCCCGAGAAGGTCCCTAAGAGACGGGTGATTTACTGGTGGACTGAAGAGGTTGCGGAAAAGAGAAAAGTGGCCCGGCGGGAGGTATTAACTTTAGCCATAATTTTGCCAAAAAGACGAGCTTGGAAGAAACTGGATCAGGAGATCTGAGGAAATGGCTATCGGATAGTCGCCAGGAAGTTCGGGATACTGACCAGTCAGTTGAGTACAGAGTAACTTATGGCGCAAGTAGAACAACACTTCCCTGGTCATGCGAGAATGGAGTGGAGGATCCCGATGGTAGTAGGGGTGGTGCCGGAAGTTGGGTCGGGCCCCTGGACCTGATGGGATTCCACCGGAGGTATGCAAGGTGAGGGAGTCGCTGTGGTTGTAAGCGTGCCACCCATTGACCTAAACGCCGAAGAGAGAATGAGGATGAGGTTGAGGAAGAGGAGAGCAGGGAACACAAAGAAACGCTCGTCCATTGCCAGAGGCGCTGGGCAACGAGGGAGATGGGAGTGTCAAAGGGGTCGTGTATCCATGGAGCTCGGCCAGAGGACTACCATGGATAACATCATAGGACTGATGTGATGGGTGAAAAAGAATGAGGAACAATCACCAGAATGATGGAGAGAACCATGAGAACAAAAGCGAGGGAAGAGAGAAGTGATGTCTAAAATGATTCCGCCACCTCCTTCTAGTATGGCGGGGAGGTCTTCAATTGGTAATAATCCGACACTCCAGAAGACGGTGGAATGAACATCTCCTAGCCAAGAGTAGAAGAAAATGAAGAGAATCAGAGATATAGACAAAACATGCAAGAATCCTCAAAGATCAGAACCTTAAATATTATTCTGAGAAACTGAACGTTGGATACCTAAGAATTTAAGAACCTGAAAATGTGAAAATTTGAGATCCTGAAAAATTGAAAACTAAAATCTGAGTATGAGGGCCTTAAAAATGTTAAAATTAAGAACTGTAAGCCTGAGCACTTGAAAACAAAAAATCTATAAAGAAAAAATATGGTAATCCAAAAACCTGAGAATGGGCATCGATGACCTTGAAACCTGAAAATTTGGTAACCTGAACACATGGAGACTATTGAGGAAATCAAAAAAATATCTGAGAAATTCACAACAGGAAAAATTATGAAAATGAAAACCTAAGAACCTGAAAGCCAATCAGACCTGAGAATTCGAAAATCCGATAACACGGAATTGAAAAATTCAAATCAAAGGTTGAGGAGCTTTAAATTTCAAAAATGCTCTCTGGACTTCGTGCTTTTTAAAAGCAGAAGAAAAGAAAAGTTTAGCGCAAAAACAGCCGTTTTCTACATCCTCTACAAACTGGAATTTCCCCTTAAAATTTGTCGCCTAGTTTTACCTTTAAAATTAATAAACCAAAACGACCTCGACTACTTTAAATCATCCGAACGTTCAACACTTTTTTTCGAAATGCGGCAGTTCTGAAACCCGATCTAAATCTCTTTTACGGCCTCAGAAAATAATGTCTCATTTCGGTCGAAATTAATTTGCCAAAGGGTCATTTAACCTGCAGTGACCCACAAACGCACACCTGAATCATCGACCTGACATTACAGGGGCGTATTTGCGAGGCAAGAAAAGCCAGCGGCGGGCGGGGAAAGAAACTGCCTCGGGCCCTAATAACGAAAAGGCCGCGAGTTCGCGTGTGCTAAACGTACACGAACACGAACTCCCTTCACGGAATTTTATCGGTCCGCCGGAATTAGTGCGCCGAGGAGGAGATGGCGGCCTAATTAGTTACCAAGAAAATTATATCCAAAATAAATAAATAATCGACTGGATGGTTCTGCTCAACGTAAATGTTATTGCACGTTTAAAACAATAACATCAAAGCGGAAACAGCCGAGGGTTGTAAGCAAGTCAAGGTTAAATCAGCGACCACGGATATTTCAACCGGCGGAATTCAAATTACATGTATTAAGTGGGCAGGGTGGGTAATTTTTACGGTTATTACGAGGGAGAGCTGGAAACGAAGGGGTTGCGTTCCAGAGGAAGTTGTTACGGACGGATAAGTGGACGCAATTGGTTGTGCAATTTTTAGCAGAGATAACATTCTGGAGTTTTCATTTTTTAAAAATTTTAATGCATGCAACCTTTCAGATGTTGGAAAATGCATTTGAAAATATAAAACGGAGAGTTAACAGCTGCATTGAAACTGGGGGAGAACACATTGAACATTTGCTGTAATTCTCAATAAACCTACATTATTTGTTAGTGTTTAGTTTCTTTAAATTAAAACAATTTAACATGAGGAACATAAACGTCATAATGTTTAGACCATAACCTAAAATTTTACTGCCAGTCAATTTGCAGGCTGAGCCTTTGCATTAAAAATGACCCGCCTACTTTAATTTATAATTTAAATGATCTCATGGTACGTCCACCAATAAAGTGCTAAATACAAGTAAACAGTTCCTAAAATGGTTGAATGAAAACATTCAAATAAATAAACTGAAATAAAATGAATTAAACAGTTTCTTGATATTAAATACATTTTAATGTACCTGGACTGAAGATGAATAAAATGTAGAGGTCAAATTACGGGTTATGTAACTATGAGTTTAATTTAATTAATATTTAATCAGTTAACTACACCTATATTTGACAGATGTACCCACCGTGAATTAAATACAATTTAATTATGTAACAATAAAATTAAACGTTTTCGGAACTGTTCACATAATACAAATTTAATTACTCGCGATATTTTCCCTTTAGGCTCTTGTGGCAACTTTCCACAAATAATGTTCTGTGTCCATCAAGAAGGAAAAATTACTGGTTTGGCAATTCATAATATTTAGCAGAAATGTCTGTGTCGCCTCAATAAAAAAAAAAAAAATCTGTGCAAAGTTTGGCTTAACCGTATTAGAATCAATCGGCGGTGCATTACAAAGAACCTCAAATATGTAAATTTAAAATCTAAGTAAAATGTGACTTGGCCAGTTATTTGTTATTTACGCGGGGAGTAGTTCTTGGAAACCTTGGGATTAGAGGAGGAGGAGCAGCTTTATACCTGGAGTATCCAAGGTCGCTATGTAGAAGCAAATATTCAAAGTAAGAACGTTCTGTGATAACGTTTAAAATTGAAACCATCAAACCCACATAAATTTCGAATGCTGGATCTTGTTTTTGTATATTGATTTTTATATTTATTTTCGCTTCTTCCTCCATTAGCCAATATTTCAAAGTCAATCGTTTCAGCTTCATCCAATAGCATTAGAACAGGAGAGGACTTTTCTTCATTCATTATTGTTTTGTATTTCCCATTGGTGTTTCCTCTATTATATTCTGTTTTGTACGTGTTTATAAAGCATACATGTATTTGTGTCTTGTTTACTACCTTTTTGCGGATTTGTCTGATAATGACAAAATGAGGTCTTGTGTATTCCTAAATCAATACTGGGTGTCTTCCAGTGTGAGTTCTGTTATCCTTATTAGGATTTTTATTATTCTTCCAAATACCTTCGCTGGGACACTAGAGGGTGTTATTTCGTAGTATTAAAATTTTAACCAGTGAGAGAACTTAACAAGATCAACAATTTTTCTCAATACACGTTTGTCATAAACTCTATGGTTGTAGAGTTAAAATAAATTCAAAATGTAGTACAAAAATCAATGTACGCCACTGCGGTATCGCAAGGACAAAAATTGATATCCCTCCGCGTAAACATCGCAAAAACAATTAACCGTAGCATAAGCACAAACGAAAGTGTTTCTTTATCAGCAAAGGTCAATCACCGTAGCGGGAGGTCATTCTTAATGTGATCGAATTAAAACTTTGGGGAAATTTATTTTATTATGGTATCTTCACATTTCAATTTTAAACCCACACTAACTTAAATCTTTCGGGCTTTCTGATTCCTATACATATACAAGTAAACTTGACAATTATAATAATAAAAAAAAACGAAATAAAATTCTCTATTTCTTCTCCCCTCCCCTTTCCCCTTCTCCCTTCTCCCTCCTCTTCCATACCTCTTTCATCCATTTAATTTCCCTTCCATCTACATTCAGTATTTCCTCTCTTTCTTTCCTCTCTCTTTGTGTCATCTCACTGCACACATTCTTCCTCCATCTTCTGCCCAATACCTATTTTCCCTCTCTTCATTTCCGCACCTAAACCTCGCCATCATCTTTCTTTCTTTCTCGCTCTCCCTCCCCAAATACTTCGGTACTTCCTCGATCATGCATCTTCCGTACTTCCCGTTGTATCTGGATTCTCTAATTTTTTCTCTCCTCTCTTGTCTATCCGTATCCTTATCTCTTTCACTTAGTTCAACATTCATCCACACGCCTCTTTCTCTGAGTCTCTCTATTTCTTTGCTTGCATACCCATTCCTCCTGTAGTAATTCTCCCTATCATTCTCCTCTGAATTCTTCTTTTTTTCTTTCCAGCACTCCTTTAGTATCCTACATTCTTTCCTCCCTTCCATCCTGTCTTCGAACTTGACCGCTCTTTTTCCCGCTTTCACTCTCAACCTATTCCTCTTGCATTCTTTTCTCACTACAACACGCTTTCAATAAGACTTTCAAACATCATCAATATCCTCTTAAAATCGCCTCCCCACCTTCTCTCTCCTATTCCCCATACACATCCTATCACCTTGTTCGCTTTTCTTGCCAGTTCTCTAATATGTGCCTTATCTGTGGCTCTTTCATTGAACACATACCCCAAGTATTTGAATTCTTTTACTTGTTCTATTACTTCTCCCTCCCACCTCCACTTACTCTCTTCGTTCTCCCTCTTTCTCTTATTGAACACCAGCATTTTTGTTTTCTCTACATTCACTTCTAGTCTTTTCTTCTTCACATATTTTCCTAAACTCTTTATCATTTCCTTCATTTCTCTTTCACTCTTTGCCACCATTACCACATCATCCGCAAACGCCAGGCTCCACACTTTTTTTCTACCTACCACACACCCCCCTGCTTGTGCTCTCTCTAACATTCCGTCCATATCTGCCACATACATCGTGAACAACAAGGGGCTGGGCTCCCCCTTTCTTCTTTAACTCACTCTTCGTCAAATGGTCCAGGATGTATACATTATCCATAATTCCCCTCCATTCTCTAAATCCTGCTTGGCTGTCTGGTAATGCTCCCTTTTCCTCTATCTCTCTGCTCATCCTTTCATTCAGAATTGATGCATACAACTTGTACCCTGTGTTTAGGAGAGTTATCCCTCGGTAATTTTCTACTATATTTTTCTCCCCTTTTTTGTAAATGGGGTAAATTACCCCCTCTCTCCACCCTACCGGGAATCCTTCTCCTCTCCACACCCCATTCATTACCTCCACCAGCCTCTCTAGCACTCTTCTCGTCCCATACATCCACGACTCATTCTGTATTCTATCCCTCCTTGGTGCCTTCCCTTTCCTCAGTTTCTTCACATGCCTCTCCACCTCTTCCATTGTAATTTCTTCTCCTTCAGGTTCTACTCGGTTTCTCTTCGTCTCTATTTCCGTTTTCTTTTTTTTTCCTTTTATCCTTTCAGCAGCCTCATGAAGTACTCCTCCCACTCATTCATCGTTATCTCCTCGCTCCCATTTTCTTTTTCTTTCTCTCTCTATTAATATAGTTCCATACCTCCTTCTCCGTTCTTATTGCTTTTATCTCTTCCTCCTCTCTCTCCTTCTTCTGCCTCTTCTTCTCCCTGCATGTCTCTCTGTATCTTCTTTTCGCTTCTAAAAAGCCACTTCTGTTCCCTTTAGTCTTTCTCCACTTTCTTAGTTCTTTTATTGCTTCCTTTTTACGTTGCTCACATTCTTTGTCCCACCATTTATTCTTTCTTCTTGTTGTTCCACCTCTTACTGTTATTTCTCTTTTTGTCGCTGCTTTTTCCAATATTTCTACCAATTCTTTCTCCATTTTCCCTACTTCTTTGCTTTTTCCAGTCTTCTCTTATACTCTTCCACCCGTTGCTCGTCCCATACTTTAATTAACACCTTCCGCATTTCCTCTATTTTTTCTTCTCCTCCTCTCTTCTCTCTCCCCCTTCCTATACTTATCTCTAGAGGCAGATGGTCTGACTCTACTCTTTCCCCTATTCTGAATTCTTCGACTTCTTCCCATGCTTCTTCGTTTACTATTCCGTAGTCTATCACCGTCTCTCCTCTACCGCCTATGTAGGTCCATTCTTCTTCTGCGTCCCCTTGTTTATTTCCATTCAACATTTCCCATCCTTTTTCTTCTATCCATTCCATCAACTTCTTCCCTTCCGCGTTTTCTTTCTTGTCTTTGGATTTTCTTTTTCCCTCTCCTCTCTCTTCTTCCCAATCCCTGGCTCCTCTTTCCCCAATTCTCCCGTTAAAATCCCCTCCCAGAAGTAGACATTCTTCCCTGTTGTCTTTTAATGTTTCTTCTATCTTGCTTATTGTTTCTTTCATCTCTTTGCTGTACACTGTCACTATTTTCCACCATTTACTGTCTATTTTAACGTTTCTCACCATGTGACCTTCCTCTTCTCCCTTCTTTTTCGTATTCTCTTTTATTCCTTTTTTTACCCCTGTTATTATTCCCCCTGCTGCTCTTCCTTTTTTCTTTCCCCTTCTCGCCCCTTGCCATTCCCACTTGAACTCCTTTGGTAACAGTTTTTCTATTTTTTCCCAGCTTTCTGACCATGTTTCTGTTAATCCAACAATATCGAACTCCTTCACATAGTCCCAAAAATCTTCTTCTTTTTTCCCTAGTCCCGCTACATTCCAAAATAGTGCCCTCACCCCTGTTTTTCTCGTTACCTTCTTCGATTTCCCCCTTCCTTCCTTAGTTTGCCTCCTACTTCCTTCTTTGTTTCTTTTTTCCCGTTTCATTGTCCTTTTTACTTTGCCGTTGTCCCCCTTTTTCCCTCCTCCCCTTTTTCTTCTTATTGGAAAACCTCTAGACTCTCTCTCTTTTCATTCCATCTCCATTGCTCCCCGTCCACTATTAATTTCCTGTATCCCACTCTTACTTCTTTCCCTTCTTCCCTTTTTTCCTTCGCCATACTTCTTAGTTTCTTCTGTAAATCTCTTTCTTTCTTTGTGAGGTCGTTGTCTATGTATATCCCCCTTGTTTCCCTCTTCTCCCTCAATTTTCCTTTGTGCTTCATTATTCTTTCCTTCTCACCCCATCCCTCCATCTCCACCAATACTTGATCCTTGTTAATCCTGTAACAATCTTTTACTTTACTATCCTTTACATTTTCCTTCAAAAACTTCTCTACATCCTCTTTTTTTACATGACTTTTTCTTTCCCCGTCCCATCCTGTTATCACGATGTTGTTCTTCCTCTTTCTTCTCTCTTCGATTTCCATTCTCTCTTCCAGCTTTTCCACTCTCTCCTTCCACCAGTCTCTCTCTCCTTCCCATCTCTTCTCCTTCTCTTTAAATTCTTCTCTCTGCCTCTCTATATCTCTCTTGAGTTCCTTGTTTTCTCGTCTTATTTCTTTCATCTCCTCCTTCAACTCTTGCAACAGCTCCAATATTTTTTTCTCCATCTCTGTGTGTGTTTCCTTCTCTTTCTCTGATGTCTTCTGTGTTTTCTTCACTCCAGGAGACCTCGCCGTCTTTTTACTTTTTTGAAAAAATTTCTCTTCCTCCTCTTCTTGTTTTTCTGTTGTACCCTCCCCTTTTCTCTTTCTTTTCCTTTCCTCCAGGTAATTTATTCTTTTTCCTGACTATATCTCCTCTTCCCTTCCCAATTCTTTCTTCCTACCTTTCTCTAATACCTCTTCTCGCTTTTCTCAATATCTTCTCTAATTTTTTCTTTTCACACTATTGGCCAATTTAAAAGGTTAGAGGCACAGCGGTTAGTTGCTTCTATAGTAGGCTAACAATATAGGTATCAATACCCCCTCGTACTTCCACATCCAGTTAATCATGGCTAATGAAGAGTTTAGGGTTGCATAGTCCCTTTCAGTATAGTAACTGTGACGTTGTCAGACTTTCCAATAGGATCTAAATATTGCAAGCTGGCTAAAAGAGCTGTTCCTAAAATACGGGATTGTCACTAAAAGCTTATGGACATTATTTTATGTATAACTGTTTCGGAGCATAAATCGCAAAAAATTAAAACGTAGATTCGTTACAAAAACAAATTAAGTAGGAAAGGCACGACCTCGTTCACCCTCGCATGTAATCTTCACCATTATGCCGCTGGACGTCCGTCCGTAAATAAAACTGCGGGGAACTAATCTTTTTCCTCACTTTAGTAAGTTGGCAACTTAAAGTTTTCAATAACGATCATTCGGGTCAGCGAAAACTTTCGCAGATTCGGACCGTTTAAAAGTCGGAACTCGTTTCCGAGTAGTTCACTTTTAAAATGCCGAAATAATTAATGTTTTGTTACCGAAGTAATTCAACGCGTTAAAACAAAATAGGGACCTGTTGCGCTCTCAAAAACAGCAGTTAATTTAATTGCAGCTACACTACCGACGATGAAATATGAATTTGTGCACCTATTATTTCATGTTAAAGTGTAATACCTGTCATCAAACATGTATGCAATTTGGTAGTTAATTATTCATGCTTGTGATGTTGTGATGGTCAGTTATAGTTTGACGTGTAATTATGTATATCCATTGACGAGTATTATGGGCGGACGGCGATTTTTTGATAAACTTTTTAAAATCGATAATCAATGTGAAACGTGGCACAAAACTATACTTTTGCATGAATATTGAAATATTCAAATTGCTCGGCCAATTAAAATTTTAAAAATTACCGTCGTTTAACTGTAAGCGGCAGGTGAGGCCAAAAGTTTGATAAATCAATATTGTTTTATTCGGTAACCAGCGATATGAATAAATAATTATGACATACAAGAATAAAATTAGGACGTGCCTATAATAAAACAAGCAGGAGTTGGAGACCGAATAGTAGTTTAATTAATTATTAAATTCAGCAGCAGTATGTATATTTATTACCTTTACAGGTTTATAAAGTATCCGATTAATACATTTCCCATAACTCAAATAAACTAAAATATAATGTTTATAATAAATTAAACTAAAATAAATCAATAATTTAACACAATAACTAGCAGCTTCTTATCCCTTCCCACTTATTGTCCCTCTTCTCCACTCGACCTTCTTCATCCATTCGATCCCTCTTCCGTTCTCATTCAAAATTTCTTCTCTACTCTCATCTCTCCCTCTCAATTCTACGCATTCCTTCAACAAATGCTATATCATCTTCTTTTTTTCTCCACACATCCTGCATACTCTATTATTATCCTCACTCCAATATTTGTTCTCTCTCCTCATTTCCACATCTAAATCTTGCTATTATCACTCTCTCTTTTCTACTCTCTCTTCCTAGGTACTTTGGCATTTCTTCCGTTATTATTTTTTCATACTTCCCATTGTACCTAAACTCCCTAATTTTCGTTCTTCTTTCCTCCACTTGCACACCTCTATCTCTCTGCACTAATTCATCTGTCATTACTCTGCCTCTCTCTCGCATTCTTTCTATCTCCGCGCCTGCATACCCGTTTCTTTCGAAATATGCCTCCCTCTCTTTCCATATCCCCTTTCCTATTTCTTTGCTTTTTTCTTTCAAACACTCTTGCAAAATTCTGCACTCTGCTCTCTCTATCACTCTCTCCTCAAATCTTATTGCTCTTTTTCCTGCTTCTATTCTTATTCCATTTCTCTTTGTTTCCTCCATCACTATATACCCCGGTGTCTCTCTCTCTACCCCTAGCACCCATTTCATATATTTTCCTTGCACCCCTTCCAATCCTTCTTGCTCTCTCCATCCCCATATTTCCGCTCCATACATCAACACGCTTTTCACCAAACTATCAAAACTTCTAAAATCATGTCCAAATTTTCTCTCTCCTATTCCCCATACAGCTCTCATTATCTTATTTGCTTTTTTCACTAACTCTCTCACATGTGCTGTTGCTGTGTTTCTTTCATTCATCACATAATCTAAATACTTAAATTCTTTCACTTCTTCAATTTTCTCTTTCTCCCATCTCCACTCATTTACTTTTCTCCTACCACCCCCTTTTCTGGACACCATCATCTTGGATTTCTCTACATTCACAGTCAACTTTTTCCTCCTCATATATTTCTCCATGTTTCCTATCATTTCTTTCATATCTTTCTCCTCTCTCGCTAGCACCACCAAATCATCCGCATATGCTAAAGACCACACTTTTTCTTATTCTTCACAATTTTTCTGCTAAACTCATTCACACTTCCTCTATCTTTCTCTCTTCCTTTTGTCTTCACTTCTAAAGGCATATGTTCCGACTCCATTCTTTCTCCCACCTTGAAATTCTCTATTTCATCTCATGCTTCTTCATTTATCATAACATAATCAATAACTGTCTCCCCTCTTGATCCAATATACGTGTACTCCCCTTTCTCATCTCCTGTGCAGTTCCCATTAATTATGCCCCACCCTCTTTCTTCTACTAAGCTAATCAGTACTCTCCCTTCTGCGTTTTCTGTTCCATCTTTTGTTGATCTTCCTTCTATTGTTTCTTGTTCCTCTTCTATCCGTCTTTCTTTTCCCCCAATTCTTGGATTAAAATCCCACCCAATCTCTTTTACTCGCTCTTCTATTATTCTCTTCGTTTCCTTCATACTTCTGCTGTACACTGTTACAATTCTTCATTTTCTCTGTTTACTTTTCACCGTTCTTTCCATAATCCCTCTTTCTTCTTTTGCTTAAGTTCCATTTTCTCCTTCCAGTCCCTCTTTCACCCCCATTATTATCCCACCTTTAGCTCTCCCTTTCTTGCTTTCGCTCTCTGCATATTGATAGTTCCACTTAAACTCTTTCGGCATTCTCTTTTCCAATTTTTCCCACCCCTTTTCTTCCACCCACGTTTCTACCATTCCCACTACGTCAAATTCTCTCAAATACTCCCAATTTCATTCTCTTTGTTTTTTATTCCTGCTACGTTCCAGAATACTATTCTTATTTGCTCCTTTTCTTCGTCCCACCTAAGCCCTTTTCCCTCTATCCATATCTGTTTATAACCCACTTTAACCCGCTGTCCTTTTTGTCGCTCTTCTTTGGCTATCGCTCTTAATTCCTTCAGTATATCTCTTTCCTTCTTTGTCAGATCATCTTCTTCATCTTCTGGTTTTCACCTTACTTGCGTAAAATGCGTGAGACGCTAGCTTTTTTAAACGATGCATATGAGCTGCATGGAACCGTGGAGCTTAAAGGGACATTGGTTAGGTTTAAGAAAAATAGTAACATAGCAATTAAGAATTCCAAAATTGAAGCAAATGACAAATATATAAAGGAAAACAAAAATAACCCAAGAGCGATGTGGAAACTCCCAAAAAATAAACCCAAAAACAACGCAATATCAAAACAAATAACTCGGGATATGTTTAATAACTTTTTTGTTAAAATTGCTGAAAATATAACATCCTCATTACCATCACCTAATAATTCTGACCCCATCAATATGATGATGACTGATGCGGGTATTCCTAATCTTTTTCTTTTTCAAGCCGTGTCCCAAATTGAGGTTCGTGATGCTCTTGGAAATTTACGTAAAAGTAAAGCCATAGATGCATATGGGTTAAGCGTTGCTCACTTAAAAGCTGTAAAAGACATACTTGTAGGTCCACTCACTAAACTTGTTAATCAATGTATTGAAGATAATGTCTTCCCTCACTGCCTTAAACTCGCGAAAGTCATACCTCTGCACAAACAGGGTGACATTGACAATCCCACTAATTACAGACCAATTTCGCTTCTACCAATTCTTAGTAAAATTTTTGAAAAACTTTTGCTTAATCAATTGGTAAATCATTTACAAACCAATAACTTACTGTCTTCCAAACAATTTGGTTTCCGCAAAGGTTCTTCCACCTCCGACGCAATACTTGCATTTGTAAATAATGTCATCAATAGTTTTGAAAGTAAAGAAACTTATGCCGAGGCTTTTCTTGATCTGAACAAAGCATTCGACTGTCTATCTCACGACATTCTACTGAGAAAATTATATTTCTTCAATTTTCATCCGAAAAGTGTTAGACTTATAATGAGTTATCTGGAAAATCGCAGTCAACAAGTCTTTTATAATAATATGACGTCAAATTTATCCAACATCGTCCATGGAGTACCTCAAGGCTCTATCTTAGGACCAGTACTATTTTTAATGTATGTCAACGATTTACATGGTTACATGTTCAATGCGGACGTTACTCTCTACGCTGATGACACTACTATCGGTACTTCTGGAACCTCTGTGGAGGTAGCTAGAAACAAACTGAACAGTTCTCTAATGCGCGCTGAAAATTGGTACATCGCAAATCGTCTAAGCCTAAACAAAAATAAAACGCTTAATCTTTTATTCAATTGTAAAGAGTTTAATAATAATGAAGAAACTTTTGAGTGTGGCTAGATACCCGGGAGTATACATGGATATTGCCTATTTATTGCCTACTTATTTATTTGTTATCTGTTTATTATTTTATTTTATTTTTTAAAATTATACTATTGTAATTGAGTTGTTTTTTTTTTTGACGTGTATAAGCTCAGGCAATAACACAATAAAGATATTCTATTCTACTCTCTTTCCTTTTTTTTTTCTCTTAGTTTTCTTTTATTGTCCATAACTTTTCTCTTTTCCCCCCAGCTCCCAAGTTCCGCCACAATCATTTTTTCATCTCTCTCACAGTCACTTCTACCTCTAATTCCACCTTAATCCATTTTCCCAGTTTCTTCTCGCTCTCGCATTCCTCTTCGTCCAATCCCGTTACTACAATATTCTTTTTTCTCACTCTTTTTTTCTGCTCTTCCATTTTTTTCTTTTAGTTCCATCTTTTCTCTTTCCCATTTTTCTTCCTTTTCACGCATCATAATTTTCAACTGTTCCAGTTCCCGGCTCAACTTCCGATTCTCTTCCTTTATCTCCCCTACATCCTCCATAATTTTTTTCAGCATCTCTTTCATTTCCTCATCCATTGCCTTTTTAACCGGTGATCTTTCTAACTTCTTACTTTTCCTAAAGGGGTTAATCCTCTCTTCCGACTCTCGTCCATCTTCTCTTTTTCTTTTGTAATCTTCTTTCTCTCGCTCTCACTACCACTTTTTTTCATTCTATTTCTTTTTCACTTTTTCACGCTTTTTATCCGCTTATCGCTTCTCGAATCGGAATCCACTTCATAATACTAATTTATCTTAAACACCATTAACAAACTATGAATACGCAATCAACATAACCTGACTAGTGCTCAAGGCATCCTGTCTCGGTCTGCCTGGAGGATTTCCTTGCTCTCTGCCCTAATCCCCACTCTTGACAACCTCAGGCATGCGCGATGTATCAACCCCGCTAACATATATATGTACCTTTTATTATTGGTTAAGCTATGCCTCTTTTTATTAAAGCTTTTCTGATTTTTTTACAGATCGATAGAACCAAGTGTCTTTCAACGTTTTTTCTATTTTATTTCTTTCTAGTATTTTGGGAAATGTTTTTGGAACAGAACTTCTTAATGTGATGTCATAGTTATAGTTCACCCTCTTTATTGTCCCCTTTTTCGAAAATCGGTGTGATCATGCCAGTTTCTTCAGGGCCTGTACATTTTTATCATGTTTATAACCTTGTCAATCTTCAACTTTTGATTTTCGTTGTATGCCTCTTTCGTTCAATCATTTTCCTTTTACGAGGATGAGATGAATTTTGTCCGGCCTACCCGGGCGATTCACGAAGTATATGGCGGCCCGTAAACGTAATTTTGACGGCAATAAAAAACGCTTAATGTAAAGTTGAAAAATTAATGGCAACCATTGACGCACTCAAAACATTTTGATCGTCGGTGGATTTATTTTGGACAAATAACTTACAACATACTTTCGATACAAACTATTGTAAACCTCTCGGTCTTTATTGATAAAGAGATAAGAGTTCATTTACTAATGGTTCTTCAATCATGCTAAATTTTTCGCGTAAATTTTAAAACCATATTATATCTTTGGTTTTTTTTACAGTAAAATTTTTTTAAATATTTTTTAAGGTCTCCTCATATTAGGGACTGTCACAGATTTAAATAACCTGTATAGTATGAAATTTATTGTATCAATAGTAGAAAATTGAAATACGAAGGGTGATATATTAGATCTCAAGGGCCGTAAGCATAATTTTTCGTGGTCGAGAATGCACGAGAATGCCTAAGCATTCGAGACCACGAAAAATGCTTATGGCCCGCGGCTCATATACGGTTTTTTCAACCACCTGGGATACAAATCAAAATTTAACAACAATTATCTTGACAAATGCTGACAAATTAAACAAATAGTCTAGCTATTAGCGTACTAGGATGTGCAACATTACTATGGATGTGTAACAAAATACGAAATAATAATAACGAACTCCTAAACTCCCTGAGACAAAACAGCAATGGACGGCAAAAGGAGAACCAGTCCTAAAGAAG
Source organism: Diaperis boleti (assembly GCA_963583935.1). Lineage (NCBI taxonomy): Eukaryota > Metazoa > Arthropoda > Insecta > Coleoptera > Tenebrionidae > Diaperis > Diaperis boleti. The sequence continues at coordinate 49,825,081 of OY757249.1, read as the reverse complement.
ACGCAAACAGTACCATCAGCTGGTAAAATCATGGCGACCGTGTTTTGGCCTCCAAAAGTACCAGCAAATGCTCCAAGGACATACTTGAATATATCGAGTGCTCAAATGAAAAAGTCATATGGAAATTTACGAACTTCAAATGTCTTACTATCTCGTGGTCTTTATTATCTCTGTTTTACAATACATCCTGACAAATTTGGTGTTTGGGCAGGTTTAACCGAAAGGAGACAATTAGGTCCAATATTTTTAGGTACTGTTCTATGTGCAAAAGAACGGCTGAAAAGTATCGTACAGATAAATTTGGCACAATTATATGACGACGAGCTTCAGAATGTCTACTTCCAACAAGATGGAACAACAGCTCACTGTACCCCGGAAACGTTAGAATATTTTGATGATAGGTTGATTAGCAGAAATAAAGAAACATCTTGTCCTCCAACAAAGCAAAGTTGTAAAAAAAGTGTATAATTTTGTTAAACCCCCTTAAGTATTTTTTAACAAAATACAATATATTTAATAAATAAAAAATTGTAGGCGGAAAATATTCCATTTCTGTCGAGAGAACTATAGTTTACCGAACTAGTTCTCGAGACACCGGAATGGTAGTTTTGCCGAAGTTTGTATACTATTTTATTCACAATTAAGTATTCGAAATTTAATAATTAAATCTCATTAACATAAACTATTGTTGCAACGTTTAATTTCAGTCAATGTTTGCACTTAGTAAGCACTGCAACAATTGATATTATTTGTCAGATAAATGTCAAAGTATTTTTTGAAATTTGTACTATTACACAAATTAGTAACACTAAGGGTAATTTGTAATCGTAATTTTGTATTTGTCAAGTCCTCACAAGTTGCCTCAAGGCTGTAGCCTTTATTACCAATCATACTTTTAATAATAATTTAAATTTGGGTTGCCTGGCAACATCAGGTGAGTAATGGAATTGGAGGTCGACAATTGGTCACTTTCCAACCTCCTTTGCAGTTGGAACGCACTACATTACTAACCGATTGTGAATAAAATAGTTTACACGAACGTTTGTTAAATTTGACATTTAATAGACGTCAGGTTCGAGAACAAGCAATGGCGCCTCGTTTACTGGGGTCTAAAAAAGAGCAAATCTCGTAACATTAGCATTAATACCAATATAACAAAATATCAGACTTATAATATTCAAAACATAAACTTACTTAGTCCGGGTTTGGACCGTACCTGCGAATCGTTACGGAAAATTCGCGATGTTAAAAATTTTCGATCAACACTCCAAACTCAGGCTAAGAAATGTTATGTTCAAACTATGCTGAAATCGTACAACACAGCTGCGAACTAGTGAAGCTGGTAAGTACATAAAAATAAACTGATTCTACAAAATAATATGGCATTAGTTAACCTCTAGAGATTAACGTTTGCTCGTGTTCAATGACGAGAACGGTAAATGTTACTTATTGGGGGAATCCTCCAATTTAGTTCTTTGGGTCTTAAACTCCCGGCTTCCCGAAGGAAATCAATATTAGCCGCTTAATCCATGTCCCAACAATTTTCCTAATTAACCCTCCCGCGCCTCCTTCTTTTGACCGCCGAAACGGAGCGCTTTCGCGATTCTTCCGAAGTCAAAGAATACCTCGTGGTAAGTATTAGCTTTCACGAAGTTCGTACTCGACCAATCGCCGGCGTTTAATTTTCTCAAGTCCGTTGCTGTACCTCGTCCGACCATCCGCCACATGCAACCTTCCCTCCAGGACATCGGCAGACATCCGCGTTCCGCGAACTTCCCATCTTCGTCCCTCGCAGGGAGGGCGCGTCCGCGAGACGAGGACCGCGAAGAGACCGACGTGCCGTCAGGTCACGATAGAGTCGGGGTGTCCAAATGAGCATTACGTGCTGCTGGGCATTGACAGCGTGTAAAAGGAAACCGTGTATCCTGTAGTTTGGGGGATGCATTTCAAATAAGGCACGTCACGCTTACTGACGGCCTAACTTGGACCCGCCGCCTCTTGCCCCCCACCCTCCCTCTCACACCCCGCACGTTCGATACACGCCGTTCACCCTAAATAATATTACGTGGCGGGCGGAGGGTGGTCGCGAGCGATGCGACACGATGGATGGACGAAGATCTTGTATTTGGGACAGGAAACGAAGTCGACGGAAGCGATGCGGAACGGGGGAGTTCGCACTTTTTTGACAACGTTGAGAGGGTCAGAAATAATACAATAGGATTTTAAATCGATATGTGTGTCTCTATTACCTACTAACAAGGATTGTCCGAAATTCAATCTCCAAGGAGGTTAAAGTGTATAAAAGAAACAGAAAATCAACAGTGGCGACAGATTTGACTTTGTCACGTGAATTGCTAATTAAGACATCTTCTTTACCCGACCGTCTAATGTCATGCGCTCCACGATTGTGTAAAAATTGTTACCAATGAGTGAAATATGTTCATTGCTCGAGAAAATTAGAATATTTTTTTAGAAAACAACTGGAGTAGATTTTAAAAAGAGTCAACAATAAGGTTGCAGGAGCAAAGTGAAACCAATGTGTTTTTCGTGTAAACCCACTGACGTTTGAGTTGCTATTTATAAGGTAAGAGTCCCATAAATTGGAAAACTGCTGCATACATTTTGTACAACAAAATTTATAGCAATGGTATCAGAAAGCAAAATTTAAAAATTACACTAAATAAGGTCATAACTGTGGCGCACATTTTTCGGAATTTTTACGCTAAACAGGGCATATTATAATGTGGAGTAGAGGATTGTTGGCTGTTCAGATTTGTATGCGTGGGAATTATTTCTTTCTAGTACATTACTGTTGATCTCAAGATTGCGAATATAGGTATATGTACTACGTTTACACCTTATGATATAAATTACATATTAGGTGGGTACCTATAGTCTGTGCATTGATGAATAACGATATAATTTGAGGAAATATTTTATCTGTCAGTCAATTTTGCTGTATTTACCTTTAATAATTCAGTCAATATGCGAATAAAATAAAGAAGTGAAGTCAGTTACGACAGTAAGGCTTTAATTTATTTTCTCTGGTTTTAACCTATTATTATTGATTTATTTCCGAAGTATCTATAATAATAACAGGAGTACGTCTATATCGGGTGTCCCAACAACAATTCCAATTTCGAAAGCCTCGGAAGAAAACGCTCGAACAGGTCAATTTTGTTATCAAGGGGGACCTAATTGTACCAAACTTTCAAGTCTTAGATCTCACCCCTTGAGCCAGGGGAGCCACCCCCTTAAAAAATTTAAATAGCATGGGGGGTCGTGTGATACATCATTTGAAAGCTTATTCAATTCTTTATCCAGATCTACGTTTATCGATTTGTTTCGTTGGTTTTAAGCGCACAACTTGAGAACGGCTGCCGACTAATTTTTTTTTAGAATACATACTCGTCATGGTCCAGGTTAGGTTCTTACGGAAAGAAAAATTGGAAGAGCTTCCCGGAAATTTGGAAAATTCCGGAAAAAATGTGCTTTTTCTATGGGATTTTTGTATGAACTCAAGACCATAACTCACGATTCGAAAGATGGATATGGGTAATTCTTTTTTTGTTTTGTTCGCTATGGTCCTAGAAAAGTTTTCAGAAAAATAAAATCCGAGGCAATTACAAAGGCAGGTCGGGAAATTCGCAAAAACTGCCAACAACATATCCTTTGTATGTATACAGTCTTGATTATATCTGTCGATAGGAACGATATGTTTGGTTAATTCTTTTTTTGTTTTGTTCGTTATGCTGCCGGGATGAAAATAACTCGATTGAATGTTTTCAATTAAAAATAAAAATCGAGGAGACTAAATTTAAATAAAATTAAATTTGTTTTTACTTTTTTCAAAAACAAATTTGGACAGGACAATGTCTGTCGGGTCAACCCCAGTAGCCAAATTTATTTATTTCATATATTAAAAATATTTAGAACATATTGAATACATATAGCATTACTTATATTTTATTGGAGACATTTGCTTAATTTTTTTTTTTCTATGCTGGAAAGAATATTTTGCTTTGTATATTTTTATATATTCCCTGTATATTTATTTGAGACTAGCAATTACCCGCGGCTTTGCCCGCGTAAGTTGGGGTCGGCTTTACTGGCGCTCATATTTTTTGTAATTGGTACGGCTTAAAGCAGTTTTTAATAAAAAAATAACAAAAAGTATTTTTTTTTTCGTTAATCACTGGCCCAGTCTTTTTAAAAGGAGAATCTACATCCAAATTTTCACATATTTTAATGCTATACTGTCTGTTTTGCAGTTGGGATAATTCTGGGGAAAACTACCCTCCCTATTTAAGCCCCTTTTTGCGGTTTCTAAATATTTTCTAGTTATTTATAAAGGAGAGTCCAATTGCCAGTTCTCATGCCCGTAACATTGTCGATCTTCAAGTTGTAAGAATTTTGAGAAAAATCACCCCCAAATCCACCCTCCCCTTTTCTCGCCGTTAATCATTTTTTCTCTTCAAAATCATCAAACACTGGTCTAATCATTTTTAAAGGAGAGTTCAAGTGCCAATTCTCATGTCTGTAACATCCTCGATCTTCAAGTCATGGGAATTTTGAGAAAAATTACTCCAAAAATCCAATTTTTTTTCGCAGTTGGTATTTTTTTTTTGGAAATTCGTTAAACATGGGTCTAGTTATTTTAAGATGAAAGTCTGACTGCCAATTCTCATGCCTGTAACATTCTCGACCTTCAAGTTATAAGCATTTTGAGAAAAATCACCCCCAAATCCACCCTCTCCTTTGCTAGCCGTTGGTAATTTTTTTTACAAAATTGTTAAACACGGGTCCGGTCTTTTTTAAAGGAGAATCTAGATCTCAATTTTCACGTATGTAACACTATTTGTTTTCCAGTTATGAGAATTCTAAGGAAAACTACCCTCCCCATTTGCGGTCCTTTTTCGGGGTTTGTAAATATTTTTTCTGCAAAATCGTCAAGCAGGGGTCTAGTTATTTTAAAGGAGAGTCCGAGTGCCAATTCTCATGCTTCTAACATTCTCGACTTTCAAGTTATAAGCATTTTGAGAAAAATCAACCCCAAATCCACCCTCCCCTTTTCCCGCCGTTTTTTTTTTTTCAAAATCGTCAAGCACTGGTCTAATCATTTTTAAAGGAGAGTCCAAGTGCCAATTCTCATGTCTGTAACATTCTCGATCTTCAATTGTAATTCTTATGGTAATTTTGAGAAAAATGGAAATTCGTTAAACATGGGTCCGGTCTTTTTTTAAGGAGAATTTAGAACATAATTTTCACGTATGTAACACTATTTGTTTTCCAGTTATGACAATTGTCAGGAAAACCACCCTCCCCATTTACGCCCCTTTTTCGGTGTTGCTAAATATTTTCAAGTTATAAGAATTTTGAGAAAGAGCACCCCCAAATCCACCATCCCCTTTTCCCGCCGTTGGTAATTTTTTTTTTGGAAAATCGTCAATACACGGGTCCGGTCTTTTTTAAAGGAGAATCTAGAACCCAATGTAACACTATTTGTTTTCCTGTTATGAGAATTCTCAGGAAAACTACCCTCCCCATTTATTCGGGGTTTGTAATTAAATTTTTGCAAAATCGTCACACACGGGTCTAGTTATTTTAAGATGAGAGTCCGAGCGCCAATTCGCATGCCTGTAACATTCTCAACGTTCAAGTTATAAGCATTTTGAGAAAAATCAACCCCCAAATCCACCCTCTCCTTTTCTTGCCGTTAGCAATTTTTTTTTGGAAAATCGTCAAACACGGGTCCGGTATTTTTTAAAGGAGAATCTAGATCCCAATTTTCACGACAGCAATACTGTTAGTTTTCAAGTTATAGGAATTTTGAGAAAAATCACCCCAAATCCACGCTCCCCTTTTCTCGCAGTTGGTATGTTTTTTTTTTTGGAAATTCGTTAAACACAGGTCCGGTCTTTTTTAAAGAAGAATCTAGATCCCAATTTTCACATATCTAACACTATTTGTTTTCGTGTTATGAGAATTGTCAGGAAAACTACCCTCCCCATTTACGCCCCTTTTCGGGGTTTGTAATTAATTTTTTGCAAAATCGTCAAACACGGGTCTAGTTATTTTAAGAGGAGAGTCCGAGTGCCAATTCTCATGTCTGTAACATTCTCGACCTTCAAGCTATAAGCATTTTGAGAAAAATCACCCCCAAATTCACGGTCCCCTTTTTTCGCCGTTGGTAATTTTTTTTTCCAAAATCGTCAAACACGGGTCCGGTCTTTGTTAAAGGAGAATCTAGATCTCAATTTTCACGTATGTAACACTATGTTTTCCAGTTATGTGAATTCTAAAGAAAACTACTCTCCCTATTTACGCCCCTTTTTCGGGGTTGGTAAATATTTTTTTGGAAAATCGTCAAATACGGGTCCACTTAATTTTAAAGGAGAGTCCGAGTGCCAATTCTCATGCTTATAACATTTTCGACCTTCAAGTTATAAGAATTTTGAGAAAAAGCACCCCCAAATCCACCCTCCCCCTTTCCCGCCGTTGGTAATTTTTTTTTGGAAAATCGTCAAACACGGGTCCGGTATTTTTTAAAGGAGAATCTAGATCCCAATTTTCACCACAGCAATACTGTCAGTTTTCAAGTTATAGGAATTTTGGGTAAACCACCCCTAATTTTTTCTCGGTCGGTAAAGAAATTTTTGCAAAATCGTCAAACACGGGTCTAGTTATTTTCAAAGCTGAGTCTAAATCCCAATTTTCACATTTTCAGCATGCCGAGTTGTCGAGTTATGAAATTTTTTATAAAAACCGTTTTCCCCTTTCCCCCCCTTTTTCGGCGTCTGTGAATAATTTTTTGGAAAATTGTCAAAAACGGGTCGAGTTATTTTCAAAAGCGAGTTCGGCTATGAATTTTCACTTCTCTACCGTTTTTCGTTTTCAACTTAGTTGGAGTCTAGAGACACCAATTAACCCCATTTTCACCCCCTTAGAAACGGAATTTTCAAAAATCCTTTCTTAGTGCGCCTATACGCCCTAAAAACTACGTTCCTACCAAATTTCACATTTCAAGCCTCAACGGTCTGGGCTGTGCGGTGATCAGTGAGAAATCAGTTTCGCATTTGTATATATAGATAACAAAAACAATTTTTTTTTTCATAAATTTGGTGCTGTAAACGGTTAAAAGGAAAAAAATAATTTCCCGAGACTTTATTGCATAAAATGAGCTGGGTATAACATTAGGTAGATTATTATAAGTACAGTGTAAACTCCATATAGCGAACTATTATATAAAACGAAAGGTTTAAGGTCTGTTTGGTTTATATTGTTATTATATTGTTTTCTTTTGTCCTCTGTATAACAAACACTCTTTGTAACGTAAAAAAATACACAGTCCCTGGAATTCCGCTATATAGAGTTTACACTGTATTAAATCTTTTATTTTTTAAACAGCGACAACCATTTTTTAAGATGTCATGATTGATAATAAATTAGAATATCTAGACTGATGATTTATGATATCCTATATCAGTAAAGAAACCCGGGCATAAACGTATACGTGCAAAGAGCTCACTGAAATGAAACTGAACTGAAGCGAAAAGTTAAAAGTTGAAAATTATTATTAATTGGAATGAGATTCCGATTCGAGCAGTTGAGCCGAGCGGACGTGTTTTGCGGCGCTCGAAAAGATAAGCGGGTGAAAAAGTGAAAAAGAAATAGAATGAAAAAAAGTGGTAGTGAGAGCGAGAGAGAAAAAGATTACAAAAGAAAAAGAGAAGAAGGACGATAATCAGAAGACCCCTTTAGGAAAAGTAAAAAGTTTCAAAGATCACCGGTTAAAAAGGCAATGGATGAGGAAATGAAAGAGATGCTGAAAAAATTTATGGAGGATGTAAAGGAGATAAAGGAAGAGAATCGGAAGGTGAGCCGGGAACTGGAACAGTTGAAAATTATGATGCGTGAAAAGGAAGAAAAATGGGAAAGAGAAAAGATGGAACTAAAAGAAAAAATGAAAAAATTGGAGGAGAAAATGGGAGAGCAGGAAAAAAGAGCGAGAAAAAAGAATATTGTAGTAACGGGATTGGACGAAGAGGAATGCGAGAGCGAGAAGAAACTGGAAAAATGGATGAAGGTGGAATTAGAAGTAGAAGTGACTGTGAGAGAGATGTAGAAAATAAATGGAGGAAAAATGATTGTGGCGGAACTTGGGAGCTGGGGGGAAAAGAGGAAAGTTATGGAAAATAAAAGAAAACTAAGAGAAAAAAAGGAAATAGAGTATACATAGAAGATGATCTGACAAAGAAGGAAAGAGATATACAGAAGGAATTAAAAGCGATAGCCAAAGAAGAGCGACAAAAAGGACAGCGGGTGAAAGTGGGTTATAAAAAGATATGGATAGAGGGAAAAGGGCTTAGGTGGGACGAAGAAAAGGGGGAGTTAGATATAGAAAATTTTTGAATAAGAGCACAAGAAAAAAACGACAGGGAAGAAAAGGGAAAACGAATACGGAGAGAAATAAAGAGAAAAGGAGCAAATAAGAATAGTATTCTGGAACGTAGCGGGAATAAAAAACAAAGAGAATGAATTTTGGGAGTATTTGAGAGAATTTGACGTAGTGGGAATGGTAGAAACGTGGGTGGAAGAAAAGGGGTGGGAAAAATTGGAAAAGAGAATACCGAAAGAGTCTAAGTGGAAATGTCAATATGCAGAGAGGGAAAGCAAGAAAGGGAGAGCTAAAGGTGGGATAATAATGGGGGTGAAAGAGGGACTGGAAGGAGAAAATGGAACTGAAGCAAAAGAAGAAAGAGGGATTATGGAAAGAACGGTGAAAAGTAAACAGAGAAAATGGAGAATTGTAACAGTGTACAGCAGAAGTATGAAGGAAACGAAGAGAATAATAGAAGAGCGAGTAAAAGAGCAAGAAGAAGGAACTTTGGTGATTGGGGGGGATTTTAATGCAAGATTTGGGGGAAAAGGAAGACGGATAGAAGAGAAACAAGAAACAATAGAAGGAAGATCAACAAAAAATGGAACAGAAAACGCAGAAGGGAGAGTACTGATTAGCTTAGTAGAAGAAAGAGGGTGGGACATACTTAATGGGAACTGCACAGGGGAGTAGACCTATATTGGATCAAGAGGGGAGACAGTTATTGACTATGTCATGGTAAATGAAGAAGCATGGGATGAAATAGAAAATTTCAATTTGGACCGAAAAAGGAAAAGAAAATTATAGAGCAAGACTTAGGGAGGCAAAATACGAAGAAACAGAAATAAACGAAAAGGTGAAGGAACTGAGCGATAACATAAGAAACGCAACAGAAAAAAAAAGACAGAGATAAGAGAGAAGATGGGGCTGTGGAAGAACGAGTGGTGGCATAAAGAAGGCAGGGAAACTAAGAAATTGGAAAAAAGGAAAAACTACCAAGGAAGAGTACAAGAGAGCACGCGGGAGGTACAATTTAGTATGCAAAGAGAAGAAGCAAAAGAAACGGATGGAAGAAGAGCTAAAGATGAAGGGTATAAAGACGGAAGAAGAGGTATGGAAATACATAAATAAGGAAAGAAAGAAAGAAAGAGAGGGGGAGAGTGAGTGATGGAATTACTATGGAGGAATGGAGAGAGTACTTCAGTGAGCTATGAGGGGTGATGAAAACACGCAAGAAAAGGAAAAGAGACAACAAAGAGTGGAAAAAAATAGAAGAGATAACAAGAGAAGAAGTAGAGCAACAACTAAGAAAACTGAAAAGAAAAAAGACACCGGGGAGGGATGGTATACAGAATGAAGCGTGGATATATGGAACGGAAAGGGAAGTTGACAGGTTGTTAGAGATAATGAATGGAGTGTGGAAGGGAGAGGGATTCCCCCAAGAGTGGAAGGAGGGGATAATATGCCCCATATATAAGAAAGGAGAAAAGGATACAGTCAGTAATTATAGGGGGATCACTCTCCTAAATACAGCATATAAGGTATACGCGATGATTGTGGAAGAAAGGCAGATGAAGAAAATGAATGAGAGGAGGGTGTTACCAGACGGACAGGCGGGATTTAGGAAAGGTAGAGGGACCATGGATAATGTATATATCTTGAATCACATAGCAGGAAATGAGAGGCGTAGCAAGATATATGCATTCTTTGTGGACCTGAAGGCGGCTTTTGATAATGTGGAAAGAGATTTACTGTGGGAATGCTTGAGAAAGAGAGGGATAAATGAGCATCTGGTAACAAAAACATAAGAGATATATGAAGAGACGATAAGTAGAGTGAGAGTGGATGGAAGGGTGAGTGAATGTTTCAAAACTTATAAGGGAGTAAGACAAGGTTGCCCACTAAGCCCCAGCCTGTTTGCCGCTTTTATTGGAGATATATAGGAGATGTTCAGGAAGGGGCAGGCAGGGGGGGTTGTGGTTGGCAAAGAAAAAGTGTGGTCTTTAGCATATGCGGATGATTTGGTGGTGCTAGCGAGACGGGAGAAAGGTATGAAAGAAATGATAGGAAACATGGAGAAATATATGAAGAGGAAAAAGTTGACGGTGAATGTGGAGAAATCCAAGATGATGGTGTTCAGAAGAGGGGGTGGTAGGAGAAAAGTAAATACATGGAGATGTTAGAAAGAGAAAATTGAATAAGTGAAAGAATTTAAGTATGTAGGTTATGTGATGAATGAAAGAAACACAGCAACAGCACATGTGAGAGAGTTAGTAAAAAAAGCAAATAAGATAATAGGAGCTGTATGGGGAATGGGAGAGAGAAAATTTGGACACGATTTTAGAAGGAGAGTAATGATGTTTGATAGTTTGGTGAAAAGCGTGATGATGTATGGAGCGGAAATAAGATGGGGATGGAGAGAGCAAGAAGGATTGGAAGGGGTGCAAGGAAAATATATGAAATGGGTGCTAGGGGTAGAGAGAGAGACACCGGGGTATACAGTGATGGAGGAAACAAAGAGAGATGGAATAAGAATAGAAGCAGGAAAAAGAGCAATAAGATTTGAGGAGAGAGTGATAGAGGAGAGTGCAGAATTTTGCAAGAGTGTTTGAAAGAAAAAAAGAAAGAAATAGGAAAGGGGATATGGAAAGAGAGGGAGGCATATTTTGAAAGATAGAAAGAATGCGAGAGAGAGGCAGAGTAATGACAGATGAATTAGTGCAGAGAGATAGAGATGTGCAAGTGCAGGAAAGAAGAACGAGAATTAGGGAGTCTAGGTACAATGGGAAGTATGAAAAAATAATAACGGAAGAAATGCCAAAGTGCCTAGGAAGGGAGAGTAGAAAAGAGAAAGTGATAATAGCAAGATTTAGATGTGGAAATGAGGAGAGAGAGAATAAATATTGGAGTGAGGATAATAATAGAGTATGCAGGATGTGTGGAGAAAAAAATGAGACGATAGAGCATTTTTTGAAGGAATGCGTAGAATGGAGAGGGAGAGATGAGAGTAGAGAAGAAATTTTGAATGAGGGCGGAAGAGGGATCGGATGGATGAGGAAGGTTCAGTGGAGAAGAGGGACAATAAGTGGGAAGAGATAAAAACTGCTAGTTATTGTGTTGAATTATTGATTGATTTAGTTTTATGTATTATTTTATATTTTATTTTATTTGAGTTATGGGAAATGTATCGGATACTTTATAAACCTGTAAAGGTAATAAATATACATACTACTGCTATTAATTGGAATGATAATTTCTACTACATTAATTGTAACTGGTTCGTGGCTCTACCAGTCTTTATTTTGCTGGTCCGTGCTTTGTTTCTCTTGTACGTATATGATTCAGACAAACAAAACTTCGGGCAAAACGGTTGTCGTCCAGTTAGAGAAACCCAAAGGGTGATAAACCATTACCTGCCTGGCGACACTCAATGCCCGAAGAATCCGAAATCGACAGTCTAAATAAAACCATCGCTAAGCCAAGCTTCCAAACTATTACAGATTTTGTGTTATTGTATGATTGTGTTGACTACGACCACAACGTAAGTAAAAGCTTTAATGTTCTTAAAGTTTTATGTATACTTGGTAGTTTCGTTGCAGAAAAAGAGAAATTGAAAGTAATCAAAGGTGTACTAGACTACTCTAATAGAAAATTAAAATTTATTCATGGTATGATTTAATATAGTTTGAATTGATTCAGGGGGCGCAAGAAAACGCTATCAGAATGCCACAAACGAGGACATGAAGAAATTCATAGGGTTGTACCCGACAACAGCCAAAGCTCGACTAAAAATTAATAATTAATATAAAATCTATTTAATTATAGAGAACTCCAATTACAGATATTCATCATTTATTTGATAGTCTTTCTTCAGTTTATAACCCAATAGATGCTAAAATTATTAATTAATTCGGGAAAAGTATCCAAATTGCCTTAGGTTACCTCAATCTCAATTATATGTTTTACGGATACAGTAGTTAAATTCTTGTAGACTTGGTTTAGTTTCAAATGGTTTCCTCGAGCTGTATGGTAAATTTTGTATAATAAATAGCATTAAGTAGAGAAAATTTGTAGATCATAATATTACTACAAAAGAAGTCTTTATAACAAATTGTTCCCATACTATGATACTTTCAGTTTAAATTATTTTTCGTTTTTCCTGATATGCAAACTCTGATCACTGCATACCATCGATTCATTAACAGCATATTTGCAAATTTAATTATTTCAGCTCTGTACACAACGGTCAATTACTAGAATTACTAGTAAGTAATTTAATGCATACACACCCTTAATTATGAGCTCGTCTAAAGCAGCAAGTTTGGTAAAAAACGTGGATGTGATCTTAGTTCAAATTCAACAGACATAGGAAGAACGTGTCTGCAAAATTCCAGGAAGAAAATGATGATCCCCCATGCCGCGTTCACAAACCCACTAATTGTTTTTTCAAAGGTGGCGTTTTCATTTTCAGTACCCCTATAATCGCTTACGTCGGACATAACTAGAAAAACCCCGTTTACGGTTCACACCGCGACTTGTTTTCACCTGTCTTCGACTCTACACAACTGTTAATAACATTAATATAGTAGTCATTATTAGAAGCAGGTGCCCATTTATCCACGTGGGATCATCTAAGGTCTAAGGAGTAGGTGAATACAAAAATACGGGCAAAATAATTCCGATCGTCCTTCTTCTTGTCTGGTCAACTTATCAACGCAATAAGAACCCACATGTTAGCGCGAAATCGCTATGTTGGTGTGGCGGCGATAAAAAATTATAAATTTATAGATGGGAAATTAACACTTCCAAATGTCTAAATAAACGTCCGAGGGAAAATTCAAATTCAGTCTACTGTGACAAAAACAATAAATAAAACAAACTGGAAGTCAATCCATTAATCTTAATTTGTCAAGGACGGTGGTTCACGATAAATTCTTTTGGCTACTTCTTTAGGATGAGCTCCGCATTGGTGGCATACCAAAGTCTAATCAAAAAAATCAGAATTCTGATAGGTTTTCATGTCATTCATCAGTGGCATAGAATTTATTGTCAGTGCTTGGCTAAAATCGCCCAACATTTTTTATTCATATTCACAAAATCAATTTTTTAGGAAGTTACAATTTTTAAGGGAAAATTTGCTATAATATATTATTCTTTTTTTTTATTTCCCAGAAATTACTAATTTTGTTTTTTCGATGGAACTTCTTGGGTATTTATTTTTAAAAACGTAATCGAGAAACTAAATCACTACCAAGGTATATGCCATTTAAATACAGTCGAACACGGTTATAATGAACGGTTCTTTAGTTTCTTTAACAAACAACTATTGTTTAACAATAGTAATTTGTGTATAGAGACCGTAAAAGTAATTTTTTTTGGTTAAATCTTAAATTCAGATAAGGCCAAAAAAGCACTTTTGGTCGAGGTACATACAATTCAAAAATTTTGTCATATTTTTTTTTAGGCAATGATAACCAAAAAGCTGACTTTTTTGTACACATCTGTCAAATTCTGACAAATCAGTCACAAAAAAGTAAAGTTTGACAGATCAGTCCCAACCAAGAGGAATTGGACAGATTTGTACAAAAGAGTAAAACACTCTAACACTCTCTAAGACTATTTAAGACTCTTTGGGAAAAGTCTAAGTTTTTTGAAGAACCGTGAGAAGTCCTGAGAGGTCCTGAAGAGTACTTAAGAGTTTTCAATACTTCTAAATTGATAATCTTGATGAATCTTTTAAGCACTTTGAATTTTCAGGATTCGTCAGAATTGCTTACATTTCCTCAGGGTTGCTAAGGAATTTTCAACTTTCTCAATTTCGATTTAATGTAATAATGAAAAAAATGATTTGCATTTTTACTTTATGTTTGAACTTACTTCAGAAGTTATAAAAAAAATACATTTAGGGTTTTTTTTAGGAATCTTTAGGACGATTCGATGTTCATCAGGATTTTTCACGATCTCTGAAGATTTCTGACGGTTCCTCAAGACTTTTTATGATTCATCAGACTTGCTGAAGATCGTTTAATAGTGACTTCGGGTTGAATTTTAATTTTTTTGTTATATCCCGCATTCGTTTTAACACAATTTGACTATAATAAGAAAAAAAGAGCAAAGGAGCTCTATACTTTACCGACGACAGCACAGATATAATTAGCTCTTTTAAAAAAAGAAACCGACTTCAAACAGACAAAAAAATATATCAACAACGTTATAGCGCATCAAAAATTTACGCACGTGTCTGTCCGTTTGGATTGTTTTGCTCAGCACGAGCCCCATACTCACGCTCACGCATTCCGGCGCGCGCGCGGTGAAACTTGCGATGTGGCGGGAGCGGACAGCCTAACTATCTATTACCTATTTATTTGGCATGGCACCGACTTCAGACAGATCAGTAGGTAGCACAATAATACATGTTCTCTGTTATTCGGTTTTTGAAGTCGGCTTCTTTTTTTTAAAAAAAGCTAATTATTTTACACTTTTAAGTGATGGGGGAAGCGTAAATATTATCGAATTACAAAATATTGAACACAATTTGTCGAAAAACAAAATATCGAAAGTACAAAATATCGATAATACAAAATATCGAAAAACATATTATCGAAAGGACAAAATGTCGCCGGTAAAAATCTCAAAAATTTGTTTTTCCATGGATCATTGAAATTTTGTTTTTCGATATTGTATTGTTCAATTTATTTCGTACTTTCGATATTTTGTATTTTCGATATTTTTTACTTTCCACAAATTTTGCTCGATATTTTGTATTCGAAAATATTTCCGTCTGCGTCGGTCCACAATTGACGAAGAAATCGGTGAACATACATAAAAGGAAAAAAAATAGAATTTCCCTAGATTTCCATAAGATCCCCTCATCAACTCCGAACTTGGTGACAATGGGACTACTTCAGGAGTATACCCTTTCAAATAAAAAAAAATCCAAAATCGGTCCACAATTATTGACGAAGAAATCGGTGAACACACCATAAAAGGAAACATTTGAGAATTTCCCTCGGTTTTCAAGGGATACCCTCATCAGATCCGGACTTGGTGACAATGGGACTCAATTTTTTTTTTTAATCGGTCTACAATTTTATTGACGAAAAAATCGGTGTACATACAAAAAAGAAGTCGGTAAGGAAGGAAAAATTTGAGGATTTTCCTCGATTTCCATAGGATCCCCTCATCAACTCCGAACTTGGTGACAATGGGGCTACCTCAGGAGTATACCCTTTCAAATAAAAAAAAAAACAGAATCGGTCCGCAATTATTGACGAAGAAATCGGTGAACACACCATAAATGGAAACATTTGAGAATTTCCCTCTATTTTCAAGGGATACCCTCATCAGATCCGGACTTGGTGACAATGGGAGTCAAATATTTTTTTTTTTTAAATCGGTCTACAATTTTATTGACGAAGAAATCGGTGTACATACAAAAAAGAAGTCGGTAAGGAAGGAAAAATTTGAGGATTTTCCTCGATTTCCATAGGATCCCCTCATCAACTCCGAACTTGGTGACAATGGGACTACCTCAGGAGTATACCCTTTCAAATAAAAAAAAAACAGAATCGGTCCACAATTATTGACGAAGAAATCGGTGAACACACCATAAAAGGAAACATTTGAGAATTTCCTTCGATTTTTAAGGGATACCCTCATCAAATGCGGACTTGGTGACAATGGGACTCAAATAATTTTTTTTTTTTAAATTGGTCTACAATTTTATTGACGAAGAAATCGGTGTACATACAAAAAAGAAGTCGGTAGGGAAGGAAAAATTTGAGGATTTTCCTCGATTTCCATAGGATTGACTCATCAACTCCGAACTTGGTGACAATGGGACTACCTCAGGAGTATACCCTTTCAAATAAAAAAAAAAATCCAGAATCGGTCCACAATTATTGACGAAGAAATCGGTGAACACACCATAAGAGGAAACATTTGAGAATTTCCTTCGATTTTTAAGGGATACCCTCATCAAATGCGGACTTGGTGACAATGGGACTCAAATAATTTTTTTTTTAAATTGGTCTACAATTTTATTGACGAAGAAATCGGTGTACATACAAAAAAGAAGTCGGTAGGGAAAGAAAAATTTGAGGATTTTCCTCGATTTCCATAGGATTGCCTCATCAACTCCGAACTTGGTGACAATGGGACTACCTCAGGAGTATACCCTTTCAAATAAAAAAAAAACAGAATCGGTCCACAATTATTGACGAAGAAATCGGTGAACACACCATAAAAGGAAACATTTGAGAATTTCCCTCGATTTTCAAGGGATACCCTCATCAGATCCGGACTTGGTGACAATGGGACTCAAATATATATATATTTTTAAATCGGTCTACAATTTTAATGACGAAGAAATCGATGTACATACTAAGAAGAAGTCGGTAAGGAAGGAAAATTTTGAGGCTTTTCCTCGATTTCCATAGGATCCCCTCATGAACTCCGAACTTGGTGACAATGGGACTACCTCAGGAGTACACCCTTTCAAATAAAATAAAAAATCCAAAATCGGTCCACAATTGACGACAAAATCAGTGTACATACATAAAAAAACATACATATAGCCGAACATAGAACCTCCTCCTTTTTTGAAGTCGGTAAAAAGCCATCCAGGTTTTACTTGTCAAAAACGTAACGTTATGTTTCAACGAATCATGTTATGAAAGTGCTTCTTGTCCGAAACTCTAGAGTAAAGTTTTATTTCAACACGCCATATTATTTCTTGCCAATTTTGGATAATTCAGGTGCAAATTAAATAAAATACAAAAAATATTTATGTAATACTGGCCGTACCGGCGACAAGATGAAACTAAAGGAAAACGAAAGCTAGAAGAAAGCGCCCAGAAGCATCCCAAAAAATCAATAACACGGTAAGATAACCAAATCAAAATGAAACAGATGATGGATAAAATGATAGATGACCTAAAACAAGCAAAAGAAGATACAAGAGCTGAAGAACGACAACAGACAGCTCAAGGAAGATATAGAAGAACAGAGGAGAGGAATGAACCAACTGAAAAAGGCGATGGAAGAGAAAGAGAAAGATGGAGAAAAAAAACATTTTTACAAAAAAAGACAGTACACATGGAAAAGAAGATTGAAGAAAAAGAAAGCGGCGAAAGAAGAAGTGTTGAGACTAAAAGAGACGGGACAAAAAATGATAAAAAAGTCGAGAAGAGGGTCAAAGAGAATTTGAAAACAGAAGTGAAGATAAAAGAAGCCTGTGCTATAAAGGAAAAAATTATGATTGCAAAAATAGAGAAATATGGCAGGACCAAAAATCTTCATAAACAACGATTTAACGAATTTAAGAATGACGAAGCAAAGACTACACAGAACGAGAATAGCAGAGTTGAATCTGAAACTAGGAACAAAAAAAAATCGTCACAGTATACAGTAAAGGGATGAGCAGCACAAAACAAATGTTAGAAGAGACCAGAGGTATGACAGAAGAAATAAATGTAATAATTGGGAAAGAAAGGATAAGACAGAAAATAAAGAAGGGAAAACAAGTGAGAACTGGGAGGATGATACAGAGGAATTACGTACGTGGGGCCGAGAGGAGATCAAGAAGCTTCGTATACAATTCTTTTTTTAATTCGATTTCTTTGACAGTCATCAATATTTTTTATGGCGACCTATGTTTTTTATTCCACATTCGCGTAGAGTTCTTTGTTCTGTTTTCAACGTTATCAAATACTTAATACATTACAGAAGGAAATGGTGAATAAAAACCGCGCTAAAGTTCAAATTATGTAGTAAAATTTCCAAAAATTAACAGAGCGTTATTAAAGAAAAAATCATAAAGATATTAATAAAAAGTTGATGACTTCTGAACAGGTACAAATTCATTGTGTTCAAACTGTTTTTCTCTGGTTAACACTTTTAATTTCACCAAAATCATGGCATCTCTGACAGAACCCTCCAAGAAGTCTGCCGATTGTTTCGGGCCAAATATGCTGATTACGAAATAAGCCAATCCACAGTCAGCAAAATAGAAAAAAATAAAAAAATAGTTACAAGGATGCGAAAAATATGAGCGATAGCACAATCGATTCAGAATTTCATTCTGAGAAAGACGTTTTTTTTTGTTTGCTCCGCAAATAAAAATTACAATTGTTATTAACAAAAAAATGAAAAAAAGAAATAAGAGGTTTAGTTTTTTGGCAATAACACAAAAACTAAAAGCGAACATCGGGAAAAAAAAATTCAATTGAAAGCAAAAGTTGTTTTTGTCTGTCGGAAAGGGTTCATCAATAAACTAAACATCTAGGTTACAATAGTTTGTATCGTAAGTAGTAAGTTTTTTGCCCAAAATAAATCCAGCGACTGCCAAAATGTTTTGAGTGCATCGCTGGTTGCCAATAATTTTTCAACTTTACATTAAGCGTCTTTTAATGCCTTCAAAACCATGTTAAGGGACCATATAATTTGAGGTTTAAATATCTACTATACTACGTGAATCACCCTGTATAATTATGTACTCAAGAAGCTCATGTTCTAAAAGTAAAAAAAAATAAATAAAACAAAAATCTAAAAAAAAATAACAAACTGTTTATAAACAAATTGACTATTTTAATATGAAAAAATAAATCCATTTTGTTGTCCCAAGGAAATGATTTAAGAAAAATCTTAAAAACAATTTTTTATTGTTTATAATCGTTTTTTATATTTCTAATGTTCAGCCCTTAAAGAATATTTAAAATTATGACGTTATTTTTGAATTAAATTTGACGGTTTTTTTAAGGGTTGATGATGGCAGTAGTGTTCTGCCGAAACATGTTCCCATTGTAATTTATTAAAGTTTGTGGAGTTCGACTTAAATATATTTAAATTTTAATTTAAATTGTAATTTAAATTTACTCCACTTGGATTCATCGACATTCTTCTGGTTTAAAAATTTAATTGTAAGAAGTATTTTTTTTATAAACAAATGCATATAAATAATGAACTATGGTAGATACAAATTTGGTTCAAAATTTATTTAAAAGATTAACTAATGCTTTATAAAATTGACTTGAATGTCGAAGACCGTATCATTAATAGTTTAAAAGTTACAACTTTAGTGACACGTATTTTTATAAAATGCCATGAAGAATGCAACAATTTTTTTTCCACACTCTTATATGTATATGGTTGTTTTTGGACTTTTTAGAAGTTTCAGAAATAACATAATATTTTAAATTTTGGAATTTATTTATAACAAATTGCATTGTTAATTAACAATAAAAAAATTTAACAAGAATTTTTTTGGTATTTCATGATTATATAATGCAAATATGTACATGATTTTTAAACAGAAATATAAAAAAACGGTTATAAACAATAAAAAATTGTTTTTAAGTTTTTTTTTTAAATAATTATTTCCTCGGGACAATAAAATGAGAATTTTTTTAATATTGAACTAGTTATTTTGTTTATAGTTTATAAACAAATAAGTAAAAAAAATTACTAAGCGCGTTATTGAACGAATGAACAGCTATGCCATGAAATATGTTTAAATTTTTTTTTAACATTTTTTTTTTTTCAACTTTAAACAATTATTACAAACAAGATAATTAAATTTTAAAAACTTTTAGAACATGAACTTCTTGAGCACATATATAAGAAAGGCTCCAAAAAGTGAAAAAATTATAGGTCATTTTTTTTGTCTTCAATGAAAGCGTATTAGGTCCCATAAAATTTTGTTAATTAACAATTGCGTAAGTAATTGAAAAATGAAGTTAAATCGATTTTTTCAAAGGGGTCTCATTCCATCAAGTGTTAAGAACACAACATAATTTATCAAAATTTTGAAATCAGCATTTAGTGAACACAACAGTATTTTAAAAATGTCCAGAGGTCCCTGTTATCAAATTGTTAATAGAATTATAAGGAGCAATAAATACTCGACGGCCGGGTGAGAGACAAATAGCGATTAATTTAAAAAGCTCAGCGGTTAATTAAACAAAGTTCTCTTGTAACTTGGTAATTCGTTTTGTACGCTTCTAAATCACCCCGGCAAAGTTCAAATGAGTCAAGAGAGCTGGAATGAAGTAGAGCTTTTTATTTGTTTTGTAGTTTTACTACGCTCTACTACGAGCCATTCATATCTCCCATTCATAAAAGAGTTTATTGTTTTTTATTCTCTCTCGGCAAGGTTCAAACTTTATTATCGAGTTAAACGAGACGCAATAACGTGCTTGAAAATTTATTGTCGACGTTGCAGTTCGATTTTTGGCCGGGATTGGAAACAAAAGTGCGGTTTATGTTGAAGAATTTATTTAATTTCGTACAAAAATATCAGATAAATTTAATATACAACAATGTACAAATAACACCATTTAATATTTAGCGAAATTCGATACAGGGTAATTAGTCGCTAAGGTAAGTACACACCACCCTGTATAACAGTAAAAGATCACTTAACTTCTAAGGAACAAATTCTGACATGTATTGCAAGAAATCGCGGTCGGAAAATCGACCTTTGCAGAAATAAACGAAACTTTGGCAAGTCGTGTCGTGAGATCTCAAATAGGAAAACTGTTCTATAACGGACACACAGTTAGGTACATATTTGAGCAAAAATAATGCAAAAATTATTTGGCACTAGTCGTAGTCTTTACAATGAAAAATTACCTAATTATTTACAAACAAACGTAAGCGTCAATAAACTTCTTTCAAGGTAACATTTAAGGAAGAACGGGCGCAACTTAAAAGTCGAAGTATCCACCGATCAACACCCGCATAGACTTTTTACATAAACTACATAATTATAACTAATAAGATTTGGTAGCTTAACAGCCTTTTTTTTTCACTAGTCGAAAGCTAATCACTTTCTTTTAACTTTGGTTTTATTCGGGAGTTCACCGTTTTTCCTCTCGGCACTATTTTTCACATTACCCAGCAACATCTTGAACTGCGTGATTTGCACCGCCGTCACGGAAGGATTGCTGTACGACTCCAGCCACTTCAAGAACTTTTCGCCGTGCTCGACGGCCTCGCCGAATGACAAACAATCCTGCTTCTTCTCGACGCCGTTATTGTTGTTGTTGTTGTTATGGTGCAGCAAATTGTCCAAGACCGATTTCACCTTGTTGGAGGACCTCTCCAAGGACAGGTTTTCGGCGACGGCGGCGTCTTTCGTGAGCTGCTGGTACAGAATGGGCTTCTCGTTGGCGAAGGGCAGACCGGCCTGTTTGTACAAATTGTTCCAGGCCGAAGTCTGGGGCGTGCTGTTGGCCGTCGTCGTTGTCGGAACCGTCGTGTTTCGATGGACTACGAGAGACTCCTGGGCTTTCAGCCAGCCGTTGATGTAGTCTTCACTGGATTGCTGTTGTTCTTTGAGCGGCTTGAGGGATTGCGATTTTAAGCTCGAACTTCCCGGCGGCGTCGGAGCCTTCTGTTGGATTTGCTGCTGCATTAACAAGTTCCACTGGCTGAGGAGGCTGAAATTGGCGGCCAGTTCTGCGAGGCTGGGCGTGCTGCAGTTGGTGTTGAACATTTCCGGTCGGTTCAAGCCCAATTCCACGCTCAGCCGTGCCAATTCCGCTCTCGTTCTTTCCTGCGACGCCGTCGACTTGGGGGTCTCGTTCTTAATGCTCAAGTTCTGCGGCGTCTTGGGGGTACAATCGATGTCGTTCTTGGAGTAATCCATCGGGGTGTAGAGCGCCTCCGAGCTGGGGGTGTAGATGGGGGGCGTCGACTTGAGACTGAGATTGAACGGTTGCATCGCATCTTCGATTTTGTTTCGTTTTTCCTTGGGAGGTTCGACGGACTCGTCGGTCTCGGGACTGGATTGCCGAGAGAGATAGGAGATTTTGCTTTCGTTTTTGCACCATCCCCTGAGAGTAGATTCCGGAACGCCGATATCCCTCGCGACCGAAGCCTTGCTCTCCCCGTCGTGCACTCTTCGGATCGCCTCCAGCTTCCCGTGGGCACTGATGGTTCGCAGCGACCTCTTGACGTTCTTCGTGGACATCGTCCCCGTGGCCATCGCGGCAGAGCACGTGGATGCAACGCGGCCGGCGGCCAATGGGGGGCGGCGGTGCGCGCAGCCCGAAAAACTCCCCGCAGCAAAAACACGGAAACAAACAAAAGTTGCGGCAAGTTTTGACGAATGCAAGTAACACACTCGGTGACGCAGGCGCGCGCTTCTTTCGCAACTCGGATAACTGAGCGGACCCGGTGGCAATAGCGGACTAGCGGTGCCGTCGAGGGTAGGACATCCGTTCGCGTCGGGTGGCCGGTGGCAAGTAGCGTTTCTTCCGAGGTTGGCCGTCCGAGTGGTGGTCAGTTCCTTTGTCCAGCCGATCAATACTGGCGACGGACGAACGCGGACTGAGCGCAGGGCCAGGGCAGCAGCGGCAGGGAGGCTCTCGCGGGTCCCCGCGTGATGGCTTGACGTGACACCCTCCCACCCCCGGTGGTAGGGACGGGTGAATACTTGCGCGAAGACGCGTTCACGCAGCCCAACAGCCACGAGATTCGCAATACGACGGCGGACCGCTCGAAGAATCACGTGCGAGAACAGCTGACGGATCCGACGACGGCACACAAAGACCCCCACCCCACTTCGGCGACAACAACCGGCACCCCTAGACTCGGCTCGCGAAATAAACAACTCCAAAGGACGCTGCCTACTTTCGGCCTTCGCGGTTTTGCGACGCACACGTACGAAAATGAAGATATCTCAAAAGACGCTGACTACCAAATGTCACAACTTAGTGGTACGGCTTGGACGTTTTCCGAATTAGATATATAGGATGTCTCAAAATAACTTACTCAAATTAATAACACGTATTACGTACATATTTACATAATAACAATGCCGCGGAAACCCAACAAAGTTAATTAATTAATCCCAACAAAAAAAAAGTGTCCGAAATTCGTTTCCATAAACTTTTGCCTACACCGCGTGCCTGTCGCGTCATTATCAGATAACTTTTTAAAAGTTTCGAGATAAATTTTGACTGTTTCCGCTTATACAATATCCTCGCAAAGTTCTCGGAATTATCCATCCACACGTTCCGAGAGCCGATGCTTGTTTTAAATCCGGGCGACAGCGGCGAAGTTGGGGTCTAGCTCGCTCCCCATTGTACTTTTATTATGTCGCCAATACTAATTAGGACGGCCCGCCGAATAGAGGAAGTTGACCTTTTCTCAAATTAAACAAGCGCCAGATAACTGGAAAGAATAAGACTTGGGATTTTTTCGAGTGTTTATATAACCGGCGTCGGTCGCGGCACAAAAGACTTGTTTGTGGAGAGCCCAGTCGGTATATTTATTTATGATAGAAGAAGGATAAAAGTCGATGAAAAGTTCACGACCAGAACGAATCTCGAGCCCGTGACGTTTGTAAAAAAAAATTAAGAAAGCATTGTCAACAAGTGTGTAAAAGTGGGTAAAATATACGAAAAATTACTTGAAATTCAGGTCGACGACACCAATTCCGAAAATTGGTTTACGGCGTGGATTATAAACTACTGATTTATGATGTTTTAATGACCAGTCGCTAATATCTCCCGTGCAAATATCTACGGTATCTGCTCCGCCCCGTGAAGGTAACTTCACCGTCTTGATGGGCAGCGGTAATTGCTTTTTAAGGGGGACAGTTTTCCCTTTACCTGCTGGGACAATGAACACAAAGGTTTACCGACACTACGTCACAAAAGGAAATTTTACAAACACGCGGAATCTCATGAAACCAAGTACCTAACGAGAATTCAAAGCACAAATCCGGCGTTTCGCAGAAGTTGTTAAAATGTGTCGTCCACTTTATTTTGGTTACGGTCAATATGCTATTTATTGGTGGAGTACCTACTAGAAATTAAATCAGAATTTGCAATATTGAGATCTAGGTCTTCATAAATAACTTTTTTAATTTGGTATCAATTTCATTTGACTCGATAAATTTTACGGGTGACACACATACAATATGAAATCAAATTTAAAACACAAAACACCGAAAAACAACATTTTGCTTATAACTTGGATAAATTTCATGTTAATAGCTTTAGTAAAAAAGATATTGTTCGATCCGTCACTAGTAAAATCCTGTAAAGTAACAAGCAGGTTTCACGTAAATATGGACCACGTTAAAATTAAATTGCTTATTGTAAATGTAATGTTTTTCTAAGAATTTATTAGCAGTAGACATACACTTCTTTGGAGCAAGAGCTTTTACGCCAGGTAGGCGTGTGACCAAATTATCCGAAGCTTTGGTACGTTTCGTGTCGATGTTTAGCCCATTTATACATTTTTGTTCTAATAGTCATTATTAACAGGTAAAGATCCATTCGTTGAAGCAGATGACACATTTAGTATTTCCAGCAAATTTGCTATCAGAGCCGTTAGGGCTGTTTTCGTTAGCATCGGAATTATTATGATCATAACTTTTTCTCATCAAAAACCCCAAATCAAACGTGACATATGAACAAAATGCTTTTTGGATTTAAACTTAAACTATTAAATTTATGCTTAAAATGATTTACAAAAATTTAAATACGCGTTTAAATAAAATGCAAAATTTAATCTTTTATTCAAGTGAAAGCATAAACTACATAAACTCATATTTTGACATGTCAGGTAGATTATAAATATTTAGAAGTAAAGAAATAATTATTAAAAATTAAAATGTAAGATTTTTTTTTTGTTTAGTTTGTTAGGTTTAGTTTTTCACTTTTTTAGGTTCTCAATCCTCGGTATATTAATATCTCAGAATTTCGGGGTTTTAGTTCCAATTGTAGGTTTTTGTTTCATAAATTTCGAGTTTTTCAATTCCGCTGTTTCACAATTTCATAAATTTCTACTTCGTAGAGTTTCCAATTGCTGACTATTCTGGTTTTCATTTTCTCAATTTTTCAGTATCTCAGTTTCACAATTTCAAATTTTTCCAGTTTCCCACTTTTTTGGTTTCTCAGGTTCTTATTTTGTGAGGTAACTTTTCAGTTTTACAGGTTCTGGGTTTTATATCAGGTTCTCAGTTCATCCATTTTTTAGCTTATGAGTTTCATAGGTTCTCAGTTTTTCAGTCTCTAGGTCTTTTGCTTCTCAAATTTTCGGTTTCCAAGGTTTTTGATTTCTCAAGTTTTCAATTTGTCGGAACCGTTAAATTTTTCAGTTCCTTAAAGTCTCATTTTCTCATGTGTCAAGATCGAATTCGAAATGTAATTTCAAGAAGTTACTGAAAACTGGTATTCTTTATTTTCAATATTATAACAGACTAGCTGACCCGACAGACGTCCTGTCCAAATTTCAATAAATTTGTTTTCGGATAAACCGCGAAACTATTTAAAAGTAAAAACAAATATAATTTTATTTTAATTTAGGTTGTAATGCGACTTTCCAGATTTTTCTCCAGATCAAAGGAGCATAGCAAACAAAACCAAAAAAGAAACAACCAAATGTAATGTAGTTCTTACTAAAATTTTATTTTCCTGAAAACTTGTCCAGGACCCTATCGAACAAAAAGAAAAAAAAAGAATTGCGAGTTCATACCAAAATCCCACAGAAAAAAGCATTTTTAATTGTTCTCGAATTTTCCGGTGGATTTTCCAAAAATTTGCTTTACAAACCTTGCCCTGAGAATTATTACGAACACGGCGAAAAAAAAAAAATATAGCCAAATCGGTCGATCCGCTCTGAAGTGATGATCTTTCATACATGCCGCAATTGATTTTTATTTATAATTATAGGAGATAAATTTAGGGTGGAATTGAGTTAGTTATTTTCATCCAGGAAGCATAACGAATAAAAAAAAACAACCAAAATGTCGTTCCATACAAATATTATGATTTTTGCAGTTTGACCGAATTTTCCGGCTTTCCTTTATAATTATTGTTTCAAATTTTATTTTCCTGACTTTTTGAGAACCGTAACGAACAAAACTAAAAAAGAATTACTCATATCCCTCGTTCGAATTGTAAGTTATGGTAAACACTTTCACTTTTTCGAATTTTCCAATTTGGAATTATTACGAATATTTAAAAGCCAAATCGGTCCAGCCGTTCTCAAGTGATGCATTTACCAACGAACAGCATTTCATTTTTATTATATAGGTTAATTTGTAGAATTTACTTACATGTTGTGTACATTTCACAAACCGTTTAACATTTCATAAACATTGCATCATCATCAAAATTGCACAAATGAATGTTGAAAATAAAACGTTTTATTTAGGAAGTTAGATGGAATGCCACCAAATGAACAATAACACACGGAATATATCAGAACTCAGCAATCCGAAATCGAAATGTTAAATCAATGTCAAGCTAAGATGCAATGAACTTCCTAAAGATTTTTTTTAAAAGTATATAAAAAAAACTGTATCTCGACAACAGCGCCACATACCGGGTCCAACTGTAGCTAAGAATCATCCAGGCCACCCCATAATTACAAAAAAAAAAAACAATAAGATCGGTCAGAAAGTTAAAACAAATTCTGTATCTCAACGACAGCACCACCTACCAGGTCCAACTGTAGCTAAAAACCATCAAGGTGACCCCATAAAAAAAAAATATTAAGATCGGTCAGAACCATCCAGGGATCCACTCAAACACACACAAAAAATTTCATCAAAATCGGTCAAGCCGTTTAGGAGGAGAAGAATTACGAACACACGCACACCGGAATCTATACATACAGGGTGTCCCAACTAAAATTTGTACCCACCAACAATTCCAATTTCGAAAGACTCAGAATAAAACGCTCAAACAGGTCAATTTTGTTATCAAGGAGGACCAAATTGTACCAAACTTTTATGTCTTAGATCCCACCCCTTTAGCCAGGGGAGCCACCACCTCAAAAAACTTAAATGGCATAAGGGGTCGTGTGATACATCATTTTAAAGCTTATTCAATTCTCTATCCAGACCTACATTTATCGATTCCTTTCTACAAAAAAAACATGAAATCCTTATTTACCAAATCTACATAAAATACTCAACTAAAATTTGTACCCCCCAATCATTTCAATTTCAAAACACTTGGAAGAAAACCCTCGAACAGGTCAATTCTGGTATCAAGGGGGTTAAATTGTACCAATCTTTCAAGTCTTAGATCTTGCCCTTATCCAAACATACCTTTATCGATTCGTTTCTACAAAAAAGAGCATAAGAATTTGTTATTTTCCAAATTTACAGAAAAAAACTCTTCATTTGGAAAATAACAAATTCATGCTTTTTTTGTAGAAACAAATCGATAAAAATACAGTGAGCGGCAAAAGTATGGAATTCATTAAAAATAAAAAAAATTTTTTTGGACGGGTCAGTTTTGGTTTATAAAAAGGAATATTTTTATCCCAAATTAGATTTCAAGCAGTCATTTGTTTTCGAGTGAAGACGTCATCGATATTTTTTTTTAAATAGAAACCCCCTATTTTTTTTCTTGATTCAGATAGCCCTTTTAATTGTCTAAATGTCAGTATAAAAATTTTGTTATCTTAGATAATGAAAGTTTTGAGAAAAAAAATTAAATTGGATTTTTTTTTTATGACAAACAAAAACAAGTCAAAAAATCAAGTAGGTAAATAAGCAGTAAAATGTTGTTTCCAAGACGATTTCCGGAAAAACAATTTACACATACAAATGAAACTACTTGATGTTTTGACTTGTTTTTGTTTGTCATAAAAAATCCAATTTATTTTTTTCTCAAAAATTTCATTATCTAAGATAAAAATTTTATACTGTCGTTTAGACAATTAAAAGGGCTATCTGTATCAAGAAAAAAAATAGGGAATTTCTATTTAAAAAAAATATCGATGACGTCATCACTCGAAAACAAATGACTGCTTCAAATTATATTTGGGATCAAAATATTAATTTTCACAAACCAAAAAATTTTTAGAAAAAAAAATTGTTTAATTTTTTATGAATTTATTCTATACTTTTGCAGCTCACTGTATATCTGGATAGAGAATTGAATAAGCTTTAAAATGATGTATCACACGACCCCCATGCTATTCGAGTCTTTCGAAATTGGAATTGTTAGGGGGTACAAATTTTAGTTGAGTATTTTATGTAGATTTGGAAAATATCGAATTCATGTTTTTGTTTGTAGAAAGGAATCAATAAATGTAGGCTTGTATAGAGAATTGAATAAGCTTTAAAATGATGTATCACACGACCCCCCATGCCATTTAATTTTGTAAAATATTTTGGGAAATAATTTTATTTTTTAAACAAAAAGTTTAAGTGTGCCGTGGAATACAAAAGCATGAAATTTTTTATTAACTTCTAAAATAAAACGTCCTAATAAATCATAATTATTATAAATATTGTTCAAAATTCCTCCCACTTTGCTCAATACAAAGCTGACACCTTCTAATTACCCCATATTATGTTGCATTTAATAAACAAGAAAATTTACAAAATCAAATTGAAACATACCATTGTATTCAGAAAACAAATCTCCACCAAACTGACTAAAAAAAATGTGTTCCTATTTAAAAAAAAAAGTTGACTATCGCTTGACAAAATGACTTATTCAAAAAAATTAAGAATCATACTCTTTTGTAGCATTTATACACCTGTCTTACACGGTTTTTGAATTTCTGAAATCGGATTATTAATAACAGAGTTATAGCGTGGTGCGTTTTTCGTAAGACAACCTGTATATAAAAATGAATCGCCGTTCGTATGTCACGCTAAAACTCAAAAACGGCTTCACCGATTTGAATAATTTTTTTATGTTCGTCATAGTATAGGGATGGTTTAAAACTATTTTTCACATGGACATGGGGGCCCAGGGGGCCTCCTTGGGTTGGACCGATTTTTCGGCTCCACCAATGATTTTTTTTTGTATATTTTATATTTGTGTATTTTATAACTCAAGAAGGGCCTTTATGATATTTGATTTGTTGGATTTGTCTCCGCCCCGAATAGCAGAACAACTATTAAAACATGGATAATATGGAGAAAACATCTACTGAATTAAAGTCCTGTATTACCGACTGATGCAGCAACACGTGGTACAGATAACACTGAAGCAAATATAGAAAAAAGGCAGAGAAAAGGAAAGAGAGACGCCAACGAAAGGTGGAAAGAGGATAAAGGGGTTGGAGAGAGAAAGAAAAATCCTGGAGAAGAAGACGAGTCAACATTTTTATCAAAATTAAAATAGCAGGGACATCTAGGAGCCATTAGAGCAAGCCTATGAACAAAGAAATTTACCTACACTCCTGGAAAAAAAGAGAAACCAACCAACAAGGAGGAAGGTACTAACTACAATAACAGCAAGATCGCGAGAAGCACATAAGAAAATTAACAGTGAAATGGAGAGAACCACGGATAATTTGAAAGAAATACAAGGTATGTGGAAAGGAAAAGGAGCAGCAACAACAGTAAACAGCAAACCAAAGAGCGAAAGAGTATTACAAAGAGCAAGAAAGAGAGTTGCAGAAGAAATTAAGAGTCATAGCGAAACAAGAACGGGGGAACAGGAAAGAAGTAAGAGTGGGATACAGGTGATTAATAATAGACGGCGTCAAATGAGAGGAAGAGAGAGAAAGAGTAGAAGTTTTCCAAAAAGAAGAAGAAGGGGTGATGGAGAAAGTGAAGACGACGACAACGGGAAAAGGACAAAGAAAGTGGAAAAGAAGAATAAGGGGAAGAGTAAGAGAGAGGGCAAGAAGAGGGGAGAGAATACTAAAAATAAAAAAAAAAAGAAGTAGATTTCTGGGACTATGTGAGGCAATCGAGATAGTGGGTTTAACAAAAACATGAATAAAAGAACAAAGCTGGGAAAAAAAACAAACAAACTACTGCCAAAAGAATTTAAGTGGGAATGTCAGGGGGCGAGAAGAGAAAAGAAGAAAGGGAGAGTGGCAGGGGGAATAACGGTGGTAAAAAAGGAATACAGGAGAAAAATCAAAATAAGGGCGAAGAGAAAGGATACATTCATAAATGGATAAATGGTGGAAAATAGTGACAGAATTGCAATGCGGGGGGGAAGGAGCTGATGGAATGGCTAGAGGAAAAAAGGTGGGAGGCGTTGAATGGAAATAAACAAAATGACGAAGAAGTATGCTAAGAAGAAGAGTAATAGAAAGAATAGAGTCACAACAACTGACAACAAGTATAGGAAGAGGGAGACAAGAGAAAAGAGAGAAAGAGGAAACGAAAAAGAAGGTGATGATCAAAATATGCGACGAACAAGGAGTGGAAGAGTACAAGAGAAGCCTAGAAAAGAAAATAAGTAGGGAAGATGGAGAAATAATTGAAAGGAATATTAGAACCAGAACAATCGGTAGAGGTGCAAGAAAAAAAATGAATGGTGGGAAAAAGGAAGCAATGAAGGACTAAGAGGATGCATAAATACTAAAGCAAACCGAAGCGGCTTTCTAAAAGCGGAAAGAAGATATAGAGAAACATGTAGAGAGAAGAAGAGGCAGAAGAAGGAGACAGTAGAGAGAGAGAGAGAGATAAAAGCTATCAGAACAAAGAAGGAGGAGTCGAACTGTATCAATAAAGAGAGAAACAGTGAGTGAACGATGAACGAGTGGTCTGGCTACTGAAAGACGAAGAACAAAAAGGGAAAACAGAAATAGACGTGAAGAAGAACCAAACAGAAGGAGAAGAAGTCATGCTAGCAGAGGTGGAGGGGCTAAACACAGGGTACAGGTTATATGCGTCAATTCTGAATTAAATGCAAGCAGGAGGGGTGTGTAGTCGATAGAGTGAAAGTGTGGAGCCTGGCGTTTGCGGATGATGTGGTAATGGTGATAAAGGGTATAAGAGAGATAAACGAAATAATAAAGAACCTAGGAAAATAATTATGTGAGGAATAAAAAGGTTGAAGTGAATGTGGATATGGCGGCAACAAGAGGAAGAGGAGGAATGAAGAGAATGAATGGAGGTGGGAGGGAATTTAGGTACTTAGGTTATATGTTTAGAGAAAGTGGGAAGGAAATAGAGAGGGTGCAAGAGTAGTATCTGAGGTAGGTGCTTTTCAGGGTTTTTGTTTTCTCCGGTTTTCAATTTGTCGGGACCATTCAATTTTTCAGTTCCTTAAAGTCTCATCTTGTCAGGTGTGCCAAAATACCTACATGCTTATGCATTCGAAATGTAATTTCAAAAAGTTACTGAAAACTTTGAAAACTGGTATTCTTGATTTTCAATATTATACATTAGATAACACATAATAAATGAACCCCATTAGCAATTTATTATTACAGATTTAACCTAGTTACTATGTATAAATAAGCGATTAAATCCCTGACGACGTGGTATAATCACTTCGGGTTTTCGGTTGGGTCCAACAATGAACTTTGTCATAGTAACAATTTGCTTATGATTATTAATAAACGTCAAAATTTCGCATTTTTTGGATCGCCTGATTCGACGTATTCCGCGAAACACCACTCCAACTGCGCTGTCGTGGTGTTTCGGCGGAATACGTCTCATAAGTCGGAAGTCTAGTCGATTATATTCTATGCTCATGTGATATTAAAACTGAATATAATTTCGTCATTCCACGTCATTCAAAAGTTATAAGAACGTAAATATGGCAAATCGGTCTTCAAACAAAATTTTAACAAGCTAAAAATCCATCACGAGAAAACGAAGTTGCAACGTCAGTGAAAAAAAACAGCATGGAAGATAAGAAAAAATCAAATGAGACCTAAAGGAAGAAATGAAGAAGATACGAAGAGAGAACCAAGAAAGTAAGAGAGCGATTGAAAGACAAGGAGAAGAATTTAAGGAGAAAGAGAAGAGAGAGTGGAGTATGAGGAAAGTAGAAGGAGGAAAACAAAATACTGTCATAAGAGGATGGGGCGGGGAAACGAAAAGTAAACAGGAGGCCAAAGCGGGGAAAAACGATTTTCTTGAGAAAATGTAGAAGAGCTCAAAATTAAGGACAATATAAATGGAGATCAAGTACTAGTAAAAATGGAAGATTGAGAGGGAAAAGAAAAATTGATGAAGCAAAAACGAAAATTAAAGGGAAGGAAAGAAGCAAAGATGATATTTATAGATAATGACCTCACAAAGCAAGAAATAGAGGTAGAAAAGAAATTAAGAGGCGTAGCGAAAAAAGAATGGGAAGACGGGAAAGAAGTAAGAGTGGGATACAGGAAATTAACAATAGACTGGGTTCAGTAGAGGTGGAATGAAACTAGAGAGAGATTAGAAGTTTTCCAATAAGAAGGAGTGATAGAGAAAATTGAGCCGACAGCAAAAGAAAAAGGACAAAGAAACGGGAAAAGAAGAACGAGAGGGACGGAAATATTAAAAAAACATAAAAATAATGTTGGACAATTCGAGATAGTGGGTTTAATAGAAACATGTATAAAAGAACAAATCTGGGAAAAAAAAAGAAAAACTGCTACCAAAAGTATTCAAGAAGAGGACAAAAAAGGAAGAGCAGCAGGGGGAATAATAACGGAAGTAAAAAAAAGGAATAAAGGAGAAAAATCAAAATAAGAGAGAAGAGGAAAGATGCGATATGGTGGAAAATAGTGACAGTATATGATAAGGAGATAGAAAAAGATAAAAAAGATTAAAAGACAACAAAAAGGGGATGGAAAAAATCCAAAGACAAGGTAGAAACTTCGGAGGGGAAGAAGTTGATGGAATGGATAGAGGAAAAAGAGTGGGAGGCGTTGAATGGAAGTAAACAAGGGGGCGAAGAAGCATGGGAAGAAGAAGAATAATTCAGAGTGATGAAAAGAATAGAGTCAGACCATCTGCCTATCGAAATAAGTTTAGGAAGAGGGAGACAAGATAAAAGAGGAGAGAACCGAGGAAGCCAAGGAGGTGATGATCAAAATACGGGACGAACAGAGTACAAGAGAAGAAGACTAGAAAAGGAAAATTTGGAAGAACAAGAAATAGGTAAGATGGAGAAAGATTTGGCAGGGATATTAAAACAAGCAGCGAAAAAAAGCTAAAAGAATGGATAAGACGAAAGCAAACAAAAGCTGTTTTCTAGAAGCGAAAATAAAATATACAGAGACATGTAGGGAAAAAAAGAGACAGAAGAAGGAGAGAGAAGATAGAAAGATAAAGGCTATCAGAAAAAAGGTGGAAGAGATATACGAAAGGAAAGGACAAAAAGTAAAATAAAGGTAGGGGAGGGGGAAGGTGAATGATTTGTGACAACAAAGGGAATGAGGCAAGATTGCCCGACGTATGTGGCAAAAATTGATGAAATGTTAGAGAGAGCACAAGCAGGGGGGTGTGAAAGTGTGGGGCCTGGCGTTTGCGGATGATGTGGTAATAGTGACAAAGGGTGAAATAGAGATGAAAGAAAGAAACGTGAGAAAAAAAAGTTTTAAATGAATGTGGAAAAGACAAAAATAAGAGAAAGAGGAGGAATGAAGAGAATGCATGGAGGTGGGAGAGAAAGAAAATAGAGCAAATTAAAGAATTTAAGTACTTAGGTTATATGCTTAATGAAAGGGTTCAAGGGGTTAACAAGCAAAGCAAAGTGGGAAGCGATTTCAAGAGGAGGATGATGATGTTTGAAAGTCTGACTGAGGGCACGTTGTTAAACGGAGCACAGGTTTGGGGATGAAAAGAACAGGAGGAGATAGAGAGGGTGCAAGAGAAGTAGGTATCTGAGGTAGGTGATTGGAGTGGATAGAGAAACACCACAGTACATAGTTAGAGGAGAATCCAAAAGGAATAGATTGAGATTGAAAGCGAGAAAAAGAGGGGACAAGTTCGATGACAGAATGGAAGGAAAGGCAGAATGCAGGATACTGAATGAGTGCTGGAGCGAAAAGAAGAAGAATGCAGGAGAAAACGAGAGAGAGAGAGAAATATTACCAGACGAATGGGTACGTGCGCAAGGAAATAGAGAGACTGAGAGAAAGTGGCATGTGGATGAATGTAGAACTGAGCAAAGTTGACAAGGAAGAAGGGAAAGAACCAGAGGTGCAACTGGAAGTATGAGAGTTGAATGATTGAGGAAATACCAAAATATTTGGAAAAATAACGATGATGGCGAGGTATAGGCGAGGAAATGAAGAGGGAAAAAATTTATTGAAATTGTATTGATTGAACATATTATGTGAATCAATATGATCGCCAACGTCAACATATGATACGACATTGCAAGAAGAAGAAGAAGAAGAAAAACTTTCAAACAAGACTTAATTAGTGGAGGTTCTTCATCGTTGCTATTCAAGCGACAATATCCTCGAAAACATCCAAATCGATTTAAAATATCTTCTAATAATTTTATTACATCCTAAAAATAAATTTGTTACTGGCATTTTCTCTGTGAGCTTGTGGTTCTCTTCTCCAAGTCAGAGTAGATCTGTAATTAATCCTCGATGTTTTAGTAGGCGTCTAAATATTAGTTTAACATTCCATTGAATTCTTCGTGTATCCATTTGTCATTTTGTGTTTCTTTTGACTCGTAATGACTGGATCCAATTTTGCGTAAATAGTGCAGCACCAGCGATAACAAATTAGATGCTATGTTCAAATAGATATTTGCAATTAATACTTAGATAAAATGTTTCTTCCTGGCTTTATTTAGTTCATATCTTTTTAGGAATTCCTGTGGCTGGTAACAATTCTTTATTTTCTTTGTCTCGTTGAACTAATATTGTAACTTATTAAAACAGCCAACAAAATTGTATTTTAGATAATAATCTATTCTATTAAAAGTCGTGCGCTTCAGATTCAACAATTCAATTCAATTATGTTCAAAAGCGTGGCAAGTGAGAGCGCTATATGAAGCATCTATGAGGAAGAGCAGTTGAAACGTATATTGTGGAACAGCTTTTTTTTCACCGTCAAGTTGCCGGAACATGTCTACGTGGAGCGTAGCTCACGGGTTTGGCAAATAAAAAATCTTGGAAAATATTGAATAAATAAATAACTGTTTTTTTTTTCTAACAGTCGAAGTAAGTGGTCAGAATATTCGGAATATTTTGTAAAAAATAACACAGTAAAGAAATTATAATAAGTACAGTCTAATCGAGCCGTATAATATGCACTGAAAACATTATTCGAGAACAATACGGAATGGATTTTTAATTGTATAGTAAATGGGTACTTATATACATACAGTAATGAATCCATCATAATATAAGTTGGAATGACAACTGTAATTCGCTGCTTTACTGTTCAAACAAATTATCAAGTGGGTGGACAAAATGTTACATTTCAAAAACGAAAAGAAACTATCTTGGATTCGAGATTTAGCATCGTATAACTGAAATAACTAAAACTAGAATACTCGAAGGTTTTAGTTTTAGTTGTAAGAAGATAGAACCCAGAAACCCAAGTGTCGCAGAGCATTTCGCGATAAATTTATCAATACTGGCGTCCGTTCAGGTGGAGGTTCGAGGGATAAGGGAGAAATCGCGTGTTCACCTCTCGTGTATTTCGGCTGCGTGAAACGGGTCTAAGCGTCGGTTTGGGGTGGACAGGCAGGCGGGCGGCAGCAGCAAGGCAGGGCTGTAGGTCGCGGTCCGCGGACCCCCAACGGTCGTTCTCGTCGAGGGTCGGGGTGGTGGGCGGCGGCGAGGGGGTTCGCGAACTACCACGTCCGTCGCCCCGCACAGCCCTTCCTCGTCCCTCGCTGCTCCCGGCAAACAGCCGTTCCGTTCGGCCTTCGCTGCTCTACGCGCGAAATTACCGGGGACCAACTATCGACATCGCCTCGACGGCACTAAAACCGACCCGCAGACCCCCTCTGCGAAGTGCGTCAACAACGCCGGCAACGGACGCTCTCCCGAACTCTCCTCTCCAACTACGTGCACGACAATGCGGAGAAGTCGATCGTGGACGACGACGCCGGCGGACTTGAAGCCGTGTCCTTGACTATGATATCACTGCTTTCGATTAGTGGAGAAAAGTACGCTTTCGAACTGTAAAATAAAGAAGCTATTATAACCACAATAAGTACGATTATATATAGACTCGGAGTGACCACCGGAGGAAACACCCTTGGATTCTGCCCGCGAAGTAAAGCTCTCACGTGGACGGGCACCTTTAACGGGATTTGCGCGATTGAAACAATACCGAAACTTGTTGAAAATGCTTTCATCTAATTCCTTCGATTTCTGTTATTTTACTGAAGTTTCGAACAATTAATTTGTTCATCAAGTGAATAATACGTTAAAAAAAATACATAATACACTCGGCGGCACAAAATTCGATGCATCAAAACTTTATTGTAACCGTTCCGTTTGATAATTTTAAAACAGGGATGGCGTCTGTTTTAAATCATTTCAAGCGCAGCAACAAAAAATATCACCTTATAAACATGCCGAAGAATTTTGTCACTTTTCTGTCCACACTTCTCTGAAAGTTTTTACAATCTTTGATCACATTTTGCAATCTTCTTCAGAGTCCGAAGGTAACTTGGTGTTTCTGAAAGCAGATGTGGCGTCCAAAAGGCTCTAGAACGATTTCGAGAAACTGAAGACTAGACTAGAAGATCTGGATCAGGGACAAAGAGATGCACAACAGATTTTTTTGTCGCTGAGTGTATTACTCCGGTGACGCAAAAGTGATTGCTGAATCCGAGATGTTTCTACAGAGATAGCTGGATTCGAATATCACACAGTTGACATTTGCGACACTTGATATTAAATAATAATCTCTTTTACGTTTGCTATACAAATATATTATCATAATTATGGTACAACCAAGAATGAATTTAATGAGAAATTAAAAGTTCTTAATGAAGATACCCACTTTTGTATACGAGATTAAAATTGTGAGATTTAAGAATAAAACACAATTCCTAATATACAGGCTGCTACAGAAATAAGTGCCATAAATTTAATCAATTACATTTTTGCCCTAAACCTCGTAGTTATCGAATTAAAATTAGTGGAACTTTTGACGTTAATTTCGTTACACGCCACTGAACCCCTGAACGATGATAATAACACACGACAAAAAACTTCGAAAAACACTTCACTATTAATCTAAACTGACCGACGTAAATAAACTAAAAAACTGAAAACTAACTGTCGTTACTTCAACATCCAGTGCAATGAAAAATGAAAATTGTGGCCTAATACACGCATGCGGATTCTCGTCTGTCCATACGTGCGTATTATTTAAGTTGAAAATACCTCCTCTCGTGCTTCAATTTGGCTGCTGGTTTATTAAAATATTATTATTAAATCCTGAGGTAAATCCTTAGGCTGTAAAGCTTGGACTTTCTGTACGTGATAGGGATACAATTGTTGCTCTTTCAAAATTCTCCAAAAGGTATAATGCGATATTCCCAACTGATTCGGTGGGCGGTTTCCACAATTTTCGTATAACAAACACAAGACACAAATCACGCACACCGCAATTTGGGAAGCGATTCGGCGAAATATCCTTGACCTCCGTTTGGGTAACGTGGAAATTTAAATACATATTTGAAAAAAAAAAATCCCATCCCATTATCGGTCAAGGCCTAAAAGTTGCGGACTGAGTAAAATTTCAATAAAATTGATCAGTACATGTTTTCGGTATCGTACATCGGTATCTCGGAAACGGCTCGACAAAAAAAAAATTAAAAAAATAAGTAAGACAATGTATAATAACTTGCAAATTTTATTGAACATTGTTAGCTCTATCAATAAAAAATATATATTTCTACCTCCATGAGGCTGTGTAAATGAAACCATAAGTGCTATTTTGAGCCTGGCTATTTTGGAATGGTAGATGGGATATTTAAATTACTGCGGCTACACACTATCGGTGAGAACATTCGCCCCGAGAACGGTGGCACAAGTACCTCCAATAAAATTGTGCCGATTACCCTTTGTGAATTAGCAATTTACACTATCGGCAAGAACATATTGTTCACGGTTGGTTTTGGGAACACAGAGTATATTCTTGTCTGTCCTATGGAAACTCAGGTATATTTGTCTAGCTCTAGAGTGTAGATGATTTATTTGTCTCGGACACTAGAAACCGCCAAAATTCGGGAACCAGACGCATACGCCGACGAATATCTGAGAAAGAAATGGAAAAAATGGTGGATCCTTTTAGATCACAGTTATCCAGAATTCACTATACTACTTGTTTTAACCGAAATATAATGTAATTATTTTATTATTTTTTTGCTTGAAAAACGGGTCTATAATTCGATCTCATTAGACTGTCAATTTTTAAATTTTGGGTCCGACAGATGGCATCCCATTAGTCAGTTGTAAAAACAGAAATCAAAACTAAATCAATTGTTAATTGTGACTTTTATGACCACTAAGCATGGGGAATCTAAATAATGGTTTCTTGACTGATGATTATGTTTGATTGATGTTCGTGCAACCTAAAATAAATAATTGAATAGTGACAGTCGAAGAAAATATCTAAAGCAAGGTTTTATTATGTATTCCTAAAAATTCAAAAAACTAATAGAATATTACATCATAAGTCATGAAAGTTATCTATTACTTGACGAAAGAGCATATTGAGAGTACGAGGCACGCGAAATGTATAACCTTTTATGTACGATCATCATTATAAGTCGTGATCTACCAGTGATTGTAGAAAAAGTATAGTACATAAGGCTCGAGTTGTAAAGCATATTACACACTCCTGGAATTACACACTCGGCGCTACGCGCCTCGTGCGTAAGCTTTTCCCGTGGTATGTAATATGCTTCTTACAACTCTTGTTATGTAATATAACATTTT
Source organism: Diaperis boleti (assembly GCA_963583935.1). Lineage (NCBI taxonomy): Eukaryota > Metazoa > Arthropoda > Insecta > Coleoptera > Tenebrionidae > Diaperis > Diaperis boleti. The sequence goes on along the minus strand of OY757249.1, from coordinate 49,786,107 downwards.
AACGTATGTCTGTTGCCATTTTTTATTTAACTTGACAGTTGGACTTTCAATCATTAAATTTAAATTAATTTAAATAAAAAATAATCTTTTACTCAGTTACCCCAGTTAGCTACCTGATGGTAGATGTGCGAAGATAATCGCACGCAGTTCAAGACCGTTTTCATCAATTGATTTTTTGCGTTTCTACACACCGGTAACAACCAAGAACGCATTTGTTGGAGGAATTGGAGGTTATGTTTCTCATATTGGTTTATAAGATTTAGCTAAACCGATTTCATTGCAGGTACTGTTACAATTTGATTTTGCCGCGCATTCACCACCGAAGATTTAGGAACGAATCAGCGTTTAGAGATAACCGGCACGTACAAAAAAGCACTAAAAGTTCTTGCATACCACGCGACGAACCTCCGGCCTTCCTTTTCGATCGACATCTGAACGAAGTAACATCTCCGTCGTATTTTTGTCCTGGACAAAGAGTAAGGTCTAGGGAATTGCGTCAAGTACGGATAATACGATTGGGATGTTCAGTTAATTATTTAACTAAATCGCATTAGCGGATATATAGATTAGGTGTTGATTCGGAGGAAAAAGAGGTAAGAAAAGCTACTTTATTGCGTGCAGACCTTGACTATTTTCTTTCAATCAAATAGGCATTCACCATAGGATTGTTTGACTCCAGCAGACCTTGTGTTTTAAGTATTTTTAGTTTTGACTATTGTTAGTGTTAAATAACAATCAAATTTTTAATATATATTTTTTTGTATTTCATTAATACATTTGTCCGAGACACAAAATATTGTATGCAACTCGTTTAATAATGTAATTTACCGAATCGCATTCGTTATGAATACCGCAGCTCGTTTCGCTCGCTCCTATATTCTAACACGTTACAAACTGAACGAATACTATACAATAATTCCGATTACAGACGAGTTTCATACAAGATTTTATGTTCCATTTGTATTGAGACGACGGCGCGACGGCCCGGAAGCGGATGATGTCATGATGATCTCACCACGTATGGTAACGTAATTAATCTGGAATAGTCTACATGAGAACGTCTGGGAATAATTATTCACATGGGATGCTCTAGAAGACTCGACTGTGGCGGTGATCTCATGCTATACCACGCTCGTACAAGACACTGATCTCATTCTTCTGGAATAATTCTTTGCGTTGGAAACATGATCTCATGATTCCGGGAATAGAAGAATTCGAGAACGAAGGGAGCGGTATAAGAAGGGATCAAACAACGGAGCAAGTCAGTCTATTGGAAGCATCGTGAACAAGTGATCAGCGCGTGATATTGTGAAAGTCTGTACATTGTGAAAAGTTAGTCTTAGTAGTGTTTTTAATAAAAGTTTGTAAATACGGTGTGCGCCAGAATATTTCTTTAAATCCTCGAACCCGCCCGGCTCAGGCTACGTTACATTGGTGTCAGAAGTGGGATTTAAAGAAGCGGACGTAAAAAAAAGAAGAAACATCGAACCAACCGGTACGTGACGCATGTCAAAGCAACCTTCTGGAAGAGTCACGAGAAGTAAAACCATGGAGGCTCTACAAGAACAAATGGCCGTTCTTCTGGAACAATTAGAAAAGAGACGACAGGAAGAAAGGAAAGAACAAATGGCACTTCTAGAACAACTAGAGAAGCGACGACAAGAAGAAAAAGAAGAGCAAGAAAAGAGACGACAAGAAGAAAAAGAAGAACAAGAAAAGAGACGACAAGAAGAAAAAGAAGAACAAGAAAAGAGACGACAAGAAGAAAGGAAAGAACAAATGGCACTTCTAGAACAACTAGAGAAGCGACGACAAGAAGAAAATGAAGAACAAGAAAATCGACGACAAGAGGAACAGAAGAGAATTTTCGATCAGCTGGACATTTTGCAAAACACTTTTAAAAAAGACGTGGAAGAGAAGGTTCAAGTTGTGGAAAGGAAAGTTCTGGAAATTGAAGAAGTTGTAAAAGAAGAAGTTCTGGAAATGAAAGAGGAATTGGAAAAGAAAGTCAAGGAAATGGAAACAAAGCTGAAAAGGATAACAACGGGGCAGTCGGTCGTGACAGAACCGTCATCACAAAGGCTAAAACCTCCGACCTTTGATGGTCAGACCTCGTGGTTTATGTACAGGAGGCAATTCGAGGCAGCGGCCGAAATGAACAACTGGGGTGAAGAAGAGAAAGCCACTGCACTGGTGTTATCCTTGCGAGGACAAGCTCTTCAGCTGCTGCAAACCGTCCCGGAGAGGGAACAAAAGAACTACGTCGCCGTGGTCAACGCTCTCGAGCTGCGGTATGGAGACCTCCACTTGAACCAAGTGTACCAGTCACAGCTGAAGTCACGAGTTCAGAAGAATGGCGAAAGCCTGCAGGAGTTTGCGGCGGACGTTGAGAGACTCGTACATCTGGCCTACCCAAGCGCCCCTAGCGACTTCCACCACCAACTTGGAACAAGCGCGTTTATTGATGGGGTCCGTGACGGTGAGTTGCAGCAAATGTTGAGACTAGGTAGACATCAAAAATGCGCCGATGCCCTCGTGCACGCCCTGGAGTTCGAGGCGGCTAAAAACGCTTGTCGTCCGGCGGCTCAACGTCTGCGAGCAGTAACTATGGAGGAAGCCCCGAAAGACGGAAACGACCTGCTGCGAGAAATAAAGACGTTGCTTGAGGAAATGCGGCGCGGAAGCATGACAGGCAGACCCAGATGCTTTAATTGTGGGAGAGTGGGTCATCTGAGGAGGGACTGCCGTTCAAGGAGATCGCCGGAGCAGACCCATAGAAATCCGGAGTCCGGCCCTTCAACTTCAAGGCAGTCGGAAAACTAAGTCCAGCTAGCGCTTTGGGGCGTGTGCTAGCTGGCCCTACAAAAGCCCCTAGGGTCATCTCCGTCTCGCAGCTACGAAGAAGGAACGACAGTCTGTTGCTGGAGGGTCGAATCAACGGAGCTGGCTGTTCTATGACCGTCGACACCGGAGCGACCGTCTCGATCGGAAGACCAGACATCTTCAAACCGCTGGGAGATTTCCAATTGGCAGAGAGCGACCTAGTGTTAAAAACAGCAACGGGAGAAGCAGCACGAGTATTCGGGGAAGTTGAAGCAAGACTCGAGTTGGGGAGGTTCGAGTTCGTTCACAAGGTTATTGTAGCTGATATAGTAGACGATTTCATCTTGGGTCTTGACATCATGAAGAAGTTCGGATTCGTGCTGGACATCAAGAATCGCATGCTGCTAGTTGGCAACGAAGAAATCTCCCTGCACTCTGCTATACCATCCGCCGACGAAGTGAAAGTGATAGTCTCCGAAACGGTCCGTGTACAGAAGAACTCGGAACAGATCGTGCTGGCAGAGTTGGAAGAAGACCCTGGGGGATACCGGACTGGAATAATAGAACCGAACGTGACCACCAACCCGGACGTGACACAGAAAACACAGATCATGGTAGCAAGAACACTCGTTGAGGCTAATGGACGAATTCCAATCCGTGTAGCGAATTTAGGCGAAAGTCGTGTTACACTACAGAAAGGGCAGACGATTGGACTATACCATCCTGTACTACGGGTCGTCCGTTGTGAAGAACAACCTGTTGGGTGTAACAGAAAAGAGGCTCAGCGAACGAGTGTAGAGAAGCTTTTCCTAGAAGACTGGAAACACCTTACGAACCATCAATTAGAGAAGGCCATGGCATTTATACGCAAGGAGACTGACATCTTTGCTACAGAAGACCGAAGCACCGGCAGAACCAACATGGTGCAGCACAGAATCAACACAAGAGATGTTGCTCCGGTCCGACAACCGCCAAGAAGACTTCCGTTCGCAAAACACCAAGAGGTGGCTCAGATGGTGGCCAAATGAAAGCAGACGGGATAATTGAAGACTCCTCAAGCCCGTGGTCGTCACCAGTTGTATTGGTAACGAAGAAAGATGGTTCCACTCGCTTTTGCGTTGACTACAGACGGCTGAACGATGTAACTAAGAAGGACAGCTATCCGTTGCCACGTATCGATGACACCCTAAGCATGTTGTCGGGATCGCAGTGGTTCTCAACCCTGGACTTGAAGAGCGGCTACTGGCAAGTTGAGATCCATCCCGATGACAAAGAGAAGACGGCGTTCTCGACTGGAAGCGGTCTCTACCATTTTAACGTCATGCCATTTGGACTCTGCAACGCTCCAGCCACTTTCGAGAGGTTGATGGAACTGGTTCTGCGAGGGCTGACATGGAAAACCTGCTTGGTGTATCTCGATGACGTCATGGTAGTTGGAAGAACCTTCGAAGAACATTTGAAAAATTTGGAAGAGATCTTCAGCCGCCTGCGGAATGCCAACCTTCAGCTCAACCCCAAGAAATGCCAATTGTTCCAGACAGAAGTGAAGTTCTTGGGCCATGTGGTTTCACCCAGCGGAGTACAAACAGATCCAGACAAGATCGCGGCCGTCCGCGAGTGGCCACGACCAAGGGACAAGCACCAGCTGAGAAGCTTCTTGGGCCTCTGTACCTACTATCGCAGATTTGTCAAAGGGTTTGCTGACATTGCCAAGCCTCTGCACAGACTCACGGAAGACAAAACTCCATTTATCTGGAATAACGAGAGTCAAGCAGCGTTTAGAACTTTGAAGATCTCGCTGTGCACAGGTCCTATTCTGTCTTACCCGAGAGTAAAGGGGCGGTATGTCCTGGATACAGACGCCAGTAACAACGGTATCGGGGCAGTCCTTTCGCAGGTACAGGAAGGCGAAGAAAAAGTCATCGAATACTATAGCAAGGTGCTTTCTAAGCCGGAAAAAAACTACTGCGTTACGAGGAAGGAGTTATTGGCAATCGTAAATGCAGTAGGACATTTTCACAAGTACCTGTACGGTCAACACTTCAAAATCCGAACGGATCATGCTGCGTTGAGGTGGCTGTTAAGCCTTAAGGATCCAGAAGGACAGACAGCCAGATGGTTGGAGAGGCTCCAGCAGTATGATTTTGAAATCGAACACCGACCAGGCAGATCACACCAGAATGCGGACGCACTTTCTAGGAGGCCGTGCCGGAGTGACTGCAAACATTGCACTCGGAGAGAGGCATCCAAAGAATTCGAGGGCGTGAAGAGATTGGTTCTGCAACCTCAAGATGGATGGACGACGGCGGAAATGAGGGCAGAACAACTTGGAGATAGCGAGATTAGTGCAATTTTGGAAAGCAAAGAGAACGGAAATCAGAGACCACAATGGCAAGACATTTCGGACAAGAGTCCTGCTCTCAAAGCACTATGGGCCCAATGGGATTCACTGAAGGTGGAAAATGGCCTGCTGAAGCGAGCATGGGAGAGTGCAGACGGAAAGTCGGTGACGATGCAACTGGTTTTGCCCAAGTGTCGCGTGAAGGAGGTCTTGCAAGAAATCCACGGTGGAGTGTCCGGCGCACATCTGGGCGTGAATAAGACCATGGGTAAAGTCCGTGAACGCTTCTATTGGGTGAACGTTCGAAACGATGTCGAGAGCTGGTGTCGAAAATGTGACACTTGTGCGGCGAGCAACGGTCCACAGACGCGTAGTCGAGGAGCCATGAAGCAGTACAACGTTGGGGCACCATTCGAGAGAATAGCCTTCGACGTAGCAGGACCGTTTCCTACCACTGATTCGGGAAACAAGTACATCATGGTGGTCATCGACTATTTTAGCAAGTGGCCGGAAGCCTATGCCCTACCCAATCAAGAAGCTGTGACGGTTGCCAAGGCGTTGGTAGAAAATTGGATTTGCCGCTACGGACTTCCACTGGAAATGCACTCGGACCAAGGGCGGAACTTTGAATCTGGAGTGTTCCAGGGCGTCTGCGAACTATTGGGCGTGCGGAAGACAAGGACGACACCCCTGCATCCTCAGTCAGATGGAATGGTCGAGCGTTTCAACAAGACCATGGAGCAGCACTTGTCCAAGGTGGTCGATCAACATCAGCGGGACTGGGATCGGCGTCTACCTTTGTTTTTGCTGGCGTACAGAGCGGCAATTCACGAGACGACCCACCAGACACCGGCGAAGATCCTGTTTGGACGGGAAATGCGTCTACCATGCGATCTGGCTTTCGGATCACCGGGACAAGAGCGGAAGGACGTGGGAAACTACGTAGACGAACTACAGGAAGCCATTCGCGTGGCGAGCGACCGGATGAAGACGCGTTACGATCTGAGGGTGAATTCGGCAGGATTCAGTGATGGAGACTTGGTATGGTTGTTCAACCCTCGGCGAAAGAAAGGTCGCTGCCCAAAGTTACAACCCAGTTGGGAAGGCCCGTACACGGTTGTAAAGAGGATTAACGACGTAGTGTACCGGATTCAACGCAATCCCCGAGCCAAGATGAAGGTGGTTCACCTGGATCGTTTGGCACCCTACTCCGGGACAAATCAACAGGATTGAAGTAGATTGTTCGGGACGAACAATCTTTAAAAGGGGGGCAATGAGACGACGGCGCGACGGCCCGGAAGCGGATGATGTCATGATGATCTCACCACGTATGGTAACGTAATTAATCTGGAATAGTCTACATGAGAACGTCTGGGAATAATTATTCACATGGGATGCTCTAGAAGACTCGACTGTGGCGGTGATCTCATGCTATACCACGCTCGTACAAGACACTGATCTCATTCTTCTGGAATAATTCTTTGCGTTGGAAACATGATCTCATGATTCCGGGAATAGAAGAATTTGAGAACGAAGGGAGCGGTATAAGAAGGGATCAAACAACGGAGCAAGTCAGTCTATTGGAAGCATCGTGAACAAGTGATCAGCGCGTGATATTGTGAAAGTCTGTACATTGTGAAAAGTTAGTCTTAGTAGTCTTTTTAATAAAAGTTTGTAAATACGGTGTGCGCCAGAATATTTCTTTAAATCCTCGAACCCGCCCGGCTCAGGCTACGTTACAGTATTGTTTAAAATTAAACTGTGATGACATTTTTGTAATGTTTCATTTCGCTCCATATATTTAACAACACCGTAGTCACCGTTTGCTGTTATTGCAGTTCTTATTTGTATCACTACTTTTTCAAAAAGTCTATGAACTCAAAATTTTTATATTCAAAATTCGCTCATTTCGGTACCTTAATTCGATATTTTGGCATTTTCAAATGCCAAAAGGATACATTCTTTTACAATAAAAATTTGTAATGATTTTTTAATATATGAGCGAGCGAATCGAGCAACTATGTATTCATAAACACAAAATCTTGTATGCAACTGGGTTGATTATGTAATTTACCGATTCCCATTGTTTATGAACACCAGCTCGCGCATATATTTTAACTCGTAACAAACTGAAGAACGAAATAATTTTCTACTATTCATAAACAAGGCGAGTCAATAATTTCCCATTGCAACCGAGTTTCATACAAGATTTTATGTTGCTTTTGCGTTGTTTGAAGTCGTCCTTTCCGTTTGTAACGATCTTATAATATATGAGCGAGCGAAGCGAGCTATTATTCATAAACAAGACGACTCAATAATTTCACATTACAGCCGAGTTTCAAACAAGATTTTATGTTCCTTTTGTATTGAAGACTTTCGTAAGTTTTTATTTCGTTGCACATTTGGCAATATGTATGGGCGAGCGAAATGAGCTACTATTCATAAACAAGACCAGTCAATAATTTCCCACTACCACCGAGTTTCATACAAGATTTTATGTTCCTTCTGTGTTGTTTAAAGTCAAACTTTGATGAGTATGGCAATTTTTCATTTCCTTCCATATTTAGCAATATTTTGTAGTCACTGAGAAAGACACTTTCTCACGCGATGTTGTCAAACCCGACATTTAAAAAGATATACTTGCTAAAAGGATGTTGTCAAACCCGATAAAGACATTTTCTTAGGGGATATTGTCAAACACGGCATAGAAAAGGATCCTTTCTAAGAGGGAATGTTGTCAAACCCGACATTTAAAAAGACACTTTCTAAAGGGATGTTGTCAAATCCGAGATTGAAAAACACACTTTCAAAGGTGATGTTGTTAAACCGGACATTTAAAAAGACACTTGCTAAAAGGATGTTGTCAAACCCGATAAGGACATTTTCTAAGGGGATATTGTTAAACACGGCATAGAGAAGGATCCTTTCGAAGAGGGAATGTTGTCAAACCCGACATTTTTCATCATTATTTCCTCGGGACAACAAAATAGGGATTTTTTTTAAATATTAAACTACTCAATTTGTTTGTAAACAGTTTATAGATAGAACTCCGGCAGTTGGGAATTTTTCATCAACCCCTTATTATTTTTTTTTAGTTTTTTGTTAATAACAATTTTGTATTTTTTTGCGGAACAAACAAAAAAACGTCTTTCTCAGAATAAAATCCCGACTCGAATGAGCTATCGCTCATATTTTTCGGATCCTTGTAACTATTTTTCGCAGGTTTTCAGCTTCTTGAGTAGACTACAGCCTCAGTCGTTTGAAGATAATATAATATAAAAGCAAGCGAGTGCATCAATGAACGAATGCAAAAACAAGCTGAGCACTCCCACTATTTAGTTTCTCTTTTTGTCCCACTCTTGTGGAAGGCGATGCAAGGTGCGTTCGTGTGTATACTTAGTACACACGGACACGGCGGCAGCATTAGGGCATCTCGTTCCGATAGAGACGTAAGACGAGTGTTTGTTTACGTTTGAAAAGTTGGACGACTAGCGAACGCTCTTAAGCACCAGTGACGCCCCTGGTGCCGACTTCACGCATTTTTGAAGTCTCAAATTTGAAAGTGGATAACGAACGAAAGTAACGATCCTTCTGAAAGAATTATTACCGACCGTCACGAAAGCATGTGGAAAGATGTGTCGAGAAGAAAACTGAGTTGAGGAAAATAGAATAATCAAAACAGAGAAAAGTGAAGAAAACAACAGAGAAGGGAAAAAGTAACATAAACAAAAGGTAGGAAAAGATAGAGTGCGAGGGGTGAAGAAAAAACAGAGGAAGAAACAGTAACGTGAACAACAAAGAAAGTCGGCAACCAACAATACACGCTACAGTGTAGAAGGTTGCGAACCGGTATGAAACAGGGAGAAGACAAAGGAGGAATTCAAGAAGATAAAAAGGAATTTAAAAGAAATAGAGACATAGAAGGAAGTATAATAGCCTTTCAAAGATCACCAGCGGAAGAAAGAAGGCAAGAAGAAGTGACGAAGAAAATGGAGGACCTTAAGCAAATCAAAGAAGACACAAGAGAGACGAGGACAGAAGTGAAAGAGCTGACAAACAGACAGCTCAGGGAAAATATGGAAGAGCTGAAGAGAGAAGTGAACCAACTGAAGAAAGCGATGGAAAAAAAATAGGAAAAATGGAGAGAAGAGAAAAGCTTCCTAGAAAAGAAGCTAGGACAGACGGAGTCGAAGATGGAGGAAAAAGAAAGAGGTGAAAGAAGAAATAATATAGTATAGTAATAACAGGGCTAAGACTAAAAGAGACGGGACAAAACATGAGAAAAGAAATCTAGAAATGGGTTGAAAACGAGTTGGAAACAGAAGTGAAGATAACAGAGGCCTATGCTATAAAGGGAGAAGAGATGGTAATAGCAAAAACTGAAAAATAAACTGAAACTGAAACAAGAATGAAAGAACTCGAAAGGAGAATGAAAGAAGCGATGACAACAAAGAAAATAGAAGTAGAATGGGAAGAAATAGATGGTGGGATAAAGAATGTAAAGATATGAAAAGACTAGCCAGAAAGCAAATGAGAAAATGGAGAAATGGGAAGGGATCGAGAAAAGAATACCGGAAGCAATTAAAGAAATACAAAGACACTTGTGAGAAGAAGAATGCAGAAAAGAAAAGAGAAGAAGAAGAGAAAATTTGATCAATCAACACAGAAGAAGAAGTTTTGAAATACATAAACAGAGAACGAAAAGTGAAAAAGAGGGCAGACCAGAAGATAAGGATAGAAGAATGGAGAGAATACTTTAAAGAATTACTAGACGGAAAAGACCAAACGGAAAGAAGACAGAAGGGAGCAGAAACAAGAGAAAAGGAGAAAGAGGAAGAGATTAGAAATGAAATGATTAAGAGGGGATAGGAAGGATGAAGAAACGAAAAGCGGCGGGATAAGATGAAATGCAAAATGAAGCGTGGATCTATGCAACAGGAGAAATAATAGAGATAATGAGGGAGATACTAAACGACGTCTGGCAAGGAAAGGGGTTACCAAGCCAATGGAGGATGGGGCTAGTGTGTCCGATGTACAAAAAAGGAAAAAGGCAAAAGGTGGAGAACTACCGAAGAATAAGTCTGCTGAGCACGGCGTACAAGATCTACGCAATGATACTGGAAGGAAGAACTAAAATAAAAAGAGTTGTTACCAGATGGACAAGCGGGTTTTAGGAGAGGGAGAAGTACCATCGATAACGTGTACATCTTGAAACATCTAATACATAAAGAACTCGATAAGGAAGGAGGGAAGATGTACGTGCTGTTTGTAGACCTGAAGGGAGCTTTTGATAGTGTCAATAGAGAGAGATTTTGGGAGTACCTAAGAGAGAAAGGAATCAACGAGCAGCTGGTGAGCAGAATAGAGGAAATTTATCTAGAAACGGGAAACAGAGTAAAAGTAAACGGGAAGACGAGTAAAAGATTCTGGAAGTCGAAAGGAGTAAGACAAGGATGCCCACTCAGCCCCAGTCTATTCGCGGCATATACAGACCGTTTCAATCGAAACGAGCCACCCTCAATAACTTTTTAGGAAAAGATATTTAAGAAAAATCTAAAAACAGGTCATTTTTTATCTCGAGGGGGACATGGAAGGAAAATAAAATTAATTTTGCTATTCTTATTGTTTGTTTTATAGTTTTACTAGCTGGTACCCGGCGCGCGTTGCTACGCCCAAAAAATCAAGTAAAACACATCTCAGTCGGTTTGACCGGTGCAACGAACAGGTAAACCACGATGGATAAACACTGAACCGATCCGAATATTATTTGATTTATGGTAACAATTTCATATTCATAATTTCATCCAAACGTACAAATAATAAAACACATTCTTTTTTAGTGAACAGTATTTTGGAATATGTATTTAATTTAATTTTTTTCCTTATTATTCTAAAGCAGTCGAGTAAAGAATATTTTTGGTTTTCCCATTTGGCGAATACATAAATAAGTTTTTCGGTGTTCCCTCTTTGACCATGTGAGAAACATGGACTTCCCAAATTGAGTCCAGGAACACTCAATGACTGCCCTTGGGCTTTGTTGGTGGCAATTGCCAAAGCAAGGCGTACTGGAAATTGAAGCCGTTTGAAACCGAAAGGGAAATCGAATCATTGGTATGCATAAGATGAGCATTACATTTGGATGGTCGTTTTAATGAACACTATGTTGTTGAAGTGTTTCAGCAGCTTTTGATCTGAAATTTCTTAACCGCATTTCCTCTACATGACTTTCACGTTGGTCGGGTGTCTCACCTGTCCTATTGCCTTTCATTTGCCTAGATTTTTGGGTTGATTTTCCAACAGATGGTTTTTCATTTTTGGCATTTTAAAGTATTTTCTGAAGTAGTAAGCAAACGTAAGACATCCAAAATACCCGGCGCGAGTGGCTGCACCCCAAAAATGAAGTAAAACTATTTTTTAGTGTTATAAAATTATTTGGTTAGCGTTACCTGCCGATGGCACGGCCTTTTCAAGAATCACTTAAAGTTGCGCCCACTTCGAAAGCAATCCTGGACACATCCACAATCAATTTGGGCACTTTTCCGTCGCTTTCACCACACTGTTCCTCCCTGCTTTTGAAGAAAACTGATGAGTGACATTTTATATCTAAAACTGTCACTGTGACATTTTTATCTGACAGTTTTCAATTTCGCCTGGTTTGCACTCCCCATTGCGAATATTATTTGTGGTCAAAATTTCATGAGGATCTGTTTACCGGTTTAGGCGCCTATAACATACGAACAAACAAACAAACATTGATTTTTATATATTAGATTTACTCATTATTTATTTATCTAGTATTGTATGGGAATATGAATCCTTTTCAAAGCCGGAAGGCAAGGAAATAAATCTTATTATTATTATTAGCAAGTAGTGGGATTAGTGTGTTGCATAAAAGGAACGACCAGCTATTCTTGACATATATCAATTAATTATTTAAGTTTTAAATTAAATTAGGGATGATAATGTTGTCAGTGTTTTAATTCAACTACCAAAGTAAAAATCCTACATATGTAATATGATTTTCTTTAAAGCGGTCTGTTGATAAATCATTGGTCAAGTTTATTATATTTAAGTCACACTTACGTTTATAACGTTATAAAATAAAACAGAACAAACATTTAACGAACGGCTGTTATTATACATAATTCCATGAAATGAAAACAAGGCCCACGAAAGCGAACGCTGATCGTGTAGAATTCCCATCGTAAATTAGACGATAAGTGTAATTTATTTCTTTTCGCTTCTCAATTTTCAATATGGTCAGTTAACTGACTTGTTAATTTATGGGGAAGTGTCTTGGAAGTCGAAATATTTTTGTTTGGATCATCCGATTTCGAACCCATCAGAGTTAGTAGCGTTTCCAATCAGATGTTTTTTTTACAAACAAATTAAATCGATCAACCCCGGAGTCCCATATTCGACGGCGGTTAATTTGATTATTGGCGGTCGTCTGTGACAAGAAAATGTCAATCATCGTGTTCCATGTACGTCAGTCACATGGGATGGACGAAGGAATATATAAGCAGAGAGGTCGAGTAGCAACTCTTGTCGCTGTTCATTTAAACATCCAAACAGGCCCGCACGGTCCATCCGCGCGATATAATCTTTATGTAGTCCCATAGTCCCAGCTGCGGCCTCGTTATTCGAACAAAACCCACAAATAACGTACCGTCCAGGCACCCATACACCTACGGGAGTCGTACTGGTTATCGGAGCGACACTTTTCAAGGAACGGAAAATCAAAACTAAAAGGAAGGTTTAAAATATATCGTTATTATTCCTTCAATGGCTAATTTATATAAATTGACGAAACTAGCCCAAGGAAGGAGTGTTTTTGCCGCCCCAGAGTATAGACCGTTGTAGGAGTATCCTTAGCTAGCGATAAATTTATGCAGGGACCCGGCCACGCTTTGCCCTTTCTGCTCGCTGCGTCATGCAATTTTCGCCTAGGTACAAGCCGTACATAATTATTATATCAATTTGTGTATATTAAACCTAAGCAGGAAGGGTTTTGTCAATCTTCTTATCTCTTCCAACAATATACAGCACGTTTACCCGGGAAAGGATCGTTTTACATAGTGCGTAAAAAGTTGTTTAGCGTTTTGTGGAGTCTTGCATTATTAAATTCCTAACATGAAGGGCGGCTAAAAGAGCTTTAGTGTTAGACGGAATACAAACGGATGGATGCAACGCGTGTTCTTTGGTTTAAGTTTGTTACCGGCTTTTACAAAGTGATCCTTTCAAATCCGAAAACACTAGAATTGAACTGTTGCTTCTCAGTAGCGTATCTAGTACAATCACAAAGATTTTTTTCGCACACTCAATGGAAATGGACCATATTTCCTTATTACAAATCGTAAAGAAAAGTATCTCTTTGCTTTATAAACAATTATTTAATTATTTATTGGAATAAATATTAACAAATTTTGGTGGCCGGCGTAATTTGTTATTGTCGTTGCCCTGTGCCATAGAGGTCCCCCTGGGCCCTCCTGTCCCCAGGGGGGCGCTCTGTACCACCACCAATTTTTCCGATGTTTTAATATGTAGTTATTCCGCTATTCGGGGCGTCCAAATCAAAGATCATAAAAGCCGTTCTTGAGTTATAAACCCAAGGGGGCCATGTCCATGTTTTAATAGTTATTCTGCTATTCGGGGCGGAGACAAATGAAACAACTCAAAGTTTGGCCCCCACCTCCAAGTGAAAAATACTTTGCAACCTATTCTCATACCTACCAAATATACAAAAAAAATCATAAAAATCGGTCGAGCCGTTTCTTAAAATTAACATAATCTATTTTCATATAGTGTCCGATTTTTTTTTTATGTATTATTCTTAAAGAACAGTAAGTTCTTTATTCATCACGTTTCTAATCAAGGCGCAGCCGAGATCGCGATTCGTGAAGAAAAACAATACTTTTCGTTACTTATAATGCAAATAAATATTGTTTATATAATACCCTCTTTCAAGACAAAATCGTACGGATGTCTGTTGCCTATTTTCAGTTGTCAATACTACATCCAAACGTTAGATAAAATTTTCATACACATAAATTCATAATGAAAGAAAATACACAGATTAATCATTGAACACTTGAAGATTATTGTACTACTAAAGAAATGCTAAAATATTGAAGGCTAAGAAATAAAATATTAAAAAGTACTAATAACAATCAAACATGGGAACAAGTGGATAATGGAGATTTTTTAAATTTACTCTTACTTTGTATGGCTAAACGCAGTGGGTAATCTAAAGACAAATTTTCCCACGCATTTTTTATCACCTGTTGCAGTCGCGGATTGCTAAAAACAAAAAACACCAGTTGAAAATAACCCAACAATTACTGTCAAACCCATCAATTTAAACCTTCTGGCTTTTCAAGCGAATTTCTTTTTAAGATTACCTCGCAAAAAGATGAATTTTAACGGCAGGCGTGCTACAGTGAGTAGGATAATTTCATAATATCCTAAATTATCGCGTTTGCCACATGTAAATTCTTGCAGTAACTATGTTATCCGACTTTGATGTTCTATTAAGTAAAAAGTGGGAGAATGAAAGCGGACAATTACCGAAGTGTTTCTCTTTTAAATCTACTACACAATAATTATTATTATGATGCGCTTAATCTGATTTCAGCATTTTGTGTGTCTTGCCCCGTGGGTTTGTACCAGGCACAGCTAAGTGGCTAATTAGGAAATTAGGCCTTCCAAGTATTAAACTCTCTAATAGTTCCACAATTTTATAGAACTGGAACTGAAGCGTTCGAATGTACATACAGGGTGGCGGGTTGGTTTAGGGCACATATTGGCTCCCCTAATTATTTTACAGCCAAACTTTAGAATAACAACGAAATGTGTGCATTATGTAGAATACGACTTCTTCAACTATTTGAATCGCGATATCTCAGGAATGGTGATTAGTAGGAAAAAAGTATAAGAACACAAAGAAAGGTCAATATTATTATACGAGTTCCTGTGTAATACAAATTTGAAAATTCTGAGAGTGTCAAACTATAAAAAATAAAAAACGGTTAAAAAACCAAAGACGAGGCATGAAGTATGTAGAAAGGAGACTAGAGAAGAAGATAAAGACGAATTATAGAAATCGAATAAAGGTCAAACGATGAAAACCTGAAACCACGAATCGCAGTAAGTTGTAAGTCTAATAAAAGGACCAGGAATCAATCTAAAAACCTGAAATGTAGAGAACCTGAAAAACCGAAAAAACTGAAAATATTAGAACGTGGGAATTTAAAATTGAAATAACCGAAAAGTTTAAAATCTGGGAAGCTATAAATATGAAAGCTTGAGCCCTCGAGAAAGTGGGAAACTGAAAATCTGAAAAGTTCAAAACCCGAGGATTTATGACGACCTGTACAATTGAACCAAAAAGCTGAAAAACTGAAATACAAAAATCCTAGAACTCTGAAAACCTGAAAATTTCAAAGCCTGAAGACCAAAAGAAATGGTCGGAATAAGAGAAGAAGCGGCCAGAAGAGTTAAAAATAAAAACTTAAGAGAATTAAACTATCAAAAGGTATTCTCAGAGATTTCCTGTATTACCGAGCTGAAGGTAAACACGTGGTAGAGAGGTTAAGTAGCGAAAAATAGAGAAATAGAAGGTGATATAAAGAAAAAATTAGAGAAGATATTGAGAAAAGCGAGAAGAGGTATTAGAGAAAGGTAGGAAGAAAGAATTGGGCAGGGAAGAGGAGATATAGTCAGGAAAAAGAATAAATCGGCGAAGCCGGAAGATAACGACATCTAGGAGGCGCCACAGGAAGCGAATGAACAAACACGACAGAAACCGCTCGCTCAGTCAGGGAAGCCTGGACTCTCACCTGGAGGAAAATAAAAAAAAGAGAAAAGGGGTGGGTAGAACAGAAAAACAAGAAGAGGAGGAAGAGAAATTAAAAAAAAAAGTAAAAAGACGGCGAGGTCTCCTGGAGTAAAGAAAACACAGAAGACATCAGAAAAAGAGAAGGAAACGGACACAGAGATAGAGAAAAAAATATTGGAGCTGTTGCAAGAGTTGAAGGAGGAGATGAAAGAAATAAAACGAGAAAACAAGGAACTCAAGAGAGAGATAGAGAGGCAGAGAGAAGAATTTAAGGAGAAGGAGAAGAGATGGGAAGGAGAGAGAGACTAGTGGAAGGAGAGAGTGGAAAAGCTGGAAGAGATAATGGAAATCGAAGAGAGAAGAAAGAGGAAGAAAATGTAGAGGATAGTAAAGTAAAAGATTGTTACAGGATTAACAAGGATGGATCAAGTATTGGTGGAGATGGAGGGATGGGGTGAGAAGGAAAGAATAATGAAGCACAAAGGAAAATTGAGGGAGAAGAGGGAAACAAGGGGGATATACATAGACAACGACCTCACAAAGAAGGAAAGAGATGTACAGAAGAAACTAAAAAGTATGGCGAAGTAAAAAAGGGAAGAAGAGAAAGAAGTAAGAGTGGGATACAGGAAATAGTGGACGGGGAGCAATGGAGATGGAATGAAAAGAGAGAGAGGCTAGAGGTTTTCCAATAAGAAGAAGAAGGGGAGGAGGGAAAAAGGGGGACAACGGCAAAGTAAAAAGGACAATGAAACGGGAAAAAAGAAACAAAGAAGGAAGTAGGAGGGAAACTAAGGAAGGAAGGGGGAAATCAAAGAAGGTAACGAGAAAAACAGGGGTAAGGGCACTATTTTGGAAAGTAGCGGGATTAGGGAAAAAAGAAGAAGATTTTTGGGACTATGTGAAGGAGTTCGATATTGTTGGATTAACAGAAACATGGTCAGAAAGCTGGGAAAAAAATAGAAAAACTGTTACCAAAGGAGTTCAAGTGGGAATGGCAAGGGGCGAGAAAGGGAAAGAAAAAAGGAAGAGCAGCAGGGGGAATAATAACAGGGGTAAAAAAAGGAATAAAAGAGAATACTAAAAAGAAGGGAGAAGAGGAAGGTCACATGGTGAAAAACGTTAAAATAGACAGTAAATGGTGGAAAATAGTGACAGTGTACAGCAAAGAGATGAAAGAAACAATAAGCAAGATAGAAGAAACACTAAAAGACAACAGGGAAGAATGTCTGCTTCTGGGAGGGGATTTTAACGGGAGAATTGGGGAAAGAGGAGCCAGGGATTGGGAAGAAGGGAGAGGAGAGGGAAAAAGAAAATCCAAAGACAAGAAAGAAAACGCGGAAGGGAAGAAGTTGATGGAATAGATAGAAGAAAAAGGATGGGAAGTGCTGAATGGAAACAAACAAGGGGACGAAGAAGGAGAATGGACCTACATAGGCGGTAGAGGAGAGACGGTGATAGACTACGGAATAGTAAACGAAGAAGCATGGGAAGAAGTCGAAGAATTCAGAATAGGGGAAAGAGTAGAGTCAGACCATCTGCCTATAGAGATAAGTATAGGAACGGGGAGAGAGAAGAGAGGAGGAGAAGAAAAAATAGAGGAAATGCGGAAAGTATGGGACGAGCAAGGGGTGGAAGAGTATAAGAGAAGACTGGAAAAAGCAAGATTTAAAGAACAAGAAGTAGGGAAAATGGAGAAAGAATTGGTAGAAATATTGGAAAAAGCAGCGACAAAAAGAGAAATAACAGTAAGAGGTGGAGGAACAAAAAGAAAGAATAAATGGTGGGACAAAGAATGTGAGCAACGTAAAAAGGAAGCAATAAAAGAACTAAGGAAGTGGAGAAAGACTAAAGGGAACAGAACTGGCTTTTTAGAAGCAAAAAGAAGATACAGAGAGACATGCAGGGAGAAGAAGAGGCAGAAGAAGGAGAGAGAGGAGGAAGAGATAAAAGCTATAAGAACAGAGAAGGAGGTATGGAACTATATTAATAGAGAGAAAAAGAAAAAAGAAAATGGGAGCGAGGAGATTACGATGAATGAATGGGAGGAGTACTTCATGAGGCTGCTGGAGGGAGAAAAAGAAAAAAAGAAAACGGAAATATAGACGGAGAGAAACCGAGTAGAACTTGAAGGAGAAGAAATTACAATGGAAGAGGTGGAGAGGCATGTGAAGAAACTGAGAAAAGGGATGGGGGGAGAAGGAAAGAATAATGAAGCACAAAGGAAAATTGAGGGAGAAGAGGGAAACAACTGGGATATACATAGACAACAACCTCACAAAGAAAGAAAAAGATTTACAGAAGAAACTAAGAAGTATGGCGAAGGAAAAAAGGGAAGAAGGGAAAGAAGTAAGAGTGGGATACAGGAAATTAATAGTGGACGGGGAGCAATGTAGATGGAATGAAAAGAGAGAGAGACTAGAGGTTTTCCAATAAGAAGAAGAAGGGGATGAGGGAAAAAGGGGGACAACGGCAAAGTAAAAAGGACAATGAAAAGGGAAAAAAGAAACAAAGAAAGAAGTAGGAGGGAAACTAAGGAAGGAAGGGGAAAATCAAAGAAGGTAACGAGAAAAACAGGGGTGAGGGCACTATTTTGGAATGTAGCGGGACTAGGGAAAAAAGAAGAAGATTTTTGGGACTATGTGAAGGAGTTCGATATTGTTGGATTAACAGAAACATGGTCAGAAAGCTGGGAAAAAATAGAAAAACAGTTACCGAAGGTGTTCAAGTGGGAATGGCAAGGGGCGAGAAGGGGAAAGAAAAAAGGAAGAGCAGCAGGGGGAATAATAACAGGGTTAAAAAAAAGAATAAAAGAGAATACTAAAAAGAAGGGAGAAGAGGAAGGTCACATGGTGAAAAACGTTAAAATAGACAGTAAATGGTGGAAAATAGTGACAGTGTACAGCAAAGAGATGAAAGAAACAATAAGCAAGATAGAAGAAACACTAAAAGACAACAGGGAAGAATGTCTGCTTCTGGGAGGGGATTTTAACGGGAGAATTGGGGAAAGAGGAGCCAGGGATTGGGAAGAAGGGAGAGGAAAGGGAAAAAGAAAATCCAAAGACAAGAAAGAAAACGCGGAAGGGAAGAAGTTGATGGAATAGATAGAAGAAAAAGGATGGGAAGTGCTGAATGGAAACAAACAAGGGGACGAAGAAGGAGAATGGACCTACATAGGCGGTAGAGGAGAGACGGTGATAGACTACGGAATAGTAAACGAAGAAGCATGGGAAGAAGTCGAAGAATTCAGAATAGGGGAAAGAGTAGAGTCAGACCATCTGCCTATAGAGATAAGTATAGGAACGGGGAGAGAGAAGAGAGGAGGAGAAGAAAAAATAGAGGAAATGCGGAAGGCGATAAGTAAAGTATGGGACGAGCAAGGGGTGGAAGAGTATAAGAGAAGACTGGAAAAAGCAAGATTTAAAGAACAAGAAGTAGGGAAAATGGAGAAAGAATTGGTAGAAATATTGGAAAAAGCAGCGACAAAAAGAGAAATAACAGTAAGAGGTGGAGGAACAAAAAGAAAGAATAAATGGTGGGACAAAGAATGTGAGCAACGTAAAAAGGAAGCAATAAAAGAACTAAGGAAGTGGAGAAAGACTAAAGGGAACAGAAGTGGCTTTTTAGAAGCAAAAAGAAGATACAGGGAGACATGCAGGGAGAAGAAGAGGCAGAAGAAGGAGAGAGAGGA
The DNA here is from genome assembly GCA_963583935.1 of Diaperis boleti. Taxonomy (NCBI): domain Eukaryota; kingdom Metazoa; phylum Arthropoda; class Insecta; order Coleoptera; family Tenebrionidae; genus Diaperis; species Diaperis boleti. The sequence continues at coordinate 49,766,418 of OY757249.1, read as the reverse complement.
GGAAGAGATAAAAGCTATAAGAACAGAGAAGGAGGTATGGAACTATATTAATAGAGAAAGAAAGAATAAAGAAAATGGGAGCGAGGAGATAACAATGAATAAGTGGGAGGAGTACTTCATGAGGCTGCTGGAGGGAGAAAAGGAAAAAAGAAAACGGAAATAGAGACGAAGAGAAACCGAGTAGAACCTGAAGGAGAAGAAATTACAATGGAAGAGGTGGAGAGGCATCTGAAGAAACTGAGGAAAGGGAAGGCACCAGGGAGGGATAGAATACAGAATGAGTCGTGGATGTATGGGACGAGAAGAGTGCTAGAGAGGCTGGTGGAGGTAATGAATGGGGTGTGGAGAGGAGAAGGATTCCCGGTAGGGTGGAGAGAGGGGGTAATTTACCCCATTTACAAAAAAGGGAAGAAAAATAAAGTAGAAAATTACCGAGGGATAACTCTCCTAAACACAGGGTACAAGTTGAATGAATCAATTCTAAATGAAAGGATGAGCAGAGAGATAGAGGAAAAGGGAGCATTACCAGACAGCCAAGCAGGATTTAGAGAGGGGAGGGGAACTATGGATAATGTATACATCCTGGACCATTTGACGTTAAAGAAGAAAGGGGGGAGGGTGTATGCATTATTCGTAGACTTCAAGGCGGCTTTTGACTTTTTGACAAGGGGGACAGAGAGAGGATGTTTGAGTGCCTGAGGGAGAAATGGGTAAATGAATGGCTGGTAAGAAAGGTGGAGGAGATATATGAGAAGACAAAAAGTAAAGTGAAGGTAGGGTAGAGGGAAAGTGAATGGTTTGTGACAACAAAGGGAGTGATGCAAGGTTGCCCGCTCAGCCCCTTGTTGTTCACGATGTATGTGGCAGATATGGACGGAATGTTAGAGAGAGCACAAGCGGGAGGGTGTGTGGTAGGTAGAAAAAAAGTGTGGAGCCTGGCGTTTGCGGATGATGTGGTAATGGTGGCAAAGAGTGAAAGAGAAATGAAGGAAATGATAAAGAGTTTAGGAAAATATGTGAAGAAGAAAAGACTAGAAGTGAATGTAGAGAAAACAAAAATGCTGGTGTTCAATAAGAGAAAGAGGAAGAACGAAGAGAGTTATTGGAGGTGGGAGGGAGAAGTAATAGAACAAGTAAAAGAATTCAAATACTTGGGGTATGTGTTCAATGAAAGAGCCACAGATAAGGCACATAATAGAGAACTGGCAAGAAAAGCAAACAAGGTGATAGGATGTGTATGGGAAATAGGAGAGAGAAGGTGGGGAGGCGATTTTAAGAGGAGAATGATGATGTTTGAAAGTCTTATTGAAAGCGTGTTGTTGTACGGAGCAGAGGTCTGGGGATGGAAAGAACAAGAGGAGATAGAGAGGGTGCAAGAGAAATATCTGAGGTGGGTGCTAGGGGTGGAGAGAGAAACGCCAGGGTACATAGTGAGAGAAGAATGCAAGAGGAATAGGTTGAGAGTGAAAGCGGGAAAAAGAGCGGTCAAGTTCGAAGACAGGATGGAAGGGAGGAAAGAATGTAGGATACTAAAGGAGTGCTGGAGAGAAAAAAAGAAGAATTCAGAGGAGAATGATAGGGAGAATTACTACAGGAGGAATGGGTATGCAAGCAAAGAAATAGAGAGACTGAGAGAAAGAGGCGTGTGGATGAATGTAGAACTAAGTGAAAGAGATAAGGATACGGATAGACAAGAGAGGAGAGAAAGAATTAGAGAATCCAGATACAACGGGAAGTACCGAAGTATTTGGGGAGGGAGAGCGAGAAAGAAAGAAAGATGATGGCGAGGTTTAGGTGCGGAAATGAAAAGAGGGAAAATAGGTATTGGGCAGAAGATGGAGGAAGAATGTGTAGAATGTGCTATGAGGAAAGAGAGACGATTGAGCATATGTGGAACGAGTGCAGTGAGATGAAACAAAGAGAGAGGAAAGAAAGAGAGGAAATACTGAATGTAGATGGAAGGGAAATTAAATGGATGAAAGAGGTATGGAAGAGGAGGGAGAAGGGAGAAGAGGAAAGGGGAGGGGAGAAGAAATAGAGAATTTTTTTAGTTTTTTTTATTATTATAATTGTTAAGTTTACTTGTATATGTATAGGAATCAGAAAGCCCGTAGGGCAAAAAAAGATTTATCTATCTAGGTATTCTCAGAGATGAACGTTTAAAAAGAGTTAAGCGAAATGATAAATTAACGTCAAGAATTCGAAAGTACAAAAATTGATACGACAGACAATAAAAATGAAGAAAAACAAAAATATGAACAAAGTAACGAAAAATGAGAATATGTTTAAAAACACCCTAAAAACAGTCAAAAAAGGTCAGAATAAAGAAAACTACAAAGTCAACGAAATAAACACTTGAAGAACGAGACCAACAACACGAAAATAAAACATATCCAAGAAATGAGGAAAAAAATTTGAAAAAAAAAATTATTAATTACTATTAATCAAAAGTTAAAGAAGTAACGCATGATGGCGAAAAAGGAAACAAAGAAAGAGGGGCGAATGATGATCTTAAAGTAGAAAGTAAAAGGTGTATAAAAGAATTGAGAAAAGAGAGAAGGGGAGGTAAAAGAATAATGACAAGGATAAGAATGAAAGTAAAATGTGAAAAAAGGTTAAGTGGCTAATGTATCATGAAGAAGATGAATCACTCCCTTTGTTGTCACATACCATTCGCTTTCCCTCTCCCGTATACCTTCACTTAACTTTTTGTCCTTTCGTATATCTCCTCCACCTCTTTTACCAGCTATTCATTTACCCCCCTCTCTCTCTCTCTGTCAAATTCTCAAACATCTTTTCTCTATCCACCTTGTCAAAAGCCGGCTTGAAGTCTACGAATAATGCAACCCTCGCCCCTTTCTTCCTTGGTGGTATTACTCCCTTTCCCTCCATCTCTCTCCTCATCCTTTCATTCCATTTTCCACCTTACTTTTCTCCCCCTTTTTGTAAATAGGCCATATTATTACCTCTCCCCACCTTACCGGAATCCTTCTCCTCTCCACACTGCCTTCATTACCTCAACCAGTCTCTCTAGCACTCTTCTCATCCTATACATGATTTCTTCTCCTTCTCGTGCTGTTTGGTTCCTCTTCGTCTCTATTTCTGTTTTCCCTTTTTCCGTTTCCCCCTGCAGCAGCCTCATAAAGTATTCCTCCCATTTGTTCATCGTTATCTCCTCACTCACTGTTTCTTTTTTCTTTCTTTCTCTAATGATATAATTCCACACCTCCTTCTCTGTTCTTACAGCTTATCTTCTCTCTACATGTCTCTGTATCTTCCTCCTTTCACTTTTAGAAAGCTGCTTCTGTTTGCTTTCGTCTTTTTCCATTCTCTTAGCTCCTTTATTCCTTCCTTTTTCCGTTCACATTCTTTGTACCACCATTCATTTTTCTTTCTGACCCCTCTACCTCCAATTGCTATTTCTGTTTTTGTCGCTGCTTCTTCTAATGTTTCTTTTAATTCTTCGACTCGCACTTGACCGGTTTTTCTCTTTTCTGACACTATTCTTTCCCCCACTCCAAATTCCTCTACTTCTTCCCATGCTTCTTCGTTTACTATTCGGTACTCTATCATAGTTTCTCCTTGGCCACCAATGTAAGTCCATTTTCCTTCTTCGTCCCCTTGTTTATTTCCATTCAACACCTCCCACCCTTTTTTCTCTGTTCTTTCCATTAGGATCCCTTCTTTGCTCTGCTGTTTACTTTTTCTTTCCCCACCCCAACCCGTTTTTACAATATTTAACTCACTCCTCCTTTCCTTATACTCCACTTATTCTTGAAGCTGTGTCACTTACGCTTTCAAACTGTTTGTTTCTCCCTCCCATCTTTTCTGTAAATTCTGTTATTTGCCTTTCAATCACTCTCTTAATTCCTTAGTTCTCTCTTCGTTTCTTCCTCTAGTTCGCTTTTTATTTCTTCCAACTTATTCAAGATTCTCTCCAATTCACTGTCAATTTTCTTATCTGCTTCTGGCGATCTTGCAGTTACTTTACTTATTTTAAATACCTTCTCTTATTCGTCTTCTTGTCTTCCTGTTTCGCCCTACTACCTTGTTTGTTTCATTTTTTTTCTTCCAGAAATGCAGGTTTCTACTTTTTTTGTTCATAAACTGACTAGTCTTCTTCCCCAGGATTTGCACCACATGTTACTGCATCACAGCCCGATTTCATGTTGATTTGCGACTGGTTGCAAGTGCCGGTTGCTATGGAAACGTCTTAACTAAAGACCAAGCAGTAAGACTCAATTTCATGTTTCGTTTCACATATAACAATATGTAATCTATATATCGGGTGTCCCAACTAAAATTTGTACCCCCCAACAATTCCAATTTCGAAAGACTCAGAAGAAAACGCTCGAACAGGTCAATTTTGTTATCAAGGGGGACCTAATTGTACCAAACTCTCAAGTCTTAAATCTCACACCTTGAGCCAGGGGAGCCACCCCCTTAAAAAAATTTAATAGCATGGGGGGTCGTGTGATACATCATTTTAAAGGTTATTCAATTCTCTATCCAAACCTACATTTATCGATTCCTTTCTCAGGGCTCAAGGGCTCAGGAGGAACCCTTGGGTTTATATCTCAAGAACGGCTGGACCGATTTTTATGATCTTCGATTTGTTGGATTTGTCTTCGCCCCGAATAGCAGAATATTATTAAAATATGGACATGGGGGCCCAGGGGCCCCCTTGGGTTTATAACTGAAGAACGGCTGTACTATAAAAACTATTAAAACATCAGAAACATTAACAAAAAAAATTTCTCATACATTTTGTATAGAATCCGTATATAACGCCATCTTTGATACATGACAGAAACAAAAATAAACATGGCGTTGTATGCTGGTTCCGGTAATGCCAGTAGATTGCGTTGTGGGCATTATCCCTTTATAAAAAAATGAATTTAATTCAGCTAATAAGTTGCCACAACATTTATTGATTCTGAGGCGGTACAAAGTTCGCCGGGTCAGCTAGTATATTATAAATATACAATGAATATTACAAACTCAGTCGGTAATATATTACATTTTTAGTATATTCCGTTTGGTAAGTTATAAGCAAGGTAAGCTTGAGGGAAGAGAGGTGAAAAACTTTTGAGAACTTCTGTTTAATAATACATTTTGTATTGAGTAAAATTGACACTTTAGGATTGCTATTTTACAAAAGTGCCTTTTTTCTGTTATTTTTCAATTTTAGCCGTAATAGTGCTTAGATTTTCTGTTTCTTTTAAAGTACATCTATTTATTTTTCCAAATTAAAATTAATTTTACTAATAAGAAGGACAATCATTACAGTTCTGCCTTATACAGTGTGGAAATACTAACGGAGTTACTGAATTTATTCCTTACTTTTATTTCCACACTGTATACTCGTAAATTACCTTTGCAACTAAGTTATGGTATTGTAACGGACGTGGACCCGAGATGACTCATCGCTGTAGCGGCGTCATCAATTACTAGAATGTGCTGGATTTATAACACAACGTACTCGAGTATGACATATCACATCTGGAGGCGTCTAGAAAGATTTAGGCGCCGGTATATTTATTGGAGGACGTTCCAGCGGGAGTCAGTCAGTCGTATCATCGAGTCTAGTCAGTCGAACGAGTCGCATCGAAGTCGAAGATCGGTGGGTCGAGTCGGATAGTTGCTTTTATCCATCCGAAGTGCCGCGTGATGTGTAAATAAATATTATACGACACGTGCCGGTGAAGTAGTAAATTGTAAATAGTGTAAATAATGTAAAATAGTAAATAGTAAGTAAGTAAGTAGTAATATTGGAAGTATAAATACTGTAATACTATAATACTGGACTATATCGATGATATCGTAATTGATTAAACAAGACCCGGATTCCGTAGGTATTACCCATGTTTAAGCCCACTTAAACCTTATTGGTGGCGATCAGCCCTATTGGCCGTGGACGCTTCTCCCACCACTAGGAGCCGACCACCCTGTAAATATGTATATAGTTGTAAGTCAGTTGAATTATAAACTCCTAAGAGAAAACTAGTTGTTTTCAACTTTATTTAATCGTCCTTCGAAAAGTCGAACCCATATTATGAAAACTGATTATCACAGCTCTTAATTTTAATTTTTTAAAGGTAAAGGAACTTCTTCTGGCATTGTACAATGTATATACGCTTCATCTATTATACAGGCGGCATAAATTGAAGAGGTAATTTATGCGCTGTAATTTACCCTATATTTTATTTTAAGTATAGGAAATTAATTAAAATCGATAGGGTTGTATCCATGTCCAAGGTTAAAACATAAATTTTCCACCATCACAAAACTGTCGCAATTTGCATACCAAAAAGACATATTTTTAAAGCTTTTTTCCTTTAAAACTGTATATACTGATCATGCAAATAACTAATTTAATTTTTTGGTAGACATTTCCCTTACGCTACAGATCCATTATTTCCATTGTTCCATACTTCTGGACCGGACTGTAGACATATTATGAACACTATTATAAAATATTTCTTCTAAAAGACACTTAAAGAACAACTAAGCTGTAATAGTAATTTGTGTACCTAAGTTGTAAAAGTTAGTTTTTTTGGACGCATCTGCTGTTTGTGGCCGAGGCGTGAGCCGTACTTTTGGTCGAGGTGCACACGACGTTTTTTAGGCGGTGATCACAAAATAATTCAAACATGATGTAAAATTTTTTTTTAGGCGATGGTGTTTGTATGGCCTCTTTCGTGGAGCCGTGAAGTTTTACTTTTTTGTACACATCTGTCAAATTCTGACAGGTCGGTCCCAAAAAAGTGGTTTGACAGATGCGTAAAAACAGTAAAACTTTATGGCTCCAAAAGAGGCCGTAAAATCACCTTTTTCGTTATCATCGCCTAAAAAATATTTTAAAATAAAACACATACTGTTACGTTCTGGAAGAATCGCGGCGTGATGATTTCATCGTAGACTCGTACGATCGAGGAGGATCGCGACCGCGTAATAAAGTAATATTTTTCTAATTCTAAAAGAAAATCGACACTCTTTTGCTTTTAATAAAATACTGCCATTATTCTAGCATCTATCATGTCTTCAAGTAGTATAAATCTTTACGTATCCTGTCAAGTCCATTGAATATTACAACAACCACAAGACAAAAGTAACAATTAATTAAATGAACCATAGGGTCTATCCCATTAATTTGCTCTTGGTCATTAAGAACGCCACGTAAAGCGTACCAGATTTTGTTGTACGATAACATTCACAAATTTAATTGGTCATAATGACCATTACGGCACCATTGATACTAACTTTGTTGCTGATGCAGTCTACGTAGGCGTTCGCACATTAAAGCACCGATAGTGAAAATTAAATTATTTAAAATAAACAAACGGCCGTCGACGCTAAAAACAAAAATAAAACATTCGGTTGTTAAAAAAATTGTGCTTTCAACTCGCATCGTAACAAAACTAAATGAAACCTTTTCGGAGGACATCGATGCGATGCCGCTGCTAATTTCGACTAAGCTGTATCATAAACCAGTTAAGAGCAACTAAAAAATTTATCGCAGTTGAATTGTAACACACAGTATTCAGCTAATAGTTAATTAATGACGTTTGATTGGAGGTTCAGGCAGAAATTGATTTACGGACTTTGATGTGCCGCTACCGAATCAAATTAAAACTGTTTAAACAAGAAAATTCAATTTAAACTTTTTTTCGTTTTCCGTGCGATATCAAAATCGGAACTGAAAATAGAAAATGCGCCCTCTTTTACACAATAGCAGTTTTAGGAAAATTATCCGAAAAGCTTGTTGGGGAATAATGATGGTAAATTGTGTATCGGGCACGTATGGGAAAAGAAGTTGAACCGGAAGAAAAACTGCAAAAAAATCTATAAAGAGCAAAGAAGAAGAAACAACATTAAGATATTAAGGAAAACACTCAACTTAAAATTGAAAAATTAAAAAATGACAGATAGATTTTAGTAGGAAAAATACACAATTGGACGCAAAATATTAATCATAAAAATTTATTTTTAAATTTCATTTTTAATGTGAAACATTTTGAAATTTTGAATTTGGCGCCTGCCATCAGATCTTTCAGGTTAGAGGTTGGCAGCCATGAGTTTTTGGTCCTCTCTCGCAAGCGACGCGGACAACACAAGCAAGAACTTAAAGTTAATATATTTTATTGAAATACAAGAACCGCCAGATTATTTTAAAAATCCCCGCCGGCTCTAACAGTAATTTTTTTTTATTTATGTAAGAGTACAAAAAACCGTTCCCCATGTCAATTTTTATATCTTGGTTATCTCTCCTAACAGCTCATTTAGACACTGAAGATGGAATCTCAGATCCCCAAAGCGCCATTGAATAAATTAATTTAGCCAACTGCGGGTTCGACTCAGATTTTTTCATCCCTTCATATAAAGATGCAATTGATCAAAGTCTAATCTCGAATGGGATTTTAACTCTTGATAAGCCAACGATCAAATACAGATGAGGACGAGACCGAGATCAAGACAGGATGGCCGTATTGTTGTAACTTTTATGGTTTCCTGTGTGATTAGAGAGGTGCCAAAAACATAATTTTTAGAAAAAAATTATTACATTTAGAATTGAAATTTAATTAGAACACTTCTCAACAAAAATCTGTTGCTTTAAAGAACCCCACCACCTCGCCCTTTAATTTAATGCACTAATGCGTTAATAAATTAACATTTACCGGAGTAGCATCATTATTCCTCGCTAATTTATGAGTCAGGTAGTGCAACTTCCGGCAATACTCCCATCATTTCCGACCCTTCGATAACTGGCCACATTTTAACTTTACCATCCCCAAGTAATTCGACGACGGTAAAACTAAACAACTCGGGTTAGCAAATAAAAGCAGCAGTTAACTGCATCGGGCCCTTCGTTTAGATTTATTCTCTCGACGACCCACAGGTGGGAAGTTTTTACACCGACGTGCAGCATATATAAGAAACATCAACAACGGTTCAATGAAATCATAAAAATTCATGAGTGACGGAGTTATGAATGAAAGAAGAGAGAGAATGAGAGTGAGTGTGTGTTATGTGTGTTTGAGCTCATTCGATGTAAATAAAACGTTTTCAACAGGTTGCCGTTTGTAAACACATCACGTTGAGCTTTTTATTACATTTAATCGCATTAAAAACCGAACTACCACTACCAGCTTTAAATGAAAACAATTAATAAATATAGCGGCCTTCCTGGGGGCAGATAATGAACCGTGTTTTAACTCATTACGCTAAAAACGGCGTGCCGCCGCCAGAGGCGGGTCGTCATTATGACCGAGAATGGGACCCACATCAAAGGTAATCACAATCAGGGCCGACGGATTGTGTTTTTGTTTCGCAATTTTAGGGTTTTGCTTTGGCCAGTCGCGTACGTACGATTTTTAATCGCGCAACTGTTTGGTCGTCGGTTTCTTCATCAATTCAGCTTTACTTTGAAGTATGTACTTACCACTTCAATAAACGACACTAGGTCAAAATTTCGATTTGACCGGTGAAACGAACAGGTAAATCACGATGGGTAAACAATGAACCGATCCGGGTTCATGTTACACACTTCTCTTGACGAATATCATTTGATTTGTGGTCAAAATTTCATATCGATCCGTCTACATTGGCGCATACATTAAATAAGTTTTTCGGTGCTTCCTTTCTGTAGCAAGCAACATATAATTAGCCATGCGAGAAACATGGACTTCCCAAATTGACCCGAGCAACACTCAGTGACTGTCCTTGGGCTTTGTTGATGGTAATTGCGAAAGCAAGGCGCACTGGAAATTGAAGCCGTTGGGAATCGAAAGGCAAATCGAACCATTGGTATGCGTGGGTTGAGCACATCTGCTCCTTACATTTTCCATTGAAGATGGTTGTTTCAATGTGTTCAGGTGTTTCAGCAGATCTGATTCCATCGTTTTCGAGTCGTGCACTATGTTGTTCAGGTGTTTCAGCAGATTTTGATTTGAAATCACTTAACCGCCTTTCCTCCAGACGACTTTTACGTTTGTCGGTTGTCTCAGCTGCCGTATTTTTTCATTGATTTTCCAACAGATGATTTTGAACAATTTTTTTTTTTTTAGAGATTCAGCAAATTAGCGTTATAAATTGGTTAGCGTTACTTGCGATTGCACGTCCTATCCAAGAAGGACTTAAAGTTGCGCCCACTTCAAAAGCAATCCTGGCCAACTCCACAATAAATTTTGGCACTTCTCCCTCGACTTCACCACGTCCTTCAGAAATTTATTTCTGCTACTCTTTTTTTGAAATTCTGCTTTGCTTTCGAAATACCACTACTCAAAGAGTTGAAAATGAATACTTTTTATATTTTTCAATAAACGATTGGACAGTATCTTAAAATATCGGGTTTCACACCAAAATGTACCATCATCGCAGTACCGTATGTATTACAATAGGAGTTTTGGCTGTTTTGTCAAAATTTCAAAATTTTGAAAGTGCACAATTTTATATTTGATATGTCACTCGATGTATACGTTTTTGGAAATTCAGAAATTCATTCCTTCTATAATTTTTTGAAATTCGAAACATCTATCTCAAAGAGTCACTATATTGCGCCTTTTGTTGAGGGTACTGAATTATCGGTTTTTAATATTCCAACAAACTTAAACACCAATACAACCGATTAATAATTTTGTTTCGGGGCTCAGGGTGAAAAGTCACGACAGCTAACGTGAAAGAACAATAATTTACTCACTTACGAAGTAGAAGAATTAGAATTAATTGTACCGAACACTTTAACATTGCAAATATGCATTAAGTGGGTTTTTATCAAATGATTCAACAAAGGTGATTTTTTACGGTTATATATACTTTTTTTAGTGATGGTCGAAGGAAAAGCATAATGTACAACATGTGTCGAAGGATATTTAAACCCTTACGCTTGGGCTGTATTGTCACAACTCGTTTGAAATATCCTTTTTTTACTACTTATTACATAAATTCAAGTAAATTACTGTATTATTACGTTTTGCGTCCATAGTGAATTCAGACTAACGAGACCCCGAAAACACCACACCCCCATGTTTCTTCGCCTCTGGCACCAAATGATCGATCCAATGCGCAACACATTTAGCACGACAAATTTGAAAAATCTGCATACGATTTTGTGGACAACTTGTTTCGATAGGGGGCTGTTTGATTTAAGAGCACATAGATCGATAAACGGAAGAAATTGCTCACTGCAACCCTTCCGAGCGAGAGGCTAAAAACCAAATGTTCCAAATTGAATGACCCACGTTCCGGAACTGGAACAAGTAGGGTTGTTCTGTCCATCGGAGCCAAACAGTTAAATAGCCACCGCCGCTACGTTTTCTTGTTGCGTGATGAACTTAAAGAAAACGATTAATGGGATGTATCTACCTGAAGAGACGGGTATCCCTTTCGAATTGTAACGGTCGTTTCTGGTTTGGCAGTGCAATAAGAAATGTTTTCACAATATTGAATTGGAGATTAAACACTTGCTGGCTGTTGCGGTTTGAAAATGACATCTTATTAACTCATGATTGTGGAGTTTAATAATGGTGTTTATCACGCAAATTGGAAGACAATTTGGACAATTTATGTACGAATTGATGTGTAACATTTATAGCCTCGATAGGGTAGTAAAACAGATCGAATATCGTCGCGAAAAAAAACGGCGTCACGCCACCTCTCACCCCGCGCCCTTTTCTCACATGTGTGTACGAGAAGCTCTTGTCTAAGTGATTTCCAAAACAATCTCTTAATCAAATATAAAATGTAAATCCTTAAAAAAATAGTTGTTGAAATGTTTAATATGTTGCCTACTTCTGAATCTTCACGCGTGAACAGATAAGATGGACACCCTGTATATTATTATAATAAGAGTAATAAGAAATGGTAAATTGTTTTATTCGGAGCAAAAGTGCGACTTTTCGTGGCTGTAGGTCTGTAGGTTTAACAAGCATAGACGAGCCACGAAAAGCTACTTTTCTCCGAATAAAACATTCTATTATTTCTAAACTTGACTGACCACCAGCGGCGCATAGAGTAATTTCAAGGTTACTTTATGCGCCGCCAGACGATTTTTTGTGATGGCAGAGAAATGGCCATTTGACTTTGTCTTTACCTAGTGACATTGTAACGTTTTTCTGACGTTTGAAGAGAAAGTATTTTTATTTTATTAACGCAACTATGTTTTTATTTATTTTACTCCGTATTTAATTATTGGTTTGGTTTATAAATTCTTTCAGTAATCATCAATTTCGATGTTTCACACACGTCTGCCGGGCGTCCCGTGACGGCTTAATTTTTTTTTATATTTTATAACTTAATTGAACTTTTTGAACTCATCTTAATAGCTCTTTATGTAACGAGTTTATAATGTTGGACTTTATTGACAAGCCGTGATTTTGATACGATAAATGTAATGAAATTTATGAAATAAAATTAATAAAAAGGAACATTAAAAAATCACGTTACAAACCAAAATGTAATGCTTTTTTATGCGCAAATACAATTAGTAATTACGTTTATCGAGATCTAAAGAAAGTTTAATTTCACGAAAAGTCCCATTAACAGGGACTTTTAATTTTTGTTTTTAATGTTTACCACTTTGTGTTATGGAAGTCCTAGCAGAAAATTTAACCACAAGTAGAATTCGTCAATATAAAAAAAAATCTATTTACCACTTTGCTGAAATCCGCATTTTTCTGACCCCTTATTTCACCCTACGTCTCTGACCACATAAACTTGAACGCATCAGAAAAATTTTGTCGAACGAGGTCGAACACCTACCATTTTTGGGACAAAAAATTTGTCATTGAATTTTTTTTGAAATTTTAGTTATCAGTTGAGTGTCGCGCCGGCCGCTGTTATGGCCCGTGCTCGATTCTTTCCACAAAAATACATGGGATAATGTTAGTGTTAGGTAATGCAAACGAGGCCCGCCGCTTATCTGTGCATGGAATGTTTTTCAAACTCCAACGTGAGGTCCTTTTGTGAGAGAACAGTGCAACGTTGATTATGGCAAATTTTCTTCTCCAACTCCAGATTTCGGGCGTACCAGATGTAATCGCGTTTTGGAATTTTTAAGTGTTCGAGGTGTATTCGAAGTGTCAGTGTGTCAACTTTTATTGTTTACTGCACGTACACCAACAATTATCCCTGATGTAAGTTAGAGAGTTTATTATTACATACTAACCTACTTCAATATTATGCATATTATGGTATGTTTCCATTTAAACAGTTTTTATTTTATCGGGTAAAGTTTTTGTGTATCCTCACAATCAATGAAGGTGGTTTTGGGGTCAAACTATTTTTAATTTTAACTCGGTAAGGGAGCGTTTGCGAAAAAATGATAAAAGAAATGTTTGTTTTGACAAGTTCTACTTGTGGTTAAATTTTCTGCTAGGACTTCCATAACATCCTGTATACACCAGTGCAACACCATACTTCGTCTACCACAATCTAATATCGAATAAATTTTATATATTTACAGTATTAAAAATATGCCGCATGACCAATAATAAATTCCTGAATTTACCAACAAGAAAATAAGCATAAGCATTAAATTGCGCGTCATCATAAATTATTATGTTAATAAATTATGAAATACAATAAACAGATATTTTTGTCGCAAATACAAGACCTCCGGAATCGTGTGTGGCGCCACGACAACCATTAATTTCCAACTTTTAAAACTGAACTCTTATCGCTCGTTATCTTACAGTAAGTAATAAGTTGTTTCGAGTCTTTAAAAAGTAAATCCAAAGGTCGTAAATTGCAACTCTAAACTTTCGGATTTTTTGTAACATTCTCTCTTTTTGTAAGACACTATCATTAGAATTGAGAGATCAAAATATTAATAAGAATAATAAATTAAATTTGATTTGTGAGAATTATTGATAACGTAGACGATTTTTTTTTTATTTCTTGTAGTTATCTAATTTTCCGAAATATTCGGAGTATTAGACAATAAGGGAGCGTCCATTAATTACGTGAGTCGATTTTGGCGATTTTTCGACCCCCCTTCCCCCTATGTGAGATGTCCTGAGATTTGGATCGACCACCACCCTCCACATAATTTGTTTAATTGTTTTTATTTAAGACTAGTTAAAACTAGTACATATTTAAGACTACTATGAAATATTCGCGTTGGCATAATCGCGATAATAGTAGATTGTTTTATTAGGAGTAAAAGTGGGACTTCGGGTTTGACGGCCGAGCGCGCAAGCCCAGCAACTACAAACGAGCCACGAAAAGTCCGATTTTTACTCCTAATAAAACAATCTAGTATTATCGTGGTTATGCGAACGCGAATATTTCACTTTGTTTCACGACATTTCAAGTCATTTCAAATCCCTTCAAGTTTCTTCAAGTCTCTTCAAGTCCTTTCAAAACATTTCAAGTCGGCTCAAGCCCCTTCAAAATATTTTTTAAATATTCGAATTCTTTTCAATTCGCTTCAAGTCTTCCAAGTCGTTTCACAACATTTCAAGTTCTTTCCAGTCGTTCCAAGTTTTTTCAAGCCACTTCATCTCTTTTCAAGTCTTTTCAAGTAGCTTCCCGTCCTTTCAAATTATTTGAAGTCTTGCCAGGTCGCTTCAGGACTCCTCAAGACATTTCAAGACTTTTTAAGTCGCTTCAATTCCCTCCGAAACATTTCAAGTCACGTCAAGTCCCTTCAAAACATCAAAAGTTTTTTTCAATTTGCTTCAAGTCTTTCAAGTCCTTTCAAGGCATTTCAAATCCTTTCAAGTCGCTTCAAGGTATTTCAAGTTTTTCCAGTCCTTTCAAGAAATAATTGTATTCCCAGATCGCTCCAAGACCCTTCAAGTATTTTCCAGACATTTCAAGTCTTTTCAAGTCGCTTCCAATTCTTTCAAGTATATCAAATCTTCCCAGGTCGCTTCAAGACTCTTCAAGACATTTCAAGTCTTTTCAAATCATTTCAATTCTATCCAAAATATTTTAAATCTTCCCAAGTCGCTTTAAGACTCTTCAAGTCTTTTCAAGTCGCTTCCAGGCCCTTCAAAATATTTGAAGTCTTCCCAGGTCGCTTTAAGATTCTTCAAGACATTTCAAGTCTTTTCAAGTTTCTTCAATTCCCTTCAAAACATTTCATGTCGTTTCAATTCGCTCTAAATCTTTTCAAGACGATTTAAGTCCTTTTAACATTATTTCACGTCGCTTCAAGACATTTCAAGTGCTTTTAAATCGAGGCAAGTTTCTTCAAGTCGTTTCAAAACATTTCAAGTCCTTTCCAGTAGTTTCAAGTTTCTGAAAGTCGCTTCATCTCTCTTCAAGACATTTCAAGACTTTTCAAGTTGCTTCAATTTCCTTCAAAAGATTTCAAGTCACCTAAAGTCCTTTCAAAACATCTCAAGTCTTTCCAGTTCGTTTCAAGGTATTTCAAGTCTTTTCAAGTGGCTTCCAGTCCCTTCAAGATATTATTTGAAATCTTCCCAGATCGCTCCAAGACTCTTCAAGTATTTCTTCAAACATTTCAAGTCGCCTCAAGTCCCTTCCAAATATTTCATGTCGTTTCAAGTCGCTTCAAAATATTTGAAGTCTTCCCAGGTTGCTTCAAGTCTTTTCAAGTTGCTTCCAATGCTTTCAATCCCTTCCAGATATTTTAAATCTTCCCAGGTCGCTTCAAGACTCTTCAAAACATTTCAAGTCGTTTCAAAGTCCTTTCAATTCGTTTCAAGTTTCTTTAAGTTGCTTTATCTCTCTTCAAGTCGCTTTCAGTCCCTTCAAAATATTTCAAATCCTTTCAAGTCGCTTCAAGGTATTTCAAGTTTTTCCAGTCCTTTCAAGATATAATTTGAAGTGTTCCCAGATCGCTCCAAGACCCTTCGAGTATTTTCTAGACATTTCAAGTCTTTGCAAGTCGCTTCCAATTCGTTCAACTATATCAAATCTTCCAGATTGCTTCAAGACTCTTCAAGATATTTCAAGTCTTTTCAAGTCGTTTCCACACCCTTCAAAATATTTGAAGTCTTCCGAGGTCGCTTTAAAATTCTTCAATACATTTCAAGAATTTTCAATTTGCTTTGAATACATTCAAGATAATATATCCAATATTCCCAGGTCGTTTCAAGACTCTTTTCAATTCGCTTCCGGTCCCTTCAAAATATTTGAAGTCTTCCCAGGTCGCTTCAAGACATTTCAAGACTTTTTAAGTCGTTTCAATTTCCTCCAAAACATTTCAAGTCACCTTAAGTGCCTTCAATACATCTAAAATTTTTTCAATTTGCTTCAAGTTTTTCAAGTCGTTTCAAGACATTTCAAATCCTTTCAAGTCGCTTCGGGGTATTTCAAGTCTTTTCAAGTGACTTACAGTCCTTTCAAAATATTATTTAAAGTGTTCCCAGATCGTTCCAATACCCTTCGAGTATTTTACAGACATTTCAAGTCTTTTCAAGTTGTTTCGAATCCTTTCAAGATTTATCAAATCTTCCCAGGTTGCTTCAAGTCTTTTCAAGTCGCTTCCAATCCCTTCCAGATATTTCTAATCTTCCCAGGTCGCTTCAAGACTCTTCAAGACATTTCAAGTCGCTTCAAAGTCCTTTCAATTAGTTTCAAGTTTCTTCAAGTTGCTTTATCTCGCTTCAAGTCACTTTCAGTCCCTTCAAAATATTTTCAAATTTTTAATTGCTTAAAACATTTCAAGTTGCCTCAAGTCCCTACAAAATATTTCATGTCGTTTCAAGTCCCCTCAAGTCTTTGAAGTCGCTTCAAGACATTTCAATTGCTTTCAAATTGCTTCAAGTCACTTTTCTCCGAATAGAACATGCTATTTTTTCTTCAAACGCCGAAAATCGCCCACGAAATACAAATCTGACAGTTTATTAACCTCAATGTACACATGAATTTCTGTCTAAAAGTGAACATCTTCCCGATTATTTTCCAAGACGTCATACACAAGTTTTATTAAATTATATTTTCTTTAAAGTAACGTAAACTTCAGCGCCAAATCAATAAAAGAATGAAATAATTTAAATTAAAAAAATCTGAATTATATGCGTTGCCGATTTGACAGGCTTCTCGAATTTTTGAAAGTACATGATTGGTAAATTGAGCGACAGACAAAATATTTTCTCTACGCGGCGGAAATGGAAATGGAAAAACTTAAGAGGCTGAAAGACAGGCAATCTAGGAACAGGACGAAACATGAGAAATTAATATAGTAACCTAAAAACCATAAAAATAAAAAATTCTAATTTCTAAACCTGCGGACATCAAAATATAAAAACTTAAGGACCTGAAAGCCTAAGAATTGAAGTTAGATAAGCTGACAAATTCAATACCTGAGATCCTGAAAATCCATCAATCTGAACATCTAACCCGTAAGTCTGAAAATCTTCGATTCCGGAAATCTTACAACCTAAGATACTAGGGAACCCAAGAAATTGAAAGCTGTGTAACGTGTAAACTTAGTAAATTAAAAAACTGATAACCTACAAAACTAAGAAATTGCGACACTGAATATCTGAGATGCCGAGAATATAAAAGCCTGAAGATTTGAATGCTTAACAAAATGAAAAACTTGTACACCAAAGCACTTTGACAAAATAAAAACCTGAAAGTCTGATAAACTAAAAATTCAAAATTTCGGAGTCGGAAAATCTGGTACATAACAACCTAAGAGCCTAAAAGCCGTGCCGCACGTGTTGAAAGCAGGTGTGCGTAAAACACGTGCAGTTTAAACACGTGCAAGTTAAACAGGTGCACCATTCTTGCCTTTGCCGCTTTGGCTGTAGAGATCAAAGGAGATTTTAAATTCACCACCTGCACCTTAACAAGTCTCTTCAGTCTCTTCAGTCTGTGCAGTGTCTTCCGCCTCTTCAGTCTCTTTAGTCTCTTCAGTGTCTCTAGTTTGCACAGTCTCTTCAGTCTCTTCAATATCTTCTATCTCCTTGGGTTTTTACCCTCTCAGTGGTCTTACAAATATTGCTTGCACTAACCTCTTTGGTGTCTTTGGTCTTTTTAGTCGCTTTTGTCTCCTTGCTCTCTTTAGTCTTTTTAGTCTCTTCATTCTCTTCAGTCTCCTCAGTCTCCTCAGTCTCTTCAGTCTCTTCAGTCTCTTCAGACTCTTCAGTCTTTTAAGTCGTTTCAGTCTCTTCAGTCTCCTCAGTCTCTCCAGTCTCTTCCGTCTCTTCAGTCTCATCAATATCTTCCATCTCTTTGGTTTTTACCCTCTCAGTGGTCTTACAAATATTGCTTGCACTAACCTCTTTAGTCTCCTTGCTCTCCTCAGTCTCCTCAGTCTCTTCAGTCTTTTCAGTCTCTTCAGACTCTTCGGTCTTTTAAGTCGTTTCAGTCTCTTCAGTGTCTTCAGTCTCTTCAGTCTCTTCAGACTCTTCAGTCTTTTAAGTCGTTTCAGTCTCTTCAGTCCTTTCAGTGTCTTCAGTTTCTTCAGTCTCTTCAGTCTCTTCAGTCTCTTCAGTCTCCTCAGTCTCTCCACTCTCTTCCGTCTCTTCAGTCTCTTCAATAACTTCTAAGTCTTTGGTTTTTACCCTCTCAGTGGTCTTACAAATATTGCTTGCACTAACCTCGTCGGTGTCTTTGGTCTTTTTAGTCGCTGTAGTCTCCTTGTTCTCTTTAGTCATTTTAGTCTCTTCAGTCTCTTCAGTCTCTTCAGTCTCTTCAGTCTCTTCAATCTCTTCAGACTCTTCAGTCTTTTAAGTATCTTCAGTCTCTTCAGTCTCTTCAGTCTCTTCAGTCTCTTCAGTATCTTCAGTCTCTTCAATCTCTTCAGACTCTTCAGTCTTTTAAGTCTCTTCAGTCTCTTCAGTCTCTTCAATCTCTTCAGACTCTTCAGTCTTTTAAGTCTCTTCAGTCTCTTCAGTCTCTTCAGTCTCTTCAGTCTCCTCAGTCTCTCCAGTCTCTTCCGTCTCTTCAGTCTCATCAATATCTTCTATCTCTTTGGCTTTTACCCTCTCAGTGGTCTTACAAATATTGCTTGCACTAACCTCTTTAGTCTCCTTGCTCTCCTCAGTCTCCTCAGTCTCTTCAGTCTTTTCAGTCTCTTCAGACTCTTCGGTCTTTTAAGTCGTTTCAGTCTCTTCAGTGTCTTCAGTCTCTTCAGTCTCTTCAGACTCTTCAGTCTTTTAAGTCGTTTCAGTCTCTTCAGTCCTTTCAGTGTCTTCAGTTTCTTCACTCTCTTCAGTCTCTTCAGTCTCCTCAGTCTCTCCAGTCTCTTCCGTCTCTTCAGTCTCTTCAATAACTTCTAAGTCTTTGGTTTTTACCCTCTCAGTGGTCTTACAAATATTGCTTGCACTAACCTCGTCGGTGTCTTTGGTCTTTTTAGTCGCTGTAGTCTCCTTGCTCTCTTTAGTCATTTTAGTCTCTTCAGTCTCTTCAGTCTCTTCAATCTCTTCAATCTCTTCAGACTTTTCAGTCTTTTAAGTCTCTTCAGTCTCTTCAGTCTCTTCAGTATCTTCAGTCTCCTTAGTCTCTTCCGTCTCTTCAGTCTCTTCAGTAACTTCTATCTCTTTGGTTTTTACCCTCTCAGTGGTCTTACAAATATTGCTTGCGCTAACCTCCTTGGTGTCTTTGGTTTTTTTAGTCGCTTTATTCTCCTTGCTCTCTTTAGTCTTTTTAGTCTGTTTAATCTCTTCAGTATCTCCAGTTTGCTCAGTCTCTTCAGTCTCTGCAGTCTCTTCAGTCTCTTCAGTCTCTTCAGTCTCTTCAGTCTCTTCAGTCTCTTCAGTCTCTTTAGTCTCTTCAGTCTCTTCAGATTCTTCAGTCTTTTAAGTCTTTTCAGTCTCTTCAGTCTCTTCGGTCTCCTCAGTCTCTCCAGTCTCTTCCGTCTCTTCAGTCTCTTCAATATCTTCTATCTCTTTGGTTTTAACCCTCTCAGTGGTCTTACAAATATTGCTTGCACTAACCTCTTTGGTGTCTTTGGTCTTTTTAGTCTCCTTGATCTCTTCAGTCTCTTCAGTCTCTTCATTCTCTTCAGTCTCCTCAGTCTCTTCAGTTTCTTCAGTCTCTTCAGTCTCTTCAGTCTCTTCAGTCTCTTCAGCCTCTTCAGTCTCTTCAGACTCTTCAGTCTTTTAAGTCGTTTCAGTCTCTTCAGTCCTTTCAGTGTCTTCAGATCCTTCAGTCTCTTCAGTCTCTTCAGTATCTTCAGTCTCCTTAGTCTCTTCCGTCTCTTCAGTCTCTTCAGTAACTTCTATCTCTTTGGTTTTTACCCTCTCAGTGGTCTTACAAATATTGCTTGCGATAACCTCCTTGGTGTCTTTGGTCTTTTTAGTCGCTTTAGTCTCCTTGCTCTCTTTAGTCATTTTAGTCTGTTTAATCTCATCAGTATCTCCAGTTTGCTCAGTCTCTTCAGTCTCTGCAGTCTCTTCAGTCTCTTCAGTCTCTTCAGTCTCTTTAGTCTCTTTAGTCTCTTCAGATTCTTCAGTCTTTTAAGTCTTTTCAGTCTCTTCAGTCTCTTCGGTCTCCTCAGTCTCTCCAGTCTCTTCCGTCTCTTCAGTCTCTTCAATATCTTCTATCTCTTTGGTTTTAACCCTCTCAGTGGTCTTACAAATATTGCTTGCACTAACCTCTTTGGTGTCTTTGGTCTTTTTAGTCTCCTTGATCTCTTCAGTCTCTTCAGTCTCTTCATTCTCTTCAGTCTCCTCAGTCTCTTCAGTTTCTTCAGTCTCTTCAGTCTCTTCAGTCTTTTCAGTCTCTTCAGACTCTTCGGTCTTTTAAGTCGTTTCAGTCTCTTCAGTGTCTTCAGTCTCTTCAGTCTCTTCAGACTCTTCAGTCTTTTAAGTCGTTTCAGTCTCTTCAGTCCTTTCAGTGTCTTCAGTTTCTTCAGTCTCTTCAGTCTCTTCAGTCTCTTCAGTCTCCTCAGTCTCTCCAGTCTCTTCCGTCTCTTCAGTCTCTTCAATAACTTCTAAGTCTTTGGTTTTTACCCTCTCAGTGGTCTTACAAATATTGCTTGCACTATCCTCGTCGGTGTCTTTGGTCTTTTTAGTCGCTGTAGTCTCCTTGCTCTCTTTAGTCATTTTAGTCTCTTCAGTCTCTTCAGTCTCTTCAATCTCTTCAGACTCTTCAGTCTTTTAAGTCTCTTTAGTCCCTTCAGTCTCTTCAGTCTCTTCAGTCTCTTCAGTATCTTCAGTCTCCTTAGTCTCTTCCGTCTCTTCAGTCTCTTCAGTAACTTCTATCTCTTTGGTTTTTACCCTCTCAGTGGTCTTACAAATATTGCTTGCGCTAACCTCCTTGGTCTTTTTAGTCGCTTTAGTCTCCTTGCTCTCTTTAGTCTTTTTAGTCTGTTTAATCTCTTCAGTATCTCCAGTTTGCTCAGTCTCTTCAGTCTCTGCAGTCTCTTCAGTCTCTTCAGTCTCTTCAGTCTCTTTAGTCTCTTCAGTCTCTTCAGATTCTTCAGTCTTTTAAGTCTTTTCAGTCTCTTCAGTCTCTTCGGTCTCCTCAGTCTCTCCAGTCTCTTCCGTCTCTTCAGTCTCTTCAATATCTTCTATCTCTTTGGTTTTAACCCTCTCAGTGGTCTTACAAATATTGCTTGCACTAACCTCTTTGGTGTCTTTGGTCTTTTTAGTCTCCTTGATCTCTTCAGTCTCTTCATTCTCTTCAGTCTCCTCAGTCTCTTCAGTCTCTTCAGTCTCTTCAGTCTCTTCAGTCTCTTCAGTCTCTTCAGTCTCTTCAGTCTCTTCAGTCTCTTCAGTCTCTTCAGCCTCTTCAGTCTCTTCAGACTCTTTAGTCTTTTAAGTCGTTTCAGTCTCTTCAGATTCTTCAGTCTTTTAAGTCTTTTCAGTCTCTTCAGTCTCTTCAGTCTCTTCAGTCTCTTTGGTTTTTACCCTCTCAGTGCTCTTACAAATTTTGTTTGCACTAACCTCTTTGGTGTCTTTGGCCTCTTTAGTCCCTTTGTTCTCTTGGGTCTCATTAGTCGCTTTAGCATCTTTAGTCTCCTTAGTGTCATTAATCTCTTCTTTATCATTTTCAGTTCATCATCTTTCGTCACCTGGATCGCTTTGATTTATTTGGTCTCTTTTTTCTCTTCGGTCTCTTTAGTCTCTTTCGTCTCTTCCTTTCTTTGATTTCATTCAGTTTTGGTAATCACTTTAGTTTCATTTGGTTTCTTTAAACTTTTTACTCACTTTACCGTATTTAAAATTTAAATGTATCTAAGTCAAACTCCACAAACTTTAATAACTGTAAAATTACTAATGGAACATGTTATTATTATTATTTGTTTCTTACCGTCTCTTTAGTCCCCTTTAACCGTTTTGGTGTTTCAGTTTCAGCAGTCTCTTTGTTCTCTTTGATCTCTTGTTCTCTTTGGCATCTTTGGTATATTTGGTCTGCTTGGGTTCTGTAGTCCCTTTGGTTTCTTTAGTCTCTTTAGTCTATTCAGTCTCTTCAGGCTCTTCAGTCTCTTCAGTCTTCTCAGTCTCTTCAGTAGCTCCAGTATTTTCAGTCTCTTCAGTCTCTTCAGTAGCTTAAGTATCTTCCGTCTCTTCAGTTTTTTTAGTCTCTTCAGTCTTTCTACTATCTTTGGTTTTTACCGTCTCAATGGCCTTACAAATATTGCTTGCACTGACCTCTTTGGTGTCTTTGGCCTATTTAGTCGCTTTAGTCTCCTTGCTCTCTTTAGTCTTTTCAGTCTCTTCAGTCTCTTCAGTCTCTTCAGTCTTTCCAGTCTCCTTAGTCTCTTCAATCACTTCGCTGTATTTGGCCTCTTCAGTCTGTTTCGTCTCTTTACCTTCTTTGTTCCTTTATCATCTCTCCTTTTGTGTCTTTGGTATTCTTAGTTTTTTTCGATTCTTTATCTATTTAGTTTCTTTATACTAATTAGTCTGTTAAGTCTCTTTGTCTCTTTGCTCTCTTTGGTCTTTTTGGTTTATTTAGTCTCCATAGTCTCTTTTCTTAAATTTCGTCTCATCTTTGGTTTCTTTACTCTCTTTAGTATCTCCAATCTCTTCTTTAGCGTCGTCTCTTCAGTTTCTTCAGTTTTTTAGTCTTTATTCTCTTTGATCTCTCTGATCTCCTTGGTCTGTTGGGTCTCTTTGGTCCCTTTGGTTTCTTTAGTCTCATTAGTCTCTTTAGCCTCTTTTGTCTCCTTAGTATCTATAATCTCTTTTTCAGTTTCGTCTCTTTCGCATTTTTAGTTTCTTTATCCTTTTTGGTCTCTTTAGTCCTTTTTCTCTTTTTGGCGCCTTTGATCATTTTGTTCCCTTTGGTTTCTTTGGTTTCTTTTTGGTCTCTTTCTTTGGTCGCTTAGACCGCTTTAGTCTCTTTAGTCTCTTCAGTATCTCCAATCACTTCTTTAGTGTCGCCTCTTCGGCACCTTTAGTTTCTGTATCCTCTTTGTTCCCTTTAGTCTTTTAGTACTTTTTGTCTTTTTGGCGCTTTTGACTCTTTATTATCCTTGTTTTATTTGGTCTTTTTGATGTCTTTGGTCTCCGATCTGATGCATTACATTAATTTAGTTATGTTGTGATTGTCAACGTGAAAACCTCTATTCGCTCGTCAAGTAGAGTGATAGCCGGTCAAATTTTATAGCATTAGAAATATCGGCAGGTTTGAGCTTTAATTTAGAACCTGAAATCCTTGTAATCTGAAAATTGAGTTTGCAATCCTGAAACCTAAATCTAAAATTTGAACTTCTAAAATTAAAATACTGAAGTCTGAAAAAATTATTAATTATAAACATGACTTCGAAAACCGAACAAACTGAAAACTGTAGTAAATCAGAAAGATAAAGAAACTGATGATCTCAAAACTTGAGAGTTGAGAACCTCAGAATCTGAATGCCTGCAAATATAAAATCCTGAAAGATGAGACTGCAAGAACCTGAGAACTTGAAAATTTAAGAACCTAAGAAACTGAAAACCTTCTAAATTTAAAGTATAAGACTCTAGAATCCTGAAAGTTCCCGATGGTACGAGAACTGAGACAATCTGAGAGAACATGATATATAATATGAAAATATGAGCTTGAGGTACTTCTAATTGAGAGACTGCGAATTTGAAAATCTGGCGTCCTAAGAATTAGGAAGAAGCTTGAGAAATTAAACTTTAAACTTTAAAAAGTTTTGGGGAGTGCGAAACCTCCACATTCTTCTTATTGCAAAATGGCAAAATGTCTTTCCTAACGAACGCAGCAAAACATTGTAGGCACAGTGGGCGTAATTTGTTTTCAGTTGCGTTATAGTTTTTTCTATGTATGTGTTGTTTAATTATGTATTCTGTTTGTTTGAATACACTTTAATTTGTCATAATTATGCTATAACCTAATTCTAGAATAATAATAATAAATCTTTATTTGCCCTACGGGCTTTCTGATTCCTATACATATACAATTAAACTTAACCATTATCATAATAACAAAAACTAAATAAAATTCTCTATTTCTTCTCCCCTCCCCTTTCCTCTTCTCCCTTCTCCCTCCTCTTCCATACCTCTTTCATCCATTTAATTTCCCTTCCATCTACATTCAGTATTTCCTCTCTTTCTTTCCTCTCTCTTTGTTTCATCTCACTGCACTCGTTCCACATATGCTCAATCGTCTCTCTTTCCTCATAGCACATTCTACACATTCTTCCTCCATCTTCTGCCCAATACCTATTTTCCCTCTCTTCATTTCCGCACCTAAACCTCGCCATCATCTTTCTTTCTTTCTCGCTCTCCCTCCCCAAATACTTCGGTACTTCCTCGATCATGCATCTTCCGTACTTCCCGTTGTATCTGGATTCTCTAATTCTTTCTCTCCTCTCTTGTCTATCCGTATCCCTATCTCTTTCACTTAGTTCTACATTCATCCACACGCCTCTTTCTCTCAGTCTCTCTATTTCTTTGCTTGCATACCCATTCCTCCTGTAGTAATTCTCCCTATCATTCTCCTCTGAATTCTTCTTCTTTTCTCTCCAGCACTCCTTTAGTATCCTACATTCTTTCCTCCCTTCCATCCTGTCTTCGAACTTGACCGCTCTTTTTCCCGCTTTCACTCTCAACCTATTCCTCTTGCATTCTTCTCTCACTATGTACCCTGGCGTTTCTCTCTCCACCCCTAGCACCCACCTCAGATATTTCTCTTGCACCCTCTCTATCTCCTCTTGTTCTTTCCATCCCCAGACCTCTGCTCCGTACAACAACACGCTTTCAATAAGACTTTTTTAAACATCATCATTCTCCTCTTAAAATCGCCTCCCCACCTTCTCTCTCCTATTCCCCATACACCTCC
Source organism: Diaperis boleti (assembly GCA_963583935.1). Classification (NCBI taxonomy): domain Eukaryota; kingdom Metazoa; phylum Arthropoda; class Insecta; order Coleoptera; family Tenebrionidae; genus Diaperis; species Diaperis boleti. The sequence continues at coordinate 49,741,257 of OY757249.1, read as the reverse complement.
TATCACCTTGTTCGCTTTTCTTGCCAGTTCTCTAATATGTGCCTTATCTGTGGCTCTTTCATTGAACACATACCCCAAGTATTTGAATTCTTTTACTTGTTCTATTACTTCTCCCTCCCCCCCCCCAATCACTCTCTTCGTTCTTCCTCTCTCTCTTATTGAACACCAGCATTTTTGTTTTCTCTACATTCACTTCTAGTCTTTTCTTCTTCACATATTTTCCTAAACTCTTTATCATTTCTTTCATTTCCCTTTCACTCTTTGCCACCATTACCACATCATCCGCAAACGCCAGGCTCCACACTTTTTTTCTACCTACCACACTCCCCCCCGCTTGTGCTCTCTCTAACATTCCGTCCATATCTGCCACATACATCGTGAACAACAAAGGGCTGAGCGGGCAACCTTGCCTCACTCCCTTTGTTGTCACAAACCATTCACTTTCCCTCTCCCCTACCTTCACTTTACTTTTTGTCTTCTCATATATCTCCTCCACCTTTCTTACCAGCCATTCATTTACCCCTTTCTCCCTCAGGCACTCAAACATCCTCTCTCTGTCCACCTTGCCAAAAGCCGCCTTGAAGTCTACGAATAATGCATACACCCTCCCCCCTTTTTTCTTTAACTCAGTCTTCGTCAAATGGTCCAGGATGTATACATTATCCATAGTTCCCCTCCCCTCTCTAAATCCTGCTTGGCTGTCTGGTAATGCTCCCTTTTCCTCTATCTCTCTGCTCATCCTTTAATTCAGAATTGATGCATACAACTTGTACCCTGTGTTTAGGAGAGTTATCCCTCGGTAATTTTCTACTTTATTTTTCTCCCTTTTTTTGTAAATGGGGTAAATTACCCCCTCTCTCCACCCTACCGGGAATCCTTCTCCTCTCCACACCCCATTCATTACCTCCACCAGCCTCTCTAGCACTCTAATCGTCCCATACATCCACGACTCATTCTGTATTCTATCCCTCCCTGGTGCCTTCCCTTTCCTCAGTTTCTTCACATGCCTCTCCACCTCTTCCAGAGTAATTTCTTCTCCTTCAAGTTCTACTCGGTTTCTCTCCGTCTATATTTCCGTTTTCTTTTTTTCCTTTTCTCCCTCCAGCAGCCTCATGAAGTACTCCTCCCACTCATTCATCGTTATCTCTTCGCTCCCATTTTCTTTTTTCTTTCTCTCTCTATTGATAAAGTTCCATACCTCCTACTCTGTTCTTATTGCTTTTATCTCTTCCTCCTCTCTCTCCTTCTTCTGCCTCTTCTTCTCCCTGCATGTCTCTCTGTATCTTCTTTTCGCTTCTAAAAAGCCACTTCTGTTCCCTTTAGTCTTTCTCCACTTTCTTAGTTCTTTTATTGCTTCCTTTTTACGTTGCTCACATTCTTTGTCCCACCATTTATTCTTTCTTTTTGTTCCTCCACCTCTTACTGTTATTTCTCTTTTTGTCGCTGCTTCTTCCAATATTTCTACCAATTCTTTCTCCATTTTCCCTACTTCTTGTTCTTTAAATCTTGCTTTTTCCAGTCTTCTCTTATACTTTTCCACCCCTTGCTCGTCCCATACTTTAATTATCACCTTCCGCATTTCCTCTATTTTTTCTTCTCCTCCTCTCTTCTCTCTCCCCCTTCCTATACTTATCTCTATAGGCAGATGGTCTGACTCTACTCTTTCCCCTATTCTGAATTCTTCGACTTCTTCCCATGCTTCTTCGTTTACTATTCCGTAGTCTATCACCGTCTCTCCTCTACCGCCTATGTAGGTCCATTCTCCTTCTTCGTCCCCTTGTTTATTTCCATTCAGCACTTCCCATCCTTTTTCTTCTATCCATTCCATCAAATACTTCCCCCCTTCCGCGTTTTCTTTCTTGTCTTTGGATTTTCTTTTTCCCTCTCCTCTCTCTTCGTCCCAATCCCTGGCTCCTCTTTCCCCAATTCTCCCGTTAAAATCCCCTCCCAGAAGCGGACATTATTCCCTGTTGTCTTTTAATGTTTCTTCTATCTTGCTTATTGTTTCTTTCATCTCTTTGCTGTACACTGTCACTATTTTCCACCATTTACTGTCTATTTTAACGTTTCTCACCATGTGACCTTCCTTTTCTCCCTTTTTTTAGTATTCCCTTTTATTCCTTTTTTTACCCCTGTTATTATTCCCCCTGCTGCTCTTCCTTTTTTCTTTCCCCTTCTCGCCCCTTGTCATTCCCACTTGAACTCCTTTTGTAACAGTTTTTCTATTTTTTCCCGGCTTTCTGACCATGTTTCTGTTAATCCAACAATATCGAACTCCTTCACATAGTCCCAAAAATCTTCTTCTTTTTCCCTAGTCCCGCTACATTCCAAAATAGTGCCCTCACCCCTGTTTTTCTAGAATAAACTTCAAAGTCTGGGTCAAAACGAGTTTTCGGCGAGGTGTAGAGTATAGAAATCAGAGCCCCCATTGTGTGTAGTTACGGTTCTTAAATATGGGATGATATAAGAACACGCCTCCTGACTAATTTTATAACCACTTATTATATTAAAATACCTCTCGCGTGTAAAGGGCTCTAACGGCCCATATTAGACAATAATTCGTCGAGGGTGAAGTCATTTTAGGGGATGCGAATCGTCCATCCGCTTTATCTGTGGATATAAAAACATCCCTTGCCAATATTAGCGGCGATGCTTTCCTCTCGACGTCCCTTATTATGTTGGAAATAAACGCCTCAATTTTCTTATTAGGTCAATTATATCTACCTATAACAGACGATATAATAACAAGAGGGTTTTTGACAATGTGAAAGATTGTGTTGTGGGGTCTGGTTTCAACGTAAATTCCTCTTGGATTTAGTCGTGTAAATATAATTTGCGTCATCACTTACTGTTATTACATGTATTTTGAAAGGTGCATCAGCTACAGGTAAATAAAAAATATACTGTCTTATATGTAAACATTTAGGGGAGTTTATGATTTATGCCCCTTCATAACGCTCTAATTAATTCTAAGAAGAAGAATAAGAAAACTGGACAACATAAATATTACAAACACTTGAGCGCAGCTTTGATCACTCGCTATACCGCTTTAATTAAGAATAAAAAAATGTTCCTTCAGATACACATCTTTACACCAATCTGCCACCGTTCCTTCGGCCAAATTCGATTTCATGGGCCGCTAAAAACGCCCACGGCACCGCGAAGTCGTCCACAAACATCGTTCTTGGACCTTTGTCTGGGCGGTAAAGACTTATCAGTCGGCGGCCCCCCGATGGAGCGAAACAATAACCATCTGCCAAGCAAATATTGACCCTTCTTTCAGGCCCACATAAATTCAGCGAAATTAGCGGAAGTCGTCGCAGTCACCGTGAACGGAACCAGTTTCGACCCTCCACGCGCTTGTCGTCAGGAAGAGACAACAAAAAGAAAACCGAACGTACCTTTATTTGGTTTATATGGATTTTTACGCCTTAGTGACGATGGCAGAACGAAAAAAATTGTTAACTAAATTGTTATTGTATGTTATAATATTTTACGCAAGTACCAAGTAATATTTTACACAAATAAGATGGTGTGTGCGAGGTACTAAATAGGCAAGCTAAATACATTCCGCCCATCAATTAACGCATAATGCTAAAAATGATCATTAGGTTTAAAGATACAATAGGTCTATTTAGTTTTATAGCAACAACTTAAACAATTAGTTTGTAGGCACAAATTAGTGTAAAATGAAAATTCTTGTCGACGCCTCCAGCGAAATATACTTGAGGGCCCAAAATTATACTGAATAGAGCCTTCAGTTGGTCGTCTAGAAACAGGGCACGTCCATCCGACGAGTATGGTATAGTATATAATCTGACAACTCCATGTTTTCTGGCGACAAGTGAGGCACATTTATTTTTTACTTTTTAGTTATGTTACTTTTGTGTTTTTTGAAGTCGGTTTCTTTTATTTAAGTTAATAATTTTCCAATTTTAAGTGATGGGTAGACCTATTAAAGACGTTTCTCGAATGAGGAAACGACAGCTGGTTTAAAAGGAAGATGAAAGACGGAAACGCTAAAAAAATAAAACCAGAAATTTTAAAACAATGAATGAAAGTTCACAGGAGAGCGAAAACAGATTGTCGGGTATATAACATCATAAGTGTTAAATAAATAAAAAGATCGAGACCATCAATACAAATTCAAGATTGGATATTTGAGATTGAGATTCGATACTCGAGGATTCGAGGTTGGAGATTCAATATTCGAAATTATGTTCACAAATTTTAGATTTTCCATTCCTGATTCTACAGGGTGTTATCTCCAATATCAATGAAATTAACATCTTGGAGCTATACTGAACAAAACGCAAAAAGAAGCAATGAAATCGATTCATAAACAAAGAAATTATGTTTGAAGTAGGTTTCAATTAACACACAATATTTATTCACCGTATTTATGATGTTATCGGCAGCTAATCACCTCCACAGTTTGCTACCTATACGTTATTCAGGGGTTGTCATAAATTAACAATGCAGCCTGCAGAGACAAAGAGCAGTATGCAACCTTTTGCGACGAATGGTAGCGAAGAACTGAATTTATTGTCAACACGTCCACACTCCAACGTTTCCAAACATTCGTGCGTCCCATTTCCTTTTGATTTTTTCATTTTTACCGCCCGGCTGTGCATAAAATTCGTTCGCATTCGTTTGCGTTCCATCCATTCGTCCCTCAATAAAATACGCTGCGAATGCACGTCTACACTTAAGCAAGAAATGCTCGAGAATGCGAACGAATGGTAACTAAAATTCGTCAGATATATTCCCGGCTTAAGAGAACGAGGAAAGAAAATCAGCAGCGACCGACTGCATAGGTTTAAATCGTGGTGGTAATACACGAGTTTAATACTAGATTATATTACAAGTGACAGAAATGCTTCATTGTTTGCGAGCAAGATTTTTGAATCACGAGTGCAATAGCACGAGCTTTCATTGACATTTCTGTCAAGTGTGATATATGACGTTTTATCCAACAGTTGCATTTTTTTCAGCAACAAAGGATTCTGAAAAGATATTTTTGAAGTGACATTGCTTAACATTGATATTTAAAACATTGCACTTTTAGTCACTAATGAGTATGTAAAATTAAATTTTAGTCAGTATTCAATAGTCTATAGTGATTGAAATTTGTTTTTAGTCACTCAAAACTAAGGTATAAAACACTTAAAATATGCAACTGTTGGACAATAGCTATTTATTTATTTAAAACAAATGGAATTTTTCACTCGCTTCGCTCGCACCGCAATATGACGGGAGTTACACAAAACAGCATTTCATGACGTGTTACATACAAGATGTTTTCTAATTTTGAATAGTTCTAAAAAAAATTAATATATTAATTATCTTTTATAGAAACCTGAAAAGAAGAATTTTCGGTCCACAATTGACGAAGAACTCGGTGAACATACATGAAGTCGAGGGAGCGAAAATTTGAGGATATTTCTCGATTTCCATGGGATGCCCTCATTAGATTCTGGCCTGGTGACAATGGGACTAATATGTATTATAAGAAAATACAAACTTGTCTAGTTTTACAATAAATTTTATAGACGATATTTTCGGAAACTTTGGAGGACCATTATACTACATCTATCAAGAGGCATAAGATTTTGCCACGTGTTCGTGAAAGACAGGCAGAAAAGCTAGTGAAGAAGTGAAGTACAAAAAGAAGTTTTCAGAAGGTGAGGACAGAAAAGATACGTGGAAGCAGAACAAACATAGAAAAGGCCGAAAACAACGGAGGAGCTGAGAACATAGTAAGCGATTCAAAAAGGTGAGATAAGCTGTATCAAAGGGACGGATATAAAGAAGTGCAAATACAGAATACTCTCCACGGTGAGGAAAGTAGGCAACACAAAATACAAATACAAGTATGAGTGGAAAACAACACCACAATAGAGAAAGGGCGCCAAGTCAGGATAATCTAAAAGAATATCTACAAGAAAAAAAAGAGGAAGAGACATCGGAAGAACAGCAAGAAGAAGAGATGGAGACAGTAATAAAAAATTACAAGAGATACAAGACGAAATAAAAACAATAAGAAAGGAAAACAAGGGTTTAAGGAAGAGATAAAACTATCTAGAGAAGAGTCGAAAAGGAAGGAGGAATGTAAGCAAGAAAAGAAACAGCTAGAAGGGAGAATAGAGCTTTTGGAGGGAACACAAGAGAGAGAGAGAAGAGAAAAGGAGAAGAAGGAATAATATAATAATCAAGGGATGGCAAAATGAAAAGACAGAAGGAGAAGGAATCACGAGCGAGACAAAAGCATTTATTAAAGAAATAATCAAAGAAGAAGTAGGTGTGAGAAATGTGATAAAAAAGGAAAACGACTACACTGGTAGAAGAAAGAATTGGGAGTATAAATCTTCATAGAAAATGACAAGAACAGAGCGGGAGGTGCAAGGAAAGATTTGGATAGAAGCAATAGAAAAGAAAAGAGAAGGGAAACGATTAAAAGTAGGCTTGAAAAAGGCAAACATAGGAAAAGAAAATTGGGAGTGGGACGACGACAGTAAGAGACTGGAAATGAAAATGTTTCGCTAAGGCAGAAGAGAGACCCAACTACACGGGCAAGGATAATGGAAAAAGGCGACGAAATGGAACAGCGACAGTAGGAGAAATAAGAAGAAACAAAGAGGATAGAGGAAAAGAAGAAAGAGAAAAAACGGAGAAAGAAGTCGCAGTAATAAGAAAAGAGAAAATAACCACATGACGAAACTATAGGAATAGTTTAACTAAAGGAAAAGCGCCAGAGGAAGACGAGATAATGAACGAGGCATGGATTTATGGCACAGAAGAAGTATGGGAAACGCTGACAGAGATACTAAATGAGAAATGGAGGGGAAAAGAATTTCCCGAGTGAATGAAAAGAGGGGCTTATATGCACCATCTACGAAAAAGGCGATAAAGCAAAACCAGAGAACTACAGAGGGATTACACTACTAGACACGGCATATAAGATCTACAGCATGACGTTGTAGGAGAGCTTAGTGAGAGAATAAGAAGAGAGAAAGATACTATCGGAAGCACAGGCAGGATTCAGAGAAGGCAGAAGCACAATGGACAACGTATACGTTCTGAACCACTTGGCAGAAAAACAACTGAAGAAAAAAGGGGGAAAATTGTACACGCTGTTTCTGGATTTGAAATCAGCGTTTGATTGTGTGGAAAGGGAGAAAATATAGAAGAGTATGATAGAGAAACGAGTGGACGAGAGGTTAGTAAGAAGAATAGGAGAACTTCGAGTTGCCTATCCGGCAAGTTGCTCTGAAGTTCGCAACATCCAGCAGTGATTGGCAACGCGATGAAGTTGGCGTGGTTTAAAAAACGGTTGGCAGCGCTTCGTCCCTTCTAGAGGGTGGAAGGAGGACCGGCGGCCATTGGAGCAGGGGGAGATTCGTTCAGACTTTCACATTAGAAGCATCAAGTGGTAACTAACGCTTAATTCTTTGTTTTTATCTGATTTTATTCCACTATGAGTTCCACTGTTTTTAAAGTTGACTATTCTCTGTTTAAATTGCATTGTCAAAATTTCACGTACCAGAAGGATACAATATTTTTACTATATTGTTGTACGAACGTACTTTTAGAAGAAGGTTGAAACTCAAAAAAATTTTACGTACCAAATAAAAAACTATTCTTTTATTTAAGATCATTATGATAGTTGCTAAATCTTTCATAACTGCTTTCCAAAGTGAACGATTCAAATTTACCGCTCATTCAGCCTCTTACTGCCGCCATATTTTACGGCCTGGTGTATCTAGACGGCCTTGACCGGAGTTTGTTCCATACTAGAAACTCCTAGATAACAAGCTTTTCGGTTTTTACCGTTGTCCGGTCACTCTTTTGCCACCGTCACTAATAAGATGGCCGCCAGGAAAAAAAAACTATTAGTCACTAAATAAATCATTAAATAACTAACTACCTGTCTTTCGTTATAAAGCCGACAGCAGCTTGCGGTCATTTAAAAGCTATTTTGTCTCTGTTGACTTGAATTAACCAACACTGAGTAAGAACTGAAGACTAAAGGGCACAAGACGGTAAAATGACAAAGTTGCTTCATTTTTATTAGTATAATTGAATGGCTTTGGATGTTTTTTTTTCTGAAGAACAACGCACAATTGGTAGATTTGAAATAGACGTTACCCTGTAGCAAGAATTAAACTTTCGTCAGTAAAAAACTCACGTGCCTTAGCATTGTTGTTCGTCAATAAAATTCAATAATGTTTGTCGACAAAATTATTTCTTAAGTAAGCATGAAATATCCAGAAAGCTGTATAATTGGGTAGAAACTTTAGAAATTGGTGTAGCTTTGGAGCGGATGATGTCGCATTTTACAGTGGGCTTTGGAGCGGAAGATGTCGGTCGCATTTTACAGTGGTCAGGTATAGGATAAAACCTCTCGACAAACCCGATCATAAAATAATAAACTGGGGCGAACACAAACACAGCAGGTATTTTTTTGATGCTTTGCAGCTTCCGGAATTCCGAAACTCTCAAAATACGGACCGACCAAGACCAATTATAAGTAAAAATACTTTGCAGTATTTATCAAAAAAGTTGCTTGTCTCTGTATAAACCATGAGACCAAGCAAATACAAATAAACAAAGAACTTTCAGATTCAAGGACAATTAGCAATTTGTCGAAAAAATGTTTCTTTTTTCATTGTATATTCCGGCGATCAAAATCATTTATTAATTGAAATAATTTATAGAAATGAAATTCTATGGCAAGCAATTAAAAATGTTTTTTTTTAATTTCATAGCAGGTGGCATACAAAAAAAAAACTAAATTGACCTGGCCGAGCGATTAACATTGCATAACGCAATTAATGATTTCTTTTCAAACTTTATCATCACACTGTATGTATTAGAGAGGAAAGTATATATATGATATAATTGAATAAATTTCATTAATTGATAATTATTAATAATTAATTATTGTTGTTAATCTATATATATAAAAGAAAGTCGTGTTAGTTACACTATTTATAACTCAAGAACGGCTGAACCGATTTGGCTGAAAATTGGTGGGGAGGTAGCCCAGGGGGGCCCCTTAGGCTCGACCGATTTTTTGGGTCGACCGATTTTTATGATTTTTTTTTTGTATATTTGGTAGGTATGAGAATAAGTGGTAAGCTATTTTCCACATGGACATGGGGGCCCAGGGAGGCCCCTTAGGCTGGATATATTTTTCGGGTCGACCGATTCTTATGAAATTTTTTTTGTATATTTGGTAGGTATGAGAATAGGTGGTAAACAATTTTTCACATAGACACAGTTGGCCCCTGAAGGCCCCCTTGGGCTGCACCGATTTGTCGGGTCGACAGATTTTTGTGTTTTTTTTATATTTGGTAGGTATGGGAATTGGTAGTAAACTATTTTTCAAATAGACATGGGGGCCCAGGGCGCCCCCTTGGGCTGGACCAATTTTTCGGGTCGACCGATTCTTATGATTTTTTTTGTATATTTGATAGCTATGGGAACATGTCGTAAAGTATTTTTCACAAAGACATGGGGGCCCAGTGGGACCCTTGGGTTGGACCGATTTTTTGGCTCGACCGACTTAATAAGTTTTTTTATGATATTTGATTTGTTGGATTTGTCTCCGCCCCCAATAGCAGAATAACTGTTGAACCATGGACAGGGGGCTCAGGGGGAACCTTTGTGTTTATATCTCAAGAACGGCTGGACCGATTTTTATGATCTTCGATTTGTTGGATTTGTTTCCGCCCCGAATAGCAGAATATTATTAAAACATGGACATGGGGGCCCAGGGGCCCCCTTGGGTTTATAACTGAAGAACGGCTGTACATATTTTTATGATCTTCGATTTGTTGGATTTCTTTCCGCCCCGAATAGCAGAATATTATTAAAACATGGACATGGGGCCCAGGGGCCCCCTTGGGTTTATAACTGAAGAACGGCTGTACATATTTTTATGATCTTCGATTTGTTGGATTGGTCTCCGCCCCGATTAGCAGAATAACTATTATAACATGGACAGCGGGCTCAGGGAGCTGCATTGGGTTTATAACTCAAGAGCGGCTCGATCGATATTTATGAACTTTCATTTGTTGGATTTGCCTACGTCCCGAATAGCAGAATTACTATTAAAACATCGGAAACATTACAGGGGGCGGGGAGCTAAGTACAGGACAACGACAATAACAAAGCCCCCCTGGTACAGGGCAACAATAAGAAATAACGCCGAAAGAAATTTGTCCGGGCTTTAAAAATGAAAATCGATTTTTAAAGAGTAAACTCCAAAGTTTCACTTCTGTTGCGCGTGGGCTCCACACACAAATTTTTTGATGATATCTCGAGAATGGATTGACTGACTTTTTTCGAGGGCAAATAACTATTAAAACATCAGAAACATTAACAAAAAAAATTTTCTCATACATTTTGTATAGAATCCGTATATAACGCCATCTTTGATACATGACAGAAACAAAAATAAACATGGCGTTGTATGCTGGTTCCGGTAATGCCAGTAGATGGCGTTGTGGGCATTATCCTTTTATAAAAAAAATGAATTTAATTCAGCTAATAAGTTGCCACAACAATTATTGATTCTGAGGCGGTACAAAGTTCGACGGGTCAGCTAGTTGTTAATATTGAACACGCCGCTAATGAATCGGAATGAAATCTGCAACGACTTGTCTCCACACACAGTGATTCATCCCCACTGTTTTAATTGCACATGTCAAAAATCAGAACAATTTTGATTCCAGCGGACTTAATAAATTGCGAATTCCACAATCTTGACCAGACGAGAAGTTTTAATTAACTGTACTCCGTTCTCCGTGCGGTCAATGCAATACATTTTTCCGCATTTTTTTTTCAAATTTACACATTTCAAAAAATCGCTGCAAAGATCTATCAAAATTTCAAGCGATAATCTTCAGAAACAAAAAAGTTTCTTCAACTATCAAGAGAACCTTCTGTCAGAGACCTATGAGTAAATCACGAGTGGACCCCTTTATTACGGCGAAAGTCCCTATTGTAAAGAAATATGGTCACCCAGGTCATCAATATTAATTTTTAAAAACATGGGTTGTTCGTTTGTCCCCAAAAGCAGAAGGACACTGTAATACCACAAACCAAATCGGACCCAGACATTTTAGTTCTTCTATTCTGAACGAGGTTGCAGCATCTCGCGGCCAAAATTCAAGATTTTATCTCACTTCAACATCGGAAGAAATTTGTCTCTCACTAAATGACAACCTTAATGAAAGGCTAAACCAAACTAAGATAAGATGTATAATAAATGAAAGCGATAAGAAGATCGCACGGACGATGTAAAGAAAATCTCCACACTGGTGTCGGCGCTTTTCTCAAATTCGAATTTGAATTTGGGCGACAGTCAAAGAAATCGCCCACTTTTGACCATTATCCCAGCCGGTCGCATACATTCGATAAATCGGTTAGAATATCACGAGCCCTGACAAGTGGGCGAGTTTTGAAACGATTTATTTGCGTTGCCTATCTCAGCTCCGTGGGTCCTACAATCGTAAAATATGTCTTTTCAGCGATGTGGATGTTTGCGGCAATGTAACTAATGATGTATTAATTTGAATTAACCCCGCGGCACTCTCTGTACCGATACGTATCTGATTACCATTGTTCAGTTCGAACGCCGCCCCACATTACGATTTATGGCCACGGAATGGACTCGGATTTTCAGCAAGACTTGTAGTTCCTGGACGGGAACAAATCGGAATAGATAATGCATCTTCGCTGCTTTAAATTTGGTTTTTGATATTCATAAATAGTGGTTGAATCGATGGGGTCGATTTTATATAATTTTTTGGCCGGTTTCACCAACATCGATTAACTTTAACTGATAAGATACGTTTGTTAAAACTATAGCAACAATTGTTCCTAACAGATGATTAAGTTTAACGGAGGTTGGTGAAATCGGCCCTTAGTATTTTATTTACTACTGTAATAATTTTGAAAAACCGTTTCTTAGTGAGCGCCCACGTGGTAAAATAAATAAGTAGTAAAATTTGATTGCAATCGGTTTAGTGGATTCAGAGATTAACCCCCCCATCACGTTACTCCCCTTAGAAATTGAATTTTGAAGAACCGTTTCTTAGTGAGCGCCTACGTGGTAAAAAAAGTAAGCATGCAAAGCTTCATTGCAGTCCCTTCGATGGATCCGGAGATTTCGTGATGAGTCAGTGAGTGGTATTTGGATTTTATATATATATACATTATGTAGTAAATCCCCACTTTTAGATACATTTTTAATGTTAACGGGGTACTGTTAATTTTTTGTTATACATACAGCATATAAATAATTAACCTCTTGCACTCCAAACCTTTCTTTTTTAGTTCATACTTTATTTAAATACAGTTCGCTACAGTTAATCTTTTTTATTTTTGAATTAAATGCGACTTTACATCGACAGAGTTTAATTTTGCTTTATTTGTGTTCGGCATAAATGTTGCTCCGAGCACTGCATAGTTGACAATTTAACTAATTTATACGGTAAATAAAATAAGCTTTGTTTAAATCCATCAATTTTTCTCGTCTAATTTATGGCAAGAAAGGTCACACCCGACTGTATGAGTGCACGAAACGCAATTTTAACGTAGGTATAAATCATAATTTATATGAATTAATGCAAATTGTAGCAATAAAAATGTGCATTTTATTTAAAAGCCGCTCATCGGCTTTTACCATAATTAATAAGCGTGTTGTTTATTGAACCTAGGATGGTATGTTCAACACAGTTTTGGATTATATTATTATACAGACCATTTGAAAAGTTTGTTACGTTGTTATATTTTAAGCAAATTATTTTAATATGACGTGTCTTTTTGGTGTTGTAAAATGTTTCAAATTCAGGTTGGAGGTTTCATTCAGATGTTAAACAATGATTTTAATATAGGCCACCAAATATACGCAGGTTCGAAATAGATGTTTGCGGATGAAGTGCAAATACGAAAGCCAAGAGGATTTAATAGAATAGAGGAACCATCAGCCACCTTTAAGCGTGTAATGTAAAAGTCGTTCAGCACATGCTGCTCTCTGTGAGTGAGAAACATAAGGGATGATTTAGATTGAGCAGTTATACAGCGTTCTGTAATCCTTTTTCCCGATTACTAACCTATCTCAATTTGTAATACAATACAGAGATACAATACAATTGATTACGTGGTCTACGCAAAGAAAGTAATCTGATATGCATTTCGATAACTTTTAATGTTGTCAGTTGTAGCCGAAAAATGTGTACCTACTTCTCAATTACTGCTTAATTCCAAAATGTATCTTGATTTTATTACGTTGTTGAAATTTTTTTTTGTTAACCCATTGAGCCCCGGGTTGCATCAACGCGATGCCACGGTTTTCGAGCAGTGTAGGACGGCGAGTACACGATTATATGCCATTGCTTTCATGTTATTTCAATGGAGAACGGAAGGTAGCCGTCCGGGGGACTAAGATAAATATGCTCGTGGTACGATAATTTTTTGTACAGAGTCTAATTTTTACAGCATTTTTAATAACAAATAAAGCTGACCACACGTACTCCTTTTAGAAGTTTTGTACTTTTATTTTATGACCTGTACTCCGGAGGAAATGTACTGCAAATGTACTTCCCTTTTATTTGAATGTACTACCTGTACTCCTTTTTCTTTGGGTCTTTAATTTTTCGGCAGGCATCTTCGATCTGTGTCGTTTCTACTAGCAAGGTTCAAACAGAAAAAAGTCAGAATTGGCAGAAAAAAGTCAGAATTGCCAGAAAAAAGTCGGAATTGCCAGAAAACAGAAAAAAGTCAGAATTGCCAGAAAAAAATCGGAATTGCCAGAAAAAAGTCGGAATTGCCAGAAAAAAAATCGTTTACAGTTATTTTTCCATTCATGTCCGTTCAGCGCCTTCGTATCTCTCAGTTTCGCCAGTTTCGCATTTATGTTCGATACAAGAGTTCAACAACAGTTCCTTGAAAATTTATCCGCCACTTTATTTAATTACATAAAAAGTTACTTCAGTCAGTTTCATATTAGTTTAGGCAATGGGGGGTTTTTGTGTTTTTGATTGCAAAGGGTCGGACAGAAATAAAATTTGGTGGGATGGTGGGCGGGAGATAGGCAAAAACTTCATGAGACCAATTTTATGCAGAATTTAATGTAGAACATAAGTCTTATAACCTTTTCTCATCGGAGTTACCGTTTACGAGAAAAAGGCAGAAAGGCTTCATGATATCACGTTCGGGAACGGTTTTTTCGGCAAAAGTGGATGAAGCTCCCCCGCTGGAGTGGGAACTCTTCGGATTTTTATTTGGATGCCTACTGGGGGTTCACAACCAAATTTTCTAAACTTTATAAATTATTTCTTCTAAAAAGTCTAATTTGCTTGGACTAGATTCTCATCGGCACATATCTCGAGAACGATTCAACCCAGTACCTTTTTAAGGGGTTATTTTTGTAGGAAATTTTATTAGCTTTAATTTTTTACGGAGGACACATAGTTTTATAGTAATAAACGAAGAACCGATAAAAGTTAGAATTTTTCGACTTTGAACCTATTTTGGAGTAGGAAGAGGCACACTTAAAAAAATATTTCTTTTGTAATATGCAACCAAAGTTGAAGTTGATCTTCGTTGTAATCCGCACTGAAAATAATTGAATAAATTTCATTAATTTATAATTATTAATAATTAATTATTGTTGTTACTTGCACACGCCAAAAATCAATTTAGTTTTGATTGCGGACTTAACTTTTATTGAATTTCACCGGTTTAGTTTTGATTAAATAAACAATAAAAACATATTTGAAAAAGGAACATTGAGGATTATCGAATTATCACTACAATCCAAAAATTTAAAAGTCCCAGATGGGTTGTAAACGATGATGAATGAAATAATCTATAATACAATTCAATCAATTTTGCTAAAAATTCACAGGACATATTCCTCAAATCAAACATAATTGTTAATTATGAATTTGTTAATGATTAATAATTCATTGTTGTTATTATTGTTAATAATAACACGTCGCTAATAAATCGGAATGAAATCTGCAACGACTTGTCTCCACACACAGTGAATCATCCCCACGCTGTTTTAATTGCACATGTCAAAAATCAGAACGATTTTGATTCCAGTGAACGAGAAGTTTTAATTAACTGTACCCCGTTCTCCGTGCGGTCAATGCAATACATTTTTCCGCAATCTTTTTTTCAAATTTACAAATTTCAAAAAATCGCTCTCTAGCGGCAAAGATCTATCAAAATTTCAAGCGACAATGTTCAGAAACAAAAAAGACCGGCAGGAATGTACATGCCGCAAGAGAACCTTCTGTCAGAGACCTATGAGTAAATCACGAGTGGACCCCTTTATTACGGCCAAAGTCCCTATTGTAAAGAAATATGGACACCCAGGTCATCAATATTCATTTTTAAATTTTCCAAATAACATGGGTTGTTCGTTTGTCCCCAAAAGCAAAAGGACACTGTAATACCACAAACCAAATCCGACCCAGACATTTTAGTTCTTCTATTCTGAACGAGGCTGCAGCATCTCGCAGCCAACATTCAAGATTTTATCTCACTTAAACGTAGGAAGAAATTTGTCTCTCGCTAAATGACAATCTTAAAGAAAGAATTTCCTTTTTTGATACTTCCACATAAATACGACGAATCTACAGTAAAATGTACAATTTCCCGAGCAAAATTTTCATTGGCCATTAGTGGGAGATCAAACAAATACATTCAATGGAAAAATACAATCTTAATTAATTTTGTTATTATAAAACTCTTTTGAATATCAAATGGAACGAATTTTTGTTTCTCATACCGGGGCTCAACGTGTTAAGTTGCCGGTATTATTTCCTCTAAAAAACAAGTCCAAGGCGATCTTAATACACGATTTCATCAATTTGGGAAAGTTTTCTACGTTTTTTGCAAACATTATCTAAAGTACTAACATTTGCCGAGGCAAACTATATATTGACACAGAAAGATTATTAAAAATGCTATTTGGTGGTATAATGGAATATAGGGTGTTCCATTTGAAAAAAAAAAGTTATTATAGTTTTTGCGAAATCGTACACCCTGTATAGAAATGTCAATTTAGATGACTTTCAATCAGTGTGTATTAAAGTTTGGGTCTATAAAAAATTATTGACAGAAAAGTATTCAGTTATCTCTGTTGGAATGGTCTCTGCAATTTTTTAAAAAAGCACTAATTTTGACCTAAAATTCTTCATAACTCAAGAACCATCCATAATAAAATTGTAGTACCTTATATCATTTTGCTCACCATTAACTGCTATTTCAATTCACCAACTAATATACAGGGCATTCCATTTAAAAAAAAAACATAACTTTGGTATATTACTAATACTAGGACACTCTGTATATGATTTCTAATAATTTTAAATTGTGAAGGTATCGTGTGGCTATCGTCCCCCAAAAACCCCGTTTTGATATCTTTCAAAATAAGGGCGTAATTGATGGTCCACACACCTCTGGGACACCCGGTATATAAAAAAATCATAAAAATCGGTCGAGCCGTTTCGGAGGAGTTCGAATGAAATATTTCCAAACAACTTCTTCAATGATATGATAATAACAATTATTAATGCATATTTATTGAGTTTAGTTGATTGAGGCTTAAAAGGAAAAATATATTTCTTCTAAAAAGTCTAATTTGCTTGGACTATGGATTTGGGGAGTCTTATCAGTCTTATGCGGGCTACAGACGGCATGGCAAGTGTAGGCCAATGTGGGTTCGTTCTAACGTTTGTTTTTTATTACTCAGGCGGAAAAATAGTATCTGTGCAAACTTTGTTAAGGTTGAAAAGTAACGGTTTGCCCATTTGACACCAAACGGTTGTTTGGGTGCGACAAGTTTACTTCTTGCACACGCAGATTCAGATAAACAAGCTGAAATTAAATAAAAAATAACGTTGAAAGAAATTGAACAAAAAAAAACACAATCGAAATATTAAAACTGAATTTGCCCATTGACCCTAACGGGTCTTCGCTCCTGAACCCCAATTTTATACTGGCATTTATTCCGCATTCACAATAAAAAATAGTATGTGCAACTCGTGCGGCGTTGTCGATTGTAGTTGCACAATATACTATATTTAATTTCAGCAGTTTGTTTATCTGAATTTGTTATAAAATGGACAAACAGTTACTTTTTATACGCAATCCAGATCCTGGAAAGCTTGGCCAGCAGTACGCCCACGGGTCGACTCGTTCCGCTGCTGCAGGAGCAGTACGACACTGACGCCCGACGGAGCATTTCGATTGATATATGATTTGTCGGGTCACGTTGTACTATTAATTATACTTATTGTTTTTAATATAATCTAACAATTTATTCGTACATTTTCAACCGGAACAAAGGTTGCAAATATACTATTTTTCTGCATGAGCAATAAAAAAGGAATAAACGCTCGACAAAAAAAATAAACGTTCGGTAAAAGTAGTAAATATTCAATAATACATAATATATTTCGATACTAGTGCGCTGAAACTGAACGGAAAACTGAACTGACCGTCTAAAAGTACCTTAAAAAATGCAGCTCCAAGTCTTTTAAAAGTTCAGTTGCTTAGTTGTGGTCGTATAATTTTTGTTATTGTTTATATCTGGACCTGCAGCGCAACGTAATTCTAGAAAGCCATTCGTTTTTTTGTGGTAACAATCGTTTTGTTATCGGAACCCCTGTGTTTACACATATCTGAACACAAACATTATAACCGCTAAGCTTATGTTTCCGACCACCAGAAGGCGCTGAGTAAAAAACAGTTATAATTGTGATTAACAGATGGCAGGAGGCGACAAAATCGGATACAATTCGTTACGCCATCTGGGAGTGAAAATCATTTTCGTGACACGACTTTCATCATTGTATGGTTCCTCTATTGTTTACCTACCCCTTGACGAAGGTTAAACCCCACATTGAAATGTTCTAATGTATTTGGAAAGTAGAATAATTTCAACCCACATTAGGGTCACCATCAGTACAAAGGACGATGTAACTACAGAGAACGAAACACGTTTAGAAATCTATACAGGTCTTGAAGAAAGAAAAAGGCACTACATACCTCAAAAATAAAAATTGTAACGGACGGACAATAGGTGGCGCAGGAGATCAGAGTAGAAAAGTCGGTTGCTAATGTCGGTTCCGCGGTGTTCTATGTTCGACAAATTATTATTATATATCTATACAGTAATGTAATAACGTTAATAAAGTCTATGTACAACAAGTGGCGCTCCAACTTTGGGCCGAAGCGATTAGAAACTGGAAAGTGACCGACTCGAAAAAGCGAAAACCACGTTGGCTGAATCTGAAAGGAAGTAAGAAGGTGCGGATGGGAGTGTTCTGCGGAGTTTGTGGTCAGAGGTGCACTGCAGCAAACATCTCCTATAAGTGGTTTTTCGGCAAACTGGTGGACTTAAACGCCGTACGCGTTCGGTAACAATCGCCAAACTTCGGACTGTCTAACGGGCTAATTCAAAATTGCCGCCGAAATCCTAGTGACCTGGGATAGGAACTAGGTAGGGACTTTGACTGTCATACGTCATACGACACCTGTCACTTCCGATTTCGCATCTTCGCATTGTAAACAAATCGTTTGGTTTACATCGAATTCTGCCAGAAGTTTCGAATTCAGGACGATTTGACCAAGCCGGAATTTTGCGTGAGTGACCGTGAATGACAAGCGGAGTTCCACATTCGTACGACTTAAGATCGCGTGATACGCAACCACCCAAAATGACGGAAAATCTCGTTATGACGGACGAACAGTTCAAGAAACTGCTTCTAGACATGAGAACAATGTCGACCCCAGCTCAACCTAACGATCCACAACCCCCAGCAGGTACTACGGGGAATTTCGCAGGATGTAAGTCGCGTTTCTCGGGCGCAAGAAGCGAACACGTGGAAGCCTTTATTGACGCAGTCAGCGTGTACAAGGATTGCGTAAAAATCAGTGATGAAAACGCTCTCAAGGGACTGTCAACGTTGTTAGATGGTATTGCCGCTACGTGGTGGCAAGGCGCAAAATCTTCTGTGTCGTCTTGGAATGATGCACTGGAAGCTATGAGACGCAGCTTCGGTGAGCAAAAACCGAACCACAAAATTTTCAAGGAACTCTTTTCTAGGGAACAAGGGCCAGGGGAGGCGACGGACTTATTTATCAGCAATGGAAGGGCTTTGTTGGCCAAACTGAGCAGCACACCTGTACTCGGTGAAGAGCACAAAATTGATATGATTTATGGTCTGCTGTTGCCCAAGTTACGAAGAGTGATTCCGAGGGATCAGATCACAAGCTTCGACGAGTTATCAAGAAGTCTAGGGAAGTGGAAGATTCCTGTAGAGAATCGGATGCGGAATTAACCCAAGAAAAACCGATGAAAGGAAGAGGGAAGTGTCACTTCTGCAAAAATTATGGACACACTCAACAGGAATGTCGCAAGTTGTCACAACGGAATGTAACCAGCGAAAAAGATAAGGTCGACAGGAGCAGTGCAAGCGCTTCAGCGACGCCCTTGCCGCAGAAGACCCACCTCGTATGCTATGGTTGTCGTGGTGTAGGCCACATACGGTCGCAGTGCCCGAAGCAGCAGAAAGCTCAAGACCAAAGTCCAAGGGATTTAGGCGTTTTGGCAGCGGAGTTTGTAAGGCCACTGATAGAGGTGGAAGTGTATGGGTTGATTGGCCTGGCTTACGCAGATACCGGCGCAGCAAGGATCATTGCAGGCCGCAAGCTTCGACAACACCTCCTGAGCTGCGGTTTCAAGCCACTCAAAAGGGTACAGGAAATGACCATGGCGGACGGAGTACCGCGCGAGGTGCAGACGGAAGTGTACAACGTGGCAATGAACCTGAAAGGGCGCACTATCAAAGCCGAGTTCGTAGCCATCCCGGAGCACGCGGAAAGCAAAACTCTGCTTGGGATGGATTTCTTAAGAAAGGCTGACATTGTTCTGGATACCCGGCGGATGTCGTGGTATTTTGGGACAGAACCCAGCAAGAGGCATGTTCTAGTGGAAGATAAGGGATCCAACGTTAGTTGATCTAACGGACCTGAAGTTAAGAAGCGATGAAGGCACCAACTTAACGACGACGCAGAAACAGCAGTTGACTGGGCTGCTGCAAGAGCATCAGGATATCTTCGAACGATCAGAGGAGCCGACAACACATTATCGAATTAACATCGGATGTGCCGATAGCGACACCACCGTACCGCTTATCCCCGCAAAGGCGCGAGATTGTCGAAGAGAAGGTGGCGGAAATGCTCAAAATCAACGTGATTGAAGAATGCGAGTCACCCTATGCGTCTCCGGTGGTATTGGTCCCCAAAAAAGACAACACTTTGAGGTTCTGCGTTGATTTTCGGAAACTCAACGCGATAACTGTCCCAGATAAGTATCCTATGCGCAGGATCGACGACATTATTCAAGATTCAAAGGAAAGGGACTACATGTCAACAATTGATTTGAAGGATGGATTTTGGCAAATACCTGTCAGAGAAAAGGATCGCGATAAGACTGCGTTTGCGACCCCATCGGGACTGTATCGTTTCAGGCGACTACCTTTCGGCTTGACAAACAGCCCAGCGACGTTTCAGCGCCTGATAGACCGGTTCAGGTCGGGGCTTTCCGACGTGTGTTTGGAAGCTTTCATAGACGATTTCTTCGTGAGATCAAGAACATTTGAGCAACATTTAAGTGACTTACGTAAAGTCTTTGATAGACTCCGACTCTTCAAACTACGTGCCAACTGGGTGAAGTTCGTGTTTGGACGCGCTGAAGTAAAGTTTCTTGGGAACATAATCAAAGGAGACGGAATTGCACCAGACCCCGACAAGGTTTCGGCGATTGTGCGCATGTCGACACCTCAAAATCTCAAACAGCTACCGTCATTCTTGCAGACGTGCAGCTGGTTCTGAAGATTCATACCCAATTTTTCAGTGGTGGCCCGGCCCTTAACTGAGTTGACCAAGAAAAAGGCAGTGTGGACTTGGGGTACGTCACAGGAAACTGCTTACGAGAAACTAAAGCAGTTACTTACGACCGCGCCGATTTTACGACAAGCCGATCCAACTCTCCCATATGTTTTGAGGACCGATGCAAGCGCCTATGCGTTGGGTGCATGTTTGTTGCAGGGGGAGGGTCCGGACGAACGTCCTATTGAATATGCGAGTCGTTTGCTGACTTCTGCAGAGACGAACTACACGACTACAGAGAGAGAAGCACTGGCAATCGTGTTCGGAATTAAGAAGTTCCGCAGCTACCTGGAAGGAGCGAAGGTGATAGTTGCCTCAGATCACCAGCCATTGAAGTGGCTCATGACCCTCCGATCTCCATCGGGTAGACTTGCTCGGTGGGCGCTCCTATTGCAGGCCTACGATCTGAGCATCAACTACATACCCGGGAAGAGTAACGTAATCGCAGATATGTTATCACGACCTCCCATTGAAGACGCAGAGTCGGCGACCGAAGTGCCGACTTGCTTTGTGACCGTCAATTTGCCAACGATTTCGTCTGCGAACCTGAGGGAGGAACAAATGAAGGATGACACCCTGCGGGGTATCATAGAGAGTTTCGACGAGGGCAATGAAGAGACTCTTCACCGATGGACTGACAGAGGTTATATAATGTCCGGCGGTATATTGTATAGATACAGATTCCGAATCGGAGGAACCTCAACTTGTGGTACCGACTCAGATTATACCGCAAGTTCTGAACGAATTCCACAATTCGGCGATAGCCGGTCATCCTGGAGTTGAAAGAACTACCGAGAGGATTTCCAGACATTATTTCTGGACAACCCTGCGGCGCGATGTTCGCCGACACGTGCAACAGTGTGTCGATTGCCAGCGTTACAAGTGTAGTAATTGGAAGCCTGCAGGTCTTCTTCAAACTCCCGTCATGGCACAACGTTTTGAAGTCCTCGCGATGGACTTGTTTGGACCACTACCGAAAACGCCGGCCGAAGAACGCTGGGTTTTTGCCGTAGAAGACACCACATCTCGGTGGATAGAACTATTTCCGCCGAAGAGTGCTACCGCAGAAGCGTGCGCGAAGTGCTTAATAGACGAAGTTATCCTTCGTTATGGCTGCCCACGCAAGGTTATAAGCGACAACGGGACGCAGTTTGTTAGTGAAGTGATGCAGCAGGTCGCTCATTGTTTGGGGTTTTCACAGTCTTTGACGCCTCTGTACTACCCTGCCGCGAACCCCGAAGAAAGACGAAATCGGGCCCTAAAAACCCAACTAGCCATCCTAGTGGAAACCGCACATAACCGGTGGAGTGATTCGCTTCCGTCGACTCGTTTCGCGATGAACTTTGTGAAGGAAATCACTCCATATTTAAAAACGATTGCAAACACGTTAAACGACGCGCGCGAAAATTGGGAGGTGCAACAGGACCGCGCGAAGAAGTACGCTGATCGGAAACGTAGACCCGGTTGTAATCTGGAAGTTGGTGACCAAGTTCTGGTAGACGTTCACACTTTGAGCAATGCTGCGAATTCCTACAGCAGCAAATTCTCACCAAGGAGAGACGGACCGTATGTTATCATCGAAAAGAAGTCACCCGTAACCTACGTTATCGCCGCGAGAGACAAGCCTGATGTGCCGTTAGGCAAGTACCATGTGTCAGCTTTGAAGCCATTTGTCGTTTCTGACCAACGGGAGAGTCCTTAGCCCGTCGCCCCTTTGAGGAAGCGCGGAAGGCCGAAGAAGGCGGTGCAGTCCGAGGTTCAAGACGATTCCGACACCGAAAGTCCTGAACCAACGGCCGAGGAAGATGGACTAGAAGAAGAGGTTCCAGAGGTAGCGGTAGAGGCGACAGCAGGACGTCGGCTGCGTAAACAGAAGACGTGTGCTTGCTGTAACTGATGTTCGTACCTTGTTGGATCCCACCTGAGGGCAGTTCGTGGAATACAAAGGGGGAGTGTAACGGACGGAGAATAGGTGGCGCAGGAGATCAGAGTAGAACAGTCGGTTGCTAATGTCGGTTCCGCGGTGTTCTATGTTCGACAAATTATTATTATATATCTATACAGTAATGTAATAACGTTAATAAAGTCTATGTACAAGAAAATACGTTTGTTTCATACTGTCCGGTAGAGGTTCCATTAAGGGGCATTTCGCAAGGACGAGCAACTACTGGGTGAGAGTGATCAAAAAGTTCGAAGTGTGACATAAGTAGTAGGACGTAAACAAAAATCCACGCGAGTCACAGAAAAACTACATTCTGTGAAACAATGCTTTCTGTTCAGAAATATTTTCAGCGGCGAGTTGTGAAACCCAAAGCACAGCCAAAGAGTCATAAACCTCTACCTGTCTAACGACCCAAATGCTAGCACAATACAAATACAATATTCTAAATTCAACCACCACCCGAGACGACATTCGGGATTATAAAAGTATTATTGACCGGACTCCATAAAATTACTATAAGTCTGGTCGTACTTTGCTTCTGATGAAACAGTCGAATGAGAACGTGACACCGTAATGGGAGAAACAGTTGAACTATTGTTTAGTATTTCACGGGCCATTACATTTAAACATATATTTTTTAAATTTTGGCACAATGTTGTCCCAAAAGGACATAATTATCTTTTTCAATCTGCAAAAGAACACGAAATAAAATTGCTATGGAATAAATTTTTTGTACTTGTCGACAACAATTAGCAATAACTGTTAACACCAGTAATTGCCAATTGCCCTTGAACCTGAAAGTAATAATAATTATCTTTTTGTTTTAGTTTAACGTCCCCATTTTGGTCTATTTTTAAGTAATAATTTGTTTCTTCATTGACCGCTTGTTGGGGATTTAAGTCTCGAATGGACCAGGGGCATTTTATTTACACAATATGATCTTGATCAATAATTCCACCCGGACTGGTACCGAGAAAACAATTTTCCTTGTCAATAAACAGTCCGCACTCACGCACAAGTACCCCATAGTCTTTTTCAAAGTGCTTTTGCTTCGTCTTCTGTTCCCCACATCATTATAGCTGCGCTCTTTCGAAATTCAGAACAGACAATATTCCGAGCTAGCTTTGACGTATTCCTAATAAATTCGTTTTCATCTAGATGAATTTCTGTCAGACCGTAATTTTCATCGGGTGGAGCAGCAGTCTTTCTTTTTTTAATTCGTAGAAATAACTCTGCGAGTTTTATTATACTCGCGTTTTCTTTTCAGTCGCGCGATATAGTTTTTAACGAATTTTCCAGGACTACAAAATTTTCCTGTGCAATAGGACAAAATATTCTTCCTTTTTATTACATGAAATTGTCCCCTAAAAATTTACAGACGATAGAATTATAAGTTTCTGCTGCATTATTTTTCATATTCAAAATTAGACTATGCACATTTTGAACAAGTCTTTTTCCACACGACTCAATGTGGTCAGAAAGGCCAGACTCGATCATGTCTGGAACTGTGTTGATTTCGCCTTGACAAAAATAGCCTCTCAATTTACTACAGCAGTTACGTAGTAAATGGTTTACGCACACTATCTTTATTATAGGGAATTTATGGTCGTAGGGCTTCGCGATGCAAATTTTTTTTTAACAAACTGCTGCTTCTTTTGCCAGCGAAGTTTTGTTGCTCTCTTATTAGTGATGTAATTATCTATGTTAATTAAATCGAAAAGAATAGACTCCTCACATTGCAAAATTTTATAAAAATATCAATCAACGAATCAAGTAAGATACCAACCGACCAGTTAAAAAAATAGGTGTAATTGAAAGCGTAATACTAGGTAGGAATGAATATTTCGGGTTTGGCACATTTTCAATGCTCATTTCTAGTTTTGAGCACTTTATTCAGACACTGCAAATTCGTATATTGAGTATACACTATATTGTACTATTATTGTAATCATCGCCTAAAAAACGTCTTGTGCACCTCGACTCACGCCTCGGACACAAACAGCAGATGCTTTTTTTTACGGCCGCATAATTTTGTTTAGGTATAGGTCTAAGATTTTACTCGGACTGTACACGGCGAATTTGTAGCATGGCTTTATAGGTGGAGCCACTTTCTTGACGTAGAAATCAACAGAACAGGGTTTTATTTAAAACATTATTACATAGTTGTATTTGCGCTTCCATCTTCAATAATGTAGCAAACAATAAGAAAAAACTATAGGCAACGCGATACGCATGTTTCTTGGTAGGTTTTAAATTCGTAAGTGTCAATAAAATGGTGACAAAAGTTATGTATGTTCAGTTCGACATTTTTGCATATTTAGCAAAAAATGCGTAGGTTCTAAAGCAATCCTTTTTCTACAACTGTTCAAAATTTGAAGATTATTGATCAGTAATTAACAATACAGCGAATTTTATAAGGTGTAGTTCACTCAGTTATAGTCCTAATGGATTAATTTTTTTGTTTATTAGAAAAAGAATAGAGCTAACTTAGCTAATTTAACGAAAGAGTGAGGCCGCTCCGTTACTGGCTAAAATCATCCAAACTAGTCAAAAATTTAAAATCATCTAAATTAATGTGAACTACGCCAAATTTTGGAAACCCCTTTTCCATGCCTTTTAGCCTGCTTACCCAACGCAAGGATCAATTTGAGTCCAGTAGAATTGCTTGCAATCTACTTGCAATACATGTTTTACACTTTACAGTAATTTAGGGCAAAGCGCATATAAGATACAAAGAAAATTTTGGATAAGAAGTAGAATGAAGACAATCTATGTAGGTAATAGTAGATATGACCCCCTGGACGCTTCAGAAATTCAAATAATTGACTCGTTTGAATTTTACTATGAAACACCATACTTCAAATACATCGTTGAACTCATTACATTACATTAAAAAAATACTTTGACTGATAAAATCGGAAATCCCAAGGAACATAATAAAGTGAGAATTTGAGAAACGTAGGAAAAATATCCAATTCCAGAAACCAGGGTAAATAAAAAAGATAAAAAACTTTTAACTGAGAACCTAACAACTACGAAAACTTGAGATCTTGGGACACTTGTAAAACCAAAGAAAGGAGAGATAACCAAAAATTGAAATGGTGAAAGTTAGAAACTCAAGAAATGCCGGGAAACCTGCAAGTTAATAAATTGTAAACAACCGAATGATGGATGACAATGAATAATGAAGAAGAATCAATGCGTTTTGTGATTTTTATGTCAATGTCATTCGCAAAATAGTTAGGCGAACTCTCGTAACAATCGGTAAATTTTTCCGACGAAATCTCAATTCTTATTATATTATGAAAATTAGCAAGTCAAACCCAACATTGAAATGTTCTAGTTTTATTTGGAAAGTAGAATAGTTTCGACCCACATTAGGGTCATCATCAGTACAAACGATGTAACTACAAAGGACGAAACATGTATAAAAATCTATACAGGTCTTGAAGAAAGATAAGAAGGATCTAACGCACTACTTCAAAAATAAAAAAATATGTTTACCATAATTATTTAAGAGTGTCTTGCACTTTGTGTATCGTCCTAAAGAGATATAGCTGAATTATTCTTCTCATGGGGCTACCTATGTATTCTAATAGATAGCATTGTGCTTCATAAATTGATAAATATTCGAAATCAAAATGTTTGATTCAAAAATGATATACATAATAGAGTTTACACTTACCAGTACTTGGATGATTCTGTTCTAACTGTTACTTTTTTTATTTAAAATTATTTGATTCTATAATTGTTTTTTTTTACTTTTTTTATGCATGTTATTAGTCTATTTTATTGTAAAAATCAAAGTTTGAAAGGATTTTGCAACAATTTTAAAATATCGAAGATGGGAGTGGTTTCGAAACATGTTCCTATTGTAATTTACGTTTACTAAAGTTTGTGGAGTTTGACTAGAATATATTTAAATTTTAATATAAATTTACTCCACTTTGATTCATCGACATTCTTGCCGTTTTTAAAATATCGAGGATGAGAATCAAATTTCAAATTTTTCTTGCCACGGTACTGACTCATTTAAACTACATTGTACTGAAATCCACAGTACTGACATTTTAAATTTAATTACAAACTAATTATTTGGTTATGAATTTGATAATTTCCATTTATAATATTATTTAGGTTAGTAATAAGTTTAAAAATCTATTATTAATTATTATATAAAAAAATAATTAAGTTTTCCAATATCACAGTACTGACAAGTAAATTTATGACATACCTTTTTAAAAATTGTTGACGTACTTTCAATGTGGCTAACTAGTTGTTTCAGTAATCTCGACGTAACCTGAGCGAGCTATTATACACTGGCGAGCATAAAATACGGGTCATAAGCATTTAAAAAAAAAGTGAATTCTGTATTGTCGATTTTTCTACTGCTGCTACTGGCCTTTAGCTTCTATGTTTTTGAACATTATGTGCATTTGTGCGAGACAGAAATGCTCTCTATCTTACTCTTTTTTCGATTTTATAAAAATCACCAATCTACCACCTTTTTTTGGTTGCTCTTTATCTGCCATCTTTAAATTTTTTGTCAGTTCTGCACACATACGTGGTGCTCGTAAACATATTGTTTACAAATTCTCTGCACTACAATGCCTGTCAATTCTGGGATATCGGCTAGAATTGTGGCGAAAATTGTGAGGGGAAACGTTTGACCACCAGAAGATGGCGGCTTGTTCATGAGGTCAATCGGTCCATAACCTCCCAAAAGAAAGAACTGAAAAGTATCAAAGAAGTATCAAGACTCTTTGTTTTGTGGAATATAATAATATGTAATATAATTATTGCAATTAAATTATGATGTTTGAATTTTCGTATCTATTGAGTTTAGCTCTGTGGTTGTCGCGAAGAATTTTATCTTTTATTGAATTTTATTTTATTGCATTTCTATATTGTGCCAAACAAGGAAACATGACACCCCATCTCCGCCCTCAGGGTCAACAGCCCAAGAGTGTCTCATTGTAGAATCGAATCATGTAAGCGACGTAATGTATGCTTCAGATAAAGATAGAAAGTCGGCCGTCCGACTAACAGATCGTTACTGGTGGGAGGTACGTTGTAGGATCGTGTTCCTCTTTAGTTCACTGCAGTCAGCTATTTTTTCAAGATAGTCCCAGACCTAACAGATTTGTTACTGCTTACCTTAATGAGGTCCAAATTGAGGGATTGTACTGGCCAGCTCGAAGTCCGCATCTCAATCGAATAGAACACATTTGGGACGAGATGGGAGTCAGGGCACGGCGCCATATACCAGCTCCACGTAATGCCCAAGATCTTCGAAACCTACTGCTTCAGATTTGGACGATATCCCTCAAAATCTCATACTACACCTGATAGCAAGCATGCCTCG
Source organism: Diaperis boleti (assembly GCA_963583935.1). Taxonomy (NCBI): domain Eukaryota; kingdom Metazoa; phylum Arthropoda; class Insecta; order Coleoptera; family Tenebrionidae; genus Diaperis; species Diaperis boleti. Next base: position 49,712,968 of record OY757249.1, on the reverse strand, counting down.
ACGCATGAGAACGGTTATAAATGCAAGAGGAGGTAATTTTCAAATTTCTGCTTATTGGGGAAAATTATTAGAATTTTATAAACCCTCATGTTGTTATGCTCCCGAGAGTTCTTGAAGAAGAGAAATTAACATGGGCCAGGGGCAAAAGGGTTTAAGTTGACCATCATCAAAAAATCGCTTAAATCCAGGTGACCCGTATTTTATGCTCACCAGTTTATTATAGTGTCCCAAATCTGTCATAGCTATATTTGTAGCTCTCTCTCTCAAAAAAAAATAATAAAAATGCATTTAGCTTGGCGCAGTACAGGTGCAAATTACTAGAAACTCGATAATTAATCGTATAATCAATTTTAAAATCTATTGTGATTGACTAACATAAAATGACGTAAGCAGTTCAATTCTGAGATACTTTGTTTTACACAGTTTAAAAGTTATTCTATGAGTCTCTTATAACAAATAAGTCATAGAAGAATTAAGAAATGAATTATACTAAACTAATTAGTCCTGTAATTCTAAAAACGTGACATGCTTTTTCAATATTTAATTATTTAAAATTATATAAAAAAAACTCTCCTGCAACCGGTGTAATGTTGGTTGCATATCCAATGTATTTTCGCATTGATATTTCAGGATTTGGAGCATTCCGAAGCATATTGTTTTTTTTCTAATTTGTCTACTTGATTCAAATTTAAATCCAACCGTCACCAACTATCACAAAATTCCCTAAATTACCGAAATTGATTTTATTTGTAAACATGTATTTAATATGCAAATTAGAAAAAATAACATGAGAAACTCATTTTATAGAATCCGTTCTTTAGAGGCATTAGGCTTTAGGCAATAGTCCAAGAGCGCGTTGCAAAAAACCTGGCCGATCGGGTTACAGGGTGGAATATTTTTTAAATGTTAGTACTCACATCAACCTTAAGAAAAACCATGATGTGCCTGGGCACAGTTTAAGGAGGCCAAGAACTCAAAGATTGTGACAGTTCAACAACTGACAAGGGAAAAACGTTTTTGCTTTTCGTCCGGATACTCAGGATTCGGTTCCCGCTCATGTACGTATTTTTTTTATTAAAAAATCTTTTTTTTTTACTTTAATTAATCTAATACTTAAAAACAATTAAGTGGCCCCCTTAAACTTGTGAAGAGACTCTGCCCAGGCACACCATGGTTTTTCTTAAGGTTGATGTGAGTACTAACATTTAAAAAACATTCCACCCTGTAACCCGATCGGCCAGGTTCTCTCTCTATAATATAAGTTACAAAACTAGTGTTTCGATATACTGTTATAAAATAGTGTAGATTGTACTTTTCACTTATTGGTTCTTATGGTATCGATAGGGAATAAATGTTAGTTCCTCCAATTTCATCATTATGTATTCTTCATCCGATGCCCTAATAAAAAAAATTCTGTCTGGAAACTCAATTTTTTATAGGTACAACCTACATTCTAAATTCACTTTTAACCCTGAAGTCGGGGCGCCGAGTCTGACAAACCCATGCAATAAAAAATTGTGATCTATTTTTTTTTCCAAAAATTAATTATTTTACATGACATTTTATTTGTATATAAAAAATGTATATAAAACCTTCTCTCTTCAATTTGGATGCTGGTTTATTAAATTATTATTATTAAATCCTCAGATGGTGTAATGCGATCTTCCAAACTGATTTTCAAAACACAAACACAAGGCATACATTAGGAACACGGCGATTTGGGAAGCGAAACGTAATACAATGTCCGTTAATAGAATGCAACGAAAGTGAAATACAATAACAAATTACCGCTGGCCACCCTCGGTGGCGACAAACTCGGTACTGACTTCAGGTATAAATCGCACGGGACAAAAAAATTAGAATGTTGATAAGCAGGCCGGGACAAAAACAATTGATTCTCAGTAGATCAGGCTAAAATAAATATCCATCTGCGGGTCGTAAATTTTGTAGGGAAGAAAAATGCTAAAAAAATTGAGTTTTCGGAAAAGTTGTATAATATAGAAAATTAACACCCTGTACAGAGGAGATGGCAGAGAAAATTGAAGAAGAGAGCAAAGAAGAACAACAGAGATAATTATGTACGAAAGGTTAGTGAAATCACAAAGCAAGAAAGAGAGTTACAGAAGTTAAGAGGCATAGCGAAGGAAGAATGGGGACACGGGAAAGAAGAGAGTGGAAATGTACAGGAAATTAACAATAGACAACAATAGAGTACAGAAGATCAAAGCTTTTAAAAATAGAAAGACTGCTTCCAAGTTAGAATGTCAGAGGGCAAGAAGAGGAAAGAAAAACGGAAGAGCGGAGGAGGAAATAATAACAGGGGTAAAAAAAGGAATAAAGGAGAAAAATCAAAAGAAGTATACATATAGACAATAAATGATGACAGTATATAGCAAAAAGATGAAGACAACAGTAAGCAAGATAGAAGGAAAGAAGATGGAAAAAAGAAATCCAAAGACAAGAAAACGCTTAGGGGAAAAGCTGATGGAATGGATAGAGGAAAAAGGGTAGGAGGTGTTGAATGAAAATCAACAAGGGGACGAACAAGGACCACCATAGGCGACGGAGAAAGAACTGTGAGAAAGAACAGAGGGAGCGCAGACGGTGATGGTTAAAAAAAGACAAGATTCGAAGAACAAGAAGCAGCGACAAAAAGAGAAAAAACAATAAGACGTAGAGGAGCAAGAAACAAAAATGAATGGTGGGACAAAGAATGTGAACAACGGAAAAGGGATGCAATAAAGGAGCTAAAAGAATGGAAAAAGACAAAAGCAAACAGAAGCGGCTTTCAAACTGTAGGTAGATAGAAGAAGAGGCAGAAGAAGGAGAAAGAAGAGAGAGAGCTGAAAACTATAAGAACAGAGAAGGAGATGTAGAAGTATATTAATTGAGAGAAAGAAAAAAATAAATAGTGAGTGAGGAGACAACGAGAAGAAAAAGAAAAACATAAATAGAGAACCTAACAGCACCAGAAGGAGAAGAAATCACGCTGGAGAAGAGGTGGACAGGCAAGTGAAGAAACTGAAGAAAAGAAGGCGGCGGGGAGGGATGGAGTACAGAACATTATTATGTTTATTATATTGCACGTCAACTTTTTTTATTATTTACAAATTGTTTATTGTAAACAATGTTTTATTGTTTTTTTTTTTAAATCGTGTCCAATTAATTTTTAATAGCTAATAAAACTATTAAAGGGTCCAAATTCTCGGTTTGATATGTTCACCGTTGGTTTAAAATATTTTTGGAAGGAAAATTATAGGAAGAGGCCTTAACTTTGCTACCAAGTAATATCTAGTGATACCGAAGAACAGTTGCAATTGCTCCCTCTAAGTGGCGACCGAAATACTGACAACGGTCACGCCGGAAGTCGTGTAGGCTTGGGGTCAACTACCTGCGCGAATGTTCGCAGCGCATGATGTCATCATTCGAGAACGTTCTCCAGACATTTGGAGGGATATTAAGGCACGGTCTCTCCTCTCCTGCGGAGTACGCATGTATTATTTTGTGTTTTTTTAAATCAGCTGCTTTATGTGGATCACATTTGGTCGTTATTTTTTAAATGGTTTTCAAGCAGGTCGTATTGGGTTCATATTTACCAGCAAAGGCTCCAGGTACATCATAAAGTAGCTCGACTACAGCTTTTGCTCATGAACATGACAATTGGTCATAAAGTAAAGTAAAAACGAGAGCCGTTTTTGTGTAAACTCGATATGCCCAATGTAACTTCCTTTTGGTGGAGGTTCATTGATAGAGGCCCTTTGACTGTTGACAAATACATAACTGACCACTTTTTGATGATTTTCTTTGTATGCAGGACAAGTTTGCATATCGCCCGCTGTGTGACAAACTTTTTAAGCGAGACAGGGATAGTCACAATACTTGAGCCGCCGAAAATAGAGAGCTATCACGTGAAAGCTTTGTTCTTTAGGGTGAAATAATCGCAAACCGAAATCAAGTTTACACGCACGTGTTAGAAGAAAATTTCTTTGTGAATACAATACATGTTTTTTTTTTCTTCTTATACGTCATATTTTTATTTTCTGATAAAAATGACAGTCACTTTTAGGTAAGGGATGTATTCTATGCTTTATTGTCATTATGAAGTAGCTAAATTTTCGCCTGTCACGTTGAAGTGCTTGTCAAAATGCCAGCAGTATATAATTTTAATAAATTTAGAATAATACACCTTGTGGAAGATGGCGTATCTTCAACAAACATTGCGGCAGAATGGACCCATGTACTGAATAGAAAAGGATAGTTGTCTGAACGGCAAAAATGCGGGACATTTGAAATTTTTTGACAGGCTTAGTACTGAACAGACCTTCTGCACATGTCAAAAAGTGACAGCAACGTCAGTTGTTGTTTAATTCTTCGGTATGTTTTCGCTTTGAACAAAAGGGAACGAAACAGTCATACACCATTTTGTTTTATTTATATATCTGATGCTTTTACATTTGACCAAATTATTATTATTTACCAAATTAAATTTAGAAATGTCACTTGCCGTTCAGATGCGCGCGCAGCCCAGGTAAAAATACATGGTTCCATGGGCACACCCCGAACTACAATAAGGTTAGGAATAATTATAGACTGTTTCACAACAAATGTCAGATGAGTGACAATTACTGACGAAATTCTGTGACCACAACTGTACTATTAAGTGTATTTTACACTACATGTTTTAATTATCTGTAAACGTTACAAATTAATCGTTTTTTGTTAAAAAAAAGAAATTTGCGTCCCTTAATTCTGTCGGTGAGTGTATATTATGATGTGATGCCGAATGACACTGTAAAACCAATTAAAATAAGTGGGATATATCGTTTTGTGTGTATTTCCCCTACTTCTAATGGATTTAGTATAATATAAACCGAAGAATCTCTCTTCAGCTTCTGCTGTAAATCCGATTAAATTCGCGCCCCCACTTTGGGGTTTATAATAAAAAATCAGTACTCACGATTAACGTTGGAATATCATACGGCTCAAAACACACGGCGTTCCCCACAAACTTCGCACAATCCTGCCAAGTTTCAATTTCCGGATAAGGAAGAGTCGTCGGCCGAAGAGTATTACAAACCATTTTCTGCAATTTTTAAACGCTTTACACCGTGTGCTCCATCTATCGACAACACGCACAAAATTCGGTAGCACTAAAAATTACCTGCAATCCGCACTCGTTATGACTGGCCAAAAACAGTTGCTTCCTGTAAGGGTACTTCAAACAAAACTGCCTTCTGAAATTCTCCGTATACAGCAACAGCAGCTTTTCTTTGTTAGAATTCGACAAATAACTCTCCGGGAAATGCAATCTTCCCTCGAAGTCCGGACATTCAATTTCGGGCCAACAGAGCTTAATAAGGCCTAATTCTTTGGCGATGTGCGATAAATCCTTCAGGGTTAGGTCCACCGGTGATGGGAGGTCCCGAGGAGCGTCCAACATTTCAAAGTAGTGGTAGCTGATTTCATCGTCTCCTTCCTCCTCTTCTTCGTCGTCTTGTTCGAGGGACTGGAGGTACGGGATAATATCAACATCGGAATTGATCATTTTTGGGTGTCTTTCTCGAGATTCAATCTGCAGGTACTGGGAGAGTTGACAAGTGAGTTGCTATGGAAGCATACAAAATAAATACGCCGTCGTTAGGTCGGTAATTATGTCATTTTGCTGCTTATCGATAGAGCAGGGATTGGTGTTACCACAGATTTAAAAAAATGTGTTAAGTACAGATGGGCCGCTCTGATCCATTTTTTAAATATACTTGTCGCTTTTGGCGCTGATGTAGCTTTAAAAATTTTGGGGCGCCACGTTTAAATACATAACGAGTGAGCAACAAAATTCGTGATCGTAGGAGGCTCTGAATCCAAAATTTTGAGTCGATTCTTGATCGATACGATTGTTAAAAAGTCATCGAGCTGTCAAATCTGATTCAAATTTGTGACAGTGACACTCACTCGTTATTATATCCTAGCCATAATAAATTAAAATATTCAGTAAAAAAACTTTTTTGGGTACGCGTTTATTTACTAATGATACATTTAAAAAAACATACATAACAAAAGCATGCACAAGTACAAATTTATTAAGATATTTTTAAAAGCTTACTATCCATCCCAAAGTCTGACATAAAGTCAGCAACACTTTTTGCAGGCTCCAGAGGTTGGGGAAATGTTGAAACATTAGGATGTTTCCAGGTAAAATTTCCTTGATGGATTCTAAAAATACATTTGTCCAACAGTTGCATATTTTAGGTGTTTTATTCCAGTGGCGGCTCGTTCATGAGGTCACTCAACAGAAAAAAGTGCAAAAGGTTTCTTCTGACTAAATGGATAAGAAGTAACAACATTTTTTTTTCTTTAAGAACTTGAACTCACTCTCGTGTTCAATCCGATTTCAAAATTTCAAAAGTCAACAAATGGTTGTCATTCTAATACCATTAGTCAATCAGTCAGTTGTAGATGCGGCGGGCCACCCGCCCGCCTAATTCACATGGGGTGCCATGAACGAAATTGTTTTTACTCACAAAGAACAACTGTGGAATGCAGATACAATATGAAAATGGTTGTCATTCCGAACCAGTTTGTCAACCATTCATCAAAAATGTAAATTTGAGTATATATTTTGGTGTAAAGCCCAATTTGGATTGATTCTCATCACTGATAAGTGTAAGGTTTCTTTCTGAATAAAAAGCGTATGGTTCTGGCAGCGTTTGTGAGTGCGGTGGGCGGGTGGGCCGCCCTGTCCACCATACTCATCGACTGACTAAATGGATAAGAAGACTGAGATATCTCGATTCAAAATTAATACCATCCAAGAGAGCTGCAACCCATTCACCGCCAAAGTATGGCACATACCCCGGCAGCCTAGCCTTTAGCGACCGTTACCGCCCGAGATGGATACGCTAGAGGGAGCTGGCGGAAGTTTCGGTGGGAACCAGGAACCACGCTTGAAAGGGCGGCAGTAGAAGTTACACCACGTTATTTTGTTCGCTAAATTCGCCATTTTGTTAAAGCATAATTATATCTCCACCGTTGAGCTTCCTTTTGTTTTAAAAAGTTGTACGCGTTCGTTCGACTCCGAAAGGGAGATCCATCTGGCGCAGGTTCCAGCTTTTGTTTAGTTCGAGTCAGTTAAATTTCCACCGTCGCGTCCCCAAGCCAAGGGAGGTGATTGTATTCCTGGAAATAAGGTAACCATTTGCTCTATATTTTTCTTCCGACTTGCCGTCCGGAGAGGCCAGGGAACTGACCGACTTTTATTCCATGTGCATATCGGAAATCTTTACCGTTAGCCCGCCATTTTGGACGCTAGGACGTCATAAAACTTCTGAAGTTAGTTTGAGGTAAGACGCGGGCGCTACCACGTCTTCTCTTGTCCGTCTCGCCACTATGTTTTCCGTGTCTTCCGATTCCGACTGTCCGCTGGCATCCTCCATGTCCCAGTGGACACACAATGGTTCCACATTGTGATCACGCTTGGATGGTGACTTATTCTCGTAAATGATCACATCTCTCGAAGTGGTGATTTTTCTCTCTAGCGGATCCCAGAGTCGATAAGCTTTCTCTGGGGCTTCTTGCCATTCCACATCTCCGCTGGCGATTTTATGCAGCACAGTTGATGGCGTCTGCCCAAAACACCTTCGGCAGACTGCGCTCGTGAATCCACGTCAGAGCGATTTCCTCAAGTGTTCGGTTCTCCCGTTCTGCCGAACCATTCTGTTCTGGGGTGAATGCAACACTTGTTTGATGAACAACGCGGGCTTCTCTCAAGATCTTCCCCATCTGTGCATTCATAAATAAGAGTCCATTATCGGTCCTCAGTGTTCGCATGCGCTGACCAGTCTCGGTTTCCAACTGGACAATGTCTTTTAAGCGGGCGGTCACCTCTTCTTGTGTCTTTGTCCGTAAAAAGTAGACACACGGATATCCACTGTAGTCATCCTTGAAACAGACGAAATAAACCATTGACTTGGCTTGCGACACTCTTCATCTTGTTTGCTGATATGTGTCCGAGTCTTATGTGCCATAACATGGCTTTGCCGTCGCGGGCGACACTGTCTGAGTCTCTTCTAACTCTTATCTGCATGTAGTACAGATTGCCTCTCCTTGTCGCACGCATCTTCAGTTTGCCATCCCTTGTCACGTCGATGAACTCCTTGGTTGTTGTGGCACTCAGTCCTTTGTCGCAGGCGCTTCCCACCGAAAACAGGTTCCTGCTTATTCCCGGTATTAGTCACTCTGACAATGCCGGCTAGTGTCTTTGACTCGACTTGTGTGCCTCTTCCATCGGGTGCGCACCAGCAGGTATCTCTTCAAATGTCGTGAAGTATTCCCGATGACCAGTCATGTGGACGCTGGTTCTTGAAGTGAACTGGTAGAGTTCTGAGAACCTTTGTCACTACTTCCACTTCTTCCATCACAACGCCGGCGGACTTCATCTGTGAAACGAGTCCCTCGACTCTGGCCAAGTACTGAACCATGGCATGAAGAAAGATACGAATCTGTGGAAGGTTGGTATCGATTGTTGACGGACCTGAAGAATCGGGTCCAGGATATGAAGATAAAGGAGTTGAGCGTTATGATTCCGCCCAGGGTGGAGGTAATGATGTTCAGGAAGCTCCTTGATATTGTTTTTGGCAGGACAACCGTGAGGGATCGGCTGAGTCTTCCCCTTGTAAGGGAGGTAGTGCGGCCTCCACAACCGTCGGCTGCGCAAGTGGTGAAGAGAGCTGGACCGCCGTCAACGTCGCAGGCAGCCAGCTCTAAGAAGAGGAACTTACCGGGTCGGGGACGACAACGATCCTGGTAAAGGACAACGTTGAATTCCCACACTCATTGGGAAGTGAAGAGTTCCATCCCGAAACAGGAGGAAACCAAGGGAAACGCGGATGTGGATGGACAGTGATTTCATGTCTGGCAGATCGACGCGAAGGAGAGAGATGAGCGAGCACCCTAGGAAGAAGGGAGACACGCATCGGATGAGATCGACTGGACACTGAAGGGGCGGGCACGCTCGAAGCACGGAGGACAGCGGAACCGGCGGCCGCAATGGACCGAGTCCGAGGAGCGGACAATAAGTCCGGCGGCAGGGAGAGCACGGTGCTCTAGACGGAAAGATCTCTGCGCTGTTACGCAAGAGAAAGGAGAAAGAAGCCAAAAGGCGAGAGAGACCAAACGCGCCTGACAAGCGGAGAAATGTGGTACCGTCGGCTACGATGGACCGATGGGGTTCAACTCCGGAAGTCCGGTGGCATGGAGAGAATGGTACTGCAGAAGGAAGAAAAAAGTACTTAGCCCCCTCCCCCCCCCAAAAAAAAGTACTTAAGTATCGATTCGCTGGCGTAATATTCTAACGCATAGAACTTCTGAAGAAGTATGGTTCGGCTTACGCGTGACTGGTGTTCATAGATTGCTATCAATCTCTTCCAAACATCGCGGGCACTATCACATCCGATGAGACCGCTGGCGACTTCAGTAGGGACTGCCGAGAGTAGAAGAGCAAATGCTTTCTTGTCTTTCTGTTCCTTCCTCGAGCAGCACTTCGGCATCAGTGGTCGGCTTCACATCCTCGGGCTCTTTGACCAGTTGGTCCCAGTCACGAGCACGTTACTGTGCCATGATGAGAAACTTCCATGTCGAAAACTCGCTGGCGACGCCACTGAATTGGGAGACACTTCCCTTCTCTTTCGGATCCATTGTCGAGCTATCTGAGGTCAACGCTAGCGCTTCGTCCGATGTCTTCAGGCTTGAGATTCTTCTGTCACTATTTGACTATGTAGTTGTAAATCAGAATCCAGACGATTAATTAAACACATGTTTATTAATAGCAACTAGCTGACTAGCTGATTACAATTACGTGGTTTATACAACAGTGAGCACAATCTGACGAACACTAAAAATCTAACAGACAAGAAATTGACATTTTTACCGGTTAATATTGCAATTAAATTATGACGTTTAGCTCTGTGTCTGCCGCGAAGAATTTTATACACGGCGGAGCGCGGTGATTGTCGAGTTCGCCCGGGTGAAAGCCAACTCATGCCCTCGTTAAGCGAATGCTGGTAGCCAATTGTAACGAGATCTCCGCTCTTACGGTCAACAGCCCAAAAGTGTCTTCTTGTAGAATCGAATCATGTACTTTATTGTAACCGACGTATTGCATGTTTGGGATAAAGATAGAAAGTCGGACGTCCGACTAACAGATTGTTGTAGGATGTAGGATGGTGTTCCTCTTTAGTTCAGTCAGCTGACTGGCTACTAGTGTTTCAACTTTCATCATGTCGGTAGTTCAAACAATAAAAGAACTCCAAACTAATGGTAATCATAATTAAAGTTTTGAGAAACGGTTGGAGCTTAAAACAAATAGTCACATTGGATTTGTGGACGTGAAGTGACAAATAATGCCTTTTTATGTTTATTCGTGTGTTTGATTTTTTCAAATGGAAATGATTCGGTCTGGTCTAAGAACGGCGTCACAGACTTGAAACATTTGAAAGGAAAAAATAACACTCCTTATCGGCAGAGCACATGAAGAGTTCCATAAATTATGCCACAATAGGACGTGTTGATATTCGATCAGAATTGGACGGTGCTGCGTAAGGAAATTTATAAACAGATTTTAACGAAAAGGTAACAAAAATCGCTACATTTTAAGTAAAATAATAGACTGTGTTAAATTTATATTTTTTAAACGCATTATTTTTTAAACATATAGCTAAAATTTGAAATGACCCTCCTGTAAAATGATCCACGAGCCGCCACGTTAGTTTTGAGTCATTAAAATCAAACTTCAATCACTACCCAGTGAACACATGACCTAAAAATTACGTCACACGTAGATCATATGTGTGTAATACAATTTTACGTCAATTTGTGATGTCATGTTGTTTTATATCACTGTGACATCATATTGACATAAAATTCATATGATGTCATTGAATGACTTACATGTTACATATATCATATGTAATATTTATATCATATCGTGACGTAACATAAAAGTCATTATTTTATGTAAAACTGGCATCACAAATCTGCCATAGTGTTACATAAGTCAAAAGTCCTTTTCTTACGTGAAACTGACATCACAAATCTGTCATAGTGTTACATAAGTAATAAGTCCTTTTCTTACATAAAGCTGACAACAAATCTGTCGTAGTATTACATAAGCTATACGTTTTTCTTTTACATAAAATTGACATAACGAAAACATCATATGGATATCTAAACTACAGATCACTACATTTTTTTTATTATGTATGAATATGTATTAGATAAGTCACAGTTTTATGTTAACTCAATAATTAACTTATTATATAATAAAATATAATTAAATTGCAATTTTCCGACCAAACGAACGACAAATTACCAATCTATAAGTTAAATTCGTCAAAAACAAGGTAAAAAAGTCAACGAATCCTTGTGTTACACTTTAGCAACCTTGTTTCGGTACAAAATCTCTTTAATCCAAAAAAAAAAAAAATAATTCTTTAATCCACGAAAAGACTAGGATAGAATACCAACGATTTGTTGAAGTGCCGCCGACACTCGCTGGATAGCGCCACGCGTTATACTTCACTAACGCTTCGCCTTCGGCTCGAGATAAAAGGGTATCGGGGACTCCTTCCAACAGTCAAAATAATGGGTAAAGGGGTGAAGTAAATTGTTAATTATTATTGAAGTAATCAATTCCGAATATTAGAACGAAAACTTTTGATGGCTGATACAAAATAATTTAATCAATTAAACATTAATGTCAGATCTATTACAAATCCATTATATTAATGATATTTGTTTGATGTAAAAATGACGTCATTGCTAAGTCATATTCAGGTAACATTTACGTAACCAACTTGATGTCATCATTCCATCATTATTATGTCATACTGACTTTGGTGAGTTACGATGATATCACATAGACGTCATATTAATGTCGAAAACACTTTGACGTCATGGTTACATCATTATTGTCACATTGATATCAATAAAAACGTAAAAAAAAATGACGTAAAAAAGTGTGAAATAATGACTCTTCTATGACTCAGGTGTGACCAGCGAGCACAAAATACAAAATAGAGGCGCCTGAAGCCAGGTCCCCCCTCTCTTGTTGGTCCCAATCGCCTCCCAGCGCATAAGACTTAATGCATACAAAATTAGGCTATACATTGCGGCATAACTACTTCAGAAATTATAACGCCTACCACAGTCCATTATTCACTACTAAATTTCGAAAACTTGGGAAGAAAAAGCGGACTAACCAATGCAAAGGACCAACAAGAGTGGGGATAAAAACGGCTTCACTTGGTGTTAACTGCGCCTCTATTATTATTTTGTGCTCGCTGGGTGTGACTTATATCTTACCTAAATTCAGACGTAGCATGATGTCATTCTGACATCATTTTTACGTCAACGTGTTCACTGGGTAGTGACTAAAATTTAATTTTAGTGACTAAAAGTGCAATTCCATGACTATATTTTAAATGTCAATGACTAGCAATGCCACTTCAAAAATGTTTTTTCAATTGTTGAAAAAATACAACGTGTAGCTGATGACTTCTTCTTTATTGGTCATGAGTTTTATTGTGGACAGATGTTGGGTTCAGAAGATATAATTTTTTTCAACACCCCTTACGAGGTGAAATCGTCGATTTGTTGCTCTTTACTTTTGAAAAAAATTATATCTTCTGAACCCAAAATCGGCCCACAATAAAACTTGATCAATAAAGAAGAAGTCATAAGCTACATTTTGGGTAACATTTGAAGCAAATAAAAGCAGTCATAAGATTGTCGAAATTTCACGTGAATCGGTTGAATTTCAATTAACGATTGTGTGTGTAGTGTCGATCGACGTAATCACAAGGTAACCTTTATTCCATCTATTTCTTTTGGCCATTCTCGATATAACGAGGATGCCATGAAATTGATCGGCGTTTGTACCACGTGCATACCAGAAAACTCCTAGATAAAACTCGCCATCTTGAAAATGGAGTCGTTCCTCCTTTACACCTACATGTCTTGTAAAGAATGCTAGCCTTTGTTTAAAATAACGTTCACTATTGCTACTGGAAGTATTCCGTGAACCCAGGAATTTCGTATCAGCTACATTCAGCCCTCTTTTCTCTGCAGTAGTATAAATTACCAAGCGGATGAGTCACAAGTACCACGAATAACTTGTTAAAGAAAACGTTGCGTACTGTATGTTGTTTGTCCGTACATGTTTCGAGACAACAGAGCGACCAAATAGTGTTCAGTTCGTGGTCCGCGTTGCAGGCTGCTGTTAGGTGGCCCTACTTTCGGCGATACCTATGCCTGGGAGGTGGGAGACGAAGTCGTTGTCTCTTTGAGTATAGAGACCCAGAAAAAGGGAGTTGCTACTAATTCCTTGTACCTACGAAGTCAAAGTTGCAGCACTGTTTTCGGGCTACTGACAAATTGCTTGCTTCACGATTATTTAAAATACTTAACAGCTAAAAGAATAGTCCCCGAGGGAAGTGCCGCTAACTTGGACTTGGTTTGGACAAGCCTTAAAGAAAGACCAACATAACTATGTCTAGGAAAATCTGGCACTCAAGAATAGCACTAAACAATGTCGTTGAAAGCATAACGGAAATGAGGGAAATGAGTGGGCCGACGAGCTGGCTTGACAGGGCGCGACGGGAACCGCCCATGCAACGGGCCAACCGCTACCTCTCAAACCTGATCAAAACTGACACCCATTCTAGACATTGCGCTAGATGGGAAACGACAACAGGCTGCAGACAAAGCAAGCCTTGCTTTGAAAGAGCCAAGTCCTGTCTGCGTTTGTCAAGGGACAGACTCCGCCTTTTGGTGGGCATTTGGAGCGGACATTGCAGGCTAAAGAAACACCTCCACGTGATGGGGGTGGTAAACGACCCAACGTGCAGGAATATTTAGAGGAGGACCAGTGAAAGGTACGAGGGGAGATTTTTATATTATTCTACCTAGCATGAAGAAAACAAGAGACGATCTTATTTATAACCTCTTTATATTTATATTTCTGTAAAATCCATCGTAAGTATACGTCAATGAATTTTGCAAACGATTGTTTTTTCGTTCATATACGAAATTCAGCTAAATCGTTTTCATTTTATCGTTTGTTTCGTTCAGTGTTCTGGCGGCGTCATGTCATAAACATGGCGGCCATCAGTTTCTATTTTATGACCGGCCGCTATAAAATTTGCTTGTTATTTACACTCCTTTGTCTTGTCAAAAAAAAAAAACAACGTGGGTCCACTTTTTTTCTGTGTCGCGGTTTCTTTCGAATTTGACGTTTGTTGACGTCACTGACATTTCATCTCATGTTCAAAAACTGGCGGGAACGTACGAGGCCTTATGACAGAGTGGAGAACAACAGACCTACCAACATTTGCTCGAAATAAAAGCGAAACCTGCACAAAATGTGATTTACATTTGGCAACAAGTAAATTGTTTTCCTTTTTTTACCTACCTCACATTTTCTCTTCCATTAAAATAAAAACGCACGTCAGAAATATAAAAATTTATTCATATTGCAGACATGAAAATTATTTATTTATAATAGTCCTATCACATAACAAATGGTAAATTCTATTAACTTCACACTTGCTCATACAGTCTTAATGCGCATCCATCACTTGCACAACTATAAATAATCAGTACAAAGTAAAAATAACGTTACAATTGTACATTAAATAATCTAGGTACGAAAATATCACCTTTGTGAAATCATGCTGAAATTTTGTATGGCTCGTGTCAGCACCAACTGCAGTAAAAAAATAGTTCATAAAAATTGCCAAACTCGCAATCTCGACAGCTTTAACCGCTCTTTATACCTATCGACGTCAAAATCATCGATGAACACGATTCGACTACATTAAATCAACAACGTGAATTAAATCTATCAATATTCTCTATCAAAACACTGCTTTAGTTGATATCTCTTAAATCATGGAAAAAAGCACATAACGTTAATTGTATATATAATCTTATTATTAAGAAATCACAAACCAGTCTGTTTATCACTCGAATGAATCATATGTGTCTTCACTTCGCCATTTCTCGTGGGCTTCCTTTCTTGCGTCAGGCACCAACTGACACCTCATACCCCCTAACACGTTGTTCGTCGCTTCCGAAGCAATTATTATGGGCTTAATTATTGTCGGCGGTATTTGTCTGATGACCCCACCGACGGCACCACTGTAGCCCTTTTGTTCGTGCTCGTGAGAAGCGACTTGCACGATATTATCGGCGGTCTCTTCGATGCCCTGAATAGAAAAGTTTATAAAGGCGAAAATCCAAATCCGGGGATTAAACCTCACCTCTTTTACTAATTTGAAGGCGTTCGTCACGCCCTCGCGTAGATCTTTGGGCTGCTTGTAACGCTTTCGACGAACTTTGGTCTTCGGATTGATTTTGACGCTGGGTCCAGGTGTCAGCATGTCGAATGCTGTCTCGGCAGTTATCTGGAGAGGGAGAGTTTAGTTAGAAACCTTATTCGTTCAGATAACGAAATTTTATTTGTTTTGGTCACTCGTAAGTCGGTAGTGATTTCACATGCTCGTCAATTTATTCTGTTGAAGTAAATTGGTAGCTTTTAAATTATCGTCGAATAGTTTTGATTTAGTGTTTTCCCAAAACCTTTTTTCTACGACCACAAAAGGTTGCAACTCACCAGTGGTATACTGAATTATCTTCATGCCTCTACTGAGGATGACCCTTATGGAACCAGCGAAAGTTAATAGAAAAAGTATAATACGCAACTGGAGGGTAAGGCTTCGCGTAATTGACATAGACGCGTTTCCATTTGACAAAGACAAACTTTTTGAAAATAGAAATATATATTTCAAACTGTTTGAATATGTGAATTACTCATACATTTTCGTTTTCAAAGTTCTAATAAACCTTTCCATAACAGAGGTTTTTACGGGTCTGGATTATGCGTCGTGTAATAATTATTTATATTCTAATGTTCGTTCTAAAGGAAGCGAGTAGAGGCAACAGAAGAGCAGCTGCTGTAAAACTGTAATTAGCATGTGTTTGTGTATTTACCTGAAATGATGTGTAATAAAAGTTTTCCTAATAAAGTAATTGTTCGTTCGTGAATTACTTAACATTATATCGACATTTCCCTGTCAAGTGTCAAAATTGTTGGGAAAGTTAATAGAAAAAGTATAACATTGGAACTGTTTACACACTCGGTTACGCGTAATTGACAGAGAAGCGTTTCCCACAGCCACTGTTAATGTCAATCTAACACATTTTCGTTTTCACAGTTCTATTAAATCTTTCTATTACAGCGGCTTTCACGTATAACTAATGCGCGGTATAATACTTTATATCGTACCTCTATCAGTCTTTGTCTGTACACTTACCTGACCGGACGAGTAGGTTTCTATTAGCTTACCTGAATTAGGTGAATAAGTCGAGTCGTCAACTCTAAAGCGGCCATAGCTGTGGAAGTCGTAAAACTATTAGCACCACGATGAAGGCCTCGGAAGAACCGTCCATCTTTCTTGTATTGTTCAAAGGGTAGTAAGAATAAGTCTCTAATGCCTTGGACTGAAGAAATCCAAATTAGTGCAACGTCCAACACAAAACCGTCAACTTACATAACTGTACAAATGAGTACATGGGGCCGACTCCGACTAAGAGATTCGGAATTTGGTTTTTCTTAATATCGCCCACCCACTCTTTAATGAGGAACATGATTAATTTTTCGAATCCTAAAATACCGTGTCTATGTGTGATCCGCTTCAGACGGAGCTCGGAACAATTGAGTTGGGCCAAACCCATGAGAAGTCCCTGCAGAGGACCGTGCGTCCTCAGATCAAAATGCTTCCCGTGATAGTCTAGTCTTATAGGCACGTCTGGTGAGAAAATGATTTTTCTGTAACGGATGAAAGTGTTAAAACATGACTCTTGGGATGTCCAAACAAACCTGAAGTAAGTGGGACATTCTTCGCTCGTACTCCGCGAGACTTTTGGTTGCTCATCGCTCTGATTCTCATTTTTATTCTCCTGTTCAAATAACATTATGAGGTTTTCGTTGACTTGTTTCGTCGCTTCCTCCTGCAGTCGCTGATCATTGTCGTCACGGACGGTCATGACGGGTGGTTGGTGGACAGGCGTGTTATGTTTGGAGCCGGCAATTTGTAGGTCGTCTAGAAATCACGAGCGTCTTTAATATGTATTAATCATTTATATGTGACAAGTACCATCTTTGGCGTCGGTACCGAGCTCGGTGAAGAAAGAAATCAGAAATTGAAGAGCATCCTGATCTATGTTAAAACGAAGAGGCAATGCCGAAATTTTTAGACAGCATTCTTGACGTCGCAGTTGAGGATCTGGTCTTACGTGGAGCGTTTTTATAACAAGCTAAAAAAACATGACAGTATTGAGTTAATTGTGTTGCGAGTACCTACCATATTCGCATTAGTTTGTTTTGGCCTGACTTGGCTAATATACTGGTAAAGAAACTTATTCAAATTGCTCGTCTTCAACCTATCCCTCATCTCAATATCCGCAATAATTAAAACCTGCCTCGACGCTTTGGAAGAAGACTCTGGATATGTTTCATCTTGAAAGCGAATCTTACTAAGCTGCAGCTCCATCAAAACATTGTGATCCCGGTTTGGTCCCCCTCTTGTTAGCGATAAAGGTTTCGTTGCAGTCTTATGCGTTTCAAACACAATTTGTTTAGCCGAATTTGAAAATCCGACGCTTTTCATATCCGAAAAATTGACTCTCTTCTTTTCCTTGTCCGCGGCGCCGAAATCGTTTCCCCCGTACATGTGCCACACTATACTCATCTCACACAACGTGTATTTTTTGGTGGGCGTCGGAAAATTCTTTGGAGTTTTTAGCGGATCGCTCTTTTCGCTGGGAACAGTAAAGTGGTTTTCCAGTATTCTGACAGGATCGTCGGTGAGCCACTGGATCTCCGGGATACCGTTCTTCGGGAATATATCGAAGCCCGCCTCTTTTTCAATAAAGCAGAAGCCGTCGTCGGAGTCGATTTCGTGGTGATGTGACGCCACTTGACCTAGTTCGGAGGTCACTTGAGGCAGCGGTCGAAGCGACTCTCTGTGTGGGTCCGCTTCCCCGGGGAAGAAGAATGTGTTAGAATCGTCGGTGAGTTCTTGCTCAGAGGTTCCTAAAAAAATTAAAGGTCTGTTAATATCTGTTTCGGAAAGTCCAAACTCGATGGTTCAAAAAAAATTCTCGGGTAAGAGGATTTCCATTTTTTTTTCATATTTTCGTTGTTTTCAAGGTCGTATTTCGCAAAAGGAAAAAGATACAGAAAAATATCCATTATACAGGATTCCCACGAATTCAAATCCACTCATTTTTCCAGTTTTTCGAAACTATAGCTGACATTATAAACTACCTTGAGAGATCCCCAAAATAGACCTGTAGTGCACAAGAGAACTTCGACTTGCCTACCCGGGCAAGGTGCTTGTTGCGCAACGACTTTGAAGTTAGGTGGTTGGCAAGGCGCTGAAGTTAGTTGCCCGTGGCTAAAAAAGGGTTGGCGTCCCTTTTGGAGGGAGGAAGGAGGACCGGCGGCCATTACATTAATTCAGACTTTAACGCTAGAAGCAACAAGTCGTCTTTTTGTAACTGACGCTTAATTTTTGTTTTTATCTGATTTTATTCCACTACGAGTTTTTTCCTGTTTTTAATGTTGAGTGTGCTCTATGCTTAAATTGAAGGATCGGTTGAATTTAAATTAAAAATCGCGTGTGTGGTGCCGTCCGAAGTATTTACAGGTAACCTTTTTATTCTATCTATTCTTTTTTCTGTCATCCTCAACATAATTTGATGACCCTGAAATTGACCGGCGTTTGTTCCACGTGCATACTAGAAGTTCCTAGATAAAATCTTTTCAATTTTACCGCTGTCCGGCCATCCTTTGTCAGCGTCACTAATAAAATAGCCGCCATTGTAGGAAGCTATTAGAACCCACTTGAAACAATTTAATTATTTTTCACTTTTTGAAGTCGGTTATCTTTTTTTTAAAAGTTAATTTTTTTACAATTTTAAGTGATAAGTATAGACCTATTAAAGACGCTTCTCCAATAATGAGGTCCACAATAAAATTGACGAAGAAATCGGTGAACATATACATAAAAGGAAGAAAAAATTTGAGAATTTCATCTAACATAAAAGTGTCGCAGACGTCTTTAAAATAAAAGTAAAGGTCATTTCTTGCTTACAGTGAAAAATTCATTCACAATTTTGACGTTTTTATTCAGATAATTTTTAAAGAAAAGAAAACCAACGTCTAAGTGCAAATTTTGATGTTGAAATCATTTTAAATGACCATTTCAGTAGTTCGGCAAAAATAATATTAACCTTTAAGTATGTATTCCGAACAAAACAAAAAACACTAAAGTTATAAATGGGATAAAATAGTTACAAAAGATACAAAAGAGACCAAATTGATAACACAAAGTAAAAAAATTGAAGACAAAAGGTAAAAGAAACGTAAGAAAAAAAATTGTGTGTGGAGTCCATGCGCGACAGAAATGAAACTTTTGGAGTTTACTCCTTAAGAATCGATTTTCAGTTTTAATGCCCGGTACGACAAATTTTGGTTTCCGGCGTTATCTGTTACCAAGAGGCCACCCCTTTCGCCCGTTCTGCCGGTGTTTTCGCCATAGCACTTTTTGAATTACTTGTGCACTTTATTCAATAATAATCACTTACACAATCCACTCAATTGTAGAATTTTCGCCACAGCAAAATTACTTAACCCATCTGTCATTTACAGTCTGAATTTACCTACATGATTTAGATCACAATCAATTTGTAAGGAAAAAAAGTCCAAGTCAAAATACGCGACGCGTTTTCGTGTCGGACGCGAATTTGGCTTACACCGTGCCAAAATCTTGTTTCACTTCAATAATACAGTTCGTGCACCACTGTCAACGGAGAGAAGAGGTGCAATATAAAATACATCCCCCCACTTATATTATTGAACGTTACGCATTTTCGTCTTGGACGCGAATTAGGCTTACATCGTGCGAAAAAAAGTTCCACTTCAAAAACAAAAGAGAGCATCAATGACAACCAAGAACATTAAAGAAACTGAAAAGATTAAAGCGGCCAAAGAGGCTCAGAACAGACAAAGGAGACTAAAGAACTGAAGTGAGCAAAGTGACCCATTATTTGACATTACATTATATTATTCATATTTTATGATACAGAGTGACTGATAAAAAACCTTTGACACTGAATTTTGAACATTAGATGCATAAAATAAAAATATTTTAAAAACACTTGGACAATGTGAAAAGAAAGTTGACTGACATCTGTCAATAATTAAATGTCAAACAATGTTTTGAAACAGAAAGTGATGGGGTCATCACTCGTGTAAATCCAGTTAAAGATAAGCAATATACAACATCAAAGGTCTTTTTTATCAGTAACTCTGTATATACAGAGTGATACAGAGTATACAGTGTTTTTGAACTTTTGATAAAAAAAAATGGCAACCCCCAACTTTTTTTTGGGTTTTAGATACACTGTTCAATTCTCTATTCAACAAGAGTAAAAAAGTAGTGATACCTTGCAAAACTTTTTTTTTAAATTTGTATTTTTTTTCAAAAAAAAATTATGCAAGGTATCACTTTTTTAGTCTTGTTGAATAGAGCATTGAACAGTGCATCTAAAACCCAAAAAAAAAAATGGGGGTTGCCATTTAAAAAAAAAAATTGATCAGAGGTTCAAAAACAGATGACGTCATCAACAAAAATTTTACGTCAAAAGATGGCAATTTGAAAACAAAAATCGACCTGTTCGAGCGTTTTTCGCAAACATTAAATAATGAATTTTGTGCGGTACTTTATGATCACTCTGTATTTATACATATTTCATGTTTGATATTTGATAATTCTCATTTCATTATTGATGTTTCAGGAGTCATATTTTATATTTCACCTCTCATATTTTCATGTTGTATTTCGTAATTTAAAACACCATTTTTTATTATATTTTTATTTTATTTTATATTTTTTTATGTCACATTTCTATAAATTTTACGATTTGAATTTTATGTCTCGTATTCTTACATTTCATATTTCATGTTTTTTGCATTTCATTTTTCATATTTAATATTTCACCTTTCATATTTCATATTTTTTTGCAATAACATACATATCATATTTTTTTTTAGGGTAATTATTATTAGGTATTTTAGGATATTGCAAGACATTTCAGTAGTCATCATGTGTCTAACGACGCTCTCCGCGCTCATTATTGGTCTATTTCAGATTAATTTCCACAAAAAAAACACGATATACTAGCGTCACTGAATTTTTATTTTTCACCCTGTCCGTTCTCAAACTTAAATCTCACCAATTATATAATGTCGATTAAAAAATTAAATAAGTAAAAAACATTTTTAAGTTAAACAGTTTTATATTGTAAAGAAACATAATAACAATCAAGATAATGTACTAAAAGCTAAGTACCAGGTACCAGTCATCACACCACTCTCGTCATCAATCTAGAGTATAGATCAGACTAAATTAAAATCCTGGGGCGAGTCTAATTTTTATTATATATAGTCAACCGCTCATACCATTATAGGTATGGTTTGGAGGCATCTTCTCAATAGACAACTTATGCAAAATGTGAGTAAAAGTAAATCATCGTGCGACATCGCAGAACGATCATGTACATTATTTACTCAGGTTACGCTACGCCCCACAATTTTATTTATTTATAGTACATTATCTGCAAAATTATTGTTTCATTACAATATAAAACTGTTTAACTGAAAAATGGTTTTTACTTATTTTATTTTCTCTAAAGTGTAATGTGTTCCATTTGCCAAGCCCTTTCATTTGATACCCATATTGAGGGGATTGAAAAAAAAATTAATCCGCAATTTTGTATTTTCTATTCAATTTTTTCATGGTGTACTGTATTCTACTAGCTAAGCCCTTTCATTTGATACCCATATTCAAGGGATTGAAAAAATATATATGTAATCCTACATTTTGTAGTGGCTTTTGAATTTTTTCATGGTGTATTGTATCCTACTAGTTAAGCCCTTTCATTTGATACCCATATTGAGGGGATTGGAAAAGCACATGTAATACGCCATTTTGAAGCGGCGCGGCAGTCATGTTGAATTTACAATGATCAAAACTAAAGGCGTGCACCAAATTTCAGGTCAATCGGTCAACAGAAAGAGGGTAAAATTTCAATTACTAGATTTGAACGACACAAGACACAAACAAGGCAAGCTAAATAAAACTTTTTAAAAACTGTGACTCGTATATACCCGGTGATTCAAGGGAACATCAATCAAGAGTGGTTTGCAAAATTGCGACGTAGAGTATTTTTACAACTCAAGGTCAAGGTCAAGGTTATTCCGGCTCCCAGAGAATTTTGAGGAAAAATTTGGATAGGTATAAAATTCGATTATATCTAGATTTGAGTGGCCATATTAAAAATACTGTTTTTATAAAGCATCTGCATGACACGAATGATTAGAAGAAAATATGTAGAGACGAGTTCGACTTTATTAAGAACATAACGGACATTTTGAGCAATTTTTTGTAAACAAAAAAATAAACAGCGACAGTATGTGAAATGGTTTTTTGTCAACTGAAATACAAAGTTTCTAACATATAGGCAACTAATAATACACGATGATCGCATGGGGTAAACATATAAAACATAAAAATCTTTGCCAAAAATAAAAAAATATCCAGTCTTCCTTGATGGACCCTTGGAAGCATTTTGGGATACTCCAAAATGTCCAAATTTGATGGATGAAAAATATTTTTCGGGTTCCAAAACTTATAAATCTCCAAAAATAGTTTAGAGCTTGCTTGTCCCCTTGCCTTCAAATTTACGAATTTGGGTAATTTGCGATTTTTTTTAAATTCCATTGGGATTTTGTACGCGACCGTTCAGGCCACTGACGACTGTTCTAAATTTGATTTATGAGTAATTCTCATTTTCGCAAAAATCTTTAAAGTATCAAAAAAGTCACTTCCGTGGGTGTGATCACCCCGCTTTCGCGAGAGAAAAAAACAGAACTCTTTATTTATTTATAATATCCACTTTTAAAATGAGCCAATATCAACTACGATAAATAACTCATTAAATAGTACAATAAAATATCTATAGTTACATACATTTTTATATGAACCGTCATTTGTCACTTCCATGGACCTATGTCACAACCCTCTTATTTAAAAAAATATTGCGCGGGGAACTAAGCCCAAATGGCTGTAGACACAGTACTGACGCGCCATCTTAAGCCAGTGGTCCGTTTATACCAGTGCCGTGATCTCAACAAAAAAAAAAAAAAAAAAAAATAAGTTCAACTTGGGTGGCCATGGGTTGATTTTTTTTAGTAAGTTGTTTGGAGAAGAATATTTTTGATCTTGACTGGTTTTGCTGGTTATAAAATTACAAAAAAAAAGATAAAAAAAAATGCAAAACTTAGTTGATATGAGGTCACTTCCATGGCAGACATTTTTGAACCCTCTCTAATTAAGGGATGTCGAGGCTGCGTGAGTAAACTTGAAAAATCCACCATAATTTATAATGAAAAGACGTTTTCATTAAATCATCAGTTTTCGACCTCCGAAGTGAGAATTACCCTTATAACGGCAACATAAAGCACCAAATACAAACAATGTTTTTTTTTTTTTTTAGCAAAAAGATGAATGATAAAGCTACCTACCTTCTGTGGAACTATTCCTGTCGACATCTTCCAATGCGTCTTCAATCAAAGCGTTTATCTGTTGATGCTGACTCGCCGAGATATTGTTTATTTCTTGCGGCTCCACCGACACCAATTCCTGGTCCGGTAGATGCCTGGGACTAGAAAAGGCACTCCCACTCAACGCGCCATCATCAGGCGACACCAAATCCCCGTAATTTGCCAAATATTTTATAAGTTGAGTCAACGCACGGGCACTATCCGCGCAAGTCCTAATGTGTATGATATCATTAGAAGCCCGTAAATCGAAATGCGGCGCATCTGGGTTCTTCTAAAACAAATACAATCAGAAAGCCGGTTAAAAACAGCGTAGAAAAACAACCTTATCGGAAGTCTTAAGACTGATCTCAAAAATTCCTAATTCTATCACATTGACGTAGTCCCTTTCCAAATCCACCGGACCTCTGTACGGCAGATTGTCTTTTCTTAAATTTTTCTGACTAAGAAATAGGCTGCAATCTTCTGCTATAAACCTAAGAGTGGAGGAATTGACTTCTGCACTTAGGTGCGACGAGATGCTAAAAGTCCCTAAAGTAATGACGGAGCGGATTGGCAAGTAACACGGTCGGTAATCGATTGCGGAGTCCCAGAAGTGAATGAACAGCTCGGTTAAAATTTGTTTGCTTGTGTATCCTAAGATGGGTTCGTCTGTCACGTTAAAAAAGTCGATGAGCTGGGAGATCCAGCTGTTTGGTTCATTGGACATTTTGTGTCTAAGCGTTACTTTGTTAAAACCAGCTGCCACCGACACGTTCTGTAAGACAAATCAAAAAATCGAGTCGCATCGGTATTCTTGTTTGCGTTACTTACCTTAACATTATGTGTCTCATGGTTAGCCTGAATTTTGACACACAAAGTCACCTTCTCTCTACTCCCACCCCGACTCTTATTATTACTTAACACTCCACTTTCTGAGGCATAAATTGTTGGGTGTAAATGACTGCCCGGTGCTGCCCCTATGTCCTTCAAAGGAGGACTATGACTCGGCGAAGAAATCATTTCTAAGAAATAAACAAAATTAAATGTTTATAAAATGGACAGGACCTACCACAGTGATGCATCTGAGCGTCATGAAGTTCCAAACAAGTGTAGCTCAAATCCGAATCGCCCATATATCCGCTAACCATAAAAATATTCGCGTCTTCTACGTTAATGAGAAATTCGCCTTGTTGGTTCGGAATCACGTTGTTAGTAGTCGCATCCCTTACGGGGGTGCAAGTAAAAAGTAAACCCCGACCAATTTGTAAGTTAAGAGTGAGATGACTGTCCTGTTTAGTCTCATTGAGGATGGCATTGTGTGAAAGCTTCATTTTCGATCCGTAAGTGGAATAAAAAATGTTTGACTCTTCGTCGTTGTCTTCATCTGCGTCGGAATCTTCAAAACAATACATTATGGAACTCCTCAAACACCGTGCTATATTACCATAGTGGATTTTGCTCCTGCAAAAAGTATACTCCTCCTGCCCCTCGAAGTCGGTATTACCATAATAATCATAAACGGGAACCCTAGGCTTATGTTTCGGAGCACCCGGTTGCCACAAAAATAAGTCATTGTTTATTCGGTTGTAAAGTGTTTCGTACATACACTTAGAAATCAACTGCATAGAGAGAATCGGTACCGTTATGTCGATGCGCACTCTGGATGACGCCGTCGTCGTATCGACGAAATGCCTAATCTCTGACTTATCACCTGGCATTAATAGCTCTTTAGAGTCATCTAGAAAGCGTAAGATATCAATCCAAACACTGACGAACGACAAGTGAAAGCCCAAAAAGCCACCAATAAACACACGGGTAAGTAGGTGCCGATGTATTTTAGCAAGAGAGGTGCGTAACATTTTTACTAGAAAGCAGCACCGACCAAGAAGCATTTTTGGACTATTCAGTTTCGTAAAAATCTTACCTGACTGGTACTTGTGATGCGGAGTGTCACTTTCGTAAATGACTCTCTTCGAGCTGAAAGGGCCGTTGTTGGATGTTTGGTTTTCCATCATGGTGGACAGCCCCATGGAGGAGGTCGCAATCGATTCTGGCTGATAACGGGGAGATTCTTCAAGACTTACCCGCTTTTGAGGGTGTATCTGGATGTTTAACCTGGAAATAAGAATTTTTTGTTACGTGACAACCTTAGCATTTTATTACAAGTTTATTTTGTGAAAAGTTTTTTTTAACATCCTTTATATAATTCAACCTGTCTTACTACATAAAACAACTTAACGAAGTTACCGAATTTTCAATGTTTTCCGACACCGTGGTGATACACAGAAATAAAATACTTCCCGGTACAGTATCAAAATCGGTCTTGCTCCCCGTTACTGAGTGAAATAGCGCGCCCCTAATGCCGGCTCTATTCGCCGCCGACATGTGGAGCAGAGGGCACGCTGATAAACGATGGATCGCGAGTCCCCCCACTGCGGCGCAGCTCTCTCCCACTACGTGGTCAATGTAAGGCCGACCGCTAGTGTGAAAACGCCAGAATAAGTCACCAGCCCACCTGGGCAGGTAAAGACCACCACCGGGTAGATCTGCAGTTTTTCGTCACTCCGCGGGAGTCCTACAAATAACGAACAACCTTTGCGGAGGAAGTCGATCTGCACTCATGACCTAGCAGCGCCTCGGTCTCCGATCGACTTTCCAACCGTAGGTCGACTGCCGGCGATATCCAGGCGGGTCTCATCTTCGCGGTCACACTCACACCTCACACCCGACCCTGCCGCCGTCCGCCGCAGTTATAATAGGGGTGCGAGAGACACCTTGTCAATATTAGATATAGGGACCTTGCACATAGTAGCTTTAGGTAGAAAGAGAGAGAGACCGTGTACATAGTGTAATTAATAAAGACCGTAAAACCGACAGTTTTGTTTCCTTCCCGCACAACCTGACAGCTGACCCCCAGCTTACCGCGCTCCGCTTAACCTACCAGTGATCATGTGGAGCATACCACGTTAAAAAAACTGGCGCTCGGTTTGGATGTACTTGAAGCCTATTTTGGTAGTTAGCAGCAAATGTATTTGCCGCAACTGAGACTACGGTCTAGGTACCTGAATTACCAGCTTCTGACCGGTAATGCTGCATTGTTTAAAAATTTGTTCGGGCAATCTCCTTGTCGGCAGACTGTTTGTTTTTATTTTCCACAGTATGAACCATTTTTCTACCAAGAACCAATGGAAAATACAAAAGAGATAAAAAAAACACCAAAAAAGACTGTAACGAAGTCACCTAAAAGAGACGACTATCTAAAATGAGATGCGCCGCTCTGAAGCGAAATTCTCTGCAGCCTAGCGGGACGCTGTCCCACTGCTTCGACAAGGTCAAGCACCCTACGCCAAAATCGACATCTTTAACAGCCCCTTAAAAATACTTCTTGACCTCCAATCGGGATTATACTTTCACCATTGCAACCGGAAAAATAGCGCGCTGCTTATGCAACTTTCCGGGAGTCGCTACGTTCACCACAAACCACCACGAGTCACGCCCTCCGCACCGAATCATTGAAGTGTCCAGGAAAAATACTTTCCATTATCGGATTGGAATGGGACTTACATCCTTTTGAATAGCAAGGAAGCGCGCTCCGGATCTCGCCATCCCGGAATCGCTATATTGCCCGGAGCCGCTGCCGTTCCGTCGGGAAGAGAGCGCGATGATAAGGTTCGGACAAACGCACTGCGCCATTTCACACGCATCCATCAACGTCATATTTGTCCCCACCAGTTTCTGTATAAAAGAAGCTCCACTCAAAATACACAAGTGTAACAAAAGCGCCAAAGGGTCCAAAGAGAGCCAAAAAATAATATCAAAAGGGACAAACAGTTCAAACGTACTAAAGAGAGATTAAAGTGACAAAAAAAAAGATATTTCAGCTAAATAACCACGGAGTCAAAAAGACAAAAGACATTACCAAACCAAAGACACAAAAGGTACCAAAGAGATCAGAGAAAGTAAAGAGACCAAAGTGAATCCACGCACCAACAAGACTGAGAGATTAAAAGAAACTGTAGAAATATAATTATACCAAAAGGAACCAAAAGAGACTATAGAAACCATTGAGATCAAATAGAGTAAAGTACTAAAAATACTACAATGACAATATAAAACACTAGAGAAAAACAAAAAGACCAAGAACCAATGGCAAAATACGAAAGAGATAGAACACGCAACAGTTTTTCCTGTTTCCCGACACCTCGGAATAAAATAATTCCCGGCACCGTATCGGACCCGTTCATGACCGACCGAGACGCCCAGTGAGTTAGCGCGCTTCCGATCCCGACGTCCCGAGCGCTCTCTGCCACCCAGAACCGCCGCCGTCTCGTGAGAAACACGTCGCGCCGACCAGCGATATGATCTTGAGTCTCCCACTAGCCGCGCTACGCTCCGAGCATGAGGGCGACGTCACTGATCCCCCACTAAGTACTCTATAAAAGGCCGACCAGAAGCGTGCCGACTTCAATAATGAGTCGATCGAGACGCGCAGAAAAGGAGAAGAGGAAGTAGAGAATCACCTGCCGCGCGTCCACCGCCTCCCTACCACCGACAGAACGGGACCAGCCTTGGTATCCAGGTGCCGACTGGTTGCACAGGAAGTACGACTCACTGAGGTGTGGCCTCGTAGTCTCCCAGTGGTCTGGTTTCCTGTGTGCCCTGCGGAGGAGGTAACGCCGACCTTGTGTTAATTTTGTTTCCCTCCCGCCAAACTCGACAGCTGAACTCCGGATTACCGTACTCCGCTAAGCTACCCGTGGACTGGCGTGGAGCATACCATGTTAAAAAACTGGCGCTCGAGGCAACCAACACTAAAAAGACTAAAAGGACAAAGAGACAAAAAAAAAGAGACAAGACGACGAAAAAACCAAAAAGAATAAACAAGAAAAGCTGCAAAAGAAAGAATGGAAACAAAAGAAACAAAATAGGCGAAAAAAGGAACAAGACGAACGTGACCACTGAAACTAAAGAGACGAGAAACCAAAAGCGAAGTGACTAAAAAGATTAAAGACAAAATACACAAGGGAAACAAAAGGGCCAAAGAGTCCAAAGAGAGATCAAATATAATAAGAGAGACTAAAATGATTAAAGAAACCAAAGTGACTTCGGATATTGAAGGAGACAATATAGACAGACAAAAAAGAGAAAAGAAGCCATGACGAATAAAATAACCAAGGATACAAAAAATACATTAAAGAAACTAACGAGTTCAAAATGACTAATGAGACAACAGACACCACTGATATCAAAGATACGAAAGAAAAAAAAAAGGCAACCGAAACAAAAAACACAAAAGACACCAAAGAGATGAAAAAGCGAAAGCGACTACAAAGAGGACATGGAAACTAAAAAGATTAAACAAATAAAAGGGATAAAACCCACCACAGCAAATAATAAAGAATAAGTACTCCGGATAAACGAAAAAGAAAAAAGACCATAGACGACTAACAAGTATCCTGTCCACTATAATCATCGACTGACTAAATGGTTGAGAGATGACAACCATTTATTGTTTTTTTTTTTTTTTTTTTTTTAATTTAAACCAGAACATTTTTTAAACTGCCTTCAGAACCTTAAAGTCAAAAACTAGTCAATCAGTCAGTTGTAGATGCAGTGGCATACTCGCCCACCGCATTCACATGTGGTGCCATGAACGACATGATTTTAGTCGCAAAGAAGAACCGTGCAATACAAGAAACATAATGTGGAAACAATAGGAAAATGGTTGTCATTCCGAACTAGTTTGTCAACCATTTAGTAAAAATGTAAATTTGAGTATATATTTTGGTGTAATTCTCAATTTGGATTGATATTCTTTGCTCGTATATTATGTTTCTTTGTGACTAAACAGCGTATGGTTTTGATACCGTTTGTGTGTGCGGTGGGCGGGTGGGCCGCCCTGTCGACTACAATCATCGACTGACTAAATGGTTGAGAGATGACAACCATTTATTGTTTTTTTTTTTTTTTGTTTCATTTAAACCAGAACATTTTAAATTGCTTTCAGAAGCTTAAAGTCAAAAAATGGTTGTCATTCCAATACCACTAGTCAATCAGTCAGTTGTAGATGCAGTGGCCCATCCGCCCACCGCATTCACATGTGGTGCCATGAACGACATGATTTTAGTCACAAAGAAGAACTGTGCAATACAAGAAATAGAATGTGGATACAATAGGAAAATGGTTGTAAGTGGATTAAAGAGACAAAAAATACCAAAGGGACAAGTGGGATAAAAAAGTTAACAGATACAAAAGAGACCAAATAGATAACACGAACTAAAAAAATTAGAGAGTCGAAACAGGCAAAAAGAGAAAAGAGACCAAAAGTGTGAAAGAAACTAAAAAGAATAAAGTGACCAGAAACTCAGAACAGACAAAGGAAATTAAAGAACTGAAGCGACCTAAGAGACTAAAGACCAAAAAGAACACAGAGATTAAACACGGAGTAAAACCAAACAAAAGAGACCAGGTAAATCCAAAAGATAAAAAAGACTAAAGAGATAACAGAAAATAAAAAGACCAAATATGCAAAAGAAAACTTAAGGAACTGGAACAACCTAAAAGAAAGGGACAATAAAACGAAAGAAACAAGAAGAGACCATGGATGTTACAAAAACCATCAAAGGAAACTAGAAAGACCAACGCGAACACATATGGGATGATTCTAAAGAGATTAAAGATAACAAGTGACAGAAATGCTTCATTGTCCTGAAATTTTGAATCACGGGTGCGATTTGATTTTAGTCACTCAAAACTAATATACAACTGTTGGACAAAATAAATTTTAGGTGTAAATTATGCAGATTATGAAAAAAGAAAGAATAAGTAGGTGGTGTCCACGTGCGACAGAAGTAAAACTTTTTATTGAACAAGAAATAATTGAGAACAGTGACGATGCCGGTATGATTTTAAATGAAAATTACTCTCAACGGAGAGAAGAAGTACAATATAAAGTATACTCCCCCACTTATATTATTGAACGTTACGCATTATCGTCTCGGAAGCGAATTAGCCTTACACCGTGCGAAAAGAAGTTTCACCTCAAAAATGTTTTTTAGATTTTTATTCTTTTTAAATTTTCGCATTCGGCGTGTACTCCTTCAAGGTGGATGCATTTTAATTGAAACTCCGTGTAGATTAAATAATCTGGGGTTATCACTTATCAGTGTTCGGGTTTCTCCCAAGCAATTATAAGGAAAATTCAGCGGTAAACATTTGCATTAATTTGTAAAGCCATCAAAATATGGCTTTGAACATCGTCATCTTGTGTGGTTTCCTTTGGGCATTTATATGTAAGTATGTAGTTTTGCAAAAATTCCTCCAATTAATATATGATAATAATTAAAACGACTAACGAAATTAATTTCCTTCTGAAGACCCATCGAAAACAACGAATTTAAATTATTTGCGTACATTCAGTTTCTTTTTAAACTGGCCGTAGGGAATCCCATATTAAATTTTTCAAACCATGATAAAGCCCCAGACTTGACCCAATTAAAATTCAAAAATATTTTACTTTACTGTAAACTTCCTGCACAATAATGTATCACTGTTTGTATTTTTAGCACCGGCGGCGCCCTCATGCACAATAACAGCGAATATCCTCCGGGACGAAAAAACACCTATTATCGTTGGAGGAAGTACAACGAATCGAAACGGGGATTTACTTTTAAATGATGGTGATAATGTATATCTTGTATGCTCTGGTTCTTCAAATTATCTCGTAAATTCTAACATTGGCACCTGGGGAAGAGTGACCTGCTATAACGATGCATTTATTTTTGAAGGCTACAATAATAATCCAGGTATTAATTTCCAACAATTCAAGTGCCGGACGAGCCCACAGTCAACGGCTTGGGAAGCAGGACATTGCGATAACAATGCGAAAAATATACTAATCGGATTTCGGGCAAGTCCACAAATTGCGATTCCAAAAATTCAAGTATGCTTTGATGCACAAACATCTACCACGTACTGGACCAAACACGTATTGCGAACTGCAACAAGTTCGTGTCCAGTTGATTCGAAGAACTTTAAAAAAGACTTTTTCCAACTTACAAATATCGACAACATCTACAAACATCATCAGGATTACCAAAAGGGACATCTAGTACCAAAATGTGACTTCTTGACACCACCCGAAGAGAAAATGACATACTATTACGTAAATAGTGCACCACAGGAAACTAAATTTAATAACGGCAACTGGAGATCTTTAGAAACCGTTATTAGAACAAATGCCCAACGTGTCCATAGAGAATTTTACATTTACACTGGCACTATAAGTTCATATAAATCCTTGGACTACACTCTACCTGTGCCGGACTTTTTTTGGAAAGTTGTTATAGACAGCAAGAATGGAGAAGGAGTTGCCTTCTTGGGTGTTAACGACGTAAAACACAACGTAAACAGCCCATGTAAGTCGGAATGCACAACAATCCAATGGCTTGGAGGCACTTTCCAGCAAAGACTTTCAGTCATACAAAAAGGGCAAATTTATTGCTGCAGTATACAGTCCCTCAATGGTATCCCTAACATCCAAGTACCGGTTTTTACAGAATTTAAAGGAAGTCTTCTGAGATTCATTAATTGAAAAAAATGAGCAATGATTTATTGAAAAAAAAAAACGTATAACATTTTGTGTAAAGCTGCTTATATTTGGTAGTTGTAACTGAAGCCTTTGGAGAGGGAATTAACGTCGTAAATAAAAAGTTCGGTACTATACCGGGCGTCTCAGAGTGTTTTATACAGCCAACGTCTCCAAACCTAGGCATAAAACAAAATTCATTTCGCAAACTTAAAGATAAGGTAAATTATGCTTCAAAACAATAATTGTTGCGGTTGGGACTTTATATGCTTGTTTTGAAAAATTTTAAAATAAATTGTTCCCAGACAAGTGAAATTCATGTAACCGCACCGAAGATGGCGCTAATTGTTCAATGTCTTTCTAAACTCAATATTACAGTTATAAACATGAATCTTACTGGTTGCTTATATACATCATATAAATATCAAAAATCAACCAACCAATATCCTAACATTCGTGTTTATATAACATAAAATACAGAAAACTATAGTTGCAGCATGATATATGAATCATTTATTTTTTCTTTATTGTATGACAATAAATAAAATTCCCTCACATATACAGTCAAAAATTTGATGAAACATGATATAAGGATTGTTCTAGGAGAACCAATTTTTATTATCAAACTACTAAGTTGTTGATATGAAATTAAACGTCGTTTTGATGTCAAATGAAAGAGCTTGAGAATAGAAAACAATAAAGTTAGTGACATCACACTAAATTCAATATGGCCACCGCTCAAGATGCCGGACCACTTTTTCTTTTCAACCCCCTTAATATGGGTATCAAATGAAAGGGCTTGAAGAGTAGAAAATGATAAAAGTTCCGTAACTAGTTACACAAAATTTTAATTTGACTTACGGAAAGTCAAATTTTACCAAAAGTTACGAGGGGTCAAATATTTTTAATTATTAATGGCTGGAACAGCGAAAGAAGATGCAAAGTCCTTGTAAGATAAAACAGGTTTCTATAAAAGATAATTCATATATTCATTTTTTAATTTTTCCTCAGGTCGTTCGTCCCGCAAAAATGCCACTCGTTAAACAGAAGATTACATTTCATAACTGGTTACATAAATAGCAATTAAAAACAAGCTTTTATGTAAAAGCTCTGAAAAGACGACAATAAACTTTTAAATAACATTATTATATATCTTGAAAGTAAATATAAGTAGAAATAGTATTAATTTATCCATAAAATAAATTTACACACGAAAAACTTTGGAGATGCACTGAAAATGTTGCACATATTATTTAGTTTGTTTTGACGTTAGGGTGGCAGAAAACGTCGACATTTGTTTTGCCGACTTTTTTTCGATTCCTTTGCAACGTTGAATTGTTTAGCAATATTTTTATTTGGAGTCTGGTCATTAATATAGATATAATTTACTTTTTTTTTTTAATTTAAATTATTTCATTCTTTTATTGATTTAGCGCTGAATTTTACATTATTTTGAAGAAAATAATCGCGATGTTCCCTTTTAGACAAAAATTCATGTGTAGTGACTTGAAGCAATTTGAAAGCATTTGAAATGTCTTGAAGCGACTTGAAGAAACTTAAACAGAATTGAAGAAACTTGAATCGGCTTTGAAAAGACTTGGAATGTCTTGAAACGACTTCAAAGACTTGAGGCGACTTGAAACGACATGAAAAGACTCGAAGCAACCTGGGAAGACTTCAAATATCTTGAAGGGTCTGGAAGCGACTTGAAACGACATGAAATGTTTTCGAGGGAATTGAAGTGACTTAAAAAGTCTTGAAATGTCTTGAAGCGACCTGGGAAGACTTCAAATATTTTGAAGCGAAGGAAGGAAGAGAGATGCAGTGGCATGAAAAAACTTGAAAACGACTGGAAAGAACTTGAAAGACTTGAAGCGAATTGAAATATTTTGAAGGAACTTGAGGCGACTTGAAATATTTTGAAAGGACTTAAAGCGACTTGAAGAAACTTGAAGAGATTTGAAATGACTTGAAATGTCGTGAAGCGACGTGAAATATTCGCGTTCGCATAATAAAATAGTAGATTGTTTCATTAGGAATAATAGAGAACCTCCTCCTTTTTTGAAGTCGGTTAAAAAGTGCGATTTTTCGTGGCTCGTCTCTAGTTGCCGGCCTTGCGCGTTCGGCCGTCAAACCTACAGACTTGCCATGAAAAGTCCCCCTTTTACTACTAATAAAACAATCTACTATTACCGCGGTTATGCGAACCAGGAATTTTAGTAGTTCCTACTTCAGTATTTTATTGTTCGATTTTCATTTTGAAAAATCTCACGTGAGATTTGGTCTATCCAAATCTCAGGCCATCTCACCAATGGGGGAGGGGGGGTCGAAAAATCGCCAAAATCGACTCACGTAATTAATAGACAATCCCTTTCGGGCTCTCATTCACCGCTTTTAAAACCAATCAAGGTTCTTAATAGTGCTTTGAATGTTGACGAATATTTCTGATGTGAAACATCTATACGTGCGTTAGACGCTAGACGTTAGTCTAGGGTAAAACCAAGACGTCTCAGCGTCTCAAAATTCAGGAGACGCTCGGTTTTGGCCTACGCCGCGTGCGTCTGGTCGTGTATTTATTATATTATCGTGTATAATATTATTTATTGGTTTACTTTAATTATAACTTCTTTCAGTAACCCTCAATTTCGATGTCTCACATCTGCCGGGTGTCCCGTGACGGCTTAATCTTTTTTTGAAGTAAAACTTCTTTACGGACACTTGACTTGGGGAGTAAGCTGGTGAATGCGTGACGAGAGCGTTACGAAAAGTGTGATCGGGCGAAGCGAAGGGAAGTTTTCTTTAATGCACGATTGCACAATAAATAATTCATAGATTTTTTTTGCCTTAACGGGATTCGAACCCGCGTATTATCCGTTGTGAATCCGCACTTCTCACAATATACCTATTTGCGTGTGTCAGTTTTGTATGCAATTGCTCTACTTAATCTTAATCGCTACACATGACTTTTCGCTGACGACAAACTGAAACGTGCATTATCCAATACTGCAAACGGTATTAATTCAGGATTCTCTAACTCCATGTATAAACTTACATAAATTAAGAGCATTTTCACAATGGCGAACCGTGTGGTTTAAAGCACACTCGTATTTTTTTTTAACAAAATTTCTTTGATTAAAGTTACACAGGATGCAAAATTGAAATATCACACTGATTATAAAGAAAACATACGCGAATTATATAAAAAAGTAGAGCCAGCGTCACCGTGACGGTTCAGTTTCGTTTACTGTTCAAAAAGGGCACAAGGTGCGCCTAAAGAGGTTTTCACTCCAATAAAAAGAAATTGTAAAAACCACATTGACGAATCATAGACACTAACAAAGATGCATAAAAAAGACTAATCAGTGTAGAGATGAGATTTCTGAGAAGAGCCTACGTATGGATGATGAATAAAATTAAAAATGCGGTTTCCGAAAAAGAGGGCGTGAGTACAAATAAAGGAGGGGGGAGAGGTCTGGCCAAATCTCACCAACTCTGAGTAAGGTTCAGGGAGGTCTAGGTCCGTCTCGAGTGAAAATGTATGTATGTATGTATGTATTAATCTATACAGGGTGTCCCAACTAAAACTCAACAGCGTGGGTGGGGGGTTCGTGCTGAGCAAAACAACCCAAACGGACAGACGTTGTTGACGGTCTTCTCGAATGATAGTGAGACAACGGCGCGACGGCACCGGAACAGGATGAAGTCAGCACGTATGGTAACGATTAATCTAGAACAGTCCACAGGCCATGAGAAAGTCTGGGGATAAGTGATCACATAAGATGCTCTCATGAGTCTAGAAGATTCTGTCGCGGTGATCTCATACTATACGACGCTCGTACAAAGAGGATGCTCTCATTATTCGGGAATAATCGATCGCCCCGAAAAGGATGATCTCACTATTCCCGGAATAGAAGGAGTCGGGAACGCCAGGACAGGTATAAGAAGGGAACAAACTACGGAGCAGGACAGTGTATTGGTAGCATCGTGAACAAGTGATCAGCGTCTTATCGTGAAAGTTTGTACATAGTAAAACGTTAGTGTTTTTTTTTTATAAAAGTAAGTTAGAATTTTCAAAATCGGTTCCAATTGACGAGGAAATCGGTGAACATACATAAAAGACAAAAAAATAAATAAAAAAAAACACATACAGTCGAACATAGAACCTCCTCCTTTTTGAAGTCGGTAAAAATAGAGAACTATGATAACAGTTACGAAGGCCACAAAAGGAACCAAGAAACCAAAGAGACTAAGAAAACAACAAAGGAGGAAAGATACCAAAGAGAAAAAAAGCCAAAATAAATCAAAGAGATAAGTAAAGTAAAGAGTAAAGAGACTGGGGTCATTGCAGGCACATACAGGGTGTAACAGAAATAGGTATTAAGGTAATATAACTCAGCATTGTCAATAACTTTTCTTCATAAATTCTTGCCCTACACTAGTTATCCAATAAAAATTAGTGGAAATTTTGACATTTTGTTGTTATGTTCGTAAATAGGAAAAGTATGAAAATCCATCGGAAAAGTCGGAAATTCGGAAAAAGCTGAAACTTCTATGGGATTTGGGAGCTCAAGATCATAACTCACGATTCGAACGATGGATATGCGTAATTCTGTTTTTCTTTTGTTCGTTATGGTCCTGGAAAATTTTCATGATTCGGAAGTTTAATTGATTATTTTGTATGCTCTTTTGATATTAGAACTGGATAGGCGCACTGCGATTTTGATAAAAATCATTTGATTGTTACAAGTTTAGTTTTATTTTATGGAGATTAATAGACGGCACGAAGAGGCCTAAAAAATCAAATCAGCAACACTCGCTTACAAGAAAACTAATTTTTCTTACCTGGAGAAGCCTACACCGAAAAAATACCCTAGCCCATTAAAAAATTGAAGAATTTGCAGGTGATTCTCTTAATGGTTGAAATTTTCCAAAATATCGTACATTAATTTTTTTTTCCATAACAAAATTCTTGGAATGTCAAGAATGAATGGATTTTTATTCTAATCCGGCGCCAGATTGCGATGCCGATCGAGTTCGTTTTTGTTGTTTTTTTAGTATTTTTTTTATTATTAATAATGACCTTGTTATTTTTTATTGTTAAAAATGACGACGAATATTCTGTGAATTGCTTTAATTTTTGCATTAATAATTTTTTTGGTCTTATTTCATCTGAGGGGGGGGGGGAATTTC
This sequence comes from Diaperis boleti, assembly GCA_963583935.1. NCBI lineage: Eukaryota > Metazoa > Arthropoda > Insecta > Coleoptera > Tenebrionidae > Diaperis > Diaperis boleti. Next base: position 49,675,472 of record OY757249.1, on the reverse strand, counting down.
CAAAATTTTCTGTATTTTTGGAATAGTTTCAATTTTGTAAGATTGTGGGTAATGGTAATATATAAAAAGAATGAAATGAAAACAAAACTCCTCATTTGATTTGTTGGATTTGTCACCGCCCCGAATAGCAGAATAACTATTACAGCATGGACATGGGGGCCCAGGGGCGCCCTCTTGGGTTTCAACCCTAAAGTTCAAACGAAAAATCGAAAAATTAAAAATAAGTAATTTTGCATGGGAATCGCTACTAGATTAGATTAGAACCGAAAAGAGAACCGACTTCAAAAAGTGAAAAATAATTTAATACATGTATTATTACATGTACTACCCAATGATCTATCTGAAGTCGGTGCCAAGCCAAATAGGTTACAAATTTGTACCATATTGTAAATATACAAAAATATCAACAACGTTGAAACGCATACAAAATTCAATATCATTCGAGACGACCGTCAACGACGTCTGCCGTTTGCGATGTTTTGCTCAGCACGAGCCCCCCACCCACGCTCACGCATTCCGGTGCGTTCGCCGGGAGACCTTCGATGTGGCTGGAGCAGGCAGCCTATCTATCTACTACCTATTTGGCTTAGCACCGACTTAGTACATGTAACAATACATGTATTCAATTATTTTTCACGCTTCTCCAATAATGAGATCCTCAATAAAGTTGACGAAGAAATTGGTGAACATATATACATAAAATGAAGAAAAAATTTGAGAATTTTTCTCGATTTTCATGGGATTCCCTGATCAGATCCTGGATTTTTTAACAATTTAACCACCTTTAGAGTATACCCTTTCAAATAAAAGAAGAATTTTACAAATCGGTTTCTAGATGACGGAGTTCTGCGGTAACAAACATTAAAAAAAAAAAACACAACCGAATTGATAACCTTCTCCTTTTTTGAAGTCGGTTAAAAATACTTTTAAAATATTATACGTAAGGCGTACATATTTTTCCATAACAGCTACCTGTTATTGCATTATATCAAAACTGTCAGCTTCAGTGAAAACTTACTCATAACATTCACGGCTGTTATATAAATTAACAGTACAGGAGGAAGTTTTTGATCATTGTTTCTATAGCAACATTTTGTCTAAAAATTATGCTAAACAATTCTTTTTTTTTGTCGGTATTATGAAAAGTACTGAACAATATTCGGCCGATACGCAAATAACAGACGCGATTGATTATAAACCACACACCTGTTTTTTAATTTCGTTAGATTTGTTTTATTTCATAATAAAAAAATGTAATTTTTTTAATCCCTACTGAAAAAGGAAGTTATTTTGAGAGTTGTGTCGAAATTATCCAACCAAAAAAGCGAATAACTCTGATATATATACCAGGAGGTAGTGACAGATTTGCAGTTTTAAACTTTGGACGAAGGAGGTAATTTCCGAAACTATACTCATTTTAAAAAATCTTTCACCAGTACATAATTAGAATATACCTTCAGAGTAGACATATAGGCTGTATATTATGCCGTTGAAATAAAATAAAAATAAAACTTTAGAACATAATGTGTAAATGTTTTCCTGACTAGTCAAGGAGATGCAATTTTCGCGCCGTATTCACGGAGCGAATTAGTATATTTCTTCATAAGAGTTATACTTTTTGTGCCGAACCTGTAGCAGTGAGTCCGACATATATAAAACTACTACAGATGGGGTACTATGCCGCATAAAGAACGTTATTTTTTATTCAAAACGTAACAATTTTTCTGAATAAATTCTTGTCCTAAGCCCTATAGTTACCTAGTTAAAATTAGTGGAAATTTTGACGTTAAGAGGAATCCCTACCCCGGTGCTGCGAGTTGGTTGGAATTACCCTTAAAATTTACCGTAAATATTAAGGAAAGTTCATGTTTTTGACACCAAATGAAAGAAAAATTGCCAATCTACACATGTCTAGTAATATTTTTTTGAAATTTTACTTATAAGATGCTCTAATAAATGGCGGAAATATATCAATATTACACATTTTGTCCATTTTTTTTTTGGCATAACGAAAACTAAATTAAAAATTTTAACACTAGAGATGGGTACATATGGGTTCTTTCTATCATCTGGAAAAATCCTACATCGTTTCGTTAAGATATAGACATTATTTTAAGGCAAATTTGAAACCCTTACGTACATAATTTTAACGAATTTTCTACATTGTGAAATGCTGCCGCCTAGCGCCAAAAGACGGAGTACTCAAAACTCCTCCCATCAAACCTTTAAGGGACACTCCAGTACGCAAGTAGACGAAATTTGGGCTGAATCTCTCAACGAAACGGAAAAAGTGTAGCAATTTGAGAGAATACAATCGGTAGGTTTATACACGCTTAAATTGTAAAGGTGGCTATCATGAATCCTTTATACTTATAATAATTTTTTTTAAGAGTTCGAAAAGCAGACTTGCCTTTTTTCACGAAAACATCTACACTACAGAATAATTCCGAAACCTGCAATAAAGTAAGTTGTTCTGCATTCTTATAGTTTGAAGATAGTAAATCCGACACAGCTGAGTAAATTTTTTTAAGAGACGGCAGTAATATTAAATTGTGTAATTTAAAAAATTAAAACAAGAGATAGCAAGAATGTGAATAGTAATAAAAAAATGAAAAGTTTTACAACACCGATCTGTGCGAAGAAGTGATTCATCTGTAATATGTACTACCATTTCAGTAACTTTAAATTTTTATTGATTTCCTCAATCTTCATAAACTATCGCGTTATATACTTTAGAAAAAACAAGTATATTTTTTGTAAATAAGCACAAGAGAATTCCGAAAGACGAAAAAAATGAAAGACCAGAAATTAAACAAGGTTATTGAAGCACATCCCAAAGGACAAATAAGAGCAACAAATATACTAGAGGAACAATCACAAGAATATGTATGCTCAAAATGCCAAAGAAGAAAATACTGAAGAGGAAAAATCAAAGAAAATAAAAACAGATAAAAAAGCGTATTCTGATGGACAAATCAAGGATAGTAAAGCAAACACAAAGGGACAAAAAATGATATAATAATACACTAGCTGACCCGGCGAACTTTGTACCGCCTCAGAATCAATAACACAGGGGCCCATAAAACCCAAGGGGGGGAGGCTCATATTAATGTTTTAATAGTTATTCTGCTATTCTGGGCGGAGACCAATCCAACAAATCAAAGATCATAAAAGTCGTTCTTGAGTTATAAACTCAAGGGGGCCCATGGGTCCCCATGTCCATGTGAAAAATACTTTACGACCTATTCTCGTACCTACCAAATATACAAAAAAAAATAATAAAAATCGGTCCAGCCCAAGAGCCCCCCCCTGGGCCCCCATGTAAATGTGAAAAATAGTTTACCACCTATTCTCATACCTGCCAAATATACAATATATATATATATATATATATAAAAATCGGTCGCCCACAAACACCGTGACACGACATTTTTATATATTAGACTAGCAGTTACCCGCGTAAGTTGGGGTCGGCTTTACTGGCGCTTATTTTTGCAATTGGTACAACCGCTTAAAGCAGTTTTTAATAAAAAAGTAACAAAAAGTATTTTTTTTCGTCAATCACGGGCCCAGTCTTTTTAAAATGAGAATCTACATTTTTCACATATTATAATGCTATACTGTTTGTTTTGGAGTTAGAAAAACTGCCCTCCCCATTTACTCCCATTTTTTTGCGGTTTCTAAATATTTTCTAGTTATTTTTAAAGGAGAGTTCAAGTGCTAATTCTCATGCCTATAACATTGTCGGTCTTCAAGTTATAAGAATATTGAGAAAAAAACTTCCCAAATCCACCCTCCCCTTTTCTCTCCGCTGATATTTTTTTTTTTTTCAAAATTGTCAAACACTGGTCTAATCATTTTTAAACGAGAGTCCAAGTGCTAATTCTCATGTCTGTAACATTCCCGATCTTCAAGTTATGGGAATTTTGAGAAAAATAAAATTATTCCCAAATTCACCCTCCCCTTTTTTCGGTGTTGGTAATTTTTTTTTTGGAAATTTGTTAAACACGGGTCCGGTCTTTTTTAAAAGAGAATCTAGAACCCAATTTTCACGTATGTAACACCATTTGTTTTCCAGTTGTGAGAATTCTTAGGAAAACTATCCGCCCCTTTCCCACCGTTGGTAATTTTTTTTTTTAAATTCGTCAAACACGGGTCCGGTCTTTTCTAAATGATAATCTAGATCCCAATTTTCACGACAGTAATACTGTCAGTTTTCAAGTTATAGGAATTTTGGGTAAAACCACCCCTATTTTTTTCTCGGTCGGTAAAGAAATTTTTGGAAAATCGTCAAACACGGGTCCGATATTTTTTAAAGGAGAATCTACATCCCAATTTTAACGACAGCAATACTGTCAGTTTTCAAGTTATAGGAATTTTGGGTAAACCACCCCTAATTTTTTCTCGGTCGGTAAAGAAATTTTTGCAAAATCGTCAAACACGGGTCCAGTTATTTTCAAAGCTGAGCCTAAATCCCAATTTTCACGTTTTTAGCATAAATAATAATAATAAAATAGTGTGACGTTTATCCGTCATGTTCATTATTACATAACAGTGTTTAATAGTATATTATTATACAAGTTTCACAAGACGGTTGATTGTAGCACGAGTAGTTTGGGGCACGACGCGCGCAGCGAGAAGTGCTCCAAAGGCACGAGTGCTACAATTTCGGCTTGTGAAACGCGTGTAATATACTATTTTTTCGAATTTGGCTTTATTTAATTAAGAAAAACTGAAAATTTGTGCTAAATTGATGACTTTGGGACTTTTGAATAACACGAGTGGTATTTCAGTATAATTGGTATTTCTGCTAAATGACGTTTCTGATTTGCAGGTTAGACTTGAAAACTTTTGATTATGCAGACACAAGCTGTACCTCACGTTTGATTGCCATTTTTTCAATTCTTGTTTTAACCAATGTTTACATATAATCATGGAACGAAAGTCATTTACTTCTCTTTGGTTATCTCATAAAATAACACCTGTTGTCTACTTTATGAGCCTAATCAGATAAAGTGACACTTTTACCTTGTCAATGGGGGCACATATTATGTTGTCACTTTTGTGACGTTTTTAATCAAGTTATTATTTGTAAGAAAATAGTCCATTTATTTTATTTAACTTTAACCCATTAATGCTCCCTTCCTTAGAGCCTGTTTGTCCAAATTTTAAAATTGCTTTAGGTGGCACTGCCGCTGGTTTTCTCGTTAGTTTCTCACCCGAATTTTCTCGGAGTGTACCCGACAGGCCAACGTATACCAGGATTTACGACGCTACGTCACAGCTCAAGCTCAGCCCACAGGTCCTACGGACTCTCCCAAAAATTATTCAAAGTGGACTGGTCCACCGAAGAGGGATTCCTCTTAAGGCCATTCAAGGGCTGAACGATGATGATAATAATAACAACAAAAAACTTAGGAAACATTCGGAAACAATCTTAAGCCGCCAAACGTATATAAACTAAAAATAGAAAACTTACCTACTAAACGTCTTTACTTCAACGTCCAATGCGTTGATGAAAAATGAAAATTGAGGGACCTAATAGCATGCAGATTTTCGTCTGCCCATACCTGCGTATTATTTAAGTCGAAAATACCTTCTCGTCAGATGATAAAAGAAGTGTTAGAATATCGAAATGAGCTATAGATTAGCATAGTGTGCGCCTAGCAGAATTCGAATGTCTAATTAAATAGAAAATACGTTGTGTATCGTGTTGGTCTAAATAAAATAGTTTTACTTTGGTCCGTCTATCCCCAATTCCCGTCAGGTTATGGGCCCAGAACTCCCAGAAGTCCCAGAACGCCCAGAAGTCCCAAAACTCCCAGAATTCGAATAACGAAAAACAAAATATGGCTTCAACTACCGGTTTTGCAAATATTGAGAAATTAAATGAAAACAATTTTGAATTATGGAAGGTTCAGATGAAAAGTGTATTAATAATCAATGATTTGTGGGGATACGTTGACGGTATCGAAGTAAAAACGGAAGAAAACAGACAAGAATGGACCAAGAAGGACTCTAAAGCACTGGCGTTAATAAATTTAAGCATCACACAGAGTCAATTGAATCATGTAAAGAAAGCATCGTCTTCAAAGGAAGCGTGGGACGGACTCAAAGAAGTTTTCGAATCAAAAGGTCCGGTTAGAAAGGCTGTTTTGTACAAACAGTTGCTTCGTATGGAGAAGAAGTCCAATGTTACCATGGCGCAGTATGTAATAGAATTTAAACGGAAAGCGGAACAACTTGAAGAAGCTGGAATTGTAATTCCTGAAGATTTATTATCAATAATGTTGCTAGGTTCTTTACCGGCCGAATTCGAAAATTTCAGCGTAGCAATTGAGACCCGTGATGAAATACCTTCGTTCGAAAATTTGAAATTAAAATTAATTGAAGAAGAAGCACGGCTGAACGAAAAGAACGCCATGATCAAAGATAACGAAGATACAAACGACGCGTTACTGACGAAAAGACCATTTGCAAATTCAAAAACAAACACGCAAAAATGGAAACTAAAATGTTACAATTGTGGAAAATCAGGACACAAAAGTCGATTTTGCAGATCGAAGCGTAGTGAATTCAAGAAATCAACCGACGACGCTATGACAGTAGTTGCATGCAATACGGAATTAAGAAGTTTGGGGAAGAGAACGTGGTACCTTGACAGTGGTGCAACTAGACACATGTGCAACAATAAAAGTAATTTTGCAAGTTTAGATGAAAATGAACAATCGAAAGTGTATATGGCAGCAGAACATTTTGTAGGATCAATCGGCGTTGGTGATATTTATTTAGATGCGAAATTAAATGGACATCACGCAGTAAACACTGTAAAACTAAAAGATACATTGTGTGTTCCAGATCTTCGTAACAATCTTTTGTCTGAATCAAGCGTTACTGATAACGGCTACACTGTTACATTTGACAAAAATCGGGCAACAATCAATCGGAAAGACGGTACGGTAGTTCTCACAGCGATAAAACGTGATCAGCTGTACGTTGTCAACGAAAAAGAAGAATATGCAGCTTTGGCAGGTAGAAATGGAGATGAAGAATTACGAAAATGGCATCAGAGGTATGGACACTTAAATGTAAGTGATTTGAAGAAAATGAAGAAAGAACATATGGTGTCGGGTATGAAGTTTTGTGACAATGGCAATGACATAAAGTGTGAAATATGTGCGAAATGTAAAATCACTGTTCAACCATTTAAAAAATCTGACAATCGTGCAAGCAAACTTTTAGGGTTGGTACATTCGGACATTTGTGGACCAATGAGCACCCAATCGCTCGGTGGTGCAAGATATTTTGTAACCTTTATAGACGACTGTTCTAGGTATACAGAAACTGTTATGCTACGACATCGTTCTGACGTTCTTCAGGCTTTCAAAGATTACAAACGAAGAGTAGAAAAACAGACTGGTCAACAAATCAAAAAACTACGTACAGACAACGGGACAGAGTATCTGTCAAGTGAATTCAACAATTTCATCAGAGAAGAAGGCATTTCGCGACAGCTGACTGTTGAATACACACCTCAACAAAACGGAGTGGCAGAACGAGCCAATCGTACGCTCGTGGAAATGGCACGTTGTATTATGGTACAAGCAAATCTTCCTGCTTCGTTGTGGGCCGAAGCAATTAATACGGCGACATATTTAAGAAATAGATGTGCAACAAAATGTCTAAATGAAATTACTCCTTATGAAGTATGGTCAAAACGTAAACCTTACGTTGGTTTCTTCAGAACAATAGGCAGCAAGACCATCGCTTTGAATAAAAGACAAAGAAGAGGTAAATTTCAACCGAAAGGAGATGAATATGTGCTGGTGGGTTACTCGGATGAATCGAAAGCGTATCGACTATGGAAGCCAGGAACAAAAACAGTAATTAAAGCTCGAGATGTAAAATTTTTTGAAAGAATTCAAGAACCCCAAAAACTATCGGAAGGAATTTTTGAATTGTCAAATCCCGATATTGATACATCACAAAATCAACACCAAGAAGACAGAAATCTCGAACATGGTCAAGAAGATGTACATTTCGAAGACGACCAAGACCAGCAAATTGAAGAAGAAAAACAATTTAATGAGCCACAACGAGGACCGGGTCGTCCAAGAATTGAAAGAACGGGTAAACCTGGACGTCCAAAGAAAGTTTATCAAACCAAAGAGGAAAGTTCCGATCCAGAATCTATTTCTGAGATGTTGAAGAGCAATGAAAAACAAGCATGGCTAGCGGCCATGAAAAAAGAATATGACACCCTTTTGGAAAACGGTACATGGATTCTTGTACCTAAACCATCCAACAAGAAAATATTAACAAATCGGTGGGTGTTTAGAACAAAAGTGAATCAAAATGGTGAAATCGAAAAGTACAAAGCGAGATTAGTTGCCAGAGGGCATACACAAGAATTTGGGATCGATTATGAAGAAGTGTTCGCACCAGTGGCAAGATACGAAACAATTCGTGCGTTACTCGCTGCATCTGTAAATGAAGAAATGCATGTGCATCAAATGGATGTGATTTCCGCATATGTTCAAGGTGAATTGCACGATGAAGTTTACATGAAACAACCCGAGATGTTCATTAAAGATGGGCATGAAGAAAAGGTCTGTAAGCTACTTAAACCATTGTATGGTTTAAAACAATCTGGCCGCGAATGGTATAAAAAACTAGACAGTTATATTAGAGAAATTGATGGTAAGCGTACTTCTGCAGATCCCTGCGTCTACGTATTTGGTCAAAAAGAAGATAGAGTTATTATGATAATCTACGTGGATGACTTGCTTTTAGCATCGAAGAAAATCGAAAAATTGGAATCTGTAAAGCTGAAAATGCAATCGAAGTTCAAGATGGTAGATTTAGGGCAGATAAACAACATTCTTGGCATTAAGATTCAGCGAGATGGAGCGACAGGAAACATGCGTCTATCGCAGAAGAAATATGTGCAACAATTAATAGAAAAATTCAATATGGATTATGCAAAGGTAACATCAACCCCAATCGAATCTTCTGTGAAACTTACAAATGAAATGAGTCCAACAACAGAAGAAGAAATACGCGAAATGAAGAATCGACCTTATAGGGAATTGGTGGGTGCTTTAATTTACTTAGCAAACGCAACTCGTCCAGATATAGCATTTGCGGCAAGCACATTGAGTCGTTTCTCTGCGAACCCTGGTAAAGAACATTGGACGAATGCGAAGCGAGTACTACGATATTTGAAAGGAACAATTAATTATGGCATAACATACGTCAAGAATGGAGAACATATCAAAGCATATACCGATTCAGATTGGGCTGGTGATATTGACAATCGTAAATCGTGTTCAGGTATGGTTTTGACATTAGCAGCAGGACCAATTAGTTGGAAATCAAAGAAACAATCATCGGTGACGTTATCAACGATGGAAGCAGAGTACACAGCACTTTCTGAAGTTTCTCGTGAAATAGTTTACATCAAACGACTTTTGTCACATATGGGTTTTGAAAAATATGTATCATCGCCAATTCATGTATATTGTGACAACCAAAGCGCGATTAAACTTTCTAATAATGCTGTATTTCACAAGCGTAGCAAACATATAGATGTTAGATATCACTTTACTCGCGAATTAGTAGAAGATAAAGAAATTGTTATTAATTATTTAGAAACAGATGCGATGCCTGCTGATATCTTTACAAAATCATTGTCAAAGTATAAACACAATCGATGTGTAGAAATGTTATGTTTAGATAATGTTAAAAACTTATTTAGAAGAGCGCATTTCGATAGAGGGGGTGTTAGAATATCGAAATGAGCTATAGATTAGCATAGTGTGCGCCTAGCAGAATTCGAATGTCTAATTAAATAGAAAATACGTTGTGTATCGTGTTGGTCTAAATAAAATAGTTTTACTTTGGTCCGTCTATCCCCAATTCCCGTCAAGAAGAAATAGAAAATTTGGCTAATGCTTTATTTTGGCCAGGGCCAATTCACAATTTAAAAAGGTGAATCCTTAGGCCGTAAAAATTGGACTTTCGGGTACTGGCGGTAAAACACGATGCACAACATTAATGAAAAGTTAGGAACATGCGAAAAAGCTGTATCTTTTGTGATTAACAACTTTAAAAAGAAAAGTAAAATAACACGCCCGGTTGAGTTGCCCAGAAAAACTCATTAACAATTTATTGTCAATATCTCAACAAGTAATAACACCTGAGTGTGCAAAAAAAAAAAATTGAAACTTAATAAGGACGCTGACTTTTCCGGACAAAAACAAATGAATCTTGGTTGGTCAAATTAAACTGAAAGTGCAATATGCGGCTCGTGAATTTTACTGTCCATTCGTCTGTCACAGGTAATAGGTAAACGCTTGAAATTTTTACAGAACGTGTACTACTATGGCCCCTATAACAGTAAATAATAAAAATAAAATAAAAGTTATAAATTAAACAAATGGCTTTCATTTTATTCGCTAACGCCTGCCAAATTTTAAATAGGCAACACATAATTCATAACACAGACTTTTGCGAATTTGTTAATTAATTTGAAAGCTAATAAATACTAACAATTTTCATATTCTTAAACATGTCAGTGTTAGCCGTGAATGTCAAAAATTTTACTCGTCAAAAGGTATGCAGTGTTAAATATTGTACGGTGGTACGGAACCCTTCGTGTGCGAGCCCGGCTCGCACTTGGTCGATTTTTATTTATTTATTTACACTTTTTTTCTCGGGAAAATTTATACATTCAATAATATTGAAAAATGTTACAACCCACGTTCTCTGCAATTTCCTACTTCCTTATTCGTGAAATAACGAACATATTATTACTAAAGATATAGACACAAATTCATTATTAATAACGTTAAATAAAAAAGTTTCAGCTTTGTATTTATATGTTTAATTATTCATCAGATAAAGACCGCGTTGTCTCCAGCGCCAGTGCATTTTCTTTCATACTGTTCTTTGCAGCCCTCGTGAGTGCACGTTTAAAAGAATTTTCCATGTAATATGGAACATTACGATTGGAGATCAATTTTCAAACCGGTGCTCTCTCTCCTCAGATTTACGAGTGTATGGCCGAATACCGACACCTTCAAGAACGATTTGTATAGAGTTTACTCAATATTCTGTGTTACTGTGTTTATGTTTATAAACACCTTTTTTCAAGCAATTAACATATTTAAAGTTGATTTCGATCTGGAGCAACTAGCTTATGCAGTGTTTATTGGTCAACATTGCTTGGGACTGATAAAGGTGACGGCTTTTCTTCTACACATAAAGCTCATAAAGAACCTTTTACAAGAAGTTAACAATGAGGTGTTTCAACCGAAGTCAGATCAACAGAGAAAAATCGTTGAAGACGATCTGAAAGTATGGGCTATATTTTTGCGTGGGTTCGAAATTGGTGTTACCGTGTTTGTGATTGGTTGGTTGAGTAAACCATTTTTTAATCATGGTATTAAAAAACATCAGCTTCCGCTCTTCGCCTGGTATCCGTTCGATTTAAACCATGTGAAGACTTATTGGTGTGTCTACATTTATCAAGGGGTTAGTTTTATATACATGGCCTTTACCTACGTAAATTTGGACGCAATATCCATAGCCATGATGGTTTTCGTAAGTCTACAATGTTCCTTGTTGTGTGCCAAGCTAACAAATGTCAGCACCTTGGAGGACCTACTCAAATGCATAAATCACCACAAGAAAATCTTAGAGTTTCAAGAGAAATTTGACGTATATCTCGGCAAAATCATCTTCTTTCAGTTGATGAACAGTCTGCAAAACACAGCCCTGGGAATGTTTCAGCTGTCTTTGGTAAAATCACCGATTTACAGTCACACTTAACAGACATAATTTATAGACGGTTCCAGGAACTTCGGAGTTTTACAATATGCTTATGTTTATCTGCACCAACACTTTCCAAATGTTCTCATACTGTTGGTATGGAAATGAGATAGAAGTTAGAGTAAGTTTCACATTACATCTTTACAATGAACTCATTAGAATTTTATTTTAGAGTAGCAACATAACAATGGCCGCCTTTCACTCAAACTGGGTGGGTTCTTCTCTGGAGTTGCAGAAAATTTTGTTATTTTTTTTAATGAGGAGTCAAAACCCGATTCGTGTATCAGCTCTGAATTTAGTCCCTATTACATTACAAACATTTACTGCAGTAAGTTTAAATTTATGCGGTTGAAAAAGTGGTAACCTTTTTTCGTTTCAGATCATAAGAACTTCTTATTCCTACTTTGCAATTTTGCATCAACTCAGTGAATAAATTTCTCTAATTTTTCTTATTTTCCAACTACGACGTCGCGTCTGATCAGTCTTTTTTTTTTTTAATTGGTAAATGGAATAAAATTATACAGGAAAATCTGCATTTCCTAAAAATATTTAGTTACCTAAGTGAATAAGCTTTTCAGTCGGTCGGTCCTACAATAATACACCCGCTCAACAGTTATTTTAATTATTATTATATCCTTCTTTGTGTTATGTTCAGTATCAATGGGTAAATAAATGATGATATGTAATACCTAATTTTACAATTAATTAATTTCAAGAAAAGTTTTAATAACTCCAAATCCTTTACGTTTAAGTAACGGTAATGCTTAATTAAAAAAGAAAGGTGAATAAAAGTAACATAATAGCACAAAAAATACGGGGTGTTCTATTAAAAAAAAAAAAATTGGCGATTGCCAAAAGATATCAAAAGTTGTTTTTTTTTTCTCTTAAGTACATACTACATTGAAATCAAAAAGTATGGGCCACACACGATGTCTTTAACCATCGTATTTTTGACCATTTTTTGAAAAAAAAAAAACATGATTGCATTGTTCAACGATCTTACTAGCACCGGACCAACAGTAGCTTTAAGATGATATCAAATTGACTTGATAATTCGCTTTTGTCTTTCGAGATTTGGATTTTATTATTATTATTGTAAAATGTCATATCCCTATTTATATATTTAGGAAATTTATTAATTAAATAGAAACATAAATGTAGGTTGAAGACTGGATATTACACATCTGGCGATCAGGAGGTCAATTTTCGCATACGAATTATTTCGAAGGATACTGAGACGGCGGCACGACGGCACCGGAAGCGGATGATGTCATGATGATGTCACCACGTATGGTAACGTGATTAATCTAGAACAGTCCACATGAGAACGTCTGGAAATAATTGTTCCCATAAGATGCTCTCATGAGCCTAGAAGATTCTGTCGCGGTGATCTCATACTATACTACGCTCGTACAAAGAGGATGATCTCATTCTTCGGGAATAATTGACTGCGCCGAAAGAATGATCTCATTATTCCCGGAATAGAAGGAATCGAGAACGTCAGGAGGGGTATAAGAGCGGAACACACGACGGAGTGGTCAGCGTGTTATCGTAAATGTTTGTACATTACTACTGTTATGTTAAAAGGTATATGTATCTACATATAAACGAGAACTAAAAAAATAGTTAATTAAAAATAGGCTAATTTTATGAATTTTATGAAAGTTTTAGTAACATCAAATCCTGTAGGTTTAAAGTAAAGGTAATGCTTAATACAAAAAAAAAGAGGTAAATAAAAGTAACATGTCACAAAAAAATACGGGTTGGAGTATTCTATTTGAAAAAAATGTTTTGGCCATTGTCAAAAGATATCAAAAGTTGGATTTTTTTAAGTACATACTACATTAAATCAAAAAGTATGAGCCACACACGATGTCTCTAACCTTCTTCAACCTACGTACAAAATATTATAATTTTATGGTTAATAGGAAAGCCTTTATAATTTTTTTTCTAAAGCAATGTTTTTGACCATTTTTTGAAAAAAAAAATCATGACTGCATTGTTCTTCAATAAAAATAGAAAAAAAATTATACAGCTGTATAGATAGCATTTACTACGCAAAACAACAATAAAATACAGGTGGTTCCGTTAAAAAAATAAGTTGAAAGCAATCCTGAAAAATTGGGCCCGGTTAGGTAACTCTAAATATTTTTAGGAAATGCTGTTTCTCCTGTATATAATTTTATTCCATTGACCAATTTAAAAAATAGTTATTTATTATACGAGTGTGGAATGTACTATATTAGGCACGCAAGAAAAAGTTTGTAAGTGCCTAATATAGTACTCCACGCGAGTGTAATATTACGTTTTATCGAAAATCATTCCTAATAATTACATATATCCCTTGTGTTTATTATCCATTTCCCATTAAAAGCAGAGAGCTATGGAATGGTTATTCTCTCACTAGTGTGTAATGATTAACATTACACCCTCAAACTAGCATAGTAATTCGCTTATTACACAGGATTTTGGATAAAAATCATTATTAATGTAAAGGCATAAGAAACCGATCCCACATTAATGACTCTCCCTGTATATAAAAATCGATGGTCAGGGTGTAACAGAAATAGGGATTAGAATTTTAATCGGTAATAGAACTCATCATTTTCTTAATAAATTTTTGCCCTAAACCCCGAAGTTATCGTGGAGTTTTAATTTAGTTACCCGCCACTGAACGGCTGTACTGATAATAATCACATCAAAAATCTTTAGAAAACGTCCGGAAACAATCTACAACGCCCGACGTAAATAAACTAAAAATAGAAAACTTAGAAACTAAACCTATTTACTTCAACATCCAATGCGGATGTTCGTCTGCCCAACGTGCGTATTATTTAAGTTGAAAATACCTTCTCTGGTGAAATCCGCCTCGTTACTTGATATTCACAATTTACAAAGGTAAATGCTCAGGCTGTGAGAATTGGACTTTGAGTACGTGACGGATACAATTGTTGCTGTTTCAAAATTCCTCAAATTCGATTTGCTGACCTTCGGCTGAGTTCTTTGCAAAACACAATGCACATCAATGGAACTTCGGTACACAAGAAAAAGCCGCAATCTTTTATGATTAATAACCAAAACGAAAGCAAAATACAATAACACCCCGGTTGAGTTGCTCCGAAAAACTGATTACATATTGTGAATTTCTTAACAGTTAACTGCACCCGAGTGTGCAAAAAATTTAGAAATTTGATAAGGAGCCTGACATTTCGGGACAGAAACAATTGATTCTCAGTAGGTCAAATTAAAATAAATATTCATATATGCTAAAAAAATATACAGGGTAGCGCAAAAGTATGGAAACACCTGAATATCTCAAAAACTGTTACTCCCATCTAAACCCACTGACTGATTGACTAAAAGTATTGGAATGGCAACCATTTTTTGACTTAAAAGTTTTGCAATTGGACTGAACGCGAGAGTAAGTTCTAGTTTTTAAAGAAAAAAAAAATCAATAAATGGTTGTTACTTCTCACCCATTTAGTCAGTTGAGGAGTATAGTGGATAGGGCGGCCCACCCGCTCCCCACACCCACAAACGGTGCCATAACAGTATATAGGGGTCTATAATATCTACTTGGTGTAATTTTTTCATATTTGCACTGTCATTTGTTTTCGAGATACAAAACCAACTTATATTTTTTTAAATAGCAATATAGGGTGAAAATAATCTTTTTGGAAAAAAGTATTTTTTTCCTGAATTTAACGATGTGCTATAATAATTCTACTCCTAATATGCCATCAAACCTAACAGTATTACTAAAACAATCTGTCTTTTACAATAAATGTTCAAAATGTTGACCATTAATTTCTTGACAAAAATGAATTTTATTAACAAAACTTTGTAACACATGTTGGAAGTTATGCTAGCAATCTCTTGTCGTCGTTGCTTTAAATCTTCAAAATCAAGTGCTCTTCTGGCATAATCTCTAGTTTTTACATGACCCCCCTCTCCTGCCAGGAAACACCTCATCTAAGTGACGTCGGACTTGTTGACTAAAATGGGGTGGAGCTCCATCTTGCTGAAACCAGGTTGCTACGGAAGCTACATTTCGTCTGCCATAATTTGGAAAAAGCTGTTTAAGACGAGGAACAACAGGACAACAGGAGTTTTGTTAATAGAATTCATTTTTGTCAAGAAATTAATAGTCAACATTTTGAACATTCATTAAAAAACAGATTTTTTATCAATACTGTTAGGTTTGATGGCATATTATTTTCTTACAGCACAAATGATAATATTTGCAGTGAGTTTAATAATAATATTACTTTATAAAAAAATTATTTTTTTTTTCTGCAGACGAAGACCAAAAAGTGGAATCATTATAGCACATCGTTAAATTCAGAAAAAAATTCTCTTTTCAAAAAGGTTATTTTCACCCTATGTTGCTATTTTAAAAAAAAAGTTGGTTTTGTATCTCGGAAACAAATGACAGTGCAGCTATGAAAAAATTACACCAAGTAGATATTATAGACCCCTATATATCTGCCAAATTTGGTTTAGATCGGACTACCAGTTTTTGAGATATCCAGGTGTTTCCATACTTTTGCGCTACCCTGTATATGAATTTTCGGAAAAATTATAGAAAACTTGCTAACCCGGCAAACTTTGTACCGCCTCAGAATCAATAACACATAATCATATCCACGTTTTAATAGCTATTCTGCTATTCGGGGCGGAGACGAACCGAAAAAAATCACAGATTATAAAAGCCGTTCTTGAGTTATAAACCTAAGGGGGGCCCCTGAGCCCCCATGTCCATGTGAAAAATACTTTACGACCTATTCGCGTACCTACCAAATATACAAAAAAAAATCATAAAACTCGGTCCAGCCCAAGAGGGCCCCCTGAACTCCCATGTCCATGTGAAAAATAGTTTATCACCTATTCTCATACCTGCCAAATGTACAAAAAAAAAATAATAAAAATCGGTCGAGCCTTTTCTGAGGAGTTCGACCACAAACACGGTGACACGAGATTTTTATATATTAGATTATAGAAATTTTGTTGCTCTTGTCAAAAATTTTTATACCTGTTTCTGTTACATCCTGCATAATTATGGAATCGCTAAACTCCAACATCGTTTGACCGATCGCCATTAAAATTTTAACCATAATATAGCAAAAAAAAATTATCATGTCATGTAGCTTTTCCATATCTAAAACCCAGTAACAGCGAATATTTTCATACATATTTAGACCCGTTTTTTAACTTATTTATTTTTTTGATGTTTATTAAATAAATCATAATTACTCGATTGTAATAATTTACCTATCAACCGCGCTAAAATACTTAATATTTAAATTAGACTAATCATTTAATCATTAAAGTAAAAAAAATAATAAAAAAATACGTACATGAGCGGGAATCGAATCCCGCCTATCCGGACGAAAAGCAAAAACTTTATGAGGTAGGCTATTACGATGTCATTTCTGTCGCCTGTATTCAAGAAAGTAACAAATTTTTGTCTAAACTGTACGGAACGCATCGAAAAATACTAAGAGTTATCTGTTCCCTAAGGAAAGAAGTCACACTACCAGTTAAGGAGTGGCGCTCTAATAAAAACACTGCCATCTCACGGCAAGATCTCAGCGGAGTTTGCTAGAACCCCCCCTTAATGTTTTTTTGTAATAATAAAGCTCCCTTCAGATGAGATTTGATGAGATTTTACTGGAGCCCTTCCCCCATTTTCAGCTCACGTAATTAATGGAAGTTTGGGAAAATGGTAGATAGAAAGTTTGTTGCTCTTGCCTGTTACTGGTTAAAATTTTGATACCTATGCTGCATCCTAAAAAAAAAAATATAGCGACTGAATTAATCGGAGATAAAAAAAAATACAGAAAGACCTCGGAGACTAAAAAGACGACAGACACTCAAGACTGAAATAGACCGAAGAGAACATACGCACAGAATAAATAAATGATACGAAAAAGACGAAGGGACCAAAGGGACAAAACAGACAAAAAAGCTAAAAGAAAGAAAAGGATGAAACAAAAAAGACTAAATACCAAAAAGAACAATATCGAAAAGTGAAATGAAACAAAAGATACCAGACAAAACTTGAAGAAATAAAAGGAATCTAAGAGACCAAATTTACTAAAGATAACTTAAGGAGAGACGAACATAACAAAACATTACAGAGACAAAAGGACCAAAGAGATTACAAAGATGATCAGAGGGACCAGTGAGACCAAAGAAAACTTAATATGGGATAAATCCAAGGAAACTAAAAAATCATGGAGGGCAACAGGAGAAAATAGGTCCAGAGTCTGAAAAGATTAAAGTGAACAAAAATACTGAATATGCCGCAAAAGAAAACACAAGAAATACTAACGACGGGACTGCTTTAAGCGTTTCATTTATATCGGGTCTTCATAAATTATTCATACATCATGTTCCGTGCGAAAAACATACTTTGGATTGGATAAAAACTGCATTAGTCAATTTAATATCGTCAACCCGACCAATAATTTCGCAGTATGCGTTTTCACATAGGAATAGTCGTATTTTATCAATTTGTAAATTAACCGTAACACATTGATATGCATTCATATATCTCTTACCGTTAAGGCAGCGTTCGTAAGAAACGCATTCGCTCGACCGTTTCTTCGTCGACTTACGTTGCAAAATTGGTCTCCAAGAGAATCTTATTTTAACGAATTTTTAAAGAATTGTTGGTACTGTTAGTAATTGCTTTTGATAATGCTAATTAAGCATAGGGCGAGTATGCATCAAACAAACATTGACAGAAACGGCCACTTACTTGCAATCCGGCAGGGCGTCTTGCAGCGACGACATGGGCCTGTTTTCACATCCCGCCTTCGCGATCGGCGCAGGATCACTATTAGCACCTTCGTGATAGTAAACGTTCAAACTCCTGCATTTCAACAAATAATCTTGGACCGGTTGATCGGTGTGCACGGACGTTTGGAATGACATTCCCGACAGAACCAGCGTGAGAAAATCTTGCCTCACACATCTGTGCCACCAAGGAGGTTTCGTCATATCGTTCGGAGGACGCAAATCCGGAATCGGAAACCTCAGTTTCACCGTCATCTCAGTCGAATGTATTTTAATGTCTAATTTGGAGTCTGAAGCATCGGCGCCCGCTTCCCACGGATTCACCTTAGGAACGACACAGATGGGCTGAGGATTCAACAGCGCGGCGATTCTGTCCATGAGGGTTATGTCGAACTCTACTGTGCATTTGTGCAATTCAAATCTAAAAATACAATATAAGAAGATGTCGCAAAGAGTGGGAGACGTACAATAGATCAGTCTTTGGTCTTCTACTATTCTTAGTGGTCTTTGCTAAATGTTTAAATAGTAACTTAAGGCTAGACTTGGCAGTGTCGGGACTTTCATATGGTGGCTTAGAACCATTAAATGTAAGCAGCGGAACGTGTTCAATGGCTTTTGTTTCGCTGTTGTAGAGAAACTCGGTTAATTCTAAATTTGTAGCCCCCAAGTAGCCGCTAACCGAAAAAGCACTACTCGTCGTCTTTTCGTCGCCTTCAATGTGAAGAGGAGCCGCAACCAACCTAAAAATAAGCTGTAAATATTCCCTAAATCAAGTATTTTGTTAAATCCTCACCTAAGGTGGTTTAACAAGGAGCAGGCACGATCTAAAACTCCATTAATTGCCCTGAAATCGGTAGCTACAAACACGTCGTCCGAGTTCTTAAAAAAATTGTCAACAATCGTCTGCATTTGCGCAACACTGGAAGTTGCCAATCTACCGTTAACAGCGGCGGAAGATTCCGTCAAAATATCTTCGTCCAGCAGAACAACAGCCAAAGATTTCAAATGAATGTGAAACTTGGATATTTCAGCAGTTGGATCCAGGTCAATTTTGTGCACTACAAACAAAAATAAGTACATTGTAAAAATTACATCCTAGCGTCGTACTCCTCTTGCGTGTACGACTCGTGAAGTCTGTATATGAAGTCGCCATGCTGGAACTAAAGCTCGACTCCATGCTCACTCCAGACATTGCGGTTTCGTACAGAAGAGCGGAAGATCTTCCCAAGGGCGAGAAGCTTTCGTCGATGTCACTACCCTCTGAAAACACGACGATATCATATTACCGTTATAATTTGTTCTTAATACTAACCTAGGGCTCCGGTAGCCCAACTGTGGCCATCTGCTAGCCCCAGCTGAAAATTCGGCAAAGGATTCGATAACTGCTGTTGTAGATCCTTCTCGATTCTCTCGTAATCCGTGGAGGACATAGGCTTACCGGCGTATCTTGTGTGCAGTAAATTGCTGCTATAAAACGAGACAGTTTGAGATAATTATGCAAGTTCAAGTGTTGAATTTACCTGTGGTCGTCCAAATCCGGATTTGACCAACCTGTGGCAAGCTCAATGAGTAAGTGTACTTGTCGTGGCGATAAAAATATCAGCAGGGGTGCCGCGTCCACTTCTATGTATACTTTTGGACCATCCAAGTCTTCTGTGCGTTTTAACTTCACCACCAGCTAAAGGTAATGATATAAATTAGGAATCTTTGCATTGAAAATCAACTATAATATTAAAGAAAAAATTCAATCAAAAAATCATCTTTTTTATTCCTTTTGTAAAAGACATAAGCGATAAAGTAGTACATAACTAAATATATAAACTTTTCCTCTTATGCATTTAATTTGACAGCTGTCAAACCTAACGTCAAAATTTCATGTCAAATAAAAAAAATCTTCAATAGTCGTCCGGGGTCCGGTTCATTGGCTCGGCCTGTGGTTTACCAAAACGACCAAAACTAACTGAGCAGATTTCAGGATACCGATTTTAGAGATTTTGATCCCAATTCCTAATTTTAGGTTTCAGATTTGTATGTACTTGTTGCCTACTTTTCGTTTAAGAAATATTTCCATTAAGCTACGACAAGCGGCTTTTCGTGCATTGCCAACTTTGAACAAGTTAGTTTATTAGTTATAAAAAGTGGTAGTATTTCTGTAGAATTGTTGCTGCGATTAAACAGTTCTGCCGCCCAGCTACTAGAAAAAACTTAATGTACATCTTACCCCCAAAACAGTGTATCCATAATAATTGTTAAAAGTAAAACAAAAAAATATATATACAATAGCGTTGTTGCTTCAATGATTTTACAGCTTTGGCGAACGTCGAAAAGTGAAGATTTTCAAAATTTACCCAAAAAAGAAGAGTACCAAAAAAATTAAGATATGTATCTTTAAATACCAGAATTTGGAATTTTGGAACTGGAATCTTAAAGCTTGGACCTCAGAATATGATACCTTGACGCTTGGAAATTTTATCATCCTTGGAATCTTTTTTAATATCAGAGTTTGAGATCAAAAGAAGTTAAAAATTTGGAATCTTAAACTCTTGGAATCGTGAGATCTTAATATCTTCAAATACTAGAATTTGGAATCTTGATTCTTGAAATTTTGGAACTTGAATCCAAAAACTCGAAAATCAAATCTGATATCGTGAAAATTAGAAATTTTATAATCCTAAAATTTGGAATTTTGGGAACTTGGAATTTGGTAATCTAGAAACTTGAGATCTGGAAATCTTGCAACTTCGAAATTAAGAATCTTTGAACTTGGAATATGAGTTTGGTATCTAGAGAACTTGAAAATTTGGAATCTTGATTCTTGGAATTTTGGAACTTGGATCTGAAAACTCGGAAATCAAATCTGATATTGAGAAAATTTTGAATTTTATAATCCTAAAATTTGGAATCTTGGGAACTCGAAATTTGGAAATTTTGCATTTGTAAACTTCAGAATCTTGGATCTTTTTAATATAGGAATGTAAGATCAAAAGAAATTAAAAATTTGGAATTTGGAATCGTAGGATTTTAATATCTTCAAATACCAGAATTTGGAATATTGATTCTTGGAATTTTGGAACTTGAATCTTAAAACTTAGATCTTGGAATTTAATATTTTGGAAATTAGGCATCTTATAATCTTAAAATTTGGAATCTTGGGAACATGAAATTTGGAAATTTGGGCAACATAGAAATTTGGAATCTGGAAATCTTGCAAACTTTAAACTTAACAATCTTGGAATTTGACATAACGGAGAGTTTAGGACCTACAGAAGTTGAAAATCTGGAATCTTAAACTTTTGGAATCGTAGGATCTTAATATCTTCAAATACCAGAATTTGGAATCTTGATTCTTGGAATTTTGGAACTTGAATCTTAAAACTTAGACCTTGAAATTTAATATTTTTGAAATTAGGCAGCTTATAATCTTAAAATTTGGAATCTTGGGAACATGAAATTTGGAAATTTTAAAGTTTTGAACTTCAGAATCTTGGAATTTCTTTAATATCGGAGTTTGAGATAAAAAGATTTAAAAATTTGGAATCTTGAACTCTTGGAATCGTAGGATCGTAATATCTTCAAATACCAGAATTTGGAATATTGATTGTTGGAATTTTGGAACTTGAATCTTAAAACTTACATCTTGGAATTTAATATTTTGGAAATTAGGCATCTTATAATCTTAAAATTTGGAATCTTGGGAACCTAAAATTTGGAAATTTCGGCAACATAGAAATTTGGAATCTGGAAATCTTGCAAATTTTAAACTTAACATCTTAGAATTTGACATAACGGAGAGTTTAGAACCTAAAAAAGTTGAAAATCTGGAATCTTAAACTTTTGGAATCGTCGGATCTTAATATTTTCAAATACTAGAATCTTAAATCTTGGAATTTTAGAACTTGAATCTTAAAACTTAGACCTTGGAATTTAATATCTCGGAAATTAGGAATCTTATAATCCTAAAATTTGGAATCCTGGGAACTCGAAATTTGTAAATTTGTAAATTTTGAACTTCAAAATCTTGGAATTTTTTTAATATCGGAGTTTGAGATCAAAAGAGATAAAAATTTGGAATCATGAACTCTTGGAATCGTAGGATCTTAATATCGTCAAATACCAGAATTTGGATTATTGATTCTTGGAATTTTGGAACTTGAATCTTAAAACTTACATCTTGGAATTTAATATTTTGGAAATTAGGCATCTTATAATCTTAAAATTTGGAATCTTGGGAACATGAAATTTGGAAATTTGGGCAACATAGAAATTTGGAATCTGGAAATCTTGCAAACTCTAAACTTAAGAATATTGGAATTTGACATAACGGAGTTTAGGACCTACAGAAGTTGAAAATCTGGAATATTAAACTTTTGGAATCGTAGGATCTTAATATCTTCAAATACTAGAATCTTAAATCTTGGAATTTTAGAACTTGAATCTTAAAACTTAGACTTTGGAATTTAATATCTCGGAAATTAGGATTCTTATAATCCTAAAATTTGGAATCTTGGGAACTCGAAATTTGTAAATTTTGAAGTTTTGAACTTCAGAATCTTGAAATTTTTTTTAATATCGAAGTTTAAGATCAAAAGAGTTAAAAATTTGGAATCTTCAACTTTTGGAATCGTAGGATCTTGATCTTATTATCTTCAAATACTAGAATCTTAAATCTTGGAATTTTAGAACTTCAATCTTAAAACTTAGATCTTGGAATTTAATATTTTGGAAATTAGGCATCTTATAATCTTAAAATTTGGAATCTTGGGAACATGAAATTTGGAAATTTGGGCAACATGGAAATTTGGAATCTGGAAATCTTGCAAACTTTAAACTTAAGAATCTAGTAATTTGACATAACGGAGTTTAGAACCTACAGAAGTTAAAAATCTGGAATGTTAAGCTTTTGGAATGGTAGGATGTTAATATCTTCAAATACTAGAATCTTAAATCTTGGAATTTTAGAACTTGAATCTTAAAACTTAGACCTTGGAATTTAATATCTCGGAAATTAGGATTCTTATAATCCTAAAATTTGGAATCTTGGGAACTCGAAATTTGTAAATTTTGAAGTTTTGAACTTCAGAATCTTGGATTTTTTTAATATCGGAGTTTGAGATCAAAAGAGTTAAAAATTTGGAATCTTGAACTCTTGGAATCGTAGGATCTTAATATCTTCAAATACCAGAATTTGGAATATTGATTCTTGAAATTTTGGAACTTGAATCTTAAAACTTAGATCTTGGAATTTAATATTTTGGAAATTAGGCATCTTATAATTTTAAAATTTGGAATCTTGGAAACATGAAATTTGGAAATTTGGGCAACATAGAAATTTGGAATCTGGACATCTTGCAAACTTTAAACTTAAGAATCTAGTAATTTGACATAACGGAGTTTAGAACCTACAGAAGTTAAAAATCTGGAATGTTAAGCTTTTGGAATGGTAGGATGTTAATATCTTCAAATACTAGAATCTTAAATCTTGGAATTTTAGAACTTGAATCTTAAAACATAGAACTTGGAATTTAATATCTCGGAAATTAAGGATCTTATAATCCTAAAATTTGGAATCTTGGGAACTCGAAATTTGTAAACTTTGAAATTTTGAACTTCAGAATCTTGGATTTTTTTAATATCGGAGTTTGAGATCAAAAGAGTTAAAAATTTGGAATCTTGAACTCTTGGAATCGTAGGATCTTAATATCTTCAAATACCAGAATTTGGAATATTGATTCTTGAAATTTTGGAACTTGAATCTTAAAACTTAGATCTTGGAATTTAATATTTTGGAAATTAGGCATCTTATAATTTTAAAATTTGGAATCTTGGAAACATGAAATTTGGAAATTTGGGCAACATAGAAATTTGGAATCTGGACATCTTGCAAACTTTAAACTTAAGAATCTAGTAATTTGACATAACGGAGTTTAGAACCTACAGAAGTTAAAAATCTGGAATGTTAAGCTTTTGGAATGGTAGGATGTTAATATCTTCAAATACTAGAATCTTAAATCTTGGAATTTTAGAACTTGAATCTTAAAACATAGAACTTGGAATTTAATATCTCGGAAATTAAGGATCTTATAATCCTAAAATTTGGAATCTTGGGAACTCGAAATTTGTAAACTTTGAAATTTTGAACTTCAGAATCTTGGATTTTTTTAATATCGGAGTTTGAGATCAAAAGAGTTAAAAATTTGGAATCTTGAACTCTTGGAATCGTAGGATCTTAATATCTTCAAATACCAGAATTTGGAATATTGATTCTTGGAATTTTGGAACTTGAATCTTAAAACTTAGACCTTGGAATTTAATATCTCGGAAATTACGAATCTTATAATCCTAAAATTTGGAATCTTGGGAACTCGAAATTTGTAAATTTTAAAGTTTTGAACTTCAGAATCTTGGAAATTTTTTTAATATCTGAGTTTGAGATCAAAGGAGTTAAAAATTTGGAATCTTGAACTCTTGGAATCGTAGGATCTTAATATCTTCAAATACCAGAATTTGGAATATTGATTCTTGGAATTTTGGAACTTGAATCTTAAAACTTAGATCTTGGAATTTAATATTTTGGAAATTAGGCATCTTATAATCTTAAAATTTGGAATCTTGGGAACATGAAATTTGGAAATTTGGGCAACATAGAAATTTGGAATCTGGAAATCTTGCAAACTTTAAACTTAAGAATCTTGGAATTTGACATAACAGAGTTTAGGACCTACAGAAGTTGAAAATCTGGAATATTAAACTTTTGGAATCGTAGGATCTTAATATCTTCAAATACTAGAATCTTAAATCTTGGAATTTTAGAACTTGAATCTTAAAACTTAGACCTTGGAATTTAATATCTCGGAAATTAGGATTCTTATAATCCTAAAATTTGGAATATTGGGAATTCGAAATTTGTAAATTTTGAAGTTTTGAACTTCAGAATCTTGGAATTTTTTTAATATCGGAGTTTGAGATCAAAAGAGTTAAAAATTTGGAATCTTGAACTCTTGGAATCGTAGGATCTTAATATCTTCAAATACCAGAATTTGGAATATTGATTCTTGGAATTTCGGAACTTGAATCTTAAAACTTAGACCTTGGAATTTAATATCTCGGAAATTAGGAATCTTATAATCCTAAAATTTGGAATCTTGGGAACTCGAAATTTGTAAATTTTAAAGTTTTGAACTTCAGAATCTTGGAAATTTTTTTAATATCTGAGTTTGAGATCAAAGGAGTTAAAAATTTGGAATCTTGAACTCTTGGAATCGTAGGATCTTAATATCTTCAAATACCAGAATTTGGAATATTATATTGATTCTTGGAATTTTGGAACTTGAATCTTAAAACTTAGATCTTGGAATTTAATATTTTGGAAATTAGGCATCTTATAATCTTAAAATTTGGAATCTTGGGAACATGAAATTTGGAAATTTGGGCAACATAGAAATTTGGAATCTGGAAATCTTGCAAACTTTAAACTTAAGAATCTTGGAATTTGACATAACGGAGTTTAGGACCTACAGAAGTTGAAAATCTGGAATATTAAACTTTTGGAATCGTAGGATCTTAATATCTTCAAATACTAGAATCTTAAATCTTGGAATTTTAGAACTTGAATCTTAAAACTTAGACCTTGGAATTTAATATCTCGGAAATTAGGAATCTTATAATCCTAAAATTTGGAATCTTGGGAACTCGAAATTTGGCAATTTTGAACTTAGAATCTTGGAAATTGGAAAACTACAGTTTGGAATATAGATAAGTAGAAAATTTGGTATCTTAAACTATTGGTAGCATTTTATTTTCTTCGAATGCCAGAATTTGGAATCTGGAATCTTGGAATTTTAGAACTTGATTCTTAAAACTTGGGTATTGGAATTTGAGATCTTGGATTTTGGAAATTAGGAATCTTATAATCCTAAAATTTGGACCTGCATCTTTATTATATTGTTTTCATTATTCCGTTCATAAATTTCTTTTTTAAACTCTTGCTTCTATGCGTTCATCTCAATTAGAAATTGTTCCAGCAGCCTTTTAATCTCTTGTTTCGTCTTCGTTTTCCGATTCTCAAAAAATTGAAAAAAAAATTGAATGTAACTACCGTTAAAGGCGTGTTTAAAATTTTAATAAAAGAAATAAAAAGTGAAGTTATTACCGCTACAAAATTCTAAAAAATAAAGCATTCTAGATTTGAATAGTCAATTGTCAATTGTATTACAACAACTATTGAAGATTGTTCGTCACGTAACCAATAGGTCATTATTAAAAAGAGGTGCTGCGAGAGCGAACACCATCAGGACTGGCCGTGTTAGAAACACTTTGACTTTTTTGTTTGTTCGGGCGACACTTTGGAACGCACTAAACTAAACAAGACATTTTAAAAAATCAGTAATGTAGGTTAATAAATGTTTTTGTTGAATTTGGACGGAGAACGCCATCTCCCCGTAGTTGTATTGGAGCTAACAAATGATTGCTCTTGATTCTCTTTTATGTTCCAATTAATTTGGTTTTCGTTTTGTTTGATATATTTACAACATAGAAAAGTTACCTCAATCTTGTCTCCAAACTGCCCGAACTTGATGACACTCCGTTGATCATCCTGACTTTTATTAGCTTCCGTCGCAGACTCTTCGATCTCCTCGGCCTTAGAGACGTTCGAACTTTCGAGGAGGTTTGACAAAGAATCCGACAAAACAGATGTGGATACTGTCTTTGCTTTATTCGAAAATTCGACGGTCGATATGCTAACGCCCTCAAACCGCGCAGACCGGGAGGTGTACGACTGCTCGAAGTACCCTTTTTTTTCCTCTTGTTTGGAAAGATCAGTGGCCTCTTCTTTGGCGGGGTCACCGGACGATTCGTCTGAGTATGAGATTCTAAAAACGATCTCTTAATTATTTCTTATCAGTCGTCGGTCTTTCAAAAACTTACGAATCAACGTGCACTACAATTCCGACTCCTATCGAACTGTTTCTAGGTACGTGTTCGAATTGAAAGGTCGAATCCGTCAGCTTAACTTTCGTCCTACTCAAAACTGCAAAACGGGAGCTTTATTAAAAGAAAATAATTGTTACAGACATCATACTCGAATCGATAGTTTGAGCGAACGTTTCCAAACCATCATAGGGTTGATCGCTCGGGGAATTCCCTAAATCTTGGTTTAGACAGTCTTCCGCCAACTGCATCGAGGTTGACATAGATGACCACATGGATTCGAACATTGAAGTAGCTGTAAACATAGCTTAACAACAAGCTGTCAAAAATCATGATCAAGCGATAGCGGTATGAGTAATAAAAAATAAAAAGAACAATAAACACCTTGACAACAATGAATGTAATTTGCAATGTTGAAAGCGCTAAATACATGTACTTGGTCGCTATTGTCTACTAACCGGGTTCGTTTCGTTGTTTTGCTTGCAGGGTTATCTGCAAGGAGGTGATTTCGATGGAGCTGGATTCTTTGAGGATGGAAATCCATGGTACCGTGAGGAACAACTTTCCGATGAAGCCGTCGACAAACTGAAAGGGCCAGTTCTGCTTGTCTGCTAATTCGTTCAGTGCCTGTGAAAACGTGGAGAGTGTAGATTCCATCACTGCACGTACAGGGTGCCCATTTTATCTGTTCACGCCTGAAGATTCAGAAGTAGGCAACATATTAAACATTTCATCAACAACTATGTTTTTTTAAGGATTTACATTTCATATTTGAATTGACGTTTTGAGTTTAATTTTAGACCCGCTGTAATTGAAGTGATCTGTAAAATGTTTAATATGCTGCCTATATCTGAATCTTCAGGCGTGAACAAATAAAATGGACACCCTGTATAAACGGAGACAATATTGGGGTACAGGCTTTTATGTTAATATTGGTTGAAAACGTATCAAACGGACTTCTGCAACTCATTCATATAAATTTATAAATCCTCCTTCATCAACAAAATAAGGAATGTTTTCTGCAGGGTGATTTACGACGAGTGACACGCGATTTAAAGAAACAATAAATTAACAAAAATCTAAAATAAAATACTCTAGAACGAGATAGAAGAAACTAAGAAACATTTAGATAAATTTAATTAGTTTGAAGTTAAATAATCAGAATCACAAAAGTTACAATTGGAGAGAACTAGACATGTGTTCAAACTCCCAAAAACTGCAGCTGCCTTCGAACCGAGTTCGCCTTCCCCTTCTAAAAATAACGAGATTTAAAATATTTTTATACGGATTCACCCAAGCACCACGAGGTCACATCTTACGCACTTTTTGATTAGAAATATGTGTCCATCAGATAAATATGCATTGTCTCTGATATTGCGTCGCATAAACGGAAAACGCGACGACCTTGCGAAGTGGTAATTCGGCGATCTTGACTTTAATATTATATTTAAACTTGATCGTCTAAATGCCATTTCTCCTTGGATTTTCTATTTGGATAACGCGTGTCTGCTAAAGCTGTGCATTGAAAATTCAGACGATTCGTTCTTAACAAGGCGTAAACAAGTACTATTAAAAGTACATTGTTTGCATTTTCGTAACATGAAAAGGATTAAAGCTGACGCGTTTGTGGATTACACAGCACGTGTGAGAGAAACTATTTCAAAGCCATTACCTAGTATCTGTATGCCACAGTTATCAAAGGCCAGATAATAAAAAATCCACACATTCTACTACACATATTATTGGAATTATGAAAATTACAACGTATTTGCATCCCGGGAGCATAACGGACAAAACAAAAAAAAAAAAAACAAATATTATGTAGTTCCTATGCCGTCAACTGTGATCGAGAGTGCATGAAAAAATGTTTTTTGCAGTTTGTCCAACTTTCCAGGACCATAACGAACGAAACAAAAAAAGAATTACTCATATCAATCGTTCGAATTGTGAGTTACGGTCTTGAGATCGTACGAAAATTTCATCGAAAAAATCAATTTCACTTTTTCCCGAATTTTCTAATTTCCCGGCCAATTTTTTCAATTTTTATTTCCCTAAAAACCTTACGAATATTAAAAAAATAGCCAGATTGGTCCAGCCGTTCTCAAGTGCCCATAGAAAAAAGCACTTTCCGGGCAACTTTTCCAATTTTTATTTCCCTAAAAACATAACGATTATTAAAAAAATTAACTTTAATAAAAAAAAGGAGAACCGACTTCAAAAAGTGAAAAATAATTAAATACATGTGTTACCTAATGATCTGTTTGAAGTCGGTGCCAAGCCAAATAGGTTACAAATTTGTAATATATTGTAATTATACAAACATAGGTTGCCATTAAAAAAAATATTGATGACGTCATAACTGTCAAAAACTGAATTTATTCCTTACTTAATTTCCACACTGTATATAAAAATGAATTCCCATTTTCCTTGGTCACGCCATAACTTAAGAACGATTTCAATTATCCTTTTTTTGAAATATTCCTTGAAGTTCGTGGCAACCCAAGAACGACTGGACCAATTTTTGTGATCCTTGATTTGTTGGATTTGTCCCGAAAAGCACAATAACTATTGAAATATGGACATGGGGGCCCAGGGGCCCCCATGGGTTTATAACTCAAGAATTTTTATCTATATATTTAATCGTTGAACATGAATCGTTTGAAGCAAATAAAACAGTGGATACTGCACCGATTTTTATCAAAGACATTGATAAGATACACCAGTAGATTAATTTTCATTTTCAAAAAATTTCACAGGTTCATTGATTATTTGCATGTAATTTTTCGACGGATGCCCGTCCATTTCAGTCACAAACTTCAATGAGCGAGAATCGTTTTAAGTAACAAGCTGGCGGACTAACGGCTAAATTTAACTTGGCCCCTCCCCTAAGGTTTCGGTGCGTAAGTGCTCCAGAGACTTGGCATTTACCTCGGGACACTCGAGGTGTTATAAACGTTCGTGGAAAGAGATCAAGGGTTACAGTAATAAATCATCATAAAAATAAATTACCGAAAAAAGATTTATAACTTTACCGGCAGTAACCCAACTTGAACTCTCACTATCACGCAATTGAAATTCCACATTAGGTCTTCAGAAATTTTACAGTGTTATCTTGGCTCCCAAAACTAAAGATTGCGCATTTATTAAAAAAAAATATTCTTCTACAAATGCTCGGTATAGAGCACGTCTAAGCAGTTGTGATTCGGTTTCCGATTGAGTTTTTAAATTCATTATCTCCCACTGGATTGCCTCCACATAAATTGTGTGTTGAAAGATAATGCAATTGTTTTGCTAATGCCTGTTAAACGATTGTATCAAAATACAATTGATTGCAAAATTTGAACGCGACGATCAACTGGGCAACGTATTTTAATACCCAGAATTCACATGACGTATTCTGGTACATGCCATTTTCCTTAAGGCGAACCTAATTTCCAATCATGTTAGCATTCGCTATGACCATTAATAAATCGCAAAGGCAAACCTTTAATAAGGTTGGGATTTTCTTATCACAACCTGTCTTCGGACATTGTTTCTACATTGCCGAGCAATTTAATCAGGGACATCTTAGACCGCACAATAATGAACAAGTACAAAAAATTTTATATTCCGTCTTATTTTATTTTTTTATTATTCAGACCTTTTTATATTCAAAATCACAGTTAAACAAAACAAACTAAAAATTGTAATATGTAATATGGTAACCAGTCTTTATTCAACACTATTTACGCAAGTATGTATTTACTTTTTTTACGTTGTTTTGTTGGTTTTGTCTCCGCCCCGAATAGCAGAATAACTATTAAGACATCGGAAAAATTACAGGAGGCGGGGAGCTTAGTACAGTACAACGACAATGACAAAGTCCCCCCCTGGTACAGGGGGACCCCTATGGTACAGGGCAACAACAATAACAAATAACGCCAGCCACCAAAATGTGTCGTACCGGGCTTTAAAAATGAAAATTGATGCTTAAGGAGTAAATTCCAAAGTTTCAGTTCTGTTGCGCGTGGACTCCACAATTTTTTTTTGATGATATTTCGAGAAAGGATGGACATTTTTTTCTGGGGAGAATAACTATTAAAACATCGGAAAAATAACGGAAAAAAAATTATGTAATCCGTATATAACGCCATCTCTGATACATGACAGACACAAAAATGAACATGGCGTTATATTCCGGTAATGCCAGTAGATGGCGTTGTGTGCATTATCCTTTGATAAAAAACTGAATTCAGCTATGTAATAAGTTAACACAACATTTATTGATTCTGAGGCGGTTCGAAGTTCGTCGGGTCAGCTAGTAATACAATATGTATTCAATTATTTTTCACTTTTTGAATTCGATTCTCTTTTTTTTTAAGTTATTTTTTTTACTGACGGCAATTAAAAATCCCCTCATCAGATCCTGACAATGGGACCACCTCAAGGGTACCGTGCGATCATATAAATTATAAATTAGAGTAGGCTGTGAAATTTAAATTAGGTTGGCACTACTAACTGTTGACAATTTGATTTAATATTTGAATGTCAAAGGTCAATACAGTGACGCACACTTTTTTGATAGCGCGTTTGAACACACCACTAATGGTTTTTACTGACACCAACCGCACGACACCGTCACTCCCTGGATGCACAGAATTTATTCTCGAATGCGGTCGGAAAAGTGCACTTTAGATGTCCATCTATTCCGAATGCGCTGGTCGAACGGGGTTGCAGTTTTGATGAAAACACTGTTTCGCAGGTGTGGCACCACCTGGAAACCGTGAAACAACACTTTGGAAATGTGACTTTGACACCTTTGACATTCAAATATTAAACCAAACTGTCAACAGTTAGTAGTGTCAACCAATTCAAATTTCACAGCCTACTCTAATTTATAATTTAAATGATCGCACGGTATAGCCCTTAAATAAAAAAAAATCAAAATCGGTCCACAATAAAATTGAGGAAGAAATCATGAATATACATAAAAGAAAGAAAAAATTTGAGAATTTCCCTCGATTTCCATGGGATTCCCTGATCAGATCCTGACTTTTTGACAATGGAACCACCTCAATACCCTTTCGAATAAAAGAAGAATTTTTAAAATCTGTCCACAATTGACGAAGAAATCGGTTAATAAAAGGGAGCGAAAATTTGAGGATTTGCTCGATTTCCATGGGATCCCCTCATCAGATCCTGACCTGGTGACAATGGGACCAATCTGTAAGTATACTCTTCAAATAAAAGAAAAATTTTACAAATCGGTTTATAAATGACGAGTTCTGAGGTAACAAAATTAAAAAAAAATCACAAACGAATTTTTTTATAGATTTAGAATGGAATGCGTTTTCCAGATTTTTCTAGATTTTTCCGATTTTTTTTTTTTTAATTAAGAGCATTCAATTTTCCATTCCGGGACCATAACGAACAAAACAAAAAAACGCATATCTTCTTTTTTCTCACTGATCGCTTTTGTCAACTTTGTTTTGTTTGGATTACTATATTTTTTCCTTAAATTCCGATAAAATTGGACAGCTGTTAATTTTTTGAAATTTTACTAATTTGAACTTTAGCGCCGTTTTAATTCATTTTTTCCTTACGTAACCTATTAACTATTTGATAACGTTGAAAACAGAATAAAAACTCTATACGAATGTAAAATAAAAAACATAGGTAGCCATTAAAAAAATTATGACGTCATAACTGTCAAAAAAAACTAATGAAAAAATTTATTCCTTATTTAATTTCCACACTGTATAGATAAGTACATATTGTTTATAAAACTGACTAAGAAGTAAAGTCCAAAGTTATTGTTTACCAATTATTTATGAACCTAGAAAATTGTATGCATTTTTTGCATTGTTTTGTTTAAATTTGTTTTTCTAATATTATGCTGTTGTAACAAAGCTGTTGACGCTTTCATTTTGGGTGTCCAAAATCTAGTTTTTTTTTCATTGGGAACACACACTGAACGAAATCTCAAATGTCAGTATGATTTTAAGGTTATGGTTCCATATCAAGTCATGTCAAGGAAGGAGGTTAATTAATCATCGCTACACCAAACTATTTTCCCGCATTCCTTAAATTTTTTATGTCTAATTTATATTACCAGTGATCGCCCGTCACTCAAAATTCGAGTGAGTGTAACTCACACACACAAGCACATATCCGTGCAGTTTTTGAAGTGAAACTTCTTTTCGGATGGGATAAACCTAATTAAAATGCGAAGTATTTCATACCCGCTCAAATAACCACCAAAATAATTTGTGCACTTTTATCGGATGATTTTTGGATTAATAATTCATATCGGTTCTAAACGCATTTTGTGCTTATTTTGGCCGGTATTTTCGCAAAGTAGACTCGCACTTTTGTTCCTTTTAAATTGATTGTGATCTAAATCAGGGTCAAGACCTTTCCAACGGTGTATATATTGTTTAGGTGTGTTGAGTGAAATTAGCTTAAAATTGTACCAATGTGTAAGTTTCTTCGTCAATAAAAATACATGATTTAAATGTACCAAAAAATTATTATCTTAGAAGTCTTTACAACTTAGATAACTGTTATCTTCTTTGACCCACTTAACATAATCATTTCACTGCTATTTATATCATTTTTATGGATTACGATTTCAAAACTAAGAAAGAAATCTTTCTGCTATCAGTACATATGTATTATTGTTATCCGATGTGGTCTTGCTTGTACAGAGTACAAAATTCATCACAAAAGTTTTTCTATCTAAAATTATTTACTTCTAAAATATCAAATATCCATGATTCACTTTGGTACTCGCAGTTTTTTTTTTTACAAAAAAGTACAAGGACCATAAAATAACACCTGTATATCTTTAGTAATGCAATTATTATTTACGATGATGTACTACTCAGCAAAGTTAGCATGGCATCTGAGGGTTGATGCGCAGTGGTCGAAGCCACTCCCCTGATGCGGAGCTCAGGGTACTTTCACGGCAGCATAGCATTCTGCGTCTCTCTCTAACAGCGACGAAACTTTTTACTAACTTTGTCCCTCTCTGCGCGGCCAACTACCATCCTACGATTGTTGACTAGTAAGTCCAAGAGCGGTATTTAGTGCGTACTGCCGCGTATCTCTGATACCGCAGAATTACATCCGTGAATTTTTCAAGTACCTGCCTTCTATTTTTGAAGTGAAACGTCTTATCCCACGGTGTAAGATTTTTGTACGGGGTAACCGCGCCGCAACCCGCCATGAACCCGACAAGAAAATGCAATATAAAAGTGGGGGGATATTTTTGAAATTCCAACGGTGTAAGCGGCTCCTGTCCCATGGGGTCCTGGGCCCATGCCCGAAGAGGGCCCTCTTGGTACAGGGAGGACCCCTTGGTAAAGGATGGCAGTAACAGAACGCCGTACCGTACCAATTTGTCGTACCGAGCATTAAAAATAAAAATCTATTCTTAGTGAGTAAACTCTAAAAGTTTCACTTCTGTCGTGCGTGGCTCCATACACATTTTTTTTTTCATTTACCTTCAATTATGTGTATTTTACAAGCTTTTATTTAACTTGCGAGCATTTATTTATTTTTTTACTTTATTATATTTTTTTACTATTAATTTAGTTCTCTTCCCTCACTCTTTCCTGTTTTTGTTCTTTATTTTTCTAGTGTAATGAAATCTTTTTTTTCTTATCGCTCCTTTTTAGTTTTTACATTCATACATGACGATTATTTCTGTGGTTTACTCCTATGTAACTACTGCTTTACTTGGATCTTACTGTCTATATGATTTTTAGACTATGTCGACTCTGCATTTATTTACATCTTTGTCCCTTTACCTTAGTCTTCTCCTCTCTCCTTTTCGTTTCCTATAATTTATTGTTTACATGCAGTTCTTTCATCATTCTTCTTCCACTGTTTTTAAAGTTAGATTTTTTCTGCCGGTGACTTTTGATGTGTTCTGATCTTTGTGGCACCACCAGGTTTATGATGCAAAGGGTTGTTTCATGAGGTTAAAAAACGCAAGTCGCAGAAAAAAACTAACGCTTTGTTATAATTTATAGATTTAATGAAAATTTAAAAAGAAAGATCTACTCAATTTAAAACGGCATGGCGGATGGAAGTCGGATAAAGTTGCAGAAAGCTCTATTGACAATTCACTTAATAATAAAAACCTTACGGCTAATAAAATTTTGAGTTCCATCGAAAATATACCGGACCATGGTCCGGTACCATTAACTTTAATTATCGCTCTCAGTTGTTAATATCTGTAACTGCTAAAATGCGACAATTCAGTTTGTATTTAAGTAAAAATGATCTAAAACATTTATTCGGGTATTTTAATAATAATAATAATAATTTTAATAATAATAAATGGTCGTAGAAAAAGTACAGTGTGCAGCGCGTATGGAAATCACTTTTTTCACTCGCGTATTGTAAACCTGAAAATATTGGTAGATATCCTTCTTCTTTCATGTTCTATTCCCTTGGCTAAGTATGTGTGAAGGAAGATATCGAAAACATAAAAAACAAAGAAGTTAAAAACCTGAAAACGTAAAAAGCAGAAAAATAAAATAAAAGTGTACAAATTATTTTGGTATTTATTTGAGCGGAGATGAAATGCTTAAAAACAACAGTCGTGGGATTTTCGTGTCGCGTCCGGCACAAATTAGGCTTACCCCGCGCCAAAATCGAAGCGAAGAATCCGGCGTGGGATCTTGCGTTTTCGTGTCGCGATGCAATTAGCCTTACACCGTGCCAAACGCAAACAGCAGTTAGTATTAGGGATATATGACGCAGCTGTCAGCGCTGAGAAGAGGTACAATATAAAATATCGCCCCACTTATAATATTGCATTTTCGCGTCGGGTCGCGACGCATAGGCTTATCCCGTGCAAAAAATCTTACACGGTGCGAAAAGAAGTTTCACTTCAAAAATAACGGACAAAATACAAACAGAACAATAAAGGGTAAACTTGTAGGATTGAAAAAAAAAGATTCCATCGTTATCCCATTATCGGCCCAGGCTTAAAAGTTGCGGAATGAGCGACAGTTTTTTCAGATAAAAATTTCAAGAAAATGAAATGGTGATTCAAAAGCCAAATGGTGTCCGATTTGGCGTGGAATACCCCCCTATATAAATAAAAATCAATTGCCGCATGTATGAAAGATCATCACTTGAGAACGGCCCGACCGATTTGGCAATTTTTTTTGTTTGTTATCAGGACAAGGTTTGTATGAAATAAATTTTTGGAAAATCCGCCGGAAAAGTCGGAAATTCGGATGGATTTGTGTTAGAATCTCAATAAGGAGAGAACGGCTGGATCGATTTGGCAAATACATTTTTTAAATATTTGTAATAGTCGAAGTAAGTTCTTAGGGAAGAAATAATCGGAAAGTTGGCCGGAAAATTGAAAAATTCGGGAAAACTGCTTTTTTCTATGAGATTTTTGTATGAAATCAAACTATAACTCACAATTCGAAAGATTGATATGCATATTTTTATATAATTCGAGACAATTACAAAAGAAAGTTGGAAAATTCGGACAAACTGCGGAAATCATAATCTTTTTTTTTTTTGTTCGTTATGTTCCCGGGATAGAAAATAACTCAATTAAATGTTTTCAATCGAAAAAAAATATCGGGAAACACATTCCACCCTAAATTAAAATGAAATTACATTCTTTTTCTGTCCAAAAAAAAAACTATTGAAGTTTAGACAGGACAACGTCTGTCAGGTCAGCTAGGTAGTTTATAATAAATAACGTGACACCTCATCTAACATTTAAAAAATATATATTTAGTCCAACTTTTGTAATAAGACAGATTTTTTTTTTCCGACTACAACATCTGGTCCTATGCGAAGAGTAGTAACGGGTCAAGTGTCCCCCAGACCGTAGCGCTAAGTTCAGCTGGGCGACTTTTGGTCGTAAAACAGACAGAGTGACCAAAGCATTTTGTTTATATTATAAACCGTTTTTCGCTTAAGGTTGTCATTTACTGAGAGACAAATTTCTTCCGATGTTGAAGTGAGATAAAATCTTGAATGTTGGCTGCGAGATGCTGCAACCTCGTTCAGAATAGAAGAACTAAAATGTCTGGGTCGGATTTGGTTTGTGGTATTACAGTGTCGTTTTGCTTTTGGGGACACGAACAACCCATGTTATTTGGAACCTTTAAAAATGAATATTGATGGGTATGGTCACTCATCTCTTTACAATAGGGACTTAATAAAAAAACCGTAATAAAGGGTTCACTCAGAGGGTTCTCTTGCGGCATGTACATTCCTGCCGGGCCTTGAAGATAACATTTTTGTTTTTGAAGATTATCGCTTGAAATTTTGAGAATGTGTTAAAAAAATAGATCTTTGTAAATTTGAAAAAAAAGATTGCGGGAAAATGTATTGCATTGAATGCACGGAGAACGGGGCACAGTTAATTAAAACTTCTCGTCTGTTCAAGATTGTGGAATTCGCAATTTATTAAGTCCGCTGGAATCAAAATTGTCCAGATTCTTGGCATGTGCAATTAAAACCGCGCGGGGATGATTCACTGTGTGTGGAGACAAGTCGTTGCAGATTTCATTCCGATTCATTAGCGGCGTGTCCAACATTAATAATTAACAACAATTAATTATTAATAATTAACAATTATGCCTGATTTGAGGAATATGTCCTGTGAATTTTTAGCGTAATTTATTGAAGTGTATTATATGTAGATATTTCATTCATCATCGTTTTCGAACAATCTTAGGACTTTAATTTGTGGATTATCTATATATTTAATCGTTGAACATGAATCAATTTGAACCAAATAAAACAGTCTATACTGCACCGATTTTGATAATTGTTTTTTTAAATGAAAGACATTGACAAGTTCTATGTGAACACTACTTTCACAGGTTCGTTAATTATTTGCAAATCATTTTAGGGGAAAAGCGGTTCATTACAGTCATCGATTTAAATGAGCGTGAATCGTTCTAAGTGAGAAGTTGGACAACTGTAGCTAAATATAGGTATCTTAGCCCCTCCCCTGAGGTTTTGTGAGCAAGTTGTGTAGGGAACTTAAAACATTTATACCTCTAGATGGATGTTTGGGTGTGGGGTGTAAAAAGTGTGAAATAGAAATGAAGCTGTGCAAAATACAATTCTTTTATCTCATAATTTTTCTTGCCGAAAAATTGGTTTACCAATTCCACAATATTTTCGTTTAACTGACCTGCGACTTTCTGAACAAATCAATCGAGAAGCGGAAGATTTATTGTTTAATCAAATGTATGAAACGGCTAATAATGAACAACAAGAGGCTTTTCAACACAATACTGGTAGTAATGTATTCTGTTTCGTACATTCGATGGTCTCTGTTTCTACATTAGCGAACAATTCAGTCAGAAGCATCTTATACCGCACAATGAACAAGTGTTTACGCAAAACATTGTATATAAAGAAATTATTCCGTCTTATTTTTTTTCTTATTATTCAGACAAGGCAAATTAAAAATTGTAATATGTAATATGGTAACCAATCTTTATTCAACACTATTTACGTAAGTATCACTCGAATTTCGAGTGACGGGCGATCACTAGTAATGATAATTCGATAATCCTCTATGGTCCTTTTTCAAATATGTTTTTATTTTTAATTTTCAAGGCAACGCTGAAGACTATTTATAGTCACATTTTTTACTTTTATTATGTCAAATTTCAACATGAATAGTTTTGGGAAACATTCTTTGGTCATTTTTGATCAATATTAACAATTAACAACAATAATTAATTATTAATATGTAATTAGCAAATTAATAATTAACAATTATTGAAATTTATTGAATAATTAGATTATGTATACATTCCTCCCTAATACATACAGTGTGATGGTAAAGTTTGAAACAAAATGATAATTGCGTTATGTAATGTTCATCGCTCGGACAGGTCAATTTTTTAATGCCACCTGCTATGCAATTAAAAAAACATTTTTAATTTATTGCCATAGATTTTCATTTCTATAAATTACTTCAATTAATAAATCATTTTGATCGCCGGAATATACAACGAAAAAACAAAATTTTTTTCGACAAATTGGTAATTGTCCTTGAATCTGAAAATTTACATAATCAGTTTACAATATAATTATTAAGATATTTATTTTAATTTACTTGTTTCAATTTGATTTTTGCCGCGCATTCACCACCCGGGTTCAGGAACGAATCAGCATTAGAGATAAAAAGATAAAAAAACACGATAAACGTAAAGTTTGCTCCTGGAAAAAGGGATTGCTCCAGAGAAATCGCGTTAGCGGATAAGAATCGTTGAATGTGTGTTATTTCGATAACAAATCGCTTTAGCGGATAAATCGTTAAATGTTGAGATTTCGGAGAGAGGTAAGAGAAACTACTTTATTGCGTGCAGACCTTGACTATTCTCTTTCAATCAGATAGGCAGATTCACCAGCACTTACTAGGAACTTTGAATATCTCAAAAACTGTTAGTCCCATCTAAACCAAATTTTGCAGGTATATAGGGGTCTATAATATCTACTTGGTGTAATTTTTTCATAGTTGCACTGTCATTTGTTTTCGAGATACAAAACCAACTTATATTTTTCTAAATAGCAAGATAGGGTGAAAATAACCTTTTTGGAAAAAAAAAATTTCTGAATTTAGCGATGTGCTATAATAATTCTACTTTTTGGCATTTGTCTGCAAAAAAAAAAAAAATTATAAATTAATATTATGATTAAACTCACGGCTGCAAATATTATTACTTGTGCTGTGAGAAAATAATATGCCATCAAACCTAACAGTATTACTAAAACATCTGTCTCTTACAATAAATGTTCAAAATGTTGACCATTAGTTGCTTGACAAAAATGAATTCTATAAAAAAACTTTGTAACACATTGCGTAACATGTTGGAAGTGATGCTAGCAATTTCTTCTCCTATTCGTTGCTTTAAATCTTCAAAATCAAGTGGTCTTCTGGCATAATCTCTACTTTTTATATGACCCCACAAAAAAAAATCGAGAGGTGACAAATCAGAAGGCAGATTTGGCCGGCCATTCAATTGCCCCTCTCCTGCCGATCCACCTGTCAGGTCGGACTTGTTGACTAAAATGGGGTGGAGCTCCATCTTGCTGGAACCAGGTTGCTACGGCAGGTACATTTCTTCTGTTATAATTTGGAAAAAGCGGTGTAAGACCAGAAACAATCTTAGATGAGGAGTTTTGTTAATAGAATTCATTTTTGTCCAGAAATTTTGAACATTTTGAACATTCATTGAAAAAACAGATATTGTTATTATTTTCTTACAGCACAAATAATAATGTTTGCAGCCGTGAGTTTAATAATATTATTACTTTATAAAAAAAATACTATTATTCTTTTCTGCAGACAAAGACCAAAAAGTAGAATTATTGTAGCACAAAAAAATGCTCTTTTCAAAAAGGTTATTTTCACTCTATGT
Source organism: Diaperis boleti (assembly GCA_963583935.1). Taxonomy (NCBI): domain Eukaryota; kingdom Metazoa; phylum Arthropoda; class Insecta; order Coleoptera; family Tenebrionidae; genus Diaperis; species Diaperis boleti. Next base: position 49,634,502 of record OY757249.1, on the reverse strand, counting down.
TGCTATTTAAAAAAAAATGGTTTTGTATCTCGGAAACAAATTACAGTGCAGCTATGAAAAAATTACACCAAGTAGATATTATAGACCCCTATATATCTGCCAAATTTGGTTTAGATCGGACTACCAGTTTTTGAGATATCCAGGTGTTTTCATATTTTTGCGCTACCCTGTATATCTACCGGGTGTCCCAGAGGTGTGTGGACCACCCGGTATATATATAATCCCAACTAAAATTTGTACCCCCCCACAATTCCAATGTCGAAAGACTCAGAAGAAAACGCTCGAACATGTCAATTTTGTTATCAAGGGGGACCAAATTGTACCAAACTTTCAAGTCTTAGATCTCTTCCGGAAGCTGGAAAGCATCATAAAAAATACCTGCTGTGTTTGTGTTCGCGCAATTTTATTATTTTATGATGGTATTTGTCGGGAGCATTTATCCTATTCCTGACCACTGTAAAATGCGACATCTTCCGCTCCAAAGCTACACCAAATTCTAAATTTTCTACAAAATTATACAGGTTTCTGTACATTTCAAGCTTACTTCAGAAATAATTTTCTCGACAAACATTATTGAATTTTATTCACAAACAACAATGCTAAGGCACGTGAGTTTTTTACTAACGAAAGCTTTTAAATTCTTGCTACAGGGTCACGACTATTTCAAATTTACCAATTGTGCGTTGTTTTTCAGAAAAAAAATCCAAACCATTCATTTAAACTCCTAAAAATGAAGCAACTTGGTCATTTTTTTTATGAATAAACAAATGATAAAATGGGCTTGCAAAATATCAGACCGTATTAAAGAACATTTCAGGCACATCTATAACAACACAGATCTTGATCCTCCACCATCAACACCTTCTTCTTTCGCCAATCATATATTAATAACGAAACATAGTTTTTCACCATCAAATTCCAAATTGATTCATAAATGCAATAAAGGCCGGAAATTAGATTTTCTTGAGACTTGAAACTGATCCCATTATTAATTCACTATTTTAATTTTTCACCACTCAAACAAACTTACCAGATTCTCTTTGATCCATTTTTAATTTTTACATTTTATAAAATGTTTTTACGAAATCTTTTAAAAATCATGTAACCCTCTGAAAACGTCAAATTTAATTCAAAATTACGTCAACGTCATAATTTTTTATATTCTTTAAGGTAAGAACCCCTCTGTAATTCAATTGTATCATTAATCTCTTGTTAAATTAGGGCTGATGATGGCAGTAGTGTTCTGCCGAAACATGTTCCATTTGTAATTCTACTCTTATTAAAGTTTGTGGACTTCGACTTAGATATATTTAAATTTTACTTTATTTATTTGTATGAACTATTACAATAAACCCTTTAATTTTGAACACGGTTCGAGGGCTTTATGGCTTTTACAATTTTGGTAGTTAGCATCAGGTACCCGGGGGAGGAGACAAATTTAAACCATCTACAGGCGCCTGTTAGATTTATTCAACGAGGACCCCATCCTTAAGATGTCCTTTATCGATTTTTGATAACCGCATATTCAAAAAATCAAAATTAAACCCGTAAAATTAAATAAAATGGTAACATGTTTCCCGTGCATTTGGTATAGGCTCTACCGCTGGTAAATGACAACCTCTTTTTGATTATTTGACTATGCGGTTATGAAAAATCGATAAAGGGCATCTTAATTTAAGGTAAGACGGTATTACAAAGCCGATATTAGCATTTGTTTATTCATAAAAAAAATGACAAAGTTGCTTCATTTTTAGGAGTATAAATGAGTGTCTTTGGAATTTTTTTTCTGAAAAGCAACGCACAATTCGTAAATTTCAAATAGAGGTTACCCTGTAGCAAGAATTAAACTTTCGTTAGAAGAAAAAAACTCACGTGCCTTAGCATTGTTGTTGGTGTATAAAATTCAATAATGTTTGTCGGGAAAATTATTTCTGAAGTAAGCTTGAAATATACAGAAAGCTGTATAATTGGGGAGGAACTCGGGTAGAAAATTTAGAATTTGGTGTAGCCTTGGAGCGGAAGATGTCGTATTTTACAGCGGTCAGGGGAACGGTCAGGTATAAGACTCTCAACAAAATCCAGCCATAAAATCATAAAATTGTGCGGCGAAGACAAACACAGCAGGTTTTCTTTATGATGCTTTCCAGCTTCCGGAATACCGAAATTCGGAAACTCTCAAAATACGGACCGACCAAGACCAGTTACAAGTAAAAATACTTTGCAGTATTTATCATAAAAAGTTACTGGTCTCTGTATAAACGATGAGACCAAGCAAATACAAATAAACAAATGACATGATTATTGTACATATATATACAAGTAAATTAAAATAAATATCTTAATTATATTGTAAACTAGTTATGTAAATTTTCAGATTCAAAGACAATTATTAGCAATTTGTTTGTTTTTCGTTGTATATTCCGGCGATCAAAATGATTTATTACTTGAAATAATTTATAGAAATGAAATTCTTTGGCAAGACATCTTATTTCAGGGTAAGACGGTATTACAAACCTAATATCAGCATTTGTTTATTCATAAAAAAAATGACAAAGTTGCTTCATTTTTAGGAGTATAATGAATGAAATTTTGAAGCGTCCTTACTAGGTCTACCCATCACTTAAAATTGTAAAATAATTAACTTTAAAAAAAAGAAACCTACTTCAAAAAAACCCAAAGTAACATAAGTTATTTGTTGTTCCGCTCAATGTAATTATTTATTGTTCCGTTTAATGAAATGCAGAAATTATTGTTTATTATCTAATTATTAATCTATATTTATATAAAAATCAATGCCACTTTTCGTTGTAATTTTATAACTTAAGAATAGGTTTACCGATTTGAATAATTTTTTTTTATTAGTTCGACATAACCCAGGGATGGTTTAAAACTATTTTCCACATAGACATGGGGGCCTAGGGGGGCCCCTTGGGCTGGACCGATTTTTTGGCTCGACCGATTCTTATGATTTTTGTTTGTTTGTATATTTGGCAGGTATGAGAATAAGTGATAAGCTATTTTTTTTTCATGGACAGGGGGCCCAGGGGGGGGGGCTTTGGGCTGGACCGATTTTTATGATTTTTTTTTTGTATATTTGGTAGGTATGAAAATAGGTAATAACAAATAACGCCGGCCACCAAAATTTATCGTACCGGACTTTAAAAATGAAAATCGATTTTTAAGGAGTAAAGTCCAAAGTTTCACTTCTGTTGCGCGTGGACTCCACACACAATTTTTTTTATGATATCTCGAAAATGTATTGACTGTTTTTTTTTTCTGAGGGCAAATAACTATTAAAACATCAGAAAAATTAACGAAAAAAAATGTCTCATACATTTTGTATGGAATCCGTATATAACGCCATCTTTGATACATGACAGAAACAAAAATTAACATGGCGTTGTGTGCATTATCCTTTTATAAAAATAAAATAAAATTAATTTACCTAATAAGTTGCCACAACATTAATTGATTCTGAGGCGGTACAAAGTTCGCCGGGCAGCTAGTTGTTTTATAATTTTGAAGTTGGTGCCATAAAAACAAAACAAATTATATACCTTCCTACAATAACAGATTAGTTACTACGAATAAAATTATAAAAACAATTCATAATACATTACATAATAAATATTAATTATTTATTTAAATAATAAAATAAAATTAAATTAAATTTAAATAATTTAAATCCAGCCTAATCATGCAAAATTGGTACTACGAATATATGTATGTATATCCTTTACCTAATGTATCAAATGAGTTCTGAAAAGTTTAATTCAGTAATCATAATCGTGAATTAAGAAGTCTGAAATTATCAGGGAATAATAACTTTAAAACGGAACAATAAATAATTACATTAAACAACAAATAACTCTGAAATTGAAAATTTTTATTTTTTACTTTTTAGTCAACTTATGTTAGTTTGGGTTTTTTGAAAGAGATATGGTCACCCAGGTCAATATTCAGTTTGAACGTACGGAATAACACAGAAAATAATCTTTGGTTAACTGGGTATTTTCTTGGTCCCTAAAAGCAACAGGTCACTGTAATATCACAAAGCAGATCTCACCGAGACACTTTAGTTCCACTATTCTACACCAGATTACAGCATCTCACGACGAATGTACAAAATTTTATCTCACTTCAACATCGGAAGAAATTTGTCTCTCAGTAAGTGACAACCTTAAAAAGACGTGGGGAAATCAATTAATGAATGAACAAAAGATTAGAAAGAATTTTATTGACCCACAAAAAAAAACATATTGGCATGTTAGTACCAAACCGAGGTCAGTTCAGAATCCAACCCAAACTGCACCATCGGCGCTAGGCCCAGGAAAACAGAGGTGCCCTCCAATCTCAAAGAGCGCGATGGTCACTTTGAATCTTCACCACCGACGTAATAATTGCTCTGCCAACGGGCGCAAGAATGTCCGACGAGGTTGCCAACAGCAGGGCACTGTACTATTATGTCGCTAATTTGTGAATAACAACAATAAAAATAGCCCCAACAATTTTAGATAACTTGAGATATTTTTAAATTGTGCCAGAGTTCCGAAGAATAAATTAAATTTCAAGGCCTGTTTGTGTTTTCCTTTACGCTACCGTTCGCACGAAATTGCGACGCCTTTTCGGAACACCCGTATATTTTATTTCACGATCACACATCGAGTTGCTTATGAATGTTACAATTATCGCTTTACCATGTATATTTTTACTGTTAGAAAAGTAATCTCGAAAATTTAATGGCTCGGACAAACAATAATCTTGATAACAATAGTGCTGTCAAAGTCAAGGTCCTTATCGACAGTTCGCTAATGCTCAACGAAAAAGGAACCCCGTTTAATCCCAAGACAATACGACTGGTTCTAGGTAGGTAAAATCGGCCCGGTTTATGGGGGTGTGTTGCCATAAGGGGGAACAAGTGTTCGCCAAATGTACGGACGGTCAGCTGTTCGGGGCAAAACAAAGCTATTAGCTTGACCCAGGTAGGAAATCCTTTGTTGCGGCCGGGGGAGAACGTCCCAGTGCAAAAACAACTTAGAGCAGGTATAACATTTTCAAAAATACGTTACCAACACTGGGACACTGTAGACTTTATGTGACAATCGCATGATCTTTTACTGATTACTGGCATGTATAATTAACGAGTGACGAATGTATTTCCCATACCTGTTGTTCGCGAACGATACCGATAACAAAGGAGCCCGTGCAGACTTGCCACAAGTAAATCTCCGGAACAAAATCGACTACGCTCTGTTTATGAAAGCGCATGTTTACACGATCCCCACAGAACAGGAATATCGAATTAACGCAAAAACCAACGACGCATTAGCCTCCGAAACCCACACTTCGCTAGCCCGAAATGCGTAAATGATATTTAAATAGTTCTCGGCGGTTGTCAAGTGGAACAAACTCAAAAATAACCTCTTACCTGCACATCCAGATGAAGATTCGTCAACTCGCAGGTGCCGTTGTATAAATCCACTTGGAGTTGTTCAGCAGTCAATTTTTCTTCCAGATATTGTCCCAAGTATCTCTGTATCAAGTATATGTAACATTTCTTTGTCAGAGCCTCCGGGAAGTTCGGCTTATACCAAGGCATGTTTGCCTTTTACAAGTTACAACACCAACTATTTACATACATACACCTTTGTTTTGATGTCCATGAGCGACTACACGAGTCGTGCTCTGAACATCTGACAGCTAAACAGCTGTTTCCGTACATGCGCAGTCATGAAGGAACGCCAAGGACGCAGGTGTATTGTTTTGATTTTGCACGGACCGAATGGCCGGTCGTTTCGTCATAATACTAGCGGCACGAATTATGAAATGGACACGTTAAGAATTTTGATGGATTTTTGATGGAAACAAAAAGACTAAAACGCGAAACATCATTTTGACTCGACTCGAGAACTTAGGCAACCAGCAATGACATTTGACGACAGTTAATGCGTCCGTTCAGAGGATACTATCACTTGATGAAAGAGTGGTGCCCCAAATAAATTCAAAGCTAAAGGGGTACTTTCTTGATAAAAAAAGTTAGATTGGTATCATTCCTTTCTAGCTACGGTCGGATAAGCGACCCAAAAAACTGCAACATTTCATAAAAATTATAATCATACAGGATCTTCCACCCTAAAATATTTTAAAACGTAACATAAAAGCCTGACATTTGAATTAAGTTTGTTTCTTTATTAAATTTTATTTCAAATGTTTGAAGCCATGGTACAGAGTGATCAAGGAGGACTGTTTGAGTTGGTATTACTTTAAGTACTTTTTGTGTTCGGCTATTTGTAACACTGCAGCCGGATACACATATTTGACATAACGGCAACTGAGAAAAAATGTAGGTTAGATGAATAGAAATTTTATTAATTTAAGGAAATTAAACGATGCAGAAATTAAACTTGAAATACAGAACGATAATCACACAAAAGGTAATGCTCAAAAATATGGGGTGTTCCAATTAAAAATAACAAAGTTATGGATATCCAAATATTGGATAAATTAGTCGGTTCTTGTGAACACTCTGTACAATAACCTCAATTTTATTAGCAGCGTCCGAAAGACCCAAACTTTGTTTATCGATATGTCATATTTCAATCTTAAATATTTAATAACAATAATGTTGATGCAAAATTTTAAATGACTTTTAAAATTTTTCACAAATAAATTAATAACTATCAACCTTGTATTCCAATTTTAGAAAGAAAAGATATGCAGTTGTAGCATTTAGAACAGCAAATCTTTTTTCTTCTCCTTCTCCTCTTTCATTTTCTTTTTGTTATGTCCGTTCTCCTCTCTTTTTTTCTATTTTTCAGTCTCTTCATTCTTAATTTTCATTTCCTCCATCTATTCTTTCTCTTCGTGCTCTTCTCCTGTTCCGTCTATTCCCCTTACTTCTCTTTTCATTTCTTCTTCTTCTTTTCGTTTTCCTTCTCCCTCTTTCCATTTTATATCTCCCCCTCTTCATATTTCTCCTTCTTCTACTTCTCATTTTTTAAATTTTTATTATCTTTCTCACACTCCTACTTCCTATTCTTTCTTTTCGTTTTCCTTCTCTTTCTTTTTCAATAATTTTATCCTCATTCTCTCCGTATTCCCCTTTCTCCTTTTCTTTGTATTTCTTATTATCTTTATCCCACTTGTTCTACTTCTCTACCATATCCTCTCTCTTCGTTTCCTTCTCTTTCTTCTCCTTCTCCTTCTATTTCTCCTACTTCTACTAGTTCTCCACCTCTTCCTTCTTTTCCGTTTTCTCCTGTTTCTACTTTTTCTTTTCTTCCTTCTCATTTTCTTTGTTTTCTATCTCTCCTTCTCCTCCTTCTCGTTTTGCTTATCACTTTCTTCATTCTCTTTCCCCTCCTTCTCCTTCTCTTTCTATTTTTCCGGTTGAGTTTTTTTCCTCTTTTCTTTTCCCTTTTATTTCTTTTACTTCTCCTACTACTAATCATTTTCCTCCTTCTCTTTTTCTTCGTTCTCCTTCTCTCTCCTACTCGTCCTCCTTCCCGTTCTCCTTCTCCTTCAGTTACTCCTTCTCCTCGCTCTCCTTCAACTGCTCCTCGATTTCGTTCTCTTCTAACAATTACTCCATCTCCTCGGTCTGTTTCTTTTTCTTTCTTTCCTGCTCTTTTTCCTTCTCCTAATCCTGATTCTACATCTGTTTCTATTTTTCCTCTTTCTCTTTCTATTCCTATTTCTCCTCCTCTGTCTCATGCTTTTTTCCCTCCTTCCCTTTATCATTCTTTATCTTCCTTCTCCTTCTTCCTATTTCTGAAACTCCTCTTTCTATTTCTCCTTTCCGTTTTCCTTTCCCTGCTCTCTCCGTTCTATTTGCGCATGCTTGGCTCCCATATTTTAGTTTTTTCCCTTCTCCTTCTCGTTGTATTTCCTATTCTCGTCCTTCTTCTTTTTCTTCGCCCTTCTCTTTTAATTCTTCACCTCCTCTTCGTCTCTTTCATCTTTCTTCTTTTCTTCCTTCTCCATCTTGCTATTTCTACAACTCCTCTTTCTATTTTACTTTCTTTTCCTTCTCCTTCGTATCGCCTTTTGGATTTCTACTACTAGTATTTCTCCATATTTTCCTCTGTCTCTCCTTTCCTCATCTATCTCATCCCACTCCTTTTCTTTCAATTGCTATTTTTCCTCGTTTTACCCTTCTTTTTTTATATCTTTTGAACCTACTTCTTTCCCCTCATTCTCCTTCTCTTTCTTCTTTTCCGGTTGAGTTTTTTCTTCCTCTTTTCTGTTCCTTTTTATTTCTCCTTCTCCTACTTCTCCTTCTACTAATCTTTTTCCTCTTTCTCCCTCAATTACTCCTTCTCCTCGTTCTTCTTCTATTGCTCTTGTCGATTTCGTTCTCTTCTATCAATTACTCCATCTCTTCACTCTGTCTCTTGTTCTTTTTTTCCTCCTTTTGTTTCTTCTCCTAATTCTGATGGTAAATCTTTTTCTGTTTTTCCTCTTTCTTTTTCTATTCCTATACCTCCTCCTCTTTATCATGCTTCTTCTCCTCCTTTTATTTATCATTCTTTCATCTTCCTTCTCCTTCTTCCTATTTCTGAAACTCCTTTTTCCATTTCTTCTTCCCGTTTTCCTTTCTTTTCCTATTTTCTTCCATGTGTTTGTAGTATTTTCTATTTCTCCAAGTTTTTCTCCTTCTTCCCTTTATCTTTCTTTCGTTTTCCTTCCTACTCCTTCTCTTTGTATTTCCTATTCTCGTCCTTCTTCTCCTCTTCTTCTTTCTCCTCGGCCTTCTTTTTTAATTCTTCTCCTCCTGTTGTTCTCTTTCATCTTTCTTCTTTTCTTTCTTCTCCATCTTGCTATTTCTACAACTCCTCTTTCCATTTTCCTTTCTTTTCCTTCTCCTTCTTATCGCCTTTTGGATTTCTGCTACTAGTGCTTCTCCATTTTTCACTCTGTCTCTTCGTTCCTCATCTTTCTTTCAATTGCTATTTCTCCTCGTTCTACCCTTCTTTTTTATTTCTTCTGAACCTACTTCTAGTATTGTTCCACCTTTTTGTCCTTTTCTTTCCCACCCTTCTCCTTCTCTTTCTGCTTTTCCGGTTGAGTTTTTTCTTCCTCTTTTCTGTTCCTTTTTATTTCTCCTTCTCCCACTTCTCCTCCTACTAATTTTTTTCCTCCTTCTCCTTCAATTACCCCTTCTCCTCGTTCTCCTTCTATTGCTCTTGTCGATTTCGTTCTCTTCTATTAATTACTTCATCTCTTCGCTTTCTTTCTTTTTCTTTTTTTCCTGCTCTTGTTTCTTGTCCTAATTCTGATTGTAAATCTTTTTCTGTTCCTTTTTCTATTCCTATTCCTCCTCCTCTTTATCATGCTTCTTCTCCTCCTTCCCTTTATCATTCTTTCATCTTCCTTCTCCTTTTTCTTCTTCCCGTTTTCCTTTCCCTGCTATCTGGAGTATTTTCTATTTCTCCATGTTATTCTCCTCCTTTTCCTTATCTTCCTTTCGTTTTTCCTCTCCTTCTCTTCGTATTTCCTATTCTCGGTCTTTTTCTCTTGTTTCTCTTTCTCCTCACCCTTCACTTTTAATTCTTCTCCTCCTGTTGTTCTCTTTCATCTTTCTGCTTTTCTTCCTTCTCCATCTTGCTATTTCTACAACTCTTCTTTCTATTTTTCTTTCTCTACCTTCTCCTTCTTATCGCCTTTTCGATTTCTGCTACAAGTAGTTCTCCATCTTTCCCTCTCTCTCTCATTTCCTCATTTTTCTCCTCCTACTACTTTTCTTTTAATTATTATTTCTCCTCTTTCTACCCTTCTTTTTTTATCTCTCTGAACCTACTTCTAGTATTGTTCCACCTTTTCGTCCTTCTCTTTCCCCTTCTTCTCCTTCTCTTTCTGCTTTTTCGGTTGAGTTTTTTCTTCCTCTTTTCTGTTCCCTTTCATTTCTCTTTCTCCTACTTCTCCTCCTACTAATCTTTTTCCTCCTTCTCCTTCAATTACTCCTTCTCCTCGTTATCGTTCTATTGCTTTTGTCGATTTCGTTCTCTTCTATCAATTACGCCATTTCACCGCTCTGTTTCTTTTTCTTTTTCCCCTGCTCTTGTTTCTTCTCCTAATTCTGATTGTAAATCTTTTTCTGTTTTTCCTCTTTCTTTTTCTATTTCTATTCCTTCTCCTCTTTATGATGCTTCTTCTCTTGCTTCCCTTTATCATTCTTTCATATTACTTCTCCTTCTTCCTATTTCTGAGATTTCTCTTTCTATTCCTCTGTCTCTTCCTTTTTCTTCTTCCCGTTTTCCTTTCCCTGCTATCTGTAGTATTTTCTCCATGTTATTCTCCTCCTTCTCCTTATCTTCCTTTCGTTTTTCTTCTCCTTCTCTTTGTATTTCCTATTCTCGGTCTTCTTCTCTTGTTTCTCTTTCTCCTCGCCCTTCACTTTTAATTCTTCTCCTACTGTTGTTCTCTTTCATCTTTCTTCTTTTCTTCCTTCACCATCTTGCTATTTCTACAACTCTTCTTACTATTTATCTATCTCTTCTTTCTCCTTCTTATCGCCTTTTGGATTTCTACTACTAGTACTTTTCCATCTTTCCCTCTGTCTCTCCTTTCCTCATCTTTCTCCTCCTACTCCTTTTCTTTTAATTGCTATTTCTCCTCGTTCTACCCTTCTTTTTTATTTCTTTTGAACCTACTTCTAATATTGTTCCACCTTTTCGTCCTTCCTTGTTTCCTCCTTCTTTTTCTTTTTCTACTTTCTTCCCTTTTCTTTTCCTTTTTATTTCTTTTTTTCCTATTTCCTCTCCTACTAATCTTTTTCCTCCTTCTTTTTTTTCGTTTTCCTTCTCATTCTCCTACTTAAAGTACTTCTCCACTTTTTTTCTTTCCCGTTCTCCTTCTCTTTCTTCTTCTTTTACGTCAATTACTCCTTCTCCTGCTCTTGTCGATTTCGTTCTCTTCTATCAATTACGCCATCTCCTCGCTCTGTTTCTTTTTCTCCTGTTTTTTTTTTCTCCTAATTCTGGTTCTACATATATTTCTATTTTTCCTCTTTCTCTTTCTATTCCTATTCCTCCTTCTCTTTCTTATGCTTTTTCTCCTCCTTCCCCTTATCATTCTTTCATTGTCCTTCTCCTTGTTCCTATTTCTGAAACTCTTCTTTCTATTTCTCCTTCCCTTCCTTTTTCTTCTTCCCGTTTTCTTTTCCATGCTCTCTCCGTCCCATTTACGGATGCTTGGCTCCCATATGTTCCTCCATGTGTTTGTATTTTCTATTTCCCCAAATTATTCTCCACCTTCTCTTTATTTTCCTTTCGTTTACCTTCTCCTTCTCCTTCAATTACTCCTTATCCTCGTTTTCCTTCAACAGCTCTTGTCGATTTTGTTCTCTTCTATCAATTACTCCATCTCCTCGCTCTCTTTATTTTTATTTTTCTGTTACTCTTCTTCTTTCGTCTAATCCTCATTCTACATCTCTTTCTATATTTCCTTTTTCTCTTTCTATTCCTATTCCTTCTTCTCTTTGTCACGATTTTCCCCCACCGTCCCTTTATCATTCTTTATCTTCCTTCTCCTTCTTCCTATTTCTGAAACTCCTCTTTCTATTTCTCTTCCCGTTTTACTTTCTTTTCCTATTTTCTTAGATGTGTTTGTAATATTTTCTATTTCTCCATGTTATTCTCCTCCTTCCCCCCATCTTTCTTTCGTTTTCTTTCCTTCTCCTGTTCTTTGTATTTCCTATTCTCGTCCTTCTTCTCCTCTTCTTCTTTCTCCCCGCACTTCTCTTTCATTTTTTTTTCCTCCTGTTGTTCTCTTTCATCTTTCTTCTTTTCTTCCTTCTCCATCTTGCTATTTCTACAACTCCTCTTTCTATTTTTCTTTTTTTTTCCTTCTCATTCTTATCGTCTTTTGGATTTCTACTACTAGTACTTCTCCATCTTTTCCTCTGTCTCTCCTTTCCTCATCTTTCTCCCCCTACTCCTTTTCTTTCAATTTTTCCTCATTCTACTCTTCTTTTTTTATTTCTTCTGAACCTACTTCTAGTATTGTTCCACCTTTTCGTCCTTCTCTTTCCCCTCCTTCTTCTTCTCTTTTTGCTTTTCTGGTTGAGTTTTTTCTTCCTCTTTTCTGTTCCTTTTTGTTTCTCCTTCTCCTACTTCTCCTCCTACTAATCTTTTTCCTCCTTCTCCTTCAATTACTCTTTCTTCTCGTTCTCCTTCTATTGCTCTTGTCGATTTCATTCTCTTCTATCAATTACTCCATCTTCCCGCTCTGTTTCTTTTTCTTTTTCTCCTGCTCTTGTTTCTTCTCCTAATTCTGATTGTAAATCTTTTTCTGTTTTTCCTCTTTATTTTTCTATTCCTATTCCTCCTCCTCTTTATCAAGCTTCTTCTCCTCCTTCCCTTTATCATTCTTTCATCTTCCTTCTCCTTCTTCCTATTTCTGAAACTTCTCTTTCTTTTTTCCTCCTTCTCTTCCTATTTCTTCTTCCCGTTTTCCTTTCCCTGCTATCTGGAGTATTTTCTATTTCTCCATGTTATTCTCCTCCTTCAACTTATCTTCCTTTCGTTTTTCTTCTCCTTCTCTTCGTATTTCCTATTCTCGGCCTTCTTCTCTTGTTTCTCTTTCTCCTCGCCCTTCACTTTTAATTCTTCTCCTACTGTTGTTTTTTTTTTTCACTTTTTCTTTTTCTTCCTTCTCCATCTTGCTATTTCTACAATTCTTCTTTCTATTTTTCTATCTGTTCCTTCTCTTTCTTATCGCCTTTTGGATTTCTACTACTAGTACTGTTTCACCTTTCCTTTCTTCCCTTTCCCCTCCTTCTCCTTCTCTTTCTACTTTCTTCCCTTTCCTTTTCCTTTTAATTTTTCCTTCTCCTATTTAACCTCATACTAATCTTTTTGCTCCTTCTCTTTTTCTTTATTTTCCTTCTCATTCTCCTTCTCTTACTTGTAGTACTTCTCGACCTTTCCTCCTTCCTATTCTCCTTCTCTTTCTTCTTCTTCTCCGTCAATTACTCCTTCTCCTGCTCTTGTCGATTTCGTTCTCTTATATCAATACGCCATTTCCTCGCTCTGTTTCTTTTTCTTTTCTCCTGCTCTATTTCCTTCTCCTAATTCTGATTCTGCATCTCTTTCAATTTTTTCTTTTTCTCTTTCTATTCCTATTCCTTCTTCTCCTTTTCATGCTTCTTCTCCTCCTTCTTCTTATCATTCTGTCATCATCCTTCTCCTTCATCCTATTTTTGAAACTCTTTTTTCTATTTCTCTTTCCGTTCCTTTTTCTTCTTTCCGTTTTCTTTTCCCTGCTCTCTCCGTTCCATTTTCGGATAATTGGCTCCTATATTTTCTTCCAAGTGTTTGTAATATTTACTATTTCTTCAAGTTTTTCTCCGCCTTCCCCTTATCTTTCTTTCGTTTTCCTTCCTTCTCCTGTTTTTTGTATTCCCTATTCTCGTGCTTCTTCTCTTCTTCTTCTTTCTCTTTGCCCTTCTTTTTTAATTCTCCTCCTCCTGTTGTTCTCCTTCATCTTTCTTCTTTTCTTCCTTCTCCATCTTGCTATTTCTACAACTCCTCTTTCTATTTTCCTTTCTTTTCCTTCTCATTCTTATCGCCTTTTGGATTTCTACTACTAGTACTTCTCCATCTTTCCCTCTGTCTCTTCTTTCCTCATATTTCTCCTCCTACTCCCTCCTTTTTTTATTTCTTCTAAACCTACTTCTAGTATTGTTCCACCTTTTCGTCCTTTTCTCCCCCCCCCCTTCTCCTTCTCTTTCTGCTTTTCCTGTTGAGTTTTTTCTTCCTCTTTTCTGTTCCTTTTTAGTTCTCCTTTTCCTACTTCTCCTCCTACTAATCCTTTTCCTCCTTCTCCTTCAATTACTCGTTCTCCTTCAATTGCTCTTGTCGATTTCGTTCTCTTCCATCAATTACTCCATCTCCTCTTCCTTCTCCTTCTTCCTATTTCTAAAACTTCTCTTTTTTTTCTTCTTCCCGTTTTCCTTTCCCTGCTATCTGGAGTATTCTCTATTTCTCCATGTTATTCTTCCTTTTATTTTTCTTCTCCTTCTCTTTGTATTTCTTATTCTCGTTCCGTTCGTCTTTTTCTCTCCTTCTTTCTCCTCGCCCTTCACTTTTAATTCTTCTCCTCCTGTTGTTCTTTTCCTCTTTCTTCTTTTCTTTCTTCTCCATCTTGCTATTTCTACAACTCTATTTTTCTATCTCTTCTTTCTCCTTCTCATCGTCTTTTTGATTTCAATTTTCCTTCCTTCCTTTTCCCCACCTTCTTCTTTTCTTTCTACTTTCTTCCCTTTTCTTTTCCTTTTTATTTCTTTTTCTCCTATTTCCTTTCGTAGTAATCTTTTTCCTCCTTCTGTTTTTCTTCATTTTTATCCTTCCCGTTCTCCTTCTCTTTTTTCTTCTTCTCCGTCAATTACTCCTTCTCCTGCTCTTGTCGATTTCGTTCTCTTCTATCAATTACGCCTTTTCACCGCTCTGTTTCTTTTTCTTTTTCTCCCGCTCTTCTTCCTTCTCCTAACTGATTCTACATCTCTTTCTATTTTTTATCTTTATTTTTCTATTTCTATTCCTCCTCCTCTTTCTCATGCTTCTTCTCCTCCTTCTTCTAATCATTCTTTCATCTTCCTTCTCCTTCTTTCTATTTCTGAAACTTCTTTTTCTATTTCTCCTTCCCTTCCTTTTTCCCGTTTTCTTTTCCATGCTCTCTTCCATGTGTTTGTAGTATTTTCTATTTCTCCAAATTATTGTCCTCCTTCTCCTTATCTTCTTTTCGTTTACCTTCTCTTTCTCTTGGTCCTTCTTTTCATGTTCCTTTTTCCCCTCGCCCTTCTTTTTTAATTGGTTTCCTCCTGTTGTTCTTTTTTTTATTCCTTCTCCATCTTGCTATTTCTACAACTACGCTTTCTATTTTTCTTTCTCTTTCTCCTTCATGTCACCTTTTCGATTTCTACTACTAGTACTTCTCCATCTTTTCCTCTCATTTCCTTATCTTTCTCATTCTACTCCTTTTCTTATTCTCGCCCTTCTTCTCTTGTTCCTCTTTCTCCTCGCCCTTCACTTTTAATTCTTCTTATGCTGTTGTTCTTTTTCCTCTTTCTCCTTCTTATCGCCTTTTCGATTTCTACTACAAGTACTTCTCCATCTATCCCTTTGTTTCTCATTTCCTTATCTTTCTCCTCCTACTTCTTTTCTTTCAGTTGCTATTTCTCCTCGTTCTGCTCTTCTTTTTTTATTTCTTCTGAAGATACTTCTAGTAGAATTCCACATTTTCTTCCTGTCCTTCCCCTCCTTTTCCTTCTCTGGTTGAGTTTTTTTTCCTATTTTCTTTCCCTTTTTATTTTCCTTTCTCCTACTTCTTCTCCTACTAATATTTTCCCTCCTTCTCTTCTTTTTGCTCTTCCTCTCGTTCTTGTCCACCTTTCCTTCTTTCCGTTCTCCTTCTCCTTCAATTACTCCTTCTCCTCGTTCTCCTTCTATTGCTCTTGTCGATTTCGTTCTATTCTATCAATTACTCCATTTCCTCCCTCCGTTTCTTTTTCTTTTTCTCCAGCATTTTTTCCACATAAATTATTACAACAAAATTTGTATGTAAATTGTAACACCTATCTCTTTTGGAATTACGTTTTAAATGAATAGTTTTTAAGGGCCAAAAAGGACTGACCTTGTAACACTAAATTTTGAAAATATCTCCAAAAAAGTCACCCATAACCACCACACATTTTCCCTCAAAGCCTGACAAAGCAGGAATGAGCGGTTTTTCAGTCCTCTCTCCAAAAAGATCTCCAGTCAGTGTTTTGTGATAGTCGCGGTCGTTATTTTTACTGTCACAGCCGGGTAAAAATCCTGAAGTACTCCCGGCATACAGAATGGTAAATCTCTCCTAATTTGATATACCCAAGTTTCATCCAAATAAAAAGTTATTTTTTTAACTGGAATTTGTACAGCGTAACTGCGGGTACCTTTAAATTCAACCTTTAGTAATTGATTGTTTGAATTCTACTGGTACATTTTGATTTGCAGACCAACTCAAGACTATAACTCACAATTCGAACTATAGATACGCGTAATTCTTTTTGTTTTGTTCGTTATGGTTCTGGAAAAGTTTTCAAGAAAGTAAAATTCCTTAGATTTTTATAAATAAAAAGAAGAAGAACTGAAAGTTATATACCAAATAATCTACAGAAGAGATATCAAAATAGTATACGTAATAAATCATTTTAGAAAAAATGCCCCATGCGCATAAATTGCGATTTCATGATTATCTGAAAGCTAGAAACCCCAATAATAAATTTTATAAACAATTAACACTTGTCTTACATGCAAAGATATTATATTTCAAACGGACTAATCCTTTGACTATTCCACCCTCCATATCGGCATGGGATGTGTTCTCGGCACTGAACTATCACTCACTTATTATTCAAGCGTTTGTGAACTACAAGATTTAGTGTAAACAAGGTCCGCTCTGTGCAATAAATTTTACAATAAATAAACGAACGTCTGCCGGGAGAACTGACCAAATAACAACGGACTAATGAACTGAAAGGATAAAAAAGTGTTAGATCATATTAATTGCACCAATTGATTAAGGTGGATGCAAAAACTGTCTCAAAACGCCGAACAAAGAAGTATTCGTGTCGAGGCGAAAAATGCCGATTAATATAAAAATTACGTACTGATCAAAATAAAAAATTGAGTTGGTAACAGATTAATGAAATTTTTATTTTTTTTGTCTTTTAGTTGGCGGAATGTCAATTGTATATCGAAGGTTAAATCTTAAAATTGGCTGATGACAACCGAATCACAGGCTTACCGATTTTGTTGTAAACTGTATTGTTGCCAACTCAAATTTCTAACCATGATCAGTCCGTAGTTTATAAATTCGCCTCGACACAGTAATCGCGCGGCAAATTCATATTTAAATTAGAACCGAAAGTTTTTGTTTATATCTTAATTAATATTTGCAGCTGTTATGACCTAACACTTTTTGTGACTTTTTTCGTTTGCTCATTAGTCAATTGTTATTTGGTCAGTTATCTCTGCGCGTTTGTCGGGAGA
This sequence comes from Diaperis boleti, assembly GCA_963583935.1. Classification (NCBI taxonomy): domain Eukaryota; kingdom Metazoa; phylum Arthropoda; class Insecta; order Coleoptera; family Tenebrionidae; genus Diaperis; species Diaperis boleti. The sequence continues at coordinate 49,617,472 of OY757249.1, read as the reverse complement.
TGTTCGTTTATTTATTGTAAAATCAACAAAAATTTATTGCACAGTGCGGACTAAATATTTGAGTGTTTTAGTGATAAATATTGTTGTTCACAAACGTTTTAAAAGTGAGTGATAGTGCAGTGCCGAATCTGATGCCATACAGGGGGGATTACTCAAAGGGTTAGTATATTTTAAATATTCTATTTGTTGGTTACATGTAACAGATACTGTTACAATCTAATTTGACGTAACGTATTGTCAACATTGATCTAGGTTACAAGAAATTACAATTTGTATCCGACAGGTATAATACCTAAGTAAATTAACAAGAATAGTAAAAATTTAACAATATTTTAATATATCAGATGACAAAACTAAATTGATAAACTAAACAAATAAAAGTATTATGTGATTTTATCCACTGTATAATTAAAGAAAATTAGTGACAAGGTTTGAAGTGACAAAGTCCAAACCAATAAGTGGAGCATCATTAAAAAATAAAAGAAGTACTTTCATTGCATTCTGCTGGTTTCTTCTATTTGCTCCTTGAGGTTTAGGCGGTGTGCACATTTTACATCAGCGCCACCACGCGACATTTATGTCATTTTTAGTGGAACGGAACCGAATTGAGAAATATAGTGATTAGTGATTTTAGTGATTTCTTCAATGCGACAAATGTCTGTCCTAATAAATTAATACTATAACAGTTCACCGTCTGTGGAATTTTACTCCTTTCCGTTGTAAAACGCGCGAAAAATGTGCACATCCGATGAACGTACATATCTTTGCATTTCTCGACTTGGGGTATCAGCACTGGTTGTGTTGGCAGTTCGCAAATTAGAAACGTCAAATGACGATAAACGTCACTTGTCAACTGTTGTAACCTCAATTGCATTTTTTGTGATAATAGTCCACGTTGTGTGATTTCTCCATATCGCACAGTTACCAGTATTAGACAATATTAAATCTCCATCAGCCGTCATGTCTGGGGAAATAATTAGTCAAATTGACAATCTTAGTGTGAACGAACAAAACGGCAAGGAAGATGACGATTTCGTGGACCCCTGGAATGTGGTCACCTCTTCAGAAACAGGAATTGATTACGATAAGCTCATAAGTAAGTTAAATCCCAACAGATTATATTAATATCTGCAACAGTCTGAAAACTTGTTCAATATTGCATCATTTGTAGAAAAATTCGGATCCAGCAAGATCGATCAGGAATTGCTCGACAAATTCGAGAAAGTTACCGGCAAGAAGGTCCACCACTTTCTTCGGAGGGGAATTGTGTTTTCACACAGAGACATGCATTCCATTTTGAACAATTATGAGGCCGGAAAACCTTTTTATTTATACACTGGAAGAGGACCGTCGTCACATTCCATGCACGTGGGCCATCTTGTCCCGTTTATATTTTGTAAATGGCTGCAGGATGTCTTCAATGTACCGTTGGTCATTCAGTTAACTGATGATGAGAAGTTCATGTGGAAAGATCTGAAAATGGAGGAAGCCATGAAGATGACCATTGAAAATGTTAAAGACATCATAGCCATAGGGTTTGACGTGGAGAAGACGTTCATTTTCGCCGATCTGACGTACATAGGGTGGGTATCATTAATTATGAAAGCTGTAAGTGCAAAATGAATACCTAATTAGCTGGAATGAATGAACAGAGGAAATTGTCATTTCAAGAATTTCAATTTAAATTTTACTTTTAATTTTGTAATAAGTGTAAACAAATAATTTCTATATCCATCTTATTTCAGTCAATGTCCAGAGTTCTACCAAAACATGATAAAAATCCAAAGATGCGTCACCTTCAACCAAGTAAAAGGAATTTTTGGCTTCGATGACAGTTCTGTAATCGGAAAAGTCGCTTTCCCGGCAGTCCAAGCAACGCCCTGCTTTTCCACCTCGTTTCCGAAAATCTTCAACGGCAAAAAGACGCCATGTCTGATCCCGTGCGCGATAGATCAAGATCCGTATTTCCGAATGACGCGGGACGTCGCCCCGAGACTCGGTTACCAAAAGCCTGCCTTACTGCACGCCTCCTTCTTCCCGGCCCTGCAAGGCGCACAAACGAAAATGTCGGCTTCTGACCCCAACTCCACGATTTACTTGAACGACACTCCGAAACAAATAAAAAATAAAATCAACAAGCACGCATTTTCCGGCGGTCGGGCCACGGTCGAGGAGCACAGGACGTTGGGCGGCAACTGTGACGTGGATATATCGTATCAGTATTTGAGGTTCTTCTTGGAGGATGACGAAAAGTTGGAACAGATTAGGAAAGATTACACCAGCGGCGCGCTGCTCACCGGAGAGCTGAAGAAGATTCTGATCGACACGGTGACGCCGATAATCGCACAACATCAAGAACGTCGGGCCAAGATTACTGACGAAGTAATGAGGCAGTATATGACACCGCGTAAATTAGCTTTTGATTTTTAATTTATAATTTATTTATATATTTATTATCATTGTTGACATTTTCATCTGTTTTTATTCACCATCAATGCTTGTAGTTGTAAGGTTAAAATATATTTACAACTATTGCAAAATAAAGAGTTTGAGCCTAGGCGAATTTCAAATCTCCCGCGCCACGCCAAGGTTTCCGAACGCAAAAGTTACCAAAATTACTGACAGCTGACAACCAAAACAACTTCGAATTGGAGGTTAGTTTTTCTTGCACCAGCACGTGTCCAGTGGTGTTATTCTGAATTGTTTCTAAAAATGGATGATAGTAATAGTGAAAATTATGAAGGCTTCTACGAGGAGAAAGATTCCCGCAGTCACGATAAATTGGTGGAAAATATCCTCAAATTGCAGAAGAAACACATAAAAAAGTCCTCTCGAACTGAACCAAGTCTTCCCATTTCGGAATTTAGTTTAGTAAAGTCAATTAGTGGCAACAAAGACACGATTCAGATAAACGAGTTGACCAAATCACTAAAGAAAAATAAAAATCGTGTGAGAATAGCCGAAAATGCCAATAAGACACACAGGAAATCTCAGTTACTCCCGAAGCCTTTAGAAAAGAATCAAATCAATAGAATTCAGCGAGGTATATCCTATGAAAAAACAAGGTTGCAGCTGGACAGATGGGAGGCCACCGTTACCGCAAACCGTACCTCCAACAATTTATCGTTTCCCATAAACAATGATTTCAAAATGGACAAAGAGGAAGCGCGGGCTTTCACGAGCATGTGGCGAGTCAAGTCAGATTTGGCCAAGGAGTTGGAGAAGCATGAACCGCAAGTGGAAACGTTTAAAATTAATTTGGAAGAGGAACGTTTTCCCGTAACGATGAAGGAAATGTTGGCCAAGCGCAAGGAAGTTGCCAAGTTGAAAGCTTATCAAGCACATCAAGAGGCGAAAGCTCGGCGTCAAAACAAAATTAAAAGTAAAAAATATCACAGGATTCAAAAACGAGAGAGAATAAAAAAAACGTTGAAGGAATTCGAGCAGTTGCAAAAAACGAATCCCGAAGAAGCGTTCAGAAAATTGGAAGAAATCGAAAAGACGAGAGCGGAGGAGAGGTTCAATCTGAGGCATAAGAGCACCGGGAAATGGGCGAGAAATCAGCAGATTCGAGCAAAATATGATAAAGAGGTAAGTCTCAGTTTGAGTTGGCAACAATACAATTAACGTCAAAATTGGTAAGCCTGTGATTTGGTTGTCATTCAATGACAGATGGGTAACGGCCACATTTAAATTTGCACCGAACAAACATAACCTTGCATTTCTAAATGTCATTCCGCCAACTTAAAGGCAAAATAAAACTAATTGTTGGTCAGTCTGTTTATTATGGATATTATTGATTTAGTTGGTAATAGATTTAGATAAAGATTTATATTTATTTTTGCTTCTAAATTCAAAGTTATGTTTGTTTGGTGCAAATTTAAATGTAGCTGTCAATCCTTTGTCATTTTCTACCAACAGAATCAAAAAATCTTGATCACTCAGTGTTATCAGATTTTTGGTTTCATAAGACGAATATACCGGGTGTCCCAGAGGTGTGTGGACCATCAATTACGCCCTTATTTTGAAAGATATCAAAATGGGGTTTTCGGCGGACGATAGCCACACGATACCTTAACAATTTAAAATTATTAGAAATCATATACAGAGTGTCCTAATATTAGTAATATACCAAAGCTAGTTTTTTTTTTTTAATGGAATGCCCTGTATATTAGTTGGTAAATTGAAAGAGCAGTTAGTGCTGAGCAAAATGATATAAGGTACTACAGGTTTATTACGGATGGTTCTTGAGTTATGAAGAATATTAGGTCAAAATTTTGACTAGGGTGAGTTTGATTCTTGAACTATATCGTGTGTAAGCAAATCGTCAACGATACTACTAAAATCTCTTTCTCCTTAATCGGCATGCGACACGGTCGATATTGGAAGTGGTTTTGTTAATAACTTTTTGCACAACCGGGTGTAAATGTGAACAAATAGCATAGTTTTAAGGGCGTAAAATGACATTCTTTAATTAAATTAGTCATTTTGGCCCTAGAACTTTTCGCGGTCAATTAATAAAAATTATGTTAACTAATTCCTATTAATAGGTAAAGCAATGTTACAATTCATACAATTTTCTAGTCTTATTTCTTCAGTGGAAAACATGTTTGTCGTACTACTGGTACTGGTACTTGGACTGAAGACCCCCACCAAGCAAAACTTTTTTGGCAATGTCAATTCTGTTTGTTTCCATCAACATAAGACTTCGCGACCTTGGAAGACTTCCACCCTCCCAAACGCTTACATATTAAAGTGAAAACGATTAACGGATTCGTCAAGGGCTTCTTCAATAAATTTTATGATGTCTTTTCTTGAAAGAACTTTGGCTTATAATCGTCAAAAGTTCTTTTCAAAAAGGCAATAAGTTTCGGAAATGTGTTTATGTTATTAATATTCTTGTTAATAACAAGGCTTGTTCTTCTCATCAAATAATGTGACCACAGAGTGGAAGGTTTGCAGGTACTTGATTTTTCTCCAAAATAAGCCAAAAGCACCCGTTCTGAGTAATTTCTGAATTCTTTTACTTCGCACCATTTCAACCAAACATTTTCCGCCGCTATCTCAATTTCTTCTGAGGGATCATTTTCATCACAATTTTCACTCATTTCCTACTAGGATGTCTGAACTTCTTTTTATTTTTAACTAGCTGACCCGGCGAACTTCGTACCGTCTCAGAATCAATAAATGTTGCGTTAGGGTATTAGGTGAATTAAATTCAGTTTTTTTATCGAAGGATAATGCAGTTTTCCTGCCAACGGGGCGCTTGTAATTTTTCCGATGTTTTAATAGTTATTCTGCTATTCGGAGCGGAGACAAATCCAACAAATCAAATATCATGAAAATCGGTCCAGCCGCTCTTCTAACCCGACTTTGTTTTATATAGATAGATTTGTAAATGTCTAACGACGCTGTCCGCGCTCATTAATATTCTGTTTCCGATTATTGTACATAAAATTTAACTCAAATGATTTTTTTCATCTTGTTGAAATTTTACTTATTACAGCGTATACACCTTTTTTAAAATAATTTCTGGAAGTGTAACGACGCTGTCCACACTCAAAGTTAAATTTCACATTCTGAAAAATTTAATATCTTCGAAAATCTGAGATCCTATGGAGCTTGAGACGTCGAGTAATCTAAGAATCGGAGATCTTCAGGAACCTAAGTTGAGAACTTGAGGAACCAGATACTTTCGAAAACCTAAGATTTTTGGGAACCTGATACTTTGAGCAACCTAAAAACGTGACGATTGTGGAATACCTTAGAACCTAAGAAACCTTAGAATTTGAGAAACAACTTAAGAACTGGAGGAAGCTGAGAATTTAAAGAACCCAAAATCTTGCTTCCTATACCTAGACTTGAGAACCGGAGAAACCTAAGGAACTTAAAGAGCCTGAGAACTGGCACAACCTGAGAATTTAAAGAATCTGAAATCTTGGAAGATTAGAGCTTTGGGAACCTGATGACCTGAGAAACCAAAGAATCCTAACTTGAGAAGTGGAGGAACCGTAGACATTCAAAAACCTGAGATCTTTGGGAACCCGATACTTTGAGCAACCAAAAAGCCTGACGACTTGGGAAACATAACTTGAAAAGTAGATGAACTTGAGATTCCGGAATACATAAGAACTTAGAAATTGAGAAACTTAACTTAAGAACTGGAGAAACCTGAGAATTTAAAGAACCCAAAATCTTGGAAGATTAGAGCTTTGGGAACCTGATGACCTGGGAAACCAAAGAAGCCTAACTTGAGAAGTGGAGGAACCCGATAACTTGAGAAACCTGAGAACCCGAGAATTTGAAGAATTTAAGATTCTGGAAAATTTCAAATCTTTGTGAACCTAAGAATCTCAGAATGGCATGGTCTGATATACTTCAATTTCGATTATAATGGAATTTTATCATTTACTAGTTGACCCGGTGAACTTCGTATCACCTACAATCGCGTTCTATTAAAAGTAATTTGAAGTAGTGATTCAAGAAGAAATGACAGTTTTGAATATCGTCTGCTGGGTTCATCACGAACCCCATCTATTAAAAGTAATCCGAAGTTGCGATTCAAAAAGAAATGACAGTTTTGTATATCGTCTGATAGTTTCACTACGAACGCCATCCATTAAAATAATCTGAAGTAGCGATTCCCATACAAAATCACAAAAATCGGTGGACCCGAAAAATCGGTCCGACCCAAGGGACCCCCCTGGGCCCACATGTCTACGTGAAAAATAGCTTACCACCTATTCTCATACCTACCAAATATAAAAAAAAATCATAAGAGTCGGTCGACCCGAAAAATCGGTCCAGCCCAAGGTGGCCCCCTGGGCCCCCATGTCCATGGGAAAAGTAGCTTACCACCTATTCTTATACCTACGAAATATACAACAAAATTTATAAGAATCGGTCGATTCGAAAAGTCGGTTCAACCCAAGGGGCCTCCCTGGGCACCCATGTCCATGTGAAAAATAATTTTAAACCATCCCTGTATTATGATGAACAAAACAAAAAAAAATCTTTAAATCGGTAAAGCCGTTTTTGAGTTTTAGCGTGACATACGAACGGCGATTCATTTTTATATACGGAGTGATCATAAAGTTCCGCACAAAATTCATAATTTAGTTTTTGCGAAAAACGATCGAACAGGTCGATTTTTGTTTTTAAATTGCCATCTTTTGACATAAAAATTTTGTTGATGACATCATCTGGTTTTTTTTAACTATGACACCGTCATCAATTTTTTTAAATGGCATATTGGCGTATACACTTTCTTTCTGGGATTAAGATTAACCACTGTACACCGTCGCTGGTTTGTGGTTCTCGACCAGGTTTTTTCTCATCGGAAATCTCAACGTCCCTCATTAGAGGTAAGGGCTTTCTAATTTTTGAGGGGGTTGCTTAAGGGAATTTTCTTTATCTTGAGGTTTTGGCTCGGGGTAGACAATAAATTTTTCACCAACTTGCTAATCTGGATTGGGACTACCTCGGTTAGATCCCTACGTTCCGTCGAGGTCTCACTCTGGAAGACACCCCATTTCACCAGCCAACGTTCTCAAGGCCAGATAAGCCATCTTGTGTCGGTTAATTTGTTACATTATTCTTGTGTTACTCGCCCATCGCAATAAGATTAAGTATCTGACCCGTGTAACATAAAATTAATCGTATTGCCGTATCGTCGTTGGCTAATAATAATTAAATTGTTTTATTGCAGTCTCAAGTATTTTGCTTTTGGTCTTTGTCAAATTGTTCTTCTTTCTGTTTTCTCAATTTTATAATACTGTTTTGATTCGGTATTTTATCGTCTGCTTAACTGTTCTTTATCCTTATTCTTTGTACGTCTTGTGTGTCGAGATCTGTATTACCGACCGATGCACCAACTTGCGGTGCAGATAAAAGTGAAGTAAATATAGAGAAAAGCGGAGAGAAAATTGAAGAAAACAGCAAAGAAGGAGAAAGGAGTTAACAACGGAAGGCAGGAAGAGGATAAAGGGGTTGGAGAAAGAAAGAAAAATTCATGGGCAAAATGACGAGTCAATATTTTTAACATTATTAGAATAACAGCGACATCTAGCAGGCTTTAGAGCAAGCCTACGAACAAAAAAAGTAGAAACTACCAGGCGAGGGCAGAACAGGAATGACAATAAGAGAAGATCGGTAGAAGGAGATAAGGAAACCAACAGTGAAATGGAGAATTGAAAAGTGTATCTAAAACCCAAAAAAAAGTTGGGGGTTGCCATTTAAAAAAATTGATGACGCTGTCATAGTTAAAAAAACAGATGACGTCATCAACAAATTTTTTATGTCAAAAGGCGAGACCACAAACGATTAATAAGAAAATACGGTTAGAACGGATTACAAAAAAGGAAACACGTGAGTTGCAGCGCTGCGGTGAGCGCTGGTATGAACTACGGTATAAAGGCAGTGACATTACCGACACTTTTAAAACCAACTACCATCAAATCGCAATTGCATTGAAATCTAGTGTCTAAAACAATTTAATATTTTATAAAACCTACAATAGAAATTGTGAGGAAGATGATGGGCACATGTTATATAATTTAAGGCCCATACGAACAGGATGTTTAAATTTTCCCGCCGCTTCAACTCTAGTTCACCCTGCTTCTCGCGCCGCGCTGCCATCGTTCGTGTTGGCCTCTTTTTATCGTTGTCCTAACCGTCTTTTCTTTTTAATCGTTTGTGGGCGAGACCTGTTCGAGCGTTTTTCGCAAAAACATTACATAACTAAATTATGAATTTTGTGCGGAACTTTATGATCACTCTGTATATAGATTACGGTGATGAACTAACACCAAGTACTCCGGTTGTGCAAAAAGCATTGTATGTATTGCGAACGAAAACACACACAGGCGCTTGCGGATAATCCCACTTCTGAATTTTATCAGAAATCAAACTGCTGACAATCGAAAACACTTTATTCAATTCCGAAGTCTCGGACCGCGAGCTAGAATTCTACTGACTCATATTGCACAAAATCAAGCCAATCGTACTTTTTAGTCACATAAGCGTTTTTTTGTTGTGAAGCCTAAATCTAAAAATAACTCGTAACAAATAGTTTCGGTAACAAAAACAACATCATTGACATTTCCCACACTAGGGGGTGTATATTATGTTCTGACACCATCAATACTGTACATAATAAATATAAACTACCTAGGGAGAAAATATGTCACATAAAATTATTAAGTACTAATATTTTACGTGCGGACTTACCAAAAAGTTTTATTCTTCTCTTGAATCGTCAAGTTTTTGTCGTTTCGCTTGTGTAAAAAATAGTATATACACCTCGGGAGAGAATGCTATTTCTCTCCTTCTATGTATAATTTACTAATTGCACTAGAGCAAAAAGTATTCATTTACTAGTGCATTAAAGTGAGTCCTTTTTGTTGTTGTGCAATAATTATTTTTCCCCCATAGATGGATGTTATTATCTAATAACGGTTTTTTATTCCCTATGTTACAGAGTCGACAGAATTTAGCTGAGCAACTAATATTAAGTCGTGAACTAACTCAGAAATCACAAACATTAGATAGTTCTTCAGAAGATGAAAATGAACCTACCGCGGACAATGTCATATCATCGGATCAGAACAATCCTTGGATCAATGGAGTCCAACCCGGGAAGGAAGTGACAGATTTTATAAGCAGTTACAAGAAGTTTTACGTAAATCCAAACCAACCAGAAGAGGAAGTTAACACAGGCCCCAAACAAAGTCAACATCAGGGATCAACAACAGACAAAACAACTATTGTGAAAAAGAATGGTACCAAAAACTTGAAACGTAAATTAAACGTTAGTCCCCAGCCTGATTTAAACTTTGATCCAGAGGTGGATCCAAGCAATCTTGAAGAAACCGCTAATAAAATACCTAAAAATAAAGAATCGACGGACAAGAAAAAAAATGCCGCTAAAGAGTTGAAACGTCAATTAAACATCAGTGTGGAGTCTGATTTGAACATTGATCCAGACAAGTACATTGAAGTAAAGGCAGCAGAACTACCTACTGCCATTTCGGATTTGGTTACCGAAGAAGAAGGGACAAGCCAGCGAGGAATGATTCTTGAAGCTTTCGAGAACGATGATTGTATCGCTGAATTCAATCAAAGTAAACAAGATGAAGTGAACAAGAGTAAGCCAAAAAATATAGATCTTACTTTACCGGGATGGGGTTCTTGGGGTGGAAGTGGCATAAAAAGTGACACACGTAAAAAACGACGATTTATATTAAAAACGAAAAAACAGATCCCCAGGAAAGATGACAATAAGAAGTTCCTTATTATAAATGATAAGAAACAAGAAAAGTTACAAGAACAGAAAATCTCAGATGTGCCATTCCCTTTCAAAACCGTGAAGGACTTTGAGGCTAGTATGAGAACCCCGATTGGAAACACCTTTGTTTCAGAGACGGCTTATAAGAAGTTAATACATCCGGTAGTGAGAACAAAGATGGGTACAATTATTGAACCTCTAAGCAAAGACATTCTAGTAAATAAAAATAATTAAAATTTAAATAAATTATTCTGTAAAATTTTATGTATAATAAAAATTTATATAAAAATAACAGGTGACTATTTAATCTTGAAAGAAATAGTTAGATTAGCACTCCTCCCCATTGAAACCTTGACAGATCTTGAGCATGTTTTTAGGTTAGGCAGAGTGATGATAATTTTGATTGAATCACTGGAAGTTCCGATTTCTACCAAAAATTGGTATTAAAACGATTTTTTGAAATTTTAGTGCATTTTGTTGAAGAATAAATCCCTTAAATCAGACTCTTATTTGGCGATGATAGGACGTTGACACTGTTACACGCTGGGTGGTCTCCATTTCAAACATTGCGTTTTTTTTTTCAATTAGTTACAGTTTTTTTCTAGTTTACTAGTTAAATTTTTCACTCCTTGTTAAGTTTTGTTAATTTTTGGCAGATATACCCGGAGAGTATTTATCTTAATTTAAGTAGCCATTTTGCTCAAAATTTCAAAAATATCTTCACACAAAATTAATTACCGGATTTTTTTCGATTTTATGGTAGACTTCACATCATGACAGAATTTTCATCTCCGTGTAATGTTTAGTTTAGTAATTGTAATAGTAGGGGAGCCCAAGCGGGGATTTTGCGCCTTACTCGAGCGCGTCAGAAATTCATATGGGGAGAAACCTCGCACCCTGTAATGTACCCCTACCATATATGAACCCTTAATATAGAGGGGTTCGTTGAGGGCAGCCCGTCAGATTAGAAGAAAAAATCGATCCTCAGAAAAACTCGAGCGCATCAGATTAAGACAAGGTAAGTTAAGTACATCTAAAAAAGTGTATATTTCAATAATCTGAAAATTTGAGCGTGACATAAGGAAATGGGCGAGTCACAAAGTTGTAAAAAAAAAGTCACCTCGAAATACTCGAGCCCGATTAATTTTTTTTTATTTTGAAAGAAATCCTATTAGGATTACGAAAAACATAATCTGACGATTTTCATGGGGCGATGTAGTCAAAACCATCAATAAAGGATGAAGCGGACAGATCTTGTTTAATTTGGTATTGAAAAAATAATATCAAAAAGTTTAAGTAGGATTGTCCAACATGCTTGCTGCACTCTCATGAGGTCCAAAAAACATTTCAAGTAATAATATCTTAGATTATGGAGTCGGGCGACGGTACCTCGTAAATCAATGAATAATATGCATATGAAACTACATTCTATGAAATATGTAATATAGAACGCTATTGTATGAAAAACAGTCATTGTTGTCTTTATACTTGACCAGATCCAGAGGTCTAAAAACTGGTCTCAAATATTTTTTGCACTTAGTTTCCTTACTTTGATAGATTTTCACTGAATTTGGGCTTACATATAAATTAATAATTACAATAAATTTAATTTGTATACAACGCGAGATGACGAGGAAGTTGAACAAGTGGAAATCAACTTCGAAGACGAATCCAGCGAGGATGAGTTCACTTAACATTCCCTCTGAATATCTGACACGCTCGAATAACTTTTTTTTACCCCTTTTTACTGCTACCCCCTCTAGTTAATCGTCAGATTAATATCTCCCGGTTATCAGAAAGACAAAGCGCATGTACACTATGAATGTCTGACGCGCTCGAGTATTTCCATGTGACTGTTTTTTTACATTGTTGAAAATTTGTACATGCTCTTCCCCCCACTAAAATGGAAAACTTAACATAAACTTTTTTTCGTTTTAGAAACTAATCTTCACAATACAATGGATCCCCACGACGCTTTAGTAACTGCAAATTTAGCATCCAGGGCTCCCCTACTATAAATGCAGTGAGAGTGTGACTTCGGCAAGCCATAAAAGTGGTTCAAGTCTGGCGGAAATTTTTAACCGTGACCCGACCCGAGTGATTAGTTCAGCTAGTTTTTAGACAGTTGTGAGGCGTCGTTGAAGAAGGATCGGTTTTAGCGAAAACCCGGAAGAAAAACCAGATTTGACAAAATTTGCTATTTTTAAAACCTCAGTAAACTAGAAAACATTGCATCTATATGTCAAATATAATAGACGATGGTGTAAACACACAGACAATTATTGTAATAAAATAATAAATTAAAATAAGCAAAATACTTTTTTTACTTTTCGAAGGGCTCTTTGAGTTAATTTGAATCACCCGGTGTATAATAGAGAGATATCCCCAAAATAGACCATGCAATGCATAGGAGAACTTCGAGTTGCCTATCCGGCAAGTTGCTCTAAAGTTGGCAACATCCAGTAGTGGTTGGCGTCCCTTCTAGAGGGTGGAAGGAGGACCAGCGCCATTTTACAGCCATTCAGACTTTCACATTAGAAGCTTAAGTCGTAACTAACGCTTAATTCTTTGTTTTATCTGATTTTATTCCACTATGAGTTCTCCTGTTTTTAAAGTGGGTGTTCAGTTTCCGTTTGAGTTACACCACGTGGTTTTGTTATTAGCCATTTTGTAAAACCTACTTATTTTCCACTGTTGAGCTTGCTTCTCTTTAAAAAGTTGTACGTGTTCGTTCGACCCCGAAAGTGAGATCCATCTCGCGCAGATTCCAGCTTCTGTTTAGTTCGCGTCGGTTAAATTTCCACCGTCGAATCTCCAAGCCAAGTGAGGTTGTTATATTCCTGCAAATAAGGTAACCATTTGCTCTATATTTTTCTTTAGACTCACCGTCCGGAGATGCCATGAAATTGGCGTTTGTTCCACGTGCATACCGGAAATTCTTAGGTAAAACCATTTCAATTTTTACCGTTAGTCGGCCATTTTGTCTGCTAGGTACGTCATAAAATCCGCCATGATGAACACGAAGTGGTTCAGCCTTTGTATCTACATGTCTTGTTAGGAATTCTAACCTTTGTTTAAAAATAATGTTCACTATTGCTACTCGAAGTATTCCGTGGACCTCGCGTGAACCCAGAAATTTCGTATCAGTTGTATTCAGCTCTTCTTTCTTTGAAGTAGCTTCAATTACCAAACTTATGAGTCACAGGCATCGCGAACAACTTGCTAAAGTCGTTGTTGTAATTTGCTTTTAGATATTGTTGTCTATTTCCGAAAGTTCAAATGTATTGTTGACTTCTAGTTACCGAGCCCGAACCACAGGCGCGTTCAATTAACTAACTTAACATAACTAGATGGCCACTCAGATAAATCCTCTAATAACTACCTGTCTTTCGTTATGAGGCCGACAGCAGCTTGCGGCCATTTAAAAGCTATTTTGTCTCTGTTGACGTGAATTAACCAACACTGAGTAAGAACTGAAGACTAAAGGGCAAAAAACGGCATAGCACGTTAATGACAAAATTGTTTCTTAATATTAATGTAAAAGTGGAGATAGTAAAAATAGTTCAAACTAATTTGTTTTGGTACAACGTATACAAGCGTCTTCTACAAGATAATTCAGCCAACCAAAGTGTCATTTGTGCAACATCATTAAATATTGGGAAACTGTTAAGGCCACGTGTTCGGAACCAAGAAGACCCATTCATCCATTTTCCAAAATTATAAATGAAATAGCGGCCCATCTCTTTAGAAAATATGGCAATGTATCTCTATGCCGGTTGGTTGAATAATCTGGAAATACAAATGCATTAACTTTACGTTAATGACAAAATTGTTTCTTAATATTAATGTAAAAGTGGAGATAGTCAAAATAGTTCAAACTAATTTGTTTTGGTACAAAGTATACAAGCGTTTTGTACAAGATAATTCAGCAAACCAAAGTGTCATTTGCAACATCATTAAATATTAGGAAACTGTTAAGGCCACGTGTTCGGAACCAAGAAGACCCATTCATCCATTTTCCAAAATTATCAATGAAATAGCGACCCATCTCTTTAGAAAATATGGCAATGCATCTCTATGCCGGTTGGTTAAATGATCTGGAAATACAAATGCATTAACTTCACGTTAATGACAAAATTGTTTCTTAATATTAATGTAAAAGCGGAGATAGTAAAAATAGTTCAAACTAATTTGTTTTGGTGCAACGTATACAAGCGTTTTCTACAAGATAATTCAGCCAACCAAAGTGTCATTAGTGCAACATCATTAAATATTGGAAAACTGTTAAGGCCACGTGTTCGGAACCAAGAAGACCCACTAATCCATTTTCCAAAATTATCAATGAAATAGCGACCCATCTCTTTAGAAAATATGGCAATGTATCTCTATGCCGGTTGTTAAATGATCTGGAAATACAAATGCATTAACTTCACGTTAATGACAAAATTGTTTCTTAATATTAATGTAAAAGTGGAGATAGCAAAAATAGTTCAAACTAATTTGTTTTGGTGCAACGTATACAAGCGTTTTCTACAAGATAGTTCAGCCAACCAAAGTGTCATTTGTGCAACATCATTAAATATTGGGAAACTGTTAAGGCCACGTGCTCGGAACCAAGAAGACCCACCCATCCATTTTCCAAAATTATCAATAAAATAGCGACCCATCTCTTTAGAAAATATGGCAATGTATCTCTATCCCGTTGGGTTAAATGATCTGGAAATACAAATGCTTTAACTTTACGTTAATGACAAAATTGTTTCTTAATATTAATGTAAAAGCGGAGATAGTAAAAATAGTTCAAACTAATTTGTTTTGGTGCAACGTATACAAGCGTTTTCTACAAGATAATTCAGCCAACCAAAGTGTCATTAGTGCAACATCATTAAATATTGGAAAACTGTTAAGGCCACGTGCTCGGAACCAAGAAGACCCACTAATCCATTTTCCAAAATTATCAATGAAATAGCGACCCATCTCTTTAGAAAATATGGCAATGTATCTCTATGCCGGTTGTTAAATGATCTGGAAATACAAATGCATTAACTTCACGTTAATGACAAAATTGTTTCTTAATATTAATGTAAAAGTGGAGATAGTAAAAATAGTTCAAACTAATTTGTTTTGGTACAACGTATACAAGCGTTTTCTACAAGATAATTCAGCCAACCAAAGTGTCATTAGTGCAACATCATTAAATATTGGAAAACTGTTAAGGCCACGTGTTCGGAACCAAGAAGACCCACTCATCCATTTTCCAAAAACTGTTTGGTGTTTAGCTGGCGGTCTCTCGAAGACGTATAGTTGGACCTGTTTTTTTTTTGTTTTTTTTTTGAAGGAACGGTAAATGCCGAGAGATATCGCAATAATTTACTCGAACCTTTTTTCCAAAACCTTCATGATGGCGAACCTCTACAAGGGTACTTCCAGCAGGATAATGCACCAGCTTACAGGACAAGGGAAATTATGGACCGAATTCACGAGTTTTATGATGATCGAGTCATTCAATTTCCGCTTCGAAGTCCGGACCTGGCAGTTCTAAATTATTTCATATTCTCGTATCTCAAAAACACCGTATTGTATATAGTTGTACTATCAGATGTTGGAAAATGCATTTGAGAATATGAAACCGAGAATTAACAGCTGCATTGAAGCTGGGGGAGAACACTTTGAACATTTGCTTTAATTGACTGCGCAAGTGTGAGGTCGCGGCGGAAGGTGGGTCATAGTGCTTGAATTATTATTTTATATGAGTAGCCTACCCATAAGTAGAAATAAGCGCTAACATTCATTGCTTTTATTTGAAGAAAACATGATCCAAAGTTTAGACCTTGAGTCCTATATATTTTGGTGAGGGGGCTCCTATATATTTTTTATTAATTTTCTTCTTACTTCTGGGATGATGCGCTACAACGTTCCGAACGTTCCGAATACGCTAATTTTACGACACCGTGTAAAATGTAGCATGTGTTACAAATACATTAAATAGTAAATAGTCTGTGGTCAAACAGTCGCACAGAGCACTGAATGAGTTTCGAGTTGTGAATGTTGTGTGAATTCATATGTATTGCAGGGAATTAGGGCAAACAGCACACGTTAATGACATTTAGACGCGCTCACAGCTGACGTAATAAAACAAAATTAAAAAGATATAATTATTTGCCATGATTATAGATGTGTCTACTATTTAAAAAAAGAACCCCAATTACGTTCAGGCTTACAAATTTAATTGATTACGGTCGGATTCTGACCACTGGACGACCAGTAGTAGAAATAAAACCTGGATGTAATTCAAGTAATTCCAGAATAATTCCATATTATTTGAAGGTAATTCCAGTAATTCTAGGGTAATTCCGGTAATGCCAGTAATTCACTAGTACTTCCTGTAATCACAAGTACTTCCATAATTTTGAGTGCTTGAAATAATTCCATGTACTCGGAATTAATTCTCGCAAGATGTACAACTAATTCCATAGTTAACAGCCCCTCGTGTTAAAATGAATCACGTGACTAGGAACGCGCCGTCGTCGTCTTTGTGACGTCATTATGTTAAACATTTTCACAATCAGACTACAGATGTCAGTCTGCACGTCTCAAATGTAAGGTCACTAGATGAAAAATTCTTTTTCATTTTTGTCCGACCTTTTGCGATCAAAACCCCCTTTTTTGTACCCATTGCCTGGACTATGTCCAAATTTCTATAAATTTGTGTAAATTTGTAATATCCAAATCGATGAAGCCGCTTAGGAGCAGAAGAATTGCGAACACAGACACCATAAGTAGAAAAACATCTTCGAAATAGTTTTATAAAGGAAAATTAAAATAAAGTTGGCTCTCGAACAACAGCGGCACCTACCGGGTCCAATTGTAGCTAAGAACCACCGAGGTGACCCCATAAGTACAAAAAAATCATCAAAATCAGTCAAACCGTTTTAGGAGATGAATTGGGAAACGCACGCACAACGAAATTTTATATATAACGATTAGCTAAATCGGTGCAGCTGTTCTGAAGTGATGCGCTTACCAACGAACAGCATTTCAACATTAAGGGGTCAATTCTGTAAAAAGTCGTTATTTAACAATATCTTTAAGTTAACGACTATCTCGGTAACGAGAGTTTATTGAAATCGCATTCCGTATGAATGTCGTTATAAAATTCTCCGGTGACAAGTATAACGACAATTTTTGTTATGTTGGTATTTAGCCTTGATGCATCAGAGCTACTTTTAGGTTAAAAAGTAATAATTAGCAACACGTGCGACGTATTATTATTATTGTGATTATAACTCTACGTTCTTAATTCATCATTTTGCATTGTTTGAAGATGTGTTCTTTAGAGAAAAAACAATCCCGTGCACCGAAAACAACACGGGCACAGTACGAAATGTACTTAGACGAATTAGAAGTGAATAAGCCATTCAAAGAAAACAAATTTGATGGGACAGATCCCGATGTAATCTCAAAAACGTGGGCAACGCTTACGAATAGATTAAATTCATTGGGCGGACCTACATATGATGCACCGATATCTTTACAGTCTACGGGATGCACCAATGTATATTTATGCCTACAAGGACTCAGGGTAATGCTCAGTTTCTTATAGATAACATCTTTACAGAAATTGATGGTAAAAAAATAACGACTCAAATAATTGATAGTGACATATCTGATCACAGTGGACAAATTCTCACAATCTGGGGTTCTGTCCTTAATAATAATAATAATGTCTTGTACAAGTCCATCCGTATATATTCGGAAAATAACACGTCCGCATTTAGAAATCTGCTGTCAACAGAATCGTGGGAGGACATCTATCGGGAAGAAAATAACTCTAATAAATTCTCTACATTTTTCAATATTTTCTACCACCACTTTAATTTGTCATTTCCAAAAATTAAAGTAAAAATAAAAACTGCTGATGATAAACGAAATAAAAAATGGATTAATCGTGAAATTATTAATAGTAGTATCTTTTTAAAAAGTGTATATAAGTCCTATCGGGACGCACCAGATCCTCAAGTAAAGTTACGGTATCAAAAACTTAAAAAACAACATAATAAAATTGTTAAACAAACAAAACAAAAATATTTTGATAGAATGTTGGAAGGTTCTACTAATATAGGCAAGGTTACATGGCAAATAATAAACAACGCTAGCAAAGGCGTAAAAAACAAACAACTACCTACATCGTTTTTACACGAAGGTAATACTATTTCTGATCACAGTGAAATCGCCAATGAATTTAATAATTACTTCATAAGATCAGCGATCAGTCAAACTAACCATAGTAGTAAAGTTCAACAAGGAAATAAAATGACAGCGAATCCTCATAGTATGTGTCTATACCACTTTTCATTAGAGGAAATGTACCAAATTATTTTATCTGCATCGAAAAAGTCGTCAGCTGGAATCGATGATGTACCATGTGTCGTATTAAAATACGTTGCTGACCTCATAGTAATTCCTATCACCTATTTAGTGAATCTTTCTTTTGACTGCGGAACTTTCCCAGATGACCTTAAGACCTCTCTAGTTGTTCCTGTGCACAAAAAGGGTAGTCATAGTGACATGAAAAATTATCGACCTGTAGCACTTCTTTCGGTTTTTTCTAAAATATATGAAAAATGTTTCTATCAAAGGTTACTGTCTTTCCTAACAAAGTTTAGGATACTATCTGATAAACAATTTGGTTTTCGCTCAGGAGGAAGTACTGAAAACGCAATATTAGCTACCTGTAATAAAATACTTGACAATCTAAATAATAGATTAAAAACAGCAGCCATCTACTTCGATTTAACTCGTGCGTTTGATTTAATTAATCATGAAATATTATGTGCCAAATTAGAATTATATGGGGTTAGGGAGACTGCCCTAAGCTGGGTTAAAGATTATCTTTCGAATAGGCGACAAGTAGTGAAAGTCACGTATGACAACACCAAGTTTATCTCTAAGGACATGGCAGTCTCTACCGGCGTTCCTCAGGGCAGCATCCTGGGGCCATTACTATTTATAGTTTTTGTAAACGATATGGTAACTGAAATTGGTAAACATTCTTTATATTTATTTGCAGATGATACATCGGCAATAGTTTGGGCCTCGGATGAGGCTGCCTTGAGTAACGCCACTAGCGACTGTGTCAAACAAATGCAGCAGTGGTGCAAGAATAACTCTCTATTATTAAATCCAGAAAAAAACACTTTCTTGATATTTTCTTCAACACATAATAAGAGAGACAGCAGCTTATTAGTGCGGTCAAACAACTCTATTATCAAGCAATCTAGTAACACCAGATTCCTGGGAGTGCAGATAGATGAAAATATGTCCTGGGAAACGCACATTGATTTATTGATTAAGAAATTGTCTAGAACATGGTTTTGTGTTCGTCAACTACGAGATTCTGTCAGTAAAAGAACTCTTTTAATCTATTACTATGGCTGCGTATATTCTGCTTTAGCGTATGGAGTTGTATCTTGGGGACATTCCACCCATATTGGGAGAGTTTTTAAAGCTCAAAAAAGAATAATCAGAACTTTATTTGGATTGCCCTATAAGACTTCTTGTAGAAATTTCTTCTTAAATCAGCAAATTTTAACAATCTATGCCATTTATATTTTGAAAGCCGTATGCTACGTCAAGCAAAATATACATAATTATCAAAAATGTGGAGATATAAACAAATACTCAACCCGTAGCAGCAATTTACTCTACATTCCGAAGTGGAATTTGTCACTAGTTGGCAAAGGTCCTCATATTACCTCGGTAAAACTCTATAATCATTTGCCAGAGTCAATCAAGGAGATAAATTTTTATAATAAATTTAAATGTAAAGTTAAGTTATTATTGACCAAGAGAGCCATATACTCACTCGATGAATATATGGATCATAGTTTTTATACTTGTGATGTGTCCTAGTCCTCTTGACCTATATATGTATTTGACGGCCCAATATACAATGTACTGTATCTAATATGTGGCAAAAATAAATTATTATTTTTATTAAATTAATATTATTATTATTACAATTCTTTCCACAATCTGATTATTTATACTTCAACAGCTGGTAACGACAAGCAGGAAGCTGTCGTTTACTTAACGAGGCTTTTGACACCATTTTGTCGTTTACAAGCGACTATCGTTAGTTACAGAATTGATAAAGTCGTCCAATAACGATAATCGTTAAATAACAGGGTCGTTATAGGTTACAGAATAGGCCCCTTACGCACGTGCAGTGTACTTTCCGCCAAATTTTCCAATTTTCCGGACGACTTCTCCAATTTTTTTTTCCGTATAAATCTTATTTGGATTATTACGAATATTTTATACTGTCATTTTGATAATAGAAAGAAAAATAAAAAAAATTAGGTTACGATTTAAAAAAAAATCCGATGACTTGATATTAAATAAAAATATTTTTTCTGACATGCACAACTTTTGTCTTGAAAGTTTTGTGGTAAAATGTACGGTTCCGGCTCCAGTACCATTAATACATACATTTTGGGCACCGTGTGTCTTCGATTGTGAACCAGCTTTTGATAGTCCCTGCTGTGTTCTTTTTTCATAACCGCTCCAGGATTACTATTTCAACTGATTTTTGGGTATTTACTTGTTTATTACCTTATTAACACTACACCTTGTTGATGCTTATTTTGGGTACATTTATCTTTTAATTTTCAATTCCGATAGATCTCGAGGGCGCCAAATTTCGAATGGACCCGCGTCTCTTATTGGCCAAGATTTTTTCATCGGCCAACTTCACGCCAACGCCGATTTGCGCGTACTTTTTCGATTAGTCCTGAGAAGTTTTTCATTTTCTTGTAAAAATGAGGCGAAGTGATGCCTTCATCCAGATGCTGGAAAGCACGATGAAAGAGTCCCAGGAGTCGTGGAGAACGAGCACCCCACGGCCGTCGTCCCCCGCAGGAATGTCTTCTTTGAGTGTCTCTACCATTCAAGGCTCCCCCCAATCGGGGGCTTCCGCGGAAGTGTTCTCTAATTCTGAGGTGGAAGAAACTGGTTATGATTTTTCGAGTTGTAATAGAGTGGGGACTTGGTAGTTCTTTGGTATGAAAACGTGTTTTTGCAGCTACGCCTCCAGTGGGGAAGAAACTCAAGTGGCCCCCTTATTTGAGATCTCTGATGTCCAAAAATAGGGACAGTCTGTACTACAAACTCACGAATCAACCGAGGGATGCTGATGTAAGATTTTATTTTAAGCTTTATTAGTTTAGTGATAACAATAGTAAGAATAGTGTTATTTCTGGTTTATTGTTAGTGGAAGATAACAGGTAAGATTACACATTACAAATTTGGAACGAATTACGTTTTCTATTTTTTTTTCACAAAATTGTGGCGTCAAAATGTCTATTTATTTTTTCAAACTCAACTTAAAACTACTACTAAATAATGCCATATTGGTTGCTTACTAAATTGCCAAGCCAATAAATATTATATTATGACCGAAAGCAGGCAGGGGGCTGATGCTGGCTGGCCACAATTGCGGCTGTTCCTGGACCGCTAAGCGGCCGGGAAGACCGACTTTTGACAATGGAACGCAGAAAACACCTTTAATATCGTTTATTTTGCAACTATTTATAAATTTGCTTTTTTTTTTCTTGAGAAATAATAAATGGTAGTTTAATGGTAGTAGTCATAAACACAGAACTCACTTAGTTCTAAAGACTAAGGGGGTCAGAAATAAATACCTACGTCAATCATCGAGAAAAAACCGGATAACCCATATAAAACTATTACTCACAATGGGGGTAAAAGCGATTTTTTTACGTGCAGAGAGATCATGCACGAAAAGCCGCTTGTCGTATAGAATTATTATGAAACGTCAGATTTAACACGGCCGACTTTGAATAATTTCGTTTTCGATCTCTCTATACTTACTGCCATAAAGTTTTATGTGAGTGGAGTCAAATTTGATATTTTGTAATTTTGTTAATATAAATTTTTCTTTGTACCGATTTTTGGGATCTTATATCTTATATTATATTTCTTGAATTTCTTGTCCTGTTATAACGGTAATTTGATATTTTTTGAACTGATTTTGAATTTAGAACATTTCATGTTTTGTTATTTCGCTAAATCGCTATTAATATACAGGGTGTCTCAGAAATAACTACATTCATTTTAACCAGAAGCAGAACTCGCCGAGTGCAACAACATTTTTATCTACCACTTTTTCGAAATCTCAATTTTTTTAGCAATTTTGGAACCCTTCAAATTCACATTAACTTGACCTACAGATGATCAATTGTTTTTGTCCGGAAAAGTCAGCGTCTTTATCAAGTTTCTAAATTTTTTTGCACACTCGGGTGCAGTTACCTGTCGAGAAACACAATAATTAATGAGTATATCGGGCAAGTTTATCGGAGTGTACATATTTTACTTTCGCTTTTAAAGTTATTATCGTAACTTTCTCGTGTGCCTAATTTCCATTAACGTTGTGCATTACGTTTTGCAAAAAACCGCCTGTACCCGAAGGTTAGAAAATCGAATTTAGAGAATTTTGAAAGAGCAACAATTAAATCCCTATAACGTACAGAAAGTCTAATTTTTACAGCCTGAGTATTCAATAATACATAATCATTGGAGAAGGTATTTTTAACTTAAGTAATACGTAGGGGCAGACGAAAATCCGCATGTTATTTATTAGGCCCCAAAATTTTTCAGTTTTCAGTTTTTTTGTTTATTTACGCCGAGGGGTTTTTCGAAGTTTTTTGTCCCGTATTGTTATCATCGTTCAGGGGTTCAGTGGCGTGTACCGAAATTAACGTCAAAACTTTTTTTTGAATATGAATTTTGATTTTTCGCTAATTTCATGTTTTGATACAATTTTCTTGCTTTTACTGATAAAAGGAGTACGAGACAAAAGGCTACGACAAGACAGTTTGACTGATTTTTGGTGTAAATCTATATAATATGTATGTTATCGCGGTTGATATATCCTCCAAGCAGACCGAGACAGGATGCCTTGAGCACTAGTCAGGTTGTGCTGTTGCTTATTCATAATTTGTTAATGGTGTTTTAACAGGGTTCTCAGCCACCTGGAAAATATGGAAAACCTGAAAATATCAGGGAATTTGAAAGTTTAAAAAAAAATCAGGGAATTATCTGGGAATTTTGGCTGTTTATATGAACAATCAGGGAAACTTTGTATAGTCACCTAGAATTTTACAATCTTGAGAACTATTGAGAACGAAATAGTATCTTAGACAACAAGTGTTAGAAGTGCAACTTTCTGTTACAAGTGAGGAGGTGCAGCCGAGTTTAATAATAATCCACACGCGTGAAAACTAAGCACGCTAACACGAGTTGTCTATAAATTTTAATAATTAACAATTTTTTAATCAATTTTAGGGTGTCACTTTTTTCACTTAGTGAAAAAGAGTTATTTCGTCATCAACTTTTTTTAAAACTTCACACACTAAAATTAATTAAAAAACCCACTTTTTTTAATGGAAATTTTAAAAATATTATTTTTTTAATTTTGAAAAAGTTGCACTCTAGAGAAGTGCAGCGTCCATTGTGTCCAACGTACTGGTCCGGTCCCTGGAAAATTCTGAAAGACATCCTGGAAAACCTGGAAATGTCAGGGAATTTCATACAGTCACCTTGCTGAGAAACTTGTTTAACATAAATTAGTATTATGGAGTCTTAGAATCTGTTATGTACTAGCTGACCCGACGAATTTCGTACCCCCTCGGAATCAATAAATGTTGTGTTAACTTAATATCTAAATTGAGGTTTTTATCAAAGGATAATGCACACAACTCCAAATCCACGGGCATTTCCATTACATTTTTCGTTAATTTTTGTGATGTTTTAATAATTATTCGCCCCCGAAAAAATCAGTCATCCGTTCTCGAGCTATCGTCAAAAAATCCACGCACAAAATTAGTGAAACTTTGAAGATTACTCTTTAAGAATCGATTTTCAATTTTAAAGCCGGGTACGACAAATTTTGGTGGCCGGCGTTATTTGTTATTCTTATTGCCCTGTATTATAGGGGTCCCCCTGGGACCACTGTCCCCAGGGGGGCCTCTGTACCAGGGGGGCTTTGTTATTGTCTTTGCTCTGTACTAAGCTCCTTGTCCCCTGTAATTTTTCCGATGTTTTAAAGTTATCTTGCTATTCGGGGCGCAGCCAAATCCAACAAATCAAAGATCTTAAAAATCGGTCCAGCCGTTCTTGAGCTATAAACCCAAGGGGCCCCATGGGCCCCCATGTCCATGTTTTAATAGTTATTCTGCTATTCGGGGCGAAGACAAATCCAACAAATCAAAGACCACAAAAATCGGTCCAGCCGTTCTTGAGTTTTGATATTTTAATAGTTATTCTCTTCATAAGAACCTTCCTCAAACTTCAAGGAATATTTAAAGAAAAGGTGAATGAAATCGGTTAGGTCGGTCTCAAGTTATAGCGTGACCAAGGGAAATAGGGATTCATTTATGTAATTACTAGCTGATCCGTCGAACTTTGTACCGCCTCAGAATCAATAAATGTTGTGGCAACTTATTAGCTGAATTAAATTCATTTCTTTTATAAAAGGATAATGCACACAACGCCATCTACTGGCATTACCGGAACCATCATACAACGCCATGTTCATTTTTGTTTCTGTCATGTATCAAAGATGGCGTTATATACGGATTCTTCTTTTTCTTTTCGGGGGAGAATAACTATTAAAACATCGGAATACATGGCACAAACAAAAATGAACATGGCGTTGTATGCTGGTTCCGACAATGCCAGGAGATGGCGTTGTGTGCATTATGTTTTGATAAAAAAGTAAATTCAGCTAATAAGTTAACACAACATTTATTGATTCTGGGGCGATACAAAGTTTGCCGGGTCAGCTAGTAGATTATAGATATAATCGTATAATAGTTGAACATGAATCGTTTGGGAGCTAATAAAACAGTGTGTACTGCACCGATTTTTTTTTAGATGAAAGACATTGATAAGGTACACCTATACCAGTAGATTATTTTTCATTTTAAAAAATTTCACAGATTCATTGAATATTTGCATTTTGTTTATGGCGAAAAGCAGTTCCATTACCAGTGAACGAGCGAGAGTCGTTTTCAGTAAGAAGCTGACAAACTACAGCACTAAATATAACTTGGCCCCTCCTCTGAGGTTTGGGTTCCCGGTGAATTAGGTTCAGATCTTTAGAGCTACGGTTCAGAGTGGTCACTATCTGGGCAAACTCGGGATGTTATAAACGTTCGTGGAGAATGCTGCGACAGGAGTAAATACGGGCAACTCATTAATGAATGGTACAAGAATGCGTGTTAAACGATTGCATCAAAATACAATTCATTGCGAAATTTTAACCGGACGATCAACTGGAAAACGTATTGTAATTCCCAGGCTATGACCATTAATAAATCTCAAGGACAAACCTTAGTTAAATCAGATCTTTTTTTTATTCAAAATCACAGTTATACAAAACAAATCAAAAATAATTGTAAGCAGTCTTTATTCAACAATGTTTATGTAAGTATCACTTTTTTTTATTTTTACATTTATTCGATTACCAATTCTATACAAACCACTCGAATTTCGAGTGACGGGCGATCACTAGGTGAAGAAAATGATCGATAATAAATATGTATGGGATAAAGAAATTTTTGGAAATTTTGAAAGCTTCTGTAAAATCTCTGGAAAGTGTGTCTCTTCTAGGATGACCGCCCACGCTTACTAGATTATTTGCAGTACTGCAAAACATTTGAGAGTTTTTAAGCATATTGTGGCATTGAATATTTGCATTTCTGGCATACAAGCAGTAGACATGGGCGTTGAAAGGGGGTCAAGCCGGTGCATTTGCACCTCCTTGTTAATATCGGGTGTCCCAACTAAAATTTGTATTCCCCAACAATTCGAAAGACTCGGAAGAAAACGCTCGAACAGGTCAATTTTGATCTCGCCCTTTAGTTTTTGATTCATATTTTCTGGTCGTGGAGATAATACGGTGTAACTACTTTTAATCAGTTTTTCCCTAAAACACCAAACTCACTCAGTTTACTCATCGCCCTGATGATGCCAAAATTGTTGGCGAAACGTGCGTTGGCAGTTATAATAAAATTGTTTTTGGTGTTTTAGGGAAAAACTGATTAAAAGTAGTTATCTACCACCAAAAGTGATCCAGACAATTGTTTTGTTTTTGATAATACGGTGTAACAAAGTTACCAAAATTCTGTTCCAAGTACCGTCAGCGAAGCGACATTTTCCACGGCGGAGCGGCTCGCTCGCTCGTTGTTTGATCAAGGCCATGCACCCTACGCCCAAATTCAAATCTTTAATCCGTCGAAAGAAATACTCCAGTGTCGCAGCGGAATAATTCTTTCGGTTCCGTAATCAGAAAATTAGCGCGCCGCGAATGAGACTATCCCGGAGACGCTACGACCACCTCCAGTCACCGCCCCCGTCATCAGGAACCACACTCTTGACACCTTGGTACGAATAAATAAATACCGGGATGATTCTTGCATCGTTATGACCGAAAAAGAAGCTCGCTCCGGTCGCCGTCGTTCCGGATCCGCTGCGTTGTCCGGATCCACCGCTATTCCGGTGGGAAGAAGACGCGCTGATAAGAGTCTCACTACGGCAGTGCGCCAGACCACGCGCGTCATCCAACGTCACCATCTCCCCTCCAACTTCTCTTTAAAAGAAGCTCCGCTCTCATAAGAGAAATAGTGTGTGTAGCAGCCACCGACCGGGAAGTGACCAGTGAACCGAAAGTGACCAGCACCTGGGGAGCAACCGAGGAAGAGCAGGACCGACCCGAAGGAAATAAGATAGAAACTTCAGCGAGCTCCTTTGCGTCACTTGACGGGATCCGCCCAGGTACTTTTGGTGCCGACGTGGTCTTGGGAAGGTCGAAGCAGGGGAGCTCTAGTAACACCCCAGCCGACTTAGTTCCTAAAGGCAGTGACGACTCGTTCATGAGGTCATTCGGTCAATGACCTCCCAAAAGAAAGTGAAAAAGGCAGTATTAAGACTCTGTTTTGTGGAATATAATAATACAGAGTGAACATAAAGTTACGCACAAAATTCATAATTTAGTTATGTAATGTTCTTGCGAAAAACGCTCGAACAGGTCGATTTTTGTTTTCAAAGTGCAATTTTTTGACGTAAAAATTTTGATGATGACGTCATCTGTTTTTGAACTATGACACCATCGTCAATTTTTTTAAATGGCAACCCCCCAACTTTTTTTTGGGTTTTAGATGCACTTTTAAATTCTTTTTTCAAGAGTAAAAAAGTGACACCTTGCATAACTTTTTTTTTTTAATTTTACTTCAAAAAATTAAGTTTTTATTCCTTGAAAAAGTACTATTTCAGTACGAATTCGTGGTGAAATGGCGCAGATTAATCCCGAAGTGATTGAACGAAGTGTTCAAAGCTTTAAAACACGTCTGGGAATGTGTCAAATAGTTGGCGGGTGGCAATTTGAGCACTTGCGTTAAATTTTATTAAATGGTTTTTCCTTTTTTTTTGTTTGCTTTTCAAATTTATTGTTATTTTAATTTTTTTTTTAAATAAAATTTTTAATTTTGATGCAAAACAAATTTTTTTGAAAAAAAGAGTTATGCAAAGGGGCCATTTTTTACGCTTGTTGAATAGACAATTGAAAAGTGCATTTAAAACCCAAAAAAAAAAAAATGGGGGTTGCCATTTAAAAAAATTGATGACGGTGTCATAGTTCAAAAACAGATGACGTCATCAACAAAGATTTTATGTCAAAAGATGGCAATTTAAAAACAAAAATCGACCTGTTCGAGCGTTTTTTTCAAAAACAGTACATAACTAAATTATGAATTTTGTGCGGAACTTTATGTTCACTCTGTATAATTATTGCAATTAAATTATGATGTTTGAATTTTCGTATAAGTTATCTATTTACTTTAGCTCTGTGCTTGTCGCGAAGAATGTTATCCACGGCCGAGCGCGGAGATTGTGGAGTTCGCCCTACGTGAAAGCCGACTCATGCCCTCGTTAAGCGAATGCTGGTAGCCAATTGTAACGAGTGCGACAGAAACAAAGCTATTGCATTTCTATATTGTACCAAACAAGGAAACAAGACACCCCATCTCCGCTTTCACGGTCAACAGCCCAAGAGTGTCTCATTGTAGAATCGAATCATGTAAGCGACGTAATGCATGCTTGAGATAAAAATAGACAATCGGACGTCCGACTAATAGGACTAACAGATTGTTACTGGTAGGAGGTACGATGTAGGTTTTGTTCGTCTTTAGTTTACTGCAGTCAGCTGACTAGCTACTAGTGTTTCAAATTGCATCATGTCGGTACTTGTTTACTATGTTTTGAGAAACGGTTGGAGCTTAAAACAATAATGGTCGTCCACTCCCAGAAATGCAAATTAGACAGACAAGCAGGGACAGAAGAAGTTCACCGTAATTGTCGTAAAGGCATGATTTTTTTCAAATGGAAATGAGTCACAGTGGTATGTTTTAATAAAAATAATACTGTTAAATTTTTATTTTTTAAACGCATTATTATTTTGACGTATATATTCTTATAAACATACAGCTATAATTCGAAATGACTCTCCTGTAAAATGAACCACGAGCCGCCACTGTCTAAAGGCCGTGCGGGGAGCCGATCCACGCTGAGGAGCAGCAGTAACGCCTCAGACGACGATCGACTTCAGACGTAGTTCGTGCCCTAACCTTTATATGTTTATATATTCACGAGACTGTAACTTTCCCCGTATTTATATATGGCCGATATTGTAATTTCTTCCCCTGTGAATATTGACACCCCCTGTATAGAATCCATGAGTTGAGTTCAGAACCCCTGTACATACTGTAAATAAAGCTCGATTACCGTCACTGTATTTGATTTACTTCCCTATCGCCAAACTAGCCAGCTGACCCCTGGTTAACCGTGCTTCGATTTAGCTATCCGTGGTCCCGTGGAGCATACCACGTAAAAAAAAACTGGCGCTCGAGGCAACCCGACCGCAGAAAGGGTCACAAAAGTAGAGCAAAAAGTTGAACAGTAAAGAAGTATTAAAAATAGAAAAATAGCACTGGCTACGTAAGTATTGGACTGTTTAAAAAATCGGTCAGTTGGATAGAGTTGGATTTTTAGTGTTGTTCACCTTGAGTTTAAATTTTTTGTTCTCCTTTCTAGAGCATTGCTGTCGACGCAATTTATATCTATCGCTCCAACCCAAACAAGGGCATTATTTTAATCCTCCAACTTTTTGTGGATCTGTGTGGCTACAAGAACGTATCACTTGAGAAACTGTACAATTTTGAGCAGCAAAATGCCCAAGAAATCGTTAACAGAATGCAAAGTGACCTAATGGATACAGAACTAAAAGTAACATTTTTTAAGGATTAAATACAGTACTCGTGAATTTTTACAGAAAACTGGAAAGTTCTTGTTTCAAAAGTCCTCGAACTTTGAGTGCCAGATTGTGTACATAATTGCAGAATTTTTGAATAATTTAGTTTCAAGTGGCTGCAAAACCGAAGTTCTGTTTGAAGAATTGTTTCCATCCCATATTTTTGAGTTTTTGAACTGTATGGCTTTTAGTGAATACAGATTCATTCGCATAACTGGTGTCATTTTGGGTAAACTATTTATTTTAACGAATAAATTGGCATTGATCATTTATTTTCCAGTGATTAAGTTTTTAACTGCCTTCATTAATTTGTACAAGAAGCTTTTCTCTGATAATTACGGGGAATGCAACAGCAGTATCTCTGAAGAAAGTGCTGACAAGAAAACGAAAATTGAAAACGTCATAGATTTTCTGTATAAAATCTACACAAAGAATTGGTGACATTGTTCACATTATACAATTCTCGTCTAACTATTTTTTACAGCTTGTATCCTAACTCAAAATGCTATGTAATGAAGGTGAAATGTGTCCGTGAAATGGTAGTCTGGATGAAATTGTTTCCGAAGATTTTTATTTTCAAGCGCAAGTGCTTGGCTCACTTGGTAAAGTTGATTGTGGACCAGGTAAGCCTGCGGAATTTTTCAAAATTTTTGTGCCATGGTCACAATTCGTTTTTAGAGTGAGAGTGTGCGCTTAGTTGCGCTGGACAGTTGTGCAAAGCTGTTAACTAGTGAAGAAATTCGTCAACACATGGCCTTGAGAGTTGAGGTGTGTTTGAAAATATCTTCGGGGAGGTTAAACGATGCTAATAATAAGGTGGTTGCTAAAGCCATACATGTCTTCACTGCTGCTATACATTTGTAATTATAACATAGTTGTTGTGATTATTTGTATAAGTTTTATTTTGCAGATATTTTACTTACATAACTGAAGATTACATATTGTCAATCACTAATAAGATATACTTCCAAAATGTTTTAGTAGCTAAGGCTGGTGGCAAATTCTTAGCTGCGTATTTGGCCCACCAGCACAACGATAAGGAAATCTTATTATCGTTGTGCAAAACTGCACATTTGAAGAAACAGGTTAGAGTTAAAAAAATAACTGTTTAGGAAGTGTAGTTATACGATTTGTTTCAGTATTCCGAACGAGTTCCTTTCTTCCTAGAATCGTGCATTGAATACGTACCTCAGCTACAAAACTGGAAACTTATTATAAAAACTCTTTTAGACGATGAGATAGACTTTGAAAGCAGGAAGCACTTAATGACCTTCTTTAGAGAAGGACTCATGTTTGCCCTCACCGGCAAGTTTACGCAGAATCGAGTTCCGAATTTTGGTAAATCCCTTTCTCTTTTTTCAAATTTTATTGTTGGTCTCTTTATAGAAGTTCGTCGAGGGACTACAGATCCTCCTAAGATCGTCAAAGAGATAACTACAAACATTGAACACTTGATATCCCGCTTTCAAGGCGACAAGGAAGCAATAACGCATCTAACGGAAGTTTTGGGTCTTTTAAATACTCAGTTAGATCAGCAGGCAAGTAACGTTGAGATAGTTTGAAACAATTAATTGCAAGAATTCTAGCATTTGGTGATTGTACTTCGCATGTTGAAAAACATGTTTATCGCAAAGAACAACGAAGGTTTGATCCGAGCACTCAGTAGAGTGTTATCCAACTTCTGCGAACAGAAAAACGAACTTGCACTTGCCGTAGTAAAAAATATTATACAAGGAAACGTGAATAATTTTAAGAGCGACCTCTTGCACTTGGTAAGCGAATCAAGGTTGTCCCTACAGCAACTGATTATTTTTTAAGAACCCCGGGAAGAAAGATGCTTTCTCGACACGTTTAAGTAAAACCACATTGAAGATATCGATACTTTTCGAGTTTTTTGATCTCACCGAGTATTTGCAGTGGGAGGATATTTTCGATATTTGGAATGAGAACAGTTTTAAGGTTAGTGGAAATGTTAAAATATGCCGTGTGTATCTTATTCCAATTCCATGGAAGATTTGTAGAATTATTTATAGGTGTATCTAAAAGAACGTAATTAAAGTTTATCATTACAAGCTGTAAGATAGGGTCGTCCCACAATTTTCAAAAACATCTTTTCTAGAAACTATACGAAAAATTTTATACACCGGGACGCAAAAATATAAAGTAACTAGACGCGCGGACCAATGAGAATGCTCCCCCGAAATGACGTCACAAGAGGCGGTAAATGTACAGCGTTTGAAAATGCTAGCCGAAATTGCGATTTGTGATACGCTCAAAACAACTTTATTAACAATTAAGGAGACGATCCCATTAAAACTGACATTTTAGATAATCTATTAATATAATTATTTATCCAACACCTGTTTATTATGAAGTCATAATAATGCCGATTTGGAATGTAACGAGTGAGCAACAAAATTCGTGATCGCAGTTGGCTAAACGTATATCGGTTCTTTCACTTTACTGTTTACATTAATTGCCAAACTTTTAACCTATTTTCTTTGACTGTCAAAAATTTGAATTTCTGCGTCAAAACTGTTTTCCCTTTTATAGTAGAGTGCTCAGGCTAAGTTATTTTCACTTCTGTGGGGGTTTCGGTGTTACAAGATGAAATTTTCACAAATGGAAGTTATCACTGTTGTAAATCTAAATTTCGAAGTTGTACAAAATTGTACTGTGCAAAAGGGCACAATATCCAAAATTTGAGTTACATACACAGTGTTAAATTAAAAAATATATACAATATGCTCACATAAAAAAAATGTTTACTTTTGTGGTCAGTCTATTTTTAATTATTTTTTGAAAGTGCCGAATATGGGATTCTATACGAGAATAAATAATTTAAAAGTGGAATATCTCGAAATGAACCTCGGAAAAAACTAACTAAAATCGATCGACTTTTGTTTCCACACGATTATCTGGAAAAGTAAAGTCTAAATCAAAAAAGTTATTCTTAGAAAAAGTTGCTGCAATTCTTTGACAAGATGACAATGTTAGTTCCAAATTTTTTAAATCTGAAAGCAATGGCGAAAATAAAATCGTGAAAGAGAGTCCCTCAACCCGAGAACAAAGAAGGAAGCGAAACAGTTAAGGACAGTCCCGACACCCGAGAACATCGTAGGAAACAAAATAGTTAAACAGACTTCCTAAACCCCAACAACAAAGATGGAAACGAAATAGTTAAAGAAAGAAAAAAAGGGAAACAATATCATGAAAGATAGTCCCTAAACCCGAGAACAAAGAAGGAAGCCAAATATGTAGTTAAGGACAGTCCCGGTATCCGAAAACATCATAGGAAATTAAATAGTTAAAGACACTCCCCACCTATTAAAAAACAACGAAAGAAACGAAATAGTTAAACACACTCATTAAACACGAAAGCCACGAGTGAAACAAAATATTTAAAGACAGTCCCTAAACCTGAGAACATCGTGGGAAACGAAATAGTTAAAGACATTTCCTAAACCCCAACAACAAAGAAGGAAACGAAATAGTTAAAGACAGTCCCTAAACCACGAGAACAATGAATGAAACGAAATGGTTAAAGACGCTCACAAAACTCAAGAACAACGGAGGAAACGAAATAGTTAAAGACAGTCTCCAAATCTGAAAACAATGGCGGAAACAAAATCGCGCAAGTGAATCCCTAAATCCGCGAACATTGTGGGAAACGAAATAGTTAAAAACACTTTTCAAACTCAAGAGACACGAAGGAAACGAAATAGTTAAAAACAGCCTCTAAATCTGAAAACAATGGCGAAAATAAAATCGTGAAAGAAAGCCCCTAAACCCAAGACCAAAGAAGGAAGCGAAATAGTTAAGGACAGTCCCGACACCCGAAGAACATCGTAGAAAATAAAATAGTTAAAGACCCTTTCCAAATTCAAAAACAAACGGGGAAATGAAATAGTTAAAGACACTGCATAAACCGCTAGAAAAACGAAAGAAACGAAACAGTTAAAGAAGCTGCCAACACTTAAAACCAACGGAGGAAACGAAATAGTTAAAAACAGCCTCTAAATCTGAAAACAATGGCGAAAATAAAATCGTGAAAGAGAGTCCCTAAACCCGAGACCAAAGAAGGAAACGAAATGGTTAAGGACAGTCCCGACACCCGAAGAACATCGTAGAAAATGAAATAGTTAAAGACCCTTTCCAAATTCAAAAACAAAGGAGGAATCGAAATAGTTAGACACTGTATAAACCGCTAGAAAAACGAAAGAAGCGAAATAGTTAAAGAAGCTCCCAAAACTGAAGAACAACGGAGGAAACGAAATATGTAGTTAAAGACAATCTCCAAATCTGAAAACAATGGCGGAAACAAAATCGTGCAAGTGAATCCCTAAATCCGCGAACTTTGTGAGAAACGAAATAGTTAAAAACAGTCTCTAAATCTGAAAACAATGGCGAAAGAAAATTGTGAAAGAGAGTCCCTAAACTCGAGACCAAGAAAGAAGCGAAATAGTTAAATACAGTCCCGACACCCGAGAACATCGTAGAAAATGTAATAGTTAAAGACCCTTTCCAAATTCAAAAACAAACGAGGAAATGAAATAGTTAAAGACACTGCATAAACCGCTAGAAAAACGAAAGAAACGAAACAGTTAAAGAAGCTGCCAACACTTAAAACCAACGGAGGAAACGAAATAGTTAAAAACAGCCTCTAAATCTGAAAACAATGGCGAAAATAAAATCGTGAAAGAGAGTCCCTAAACCCGAGACCAAAGAAGGAAACGAAATGGTTAAGGACAGTCCCGACACCCGAAGAACATCGTAGAAAATGAAATAGTTAAAGACCCTTTCCAAATTCAAAAACAAAGGAGGAATCGAAATAGTTAGACACTGTATAAACCGCTAGAAAAACGAATGAAACGAAATAGTTAAAGAAGCTCCCAAAACTGAAGAACAACGGAGGAAACGAAATATGTAGTTAAAGACAATCTCCAAATCTGAAAACAATGGCGAAAACAAAATCATGCAAGTGAATCCCTAAATCCGCGAACTTTGTGAGAAACGAAATAGTTAAAAACACTTCCCAAACTTAAGAATAACGAAGGAAACAAAATAGTTAAAAACAGACTCTAAATCTGAAAACAATGGTGGAAACAAAATCGTGAAAGAGAGTCTCTAAACCCGAAAACAAATATGGAAGCGAAATAGTTAAGCACAGTCTTGAAACCCGAGAACATCGTAGGAAACGAAATAGTTAAAGACACTCTCTAAACCCCAACAACAAAGATGGAAACGAAATAGTTAAAGCAGCTCACAAAGCGCAAGAACGACTGAGGAAACGAAACAGTTAAAAACAGTCTCTAAATCTGAAAACAATAGCGGCAACAAAATCGTGTAAGAGAGACTCAAATCTCAAGAAGAACGAAGAATGAAATAGTTAAGGACAGTCTTGAAACCCGAGAAAATCGTAGGAAATGAAATAGTTAAAGGCACTCCCCAAATTCAAAAACAACGGAGGGAACGAAATAGTTAAAGATAGTCTCTAAATCTGAAAACAATGAAAGAAATGAAATAGTGAAAGAAATATACAGGGTGGAAAGTTTAACTGGAATAAATTCAGTATCTTCACTGCAATTGATTTTGAGAAAAAATTCTTGAAACACGTCGATTTTTGTTTTTAAATCGCCACTTTTTAGCCTGATCAACTTTTTTTTGTTTTTACTCAGGGGGCTGTAACGACCCTTAAGTTTTTTTTTTTTCAAATGGGAAGATATGTCAACCGACACTTCATTGGAAAGCTTAACGTGTCTTAACAGCAAATAAGTCACTTATATAATAAATAGCTATAATCCATTTCATGTTTTTTTTCTTCTCATTTACAGGTGCTTAAATACGCACTAACCTGCTGCAAATGGTTCTTGGTATGGAACTTGCGCCAATACATTAAAATCTCTATGAGAGACAACGGCGAAAACCTCAACCATTTGTTATATGGCAACTGCAAAGATTTTGTTTACACCTGTTTGGATCTGCTAAAGGAGGCTAACGGAAATGACGAGTCGTTCTTCGTAATAATTTTTTTTATAAATAGTACTTACAGAGTAATGTAAACTTTCAGATTTTTGAAACGATTTGTGACTTTTACGCCAGTTTCGAAAGGGAATTGGTGAAAAAACGCATTTTTTCCAAATTCTTTATCAAAATAATTGAGAGCAACTACAGGGAACTTTTAGTGACTTTTGTGGTGATTCACGTCATTGAAAATAAAAACAGTATGTACTCATTTACTGTTACTTTGCACTACTGGTTCAATTTTTAGTTGAACTGATCAGACGCCGGACGTTGTTGAGTAAGTTCGTTGATTTGGTATACTTGGATGTAATTCCTGCTGAGCACTTCTCGAGGATTTTGCGCTACTATCACTCGGTAAAATAAACAATTTTATTTATTCTTGAATATACAGGGTGTTATGGAAGTTAAAAAAAAAGTTAGAAGGTATTTACATCTATCGCACAAAAACTTTCTCGTTCGTTCAAGTTCATGAACTCATAGGCGGAGTGTGCAATAAGGGGTCAACAAAATAGATGATTGCAAGTGGTAAATGGAAAAAATGTTTATTTTGACCAGTTCTACTTGTAAACAAGAAGAATGTTCTTAAATCCAAGTGGAGTAATGTACCATTTATAATTTTACGCTGATTAAAGTTTGTGGAGTTCGACTTAGATATATTTAAATTTTTTAATTTTAGTTCTACTTGTGGTTGAATTTTTTGCTAGGACTTCATGACACCCTGTATATAGACGAATCTTGTTCACTGCCAGTAAATATCCCCTTAGACTTTCTTATACTTTAATTATATTTAATATTTACCACACTCCAGGGTATGAAATAAAAAAAAATTCAATATTTCCAAATAAGAATTTAGTGAAATTTTTACGAATGTCTAAATTTCAGCATGATGCGGAATTCGGAGAAATCATGCTGCATATTTTGAATTCTCTATATTCATGTAATCCAGGGCTTCCCTTGGTTGTG
Source organism: Diaperis boleti (assembly GCA_963583935.1). Lineage (NCBI taxonomy): Eukaryota > Metazoa > Arthropoda > Insecta > Coleoptera > Tenebrionidae > Diaperis > Diaperis boleti. Next base: position 49,580,813 of record OY757249.1, on the reverse strand, counting down.
CAGCATACTTTGGCACAGATGTACACTCAGATTCTTGAAAGAAATGGAATCGTGAATCTGTCGAGCGATGAGGCGAAACACTTAAAGGTAAGACTCTAATCATAATTATGACCAAAATATTTAATTTCTAATTGAGTTAGTCAATTAGAATTATTCTCACATTTCGGCCACTTTTTGGCTCATCCATGAGCAAACATTTCTTAAAGTTAGCAAGTGAATAGTTTAGTCCAGAAGAGCTCGTGCGGAAGTTCATCAACAGCACAAGCCTTATGGAGTAAGCTTGCTAAGTGGGGCACAATAAGCTGAAGCTTCAGTGCAGCGGGGTTTGAACCGCGCCCCTTAAGAATAATAATAATAATAGTCCACTTTTGAATTTTTGTTTGTAATTTAAAAAATACACCATTATTTTGAATCTGATAATTACAGTTTAATTTCTAAATACTTTCTCACTAGACAGACAAATCAATAGGAATAATGTAGAATTCTGTAACGTGGTTTAGAGTTTTTTCGCAATTAATTTAGACAGCAGGTTTTATTTTATTTTTTAAATGAGTGAACATTAATCACAGTCTTATACTGTTTTAGTTACTGGCTAAGCGGTTAGCTTCATTTAAACCACTGAAATCACCTAACATTCTCCTCAAGTTGGTTCACATGATCATATATTTCGGTCTGAGAAGTGAAGAATATTATCCATTTTTATATTTCGGGAGGTATTTCGCCCAACTGTTAACCAAAGATGCGAAGCAAGACGCGTAAGTAAAATTTAAAAGTTAGTTTCAGTAATCATTCGGAGTTTTAGGTACAGTGTTTTCCAAAAACGTGTCCCCAGACAACACAAGAAGAATGACACTTTGTTGCTATTTGCTTCCGTTTTAAAGAGTATGAATAGTTTTTAAGTTGCTTGAGTTCTTTGGTTGTTAAGATGTAACATCGGTTGAAAATAAAAAAATATGTTCAATTATTATGTAATGGGACAGACACGTTGCCACGCAGTTTGGTTGTGCGTGTTTGATTCTCCCAAGGATTTGGGCCGGCAGAAGGGCACTGGGGGCTAGCGTCGGCTCCCTGTTGACCTGTACCACTGACTGAGAGGCTGCCAGGAATCTCGACCCGAAGGAAAGTAACATTACAGATCCAACTTAATAAAATAAATAAAACCGCGTGCGGCCCACGATACTAAACGCGGAAAATACCGTGAGTGACAAAAATAGGAGCAGTCTCGACTGGCGCCAGTTTTATGGTCCCATTTTCGCAACAGTCTCCCTCCGCCATAATGTACTATTGAATTCATTTCTTTGCGCCCACTGACTAAAAACTAGCGGGTTTTATAGCACTAGAAATTACACAGAAATATTTAATTTAGCTTCCATAAATAAAATTGACTGTGTATATTGTATATACTATACTATATATCAAAAACAAATCAACAAGCATACTTTCCTTATTTGCTCACAATAGATAAAAACAAGGTGGATGACATAATAACTCAGGCAGGTGTTGTGCTCAGCAATATAATGAAATTGGTAAACTCATCAACAATCTCTCAATTGTAACGAAGTTACTGAATTTTCCGAGATTAGAATAGAGCCAGCGACGTTCGCCGTCACGGTCGGTTCGCCGGCCTTTGCTTCACTGCTTGGCCAAGGTCGTGTACCCTACGCCCAAATTCAAACCGTTAACATCACAAAAAAATACTTTCCGGCTTCGCATCGGAGTAATTCTTTCACTCCCGTAACAGAAATATAGCGCGTTGCGAATGAAACGATCTCGGAGCCGCTACGACTACCCCCAGTCACCGTCCTTGTCACATCGGACCACGCCCTTCACAGCGAACCAGTAATCCGTCGATAATAAATGCTTTCTGGTGTCGTACCTACCGGGATGATTTTTATAGCATGTTGACCAGTAAAAAAGCGCACCCCGGATACTGCCATTCCGGACTCACTGCGGTGCCCGGAGCCGCCGTCGCCTCGTTGGGAAAAGGACGCAGTGATAAGACACTCACCACCGCATTGCGACAGGCCGCATGCATCAACGTCAGCGTCTTCACAAAAGAAGCTCCGGTCAGCTGCAGAAGCCAGATGTGAGTTGTGTCCTTTCCGAAGAAGTTCCAGACCAAGAATGTGACCATCTTCCCCATTCTTACCCATATTCCTGGTAATATCTCGGTCCCGATTAATATCCGGACGCGTTCCTTTCGGTAGCCACTTCCGGTTTCTAGCCACCGCCTGTCGGGTACATTCCGGCATCCTCCGGTTGGCTGACTGCGGGGGCACGGTCGCGCTTTGGTAACCTCCAGACGGATTTTTCCCCCTTTCCGGGAAACCCGGATAATAGCGTCCCAATTCTTGATATTCCCAACTACCACCATTACCACCGGGGAGACTCGCTGCGATCAAGCGGAAAGGGTGTATGCCGAGTGTACTGTAGTTAGTGGCATTGTACATTAATTGTATATATATAGGGTGTTTATTAAAAACCGTCACACTCTATGACTTTTATTTTTCCCTCTTGCCAAACTAGACAGCTGATCTCTGGCGTACCGTACTCCGATGTAGCTACCCGCGGTTTCGTGGAGCATACCACGTAAAAAACTGGCGCTCGAGGCAACCTGACCGTAGAAAGCGTCACACAATCCTTTCAGGAACCGATTTGTATTTCAACTCCAAAAGGAAAAAAAAACGGGCTTATTGTTTCGGTTTATTGTCCTATTTTATTACGGTATATGAGTGCCGGCTTGGTCATTAGAACTGCCTGTGGAGGATGAGTCCATATTATATGATCCACTCTGTATGTTTTCAGGCCCAATCTACAACTTATAGATTGGAAAATGAGATAAATTAAGATTACGTTCTCCTAACAAAATAAATGTTTATTCAAAATATCAGAAGTGTGGAAAAATTGAAAACAAAAGTGACAGCACTGATAATTAAATAAATTTAACAATAATTGATGATTAACGAAATTGAACAATTAAACAGTGTTTCCTTACAGAGGAATGTTTTTTCGCGTTAGCACTGCCTGTTCACTATCGGAATTGTCTCACACGCTAACAGCGAGACGTTACATTAATGATCTTGCAGGTAGTTTGGTTTTCCTTACGCAGGAGGTAAATGAGATTAAGTTCGAGGACGGCAGCTGGGTTCCGCAATAAACCGTGTAAAAAAATTCTGTGGTACCTTATCAACCGTTCATTGATAGCGATTGAAACTATGAGTACAGACGGATTTTTGAATAATCCTGAGATGTACAAAATGGACCGCGCCAGTTGTTTTCCTGTCGCCGCCACCAACACGAAAAAATATGGCACCTGTTGGCCTTGCTGTCCACTATTTTGGTGACCCAACGGTTTTATAGTGGTGTACAAGCGACTCCCGAGTTCCAAACGGTCACGGGTCGGTAGAGATTGCTTGTTGGTAGCTTCACGCAGCAAGGGGTCACAGTGATTTCTTTTAGGAGGAAGATTAAACTGAATGATTCAGAAAGTACCATCACTTTATCCGACTGCATCGATACCGTTCCCAAAATCTATTAAATTGGATGGAACTTCCGTAAGTTTAAGACCGAGAGGATAGGCCGGTAACCAATAAAAGGAAACGTGACAGTATTTTTTATAACCAATTCTTCAACGAGGGACCGGAACTGTTTTGTAAAACCAGGCTCACCAAAGGCACCAAGTACCTTTCCATTGTAACTATTATAATAGGTTGCGGGAATGCAGACAATTGACGATTTGTAGAAGTGTAATTGATATTCTTATGTTGTATGACAAACATTAATAATAATTGACAATTTCAATGACATTGAACATTGCCTCCCGTCTCCTAGAAATTGGTAAAACTCTTGACAGTTTTGTCCTGTGTTTAAATTCACCGTATCAATGAATGACATCGACAAAAAATCTTCCCATATTTGCGACTGCAAAGGCGGCAAAGGAAAGGATTGCATTGTTATCACAATCGAAACTTGCTGCCGTAAAACATGCGACAAGACATTGATTGGTAAATATAGTACTGGCACAATTAGAATTTAATGTTTATACACATCTCGAAGCCCTATCAAGCGGAGAGGAAGTACAACCGGGCGCAATCTTAACGGAAAGTGGAGATGCAATTGTAGCTCCACTTTACGACAGCGAACCATCAAAGACCGAATTGCAAGAAGTTGTAGATGACGATCGAGTGCCGTCGCGTGCGGAATTACGAGACCCAAGTGTAGTTAAGTCAAAATCGGAGTTAGAACACCCAGAAACGATTCACTCAAAATCCGGTCCGAGCTTGCACGATCCGGAAGTAGTGCGGTCAAAAGAAGAATTGGACGATTCAGACGACTCCACGTTAAAGCAGTCAGAGTCTGGTAGGCACATTCTGCAACCACCTCCAGAATCAAAGGTGAGATCAGAATACGGACGAACTCTTAAGTTACCATTGCTACTGGACCGGCACCATGGACCTGGATGTGCGATGGAAATTAGTGTTTTAGAAAAACACGAAGATTCGTGCGCGTATAAGAAGGAGAATGTTGAGGGGCGCAGTGCGGACGATCGAGTTGGAAGTTACGAGTGTATTGGCAGATTGGTTTTTAGGACGTGCAATCAGAATGAACTTGAGTCTGATTCCAGCGGATCGGCGTACGGTAAGATGTAGTTATTAATTTTATGCGGTTCATAAATGTTAATATGTATTTGCATGTGAGGTCTGTGTGAAAAAGATGAGTTTCTGTCCTTGGTTTGGGGTTCCTTATACCGCGAAAGAGGCAAAATAGGCAGAAACGAAACTTTTACTTTGAATATTTCACATCCTTTGGATAGAACAGTTTCCAAGTGCACTACAATTTCTTACAGCCTCACATGTGAATATTTATTTTAAAAATAATTTCTCTAAGGAACTAAGACCCTTAAACTTAAATCCTAATTTTTCAGGGATTAATGGTGGGGCAAGTCCTACAGTACTTTCCAGCAATTATAAGCCAGTCCATCAAACGCCACCACAAACACCTCCTCCTACACCAGCTGCCGTTTCTCCTGGTGCACCGCAGCAACATTCAAGGCAACGGTCATCTCACATAACACTCGACCCCTCTCCAGTACCTAGTATTATCAAAGCCCCTGTTGTTTCTCCCAGTGCACCACACCACGTGCCAAGACAGCCATCTCAATTGACAAATCATTCAGTTCTGAAACCCCACGTAGAAGAATCATTTCAGGCAAAAACTCAACATCCGCTGCAGGCTTTTAAAAAAATGACCAATTCGATGGATCTGCAACAAATAATGACGGCTACAGTGTCGGGTATTCCAGATTGTCCTGGATGCAAAAAACATTTTTATGGTGACGCGTGTAAGTTACACGGCCCAAAGATTCCTTGGTCACATTTTGCGCCAAACGAGAATATTTATGCCTCGAAGAAAACCTTTCCGGTTTATACCGATGAAGGAAACCAGACTGATGCGTTCGTAAGAAATGCACAAACGACAACTAAAAGGTCCAGGCAATCGCTAGAAACCATTGCGTCGTTGAGCGACCTATCAAAGAACGTGGGAAAGCCAAAAAAGAATTTTTTTGGGTCCCTGTTTCGGAAATCGTCTATTAAATCTGACAGTATAGGGAGCTCAAGAAGATTTAGGCCATAATTAAGATTAACAGTAAAAATATAGGTAACAGTTTGAAATAAATTAATACTCAATTACTAATTCAACGTTTTGGAATTTTTGATTGTTGTTCGATTATTGTAAAAATACAGCATTAAATTGTTTTCGAGAAGTACATTTGGATCTGTGTTAACTGGAGAAAACAATGTCGATGGTCAATTTTTGATACCTTTTTTTCAGGCAGGTTGTTGACTGTTGTCATAAAGTCTAATTTCTAGACGAGTTGCGGAACCCAGTTGGCGTGAATACTGCTTTATTGGTCCATAAATTAAATATCGTGGTAAAATGAGTTGGACAATACATACTATACAATAAAACTGTGCATTTAGACAATTATGGCAAGTAAGTGTTTTTATCAGACTCTTCTAGTTTACTTAATTCTTATATCAGCACAAGATCTAAATGTTTCTTGCGGGCCACAGCCAACGGCAGAAGTTCCATTGCCGCAATTTCCCCAGTTATTTCCTGTAAAGAACACGTTATTGCTATAGAAAAATAGTTCAGTATAATTATTCTCAGAAGTGAAACACTATTTAAAGATATGTTTTATCGTTAGTCTGAGCAATGAGAAAGGTATTTTAACAGTACCTGCAGTATAATGCCACCTGAGCACACACCTCTCGCATGTTATTTTGTTAGGCAACTTTACTTTATTATTCACCGATCGATCCAATTTTGAAACAGGGTGTTTCACGGAGCCATCGGCCAATCTCAAAGGCACAAAACAATTTTCGTCACGTTCTGGCGAGTTGGGATCCTTCAAAACGCACAAGCTGTAAACAAATCCGTGAAAATATATCTATTTTTGCAATTTATTTAATGATACCTGTACTTAAAGTGTCCCCTATGATTTGCTGTTAAGAGCACATTTACGTCTATCACACTTCCCATAGAGTATTCTGCCGCAATTATTCCATTCCCATATTTTCCCGTATTTTCGTTATTCTGGGGATGTGGAGCGTCGAATCTGTCGCCGCAAGGGCCGCATTTTCCACCAAATAGATTCCACTGGACCTGTGAGGAAAATTACAGTTGTGGTTTTCTTTAATCAAGTGACTTACATAAGCGCCCCCACAAAAATTTTGATTGTCGTTGTAGTTAATTGGTGCCGTTTTGTTAAATCTCCACAATGAACTACGATTTGGTGGTTTCAACATCATTCCATGACTGGAAATTTGGTGCACAAATGCCAAAAGTAATATTATGTTTGTAAATGTATTCATTTTTACCAAGTAAATTTGCTGTTAGCTGACTAATCGTGAATTTTGTTTCTACATGTCTTTTATAGGTGGTACCTGTTGGTTTACCAAGATAAGATAAACAATTAGAACGTGTAAGTTTCCGAAAAATTTTTGTTTTTATCTGTTTCTATTATTTGTTGATGTGTGTAATTACCACGAAAATAATGTTTTTTTTTCTGATGTTTTTTCAATGAGAAAAGTCACATCCTGTAGATATTGATGGTATTGATAAAAGTTATCTGGATTTGTAAATAGTTTAATCATTAATTTAATTGTGATAAATTCCATAATAGTTTCCTAACAGTTCGTATGAAAAGATGAATTGAAAACTTTCGTAATCTGAAGAATTTTTTTCTTTGTTCAAGAGTTATCAGTGAATAATAGAACATAATTATTTAACTTATTTTTTTATTGTAACAGTAATAAACTGCCTGATTAATCTAGTTTGACATTTTTTGTTCAAGATTACACAAATTCAATCAATAGGTAACTGGCCTCTGTTGTTTGTTCCCAGGAACTCGGTGAGTATAGATAAGAGTTTTAATTTATAGAAAATTTAAGAATACCTTATTTTTTACACAAGCGGGAGTAGAATCTATAAATACGTGAAGCGAGAATTTTGTACCCCTTTTGAAGCATATTGCGCGCACGGAGGACTGTGAGATTTGGCATAGTTGAAATTTATATTTAATATGTCTTAGAAATACAGTAAATTAATATTTATAACGAGTGAGCAACAAAATTCGTCATCGTAGGAGCCTCTGAATCCAAAATTTTGAGTCGATACGATTTTGTAAAAAGTCATCGAGTTGTCAAATCTGATTTGAAATAAAAATCTATACTTTTGCAAATTTCACCTGAGTGGAATCCGTACAATGCCTTTTTCAGTGCTCGGTATCGGTTCCGCGAAAACATTTGTGATTTTCTGGATTTAGTAAAAGTTTTAAAGTGGATATGGGCATTAGGTGAGTTTCTGGTGATTGACAAACGAAGGAGCCGTGCTTATTGTATGCATTCGAATTAATAAGAAGAAATTAAAATGGTAAAAATAACGCAAACGGCTTTTTCTGTGTACCCACTTACAGAATAGTTCTTGTTTGCTTCAGGTGGAAATATGGGTCCTACCACCTTCTATTGGGTGTGTCAGCAACACTGTTGGGAGTTCTTCATCTTCGAAAAAAGGCCGCTGTCGATTCACAAAGAGTCCGCCGTAGACGTTACTGAGTGCAACCTTATTTGCAGAAGCGCAAAGAACAAGGCTTTTATCACAATTTGTTGCAAGAAATGCGCTTTGGAGCTACCGATTTTTTTTTTTCAATTTTACAAGAATCACCGTCTAGTAGGTCGACAAATTATTGTCACTCGTTCGTCCTAGATTACAAAAACGGTCTCGCCGTGAAAGTGTATCTGCAGGATGCCGGTTAGCACTGACTCTTTCGTTTCGTGGATACCCCGATATGTATGATCGTGCGGGAAGCATGTTCTACTATTTGGTACGTTTTATCTCCACTATAATATGTCAAGGCAGCAAATGGCCAAAAGAACAGTGGACATAGCGATTTATCGATTGTGTCGAGCTCGGAGAACAATAGAAAACACATTTGGAATTTTGGTGGCCCGCTTTAGAATCTTCCATAGGACCATCAATGCAGAAATCGTTGATGATATTGTCAAGGTGCCACAACACAATGCCCTTGAAAATCTTACAACTCTGCAGAGGAGATGAGGAACATGTAATGTTTTTAACTTTGCTGGTTCTAAAGGTCAGGGATTATTTAAAACATTATGTTAATGGTATAGGAGCTGCAGTTGCACCATGGCAATGGAATAGTGTTTAATAAAATAAATCTATTAGTGTTAATGTTAATTAGTCTATTAGTGTTAAATCACACAATAATACTATGTATTTCACAATTTTATCAGTATTTTATTTACATATTTCTTAGATCAGCTTTGAAATTTCTTGAAATCTTGATTGGCAGGGGCTCCAACATTACGGATCGCATCTGAAACCGGGGTTTTCCTCCAACCGACTTTTTTTTTATTGAACAGTGAACCGCTATCCGTTTAGCCAACTGCGATAACAAATTTTGTTATTATTGTAATAAGAGCACCCGATTCGAACATTCTCGCCCGGCTTACCCGCTCAAAGAAATGCTCAATGTAACCCGTCAACTTTAAATACAGCCACGGAAGGCGATAGTATTGCGAGACCAGTAACCTTTGATGTTTGTTGGTATTTACTACAATTTGTGAAATTAATGCAATCGTTTCCAATGCATAAGGGTCACTGGGGGAAGGGGGTCACTAGAAAATTCTTCCTCACGAAGCAATGTTTGGGAATTCAACACTGTAATAGAACAGCAATATCTCCCTAAAAACAGAAAAGAAAAACTACAGCAGTCAACAAAATTGAAATGAAGTTCTGGGAATAACGGAATGTTAGGGATCGGTTTAGGAGCTTGAATGTCGCGCTTGACGCTGCAAGGAGACAATAATAAAACAGATTTTTTTTCTGTGGTAATTAAACCATTGTGGGAAAAAGAACTGCGGATAGGGAAAGAAGTCAAGTATTGAGATTAATGTTAGATATATACTCGAGCTCTATGGAACATGGTGGGAAAGAAGTGGGGATTAAAATTAATCCCACGGTAAGTTAACTTTTCGTTAGTTTAGTGGCATAAGGCGTGGGCTTCTGGGAACCGTGTGATAGGCAGAAATTACTGCAATTGACATTTTTGTTCCGGAGAAATAGTGAGGAGATGCTGTGCAAACAAGGGGATGGATACACATTGGGACCGATAGTCAGGAAGCGCTAAAAACTCTGGAAAGTGTCGAAGTAGAAAGAGAGACGCGCAGAGTGGTGAAAGGAAGTCTCGAATCGCTGGTGAAACTGGCAAAATACAATAGAGTGCCCCTTTGTGATGGGTGTCGGGACATAAGGGATTTCAAGAAGTCCAAAGAACTGAAAAGACTGGTGATAGGCGTACAGCCCACATGAGACCGCAAAAATGGGTGATTCAGGGCTATATCAACAGTGAACACTGACGTTCCTGGACAGATGCAGTCGCGGATTGCAGGATGTGCCGTGAGGAGGACAAAACTCCACTACATAATGTAATGTTTGAGTGTCCATCTCTTAGGCGGGGATGCGACATTTCGAGATGACGTATACTGAACCCTACGAGATAAAATATATGCATATAGAGCTTGTGCTGAAGTTCATTAACATTAGCTTAAGCTTCAGTGCAGCGGGGTAAATACCTTAAGAATAAGATGGAAGGTGTAATTTATGTCAAAAGATAGAGATTTACAAATAAAAATTGACCTGTCCGAGGAATATTGTTATCACATAAGAATAAACATATAAGGAATTTTATTCCATACTTTGTATATTAATACGTGAAGAGAAACTTTTGTACCCTTTTTTAACCATATTGCGCGCACGGAGGAGTGAGACTTAGCATAGTTAAAGTTTATATGGAGAAGGAGAGTAGAAAGCTAAAATCTATATAATGTAAGAATATGTGTTACAAATACATTAAATAATAAATAGTCTGGTCAAACAGTTGCACAAATTCGTTTCACTCGTGCTTTTTCTATACCCCTAGTGGCGGAAAGCACCCAATTTACACAGGAACTCGTATAATAATATACTATCTCTGGTGTCAAAAATCGTGACAGAAGTGCTGCTTTCTCTCCCTACGGAGAGAAGTACTACTAATATGCGAATACCCCGTATCGTATCACAAACAAAGGGCCCCCCTTCCTACGAATGTTACAAGTGGCTTTTGGGACAGGGGGGCCCTCTTGGAACAGAGCGTCCCCCTTGGTAGAGTATTATTGTTTATTTTCTGATATAAGTGGCTTTTTGCGAATATTTTTCTTTATTTTCTGATACAATTTTACAAGTGGCTTTTGGGACAGGGGGGCCCTTGATCGAGTATTCTTGTTTATTTTTTGATACAAATGTTACAAGTGGCTTTTAAGACAGGGGGGGCCCTTGGTCGAGTTTATTACATTATTTTCTGATACAAATGTTAAAAGTAAAACTAAGGGTATTGGAATGACAACCATTTTTTGACTTTTGAAATTGGACTGAACACGAGAATGAGTTCTGGTTTTTAAGGAAAAAAATTCAATAAATGGTTGTTACTTCTCATCCATTTAATCAGTTGATGAATATAGTGGAGAGGGCGGCCCACCCGCCCACCGCGTTCAAAAACGGTGCCAGAACCATACGCTTTTTAGTCACAATTCATCCTTATAGCAGCAAAGAAAATCAAAGCAGATGAGATTTACACCAAAATATATACTCAAATTTACTTTTTGGACTGACTGGTTGACAAACTGGTTCGGAATGACAACCATTTTCATATTGTATCCAAATTTCGTTTCTTGTATTTCACAGTTGTTCTTTGTGACTAAAAACCATTTCGTTCATGGCACCACATGTGAATGCGGTGGGCGGGTGGGCCACCGCATTCACAACTGACCGATTGACTAAGGGTGTTGGGATGACAACCATTTTTTGACTTGTGGTTTTTAAAGAAAAAAATTCAATAAATGGTTGTTACTTCTCATCCATTTAGTTATTTGATGAATATAGTAGTAGACCCAAGTCTAATAAATATTTTACCTGAGAATTTACCAATTCTTTTCTTGAATTGTTAGGTTTTTGTGGTTTCGCTTGTGTAAAAAGTAGTATATACACCTCAGGAGATGCATTTCTCTCTCTCTCTCTCTCTCTCTCTCTCTCTCTCTATGGATGATATACTTTTTTTTTACGTAAAACGATAGATTATTAGGAGTCATTTTTAGCTTGGTCTGCGGCTCGAGAAATGCAAGAGAGTGCGGCATCATAGAGGATCCTTCGACTGCAATGGAGATACACGACGAGATCAAATTACGCTATTCAATATTTCTGCAGGCTGTTAGACGTTAACCTTGTTAGGACTGCATATACATCGATTCCAAAACAACGTGTTACGTGTTTGACTTACCCGAAATACAAGTAACCTTATTATATTTCTGCCAAAATTATTGTAAGTACACGTCAATGTAATTTTCAAACGATTATAATTGTGTTTATATATGAAATTCTCAACCAAATCATTCCAATTTTACCGTTTGTTCTGACGATGTGTTCTGGTGGCGTCAGGTCATAAAAGTAGCCGCCATCGATTTATATTTTAGGGCCTACCTCTATAAAACTTTCTTGTTTATTCGTCCCAGAGACTTTACTATTTGCTAGAGTTTGTTTTAATATTGTTATGTACTCATTGATAAAACACAAATCTTCAACTTGGGTAGAACCAGAAAAAAAAGCAAATTACAGAATAAACAACAACAAAAAGCCCTTTTCAGGAACTAATCATTGGTTAAATACGATTAAACCTAAAAAATTTCATAAAATAATTGTTTAAATGCCATTTCGTCTTTTTATGAAGTTTATTTCTCTCCTCTAGGGCACGCCGAAGCTGTTGCAGTTCCAGTGGTTGCTTTTGAATTTATTGATCAATTATGTACAGTGTTAGCCAAATAGAAGTAGTTTTCCAGTGAACACTTTCACGTAAATATGATCTCGGAATGACATCATGCTACGTCACAATTTACAGTCACACCTGAGTCATAGAAGAGTCCGTGGCGGGCGAAAAGACCGTTTTATCTGCCGAAGGCGAAACGTTGGTGAGGTATAACGCGTGGCGCTATCCAGCGAGTTTCGGCCGCAATTCTTACAATTCTCTTTAAACAGATAAACTGAAAAGTAAAGTAAGTAAATTAAAAAATAAATATATTTTTTTCTTTCCAATCAATTATTCAGATTGGCTTATTTTAAACCTAACCTAATGTTGTACCAAAAGTCTTGATTTTATTTTATTTTGACACAAACTAAAAGTAAGTGTTTAAGTAATGTGAATGGTTAACTATCAGAACATAGTATATGTTATTCAGAAATTATTGACATCTCAGGCCATAACAATGTGATTGCAGCTTTAGCAAAAAGTCACTAAAAGTGTGAATCACTTTATGTTTATAAGTATGTCAAACCTAGAGATGTCAACTGCATCAGGTTGAGGTCATTATATTATAGATATAATCATTTTCTTGATGAGAACATCTCTGTCGATCTATAATTTTATTAAGAAATTACGTCAAACCATATTGACAGAACCAAATAAGGTTAGAAATCAGGAAGCCAACCTGAACAAGAATATCCCCAAATCGCTTGTGCCGTCAACCTAAACTTCAGGGAATGCCCAAATTCCACAAACTCGTACTAATAGTTAGTTAGAAAAAGAAAACAAAACGAAAAATCCAAAAACACTAAACCGGAGATAAATAGCTATCTCCAACCAATCTCTTGTAATATTCTGTCCATGTGTTATTTTTGTGTTTGGACCTTTTTCTCCTTCGTTCGTTCCTAAATATTGCGGGGAGGAAGAACCTGCAGCTCAGCCCGGAATGCAGTGATCGCTGTTTGTATTAGAATATTGTTTTGGTTTGTTATAGCTACCGGGATTATCGGTACTTTGTTCAGCTTGGATTTTGCAAGTATTTCCCGACGTAATTTATCAAAAACTGAACGTCATAATTATTGACGGTTATCCTTACAGCGTATTTCAATTGTTGTGGAACTTTAATAACCTTGTCACTCTTAAACTTTGCTTTAGTCGGTTTACCAGTCGCATGTCATAGTTTAATAGAAATATTTAATATTACTTTAATATTTCAAATTTAATGTCAACCTGAAATTTCATAAATAATTCTGTTAAACTACGACTAAGCGGCGTTTCTTGCATGGCCACCTTTGACTAATTTAGTTTTCGATCTCTGTATTATAATTACATTTCTGACCACTAGAGTATTTTTTAGATGTGGAATATTTTTTAAAGATTACATTTTAAGTTGTCTTGTCTACAATCCGTTCTTAGATTAAACTTCATAAGAATAGAAATATTATTCTTGATTGAAATATCTTATCATAAAATGTTATCACACATGTTACATTCTATGATGGGAGCGTGATATTCTTTTAATACGTTCAATTACATCTTGTTAATATTGTGTTTATAAATATTTCCTTTATGTGCTTGGGTACAAAAATAGAACTGATCGAACACGAGTCGTCAGCTACAAGAACGAAGGCTTGCACGGCCGGAGTTGATAGTAAAAATACTTACTCTTGGTTTGGACCGTGTCTGTTTGGTATTAAAAAAAAAAACGGTTCAGCGGTGTCAGAACACCACCACGAAACTCATCAAATTCGACAATTATTGCGACATTATTTCCAAAGTACCAAATTACTTGAACATAAAAATTTGTGAAAGAATTGAGATCGTCAGAACCCTTACAGTTTCAATTTTATCCACCCTTCGGGCTGCCCTTTCTCGCCTTTCTATATTACAATATTTACATTATTTACAAATCACTTCAACAGGTAATTGCTCCATTGCTTTTAACTCTAACTGGGATTGATGAGATATGTCGGCTATATCGATTCCACTCGATGATGTCGAGTTGTTGCGGTATATATTATGGCATCTTCTCGATGATTATTTCAGACTTCCATCTCCAGAATGTTGTACTCGTTGCTGACGTCATAATCTCAATGTGTACCGAATATTCGAAAAGATGATGTCACACTATCTCGAGAACGGGAGTGGAGACAGTAGACATGAATGACCTTATTGCGGGTCTTGAAGTAACCTTGAAATTGTCAGATTTTCGGCGTTTAAAGAAAAAAAAATCTAGCATGTTTTATTCGGAGAAAAGTGGCTTTTCGAGCGCGTCTGTATTTGCTCCTCATAAAACAATCTACTATTGTACTGAGCGAGGCAATTAAAACAAACAAATAATGTTTGCAATTTTTAAGCTAGAAGTTTGAAAACGAGACGTCCCAAAATAAAGTGTGACTTAACTTTTATATCATAATATACTTTCTACGCATTACTAGTAAGATCTTGATATACAGAACACACTTGAAAATTTGAAGTACTAGGAATCTCAATTCAAAACAAACCACTTTTTACAGAAACCTTGGAAAAATCTACATGTAATCTTATCTCCAATAATAAATATAAGCGGTTTTTGAAAAATCTCATCATACCTCCCGCAATGTTTTCCAAAATGACAGCGGCTTCATTTATTGCTGCCGTTCTTTTGTGCCTCGTGGGTGGTATTTCTGGTCATGGAATGATGATGGAACCACCAAATCGTAGTTCTTTATGGAGATTTGACCCCACGGCTCCTCCAAATTACGACGATAATCAAAATTTCTGTGGCGGAGTGTCGGTAAGTCTTTTATTCACAACTTCTTATAACGGTTTGTGGTAGATCACATTAATTTAACGAAACTACTTTTTTTTATTTTTTTTTATCACAGAACTTTTGACACGTTATTGATAAGATTTAAATAATATTCTTCACTGAGATTTTTTTGGAGATCAATGATTTAACATCCTAAAGTGACTGGACCATAACTATTTATTTTAGATTCATTTTCCAAGAAATATTCTAGAAAATGAAAAATTTTGTCTAGATTCAATGGACTAAATTTGGAGGTAAATGTGGAGTTTGCGGTGATCCATGGGACAGTCCTCATCCACAAGACAATGAAAACACTGGAACGTACGGTCAAGGCAAAGTTGTTCGAGAATATTCGTCTGGAAGCGTTATTGACGTTCATATCAACTTGACTGCCAATCATATGGGATTTTTCAACTTCAGGTAGAACATGTTATTATTACATTAACAAAATTTAAACTGTATAATTATTGTAAACTTTTAGCATATGTGTTCTCGATAACCCAGGGGCTCCCGAATCTGGCGAGGACTGCTTCCAAGGTATAACATTAGCTGATGGACAACCGAGTTTTCATATTACAGACAATTCCAAAGCTATGAATATTGAGCTACAAGCTAAACTACCCGATGGACTAACATGTGACAGATGTGTCTTGCGTTGGCACTACAATGCGGGTATATTTTTTTTCTGGTTCTTTTTTTGGGTAGATGCAATGAAATTGTTTTAGGTAATACTTGGGGACAGTGTGACGACGGAAGTTATGCTGAGGGATGTGGACCTCAAGAAACTTTTAGATCTTGTGCTGACATAGCTATACATTAAAATTATATAAGCCGATAATAAACATATTTATTTCTCCCACTTCTCTTATTTTATCAGTAACTGTTATGAATATCAAATATCAATCTATATGAAATTCAAACTTATGTGAAATATTCTCGTGAGCGAAGTGGAGATTGACAGAGGATTGAAGATCCAAGACCTACCCGGTGCTGGGTAGCAAGCTGGGTTGTGGAAGGTTCACACTCAATGTGGTCATCGTGTTCCGTGGCTCTATTTAAAGAGTAGGCCAGGCGGGGTTAACGTTCGATGGGACCGCAGCGCCACTCTGGCGGGCGCTCGGAGTACTATTTCGCTAAAACTTTCCTCCAGAACCGCTAGGCGTCTCGGCAAGGTTCTGACTAGTTTTCTTCTTAGGACGGGTTGTGTCTTGGGCGTTTGTCGCAAAGCGAATAGCAGCTAGTTTCTCATGCGGGTGCTTATGAATTGGGTACCATTGTCAGACAGGATACGTCGGGGCAGACCATAGCGGAGGCACATTCTTCAATGATAAATACAAGGTTTCGTCTTGTTTGCCAGGGGGCAGAGGTTCATGTCGACGGATATGACCTCGAATCGGTGGCGCATGAAGTCCTGGGTTCAAAGTTACATACTGTGGTACAGAGCTCCCTGAGCTAATAAATATCCTCGTGCAGACCTACAGACTCTACCGCGGTATCGTGCTCAAGGGTATTCGCAAGCAAGAACATTAGGGTTTCCCAGGGTATATTCAATCTTGATATTGTATGGCTGCAGTTGTAGTGACCACCGTGCTAGTTGTTCAGTGAGAGATTAAGGGACATGAACCAACGGAGGGGTTGTAAATACCATTTGAACTTCTGAACAGTCCACACAAGTGCTAAAGCGGTGGAAAATAGTCGACTTGCTGTAAAGATCCTACACTCGGGAGCCAAGTGGGTTGCCTACGCCCGCCTCCACGATCGCACGGGACCGCAGCTAGAGAGCCGAACCCAAAAGGGTTCGAGAAGAGGCTGAAAGGGACGTTTTCAACACTGTTTGTTCTTCCTTTGTTCTGGCCACAAGCGTCCAAGAGTTTCTCAAAGTTTGCTTGGTTCTTTGTATTAACAAAGTTTGCATTCATTTTTTTTTATATAATTGCTAAATTGTTGTGTTGTGAGTGTGTTAGTGTAATTGTTTCAAATAATTTGTTTTTTCGTTTGTGTAGAAATTATTGTCGATCGACCGAGTCTGTTCCGAAACAAAGGTAAAACCTTAAATATTTGTAAGTATAGGAGGGACGTCACCGTCTAGGGGAACTACCTGCACAAGGTTTTTTTGAACAGTTTATACTATAACGATCCGGATTCTGATTAAAATTCAAATGAAAGAGAGAGGGGGATTAAGGGGACGCTGCGTTTGTAACGGTCATTCTTTGTTTGGAAAACGAAAAGATGGCGGAGCGTGGGTTTTCTTTGTTTGTAGTCGAAGAGATCCAAATTTCATTTAAATGATAGTTGCAATGTTTTTATAGTTTAAATCCATTTCTTCAATTTTCTTAAATCTATTAAACGACTAGCAGACCCGGCGAACTTTGTACCGCCTCAGAATCAATAAATGTTGTGTTAACTTATCAGCTGAATCAAATTCAGTTTTTTTTATCAAAACATAATGCACATAACGCCATCTACTGGCTTTACCGGAACCAGCATACAACGCCATTTTTGTTTCTGTCATGTATCAAAGATAGCGTTATATAGGTACGGTTTCCATACAAAGTTTTGTGTGGAGTCCACGCGCAACAGAAGTGAAACTTTGGAGCTTAGTCCTCAAAAATCGATTATCATTTTTAAAGCCCGGTACGACAAATTTTGGTGGCCGGCGTTATTTGTTATTGTTGCCCTGTACCAGGGGGGCTTCCGTTATTGTCGTTGCCCTGCACCAAGCTCCCCGCCCCCAGTAATTTTTCCGATGTTTTAATAGTTATTCTGCTATTCGGAGCGGAGACAAATCCAACAAATCAAAGATTATAAAAAACGGTCCAGCCGTTCTTGCGTAATAAATCCAAGGGCCCCCCCTGGCCCCCATGTCCATGTGAATAATATTTTACCACCTATTCTCATACCTACCAAATATACAAAAAAAACCTAAAAATCGGTTCAGTTCAAGGGGCCCCCCTGGGCCCCCATGTCCATGTAAAAAGTACTTTACGACCCATTTTCATATCTATCAAATGTACCAAAAGAAAAAATAAAAAAAAATCGGTCTAGCCGTTCTTGAGTTATAAACCCAAGGGCCCCCCTGGGCCTCCATGTCCATGTTTTAATAGTTATTCTGCTCTACGTGGCGGAGGCAAATCCAACAAATCAAAAACCATAAAAATTGGTCCAGCCGTTCGCGAGTAATAAAATTAAGGGCCTCCCTGGGCCCCCATGTCCATGTAAAATATCCTATGTCCTTGTTCTGGTTCTAAGCTACCTCCCCACCAATTTTCAGCCAAATCGGTTCAGCCGTTCTTGAGTTATAAATAGTGTAACTAACACGACTTTCTTTTATACAGGTGTCCCAACTAAAATTTGTACCCCCCAGAAATTCCAATTTCGAAAGACTCAAACAGGTCAATTTTGTTATCAAGGGGGACGAAATTGTACCAAACTTTCATGTCTTAGATCTCGCCCCTTTAGCCAGGGGAGCCACCCCCTTAAAAAAATTAAATGGCATGGGTGGTCGTGTGATACATCATTTTAAATCTTATTCAATTCTCTATCTAAACCTACTTTTATCGATTATTTTCTACAAAAAAGAGCATAAGAATTTGTTATCTTCCAAATCTACATCATCACGTCATCACTCGAAAACAAATGACTGCTTGGAACTTTATTCGGTATAAAAATATGTATTTTTATAACCTAAAATTGACCCGTCTAAAGATTTCTTTGAAAAAAATTTGTTTAATTTTTAATGAATTTATTCCATACTTTTGCCGCTCACTGTGTTGTTACTCTACGCTCCGCCTCCAATGCTGCGCACCTGCATCCAAAGAACCTGCTGTGTCTGGTAGGTGTGGTTTGAATTTCTCGCCACTGAGGTCTTGTCAAAAAAGAACACAACGTAGCTCCGCTCTTCTGTCTTTGTCTCTAGACCACTTGTGGCCAACCGGTCGATCGCGACTATTAGTCCAGTCGATCGTGGTAAGGCAAAAAATATAAATACGTAGAACAGACTGAACGGAATAATTTTCAGTTTTCTATTTTCCCTCTTAAAATAAGAAATACTACATAATTGTGTACTGAATAGATCTTGGGTCTAACCAAATCACGATTCACTGGCCAAGCTTTTTTCCAATTTCGCGGTTTGTTTCAAATTTTCAAATTTGACGTTTGGTGACGTCATTGACATTTCATTTGACGTTTAATTTCAAATTGTTGGCGGGAAGAGCTTAAGCTCATCACATTGTCTATTTGATAAATCGTTTTTCATAACCCTCCCACTGGAAGAGAGTCGCTGCGTTTTTATACTTGTTTCAGGATGGGGGTTGGAGTCGGCGCGGTTAGTAAGAAGGTTAACAGCTCCTTGAGGTTTCTAGGTGGCGGGATCTTTGCAATTATTGCAGATACCTTTCAGGGTTCGTGTGGATACCTTTTGCCGTGATGACATGCAATCGTTTAGATCTCGCAGTCTCGTTGCTTAGAAGAGGCCGGGCACCCTACGCCCAATTTTAAATCGTTAAAAAAATCGCAGCGAAGTAATTTTTCCGTCACCACCACCGGAGAGGCCCACTACGATCAAGATGAAAGGGTGCATGCCGAGTGTTGAGTAAATAGTGACACTGTAAAAATATTGTAAATAGTTGTGTACAAGGTGTTCGTCAAACTAGTACTCCGGTGTAGCTACCCAAGGTCCCGTGGAGCATACCGCGTAAAAAACTGGCGCTCGAGGCAACCCGATCATAGAAAGCGTCACAATATTGAAAGGAAAATCTACTGGAAGGCAGCAAACTAACCAAAATGTCGTTGAACAAGTGGAAGCGCTTGTTGAAGAGAATCCGCATTCGTCGTTACGTCGTTTAGCAGCTCGAACGGACGTGTCATTTAGCACTGGTCGAATGATTTTGATAAAGTCTCCATTGTATAAAAAAATCTTACCTAGAGATCATACTTACAGTAGAATGCAATATTGCAATTTCTTTCAGGAACACTTAAACAATGACGACGTTCTCGATTTAAGCTTCATTTTCGAACGAAGCCTGGTTCTATTTGCGCGGTATCACGTCTTAGAATAATAGGACCAATATTACTCCATGATACGATGGTCGACATTACAGACAACAATTGTTGGAGCCATTTTCAGAACAGGTCCATCCTGATGAACTTGAAGGTGGTTTCTTTCAACAAGATGGGGCCTCGGCTCACAAAACCGAAAAAACTTTGGTTTTTGGGTTGGTTTGTTTGTTGTTGGTGTTTGTAAGACGATTTCGAGTTTCTAAAAGATTTCTCAAGGACGAGTTCTTCAAGGAACGAATCAATAATATACAGAAACTGATGGATAGAATTACCTTGATATGTAATGAAATAGGACCGGAGAAGAGAAATAGATCTGGAAAACTTTTCTTGTAAATTAACCACCTTGGGTGGTACTGAGACTTACGTTGTCCAGGTTTTCAGCTATGGGGTTGTTGAGTTTTCAGCAAAACAAACTTGTTTGTATTTTTAATGATAAGTTGATAACGTTTGAAGTGTATCTTAATTTTTGAGGTTGTATAAAAAATACAATTATTTTCGTAGAGCGGTATTTTTCATTTTACATTTACTAGACGAAAATAATTTTATAACACCTTGTATATAGGGTCAAATTTATGTGCAATATTCTTGCAAGTTGCGGCAGAGAGAGAGAGAGAGAGAGTGGAGAGAGAAGGAGGTATTGTCGAGACCACAGAGCAGTGTTAGTGAACTCGTTGTATAGGTTCATGGCCCGGCGAGCATAACGTTCGATGGTGCTGCGGCGATGGTAACGATCGCAGCGCTACTCTGGCGGGTGCTGGGAGCATTATCTTATTAAATAATTCCCGGAGACATTAAGTAATCTTTTGGAGGATTAAAATTATTTAACCACTTAGTTCTTCTCTTGTATTTATTATGACGTATTGACAGACAGAGTTGTAAAGCCAAATGGCATACATAGTTATCACTCAAGTGACTATAAACTGATATGTGCGTAGATGTCGTAGCCTGACGTTTAAAATGTAATGATACATGTTTTTTTTAGTGGTGGAGACGCCCATTTTTTATTTGTTCTGTAGGCAACCAAACATGCTCAAAATATTCAGCATACCCATTGGATTATACAATGAAGAAAAGTTCTTGTTGACATAGGTCCAGAAGTGCTTCCTGGTACAGTCACTAAATAGAATACAGTACCGCACCGTCCGCCATATTTAAATTCTAAAATGATAAATTTTACTCGGATTGAAATTAAATGTGGGTTAAACTCCAAATATGGCAGACGTTGCGGTACTGTATTCTATTTATTGACTGTACTTCTTGGTATCTCTACGGCGAGTTTGTCCTCCCCCAACCATCACAATATTAAGATTCAGCAAGTAGATTTTAGTTTTTGGATTTTAATTATATAAAATCTATAGATTAAAGATATCATTTTATTATTATTATGATTAAAATATTTTTTATTTACTTTATCATAAAATTTAATTGACAAGTTGTAGTACCCATTCTATCTTTAAGTATCTAACACATAACAAGTGGACACTTGTCCATGTCAAATCAAATTATCCGTAAATCTTTTAGTCACAAACAATTACCTATAATTATATTCGTTATCGCATGATTACTTTAAGAACAGAATAAAGTCTATAAGCACCCCAATAGAAGTGATTATGATATTGAAAACAATATATACTTCTTTATAGCACCAAATTATTTTTTTGTAGAGGGAGAATTTTTGAATTTTTTTCTTTCTGTGTGTATGTGGGTTTTTTGGGTGTCCGGGGCCATGTAATTGCACCATTCCGACCTTTTCAACTGTTTTCCAAATTTTGATTAAGCCATTGAGTCACTACAGACCACTACAAATGCCATACAGAATCAGCCAAGAACTGTGTATTTGTACATTTTTTGGGCGCTAGAAGTTTTTTGTGAAATAAGTGGAGATCTATCTTGACCATGAAAACACTTGAAGTTCAGATCATTGGCGTGTACGGTAAACAGGGTTAGATATCAAGTATTTGTTTCTCGAAAGTGGAGACGTATTGGGTCCACCCTATTTTTTCTCTTCTTCGTTCTTCCTAGAGTGTTAATGCCTAACAATTATGCCAAGCTTCTTACGTCATAGATTGGCAGTACACAAAGCTGTTGTACGTTTGGTTATTCCGGTGGTAGTCTTGACGTTGCTTCCAGGAAATACGTCCCATACAGCAATTAGCAGCATTCAGCAGCTGCAGGTGCAGGTTGAGGAGGTAATCTCGGGACCAGCCTTGTTGGATCAATCCGTAGCGTTCTGGGAGATTAAGGCACGTCCGTTTAGGAAATGCCCCGGAGTTAAGGTTTCAAGGTGGTCAAGATCTGAGGTTAACGGGACGAGGAGTCTCGATCGTCTCAATTTGGCACAACTGAATTATTTTATGATCTCTAAATATGTTTTGAGTGAAATTTAGCGTTTCACGCTAAATTATCATAAGCCACCGTGATGGGGCGAACGGGTTGGGGTAAATTTCCACTTTTCTCAAAAAAAAAAAAAAAATCCAAAAACACGTTTGAATTCATTGTTCGCACCGGTATCTTATTCTTATTATTTCGGCTTATCTGCTGTAAGTTTCGTTGCTATTTAAGTTAATCTCAATGGTTTATGTAATTGCGATAAAGAATATTTTTGGTCAAAATGCATGTCTCTTAGATACTTGCTTTAAATTAATAATAGACAAATATTGTTTTAGTCACGTAACGATGAATGAACAAACGGAAAATACTAAGAAGGAGAAGAAATATTGGAAATAGGATGAAATCACTATCCAAATTGTCAGCAGATTCCTAACTTTATTGTCTAGTTATAAAAACATTATCACCGTCGGTAGAAACCCAAAAACTACTAATTAAATTATAAAAAGATTATGCTGTAAAATTTATAATTCTACGGTTTTTTGCATCTATTTCCAATCTTATCGCAACATATAAAAGCCCCAAGAAAAACGTTGGCGTCATTTGGTTATTCAAAATTTGTGTCAGAATGTCCGTGGCAATATTTTTGTTTGTACTTTGTACATTTCTGGTACAAGAAATAACTGGTCACGGCTTGTTGATAGAACCACCAAACAGAAGTACTTTGTGGAAACATGACAAATCGGCTGTGCCTAATTACAATGAGAATCAAGTCTTTTGTGGCGGATACTACGTAAGGTTTGCTTAACCATAACCGTTTTAACTAATTGTTAAATTTAGGTTCAGTGGGAACTAAACGATGGTAAGTGCGGAGTTTGTGGGGATACTTACACCGACCCTCATCCTCAAGACAACGAAAATACGGGAATTTATGGTCAAGGAAAGATTGTACGAGTCTACAACGCTGGAAGTATCATCGATGTTGAAGTGAATCTAACGAAAAACCATTTAGGATATTTTGAATTCAGGTTTGATCTTGTAATCGCGTTTGCTTTCTAATTTTCTCTCAGTTTGTGTGAGCTTGAAAATGAAAATGCCCCCGAACCTGGTGAAGAATGTTTCCAAGTGGTGCCTTTGGCTAATGGTTTGTCCCGTTATAATGTGCCTTCCAGTGACAGTGATGTCGTTTCTTTGTCTCTTCAACTTCCGAATCAAAGTTGCAAGCACTGCGTGTTGAGATGGCATTATCATTCAGGTAATTAAACGTGGAGATAAAGACAACAAAAATGAAAACGACTGTTTTAAAGGGAACAATTGGGGCGACTGTGGAGACGGTATCTGGGGACCAGGATGTGGACCGCAAGAGACGTTCCGCAACTGTGCAGATGTATCTATAGTGTAAAAATCAAAAATGCTTGTAGACAATGTCAATGTGATAGCACTAGTTATTGGTCTGTATGTTATACAGGGTGAATCAGGAAGTATAGTAGTTATTTAAACCTGCGACAGTCCCTAATATGAGGAACCCCAAGATATATGGTTTTACAATTTTACGATTGAGGTTTAAATATCTACTATACCTCGTGTGAATCACCTTGTATAACTACTAATTATAATTGTGGTACTTACAAACAATTGGTGTTTCCTACAATAAATAATACAATTCTGGTGAATGTCTTATATTCCAATGGGACCAAATTGGATTAAATTCTTCAAATATAATATACGTATGTTGTGATACCCCCCCTACTTTCCCCGCCACTTTTTGAACGTGAACATGAATTGTCAAACACGTCAACAAACGTCAATTTTGAAAATCTGGAAGAAACCGCAAAAACCGACAAGATAGATAAGGAAGTTTATTGCCGACAGTTTACAAGTCATGATGTAATTTGATTACGACTATACAATATTCAGGTGTTGTTGTTGGGCTGCCGCCTCTCCAGCGGAGGGCGTCCAGTGTCTTCTAGAGAGGTTGGATGTGATTTGCATTCACACAAGGCGGCGGCCTTTGACATGATCTTCAGAGCTCTGGGAAACCGCAGATAACCAGTGCCACGATCGTCGTCGTGAATGTTCAACATAACTGTAGAAGTTGAAGTGAAACAAACCGAAAATTAAAAACAGCTGGAACTGCGGAAGAACATGCAAAGTCCTAAAAATTAGAAAAAACCTTGTATGTAACACGTTATGAAATGCCGTTTTGTTATATTATATTATATTAAGCAAGAAAACGGAGCAAAAATTTATAGGGTTCAAGGCAATGAAAACGCATTTGAAATGTCGCTTCTTTAAATATCTTTACTGTTTGTCTCAAGTGCGTAGAGGCGTCGGTTAAAGTCAAAGATTGGGTAGATATTAAATAAACAGATATGTTTGAGTGCAAAAAATGTTTTGTTTTTTCATACAGTATGTATAAAAACACATTATGTATCATTAATTTTGGATACTACATATTTCGTATTTTTTCCCAAGGTTAATGTGTTAAGAGGAATTTGGGTATGGCTCGCCACGTGCACGAAACTCCCACTTTAGCGCCGACAAGCACTTTAGCACAGCTATGCTCGACAAATTTAAACAATGTGCCTGATTATATCAGAGATGAAATTCTTTGAAACATACCTGATTATACAGCATTTTCAAGATTAATTTTCAAGATATTCTATAGTAGTTGTTTTCAACTATTTAACCACTGAGATCATAATTATAAAAAGAAAACCAATAGTCACCAATGGAGTTAGCCATTACAACAACATTTTGAGAATTGTGGTTGGTCGTAAAGTGCCAGTAAAACATTTATAAAAATAGTAAAAAAATTGGTTGTAATTTCAGTCAGTTTGTCGTGACTGTATTGACCGACAGACCATTTCCCAATGCCCCTTGCAAGAGCTCTTTGGCCACGTTAAGAAACTTGCTTAAAACCTCAGTAAACGAGATGCCATTGCTTGTCCCCGATGCTAACGTTTATCAAATGTCAAATTTAAAGATCAAGGTGCAAACAAAGACAATAATTTAATTCTTTCCAAAGGGCTCTTTGACTAAAGTTATTTGGTAGTTAAATCAATAGTGCATACGTCACTAGAGAAACACTTTGACGATAAGAAATATTTGGCTAGCAATACAAATTGAATAAACCTGTTTCGGGAAGCAAAACAGTATAAAGTATAAAGCGTATCAGAGAACTTTCATGTCAAGTACGCTATTGTTCTTTTAATAGTGTAACGGGATAATGTCAAAAAAGGGTACTTCAGATTAATTGTTTAGATAGTAATAATTAATAATAATATATATTAATTATGGGATAGAGCTTACACCTTCATAAACAGTAATCAATTATTATTATTATCTATAACTATTATTAATAGATGACTCAGAAAATTTCCCACTCAAAATTCTTTGTTGTTTTAATTGTCTCTTGGTGTTATCTACATGAAGAGCACAACATAGATAAAATAATATTATAACAGGAACGACACTCGCGGTCTTTTCTTTAAGTTCCTTTGATCTCGCACCGCCAAGACTGACCGACCTTGAACCGGTTGTAAAGCGATTAACTTACTTTCCGCACAGGTTTAAAGATGCGAGCTGTGAGCGTAGAGATGGGTGGGTACGTGCAAAACATCGAGAATTGAACCGAGCGGACGGTATTATTCACGGTTGTCCGTATGTTTGTAGCCTAAAGAAAATAATCGCGTGTATGGGTACCCTAGCCTGGTTGTGATTTCCATCTCGTTCTTCCCTTAGATGGTCTTTCTTTTGCGTCGATTCTGTACTGGCTTTTATATTCTGTGTGAAGAGAACAATATAGCACCATAAAAATCCAATAGGTAATGAAAAATTTAATTGTTCAATCTAGACTTTTCTTAATAGGTTGTTGAGACGAAGACAAATAATCCGTGGACACCAATATAACTTTAATCTAATATTAACAGGTTGGGAAGTTATTACGACAAAATCATTGTTTTTAAAGAGAAACTCCCACCACACATTTTTTGTTTTGAAGCTTTGAAGTTTTGAAGGTCAAATCTAATCACAGCTTTTCGGAACAGATCGTTTTGATGTTAGAGTAAATATATATTATTTACAATATGTACAAGATAAAACAAGGAAAACTATTACTAATACGTAGTTCCTTTTCTTATTTACATTTCATTACAGCAGCTTCTGTATTTGTATATTTAAATGGTAAAAAATTACGAATTTACTAAAGTTCTGCAAGAAAGTAGAAATTATCCCCTTTTCTGAACACCATCATCTTGGATTTGCCTACATTCACCGTCAACTTTTTTCTCCTCATATATTTCTCTATGCTTCCTATCATTTCTTTCATACCTTTCTTCTCTCTCGCTAGCACCACCAAATTATCCGCATATGCTCATTTATCCCTCTCTTTCTCAAGCATTCCCACAGTAAATCTGTTTCCACATTATCAAAAGCCGCCTTCAGGTCCACAAACAATGTATATATCTTGCCACCCCTCTTTTTTATCTCATTTCCTGCTATGTGATTCAAGATATATACATTATCCATGGTCCCTCCACTTTTCCTAAATCCCGCCTGTCCGTCTGGTAACACCCCCATCTCATTCATTTCCTTCATCAGTCTCTCTTCCACAATCATCGCGTATACCTTATATGCTGTATTTAGGAGAGTGATTCCCCTGTAATTACTGACTGTACCCTTTTCTCTTTTCTTATATATGGGGCATATTATCCCCTCCTTCCACTCTTGGGGGAATCCCTCTCCCTTCCACACTCCATTCATTATCTCTAACAACATGTCAACTTCCCTTTCCGTTCCATATATCCACGCTTCATTCTGTATACCATCCCTCCCCGGTGTCTTTTTCCTTTTCAGTTTTCTTAGTTGTTGCTCTAGTTCTTCTCTTGTTATCTCTTCTATTTTTTCCACTCTTTGTTGTCTCTTTTCCTTTTCTTGTCTGTTTTCTTTCTTTCCTTATTTATGTATCTCCATAGCTCTTCTTCCGTCTTTATACCCTTCATCTTTAGCTCTTCTTCCATCCGTTTCTTTTGCTTCTTCTCTTTGCATACTAAATTGTACCTCCTGTGTGCTCGTTCTTTTTCTTTATTTCTTTCACCTTTTCGTTTATTTCTGTTTCTTCGTATTTTGCCTCCCTAAGTCTTGCTCTATAATTTTCTTTTTCTTCTTCCGTCCAAATATTCTTCACAATTTTTCTTCTAAGCTCATTCACACTTCCTCTATCTTTCTCTCTTCCTTTTGTCTTCACTTCTAAAGGCGTATCTTCATTTACCATAACATAATCAACAACTGTCTCTCCTCTTGATCCAATATACGTGTACTCCTCTTTCTCCTGTGCAGTTCCCATTAAGTATGTCCCACCCTCTTTCTTCTACTAAGCTAATCAGTACTCTCCCTTCTGCGTTTTCTGTACCATCTTTTGTTGATCTTCCTTCTAGTTTTTCTTGTTCCTCTTCTATCCGTCTTCCTTTTCCCCCAATTCTTGCATTAAAATCCCCTCCAATTACCAAAGTTCCTTCTTCTTGCTCTTTTACTTGCTCTTCTATTATTCTCTTTGTTTCCTTCATACTTCTGTTGTACACTGTTACAATTCTCCATTTTCTCTGTTTACTTTTCACCGTTCTTTTCGTAATCCTTCTTTCTTCTTTTGCTTCAGTTCCATTTTCTCCTTCCAGTCGCTTTTTCACCCCCATTATTATCCCACCTTTAGCTCTCCCTTTCTTGCTTTCCCTCTCTGCATATTGACATTTCTACTTAAACTCTTTCGGCATTCTCTTTTCCAATTTATCCCACCCCTTTTCTTCCACCCACGTTTCTACCATTCCCACTACGTCAAATTCTCTCAAATACTCCCAAAATTCATTCTCTTTGTTTTTTATTTTTTCTCCTCCAATTTTTTCATTTTTTCTTTTAGTTCCATCTTTTCTCTTTCCCATTTTTCTTCCTTTTCACGCATCATAATTTTCAACTGTTCCAGTTCCCGGCTCATCTTCCGATTCTCTTCCTGTATCTCCTCTACATCCTCCATAATTTTTTTCAGCATCTCTTTGATTTCCTCATCCATTGCCTTTTTAACCGGTGATCTTTCCAATTTCTTACTTTTCCTAATGGGGTTAATCCTCTCTTCCGATTCTCGTCTTCGTCTCTCTCGCTCTCACTAACACTTTTTTTCATTGTACTGCTTTTTCGCTTTTTCACGCTTTTTTATCCGCTTATCTTATAGAGCACCGCAAAACACGTCTGCTCGGTTCAACTGCTCGAATCGGAACCCTCCTAGAGATAGGTTTCTTGTGTAAGGCGGTTTAGTTATAAACCAGAAGTGCCACTTTGACGACCAACGTCACCAGGTCTGTGGTTTTGTCCCGAAGGACCCTCCAGACGAGCAAAAGACGATCCCCGCCAACTACTACTTTCGCTCGACAGCGAAGTGCCTGACCGGACCAATCCACAGTCAACCGGCAACATATTAGACGACATCTTCACCGATTTCCGCTTGTCAGCTATGGTAACCCCAATTCGCACTTCGGGTTACTGTGACATTTTCTCTGAGCTCACCAAGGGTTATGGCCCAACACCGTTGCATTGTTCGCACCTTCGCCCAGCAAATTCCCAGAAACTGTAAATAGTACTGCATACAATTACGAGAACGCTCACACACGGTCCAAGTCCCAAGACCGGCAGAAAAAGTACTGGGACCAAGCTTGCAGAGTGACCCACCCCTATACATTCCTGGGGATTTCATCCTCGTCAACACCCATTCTCTCAGCCAAGCCGACGAAGGTCGCGGGATGGACCCTTTTTTAGGGGGGACAAGTGACCAAAATTAAGTATTTTTTAAACAAAACAGAAAAAACGCTATTCTTAAACTTATCAGCACGTGTAAGTTATGTATTCGACATTTCCCATGAGAATCATCCTGGCCAGCAGCCCGTTTCCGTGATTCTGAGAACTACGCTGCAACCAACTCAGCGGTTCACATAGGAAGCCTCCTGGCTGTTGACCCGTCGTAGTTTATAAATTCGCCTTTTAGTTAACTTGGAAATCATTCTTTATTCTGTAGTCGTAGATACCGTTAGATTTGTACATAGTAGTGCAATAAATTCAAGAAAAAACTTTCCGAATTCTATTTCAAACATATTTGGCACAGTCGGTAGTTGCTGAAATTGTCGTGCATCGGGCTCAGACAATTTTGTTTTGACAATTAATTCAGCATTAATACGTTTCGCTCGGTGATTCGCGAAAGACTCTCAAGTGTGTTCCTAACATCGGACAACTTTAAGAGGCCTGTGGATTCTGGACAAAAATCGCTGGTTCCTAGGGGCAAGAATTTATTGGACTACTTGTAACCAATGAAGAAAGAAACCGTTTTATTCGCCACAATTGTGTAAGTGCTCTCCTTTTTTCATTTTTCCTTTTTGATAAGTGAGAATAATTGTAACAGGTTAACAAATTTCAGTAGATTTAAGCTATATAGTCAAATAAAACAAAAATATACTTATATAAAAATATATATTATAATTATTTTATGAACGATCTGAGTGATTTGGTAAATATAGTTGAAGAAATAGAATTAAAAGTAAATAGATTAAAAATGACATCGAATAAATCATCTGTCGATGTTGCTCTAATGCGCTACCAAGCCGACAATATTCCCCCTTTCGACGGTAATATGAGGCATCTTAATCGATTCATTATAGCTTCCGAAAATTTTATTCGAACTTTCCAAAATGTTGAAAATCCCCGAGATAGTATTAATGTCTGTATTTATGATACTATTTTGTCAAAATTGAGAGGTCGTGCGGCAGATATCATTAGTTCAAGGACTGAATTACAAAGTTGGAATGAAGTAAAAAAACACTAACTTTAACGTTTAGCGATCAGAGGAGTATTGACTGCTTGATTCAGGACCTGATCCAGATTAAACGATTTCCAAATGAGTCTCCTCTACAATTTGGTAGAAGAATCCAAGACTGTCGAAGTCTCTTATTCTCAAAATTAAATTTGACAATTACAGATGCAACAGAAAAAAACATTAAAATTAGTCATTATGAAGATTTTGCCTTGAAAGCATTTATTAATGGTCTGCCGTATCAAATACAGTTACCGGTACGCTTGCAGAAACCAACATCTTTAGAGGATGCAATATCAAAGGTCGTTGAAGAGGAAAATTTTGCTTTCTGTGCAACAGTGCAAACTCAAAAGATGGACACATTTTCTGCAATTACTCTAGCAAAAAATAGTAATCAATCAGGTACATCTAAACATAAATTTTGGCAATTATTCCATCAACAAATTAATGATGTAGAATTTAATGACGAGAATTTTGCTGACTGTGATGTCGAGAACGTTGCACTAGGTGACGAGTCTTATCATCAATGGGAAACCCAATACTCATCAGCTGTTACTACTACGAGTGACACCCAATATGATTCTTTTTTAAACGATGATGTAAATTTTTTGTCAGGCTATTTACTCCGGCAACCCGAGGTAATTGTCATTAATAATACAGATCATAATCTACCGTTTATCCATATTCCTAAACTTAATGCATATTTCTTAGTAGACACGGGAAGTACTAAAAGTTTTATAATTCCTGAGTTAGCATACCAATTTTATGCCCCTTATGTCTATAAAGAAAACTTCAAGGTTCAAACAGCTCACGGAACATCAGAACACAATCAAGTTGTAGAAATTCCTTTATTTGATGAGTTTAATACACCTGAATTTCACAAATTTTATTTGTTTAATTTTTCATCTAAATTCAAAGGACTAATCGGAGCTGACCTGCTGTGGAAACTAAACTCAAAGATTGATTTTCAAAAACACCAAATTGTAACACCCACCGCAATCATCCCAATTATTAAACTCGAGGAGTACGACTATGAAATTATGTACAAAAAGGGCAAACAGAACACGAACGCAGATGCCTTTTCGCGAATTAAACTAAATGCTTTAGAACAGGAAAGTGTAATCAACAATCCGCGAGATATAGAACACGATATTTCGGATTTTTTCGAACATTTGGAGGAAATGTCAATAGAGGAATTAAATCGACAATTAGCACCATTCGAATCACCACCAGAGGTTGGACAGCACGAGCCTTCACAACCTGTTTCTCTAGAGTCCCCAATTCATACTGACATTCAACTATCCACGAGTCAAAAGACACCAAAAATAAAAAATTTACAAGATATTCAAATTCTACCACAAACTTTCCGTGAAAATTTGACAACGATACATTCAGCCACAAATAACGACGACACTAACACTGTGGGTATCCCAATTCTTGACGAGATTATTAATAACAAACATCATCAAATATTAATTTCACCTAATCCGCATAATAAATTGGAGGTTGTGAGAGATAATTTTGAAAATCATAAAATTCTTGTTGTTCAAATTCCAAAGTCCAACCCAACATTAATTTTCGAATTCTTACAAAACTATACCACGGGAAATCAAAAGTTTTATCTTTATTTCTATGATGATAGTATGTATCAAGACTTTGATAAAGTTTATCGGGAATATTTTTATTCGAAACCACTGAAATTAATTAAATGCACCAAGTTGGTTAATTCAATTCGAGATCTAGACGAACGAATAATGCTTATTCGATTTCAACACGAGGGAAAAAATTATCACAGGGGAATCCAAGAAACTATGGCAAATTTGAAACGAATCTATTACTGGCCCTCAATGCAAATGGATGCATCCAAATACATCAACAATTGCCAAATTTGCCAAACAGCAAAATACTCTAGGAAAAAGCCGTATGTTCCTCTTGTTATTACAGAGTCTGTAGGAAAACCATTTCAGGTGGTCCATGCAGATGTTTTTAGATTCGATAACCAAAATTTTCTGACATTGATTGATGCTTTTTCCAAACTGGGAAATGCTTTTTCACTTAAGGGAAAAACCGCGATTGATATCTGTGACAGATTAACAGATTACTTTAGCCTATACGGTATACCAGAAAAGATTGTTTTCGACAGCGGAACAGAATTTAATAATGTTAAACTTAAAGAACTATTGAGGCTTCACCAAATAGACATACATTTTGGTACCCCACATCATCACGAGCCTAACCCGTTAATTGAGAGATTTCATTCTAGTATAATAGAACATTTAAGACTTTTGAGACAAACTGATAAACAGGGTACCGTCGAGCAATTGATGAAATATGCTTTAATAGCGTACAACAATTCCATCCACACAAGTACCAATTTCTCACCGATTGAACTCACTTTCGGACACACAAATATTCGAGACCCATCTCAGCTAATTAAAACTGCTTTTTACACAGAATACGTCAGTAACCATAATGACAAGGTGAAACACCTTTATGAACAAGTACAGTTAAAAATACAAACCCAAAAAGAAAGAGTCATTAACGCTCGGAATACGCAAGGTCCCGATCAATATCAATTTAAATTGGGAGAAACGGTATACATGGTTAATGAACAGAGAAATAAAAAAGAAAATAAATTTAAAGGACCCTTTGAAATTGTAGAAATGTTAGAAAATAATAAAGTCAAAATCAAAAATAAATCTAATGATAAAACCCAAATAATCCATATAAAGGAACTAAAAATTCCTTTGCTTTCAGGGTAACGCATCTATAAACAATAAAATTAGTAGAATTTATAAAAACAAAATCTAGTCACAAATTAGTCAACTAATGCCTTCAAACAATATACGAGTAAAATGTAGTTTAATCAACGCATTGGGATCTGTTATTAAGACTATAACGGGAAATCTGGATCAGGAGGACGCCGAAAAATATGATAAAGCAGTCAGTATTCTCTCCAATAACCAAAAAAAAAAAAAAAATTCAAAACTTTTATTAAAGATCAAATAACATTATTACATGACTCAATTCAACATTTCTGGAAAATGTTGAAGTAGCAGTCACCTTTTCAAAATTAAATATTTTTCATAATTCAATCATTGAACCAAGCGATTTGCTGCAAGAATTGATTTTTATCCAACAACATTTAAATTCTAACAAACGTCAACTACCATTCGATTTAAATATAGAACAAATATTAACCTTTGAAAGACACATAAAGGTCCATTGCTATCAAAAGGAAAATCAGATCGTTTTTATAATCAAAATTCCTTTAGTTGAAGAGAACCGTTACAATTATTTTCATTTGTACACTCTCCCAACCAAATCCCAAACAAAATTCAATGTGATCCTCCCATGTTTTAAATTTATCCTTATGAACGAGCACGATTACATCTTCATGGACGAATGCAATGAGATAAAGAAACAGCAATATCTCTATAACGGCCTGGGTCCCAATTAGAATCGACTTCAATCCACCATGCGAGGTCCAGCTGTTGAAGTTTTCCGATCAACTACACAATTGTCAATACCTGGACGTGGATCTTCATTCAATAAAAATCCCACATTTCGACAAACTGTGTTCCCGAAGCTTCAGGAAACTAGTAATTTTGAGAACATGAAGTCAATCAAGATATTTTAAAATTGGATGCCATCGATTTGACCCAACTTTATGGAATCAACGAGGCTCTCAAGATTGAAGAAGACTCCATAGACGATATCCATACTGAAGATCACCTCTACATCAAACCCAGTGTTTGGACGATCGTGATCTACATTCTGACGGGAACAATTGTATGTATTTTGATTCTCAGGTACATTCGAAAGAGATGGTTCCAAACAACGCCTACCTCAACTACCAGCACCAATACCCCGCCGAACATCGTAATCTAAGGTCCGATTCCTGCAGGCCACACTGCGTATCGTCCCTTCTTTGAGGGGAGGAGTTATGTATTCGACATTTCCCATGAGAATCATCCTGGCCAGCAGCCCGTTTCCGTGATTCTGAGAACTACGCTGCAACCAACTCAGCGGTTCACATAGGAAGCCTCCTCGCTGTTGACCCGTCGTAGTTTATAAATTCGCCTTTTAGTTAACTTGGAAATCATTCTTTATTCTGTAGTCGTAGATACCGTTAGATTTGTACATAGTAGTGCAATAAATTCAAGAAAAAACTTTCCGAATTTTATTTGAAACATAATTTGTATGTCTAACTTAAAATATCCCGTCTGACATGACATGTTTTATACCCACCCATAAAAATCTTCAGCCAAAAATACAATTAGGCGTCAATTCACATTAAATATCTCTATAAATAAAAATTACATCATGCTTTGAGGTAGCACGTAACGAAATAACTGATATAAAAAATTATTTTTACAATAATTATTATAAATACATTACTAACTTGTTGGCGGCGACTGTAGAGAACAAAAGCTTGTAAGATTTAAATTAAGACTTTTTATCTTCACATGAAAAATAAAGATGTGAAACATTTCTCAGGAAGAGTTCTTTATTTATTAAAATTACTGGGAAGTTCAACTAAAAACTAGTTCTTATTATATCTTTAAAAATTAAATAATGTTATTTTTAAATTTTGTATTTATTTCTACCGTAACTTTGTTAGGTGACGCAGGAACAGTTTTTTTATCTCTATGTACAGATTGACTCTTACCAATTAAATGTTAATATAATTATCACGAGTGTAGTACTTGAAGTTAAACCTATTATCAGCTTTATCAAGTTATCAATTCGAAATATATATATGACCGTTTCTTCCAGAAGTCTAGACTAGAAGTCCAATATTTTATGACTACAAATTTTATTTGCCTTAAAATCTCTCCGATTCCTGTGATTACATAACATAACCCATAACTTAATTTACAATTTGTATTACTTTCAAAACAATGCTTCTCCGAGCCCCTCGCCTCTTCTGTCTTCCCCCTCCTTCCTTTCTCTCACCTTCTTCTTCCCTCTTCCAACCAATACCTAGTCTCCCTCTCTTCATTTCCGCACCCAAACCTCGCCATCATCTTTTTTTCTTTCACACTCTCTTTGTCCAAATACTTCCATTATATCCTCAATCATACATCTCCCGTACTTCCAATAGTACCTGGAACTCCGTACCTTCTTTCTAGTCTGTCCGTATCCTTATTCCTTCCTCTTCCTCTTAGTCTCTCTATTTCCTTGCTCGCGTACCAATTCCTTTGGTAATATTTATCCCTTTCGTTTCCTCCTGGGTTCATTTACCCCTCTCTCTCTTTCTCTTAGACACTCGTGCATTCTCAAAGCCGCCTTGAAGTCTACGAATAATGCATACACCCTCTCCCCTTTCTTCTCCTCTTCAGATCTTATTGATTGCCTCCAGCAGTCTCTCTAGCACTCTTCCCTTCATCCCTCCCCGGCGCTTTTCTCTTACTCAGTTTCTTCACTTGCCCCTCCACCTTTTCCTGCGTGAGTTCTTCTCCTTCTGGTGCTGATTGGTTCTTCTTCATCTCTCGTTCTGTTTTCCTTTTTTCTTTTTCCTCCTCCAGCAACTCCTCAATCATCGTTATCTCCTCACTCACTGTTTCTTTTTTCTTTTATCTCAATCCTCTTTATCTCTCTCAACCTGTTTCTCCCTCCCTCCCATCTCTTCTCTTTCTCCTTAAATTCTAGTCTTTGCCTTCCAATCTCTCTGTTAATTTTTTCGTATCTTTTTCATTTCTTCCCACTTATCTATTATTCTCTCCATTTTACTGTCACTTTTCTCATCTTCTTCTGGCGATCTTGCCGTTATTTTATTCATTTTAAATATTTTCTCTTCTTATTCCTCTTGTGTTCCTGTCCAGCCCTTCCTTGTTCGTTTCCCTTTTTCTTAAATTTCCCTGGCTAAACGACCGATTTCTCTTTTTGTGAAACAATTAGGAATTTAGACATGCTTCAATTAATCTGAGTTATGTGTACATCTCTTCATAAGTAAAAAGTAATTAGGCTATAATTTTTTATTTGAAATAAAATTTCGTTGATTTGATGTCTGCTTCCCAAATTCCGCCCATATGTGGGGAAACAAGAGAGTATAAAAAGCCAATTAGGATTGTTCTCAGCACAATCAGTAACAAACTGGCTTCAGAACTTAATTGCTTTGGTAGCCAAACATATGAATGAACCTTGATGATCTTTTTCCACGACCATTCAATATTTTTCTGATGGTACTACGACCGCCTAAGAGCCAATACGATTGTGATTATTAATTTTTGGTTTGAGAATGGGAAATGTCTCTCATCTAATCTGCCGATGCTGATGACCTTTTTTTTTCGTAATTTATTATCAATTATTTGTTTAGGGCTACAAAGTCGAGAAATAATGTCGACGGGATCAGAAGTTGATGGCGCATGCGTCTAATTTTAAATTTTGGAATTTTCGATTAATGTAATGCAATGTTTGGAGAGCTTGCTATCCAGCTTAATACAATCGCGGAATAGGTGTAGTAAGAATTCGTTATTAATTTCGCAATGCTTAAACTTAAATAGTATTGAGACCACGGCGCGACGGCACCAGAAGTGGATGATGTCATCTTTCTGGGAACAATTATTGGAATGACCACACATGGTAACGACATACCAAGTGTCTCAGTTAAATATCTGGGTATACATCTGGATAATAAATTGACATGGCATAATCATATAGAGTGCTTAGTAAAAAAACTCAATACCCTATGTTATGTCATCAGAAACCTACGTCAAATGGTCAATATCCAAGTACTAAGAATATACTACTTCGGAAATGTTAATTCCATACTCAACTATGGTATTATATGTTGGGGCAGTGGCGTTGGAATCGAGCAAATTTTGAATTCCCAAAAAAGAATATTGCGTACGATGATGTTCAAGCATTATCAATTCTCGTGTAGAGGACTCTTTCGGAATCTTGAAATATTAACTGTAACGTCTCTATATATTTTAGAATGCGCGTGCTATGTCAAACAACATTCTGACAAATTCTACAATAATAGGACCGCTAACAATAAGTATAACTTTAGAAATTATGCCAACTTACTACTACCACAACACCGTCTATATCAAACTAGTAAAGGGCCATATATCATGTCTATAAAAATATATAACAAATTACCGCTGCAACTAAAGAGTGTAACTAACATCAAGCTTTTCAGAAAACTAGTAAAGGATTTCTTAATAAGAAATTCCTTTTACACTCTAGAGGAATATTTCCATTTTTAATCTCTAAACTCTTTCAAAATTTTAAATTGTGCTATCTTGTATTGTCGACAGTATATGTTTGATGTATCCATATGTACTTTTTTTTACTTGTTTTTAATTATGTTAAATTTTATGTGACGCTTTCCATAACTGTAAGGTTCAGTGAAATAAAGAAATATTTTTTTTTTTTTTTTGCGTATTGACCAGAAGGAGCTCCCCGTGATTCCGACCTTCACGGGGTTCCTTGCTGGTCAGGTCCTATTCGTACATCATAGCCACTCCTCAAAACCATGAGGTAAGTAGCTATGAATCCCGTGAATCATGTGCCCTGAGCAGACGCAACGACCCCAAGATGACCGCTTTCTGCATTCCAGCCGCAAGGGTCTCTGCCGGTTTACGGCAGGCAGGAATGATTTTCAGATTGGAGACGAGCGAGTCCTTGATGCCTCCCATGCACCCAATTACCAAAACGACGAGCTTCACTGAGTAACTTGAGTACAGCCTCCTAAGTTCAAAGAGCAGGTCTTGATATTTTGTCCGCTTTTCCTCCTCCTTGACGCAGATGTTATTTTCAGCAGGAGCCGAAAATTCAATAACAAACATCTGCTTGGAGGAGTGGTCCAATAGAACCACGTCAGGCTTGTTCGCTGTTATCTGCCTGACGGTGGAGAACGAGAAGTTCCAATAGATTCGGCACCTTTCGTTCTCCACAACGGACTCAATATCGTTCGGGACATAGGGCAGCACTGGTGTCTGGTCTATCGCATAATGGTGTCTTAAATGAAAGTATAACACTCTCAACGCCGCATTGTGGCGATGGATATAGGCCGAAGCTGCATACACCGGGCATGCCGCCAATATATGCATTGCTGTTTCAGGGGCCCTGTGGCAGGCCCTACAGCTCACATTCGGCACCTCTATACCCATCACGCGGCTGCGATAGACCAATGTGTTAATTACACCATCTTGCGTAGCGCAAATGAATCCCTCAGTCTCAGACTTCAGTCCACTTGATCTCAGAAAGGCAAATGTATGCCTTTTGGATAAGCCAAGGTTTTCAATGTTCTTGAAGAAAACACTATGCATTGACTTATCCATATGCCTTCTCATGAGCATATCTTGCTCAGAGATTCTGACGTGGGCTGTAAGACGGAGCAAATTGAGCTCGGTAATAGAATGTGGCCGAGCTCGCTCAACGTCAAAGTCAAGACCGAGTTCATCTGCTGCTCTTTGTGCCGCCCTAAACAAAAATGCCCCGACTCCCCGCCTCTCGTGATCCCTGACAAGAAGCAACAAGGGATCCGAACTTTGGATGATCTTACAGGCTATACCCAAGATTACCCTGTTATGAAGACACTCCAAACTCAAAAGTCCTCGGCCTCCCTGGTTTCGTGGAAGATATAACCTCGGAACGGACGATTTTGGATGCAAACTGCGCTGTAGATGCATCATTTTTCGAGTATCCCGATCAATCTGCTTCAACTCATCCACTAACCATTTAACTGCTCCAAATGAATAGAGCAGGATCGGAACGGCAAGCATATTTGTGGCAAAAATCTTGTTCTTCCCCGAAAGCTCTGACGACCAGATTTGTCGAAGTAGATTTTTGTACTTGCCGCAGAGAGACTTTTTTACCTGGTGTGACGCTTGGATGTGGCACTGCTCCACACCCAAGTACTTGTAAGTCTCTCCGGCGTTCAGATGTCTCAGAACGCTTCCGTCAATGAGTTGAGCATCTTCATCGAAATACTCGCATCGTCCTCTTTTGAGATGAACCTGAGCACATTTGTCCCAACCGAACTCCATGCCAATAGCATCTGTGTACTCCTGCACTATGCGCAATGACTGCGTCAGTTCTTGGTTTCCGGAAGCATATACTTTTAAATCATCCATGTAAAACAAGTGCGTGATCTTATGCTTCCGGTTACCGGGTGTACCACAGCTATAACCCTTTGCACCGCGCAAGGCTACGGACAGCGGCAACAGTGAGATGCAAAACAGAAGAGGACTCAAGGAATCTCCCTGGAATACTCCTCTTCTGAATGATATCAACTCTGTCTGAACTCGGTCCCGTCGGGATGTTATCGAGAACCGAGTCTTCCAGAGTGACATCAGTTGTTTGATGCATCTCACCAGTGTATCGGGTATCGCAAGACATTCGAGCAAGTGAATAATCAGCTCGTGAGATGTTGTGTCGAATGCCTTACGATAATCGATCCAAGCCATAGATAGGTTGCGCTTATATTGGACGGCATCTTGCGTGACGCACCTATCGATCAGCAGGTTTTCCTTGCAGCCGTCCACGCCCCTTTTACAGCCTCGCTGTTCGAAAATTTTCGAATACACCGGGTTAATGGCGTGGAATATTCGGTAGTACAGGAGTCTGGTGAAAATCTTGTAGCACGCATTTAGGCAAGTTATTGGCCGGTAGTTCTGAGGCTGAGACAAATCACCCGTTTTAGGTAGTAAAACGGTTCGCCCCTCGACAACCCACTCCGGAATGGGCCGCTCACCATTAAGCCAGGAATTAAATACCTTGGCCAGACGCTTGTGCGTGCTTCGGAATTTCTTCCACCAAAAGGTATTAATTCCGTCCGGGCCTGGTGCGGCAAAATTTTTGATTCCCTTAAGGGTCTCACCAATTTCTTCCGGGGTTATCGGATTGCACACCACTGGTCTTAATTGAGATCTTCTTACGAAGTTCTCAAATTGTGCAAGGGCTGGAGTGTCTTCACGCAACGGTTTCGATCCCTCGTATATTTCCCTCCAGAAGACTTCGACCTCCTGCACCGCCGGCAATTTCTCTGGGATAGAGTTTGCCCGCTGGAAGAGCCTCGAAGGATTTGTCTTGAACTTGTTGTTCTCGACCAACCTTCGCCTACTCCTTACCAGGGACTTTCTTGCAGCCACAAGACTGCAAACTCTATCCATGCAGTGCTGCTTCTCAACAGCAAGCACCGCTGCATTCAGTGTATGATGGGTCCGGCGAAAAAGACGCGCGATGCGCCGGATTTTTGGTGTGAAGGGTTTCATCTTTTTGATGAATTCCATCACACACTGAATTCGAGAAATATCCTGCCTAGCGGTTTCTATCTTCTTGTCTATCTTTTCAAGGCGACATTCGAATTTCCTCTCAGCCTCAGTGCTCTCACCACGTGGGGCCGAAGAAGAAAGCCTCGTCGCCTCTCGATAGACCATTTCGTTCAGGAGCAGGATGTCTGGATCCTCAGGGAGGTTCCTATCGAGTGATTCGTCCGCTGCAACTACATCGCTGGCTTTGGGTGGTGGAATTTTGTGGAGAGACTTTCTGTTCGGAGGCATCTCCAAAATTACAGGAACAGCGTGGCGGATCTCCGGCTCGTCCGGCTGTACCTCCACCAACTGCTCCGGTGCTCTCTCGTATTGAATGCGACGAAGATAGGCCACATAGTCGCGGAGTTTTTGTGGCGCGAAAAAGTGATGCTCCGGGTGTTTCTCACCCCACAGAGCATGCATCCTTGCCATGTAACCCCTTCGTCGCGGCTCGCTCGTCTCGTAGCAGTCGAGCAGGTCATTCCTTAGAGTGTTGGTCCACTCAAAGCGTCCATGGGCATTGCCAGAGTCGTCAACGGGTGATTCGTTTTCCGAGACCCCACCACCTTCACCTTGGTCCCTATCCGACTGGGACCGGTCGTGGGGGTCTTTCCCTGTTGGGGTAGTAACAACAGTTTAGGGTTCCAATTGGTTGTTAGCCAAAAGGAACCCCGGCCGGTACTGGGGTCAAGATGGCTTGACCTCCCAGGTGCGCCAAGAGCTACCGGTCCGATTTGCACCTTCAGCTCGGCAAGGTGGAGGCGCTACTCACCAAAACCAAAGATGTTATGTGGCCTGCCTGCCTGTAAAGAAGTATTATTATTATTATTATTATTATTATTATTACATTGATCTAGAACAGTCCACAGACAATGAGAACGTCCGGGAATGATTGTTCCCATAACATCATCAGCCTAGAAGATTCTTTAGCGGTGATCTCATACTATACGACGCTCGCACAAAGAGGATGATCTCATCCTTCAAGAATATTCGGTCGTGCCGATAGGATGATTTCATTATTCCCGGAACACCAGGGGTATAAGAAAGGAACGAACGACGGAACGAGACAGTGTATTGGTAGCATCGTGAGCAAGTCGGTGACAATTCCTAACGTTTTCGAAATTTCTTCTTTATCTAAATTTATTTCAGAAGTATTTACAAGTGAACTTGGTAACAATGAATTGTCATTTAATGCACAATGAAAAGGTGCATTTTCCGTATTATCGCTAGCACGTCGCCGTAAATCGTCGACGTACTCATGTTTTTGATAATGTAATCGTATGCATTCGGGAAGTAATGTTTTTGACCAATTACTAATTGATGCAATGAGCGTAGGTATGGCGAAATAAGGAACTTACTTAATCTTTTTAAATTTGTTGTCTTAGCGGACGCATAAAATACAACACGTAACTGCTTTCTTTAGCTACACCATGATGGGGTAACTGGAAGGATTATCGAGTGTCTTTGAAGGTACTTGTTCACCATATCCTTGTTGGAGATTACTTTTTGATAAGCCGTTTTAAAACCTTCAGCATTTCTAAATTTACATTCTGGTGATTTAAGACACTTCATGGCACCCTCTCGAGAGGTACCTAAATTCTAGATTTTCTGCTGAAGTGGTAAAGGCACCACGTATTTACCAGTTTTCGAACGATTATGACCGTCATTAAATATTCGGTAACAAAGAGCGTCATCTTGAGTTATTACCGTTTCGTTCTTAAAAGAGTCCAGCTCCCAGAATTTGTTGGCAATTTGACCAAAAGTGTGTTCTGCAGAGTGGCATGAATTCTGAGTTGGAATATCCTGTTTATTGTAACAGAAATTTATAACAACCAAACCGAGTTTGGTTTATTGTAGAAGAAAGTTTTGTGCCAAAGATTCGCGATTAGTTTTAAAAAGTTGAAAGGAAAACTTAAGGAGGGACATTTGAGGTTAAAATAATGTTGGATGGAAGATAATTAAAACAGTCAATTGAAATTGGGATTATTGAAGTTATTCTGTTCATTTAAACAAGATTCGTTTTCCAGATTCAAGGCTTTCTTTATTTCCAAGGATAAACAAGATTACTTGAGCAAAGTAGAGAATTTCTTAAAATCTGGTGACTTTACAAAACTCAAAAAAGATCCTACTTCAAAATTTGTTTCTAACCTAAAATTACGATCAAAGACCTTTCAGAAACATTCTTCCCGTTTAAAAAACTTCTTAATTGGTATCTTAAAAAGGCGAAGCAATTTATAAATGCGTATTTAATCAAGTAGCATCACAGTTCTCCACGCGCCCACCAGACTAGCGCCCCTGTTACGGACTACTTGGACACTCAGATAAAAAGACGTGCGCTGGCCTTTTAAGATCAGAACGACAGCTCGTCTCAACTCTAGCTCCTGCGTCCTCTGGGTGAGGACCGTTAACTTTTAAAACCTCTGTACATATAGTGTGTTACTTCGTCCAAGTATTTTGACCAGCGCTCTAAACACCAACACTACAATTAGAGATTATATCAGTCAATTATCATAGCTGTAATTTTTTCATAATTTTATGAGATCCATAAATAAATAATCGATATTATAGGTAATATTAGATTGTCAATTCCATCTAATTTATGAGAGGAGCAATAAAAGTGATCTTTTAGCAAAAACTTTTTTGGGACATTTTTCTTAAATTAACAATGAAGTGGAAAATATATCATATCTGCTCGACTCCTGAGAACGCAGTTATGATAGATATCCACTTAAGGGGCATTCTTTTGAAACGAAACTGTTGTTTCCATAAAGATAATAAATTATTCCTTTAGAATTAGATAAAATTTTGATATTCTAAATTTTGAAATTTGTAATATTGAATTGTCGCACAGGGAATGAAATTGTACAAAATATTTTTGGATTTAATTATTGTGATTGATATTGGAAAACCTCAGTTTTGAACGATAAGACTTATTTTTGTTAGCCTAGTAATAATAATAAATAGTTCTTTGTGATAAAACTGCTCAACAATATTTTTATAAAGTACGCAATAACTTATAATCCAACAGTCAGTGACATCGATTTTATAAAAAAAAACAAGATTTCTTTTCAACAATCAATACTTAGTATTTTCACAAAAAAAAAGTTATTAAATTTCGGACAAGGAAAAATGCAGATAGAGCTTTAAAAGAGGTCAAGTCAATGGTCTTTGTTAACGAACAAAGATCGAAATAATCGAATAATACCCTTTCGAACTAAAATTTTATTACTCGTACATTTCGTTTTAAACTAATCTCCGGTTATAATTTATAAAAACATAATCCCCTTTTTGAAAACTATCGCTAGTATGATAAAAGGTTGATTCCTAAAGTAGTGTCATAAAGGATAAAGTTTTTTAAAAAAATTAACAAATCAAATACACATCTATCAAAAACATCTAAACCTACCGGTCAAAATCAATAAGCGCTCTACGAGCTCGGATTTCAGTCTGACATCTGCGGCTGTAATAAACGTCATAACATTTCTAGGCATGTTATAGCTATTAACATACCTAGAAATGTTATGACGTTTATTACAGCCGCAGATGTCAGATTGAAATCCGAGCTCGAAGAGCGAGGATTTTAAGACATCTAAGGCTGTTATGGGTCATAACATTCGTGGTTTGTTCAATAGTTTATCGGTTTCAGGTGACCGGCTTCTCATTTATGTGAATTTTGTGAAGATTTTTG
This sequence comes from Diaperis boleti, assembly GCA_963583935.1. NCBI lineage: Eukaryota > Metazoa > Arthropoda > Insecta > Coleoptera > Tenebrionidae > Diaperis > Diaperis boleti. Next base: position 49,536,419 of record OY757249.1, on the reverse strand, counting down.
CAATTTTCTCCGTAAAAATCAAAGTCGTTATGCAAGTTGGTTGCTAGCTAGTTACAAAGATGTTTATTTGTCAACGAAAATTTAATTTTTAGAAAATTTGATGATTTCTAAATGATTGCCGCTAATTTATCTGAAAACGTGCTAGAAAGTGCTCAGGAAGCTATACGAGCCCCTATTGTCAAGCAAGTCTAAAGTAAGATACGAAAAATCTTATACTGACTTCAAACACTAGCGGCAGATTAATAATTGTGCAGAAATAGTTAATGAAAATGTTCTGCTGGCGTTTTTCAACAATTGAAATGAATCGTGAATTTTCCTTATTTCACTGATCAGTCACTTATTTCACGGTCCGCGTTGCTATGCTCAATTTTTTGTATTTTACATTTAGTTCTTAAGAAATAGTAGTTTATTATAAGTTCCTGTGTAAATTGGACGCTTTACGCCACAAGGGGTTTGTAAGCCCCGAGTGGCGTAAACCGTTCAATCTACACAGGAACGAGTGTAATACAACGTTTTATCGTTCGACACAACCCCGGAAAGCCTTTAAATTGCTTAAAATCCATAAAAATGGATTCCGATTCGAGCAGTTGAGCCGAGCGGACGTGTTTTGCGGCGCTCAAAAAGATAAGCGGATAAAAAAGTGTAAACAAGTGAAAAAAAATAGAATGAAAAAAAATGGTAGTGAGAGCGAAAGAGAAGAAGATTTCAAAAGAAAAAGAGAAGAAGGACGAGAATCAGAAGACCCTTTTAGGAAAAGTAAGAAGTTTCAAAGATCACCGGTTAAAAAGGCAATGGATGAGAAATGAAAGAGATGCTGAAAAAAATTATGGAGGATGTAGGGGAGATAAAGGAAGACAATCGGAAGATGAGCCGGGAACTGAAACAGTTGAAAATTATGATGCGTGAAAAGGAAGAAAAATGGGAAAGAGAAAAGAGTTTTCGCGCCACATCGATGAAAGCGGTGCCTGGAAAGTCGTGAATTCAAATGTCGACCGCGGGACGATGAATTTGACGTAGGTCCATAAAACAGAAACATACTTAAATTCAAAGTCCTTTTATTTTAAATTCTAATCCTTAATAAATTATTGTTATACTACACCTTCCCCGCGAAGGATTTTTTTACAATAATTATATTATTGTTCGCTTAGATAAAAAAAAAATTCTCTAATGTTACCCACAGACTTATCATCTAACACTTAACTTAATGTTACCTAAAATTGTTTAATAATAGTGCTTATTACTAAAAAAATATATACATAGTGATCACTTATAGTATGGTTTTACTCTGTTCCTGTGCACTTGTTTTGCTTTTATCCTGATAACTACGTTGGGAGACTGGACTTTAATAACGTCATGAAGCCCTTGAAAGAACTCTACTATTTTGTTTGTGGTGTTATTTCGAACCAAGACAAGATCTCCTAGTTGGTAAAGAAAACTTATCGTCTTTGATTTTCTTGTTAAGCATTCTATAGTCCACTACGACTCTCCACTTCTTTACGCTGTTACTGTCGGGCTTTTTCGGTAATGGGGATGATCATGCAGGCTTTGCTGGTTCCACAATGCCGCTGTGTAGCATTTTATGAATTTCGAACTGAATATTTCGTTTTTGAGAGTGCGGTGGGCGGTACTGTTTCATATACGCCGGTGTTATATTTTCTTGTAATTGTATCCGGTGTTTGTAAACGTTAGTTACCGTAAGTGGTGACACAAATTCGTTCTAGTGACTTTCTTTCTTCGTCATTAAGATGATTCATTTTTATTGAATCAAGTACTTTTACTTCTGTTTGAGTAGTTTCGTTAAACTGAGCTATTTGGAATTCAAAGTCAGCACCCAGGACTCTGTGGGTTATGTCTATGTCGTCGACGTGTAGAGTGAGGTTTGTAAAGCCGTGTGATGTTGTCGAACCGGCCACACCATTAATTTTTATTTTATCCTGACTGTTTACGTTTATGGAACATTGTTTGATTCTGTCCACTCTGTCCACTCGTGAGATTTCTCTAGCAACAAATATTCGTGACTCTAGTTAAAATTATCACCACTTATGTAATTACTGTCGATCATTGTTAGTTACTGTAAAGAACCTGGGGGTTGAGCTACCTACCAGGCGCGTCTCCAGGTGGCGGATAGGAGAATGGCTAGAGTGTTCACCGACTTTAGTTCGTGGGGGGTTAGTAGGGAGGACCAAGGTCTAAAACCCTTGCTGCGCCGAACGAAAGCCTCTCGCCGCGGACCAGCTCGCGACACATACCGTAAACCGCCTGACCTGTGCAACGACCCTCCACACATGGTGGGGGTAGTGCAGGCAGGGGGCACGGGGGCTTGGCTTCATTGTCTGGCCGCGTGGATGAGGTACCACTATAAAAACCTCCCCAATCTTAAGGTATTGCGCGCGCCGAAAAGATGCATGGCCGGGGGGCAGCTCGGCCACTAGCGGCAAACCTCAGGGCACCAGGCGAACCCTGTTGTATGTAGCCTTCTATGCGTACAGAGGGCACTGCGCATAGTGACCACCCTTTCCCTCATACTCGTGGGACCATTTATGGATACCAACATTGAAAACCAAAACACACCCCTGGGAGGAGGTTCCGAAAGGACGGATCCACCCAGGAGATTGTCCGGAGCTGCCAAAAAACGGCTCCAGAAACAAAAACAGAAGGGTTTGCAACCTGCTGGTGGACAGGGGGCCGCAAGGACCCCAGGCTCTACAGCGGGCACAAGCTCGACCGGAATCAGGGGGAAATCTCCGGCAGTCAGGGGCAAAAAACGCCGACGACTACCAGAGGGTACTCCCAGCGACAAAACAGGTCCGCCAAAAAGGAGGGGTGGGCCTATCAGGCCCACTGTATCATTTGCGGCGGCCGTGTCGGATATCTAGATGGCAATTTTGCCGCATGGATATCCAGCAAACGTCCTCAGCGAGGATCAGGCGGATCTGATCAAGACCGCTCTGATTCAGGCTCTGGACGAAATACAAGAAGGGGAGCCTGCACCCAGGTTCTCCGCCGTAAATTTCCGGGGGGGCTACCTGCTCGCCTCCTGCGCCGAGCAGCCCACCAGGGAATGGCTGGTGCGGGTGGTCACAGGTAGCGTACCCTGGGAAGGGGCGGAACTTAGTGTTGTCGACGCTAAGGACGTCCCGAAACCCGTGAGGATGATGACATGGATTACGGGGCCTGAACAGGAACCGGAAGTCGTGTTGCGGCGTCTTAAGACACAAAATCCAGGTTTTAAGACAGAAAGCTGGTCAGTAGTGAATAGGAGGCTGGACCCCAGGGGACAGCAACTTATCATCCTACTGGATGAGCACTCCTGGACTAAAATCCGGGAAGAGCTGTAATGCAGGCCATACCTGAATCTCCCCAGGGTGGTGTTTAAAGCCCTGGGGAGAGGTAGGCAAGAATCCGAAGGGATGGAGGTTGAGGAGGGGGGGACCGCAAGGAATACTCCCGATCCGACACCCGAATCCCAAGGAGACGAACAAGGGGCCGAATAGGACCCTTTTGTCATCCGAGGGGATGAAGAAAAACGTAGACATCTTCAGGGCCTTACAGATAAACATGCATCACTGCAAGACGGCGTCAGCTGCTCTGAAAAGATACATAACTAATAGCGATATTGATATCGTGCTAATTCAGGAACCATGGGTATATAGGGACCAGATCGGAGGACTCATGATGGGGAACGAATGGGAGCTCTTAGCACCAGGAGGAAGTCATCCAAGAGCTTGCATACTTGCAAAGACAAAAACGAATACACTGCCAATGTGGGGGCTTAGTGGTCAGGACCTCATGGCAGGCAAGATAAAAATCACTATGGCAGGAAGCGAGAGAGAAATAATAATCGGATCCGCATACCTACCATACGATCAAGCGGGACAACCCCCAACACCAGAGGTTAGACGACTGGTAGAATACTGCGAAGAAACCAAGACGCAGCTAGTGCTCTGCTGTGATTCCAACGCCCATCATATAGTGTGGGGAAGTTCAGGGACCAACAGAAGAGGTGAGTCACTTTTAGAATTTATTATTAGTAATAAGCTAGAAGTAGTAAACCGCGGTAACGAACCTACCTTTATCACCGCGACAAGGCAGGAGGTTATCGATATAACGTTAGGTACGCCGTCCGTGTGCCGAGTTATTCGTGAGTGGCATGTTTCATCTGAACCTACGCTCTCGGATCACAGGTACGTAAGATTCGATATTGAATCCCCGCCGGAGACGGTCGAAAGGTACAGAAATCCAAGAAACTGTGACTGGCAACTCTACAGAGAGGAACTAGTCCAGGGGTTGGAAGAATGTCCCTCGAGACCTCAAACTCCGGCGGAAGTTGAAATAATGCATTACAGCAGCCATAAGGAGAGCTTACCAGCCACTCAGAGAGAGAAAGGTCAAACGGGAGACCAAGTGGTGGAACCGAGAGGGAGGACGGAGATTGTGTAACAGGGCCAAAAGGACTGGGAGATGGGAAGAATACAAGACTTCCCGTCTAGAATATGGTTACGCAGTGAGGGAGGCGAAAAACGCCTCATGGAGGAGGCACTGTGAGGAGATCGAAAGAACTCCGGAATGTGCCAGACTCCAGAAAGCCTTGCTGAGGGACAATCGGGGTAAGATTGGAACTCTGCAAAGACCTCATGGGGGATACACTGAATCGAGTGAGGAGTCTCTGGAACTCCTTCTAGAGACACACTTCACGGGGAGTGTATCCTCGGCAAATGCAACAAACACTCCAAACCTAGACATACCGATTCATCGGGCGTCCAGGGAGGAGTGGAAACTTGCCGATAGGCTGGTTAACAAAACAAGACTTGGATGGGCAGTGAAATCTTTCAAACCATTCAAATATCCAGGAATCGACGGAATTCTTCCGCTGATGCTTCAACAGGGATTCGAGGAATTAGCCTCCCCCCTGTGCGCATTACTCAGGGCCAGCCTGGCCTTGAAGTACGTGCCAACGGGCTGGAAGAAAGTGAAGTGGTATTTATACCAAAACCAGGGCGAGAATCATACGCCCGGGCGAAATCCTTTCGACCAATAAGCCTAACATCATTTCTCTTTAAGACCTTGGAGAAACTGAGTGACAAGTATATCAGGGACGATGTTCTGGTAAACGCCCCTTTACATCGGTACCAGTTTGCCTATCAATCTGGAAAATCATGCGAGATGAGCATCCACGAGCTTACTCGTAGGATAGAATTAACCCTGGAAAATCGAGAGATTGCGTTGGGGGCTTTTCTGGACATAGAGGGTGCTTTCGATAACACCTCATTCAACTCTATTGCGAAAACAACTAAGAGGCGGGGTATAGCCCCTGTGGTAGTGGAATGGATCGACTCGGCCTTAAAGGGCAGAGAGATTTCATGCATCATTGGCCCGGTGACTAGGGGGGTGGTGGCGGCCAGAGGGTGCCCACAGGGAGGCGTTTTATCGCCTTTATTGTGGTCACTCGTGGTCGACGACCTCCTGGGGAACTTGGAGCAGACAGTAGTTCACGCACAAGGATATGCGGACGATATCACCATACTCGTAAGCGGCAAGTTCGGAGGGGCTGTATCAGAAATGATGCAGCGGGCTCTGACAGTCGTCGAGAGATGGTGCACTGAGAAACAGTTGTCGGTTAACCCCGATAAGACTGAAGTCATGGTCTTCACAAGAAGGAGGAATCTCATCGATTTGAGGAGGCTCCGACTGTGGGGAAAAGAATTGCGGATAGGGAAAGAAGTCAAGTACTTGGGACTAATGCTAGATACCAAACTTGGTTTCAAACCCCATCTAGCATACATCACCACTAAGGCTACTCGGGCCCTATGGGCCTGTAGAGGCATGGTGGGAAAGACGTGGGGATTAAAACCAGAAATGGTTCACTGGCTCTACACCAAGGTCATAATTCCCACGGAAACATACTCTTCGATAATTTGGTGGCATAAGGCGTCTGGACAGCACGCTACAAGGCTTTTAGGGAAGCTGCAAAGACTTGCCTGCCTTGGAATAACGGGAGCAATGAATACAACGCCTACCGCAGCCATGGAAGTGCTTCTGAACCTCCCTCCGCTACACCTTTTGGTGAAATCGGAGGCAATGAAGGCAGCATACAGGCTTGTAAGTGCCGGATATGGCAAGACCCACGTTAGAAGGGGATACCACATCGAGATATTTGGGAAAATACGGAACGATTGCGTGCTGAGCATGCAATCGGACCGACTCAGGACAGAGTATGACTTTTGTAAACCCTTCGAGGTAGTCATACCGAGAAGGGAGGAGAGGGTCGATACCCGGAAACTGAGGAGTAACAACGGAACCATCTGGTACACGGATGGGTCCAAAACAACAAAGAGCACTGGGGCAGGGGTAGCTGGAGAAGCACCGGGGGATGACATGAGCATCAACCTGGGCGCCTTGGCAACCGTGTTCCAAGCAGAAATCACTGCGATTGACATCTGTGCCGGGGAAATAATGAGGAGGGGCTGTGCAAACAGACGGATCCACATTATGACTGACAGTCAGGCAGCGCTTAAAGCTCTGGAGAGTGTCGAATCGCTTGTGGAACTGGCAAAACACAACAGAGTGACTCTGTGGTGAGTGCCGGGACACAAGGGATTTGAAGGAAATGAAAAAGCTGACCTCCTAGCCAAAGAGGGAGCGAAAACACCTTTGATAGGCCCAGAGCCCACTTGTGGGATCGCACATGAGACCGCAAAAATGGTGATTCAGGGCTATATCAACAGAGAACACCACATCCATTGGAATAACATTCCTGGACAGAGGCAATCGCGGATGTTCATGGAAGGCCCGTCGAAAAAGCGGTCAGAAGAAATCCTGAGATTGAGCAGGAGACAACTGAGAAAGGTAGTTGGACTCTTCACGGGACACTGCTGTCTCATGAAACACCTCACCACAATCGGGGTGAAGCAAGATCCTGATTGTAGGATGTGCAGGGAGGAGGAAGAAACTCCACTACACATACTATGCGAGTGTCCAGCGCTTGAGGCGGGGAGGCTTCGACACTTCGGGTTGACGTATGTTGAACCGAATGACATAAAACATATGCCCATAGATTCTGTGCTGAAGTTCATCAACAGCACAGGCCTTATGGAGTAAGCTTGCTAAGTGGGGCACAATAAGCTGAAGCTTCAGTGCAGCGGGGTCTGAACCGCGCCCCTTAAGAATAATAATAATAAATACTGTAAAGAATAAACACCTATTCAAATGATAACATTAAACATTTGAAAGCATATTTTGTAATCTAATAAAAATGAAAAAATTAAATTTATTGGCAAAATTTTGTACAGGAAGAAAAGACTTTTTATAAGATTTACTGAGTATTTATGATTTATTGATCTATTATTATACGTAATTTACAATAAATTGACAGAACAGTAATAATTTTTACTTTTTGAACTTTCGTGGTCCACATTAATTTGTAAATTTCTAAAAGAGTTAAGTCGCTTTAATACTTAATTTACAACACACTTTATGATGTAATAAAATACTAAAATGACTAATAAAAATTTTCACCTTTCAAACTCTTGAACCCACAGTGATTTCGCATCATTTTCTTTCTGTCGGAATCTTTTATCTCTCTAAGCTTCGTAATTTGAGAATTATACACTAATCCTCACATCTTTACGATTTTTCATCCCTTATCTTATCACATTCATATAAACCGTCGCTCTTCTCAAGACTGTTCAGAGTTCTGCAAAATCGGCTTCAAAATGGCAGTGCAACTAATTCTTCTTTTGGTAGCCGCTGTCTACCTCAAAGAGACTACAGGCCATGGAATGCTGTTGGATCCTCCAAACCGCGCCTCCCTCTGGAGATACGATTGGAAACAACCTGCAAATTACGAAGACAACGAATTTTTTTGTGGAGGAGTTCAGGTAAACTGTTTATCATTGTCTTAATCTATTTTCCGTGTTTTCTGATAAAAATACTTCAATATTCCACTTGTATACGTAATATTAACAAAGAAATCGAAATGTACTGCAAAACAATGCTCGGTTTGTTTAATCTAAATAATTTAGCAACTACTTACACGGTTCTTCTGAGTGTTACTATCTTATCGGGATGATGGGAAATATATAAAAGAGGAGTTTTTGCAAGCGAACAATATTAATAAGTGTGTAATTTAATTTTGTGAACAATGGCAACCAAGTTCTTTGTTTTGTTGGCGGTTGCCTTATTGCGGGAAGTCTGTGGGCACGGAATGATGCTGGAACCTTCAAACAGAGCCTCTTTGTGGAGGTTTGCTCCAAAGGCACCCACGGATTACGACGACAATGCCTTTAATTGTGGAGGTTTTGCGGTATGTTGGTTTTTATCAGAAACTTCTTGCAACGAATGTAAAACAATTTTGTAATTTTAACCCTAGACTTGAAAACTTCTTTCAGAAGCTAGAACTGTGACCTTTATTAATTTATGACTGGAAAATTCTCCGTTTGTGATATCTATTGTATTCACAGATACAATAAATGCTTGTCTTTTATTGTGGACTGAAATGGACACCTTTATCTTTCTATTTATTGCTATACAATTTAGGGTTATGACTTTATTTGGAAATTAAATAGTTAATGATAAAATAAAATAAATAAAATGTGCCATAAAGTGTACAGGTAGCTGATTCAGCGTTGTTGACTTAATTGCTCGTACTGATTTTGAGTAAATACTCTCATCAATGTACTTTATTAGTTTTCGATTGAATTTAAAAAGTTTTCGAGAAAGAATTTTAGGTCGGCTCGAAGTTAGGTAGGGATGGGATAGGTCTGGCACCTGAGAGCGGTTGCGTTTACCTGTGCGCATCCCCTTTGTCGCAGCTATCTCTCTCACGCAACCAGCCGTACTCCTCTAACTCACCTATTCTCCCTGATACTTAATCTGATCTGGCTCCTAATTATTAAACAACCGAGTTTCGACCTGACAAATTTTATATTCTTTGATTCGAACTGTATGGTGTTAAAATTTCAGCTATACTAAAATGGTTTGAAAATTATAATTTTTTAATTATTAAATTACATCTGCCCGATGGTTAGCGACGACAAAATTGTCTGGCAACTATAATTTTATGTTGCGAAAAGAATGAATTACTAAAAGGTCACAGCAAATTATGAAAAAACAGATTATTTCAAAATTCACAATTTTTACCTGTACAAAGGTAAACGCAACCGCTCCCAGGTGCCAGACCTACTCCATCCCTACCTAAAACCTGTTTTGTGATATAAAATGTTTTAAAAAATAAAAAATGCATGGTCTTATAGATTTTAATGTTAGAAATCCAACGGTGCAACTTTAATGTCTAGATCTCTGTTTAAAAATTACCCATAAAAGATCCAGAAACAACATCTTTAAGTCGTGGATCGAATTTTTTAATGTCAGCGTTATGGATCTGACACTTTTGGGAGTTTTTTCGGATCTTGTGATCCTACAGCAGTTACTTATTTACTTACTTATTTAGTTACAAAATTACTTAGTCCTTCCCGGTAAGGTCAAAAATTTTGGAAATAAAAACCGCTGATTAAAAAAGAGGGTGGAGATTTGCGGAATTTTGAAATCCACGTTCTTTTGGGAGAAAATGACAGTTATTATTGAGGGGTCAAGATCACTAAAAAAATGTCGTCTGCAACTACCAACAATTTTCTTAAGTCAAAATAATCTTAACGACAATAATTAATTTAACAAATTAAGCATCAACGTGACATCTCCAATTTCAAAATATTGTTTTCAGGTCCAATACGAAGAAAACGGAGGCCGCTGCGGAATTTGTGGTGACAATTTCGCCGACCCAACCCCGAGAAGTAACGAGAACGGTGGATTTTTTGGAAATGGAGTTATTCTTAAATCTTATCCAGTTGGGAGTGTTATCAACACTTCTGTAACTCTCACGGCTAACCATCTTGGTACTTTCACTTTCAGGTAAACATTCAGTATGATCAAGTACTAATTTCTTAATACTTATTGCACTTTGCCTTTTGTTTCCAATTTATTTTACACTAGTAGCCAGTTAATTAGATTTTTATCCGCATGGAAATTTGTATTTCACTGTAATAATAATAATAATAAGATCTATTTTCTTGCCTTCTGGCTTTGAAAAGCATTTTATTCTTAAGATTCAATAATACATATTAAGTAAATAAAACTAATGTAAAGCAATAATAATAGCTAAATTAATTTTAATTTCTATCCTTTTCTTCCATCTTTTCTTTTTTTGTTTTTTTTTTAATACTCCTTTCATCCGGCTTACTCCTTTCCCTTCTTCTCCTAACAGCACTTTCCGGTCTTTTCTCTCCTCATTCATCTTATCATATTTTTTCATCATGCTTTCGCTTTCTCTGCACAATCTACACACCCTCTCGTCTCTCGTTTTTTTTCTCCATCTCGTTGCTCCCTTACTTGGTTATTTTGATATATATTAATTATTATTTTAGAATTCATTATTTCTTAGTTTCGTAACTTTGTAATTTCTTTATTTCGTAACTTGATAGTGTTTTTGTTATTTCGCAATTATTTCTCTCTTTCGTCATTTCTTATTTCGTTGATTGCGTAATTTCATTACATATTCTTGTTTTCTTGGTTTCTGATTTCGCAGTTTGATAATTTCATGATATCCTAAATCCTAAATTTCGTAACTTTGAAATTAACAACTTTCGTAATTTGGTAATGTCTTTGTAATTTCGCAATTTCTCTCTTTCGTGTTTTCTAATTTCGTTATTCATATGTGCACTTAATTTTGTAACTTTGTTAATTTCGTTATATTGTATAAGTTTATTTCGTTATTTCGTAATTTCGTTAATGTTGGTATTTCGTAATTTCGTCATTTCCATTCTCAGTTATATAATTCATTACTTCCTTCTTGCATAATTTCGTTGTATCAATATTTCCTAGTTTCCTTGTTTTCTGATTTTGCAGTTTGCTAATTTCACAATGTCCTAATTTCGCAAGTTCGTAATATTGTGATTTCTAAATTTCGTAATTTAATAATGATCAGAGAATGCACTTTGACATTTTGCAATTTGTCTACTTCGTTTATCCTTAGTCGGCTATTTTTTTATTTACTTAATTTTGTAATTGTCGTAATTCCGTAATATATCATATTAAGTTTTTTTCGATATTTCGTTGATTTAGTATTTCGTAATTTATCTTTCTTTTTTTTATTATTTCGTTATTTTTATGTGTACTATTTATTTGTAATTTTCGTAATTCCGTAATATCGTATTGTTTTGTTTGTTTATTTCGTCATTTCGTTGATTTGGTATTTCGTAATTTCGTCATTTCCGTTCTCAGTTATTTAATTCATTACTTCCTTCTCACAAAATTTCGTTGTTGCACTATTTTCTAATTTCGTTATTTCAATATTTTCTGGTTTCCTTGTTTTCTGATTTCGCAGTTTGCTAATTTCATAATGTCCTAATTTCGTAATTTCGTAATATTGTGATTTCTAAATTTCGTAGTTTAATAATGATCAGAGAATGCACTTTGTCATTTTGCAATTTGTCTACTTCGTTTATCCTTAGTCGGCTATTTTTTTATTTACTTAATTTTGTAATTGTCTTAATTCCGTAATATCGAATTAAGTTTTTTTCGTTATTCCGTTGATTTAGTATTTCGTAATTTATCTTTCTTTTTGTATTATTTCGTTATTTTTATGTGTACTATTTATTTGTAATTTTCGTAATTCCGTAATATCGTATTATTTGTTTGTTTATTTCGTCATTTCGTTGATTTGGTATTTCGTAATTTCTCTTTATTTTTTATTATTTCGTTATTTTTATGTGTACTATTTATTTGTAATTTTCGTAATTCCGTAATATCGTATTGTTTTGTTTGTTTATTTCGTCATTTTCGTTGATTTGGTATTTCGTAATTTCCTCATTTCCGTTCTCAGTTACTTAATTCATTACTTCCTTCTCACAAAATTTCGTTGTTGCACTATTTTCTAATTTCGTTATTCCAATATTTTCTGGTTTCCTTGTATTCTGATTTCGCAGTTTGCTAATTTCATAATGTCCTAATTTCGTAATTTCGTAATATTGTGATTTCTAAATTTCGTAATTTAATATTGATCAGAGAATGCACTTTGACATTTTGCAATTTGTCTACTTCGTTTATCCTTAGTCGGCTATTTTTTTATTTACTTAATTTTGTAATTGTCGTAATTCCGTAATATATCATATTAAGTTTTTTTCGATATTTCGTTGATTTAGTATTTCGTAATTTATCTTTCTTTTTTTATTATTTCGTTATTTTTATGTGTACTATTTATTTGTAATTTTCGTAATTCCGTAATATCGTATTGTTTTGTTTGTTTATTTCGTCATTTCGTTGATTTGGTATTTCGTAATTTCGTCATTTTCGTTCTCAGTTATTTAATTCATTACTTCCTTCTCACAAAATTTCGTTGTTGCACTATTTTCTAATTTCGTTATTTCAATATTTTCTGATTTCCTTGTTTTCTGATTTCGCAGTTTGCTAATTTCATAATGTCCTAATTTCGTAATTTCGTAATATTGTGATTTCTAAATTTCGTAGTTTAATAATGATCAGAGAATGCACTTTGTCATTTTGCAATTTGTCTACTTCGTTTATCCTTAGTCGGGTATTTTAAAATGTACTTAATTTTGCAACTGTCTTAATTCCGTAATCTCTTTTTTTTTCGTTATTTCGTTGATTTAGTATTTCGTAATTTATCTTTCTGTTTTTATTATTTCGTTATTTTTGTGAGTACTATATGTTTGTAATTTTCGTAATTCCGTAATATCGTATTGTTTGTTTATTTATTTCGTCATTTCGTTGATTTTGGAATTTCGTAATTTCGTCATTTCGTTTCTCAGTTATTTACTTCATTAGTTCCTTCTCTCATGATTTCGTTGTTTCAATATTTCCTAGTTTCCTTGTTTTCTGATTTCGCAGTTTGCTAATTTCACAATGTTCTAATTTCGCAAGTTCGTAATATTGCGATTTCTAAATTTCGTAGTTTAATAATAATCAAAGAATGCACTTTGTCATTTTGAAATTTGTCTACTTCGTTTATCCTTAGTCGGCTATTCTTAAATTTACTTAATTTTGTAAATGTCTTAAGTCCGTAACATCGTATTAAGTTCTTTTCGTTATTTCGTTGATTCAGTATTTCGTAATTTATCTTTCTTTTTTTATTATTTCGTTATTTTTATGTGTACTATTTATTTGTAACTTTCGTAATTCCGTAATATCGTATTGTTTTGTTTGTTTATTTCGTCATTTCGTTGATTTGGTATTTCGTAATTTCGTCATTTCCGTTCTCAGTTATTTAATTCATTACTTCCTTCTCACAAAATTTCGTTGTTGCACTATTTTCTAATTTCGTTATTTCAATATTTTCTGGTTTCCTTGTTTTCTGATTTCGCAGTTTGCTAATTTCATAATGTCCTAATTTCGTAATTTCGTAATATTGTGATTTCTAAATTTCGTAGTTTAATAATGATCAGAGAATGCACTTTGTCATTTTGCAATTTGTCTACTTCGTTTATCCTTAGTCGGCTATTTTTTTATTTACTTAATTTTGTAATTGTCGTAATTCCGTAATATCGTATTAAGTTTTTTCGATATTTCGTTGTTAGTATTTCGTAATTTATCTTTCTTTTTTTATTATTTCGTTATTTTTATGTGTACTATTTATTTGTAATTTTCGTAATTCCGTAATATTGTATTGTTTTGTTTATTTATTTCGTCATTTCGTTGATTTGATATTTCGTAATTTTGTCATTTCCGTTCTCAGTTATTTAATTCATTACTTCTTTCTCACAAAATTTCTTTGTTGCACTATTTTCTAAATTCGTTATTTCAATATTTTCTGGTTTCCTTCTTTCTGATTTCGCAGTTTGCTAATTTCACAATGTCCTAATTTCGTAATTTCGTAATATTGTGATTTCTAAATTTCGTAGTTTAATAATGATCAGAGAATGCACTTTGTCATTTTGCAATTTGTCTACTTCGTTTATCCTTAGTCGGCTATTTTTAAATTTACTTAATTTTGTAATTGTCTTAATTCCGTAATATCGTATCAAGTTTTTTCGTTATTTCGTTGATTTAGTATTTCGTAATTTATCTTTCTTTTTTTATCATTTCGTTATTTTTATGTGTACTATATATTTGTAATTTTCGTAATTCCGTAATAGCGTATTGCTTGTTTATTTATTTCGTCATTTCGTTGATGTTGGTATTTCGTAATTTCGTCATTTCCTTTCTCAGTTATTTACTTCATTACTTCCTTCTCTCATGATTTCGTTGTTTCAATATTTCCTAGTTTCGTTGTTTTCTGATTTCGAAATTTGCTAATTTCACAATGTCCTAATTTCGCAAGTTTGTAATACATATTGTGATTTCTAAATTTCGTAGTTTAATAATAATCAGAGAATGCACTTTGTCGTTTTGCAATTCCTCTACTTCGTTTATCTTTGGCTATTTTAAAATGTTCTTAATTTTGTAATTGTCTTAATTCCGTAATATCGTATTAAGTTTTTTTCGTTATTTCGTTGATTTAGTATTTCGTAATTTATATTTCTTTTTTTATCATTTCGTTATTTTTATGTGTACTTTATGTTTGTAATTTTTGTAACTCCGTAATATCGTATTGTTTTGTTTGTTTATTTCGTCATTTCGTTGATTTGGTATTTCGTAATTTCGTCATTTCCATTCTGAGTTATTTAATTCATTACTTCCTTCTCACAAAATTTCGTTGTTGCACTATTTTCTAATTTCGTTATTTCAATATTTCCTGGTTTCCTTGTTTTCTGATTTCGCAGTTTGCTAATTTCATAATGTCTTAATTTCGCAAATTCGTAATATTGTGATTTCTAAATTTCGTAGTTTAATAGTAATCAGAGAAAACACTTTGGCATTTTGCAATTTCTCTACTTCGTTTATCCTTTGACGGCTATTTTAAAATGTACTTAATTTTGTAATTGTCTTAATTCCGTAATATCGTATTATTATTTTTTTCGTTATTTCGTTGATTTAGTATTTCGTAATTTATCTTTCTTTTTTTATTATTTCGTTATTTTTATGTGTACTGTTTATTTGTAATTTTCGTAATTCCCTAATATTGTATTGTTTTGTTTATGTAATTTCGTCATTTACTACTTACTTAGTTATTTACTTCATCACTTCCTTCTCTAATTATTTCTTTGTTTCCTTGATTTAAATGTCTTAATTTCGCAATTTGGAAATTTTCTTAATTTGTAAGTATCATTTTTTGTATATCGGACATATTAAAGCCATCCTACATTGACTTTGGAATCCCTCTCCTCGTCGGATGTCATTTACTATTCTTCTGTTGTATATCCACGTTTGCGTTTTCTAGCTTTCTTGGGATGTTTGAAAGCTTTCGTTTAGCTCGCTTTTAGTTTCATCTTTATCATCTTCTTGAATTTATACTTTTTCTTCGCCTTGCCTCATTTCGGTTCGAAACCCTCTACACTGTATCGTGTATTGTTGGTTGCCGGTATTCTTTGTTATTGTTTATTTACATTAATTTTCTCCTCGTCGCTTCTTTCCATATTTTCCCGTCGTTGTATTTAATTAAGTTTCTGGGTCGTAGTCAGTTTATTTTTTTTTGTCTAATTTACTAAGACCCTTCTGTAGCACATTTTAGAAATTTTATTGGAATTTCAAAGGTAAATTATTATTATTGCGGAGTCACAGGCAAATTGGCGACAAAAATGATATTCAAACTTCTCTTTTGTTTCATCTAACCGTCTTCTAACGCCGTCATCTGGTGTGTACCATTAAAAAATGTGACTTTTGCGACAACGACATATTGTATGATTAATTTTGACATAGTGTTTCCCCACACCTCAAAAACGCAATAGTTTTTATCTTCTTCTGAGAGATCATTATGTGTTCTTGATCTTTCATCTCAACAAATTGATATCGTTTTACATCTGTATTATTCTTTCCTAAATTGTTATTTTTGTGATATTTCAGAATTGGTAAGTGTCTGAAGTACCATTTCGAACTACGTAACATGTAACATTGTTCTCTTTCCGATTAAATCTACACTTCTGTCTACATATTGTTAATCGATGATTAGAGATCGTCGACGCAATTCATTTCTGCTTTTTGATAATCAAATTTAATTCATTATTTTCAGCTTGTGCGTTCTTCCGACCTCTTCTGCTCTCGAGACCGAAGAATGCTTCACGGATTTGCTTCTTGCCGACGGTTCTCCAGTTTACCACGTACAAAAGCTGGATTACACCATAAACAATCAAGTTCAACTACCAGCTGGAGTCTCCTGTGATCATTGTGTGCTTAGATGGCACTACAAAAGCGGTAATTCCTGGGGAGTGTGCAGCGACGGATCTCAAGAAATGGGATGTGGCGCTCAGGAAACCTTTAGATCATGTGCTGATATATCTATAGTCAATGCTTAGGTGTCTATTGTGAAAAAATTCTCGGTTGTAGATGCAAAATTTAATATAATTTATTGTCTTTATTTTACTGTTGTTTAACATCACGAAGTTGTAAATTGTGCTCTGTGTAAATTTCAGTAGTTACAATTTTTTTCCTAATTATTCTAACAATCCAACTCATTAATAAATCACCAATGCTCTAATTTCTAATACAGAACCAATCAAATGCTGATTACATGACAAGAAAAGCTGCTTCTTTTTCTTTTCACTACACTCTTTTTGTCTTGCTCTTCACTTGCTCACGGCATTCACTCGCTACTTTGATGAAAAAACACAAAATAGAAAAAAATTATTAATCAAAAAATAAAAACATGTAATGGTAATGATAGATTTGGCAGTAACATTCGAAGAAATTGACTCCTCTGTGATGGTGCAAGTTGCTAGGGATGTCGCCGAAGCAGTGTTGGAAGTTGAAAAAGTATTGGTGCGTCTTTCTGTCCTTTGATTCCTTAGCTTCTCAATTATATTTGCGTGATGTTGATGGTCTGTCTGCAAATATGGACGAATCGATGCGGCGTTGCTGTGGCCAGTTATCTCAATGAGTTCTTGTTCCGATACGCCGGCCTTTTCTAATTTGGTAACCGCAGTTGACCTTGTTGGATGATTTGTGACCTTAATCCGTTTCATATCGAGTCCTGCTTTCTCGGCACTCTGTTTTGTCCATTTGGCGATTTCATTGATACCCACGGGGCAATTCTTAGACCATCCATTCCCATTAGGTTTCTTCTGCCTCTTCAATCTGCCTGTTTTGATATTAGGTCCCTTCTTAGGATGCATTTTTTTCTAAAAGCTTAACGGCAAGAAACTAAGTAACATATTAATGCAATTCTACGAGAAACTAACCTCACTGGACAAATATTTGGATCCTCGACATTGGGTATCAACCATTTGCTGTCAGCAAGACTGTGAGCTTCTCCCTGACAGGTTTTACTAAATATGGAATTCTATTCAGGTTTTACTATATGGAAATGATGGGTTAAACAAGCAGCTCCCTCTCCTCCTCTCCATGCAAGCTCTCTTGCAGATACTAAAAAAATCTGAGTTGCAGTCCAGAAGGAATTAATCATTTTGACATATTCCAGATCTGTCAATGCAAATGAGTCCGTTAACAGCTTAGGGGTGGTCTTCACAACGCTTTTTTTATAATCGTTTTCGTCCAATTTCTTCACATTGTGCCCATAGACTTTCAATATTAAATTTTATTTTTACTGGTCATATTCTTCTTTTTAACTGCTTTTAATACTAAATTTGACGATGTTGTCAAATTTATTTCTGTTTTTCATTCTTGTTTATTGACGACCACTTCACGTACACATTTGTTACAAAAACTAATTAAATATAAATTCTTTGGATTGTCTTACCAAATAAAACACGTGGTTTGAATTTACATCCATATATTGTTTATAATAAAACTAACATAAAACGGAGGTGCAGGTCAAAAGGCTCGCTTTAAGCAATTCCGATTTTTCTAGTTTGAGTCCCAATGAGTAAATAATAATTAAGAGAATATGTGTGTAATGAAAATGATGTAAATTTAACGCACTTGTCACGATATTATATCTTTCCAATTATTGAGAGACGAGTAATTCAAATATTAATCATAGAAATATCTAAGTTTCTGTGTGTACTAAACTAAATCCATCTTTATTCACTCTGTATAACAATTTTAGGAAGTAACAGTTGTCTTTTCTAACATCCAACCTTCGATCTCCAAACTGAGACCCTGAAAAACAGATGGCGCAATATGTAACGATTCAACAAGGCGAACTAAATCCATACCCCTGAGGCGCCTGAAAATTGGGTTCTAAGATAGCAAGCGGGAAAGTACCGAAAGTGGCGTCATCCATTCGAAGGCGACCATACTGTATGAAACTGACAGAATGTGGATTTATAGTTTTACGCAATGTCTTTATTTTGTTAAGACGGGACACCTCAAACATCTACGCACCTTTTAATATATAGTATATAACTCAATACCGATTATAAGGCAACCGCTATCATCCGACGACTCTTTCTGTAATTCCCACTCTTCTTGGTCCCGCTCCCCCGTTACCAACCCACGGGTATATATTCCCCTAGTCCACCTTTTTGCTTCTTTTGACATCACGGGCTGCCTACCTCGTCTTGAACAACTTGACTATCTTCGCAAATAATTTTGCAACCAGATTGCTCCCACTACTACTGTCCTTGATAAAAATCCTGATTCACACGAAAATTTCAAAATTTACACTAGAGCGTGGGCGCTAAGCAATGAATCTTATACTTTCTCTGTTACGTATTTGACAAAACGAATACAAAACAACAAAAGCAATTATTTATTGATACCCTAGCGGGTTGTACAAATGGAGTTCGCAGGTCTAGATTCGTCTAGGGCAATTTATTTCAACACCAATAATGATCTTCACTGTGATTACCACAAAAAAGTAATTTTTACAACTATTCCTAATTTTTAAATTTATTCTAGTGCAGTATAAAAATATTCTTTGTAATTAACTATTCATATTATAACGGACGTGGACCCGAAATGACTCATAGCTGCAGCGGCTTGAGATTATGACGTCATCAATTACTATTTACTACTACAACGTACTCGAGATAGTAGTACATCATCTTTTGGAATATTCGGTACACATCGAGAGCGCGATGATGTCATCAATGGAACTATCTGGAGGCGCCTAGAAGGATTTAGGTGCCGGTATATTTATCAGAGGACGTTCCAGCGGGAACCAGTCTAGGCCCAGTCAGCCAACCGGTCGCATCGCATAAATATGTATTTAAGACCATTATTGAATAAATAAATATGCGAAATTCTAAAATAGGTGGCATTAGACCAGAAATGTTAAAACCATTTATTGAATGAGCAGGATATGTGATCTTGTCTACTGTAGAGAAATATTGGTTATCTACTGTTAGGATATGTTTATCTCTTATGTAAATAATAGTCTTTGTACATTTAGTACCAAATACCGTTCAAAATTTGATAATATTATAGAAGTCTAATTTTTTTTTCGTGCATCAAATAATATCACACTCAAATGGACACTTGCCAGAAGTATCGATTTTGACCAATCAAAATCCGACATGATTATGACCTACGGTGAAGCTAGTGGGAACTCTTTTCGTCTCGGGACTTACAGTGTGCGATTTATTAGAGGAATTATTAGCGGACGTTCATCTAAACATAAGACAACAAATTCGGTTCTTACAAAACGGAGCTCCTCCCCGTAGTGCACGTATAGTGTCAGACTGGTGAGATAATACACTCCCCACAAAAAAATACACTCCCCACAACAAAATCAGTGATCGTAGGAGTCTCTGCATCCAAAATTTTTAGTCGATACTTGATCAATACGATTTTGTAAAAATCTGTTCTTTTGCAAAAGTTGAGTGGAACCCGTACAATGCCTTTTTCAGTAGAGCAAAGGTCTTTTTTACTGAAATTTTATTTTCACAATGCAACAAAAGTTTTGCATACGGCGGCTGTTGGCATCTTGATTGGCAGGGGCTCCAACATTACGGATGGCGTCCGAAACCGATGTTAATGTGGCTGTAATGTCGCTGTCGAGGTTTTCTTCCAACAGCCTTTTTTTATTATTGAACTTCCACACTGCTTGAGTTTGCAGCAGTATCTGCGGTGCAAACTTGAACCAGTGGTGGACTCGAAATCGCTATCACTTTTATTTTCCAATTGATCGCCTAGACGATGAAATTCTATGTTCAATGAACCATTTGAGGTTGATGGCGCACTTCCTTTTTATTAATTTTAATTAATTTTTAAAAAAAAATTTTCTTGCTATTTCTGGCTGCTACAGTTCACTTCTTTTTCACCGTTAATACATTCAGATTAAAATATACAGGATGACCGATAAAAAAATTAAAATGTGTTTGTTTTATATTTTTGGTTCCTGTCAATTTTTTACTGTATACCTATATTTTTTTCGAGATTGTTATAGAGATGTATTCTGAAAACAAAAAACGTCTCAACTATTGTCCTACGTTAAAATGAGAAATGATCAAGTAAGCCATGTATAGTTGTCAATGTTGCAGGTTATAAAAAAAATACTGCATCGCTTTTCAATATTACACCATTAACACGAATAACCATTATGAATGAGTGAATTTGATTGATATGAAGTCATTTTGGCCCGACATAACCCCAAATAGTTTAATGAACGCAACGAAATTTCTAGAAAGCGTCGATAATGTCTGGGACAGCTGATTTGTCTGACTGTCGTCTGTCAAAAAATGTTTTAAAGCAGAAAGTGCTTCAAATGAAATCGGGTTAAAGATAAGCAAGATACGGCACAAAGGTTTTTTTCAGTCACCCTGTATAAATATGTAAACAAAATTAGGGTTTATAGACTTTTTGATGGTGTACTTATGTAATTTAATTTGTATGAATAAAAACAATTTTGTGTTGTCGGCGTAGAAGGCAGATAGTATGGCACGCCGTTTTACTATTTAATAGACAAATATTTTTTGAAAAAAAAAATTATTTCTTTTTAATTTAAAACTAGATGTTTTGGATGATTTTTTATGTACCTACATAATAAAAACGCAATACTTTTATGTTGTTACATAAAATTAAATTATTATACATAGGAAGAGATACAAAAATGGATGAATTATAATTATGTCGTAACACAATTATAATTAATTAATATTTTTCTGTTAAAATATTGATAATATTTTTATTGTTTTGGCACATAATAATAATACATAACATTTTAAGTAGCTACAAGTCATTTATTTCTCTAAAAATTTACAATAATTGAAAATAATAAAATTATGCCACTACAAAATATTTTATTTGAAACAAATCGAAAAAAATTAACATTTTTTTTTATGGTTTATCATAATAAAATTCCATGAAATTTTTATAAAGGTGACATCATAATGATAATTTGGAATTGATTTTTGCCACTCGATAAGTAAAATTCATAAAATTATTATTGTGTATCATCATAATGAATTAAAAGAATTTTAATTACATAGTTATAATTTGAAATATCCGTCTTGAAAATAAATAAAGCATTATGACGATTTAACATTAGTTTCCTATTTATTAACAAATAATAAATTAATATTATTTCTGTACATAATTTCAGTTTTAACATTTCTATTATGTACATAATTTAGATTAGATAGATAGATTAGGTGTTGAGGGGTGTGAGGGAATTTGCTCCCCTCACCGACACTTAGACCACACCGCGGGCCCGTTGTGTCACCCCCTCGCGTCCCTCATTCCTGTCTCTCATCCAGCCATCCGACATTGTAGAAGAAAGCTAGGATGGTTCCAGGCGAGGTACACCTCAAGCTGGCCCAGCTGGGCCATGTCTCCCCCAGTATGGACTTTCTGGTCGAGGCGAGAGCCGAACATTTCCGTAGGATATGCTCGAGAGTCTCGTCCTCCTCTAAACACCCCCTGCACGTTGGGTCGTTGACCACCCTTATCACGTGGAGGTGTTTATTTAGCCTGCAGTGACCGGTCCAGATGCCCACCAAAAGGCGGAGTCTGTCCCTTGACAAACGCAGACAAGAATTGGCTCTTTTAAAGCAAGGATTTTTGATAAAAATCTTGCTTTGTCTGCAGCCTGTTGTCGTTTCCCATCTAGCACAGTGTCTAGAATGGGTGTCAGTTTTGATCAGGTTTGAATTGTATCAATTGTGCAAATACACGCGTACGTAATCTCTTTACAACTCGAGTAATGTACTATACTTTGTCGACGAGCACACATTATTGCTTTTAACCCCATCAGATTGTCTTTTCAAAAATAACTTCAAACACTTTCCATGGGACCCCTCATCAGATTCTGATTTGGTGATAAATTAAAATTCAAAACTCTTCAGAATTGTCTTATAGTACTTTTCAGTACTTATAATTGTACTACTTGGGATTGTTCCGCATTTGTAAGCATCTTTTGGACTGTTTAAAAAAGATTTGTGAATATTTGTTTCTTCAATATAGGCACGGAGACTCCGAGCTCTTCATGTTTTCTCGGAATTCTTCAAAACTCCTAGAGACAATTTTTAATTCTTCATTTCAGGATTTTCCACCATTCTTTCACCATCTTTTTGAGACTCTTAAAATAATGTAATCTAATGTAAAAAAAAACTCCAAAACACTCCTAGAGGTTTTTAGGATTCTTCGGAATTTTTGAGAATTCTCCAGTCATTCTCAGGGCTTTTCGAGATACTTATCGAATTCTTTAGGATTCCTTTGGGCTTAGGATTGTTTTGAATTCTTCAAGACTCTTCAGTATTATTCAGGATTTTTCAAGTACTTCACGTACTTTCAGAACTTTTTATGGCTTTTCGGGTCTTCGTGATCCATTAGAATTATTTAGTGTTTAAAAATGTGAAAGAGACATTGTGGAAACTTTAAAGAACTTACATTTTAACAAGTGCTGCATAATACAAATTTACAGGGACAGTGTCTTTAAGAAACCTTAAACCACTAACATACACAATTTTAAATAAGTTCCTAATAGTTATTTACCTAACGTCTGCATTTAATGCGAATTGTTCCCGTTGCACCCTGTCGAGCCAGCTCGTCGGCCCTCTCATTCCCCTCATTACCGTTATGTCCTCGAACCCATCTTAGCTCAACGACATTGTTTAGTGCTATTCTCGACAAGCTACCTACTTGCTGTCCCGGATCCTTTGACAAGATTTTCATCAGCCGGGCAGCGGTGGTGGTACATTCGAGGTCCCCACAGAATTTTCTCCATGATGACCTCTGCTTAGAACGAACGTCTTTTTTGTATTGCCGCTGGTATTCTTTAAATTCGTCCCAGTCGGCTGCATTTTTGGTCTTTTTGGCCTTATTGAATAGCTTGCGCAGATAGGCTCTTCCCCTTTCCAGTTCCTTACACCACCATGTGGTGTTGTGGCCCTGGCGGGTGCCTGATCTCAGCGGACAAGCTTGCTCATAAGACGCCATCAGAGACCTAGTGAGGTCAGTAACTGCCCTCTCCAGTTCTCCGATCGTCTTAAGATCGGTAGAGATATCAAGCCGACCCCTGACATTTGCCAGGTTTTCTAGAAATAGATCCCTGTCGGTTTGTTTTGGGTTCCTGTACGGCTTCGGTAACATCTCTTTTGCTTCTAACGAAAACGTTATCCATCTGTGGTCTGACATGGTCACCTGCGATGATACTTGCCAGTCCCTTATATGTTTGGAAATCTCTTGTGTCGCGAGAGTGATGTCTATCACAGTCTGACACCTCGAGGTGATAAACGTAGGTTCGCTCCCTCGATTGAGTATTTCTAACTTTGTGCTCGTAAGATATTCGAACAGTGCTGTTCCTCTGCTGTTGCAATCACCGCTCCCCCATACGATGTGGTGTGCGTTGGCATCGCATCCAGCAATGAGTTGTTTTCCTTCCCTTTCGCAATGTCGAACCAGGTCCGCCAGCTCCTTCGAAGGGGGTGGCTCCCTGGAGTCGCCGGGGAGGTATACTGAGGCAAAAACTACCTTTATTACATTCCCTCCAAAGTCCAGGTTGACCTGCACGGCCGTGATGTCCCGGTTGCAGTAGCCCGTCAGTTGGAAGGCGTCTTGTTGACCTGAAACATAAACACAAGTTCTGGGCCTTTCTTTGAGGGACCCCACGTAGATGGTCCCTGTGGTTTTGTCGCCCATGCCGCAGACCCGGTTGCCTACACAAAACGGTTCTTGTAGCAGGGCTATGGTTGTCTGCTTTGCTATCAGGTGACGACTTAGGGTGACAGCCGCCTCCCGACAGCGGTGCAGGTTTGCTTGAATTAGTGTGGATCCTTTGGCCATTAGACCGGAACCACACTATCTGTAGGATCGTGGAGTTCACTTGACGTGCCCTCGACGTCCGTATTTTGGGTAGGGGTTATGATCCCCTCCCTAGGTTCTAGGATCCTAGAGGATTCATCAGCAGGGCTTACCTCCATCGTCGTCGGTGCTGGTTCCACCGGCGGCGTTGGAGCCTGTTGCGTCTGCTGGGCCTCCTCTTGGGTCCTAACAATCTTTAGCGTGAGTCGTCGTGATCGCTCTTAGTTGCCAGGATGTTTCTTTCTCCAGACATGAGTCCGAAAACTAGAAGTTTATCCAATGGTTCTTCCCGTTCGGCCTCATGGAAGAGGATCCATCCTGGTACATTTGCCCATTTATTTTGGATGTCCAGTCGTTTAAGGACGTCCTCAGTGGACACCGGTTGACCCGGAATCCACAGAGTCGCCTTGCACAGCCTGGGCAGCTCCTCAACGGATATAATTGTAAGCAGAGCTCCCTCCCAAAGATCTCGGAGGTTCGCTACAGCTTGCTGTAGCCAATTACGGGTATGCATGTCTCTGCAGGTTATCCTAAGGACACCGCGTGCAAAGATGCACCCGTCAAAGGCGGGGATCGGGTCTTCTGGTCCTAACCCATAAAGGGTCTCGACGAAAAGTCCCTCGATTTTCTCCCGGACAATTCGTGCCTTACTCTCTTCGAGCTGGCACCGAGGATCTTTCCGGTCGATGACCGCCATGCGAAGGTGGCTGGTGGTCATCTCCCGGTAGCTAGCGACGCCCGTGGTCCTTGCGGGTCCGGGTCTCGGCTGTTGCTGTTGGCTCCCAGGTGCTTGTCGCCGCCCCTGTGTGGCCTGTCTTCGTTGCGGCTGCCGCTGGAGTTATTGCCGCTGTTGTGCAAGCGGATGCCGCTGTTGTTGTGGACGCTGGCCTTCGACCCTCCTAGCCCGCATTCCGCGATTTTTCGCCGGGCTGGAGCCGTCGGAGCGCAATCGCTTGCCAGTCGCCACTGCTCCTTGCGACGTAGTCGCCACACCGGACGTCGACGGTCCTGCTCCACCCGAAGGTGTCGTCTGTCCCGTGAGACGTCCGGCTGCTCCTACGTCAGCTCTTTTTCTGGGATCTTGCGATCCCTGGTCTTCTTTAGGTTGAGGTTCCATACTGTGGGTTTTATCTTCATCTCCCAAGCTCCCCACCCGCCACGGAGCCCCATATGGGGACGTCGAACTTCGAACGCCAGGGCTACTTGAGAGATATAGCCCCCAGGAGGTTGTTGCACACAGCCTATGCGGTCTGCCGAAGCCGCCCACGCATTTGCATGCCCCAATGCTCCCTAAGGGCTCACCCCGTCGGCCCTCTGACGGGACGACACAGCCGATTGATCGAGGTGGGTTAGTCTCGACCGCCCGTCTAAGGTGAAATCCGGGCCAAAGTGGCGTGTTGCCCTCCCAAGGCCGCAGCCAAGATCAGGCTCAACCACGAGGATCCCTTCATCCACCCGCACGGGTCGCCACGCACGGCACAAACACGTGGGTGACTGTTTATGCACTTGCAACACCAGTCACCATATGTACATAATTTTAATTCAAACACTTTTATTATGTACATAATTTTAATCGAGACATTTTTATTATGTACATAAACTTAATTCTGGATTTCTAGTATGTTCATAATTTTATTTCAAATTCAAGGATGTAGGGAGGATGTAGGGGAAATAAAGGAAGAGAATCGGAAGATGAGCCGGGAACTGGAACAGTTGAAAATTATGATGCGTGAAAAGGAAGAAAAATGGGAAAGAGAAAAGATGGAACTAAAAGAAAAAATGAAAAAATTGGTGGAGAAAATGGAAGAGCAGGAAAAAAGAGTGAGAAAAAAGAATATTGTAGTAACGGGATTGGACGAAGAGGAATGCGAGAGCGAGAAGAAACTGGAAAAATGGATGAAGGTGGAATTAGAGGTAGAAGTGACTGTGAGAGAGATGTATAAAATAAATGGAGGAAAAATGATTGTGGCGGAACTTGGGAGCTGGAGGGAAAAGAGGAAAAGTTATGGAAAATAAAAGAAAACTAAGAGAAAAAAAAGGAAAGAGAGTATACATAGAAAATGATCTGACGAATAAGGAAATAGATATACAGAAGGTATTAAGAGCGATAGCCAAAGAAGAGCGACAAAAAGGACAGCGGGAATGCATTACTGTGGGAATGCTTGAGACAAAGGGGGATAAATGAGCATCTTGTAAGAAAAATAGAAGAGATATATGAAGAGACGATAAGTAGAGTGAGAGTGGATGGAAGGGTGAGTGTATGTTTCAAAATTTATAAGGGAGTAAGACAAGGTTGCCCACTAAGTCCCAGCCTGTTTGCAGCTTTTATTGGAGATATGGAGGAGATGTTCAGGAAGGGGCGGGCAAAGAAAAAGTGTGGTCTTTAGCATATGCGGATGATTTGGTGGTGCTATCGAGAGAGGAGAAAGTTATGAAAGAAATGATAGGAAACATGGAGAAATATATGAGGAGGAAAAAGTTGACGGTAAATATCCAAGATGAGGATGTTCAGAAAAGGGGGTGGTAGGAGAAAAGTAAATGAGTGGAGATGGGAGCAAGAGAAAATTGAAGAAGTGAAGGAATTTAACTATTTAGGTTATGTGATGAATGAAAGAAAATAAGATAATAGGAGCTGTATGGGGAATAGGAGAGAGAAAATTTGGACATGATTTTAGAAGGAAAGTAATGATGTTTGATAGTTAGGTGAAAAGCGTGATGATGTATGGAGCGGAAATATGGGGATGGAGAGAGCAAGAAAGATTGGAAGGGGTGCAAGGAAAATATATGAAATGGGTGCTAGGGGTAGAGAGTGAGACACCGGGGTATATAGTGATGGAGGCAACAAAGAGAGATGGAATAAAAATAGAAGTAAGAAAAAGAGCAATAAGATTTGAGGAGAGAATGATAGAGAGAGGAGAGTGCAGAATTTTGCAAGAGTGTTTGAAAGAAAAAAGGAACGAAATAGGAAAGGGGATATGAAAAGAGAGGGAGGCATATTTCGAAAGAAACGGGTATGCAGACGCGGAGATAGAAAGAATGCGAGAGAGAGGCAGAGTAATGACAGATGAATTAGTGCAAAGAGATAGAGATGTGCAATTGCAGGAAAGAAGAACGAGAATTAGGGAGTTTAGGTACAATGGGAAGTATGAAAAAATAATAACGGAAGAAATGCCAAAGTACCTAGAAAGAGAGAGTAGAAAAGAGAGAGTGATAGCAAGGTTTAGATGTGGAAATGAGGAGAGAGAGAATAAATATTGGAGTGAGGATAATAATAGAGTATGCAGGATGTGTGGAGAACAAAAGGAGACGATAGAGCATTTGTTGAAGGAATGCGTAGAATTGAGAGGGAGAGATGAGAGTAGAGAGAAGAGGGATCGAATGGATGAGGAAGGTTGAGTGGAGAAGAAGGACAATAAGTGGGACCGGATAAAAGCTGCTAGTTATTGTGTTGAATTATTGATTTATTCAGTTTTATGTATTATATTATATTTTATTTTATTTGAGTTATGGGAAATGTATCGGATACTTTATAAACCTGTAAAGGTAATAAATAGACATGCTACTACTATTGTTGAAAATAAAGATAAATATCTTTCAATTTTATTTATATCACAGCATAATAAAAATTGCTAATTAAAATTATATCCCTACATAATTATAATGCTGATATTTTTCTTTATGATGGGACATAATAATAATTGAGTTTTAATATTTAGCCAAACTTTTACTATTATTTAATTATGGTAGTGCATAATAATTAGTTTGAATAAAATTTATGTATTAACATAAAAGTAATTCATTCTATTTCAATTATG
The DNA here is from genome assembly GCA_963583935.1 of Diaperis boleti. Classification (NCBI taxonomy): domain Eukaryota; kingdom Metazoa; phylum Arthropoda; class Insecta; order Coleoptera; family Tenebrionidae; genus Diaperis; species Diaperis boleti. The sequence goes on along the minus strand of OY757249.1, from coordinate 49,508,358 downwards.
TTCCACATATAAATAAATCATTTAAAATTAGTTTCTTTAATATTATGATAATTTTTTTTCGGTGATTAAATAGTAAAACGGCGTGCCATAAGATGGTGACTCCGAGAAAGATGGTAGCCACTTCTTAATTTTTTTATGGCGTCATTTCACTTCTTGGAAACAGTTTAAATCGTTCTCAATATTTGACAACATATTTTTATTTACATAATCTTGTTTTGGTAAATGTCTGGTTTTGAGTGCTAAATGTGCTTGTTCACCTTGCGTTCGTTTGTCACCCTTCTCGTCTAACATTGTTACAGACGATTTACTTTACACAACAGGTTGTCGGTTTCATCTATAGTGAACGTACATGATCCATGAGAGTGGATGATCACTCTGGAACTTTTAGTTGTCTGAAAGGATTTTTTTTTCAAAATTGATTTATCATTTATTATAATTAAGCCAACATACATTGTGTGTTAATTGTTGATTCTGCGGAGAGTATTTACTAAACTAACCATTACGTGCAGAAACCTGTGCCAATAATATTTGTTAACTACACTAATTATATCTTGTATATCGCGGGCAATATAATTTGAACACATAATTATGCTACGTACATGTATAGTTTGTTTTCCAGAGGCAACGTGATATATAAATCATTTTAAATTAATTCTTCCAAAATTAACTTTAGCTAAAGCTGACGAACTAAATCCTTTATGTGGTTTTTCTGCCTTCAACGCAACACGAAGAAGAAATTAGTAAGCAAGTGGTTATTTCAATGTCAGGTAAGTGCTTAACGTTGTCCTCGACTAGGTTTACTTTATTCAATTTAAATTATTTTATTTATTTCCTAGATGGAAATGAATATCGTCGTTTAAAATAATTTGGACATAGTGGAAACTTAAAACACACTTAACAGTATAATAATTATATATTACATAATGATGCCACTAAGCGTAAATCAAGGAAAACCACTTGCCAACGGCACAATGTCCAACAGATTAGCAGGGGAAAGTGTCCAAATCGAATAAAAGACATTCTACAGACTAATTCTTGTATCGACAATAAATTATTCTAAACCTTCATAATTCGCCTAAAGTTTTCATGTGCGAAAAGATTAGAATCGTGATAGCTTCTTTTACGTCAGGTACGTGGATGAAATAAGAATTGTTGTTAACTCGGAAGTGGAAATAAGTACCAGGTAAATAAGTGGGAGCGGAGTGGTGTTTAAAGAGCAGACAAGTACAAGACTCCGGAGTCCGGAGAAGGGAAACACTCTGAATGAATACAAATTTAAAAAGACAGTTTTAATTAAAATGGAAAACAAAGTGTTAATTGTGTTTGTGTTGTTCGGTGTAGTGGCGTATTGCGGGGGCCTTAATGTTAGCCAATGTCATGATTCAGGTAAGTTTTTACTTATAAAGTAAATTACCTATTTAATTTGACAGGTGCAAGGTTTTGAATTTTCCTAAACTTTTTATGAATAAATGAAAGGTCGTAAGGCTTTTTGAAACACTAGTTTAACATGCAGTGCTAATTCACCATGACCTTTTCTTTTAATTAGGAACCACTAAAGTAGTAGGTAAAAATTTTCGTGAATATTCGATAACAATAGACAAGAAAAAGTAAATAAACGTGTTGTATTGAAATGACATATTTTTCTATGATGCAACATCACTCTCTCCGATTATATCCAAGTAGTGTGGGTCAATGCGAGCAACTTAATTAATTACTGCTTATGATAATTTCTTATTATGCAACTGTTCGTCTCTTGCCATTAATGCAATCATTATTTTCCAGATAAAGTTTTCGAAGATTTGAATGCCCAAGTTACAATAGGAAACTGTAAGAAGCCTCCCTGCAGATTAAGAAAAAACACCAGCATCAGAGTACAAATGAAGCTTAAGCCGGGTATGTATTTGTTAATTTGGCAAGCGCCAAGAAAATATATATCCGATTAACCGTAATATAAACACGTAAAAAAAGTGAATAAAATGCATCAAAGTTTTTAATCTTTCTGATAATAATTTCACTGCATGTACACTAATGATACAATGAAGTAAAACGTTGTACAGGTAATGAATGACGTTGGAGACAGGTGTACAAAAATTATGTTCAATGTTTATGTAGATACTGTAATGACCATAAAATTGTACCAGTCACGGTAGACGGTAAAGTTTTTTTTTAATAAGCTAGGTTTTTCTTGATATTTACGTCGACTTCAGAACAAGGTTGTTTAGTCGATAATTCAATAAAAACATTCAATCGATCTTGACATTCGGTAATTTTAATATAATAAAACAATGTGCATTTTGAAATATGTACGGGGTGTTATAAAATTAAATTTTTCTGTGCTACTATATTTTTTCTGTCAATAACCCAAATGATAAAAGTCAATTAATTAAATTTAAAGAAGATACGGGTTTCAATGAGTTCGGTACCCTTCATCTTTCGCGGTGTCAACTGGCGTGCCGCGGGACGTCCTACCAGTTAGGGTTAGCTGCGATGGCGGCCCAACTCATTCCCGCCGCGGTTCTCTTAATTCACACGGGAAACTCGGCGACAGAGAATACTTCGTCGAATTGGTCCTCGATAGTGTCTTGATTTTTGAGGTTATATAAAAACTATAACTATTTTCGTAAAGTGGCATTTTTTATTTTACACGGAAAATGCACAGGCGACGAGATGAAAATCATTTTGTAACAACTTGTATTTGAATCTCAGAAGTCCAAAATTTTGGGATTTTGGAATTCTAAAATTTTGGCATATCCAGTTTTAGTATCGTGTTAGATTTTTGGTAGTTGGGAATATTACATTAGTTTTAAAATCCAGACATCTAATAAGGGTTTTGAAATTTCCATTTGATAAACAGTAATTTTATTCGGTCTGAGCATTCTCTAGCAGTCTAGTCTCCTTTCTTATACCCTCGACACACTGAGGACTTAATGATCATTAAGCGTAAATTGCGTATTTATTTTGTCATGTGTCACTAGATCATTTTGCCAATGGTCATTATAAACGTAATTTAAAGTTAATGGTCATTTAAATTCCGATGGTGTTTAGAGAAACGTAATCGTAAGGCTTCGGTAAACATCGCCACAACTTTTTAACTTCCCGCCAGTGAAGTGGGGTAAATGTCAAAGAGTAGGGATAATGTATTATGTATTATATTATGAACTAGCTGACCCGGCTTTGTACCGCCTCAGAATCAATAAATTTTGTGTTAACTTTTTAGCTGAATTAATTCTTTTTTTCAAAGGATAATGCTCACAACGCCTTCTACTGGCATTACCGGAACCAGCATACAACGCCATGTTCATTTTTGTTGCTGTCATGTATCAAAGATGGCGTTATATACGGATTCCATACAAAAATTTTTACGTTAATTTTTCCGAAGTTTTAATAGTTATTCGCCCCCGAAAAATGTCACTCAATTCGTTCTCGAGATATTATCAAAAAAATTGTCCACGCGCAACACAAGCGAAACTTTGTAGTTTACTCCTTAAAAATCTATTTTTATTTTTAAAGCCCGGTACGACAAATTTTGGTGACCGGCGTTATTTGTTATTGTTGCCTTGTACCAGGGGGGCTTTGTTAATGTCGTTGCCCTATACCAAACTCCCCGCCCCTGTAATTTTTCCGATGTTTAGCTATTTTGCTATTCGGGGCGGAGGAACATCCAACAAATTGAAGATCATAAAAATCGGTCCAGCCGTTCTTGAGTTATAAACCCAAGAGGGCCCCTAGGCCCCCATGTTCATATTTTAATAGTAATTCTGCTATTCGGGGCGGAGACAAATCCAACAAATCGAAAATAATAAAAATCGGCCCAGCCGTTTTTAAGTTATAAACCCAAGGGGCCCCCCTGAGCCCCCCTGCCCGTGTTTTACTTCATAAGAACCTTCCTCGAACTTAAAGGAATATTTCAAAAAAGAAATTAGCTAAATTGGTCCAGCCGTTCTCAGGTGATGGCGTGACCAAGGAAAATAGGGATTCATTTTTATATACAGACCGTTTCAATCGAAACGAGCCACACTCAATAACTTTTTAATTACTAACTTATAGACTATGCAAATAAAAAAATAATTATGTGGCCGAAAAGACAATTAAAAGACCTTTCAAACGACATGTTACTCGACCCCTATTCCCTATTTTAAAAATCGAGGTTGCTCCTGTCAGGGGTATGGGGTTGCACCAAGCCTGCTTACTATTGCATCAAAACATGTCCCCCTCGAGATAAAAATTGACCTGTTTTAAGATTTTTCTTAAATCTCTTTTCCTAAAAAGTTATTGAGGATGGCTCGTTTCGATTGAAACGGCCTGTATATAGATGTTGAGTAACAACATTCAACATTACCACCATTACAACAGCAACATGTTTACATTTCTTTTTCGACGTGCAATTCTTAACGTAATATTCCTGTTAATCATACTTGTCAAAACTATGCTTGTCTTAATTAATTGTGTTAACTTTAACCACAGATCCAGCCTCGGATCGTACAGTTCGGATGCTTCTATTTCTATAAACAAACAGTGCTAAATAATAAAAAAAATCGATAAATATGAGGTTAACTGATCTGATTGGCTTAATATTTTTGAGTGTGTCAGGCAAAATTTTAAATGAAATCATTTTTACCTAAATGGTCATTTATCGTAATGATCGTTGCGCCATCAGTGTGTCGAAGGTATTATCGAAGTTAGGTAGCGACGGGATAGGTCTGGCACCTGGGAATTAAGCAACCGAATTTCTATCTGGCAAATTTATATTATATTCTTTGATTATTGAATTGTATGGTGTTAAAAAAATAGTTTAAAAATTATTATCTTTTAATTACTAAAATTACATCTGGCGCGTTGTTAGTAATGACAAAACTGTCTGGCAACTATAATTTTATGTTGCTAAAAGGTCATAGCCAATTATGAAAAAACAAATTTTTGTCTTAAAATTATTTCAAAATAGGTAAACGCACCCGCTCCCAGGTGCCAAACCTAACTGCGATAAGAAGGGAAATATCAAAACACTAGCCGACCTAAAATGAACTTTTTCGCGACGTCGCTAGCTCTTATACTGTAATTGCACAATCGGCAAAATGTAAAACTAAAAATAATCATTTGCCAATAGTATATTTGTCTCTCCTTTAAAAATAACTAGAAAATATTTAGAAACCGCAAAAAAGGGGCGTAGATGGGGAGGGTGGTCTTCCCCAGGATTATCCTAACTGCAAAACAAACAGTATAGCATTAAAATATGTAAAAATTTGGATGTAGATTCTCCTTTTAAAAAGACTGGGCCCGTGATTGACGAAAAAAAAACTTTTTGTTATTTTTTTTTATTAAAAACTGCTTTAAGCTGTTCTACGAATTCCAAATATAAGAGCCGACCCCAACTTACGCGGGCAAAGCCGCGGGTAATTGCTAGTTAAAAATAAAGATCCATTAGATTACAAATCGTCATCAGGTGTATACAAATTAAACTGCTCTTCTTGTGAGTCATTCTACATAGGTCAGACAGGTCGCAAAATATCAGACCGTATTAAAGAACATTTCAGGCACATCTAGATAAATCTTGATCCTCCATCATCAACACCTTCTTCTTTCGCCAATCATATATTAATAACGAAACATAGTTTTTCACCATCAAATTCCAAATTGATTCATAAATGCAATAAAGGCCGGAAATTAGATTTCCTTGAGACTTTGGAAATAAGGAAAGCCTTGAAACTGGAAAACAAATCTCGTTTAAAGGAACAGAATAACTTCATAATCCCATTATTAATTCACTATTTTAATTTTTCACCACTCAAACAAACTTACCAGATTCTCTTTGATCCATTTTTAATTTTTACATTTTATAAAATGTTGTTTTTACGAAATCTTTTAAAAATCATGTAACCCTTTCAAAACGTCAAATTTAATTCAAAATTACGTCAACGTCATAATTTTTTATATTCTTTAAGGTAAGAACCTCTCTGTAATTCAATTGTATCATTAATCTCTTGTTAAATTAGGGCTGATGATGGCAGTAGTGTTCTGCCGAAACATGTTTCATTTGTAATTTTACACTTATTAAAGTTTGTGGAGTTCGACTTAGATATATTTAAATTTTAATAGTATATTTTATCACAAGGCCAGAAAATGTCATTTTGCAAGTGCGAGCACAGTTTGTGGAGGCGAGTGCAAGCACTTGCAAAACAGTTTCGGGCCGTGTGATAAACGAAACTTTTTCGGCCGACAAAAGATTTTCATTGTTCAATTTTGTAGGGGGGCCTCATGCCTCATGGGGGCCCACGTGTCTCAAAGAGCCCCCTTCGGCCCGCATGTCGCAAGGGCCCCCACAAGTCTAAGGGGGGCCTCATAACACATGGGGGCCCTTGTGTCTCAAAGAGCCCCCTTGGGCCTCCCTGTCTCTAGGGCTCCAATGTCGAAAGCCTCCCCCCCATGTCTTAAAGGGCCCCTTGGGCCCCCCTATAACCGGGGGCTTTCTTATTGTCGTTGCCCTATACCAAGGGCCCCTCCCTGTAATTTTTCCGATGTTTTAATAGTAGTTATTCTGCTATTCGGGGCGGAGACAAATCCAACGAACATAACAGCTTGCATTGAAAAATCAATAGTTTCCATTTTCTAGCCTAGGCTGGCAAATAGCGTTTTCAAGCCGATTTGGACGACTGGAAAATAACTAAATTGAGGCTGAAAATAGTATATTTTATTACAAGGCCAGAAAATGTCATTTTGCAAGTGCGAGCACAGTTTTTGGAGGCGAGGCGTAGCCGAGACTTCACAAGTGCAAGCACTTGCACAACAGTTTCGTGCCGTGTGATAAACGAAACTTTTTTTTTTTCATTTTCTAGCCTAGGCTGGCAAATATCGTTTTCAAGCCGATTTGGCCGACTGGAAAATAACTAAATTGAGACGGAGGCCGAAAAAATCTAATATATAAAATTCTCGTGTCACAGTGTTTGTAATTAAACTCCTCCGAAATGGCTCGACCGATTTTCGTGAATCTTTGTGTGCATATCGGTTGGGTGTGCGAATCGGACAACATCTATTTTTCATCCCCCTAAATGTTAAGGGGTGTCCACCCTAATTTTTTTTTTATTTTTTTGTTATGTGGCATTAAAAAATACATACAACCCTAAATTTTCACTTTTTTATTACCAACCCCTGCTTTTTAATAGTTTATTTTTTTGTACATTTGGCAGGTATGAGAATAGGTGGTAAACTATTTTTAACATGGATATAGGGGCCCAGGGGGGGCCCTTGGGCTGGACCGGTTTTTTGGTTCGACCGATTTTGATAATTTTCGTTTTGTATATTTGGTAGGTATGAGAATAGATGGTAAACTATTTTTCACATGGATATGGGGGCCCAGGGTGCCCTATTGGGCTGGTCCGATTTTAATGTTTTTTTTTTAGCAGAATAACTATTGAAATATGGATATGGGGCCAGGGGGCCCCTTGGGTTTATTACTCGAAAACGGCTGGACCAATTTTCATGGTTTTTAAACCAGGAGAATGTTCTTAAATCCAGGTGGAGCAAATTTAAATTAAAATTTAAATATATTATCTAAGTCTATTATTATTAGTAATTTTACAGTTATTAAAGTTTGTGGAGTTCGACTTAGATAATATATTTAAATTTTAATTTCATGGTTTTTGATTTGTTGGATTTGTCTCCGCCTCGAATAGCAGAATATCTATTAAAACATGAACATGGGGGCCCAGGGGGGCCCCTGGGCCCCTGTGTTATTGATTCTAAGGCGATACAAAGTTCGCCGGGTCAGCTAGTATATTTATATTCGACATCAGAGCAACTCTAGCGTTCTAGCAATGTGTAAATCTATTTAATCAGAGAAGTTAGAAGTCGTGAATTAAGGCCGGCTTCAAATAACCTCAGATGTGTGTACATTTCCGAATAAGCAAAGAGCGACAGGACAATAATTTTGTTAAAATGAAATTGATTTGATGCCTGCTTCCCCAGCACCTCCCACATGTGGAAGGAGGGGCTATTAAAAGCCAATTAACATTGTTCTGATCTTCAGGTCTGACTTCATAACTGGGTGTTGAATAAATCTCATTTCTTTTGCTACAGAAATGTTGGACTATTTGTCCGTAATTTATTATCAGCTAATTGTTTAGGACTCCAATCTCGAGAAATAATGTCGGCGTTGTTGGAATTTGGTGGCACATGTGTTCAATTTTCAATTTTGGTAAGTGCTTGAATTTTGGACCCTCGATTAGAGAAAAACGTGGTCCAAGTGTTTGGAGCTTAATGCAATTGTGGCATCGGTGTAAAAAATTCGTTGTTAATTATACAAGATTTTTCATTAGTTCGGCTAATAAGCCTGCTATAATTTTACTAGAGTTTGAGTTTTGATTGGAGCAACTCTAGATTTAGCAGTGAGTAATTGAACACGAAAATTCCAGTTTTTATTATTTGACTTGACCAATATGCTAACTGTGAGGAATCACAAAATCCGTTTTTTTTTTTTTTGTTTGATTAAACCTACACCTTTTGAATTAATGCGATAATGAAAATGATCTGAATTACAGTTGCAGATAATTTCTAATGTTTTAACAAGTTTAGTAGCAATTAACTGATTACAATTATTACGATTGGCTAATATAATAGTGAACACAATCGCTACGGAACACACAAACGACAAGACTTGCATTTTTTTTTTGTATTCGTTCACGCAAAATACGAATTTACATCAAATTTTGAGGTTATGTTGCCAGCTGTCACATGAACTACATAATGCTGTTATATTTATGTAAGTGGTTATCTATTTCGTTATGTATTATGTGTTTCACAAAACGAATACAAAATAGCCTATTATTATTATTATACGAGTTCCTGTGTAAATTGGGTGCTTTACTCGTACTTTTTCGAATGCCGGAAAGGCCCCAAATTACACAGGAACGTTTTATAGTTCGACACAACCCGGGCAAGTTTGCTTAAAATCTATAAAAATCGTGTGACATTTATCTGACATTTTTATTACTTCATGACAGTGTTTACAAAAGCGAAAATTTGAAAATTCTGACAGTGTCGAACCATAAAATATCTTTTTCTACAAACGCTACTAAAAATTCAAATTTTTACATGGCATACTGCATTTAAAAATATAACATTAAATAGTAGCGTATTAAAAGTAAATCACGTGGTTTATTTTTAACACTAGCATTAAAAATGAAATGACACCTTTCGTCAACAAGACAATTTTCGTGCAATCGATTTTGATTTATTTCTTATTAAGTTAGTATTTCCTTAACTGATGATGAGAGTTTTGTAGGCAACACACAATTCTTCTTAATCTTTTAGTAAAACTAACCTCAAAACAGATTCAAACTCAGAATTCAGATTTTATTAAATACAACTGGATACAAATTATTTAGGTATCCTATTTGGAAACATTGAATGTACAGTTGTAACAATTCTAATTAAATCAACGCTAATTCGTACTGTTGCTATTTCTACTGGAATTTCTTCACTCATCTTACAAGAATCTAATATTTTTACAGCTAACAACAACTGTCAAACAATAAGCGAACTTGATTTTAGATTGTTTTGTAAATGTCACAGACTGCCTGATTTTTTTCGGTAATCTTTATATTTAAAAATGTGATCAATAGTGGCGTTTGTAGAAAAAATGTTGTATGATGTACGTGTTAAAAGTGATTTTATTTTGCTCGTGGGGTTCCCAACTCGCAAAATAAAATCTTACTTTTAACACTTATACCATAAACTACTATTATGCCCGACCAACATCTAAGTAGATGACTAATTATGCCACGCAAAAGGAAGATATAATGGAGCATTTCTCTCACAAGTGATATGAAATGTAATGTCAAATGGGGTAAAACGTCATTTTGACAAATCTCACTCGCAGACAATAAAGCATTTCTGTCACTCGTAATATAATCTACTATTTTTTTCTATTTATTAATATACAGTGTAGTGTCGGTGATGCGTAATTAATTACACTGATAATAGATAACAGAAGAACTTTATTTAATATCACAAAAATGTTACAACAATTATGACCGCGTCCGCGTAGTTGTTGAGCCGAAAAGAGCAGATAAGGCTTTCTGTCTAATGTCTAATGTCTAATTATATTTTTGTAGATTATTTTGATCTATCGATGAGTGAACGCTAGAAAAAATTCCGTGTGCGTTGAATGAAACATGTCTAATCGTAAGATAAATAATTCTGATTGAATAATTATAATCTCGAATAATTTCTAAAATTATTGCTGATTGCAGGGTGACCTTGAGCTCAAATTAGACTGATATATTTACATCTTACATGGTATAAGATATTGGGGTCATTTACGCTTTAGACACATTTGACCTTAATATAATCGCATCTACTACTCTAAGGGCCGGTTTTTCAATCGTTGGTTTACCTCTAGTTAGTAGGTTTCTATGGAAATTTTTGCAATTTAACCAATCAAAATGCTGCATTTTTAGTTTAACTAGAGGTTTAACTTTAACCAACGATTGAAAAACCGGCCCTTAATGTTTAAATAAGCAATTAATTAGAACCTGAATACGGATCTAACTTTGTTGGATAAAAAACCAGAACCAGTAAATCTTAATTTAATTTTGATTCAAAATTAGTGTGAAAACGCATTTAAATACACACAATTAGCAAACAGCAATTACATGTTTATTTTTGTGGTTTCTGTGAGACACAGCACGAGAAGATGTGGATTATCCTGAAAAGATAAAATCATCGTTTTTACGTTCAAAAGTGCGAAACATTGAAAAGTATGCAGCTAGTTGTAGAGAGGCCTCCAATACCTTTCAAATGAGCTATCACTCGACCCATAGTGCTATCTAAGATTTTGGGGCTAACGGCCCCTTCGCGAAGAGGGTGAAGCGCCCGAACTTGAAAAGAATCTGAAAAGATGTGCCCCTGGGAAATAAATTCGACCTGTTCGAGGATTTTTCAATCACAGTAATCAATTCGGAGAAATCTGGACTGGGGAGTTTTAAGTGGGACAGCCTTTATAGAGGGGTCGATATATACAGGGATTACAGACATTTGCGGTGAATCCGGGCAGCGCACAATCTCCGGAACGACGGGACCCGGAGCGCGTTCTCGTTCCGATCACGGGAGTGAAAGAATCATCCCGATACGTCCACCTTAAGCATTTATTCTTATATTTAAACGGTGCGATGAGAAGGGCGTGGTTCGGGGTTACAAGAGCGGAAACTAGGAGTTGTCGTACCGACTCCAGGATGGTCTCGTTTGCAGCGTGCAAATTTTATGATGACCGGACCGAAAGGATGATCCCGGTCCGATGCCCAGAAGTATTGATGTCTCGAAATAATTTATTTTTCCATTTTAACTGTACGATGCAAAGCGCGTGACCCGTGGCGGCAAGAAGACTGAAGAGGTATAAACCCACTGAGCTAAAACATCTCTTTCTTTAAATAGACCGTTTATATCGTAACACTGTGGACGTAAAAGTTCTGCCCACTGGCACTCCTGTATCTCTTTAAAAAAAAACACTACTTATTGTTATTAATAACAGATTGTAATTTAATGTGAATATAAAAAAAGTATTACTACTGACTAAATTCTTAGTTTAAGTTTTCTGTTAGTATTTTAAGTTAGATTAAATTTGCTCATTGATCACAACTGATCAGATTGTAAAATCAACAAGACACCAAATATGGTGTTTTTATAATATAATAAAAAAAAAACTTTTAACTTGTTTGTTTATTTGTCAGATAATTTATATGTTTGACGTCATCTGCTCTTAGTGTTTAATTGCATTCTTGTCACCGTTATTAAAAGTACACACATAATTTATTTAATTTCTTAGGGCTAAATTAATATCGTGACACATGCAATATTGTTGTGTACAATCCACTAGCACTAATTCAACAAAACATGTTGTTTGGAAACGCCAAGCGCTTTTTCTTTATTCATCAAAGCGCTGTCTTTATATTTTTTTAATAAAACTTGTTTATGCAGCAACTTCCACGATAATAATTTTCAATAGTAGCACGAGGTCAAGATATTGCCGACAATATTTTTTGCGATTCAGATACGAGTTTCTCTTGCAACAAAAATAATGACAAGTGCTTGCACGAGTCATTATTTTCTCAAGCAACAGAAACGAGTCAATCTGAAGAGCAAAAATTGGCGGCAATATTTAGACCTCGAATCCTATTTGGCTTGACAATTTAACTTGTAAATTGTAATGGCAAATAGTTACAAAAAAAATTGTCTATTATTTTTTTAGTTAGCTGTAGCTGATTTATAATACCTATCGTCGGTGAAATATGTTAACCTGCTAACTCCATTTGGCAAAATTTTGGAGAAGACTATTAAAACGCTTTAATTTTGGAGTTTATATTAAACCATTTGGAGACAGCAGGCATTATTGAGAAAAAACATAAAACATTTCGTCTGAATAATACCTGATATCTCCAAAAAGTTTAATATAAACTCCGAAATGCAAGCGTTTTAATAGTCTCCTCCAAAATTTTGTCAAATGGAGTTAGCAGGTTAACACATTTCACCGACGCTATAATATTATTGTGAGGTGAATTGGGGGTTGATTTTGATTTAGAGAGTCCTGAAGGTCTGGTCGATTTGGTTGTAGAATTTACAACTTATGCACTTGTATATTCCGAATAATTGCAGATAGTGCTTGAACCTTTCTTCTCCCGGTGGTTTCTACTTAATTTGAATAACCAAGTCTTGGTTTTAGATTGAATTATGAATACGAGTTCGTTTTCGACTCGTATGAATGATAGGTTTCGATTTGAATTGTGACTTGTTTGAATGAGAATTGAATTGAATAAGAGTTCGTTTTGGACTCGTTTGAATGAACGATTGAATGCGACTGATCGTGAGCGGTGCCAGTCAGGTAAACGGTTTTACGACCCTTTGGTTTTTCCCAAACTAGCAGACGCGACGGCCGCTGCAAATATTTCTCAACAATTATGTCATGAAGTTTTTCAATCCTTCACTTTGATCTTAAGCAGTTAAGAGCATGATTGTGTTTAATATCATGTAACTTTCCAACTCAGTAAAATCAGTTTTAGTCGTTTTCATCTAAATGAGGTTGATGCAGATATTTCAATGTAAATTGACACAGAGAAAGGGAAGGGCCGGAAAGAATGAGGAATACAACAAAGCCTTTTTGTTTATTTTAATTTCGTTATTTTTTTGTAAATCAAAGTTGAATTATTGTTTCAATATTTATTGACCACACACTCTATATTTTAATTACAAGTGTCGGGTTCACTCGCAAACTACCACTAATATAAACAAAGAGGGAGTAGGGCGTAAAATGGTACATTATCCCCAGTACTAACTTCAAAACAATAATATTAATTATGGACTTAAGTATACAGGGTGACTGAGAAATAGACTGACAAGCTCATAGGGGTAAAACCCCCCAAGTCCTAATTTTAGCGAAGTAGCTATCGATGAGTTCAGAGGTGTGTAAATGTGCTGTGTGTTTTCTCCAATTTGATGATTCAAAAGAAAAAGTCCTGTGCACAGGTTGTTCTAATGTTTTCCACAATAAATGTGCAAATGTGGACCTAAGGTCTCAGTGATTAGATCAGATTAGGTGTTGAGGGGTGTGAGGGAATTTGCTCCCCTCACACACACTTAGACCACACCGCGGGCCCATTGTGTCACCCCCTCGTGTGCCTCATTCCTGTCTCTCATCCAGCCATCCGACATTGTCGAAAAAAGCTAGGATGGTTACAGGCGAGGTACACCTCAATGTCTCCTCCAGTATGGACTTTCTGGTCGAGGCGAGAGCCGGACATTCCCGTAGGATATACTCGTCAGTCTCGTCCTCCTCTAAACACACCCTGCACGTTGGGTCGTTTACCACCCGCATCACATAGAGATGTTTATTTAGCCTGCAGTGTCCGGTCCAAATGCCCACCAAAAGGCCGAGTCTGTCCTTTGACAGGACTTGGCTCTTTTAAAAAAAGGACTTTCGATAAAAAGCTTACTTTGTCTGCAGCCTGTTGTCGTTTCCCATCCAGCATAGTGTCTAGAATGGGTGTCAATTTTGATCAAGTTTCTTCAAGACCGTAGTCGAGAACGGACGTGTACAAAACATTTTACTTTTTTGTGATAAACTAATCACCGTTATCGAGCGCGAAGTGATAATAAACTATAAAAAGTAAATACATAAAATAGCATTGTGTTTAAAACGGGACCCGTTGCAAAAAATAATAAAAACGTGCAACAACAAAACATGTTTCCCACTGGAAATGGACCTGGAATAATGCCTATTCCCTACAGCCAAACACCACAACCACAATCACAACAACCAACGGTAAACCAAACGCAAATGCAAACATCGCAAATTTACTATAATAATCAATTAAGCCAAATACAGTACGGTGTACCAATTCCACCTGTATTCCCAAATCAGATACCTACAAACCAAATACAAACGCCGCAAGGCAACCAACAAAGCCCTTATCAAATGCACTTGGCTTTTCCAAATTTAGGTCAAAGACAAACATTCACACAACCTAATATAAGTCAACAAAACGCGAACTCCACATGGTATAGCGACGATGATTTAGATGACATGAGCGACGAGCAGGAAAACACAAAGAAACATGAGTGGCAAACAATAACACCCAAGAGAAAGGAGGGCTAACCGACAAACATCAACTGAGATAGCAGAACAAATCGAAACCAACAATAGATACGAATCTCTTAATGAATTACCCAGTGGCGAAAATGAATCGGGGCAACCATCCAATTCAAAGAAGACCCCTAACACAAAAAAAGAACCCAGACCACCTCCAATATACATCTATGGGGTAAATAACTACAAAGCGATGAAAGATAACCTCGCCCAGATCACCGAAGAGGAGACATACCAAACCAAGGTCCTATCCAACAATACTGTAAAAATCACCCCAACCACTACGGACATACAGAAAACTAATACGTCATGTTAGGGACGAGCAAATCATCCATCACACATATCAGATAAAAAATGAGCGAGCTTACAGAATAGTAATTCGTGGAATACACCATTCAATACCGCTAGCTGATATAACTAAAGAAATAAATGGGAAAGGGCATAAAGTAAAGAACATCATAAATGTCAGGCATAGAGTCACCAAGGAACCACTTCCTCTCTTTTTTGTTGACCTAGAGCCGCAAGACAACAATAAAGAAATCTTTAAGCTTGAAATTCCAATCCCAAAAAACAATAATGTATCTCAATTGCCACAACCACCACCACCAGCACCACCACCACTATCAAACTATGCTCACCCAACCGTAAATTATGCGCAAGCAGCTACTGGAATACCTCAAACACGTCCAAACAACGCACACGCCACCGATATAACCGAACAGCTGACTGCCTTCCTCAACGAATTCAAAAATATGTTCAGTCAACTCATCAACCAAAATAGCATGATACTTACCATGCTAACTACAGTAATCAATAAAATAGCCGCCTAATGGATAAGTCGCTAAGAATCCCAGCATGGAACGCCAACGGAATGAACAATCGTGTTCAAGAAATGACAGTATTTTTAAATATAAATAAAATAGACATCTTGTTAATATCAGAGAGTCACACAACTGAACAAACTGTTATAAAAATACCAAATTATACACTATATTATGCCAATCACCCTGACGGAACAGCCCACGCAGGTTCAGCTACCATTGTTAAATCAAGCTTGAAGCACTACGTGCTAGAGTCATTCATCACTAACAAAATAGAAAGCTCAATCATAAAGCTAACAATCTTGTCCAGACCCATCATAATAGCCGCAACCTACAGTCCACCCAGACATACAATATCCTCTCAAGAATATGAAGAATTTCTGCTTCAACTGGGTCCACACTTCCTCGTGGCAGGTGACTGGAACGCTAAGCACACCGCTTGGGGCTCCAGGCTTACAACACCCAAAGGTAGGAACCTATTGAGCACTATACAACTAAATAATCTCAGCTACTTATCAACGGGCAAGCCAACTTACTGGCCTACCGACCCAAATAAGATCCCAGACCTGCTGGATTTTGCAATAACCAAAGGCATATCTGATATATACAGTAACATTGAGGCAAGCTTAGACCTAGAATCGGACCACAGTCCAATCATAGTTACGCTAAGTATCAGCCCAATTTGGAAAAGTCCACCACCAAGACTATGCACTAAAAATACCAACTGGATAGAATTTCAGAATTACATCAACGAAAAGATCACCGTAAACGTAAGACTGAAAAAAGATCAAGAACTGGAAGATGCAGTACAATACCTAACCAGCCTGATCCAAGAAGCCGCATGGGTTTCCACACCAGAAAGGAAAAAGATAATCCCGGAAACGCATAATGTACCCTTACACATTAAGAATTTAGTATTTGAAAAAAGGAGGGCAAGACGCAGATGGCAAAACTCTAGAAACCCATTAGATAAAACACAACTAAATAGACTAACACACAGCCTGAGAACAGCTATAAGGCAAGCAAAAAATGAGACATTCAAATTATATATTGAGAATCTAACACCTGATGATCACTCGATATGGAAAGCCACAAAGAAATTCAGAAGACCAACAGTGGCTATACCACCGATTAGAAAGACAGACAGAAGCTGGGCACGCTCAGATGCAGAAAAGGCAGACCAATTTGCGCAACATCTTGCAGAAGTCTTTACACCACATCCGAGTAACAACAACGATAACGTAATAGAGGCATCTTTGGATTCTCCTTGTCAGTTATCACCACCAATTAGACCATTCTCACCAGCAGAAGTAGGCAGAATTATAAGACAACTCAATCCCCACAAAGCACCAGGCTACGATCTAATAAATGGTACTGTATTGAAAAACCTTCCACGAAAAGCCATCGTATTGCTGACAAACATCTTCAACAGTATTGTCCGTCTTCGCTACTTTCCAGTGCAGTGGAAATACGCTCAAATTATTATGATTGCCAAGCCTGGAAAACCCCCCACAGATGCTAGCTCGTACAGACCAATAAGTCTCCTGCCTATACTGTCCAAAATACACACCCCACAAAAATTATCGCATCACCTAATTTTTCTTCTTTTGTTTCAATAAATGACATCCCACGTCAATGATTTTAACTGGTAATATCGTTCCTACATTTTTAAATCTTACCTGCATAAGACAAGCACATACTTCAATATAAGATAGTTCTTTTTTTGATTTTTGAATATAGCGGTAAACTCCACTGTTTTAAAACTGTAACTTATAACTTGTTTTGGGGTTCTTGTTTGATTAATGTTGAGATAAACAAAAAAAAACATCAATACGAATGTTAACCAACGAGCTTCCTTGCACCTTTCCTACCAAGAAGCTGTACGGACCATCATGCGATTAGAAGATAGTCGCAGTCTGCGTTATGTGGCACGTACTGTAGGAGTGCATCCTTCCACTATCAGCAGGAGTGCAGCACGTTTTAGGGATACTGGAGAATATGGTAGAATGCCGGGACAAGGAAGAAATGAAGTAACTATCCTAAGAGACGATCGTTTTTTGCGGTTAACAGCTTTACCTATTAGACATTGTACAGCGCGAATGCTGCAAAATGAACTTTTAGCAGACAGAAATTTGTACAGTTAGTTGTACAGTTAGAAATCGTCTACGAGAAGATGATCTGAGGGCTCGGGTGTCTGTACTTTGGCCTCTTCTCGACAGGGTACACCGAGCTTCTCGGTTACAGTTTGCTCGAGAACATGCCCATTGGAATATCGATGATGGCAAAACGTAGTGTTTTCACATGAGTCTCGTTTTTCTTTATATGCATCTGATTAGCGAATTCCAGTGTACTGACGTCCTGGAGAGCGTTACTTTCAGTGCAATTTTCGACCAATGTTCCATTTGGGGGAAGTTCAATAATGGTTTGGGGAGGAATCTCTGTTTCTATTCATGCACGATACTGCTAGACCCCACATTTCTAGAATTGTGCAACAATACATGGAAGAGGTAGATTTGAGGGTATTGCAGTAGTCTGTGATAAGCGCCGACCTAAAGCCCATTGAGCATGTATGGGACCATCTTCAGCAAGGTTTGTTAAATCAGCAAAGAGCCTTTTTTAGCCTACAAGAACTTGAAGCAGTTCTTATGCAAGAGTGGGAAAATCTACTCAAAATTACATTGTTGACCTTATAACAAGCATGCCCAGAAGAATGGAACCTGTTATTCGTGGCAGGGGTGGAAATGCACCATGTTAGTTTTAGTGTTAATTTTTGTTTAAGTGTTAAAAATTAATTTAATTTCGTCCTTAACAGTTTTTCAAATTTTTTTTAATAGGTTTTATTTTGACTACTAATACAATTTATATAACGGTGGAAGAATTATTTTTTTCAAAGTCGGTTGACAAAAATACTGGTGATGCGATAATTTTTGTGGGGAGTGTATTTGAAAGACTTGAACTTAATAGACTGGAAGAAATAGTGAACATAGAAGATCTAATTCCCAAGAAAATATTTACATCGGTCTTTCTTGACATCCAGCAGGCTTTCGATAAGGTATGGCACAAAGGACTACTATACAAATTAAAAAAGCACCTACCCGACCAACTGTATCTGACTATAAAATCTTACCTGAGCGAACGGCACTTTCAAGTCAAGATTGGAGATGAACTGTTTAATCTCCATAGCATAAAAGCAGGAGTCCCACAAGGCAGTGTTTTGGGACCGTTTCTATATCTATTGTATACTGCCGACATCCCAGTGACAAATGATACACTTATGGCAACATTTGCGGACGACACTGCAATACTTTCGGCAGACAGTGATCCATCAAGGGCCACTGAAAAATTACAACATCACCTCAACCTGCTTGAAAACTGGCTGGAGCAATGGAGAATCAAGGTAAATCCAACCAAGTCCACTCAGATCACATTTACAACACGACATAGCATCTGTCCACAAGTACACATAAATGGCACTCCAATACCTGTCAAGACCGAGGTAAAATACCTTGGGCTCCATCTGGACGAGAGGCTAACATGGAAAGCCCACATAAAGGCTAAAAGACGCCAACTAGAACTCAAAGTACGAAACATGTCTTGGCTAATTGGATGGGCGGTTCGGTACCATCCGGTGTTCTCTTCGCGCCCTGTCGAGCCAACTCGTCGGCCCTCTTATTCTCCTCATTTCCGTTATGTCCCTGAACCCACCTTATTTCAACGACATTCTATCGGGTGTCCCAACTAAAATTTGTACCCCCCAACAATTCCAATATCGAAAGACTCAGAAGAAAACGCGCGAACAGGTCTATTTTGTTATGAAGGGGGACCTAATTGTACCAAACTTTCAAGTCTTAGATCTCACCCCTTGAGCCAGGGGAGCCACCCCCTTAAAAAATTTAAATGGCATGTGGGGTTGTGTGATACATCATTTTAAAGATTATTTAATTCTCTATCTAAACCTGCATATATCGATTCCCAACCACTCCCGACTCAAAGCGTAAAAAACGCAGAATCGCGAGAGCGCGGAAGTGGGAGGGCCGAACGGTAGACAGTATAAAGGTAAACCTTCGGCGCCATTTACTCCATACACTCCATACAACACAAGGAACTATATATAATTCGTGTAACTGTCACTGACATTGATATCCAGCCCCTACATCCCAACCATGGCCTTCTGTGTGCGAAAGTCGTCAAGACAGGCCCCTTGACGTGAAAAGTGTAATATCCTGCCGTTACCCCTTCATTATCATCTCTGTGCTAATCACCCTAAGTGATTGATGCAGGTTAATTTCAATTAAAAAAAAATCTTCTAGATTCGGGTACTTTTCCATCTGTCTGGAAACATTCACATATTGTACCGATTCATAAATCTGGTTTAGCTTCTCTAGTTGAGAATTATAGAGGAGTTGCAATTCTTTCAGTTCCTTCTAAATTGTTTCTGCTGATTCCCTTTTAATGTGGTTTAAGAGCTACGTCTCTGATAGAACACAACAGGTAAAGTTTGTTAATTGATATTCGGATACAGTGACTGTTTTTTACCACCTGATTTAGGTCCTCTCCTCTTATTCATCAACGATATTGGTATTCACTTCAAAAATGACTTTTGCCTATTTGCCGACGACATAAAATTTTCAAGTGCATTAGAACTGACAGTGATGTTCAACTTCAAAAAAATTTAGATTACCTTTGTAAAACGTCGAGCTGTCACTTGTGCAGGACACTTATAAAAGTGCGACTAGCTACTAGCACATTAATTTGTTTAACTTTTCTACAAATGATAATCATGATTTGAGGTTATGTATTGCTGACATTTCTCAGTCAGGGACCGGATTTTTATGCAAAATTACACATTGCATACCTGTCGCTTTATAATAGTTTAACACTTTGTTGTAATTAATTGCCAAATATTTACAACTGGTATAATTTGTAAAAATCGAAGGGCGTTGTTGTAAGTTGGTAGATAAAATACTACACGATGTGCATTTTGCATGAAATCCGGTCTCTTCAATTATTAACTACTAGTCAATAATGAAATGATTATTAACCACTAGGAAAGAAAAAACAATTTAACACATCTTCTACAAACTGTATAATCGTACATTCTACAGCTAGTAGTGAAAACACAATTTAATTGACTCCTCTGACATTTTTAAATTCTTAAAATTTTATGTACCTCAATATACAAGCCGAAAGGCTACTTGTTTTACCTTAGGCTTATTAAAAACAATTTTTTTTTCACCACTATGTGTAAAATGTACCATTTTATAGTTTGTCGAGGATGTGAGAAATTGTTTAGTACAGCGTGATCAAGCAGGACTGTTTAAGTTGTTAATACTGAATTTTATTTTTAAATGGTAGAATTGTAACAACTTCCTGACATTTTGAGCATTACTTTTAGTGTGATTATTGTTCTGTATTTCAAGTTCAATTTCTGCTTCGTTTAATTTCCTTAAATTAATAGAATTTCTATTCACCTAACCGAATTTTCTCTCGGTTGACGCTACGTCAAATATGTGTATCCGGCTGCAGTGTTACAAATAGCCGAACGAAAAAAGTATCTTAAAAGTAATACCAACTCAAACAGTCCTTCTTGTAGTCGAGTCAATAAATACATAAAACAGGCAATCTTCGGAAGGCCTCAAGAACAGCTCCGATTTTAATGATTTCTTTTTAATGTTTGTCTTTATATATTATTTAAAATCAGAAACCTTGTGAAGTGGGGAAATAATTATTTATATTGTTTAAACACTATTTATTATATTTATAAAAAAAGAGTTTTTCATATAATACTTATTCTACAAATAATATAGGAAAGTAATAGTAGATTATTATACGAGCCACAAGTGGTTTATAAAAGCACGAGTGAAACGAGAAAACACCACCCCGGAAAGCATTCAAATTGCTTAAAATCCATAAAAATAGTTTATCTGTCATTTTCATTATTTCATGACAGAGAGTGTTTACACAAGCGAAAATTTGAAAATTCTGACAGTGTCGAACGATAAAATAAATTATTATGAATTGTGGATTATTTATTTTAGACGTTTATAAAAAAAAATAATTAAAAATTGTTCATCAATACTTGTAGGAAGGAAAAATTTGAGAATTTCCCTCAATTTTCATGGGATTCCCTTATCAGATCCTGACTTTTTGACAATGGCACCACCTCAAGAGTATACCCTTTCAAATAAAAGAAGAATTTTGAAAATCGGTCCACAATTGACGAAGAAATCGATTAACATATGGGGCATTCCACGCCAAATCGGACACCATTTGGCTTTTGCATCTCCGATTTTTTTCATTTTTTTTATGTTGTAGTATCGGTTGAGAGAGTCCTCCCAGATTTTTTTTGTAGAGCCGTTTCCGAGATACCGATTCATCAAAAAAGAACATAATTTTTTTTTTAAATGCCTATGACTAAAAAATGGGCCGATTTGGACTTTCTTTTTTTTAATTTTTCTTTTTAAACACACTTTTGAAAAAATATATAGAAAAAATTTTCAAAATCGTATTTTTATAAGATTTTCAAGTTTTTTATATAAAACGTTGATTTCCAAAAAACACATACTGATCAATTTTCTTGAAGTTTTTTTCTAAAAAACTGTCTCAGTCCGCAACTTTTAGGCCTGGACCGATAATGGGATAACAATGGGATCTATTTTTTTTTTTCAAATTTGAAAATCTGTCCACAATTGACGAAGAAATCGGTGAACGGTGAAAAAAAAAAACGCAAAACAATTTTTTTTTTTTTTAGATAAATATCCTACATATTGTTTAAATAATATTAATAGTTATATCCCCGCTTCAAACGGTTTCTGATTATAAATAATATTAAAAAAATACAAAAATGAAAAAAAACATCAAAATCGGAGCTGTTTCTGAAGACTTCATTGACGCGACTATTGATCACTCTGTAGTTAATAATAATTTCATTATTGACTAGTAGTTAATAATGAAGAGACCGGATATTTGATCCAAAATGCATATCTAATAAATGTTGTAATATCTAAGGTAGGACCTCATGAAAAAATGTCTCTTAGAATTTGGTAGAATGGACAGAAAAATATGATTTACAGGATTTAAGCTGCTAGTAGTAAAAAAATTATATATAAACCACGGTAGAGAAACCTTTTCTCAGCTTCGCAACTTAATTCTGCTCTAAAACTAATCTGTTATAAAATTGATACTGCTCAGCTGAGAAAAAAAAACTTCTTTACCTTGGTATATAATGTACTATATTATTATTAATAGAATACTTTTTAGACCTCTAGCGTGAAGGTATTAGTATTCCATAATTAATTATTAAGGTATTATTGATCCTTCACTTTTAATTCGCAACCAATTCTTTGAGTGATCAACGTCTCCAAGAATGCAGGTTTCTTCTTTTTAATTTTGAACCAGAATATGAAATTTCGGATTAATTTATTTATTCGACGTTGAATGAGTTCTTTTACGATTACCTACATACGAGTTTTGCCAGTTTTGTTAATTTGGTATTTTTTAACTTCTCGGTGCTAAATCGACTTGAACTTGAACAAACAATTTTTTGGTATGCATGTTGTGCACGGATGATTCACGCTCTGTTAAATGCTTTCGTAGAACCTTGGAATTTGTAAATGTAACATCGCGGATAATAACAATACTCTTGAAATAAGCCGGTAATACTACAACACGGCAAATAATCACTACTCCTTAATTCGCACGAGGTAATAGCAAAGGTCGCAAGTCTGTGGAAATTTTACATGTTGCAGCCACTCTCAGTCGTCATGTTAATGTTTTTTTTTTGTGGTAGGGTTCAATTTAATCTTAAAAACGACTCCTTCATAGATATGTTTTCGGTAAATTCGTGTCAATCAATAATTTGATAAGAAACTATTTGCGAAAACTAATCGTTGCCCTCAAGTGGGTTGCAGTTATTTATAACTCATTATCAGAAAAAAGTATATACTTATATTGTATTATGCCACTCTGCAGCCTAAAATTATTTTATTTTTAGATGAGGACGTCGAAAAACTTACAAATTCAATAAGTGCATTCATCGCCGGAGTGCCATTCCCTTTTCCTGGATATGACCAAACCGATGCTTGTCCTAGCATAATGAGTCCTGATGGAAAAACAGTAGTTGGGTGTCCCATCAAAAAAGGGCAAGAGTATCTATACAGAAAAGACATTGATGTGCTGCAGATTTATCCCAGGGTAAGATTTGATGGTAACATTGATTTACACTTTTGTAAAAGTGCATATTCAACGAAATTATATAGTTGGACTTTGAACCTCTGCTGATCGTAACTTGGCAATGACATTGATAAACCAACGTGCTCGGTAAAAGAATACTTTCAAAATTTAAATTTATAATAAGCACTTACTTGTTATTTAATTCAATTAAATTTTACCATTCAATGTACTAATCCCATCACATTAATTTACCTTATTGTACCAATAATAATTTTAGCTGTGATTTCTATTAGGAATTACTTCAAGATTTAAACTGGCTAGCGTCCAATGGTGTAGCAAATTATTTTCTCAGTCGCTATAATCCCTTTCGTTTTCAAATTTTTTTAAGTTAATTATCCAAACTGTCTTTCACAATTTTCCCAAAAATTTCAAAAGTTTTACTCCTAAGGTTGCACCAATAACCATCTTACGTTTAATAATAATTATTATTTAAATTATTTAAATTCGGGTTGCCTGGCAACATCAGGCGAGTAATGGAATTGGAGGTCGGGAACCTCTTTTAAAGTTGGAACGCAGTATATTACTGACCAATTGTGAATATATATTTTTTTAAATCTACAACTACCAAGTAATGATTACATTACTCCACTAGTTGTCCAAAACGGAAAAAAAATCCAATTCAATTGTCGTAACAAGTAAGTTTTGACATTTTTGTAATGGGGTTCATTACTCAACACAAATTGCGTCATATGAGTGGTATAATGAGATCGTTATAGATAAAATTTTGAATCTCATGCGTGGGTTAAAGCAGACTACAGCAATGATTACAGATGACTCGGTCTGACGACCGCCATATTTACACTTGTCATGCTGTACGGATGCTTTTGTCCCGCCAATAAGATAAATAACTGTTATCAATGTTAAAAAATTATTGTAAACAATACTAATCCCATTTCGGTTTTCAGCTAAAAGTGGTAGTTCACTGGGGAATACTCACTCCAAGTGGAAAATATGTCATGTGCTTTGAAACACCAGCCAGGATTACTAATTAATTCAAGTTTTTGAAGCTATACAAATATACCTACAGGAACGAGAAGAAACGTACAGCAGAAGCCATTTTGTCACCTATTCAGAAAACAAATTTTTGTGTCAAAATTTCTGTGCACACTTAGCAAATAGAAACATCTTTTAGATTAGAGTTAGTACGTAGCTTATTGCGATTTGTTGTTACTCGAAAATATAATAAAATTTGATTGAATAGTCTTAATAGGTACTCCTATTATTTTTAATACCTGTACATATAAAAAGTTGTGTTGCTCTATTTGACTGAAAATACAAACCACGAAGGAATAATAAGAAATGGAGTCAGCATCCCAGTACTAAACATACGCAGCTCTATGAAGCCATTTAACTGGGACCGGGGGCGAATAGTGGTTTGTTTTCTTTCACACGATAGATTGTAACCGTACCTATGATGCGTGTGCGCACTCTCCAGTGGCGTGGCTAGCAGTTGAGGCACGGTCATTTTCCCGAAAATGTTCACAACAAATCAAAGCATTTTTAGGTACCAGCCCTACATCAACACTAACATTTAAGGCAAATAAATACATGAGTCTTTGTTGTTGTTTTCTGGTGATTCATTGAAAAACGAACAATGAAGTCAAAGAGATAGTGTGATTAACTTGGGCTTTTTAGCCATTCCCATCAATAAAAGTACATGGAAACCTATGATACTATCATAGTAAAGTAATTTGTCAGTAACAGATTTAATGTCATTTCATATGGTTCGTTTGAACGGGTAGAACGTTTCAGTTGTTATGGAACTTTAATCACCTTGTCGTACTTAAAATTTGCCTTTGAAACTTTAGTTGGTTCACCAGATATAAATATTGCCAATCGATCTTTGCCATAATATATCCATTCATAGTTAAATAACTTCATGGCTCTCAATGTCCTTGCACTGTGTCGAATATGCACGAATGTTTCGGTTTGATGTGAACTGCTGTAATCATCGAGAAGCTCAAAGTAATAATGAGATCAGATAACTTAACCTAACTGTTATTGTATACCTAAATGATTAAATTTGTATTAATGCATGGTATTCTCTGGAGAACTAAATTGTCAACCTGTAAACTGTTATTAAAGTGTCACATCATCGCTACATTCCTCCGTTGAGTCACTCAAGCAAAAGGGCGGTAACAATATTAAGACGACCAAAGTTCTACTTTAAATTTATAATATAATTTTTCCTGTTTCTTCTTTCATCATCTGTAGGCGTTATTACATCTACTCAATGTTTGGGATGATCTTCAAATTTGTGATTTACTCCTCATTGTTAATACACACCACTCGTAAATGTATCTAAAATATCTCGAAGGCATTGTAATGCTGAAAATATGTTAATTTGTTAGTAAAATAATTTATATCTTTGTCTTAAAGATTCGAAGATTACTGTCACTGATAACGTAAACTGCGTCTTTATCAGAGCGTCTATTGACACTCCAGACACAGCACTTCCAGGCAGATTGTTGTTATTTTGATATAAAAGATCATTAAGTGGCAACTATGTATCAAAGGTCATTGTCATTCGTCTCGGAAAGCAATAAAGTTAGATAGATGAGGTGTTGAGGGGTGTGAGGGAATTTGCTCCCGTCACCGACACTTAGAGCCCACCGCGGGTCCATCGTGTCACCCCACGCCATCCGACATTCTCGAAAAAAACTATGTTAATGTGCAGGTGGTGACTGTAAGATCTACCGCCAAAGCGGCAAGGGCAAGAATATGCACCTGTTCAACCTGCACGTGTTTAACCGCTGGTGGTGACTTTAAAATCTCCTTTGATCTCCACCGCCAAAGCGGCAAAGGCAAGAATATGCACCTGTTCAACCTGCACGTGTTTCATGCACACCTGTTTTCAACACGCGTGGCACGGGAGGTGGAAGTCTTCGGACATTTTCCACTGTGTACTTCAGTGCGGGTCCTTCGTACCGGCCCTCCCCACTCCCCGAGAGTGCTGTTCATTTTTGTTAGACGTAAGATTAGTAAGTAAGCAGCAGTTGTTGGAAGTGACAACAGCTAGGAGGCGAGTTACACCTCAAATTGGCCTAGCTGGGCCCTGTATCCCCCAATATGGACTTTCTGGTCGAGGCGAGAGCCGGACATTCCCATAGGATATGTTCGACAGTTTCGTCCTATTCTAAACACCCCCTGCACGTCGGGTCGTTTACCACTCCAATCACGTGGAGGTGTTCATTTAGCCTTTTTTTTATTGGAGAGAGGGGGAAAATACAGTTACGTACCTCTAGGCCAACGCTCAGGAAAGCCTGGAGAGTGTGGGACTCCCTGGCGGATGGTCGTCCAGTCCTACCCACTAAAAAACCCCTCTCAATGGAGCATTATTCCACCCCCGGAACCGCCGTTTGGCATTACTTCAAGGGTGGTACTCCCCCCTACCTCATACCGAGGTTCTCCCGCCGCATGATGTTATCTACCATGCGGACCACCACTTCCCATTCGGACTGGCCGGTGACCATCCCCTCAACGAGGTTCTCTTCTTCCGGCCACCAACCCAAGGTTCTCCACACCTCTAACCGCTCACCATCTCAGGCCTCGCAACGGAACAAGGTATGTTCCGGATCGTCCGTGTCGTGGTCGCAGAACCAGCAGGCCGCCGATGCCTCCTTGCCTATTCGGACAAGGTAGCTGCCGAAACATCCGTGTACGGTCAGCGCTTGGGTCAGGTGGAAGTTAACCCACCCATGACCCCGGCCAAACCACAGCCGGACGTCGGGAATCAGCCGCCTTGTCCAGGCACCTTTCAACCCGGCTTCCCACCTGGCCTGCCACGATTCCAGGAGTGCCCTCCTGGCTTCAGTGGACGTCCGTCCCCCTTCCGCTGCTTTCTCTCCAGGATCTGCAGGTCAGAAGGTGGTATCCCGGATATCACCCCCAGCGCCTCGGACGACACCGTCCGATACGAGGAGGCAACCCGTACTGCCGATCCGACAGCACGTCCCTCTCCTCAAGATCCCGGCCTATCTTGTTCCGGATGATGGCCTCCAACAGCTTACCCGCAGAGCTTATGAGAAAGATAGGACGATATCTCCCCCCGCCCTTTGGTATAAGGACCACCCTCGCTTCTTCCCACACCGTCGGGAAATCACGGTTCCTCAGACAAGATCCCATCACCCCCGCCATCGCAACAGGGGCCACCTCGACGGCCAGCGCCACTACCTCTGCAGGTAGGCCGTCTAGCCCCGGCGCTTCTCCTCTCCTGAGACTTGTGGCTGCCTAATGCAGCTCCCCAACCGTCACGATCGCCGCCTCCCCAACGTCGCTCGTGTCACCTAAGTTTTCCCATCGAGGAGGGTTCGTCGTATGAAAGAGTTTGCCGATGGCTTCCTCCTCCTCCTCCTCCTCCTCGGTCATCACCGGCCTAGAACTGGCCCTTCCAGAGACGATCCTATAGGCCCTTCCCCAAGGATCACCCCGGACCTCATCGATCAGCCTATCCCAAGCTCGTCCCTTGGCGGCAGCGATCTCCGTCCTCTCCTCCTATAGGGCTCTCCTTGCGGACCTATACTCCCCGAGCTTTACGGTCATCGTCTCCTCGGTCCTAGCACGAGTGAGCTGCCGCCTACAAGCGATGCACCTCCGCCGCGCTTCCGCAACCTTAGCACACCACCAGTAGACAGGCCTCTTCCCGGCCCTGGTGACCTTCCTAGGCAGACACTCATCGCAGGCGACGGTCAAACGCCGCACTGCTTCTTCCGGCGAGAGATTCGTCCCGCCGTCGAGCATGCCCACCAGCCTTCTGGCCAGAACTTCTCTGAGCCTCTCTCTCAACATCCAGCCAGGTCCCTGGACGGCTCTGAGTCCCCTGTGGACGACATCGGTACTCAACCGGAAGGAGAGATAACGATGGTCACTGAAGGAGTCCTCGTCGAGAACCCTCCAGTCTTCCAACACCATCCCCCCACCCAGTCTAGCAAAGGTGACCGTGTTCCGCCTGTTGTCATGGCCTCAAAGGTTGCCTGGTTCCCAAGATTTTCAACCCCGAGTCCCAGGCTTGCCATGGCTTCTTCCAGCACGGTCCCTCTGGAATCGGTAACCGACGACCCCCACAAAGCAGACTTCGCGTTGAAATCGCCGGCCACCACCAGGTTTCCCGTCTGACGTGCAGTTCGGAGACACATAGCAGCTGACGAGCACCAGGCCGGCCGCCCTTACCCAGACGTAACCTTCACCCTTCCCGCTAGCCGTCACACTGTCCTCTGCTCTGATCGCGGCTGCCCCTTCATCTGCGACCAGCCACCCGCCCCTACCGACTCGCGCCAGATTGGGCTACTGAACCAGGATGTACTTGACTCCCAGGTCCGAGGAGACCCTTCCCAACATGTCGTGGGCGAGGGCCCTCTACCCCAGGTTGACCTGCAGGACCCTAACTGCCATCAGGACCCACAGTGCCCCGCAGGTCCTGGACCGCCCTCTTGTAAAGAGGACAGGCCATGGTGCCAGCCCTGTGCCCGTCTTTGCCACAGATGTAACATTTCGGGGCATCCTTGCAGTCAGCAGCCCTGTGGCCAACCCCGCAACACCTGAGACACTTACCCCCGAGCTCAACCCGCTTCTCCTTACAACCCCTGGTCACGTGTCCGTAGCCCAGACAGTTGAAGCACTTGGCCGGCGTGAGGAAGGGATTAATAGGACACCTCGTCCACCCCACCTTCACGCCGCCAAGCGCCAGGAGCTTGCTGGCCTCCTCCTCCCGGAGGGACACCGTTGCCCATTGCCCACGCTGGCCGGTGTTTATTTAGCCTGCAGTGTCCGGTCCAGATGCCCACCAAAAAGCAGAGTCTGTCCTTTGAGAAATGCAGACAAGACTTGGGTCTTTTAAAGATGTCAGTTTTGATCAGGTTTGAGAGGTAGCGGTTGGCCGGTCGGATGGGCGGTGTGGTACCATCCGGTGTTCCCGTCGCGCCTTGTCAAACCAGCTCGTCGGCCCTCTCATTCCCCTCATTTCAGTTATGTCCTCAAACCCACCTTAGCTCAACAAAATTGTTTAGTACTATTCTCGACACTGCCAGATGGCAGTAGTGTACCACTTGGCAGGTAATCCTGCCACTGGCCAGAGCCCGCATATGCACTGCATAGGATTTGTCGAAAGCATATTGAGGACAGATACCGTCCAACCCCGCACCCCGCACTCTGTGGAGTCCCTCGATCAGGATGCGGGCGTGCTTTCCAAAGGTTACCATCCCGCAGCCTGCGAACGGAGGCAAGTGCCATGCCCTCCACGAAGAGATCTATGGAAGGCAGACACAGGATAGCCTCCAGAGCTGCGGTCGGGGTAGTTCTCATAACACCCGTCACAGCGACAGATGCCATCCGTTGGATGAGTCCGAGACGTGTCATCGTTGTTTTTTGTCTCACTCTTTGCCACCAGACAATTGCTTCGTAGCTTAGCATAGGTCTGATGACGGCCGTTTAGAGCCAGAGGGTAATGCTGGGTGTTAAAGCCCAAGACGTTCCCACTGCTCTCCTACACTGCCACAGAGCGACGCTAGCTTTGTCTATTTTGCTCTCCAGGTGCTTTTTCCAAGTCAGCTTATGATCCAACATAACGCCGAGGTACTTCACATCCTGCGGGAGTTTCAGCTTGACGCCGTTAAGGTGTTAAGCTGTTCGTGAAGAGGACTAGCTCTGTCTTTCGTGGATTCACAGCCAGAGCCTTTTTCTTACACCATTATTGTACCAGGCAGAGTGCTGTCTGCATATGGTCGCATAGTACATTTTCGTTCTTACCAGTAAGCAGTATGACCAGATCATCTGCGTTTCCGATGGTGTAGAATCTTGCCTCGTTGAGTGTGCGTCAGTGTCGTCCACTACTATGTCCCATGGCAATGGAGAGAGAACTCCCCCCTGAGAACAGTCCTTCTTAACCACCCCTCGAGTAGTTGCGTCCGCTGCAGAACCTGTACGGTTCTGCACTCCAGCACCCGCTAATTACAGTCACGTACTGTTCCTGAGAAATCGCGGTTCTGAAATGCTCGCCCGACACTATCGAAGGTGGTCTTGTCAAAAGCCCTCTCTATGTCGAGAAATACTCCTAAGGAGTATAGTTTGTGCTCCAGGGCTCCCTCAGTCCGCCCCACCACCTCGTGTAGAGCGGACTCGGTCGATTTCCCTGGAACATATGCATGTTGGTTGGGGTGTAATGGTTTGGCCCTTAGCACCCCATCCCGTATTTGGTAGTCGCATAGTCTCTCCAAGGTTTTTCACAAAAACGATGTGAAACGTATGCGATGGGAAGATTTTGCGAGAGAATAATCGCCCCGCCCTGGTTTGGTAATAAAGACAACTCCCACCTCCACATTTCCGGTACGTATGCGAGTGCAATACGTGCCAGAAAAATTATCACGAGGTTGTCCAGAATCTCCGACAGTCCCCACTGTAGCAGGGCCAGGAAGATTCCGTCCACGCCCACTTGAAGGGTTTGAAAGTTCTTACACACTCCGCGCAGTCTCAGCCCAGTCCTCCAGGGAGGGGGTTTTCGGCCAGCTTTGGATCGGATTCGCATCCGTTGTGACCACACAGCTCGGAAAATGTGTAGCCATTAGAACCTTAACTGTTTCGTCGGCAGAGCCCATATATGTGCCGTCCTCTTTCTTCAAGCAACCTATTTGCTGTCCCGGATCCTTTGACAGGATTTTCATTAGCCGGGCACCGATGGTGGTACATTCGAAGTCCCCAAAGACCTCGAATGTACCTCTTCTTAGAACGAAAGTCTTTTTTGTATTGCCTCTGGTATTCCTTAAATTCGTCCCAGTCGGCTGCATTTTTGGTCCTTTTGGCCTTATTGAATAGCTTGAACAGATAGGCTCTTCCCCATTTCAGTTCCTTACACCATGTGGTGTTGGGGCCCTAGCGGGTGCCCAGATTTTCTATTTGTTTTGGGTTTCTGTACGGCTTCGATAACATCTCTTTTGCTACTAACGAAAACATTATCTATCTGTGGTCTGACATGGTCACGTGCGATGATAATTTCCAGTCCATTATCTGTTTGGAAATCTCTTGTGTCGCGGGGGTGACACCTCGAGGTGACAAACAAGGGTTCGCTCGTTCGATTGAGTATTTCTAACTTCACCGCTCTCCCATACGCTGTGGTGTGCGTTGGCGTCGCATCTAGCAATAAGTTGTCTTCCTTCGCTTTCACAATTTTGAACCAGGTCCGCCAGCTCCCTAGGCAGGGGTGACTTCCTGAGGTCCCCGGGAAAGTATACATAGGCAAAGACTACCTTTATTACGTTCCTTCCAATGTCCAGATTTATCCGCACAGCCGTGACATCTCGGTTGCAGTAGCCCATCAGTTGGAAAGCGTTTTGTTGACCTGAAACATATACACAGGTTCTAGGTCTTTCTTTGAGGGAACCCACGTAAGTGGTTCCGGACGATTTGTCGCCCATGCCACAATCTCGGTTGCCTACGCACCACGGTTCCTGTAGCAAGGCTATTGTTTGGTATTCCCTTTTCCTTTGAATCCCTTCCGCCCCTTGTTGCTTTGTGTCCGAGTTTTTCCCTGCCAACAGCGAAGTGGGTGGGGTAGAGTCACGTGCCCCAGCGGGGGTCGCGTTGACCGTGGGGAGGGTCGAGACAGAGAGAAGCGAGTCAACCGCCAACAGAAACAGATCGCAAAAAAACGCACAACCCCGAGAAAAGGGACTTCGACAGATCTGGTGCAGTGAGGACGGGAAATCGACACCTCCTTCAAGGGTCTACAGTACCTGCTTGCCACCACTTGGCATTAACCGGATCGCTTACCATCATTTCGCGCATAATAGCGATTAATTAATTTTGTAAATAGTTCAATACATAGTTCCAAACTCAACAGGTTTTTATTTTCCTGGCCTCCCGGTCCCGGTGGTCCTTCGGTTGAGAGGTTTGGTACAGCTATTGTTACCTACTTTGCTGTCAAGTAACGACTTAGGGTGACCGCCGCCTTCCAACAGCTGTGCAGGTTTTCTTGAATTAGTGTGAGTCCTTTGCCCATTAGATCGGATCCACCCGAAGGCGTCGTCTGTCCCGTGGGGTGTTCGGCTGCTCCTATGTCAGCTATTGTTCTTGCTGCAGAGATGGCGCCTTCACGCCTCTGCCGTTTCTTTTTGGGACCATGTGTTCCCTGTTTGGAGTTATTGTTTTTATTTCTCTTTATTAAGATTTTTTACTTCATCTCCCAAGTTCCTCACCCACCAGGGAGTCCCATATGGGATACTCGAGAAATATGGTCCCCTATATTACCAACCGTCACGAGGGCATGTGGAAAGAAGTGTCGAGAAGAAAATTAAAGAAAATAGAGTAATCAAAACAGAGAAAAGTGAAGAAAACAGCAGAGAAGGGAAAAAGTAGCATAAACAAAAGGTAGGAAGAAATAGAGTGCGAGGAGTGGAGAAAAACCAGAGGAAGAAACAGTCACGTCAACAACAAAGAACGTCGGCAACCAACAATACACGGTACAGTGTAAAAGGTTGCAAACCGGTATAAAACAGGGAGAAGACAAAGGGGGAATTCAAGAAGATAAAGAGGAAATTAAAAGAAAAAGAGACAGAAGAAAGTCCAGTAGTCTTTCAAAAAAATAAAAAAAACAGCAAGATCTCTAGGGGAAGAAATATTGCAAGA
Source organism: Diaperis boleti (assembly GCA_963583935.1). Taxonomy (NCBI): domain Eukaryota; kingdom Metazoa; phylum Arthropoda; class Insecta; order Coleoptera; family Tenebrionidae; genus Diaperis; species Diaperis boleti. The sequence continues at coordinate 49,475,061 of OY757249.1, read as the reverse complement.
AGAAGTGGGGAACGAGATGGAGAAAATGACAAAAACAATAATGGAGGACTTTAAACAAATCAAACACACAAGATAGACGAGGAAAGAAGTGAAAGAGCTGAAAAACGACAACAGACAGCTGGGAAGATATGGAATAGCTGAAGAGAGAAGTGAACCAACTGAAGAAAGCGATGGATGAAAAAAGGGGAAAATGGAGAGAAGAGAAAATCTTCCTAGAAAAGAAGATAGGACAGATAAAGTTGAAGATAACAAGCAATAACATAGTAATAACAGGGCTAAGACTAAAAGAGGCGGGACAAAACATGAGAAAAGAAATCGAGAAATGGTTGAAAAGGAGTTGGAAACAGAAGTAAAGATAACAGAGAGAGAAAAGGAGGAAGGAAATACGGTAAGGGTAAGCTACAGGAAACTTCAGGTAGAGGGAAATTAGAGGAAATTGAACGATGACACCGAGTGACTGGAAAATTTTTAAAGGGGAAATTTAAAGACCGGGAACGAAAAGCATACAGAAGGCAAAACGAAAAAAGGTACATGATTCAACGGGAAAGCAACAGAAGAAAATAAAAGTAAGAATAAAATTGGTATATTGGAATGTAGCGGTGATAAAAAACAAAGGAGAAGATTTCTGAAAATACATAAGTGAATTTGAATTGGAATGGTAGAAACGTGGGTAGATGAGAAGGAGTGGAAGAAGATAGAAGAGAGAATCCCGAGAGACTATGCATGGAGATGTCAAGCAACAGATAGAAAAAAACAAGAAAGAACGAGCGAAAGGAAGCATCATCACAGGAGTAAGGAAAGAAATTGAGGACGAAATAAAAAAAAAAGAAAGAACTACAGATAACTGGAATAACAGAAAGAAATCTAAAACAAGGAACAAAAAAAGTTAAAACAATCACAGTAGGTATACAGTAAAGAGATGAGTAAAACAAAACAAATATTAGAAGAGACCATAAGTGAGACAGAAAAAGAATTGTAATAATTGAGGGCGACTTCAATGCGAGAACTGGGACAAGATTAGGAAGACGTAATAATGAGACATAAGATGCGAGAAGAACATCGAAGGACAAGACAGAAAATAAAGAAGGAAGAAAAATGTCAAATTTATAGAAGAGAGAGGATACGAGGTACTGAACGGGAACTGGGAAGAGGATACAGGGGAATTTACGTACGTGGGGCCGAGAGGAGAATCAGTGATTGATTACGCAAGAGTCAATCAGAATCCATGGGATAAAGTAAGAAGATTCAAAGTGAGAAACAGAATGGAATCAGATCACCAACCGTTAGAAATAGAAATCGCCGGAGAAGAAATAAAAAGAAAAAAAAACCGACAAGAAACAATTTTATTATAAAAACTATCTGGGAAGAAGAAAGATTGCAAAAGTACAGAAGTGCGCTACAACATATTGAAAGAGAAAAAGAAAAAGAAAAACAAAAGGACACCGAAACAAGAATGAAAGAACTCGAAGGAAGAATGAGAGAAGCGATGACAACAAAGAAAATAGAAGTAGAAGTGGTAGAAAGAATGGGAAGAAATAAATGGTGGGATAAGAAATGCAAAGAAATGAAAAGACTAGCCAGAAAGCAAATGAGAAAATGGAGAAATGGGAAGGGATCGAGAGAAGAATACCGGACGCAATTAAAGAAATACAAAGACACTTGTGATGAGAAGAAGGAAGAAAAGAAAAGACAAGAAGAAGAGGAAATTAGATTAATCAACACAGAAGAAGAAGTTTAGAAATACATAAACAGAGAACGAAAAGAAAAGGAGAAGGCAGACGAGAATATAAGGATAGAAGAATGGAGACAATATTTTATAGAATTACTAGACAGAAAGGACGAAACGGAAAGAAGACAGAAGGGAAAAGAGACAAGAGAACAAGAGAAAGGGAAAGAGATTACGAAGGAAATGATTAAGAGGGGGATAGGAAGGATGAAGAAACGTAAAGCGGCGGGAGAAGATGAACTGCAAAATGAAGCGTGGATCTATGCAACAACAGAAATAATAGAGATAATAAGCGAGATAGTAAACGACGTCTGGCAAGGGAAGGGGTTACCAAGCCAATGGAGGATGGGGATAGTGTGTCCGATACACAAAAAAGGAAAAAGAGAAAAGGTGGAGAACTACCGAGGAATAAGGAATAAAATACAAGATCTACACAGTGATAATGGAAGAGAAATTGAAGGAAGAACTAGAATAAAAAGAGTTGTTGATGGACAAGCGGATTTTAGGAGAGGGAGAAGCACCATCGATAACGTGTACATCTTGAAACATCTAATTGATAAAGAACTCGGTAAGAAAGGAGGAAAGATGTACGAGCTGTTTGTAGACCTGAAGGTGGCTTTTGATAGTGTAAATAGAGAGAAAATATGGGAGTACCTAAGAGAGAAAGAAATCAACGAGCAGCTGGTGAGCCGAATAGAGGAAATTTACCTAGAAACGGGAAACAGAGTAAAAGTAAACGGGAAAATGAATAAAAGATTCTGGACGACGAAAACAGTAAGACAAGGATGCTCACTCAGCCCCAGTCTATTCGCAGCATATACAGGGTGGAAAGTTTAACTGGAATAAATTCAGTATTCTCACTGCAATTGATTTTGCAAAAAATTCCTGAAACACGTCGATTTTTGTTTTTAAATTGCCACTTTTTAGCCTGATCAGCTTTCCTTCGTTTTTTCTCAGGGGGTTGTAACCACCCATAAGTTTTTTCTTTCAAATGGGAAGATATGTCAACCGACACATCATTGGAAAGCTCATAAAAAAAGGAATACAAGGATGTCTTTTGTTTCATGGACCTCGATCTCATCTGAGAATAAGACCCTAAAAACTGTTTTTAGGATCATAGGACCAGTGTTCTTTCCTGATAATCTTAATGCAGAAATATATCTACCGTTTCTTCAAAAAACGCTTCGCCCAGCTCTGGCGGACCAATTTAGAGATGAATTAGATCCAAAACTTCCACATGAGAGAATATGGTATCAACAGGATGGAGCTCCACCGCAATATGCTGCATTCGTTCGGCGTTATTTGGACGACATTTTTCATAATAGGTAGATCGGAAGAAGAGGTGCAATAGAATGGCCAGCAACACCACCAGACCTCACTCCTCTTGACTTTTTTTTTTGAGGGGGTATCTAAAAAGTAAAGTCTACACCACAAAACCCGATAATCTTGAAGATTTTCAACAACGTATTACCTATGAAATTCAGAAAATCACTTGTAAAATGTAAGAAATGGGTTTTATTATTGTCTTGCATTTTGTCAAGAAAGACTTGATGAACATATTGAACATCTGTTACATTAAAAAAAACATTATAGTTACCTAAAAGGAGATTTTTTTAATTCAAGCCCTACAATTTTCAAACAGTAAACCTCAGTGGCGGATTTACACGTTTGCCGCCAGTAGGCTATTCAAATTTTGCCGCCCCTACGGATCTCTACAATTCTATACCCTAGTTCACAATCATATTGTAGCGTCTATGGGTTCACAAAACTATTTATTTAAACAGTTACTATGTATTCACAATTTATTTAAACACTAGTCTATGTACAGTTATAAGGGCACAATTATTTATTTTAACAGTTCGCACGAGTCATACGGATTATGTCGCTCAGTAGTTTATTCAGACTTCGCGTGTCTGGCGGTCGTTCTCGCGTCCTATTTAAATCGGGAAACGGCTTTCTGGATTCGCCGAGAACCGGGCCGAGAACTGCAGAACTCCGGAATATTCACGATCGTACGAGTTTACGATGAAATCATCACGCCGCGATTCTTCGAGAACGTCACAATATTAATTACAATTTTTTTGTCAATGAAATTGTAACTTTATGATTTGTGCACTATCGTCCTAATTACACCAACTTTTTCCGGTATGTAGTATGATTGTGAACTAGGAGATCGATGTGTCAGTTCTTAAATTACTTACACAACAATGTAGATTCGGTAAACGTAATTAAATAATTTTTAATAATTTAATAATTAAAAAATATTTATCAAGTAAAATTACATTTTACTACGAAGGGGCTGAACGGAAATGAATGGAAAAATCACTGACATTTTTTTTTATGACAACTCCGACTTTTTTCTGGCAATTTCGTCGTTTTCCTGGCAATTTCGACTTTTTTCTGGCAATTGCGACAGGGGTGGGACGATGGCGCTGTTTTGTTGCCCAAACTTAAAATATGAAATACAATCCACATTTAGAGTTTCACGTACAGGATAATATGACCTTTTAGGAGTATGTTTCTTTATGGATTCCAGCGCGTAACGCGAGGCACCAATTTCAATGATCCACGGAAAAACAAATTTTCACAGACGGTAACTTCTGGTGCTTGGTTTAGCATCATTTTCCCAGGATTGAAACATCATTACACCAATATACTAAACACAACACAGAAATATTAATTTAGAAATTCAAAAGACAATTAACGGACACAATTCACGTAAATGAATGAAGTGCGTAAATAAATGCAACGGACAATCCGCCTTTAAAAGGCGCGAAAAAAAAAACAGTTCGATCCTGTTTCATCAAAGTCGCGTGCCGTAAGTGCGGTAAGTCACTAAATAGGCGGCGTATTCTATAGTAGAAGAAATTATCTAAGTGGTGAAACATATTACATGTTGAATTGTTTGTGTGGACCTAATAATATTTAAGTATATAAATATGATTTTTTTAAATTTCTGTAAGACAAAAACATTTTGGCCCCAAATTTGCCGCCCCTAAAATCTGCCGCCCTAGGCTCCAGCCTACTCAGCCTGCTGGTAAATCCGCCACTGGTAAACCTACAAAGAAAGAAATAGATTAAAGTTGTTTTTATTTATTTCTTCTTACATTATTAGCTGGAAAAGTAAAAAAAAATATATCGTTGTACTCCTTTTTTTTATAAGCTTTCCAATGATGTGTCGGTTGACATCAGCCCCCTGAGTAAAAACAAAAGAAAGCTGATCAGGCTAAAAAGTGGCGATTTAAAAACAAAAATCGACGTGTTTCAAGAATTTTTCTCAAAATTAATTGCAGTGAAGATACTAAATTTATTCCAGTTAAACTTTCCACCCTGTATAAGCGACCTGGAAGAAAAACTAAGACCAGCGCAGGCAGGGGGAGTGGTGGTAGGAAACACGAAAGGGCACTCGTTGGCATACGCCGATGATATGGTGCTAATAGCGAGGGAGGCCAAAGAAATGAAGGGAATGATAAGATGCCTAGGAAGATAGCTGAAAAGAAAGAAGCTAGAATTAAACGTGGAGAAAACATAAATGATGATTTTTCATAAAGGAGGCAGAAGAAAGAAAGAGGAATGGAAGTGGGAAGGAAAAGAACCAGAAAAAGTAAAAGAATTTAAATACTTGGGTTACACCTTTAACGAGACTAACAACGAAAAAGTCATATAAAAGAACTAGAAAGGGAAGCGAACGGGGTGGTAGGTCAAGTATGGGGAATAGGCGAGAAAAAATTCGGACGAGATATAAGAAGAAGAGGACTTATGTACGAAAGGCTAGTGGAGAGTGTCATGATGTACGGACAGAAATATGGGGATGGAAGGAACAGGAAAAGCTGAAGGCAATCCAAGCTAAGTACTGGAGGTGGGTACTAGGATTGGACAAGGAAACGCCAGCATATATCATACTGGAAGAAGTAAAGAGAGACAAGATAAGAGTGGAAGCAGGAAAAAGAGCAGTAAGATTTGAAGAGAGAATAAGAGAAAGAACGGAATGTAAGACCTTGCTAGAGTGTTGGAAAGAGATAAAGAATGGGAAGATGGAAAGAGCAGGAAAAGAGAGAAGAAAATGCTACGAGAGAAACGGGTATGCAGTGGAGGAGGTAGAGAGGCGAAGAAACAATAGAGTAAATGTACTAAGAGAGATAGTTGGGGTGGACCGAGACGTACAGAAGCAGGAAAGGAGAGCGAGGATAAATGAGTCAAGGTACAATGGAAAGTATAGGTCACTAATCACGGAGGAACTGCCGGCATACCTGAGAAGGGAAAGCGAGAAGAACGATAAGAAATTGATTTTTGCCGCGCATTCACCATCCAAGTTCAGGAACGAATCAGCATCTAGAGATACCTACAGCCTTCTCTTTTTTGTTCGACATCTGGCGAAGTAACATCTCAGCGTAAATTTTGCTCCTGGACAAGAGATAGCTCCAGAGAATCACGTAAATACGGATAATACGACTGGGTGTTCAGTTATTCAATAATTAAATCGCATTGGCGGATAAAATTGTTAGGTGTCGATTCGGGGAAAAGAGGTAAGAAAAACTACTTTATTGCGTGCAGACCTTGACTATTCTCTTTCAATCAAATAGGCAGATTCACCAGCACTTTACCGAGGATCTTTCTTGTATCACCTTCTTTTGGAATAATAGCTGTAATATTCTTTCCTGGACTCACGAAGTTTTCACGTGAAATCAGGCTTAATTTCCCAGGAAATCGCAAACCCGCAGGATTCGCAAGAAAGCAGTAAAGTAAATTGTCAGGACAGCTGCAAAACCGGCAAGAAAGCGTAATACTGTTCAGAAGATAAGTAATACCTGTGTTATCCATCAAACTCTGCAAGCACTAGCAAGTCAAGAGTTGGAGTCAAACTTTGAGAACACATGATCTGCTTGTGAGGTCAATTGGACCGGTCTCGCTATGATCATCTTCTTCAGTTGTAAGTTTTTTCCCCGTGTATTTATGACGTTTGCGTTTGAGAAAGGTCAGCCTCATTCTTGGGACAATCACTCGCATAGCGTCCAACCATTTTACATTTAAAACAAATGTCATCAAGAGTCATAAAGATGCGATAGTTGGTGTTGTCATACTTTAAAACGATAGAAGAGGGTAGCTCGAGCGAATCATCTGGTTGGATATGTATCTGTCTATACGTGAGAATATTCGTCACCTTGTATACCAGCCTTGATGAATGACATTGTGAAACAGCATTGAATCCGAACGCTTTTATTTAGTTTTCAAAGACATAGATTTTGCTCGATGATTGTTTTCAAATATGATATGATCACCTCTAATGAGTCAGCTACACTACTCTCTTGATCACTGATTGCTGGAGATACACGGCCATCTTATGTTCAATTATTCAGGCAATAATTTATTTGATTGTCGCTAATCTTAATACGCCTTAGATAGAGAGGGTGCAAGAGAAGTGTCTGAACTGGGTGCTGGGGGTACATTGTGAGAGCAAGACTGCGAAAAATAGGCATGTGAAGGGTGTGAAACAAAGAAAGATGATGGCGAGGTTTAGGTGCGGAAATGAAGAGAGGAAGAATAGGTATTGGTTGGGAGACGGAGGAAGAATGTGGAAGGAGTGTATTGAGAAGAAATAGTGAATGTAGATGTAAGGGAAATAAAATCAATAAAAGAGGTATGGAAGAAGAGGGAGAAGACCGAAGAGGAGAGGGGAGATAATTATGAAAATGCGAGATAAGAGATTAAAAGATTACGTCTATTAAATATATCACGTACAATACATATGTGGCCTTAGTATAGTTTGGATAATAAAAGTGTTCTTAAATATTATAGCGCCATCGTCATGGGATACAAGTTTCTGTTTTTAACAGTGGTATTTGGCTCATTATGCTGTTATCAAGAAGTTTTTTCTCTGGATGTTAAAGATTGTGGTAAGTTTCATTTCACGTGTGATCACAACTGTTAAATTTTATTTCACAAATTAACCCAAGCATGAATCTTGTACTCTAAAAAAGAAAATTCTTTGATATTTTGATGATTCCTATTAAAAACTTAATTAATTTATTATGTAACACGTTGTACACTTCCTGCATTAACTTATTTTTTTATCTTCAAATTTTTTCTTATTCAACCACTTGTCGCTGAGTCATTGCAAATGTGTTTCAATTCAGTCAGAGTTTGAGTAGATTTATCTAGCACTTGTGACAAGTATTCAAGAGAAATGTACGTGATTACTTTAAGTGATGAGGTAATAAGTATTTTTAGGACCAATGTACAATAGAACTTAACCTAACTTAACTTTAACACATATACACCATAAGTATGAAAAAGAGGAGCATCGTATTTTTATAAAAACAAGAACAATGTTGATTGTTATTTTATACCCCCTCGTTCCACACATGTGGGCGGTATTTGGGAAGCAAGTCGCTAATCAATGAAATTACTTACACCCGGACACTTCCTGGACACGATGGTAAAGCGTAAAGGTAAAACGTGTGGTGGAACGATTGAGTCCCTGATCTACTGCTTCAGTGCGCCTTCAAAATTCAGCCGTAGAAGAAGTCCGCATTTTTTTCTCTTTTTCCAGTATTAGTTCCTACTGATAAAGGCAATGAGGTAAAGGAGGTTCAAGTTAAAAGGACGCCGGGATCAACCGTTAAATAGTTGTTAAAAGGGAGAAAAAAACAAACCAATTTTTTGGTAACACTGAATTGTTTTCTAAAAGTTGATGCCACATTTATTTAGTTCAAGTGAGTTTGTATCTCTCGTCGGATGTATTTAGGTATCATTGTCCATTTTCTAAGTGAGTGAAACTGAGTTTAAAAGAGTCCCAGCCCTTACAAACATTGAGAAAACGGGCATTGTGCTTAAAAATGCTTCGACTGCTCGAAGGATTTACAACCAACGTTTTCCCTACCGCCGAACATTAGTAAAAACTGTGCAACATTTGAGGGATCATGGAACCTGTAATTGTATGATGTCAATATTGCGAGCACGAGAAAAACAAATGCAGATACGAGTTTCTGTTGTAACCCAAATTTTAATTTGATCAAAATGATACCTCCCGTTACGGTGATTGACCTTTGATGATAAAGAAAACGGTTAATTGTTTTTGTCCATGCGAGAAACGGGCCGAACCACCTGCAGTGGCGTACTGTGATTTTTGTGCTACATCTTGAAACATTTTTAACTCTACAACCATGGAGTTTATGACGAAAGTGTATGGAGAAAAAGTTCCAAATTTTGATACCCATTTTTGTTCGACGCTGTATAATAAATAAAAAACATGCCGATACTTGCAACAAGAGAGCAAATATGGACAAAGGTTATGGAGACAATAATACCGCCACCAGCAGAACCAGTCAGACAACAAAGATGATTATAGCCTCATGATAAGTAGCTGATGGAACGAAACGATAAAAAGTGGAAGTAAGACAATGTAAGAACTATTTAAACGTGAAAACCCTAGACAGTTAGGAAATTTATATGCATAAGTGCATTCTTCAATGAGAGATCCGAGAAGTTGAGAAGTAACTAACCAAGAGGAATTTATGAAAAGGATATAACAGTAAACAATTAGAACAATACAACAATATCTGTACAAAGACGAAATCAATTATCAGTAATTTAATTATTAGCATCACATCTGAAGTGTTAAGAGCAAAGCGCAGTTACGTAATGAGAAAAAAATTATAAAATTGGTTAAGGCATACTAAGTAGAAGAACAACATTTTCCCTTAAAGGTATTAATAAAAACGAAAAGACTTAAGAGCTACGTCGCGCTGCTTCGCTTAAGTAGAAATCGAATAATTAGAAAACAAATGATTGTGGACAATTCGAAGTAGCATTGCAGTTTTGTTCAAACGCATTCTCTGTTATTTTTGTATTCATTATCTGGCACCAAAGAATTTGCTGACCGCTAAAAATAATTGTAAATTGTTACAGCTGCCTATTGCTATCGTTTACTTCCAATTTAATGTTTGCAGGTTCGTATTTCTCGTTTGATGAGCTGAAAGTTGCAAATTGCATCGAAGAATATACGGCATGCCCTTTTTACATCGGAGAATCCACCACGATTTCGTTCAAGATAAACACGGGTAAGATTGTTGGTAAGGTCATCTTGATTAAGTCTTTGCGAAAAACGCATTTTGTGTTTATATCGATAAAAAAATTCTTCTGATCAATAGATAACTTCGGTGGCGCCGAGTCAATCAAATGCATGAGTGGGCTGTCATTTCGACAGATCAATCTTTGATAGATTACTCGATTTATCGCACGCAAATCCATTGTGCTATTTGAAGTATTTTTCAGAACGGATTTGCCGATTTAGCAGCCGACCGATAATAGTGTAATTTTTTCCAGAAGAGTTTGACATCAATGCGGACCTCCTTACCGACGTGGCCTTCTACAGAAACGGCTTCAGATTTAATTTGACCGTCAATCCTATAAATCCCTGCGATGTCTTGAGATGTCCACTGGATCAAAACTACAGTGCAACGTACACCGCAGACATTACTGTAGACCGATCGTACGTCCCGATGAGTGCCGACTTGAAGTTGGTCCTGGAGACTCAAGACCTACATGAGCAACTACTTTGCTTCCAGTTTCCAATTGCCCTCATGAACCCACCGCAATAATTGTTGTTTTCCAATATTTATTTATTTCTAGGTCGTAGTTAAGTTTTTTAATAATAATAACAATTAATTAATGGGCTTTTTATACATGAATCATTTTTATACATTTATTATTATTTTCTACAATGTTTCTAAGTACATGGGTTTAGCCTACATAAAATATCACAATATTTACTTATAGCTATTTTAAAATAGTACAATAGCAACAAGTGCGTTCGAATATTCGAAAATAATTACTAGTATAGATAACTTGCTGCAATCATACCGGTACTGAAAAGGATATGGTTTAACGATATGCACATGCATACACCAGTGACGGATCTTCCACAGATAAGTAAACGATAGTCAAGAACGATAACACTACTTCTATTCTGATCTCGTTCTGTCCACATGTTACTGTTGTGGAATTATAGAAAAGACGGTTCTGAGTCACGACGGAAGACAGCCAATACTTGACAAACGATAAATTCTGATTGACGATTTCAAGTTGTAGGCAGTAACACGGAGACGATCAGATCAAACCAAGATCTTCGCTTAAACCCTATTGAAAACAATCGTATGTTTACGTCATTAATTTTTATCAAAAGCATTCAAGGATTGATTACAAAAACAACCAACCACCTTCACGATATGCAACAATGATATATACAAGTCTTTATTATAAATCCTGCTATGAGTTTTTCCTAAAGATTGTCTATGGTTTTTGGGTGTCCACTTTTCCACCGATGACACAAACACTCAGTTTTAAACATATTTACATCGTTTGAGGCTACGTCAGTCTATGTTTAGACACAATTTACATTTAAAAACAGTAAATTATACAGTTGTGGTGGGAAAAGTGGGACGATTGTTCAGAATTTAGCAGCTTGCAAAAGATACATACTTAATAAGATCAGACTAACAAGAACAGTGAATTTATGTACAGAAATCAAGATTTATAAGTGAATACACCAATCGATGTCCGTTTTATCAGTTTCCCTCTCTTAATTGCACCGAACAACTCATACAAAGAGAAACGATAATTGTGTGCTCCCTCGAAAATCGTCACACTCCCACCACTTTAACACGCTTTGGACGGTCCAAAAATGAAAACGGTCCAGTCAATCAAACCAAGACACTTTTACACACAACTCTCCGGCAACCGGTTAGCCATGAGTCTCTCTTTAATAGCTAATCCGTTTAGCTCCAAATCCGTCGCCCTCTGAAGAGTAGATGAGCTTCCGTTTCCTAAACGAAGGTCCTTTGGCCTGGAATCCCTTGGAAACGTGCCGACCATCGCTACAGGGTTATTATACAGATGATACTGCAAACAAAAATTATTTACATTTCTGTCGGATAAATTTCATATGAAGTGTGCCGTCCGTGCGTCCGTTATGCTCTGCTTATCGTGTATAAAAGATATGATCAAAAAAGAAGTTGGTTGTCTCACTGACACAGCCGTAAGTATTCACGTCACCACGTCCATGGGTGGTGAAGGAAAAGAAAATTATTCAGCTGCAGTGTCTGGCTCAAATTACGTTAATAAATATTTTCCGAAGACTTATTGTATCATTGCTTTGTTGAGGCATAATATAATATTGCAACAGCCAATTAGAGCGCGACACATGTTAGCCAATTGCACGCTTGCCACTTTGACCGCAATGTTTAAAAAACGAATGATCTAAATGAATGTAATAAAAACATAACTCGGCACTTCATCCCAGCTAGGGTCCCACATTTTGGAGGCATCTGGGAAGCTGGAGCGACGTCAGTGAAGTTTGGGTCGTGGGGGATGTCATTTGAGGAGATGCACACTATAGAGACATCGATTCTCGCCCTATCCAACGATATCAACGGCTTGGAAGTGCTTACACTTCTCAGTTCGAAGCCCGCTGGTATCGGTTCCTGAGCTTGATGGCGAAGATGTAGCTTGCAATCGCCTCAAAAGTTGACAGTTGACAGAGCAAATACAACAGTTTTGGCGACGCTGGTCAGAGGAGTATCTAGGAGCTCTGCGAAGTCAGATAAAGTGGAATGGTCCAGGACATACCAAGCTCATTATAGGGTCATAGAGCTTCATGTCGGCAAGGAGATAGTGTCATGATGTTGGGGTCTGTGTGTGCTAGCCAAAATGTAGTGCGGATTGCAAATTTAGGAATAGTGTTGTGCTTCAAGTGTAAATTTTAAGAAACATTATTTACTGCGTCTTTAATGATTTCTTTTGTGTTTAATTGTACTGCTTTAGGTCAATCTTGTGTTTATAAACCTCAACCAGTATCTCTAGCACACTTCTCGTTCCATTCATCCACGCTTCGTTATGTACTCCCTCCAGTTTCTTTATCTGCCTAACCACCTCTTCCTTCTCTTTCCTCACTCACTGTTTCTTTTTTCTTTCTCTCTCTGTTGATATAGGTCCACACCTCCTTCTCTGTTCTTATAGCTTTTATTTCTCACTCTTCTTCTCTCTATATCTTCTTTTCGGTTTTAGAAAGCAGCTTCTGTTTGCTTTCTCCTTTTTCCTTTATTGCTTCCTGTTTTCCTTGGGCATATTGTTAGTCCTACCATTCATTTTGCTTTCTTGCTGCTCTACCCCCTTCCTATAATATTTCTTTCAATTCCTTCTCCATCTTCCCTACTTCTTGTTCTTCGAATATTGCCGTTTCTAGTCTTGTCTTGTACTCTTCCACTCCTTGTTTGTCCTATATTTTGATTATCATCGTCTTGTCCATTTTCTCTGTTCTTTCTTCGCAACTTTACACTTATTTTTATAGACAGATGGTCTGACTCTATTCTTTCCTCTACTCTGAACTCATCTTCTTCCTTTACTATTGCCTATTATAACAACTTTTCTCGTCCACCGCCTATGTATGTATTCTCCTTCTTCGTCCCCTAGTTTATTCCCATTCAACACCTCCAACCCTTTTCCCTCTATCCATTCCATCAGCTTCTTCTTACAAACCGCATTTTCTACCTTCCCTTTGGATTTTCTGTTTCTCTTCTCCTCAATCCCTGGCTCCCCTTGGCCGATTCTCCCGTTGAAGCCTTCTCCCCAGAAATATACATCCTTTTTTGTTCTCTTTCAATTCTCTCTTCTATCTTGCTTATTATTGCCTTCATCTCTTTGCTATATACTACTACTATTTTTTGTCTATATGAACGTTTCTCACCATGTATTCTTCCTTTTCTCCCTTCTTTTCACTTTTCTACTTTATTCCTTTTTTACCACCGTTATTATTCCCCCTGCCGCTCTTCTTTCTTCATTTTAATTCGCTTTCCGCTGCTTTTTAATTTTTCCCGTCTCTCTTTTTCCCTCTCTTTACCCCTTGTTCTTCTTCTCCCGATTCTTTGTCCTTTTTCTTTTGACGCCGCCTCCATCGACCCCGTCCTCTTAGAATCTCGTTTCATTCCATCTCCATTGAATTTCGTCTATTGTTAATTTCCTGTATAATTTTTTACCTCTTTCTCGTCTCCCTTATCTTTCTTCACTATGCTTCTCTTTTCTGCTTTGTGAGGTCATCTTCTAATATATAAAAATCTCATGTCACGGTGTTTGTGGTGGAACTCCTCCGAAACAGCTCTACCGATTTTGACGACATTTTTTTTTTGTATATTTGGTGGGTATGAGAATAGGTGGTAAACTATTTTTCACATGGATATGGGGGCCCAGGGGTCCCCTTGGGTTGTACCGAATTTTCGGCCCTACCGATTGTTATAATTTTTTTCTATATTTCGTACGTATGAGAATAGGTCGTAAAGTATTTTTCACATAGACATGGGGGTTATAACTCAAGAAGGGCTTTTATGATCTTTGATTTGTTGGATTTGTCCCCGCACCAAATAGCAGAATAACTATTAAAACATGGACAGGGGGGCCCAGGGCCCCCCCTTGGGTTTGTAGCTCAAGAACTGATGGACCGATTTGTTGGATTTGCCTCCGCCCCGAATCGCAGAATAACAATTGAAACATCGGAAAAATTACAGGAGGGCGGGGAGTTTGGTACAGAGCAACGACAATAACAAAGCGCCCCTTGAAGACAGGAGGGGGGGAGAGAGACCTCTATGCTGCAGGGCAACGACAATAAGAAATGACGCCGGCCACCAAAATTTGTCGTCCTTAAAGAGTAAACTCCAAAGTTTCACTTCTGTTGCGCGTGGACTCCACATACAAATTTTGTGATGATATCTCGAGAACGGATTGACAGATTTTTTTCGGGGGCGAATAACCATTAAAACATCGGGAAAATTAACGGAAAAAATTTTCTCATACATTTTGTATGGAGTCCGTATGTAACGCCATCTCTTATACAGGGTGTCCCAACTAAAATTTGTACCCCCCAACCATTTCAATTTCGAAACGCTTAGAAGAAACCACTCAAACAGGTCAATTTTGTTATCAAAAGGGGCCAAATTGTACCAAACTTTCATGTCTTAGATCTAGCCCCTTTAGCCAGGGGAGCCACCCCCTTAAAAAATTTAAATGGCATGGGGGGGTCCTGTGATACATAATATTAAAGCTTATTAAATTCTCTATCCAAACCTACTTTTATCGATTCGTTTCTACAAAAAAGAGCATAAAAATTTGTTATTTTCCAAATCTACCTAAAATACTCTTGATTTGTAAAATAACAAATTCATGCTTTTTTGGAAAAACAAATCGATAAAAGTAGATCTGGGTGGAGAATTGAATAAGCTTTAAAATGATGTATCACGCGATCCCTCATGCCATTTAAATTTTTTAAGGGGTGGCTCCCCTGGCTAAAGGGGTGAGATCTAAAAGTTGAAAGTTTGGTACAATTTGGTCCCCCTTGATAACAAAATTGACCTGTTCGAGCGTTTTCTTCTGAGTCTTTTGAAATTGGAATGGTTGGGGAGTACAAATTTTAGTTGAGTATTTCATGTAGATTTGGAAAATATCGAATTCATGTTTTTTTTTGTAGAAAGGAATCGATAAATGTATGATTGGATAGAAAATTTAATAAGCTTTAGAATGACGTATCACACGACCCCCCATGCCATTTAAAATTTTTTAAGGGACTGTGGCTCCCCTGGCTCAAGGGGTGAGATCTAAGACTTGAAAGTTTGGTACAATTAGGTCCCCCTTGATAACAAAATTGACCTGTTCCAGCCATTTCTTCTGAGTCTTTCGAAATTGGAATTGTTGGGGGGTAAAAATTTTAGTTGGGACACCCGATATATGAAATATGATATATGAAATAAAAATGAACATGGCGTTGTATGCTGGTTCCGGTAATGCCAGTAGATGGCGTTGTGTGCACTATCCTTTGATAAAAGAAACTGAATTGAATTCAGCTAATAAGTTAACACAACATTTATTGATTCTGAGGCGGAACAAAGTTCGCCGGGTCAGTTAGTTATCTATAATAATATCATATCTGTTTCTTAATTTTTTCCTATCTTCTATTTCTATTAGGACTTGATCTCTATACTGTAACAGTCCTTGATATTGACCTCTTCCACATTTTTTATCCCCTCTTTGACCTGATGTTTACTTTTCCTTTCCTTTGTTCTTCCTCCTTCTCCTTTCTTCATACTTCACTTTCCCGTCCAGCTGTGTCACTCTTTCTCACTATTTCTATTTGCCTTTCAAACTCTCTCTTAATTTCTCAGATGTCTCTTCGTATCTCCTTCATTTCTTCCAACTTATCCATAATTCTTTCCATTTCACTGTCAAATATGTTTATCTGATTCTGGCCATCTTTCTGTTATGTTACTGATTTTAAATATCTTCTCTTCTTGCCTCCCTGTTCGGTTCCTCTTTTTTTTTTCATTTCTTCCAGGTGTGACGCTTTCTACGGTCGGGTTGCCTCGAGCGCCAGTTTCTTACGTGGTATGCTCCACGAAACCACAGGTAGCTAAATCGGAGCACTGTCCTTGGTGCAGTTCACTGGTCACTTGTCAGTTGACACTTACCGGGCGGTAGCTGCTGCACAACTGTCACCGGTCACTATTTACTGGTTCTTTCCCGGTCGGTGGCTGATAGACACACTGTTTCTCCCATGAGATCGGAGCTTCTTTTTATAGAGAAGTTGGAGAGGAGATGGTGATGTAGGATGACGCGAGCCCTCTGGCGCATTGCCGTCGTCAGGATCGGGTGGGGTCTTATCACTGCGTTCTCTTCACACCGGAGTGCCGGCGCCCTGGGCGCCCTTCTTCACCGGTCAAAATGATGCGAAAAAGATACCGGTACGATACCCGGAAGCATTTATCTTGGACGGATTTCTGGTTCGAAGCAAGAACGTGGTCCGACGTGACAAGAGTAGTCGTAGCGACTCGGGAATAGTTTCATTCGCACCGCGCTAATTTTCTGATTACAAGGGTGAACGAATTATTCCGCCACGACGCCGGAAACTGTTTTTTTTTAGACGGGTTAACGATTTTCGACGTATCTAGACGGCGGGCCGCTTATCCGCAAAAAATGTCACAGGAGAGTGTTGAACCGCGCCGACGGTACTGGGATTGCGGAAAAATTTGGGTAACTTGGTTACACAGGAATGTAGCTAAACTTTCTGGCCAAACGACCGGTTTCCACTTTGACTTTGACTTTGACAATATTGACTTGTCTTCTTTACCAGTATGTTTTCTATCTTTATCCTCTTCCTAAATTTCGTTGTTATCTCTCTTCTTCTTTGCCGTTTCCTTCAATTTTCTCTGCATTACTTCACTTTCATCTGCACCACGTGTTGCTGTGTCAGTCGGTAATATAGGACCCTTGGGCTAGACCGAATTTTCGGCTCGACCAATCTTGATGATTTGTCTCCGCCCTGAATAGCAGAATAACTATTAAAACATGGACAGGGGGGCTCAGGGGGCCCGCTTGGGTTTGTAACTCAAGAACGGATAGACCGATTTGTTGGATTTTCCTCCGACCCGACTAGCAAAATAACTATTAAAACATCGGAAAAATTACTGGTGGGGGGGAGCTTGGTACAAAGCAACGACAACAACAAAGCCCCCCTGGTACAGGGTGCCCCCTGGAGACAGGAGGACCTCTATGGTGCAAATGACGCTGGCCACCAAAATTTGTCGTCCTTAAGGAGTAAACTCCAAAGTTTCACTTCTGTTGCGTGTGAACTCTACACACGGATTTTTTTTGATGATATCTCAAAAACGAATTGACTGATTTTTTCGGGGGCGAATAACCATTAAAACATCGGAAAAATTAACGGAAAAAATTTCTCATACATTTTGTATGGAGTCCGTATGTAACGCCATCTCTGATATATGACAAAACAACAAAACTGAACATGGCGTTGTATGCTGGTTCCGGTAATGTCAGTAGATGGCGTTGTGTTATCCTTTGATAAAAGAAACTGCATTTAATTCAGCTATTAAGTTAACACAACATTTATTGATTCTGAGGCGGTAGAAAGTTCGCCGGGTCAGCTAGTTGTCTAAAATAATATCATATCTGTTTCTTAATTTCCCCTTTTCCAATCCCCCCCCCCCAATCTTCTATTTCTAGTAGTACTTCATCTCTATACTATAACAGTCCTTGATATTGACCTCTTCCACATTGACCTGTTGTTTACTTTTCCTTTCTCCAGTCCATCTTCTTATACTTCACATTCCCGTCCAGCTGTGTAACTCTTTCTCTCAACCTATTTCTCTTTCCCTCCCATATCTACTCTTTCTCCTTAAATTCTTTTCTTTGCCCTTCAAACTCTCTCTTAATTCTTAATGTCTTTTCGTATCTCCTTAATTTCTTCCTTTAGTTCACTTTTTATTTCTTCCAACTTATCCATGATTGTTTCCATTTCACTGTCAAATACATTTATCTGATTCTGGCCATTTTGTCTTCTTGTCTTCCTGTTCCCTTGTTCGCCGTGACTAGGGCGGCGGCTGGAGTGGTCGAAGTGCATCCGCAGCGGGCTAATTTTCTGATTACGAGGGTGAACGAATTATTCCGCTAGGACGCCGGGAACTCTATTTTTTAAAATGTCAATGAGAGTGTTGAACCGCCCCGACGGTATTGGGATTGCGGAAAAATTTCGGTAACTTGGTTACAGAGGAGTGGCAGTTAAACTTCCCTGGCTAAACGATAGATGTCATAGATGTCGCTGATATTTTAATATTGATAAAAATATTGACCTGTTTTCTTCACCAGTATTTTTGTTTCTCTCCAACCCTTCTATCCTCTTCCTACATTTCGTTGTTGTCTCTCTTCTTCTTCTTCGTCTTTGCTTCAATTTTCTCTGCTCTATTTCACATTTATCTGTTGCTGCGTCAGTCGGTAATACAGAACCCGTAGTGACTTTCATGGAACACTTTATGCAAAAATAAGATCGATTATAACAAATCCGAAAGGAGGTCGTCCTTCACTCATCTGCTTACCAGATGAAAATTATTTTTGATCAAGTCTTATAAATAAATGAATATGTTCAGGGCTATCCTTAATTAACCTGTCCTGCCATGTCTTCTACACATGGTCGGGTCTTCCTCTTAAGTTTCTTTCTGGGTGGATGGGTGGACTCATCCTGCCGGTAATGGCCAGTGGTCGTCCTTATAATTATGGACCACGTGGTGGGGAAGCACTGCACTGGAGTGACGATAAACAGGTGCGCGGCCCTGAGTGGGAAGTGGGGACCCAGTGTCCATTGTTTATCAGCGTGGCTTCCACTTCACGAGTCGGCGGCGGTTAGATGCAGCGCGGAGGATTTTGGACGTCAGCATCGGAAGCGCGCTGCTTCTCTTGGTAGCTGGGAAAAGGAGCGGTTTCGATACGACACCGGGAAGTATTTTATTTCGGTGCTTGTGTCACCGCTGTGCCCGGAAACATTAACATTTGGTAACTTCGTTACAGGGCATATTTTTTCGTCTGGTTTCTTTAAAGCTGTTCTTGAAAATTGTGGCGCAACCCCAGTGTGCCAACAGGAGGAGAATAGACTAATTGTTTCATATGGCCCCACACAAAAAAAAAATGCTCTTGAAACTGATATTCTTGAATTGCGTGCGGATTTTGGGACAATTTGTACAAGGATGCTCTAGGTATCTCAAACCTTTAATATTGTTCTTGGGGCCATTAGAACTTTGGCAACTAAAGTATTGAGTCATATTATTGGATGTTGTATAATTACTACTAACGTGTTTGTCGAGCCTCAACAAAAATATGCATTCTACAACGACCTCCTTTTTAAATTAACTTAACGGTATGTTATGAGTTCTTTTTGTATGTCTCGTTGAATGAAAATGAACATAGTAGTAATTGATGACATCCTAAAAGCATTGCCGCCACCAGTTCCTGTCCCAAAAGGTCTTCTATGCTTGGGGCCTCCAGAAAAGTTACTTGCATTACATTATTGTTGACTTCCTTTTATTTTCCGTACGATTTTTGTAGTGAAACTTCTATACGCGGGCTTATACCTGGACGGTAAACCGGCGAATTCGTTACGGATTTCTCTTATTTGTTTGTTTTCGAATCAAACACACTCATTTTAGATGTGTCTGAAAATGAAAATAACTTTAAAATATTAGCAAATAAATAAAAACTTCATCATCAAAATCGATTTAAATTGTAAATTAAATTATAAAAACTATACATACACGACAACAGAGCGTTAACATTTAAACGGCTGCACATTTCATAGAAAAACAGATACGCATGTTCAAGGTACCATCGGCTCGACAACGGGTGCAACACTAACGGGACTGACCCATTGGGGGGCGGGGACATTCGTCGGAGCGTAATTCGGTGATGTGGCAAGAGTTCCTAGAGGAAGACTTTGAGGACCGTTTAGGGACCCCACGTTCCTGTCGCTCTCTCCGTCGGGGGAGCCTGGCACAGAAAAGTGCTACTATTAACATAAGGTTTTATGTGCTGGTGCGAATGCATGCGGGGAAATAGGTTACAGAAATGACCCCAGGGAGACTTTCTCTAAGAGTTCGGTAATGAGACATGCGATCTAATGGAGGTGCACAGAGAGGAAAAGTTGAGTCTACATCAAGGATATCTGTAGTTTCATAAAAAAGTGAATCTGCGTAAACGATCCCCCTTATGGCGTTAAACACGCAGCTAAAAAATTAATTTCACATTTCGTGTGATTCCTACTTACATTGTTCGACTAGCAAAAAATCCCTTTTATACGCGTCCCGCTGTGCCCCTTTTATAAAAATGCAAATAGCTGCCGGCATCGGATCAGTACAAATTGTAAGAGAATAAAACCGTAATGAATATTTAAGTGGAAGTAATGCGTGCCACTGTAAACACAGTGCTCAACAAAAGCGTTATTTATACAGTAACGAAATTATACAAAGATTTATTTTGCCTTTTCAAAAGCAAGCTTTACCGTATTTAGCGGGAATTACATCGGGATCCCTTTCGTCCGCGTCTCGTGGAGAGGCACTTCTCAAAAGTGGCTTTGCAGACGACATTGTGTTATGGTGTGGACCGCCGACTACTTTTTGTTCTATTGTCGAGTCCGGTTGGTTCTGTGATCTCCGAACCCTAATTATCACCAGCAGGACGACTACGATTATGGTGGCTGTGGCTCCTATCAAGACTCCCAGGACGGGGGAAAAGGGCAGTTCTCCGTCAGATGCTGCAAACAAAACGTTCGTTAGTTCAGCTTAGGAAAAAGGGATTATTTTATTTTCAAAAGATGTACAAATAATTTGAATTTAAATTGCTTTTGTACTTTTAGTACAGCCAATCAGTGGAAAGTTTTGGTGGCTTATTTTAGTTTTTTTTTTTTTTGGGGTGATGAACACGAAATTAATATTTCATTAAAACAGTCAATAATCGATATTTTCCGCTAATTTCAAGCATTTTCTGAAAAAAAATCCAGTGGCGAACAAATCCTCTTCATTTGGAATTCGATTTTTGAGATCGTGCAAATTGTTTGGTCTATTAATGTGCACCACAAAAAACGGCCATTCAAATGGTCCACGTCGCCCTATCCATTTCCCTCGAAAATGCTGTCAAGAAACTTTCTGACTTTCAAGCCAACGTGCGGAGGTGATCCATCTTGTTGGTACCAAATTAGTTCGTTCTATAGCTACAAGAGCGAGAACACACTCAAAACGTAAAAACTCTAAATTGCAGTTGACGTGCAGGTTGTTGCTTAGAAATTGTAGAACCGACAATTATGGTCATTTAATGGTCCGTTCAAAGTAAAGGTTCGTCGGAAAAGATAATATTATTTAGAAAATTGGAAAAATTCCATTACAGCGCAACATCGCAAAACCCTAAAAGTAAGGGTTTGTAGGCAACCAAAGTTACACGTTGATACCGCAAATTGCAACAGTTGCTGCGGTCACAACTTTTCATGAATTACTGAAGCAGTTTCCCGAGTTCACACTTCCCTCAAGGCCAGGGACGTTACCTAAATGTGATATTCGTCATCACATATTTGCAACAGGACCCCCTGATGGAACAAGATTGGTGTCGTCCTTCCTTGGGCAAGTCCTTTACACATGGTAAAGCAGGGCGAATGGCGTCCTGGTGGCGATTTTAGACGTTTGAATAATATCACGATTCCGGACAGATACCCGATACCACATTTGCAAGATTTTTCGAATAGATTACAAGGTAAACGAGTATTTTCTACCACTGATTTAGTGCGGGCTTATCGCCAGATACCAGTAGCGCCCGAGGACATACCGAAAACTGCAGTATGTGCGCTCAGGCGTTTCAACGGCATTTAAATTCAATCATTAGTGATCTTGATTTTGGTGATTTCAAAGCACGAAGCTGAGCATCGTGAGCACTTAAGAGTTGTTTCTTAACGACTGCAGAAATTCAACATGGTCGTCAATTCGGCTAAATGTATTTTCGGAATTTGTGAAGGTGACTATTTAAGACATAGTTTCTGTCGATGGAATTAGACCACTTCCCGATAAGGTAAAGAAATACAAAATTTCATCACTCCGCAACACCGTCGCGTATCAAGTAATGTTACGCGACGGGTTTACCGAACGAGGTTCGGTTGCATGTGTGAACACACCTTAAGATTTTCATGTTCTTCAACTTTCAGGGCTGATGTGATTCTATAAAATGTATATAGTGTAATATGTATGTATATATAGTGTAACGAAGTTACCGAAAAATCCGAGTTTAAGTACCGTCAGCGAAGCGACATTCTCACGGCGGAGCGGCCCGTCGACTCGCTATTTAAGCAGGGCGGCGCACCTCAAATTTAAACATATAACTCGCCGGGAAAGATAGTTTGCAGTGTCACAGCGGGATAATTTTTTTCGTTCCCGTCATCCGAAAATTATCGCGCTGCGAACGAGACTATCCCGGAGTGGTTCTTACATCATGCTGACCAGCGAAGAAGACCGCTCCGGACGCCGCCATTCCGGATCGGATACGATGCCCGGAGCCGATGTCGCTCCGGTGGGAAGAAAACCCCTCGGTGTTGCGACAATTCGTGCAGAGGGAATCATGCCCTCTTCAAATAACCATCCGACCTCCCTGCTTCCTTCCTAGTCCTCTAATCAATAAATAATAAATGTAATCAAGTATCCTGTGGGAAGGTTGTGTTCAGACGGGGGGATCTCATGGTTCCACGCTGTCCAAGCTTGCGGTTCAACCAGACCGATCTTGTTTCTTTCTCTGCTGGCTAGGTCGGACCACCCCGCCCCGCGAGCCAGCGCAGCGAGACGAATCCAGGGAACGCCAATAACAGTATACGGGGTGTGCCGTAACTTTTGTCATCGACCGCTCGGGTTCCGAAACTTGTAGTAATCGAACCACCGTATACAAGGGGCCAGTATAGCTTTTGTCACCGACCGCTCGAAGTATAGGATAATCTGAACATTAAACTGTAACACCGAGTCGAGTTTATTTCTCCTTCCCGCTAAACCAGACAGCTGACTCCTGGAGTACAGTACTCCGATTTTTAGCTACCCGTAGTCCCGTGGAGCATACCGCGTAAAAAAACTGGCGCTCGAGGCAACCGCCGCCGCAAACAAGTGTCAAAATAGGTGTTATACCTATGTCTCCAAGCAAAGAACTGAAATGTTTAGAAAATCTCCTTCAAATATAAACACCAGTGATATTGGGGGGAGACTTCAATGCCAAGTCCACAGAATGGGGATCCCCGGTAGAAAACCCCCCAAGGAATTTTGAAGACGGAATGGGCAGCACAGAACGACCTCATAATCTTCAACAGAGGAAACACTCCCACCTTTGTAAGAGGAACCAGCGCATCCTGCATAGACTTAACGCTGGGAACGCACGGAACAGCGAAGATGCTAAGAAACTGGAGAGTAGTGGAGGAGCACAACCTGTCTGACCACAGAATAATTGCCTATGAAATACATGTGGAAAATAGGACAGAAAAACAGATACCCAGGACGGAAGAATGGGTAATAGGAAACTGGAGGAAACGAGAAAACCGATCCAAGAAGCATGGTGGAGTTCATAACGACCGCGTGCAACAAAGCCTTCAGAAAGCAACAGCCATCGGAAACCGGCTCACTGATGGAATGAAAACATAGCCGAACTAAAAGGGAAATGGCTAACAAATGGGCAGGACATGGCCCGGATAAGGAGAACAAACAACATCGAGCTACTTAGACTCAGATTCTTAAAAAAAAATGGAAACCCAAAGATTTCAAAGGATGCAATGCAACGGGAGGTTAAGAAACTGTTCCGGGAAAGTATGGGAAATCTAAAGAGCTGACTACACCCCTTCCTTTACAAAAGAGGAGATCAGGACAGCGGGAGACAAGCTGAAGGCAGGGAAAGCACCAGGGTTGTATAACGTCCCCCCAGAAATCAGAAAGGAAAATCCGGAGCCACTAGTAAACACGTTTAATAGTCTCCTGGAGGAGGGAAGATCCCCAAATACTTGAAAAGCAGCCTGATTGGTGCTGCTGGAAAAGTCGAAAAAGAATCAGGAAGAAGAGACCACATACCGGCCAATACAAATAGTTGATAATTAGCTTTTCCAGCAAGATACTGCTAGGCCCCTTCCAAGATCGCCTGACTTACCGCCGATCGATCGCAAGCTTATAGATTCCCATATTTCAGGTTTTCAGGTTATTGACGTTTCAGATATTTTTAGATTCCGAGAAATATTTTCAGTCTTTCAGGTTTTGAGATTTTCAGGATTTTCGGTTTCTCAGATTCAATTATGGTTTGAAAAGTATCATCTATCTTTGGTCAAGTGAAAAATCACTGCTTCACAAACGCAAAGGTATTTCTCGCCACTGTCGGATCTTGCGTTTTCGTGTCGCAACCACGCATTTTCGTGTCGGACGCGAATTAGGCTTACACCGGGCCAAAAGCAAACAGCAGTTAGTAGTGGGGGTATATGACGCAAGTGCCAGCGGAGAGAATAGGTACAATATAAAATATCCCCCCACTTATTATATACTAGCAGAATGCCCGGCGTTGTCCAGGTTAGACCACCCATAATTACTGCAAATCTTAGACAATATCACCATTTAAATTTGGGGAAAAATTAGGTAGCTGACCCGACAGACTTATTGGATAGATTGCAAAACACCACAAAAGTAAAAACAAATGTAATTCAAGCCCCCCCCCCTTGGGGCAGGGGGAGTAGCCACCATGAGGACACCCCTTGGGATAGGGGAACGTAGCTACCATGGGGCTCCATTGGGACATGCAGGCGTAGGTATTATCGGTGCGAATTTATCAGCTGAAAAACTTAAATTTGAGAACTGTGAACAATGCTTCAAACTTCTTATGCCATATAGTACAAATAAAATACAAATAAAATTTAAATATATTCAAGTCGAACTCTACAAACTTTAATAAACATAAATTACAATAGGAACATGTTTCAGGAGAAAACTACTCCTGGGCTGAAGATGGGAGTAGTTTTCTCCCGAAACATGTTCCTATTGTAATTTACGACGTTTATTAAAGTTTGTGGAGTTCGACTTGAATATATTTAAATTTTAATAATATTTTTTGTAGGTATTATAGGTTTTCATAAATAACTGAACATTGTAAACTTTTGATTTTGAAGTTGTTATTTATTTGCTGATTCCCAGTTTTCTAGATCTATGAAAAGAAAAATAAGAAAGTATGTGGTATGTTTCTAGTTTTTGGATAAAGGTTTATCTTGCAAGTTCCAGCGCACCTACAGAAGTTTCACTTCAAAAAACATGACAAACTGAAGATTTGCGAACCAGAAAATCTGAAAATTATTTCAGAACAAGATACGAATATTCAGTGCAAAATTTCTAAAAAATTCCAAAGGAGAAAATGCTCAGCATAATGAGATCTATGGGTTAAATTGCTTTTGAGGTACCCTACATATATGTAGTAGGAAAATTTTTATTTGCCAACCCCCCAAATGAGCAAAGTAAAATAATAAAATAATACCCTAAAATGGCAAAAAATAAGGAAGAATTCTTCACAAACCCCTTACTATTTACAGTCTGTATCCTTTTTATTAATTGTTTGCTTTCTGACGAAAGACGCAATAAAAACCAAATGACATGGTCTTTTGACAGATTGCAGATGATAAGAGTTAAGTAAAAAAACGGAATGTTCTTTAATTAAAAAAAATTAAAACCAGTAGAGTATTTTAAAAATGATAATCTTTCTAAATTTTGACAAGTTTATCAGGAACACTAAAATTAAATTTATGGCCACTCATAGTTCATAACAATAGGAAAACAAAAGGTAGTCTGTTACTATAGAGATAAAAACTAGAAACCCGTGTTGCTCATTGTTATTTAGAACTTTTGAATATTGCGCTAAGAAGCAAGGTTGTAAGAGACAGAAAATTTTAGAAATGATAAAATTGTTATGTGCACTTTTATTGGCATATTGTTGTTCCAATTACAAAATAAATAATTAATAGCCCCACAAAGCTTTATGAAGTGAAACTTCTTTATCGAGGTGCGAGTCCGAAAACCTGGAACGCAAATCAAAGTGAAACACTGTCCCAAGGGGGCCCCGCACCAAACGCTAACATTCGGGTTCGGACGAGATTATTTTCCGCAGAGAATTTTTATCGAGCTTTCAAAAACACTCGATATTTACACACGGTAGACACACTAGCATTTGTATCAGAAAATAATGAAATAAATTCGATTCCTACCATCTTCTTAGCAAGTTTCACTTCAGTCGTGTGCTTATAAAGGTGTACTGCGCAAGGGTCTTCCATCTAAACGTTTTATGGGTTGGGGACTAAGACCAAAATTTGATATAATGTTACCTTCAAAGCATACGGCAGTGTTAGTATATGTCCACTATACTCATCGACTGACTAAATGGATGAGAAATAACAACCATTTATTGTTTTTTCTTTCTTTTAAAAACTAGAAAATGGTTGTCATTCCGAACCAGTTTATCAACCGTTCAGTCAAAAATGTAAATTTGAGTATAATATTTTGGTGTAAATATCAATTTGGATTTATTCTCATAACTGGTATAAGGTTTCTTTGTGACTAAAAATCGTATGGTTTTGGCACCGTTTATGGGGTGGGCCACTATACTCATCGACTGACTAAATGGATGAGAAATAACAACCATTTATTGTTTTTTTTTTTAACTAGAACTCACTCTTGTGTTTAATCCAATTTCAAAATTCTTAAGTCAAAAAATGGTTGTCATTCCAATACTCTTAGTCAATCAGTCAGTTGTGGATGTGGCGGCCCACCCACCCACCGCATTCACGTGTGGTGCCATGAACCATATGGTTTTTAGTCGCAAAAACAACTGTAAAATACAAGAAGCGAAATTTGGATATAATATGAAAATGGTTGTCATTCCGAACCAGTTTGTCAACCATTCAGTCGAAAATGTTAATTTGATTATATGTATGTATTATTTGATATAAATCTCCTTTGATGGATACAATATGAAAATGGTTGTCATTCCGAACCAGTTTGTCAACCGTTCAGTGAAAAATGCAAATTTGAGTATAATATTTTGGTGTAAATCTCAATTTGGATTTATTCTCATTACTGGTATAAGATTTCTTTGTGACTAAAAATCGTATGGTTTTGGCACCGTTTATAAGTGCGGTGGGTGGGTGGGCCGCCCTGTCCACTATACTCATCGACTGACTAAATGGATGAGAAATAACAACCATTTATTAATATTTTTTTAACTAGAACTCACTCTTGTGTTTAATCCAATTTCAAAATTCTTAAGTCAAAAAATGGTTGTCATTCCAATACTCTTAGTCAATCAGTCAGTTGTGGATGTGGCGGCCCACCCACCCACCGCATTCACGTGTGGTGCCATGAACCATATGGTTTTTAGTCACAAAGATAACTGTGAAATACAAATACAAAAATTTGAGTAAAATATTTTGGTGTACATTTCAATTTGGATTTATTCTCATTACTGGTATAAGATTTCTTTGTGACTAAAATGGTTTTGGCACTGTTATTATTATATACAATATGAATAACCCCAAAATTTTAAGGGATCCAGAGTCATCAATTTTGACAAGACAGATTTAGTTTGGGTGTGAGATTATAGAGCTAATAAACCTAAATGGGTAAAGGGTAGTCCTGGACAAGTACACATTTTTAGTAGAAGTTCTAGATGGTGGATTGAACAGGA
Source organism: Diaperis boleti (assembly GCA_963583935.1). Lineage (NCBI taxonomy): Eukaryota > Metazoa > Arthropoda > Insecta > Coleoptera > Tenebrionidae > Diaperis > Diaperis boleti. The sequence goes on along the minus strand of OY757249.1, from coordinate 49,447,244 downwards.
AGAGAACCACAGATACAAAGTGTTACTTCCAGTTCACCATCAGAATTACTAGATGAGACTTCTTGTGATTTGACTCAGCCGGTTGAAAATGAATCGGGTGTTACGGAAGGAACACCAGACAAAGTTAGTTGAGGCCTCCAGCACATTACTATGAGGCTTCGTCGAATTAAAGAGGGCATATTACCTATACAGGGTTAAATTGAAATGCTTTTATATATTTAAACTGTGACATCGTGAGATTAAACATAATGCAATTTTTTATTTTTCAGCTAAAAATATGAGTAGATGTATGATCCCCAGTAAGACGTTTGTAGAAGCATTGGGATAGAAAGAAAACAGTTTTGCATCGATGGTATAAAAACAGTTCACAATAACATGCATAAAGACACCGTCCGAAAAAAAAAGTTTACTTACCACTAAAAGATTTTTACATAAATTACAACGTTTAGTGTAGTGGGTTGATTGTTCATTTTTGTTTTTCCACCAAGAATTTTCTGTGATTTTCAGATGCTGAACTGTGGACACTTGGACGTTTTTGGAACTCAACGGTCTAGATATTGTTCTATCCACAAATCAAGAGCAAGACGTGCATTACCGCCGCCTTCTCCATAAAGGAGCACCATATCCGTACTTTCCAAATTTTGATAATAATCAGTTGTTGGCTTACGATCAACAATGGCCAGAATAATGCAACCCTTCCGCGGGCTCCGCAGCCCACCCCATTACCCCACAAATTCTTCATCCTATTGTTATCATGATCCAAGTCTGATGGACTTATTAATGACCCGCTTTTATGATCACGCCGTTATTAAATTTGTTTTTACGGAGCTCCAGTAATGGATATCAAGCATGGGCGGCTTTCAAATTGACGTTTTAGCACCTGTAATGGAGCTTCATTTGCATCTTCCGCAAAAATTAATTTCTTAATCTCGTTTGCGTCGGTTAAGCTGTTAAGGCTGGCGGTAACGTGCTTTAAAAATATTGACGTTATTCCAGATTAGAGTCTGTGCGAGAGAATAAAATTCATTTGGCTAAAGTTGGAGAATGTTTAATCCTAGTAAACCATCAATCCTTTGGAGTAGGCAGACTGCAAAGAACGTTTGGCAGGTTTCCTAAGCTTTATTGTTAGTGGACTCCTCTTAGTAAGTTTTATTGCGATAGTTTGTAACTTGTAAGTTGCCGCACTACTGTTCTTTGTAGGATACAGAACTATACGTCAAGACCGTTTTTGTTTTCCTACGAGTAGAGAGACTTTAACTTGGTGTCGCAAGAAGCATTCCTTATTTCAGAAAATGAACATGTAAGGAATCGAGAGAAATTTATGTATTTATAGTTATATCTGTACAGAAAGACAGTTAAATTAATTAGAAGAAATAATTTATAAAGTTTTGAAATTTTTTTTATGAACTTTTGCCCAAAAAACCGCCCCTGAACTATTCTGCATTTTTTTTCGTAAACGGTAAGTCCGCCGAGAAAATTTTATAGGACTCATTATTATGTTCTCCATTAAATTCTGCCTAAAATTGCTCTCATGAAGTTTTCAGAAAATAAGTATAGAAATAGAATACTGTCCAGGACCAAAATTTTTATTTGCAAATGTATACAGGGTGAAATCAAAATGTATGTAAAAAACACAGTGCAACCGCCTTAGTTTCTTCTTTAATTCTTTAAAGTTTGGCTATAAAATTAATGAAATCAATAAAGTGAAAATGACACGGAATAATGAAAACAAGGAATATCTTCAGTTCATAAATAATAGACTAAAACTATATTATCCTCTTTTTGGAGATCCACCTCAGTTTTAACTGAGCCGCGGAACCGTGCGTGCTTCCTTTTCCCGAAAGTACCGATGAAAAAAATTGAACGCGCATTTATCGTAAGTGGAACTATTTTTTTCAATTGCAAAATATATTTAGATATCTACTCAAATCCACTATACAGGGCGGATGGAAGTCGGATGAAGTTGCAGAAATCAATATTGACAATTATTCACTTAATAATAAAAACATTACATCTAATAAAATTTTGAGTTCTACCTACAATATACCTAATCTAGCCTCGGCAAGTTCGGGTACCATTAACCTCCAAATTCTCGGAAAACGACCGCTACGCCCTCAGTTGTTAATATTTCTAAGTGCCAAAACATAACGATTCAATTTGTATCTAGATAAAAATTATCTGAAACATTATTTATTTGGGTATTTTATCGTGTGGTCGTAGAAAAAGTACAATGTGCAACGCGTGTGGAAAACACTTTTCTCACTTGTGCTGTTTTCCACATTTCCACACTAATTGCACAATATATTGTTTTGTTTTTTAAATCATTAATATTAATAACAATAAGTAATTATTGCTCAATATTACATAATCATACTTAATATATTAACACAAAGCTTGTCTTCTGATTCCGTTCGCTCCATCGCCCACCGGCTTACCACCACTTTCACCTTACGATCTCGAATTGATACCGCTCTTACCCTACAAATTGGCCTTCGGAATGTAAGTGGCACTTCAACCTTAACTATTCATAATTAGTTTTATGAAATCACCCGTTCTCAAGTGTGCCAAGAATCGATGATAACGTCGGCCAGAAATGCACAGTAACAAGACTCCGTGGCGCAACGGTAGCGCGTCTGACTCCAGATCAGAAGGTTGCGTGTTCAAATCACGTCGGGGTCAAACCAACTTTTTTTCTTTTGTGTAATTGCCACGAACCCCCAAAAAGTTGCACTTGTGTTTGTTCAAAACGAGGTTGTTCTGCTCTAACGATGTTCAAAGTTACAATTAGTTTTTAAGTTTTGTTGTTGGCAAGCTAAATTTTGTTATGTTGAAAATGAGCGAACTTTTCGGTCCACAAAGGAAACATTTTTACAGAAGACAGAGGTCCAGAGATACACGTATTATTTTCATTTTCCGTTAAGAGGTGGCTGTAAAGTGGAAGCCTCATAAACAATACAAAGTGACACGTAAATGTTATTAGAAATAATTTTTGTATTCGTTTTGTAAAATACATAATCGAACTCGTACATAACTAAAACATATATAAACTTTTCCGCTTATGTATTTAATTTGACACAGTAAATTATACAGTGTGATTCAGGAAGTATAGTAGTTATTTAAACCTGTGACAGTATTTTGTGAAAATATTTTAAAAAATAAATGTAAAAAAACTCCTGGATATACGGTTTTAAAATTTACGCGAAAACCGATTGAGCAGCGCTAGCATGATTAACGAACCATTAGTAAATAAACTTTTATCTCTTGGCCTAAACAAAAGACTTTTTTGATGGAACGAGTACGGTGAACGGCTGCCAATTAATTACTTTTACTTTCACTTTGACTGTTGACGGTGCACACTAGATATTTTAAAATGACTTTATTTTCAAATAGTGACACCAGATATGATTAGGTCTATTATCATATTATGTGAACACCGTGGGAACTCTCCGAGTGTGTAATTTAGTAGGGGACGCTCGGAACATGAGACAAAAATTTAAGTTAATTTTAAGTTGTACATAATTTGAATTTTAATTCTGACTGACCACTAACACTGGTAAATGATGTATTATTACGTTATCAAGCCGATAACATACCACAATTTGACGGCAAACCACGTTTGCTTCAGAGATTTTTAAGATCGTGCCGAAATCTCAATCAAGCGTTTCAAAATGCAAAAGATCCACATGCAGCAATTAACATTTGCCTGTACTAGTAGTAGTATGTATATTTATTACCTTTACAGGTTTGTAAAGTATCCGATACATTTCCCATAACTCAAATAAAATATAATATAATACATAAAACTAAATAAATCAATAAATCTCTCTTCTCCACTCAACCTTCCTCATCCATTCGATCCCTCTTCCGTCCTCATTCAAAATTTCTTCTCTACTCTCATCTCTCCCTCTCAATTCTACGCATTCCTTCAACAAATGCTCTATCGTCTCCTTTTTTTCTCCACACATCCTGCATACTCTATTATTATCCTCACTCCAATATTTATTCTCTCTCTCCTCCTTTCCACATCTAAATCTTGCTACTATCACTCTCTCTTTTCTACTCTCTCTTCCTAGGTACTTTGGCATTATTTTTTCATACTTCCCATTTTACCTAAGACTCCCTAATTCTCGTTCTTCTTTCCTGCACTTGCACATCTCTATCTCTCTGCACTAATTCATCTGTCCTTTCTCTGCCTCTCTCTCGCATTCTTTCTATCTCCGCGCCTGCATACCCGTTTCTTTCGAAATATGCCTCCCCCTCTTACCATATCCCCTTTCCTATTTCTTTTCTTTTTTCTTTCTAACACTCTTGCAAAATTCTGCACTCTCCTCTCTCTATCACTCTCTCCTCAAATCTTATTGCTCTTTTTCCTGCTTCTATTCTTATTCCATCTCTCTTTGTTTCCTCCATCACTATATACCCCGGTGTCTCTCTCTCTACCCCTAGCACCCATTTCATATAGTTTCCTTCCCCATATTTCCGCTCCATACATCATCACGTCTTTCACCAAACTATCAAACATCATTACTCTCCTTCTAAAATCATGTCCAAATTTTTTCTCTCCTATTCCCCATACAGCTCCTATTATCTTATTTGCTTTTTTCACTAACTCTCTCACATGTGCTGTTGCTGCTGTTGCTATTCATCACATAACCTAAATACTCAAATTTTTTCACTTCTTCAATTTTCTCTTTCTCAAATCTCCAGTCATTTACTTTTCTCCTGCCACCCCCTTTTCTGAACACCATCATCTTGGATTTCTCTACATTCACCGTCAACTTTTTCCTCCTCATATATTTCTCCATGTTTCCTATCATTTCTTTCATACCTTTCTCCTCTCTCGCTAGCACCACCAAATCATCCGCATATCCTAAAGACCACACTTTTTTTTGATCTCTCTTCAGTTTTCTTAGTTGTTGCTCTAGTTTTTCTCTTGTTATCTCTTCTATTTCTTCCACTTTTTGTTATCTCTTTTCCTTTTCTTGTCTATTTTCATTACCCCCCAGCAGCTCACTGAAGTACTCTCTCCATTCCTCCATAGTAATTCCATCACTCACTCTCTTTTTCTTTCTTTCCTTATTTACGTATCTCCATACCTTTTCTTCCGTCTTTATACCCTTCATCTTTAGCTCTTCTTCCATCCGTTTCTTTTGCTTCTTCTCTTTGCATACTAAATTGTACCTCTTGCGTCCTCTCTTGTACTCTTCCTTGGTTGCTTTTTTTTCCAATTTCTTAGTTTCCTTCTTGCTTCCTGCTTCCTTTCCCTGCATTCTTTATCCCACCACTCGTTCTTCCACAGCCCCATCTTCTCTCTTATCTCTATCTCTTTTCTTTCTGTTGCGTTTCTTATGATATCGCTCAGTTCCCTCACCTTTTCGTTTATTTCTGTTTCTTCGTATTTTGCCTCATTAAGGCTTGCTCTATAATTTTCTTTTCCTTCTTCCGTCCAAATATTCTTCACAATTTTTCTTCTAAACTCATTCACACTTCCTCTATCTTTCTCTCTTCCTTTTGTCTTCACTTCTAAAGGCATATGGTCCGACTCCATTCTTTCTCCCACCTTGAATTTCTCTATTTCATCCCATGCTTCTTCATTTACCATAACATAGTCAACAATTGTCTCCCCTCTTGATCCAATATACGTGTAGTCCCCTTTCTCATCTCCTGTGCAGTTCCCATCAAGTATGTTCCACCCTCTTCTACTAAGCTAATCAGTACTCTCCCTTCCGCGTTTTCTGTTCAATCTTTTGTTGATCTTCCTTCTATTGTGTCTTGTTCGTCTTCTATCTGTCTTCCTTTTCCCCTAAATCTTGCATTAAAATCACCAAAGTTCCTTCTTTTTGCTCTTTTACTCGCTCTTCTATTATTCTCTTCGCTTCCTTCATACTTCTGCTGTACACTGTACAATTCTCCATTTTCTCTGTTTACTTTTTACCGTTCTTTCCATAACCCCTCTTTCTTCTTTTGCTTCAGTTCCATTTTCTCCTCCCAGTTCCTCTTTCACCACCATTATTCTGTTGATTCTGTTGTTTCAGATGTTGATATAATTAATGACGTACTCGAAATTATTGATCCCGCTTTGGTAATCTCTCCTGAGAATGTTAGTAGATTAGGAAAAAAAGGAGATAAGCCGAGACCTTTAAAACTTCGATTCAAAACTCCAGAACTTGCGCGTATGTGTCTTCGTAAAAAAACTGCACTCACATCTAGCTCTCAATTTTCTAATGTTATCATTGGTGATGACAAAACGCTTTATCAAAGGAATTACTTGAAGACGCTTCGCAATGAATTGAAGGAACGCATTGACGCCGGTGAGGCGAATCTCACTATAAAATATATCAATCGTGCTCCTCAAATTGTTTCAGTGAAAAAAAACTAGACACAGGCGAACCATTATGTTTATCTATTCTATACACAAATATTGCATCTCTTATTGCTAAATTCGATGACTTAGTATTGGAAATCACTAATACGAAACCGGACATTATCGCATTAACCGAAACGTGGTTGAACTCTAACATCTTGAACTCTATTATTGCTATAAACTCATATTCACTCTTTAGAAATGATCGTAGCAGTGGGCGTGGTGGTGGTGTCTGTTTCTACGTAAAAAATACTTTACAGCAACACTTTTCAATTTCATTACTGGACATCTCTACCATTCCCTACGAGTCATTATTTTTAAAATTTTCTAGTAAATTATTTAGTTTTACCATCAGTTGTACATATAGGCCGCCTGCTGGTTCAGCATTGAACTCCTCGGAGTCTGATACTGCCCTAATTAACACCCTTGAAGCTTGTTTTTCTAAATATCCAAATTTTATTGTACTAGAAGACTTTAATTTTCCTACTATCAAATGGGACACTATCACATACGTTGGTGGTAATCAAATGGAAAAAGATTTTGTAGCTATGCTTAATAATAATAACATCACTCAATTAGTAAAGGATTTTACTCGAATTCGGGCTAATCAGGTCCCATCTCTTCTTGATCTGGTTCTTGTTAGTGACACTAACTTAATTTCTAAGGTAATAGTTAATGATCCAGTCGGGACATCTGATCATTGCTCAGTTAATATTAATGTTCAGGTTATATTATATCATTTGCCTAAAACAGAATATAAAACATACAGATCTATATCATATGACAGGTTAAACTACGAGTTGTCTAAATTTGACTGGACAGTATTGAATAGATTCGATTCGGTTGAGGTACAATGGAATTACTTTCTTTCGATTATCGATGCGTTCATAAAACCCCATACATCTTTGTATAGATCGGAAAGGCTCGTGAATAAACCGTGGATAAAAGATAATTTACTAAGCAGAATAAAGTTTAAAAAACAGCTTTGGAGGCGATTCAAATTAACAAATAATATCCACGACTACAACAAACATCGTCAATTTTCAAACAAACTACAAATTGACTTGAGAGTTGCCAAGAATACGTTTGAACAAAATCTTATAGATAAACCTAAGATTTTTTATAGTCATGTGCGTAGACATATAGAAACGCGTGTATCAGTACCAGTGGTACGTAACAGTACAGGTTCCTTGTGTATTGACAACTCAGAAACTGCAAATGTTTTGGCCAGCTTCTTTACATCGGTTTTTACCAAATCCACTACCACCCGTCTTCCTCATTTGAGCACTAGTTTATTGGATGAGGTAACTTTGTCAGATGTTCATTTGTTGAAAGAAACCCTTATTAAAGACATTAATAAATTAGATGCGAATAGCGCACCCGGACCTGACGGTATACTTCCCATATTCATCAAAAACTGTTCTAAAAATATTGCAGAGCCTATTATTATAATATTTAAAACTTCTTTTTTGACAGGCCAATTACCAAAACAATGGCTACAGGCAATTGTAACCCCAATCTATAAGAAGGGGGACAAATGTAGCGCAGAAAATTATCGACCCGTAAGCCTTACATCAGTAATCTGCAAACTGTTTGAAAAAATGATTGCTACGACCATCCTTGAATATGCCGAAGGCCGGAATTTAATTCCGGCCACACAACATGGATTCTTACCAGGTCGTTCTGCAGTTACTAATTTGTTGGCCGCATGTAATCAGTGGACAAAGATGTTAAATATGGGAAGTACACTTGATGTTATCTATCTCGATTTCAGCAAAGCATTCGATAGGGTACCTCATTCTTTGCTAATATACAAGTTGAGAATGCTTGGAATTACGGGCCAACTCCTGAACTGGATAAAGGCTTTTCTATCAAAGAGAACATTTGCTGTTAAAGTCGATAACTGTCTTTCAGATTATCACCCTGTAACCAGTGGTGTTCCACAAGGGTCTGTACTTGGTCCATTGTTATTTCTCCTTTACACGTCCGATTTACTGGCAAATCTTGAATGTCAGCATTATGCTTACGCGGATGACTTAAAAATCTTTAGTAGCTCTTCCGACTCCAAACTACAATCTGAACTCAATAAAATAACTGAATGGTGTGATAAGTGGATGTTACCCTTAAATAAAGAAAAATGCTCCGTTCTGTATTTTGGTCAAAAGAATCCGAAAATTTCGTACAAAATTGGTACAGATTGTATTATTGAAGTCACATCTCAGGTCGATTTGGGAGTAACAGTTGATCATAAACTATCTTGGAGCGATCAATGCAATAAAGTCGCAAGAAAAGCCTTTTCGATCTTATACATATTAAAAAAAGTGTTCAACAATCCGTCGTATGAGTTATGTTCGAAGCTCTTTATTACGTATATAAGACCTCATCTTGAATATGCAGCACCTGTTTGGAGACCATATTACTTAAAAGACCAGCAAACTCTTGAACGGATTTATCACGCTGTTACACGATGGCCGAAGGGTCTAGCAAAATTACCATACGAAACTAGACTCTCCGTATTAAATATACCATCTTTAACACAAAGGCAAAATAGAGCTGACATGATACAGATGTTTAGATTGGTTCATGGAATATTCCCTGATAATTCCGTCAAATATTTTACAGCGAGCAATGACGCGAGATTACGTGGACACAAGTATAAGATCAGGAAAGAAACATTCAAGACAATAGCACGACAACATTTTTTAACTAATCGTACATTTAATACATAGAACAACTTAACTGACGAAATAGCTGAATCTTCTACAGTGTACATATTTAAAAAGAATCTAACGGATAACTTAATTTAATTTCTTCGGTTTTATCTTAAATTAATATTATTTACATATCTCTACAGTTGTTTTTTAAACACATTTTTTTATTGCGTAATAGGTTCGCCTCCGCAATTTAAACTTATTTAATAATAATAATAATAATTATTATTATTATCCCACCTTTAGCTCTCCCTTTCTTGCTTTCCATCTCTGCATATTGGCATTTCCACTTAAACTCTTTCGGCATTCTCTTTTCCAAGTTTGCTCACCCCTTTTCTTCCACCCACGTTTCTACCATTCCCACTACGTCAAATTCTCCCAAATACTCCCAAAATTCATTCTCTTTGTTTTTTATTCCCGCTACGTTCCAGAATACTATTCTCATTTGCTCCTTTTCTCCTTTATTCCTCTCCGTATTCGTTTTCCCTTTTCTGCCCTGTCATCTTTTTTTTGTGCTCTTATTCAAAAATTTTCTGTATCTAACTCCCCCTTTTCTTCGTCCCACCTTTTTCCTCTATCCATATCTTTTTATAACCCACTTTCACCCGCTGTTCTTTTTGTCGCTCTTCTTTGGCTATCGCTCTTAATTCCTTCTGTATATCTCTTTCCTTCTTCGTCAGATCATCTTCTATGTATACTCTCTTTCCTTTTTTTTCTCTTAGTTTTCTTTTATTTTCCATAACTTTCCTCTTTTCCCCCCAGCTCCCAAGTTCCGCCACAATAATTTTTCCTCCATTTATTTTATACATCTCTCTCACAGTCACTTCTACCTCTAATTCCACCTTCATCCATTTTTCCAGTTTCTTCTCGCTCTCGCATTCCTCTTCGTCCAATCCCGTTAGTAAAATATATTTTTTTCTCACTCTTTTTTCCTGCTCTTCCATTTTATCCTCCAATTTTTAATTTTTTTTTTTTAGTACCATCTTTTCTCTTTCCCATTTTTCTTCCTTTTCACGCATCATAATTTTCAACTGTTCCAGTTCCCGGCTCATCTTCCGATTCTCTTCCTTTATCTCCCCTACATCCACCATAATTTTTTTCACCATCACATCCGTTGCCTTTTTAACCGGTGATCTTTGAAACTTCTGACTTTTCCTAAAGGGGTTAATCCTCTCTTCTGATTCTCGTCATTCTTCTCTTTTTCTTTGGGATCTTCTTCTCTCTCGCTGTCACTACCACTTTTTTTCATTCTATTTCTTTTTAACTTTTTCACGCTTTTTTATCCGCTTATCTTTTCGAGCGCCGCAAAACACGTCCGCGCGGCTCAACTGCTCGAATCGGAATCCATTTGCCTTTACTATAATACAGTTATTTCAAAATTAACTGATTTGATCGCTTCACGAAGTGAACTCACAAGCTAGGCACTTTTAGAACAAGCCCTTATTACCACCTTTTCAGATCAGAGAAATTTAATATCAGTTAGGCGTCAAAAGAATGAAACACCCTCTCAATTTGGTCTAAGAATACAAGATGTGCGCGATTCCTATATTACCGACCGTCACGAGAGTACGTGGAAAGAAGTGTCGAGGAGAAAATTGAAGAAAATAAAGCAACCAAAACAGAGAATAGTGAAGAAAACAGCAGAGAAGGGAAAAAGCAACATAAACAAAAGGTAGGAAGAGACAGAGTGCGAGGAGTTGAGAAAAACCAGAGGAAGAGCGTCAACAGCAAAGAACGCCGGCAACCAACAATACACGGTACAGTGTATAAAGTTGCGGACCGGTATGAAACACGGAGAAGACAAAGGATGAATTCAAGAAGATCAAAAGAAAACTAAAAGAAAAAGGGACATAGAAGAAAGTCCACTAGCCTTTCAAAAAAGTAAAAAAAACAGCAAGATTTCCAGGGGAGGAAAGAAGGCAAGAAGAAGTGGAAAAGAAGATGGAGGAAATGACAAAAAAAAATGGAGGACCTTAAGCAAATCAAAGAAGACACAAGAGAGACGAGGACAGAAGTGAAAGAGCTGATAAACGACAACAGACAGCTCAGGAAAGAGCTGAAGAGAGAAGTGCACCAACTGAAGAAAGCGATGGAAGAAAACGAGGAAAAATGAAATGTTCCTAGAACAGAACATAGAACAGATGGAGGCGAAGATGGAGGAAAAAGAAAGAGGTCAAAGAAGAAATAACATAGTAATAACAGGTCTAAGACTAAAAGAGACGAGACAAAACATTAGAAAGAAATCGAAAAAGGGGTTGAAAATAAGTTGGAAACAGAAGTGAAGATAACAGAAGCCTATGCTATAAAGGGAGAAGAGATGATAATAGCAAAATCTGAGGGTTGGGAACAGAAGCTGAACGTCATGAGGAATAAAGAAAAGCCAAGAAATAAGACATGACCGAAAATCTTTGTAAACAACGACCTAACAAGAAAAGAATGAGAGATACAGAAAAAGATAATAGAAATAGCAACGTGGGAAAGGGAAGAAGGAAAGACGCTAAGGGTAAGCTACAGGAAACTTCAGGTAGAGGGAAATTCAAGGAAATGGAACGATGACACCGAGAGACTGGAAAGTTTTTAAAGGAGAAAGGAAAAAACATGGAAAGAAAAAGCAGACAGAAGGCAAAAAGAAAGAAGGTACATGATTCAACGGGAAAGCAACAGAAGAAAATAATAGGAACAATAAAATTGGTATATTAGAATCTTGCGGGGATAAGAAACAAAGGAGAAGACTTCTGGAAATACATAAGTGCATTTGACGTAATTGGAATGGTAGGACTGTGGGTAGATGAAAAGGAGTGGAAGAAGATAGAAGAGATAATGCCGAGAGACTATGTATGGATATGTCAAACAAAAAAGGAAGAGTGAAAGGAGGCATCATCACAGGAGTAAGGAAAGAAATTGAGGACAAATCAAAACAAAACAAGAACTACAGAGCACTGGAATAAGAGAAGGAAATTTAAAACTAGGAATAAAAAAAGTTAAAATAATCTCGGTATACAGTAAAGAAATGAGTAAAACAAAACAAATGTTAGAATAGACCATAAGTAAGACAGAAAAAAGAATTGTAATAATTGGGGGCGACTTTAATGCAAGAATTGGGACAAGATTAGGAAGACGGAATAATGAGACAGAAGATGCGAGAAGAACATCGAAGGACAAGACAGAAAATAAAGCAGGAAAAAAATGATCGAATTTAAAGAAGGGATCGTCCCATCTGGATTGTACCAAAAAAATTAGACGCCTCAGGAGAACGCAAATGGCGGATGGTTATTGATTATAGAAAGTTGAACGAACAGTGGATGATAAATATCCTTTACCTTACATTACTGATATCCTCGACAAGCTTGGAAGAAGCCAATATTTCACTACTCTTGATTTGGCAAACGGATTTCATCAAATAGAAATGTATCCAAACGACACCCCGAAAATGGCCACTACGAATTCAGACGCATGCCATGCACCTGCTACTTTCCAACGCGTAATGGATAACATCCTTAGAGGACTTCAAAATGAAATCTGTCTCGTCTACTTATTAGATGACATTGTAATTTTTAGAATATCTTTGGAAGAGAATTTAGACCGGCTTAGGAAAATCTTTACAGGACTACGGGAGTCAAATTTCAAAATCCAACTAAATAAATCAAAGTTTTGGCGCAAAGAAATCCAATATTTAGGTCATGTTTTTACCACAGAAGGCATAAAAGCAAATCCTCAAAAATTTGACGCCATTAAAAAATTCCCTATGCCTCAGACCAAAACAGAAATTAAATCACTTAGGTTATTACCGACGATTTATTCCAAATTTCGCGAAAATCGCAAAACCATTGACACTCTGTTTAAAAAATTATGCTAAAGTCTCTTACACCGCAGACTTTGTAAAATCGTTTAGACTATGCAGGGAATTACTGATCAATCCTCCTATCTTACAATATCTTGACTTTTCGAAACCCTTCATTTTGACTGCAGACCCTAGCAACTTTGCTCTCGGTGCTGTCCTATCTCAAGGTAATGTTCCTAATGACAAGCCCATAGCATAAGCTTCAAGACCGCTGAACCAATCAGAAATTAATTATTCAACAATTTTCAACGACTTTTTCGTGATCTTAGGCCACTACTGTAGTATCAGTCAGTTTTTCTTTCACCTTTGCACTCTCTACAACTTTCCGGAAAAATGACCTGAATTTGTTTGTTAACATATATAATAACTATTACAGGGTGTCCATTTTATCTGTTCACCCCTGAAGATTCAGATATAGGCAACATATTAAACAATTTACAAATCACTGTTTAAACTATTAATTTTTTAAATAAAGAATCATAGTGGGTCTAAAATTAAACTCAAAACGTCCATACAAAACAATCTTTTATTCAAATATGAAATGTAAATCCTATAAAATGGGGACACTGTATATTCGCCCCCAAATAATTCCCCAAAATCGCGCTGGGCGACGAGGCCCTCTTTATGTATCGTCACAAAGGCAAATTGCATTCAGGCACACATCTGAAAGCACTGGAGTCAAAGGGAGCTCACCACATTGTCTCGAGTTCGAAAAGGAGAGGCGATCCGCGCATCGCCTTTTCACTAAAGAGAGAGACAAACGACCTCCTTTCTGCGAGGCGCTCAGCGCATCTCCCCAAATTCCAATCCGCCAGGTGTATACAGGGTCGAAATTTTAACCACTAACAGAACTTGACGAAAGCAACAAACCTAATCCTACAACCTCAGAAAAATTTCTTCTGTGTAACGGAGGTTTGAACTCTGGACCGTTAACGCAAAAGGGGCCGCCCCAACCCTCGGCATAACATCAAGTCATGTGCAAATACTGCATGTATCTTTTAGTTCTAACTGGTATTTTAAATGTATTCAAAAATAGTTTTTTTAATGATATTTGATATTAGAATTAGATGTAATCTCTAAACTCTGTGACGTTTATTGTTCACCACGCGCTTTCCCAGGAATCAAAGAAATGGTACAAAGTCGAGAATATAACTATCTAGACCTCCCAAAGCGCCAAACCAAGAGGAAATTTTGTCGTCCTTTTGATCGATTCTGCTTGCGGTCTGGTTACTAAAAGAGCTAACAAAAACCATAACTTTATATTCTCATTCGGTATAATTTATGTCCTGCGGGATTTCATATTATAAATACATATTTAGAAATTATATATTCATTAATTTTTTAACTAATATAGTGCTTTAAATAATAGACATACGACTTTCAAGGTTAAACGATATGGCGTGATTTTTCAATATATACTTCTTAAAAAGTCGTTTTTCATATTGAAAACTTAACTGGCGCAGTCGGTAGGATCGCCAAAGTCACCGAATAAATTCTACCTACTGGAACTACAGATCCCTTTTGGGGCCCCGACGAGACCGCCCCCTTGCGTCACCTGGAACATCTGACGACCGCTGAACTCAAAGGCGAAAATTTAAAATGAATTTATAAAAAAAAAATTAAACGAAACAAAAACACGAATTATTATCAAATTTTGAGGTTTGACAGCTTAAGCAGAAGAGTTTATATATTTAGTTATGTACAACGTTGTCGATTATGTATTTTATAAAAACATCATTTTCAATAGCACAGCTTTTTGCGCCAAAGAACGCATTATTAAATTTTATCACGTTAAAGTTACAAAGGAGTTATTCTCGAAAACCTTGTCCTATTGATCTACCTGATACGTCCTGTTTTTATCGCGTTACAGAAATGACAAACACGAGCCATCCAACGGACAGAAAATTAGAAACGCAGCGACAAAGCTGGAAGTCCGGAATTATCCAGAGAAATTTCCCATAATGGCGCATCGTAAGTTCGTTTTTTGATTGAATTTCCTCGTTGTTTTGCTGACATTCCGCGTGGCGTAACGCAGTGGCGGAACTCTTTCGCACTGACCTGCTGAGAATAATTTGTGATCATTTTAGAAATTATTTTGTCAACAGATAAAATTACTTGTCTTATTTTGGAAGTAACATATGATTTTTTCTCTACCCTCTACACAAATGTGTGGTTTATACACTCCCCATAAAAATTATCGCGTCACAAATGTTTTTTTTTATTACAATAAATTACATCCCACGTCAATGATTTTTACTAATAATATCGTTCCTACATGTTACCTAAGACAAGTGCATATTCCAAGTTAACGTAGTTCCATTGTCGTTTACAAACCAAATTCAGCGTGAAATTAAATTGACGAACGATTCCCCAATTTATACAAAAACATACAGATATCCAGAAATTCATAAACGCGAAGTAAAAGATCAAATCGCGAAAATGCTAGATCAACAGATTATCCAACCCTCAAATCCGCCTTGGTCCCATCTGGATTGTACCAAAAAAATTAGACGCGTCAGGAAAACGCAAATGCCGGATGGTAATAGATTATAGAAAGTTGAACGAACGAACAGTGGATGATAAAATTACTTGTCTTATTTTATAAGTAATATATGTTTTTTTCTCTACCCTCTACACAAATGTGTAGTTTATACAATCCCCATAAAAATTATCGCAACACATTTTTTTTTTATTTCAATAAATGACATCCCACGTCAATGATTTTTACTGGTAAAACCGTTCCTACATTTTTAAATGTTACCTAAGACAGGCGCATACTCCAAGTTAACGTAGTTCTTTTAAAGTTCTTTTTAAGTTATAACATGTTTTGGGGTTCTTGTTTGATTCATCTGCAGCACAATTGTCGAGTTCGCCGTGGGTCAAAGCCGACTCATGCCCTCGTTAAGCGAATGCTGGCCAATTATAGCGAGTGCGACAGAAACAAAGCTATTACATTTCTACATTGTACCATCTCCGCTCTCACGGTCAACAGCCCAAAAGTGTCTCATTATAGAATCGAATCATGTAAGCGACGTAATGCATGCTTGAGATAAAGATAGAAAGTCGGTCGTCCAACTAACAGATGTTACTGGTAGGGGGTACGATGTAGGATGGTGTTCCTCTTTAGTTCACTGCAATCAGCTGACTAGCTACTAGTGTTTAAAATTTCATCATGTCGGTACTTGAAACAATAAAAGAACTCCATAATGCCATGAAAATTATCAAGCAATTCGTAGCTGAAAAATTGTTGCGCCACTGGCTTAACGCCCACCAACCTTTCGATGTTCATACATAAACATCGGCTTAACGATAATTTTATTTTTCGGTGTAAAGTTTTCCGATATCGGTTCGGTGATTCAACTTTTAACGGAGCTCTTCCTGTGTTCTTAAATATTTCACGTTCGTGAAAATTTCAAGCAGGTATCGCAGAGAAAATATAGGTTCACCCAGAAATGGAACGTACATACAAATTTATTTATATAATACTTAGACGTGCACAAATCGAGCAAAGTTGTTTGCTGTATTGATCTTCTTTGATTGCTCTCGGGGAAAATGAGGTGAAATAAAAACCAATATTTTCTCGGGATGTTTGTCCGCCTCTACTAAAGTTTCGGAAATGTTTACAAATTCATAAGGGGTTTTGAGGTCACGGTTTCGTGGTCAGTATGAAATTATATCAGGCGTATATATTTTTAGACATGCTGAGATAAAAAGGAGGTAAAAATATGCGCTTTAAATTCGGGTGGAATACGATATGGCCGGTGTGGAAGTTAGATCATTATAATACACTTTGAAAATATGAGTTTCGCTTAAAATTTACTATTATTGCCATATTATAACGAAAGTTAAGGCAAGTCGGTAGATAAAAATGATTTAAGAAATTTCGTTTTGGGTGTCACGTATTGCAGATAATAATTATTGTAAATCAAATAGCATATTGCCTATCAGTTTAAATGAGATAATGTAAATTTACAGTAAGCAAGAACCTCAGTCGAGCCTAAAAATCCCATGTATACTGATATTAAAGATTAAAATAGAGATACCTAACGGTATTAAATTTATGTCTTCAGAATGCGTTCCTTTGAGCGAAAACAAAAACAAAAATACTTTTCTCCTTACACGCTAAGTTCATATGAAAATCGAGATGATAAATGAGGAGCCCAACCGGCGCCGAGCATAAAACATCCCTTTCTTTAACTTCTCGCACGATATTCATGGCGTGATTATAATTTTTTGACGGTTCGTATCTTGGAATCGGACAGCCCATCGACAGGATATTTGCATTAGAGAAAAGGGCGGACCCATAATTCGTGGCGAAACCATCCATCTTGAATTGTATTGGAATGATTCTGACACCGGCCGGAAATGAATGGAACCTGAATATAATAGAACTGGCGATAAGACTAAACTGTGTAATTGTTCTCGCTAAACTTTGACCACACCCTATTCCTTTAATGGAATTGGCGCAGTTCTAGGATTTTTTATAGAAACCGAGTTCAGAATCGACATGGTTGATGTACAAGAAAATTATACTGGATGATTCACGAAGTATAGTAGATATTTAAACCTCAAATTATATGATCCCTAAGCTAAAATTAATGACAACCAGCGATGCACTCAAAACATTTTGACAATAGCTGGATTTATTTTGGGCAAGAAACTAACTACTTACGATACAAACTATTGTAAACATGTCGGTCTTTATTGATAAACCCTTTCCGACAGACAAAAACAGCAGCCCTGGGCATTTCGCAGATGTATACCCCACTATATTTCGGTGTTAATGGCATAAAAAACATGTTTTATGCTCAATTTCCAGCGTTTCTAGTATTTCGATCACACAACGCCCAACAATCGAAAATGAAGCTGTAAATTGTTGCGATAATTGTTGTTGATTGATGTCTCTAACCTACATTTGAGCATTCATATTCCTTTCGCGGACGACCTCCCAGAAATATTCCACCCCATACCGTGAAATGGACCTCCAGACGCGAGCAGTGCCCAATTCTGGTCCCGTGTGTACACATTACAGTTTCTCATTCATCTCGCCAATTTACTCCTTCTTCACATCAAGCTAATTTAGCTCGTTGGTGTGCAGGGGTAATGGAAAAGGTCTTAACGGTCTTCGGCATCTTAGTTCTGTCTCCCTGATGCGGTTAGGTATCATTCTAGCGGTGATACTAGTTCCGGTGGGGAGATCTAACATCCTCCGAATCCTTCTACAACTTCCCGTCACCCCCATCCTTGCCTTAAACCATCCCACTTTCCTCCCTGTGGCTGAAAGGGCCCTGCAACGGCCCGCTCCGAAAGGGAAACGAAAAATATGACCTTCACCTTTACCTTTACGTCGTTAAATGTGTTTTTATTTTTTCACGACCGAATTTTGCGACATTCGGGTTCTGCCAGCAACCTGCGCCTCTCGTGACGCCCAGCCGCTTGTCTCTTTACCGCGTGAACAAAACCGAACGCACCACGCCGTACAATCACGTCTTTCAACTCGTCGGAAAAAATACTTGCGCGCTGCGATTGAAACTATCCCGGAGTCGCTACGACCACTCCCAGTAAAAATAAAATGCTTAATGTTGACGTATCGGGATGATTCTTTCACTCCGGTAATCGGAATGAAACCGCGCTCCGGGTTCTGCGATTCCGGAGTTTGTGCGCTGCCCGGATTCACCGCCGTTCCGGGAGAACACCTTGGGTGAGTCGCCCACGCAATGCCTCTCACGCATTAAAATAACGTCACAAGCAGACCAGAAAGACCGGACCCACCACCGTGGGACAAAGTAAGGTACAGGACCGTTTGCTGAGAGCTCGTCGTTTGGTGCACAGAGGCCGTCCAGGGGTGTTGATCACGGTGCACCTGCTGGTTGATCACCGGGATATCAGGGCGGGAATTTTAGAGGAGGATTCCCGACTACCGACCAGAAGGGACCGGTCGTGGTAGCTTGGGTGTCGACCTAGTGTCTTCTTCACAGAGACCGTCCAGGTGTCTGGGTTACGGTGGACTCCCTGGTCGAACACCGAGATATCCGGGCAGAGCCTTTTTGGCGCCGCTTCCACCCGCTGACCTCGTTCTACCCCACAAATTAGCTCCGTGATTATGTCAAATCTCTGTATATATTGAACCACCGCGAATATATTTTATGCCTGCATATATATCGAACCCTTGTATGCATTCAACCTCTGTAAATATTCAGTGTAATTAAAACTTGTAAAAACCACTGACTATTTATTTACCCTCCGCCAAACTCGACAGCTGACTCCTGGTACACCGTACTCCACTATGCTGCCCGTGGACACGTGTGGAGCATACCACCATAAAGAACTGGCGCTCAAGGCAACGTGACTGTAGGTAGGACGCTTGCTTTGTGTTTAGTAAAGTTTTTATTTTTCTCCTGATAACTTTTTATCTGTTGGTACTTTTGTCGCTAATACAATATAGTTATAGACGATGAAATATATAAATTGAACTATTCGTTCTCCTAAAATTCCCATTACCCCTATACCTATTATTATTTGTTCAACATTTTATTGTAACCGCTATTTATTTATGTTTATTACAAAATAACAACTCATCATTGAATGTGACTGCAATTCTGAGTAACATACTACATTATGTACACACAATTTAAGTATTTCAGACGGGACCCCGAATTTCACAGAGGACCAGCGAGCATTATAAACATGTCAACGCCAATCTTAACCTCACAAATTTGAAAGTTAAATTTACTAACAATAATTTTTTTCATCAGAATTCATTACTCCATTTTGACAGATTTTATCTTTTATATTTAAATGTTCTAATTTCCCACCAATATTTTTATAACATATTATTTTATTTTAATGTATTATATTTGGTAAGTTACAAAACATTGATTTTAAAACGTGACCCTCACAGGTTGACTTTCCAGCTGCGGGCGACACGGTACGAGATATCGCCGCCTATTTTGGGTTACAGAAGCAAATTGTATTAATACGCAAATTTTGTCGTGGACTATATGCAGTTTTAAAAAACTTTGGATAGAATATCGACCCAGTTTAATGAAACTGGTAGTCTTTGACGAAAACCTGGCAGTGGGGCCCCAAAAAAACGTACAGCAGACTACACCAATAAATGAGTATTTCCATTGCAACAACACACAAAATGTTACACAAAGATTTAGAGTTTTATCCATATGGTGTTTCAATGGTACAGGAAAATCATTAGTGGACGTGTACCCCATTTTCTGCGAGGGATCATCGGCAGAACCAACTCTTTCTGTAATATTGTTTACCAATAATGTCAGGTATAACAATAAGTTATAATAAAGGGTCACTTGTACCTGACGCCTGTATCTTACGAAATCGTCCATCATTTAAATTTAAAAAAAAAACAATATCCTAGATAGAGAAAATAACAAAATGAAAAGAATATCATAAATAAAATAAAAACATAACCTAGAGACTATGACATTAAAAAAGAATTTGTTGTTACATGTGATGTGATGATGTGAAAGGTAAAAAAGACACTAAAGTAGAATAATGAGTTTAGAATATGCGACTCATAATAGTCAGGCGTGATGTTGGTTGTATACCAACACCGATTTTTTGACATTTAAACAAAATTAGAACGTTGCACAGCAAAATGCTTGAAGCCAACATGACGTCACAATTGGGTTCATTTTTATGCAGCCAACTATGCAAGTAGAAGGAACAGTTATTTAGGAAATCCACAATCTAATGCGCGTATAGATGTTTCACGTCAAAAAGTTGTAGGCTCAACACCTTCGGTCTTCAACTGCGTGCGATGATCCTCGCACATCTACCATCGAGTAGCTAACTGGAGTAACTGAGTAAAATATATTTTTTTATTTCAAGTAATTTAAATTTAATGATTGAAAGTCCAACTGTCAAGTTAAAAAAAATGGCTACAGACATACGTTAAAATGTTATGTCAAATTCTTAGGCTGCTTGATGACTAATTTAAATGAACGCCCGTTATGAATATAAATATAGTTATGAAATTATCTGACACTTCATGATTCTAAACTTGTCACATTTGGACTTCTTCATAACAAAATTAGATAAAGGTTTAAGAATTTAATTCTTGTAATGTTGGTTGTCTACCTAAAGTGTAACCAAAACACTGTTTACACTGCAATTTTTTCTTAGTATTGACAAACTAAAATAATATTAAATTACATTATGTATTAAATATCCATTTTACCAAATTAAATCACTCGCTATGAAGAAAATAAAGCTGCAGTCCAAAATAGTGCCATTATCCTTGTTTTTTTTTTCTGATGTCTTCTTAGTTTTCCCGTCCCTCTTCTTGCCCCCTCTCTTAGTTTCCCCCTTGGTTTTCTTTTTAAGTTTCTTTTTCATTTTCTCCCGACCCCCCTTTTCTTCTTATTGAAAAACCTTTAGTCTCTCTCTCGTTTCATTCCATTTCCATTGTACTTTCTTCTGTAATTCCCTTTCATGCTAAATATCATTTCTTTTAAATTTTCCTTTTTGCTTCATCACTTTTCTCTTTCCCTCCCAATCTTCCATGTCTACTACTTGTAGAAATTTATTTATACTGTAACAGTCCTTGATTTTGACCTCTCTTACATCTCCCCACCTCTTTTCCGTTCCTCATACTCCACTTTACCTACCAGTGGTCTCTCTCTCTCTCTTCCTCAAATTTTTTCTTTCCCTCTCATATTTTCTCTTTCTACTTAAATTCTTATTTTTGCCTTTCAATCTACTTTTCTTGTTCATAGACTTGTTATAATGTCTAATAGGTGGCGCTGCTATTCTAATATTTATGAAAACATTGAGTCGTCTTCTTCCCCCGGGGGTTTTCTTTTTCTCTCCAACCCAAGAGCATAAAGTCTTTTTACCTTTAATTGGTATATCTATTCTCCTTTTTTTTACTTCACAACCACGTGTTACAGCATCAGTCGGTAATACAGGTCGCTGTAGTTCAAAATATTTGTTCTGCGAACGTTTTCTGGAATAATCGTCAAAAAAAAAATTCCACTATGGTTGTCATCATATTATTGTAAATGAAAGATTGATAACCTCCCAAATTTAATACAATCGTTCTAACTGGCACTTACAAATGCTGTTCGTCGGCTCAGTTTTAGCTCCATGGCAAGTATGGTACCACCAATACTTGCAAGGAAGCTTATCAAACCTCAATCGACGTTGGTACATCCCCAAATTTTCAGCGTGTACCTATACTCGAGCCGCTGAAAAGGGAGAGCTATCACGTGAAAGCGGCGTGCTGTATGCGGGGTGAAACCGAACCCAAGTTTACACGCCACGATACTTGCGATGCGTGCGTAAGGGAGAACGCTTTCTGTTTATTATGAATGAGTGTTGGGTGGAATTGGGTTGTCTTCGCTGCACTCTAGTGTGCAACGGGTCATCCCCACACCACTTTTCTAATACCTCATTCATTTCAGAAACCAATAGTAAGCGATCACGTGCCGATCACGCGTCACTTTAAATCTCTCTTTCTCTTGAGCGGCTCGAGTACAGTACAATGTTTTGTTAAATTTTCTTCCATTCGTTTTTTAAGGTTTTCACGTTGTCAAATGGTCTGATTCTCAGATCGTCATATTCCCAGGATTTACACTTTCTAGATCCTGGGGTTGTAATATTTTTAGGTCCCCAGGTTGTTTTTTTTAAGTCTCCTCTCTTTAGGTTTCAAGTTCTCAAAGTATTTTTTAGATTTTTAGGGTCTAGAATTTGTAATCATTAAATGTCATTAACCGAACCATTGCCATGTTTATTTTCAGTAAAATGTTTGCACTTAGTAGGCACTGCAACAATTGATAAAAACGTCGAAACATTTTTTGGTATCTCACTATTAAAAATAGTTATTTACATATTAAGGCACTAAAGTCTTATTTTTTCATTACGAATGTGTTTAGTATTGAGAAACCCCCCAAAATAGACCCGTAATACACAGAGGAATGTTGACTTGCCTACCCTGCGAGGCGCTCGCTTGTCATCGACCCTGAAGTTGGCAATGCTCTGTAGCTAGGTGGGTAGCGCTCTGTAGCTATTTGAAGCGCGACACGGAGATGGCGCTGTCACCGGGCTGTAGAGGGAGGTAGGATTGGAGGTGGATTGGAGGAACACTACATATATTCCACTACAAGATTTCCTCTTTTTAAAGTTGACTGTCTTCTATGTATAAATTGCATTGTCGAAAATTCACGTTACCAAAAGGACCGGTTGAATTTAAATTAAAAAACTCGTGTGTCGTGCCGCCGGAAGTGTTTACAGGAAAAAAATTTATTCTATCTATTTTTTTTCTGATCTGCTCATCGTAAGAAGATGCCATGTAATTTCCCAACGATTATAGCATTACCCGTGCATACGTGAACTTCTTAGGAAAAACCATCTGAATTTTACCGTTGTTCGTCCAACTTGTCAGCGTCATTAATAAAACGGCCGCCATTGTGGAAAGCTATTCGTCAGTACTTTGTTTATCAGATCTTGTTTAATCACTAGCCTTTGTTTAAATAATATCCACTATTGCTATTCAAACCCGGATAAATCGTTAAATAAGTACCTGTTTTTCTGTCTGAGGTCGACAGCAGCTTGCGGTCAAAAACAAAGTTATTTTGTCTCTGTTATTTTAAATTAACCACCAAGGATTTAATGCAACAAAAGGGAAAAAAGCGGCAAAGCGCCGTACCGATGTTGTAGTTTTTGTTTGTGTGTCTGTTTTTATGCTATGTTGCGCCCGCTCGCGAGTTTTAGACATCTGGAAGCCAAATTTCGGTACCCATTTTTTTTTTGTGCATGTCGTAGCCTAGGGGTGGTTTTGTCGCGCTCGTTTCGAAAAGGCGTCCGAAAACACTTGCGTTTCCGGCACTACATTTCGTCTCTGTATATATTTTTTTATTATGTTTGTCCATATATGTATCGAATCAACACATAGACCAAATAGCATTCATGTCGTGGTTCGTGTTGCATGCTTCTGTTGAGAGGTTGGTCTTAATCTGAATAACATGTACTCTGGGGCCAGGTTCAAGAGGGGGTAATTTCCTCCCGGGCTGCATCGCTATTCCTAGTTGGAGTTACTCTTAACTTCTGAGCCAAAACTAGGTAATCACTGGCCAACCTTTTTAAAGTTCGCGGTTTGTTACGAATTTTCAAATTTGACGTTTGGTGACGTCATTGACATTTCATTTCAGGTTCAAATTCAAAAAGTGGCGGTAATGTAAGGGTGGGATGTATTCTGCATTGATAAAGTCGCCTTAAATGCGTGAAAATATAAATTCATGTTATCTTGCAAACGTGAGGCCAGTCGAGTTAAAAACAGAAAACTCTTTGTTATTTATAACATAGGTGAACTATAACGAAATTGCCGTCCAAATGAGAAGCATGAAAACCGGAGAAGCGAAAATAAGATAATTACTCGGGCAAAAAGCCGTTCGTATAATAAAAACAAAACCGTTTTTAAACGTCCTTTGGTAACACAAGCTCAAAATTAATAAGAGCATGCCGCTAGAACGGGCAATATTTTAAGGCCTCGAATCCGCTTAGTGATGTAAGCTAGACCGTGTTTGTTGCGTTTTTCAATCCTTCTTGGTAAAGCACTCGTTAGCGAGTCAATTCAAATGTTGGCGTCCTTAATATTGCACTAAGCATTTGGGTACTTTAACATTTTTTAATCTTCACATACATACATAAAGCAAACGGTGTATGTTTTTCTGTTAAGCGCCTTACAACATACTAGAACTGGAAGTAAAATAATTGGAACATTCTGCAACTGAATGTAGATTTTCAACTTTTACATCTGGAGCCTATGATTCCTCCCGGCTTAAATCTTTCCCTACTTGTTGTGAAAATAAATGCGACAGCCAAAGTGAAAACAAAAACAAAAAAAGCGAAATCTCTCGGCATTTCTCGGAGAGATATTTCAACTAGAAGGAAAGCAGGTTAAGTTAAACAGGCAGAAATTGTAGTGGCGAATATAAATAGTTTCCTGAGCGTGCCAATAAAGGAGTGGTCTCCATTCTATTGGATTTCCTGCATTGAATTTCCACCCCGACCATTTTTAGATTACAGTGATTGGATTGCCACTATATTTGTTATTTCATTTTAAGCGCCGCTACTTTACCTATTCATTTCCTTGCGATGCATTATACGTTTCGGTCCTAGTCAGCTTCATTTGCCTAATCGTATTTTATATTTTAAGAGATAGGAGACATTTCCGGAAGGGGTAGTGAGTAAGCCATTAACTGGCTTTACGATGTTTCGTTTATTTTTTTAGGAATTGATTTTATGCGAAAGTTTTCAATAGATAAATTGTATAACTTTTTTCTGCGACTGCTACGAAAAGTGTGTAAAAAAACACCAGTAACCACAGACAATCACGTTACGTGTCACACGCTAATTTTATATTTAGGCAACCAAACATACACACATACATTCTGGGGTATGTAGAAGAAATGAACTATGCCAGTTAACAGTTGACGACATGAAGGATTTAAATTCCACCATGTTAATTACAATAAAATACACAAGATATGTCATAATTTAAACATTCTTTAAGGGCTGAAGATGGGAGTAGTTTTCTCCCGAAACATGTTTCTATTGTAATTTACGTTTGTGGAGTTCGACTTGAATATAATTATTTAAATTTTAATTGAAATAAATAAGTTTTTTTCTGAAGCACCCGACCATGTTCATCAAGTTGTCGGAGTACACACTTTTGCTAATGTGCCAGTATCGCCAATTACTTAAATTTCCAAACACAAACAGCTATATAGACGAATGTATTGTGTACATGTAAATTATTACTCGAAAACAACACCAGTAATAAATAATAATCGTTTAATATTTCGTAATAAAACGTTAATCCTGATGGGAGGCTGGAAATATAGGGTATGTAATGTTTCCGGTTATGGGCATAACCCCATTAAATGATATCAGACCGTAACAGTTTCATCTATTATTTTATGTTTATTTTCGGTGACGTTTGATGCCGTCATTTATCATCATAAAATTTTTATGATTGTTCGATAATGAATAAAATCCGGCGCTGGCATCAGAGTAGATTTTGTATCTGTCTCTGAATTATTTTGGGGAATCTTGTCAGTCCACACAATGTCTTCGTAAAGATTACTTTATTAATTATTTAGGTTCTACACGTCTAGAATCAATTCTCCAAAGATTGTCGTCCGAAGCAAATGAATCATTAAAAAGTCACTTTACGGCGTCGACTAACGGTTCCCCAGTAGCCAAATTATTTATTTCATATATTATAAATATTTAGAATTTTCTGTTGAATTTTAAACACTTTTAACAAACTGAATGACACATGCCAAAAAACTTAATCTGAGTGACATAAGCCTACTTAATTTGGACCTTCTAGTGCGCTCTTTATGCTTGTAAGAGAAAAGAATTTACAATGAATATTATTATACATAGTGATCATAGAGTTCCGCACAAAATTCATAATTTAATTATGTAATTTTTTGCGAAAAACGCACGAAAAAGTCGATTTTTTTTCATATTGCCATATTTTGACATAAAAACCTTGATGATGACGTCATCTGTTTTTGAACTATGACCACCAATTTTTTTAAATGGCAACCCCTAACTTTTTGGTGGGTTTTAGAGGCACTTTTCCAATCTCTATTCAACAAAAGACTACAAAAGTAATACCTTACATGACTTTTTTTTTGAAAAAATTACTTCAAAAAATAAAATTTTTTAGTAAACAATTTTGTAGTAAAGAAATCAATTATGGAATCGAATAATTTTTATTCAAAAAAGTAACAGAACAGAATGGTGGGGAAGCCATTTTTCTCACCCAAGCTATTTTATTGTCCAAGATGCGAAGCATCGCGGGCAATAAAAGTGCGCATAATTGGTGTATTATATGTATAACCCACCTTCCTTAACGGAGCTAACTATTATTTTCTTAATTAACAATATTTAAAAATTCATCATACCTACACATTTTCAAGCGGTGTGAAACGAATGAAAGAAAAATTTTTGCCCACCGTTATTGAAGTTCAATCGCTGAGTTGATGAAATGATACGCCGTCTCCGGGGCTATTAGCTGATGCGGCAGTTCCGTAATAAGACTGCGGTGACCGGAGCCGAGGCACGTTTTTACCTAAGGGTTGAACAGAAATCTAGAACCACGACTTGTAGCTTTTATCGCGACCATCTTGAACGATGCAGTCTCATCTTAAATTGACCCAACTAAGCCAACGATGTGCCGGCCCACCTTCCGGGCAATTTAATGTGGGGCTGTGCAATAAGGCGAAATGGGGTCTATATGCAAGTTGCCGGGCAGAACCGGACTAGACCACAATTTGTCGAGCTAACGAACCGATTGCGAGATCATCGTCAATTTATTTGCAAACGACGAATAAATGTAGAAAAGGTTGTCTGGTCTAAGACAGCGAATGCGTGGCACAGATAGTAGCGACTCAAATAAGATGTAATTTTGTGCCCTCACTTCGAGAGTGATATATGTGTGTTTCCCGGCGTAATAAGAAGAGGAATTTATTAACGGAAATACGGTTTCGGGTGTCTATGGCAGGAAATCGAGGCCGTTCAGCTGGTATCTAATGAAATGAATTACAATTTTTTGGATTTGTTGGAGTAAGAGAGTATTCTAAGAAAAAGTTTGCTAATAACGCGTTTGAAAAATGCAAAGATTTTAATTGCATTCATTACCCTCCACAAAATCTGCAAATAGATGCATACTGCTATCAAATACTCTAAGGATAAACAAGTTCTGTTAGTTAGAATCGGCCAGTATAGTACTAATGTTTCCCCGACACGATGGTGACACATACACCGAAATAAAATACTTCCCGGCATCGTTCTTGCTCCCAGTCGTTCCTATACGCCGGGATCTCTCCACCTCACGCCCGCCTCCACCGCCGGCCGCCGGAGTTTTCTTCGGAGAGAGAGACACGGTGTAACTAATAAAGACAGCGTACATAATAAGGGTTAAACGGGGAGAGAGACACTCCCCGCTCTGCGGACTCCGATTAAGCTACCCGTGGTCCAGTGGAGGATACCACGTCAAAAACCGGCGCACGGGGCATTCAAACCGTATCAAGTGTCACAATTTTTACCCCACTCTTTGCTCTTCTTATTTGAAAACCTCTAGTTTCTCTCGCGTTTCATTCCATCTCCATCTCTATTGTTAATTTTCTGTATCCCACTCTTCCTTCTTTCTTTCTTTTCCCTTAATTTTTCCTTTTGATCCATCACATTCTTTTACCCCCTAGTGTTCCTTTTTTGTTGTCAGAATATCTTTTATCCCCTCTTTGGCCTGCTGTTTTCTTTTCCTTTTCCCAGTTCATCCTGTTATTACAATATTTTCCTTCCTCCTCCTTTCCTCATACTCCACTTTCCCTTCCAGCTGTGTCACTCTTCCTCTCTCTCTCCCTCTCTCTCTCGCACACACACACAACATGTTAATCTTTCCCTCCCAACTATTCTCTTGCCACTTAAAACTCTTCTCTTTGCCTTCTTGGTTCTGTCTTCGTATCTCCTCCATTTCTCCTTTAATTCTTCCGGCGATATTGTTGCTATTGTACTTATTTTAAATGTCTTCTCTTCTTCCTCTTCTATTCTTCCTGTTCCGCCCTTCCCTGTTAGTTTCCTTTTTTCTTTTCTTCCAGGAATGCACATAAACGACCTACCTTTTGTTGGATCTTTCTTCTCTTTGCTGGTTTCTTCAATTTTCTCCGCCCTTTTCTCTATATCTGCTTCATTTTTATCTGCACCACATGTGGCTGCATCAGTCGATAATAGAGGCACCGGATTAAAATCACCCTTCCGTCGTACTAAAATCCGCGTTTTTTACCCCTGCTGTAACCTTCGGCGCAGTACGGGATATCGCATTCCAGAATCGTTCTTCCCTCACACCAGGACTTCTTTGCTGGCTTCGTACAGAAGGATTAATATCGACTTAAAATTAGTGGAAGTTTTGACGTTAATTTAGTTACCCCCCACTGAATGGCTGGACTGATGATAACGCACTACAAAAAACTTTAGCAAAACACTCGGATTTAATCTAAACCGGTCGTCGTAAAGAAAGTAAAAAGAAAAAACTTTCTTCAACATCCAAAGCTACTATTGATGAAAAATAAAAATTGTGGGGCCTGATAGCACGCGGATTTTCGTCTGCCCATACGTGCCTATTATTTAAGTCGGAAATACCTGTGGACACGGCAATTTCGGAAGCATTGCACATAAAGTGTTTGTGCTTCGGCGGAACTTCCTTGATCTCCGCAAATTAGTATAATGTCTGTTTTACGATTAAACGAAAGCGAAACACAATAACAAATTACCGCCGGGTGCCGTCCACCCGTACGTACACCTGGGAAGAATATGTCCACCCTGAAGCTCCAATTCAAATATTAGTGAAATAATTTTTGGGAATGAGGCGTTTCACCGCGGACGGTGCGATTTCGACAGTCTCAGCGAGAACTGGGACATTTTGTCCACTTTTTTTCTACCACACACACACATTGCACTTTTATTTCCACACCGTTCCGCACACTTTTTTCCCTCAATAGATAAAAAAAGTGTGTGTGCTGAGAAACCCCGAAAATAGACCCGTAATGCACAGGAGAACTTCGACTTGCCTGCCCTGCAAGGCGCCCGTTGGGCAACGGCCCTGAAGTTGGCAGTACTCTGTAGCTGTGTGGGTAACACTCTGTAGTAGCTATTTGAAGCGCTACACAGAGATGGCGCTGGCACCGGGCTGTAGAGGGAGGAAGGAAGACCGGCAGCCATTACATGAGGATTCGGACTTTTAACGTTAGAAGTAACAGGTCGTCGTTTTGTAACTAACGTTTAATTTTTGTTTTTATCTGATTTTATTCCACTACGAGTTTTCCTGCAATATATTACATTGTCGAAGATTCCCGTTAAGAGAAAGACCGATTGAATTTAAATTAAAAATCGCGTGTGTCGTGCTGCCAGAACAAAGAACAGGTAACCTTATTATTCTATATATTTTCTGTCAGACTCATCGTACGAACGTGCCATGCATACCAGAAATTCTTCCGTAAAACCATTTCTCAAAATTATGAGTCACGAGTCCCAGGCACCGCAAATAACTTGTTAAAGTCCTTTGGTGTAAATTTGTTTTTGGATATTGTTTGAAAGTTAGAATGTGTTTTTGACTTTTAGTTCCAATGCCCGCACCACAGGCGCGTTCAATTTGAAACAAGGTGATTCTATAACTTAACATAACTAGATTGCAACTCAGATAAGTCTGTGTTTGCCTGAAAAAGCTATTTTGTCTCTGTTCACTTCAACCAACACCAAGAACTGAATACAACAGAAGGGCAAAGAGCGGCAAAGCGCCACGCCCAATGTTGTAGTTCTTGCTTGTGTGTTTTATTTTTTTATGCTATGTTGCGCCAAATTACGGTATCTAGTGTTTTGCTTTGTGCATGTTGTAGTTTTGTTGCGCCTCGTTGGGTTTGCGTCCTCTAGATATCGTTGCGTTGCGCTCGCTTCGAAAAGACTTCCAAAGAAGAACGTTGCGTTACTGTATATTTTATTGCGTTTGTCCATATATGCATCGAATCAACAGATAGACCAAATAGCATTCATTTTCGTGGTTCGTGTTGCATGCTGCTTTCGAGATTTTATACGGTCCTAATCGGGAGAACACGTACTCTGGGGTCACTTTTTTTTCGAACTCGCCTGAATCACCTCCCGGGCTGCAGCCTTATTCCGAGTTGGAGTTAATGTTAACTTTTGAGCCAAAACTATGTTGGAGTTTGCAACACTGTTTTTGGGCTACTTATTGCTTGCTTCACAAGTACTGAGTCCCCGAGGTAAGTTTTGTTAACTTGGGCTTGGATTGGAAAAGCCTTAAAGAAAAACAGGAAACAAAGCGGGACTAGAAAAATTCTACCAATATAAAATAAACTGTGTTATCACATTGCTTATAATGAAAATAAGTTTTCACTTCTATCGTGTGGTCATAAGCACGGACAATTTTTCTATTGTTTTATTGTGTGAGATTGTGGGGAGGGATAAAAAGCTGCTAGTTATTGTGTTGAATTATTGATTTATTTAGGTTTATTTATTATATTTTATTTTATTGAGTTATGGGAAATGTATTAATCGGATATTTTATAAACCTGTAGAGGTAATAAATATACCTACAACAAAAAATATATGTCTTACAGTAATTGCTGGAGGGGGCATTTCGTTACGTGACGATTTCTGGCAGCAACACCCACCCGCGAGCTGCGTTAAGGCTGCGTTTTTGGCTAAAATGGCGGGAAATTCATCACACCCACTTTTATACAAATTTAAAAATTTACAGATTTTAAACCAAATGCGATTTATCCGGCACGTTGTAAATAATAATTGTGAGACACCTTTTCAACCGTTAAGTCCAAAATTGAGCCAAATTCCCAAAACAAAAATATAAAAGTTGCAAAAATTTTGGATCAGTTTTGGCGATAATTTGATACAAGTGCGATGGAGTATGAAATTTTAAAGTGAATTCCAAATTGGAAGGAGGAAATAACCTTTGGTTTTGACAAAACAGCCAAAATAAAACAGTACTTGACAGCTCCGACATCTTGCTAATTTTAGTTGAGCTCATAGAGGCAAATAGTGTGACGTAAATGCACTGGTGGGGGAGCCAAAACCTTTCCAAACAATGAGTCATCCTTTCCATTCCATGCTTTGAGCATTTGAGGTTATGTAAAAGTGGTTTAAATCGACGTTCATTTTATGAGTTTTGAAGTCATGGTTCAACGTGGGTCAAACTAGGGAGGTTAAAGCTAACTACACTTGGATGAAACGTAAAGTTCATGAGAACAAAAATTACAGCGAATGACAGTAACCTTACTATTTCGAGCCAGCTGTTGACACGTCACTAGCACGTGACTCTCACTGACGTCACGACTTTTCAAGTCTGTTGGTCACCATATTATGCGGTGGCGCTGTATAGCAATTTTGCGGAAAATTTGACAAATTCAAAGATTTCCACACTTAAATAAAATTTAAATGCAAGAGTTTGGATGGATGGATGTTTGTTGCTCAATCACGCCAGAACGGCTAAACGGATCTGGATGAAATTTCGCACAGACTATAGTCTGGAATAGCACGTAGGCTACTTTTGACCCCGGAAAAATGTACGGTTCCCGTGGGATAGATTTGTTACAAGCTTTTATTTAACTTGCCTTGTTGGTTTGTTAGTATGTGTGGTCAAATCTTGCAAGCTATATTATAACCACTTCTTGACATCCGATTGAGCTGAAAGTTTGTTTACGCTTTTAGTTCCGGTGACAATACAATAAGCAGTACTCATATTGTAATACTCTCAAAATGGCCGTCGCCACAAGTTGGCGGATGATATATTTTTAGTCAACCATTAATATGGGTATCAAATGAAAAAGTTTGAAGAGTAGAAAACAATAAAGTTAATGATATTACACTAAATTCAATATGGCCGACACTCCAAAATGGCGGATAACATTTTCTTTTCAACCCTCTTAATATGGGTATCAAATGAAAGGGATTGAAGAGTAGAAACCGATAAAGTTAGTGACATCACACTAAGTTCAATATGGCCACAGAAAAAACTAAAAAGTTGAAAAAAAAAGTATAAAAAATTAAAAACAAGCTGTTATTTAAATGCTCTGCAAAGAAGACAATAAACTAGTGTATGCATAATGAATGCGGATGAATGAGAGTAGTATGTATTACCAGGTATTACGGCGCCGTCGGTTCAGATGGTAGCTAAAAAGGGGGCTCCGATGGTAGCTACGCCCCCCTCTCCGAAGGGAGCCTCGATGGTAGCTACTGAGAAAGTTTTACTTTAATTTATGAAAAGTGCTTAATTTGTAGATTGAATAATATACAGACCGTTTCAATCTAAACGAGCCACCCTCAATAACTTTTAAGGAAAAGAACTTACCGGTCAATTTTGATCTCAAGGAGGACATGTTTCAACGCAATAGTAGGCACGCTTGGTGCAACCACATATCTCTGACAGGAACAACCTCTATTTTTTAAATAGGGGTTGAGTAACATGTCGCTTGAAAGGTCTTTTAATTGTCTTTTCAACCACATAATTATTTTTTTAATTACATGGTTGATAAATTATGGATTTGTTTTGTATCTACGCATATGTACTTGCAAAACTCCTTATTCCACGGTGTAAGATTTTTGTACGGGGTAAGCGCGTAACTCGATACGAACCCGACACAACAAAATGCAATATATAAGTGGGGGGATATTTTAGACCGGGAGGAGATAGTCCAAGCAAATTAGACGAAGAAACGTCGAATAGAAGAAATAATTTATAAAGTTTTAAAATTTTGGTTATGGGCTAGACCGATTTTTCGGGTAGACCGATTCTTATGATGTTTTTTTGTATATTTGGCAGGTATGAAAATAGGTGGTAAGCTATTTTTCACATAGACATGGGGGCTCAGGGAGCCCCCTTGGGCTGTACCGATTTTTCGGGTAGACCGATTCTTATGATATTTTCTTTGTACATTTGATAAGTATGGGGATAGGTTGTACACTATTTTTCACATAGACATGTCCCCCCCCCTGGGCTGGACCAATTTTTCTGGTCGACCGATTATGATTTTTTTTTTGTATATTTGATAGGTATGGGAATAGGTCGTAAAGTATTTTTTACATGGACATGGGGGCCCAGGGGGTGCTCTTGGGCTTTACCGATTTTTCGGCTCGACCGATTTTTATGATTTTTTTTTTTACATTTGGTAGGTATGGGAATAAGTCGTAAAGTATTTTTCACATTGGACATGGAGCCCAGGGGGGGCCCTTAGGCTGGACCGATTTTTATGATCTTTGATTTGTTGGATTTGCCTCCGCCCCGAATAGCAGAATAACTATTAAAACATGGACATGGAGGCCCAGGGGGGGTTTATAACTGAAGAAGGGCTTTTATGATATTTGATTTCTTGGATTGGTCGCCGCTCCGAATAACAGAATAACTATTAAAACATCGGAAAAATTACAGGGGCGGGGAGCTGTAAGTACAGGGCAACGACAATCGCGAAAATTATTGTCGGCAATATTCTGACATCTCGTGCTATTACTTTTACTAACTGATGATAGGAAAAAGTTTTTTTTTTTGGATGGCCTCCCTTTCGGGAAAATCCGAAAATGTGAAAAAATCACACCCAATGTAAGATTAAGCGTGCAGATCCGCATACCACACAGCACACGACTGAAAACAAATTTCCGTAAACACATAAAACAAAGCATCCGATACGACAAATTGCATTTCAATCAAGAATAGTCTCATGCCGTCGCCTTGATAATAATGTGTCCGAGTAAGCCCGATGGCTGCCGAAGTGTGAGGACGATTAGGGAATTGAATAATTAAAGAATTTTGCGTTCTGTCACCATCTAGTGTCCAATTTCGCTCAATGGCCGTTGTGGCGTAGGGACGCCCCCTTAAGGAATTTCGTTGCAAAAAACATCTAAACTTTGCTGTCTCTGAATGTCGACTGCTTCATATTTGTGCTATTGATGTTGGACTTGTGTTGTTATAGAGTCAAACATATTTTTCTCACTCCTCAGATTTCTGATGTTTGAAAGGCTTTGCTTATGATTTCACACCACAAATTTAAAAGTCGGTACAGGCCAAGATAGTGATCGAATCAACCACTTTTCACTTCTTAGTTTTCAACCCAAAATCTTCCAAATTTACTTCTATTAAGTGATCGTTGTGCATTTTTATCACAAACCGTTAGCCACAAATCTCACTTGCTGAATTTATTAAGTTAGCGCTCGGTCGGAAAATGGCTTCTTCTGCAATTCTTATATGCAACATTGTGTACTGAATATATTCGTTTATCTTTGATACATTTTGTGCCAGTTTATTACCCGCACTAAGCCTCTTTCCTTGTAGCGTAGATAAACCGGCGTGATGCCCGCGCTTCGTTCCCGACTCGATTTTAATAATTTAAACTTTCGACATTACCTTCCATTGTTGTACTTATTATGAAAATACGCGAGTTTATTGCATTTAATTACAACGCTGCTAGCGTAAAATTCGTAATTAATTCCGCGCGAATAAAAGCGAAGATCTATAGCTTTTAACGTGCGAATAAAACTCATAGCCACAAAGTTTACTAACTGGAAGCTACGTTTAAGGAGCAAAAAACGAAGTTATACTCTTCAGAAATTTGATATCGTCATCTGTTATCCAGTAAGTATAAAAGTCCGTATTTATGAGGTGGAGTTGTAAAATTCCGAAATTGTTCTTGACGTAAATCTTCATCATCCAATACACAGAAAGTATCTACTTTCTTATATCTTGTAAAATGCGCCCCGAAGTAACAAGAATGAAATCACTCGAGATGATCATACGGAAAATGTAAGAGTTGCTATAAAAGTTTATTAGCCATTTTTATCTCTAGATGGCATCAGAAAATACGTCGTCAGGTATAATCACGAATGTAATATTTAGGAAAGTACAAAAAGTAGCGATGGGAGACCATGTGAATTATTGAGGTATTTTTAATTCATTCGCTTTGTTATATTAATAAAGTTCCGAGGTTATTTTCCTAAGAACAGAATTTATAATTCATGAGGCGGAATATGATTAAATGGGATGAAGGTAAACCTTGACGGCCCTCTATACGCCTATTTTCCCACGTAAGTAAACAATCCACGGAAATATTTACCGCAATAACAGAGTATATTTAAAATTTACCAACCTAGAGTTGGCCGACCACCCAACTAACTGTTGAGAGTTGTTAAATATTTATTCATTCATAATCATGAGTCAGTCAAGTTAATAATTAAAAGATTCGGCCATTGAGGGCCGGCATTTACTTATTTATTCTTCATTGTGGTAATTTGTCTAAATATTGGATTTCATTTCATCACTTACTGCGTCAATGAGCCATCGATGATAGCGGCAATTAATAATGCAAGAAAATTTCTATTTCGGTGGTGCCGAACTAAAAGGAAAATCAATATCTCGGCTTACCTCATAATAACGATAATGCTCATTCGCCGTCCGCGCACACTTAATGGAGAACTAATACGAGTTCAAAGGTTTCTTGGGAGAGAATAGGCAATTTACTTCTGAGATCATTATTGCCGGAACAGTAACTTTTGTAATAAAAATAATGATGAGTGTTATTTTCGAATAAACAGCTGTATTGAGTTAATGGATGTTGCTTGTTGTCGTTTACAATTTATATTATTTTGTTTAAATTATATAACAACCAAACATACCATGTAAATTAAAATTATTTTCATTGTACGGAACTAACCAAAATTTAATTTGTTATGCTAAACCGCTGTGGCACTAATTGCAATAATTTTTTTTATATCTTAAAGTTTAAAGTTTTTTTTTCAATAATACGTTTTTTCTACTCCCTAGTAGCACGCGTGCTTTTTGGCATGCACAGACAAAAAAAAATTTTTTCATTAAATTTATTTATCCACCTAGTAAAAAGATGGGGTAAAACTTGAGATTACTTTTCCCAAAATTATAACTTCGACGTAAAAATAGGTATTTTTAATCTTATTGTCGTGGAAAAAGTATAGTGTGTTACATGTGCGTGAAGAGTTTTTTACACTGCTCATTTTGTATCATATAGCATCGTCAAATATCATAAAAGTTTCTATTTAACTAGCTGTATTTATTTTTCTGAAACCGGAGTGAAAATACTATTTTGCATTTCCCTGACTAGTCACCAGAACATTTACACATTATTTTGCAATTTCAGACACCTTAGAAACAAAGAAACGTACTACTAGATAGGTATGTGGAAAATCGTCCATTCAATTTAATTTTCATTAAAATTGGGGATTTCATAAAAAAATACACGACTCTTCAGTAAAATGACTTACTTTACTCAGAGCCTTGTAAAATTCTCGGCAAGGAGTACCTCGTAGCTCATTGCGGCTCCTCGTAAGTAATGGATCATTTTCCTGACTGTTCAGTAAGTAACTATTTATAATTTAGGCTGGAATCCGTTTTCCAGATCTTCCCGATTTTTTTTTCAATTGAAAACATTCCATCCTGGGAGCATAACGAACAAAACAAAAAAAGAATCCACAAAATACATGTCGTTCCTATCGTCAGTTATGATCGAGACTGCATGCAAAAAAAATTTTTGCATATCCATCGTTCGAATCGGGAGTTATGGTCTTGAGGTCATACTAAAATCTTAGAAAAAAGCACTTTCGTTTTTTCCCGAATTTTACAAATTTCCAAATACAAAAAATGTTAAAATAATTTTTTTAAACATATTTTATGGTATAGCTGTTCATTCGTCCAATAAAGGCGCTTAATAAAGCTGGGTGAATTTTTTGACGTTATTTGTTCATAAACAAATTGACTAAATTGTTTTTAGACTTTTTAGAAGATGTTTATAATAACTTTTTTTTGGCATTCCATTAAGAAATGCAAATAATAATTTATAAAAACAAAAGATTTCTTAACTAAATATTTAAACATTAGAGTAAAAAAAAAACGATTATAAACAAATAAAAAAATGTTATTGTGCCGGAAAACGTCCAATTTACACAGAAACTCGTATAATAATATACTATTTGTTAAATCATTGTTTCCTCGGGGCAAGAAAATGTGATTTTTTTTAATATTAAACTAGTCAATAAACAGTTTATAAACAAATAACGTTAAAAAAATATAATTTACTGTTGTAACATAGTATATTATGATACGAGTTTTATAAGAAGCATTTTGTCGCACGCACGGGTTTAGGTACACTAAAAGAGTAAGTGCGACAAAATGCCTTTTAAACGAGTTATCATACAGTATTTTATCTACTTTGCCACTTTTTATACAAAATAATCAAATTTACGGCGACTATGAAAAAGAATTAATTTGAAACGTCAATAAATGAGTTCTGGGTGACTGTCGGACAAACGATCCAAAAAACCACAAGATTTTCTATAAAAATGATCAGACCAAAATATTGTACACATTTTTACGAAGGGATTGAGGTACGGATGAACACCATCCGTTCGTTCTAAATATTTTAAAACTTAACACAAAATCTGCACAAAAGTTTGACGTTTTGAGGTTGTGAAATCTCCCCATCCACAAAATGTTTAGAATCAAATCCCGCCGCACAAACAAGTAAACCCCTTATCCGCGTCATCACTCACCGGAGACACAAACCCCCTCAAACATCACAATTATAGTATAGTGTGATCACAGTCTTTGGCAAGCGCCATCAGTGCACTTGTTTGTGTTACGAGCTTGTCCACCACCAGGCAACAAAACTGCGTGCCCCAAAAGCACGTGAAGCCGCCCCCCAAACAAGTGCCGACAATATAGTAATGCCAATTCCCATCAACAGCTGTTGCTGTTGTTCCCTCTGCCAGCCACTTTGAGTTGACACCTTGACAGCGAAGTATTATAGGTTAGGATTGCCCTGGGAATAAATCGAAATGGCGTAATAATATTACCATTAGTTACGACAATTATTGTTTACGTTTTTCTCGCGTCCACGTCTGTCATTGCATTTAGTCGTGTCAGCAAAAATCGAGGAAAAATGAGTTAAAACGAGATTTCACCCGATATAGAAGCATTGGCCGAACAAGCGGAATCCAAAATAGTACCATCGAAGTCAAAAGACCCATACCTGAAGGAATATGAAAAGTTTTCAAATTTGATGAAGTTATAATGATACCTATATTTCCTTGCCAACCTTTAAAGCTCGCCGTGCTTTAATCGCCTGTGTTCGCACGCTCAGGCGTGCTTTAAACGGCGATTCTGATGCAGGTATAAGAAAAAAGCTATTAACGCACCCAAAATCTAGAGTTTTTGGTTCCATTGGCAGCACACACTGAACCCTGCACTGAACGAAATGTCAGTGTGATTTTGAGGTTATGATTCCATGTCAAGTCATGGCATGTATACTTCAGGTACAAAAAAATCAAAATTTAATAAAACTCGCTAAATTACCAAAATTGAATTTAACTAGTGTTTCAATATAACGAGCGTTCAAAAATAAATCTTGTTAGAGGAGGCTGTGCATTTTTATAACAGTGTACATTGCAATTGTTACAAAAACTAACTTGTCATTTAATTCAGTTTAGGTTAGGCAACCAGCACTAAATTCGGAAAAATTGTTATTGAAATTTATATTTGAAAAGTTGTTTCGTTGTAATTCGAGTTAAGTATTGCAATTAGCAAGATGGCAAGTGAGATCAAAAGACGCGGAAAGGTGCTTCAAAGCACTGCTGTTATGGACGTTGCCGTGACAGTCGCTACAGCAGCTACAGTTTCCTAAACCTTGTTTGCAAGTACGAAATGGTACGAAAACATGAATTTAAGACGGGCCCAACATATCAGAAAATGCGTGAGTTGTGCCAAAGCTGACCGGTGGGTGAAACGGTGTCATCAAAGAAAGAATTTCCGAAGCATAGAAGATATCACTAAAGACACTTACATATTATGCTGTCTACATTTTCTTAATGAAACCTAGTAAGGCGGACCCTTATCCAATAACAGCTGCAAAAGAGAAGGTTTGTCTTTTGCTTCTGAAACGCATATGTCCCTATCCCTCTCTCTTGTCTCTGCCCATATACTTTC
Source organism: Diaperis boleti (assembly GCA_963583935.1). NCBI lineage: Eukaryota > Metazoa > Arthropoda > Insecta > Coleoptera > Tenebrionidae > Diaperis > Diaperis boleti. Next base: position 49,407,759 of record OY757249.1, on the reverse strand, counting down.
TCCTCTGAATCTTCGGTTTTCCACTTCCTTCCTTCCCAACCCATTCCTCTCATAATACCTTCGTCTTTCTTCCTTCTCTTTTGCTATTGAAAAGTCAGTGAAGCAGTGAAGTACAAAAAGAAGTTTTGAGAAGGTGAGGACAGAAAGCAACGGGGGAGCTGAGAAAATAGTAAATTTTAGGAAAAACAGAGCGCGTCGAGAGAAAAAGAAAAGAAAGCTGAGATAAGCTTTATTGCAGGAACGGAGATAAAGAGGTGCAAATACAGAATAGGCTCCGTGAGGAAAGTAGGCGACACAAAATATAAATACACGTATGGATGGAAAACGCCACAATAGAGAAAGGGTGCTAAAATATAAAGGAATATATACAAAAAAAAAAGAGGAAGAGAGAAGAGCGAAAAAATACCGAAAAAGAAGAGAGAAGAGACATCGGAAGAGGCGCAAGAAGAAGAGATTGAGACAGTAATAAAAAAATTACAAGAGATACAAGACGAAATAAAAACAATAAGAGAGGAAACAAGGGATTTAAGGAAGAGATAAAACGATTAAGAGAGTCCAAAAGGAAGCAAGAGAAGAAACAGCTAGAATAGAGAATAGAGGTTTTGGCAAAGTAAAAAGCAGTCCTGGTGAAAAGACAGAAGGAAAGGAAATTGCGAGCGAGACAAAAGCATTTATTAAAGAAATAATCAAGGAAGAAGTGGATGTGAGAAATGTGATAAAATTAAGGAAAACGACTACACTGGTAGAATTAAAAAACTGGGAGGGCAAAATTTAAATGATGAAAAATAAAAAAGAATTAAGGAAAAATCTTCATATATAATGACTTAACCAGAACAGAGCGGGAGGAACAAGGAAAGATTTAGATAGAAACAATAAAAAAGAAAAGACAAGGGGAACGAATAAAAGTAGGCTACAGAAAGGCAAAAATAAGAAAAGAAGATTGGGAATGGAGCGACAACACTAAGAGACTGGAAAAGAATATGTTTCGCTAAGGAAGAAGAGAGACCCAAATACACAGACAAGGATAATGAAAAAAAAAATGGAGCAGCGACAGTAGGGGAAATAAAAGGAAACAACGAGGATAGAGGAAAAGAAGAAAGGGAAAAGAACGGAGAAAGGAGAACACTAAGAAGGGGAAAGACAGTGGGAGGCATAAAACAGGGAAAAAAGAAAAAACAAAAAACATAGCAGAGGAAACAGAAAACAAGACTAGACAAGAAGGAAAAAGAATAAGATGGGAATAGAAAGAGATGGAAGAAATGAACAGAAAAGAAAGAGGAAAAGAAAAACTGGAGGATAGAGTGCAAAGAAGGGTGGAAAAATATAAGCTAAGCAGAGAGAAAGAAAAGGAAAAAACCCTGGAAAACGGAAAAGAACACAAGAAAGGAAGACCAAGAGGAGGAATCCTAACAGTAGTTAGAAAGGGGTGAGAAAACGAAGAAGATCAAAGAGAAACGAGGGATAGAAGAGGAAAGTTTGATAGAAAGAAAGATAGGGATAGACACAGAAAAAATACAGAGTACTAAAGATATACAGCACAAAGATGCAAGCTACCAAAGAAAATATAGAGAAGAAGGTAAAAGGTAACGGAAATGAAAATCATAATGGGAGGTGATTTCAACGCAAGAGCGGGAGAATCGTGACAGGAAGAAAAAGAACAGAGGGTACCAAAAAAAGGGGACAACAAGAGATAGAATTGTCAACAAAGAAGGGAAAGAATTGCTAAAACTGATAGAACGGCTGGAGCATCGCAAGTGGAAATAAAGAAGGGGATAGGGGAGCAACAGTAATCGATTCTGTGATAACAAATGAGAAGGCGTGCAATAAGATAGAGCACATGACAGAACAGCAGAAAACAGAATCAGATCACATGCCAACATGCCAGGTTAAAGACAGTACGGGAGAGTTGGACAGAAGAAAGCATTAAAGCATATAAAGAGAACTTAAGAAGGAAACAGCTACAGAAAACGGAGGCCAGGTGTTTTGGAATTAACAACTCGTGAACTACACTAAGTGGACTGTATTTAACGGAACATTACACGAATTATTATTACTTTTACAGAATAAACGGAAAATAAGTTGGTTAGCGTCGGTTCGGCCATTTTTGCTACTGTATATCTGGTTGCATATTTTTTGCATACATAACAATCTAATTGAATTTACACTAACACCAGGAATAAATGGGAGAACGATAGAAGCCGCAGTAATAAGAAAAGAGAAAATAACCACACGACGAAACTGGAGATGGGGGGGGGGGTCTAGTGTGATTATTTATGCTATATCTTTATAACTTTCTTGTATTTTACTTAACGCCACCAGTTTTTACCGAGGATGGTTACGAAAAGTTGAAAAACTGGAAAACTTTAATAAAACTTGAATTTAAATCAACATAAATTAGTAATTATAAATTAAATAAATTAAATGGGATAGTCAGTCAATAGGATCATTCATCAGCAAAATTCAGTTACAAAAACAAAGATTAAAGCAAATAAGAATTCACTCATAAAACTAATATCGTAAATTAATAGACCGAATGGAATTTAAAGACGTCGATTTATAGCTATAATTCGAGGCAAGAATAGTGTAAACAACTTCAACGTCAACGACGATTCGACGATCTAATTAGTTTTATGTTGCCCGATAGAGACGATAGAGTTGATGCTAAGTTATATTATTGCTTTAAATTATTAAGATTATTTTTACGCAAAATTATGACATTAAATTATGGCTTTAAATGATTACGTTGAATTATACTACAAAAACGAAAAGGAGACAAGAAAAACGAGATAAGAAACAAAAACACAAGGTGTCTTATCTGGCCTTGGAACTCTGGTTTGGATGTCTTCCAGAAGGAGACGACGACGATTCTCCAGCAAGTCCTCCTTAATCGTCCACGCTAGAACTTTCAAGGAATACCATCCCCGATGGCGTAGTTCCAATCCAGATAAATTAAGTGGTGAAGATTTTAGGGTTCACCCCGAGCCAGCACCCTAATGAAGAAGATTACCCTTTAAGTACCCCGTTTAACGAACAGAAAGGCCCTTACCTCCAATGAGGGACCTGGACGACTTCCAAGGAGAACGAAATGTGGACGCACCACGTTAACGACTTATTCGGTGGTTTTAATCCCCACAGGTCGAAAATGATTCCGTCGATTTACAAATGTTTTCGACGAGACGAGAACCACTCACTTCGATGAAACGGATGAGTTAATCCCTTGCGGATAGTTCAAATTTAATTGCAACTACCACCACGTTTCATCAACCACCGAATAATAATGTCTCTTTTTGACGTACCGCTGCTTGATAGGTGTGAGGTTATGTAGATGTAAACAAAAGAAGTTCTTCATTATTTCCCGACGAGACACAAGGAAATTTTAAGTGTAGGTATTACAAAGTCGAGGTTCCATTAATTTAATCTCTTGGCGTTTTAGGCAGTGGGAAAAGTGTTGCATACTTCCAGAACGAAAGATCGAACCAGATCACACCAGCACAGCGAAGAGTGCAGAAGAAAAACGATAACATTGAGAGTAACAATCCGTAATGTCGAGCACAATTACGCTTTAAAGTAGAAATTAGTTCGATCCAGAATAGAGTAAAAAGTACGAAGAAAACAGCGGCTTAAACTCAAGAGCGTGGTACCCTTTTTTTGGTAAAATGCTCTAGGATGCCCCAAACAGCGAGGTGATCCAAACGCAAAATAATTAATCAAACAACCGAAGAAAAAGTAACGAAATATGTAAGGTTAATGAAAATTATCTTCACAGAGGGAACTCCGGAAAATGAAAGAAAACAAAACCAAAAGAGAAGAATATATAAAGAAAAAGAAAGAATACAAGCAAAAATGTATAGAAAAAAAGAACATATTATGGAGCGAGAAGGAAAGGGAAAAATTGAAGCACTAACCTGCCAGAAAGAAAAATGGAGATATATAAACCAGGCAAGAAAAGAAAAGGAGGGAGTGGACAAAGGTATAGAAATCCACACATGAAAGAAACATTTCATGGAACTATTGGAGAGAAAAAAACATGGAACAGAAAAGAAGATAGAAATAACGACAAAACAAGAAGGAGAGAAAAAAAGAAGTCAAGAGACAAATAGAGAAACTAAAGAAAGAAAAGACGGGATAATGAACGAGGCACGATGGCACGGGAGAGGCTGACAGAGATACTGAATGAGATATCGAGGGGAAAAGGTTTTCGGAGTGAATGGAAGGAGGGGCTTATATCCAGCATCTACAAAAAAGGCGATAAAGCAAGCAGAGAACTACAGGGGGACTAGACACGGCATATAAGATCTACAGCATGACGTTGCAGGAGAGATTAGAGAATGTGAAGAGCGGAAGATACTACCGGAAGCACAAGCAGAATTTAGAGAAGGCAGAGGGCACAATGGACAACGTATACGTTCTGAACCACTTGGCAGAAAAACAACTGGAGATAAAAGGGGAGAAATTGTACACGCTGTTCCTGGATTTAAAATCAGCGTTTGATAGTGTGGAAAGGGAGAAAATATGGAAGAGTATGAGAGAGAAACGAGTGGACGTGAGGTTAGTAAGAAGAATCGAAGAAATATATGAGGAAACAAGAAACAGGGTGAAAGTGGGAGAGGAAGTGAGTGAATGCTTCTAGACGAACAAGGGACTAAGACAAGGACGCCTTCTCAGCCCGACCCTATTCGCCATATATATAAGTGACTTAGATGAAGCACTACGGAAAGCGCATCCACAACTGACCGATTGACTAATGGTATTGGAATGACAACCATTTTGAAATTGGTTTGACCACGAGAGTGAGTTCTAGTTTTTAAAGGAAAAAAAAATTTAATAAATGGTTGTCATTTCTCATCCATTCAGTCAGTCGATGAGTATAGTGGACAGGGTGGCCCACCCGCCCACCGCACTCATAAACGGTGCCAAAACCATACGCTTTTTAGTCACAAAAAAACATTATACCAGTAATGAGAATCAATCCATATTGAGATTTACACCAAAATATATTATACTCAAATTTATATTTTTGACTGAATGGTTGACAAGCTGGTTCGGAATGATAACGATTTTCCTATTGTATCCACACTCCGTTTCTTGAATTAAAATTTCACAGTTGCTCTTTGTGACAAAAAACCGGTTTGTTCATGGCACCACATGTGAATGCGGTGGGCGGGTGGGCCTCCGCATCCACAACTGACCGACTGACTAATGGTGAACGATCTTTTCCGCCCTTAAGGCACTTAGGGTAGGGGGTACTACGCACCCCCACCTTACCTTTTCTTTTGGGGTGGATCCAGCCACACCACTCATTGAAAATCTAAATCTTCACTAAGACGGAGCTTGTTCCTAACAATGTCCTTTTTTATGAAATGTACATAGTGTAATTATAGTGTGCTAAATAAACGGGTCATCACCCAAAAGCGGATCTTACTAGTACTTTGTGTCCACAATTCAAATCAACAAACATTGGTCCTTCGAGCCGGATTCAAGTACTCGTAAACCCAGGAGCTTTCCGTCGACGTCTCCAGAGGAAGAGGAAAGACTTCAGTGTCATCAACACCATAACGAACCAAATCAAGAAAAACCCACGCCTCTACAAAGCAGCATTTCCACGGCATAAGGTCAGTCATCCTTCTATTTATCCTTCCTTTGTGTTACACGCATGTACATTTTCTCATTAGTGACAAATTGAAACAATATTACGATGGCTGAACAACTCGAAAAACTCATTAGAACTAGGGGCACTCTTAAAGGGAAATTAACGCGTCTTTACAATTGGATCGATAAATTTGATACTAACAAAGACAGTATTCATGGAATTGCGGAGCGCCGCCAACAAGCCCTAGATGCTTTTCGAAATCTTGAAAACATTCAATTTGAAATTGAACAAATCGACAAAACCTCTTCGCGAGAAAAGCATGACGAAGAACGCGTACATTTTGAAAACGATTACTATGCCATAGCGGAGAAAATGACTAAAATTCTTAATAAAGCAGCGTCCGAGTCGACTTCGCAAAATTCCGATAATAATTCAACGCGACAAACGTCCGAAGAAACAAGCGAACGTCGAGCGACACCCCACGTAAACTTGCCGGTGTTAGATTTAAAAACGTTTTCCGGAGAATACCAAGATTGGCTATCATTTTATAATTCCTTTACTGCTGCGATCGACGATCCAAAAAACGGTTTAAATGATTGTCAACGATTACAGTACTTAAAATCGTGTTTACGGGGCGATGCACTAAAATCAATAGATGCTCTTGAAATCGCCGAAGCAAATTATCGTACCGCATGGCAGATACTTGAAGAACAGTTTAAAAATACGCGATTAATTGTACAGGACCACGTCCTCGCTATTCTAAAGCATCCCGCTATGTCTAGGCAGTCACATACTGCACTACAGGACTTTTTGAATATACTTAAGGTCAATATAGCCGCGCTAAACAAGCTGAACATACCAATTCATACGTACCATGCTTTATTAGTACCGATAGTAGTAGAGAAATTAGACTATAACACGATTAAAGAATGGCAAATCACCTTAAATACGGAAGTTCCAGAATTCGAATCTTTAAAACGCTTTTTAGAAAAACGATGTCAATTATTAAAGTTATTAAACGCTATCGGTAACAACAGCACTCCTTCAAAACCATATGTCACAGATCCCAAATATAAGCGGGTACTTTCCCACACAGCGGCAATAAAAGTAAACTGTGTCCTTTGCAAGGGTGATTGCCCCAAAATTAGTGCTTGTGCAGAATTTTTAAATTAACGGTGGGCCAAAGATCACAAAGGGTACGACAATTAAAACTTTGTCTTAATTGCCTCCGGATTGGGCACCACGTTTCCAGATGTTTGATTCGCACCAATTGCCGAACGTGCAACAAACGGCATCACACGTTGCTTCACGATCAAGAACCTCAAACCAGTGAATCTGAATCGCCAATCATAAATCACGAGGTTTCCCTAATTTCTAATCGAAAGACCCAAGACAAAATCGCGCTTTTACCAACCGCTCTAGTTTATATCCGCGACGCGAACAATGAGTGGCACAATTGTAGGGTCTTGCTCGCTTCGGGGTCCATGTCCAATTACATTTCGGCATCGATGTGCCGAAAATTAGGATTGAAACGATTTAATACCGATATTTCGGTATGCGGTATCGGTCAAATTAAAACGAAAATAAAATACGCGGCCCAAGCCTATTTTAAATCAAAATACGATGATTTCTCTGGTCACATAAAATGTTTTGTCATCGACCAAATAACCGAAAATTTACCTGTTAGAACAATTAGCAAATTGGGCCTACAAATACCAAGTTCAATAAAATTAGCGGACCCGAATTTTACGACGTCATCGTCGGTGGACCTTCTTATCGGCTCAAATTTATTTTGGAAATTACTCCGTTCGGGTAAAATCGTAAAAGGGCCAACTGTCCTTCAAGAAACACATTTAGGATGGGTCGTCGCAGGTACTTTATTGCACGTTTCCGACCCGCCTATTTCAATGCATACAACCACTCTATTGACCTTACAACAGCAATTAGAGAAATTTTGGAGACTAGAAGACGAAGGCAATAAAGTTATAAACACGTCGGGTATTGCTAAAGAACATCTGGAGTGCGAGCGGTACTTTTAACAAACAACTCAACGGACAACATCCGGTCAATTCGTAATAAATCTACCCTTCAAGGATTACCCCCCGGATCTAGGCAAAACCAGGGAAATAGCTGAAAAGCAATTTTTATCATTAGAGCGCCGATTAGCGGATCAACCCAATCTTAAAAAGGATTATATAAAATTCATGCGCGAATATGAGCATTTGGGCCACATGCAGGAAGTCACACAAAATGAATTAGACGATTCAAATGCATTTTACCTACCGCATTACGCCGTGTTAAAAGAACCGGTTTCAACAAAATTACGCGTCGTTTTTAATGCATCTGCTAGAAGAACAAATGGGTTGAGCTTAAATGACAATCTGATGGTCGGTCCGACAATCCAGCAAGATTTGTTTGCAATTTTAACGCGATTCAGAACGTTCCGATACGTAATTAGTGGCGATATCGCAAAAATGTATCGCATGATTCTCTTGCACCCCGATCATAGTAAGTACCATCGGATATTTTGGCGTGAAGACAAATTACAACCGCTAAAGATATTTTGCCTTAAAACCTTAACGTACGGTACCAAACCGGCATCCTATATCGCAACGCGCTGTCTTCAAGAACTAGCGGACTTGAACGCGAAAAACTTTTCGGACGCAAACGATGTCATTCGACGCGATTTCTATGTCGACGATTTATTAACCGGTCACGACGATCTAGAAAACTCTCAAAAATAAAAAATCAAATCATTGCAATTTTAAAACAAGGCGGATTTGAACTCCGTAAATGGGCATCTAATGAGGTGTCTTTGATCCAAACACATGACGACAATAATTTTAAACATGACGTGCGATTAGACAAAAATGAATTCACAAAAACCCTTGGACTTCTGTGGAATCCCGCTTCAGATTCGTTAAAATACCAGGTCAAACCCTTAATCAATGCAACCAAAATCACAAAACGAAACATTTTGTCAGCCACAGCGCAGATTTTTGATCCATTAGGACTCTTAGGTCCCATCATAATAACGCCAAAAATAATTATGCAGAAACTATGGCAGCTCAAACTGTCATGGGATGAACCCGTACCTGAAGACATGTGTCACACATGGAATCATTTTTTACGCGAGCTTTCATCGCTTAATAATATTCGAATTTCAAGAAAAGTTCTGATAGATAAACCCAGTTTCATTGAGTTGCACGGTTTTAGTGACGCTTCTCAAACCGCATACGGTGCGGCCGTGTATCTTCGATCACTAAATTCTAATAACGAAATTTGCGTTCGGTTATTATGTGCTAAGTCACGTGTATCCCCTCTCCGTGTGATAACTATCCCAAGGTTAGAGTTGTGTGCCGCGGCACTTTTGGCGCACTTGGTAAAGTCCGTGGAAAAAACATTAAACCTCAACATCGCTAAAAAAATTTTTTGGACGGATTCAAAAATAGTTCTGGCCTGGATTAAGTCCAGCTCCGGACAATTTCAAACCTTCGTGTCCACAATTCAAGCGCTGTCTAACGAAAACGATTAGTACCACGTTAAGGGAGAAGATAATCCCGCCGATTTACTCAGTCGCGGCGTCGCGCCCTCCAAAATCAAAGACATTTCAACTTGGTGGGGTGGCCCAGCATGGCTAGCCAGACCCCAAGATACGTGGCCTACTAATAAATTTACTATTGACAAGGAGTTGCCTGAAAGGCGCACCGTTTCCATGACATCCGCTGCGTCGGATAACTCAAATTTAAACCAAATGTTGACAAAATTCTCGTCCATTGCCAAAACCCAGCGCGTCGTGGCGTGGATTCTACGGTTTTGCAAAAATAGTCAAAATCCCAACGATAAAGTTTCCAACAAGTATTTAAGCGCAACGGAACTCAGAGAAGCCACAATAAAGATTGCGCAGCTTGTTCAAAAAACGGGTTCGCCAGTGAAATTGCGTCATTATGCAGTAATAAGCAACTTCACAAATGTTCTAACCTACTGTCCTTAAATCCGTTTTTTGATCCTGTCGACAAGGTCATAAGAGTCGGGGGTCGATTAAAAAACGCGGCGATACGATATGGAAGTACGCACCCCATTTTATTGCCAAAAAGCCACCACATTACTCGATTAATAATTAGGCAGGGGCATCACAGTCAATTACACGCCGGAGTACAAGGTACCCTGTCGGCTCTACGCCAAAGATTTTGGATCATTTCTGGCAAAACCGCGGTTCGGCAGGAAATACACAATTGTATAAAATGTTATAGGTCAAATCCTAAACGCACAAACACATTTATGGGTGACTTGCCTACATTTAGGGTAAAAAATGCGCGCCCTTTCACGGTCAGCGGAGTCGACTTCGCTGGGCCGCTGCTAATTAAGGAGTCTCACGGTCGCAGTAAGCGAAATGTTAAGGCTTACGTCGCTGTCTTCGTCTGCTTCGCTACGAAAGCTGTGCATCTCGAGCTTGTAGGTGACTTGACGACGGCGTCCTTTTTGAATGCATTAAAACGTTTGGTTTCGAGACAGGGGCACGTGTCCCACATCTACTCAGACAATGCCACCAATTTCCGCGGTGCACAACGCGAGCTTGGCGAAATGCGCCAGTTTTTAAAATCAATCACCTTTAGTGACGTAATTGAAGATCTCGCAAGCAAAGGCATAACGTGGCACAATATAGCACCTGGTTCGCCCCACCTAGGCGGACTTTGGGAAATTAATGTAAAGGCCGTTAAATTTCATTTAAAGCGCATCCTCGGGATGTCATTTCTGACGTATGAGGAAATGTACACGCTCCTTACACGCATCGAAGCGATCCTAAATTCCCGACCAATTACTCCGCTTACTTCCGATCCCAATGACCTAGAAGCTCTAACTCCTGGACACTTCCTGATCGGACAACCAATGACCACCATCGCCGAAGTGGACCTCACTGATGTCCCCGAGAACCGTTTGAAGAGATGGCAGCGAGTGGAACAAATGCGGCAGCATTTCTGGAAACGTTGGCGGAAGGAGTACCTATCCCAACTTCAGCAACGACCCAAAAAGCAATCGACCAAGGGAGTGGAAATCAACCTTAACGATCTCGCAGTTATCGTCGAGGAAAACTGCCCTCCGCAGAGATGGCAACTAGGACGCATCATCGAACTCCACCCTGGACGTGACGGTGTAGTGCGCGTCGCAACGCTAAAGACGCCAAGTGGTGAAATAAAACGTGCAGTGCGCAAATTGTGTTTGCTACCAAAACTATAAAAGTGATTCCGTTCGTTGATCCTGCGTGATCATTATTACACCTACATAATTATGTTTATTTTCTTGTGTTTTAACTTTTTCAATTAGTGTGTAGCTTATATACTTAGTTTTTTATGACTCATTTTCGTATATTGTTTTATATTGTTTATTCTATAAATTTATACTTTTGTTTATTGAAGTCGGTGACTTCAAGGGGGGGAGAATGAACGATCTTTTCCGCCCTTGAGGCACTTAGGGTAGGGGGTACTACGCACCCCCACCTTACCTTTTCTTTTGGGGTGGCTCCAGCCACACCATTCATTCAAAATCTAAATCTTCACTAAGACGGAGCTTGCTCCTAACAATGTCCTTTCTTTTTATGAAATGTACATAGTGTAATTATGGTGTGTTAAATAAACGGGTCATCACCCAAAAGCGGATCTTACTAGTACTTTGTGTCCACAATTCAAAACAACAAACAAATGGTAATGGAATGACAACCATTTTTTGACTTAAAAATTTTGAAATTGGTTTGACCACGAGAGTGAGTTCTAGTTTTTAAAGGAAAAAAAAATTCAATAAATGCTTGTCATTTCTCATCCATTCAGTCAGTCGATGAGTATAGTGGACAGGGTGGCCCACCCGCCCACCGCACTCATAAACGGTGCCAAAACCATACGCTTTTTAGTCACAAAAAAAACCTTATACCAGTAATGAGAATCAATCCATATTGAGATTTACACCAAAATATATTATACTCAAATTTATATTTTTGACTGAATGGTTGACAAGCTGGTTCGGAATGATAACCATTTTCCTATTGTATCCACACTCCGTTTCTTGTATTAAAATTTCACAGTTGCTCTTTGTGACAAAAAACCGGTTTGTTAATGGCACCACATGTGAATGCGGTGGGCGGGTGGGCCTGCGCATCCACAACTGACCGATTGACTAATGGTATTGGAATGACAACCATTTTTTGACTTAAAAATTTTGAAATTGGTTTGACCACGTGTGAGTGAGTTCTAGTTTTTAAAGGAAAAAAAATCAATAAATGGTTGTAATTTCTCATCCATTTAGTCAGTCGATGAGTATAGTGGACAGTGGTGAACAATCGCTATTTAAGAGCTTTTAGTTTCCTTTTTAGAGGTAGAAAACTGATGTCGTCAATTGACCAAGCGGTGAATGAAAAAGTTAAAGAGCTGAGCAAGAAAGGAAATAAGTTAGTAGCGCAAGTAGGGAGCATAGGAGAAAAGTTGTTCGAAAGGGGTTTAAAAAGAGGGTGATGCTATTTGAAAGCCTAGTGAAGAGCGCAGTGCTGTATGGAGCGGAGATCTGGGGCTCGAAGTAACAAGAGAAAATAAAAATTCTACAGATGGGTGTTGGGACTAGAGAAAGCTACGGCAGAGTATATTGTACTAGAGGAATGCAAGAGGGAGAAAATGAGATTAGAAGCGGGCAAAAGAGCGAGTAAGTTCGAAGAAAAACAGTGGGAAAGAAAAAAAACTATTGCAAGAATGCCTAAAAGAAAGAATAGCAGGAGAGAAGGAAGAAAGGCGAAAGTATTATGAGAGGAATGGGCTGGGAAGGAAAGAAGTGGAAAACAGAGAAGATACAGAGGAGAAAGTGTACATATCTTTATTTGTCCCCGATATATTGCGGTGTGCGCGAATCACCCCTTATGGCAAAAAATTAAAGTCGCAGGATAGTTAATTGAAAAGTGGACCTGTGAGAAGGTGTATATATTTTTGGGAAAACTTTTTAGTGCGCTGTGACTACTAAAATTGTCGTGCCAAATTACAAACTTTTTGGGGATTTTTTCAAAATTTACACTATTACAAGTTACGTCCCTTTTGGCCCTTAAAAACTATTCATTTAAAACGTAATCTCAAAAGAGATGTTTTAACAATTTACATAAAAAATGTATTATAATAATTTATGTGGAAAAAAATATAGGACAAAATTTGGTACTGTGATATTCCACGTGCATCAAGACTTCAGTTTGAAATTGCTAAAAACATTTTCTAAAGTTTGGAACTTCGTACATATTTATTTTCTCAATACTCTGTCAGAACTTCTACAACGTCCCCTCAAGAATACCTATACTCCCAACCCCCAACCCTTCTGGAGATTCACACAATGCTCCCTCAAGACCTTGACGAACATCCATCAAATTGCGCTTAGATTAGGTTGCCACTGCGGTGCGGTGCACAATGAAGATCTAACATTAGGTGCATTATTGTTGAGTAATGATAAAATAATCGAAAATAAGTTGTACAGAAACATTAACAAAATGATATACTTTAAGACTTTTCCATTACATATTTATATTTTATTTTCATGTTTGTTAGGTGTTCTTTTCGAATCGGAATACATATTATTGTAACGGCAATAACAAAATAAAATTCTTTGAATTGAAGCAATGAAATTCGGAAAATTAAGCTACATACACAAACCCGACGCTTCGTGTAAATAAACAACCGAAAAAAAATGTTTGTTTCATATTTAAATGACACGCTCGCTTTAGAAAAGATTTTATCGTTAAGCGGGAGTCGGGGGATTTAACTAACGACTGAAAACACAGCGAGGCGTCAGAAAAAAAGAGTGTTATTAGCATTAATCAGGAAAACCAACAGTGGTCTCCAAATACAAACAACCCATTCCATTCCGACATTCCGAAAAAAGGTGAAACACTTTGAGGATAAATTACATTAGTCCGCGGGAGCAAGTACACCGGGCGTCACGGAGTTAAAGGCAATGTTACATATCCAAACGGTTAAAAATAAAAACATTCAAAACACCAAGAGTTTGCATTCCTGATACCTACAAACAAAATTTAACACGTACTAAAAATAGACTTTTTAGTTTCCAGGTCTGTGGGAGATGTAGGTTGCCCTCAATCACAAGTTTTAGATGAAGATCTTTTACAGATATAACTGTTAGATATTGATTAAAATGTACATTTATTTTTTCTTTCACTTCCCTTATCTTCCCCGATTTTACAGAAACCTTTCAACATTATTTCTGATTGATTAGTTATGAAGTACAATATTTTAAATTGTTTTTGAGGTAATCTCTACTCCAAAGAGTCCGCATAGCTTTTGTATTGTTACAGTAATTTGTTAACTCAATTACGTACTACCTGTTAAAACTGCCGCCCACATATGGCAAACGAGGAGGTATAAAATGCCAATTAACATTGTTTTTAGCACAATCAGGACAAAAATTTTGAAACGGGTTTTCGGCAGATCTGTTCATTTCACGACAACAGGGCAATAATAAAGTTAATTATGTCCTTAACAAGGAGAAAGACATAAATATAAATAAATAAGATAATAAATATGATGTAAGTCAACTTATTATGCGAAATATCCCACTCATTTCAATTATGGAATGGGTTAGATTATCGCACGCGTGCGTTTTTTCAATATTATCGCACGCATGTGATAAAGTCATAACCAAAAATTGTGTTACTTATCATAAACATTAATAATGTAATCTTTGCAATCGTATAAATTAACACCAAATGTAGAAGACTGATGCGAATAACAAGTTTTGGTTAGAATGTCTACTTTTTTGACGTTGACGGTATGTTTTCTTTTTCTCCAAAACTTTTCATAGATGTTCTCTTCTTATTTCCCAAAAAATCCCCAATATACGTTTCTGTCACAGAATTTCTCTTCCTACCATCATGTTTCTTTACAGAAAAAAAGATCAACTCCAGAGTCAGCTAAAATTGGGGTTGAAGATCTCCTAATTCAATGATCTGTATATTCCTTTAGATGTGGCAACTTAAAAAATTCAGCAATAAATTTGGCAACGTTACCAATTGTATTAATACGTATACATTTGCCATTTTTGTATGAAAGAAAAAGCCGATTGATATCACAGTGTTGAGGTCATCTATATATTTAATCGTTGAACATGAATCGATTCTGAACAAATAATTTTTTATAATTGGTCTTTTAAATGAAAGACATTGATAAGAACTATGCCCAGATTGCTTTCCATTTAAAAAAAATCACAGATTCATTAATTATTTGCAAATCATCTTCGGGGAAAAGCAGTCCATTACAGTAATCCATTTAAATGAGCGTGAAATGTTATAAGTGGCAAGCTGGAGAACTGCAGCTAAAACTTGGCCCCTCCCCTGAGAGCAAGTGGTGTAGGGAACCTAAGACATGCCTATTAAGACATTTATAGCTCTGGATGGTTAGGTGTGAGGTGTTGTTTCTTCTCTTGTACAACCTCCAGCCAACAGGCCGACAATTATCACAATTTGAAAATAAATTATTGAATTCGATATTAGGACATTACAAGAGTTATCTTCATCTATAGAAATCTTTCATCGTGTATCCTGTAAAAATAATGTTATATTTTCCTTCGTTAACACTTTCGACTGTTTGGGTTAATAGCCCTCAGATTTCCTCTTAAGTAAAGCAATCAAGGTCTTGTATTTTTTATATTGACACTTTTCTTAATAAATTGAAGCGTGTTGCTCAACATCTAAAAACTCCGTCTGAAGAACTCACCTTTTGATTTTTTTCAAAAAGCAGCGAAACTGATTGCTTGGTTGTCTGGTTGCCAACCCGATTGCTACAATTTTGTTTTTGTCCCCCAGAATTGTAAAGTTAGCTTTGACATCATGTATACGTTGTAACGGAGTTACAAATTCTGTGAAGACCGCATGCATCGAGTTCCGCTAGCAACGGGCGCCGCTCGTCAATACCACCCGCTTGTCTCTTTACCGCATGAATTAAACAGCTTCTTTCGGTCCGATCATCCTAAAATTTGCCCGCTGCAAATGAAACCATCCCGGAGTCGCAACGACCATTCCCAGTTTCCCCTGATCACGCCCTTCTCATCACGCCGTTTAATTGGAAGAATCCCGTGATCGGAACGAGACCGCGCTCCGGGCCCTGTCGTTCCGGAGTTTGTGCGCCGCCCGGATTCACCACCGTTTCGGGAGAATAGGATGCCGAATCGTGGGTACGACAATTAGGACTTTTCCTTAAATGAATCCGGATTGGGCACCACGTTTCCAGATGTTTGATTCGCACCAATTGCCGGACGTGCAACAAACGGCATCATACGTTGCTTCACGATCAAAAACCTCAAAACAGTGAATTTGAATCGCCAATCATCAATCCCGAGGTTTTCCTAATTTCTAATAGAAAGACCCAAGAAAAAATCGCGCTTTTCGCTGAAGTTTATATCCGCGACGCGAACAATAAATGGCAGAATTGTAGGGCCTTGCTCGACTCGGGGTCGATGTCCAATTACATTTCGGCATCGATGTGCCGCAAATTAGGATTAAAACGATTTAATACCGATATTTTGGTATACGGTGTCGGTCAAATTAAAACAAAAATCAAACACGCGACGCAAAAATATTTTGTCATAGACCAAATAACCAAAAATTTAGCTCTTAGAACTACTGGTAAATTGAGCCTAGAAACGTCAAGTACAATAAAATTAGCAGACCCGAATTTTACCTCATCAAGAAAAAAATTACGCGTCGTTTTTAATGCATCTGCTAGAAGCACAAATGGGTTGAGCTTAAATGACAATCTGATGGCTGGTCCGACAGTCCAGCAAGATTTGTTTGCAATTTTAACGTGATTCAGAACGTTTCGATACGTAATTATTGGCGATATCGCAAAAAATGTCATAGTAAGTACCATCGGATATTATATATTTTGGCGTGAAGACAAATTACAACCGCTAAAGATATTTTGCTTGAAAACCTTAACATACGGTACTAAACCGGCATCCTATATCGCAACGCGATGTTTTCAAGAACCAGCGGACTTTTCGAAGCGACTTTTATGTCGACGATCTAGAAAAACTTAGAAATAAAAAAATCAAATCATTGCAATTTTAATTAACAAGACGGATTTGAACTCCGTAAATGGGCATCTAATGAGTTGTCTTTGCTCCAAACACACGACGACAATAATTGACGTGCGGCTCGACAAAAATGAATTCACAAAAACCCTTGGACTTCTGTGGAATGTCAGATTCGTTAAAAGACCAGGTCAAACCCCTAATCAGTGTGACCAAAATCACAAAACGAAACATCTTGTCAGCAACGGCGCAAATTTTTGATCCGTTAGGACTCTTAGGTCCCATCATAATCACGCCAAAAATAATTCTGCGGAGACTATGGCAGCTCAAACTGTCATGGGATGAACCCGTACCTGAAGACGAAATTTGCTTTCGGTTATTATGTGCTAAGTCGCGTGTGGCTCCGCTCCGTGTAATAACTATACCAAGGTTAGAATTATGTGCGGCGGCACTTTTGGCGCACTTGGTAGAGTCCGTGGAAAAAAACATTAAACATCAACATCGCCAAAAAATTCTTTTGGGCGAATTCAAAAATAGTTCTGGCCTGGATTAAGTCCAGCTCCGGACAATTTCAAATCTTCGTGGCCACAATTCAAGCGCTGTTTAACGAAAACGATTTTGACCATGTTAAGGTAGAAGATAATCCCGCCGATTTACTCAGTCGCGCGCCATCCGAAATCAAGGATATTCCAACTTGATGGGGTGGTCCAGCATGGCTAGCCAGACCCCAAGATACGTGGCCTACTGGTAAATTTACTATTGACAAGGAGTTGTCTGAAAGGCGCACGGTTTCCATGACATCCGCTGCGGGGGATAACCCAAATTTAAACAAAAAAACAGTTTTGCAAAAAAGTCAAAATCCCAACGATAAAGTTGTGGACTCGAGTTCTACAATTTTACTCATGACATTGATCAAAAATCACTCAACTGCGTTTCGTGATTTTTATGTCAATGTCATTCGCAAAATTGCTGGGCGAACTCTCGTAACAATCGGTAACTTTTTCCGACGAAATCTCAACTCTTATTATATTATAACTGAAAATGTACATAATGTTATTTTAGTGTTATGAGTGTTAAATTAACGGGTCATCACACAATACCAAATTGTTGAGTACTGTGTCCACAAATCAAATCAAAACTCGGCAATATAACCTTCGGCAACACTGGAAGACGTCCAAGTTCCATGTCTTTTTAACGACAGAAGGTCGCCACCTCTGTTGACTAACAGCGTATCGCACTTATATCGTAATGGCTTATTAACACACTCAATTATTAGTGGTATCATAGAATCATCATCGGGCTCATCTGTATTCATACTGAGATATCCCCAAAATAGACCATGCAATGCATAGGAGAACTTTGAGTTGCCTATCCGGCAAGTTGCTCTGAAGTTGGCAACATCCAGCAGTGGTTGGCAGCGCGATGAAGTTGGCGTGGTTAAAAGGACGGTTGGCGTCCCTTCTAGATGGTGGAAGGAGGACCGGCGGCCAGTTTGTACATTTCATTCAGTCGTAACTAACGCTTAATTCTTTGTTTTTATCTGATTTTATTCCACTGTGTGTTCTCCTTTTTTTAAAGTTGAGTGTGCTCTATGTTTAAATTGCATTGTCGGATCGTTCGAATTTAAATTAACAATCGTGTGTGTGGTGCCGCCCGACGTAATTACAGGTAACCGTTTTATTCTATCTGTCTCTTTTTGTCATACTCAACATAATGAGGTGGCCCTGAAATTTATATACTAGAAACTCCTAGATAACAAGCTTTTCGGTTTTGTCAGCTTCTGTCAGCGTCACTAATAAAATGGCCTCCTGGGTGGAAAGCTATTACTCACCCCTTTGTTGTAAGGTCTTGTTTAAATAATGACCACAACTGCGCTATTCAAACCTCAATAAATCTACCTGTCTTTCGTTATAAGGCCGACAGCAGCTTGCGGTCATTTAAACGCTATTTTGTCTCTGTTGACTAAGATTAACCAACACTGAGTATGAACTGAAGACTAAAGGGCACAAAACGGTAAAGCGCCACGCCGAATGTTGGGGTTCTGAAAAGTGTCTTATCTTTATGTTGTTTTGCGCCTCCTTGCGATTTCCGATCTCGTCGTTTGCTTGTAACTGACATCCAGCTATTTTGGACACCGGTAAGCCAAATTTCGGTATTTAGGGTTTATGTTTGTGCATGTTGGTAGTTTCGTTGCGCCTCGCTGCGTTTTGCGTCCGCTAGGTCTCATCTCGGCGTCTCGGTTCAAAATTGCGTTAGTGTATATTTTATTTTTATATTGTTTATCCGTACATGTTTCGAGGCAACAGATAGACCAAATAGTATTCAGTTCGTGGTTCGCGTTCAGGCTGCTGATTGGGGAAGTTGTTAAATTAAGAATTGTTAAATTGTATTATTGTTTATTATTTTTCTGAAGAACTAAATTGTTAATTAAATTATTACTAAATTGTTAAATCATCAAATTTGCATTGTTACCAACTTAATACGAAGACAAGACTATTGTATCTAAATCTGCCAAAATTTAAAAAAATCATCAACCTTTGTTTGGTCAACAATAGCAATTAAAGAACCGGAAACGAAATAACTTACGAATGGTGTGACCACACACTAGGAAAATACGTGAACCAATTGATTACACTCCTCTCTGACTGATTAAAATAAAACATACGGAAGTTGGTGAACCCTCGTGTATTTTAAATGTTCTCATGCATGAATGTTATATTCTGTCATGAAAGCTTACGGTTTTCCTTGACTCAGAAGTACTCACCGGCCGCAGTTATAAATAATGTCACGTTATCAAGTCCATTGTTTATACGGGGGGAGAAAACGAATCGTCCTATTAGTATTATGTAAATGGCAATAAGTTTCGCCGTACACCAAACTCGCATTAATTTAAAGGAAAGAGTGATTTTTCCCGTCAGTTCACATATCCGCGATAAGAGGCGACAAACGTATCGCGTGAGGTCAACTCTTTTGCGCGCCACGTTACAAATGCGTTCCATAACTCTTGCTAAATCTCATATTGTGAGGGAGTTTATCACAATCCGTCGACCGTTCGAAAGCAATTATCGTCCAGAATTACCTATGCACGATTGATTTTAGATTAGAGTCGAGCTCTTATGCACAAACTGCAAACGGTGCTATATTTCTGCACTTCCACGGCGATTAGTTATCCTGCTGTTCCGGAGCGATAGCAGCAATATGGCCGATGACAAAGGAATTACATGCCGTTAGAAAGAAATGTTGTGTGCTTCTATATTCGATTTTAGGTGCACTCCAACTAATGGTACCTTAAAAGTGAACATTTTCGCGATGGTTGTGTCGGCTTTACGGCCACTCGAATCGCCCACTTCTACTCCATAAAACTCACCTGTGCGCTTCTCGGCGTCCCTAAACGTGACCTCTTCGAGTACCACTCCGTGACTTCTTCCTTTCGCGTTCACGGCGAACACGGCGATCCTAAAGGTGACATCTGGCTCCAGGCTGTCCAGGAAGAAATACGGCTCGTTCAGCGCCGTCATGTTGTATCTCGGGGTGGCGGAACTGGACGAGTACAACTCCAGGAGAAAGTGTTGCGGAAGACCGCCGTCGAATCCTGCTAAGCACATCACCTCCACCGAACTGCTCGTTTGGTTAGACAAGGAGCAGTTTCGGACGGGAAACGGCTTGCCTGCGGACAAACTCTGGATTAGGGGATTCACCGGACAGTGATGGTGCAGGAATGGAGAAAATCCGTTTGTAAATATGTAAAATAACTAAAATTGTGCATCGTTGTGTCTGACCCAGTCTTTTCTTGGTACATATACAGGATGAGTTCTTTTAAGTACAGAGAAATCACAAAGCAACCTCATTAAAGTTACAAACAAAATATGTAATAATGAAAGTAAGTGTCTATTAAAAGTGCGTAAAAAAACACTAGTAACTACGCTAAGATTTCAATTGTGTATTTAGGCAACCAAACATACATTCTCGGCGGAACAGACGCCAAAATTTTAAAATCACGTATTTACCCTCCGTTATGCAAACTTTTACCAGATTTTGAAAAAATATGCTAATCTTCGTCCCCCAAATATCCTAGAAAAAAATTTTTTTTTATTATAAAAATGGTAAATGTACCAAGCAGGTTGTGTGTATAAACAAAAGAGGAAGTATGGCAAAAGACATAGCTGTTTATTTAAGACATTGCTTTCGCCGGTCATCGGCTACACTAATTGTAAACGCAGGTGGCGATTTGCTAACCCTCAAACGCCATGGAGGTTGGTGTTCCAGTGCTGTTGCCGAAGGATACATAAACGATTCCATCCAAAATACAATTGTTGCATCAGTTGAACCTGCCAGTGAAAATTCCACGATCTTGGTAGAAAATGAACTTTCCTCACGTTCCACAAGCTTTTCATTGACTTTAAAAAATGGAAGCTTTTGGAATTAACTTGGAAAATTGTTTCAATATAACAATAAATTATAATTTTAAATAAGTCGATAATAAGAAATATATTATATTTGATATTATAAAACGTTATAAAATAAAAATAAAAATAAGATCATGCGTTTTTCGTGTTTTTCTGTGTATTTGATGCAGTCGTCGAAAAAGTATAATGTACAACACGTGTTGAAAATTCGATTTCACACTCGTTTGCTTAAGCCACTCGCCAACGGCTCGTGGCTCAATTCTACAAGCTCGCGTGAAATCTTTCAATTTGAACACTTGTTATACAATATTCTATTATGGATTGTTTTGTGTAATACATAATGGAGAAAGTGGTATATAACTAAATACATAATTATGTTTCCCGCATACGTATTTAATTTAACAGCTGTCAAACCTAACCTCAAAATTTGATGTTAATTCGTTTTTGGAGTTTACTCCTTGAGCATCGATTTTTAAAACCCGGTACGTCAAATTAATGGGTAGTAAAATCGAGCCTTAACAAAAAACATTATGTTTTGCATTTTTGTCGTTTGTCATTATCTCGGAAACTAAAATTTAAATCAACACAAAAAGCAAGCCTCCTATAATCACAAATACAAAATAGTAACGCATTGACGGAAGGGGCCACCGCTGCGGTAACCGTCTCACCCTAGGTTTTAAAGCGGGACATTCAAAAATGCCACTCTAAAAAGCCCGATTATTTTCAGAATGATTGAAAATTTTTCTAGGTTTAGATAGAAGAATAGACAACTCGCATTCTGAATTGCACTACATCTCGCGTGGGTTTATATATTTTTCTTCAGAAACAATGTTAAAATATCAGTATCTATAAATAAATATGAATAAAATTATGTACATACTTCTATACTATTCCAAGGCGATCGCGTTTAAAGAGTAAACTCCAGTCGCGCGTCGGAGCTGACACGCACAATTTTTTTTCACATTTTTCGTAAACGAATTCAAAAATTTTGTTCAATACTCGGGCGCTGTCACTTTTCAGGACCTTATAGATATAGTTAAATCAAACACCCTGTGGAAATAATAAAATATTAATAATTTAGTGGGAAATATGAAATTTCAACATGAAACGTCTTTGGTGTTAGTCGCTTGAGTTTCTTTGGTCTCTTTAGTGTCTGTTTTGTCCTTATATAATTTCTAGTCGTTTCAGTGTCTTCAGTATTTTTGATATCTTCTATCTAATCTCTTCAGTCTCTTGATCTATGCACTCTCGCTGTTCTCTATGGTCTTTTTCGTTCCTTTTAGTCTCCACGGCCCTTTTAGTCTATTTAGTGTGTTTCCGGTTAATTTTTTTTTATCGTCTACTTGGTCTTTTTATTCTTTGTTGTCTTTTAATCTTTTCTAACTCTTTTTTATTTCATTCATTTAGTCTCTTGGGTCCCTTTGTCTGTTTCGTATTTTTAATCTCTTCACTTTCTTTCCTTTGTGTTATTTCTTTGGTCTCTTTATTTGCCTCTTTAGCGTTTTTTCTTGCCTCTATGCTCTCTTTACATATTGTAGTGTTTTTTTTTTATTTTAATGTCACCGAAGTCTCTTAAATTCTATTTATTTTCTTAGTCGCTTTGGGTTGTGTTGTCTCATTGGTCTCTCTCTTTGTTTTTCCTTTCGTTACATTTTTTATTTTGCCATTTTTAGTGACATCACACTAAATTAAACATGGCCACAGCTCCAAGATGGCGGATTACATTTTCTTTTTAACCCCCGTAATATGGGTATCAAATGAAGGGGCTTGAACAGTGGAAAACGATAAAGTTAGTGACATCACACTAAATTCAATATGGCCGCCGATCCAAGATGGCGGATTACATTTTATCTTCAACCCCCTTAATATGGGTATCAAATGAAAGGGATTGAAGAGTAGATGTCCAGCAAAAACTAAAAAATTAAAACAAAATATTTTTAAAAACAAGCTTTTATTTAAATGCTCTGCTTATTACATCATACAATTGCATAATATGATATGTAAGCTTGTCGCAATATTTTTTGTGTCTTTGTTTTGTCTGTTTAGTCACTTTGGCTTCTTTAATCTTTTTGGTTTATCTGATCTCCTTTTTCTTTTTATTTTATTGTATCTATCGCTTTGGTGTATTTTGCCTCTTTTTGTGTCTGCATTTTTGAAACTTTAGTGTTCCTTTAGAATCCGTGTTATTTCTGTCGTTTCATTCTTTGTTTTAATATTTTTGGACCCTTTTGTCTCTTTTGTCAACTCGTTTTTCATTTTTTTTCTCCTTTTGTCTCTTCATCCTCTTTGCTCTTTTTAGTGGCTTCTATATTTTTTGTCTCTTTGTATGTTAAGTTACTTTGCTCTCTGTTGTCTCTCTAGACTCTGTTGACGGTTTGTCTTTTTGGCCTATTTGATGTGCAGTATCTGTTGGTAATTTTTTTGTTTCCGTTGCAATTTTGTCTCTTTACTCTTTTTTACTTCTTTTTGTCACTTTGGTCTCTTTGAGCCCTTTTGTATCTCTCTACGACTGTGAAAAAAGGAAATTGATAATGATGTAGTAGGTACACGAAGAATTCTTACATGAAAAACGTTAAAGAATAAAAATAAACAAAGGAGGGCATTTGAAGAAGGGGTGTTAAATGTAAAAATAAAATGCTTGACCTATTGGGATGATTCTTTCATTCCGGTAATCGGAATGAGACCGCGCTCCGGGTCTTGCTATTCCGGAGTTTCTACGCTGCCCGGATTCACCGTTGTTCGTCTAGCGACCCAAGGTCTTGGTGAGCCGCCCACGCGCTGAGATTCACTATTCCGCCACGAGCACCCTATAAAAGAGCGACTAGAAGCCAGCAAAAGGCAGCTGGTGATTCCGACCGTTACCGATAGTGATTCCCACCGTTACAGTTGGTGATACCGACCATTCCAATAGTGACCGTTCCGGTAGTGTGGTGAGTTCCACTGAGTGAGTGACTTCCTGCCCTCCCGTCCACCAGAAGCAGACCAGGACCGACCACCGAGGGACAAAGTAAGGTAGAGGACCTCCTGCTGCCCACTCGTCGTTTCCTTACTATTGTACATATTCTCTATAGTTTCTATGGTTATTGTAGTCGGTTTAATGTCTTTAGTATCGTAGATATTTTATATCTAGTCCTTCTGATCGTTTTGGTGTCTTTAACCTTTATGCTCTCTTTAGGACTGTAGTATTTTTCTTTTTAGTCTATTTTATTTTAATGTGACCGTTGTCCCTTACATTCTTTTTATTTCCTTAGTTTATTTGCTTCGTGTTGTCTCATTGGCTTCTCTCTTTGTTGGTACTTTCGTTACATTTTTATTTTGCCATTTTGGAATTTCTTGTCACTTTAATCTCTTAAATTTCTTTAATGTATTCTTGTTTCCTTTATCTCTTTTAGCTTTGCGTTATTGCTTGCTTTGTCTCATTTTTTACTTGTTGTTTGTTGTATCCCTTTCGTCTATTTGTGTTTTGAGATTTTATAGTCTGTATAGTTTCTTTTGTCTCTTTAGTATCTGCAGTCACTTTAGTCATTTTAATCTCTTTAGTTTCTTTGTATTATTTGATACCATTTGGCTTTATGGTTTTGTCAATCCCATTAATATGGGTATCAAATGAATGGGCTTGAAGAGTGAAAAACAATAAAGTTAGTGACATCACACTAAATTCAATATGGCCGCCGCTCTAAGATGGCGGATTACATTTTTTTTCAACACCCACAATATGGGCATCAAATGAAAGGGCTTGAAGAGTGGAAAACGATAAAGTTAGTGCCAAATTCAGTATGGCCGCCGTTCCAAGATGGCGCAATATATTTTATTTTTACCCCCCTTAATATGGGTAGCAAATGAAAGGGAATGAAGAGTAGACTTAGAAACATGCCCAGCAAAAACTAAAAAATAATAAAAAAAAGCCAAAAAAATATTTTTTTAGTGTTGTCTTTTTTGTTTTTGGTCTCTTTGATCCGTCTTGTCTCTTTTGTCATTTTGTTTTTTTTTTGTTTTTATTTTCATTACTTTTTTGTCTCTATCTTGTTTGTTTTGGCTGTTTAGACACTTTAGCCTCTTTAATCTTTCTGGTTTATTTAATCTCCTTCTCTTTATTGTAACTTTAGTTTTTTAAGTCACTATGCTTTTTATGGTCTCTATTGCATTTTGGTTTGTGGTTTTATTTGAAGTATGTGTTGTTATCTATCGCTTTGGTGTATTTTGTCTCTTTTGTGAACTTTTTTTTATCTCCTCATCCTCTTTGCTGTTTTTAGTGGTTTCTATCTTTTTTGTCTTTTTGTTTGTTAAGTTACTTTGCTCTCTGTTGTCCTTCTAGTCTCTGTTTGTTTTTTTGGCTTATCTGCTTGGTGTATTTGTCCATTTTTTTTGTTTCCGTTGCAATTTTGTCCCTTTACTCTTTTTTAGTTCCTTTTGTCACCTTGGTCTTTTTGGACCCTTTTGTATCTTTCATTTCATTTTTCTTTTGTCTCGTATTTCTTTAATATATTTGGTTCGTCTGTCTCTTTCGTCAGTGTTGTTATATTTCTTAATTAGCCTTTACGACTGTGAAGAAAGGAAATTGATAATAATGTAGTAGGTACACAAAGAATTCTTATACGAAAAGCTTTAAAGAATAAAAATAAACAAAATAAACGAAGCTTTGGAACTGGGAAGAGGGAATGTAAGGATAAGATTTGAAGGAGTATTAAAAGCAATCGTGGAAAAAATCAAAAAATGCAAAATTATCTCTATTTCTCAACTCCTCAGCCCCTATCATTCTTCTTACCTTTCCCTTTTCTACGTTTTATTTACATTATTTTCGACAATATTTTCCTCATCACTTCTCTCCACGTGTTCTCGTGTCGGTCTGTAATCTAGAACTCCTACAAGATTTACAATTTAACATCTTAAAGACATGTAATTGTTTTCTAGAGGCAACATGATGTATGAATTTATTTAACATAGATTTTGTTCTCCAACAGAACAATGGCTTCTTGAATGGTTCTTCTCTATTCTCCTCTGTCTCGGGAGTTTCTTTTCCCCTTCATTTCTTTTTCCATTCATTCATTTTTTCATTGTGCTCTGCTCCCTCCTTCTGATTTCTTAGCCTTATCTGACTGTACCCTTGCTTTTGCTTTTTCCAATTTTTTTCTCTTAGCACTTCATGTCTTAGCTTAAATCCAACCAGGAAATGATCGGTATCAGCATCTGGCCGCTGTAACGAAGTTACCGAATTTCGCGAGCTTCGCCGCTCGTGATGCCGCTTGTCTCTTTACCGCGTGAACAAACCCGAACGCACCACGCCGTAAAATCGCATCTTTCAACTCGTCGAAAAAATACTTCTAAACATCGGACCGGGATAATTCTTTCGTTCCGGTCAGCAGAAAATTTGCGCTCTGCGAATGAAACTATCCCGGAGTGCTACGACCGCTTCCAGTTTCCGCTATTGTCACCCCGGTGCACGCTCTTCTGACGCTGACGTATCGGGATGATTCTTTCACTCCGGTAATCGGAATGAGACCGCGCTGCGGGGCCCGCTATTCCGTAGTTTGTACGCTGCCCGGATTCACCGCTGTTAATAGTAATTTCTTTTTCTCTAGCAAAACCGATTAAGATTTGTGCATTTTCGTTCGTGGTTGCTGTGGATTAATCGTATATTCATATTTTGTTTTTTTTTCAAGCTCTTCATCTAGTAAACTATTGAATTCTTCTTTTACTTCTATGTTTGCTTTTTCCGTTTTGGCATGGATATTTTTCGGCATCTGCTTCTAATTCTGATACAACACATTATTTCTGATGTAGGCCTGAACTCCACCAGACCTGCTGTCAGTTTCATTGATATTATGAACGCTATCCCCAACCTTCTATCCACTCCCGCACTGTTTAAGCACAAGAACCTTTCTTAATTTCAACTTATTATAATTTAACCAAATTTGTTTTTTTTTTGCATTCGGACTCTCATTCCTTCCTCCGCTACTTATTTTGTGGGTTAAATGTGTTTCACCGATATCTTTCTCTTTTTCCACTTGCGCTTTCACGATTTTGACTATTGTGGAAAGAGTGTTTTCTTTGATATATCGTCCGCACCTTGGCTGCATTTATTTCCGGCTACCATCGCGTACATTTATCCGCTAGTTACATTGCAAACCTTTCTCGGAAAAATCGCATGCCGCTCCGATTTTCAGTCAAATTAACTCTAATGGAAGCGCCGTCTCTCTGATCATTTTTCACCGTTCCACTATTTCCGTTTTGTTTTTGTTACTGTACGAGTCTGCGACACTGACCTGCTGCGACAACCTGGAACACGCAAGGATTAATCTGATGTCCGATGGCGTTGACGGCCCAGCAGGATAAGGATCCGTAATCCAGTTCCGAGACGGGAGTGTACCGCAAGATGCTCAGGGTTCCGTTGCTGGTCTTGGCGAATCGCTCGGCGGCCACGTCCAACGTCTCGCCGGAATTGTTGAACTTCCAACGGTAGCTCTTGGCTGGAGGGTCGGCGTCGATCTCGCAGACGATGTCGACGCTCTCGCCTCTGGATGCTCCCACCACCATTATCTTCTCGAAACGGCACGTGGGGACATCTGGAAAGATAGTGATTAGATCAATTAAAAAAAAAAATCTTTGAATAATTGACATCCCTCCCTGTTGACAGTTCTTTAGTATCATCCGTCCGACAAAAATATATTATTTATGTTAAAGGCCACGCCAACAGCATAAATCCTCAATATAGCTTACTTATCCACCAGGAACAATAACCAGAACGGATGCTTTTTCTACATCAGACTCGCGCCCAGAAAAACCTTGTGGCTCACACGTCATTGTTTTTGCCCGACATCGGGGTGTCATAAATATTGTTTTTAATTGCCGGAACAAATTCCCATGCCGTTTTCCCGTCCCGATAACGGTGTCATCTATTTTGGCGGCTGTTTCATCTTCTTTCATTTATTATCTTTATAGAGTGGTCCATTAGGGTAGCCGCGTTCGTACGTGTCCCAAGACCCAGGAGACGTCTAGCTGTCACAACACAAGTGATGTATTGCTCTGTCCACGACAGTCCGCCATCCCCTGATAATCCCACCGCTGGATCTACTACGGCTCGCCTTTATAAATATTCAAAGTTGCGGAGATTTAATTTTAGGAAGTTTTTTGCACCTCCGCATACGCAATCTGATGAATTGGGGACGGAAGCCCCACTTTGAGAAGTCATTAACCGGATTGTTGGACGGACTGCGGGAGAAAACTTGTCGCTCGGACCCGATATTTCCATCATAATGTAAGGGTAAATAATATAGACCTTCGCTGAAGGGTTAATTCGACCATGTACGGGTTGAACAAACGCGGAATTATAAGCTCGGAGGACGTTAGTAAAGGGCATTCATGTCATGCATTTCGCGGCTGGGAAAATTACAGAACTTTCACTAGCCGGGTCCGTATTAAGGGAAGTGGGGCCAGGGTAGGTATACAAAACGATATAATTAACACTATAATTCAACTATAAAACTAACATTTTACAAAATGTAAAACCGACGCGTTTGTAATTATTCTATCCCACGTAACGTAATTTAATAGTAATCATAAAAAGGAAAATTGAAACAAGTATTGCAGACACAACATATCTGTGAAAATTTGAGTCATAGGGCATAAACTCTTTAAACCATTCTAGTTGTGGCGTTCAAGAAGCAATTAGAAATCGAGATGACAAAAAAATGAAAAACGCGTATGCTCGAGCCCGACCGATAAGGTTTAAATTGGCACTTGACATTGAACTTGACTTAGCTGCCTCAATAACATTATAATAATGACGTCCCTATAATTTTGTCGGCCGATTGGGAACCACGCGGGGTTGGCACAGCCTACATGACATCGACATCCCGAGAATACCAAGAACCTAGATTTTGAATCGGCGCCTCTCACCACGCACCCATTTGCTTGTGTCAGTTTTATGTACAACTGCGTTAGTTATCTTAGTCACTACACATGATTTGCGAAAACTGCGCTGAATGTACCTTTATTTTCGCCGGCAACAAACTCAAATTTGGCTCAATTAATGCATTGAAATTTCAGAAGCGTATTTTTGTCCACAGATTAAAAATCTCGACAGCCTCGATTCTGAATCGCTTGTTTATTAAATAACTATTATTGCGATAATTTAGCATTGTAACATAGCATGTTACAGGCATGTTACAGGCTAGATAAGAACGGGAGTGATGCAATTAAACTAAGCACTCTGACCGCACCAAGCCTGCCCGCCCTCAGTCGCCAATGTGGCGGTGAAAACACAGTTGTTCCACAATATACGTTTCAACTGCTCTTCCTATAAGATAGATTACAGATGCTTCATATAACTCTATAATTCTCACTTGGCAGATATGCGAGAGGTGTTGTGGGGAAATTGTTGAATCCTGAGCTCTCCGCGTTTAATAGAATATATTATAGTGGAAGTTTACATACCAATCTATACCCACACACTTTATCACATTTATTGTAAAAGCAAACTTTATCAACTATAGTAAATTAACAGTTTTATGATAGTACTGGAAACACTGCAAAAAATGTATTTCGTTTTCATTGTGACATCAGCCACCATTAACACTTGAAGTTATAAAATATATATAATTATACAGGGTTCATATGCCCGTGCCCCACATATTTTTGTTCTGTTTTTGATCTTGTTGCCTTTATCGTATTGTAACGAAGTTACCGAATTTCTCAAGGTCCGAGTACACCCGCTACGACCGCGTCACTCTCTGTGGCCGGACCGCCGCGCTCCCGTTGGTTGGCTAAGGCCGAACACTCCACGAACACCCAAACTCGCATCTTTAATCTATCCGAAAAAATACTTCTAAACATCGGATCGGGATGATTCATTCGCTCCGGTAATAATCAGAAAAGGCACTCAGTACCCGCCCTAATAAAATGCTTACTAGTGACGTATGGGGATGATTCTTTCGCCTCGGTAACCGGAAAAGAACCGCGCTCTGGATGCTCCTCTCCCGGAGTTTTTACACTGCCCGGAATCACCGACCGTAGAGGTCGGGTTGCATTGAGCGCCAGTATTTTATTGTAGTATGCTCCACACGTATCCACGGGTAGCTTAGTGGAGTACGGTGTACCAGGGGTCAGCTGTCGAGCTTGGCGGAGGGTAAATAAAAAATGGCGGTTTTACAAGCTTTATTTACAAAGCTATAATACAGAGGTTTAATACATACAAGGGTCCTGTTCTCAAAACGGCGGTGATTCCGGGCAGTGTAAAAACTCCGGGAGAGGAGCATCCAGAGCGCGGTTCTTTTCCAGTTACCGAGGTGAAAGGCAAGCGTCACAGTATCGTCTAGAATCAAGTTGAATAGAATTGGAATTACTACTGCCACTTGTCTTAGACCACTATTTACTGAAAACTCTTGGGATTGTCTTTTGTCCATTCTTACATAATTGTTGTTCCTTTCATGAAGGCTCATTAGATATCAAATTATCCTCGACATTTCTTTTTCTTTCTGCGATTTGCTTTGGGGTAAATATGTGGTCTTTATACTGCCTCCTTTTCTAAAACCATTCTGTGACTGTTCTAATAATTGGTACTATGATGCCGGCCCTCCAGTAATGGTACTTTACCCTCCTCCCAAGCCTGGTTGTATAATGCTGTAAGGGCTTCAATTCCCTTTGGGCCTACATTTTTCAGCATTTCCCCGGTTATTCGATCGTGTCCGACTACTTTCCCTTTTTTGAGTGTTTTGTTGGCATCGATGACGTCATGAGACTCTACAGTGGTTTCTTTCTATTCCTTGACTTTCTGGGCCTTCGATCATCAGGTCTGTCCACCAGTCTGTTCATTTTGTGTCTCTTTCTATTTAATTTGGTTGTACCGCATATCTCTTTGGCTGTCTTCACTAGACTGTTTCTATGCTTAATACTACTATTTTCCTGCATTTGGTTTTGTTCAATTTCCAGTATTGTTTCTGTTTTCTTACTTTTTTGAGGTACATCTGGGCTTTCTTTTAGCGAATCTTTTAGTTTACTCTTTATCTTGTCCTTGGAATTCCCCTTTGCCTTGTGTCATTCCTGTTCGTAACCCTCTACACTGTGCCTTGTATTGTTGATTGCCGGCGTTCTTTGTTACTGTCGTTGCCGTTTCTGCCTCCGTATATTTTTCGCTTCTCTACGTGTTCTCGTGTCGGTCGGTAATCTAGGTATCTATCTATGCAGATATACCTTGTGTCCCAGAACTAAATAAAATTTTGCCCTAGACACCGTAATTATCGAGTTAGAATTAGTGGCAGTTTGGACGTAAATTTTGGTACACGCCACTGGTGTTTGTGGTCAAACTCCTCCGAAATGGCTAGACTAATTTTTATGATAATTTTTTTTGTATATTTGGTAGGTATGAGAATAGGTGGTAAACTATTTTTTACATGGACATGGGGCCCCAGGGGCTCGAGCGATTTTTATGGATTTTTTTTGTTATATTTGGTAGGTATAAGAATAGGCGGTAAACTATTTTTCACATGAACATGGGTCGCAGGCCCCCCCTTGGGCTGGACCGATTTTTTTAATGATTTTTTTTGAATGTTTGGTAGGTATGAGAATAAGTCGTAAGGTATTTTTCAGGTGGACATGGGAGCCCAGAAGGGGCCCCCTTGGGCTGGACCGATTTTTCGGCTAGACCAGTGGTCGACAACGTTTTGAGTCAGAAGAGTCAAAAATTACAATTCACAAAATTTCTAAGTTTTTAATGAGCCACAAAATTTTTTTTTGCCAACAATAAATAGAACTAGTACAACTGGCAGAGAGATAGAAATGGTGCCTAATCCTCGTTAATAGATTCAGGACGATTTTTAAATGTTTCTTCTATAAAATAAATATTATTTGCGTATGGAACTAAAGAGCCGCAGCTTTACATCCAAAGAGCCGCATGTGGCTCGCGAGCCACAGGTTGCCGACCACTGGGCTAGACCGATTTTTATAAAAAAAAAATTGATACATTTTTAAGGAATGAGAATATTTCGTAAAGTATTTTTCCCATGAACATGGGGACCCCCTTGGGCTGGACCGATTTTTCGGCTCGACCGATTTTTATGAAGTTTTTTTTTATATTTGGTAGGTATGACAATAGGTGGTAAACTATTTTTCACATGGACATGGGGGCCCAAGTGGCCCCCTTGGGCTGGACCGATTTTTTTATGAAATTCTTTTGGTATGTTTGGTAGGTATGAGAATAGGTCGTAAAGTATTTTTCACATGGACCTGGGAGCCCAAAGGGGGCCCCCTTGGCCTGGACCGACTTTTCGGGTAGACCAGTGGTCGGCAATGTTTTGAGTCAGAAGAGTCAAAAATTACAATTTACAAAATTTCCAAGTTTTTAAAGAGCCACAAATTTTTTTCTTGCCAACAATAAATTGTACTAGTACAAGTGACTGTGAGATAGAAATAGATTAAATTCGTTAATAGATTCAGAACGATTTTTAAATGTTTCTTTTATAAAATAAATAATATTTGCGTATAAAGAGCCGCAGCTTCACATCCAAAGAGCCGCATGTGGCTCGCGAGCCACAGGTTGCCGACCACTGGGCTAGATCGATTTTTATTAATTTTTTTTTGGTATATTTTTAAGGAATGAGAATAGGTCGTAAAGTATTTTTCACATGGACATGGGGACCCCTTGGGATGGACCCATTTTTATGAAGTTTTTTATATTTGGTAGGTATGACAATAGGTGGTAAACTATTTTTCACATGCACATGGGGGCCCAAGTGGCTCTCTTGGGCTAGACCGATTTTTTTTTATTAAATGTTTTTGGTATGTTTGGTAGGTATGAGAATAGGTCGTAAAGTATTTTTCACATGGACATGGGAGCCCAGAGGGGCCCCCTTGGGCTGGACCGATTTTTCGGCTAGACCAGTGGTCGGCAACGTTTTGCGTCGGAAGAGTCAAAAATTACAATTTACAAAATTTTCAAGTTTTTAAAGAGCCACATTTTTTTTTTTTTGACAACAATAAATTGTACTAGTAAAAGTGACTGAGAGATAGAAATGGTGCCTAATCGTCGTTAATAGATTCAGAACGATTTTTAAATGTTTCTTTTATAAAATAAATAATATTTGCGTATGGAACTAAAGAGCCGCAGCTTCACATCCAAAGAGCCGCATGTGGCTCGCGAGCCACAGGTTGCCGACCACTGGGCTAGACCGATTTTTATTAAATTTTTTTGGTATATTTTTAAGGAATGAGAATAGGTCGTAGAGTATTTTTCACATGGACATGGGGATCCTTTTGGGATGGACCGATTTTTATGAAGTTTTTTTTTTATATTTATTAGGTATGACAATAGGTGGTAAACTATTTTTCACATGGACATGCGGGCCAAAGTGGCCCCCTTGGGCTGGACCGATTTTTCAGAGCAACGATAGGACCCCCCTGGGGACAGGGGGACCTCTATGGTACGGGGCAACGACAATAGCAAATGACGCCGGCCACCAAAATTTCTCGTACCGGGCTTTAAAAATAAAAATCTATTCTTAAGGAGTAGACTCCAAAGTTTCACATCTGTTGCGCGTGGACACATACAAATTTTTTGATGATATCTTGACGGTTTTTTTTTCGGATGCGAATAACTATGTATTAAAACAAATTTTCGCATTCATTTTCCGTATGTAACGCCATCTCTGATCCATGACAGAAACAAAAATGACCATGGCGGTGTATGCTCGTTCCAGTAATGCCAGTAAATTTCGTTGTGTGCATTATCCTTTGATAAAAAAAGAAACTGAATTTAATCCAGCTAATAAGTTAACATAACATTTATTGATTCTGCGGCGGTACAAAGTTCGCCGGGTCAGCTAGTTATTCTTCAAGATCTTTTTCGGGCTCTGCTGGACGATTTTGTGTCCATTTTACAATCCCGTATTATTACATAGAGATAAAGTCGGAGACTACTGTAATAAAAACACAGTTCATAACGTTTTCGTCGCACATCTGATTTCAATATCAGCTTCTCCATTGTTAACCCATCTGTGTCACGCGTCCTCGCCTTTTAATCGTCTTCCGGCGAATTAATACCAGACGTAGCGGACGCCAATGTTTGTCCAGCTCACCCTCATTCGCTTCTTCCCACAGAAAATTCCGATAGACATTTACAGCGAAGAAGTTAATTGCGTTTCGCCATGACTGCGGACCTGCACTGATTACTATCAAAAGATGGACAGCACACTTCCTCGAGCCGCAATTCGCACACACGTGCCCACAACGGCCCTTGTGTGAAATCAATAAGCTATATCGGTCACTAATAGCTTCGGATCTACCCCTAAGTGTTGACGCTGTTTTCATAAGAAGTTTTATTTACCTGTCACGTATTATTGATTCAGGATAGGGTAGAGATAAGTAGTTTTCTTTATTGACAAATGATCTCGAGAAGTCTCCTTTTAGAGTGAAATGTTAAAATTACTTTCGGGGCCGGATTCAGGAAAACGTCTGCCAGACATGCTATCGTCCCTTCAGCCAACAAGCTTCTATTTTAAAGTCTCTCTAAACTACTCTGTGATTAGTTTCTTTATCTGTAATTTTTCTTATCATTCTTCCACTAAAAAATTTCAGAAACCATAATTTCGCGATATCAAACTGGGGCACAATGCACGGTACAATTTTCTTTAACGAGACAATCCAAGATAAGACTTGTTTACGACAGCGCACTGTTCATTAGAAGTCGATGGAAATTGCATTGTGTAAAAAGACGCGTTTTACGACATGTTATGTAGTCTGCGATGTTGCTAACGATTTGCTCGCCAAGTTTACTATTCGACTATTCAACACCAAGAAGTGGGGGATAAAACATTTACCTCACAATTATTTCGACGCTATTAATCATGAAGACTTTTTATCAAACGCATCTATTTTTTTTTATTACATGCCATCTATGAGAATTTAAAAGAAATCAACATTAATTTCGTTCTGCTGGTACCACTGTCATACCAGTAATCAATCTTTATTTGCCCTACGGGCTTTCTGATTCCTATACATATACAAGTAAACTTAACATTTATAATAATAAAAAAAACTAAATAAAATTCTCTATTTCTTCTCCCCTCCCCTTCTCTTCCATACCTCTTTCATCCATTTAATTTCCCTTCCATCTACATTCAGTATTTCCTCTCTCTTTGTTTTATCTCACTGCACTCGTTCCACATATGCTCAATCGTCTCTCTTTCCTCATAGCACATTCTACACATTCTTCCTCCATCTTCTGCCCAATACCTATTTTCCCTCTCTTCATTTCCGCACCTAAACCTCTTTCTTTCTCGCTCTCCCTCTCCAAATACTTCGGTACTTCCTCGATCATGCATCTTCCGTACTTCCCGTTGTATCTGGATTCTCTAATTCTTTCTCTCCTCTCTTGTCTATCCGTATCCTTATCTCTTTCACTTAGTTCTACATTCATCCACACGCCTCTTTCTCTCAGTCTCTCTATTTCTTTGCTTGCATACCCATTCCTCCTGTAGTAATTCTCCCTATCATTCTCCTCTGAATTCTTCTTTTTTTCTCTCCAGCACTCCTTTAGTATCCTCCCTTCCATCCTGTCCTCGAACTTGACCGCTCTTTTTCTCGCTTTCACTCTCAACCTATTCCTCTTGCATTCTTCTTTCACTATGTACCCTGGCGTTTCTCTCTCCACCCCTAGCACCCACCTCAGATATTTCTCTTGCACCCTCTCTATCTCCTCTTGTTCTTTCCATCCCAAGACCTCTGCTCCGTACAACAACACGCTTTCAATAAGACTTTCAAACATCATCATTCTCCTCTTAAAATCGCCTCCCCACCTTCTCTCTCCTATTCCCCATACACATCCTATCACCTTGTTCGCTTTTCTTGCCAGTTCTCTAATATGTGCCTTATCTGTGGCTCTTTCATTGAACACATACCCCAAGTATTTGAATTCTTTTACTTGTTCTATTACTTCTCCCTCCCACCTCCAATCACTCTCTTCGTTCTTCCTCTTTCTCTTATTGAACACCAGCATTTTTGTTTTCTCTACTTTCACTTCTAGTCTTTTCTTCTTCACATATTTTCCTAAA
Organism: Diaperis boleti; assembly: GCA_963583935.1. Lineage (NCBI taxonomy): Eukaryota > Metazoa > Arthropoda > Insecta > Coleoptera > Tenebrionidae > Diaperis > Diaperis boleti. The sequence continues at coordinate 49,371,658 of OY757249.1, read as the reverse complement.
CTCTTTCATTTCTCTTTCACTCTTTGCCACCATTACCACATCATCCGCAAACGCCAGGCTCCACACTTTTTTTCTACCTACCACACACCCTTGTGCTCTCTCTAACATTCCGTCCATATCTGCCACATACATCGTGAACAACAAGGGGCTGAGCGGGCACCCTTGCCTCACTCCCTTTGTTGTCCCAAACCATTCACTTTCCCTCTCCCCTACCTTCACTTTACTTTTTGTCTTCTCATATATATCTCCTCCACCTTTCTTACCAGCCATTCATTTACCCCTTTCTCCCTCAGGCACTCAAACATTCCTCTCTCTGTCCACCTTGTCAAAAGCCGCCTTGAAGTCTACGAATAATGCATACACCCTCCCCCCTTTCTTCTTTAACTCACTCTTCGTCAAATGGTCCAGGATGTATACATTATCCATAGTTCCCCTCCCTTCTCTAAATCCTGCTTGGCTGTCTGGTAATGCTCCCTTTTCCTCTATCTCTCTGCTCATCCTTTCATTCAGAATTGATGCATACAACGTGTACCCTATGTTTAGGAGAGTCATCCCTCGGTAATTTTCTACTTTATTTTTCTCCCCTTTTTTGTAAATGGGGTAAATTACCCCCTCTCTCCACCTTACCGGGAATCCTTCTCCCCTCCACACCCCATTCATTACCTCCACCAGCCTCTCTAGCACTCTTCTCGTCCCATACATCCACGACACATTCTGTATTCTATCCCTCCCTGGTGCCTTCCCTTTCCTCAGTTTCTTCACATGCCTCTCCACCTCTTCCATTGTAATTTCTTCTCCTTCAGGTTCTACTCGGTTTCTCTTCGTCTCTATTTCCGTTTTCTTTTTTTCCTTTTCTCCCTCCAGCAGCCTCATGAACTACTCCTCCCACTCATTTATCGTTATCTCCTCGCTCCCATTTTCTTTTTTCTTTCTCTCTCTATTAATATAGTTCCATACCTCCTTCTCTGTTCTTATTGCTTTTATCTCTTCCTCCTCTCTCGCCTTCTTCTGCCTCTTCTTCTCCCTGCATGTCTCTCTATATCTTCTTTTCGCTTCTAAAAAGCCACTTCTGTTCCCTTTAGTCGTTCTCCACTTTCTTAGTTCTTTTATTGCTTCCTTTTTACGTTGCTCACATTCTTTGTCCCGCCATTTATTCTTTCTTTTTGTTCCTCCACCTCTTACTGTTATTTCTCTTTTTGTCGCTGCTTTTTCTAATATTTCTACCAATTCTTTCTCCATTTTCCCTACTTCTTGTTCTTTGAATCTTGCTTTTTCCAGTCTTCTCTTATACTCTTCCACCCCTTGCTCGTCCCATACTTTAATTATCACCTTCCGCATTTCCTCTATTTTTTCTTCTCCTCCTCTCTTCTCTCTCCCCCTTCCTATACTTATCTCTATAGGCAGATGGTCTGACTCTACTTTTTCCCCTATTCTGAATTCTTCGACTTCTTCCCATGCTTCTTCGTTTACTATTCCGTAGTCTATCACCGTCTCTCCTCTACCGCCTATGTAGGTCCATTCTCCTTCTTCGTCCCCTTGTTTATTTCCATTCAGCACTTTCCATCCTTTTTCTTCTATCCATTCCATCAACTTCTTCCCTTCCGCGTTTTCTTTCTTGTCTTTGGATTTTCTTTTTCCCTCTCCTCTCTCTTCTTCCCAATCCCTGGCTCCTCTTTCCCCAATTCTCCCGTTAAAATCCCCTCCCAGAAGCAGACATTCTTCCCTGTTGTCTTTTAATGTTTCTTCTATCTTGCTTATTGTTTCTTTCATCTCTTTGCTGTACACTGTCACTATTTTCCACCATTTACTGTCTATTTTAACATTTCTCACCATGTGACCTTCCTCTTCTCCCTTCTTTTTAGTATTCTCTTTTATTCCTTTTTTTACCCCTGTTATTATTCCCCCTGCTGCTCTTCCTTTTTTCTTTCCCCTTCTCGTCCCTTGCCATTCCCACTTGAACTCCTTTGGTAACAGTTTTTCTATTTTTTCCCAGCTCTCTGACCATGTTTCTGTTAATCCAACAATATCTACCTCCTTCACATAGTCCCAAAAATCTTCTTCCTTTTTCCCTAGTCCCGCTACATTCCAAAATAGTGCCCTCACCCCTGTTTTTCTCGTTACCTTCTTTGATTTCCCCCTTCCTTCCTTAGTTTCCCTCCTCCTTCCTTCTTTGTTTCTTTTTTCCCGTTTCATTGTCCTTTTTACTTTGCCGTTGTCCCCCTTTTTCCCTCCTCCCCTTCTTCTTCTTATTGCAAAACCTCTAGTCTCTCTCCCTTTTCATTCCATCTCCATTGCTCCCCGTCCACTATTAATTTCCTGTATCCCACTCTTACTTCTTTCCCTTCTTTCCTTTTTTCCTTTGCCATACTTCTTAGTTTCTTCTGTAAATCTCTTTCTTTCTTTGTGAGGTCGTTGTCTATGTATATCCCCCTTGTTTCCCTCTTCTCCCTCAATTTTCCTTTGTGCTTCATTATTCTTTCCTTCTCACGCCATCCCTCCATCTCTACCAATACTTGATCCTTGTTATTCCTGTAACAATCTTTTTCTTTACTATCCTCTACATTTTCCTTCAAAAACTTCTCTACATCCTCTTTTTTTACATGACTTTTTCTTTCCCCGTCCCATCCTGTTACCACGATGTTGTTCTTCCTCTTTCTTCTCTCTTCGATTTCCATTCTCTCTTCCAGCTTTTCCACTCTCTCATTCCACCAATCTGTCTCTCTCCTTCCCATCTCTTCTCCTTTTCTTTAAATTCTTTTCTCTGCCTCTCTATCTCTCTCTTGAGTTCCTTGTTTTCTCGTCTTATTTCTTTCATCTCCTCCTTCAACTCTTGCAACAGCTCCAATATTTTTTTCTCCATCTCTGTGTCCGTTTCCTTCTCTTTCTCTGATGTCTTCTGTGTTTTCTTTACTCTTTTTACTTTTTTGAAAAAATTTCTCCTTCTTGTTTTTCTGTTCTGCTCTCCCCTTTTCTCTTTCTTTTCCTTTCCTCCAGGTAAGAGTCCAGGCTGAGCGAGCGGTTTCTATCGTCTTTGTTCATCCGCTTCCTGTGGCGCCTCCTAGATGTCGTTATCTTCCGGCTTCGCCGATTTATTCTTTTTCCTGACTATATCTCCTCTTCCCTGCCCAATTCTTTCTTCCTACCTTTCTCTAATACCTCTTCTCGCTTTTCTCAATATCTTCTCTAATTTTTTCTTTATATCACCTTCTATTTCTCTATTTTTTGCTACGTAACCTCACTACCACGTGTTTACCTTCAGCTCGGTAATACAGGAATCCCGGTACCACTGTCATATTATATTAATAATGACATTTGATAGATATATGGTTAATTACTTTTAGTTAATTATCATCAACTGTGTGCATGCTGTCAGGCTGATTTGATTTGCACGACTGCACGTGCTATTGAAGGTTTCAAGATCCAGTCTCCTCTGTAATTCCTTTCTGCTTTAATGTTAATTGTACTATTCTCAACATGTGAAAATAGACCAGAAATTAGTTTGTTGGAATGAATATTTGAAGTTGAGGGTAAATTAGCATTTTTTTAACTCAACGTGCACATGATGTGATCTGGAGGAAATTCATTATTTGGAACTGGTAGTCTCTTTGAAGAGGACGACGATTCCTTCGTCACCATATTTGCAATTTCCCTTTTCAGAGACTCGGCAATATAACCTTCGGCAACACTGGAAGACTCCATCTTCCATGTCTTTTTAACGACAGAAGGTCGCCACCTCTGTTGTTTAACATTGACGTGTTTACCACCAAATCAGGCAAACAGCAAAGTGAAATACCTTCAAACGCTTCACCTCATTTGCAAGTTGAGTACGTCCGATAGACACCTGCTTACATCAACTGTTGATTTACGTATTCACACTGCACATGCAACTTTTGACATGTACTTAGATCCTATTTACAGAGCATTCAATTATATGGCCATTCATGTGTGCTCGTTGGCTCATTGATGGATGCTCCTTGGATCGATGAGATTTATTCTGGCAATTCCAGCAAATAGAACCTATTCTCAATATAATTGTATTAGCAGAAAATAACTAAAATTAACTGTTGACGTTAACACCTTAAACCATTTTTGCGATGTAAAAATTTCGAAACTTCGATAATAAAAATCTAAATGCAAGATAAGCCGCTCATTAAAACGTCAGACAAACTTTTATATGTAAAAGTTCTCGTTAACTCTGGTTTTATGTTTATGAATTTCTAAAAGCTCTTAAAACATTACGTTATCTATCAGTAATCACATAATAATATCTACTCTGTGACTTAATAGCCATTCGCGCTACCATAATTCGTAATGACACATTTCGTTTGATATTATAAAATTGAAATGGACGCGGACAGATTTGGTGCATCTATTAGGTCAACGAACTCAGTTGTCTTGAATTATGCGGGGTGATCACAGTTACCTGGCGATACGCAAATAATTATTATTGAAATCAGTTTCTCTGGACAACTCGATCGGGCGCAGCCGGCGGTAATTTGTCGTTATTGCTTATTGATGCCGGCATTGTCAAGTCAAGGAAATTCCGCTGAAGCACAAACGCTTCCCAAATCTCTGTGTGCCTAATTTGCATTAATATTTTGCATTGTGTTGGTGTTTTGCAAAATGTTGAAAATCGCCCAGTTTGGAGAATTTTGAAAGAGCAACAATTGTATTCCTATATCACGTACAGAAAGTCGAAGTTCTACAGCCTGAGGATTTACCTCGAAGGCGCCAGTTTTGTGAATGGGCCCTGGCCGAAAGAAACCAGCAACCAAATTTTCTCTCTTCTCTTACATAATACGTTTAAATTACCCCCAGCGAAAGTGAGAGAAAAAAATGTTGACACCAATTGCACAAAATATCTAGAGTTATGAGTGTTATAATCCAAAACGGCACAATGGGAATCTTTGTATCATGCAAATCTATCAATAATGTAAGGCCTCGGCGACCGGCCATATTGACGCTCAGGACGCTTTATACCCAACTAAACTGCATCAAAACCGATCTCGTATATCAGATTAATCGTCTCCAACGTAAGTGCGTTTAACCAATTACCGGCCTTAGCCATGTATAGCAAGTTTCAAAGTTTCCAAGAAGTTGGCTCTCAGCGCCATATTGCTAATCTCCTAAGATCGTTTAAACTTCCAAGCCACCTATCCACTGTCCGATTCGAACGCCCATGATGATAACAATTGGTTTATGGTCGGGATCCGCTTTGTTTGTTAATAATTTAATACCCAATTAAGAACTACTTACATTGGACTCGAAAGTTGAGCTCGTTGCTGAGCGTTTCGCCCTCGCTGTTCACCACCGAACAGACGTATCGGCCGGCGCTTTGTCTGGTCACCTTTTGGAGAACTAAACTTTGGTTGCTGTGGATGATGCGACCAGACATGTTGTGGTTAAGTACGAAGCCCTGTAACAAAACACGCGTTGCTGTTAATGTACCGGGGCCGGGATACAAGGGAATGCTTTCAACAGATTATACGGAGGCGCGAGGAACGTCTGATGATCAATATATCCGAACAATTTGTACCGCAACGTCCAATTGGGCATGGAAACATTCTTTACTTTCAAATTGGCACGCATGTTGCTCATTAACGAAACGCACTAATTTGTCGAACAAGTCTTTCTGCCGTCCATTAAATCTATAAAAAATCGTAACCCTGTTTACCGCATACGCCACAGTTGTGAAACTGAAGTTTTGTCAGTTGCAATAAAATTTTCTAATTGTACTTCTGGAAATACGACCAAAATGACTTAATAAGAATTTTGAAAACATTTACTATTTCAGAATGGTGCAATTGCATGATTCTGCTAGCACGTTATTTATATCTTACTTTATTATATCAATACTTCGCGAGTCAAGGCATTTTTTGACGTTTTCACTTTCAAAATTCTGTGTACTTGTTTATGTTGTGGTTAAAATTATTGCTGGTATTTCCATGACGCCCTGTATGTTATAACCGTTTGCAAGTAGCTCCTAATGTACGTACGAAAATGAATTTCGAAATAAATGCCAACTCGAGGAAATTAATGCGGCAGCTAATATCGATTCGATAGATTTATTACCATCTAAGTCGAAGAACTTATAGGAAGGAGCACAAGAAACTTTTCAAACTTATCTATAAAAAGAAATGAAATGAATGTCATTATTTTATTCATCTTTTTTGCACGTCAGACGCTGAAAAGAGGATATTTGGATCCCAGAACACTATGTAGTTAGATAAATTGAATAAAGGACGGACCTCTAGTAGGATTTATAATGAGGATTTCTAAAAATTATTCATGTTCTGTTTACACTAAATTACACTAAAAAACATTGTGGGTGTCTTTAAGACCGTAATTCGATAGACTCCCAAGCAAAAATTTATACGAAGGGCGCCTAAGAAGTCTTCACTTCAAAAATAAAGGTATTTGTCTCTTTAAATTTATTTGATACCTAATCCTAGAACCCATCTACCAACCCAAAAATTAAGTTATTAATTGACCTGATTAAGTTCTTTACGCCACTTTAGGATCCTTTGGTACCAGTTACGTTAGGAAAAGACTTTCTTAGAATTTGTAACGAAGTTGCAGAAAAATCCGAATTTAAATACCAAATTATGAGCCGTCAGCAAAGCGACATTCACACCGCGGGGCGCACCGTTATGCGTGCACCTGAAAATTAAACAAATAACTCACCGGGAAAAATAGTTTGCAGTGTCACAACCGGATAATTTTTTCATCATCACCACCGGAAAATCAGCGCGCTCCAGACGAGCCTACTCCGGAGTCGCTAGGACCACCTCCAACCCTCGACCTTGCCACGCCCGACTACGAACCGGAAACCGCCGAAAATAAATACTTCCTTTCCATCATCTTAACCAGCGAAGAAGCGAGTTTCGGATACTGCCGCTCCGGAGCCGATACGATGCCCGGAACCGATTTCACTCCGGAGGGAAGATAACACGATGATAAGACCCTCGGTGCTCCGCATTGCGACAAGTCGTGCGTATGAGCCTACGTCATTTTCACCCCACCAGTAGGTCTATAAAAGAGGCTGCGCTCCCTTAGAACGACTCCGAATAAGACCATCCAGAAGGAAGCCGCCCAGGAAGAATAACTTTTGTCACTAACCGCTCAAGTTCCGAAACTCATAGCAACCGAACCATCGGCAGACATCTACAGGGTGACCCGCAATTGTTGTCATCAAAACCACTCCCAAACCGAAACGCGCAAACTCTTCATTCGACAGAGGCATACAGGGTGAATCCCAAGTTTCGTCACCGAGTTACCACCGACCAAGTCACTAAGCTTTGTAAATATTTTGTAAATAATTGTAAGTAGGGGAACATGAAACTGTAACACCGAAACGGCTTTATTTTCCCTCCCGCTAAAATAGACAGTTAACCCCTGGAGTTCCGCACTCCGACTTTTAGCTACCGGTGGTGCAGTGGAGGATACCACGTAAAAAAACTGGCGCTCGAGGCAACCGCCGCTGCAAACAAGCGTCACAAATTCCTTAGGATTCTGCAGGTGAAACTTTCATTTAGGATTCTGAAGGACGTTTTATCAATCTAATCTAATAGATATTAATAGATTTATGTAAATTTAAAAATTATTCTCAACTTCAACACAAGTCACGGTAATTGTGGAAGAGTTGAGATTGAAGAAAGAAAAATGGATGTAAAAAAACGAACAGCATTCTCTGGGAATGCGTGAAACAAAGAAGGTCAAGGAAAGGTAAACTAGGAAAAGAACTGGGGCCAAAGAAGAAGTAGCAATAAAATAAAAAAGTACAACAAAAAATTAAAGTGCATCTTAATTTTTTCTCCCCCCCCCTCTTCTCTTCTGCCTTCTCCCTCCTCTTTCATTAATTTTATTTCCCTTCCATCTACTTTCAGTAATTCCTCTCTTTCTCTCGTCTCACGACACTCATTCCACATAATATATTCCATCGTCTCTGCTCATAGAATATTCTTCACCTTCTTCCAACCAATACCATAATATTTCTTTCTATTCTACTCTCCCTAAATCATACATTTCTTGTAATTCCGGTTGTATTCTCTGATTCTTTCCATTCAACACCTCCCACTCCTTTTCCTCTATCTATTCCATTAGCTTCTTCTCCTTCGCATTTCCTATCTTGTTTTTGGATTTTCTTTTCTAAACCACTTTCTATTATTTCCAATCCCTGGCTCCTCTTATAAATCTTCCGTTGACATATGAGGTATCGCGGGTTCTAGATTCCAAATTCTAGATTGCAGATATTCAATTGTGAGTTTTAGATTTTATATCCAGAATACAAAAATAGATTCCAAATGGCGTGATGTGGATGTCACATTGTTTTGGGTTTCATACAGTTTCTATATTTTACGCTTCAGATTTCAGATATTAGATTCCAAACTGCATATTATAGATTCTACATTCTAGATTTTACACCTCATTCTTCAGATATTACATTCCAGATTTCACATTCCACATTCGAAAATACATATTTCTAATTTCAAGTCTTAGATTTCAAATTCAGAATGCAGGTATACATTTTAGGTTCCATATTGGCGGGTTGTGGATGTCACATCCTAGATTTCGTTATTAGGTTCTACTTCCATTCCAATCCCAGATTCTAGATACCACATTCTAGATTGCAGATTTTGAATTTTGAGTTTTAGATTTTATATTCAGAATACACAAACAGATTCCAAATGGCGTGATGTGGATGTTACATTCTAGATTTTGAAATTTATGTCTTGGGTTTCAGATTACAGCGTCTAGATTTTAAGGATTTTGAGGATTTCAAATCACAAATTTGTAAATGTGTGCAGATTCTACATTTTACTCTCTAGGTTTCAGATATTAGATTCCAAATTCCACATTCCACAGTTTAAGAATGCAGAGTTCAAGTTTCAAATTCCAATTTGCAGGTTGTGGATGTCACATTCCCGATTTAGAATTTCATATTTCAGATGTGAGAATACAGTTTTCAGATAGCAGATTCTACATTCTAGATTTCACACGTCAGGCTTCAAATCTTAGATTCCAGATTTCACATTCCACATTCGAAGCTACAGATTTCCAATTTCACGTATTGGATTTCAAATTCAGAATGCAGGTATACATTTTAGGTTCCATATAGCGGGATGTGGATGTCAGAACCTAGATTTCGTTATTAGGTTCTATTTCACATTCCCAATCCCAGATTCTAGATTCCACATTCTAGATTGCAAATTTTCAATTTTGTGTTTAAGATTTTATATTCAGAATACGCAAACAAACAGATTTCAAATGGTGTGATGTGGATGTTACATTCCAGATTTTGAATTTTATGTTTTGGGCTTCAGATAACAGAATCTAAATTTTAGGCTTCAGATTTCAGATATTAGATTCCAGACTGCATATTATAGAATCTACATTCTAGGTTGACGATTTCCAATCACAAATTTGTAAATGTGTGCAGATTCTACATTTTACTCTTTAGGTTTCAGATATTAGATTCCAGGCTGCATATTATAGATTCTACATTCTAGATTTTACACGTCAGGCTTCAGATATTAGATTCCAGATTTTATATTCCACATTCGTTGCTACAGATTTTCAATTTTGAGTTTTAGATTTTATATTCAGAATATACAAACAAGCAGATTCCAAATGGTGTGATGTGGATGTCACATTCTAGATTTTGAATTATATGTTTTGGGCTTCAGATTACAGATTCTGGATTTTACGCTTCAGATTTCAGATATTAGATTCCAAACTGCATGTTATAGATTCTACATTCAAGGTTGAGGATTACAAATCACAAATTTGTAAATGTGTGCAGAATCTACATTTCCTTCTTTAGGCTTCAGATAATAGATACCAGGCTGCATATTATAAATTCGACATTCTAGATTTCACACGTCAAGTTTCAGATATTAGATTCCAGATTTGATATTCCACATTCGAAGCTACAGATTTCCAATTTCAAGTTTTAGATTTCAAATTCAGATTGCAGGTATACATTTTAGATTCCATATTGGCGGGTTGTGGATGTCACATCCTAGATTTCATTGTTAAGTTCTACTTCACATTCCAAACCCCAGATTCTAGATTCCACATTCTAGATTGCAGATTTTCAATTTTGACTTTTAGATTTTATATTCAGAATACACAAACAGATTCCAAATGGCGTGATATGGATGCCACATTCTAGATTTTGAATTTTATGTTTTGGGCTTCAGATTACAGATTCTAGATTTTACGCTTCAGATTTCAGAGATTAGATTCCAGAGTGCATATTATAGATTCTACATTCAAGGTTGAGGATTTCAAATCACAAATTTGTAAATGTGTGCAGAATCTACATTTTACTCTTTAGGTTTCAGATATTAGATTCCAGGCTGCATATTATAGATTCTACATTCTAAATTTCACACGTCAAGTTTCAGATATTAGATTCCAGATTTTATATTCCACATTCGAGGCTACAGATTTTCAATTTCAAGTCTTAGATTTCAAATTCATTATTCAGTTATATATTTTAGATTCCAAATTGGCAGGTTGTGGATGTCACATCCTAGATTTGGTTATTAGATTCTACTTCACATTCCAAATTCCAGATTCTAGATTGCAGATTTTCAATTTTGAGTTTTAGATTTAATATTCAGAATACACAAACAAACAGATTCCAAATGGCGAGATGTGGATGTCACATTCTAGATTTTGAATTTTATGTTTTGGGGTTCAGATTACAGATTCTAGATTTTACGCTTCAGATTTCAGATATCAGATTCCAGATTGCATATTATAGATTCTACATTCGAGGTTGAGGATTTCCAATAACAAATTTGTAAATGTGTGCAGATTCCACATTTCCCTCTTTAGGCTTCAGATATTAGAAACAAGGCTGCATATTATAAATTCTACATTCTAGATTTCACACGTCAAGCTTCAGATATTAGATTCCAGATTTCCACATTCGAAGCTACAGATTTCCAATTTCAAGTCGTAGATTTCAAATTCAGATTGCAGGTATACATTTTAGATCCCATATTGGCGGGTTGTGGATGTCACATCCTAGATTTCATTGTTAAGTTCTACTTCACATTCCAAACCCCAGATTCTAGATTCCACATTCTAGATTGCAAATTTTGACTTTTAGATTTTATATTCAGAATACACAAACAGATTCCAAATGGCGTGATGTGGATGTCACATTCTAGATTTTGAATTTTATGTTTTGGGCTTCAGATTACAGATTCTAGATTTTACGCTTCAGATTTCAGAGATTAGATTCCAGAGTGCATATTATAGATTCTACATTCAAGGTTGAGGATTTCAAATCACAAATTTGTAAATGTGTGCAGAATCTACATTTTACTCTTTAGGTTTCAGATATTAGATTCCAGGCTGCATATTATAGATTCTACATTCTAAATTTCACACGTCAAGTTTCAGATATTAGATTCCAGATTTTATATTCCACATTCGAGGCTACAGATTTTCAATTTCAAGTCTTAGATTTCAAATTCATTATTCAGTTATATATTTTAGATTCCAAATTGGCAGGTTGTGGATGTCACATCCTAGATTTGGTTATTAGATTCTACTTCACATTCCAAATTCCAGATTCTAGATTGCAGATTTTCAATTTTGAGTTTTAGATTTAATATTCAGAATACACAAACAAACAGATTCCAAATGGCGAGATGTGGATGTCACATTCTAGATTTTGAATTTTATGTTTTGGGGTTCAGATTACAGATTCTAAATTTTACGCTTCAGATTTCAGATATCAGATTCCAGATTGCATATTATAGATTCTACATTCGAGGTTGAGGATTTCCAATAACAAATTTGTAAAAGTGTGCAGATTCCACATTTCCCTCTTTAGGCTTCAGATATTAGAAACAAGGCTGCATATTATAAATTCTACATTCTAAATTTCACACGTCAAGCTTCAGATATTAGATTCCAGATTTCACATTCCACATTCGAAGCTACAGATTTCCAATTTCAAGTCGTAGATTTCAAATTCAGATTGCAGGTATACATTTTAGATTCCATATTGGCGGGTTGTGGATGTCACATCCTAGATTTCATTGTTAAGTTCTACTTCACATTCCAAACCCCAGATTCTAGATTCCACATTCTAGATTGCAGATTTCAAATTTTGACTTTTAGATTTTATATTCAGAATACACAAACAGATTCCAAATGGCGTGATGTGGATGTCACATTCTAGATTTTAAATTTTATGTTTTGGGCTTCAGATTACAGATTCTGGATTTTACGCTTCAGATTGCAGATATTAGATTCCAGACTGCACATTATAGATTCTACATTCTAGGTTGAGGATTACAAATCACAAATTTGTAAATGTGTGCAGAATCTACATTTTACTCTTAAGCTTCCAGAAATTAGATTCCAGGCTGCATATTATAGATTCTACATTCTAGATTTCACACGTCAAGCTTCAGATATTAGATTCCCGATTTCACATTCCACATTCGAAGCTACAGATTTCCAATTTCAGGTCGTAGATTTCAAATTCAGATTGCAGGTATACATTTTAGATTCCATATTGGCGGGTTGTGGATATCACATCCTAGATTTCATTATTAAGTTCTACTTCACATTCCAAACCCCAGATTCTAGTTTCCACATTCTAGATTGCAGATTTTAAATTTTGAGTCTTAGATTTTATATTTAGAATACACAAAAAAGCAGATTCCAAATGGCGTGATGTGGATGTCACATTCTAGATTTTGAATTTTATGTTTTGGGCTTCAGATTACAGATTCTGGATTTTACGCTTCAGATTGCAGATATTAGATTCCAGACTGCACATTATAGATTCTACATTCTAGGTTGAGGATTACAAATCACAAATTTGTAAATGTGTGCAGAATCTACATTTTACTCTTAAGGTTCCAGAAATTAGATTCCAGGCTGCATATTATAGATTCTGCATTCTAGATTTCACACGTCAAGCTTCAGATATTAGATTCCAGATTTCACATTCCACATTCGAAGCTACAGATTTCGAATTTCAAGTCTTAGATTTCAAATTCAGAATACAGGTATACATTTTAGATTCCATATTGGCGGGTTGTGGATATCACATCCTAGATTTCATTATTAAGTTCTACTTCACATTCCAAACCCCAGATTCTAGATTCCACATTCTAGATTGCAGATTTTAAATTTTGAGTCTTAGATTTTATATTCAGAATACACAAACAAGCAGATTCCAAATGGCGTGATGTGGATGTAACATTCTAGATTTTGAATTTTATGTTTTGGGCTTCAGATTACAGATTCTGGATTTTACGCTTCAGATTTCAGATATTAGATTCCAAACTGCATGTTATAGATTCTACATTCAAGGTTGAGGAGTACAAATCACAAATTTGTAAATGTGTGCAGAATCTACAATTTACTCTTTATGTTTCAAATATTAGATTCCAGGTTGCATATTGTAGATTCAACATTCTAGATTTCACACGTCAAGCTTCAGATATTAGATTCCAGATTTCACATTCCACATTCGAAGCTACAGATTTCCAATTTCAAGTCTTAGATTTCAAATTCATAATGCAGGTATATATTTTAGATTCCATATTGGCGGGTTGTGGATATCACATCCTAGATTTCATTATTAAGTTTTACTTCACATTCCAAACCCCAGATTCTAGATTCCACATTCTAGATTGCAGATTTTAAATTTTGAGTTTTAGATTTTATATTCAGAATACACAAACAAACAGATTCCAAATGGCGTGATGTGGATGTCACATTCTAGATTTTGAATTTTATGTTTTGGGTTTCAGATTACAGATTCTAGATTTTACGCTTCAGATTTCAGAGATTAGATTCCAGAGTGCATATTATAGATTCTACATTCAAGGTTGAGGATTTCAAATCACAAATTTGTACCTAAATGTGTGCAGAATCTACATTTTACACTTTAGGTTTCAGACATTAGATTCCAGGCTGCATATTATAGATTCTACATTCTAGATTTCCCACGTCAAGCTTCAGATATTAGATTCCAGATTTCACATTCCACATTCGAAGCTACAGATTTCGAATTTCAAGTCTTAGATTTCAAATTCAGAATACAGGTATACATTTTAGATTCCATATTGGCGGGTTGTGGATATCACATCCTAGATTTCATTATTAAGTTCTACTTCACATTCCAAACCCCAGATTCTAGATTCCACATTCTAGATTGCAGATTTTAAATTTTGAGTCTTAGATTTAATATTCAGAATACACAAACAAACAGATTCCAAATGGCGAGATGTGGATGTCACATTCTAGATTTTGAATTTTATGTTTTGGGGTTCAGATTACAGATTCTAGATTTTACGCTTCAGATTTCAGATATCAGATTCTAGATTGCATATTATAGATTCTACATTCGAGGTTGAGGATTTCAAATCACAAATTTGTAAATGTGTGCAGATTCTACTTTTTACTCTTTAGGTTTTAGATATTAGATTCCAGGCTGCATATTATAGATTCTACATTCTAGATTTCACACGTCAAGCTTCAGATATTAGATTCCAGATTTCACATTCCACATTCGAAGCTACAGATTTCCAATTTCAAGTCTTAGATTTCAAATTCATAATGCAGGTATACATTTTAGATCCCGTATTGGCGGGTTGTGGATGTCACATCCTAGATTTCGTTATTAGGTTCTACTTCACATTCCAAATCCCAGATTCTATATTCCTCATTCTAGTTTGCAGATTTTAAATTTTATATTCAGAATACACAAACAAACAGATTTCAAATGGCATGATGTGGATGTCACATTCTAGATTTTGAATTTTATGTTTTGGGCTTCAGATTACATATTCTAGATTTTACGCTTCAGATTTCAGATATGAGGTTCCAGACTGCATATTATAGATTCTACATTCGAAGTTGAGGATTTCAAATCACAAATTTGTAAATGTGTGCAGAATCTACAATTTACTCTTTATGTTTCAGATATTAGATTCCAGGTTGCATATTGTAGATTCAACATTCTAGATTTCACACGTCAAGCTTCAGATATTAGATTCCAGATTTCACATTCCACATTCGAAGCTACAGATTTCCAATTTCAAGTCTTAGATTTCAAATTCATAATGCAGGTATATATTTTAGATTCCATATTGGCGGGTTGTGGATATCACATCCTAGATTTCATTATTAAGTTTTACTTCACATTCCAAACCCCAGATTCTAGATTCCACATTCTAGATTGCAGATTTTAAATTTTGAGTTTTAGATTTTATATTCAGAATACACAAACAAACAGATTCCAAATGGCGTGATGTGGATGTCACATTCTAGATTTTGAATTTTATGTTTTGGGCTTCAGATTACAGATTCTAGATTTTACGCTTCAGATTTCAGATATTAGATTCCAGACTGCATATTATAGATTCTACATTCTAGATTTTACACGTCAAGTTTCAGATATTAGATTCCAGAATTCACACTCCACATTCGAAGCTACAGGTTTCCAATTTCAAGTCTTAGACTTCAAATTCATAATGCAGGTTTTATTTTAGATTCCATATTGGCAGGTTGTGGATGTCACATCCTAGATTTGGTTATTAGATTCTACTTCACATTCCAAATCCCAGATTCTAGATTCCACATTCTAGATTGCAGATTTTCAATTTTGAGTTTTATATTTTATATTGAGAATACACAAACAAATTCCAAATAGTGTGATGTAGATGTCACATTCTAGATTTTGATTTTGTTTTGGGTGTCAGATTACAGATTCTAGATTTTACGCTTCAGATTTCAGATATTAGATTCCAGACTGCATGTTATAGATTCTACATTCAAGGTTGAGGATTTCAAATCACAAATTTGTAAATGTGCGCAGAATCTACATTTTACTCTTTAGGTTTCAGATATTAGATTCCAGGCTGCATATTATAGATTCTACATTCTAGATTTCACACGTCAAGCTTCAGATATTAAATTCCAGATTTCATATTCCACATTGGAAGATACAGATTTCCAACTTCAAATCCTAGATTTCAAATTCATAATGCAAGTATACATTTTAGATTCCATATTGGCGGGTTGTGGATGTCACATCCTAGAATATTAGGTTCTACTTCACATTTCAAATTCCATATTCTAGTTTGCAGATTTTCAATATTATATCCAGAATACGAAAACAAATTCCAAAGGGCGTGCAAATTCCAGATTTCGAATTTCATGTTTTGCGTTTCAGATTAGATTCTAGATTTTACGCTTCAGATTTCAGATATTAGATTCCAGACTGCATACTATAGATTATACATTCTAGATTTTACACGTCAGGCTTCAGATATTAAATTCCGGTCATTTTTGTGCAGCACGTGTTGGTGCATCGGTAGGTAATACAGGAATCCACTTAATTATTAAGAAATTGGTTGTCACCAGACCTAAAGTAACCAAAGAAAACATACAATTAAGAAACGAATTGAAAGCAGAAATTAGAATGTCTAACAGCTGAGTAAAATTTGAAGTATATCTCAATGCAGATTGTTTAATAAACAAGAGCAAGTTTTATACGAGAGGACGAAAACTAGTAAATGGAACAAACTGTAAAGAGTAAAAAGACAATCTGTTGAAACCCAAATTCAAGCAAGACGACCAGCGGCATTTATGACAAATAAACAGAGAGTTGCATCAAATCATAACAACAGTTTGACGCGTCGTGGTCCCCATTCCGCGAAAAACGTCGCGATCTTATTTGGTAGGGATTAGTATAGTGAACGTATGACGCCGGCCACGGTCGAGCCATAAAAGTGTTCCCAGTCTGGCGCGGCTCCGCCCTTCCGCCGTCCATCCCACACACCGTACGTACAGGCGAGTCATTGATGATTCGGTGCTCTTCACAACTGCGTGAGTGGCGTCAGAATCCAAAATCGAACTGTGGGTAAAACTCAAATTTTCACCTGAAGTGCTTTTATACTGACAATGAAAAATGATGTACTGGTTTCGGGTTGTTATTTCAAGATAAAGAGTAAACACTTTCTACACACGGCACAATTGAAAGCAAAACGCCTCTGGTGCTAAATCTAGAATTTGCAATAAAAACAGAAAACAGTTGATAAAAGAGGTGTTAATAAAAACCTTTTTTCGACATTATCGATCTCGCTGACTTTGTCAAAGGTGGAAAGCAAGTAAATTTAAAATCCGCTTAATGTAAATAGGTATGCGGGAGCGCATTTAATGTCACAGATCTATCCACAAACTTTGAGTCAATAGAAGGTTTCGCCGACAAAGAGAGTGTCAACTTTACAACTTGTTGACAAAGCAGCACCCACATTTATTTTGCTTTTTCTTGAGTTTATACGCTTCGACAGCCTGGATGTTTCATAAAGAGGGGAATTGAAATCCCGATATTTTTTTTACATTATTACGTCTTAACTTTTTCAGGATAAACGCAATCTTAAAACGTCGATGATTCACTTTCTTGCTTTAATACTTCCAAAGTAAATCATTAAAAACTCGCCAAGTTTTAAAGTTGGAGAACGTGTTGCAAAAAAGAGTTTGCTTTCAACTCAGTTATTTGTTTTGGGTTCATGTAGCGAGTCGGAGAGAAAATTAAAGTGCAATGTGTTCAGTATCTTTCACCCGGCCGCTTTAATTGTGTAAATAAGTAACAGGGAAGCGAAAAACTTTTATGAGATAAAAAATTCATAAGCTCCTGCAACTTCACAATTAACGATTTTCGGCGCCGAAGATAGCGTTTTTAAATTTGAAGTTTGGCTACAATTTTTATGAACAAGTGAAAATTATAAATGCAATTCTTTCCGTTCAGAATATCTTGATTCATTAAAATTTCAATGTTCCAATGTTCGTTTCACTCTAAAGGTACCATGAGAATATTTAAATTATAAATTAGAGTAGGCGGGTTATTTTTTTATGCATTGGTCTAACCTGCAAATTGACTGACTGTAAAATTTGAGGTTATGGTCTTAACATTGTGACGTTTATGTTTCTCATATTAAATTGTTTTAATTTAAAGAAAATAAAACACTAACAAAGAATAATCTAGAATTGTCAGGTCCGGACCTCGAGACTGAAATTGAATGACACCATCATCATAACTTTCACACCTTGGACAAATATTAAACCAAATTGTCAAGAGTTAGTACTGCCAACCTAATTTAAATTTCACAGCCTACTCTAATTTATAATTTAAATGCTCGCACGGTATGTAAAAATGCTTTCTTGACGACGAAGATTATTCCCAATATCGCCACCACCCTCTTAGTGAATCTCCAAATTCCACGTTCGCGTAATTAGTTAAAGTGTATAATAATTAGAACGTTAAACTGATACGTATGCATTGAAGCAACCACTTACCTAAAACTTGCGCAATTAAGATTTTGTATAATTTCCCTTCGCTGCTTTTAAACTCGTGGAAAGTTTAGCAAAACGGAACCAGTTTGCATCAGTCTTTCGCAATTCGACAAATTATCTAAACGCTGTTGCAGCATTTATAAATCCAGCTGACATCGGTTGCATTCTGTTGCGGTTTTAATTGGCGAGCTAAGCTTTTGTTATTGCACCGAAGTTGTTGTTGGTGCGGTTTTAACGAGGTGTTTGCATTATTAGATAAAGGAGTAATTAAAATTAGTAAATATTGACTGAAGTTAGCGGTACGCCCAGTTTTCGTGAAACTAGGTTAGTCATTTCTTAAGAATTATTGTATTGTAAAGTAATTATGTTAAAAGCACTGTACAAATAGACAGACAAACGACAACATCAGCATCGTTACACGCCACGTGGTCCCCATTCCGCAAATAATGTCGCATACGTATGTGCGTATCCTTTACTGTCTAATGGGGTAATTAGTGAAAAGTGTTGCCAGTCTTGCGAGATCCGCCTCTCGGCTGTGTAGTCCACACGCCGCGAGGCTTTGTCGGTTTACAACCGTAACCCTGCGGGTGAATAATTTAGGAGAAAAGAAGAAGAAAGACGAATGAAAATCCTGGCCAAAGATTGATCTTTCAGAAAAGTGTCTTTTAGACGATTGTTGTAATTTTTGGATTACTTGTGATGTTTTAGACAATCTTTCGAGACAGTTTTCCCAGAATTTATTTGGATTTTAATAATGCTTTGTTGCATGCCCGCCCATTCGGACAATAAAGGTAAACTATTGGCAAGTATTGACTCTTAAGATGGCTTAAGATGGAGCACAACCGGCCCTTACAATTCCCAAAAGCCTTCAATAGGAAACACTCGAGAAGTTGATAATGGAGCTCCATAACGACGAACTAAAACTGAACAATTGCTGAGGTCCCCAGGAGGCAGGCAGGCTGGCCGTCACGTTCACCTCACTTAAATCTGATCGAACATGTATATTCTAGAGTATGCCCGCACCGCCATGTGTCGTCCGTAACTATGCTGGAAGAAATTTTACACCAGCTAAAACTTGATGAAATGGTAATCTAATTTTAGAAAGGCAAACGTATTACATTAATTTGTAATAAATTTGGCTGCAATTTTAATCGTTTCCTTGTTGAATGACGAAGATTTCTTTGCTCCAATTGTAGCGAAGTTAGCTGAAAGTTCCAAGAGACATCTGAAGCGAAATTCTCCGCAGTCTAGCGGGCCCCTGTCCCACTGCTTCCTACGCCCAAATCGGCATCTTTAATAGACTCTTAAAAATACTTCTTGACGTCCGATCGGAATGAAACTTTCACCGTTGTAACCGGAAAAATAGCGCGCAGCTTATGCAACTTTCCGGAAGTCACTACGACCACCCCGAGCCACAGCCCTTGTCACCGCGGGCCACGCCCTCCGCACCGAATCATTAAAGTGTACAGGAAAAACGCTTTCCATTATCGGATTGGAATGGGATCATTTTGAACAGTAAAAAAGTGCACTCCGGAATCGCTACCTTGCCCGGAGCCGCTGCCGCAGTAGACTTTCTCCCTACTACGTTGCAACACGCCGCGCGCGTCTGCCAACGTCAGCGTCTCCATAAAAGAAGCTCCGCTCAGCCGCAGAAGGCAGATGTTCCAGCCGACCATCCTCCCGGTTCCTGTTTCTAGCCATCGACTGCCGGTGTAAGATTGACGGTGAGGACACTCTGATCGCTGTTTCCGGTTTCTAGTCGTCGCCCAGCGGTGTGAAATTCCGGCACCTTACAGTTGCCTTACTGTCACGCGCTAGTAGTATCCAGACAAGTTTCCTGGTTTTCCCCCCGGAAACCCGGACCGCCTTTAAGAGAAGAGGAAGCGACGGGCATAGTAAAGATAGTGGTGTAAAATACTTGGTATAGAGGGTGCTTATTAAAGATTGTCACACTGTTTTAAGTTATTTGTTCCTATCTGCCAAACTACACAAATTAATTATTTCCTTCATGGTGTTGCTTGTTTTAAGAGTAATTTAGGATCAGACAGATAAAACAAGATCTAAAGCTGTGTCTAGTACGAAATAAAAACTTACCGATGCAGAGAAGCGACGAGGAGAAAATTGAAAAAATTAAGTAAATAAAAAGTAGAATAATGAAGAAAACAGCGAAGGAAAAAGAAGCACAAATCAAAGGTAGGAAGAAAGAAAGATGTTGAGGAGTGGGGAAATATACGGAGGAAGAAACGGCAGCGACAATAACAAAGAAGGCCGGCAACCAAAAATAGACGGCAGAGGAATGAAAAAAAAATTCAAAGAGAAGATTAGTGGAAACTAAAAGAAAAAGAGAGCTAGAAAAAAGCCCAGAAGCATCCTAAGAAGTAAGAAAACGATAAGATCAGCGAAGCAAAGACAAAGTCAAGAAGAAATGGGGCTGAAAATGGAAGAGATGATGGATGAGATAAAGCAAGTAAAAGAAGATTAAAGAAGAAACGGGAAGGAAATGAGAGAACTGAAGAACGACAACAGACAACTCAGGAAAGATATGGAAGAACTGAAGAGAGAAAGGAACCAACTGAAGAAGGCGATTGAAGAAAAAAAGAAAAGAAGGGGAGAAGAGAAAATCTTCACAAATTCATGTCGTTGCCCTGTCCACTATACACATCAAATTACTAAATGGATGAGAAGTAACATTTTTCTTTAAAAATTAGAACTCACTCTAGTGTTTAGTCCTATTTCAGAATTTTTAAGTCAAACAATGGTTCTCATTCCAAAACCATTAGTCAATCGGTCAGTTGTAGATGCGGTTAATCAAAAATGTAAATTTGAGTATATGTATATATGTTTTGGTATAAATCTCCTTTGGTGGATACAATATGAAAATGGTTGTCATTCAGAACCAATTTGTCAACCATTTAGTCAAAAATTCAAATTTGAGTATCATATATTTCGGTAAAAATCTCAATTTAGATTGATTCTCATTACTTGTATAAGGTGTGTTTTGTTACTAAAAGGAATATGGTTCTGGCACCGTCTGTGAGGGTGGCGGGCGGATGGGCCGACCTGTCCTCTATACTCCTCAACTGACTAAATGGATGAGAGGTAACAACCTTTTATTGAATTTTTTTAACTAGAACTCACTCTCCTGTTTAGTCCAAGTTCAAAATTTTTAAGTCAAAAAATGGTTGTCATTCCAATACCCTTAGTCAATCGGTCGGTTGTAGATGCGGTTAATCAAAAATGTAAATTTGAGTATATGTATATATGTTTTGGTATAAATCTCCTTTGGTGGATACAATATGAAAATGGTTGTCATTCCGAACCAATTTGTCAACCATTTAGTCAAAAATTCAAATTTGAGTATAATATATTTCGGTAAAAATCTCAATTTAGATTGATTCTCATTACTGGTATAAGGTTTGTTTTGTGACTAAAAAGCGTATGGTTCTGGCACCGTTTTTGAGGGTGGCGGGTGGGTGGATCCGCCCTGTCCTCTATACTCCTCAACTGACTAAATGGATGAGAGGTAACAACCTTTTATTGAATTTTTTTAAATAGAACTCACTCTCCTGTTTAGTCCAAGTTCAAAATTTTTAAGTCAAAAAATGGTTGTCATTCCAATACCCTTAGTCAATCGGTCGGTTGTAGATGCGGCGGCCCACCCGCCCACCGCATTCACATGTGGTGCCATGAACGAAATGGTTTTTAGTCACAAATAACAACTGTGCAATACAAGAAACGAAATTTGGATACAATATGAAAATGGTTGTCATTCCGAACCAGTTTGTCAACCAGTCAGTCAAAAATGTAAATTTGAGTATATGTATATATATTTTGGTATAAATCTCGTTTGGTGGATACAATATAAAAGTGGTTGTCATTCCGAACCAGTTTGTCAACCATTTAGTCAAAAATGCAAATTTGAGCATAATATATTTCGGTATAAATCTCAATTTGGATTGATTCTCATTACTGGTATAAGGTTTGTTTTGTGACTAAAAAGCGTATGGTTCTGGCACCGTTTTTGAGGGTGGCGGGTGGGTGGATCCGCCCTGTCCTCTATACTCCTCAACTGACTAAATGGATGAGAGGTAACAACCTTTTATTGTTTTTTTTTTTAACTAGAACTCACTCTCCTGTTTAGTCCAAGTTCAAAATTTTTAAGTCAAAAAATGGTTGTCATTCCAATACCCTTAGTCAATCGGTCGGTTGTAGATGCGGCGGCCCACCCGCCCACCGCATTCACATGTGGTGCCATGAACGAAATGGTTTTTAGTCACAAATAACAACTGTGCAATACAGGAAACGAAATTTGGATACAATATGAAAATGGTTGTCATTCCGAACCAGTTTGTCAACCAGTCAGTCAAAAATGTAAATTTGAGTATATGTATATATATTTTGGTATAAATCTCGTTTGGTGGATACAATATAAAAGTGGTTGTCATTCCGAACCAGTTTGTCAACCATTTAGTCAAAAATGCAAATTTGAGTATAATATATTTCGGTATAAATCTCAATTTGGATTGATTCTCATTACTGGTATAAGGTTTGTTTTGTGACTAAAAAGCGTATGGTTCTGGCACCGTTTTTGAGGGTGGCGGGTGGGTGGATCCGCCCTGTCCTCTATACTCCTCAACTGACTAAATGGATGAGAGGTAACAACCTTTTATTGAATTTTTTTAAATAGAACTCACTCTCCTGTTTAGTCCAAGTTCAAAATTTTTAAGTCAAAAAATGGTTGTCATTCCAATACCCTTAGTCAATCGGTCGGTTGTAGATGCGGCGGCCCACCCGCCCACCGCATTCACATGTGGTGCCATGAACGAAATGGTTTTTAGTCACAAATAACAACTGTGCAATACAGGAAACGAAATTTGGATACAATATGAAAATGGTTGTCATTCCGAACCAGTTTGTCAACCAGTCAGTCAAAAATGTAAATTTGAGTATATGTATATATATTTTGGTATAAATCTCGTTTGGTGGATACAATATAAAAGTGGTTGTCATTCCGAACCAGTTTGTCAACCATTTAGTCAAAAATGCAAATTTGAGTATAATATATTTCGGTATAAATCTCAATTTGGATTGATTCTCATTACTGGTATAAGGTTTGTTTTGTGACTAAAAAGCGTATGGTTCTGGCACCGTTTTTGAGGGTGGCGGGTGGGTGGATCCGCCCTGTCCTCTATACTCCTCAACTGACTAAATGGATGAGAGGTAACAACCTTTTATTGTTTTTTTTTTAACTAGAACTCACTCTCCTGTTTAGTCCAAGTTCAAAATTTTTAAGTCAAAAAATGGTTGTCATTCCAATACCCTTAGTCAATCGGTCGGTTGTAGATGCGGCGGCCCACCCGCCCACCGCATTCACATGTGGTGCCATGAACGAAATGGTTTTTAGTCACAAATAACAACTGTGCAATACAGGAAAGGAAATTTGGATACAATATGAAAATGGTTGTCATTCCGAACCAGTTTGTCAACCAGTCAGTCAAAAATGTAAATTTGAGTATATGTATATATATTTTGGTATAAATCTCGTTTGGTGGATACAATATAAAAGTGGTTGTCATTCCGAACCAGTTTGTCAACCATTTAGTCAAAAATGCAAATTTGAGTATAATATATTTCGGTATAAATCTCAATTTGGAATGATTCTCATTACTGGTATAAGGTTTGTTTTGTGACTAAAAAGCGTATGGTTCTGGCACCGTTTTTGAGGGTGGCGGGTGGGTGGATCCGCCCTGTCCTCTATACTCCTCAACTGACTAAATGGATGAGAGGTAGCAACCATTTATTGAATTTTTTTTTAAAACTAGAACTCACTCTCGTGTTTAGTCCAATTTCAAAATTTTTAAGTCAAAAAATGGTTGTCATTCCAATACTCAGTTGGCCAATTGTGGATGCGGCAAATTTGTGATTAATTTTAGGTTAGTGTTGTACTTTTTATTGTATTTATTGTATTTTTGACGTGTGTATTTACTTCTATCTATCAATACTTTAAGCAAATACATTTCAATTTCAATTTAAATACAAGGCGTTGCAAAATGATTTTCATCCAGTCGCCTGTGAATATTCCAATATAAAAGAAAAAATGACGCTTTCCGAAAATATAGTTTATTTCATACTGTGTCATATTTGTTAGTTTTACGTCAGATTTTTGAGTCCGGAAAATGGGACTTTACAGTACAAGTCCTGTAAAAAAATTACAACCAACAAATCAAACTGTTGTCATAGATACTCAATTCATGGATGTTTAAATTCTGGATTCCAATTTAATTTTTTAAAATGAAAAGAATGATTTAGTATCTGTAGCATGAAATAAAACGCATTACGACATACGTCCGGAAACTTTTACAGTAACTTGTCTCAAAATTCCGGACTCGGCTCCTTCGTCGCCTCGTCTGTAAACATTTCGACTCGTTACTGTAAAAATGAGTTTTCCGGACTTATAACGTAAATTACTATTATAGTTGCTTTTCGTTTTTGCTGCTGGCACCAACTGACCCTCCAATTGATTGATCCTCGTTAAAGGGTTTAGAGTGTACTCACTTCGATTACTGCGCCTCGGATGAGTCTATTTAATGCGACAACCAATGCGTTATTGACACAATTAGCAAATGTAGAAAGAATGGACCGGCACAGAAAAATTACACGTAAGAAAATCCAAAGTTAACTAGTTGAAGACTTTAGATCTACTAGTTCTAGTTTTATAAAATATGTGAGAACAATTTCTAAATAGCGCGCTCAATCTTGAGAATAGCCTGAGGTTAGATGAAGGATGACAATTTTATGCATGAAAATCTGCAAAGGAAACCGACATTGTATCATTTCATTACGAGGTTTTCTGTGCTTTCGATTGCCAACTTCTAAACCTCGATAATGGAATCTTATCAACAAGAAGGATAATCAAGTGGAATCTGTATTGATGGGGTGCTAGAACGGTGGTTTTTATCTGGCAGACGTAGCGGAGCGCCACCAATTACGTCCCGCATGTCCGTGACTTTATCAGAGTCCATGACACGCGTTTCATCACGGACGCCGGAAAGATGGATTATCTTTAATTATCTGAGACATCGAATGATGCCGGCTCCAATTGTGTCCCTGTAAAACCCCGGCTAGCAAAAAACACTGTCACGGAAATAGAGACTTCTCTGTGATCGGGGTGCGGAGAACGCATTTTTCACTCCTCCACCGCCACGCCATTATCCGCAATTTCTGATTTCGGAGATTTTCGACGGAAGATTTATTACCAAATATTGCGGTGGTCGCAGAGACAGTTAGCGCCTTCGATGGAATATTTTAATCGTTGCTTCACGAAACACTTATGAAGGGATATTGCGTCTATTTACCCTATGGATTCGAATGGAAAGTCATTCAAATTAGAAATTTCTATTTCATCGAAATAACAATTTTTGAGTGGTTTCTCTGACTGTTGTTAACAAACAGAATTTTTTGGAGTGGAAAACAATAAACATTTCCTGCGATTCTTTAAACTTGCATTCTCATCAGTAGGCTGTGGAAAGAAAAGTCATGTGTGTCATATTTTTAAATTTCATGTGTCAAGTTAATAAATTCAAATAATTTCTGCTTTGGTTTCTGTGATTTACACAACAGCATAAAGTCTATTTTTCAATATCAACATTAATTTCGTTGTGTTGGTACCTCTGTCATATTATGTTAATAATGACATTTCACAGATTGATGGTTAATTACTTTTATGTAGTTATTTATTGTCAACTATTACTACTACAAACTTCAGCGTAATTTTGTATAAACACAAAAAAAAACTTAAAATGGATATTATGTATTACTTAACTTCAACCTGTGTCCATGCTTTCTTGTAGGCTGATTTGATCCGCACGACTGCACGTGTTATTGAAGGTTTCAAGATCCAATATCCTCTGTATTTCTTTTTGTTCCCAAAACTCCAGCATGAATTAATTGAAAAGAAGCTCCATATTTGGAAAAAATTATTTTGATAACTTGTAACTTTTAGCCTAATAAATACAAAAACCAACACTAAACTCTATTCACTCAGGTATATTCAACAGGATGGAGGACCCCCCCATGCCATTTAAATTTTTTAAAGGGGTGGCTCCCCTTGCTAAAGGGGTGAGATCTAAGAGTTCAAAGTTTGGTATAATTTGGCCCCCCTTGATAACAAAATTGACCTGTTCAAGCGTTTTCTTTTGAGTCTTTCGAAGTTGGAATTGTTGGGGGGTACAAATTTTAGTTGAGTATGTTATGTAGATTTGGGAAATATCAAGTTCATGTTTTTTTTTGTAGAAAGGAATTGATAAATGTAGGTTTGGATAGAAAATTGAATAAGCTTTAAAATGATGTATCACACGACCCCCATGCCATTTAAATTTTTTAAAGGGGTGGCTCCCCTGGCTCAAGGGGTAAGATCTAAAACTTGAAAGTTTGGTACAATTAGGTCCCCCTTGATAACAAAATTGACCTGTTCGAGCGTTTTCTTCTGAGTCTTTCGAAATTGGAATTGTTGGGGGGTACAAATTTTAGTTGAGTATGTTATGTAGATTTGGGAAATATTAAGTTCATGTTTTTTTTTTGTAGAAAGGAATTGATAAATGTAGGTTTGGATAGAAAATTGAATAAGCTTTAAAATGATGTATCACACGACCCCCCATGCCATTTAAATTTTTTACAGGGGTGGCTCCCCTGGCTCAAGGGGTGAGATCTAAAACTTGAAAGTTTGGTACAATTAGGTCCCCCTTGATAACAAAATTGACCTGTTCGAGCGTTCTCTTCTGAGTCTTTCGAAATTGGAATTGTTGGGGGGTACAAATTTTAGTTGGGACAACCGATATACTAAAATTGACATTTTTGACTGACTGGTTGACAAACTGGTTCGGAATGACAACCATTTTCATATTGTTTCCAAATTTTGTTTCTTGTATTGCACAGTTGTTCTTTGTGACTAAAAACCATTTCGTTCATGGCA
The DNA here is from genome assembly GCA_963583935.1 of Diaperis boleti. Taxonomy (NCBI): domain Eukaryota; kingdom Metazoa; phylum Arthropoda; class Insecta; order Coleoptera; family Tenebrionidae; genus Diaperis; species Diaperis boleti. Next base: position 49,344,345 of record OY757249.1, on the reverse strand, counting down.
CCACATGTGAATGCGGTGGGCGGGTGGTCCGCCGCATTTACAACTGACCGATTGGCTAAAGGTATTGGAATGACAACCCTTTTTTGACTTAAATATTTTGAAATTGGACTGAACACGAGAGTGAGTTCTAGTTTTTAAAGAAAAAAATTTAATAAATGGTTGTTACTTCTCATCCATTTAGTCAGTTGAGAAGTATAGTGGATAGGGCGGCGGTTTACTTTCATTCTAACAACTCTCGGAATAACTCTTAAAATAAGTAAGGCTACGGTCAGGTTTTCTGATTGACGTTTCAAACTGACAGCTATAAGCAGACGAAACGATTCGGCGGGTCCAATTGTGAATCCAAACCATCCAAGAACCCACTCAAACACTAAAAAAAAATTCATCAAAATCGGTCCAGCCGTTTAGGAGGAATTCAGTGATATATGTACACACGTACAGAAGAAACATTGGGTGGTAGTGGGGCTATGAAATTGGATATTAGAACAAAATTTTACCACCCCACCACCCCCAATCTTTTAAAAAATTTAATTCTTCTGTATGTGTGTATCTCACCGAACTCCTCCTAAACGGCTGGATCCATTTTGATGAAATTTTTTGTGTATTTGAGTGGACCCTGAATGGTTTAGATTTATAATTGAACCCGGAAGGGGGCGCTGAAACGTTAAAAAGCGGTCATCATAGAACAAAATTAAAAAAATTGAATTGATGAAAAATGGTTATAGAGGTTTGACAAAATACCTCAATAACGTTCAAACTTAAAAATTTAATAAATGACGGTCAAATTTCGACCACTGGCCGACTACTAGTAAATTATTATTATTAGATCAACCAGTATGATCGCTTGATTCGAAATTTATTTTCGCCAAAAATTGTCTAACCTCAATTTCGTGGTTTCCCATTTTTACAATTTTGTCCGAAACACTACGATTATTTCGTGAAACTGGAAGTGTTCATGAAAAAGGCGCTGACGACCAACACTGTACGAATGAAGTTGTAGGGCAGGTCCAACAACGGATGGAAAACAATCCATCGACTTTTAAGTGTGAACTTTTTACTATTATTATTAACAATATGAAGAAACGTGTAAATCTGTCTTCAAAATAACGGAGAGCATTTTCAACAGTTTTTGTAATCTTTTTTATATCAAATCGTGGGTAAACCCAAGTAAAACTTAATTAACAAGAACAACTGATTGTCATGATGCAACCAGTAATACACGACAGTATGCACTAATCGTAAGAAATTAACATACTGTGACGGACGTGGACCCGAGATGACTCTTCGCTGTAGCGGCGTCATCAATTACTGGACTGTACTGGAATTTACTGCAACGTACTAGAGGTAGTATGACTCATCTTTTGGAATATCCTGTACAGATCGAGAGCGCCATAGAACATCTGGAGCCTCTAGAAGCATTTAGGCGCCGCTATATTTATTAGAGGACGTTCCCGCGAAAACTAGTCAGTTTAGTCGCATCAGTCAGTCTGGTAGTCTAGTGAGTCAGTCGTCTCATCGAAGATCAGTGGGTCGGGTCGGACAGTTGCTTTTGTCTTTCCGGAGTGCCGCGTGATGTAAATAAATAATAGGAGACGTGCCGGCGAAGTAGTAAATTGTAAATAGTGTAATATTAGAAGTATAAATAAATTGAACATAGTGTTTAAATAAATAAATAATGGAACCCCAGAAACGCTACAGTACGATCAAAATTTCACAGCAAGAGTTGATGTAAATAATTTGCATCCATTTATAAATCAAGCAACAAAAATAACTGCATCTTCGAAAGCGAAAAATAGAAGGTGTTCTGCCTGGTGTGTCGAGTCTTTTGATCGAGTTTCAGCCTCGTTAGCGTTTCGTGAGCTCCTTATTAACTGTAGTAACTTCATTCTGAATAACGTAACCTGGGCCGCAGTGTTTACAGTGCAAGAAACACAAGTCATGCTGCGATATTATAGTGTATTATTACACCCTAAGATTGATTTCAGGAAGTTGGAATTTTTTGCCTCTCATTTAATAAATTACCTACCGACGTCTTTAAAACTGTTTTTCTTTTATTAAAATTGATGGCCCTATTTACTCTGGAAATTTGCCGAGCTTCTTTTCTAAACCTCTCCGCTGTTTTAATGTATAGTTGCAAAAAACCATTATAGCGCAATTACGTCTTCCCGGATTCTTGGCCATAATAAGTAAGCGTTTTGTTTAAGGTCGTTATTAATCGACTAAAATAAATTTGCATGCAATGGACGCCGTTTTTATTAAGGCCATAATTTGGGCTAGAAAGCTATTATCACCCGCATAATTAATCAAAACTATGGAAGTTCGGAGATTAAATTGTTTGAATTACTAATCTTTAGAACTGTTAGCATTGTCGTGAATTTTCTTAACAAATAATTTCAAGGGCTCGTCTTCATTCTGGGCTGGCGGCCAAATTCATCCTTGCTAATTGACTGAAGTGATTACTCTTACTCAACTCCAATCAGACAGCAATTATGGTTTCTTATTGTTAGTACTGGATTTGACCATTTGTGAAGTTTGAATAGATGTCTTAGGGAATATGACTGTGTTGGTTGACGCACTAATTACTAAGTTGGGTTTCCATCAAACTTTAGTTGCTCGAAGGATTCAAGGGTGATTCTATTATAACAGTGATTATTATTAATGTCCTGTACTGTTTACTCTCACTGGTCATACCATAACATTGTATTCATCAAATTTTTCTGTGTAATATAACTTCCAGTCCAGACAAAACTTACACTACATCACTTAAATGTCAGTACCGTGTTATGTTCATTTCTAGAATTTACCCATAAATTCATTATTTTCTTTTTCGCAATAAATGATTCAAACCAATTAATCCATAAATTTACTCGTCAGTACCGTGGTATTGGATAACTTGATAAATTACTGTTTTTTTTATCATAAGTAATCAATTTTTATACTTATTACTATCCTAAATAATGTTGTAATTAATAACCAAATAATTACGGTTGCTAATTAAACTTGAAATGTCAGTACCGTGGCTTTCAGTACCACATAGTTTAAATGAGTCACTACAGTGGCCAGAAAAATTTCAAATTTGATTCTCATTCTCGATATTTTAAAAACGAGAAGAATGTCGATGAATCAAAGCAGTGGAGTAAATTTAAATTAAGATAAAAAAAATATTATAGAAACGATTAGTTTTTAATCAAAAAAGTAACAGTTAGAAAAGAATCAACCACTCTTCAGCCGCCTACCTATATCCTAGACAAATTGTTGGGAAAAATACGCCACCCTGTACACTAAACAAAAGAAAAACGTCGACCATTACAACGATTCCCTGAAGACATAAATTTTAAGACAAAACGCTTCAACTTCCCCCTATTATGCAGCTTGGGCCCAAAAAAGTTTCCGCCGGCTCTAGCTTAATTATCCGATTTTTCTGGAATCGTATTGAACCATAGACATGCAGCTGCTGGTAATTATACGAATCTGGTGCAATTCCCCCTTTTCATTAAAAAATTATGTCCGATGTTCGGTTTGATCATGGCAAGGTAATTAGGAAAGTTTTCATGTTGCGCGTCAGCTCTGAGTGACTAATTGCAATCGCACGAGAGATACGGACCAAAAATAAGAACGAAGCGTGGGTTTTATCGAAGCGAATAATTGATAGGGATTGAATGTATTTCTTGCGTCGAAATCGCACAAGATCTCTAAATCCGTTTAGAACGATTTGTTTTGTCGGTACCATACTAGGTTAATGAGTATTTTGTATGCTGAAACGTATTTGAAATATAATTAGAAATTATGAAAAAAATAAACGGTCAAACACATTCGAGTGGTGTGAAATTTCCGATGTTCTCTACAAGATTTTTTCAGGCTGGGCGGTATACACTTTGGCTACTATATTATGAGATAGATGATATTGGGTTCTCTTTGTGACAGAAATATTTTGTTCTTTAGTAGTAGTATGTACATTTATTACCTTTATAGGTTTATAAAGGATCTGATACATTTCCCATAGCTCAAATAAAATAAAATATAATATAATAAATAAAACTAAATAAATCAATAATTCAATCTTCTCCACTCAACCTTCCTCATCCATTCGATCCATCTTCCGTCCTCATTCAAAATTTCTTCTCTACTCTCATCTCTTCGTCTCAATTCTACGCATTCTTTCAACAAATGCTCTATCGTCTCCTTTTTTTCTCCACACATCCTGCATACTCTATTATTATCCTCACTCCAATATTTATTCTTTCTCTCCTCATTTCCACATCTAAATCTTGCTATTATCACTCTCTCTTTTCTACTCTCTCTTCCTAGGTACTTTGGCATTTCTTCCGTTATTACCTAGACTCCCTAATTCTCGTTCTTCTTTCCTGCACTTGCACATCTCTATCTCTCTGCACTAATTCATCTGTCATTACTCTGCCTCTCTCTCGCATTCTTTCTATCTCCGCGCCTGCATACCCGTTTCTTTCGAAATATGCCTAACTCTCTTTCCATATCCCCTTTCCTATTTCTTTGCTTTTTTCTTTCAAACACTCTTGCAAAATTCTGCACTCTCCTCTCTCTATCACTCTCTCCTCAAATCTTATTGCTCTTTTTCCTGGTTCTATTCTTATTCCATATCTCTTGGTTTCCTCCATCAGCATATACCCCGGTCTCTCTCTCTACCCCTAGCATCCATTTCATATATTTTCCTTGCACCCCTTCCAATCCTTCTTGCTCTCTCCATCCCCGAATTTCCGCTCCATACATCATCACGCTTTTCACCAAACTATCAAACATCATTACTCTCCTTCTAAAATCATGTCCAAATTTTCTCTCTCCTATTCCTCATACAGCTCCTATTATCTTATTTGCTTTTTTCACTAACTCTTTCACATGTGCTGTTACTATGTTTCTTCCATTCATTACATAACCTAAATACTTAAATTCTTTCACTTCTTCAATTTTCTCTTTCTCCCATCTACACTCATTTACTCTTCTCCTACCACCCCCTTTTCTGAACACCATCATCTTGGATTTCTCTACATTCACCGTCAACTTTTTCCTCCTTATATATTTCTCCATGCTTCCTATCATTTCTTTCATACCTTTCTCCTCTCTCGCTAGCACCACCAAATCATTCGCATATGCTAAAAACCACAGTTTTTATTTGCCCACGACAACCCCCCTGCCTGCCCCTTCCTGAACATCTCTATATCTTCAATAAAAGCTGCAAACAGGCTGGGGCTTAGTGGGCAACCTTGTCTTACTCCCTAATAAGTCTTGAAACATTCACTCACGTTTCCATCCAGTCTCACTCTACTTATCGTCTCTTCATATATATCTTCTATTTTTGTTACCAGATGCTCATTTATCCCTCTCTTTCTCAAGCATTCCCACAGTAAATCTCTTTCCACATTATCAAAAGCCGCCTTCAGGTCCACAAATAATGCATATATCTTGCCACCCTTCTTTTTTATCTCATTTCCTGCTATGTGATTCAAGATATATACATTATCGATGCTCCCTCTACCTTTCCTAAATCCCGCCTGTCCGTCTGGTAACACCCCCCTCTCATTCATTTCCTTCATCAGCCTCTGTTCCACAATCATCGCGTATACCTTATATGCTGTATTTAGGAGAGTGATCCCCCTATAATTACTGACTGTATTCTTTTCTCCTTTCTTATATATGGGGCATATTATCCCCTCCTTCCACTCTTGGGGGAATCCCTCTCCCTTCCACACTCCATTCATTATCGCTAACAACCTGTCAACTTCCCTTTCCGTTCCATATATCCACGGTTCATTCTGTTTACCATCCTTCCCCGGTGTCTTTTTTCTTTTCAGTTTTCTTAGTTGTTGTTCTAGTTCTTCTCTTGTTATCTCTTCTATTTTTTCCACTCTTTGTTGTCTCTTTTCCTTTTCTTGTCTGTTTTCATCATTCCCCAGCAGCTCACTTAAGTACTCTCTCCATTCCTCCATAGTAATTCCATCACTCTCTCTCTCTCTCTTTTTCTTTCTTTCCTTCTTTGGCATCTCCATACCTCTTCTTCCGTCTTTATACCCTTCATCTTTAGCTCTTCTTCCATCCGTTTCTTTTGCTTCTTCTCTTTGCATACTAAATTGTACCTCTTGCGTGCTCTCTTGTACTCTTTCTTGGTTGCTTTTTCTTTTTTCTAATTTCTTAGTTTAGCTTCCTTTCCTTGCATTCTTTATCCCACCACTCGTTCTTCCACAGCCCCATCTTCTCTCTTACCTCTATCTCTTTTTTTTCTGTTGCGTTTCTTATGTTATCGCTCAGTTCCCTCACCTTTTCATTTATTTCTGTTTCTTCGTACTTTGCCTCCCTAAGTCTTGCTCTTTAATTTTCTTTTCCTTCTTCCGTCCAAATATTCTTCACAATTTTTCTTCTAAACTCATTCACACTTCCTCTATCTTTCACTCTTCCTTTTGTCTTCACTTCTAAAGGCCGACTCCATTCTTTCTCCCACCTTGAATTTCTCTATTTCATTCCATGCTTCTTCATTTACCATAACATAGTCAATAACTGTCTCCCCTCTTGATCCAATATACGTGTACTCCCCTTTCTCATCTCCTGTGCAGTTCCCATTAAGTATGTCCCACCCTCTTTCTTCTACTAAGCTAATCAGTACTCTCCCTTCTGCGTTTTCTGTTCCATCTTTTGTTGATCTTCCTTCTATTGTTTCTTGTTCCTCTTTTATCCGTCTTCCCTTTCCCCCAATTCTTGCATTAAAATCCCCCCCAATCACCAAAGTTCCTTCTTCTTGCTCTTTTACCCGCTCTTCTATTATTCTCTTCGTTTCCTTCATACTTCTGCTGTACACTGTTACAATTCTCCATTTTCTCTGTTTACTTTTCACCGTTCTTTCCATAATCCCTCTTTCTTCTTTTGCTTCAGTTCCATTTTTTCCTTCCAGTCCCTCTTTCACCCCCATTATTATTCCACCTTTAGCTCTCCCTTTCTTGCTTTCCCTCTCTGCATATTAACATTTCCACTTAAACTCTTTTGGCATTCTCTTTTCCAATTTTTCCCACCCTTTTTCTTCCACCCACGTTTCTACAATTTCTACTACGTCAAATTCTCTCCAATACTCCCAAAATTCATTCTCTTTGTTTTTTATTCCCGCTACGTTCCAGAATACTATTCTTATTTACTCCTTTTCTTCCTTATTCCTCTCTGTATTCGTTTTCCCTTTTCTGCCCTGTCGTCTTATTCTTGTGCTCTTATTCAAAAATTTTCTGTATCTAACTCCCACTTTTTTTCGTCCCACCTAGGCCCTTTTCCCTCTATCCATATCTTTTTATAACCCACTTTCACCCGCTGTCCTTTTTGTCGCTCTTCTTTGGCTATCGCTCTTAATCCCTTCTGTATATCTCTTTCCTTCTTCGTCAGATCATCTTCTATGCATACTCTCTTTTCTTTTTTTTCTCTTAGTTTTCTTTTATTTTCCATAACTTTCCTCTTTCCCCCCAACTCCTAAGTTCCGCCACAATCATTTTTCCTCCATTTATTTTATACATCTCTCTCACAGTCACTTCTACCTCTAAATCCACCTTCATCCATTTTTCCAGTTTCTTGTCGCTCTCGCATTCCTCTTCGTCCAATCCCGTTACTACAATATTCTTTTTTCTCACTCTTTTTTCCTGCTCTTCCATTTTCTCCTCCAATTTTTTTCTTTTTTTCTTTTAGTTGCATCTTTTCTCTTACCCATTTTTCTTCCTTTTCACGCATCATAATTTTCAACTGTTCCGGTTCCCGGCTCATCTTCCGATTCTCTTCCTTTATCTTCCCTACATCCCCCATAATTTTTTCAGTATCTCTTTCATTTCCTCATCCATTGCCTTTTTAACCCTTTCAGTCACTCTTTTTTTTTGGTCAAAATAAAATTTTGATATCTTGCACACCTAATGTTTGATTTCTTTATGATTTTTTGGTGCAACTTTTTCTTTACGCCCTTTGAGGGTGGTGACATGTCGTCAAATGACGACAGTGGGACTATATGGGTAATGAAAAAATAAAATATTAAAATGAATATTTTTATTTATGGGGGATTTGGACATATTGTACCATCTGATTTTCAGAGTGGGAAATGTTAATCCTTTGCTCCATTTAATTTTCTCTTTTGGAGTAAACTTATTACTTTTCAGCAGATGTTGCTGATGTGCTTGGTCCAGGTTGAGGCTCAAGAAAATATGCTGGTGGAGTTTTTTCAAAATATAAATCTTCAAAATAGTTTACTTGTGCTTAGTAATAATTAAATTTGCAATATCTACATTCAGTCAGTCGATGAGTATAGTGGACAGGGCGTATGACAACCATTTTCCTATTGTATCCACACTCCGTTTCTTGTATTTCAAAGTTGCTCTTTGTGACAAAAAATCATTTCGTTCATGGCACGACATGTGAATGCGGTTGGCGCGTGATCCGCCGCATCCACAACTGACTGATTGACTAATGCTATTGGAATGACAACCATTTTTTGACTTAAAAATTTTGAAATTGGATTGACCACGAGCGTGAGTTCTAGTTGTTAAAGAAAAAAAACAATTCAATAAATGGTTGTCATTTCTGATCCATTCAGTCAGTCGATGAGTATAGTGGACAGGGCGGCCCACCCGCCCACCGCACTCATAAACGGTGCCAAAACCATATGCTTTTTAGTCACAAAAAAAAACTTATACCAGTAATGAGAATCAATCCAAATTGAGATTAACACCAAAATATATTAGACTCAAATTTACATTTTTGACTCAATGGTTGACAAGCTGATTCGGAATGACAACCATTTTCCTATTGTATCCACACTCCGTTTCTTGTATTTCACAGTTGCTCTTTGTGATAAAAAATCATTTCGTATCCACAACTGAATGATTGACTTTTGGTATTGGAATGACAACCATTTTTTGACTAAACAATTTTGAAATTGGATTGACCACGAGAGTGAGTTCTAGTTTTTAAAGGAAAAATACCATTCAATAAATGGTTGTCATTTCTCATCCATTTAGTCAGTCGATGAGTATAGTGGACAGTGGTGAACAATCGCTATTTAAAAGCTTTTAGTTTCCTTGGTAGAAGTAGAAAACTGATGTCAATTGACGACGCGGTGACTGAAACAGTTAACCGGTGATCTTTTTAACTTCTTACTTTTCCTAAAGTGGTTAATCCTCTCTTCCGACTCTCGTCCTTCTTCTCTTTTTCTTTTGTAATCTTCTTCTCTCTCGCTCTCACTACCACTTTTTATCATTCTATTTCTTTTTCACTTATCCGCTTATCTTCTCGAGCGCCGCAAAACACGTCCGCTCGGCTCAACTGCTCGAATCGGAATCCTTATACCGTGACTATTTTAACTTCTTTTGTTTCTCATGACGTTCTGCTTCTGTTTCCGTGCCTCCATTTTCGCTACTACCATGTCTTCTCCCTTTATAGCATAGGCCTCTGCAATCATCACTGTTTTCTTGCTATTTTGGCATGCTTCTGAGCTTTCTTTTTCTTTAGGTTCCTCTTTATCTTATTCTTGAATTTCCCTATGCACTGCGCTGTGTATTGTTGGTTGCCGATGTTCTCTTTTAATGTCGTTGTCGTATCTTTTTCCGTATTTCTTCACTCCTCAACCACTCCCACCTTTCTTCTATGCCCATTTTCCCTTCGTCGCTGTTTTCTTCACTTTTCTATGTTTTATTTACTTAATTTTCGTTAATTTTTTCCTCGTCACTTCTTTCCACGTTTTCTCGTGTTAGTAGGTAATCTAAGAATCCTAATCAAATAAAATTACAAAATAGTGAAATATAGACTGATCAACGTTCAAAATATCGGTTGTGAGGAGAGAATAATGGAGGGAAAGAGGACAAGAAGAGACTCGGGCTATGGTTCGGTGAGTATTCTGAGGGGTGCTCACCCCAGTCTCTTCAGAGTGATTGAACGTCGGTTGTCCGATCCGATATGCATATTTTCTTTTGGGTAGTTGTATGCTTGTTGGGAGGGTGCGCGATGGTAGCTCTGCTAGAGATGGCACAGGCCCGGAATCGGGGTCCCTCGTAGAACCGTGTCCTCGGCGGTGCTGTCAAGTCTAACAACATTAGCACCGGCGCGACAATTCCATCCTACGCGACGCAGAACGTTCTCGTGGTGTTGGATTCGCTCAGCGCGGTCGTGGTTGCAACATTTTAGTGTTAGCTACTATAGTGCCAAAAATTTTAACTAGGACCCTTTATAAAAACCACTTCACTCAGTTGGCGTTTTAGTCCGGCAGGACTGTAACTCGCTAGGTCTGTCTAGAAGCCTGGGGCTTCACTACATTTTGCTAGGTTTGTTTTTGTCTATTTATTTATTTATTTTTTGTAATTATAGACTTCACACAATTAATAACCACCAAACGAACATGAAGAAAATTTACTATTGAAATTCGCAGATTTACACATTTAGGAGAGAATTTGTCCCATTTTTGAAATGTTTGTTGGGGTGACGATTTCGTATTTGCTTTTAGTTTATTTTCTTGTATCCCTTACTTATTTTTTAAACAAGAATTCTTTGTGTGGAAGTAGAAAATTGAAGTCTTTTTGTAATGTTAAAACCATCTCTTTGACAACATTTCACTGTCCGTAAAGATTTGAGTTTTGTAAGCAAAATTGTGTTCTTGCTTTAGGTGTACCGATCATTTAAATTATATATTAGAGTAGGCTGTAAAATTTAAATTATGTTGGCACTACTAACAATCTGATTTAAAATTTGAATGTCAAAGTGACAAAATGTTTGAATTAGACCATATTTTTTTTTTACTGAAAATTATTTTAAGAACGCTGAACGGCAGCAGAATGGTGAATGGAATTAACATGAGAAACATAAACGTCACAATGTGTAGACCATAACCTCAAATTTTACTGTCAGTCAATTTGCAGGCTGGGCCTTTGATGATTTATGTATATTTATTGTAATTGTAATGGGTAAGGAGTTTGTTCAATTACTTTGTCGTTGCTTTCAATATTGTACCCTGTAAAATTTGTATTGACAACATTTTACTTTCGGATGGAGCTTTTTGAATTCAAGTGATGGTGAGGATTCAGGACATTATGATTTTGGGTCAGATGCCCCCCTAGTGCCGCTGCTACCAAATTGGGAAAAAACAGGAAAGTCTGAAACCCCCACACTTGTAGGTGTATGTTACCATGCGTCCTTCCTGTACTAGACATGTTAATGTGACCTATTTCATATAACGTAGTAAAGTAAAAAAAAAATATAATTTTCCATAAAACTTTTATTACCTCCTCCTGCATGTCGAAGCGATTGCATTTTTATATTTTCCATCAATATACTTCGCACCTGAAATGTAATCTCCTCAAAGAACTAAACACGGAAGTAAAAATACCCGTGTAATACGCTAGAGAAACAACGTGCACGTAAAATCGCAACACAACTTGCAGATTGATCGAAGAGTTCCACCGAAATAATCCGTTATACGTGGAGATGTTTGTTGTCATATTGTTACCGCAGAAGCAAACTCATATTGACGGTCCTGTCAGTTCGAAATCCGAAGAGTGGAAACCCAACTTTTGCTTTAACTGCCGAAAGGTCGAAGATGAAACATATTGACATCAGATGTTCTTGACGTTTTAAAAGAGCTTACGGCGTAGTTCCCGGTATTTTTATGGCTTGTTCTCTCTTGTTTGTCTACGGAGATGTGGCATATCCGAAGTAATTTGCTTTGATAGGCTGAAATTTCATAACGTACATAACGAATATCGATTTTGCTTTTATTAAAAATGTGGAACCTAACAGATGCTCTTTATTAAATTTTCCACTTTTGTGGCGGGAATACAGCCTAAGGTGGGTTGAAAAATGCTCGCGTGATACTGCAAAAATACCAAACCGAAAGCGCAATGCCAAAACGAGTTTTTTAATACGATTCTTTTTTAATATCGTGGATGAAATGCGAACAAAAGGGCGTCGTTTAATATTTTGTTTGAAGTTTTAAATGGGCGATATTTTTATACCAGTTACAAACAGACAAATATAGCGTAAATATTATTTGTGCTTTCTATATTTAGTATTAATTGAGTCAAACATGATTAATATACACTGCAGTCGACCGATTTTGTTATCTAGCAGTTGTTACAGCAGAACATCATCAAAGTAATAAACGAAAACGACACAAGATGGCTTATTTGGCCTTGGAAACGTTGGTTGGGCGATGGGATGTGTTCCAGAGAAAGACGAAGAATTCTCCGTGGACGGGACGTAGAGATTCCTAACAAACACCACCCTCGATGAAGTAGTCCCAATCCAGATCAGCTAATTGGTGACAAATTTATTGTTCACCCCGAGCCAGAACCCTAAGATGAAGAAGATTTTCCTTTAAGTACCTCGTTTAACAATCAGAACAGCCCATACCTCTAACGAGGGACCTTGATTACTCCGACGAGACAACTAGAACGTGGTCACCAGACTCTGTTCGGTGGTTTCTGATCCCCGCAGGAAGAAAATGATTTCGTCGATTTATGATTAATTTCGAACGAGAAAAAAATCACCTAATTGTGGAAATGGACGGCTAAATCCCTTTGGGATGAATTCAAAGCTTTACATAAATCCTCCAACACAAGTAAAATTACTTGGAAAAAAAGGTTCGAAAGCATTGGTATATTGGAACTATTTTCGCGGTGACGATAGACCTACGAACGGTCCACCTCTGGCGGACAGTATTGACAGGTGTGAGGTTATGTACGATGCAAACAAGAGAAATCCCTTCACAGCGACTAGTTTCCGACGAATTGCCAGACATGGGTATTCCAGATAAAAACTCACCTTTGTGATACTAGCCTTATACCTAAAACGAATTACAAAATGCGAGCTTTGGAGAGTATAGACGTAGTAACAGACGAAAGCCTGTTTCGGGTGATATAATAAAACATTATTATTAAAATTTGTGCATCCTTCGTCCTTCTGCCTCTTTCCACTTACTTCTCATTGAAAATGTAAAATTATTTGGAAAATCAATGGAATAAGTAATTTTTTTCTTCGGTTCAGCATTTTCAGAACTACCGAATCATATAGTGCGTCGTGCTCATTATGTAATTCGTATTAGGTGCTTAGGCTCGTTACACGACAAGTGCCATAATGGTATTTATTATTATACGAGTTTTATAAAAATCATTTGGTCGCACGCACGGGTTTAGGGCACGACGAGCATAACGAGGAGTGCCCTAAATGAGTAAATGCGACAAAATGCCTTGTAAACGAGTTTTTTCTACTTTGCCAAATTTCACAATGTAGGTTATTTCGCGACGGTTGGCCACGTTTGCGGTGCATTAATGGCGGCTGTGAAAAAGAATTAAAATGAGTTATGGTGAAAATACGATGGGAAATTTGCCACCTTCGGTCACGCGAGGTATAAACGGACGAATGCGATATCTTTCTGGCCCTGGGAAATCTCAATCTCCCCATCCACAAAATGTTTACAATCAAATGCCCCAACAAAATGGCGCACGTGAAGCCATGGCCTTGACAGAGAGGTAATTGCACTAGTTTTAGTAGAACTATTACACGCAACAGCGTATCGTAATAGCCTCAATAGGAACGCAAAGTAGAAAAACTAAAAGAAAGAGCAATTAGAAAATGTAAGCAATATATCGTACCCACACAAATGTGTAGCAGAATTTCGACTAATTTCTTGCAACGTATAGTAGTAAAACACCTTCCTGCGATCATAATGACTCGTAGATTCGTGTTGCGAACTTCATCCCCGTGTAATACCGTAAAGTACATGCACTCTCTCCCAGCATGTCATAACGACAATATGGTCATAAATTTAGGCTGCATATTAAAGTCCGTTTTACCACTACTATACTATCATAAAATTATTATGGTACTCTTTACTGTAATGAGTGTTGTCGGTTAACGAAGCACGAAATGGCATCGCAATTTCAAAGTCGTAAAAAGATTTGACGGGTTGATATATTATTATGAAAAGATTTAACGCACACAACTGATAACGACGAAAATGAATTTCGGGGGTGTATACTTTGGTTAGTTGGAATATCAATTGTCAAATACATAATGGCGAAAGTGGTATATAAGGAAGATATAAATATTCCCTCATGTATTTAATTTGGCAGCTGTCAAACCTAACCTCAAAATTTGTCGTTTTGTTTTTAGAATAGAAAAAGTGTTGTTCAATACTCGTGCGCCATCACTTGATGCTTTGTCCTTCCTCCAAATCAAACACGATTTTTTGAAGCCATTGGGTAATCTCAACATTAACACTACTAGGCTGTTATTATTTAATGCCGTACGTGTAGTACGTTTATCAAATCAATTTGAATTATGCATTAGCATTACTAAAATAAATTGAATAGGATAATAAATTTGTCAATCGCCATCTTCATGGGCAAATTCAGTTGAACCCCTTTTATATCATCCGGTTGTAACATAACGGTTTCATAGCATGCTAAGTGCATGAAAATTGCTATTAGTTGGTGATTTACTACTAAAGTGTTGATGCAATTCAACGTTTGTGAGTAATTATTACATTAGACAAATTTCAGTATTAACCAATCCACTAATAAATAAATTTGTGTGAAACATGCACCAAAAAGTATTCAACCAACAATAAGAAATATTACTGACGACTTTTGCTTCCTTTGTCTCAATATGCAATAATAGTAAATTTTTGATATGCGTTGGCTGCTGACTTTTGTTTCAGATTCTTCGTTTCCGGTTTCCGATGCATAATTTTCTGATGGTTGATTTCGGTATCACTATTCCTGGCATTCTCTCCTTAGATACATCACGTTGCCTGTGTAAATTACATGAAGAATCTTGACAGTCAACGCCTACTAGATGCATGAATCATTTATGAAGATCCCTGCACATCACTATACGTGGCATCACTATAACCTCACTAGTTAAAATGACAGTGAACTAAAGTGGAGACAGTGACATATGAGTGTTTGTCATGTTTTCTGCAACCAACTGTATGTGCACTGTGATCATCTCCAAGCCTACTTTTATTAATTATTTTGTTATATTGTTAAATACTGTTTTTCTTTTTCTTTTAATATTGTATTGACAGGAATGGATCAAAACTGATTTTTTTCTTACAGCCTTCTGATGGCTCCAACATAAAAAATTATTGTTAGAAAGTATTGGTTGTTTATAACATCCTTGTATGATTGGAAAATAATGTGCATTTTTTCTCTTCAAAAATCAGAAATTACTTTTAGCATCTTAAGGAAATTTTTTGGATGTTAATGTTTCTTGGTATACGCCCCAGTAAACACATGCACGTTGTTTTAACGTGGAAAAGCCGTGTATGTGGTTGATAACACGTTTATGGTTGAAAATATCACGTTATATTTTGGTAATACCTTCAACGTTATTTCAACGTATTTTACATGACGTAAATTCAACGTTGATTTACAATAAAATATTGACTACGTATCTACAAATTACGACAATTCATTACAATTTATATACTCAGATAATTATATTTAATTTATGTACTACAAAGGAACGCATTCCATTGGCGTCTTTTGCAGATTCCATATGGGCGGTTTTTGCGCCAAGTTTAGAAGCCACTGTAAATTGTTTGTTGCGGGTTATAAAACATATGTACATTTTTTATTTGAATCACATTTTAAATAAAATAGAATGGATCTGGAATTTAAAAGTAGACACAATAGAAATATTTAGTAAGGCTAGCATTTCCTTCATAATTTTTACGAAACATGGTAACAACTAAGTTAGCTCTTGTAAACATTTGGCACTCCGAATTTTATCCAAACAACCTTGAAAGTTTGACGTTTTCTCGTGGTTGAAATGTTTTAGGATCATCTCACCCGACTAGTTCGCAATAGAGATGAACAATCGCTCTTTGAGAATTCATATAATTATTCAAAAACAAAACAATTGTCTGGATCACTTTTAGATAACTACTTTTAATCAGTTTTCCGATTCACTCATCACCCTGATGATGCCAATATTGTTGCCGAAACGTGCGTTGGTATTTATAATAAAAAATGTTTTTGGTGTTTTAGGGAAAACTGATTAAAAGTAGTCATATAATTATTATTAAATTAAAATTTAAAAATAAAATTGACATTCTCTATTCTATTATGGTGTTAATGTTATAAAAAATTACAAAAGCTCTTTAACCCAACGGCAAAGAAATAATTCAATGTAGGTAGCTATATTTACTTACGTAGATAGGTACTTACAAATATTAATTTAAATCTGTTTGTTAAAGTTGAAAACAAAAATTAAGATCTTTAATTATTACAGTTAATCAACGAAATTAATCAATATTGGTAATCTCTGGTAATGTGAAACGCTGTGAGGTAAGTGAAGGTGTCAAAAGACCAGCGAAAATATTAAAAATAAAACAACGAATCTCTTTTGAGAGTCGTGTCGCGAAGTTTGAGTGCGTCGTTGACCGGAGAAGAGTTTAGTATTGGTCAGGGAACGAATAGTTTTTAAAAACGAAATTGAAAGCAGGTATAATTAAGGCACAATTTGAAACATACGTTGAGAAGTTTTACCGGTTAGGGGCTGGAATTTTGAGAAGAACGGATATTGGTTTATGATGGGGGCTGAAGGTTGAGGAACCGACGACGCGAGCGTAATTTTATTGTCGAAAATAAATAATAACCAAAAGTATAGATCAGTACTATGATTAAATATCAATACTCTAGTTAGAGTAGTTAGAGTATTGATATTCAATGGTACTATCAATGAAAATTTTTGCCTTATCGAATTTGTTTTGGCGACAAACAAACATGCTGCTTTACAGATTTACAGCTTTTTTTATTGCCTTGCACCCCGAACGAAACGAAACCAAGGAACTCTTTCCAGATGTGTCATCTGTGCTTGGCCATTGCTTCGTACGATTTTGTTCATTTTCATTTTTCGTCTGAGATCGTGCAGTTCGTTTCGTTTTTGTTTGCCTTACCAAGTTTTGAGATTTGTGTAGCTTCCAAAAGTCCTAAAGGTAAGTAGTACAGTATTTTATTTAAAAGTAGTAAATAAATATACATTTTTTATGCATATTACTAACAAGAATTTATATTTATTCCGCAAGTGTACCGATTTTATGACTTTCGTCAAAAGTGGTACTCCATGTGTACTCCATGCCTTCTTACAAGGTTTTTAAGATTCATTTTAAGACAGGTATATACATAAGATTAAGATTAAGATTTTCTAATTAAATATTTTTTTAACTTTTGAGCTTTTTTGCAGAGGATTATGACACAGACGATAAAAAGGCCAACAACCTCATCAAGGAGATTGGGGAAACTCATCAGTGGAAAGTCTTTCAAGAAAGCAAGTTTTTGGTGATGAAAATTTTCATTCATTTTCATTTTCTTTTTGATGGTAAGCGGCCTCGAACTGTAAACCTTGGAGAGGATTTTTGTTGTACCCCGACGACGTCTTATGCATCGCCAATGTCAGCATTTTCTCCAGCTTCAACATATCCTGGTAAATTGTGTCATTTTATATCATTTACGACTTCTTTTTTGCAATAGTTACTTATAGTTATTTCTTAAAGATTTTGAGGCAACTGTACTGCAAACATTGGCAAAACTGACCCAGAACGTCGAGCTACACACAATCCGAGTCATGAAAAAAATGATATAATTTAATTAGGACAATTAGCCCATAATAATTATTTTAGTTTTTTTTTTTATAATAATTATAGTTATATAGTTATATTAGAAGTACATAGTTGATATTATAGTTATTAGTAATGATTTTCATATTTTCTATTCACCTTTATACATTATTGTAGCGTTTACGGGTTCACAAAACTATTTATTTGAACAAACTATGTACAATTTATTTCAACACTAGACTATTTACAAGTTATAACAGCACAATTATTTATTTTAACAGTCACACGGATTAAGTAGCTTATTCGCACTTCTTCATCGACGCGGTTCGACTATACTGATCATGCCGCAGTCGTTCTCCCGTCCTATTTAAAGCGGGAAGCCGCTTCTGGTCTGTTCGAGAATAGAATATTCGCGATCCTACGGATTTACGATTAAATCATCACTCCCGATTCTTCGAGAACGTCACACTGCCCCCTCCTTAAAGATGTTTCGTCCCGAAACGTCAAAGCAGTCTCATGGTGGCGAAACCTGCAGTTTGCTCCTTTTCTGCACCCAGACGTTCTATGGAAGTAACAATCGACAGTCTTCCAGTTCGTTGGCCTTTTTGGGTTGTAGCAATGCACTAAGATTTCCACTCCCGTGAAACGAAAGAGCACTTCCAACATACTTCGGACTAGCCTCCAATCCAGGCAATCAAATCCACAGGCGATCTTCGGAATTGCTAATCTCCTGATACCTTGAGAGAGAACGGTTTCCCTCAACACACATAAGGTATCCCAAACATTTTGGTAGGTAGCCTTCTCGAACGTGAATTGTTTCGTGACTAGATAGAAGATGTTCCTTCGTGAATTCTGCCGTGTGCCTGCCAGACATAGTAACCCTCCAACTTGTGGGTTTTGCTTCCGAAGCTCATCGAGTCTACCAAACTTCCTTTTGAACACAGTGGCGATCCCTCTCGACATGTCCAGATCTTGAGACACACAATGGACTAGTGAATAGTCTGCTGGAGCTTTAAAAATGTCTTGACGTACTTCTTGGGTGATTCCAAATCGGGACTTATAACTTCCAGAATGCAGAGACATAAACTCTTCAAATGACAAGTCTTCCACTGGCATCAATTGCCGCACCTGCTGGCCTTGCTGACGGTCTTCGTTGGTTCCATGGTATGGTGATAGACGATTAAAGTGGATGATCTTGGGTTTTCCGTGTGGCCTTTTCCTTATGCGGTAAACGACATCATTAATTCGGTTAAGAACTTCGTACGGCCCTTCCCAAGAAGGCTGTAACTTTGGAGACAAACCCCGGCGTCGTCGTGGGTTGTACAACCACACCAAGTCGCCTGGCTGGTATCCACCTCTGTCAGCATTGATGTCGTAGGTATCCTTCATCCGATCGCTAGCACTCTGGATGTTTAAGCGTGTCCGATAGTGAATGTCTTCCATCCTTCTTCGCAGTTCGGTGACATAGTCGTCGCCAGCTAGGTCTTCACCCGGTGGGCACCCAAATCGCAAATCGCAGGGAAGACGTAATTCGCGACCCATCACTATGCTAGCTGGTGTCTGTCCGGTTGACTCATGAACGGAAGATCGGTATGCCATGAGGAATAGGTGAAGGTAACGATCCCAATCTCTTTGATGGTCAGAGACGACTTTGGACAAGTATCGATTTATCGTTCTGTTCATTCGTTCCACCATTCCGTCAGACTGCGGGTGAAGCGGTGTTGTTCTTGTCTTCCGAATATTCAAAGCGCTGCACATCTTCTGAAACAAGGCGGATTCAAAGTTTCTACCTTGGTCGGAATGTAGTTCCAACGGCACACCAAATCGACAGATAAGCTCTTTCACAATTACATCGGCAACTGTGGCAGCTTCCTGATTCGGAATGGCATATGCTTCCACCCACTTGCTGAAATAGTCCATAACTACAGCAATGTACTTATTTCCGTCATCTGTTTGGGGAAACGGACCAGCAATGTCCACGGCAATTCTTTCGAATGGACTACCTACGTTGTATTGTCTCATCGGAGCCTTCCTGCGTTTTTGTGGACCGTTACTTTGTGCACAAGTTGCACATTTCTTACACCACTCCTTAACATCCTCCTTGCAGTTCACCCAGTAGAACCTTTCCCGCAGCTTCCCAAGGGTCTTTGACACTCCCAAGTGTCCACCTGTTACTCCACAATGGAGTTCCTCCAGAACTTCCGGAATTCTGTTTTTGGGGATCAACAGTTGTTTTCTCTCTATTTGACCCTCAGGTTTTTCAAGCACGCGTTTCAAGACTCCATCTTCCACGACAATGGAATTCCACTGAGCCCAATACGATTTCACACTGGGTGAGTATTGCGCAACTTGTTCCCACGTCGGTCTCCGGTCTTCGTTCTTCCATCCTAGTACCAACAGCAAGTCCGGGTCGTTCTCCTGGTCTTCTCGAATCCTTTCAGGGCTCCAGCGTTCGTTTATAACTTTCGTCCTTCGAACGGAGAGGTCCTTATCCTCAGCACGTCGGCAGTGACTGCAGTTTTCTGGACACGGTCTTCGCGATAGCGCATCGGCGTTCTGATGGATTATACCAGCACGATGTACCGTATCAAAGTCGAACTCTTGCAGTCTCTCGATCCACCTGGCTACTTGTCCTTCGGGATTCTTGAAGTTTAGAAGCCACTTCAACGCTGCATGATCCGTCCTCAACAAGAATTTTCTTCCGTAGAGGTATTTATAGAAGTGCTCTACGGACTTCACGACGGCCAACAGTTCTCGTCTAGTAACGCAATAATTCCGTTCTGGCTTTGACAATGTTTTGCTGAAGTAACCAATGACACACTCTCGCCCCTCCTGTATTTGGGACAATACAGCGCCTATTCCCACGTTGCTAGCATCTGTGTCTAACACAAACTCTCCTTGTGGCAACGGATAACTCAAAATCGGTGCATTGATCAGTGCGTTCTTCAGCTGGCCAAACGATTCCTTGCAATCTTCGTCCCATTGGAACCTTCTTTCGCCCTCAGTTAGCCTAGTCAACGGTTTAGCAATGTTGGCGAATCCTGGTACGTACCGGCGGTAGTAAGTACATAAACCGAGAAAACTGCGCAAGTCGTGCTTGTTCGAAGGCGTTGGCCATTCCTTCACGGCCTTGACCTTCTGATCGTCGACGGCGACACCCTGACTTGAGACTACATGCCCTAGATATTGCACTTCTTTTCTAAACAAGTGGCATTTCTTCGGACTAAGCTTCAGTCCAGAATTTCGAAGGCGTTGAAACACTTCCTCTAGATTCTTCACGTGCTCTTCGAATGATTTTCCGACCACAATGATGTCATCCAGATACACTAGGCAAGTTTTCCACGATAATCCTTTTAGCACCGTCTCCATTAATCTTTCAAAAGTTGCAGGAGCATTGCAAAGGCCAAACGGCATTACAGTAAACTGCCAGAGGCCTGTGCCAACAGTAAATGCTGTTTTCTCTTTGTCTCCAGGTGCCAATTCAACTTGCCAATAACCACTTTTTAAGTCCAAAGTCGAGAAGATCTTCGAACCCGCCAAGGTATCAAGGGTATCATCAATTCGGGGGAGTGGATAACTGTCCTTTTTCGTCACGTTGTTCAATTGACGATAGTCCACGCAGAATCTAGTTGATCCATCCTTTTTCTTTACTAGAACAACAGGCGAGGCCCATGGACTGCTGGATGGTTCAATCACTCCTTCTTCCTCCATTTCCCGAATGATCTTGTCGGCCTCTTCCTTCTTGGCAAGAGGTAGTCTTCTAGCAGGCTGTCTAACCGGGCACGCATCCCCAGTGTTGATCTGATGCTTGATGACATCGGTTCTGCCTCTTTTGCCCTTTCCGGTATCGAAGATGTCCTGATAACGGCTGACGAGTACTTTAAGCTGCTTTCTTTGGGTGTCATTAAGTTCCCTCGACGATGTCTTGACCAGGTTGACTAGTTCGGGTGCAATCCTCTTCTGTGGTTCTTCAGTGATTCTTATTTGGCGGATGATGGATGAAATAGGAGAACAATACCCTAATACAGTGCCTTTCTTCAGGGTCAGAGCGTAGAAGTTGACATTCATCACTCTTATTGGTACTACACCAGACGTATGCAACAAACTTTTGCCCAGTACCAATCCTCGTCCTATCTCATTGTCACTACATCTGGGTTCAAACATCATGATGTTTCTCTCTCCATCTTTGTGATCCACCCGAGCTTCCAGAATCATTTCACTCCGTTCTGGTATTGAAGTGTCTTCAGTCAAAATCACACGAATGGCTTCCTCATTAGTTCGGTGTAGTACGACCTCTTCTCCATTTATTTTCAACGTGCCACGTTCGAAGTCTAATCCGCAGCCCTTACTGCCCAGAATGTCCATTCCAAGTATTACCTCATCCTGGATATTCGCTACCAGTACCTTGTGGTGGAAAGCGGTACTCCCAATTGTGATAACGACGTTGACTTCTCCGTGGGTGGTAGCCGAATCCCCAGTAGCGGTACGAAGTCTCCAATTTGTGGGTAGTATGTCCTTGTCGGTGTTTAAAACGTTGGGCCTTACGATCGTCTTCGTTGCTCCTGTATCCACCAACAGCGAACATGGCTTTCCGTCCAGAAATCCGTCCACGAACGCGCTGTTAAGTTGGCGTTTGACGCATGCAACACTTGCTTCCAGGGTATTTTGACGTTGCCTCCTTATGCTGGCTCCGTTGGACTTTTTGACGTTGACGGTGCATCGTTTATTCTTGTGACTCTCTTTTCCACACTTCCAACACTTGATATTCGTCTTCTTTTCTTTTGGCACAATATCTTTTAAAACCCTTCTAACTGTTGCTTCTATTTTTTCTTCGATTCCATTTGTAGCTTCTTCTTCAATGGTTCGAACTCGGGCTTGACTTCTCAAACCGGCTTTACTTGTTTCGAACTCCAAAGCCCGAGCTAGAGCATCAGCTAATTTTGCTGGGCGGGCTAATATCAATGCCTGCCTAGTGTCACCATCTCGAATGCCGTCTGTGAAATTTTGCACAGCGATTCTTTCCATCATATCGTCTGGAGCGTCCGGGAAAGCTAGCCGAACCAAGCGTGCTATGTCTGCTTCAAACTCTTGTAGAGACTCCGTTGGCTTCTGGCAACGATTTCGCAACTGAGAAGTATATACATGCACAAGGTGTGTCTGTCCATAGCGCATCTCCAAGCACTTCACAAGCTGTCCATAGTCTGCCCTTTGTTCTGATGGGATTGTCTGTAGCACGTCGGTTGCGTCACCCCGTAGTGCCAATATCAAGGCCATGGCTTTCTCGGCATTACTCCAAGCGTTGGCTGCGGCTGCTGCTTCGAACTGCACAATGTAGTTGGACCACTGAGATTTACCATCAAAGCTTGGTGGTTGCATCCGTATTCTGGAAACCTCCATCAAACCACTTGTCGTCTGTTGTTCACGACCTTCACTGTGCCCTAAATTCGCAAACTTAGTCTCAAGTTCTCTTTGCTTCTCTTCAATCGCTATTAGTTTATCGTCGAATTTATTCTCGATGTGTTGAAGACTTTCCTTGAATTCATTCCTCAGACCGTCCGATTGTTCTAGAAGTTTTTCTTCGATCGAACCAATTTTCACTTCCAACTTTCCAGAATTTTCTAGGAGTTCTTGTTTTAGATTGATAGAATTTTCGAGAAGCTTTTGCTCTAGAATTGTAGAATTCTCCAGGAGTTCTTGTTTTAAACTGGTAGAATTTTCCAGCATATTTTCCTGGAGCTTCTGTAGCATACTGTTTATGTCGCAGGAAACTTCAAACAAGTATACTTCAGGATTTTCACCCGCCTTTTCAAGATCCTCAATCAGCCTTCTCTGTAACACCGATTTTGTTCCAGAAGTTTCCAACTCACGTTCCTCCAGCTCCCTCTTCAGTTCTGCAACCTTTAGTTCTTTCAACGTAACTTTCTTCGTTGCCATCTTCGTATTTATTTAATTAATTCCACTCCTGACACCAATGTAGCGTTTACGGGTTCACAAAACTATTTATTTGAACAAACTATGTACAATTTATTTCAACACTAGACTATTTACAAGTTATAACAGCACAATTATTTATTTTAACAGTCACACGGATTAAGTAGCTTATTCGCACTTCTTCATCGACGCGGTTCGACTATACTGATCATGCCGCAGTCGTTCTCCCGTCCTATTTAAAGCGGGAAGCCGCTTCTGGTCTGTTCGAGAATAGAATATTCGCGATCCTACGGATTTACGATTAAATCATCACTCCCGATTCTTCGAGAACGTCACATTATAATAGATTTGAACTTTTGTAAAACAATTTTTTTGTTTGTTTTATAATAAATATAATTATGTCATGAAAATCAACTTTTTTAATATACTTATTTTCTAAAATCACCTAAAAAAGACGTATTTTATAATATCTTTAAAATACGTTTACAGAACGTTTTGTTGAGACATTGAAAATGGCGTTTAATTCAGAAAAATCAACACGTCTTTTCAACCTGGTAAAAACACCTGAAAGAGACGTGTTTTATCAGACGTTTGTAACACGTCATTTTTACACGTCAAAAATAACGTTGATTTCGGCGACATCGTAACGTCTATTCAACGGTTGGTAGGTACTGTTACAATTTGATTTTGCCGCGCATTCACCACCGGGTTCAGGAACGCATCTGCATAGAGATAACCGGCATACACAAAAAACGATAGGTTTTGCAGTGCCGCGCGAGATTCGCTCTTTATCGTTCGAGACTTTGACGAGTGCACGTTCAACGTAAAATTACTCCTGGTAAAAGGGATTGCGTCCAGGAAAAACGCGTTTGCGGATAAGCATCGTTGAATGTGGGTTATTTCGATAACTAATCGCTTAAGCGGATAAATCGTTAAATGTTGAGATTTCGGAAAGAGGTAAGAGAAACCATTTTATTGCGTGCAGACCTTGACTATTCTTTTTCAATCAGAGAGGCAAATTCACCAGCATTTATACCAGGATTACTAGTACCACCATCAAGGGGATAATAGCTGAGGAAATTCTTTCCTGGACACACGGTGTAAATTTCACGCGGAAACTGGTGTAATTTCCAAAGACCCGCAGGAGTTGTAGAATTCACAGACTCGCAGGATACGCCAGAAAGCAAAAAGTAAGGTGTCAGGACAGCTCCAAAACCAGCAGGAAGCATATTAATTAAGAAGATAAGTAATAGACAATTTTTTTTTTTTTGTGTTATCAATTCACCTAGTTTTTGTTATATTAGCGTTCACTTAAAATTTATAAGTTCAGTAATCTCCTTAATGTAATTTTAACATAGGTAAAGAGCCATAGTCACTATTTAACTTGTCATTTTTTTTTTAAATTATTTTCATCGTTCATTACGTAATTTATTGTTTATTTCAACTTGTTATTCAGTCATTCTAATTTCTATTTTACCACGTTATTTAATATTGTATACTTGTAGGAAGTTTCTGTATTATTTTTATTTGTTCATTATATGATTTTGGGGGACTTAGCTGTATTTCTTGTGTCACCATCCACACTTCTAAATTTTGTCAGGGCATTACAACAATTTAGGTTGTAATAGTACTCGTTTGTTTTACGTTTTTTTTCCACGTTGTTTTGTTTACGGAAAATCAGTACGTCTTAACAACGTGGTAAAATCATTTGATAAAAAATTTGATAAAGAAAAATTTTTCGATCAGATTAAAATTATAAAGAAATTTAAGTTAAAGTATAGCTGTAATTTTATTATTGAGGTATCTAGTACCTTACGTAAGCAGATTTTAAATAACCGATGCACACTTTATGTTGGTTGGTCGTCTTGTTCTTGCACCGACTACTTGACAGTTACACGTTGTTACAAATGTTCGAAATTTGGTCATGTTAGCTCTAAGTGCACTAGTGAAAATCCAGTGTGTTACAAATGTTCTGGAAATCATGAGTCCAAAAATTGTAATTCATCTATTTTAAGTTGTATCAACTGCATAGATTTCAAAGCTTTAAATAAGTCAAAGAATGTAGATGTTAACCATTGCTGTGGAGATGAACAAAAGTGTACCGTATACAAGAATAAGGTCAGTTATTTAAAAAGTAGAATTGAATATGGCTAAACAAAACAACAAAAATACTTCAATTCCTCTTAAAATTGGTCATCTCAATGTATGCTCCCTGACATCTAGCTTCATTGACTTCATTTGCAGTTCTTTAGATATTGTTGGACTTAGTGTAACATGGCTAATAAGTGATATACTCTAGTAGGTAGATATAAATGAAAATTGCACATGTTAATATTAGATCTATTTTCACAGGTTTTCATGATTTTGTTCTGACTGTCAAGTCGGAAGAATTTGATGTAATATTTGTAACTGAAACATGGCTCAACGACAACCTGGATGATGAAGTTGTTAGTATTTCTGGCTATAACTTAGTTCGTAAGGACAGAATGGTTGGTAGAGGAGGTGGTATTGCTGCTTACATAAAAACTCATTTATACTTCACAACTTTAAAATTTGATTTTGAGGTCAGTGCGCTGCTGGAACATCTCTTTGTAAAAATGAAAGTAAAGAGTAAAGAGTTAGTAATTGGTGCATTTTACAGGCCCCCACAAACCAATATCAGCAATTTTGTGGATGACTTTGACAACATATTATCATTTATCTGTCCTATCGCAAGTGATATTATATGTCTAGGTGATTTGAACCATGATTTTTCTAAACCTAATAATTTAGACTTTTGTTTTCAAGCTTATACATTAACCCAAATTTTAAATGAGCCCACCCGTGTCACATCTACTACCAGCACATTAATCGATCCTATCTTTGTTAGTAATAGTGAAAACATATTGTCCCATGGTACATTGTGTATGGGCAATATTACTGATCATAAATTAGTGTATTGTAATTTGCAAATTGAAAAGGAGAAATTTCTCCCCAAGTTTGTCACGTATCGTTGCTTTAGTAATTTTAACCATGCTGCATTTTTATATGAACTAGTGTCTTTACCTTGGTTTCTTATAATCCGAGAGCCTAACATTGATAGAAAAGTTGAACTGTTTAGCGAATTCATACTGTCTCTCTTCGACAAATATGCCCCTATCAGGACGGTCAAAGTTACTAAACCCAAAACTCCGTGGCTCACTTTCAATCTAAAACTAATAATGGAAGAAAGAAAAAAAGCACTGCAGAAATATCATCAAACTCGGTCAGCTGATGATTGGAAAATTTATGCGACCTTGAGAAATTTTGCTCACTCTGCTGTAAGAAAAGAAAAAAAAACGTATTTAAACACTGTTTGTTCTCAAAAATCTTCTTTCAAAGTTTGGTCTGCCTTAGAAAATATGAATATTCGGTACAAAAAGAATACCACACAACTACCGCTAGAGCTTTCAGATCCTGAACAAATCAATAATTACTTCGGTTCATTTTTACAAAATATATCTCCCAATTGTGACAACTTAATCGAATTTTATAATAACAATCAATTCGCTGTTGATTGTAACTTCAGTTTCAGCATGACTTCTTGTGAAGAAGTTCATGCCATTCTCTCAAATTTAAAATCTAACGCAGCTGGCTCGGATAGGATCTCTCTCAATATGTTGACCTACTGCAGTCCCTTCATTGACAAATTCATAGTTCACCTCATCAACAGTTGTATTGAAAATAGTTATGTTCTTAAATCTTGGAAAATAGCTACAGGCTTACCGCTAGCCAAAAAAAACAAACCAGAAAGTCTTTCTGATCTTCGCATTATTAGTATTCTGCCTATTGTTTCAAAAATCTTTGAGAGAGTCTTATACAACCGCATCGATTTATATCTAACGAATATTAAATATTTGCCAAATTGTCAATGTGGTTTTAGGAAAAATTTTAGTACCGCCACTGCCTTAGCTAGTGTAACTGATGACATCCTCTCTGCTTGCGACAAAGGCTTATGTACTGCACTCGTCTTATTAGACTTTTCAAAAGCGTTTGACACCATAAGTCACAAATTGTTATTAGCGAAACTGAAACATATTGGCTTTGACCCTTGTGCCCTGTCTCTTATTGAATCTTACCTTAGCAATCGTTCACAAATTATTTCTTACAAAGATAAACATTCATCAGAATTGTTAATAAGAAGTGGTGTGCCGCAAGGATCTATTTTGGGGCCCTTATTTTTCATCATTTATACTGCCGACATACTAAAATCTATTAAACTATGTAAATGTCAAGCTTTTGCTGATGACACCCAAGTCACTTATAGTTTTTCACCCAACGATTACCTGGCAAGTAGTAGAACAATAAATCAAGAACTAAGCAGTATAAGCAATCTCTCGACGCAGCACAATTTGAAGCTTAATGCTGATAAGTGTAAGATTTTAATTTTTGGTCCAAAAACCAGCATTCTTTTTATTAAGACTAACATGCATATTGAAATAGATGGAGTTAAGCTCCAGTTTACAGATACTGCTAGAAATCTCGGTCTTATCGTTGACACAAAATTAAGATACAAAGACCACGTAAACTTATTGATTAGGTCCTGTTATCAAGAATTAAATCTGCTATATGCTAACAGGGATGTCCTAAGCTACAACTTGAGGAAAATGTTGTGTGACACGCTGATACTTTCTAGGTTCAATTACTGTGATTTTATATATGGCCCCTGCCTTGACAATGAGGACTGTAAACGTATCCAGAAAATGCAAAACTCTTGTTGTCGTCTAATTTTTGGTCTACGAAAATTTGACCATATCTCCCACAGAATCGCTGATATTGGTTGGCTTCGAATGAAAGAGCGACGCACTCTTCATCTGGCGTCTTTTCTGCACAGGCTGCTCCATACGGCCTCACCTTGCCAACTGACACATAAATTCATTCATAGAGTATCTGTCCATGGCAAAAATATTAGATATGGTCAAAATTTCACCATCCCACAACATCGAACAGCCATGTTTCAGCGTTCCTTTACATATAATGCAGTTTGTGTACACAACAACCTTCGGGAAGAGTTCAAAATTCTGAACATTAATAAATTCAAGTATAAAGTAAAACTGCATTTATTTGGCTGATTAACCTAAAACGTTATTTTGTACTTGAGATTTATTTATTCCTCATAACTGATTCGTGTTTCATTTTTATTTTTTTATTTAATTTATAAATTACGTTGATTTTCTTGTTGTTATCTGGTTCTTTTTTTTTCCTTGTTTTTTTTTTGTTTCTTGCTCTTTTTGTTGTTTGCTTGCAGAATTTAATCTAAGTTAATTATTGTATATTGTAATTTTTTTTTTATTTGTTATTATTTTTGTCTTTGTTTTGTTGTCTCTTGTGGTGGTTAAGTGGAGTGGCAGCGATGCTAGACTTCGCCATCACATGATGAATCAATAAAGACGATTTATTATTATTATTATATTTTTGGTTCCGTCTCCCGAAAATGACAAAAACGAGATCACCGATACACTCGCAAGCACTTTATTCCCACTTCAGCTGGCAGGAAACACATTTCTCAGTGAATTGTATTGGTTAATAGAGCGAAAATTACAACTGACAGCACGTTAAAGTTCGAATATATAAAGCAATCATTAAACAGTGTGGATTTACGGAGTGCAATTGTGGGGAGCCGCAGCGAAATCCATCACAGAAATCCTGCAGATTTCAATCAAGCCTGCTTACCCTTGCCACTAAAGCGTCCTCCTTCGCGAGTGGAATTTAGTGGAGGATTAAAAAACTGCAATCATCATCATAGCACATTCACATGTATATGTATGCAAATAATTATTACTAACTAAATTTTAACTGGCCCTCCGGGCTTTCCGATTTACCTTTTCAATTCAACGTATTTCTCACACTAAATAAATTCAAACATCTACAGTAGTTTGTGGACAATTCGAAAGCGCTATATTGTGCAGTCACTATTTTCCACCATTTATTACTTGTTTGTACGTTTCTCACATTTATTCTTACTTTTATTCCCCCTTCCGCTCTTCTTCTTCTCGTGCCCTGACATTCATACTTTTGGTATAAGTTTTTTTTCCAGCTTTGTTCTTCCATTCATGTTACTGTTAAACCCACTATCTCGAATTACCTCACATGGCCCATAGCTTCTCCTTTTTTTCTTAATACGGCTACATTCCAAAACAGTACCCTCGTTCGTGCTTTTTAAGTTGCCTTTTTAGTTTCCTCTCTTTTACATAACCTTTTGTTCTTCTTTTCTCAATTTTCTCCCTCACTCCTTCAATCTCCATTGAATTTCTTCTATAACTCTCTTTCTTACTTTGTGCAGTCATTCTCTGCAAATATCATCTCTATTTCTTTCTTTCCCCTTAGTTTGCCTTTTTGCTTCAAGATTTCTCTTTGCCTCCCGCTCTTCCATTTCCATTAGTACTTACTCTCTATTTATTCTGCAACAATCCTCCAGTTTCATTTCTTCTACATCCTCTATCACCTCTTACGCCTGCTATTTACTTTACTTTTCCCCACCCCATCCTGTTATCACTATACACGTCTTCCTCCTTTTCCTTTTCCCACACTCCACTTTCCTTCCATCTCTTCTCTTTCTCCTTAAATTCTTCTCTTTGGCTTTCAGTCCCTCTCTTCATTTTCTCACTAACCCCTTCTTCTTATTGAAAAACCTCTAGTCTCTTTCGTTTCATTCCATCTCCACTGAACACCGTCTATAGTTAATTTCCTTTATCCCACTCTTACCTATTTCCAGTCTCCTAGTTCTTTCTTTGCTGGGGGTCTCAATTTCTTTTGTAACTCTCTTTCCTGCTTTCTGCGGTCATTATCAATAATTATTACCTTTTTACTTTCTTCCTCCTCACTTTTTGCTATCCCTCCTGATCTTCCATTTTTACTAGTCTTGTCTTTCAGTCTCTCCTTCATGTCTCCCTTTGGTTTCCTCTTCATTTCTTCCAATTTATCCACGATTTCACTCTCAATTCCGTTGTCTGCTCTTGGAGATGTGTTATTTTACTTATTTTAAATATCTTCTCTTTTTCCTCTTTTTTTATTCTTCCAGGAATGCAGCTAAACTTCCCCGGCTCAGTTCATAGGTTTGTTCGAATGCCTCCTAGATGTCGCTGCTATTCAAATATTGTTAGAAATATTGACTCGTTTTCTTCCCCAGGATTTTTTCTTTCTCTCTCGAGCCCCTTTCGTTCGAATCTCTCTTCTACTTCTTTTCTGTTTTCTTCAGTTTACTCTGCCATTTTCTCTATATTTACTTCACTTTTATCTGCACCACGTATTTCTACATCAGTCGGTAATACAGGAATCTATAATATCTATGAATAGCGGAACAATGGCTGCAATAATTAGAAGGTTAAAAATGACTAATGAAAAGAAATTCTTTTTGATTATTGTCATCAATAATTTACGAGTTCAGCTGGAATCAATTCCGCTACTATAATAATCTGTTTTATTCCAATATAGAAAACTAACAGTTTTTATTTTTATTACGTTGCACTTCAACTTTTGACGTTGACAGCACTGAATGTGAATAAAATTCGAATCATTGCTTGAATTTTAAATTCATTTTAATGACTAATAAAACAACTAGAAGGACCTCTGTTTCAAAACATTATGGGAAGGGGCCCTAACTTATGAGAAGCTGATAACGAAGAGTGTCTCAGATATTGGAATGTTTCTCCTGACATTGTGAATCCTGGAGGATTCTTCAAAAATAAAATAAATAAAAAATAATTTTTATTGATTACCTGTATGAGTTTGTCGTCATCGGACTAGTGTAAGTGCATGTTCGCGATTGTTTCGAATTAGGACTTTAGTTCATGCGATTTATTTATTCCAGCAGTTTTTGTTCCAACACGTTTTAAAACGTTGACTCTTTTATTTATCGTCAAGTCGGAAAAAATCCACCGCTTTGTAGCTTAATCCTGCATGTAAATTCCCCTCTTTCGTCATTTCCGAGACAGTCAATTCCGGCCCCATCCCGCTCCCCCAAAAAGGTAATTGTCTTGTAACTGTCGTCATCCGATCCGTCATCATCTGCCAACGAATGCCTACAGCGTCGTCCTTCTGCGTCATTCGTTCCTTCTGTTCGTTCATAGCTCATTAAATTTCCCATCTTCTTTATCAATCTATGACTGTCGATTCAGTGCCGCTTCATAACGTCTGCGTTATGCACTAAACCGATAATCGAGGGCCCTGACCCGCCCGCCGTGATGATGATTTTTATTCGATTTTCCGGAAAGAAAAATGGACTATTAATTTTTGTTGGACATAAAGCACGAATATAAATTCGTAGATTTATATTTTTAAAACCGGATATGAAATTGAAATGCACCATTAAGAACGAAAAGCTCTAAATTATTCTAATGGACTCTATACACTCTGTTTAATTGAAAATCGGAGCTTTTTTCAGCCAGAAAGACACTGACTCGCGCAATCCCGAGGGGTTAATACTTGCTGATAACAAAAACGAAAATGTACCTAAATGTCTGAATGCCGAATGAAAGACGGAGCAAACGGTGTACTTCGAGATTTTTTTGGAAATACAGTATGCCAGTATTCTCTTTTACTGCATAAAAATAAGTTTATAGGAATTTAAATCTAAAGGTGACTGTTATTCCTTTACACAAGTATAAAACTTTCCGTAAAGGAACTTCAGCACACAATTCCCTATACTTAATTCATCAGCTCCCCCAATGTTGCCAAACTTTTTTCACAACTTCTAGCGTTGCATTTCCCAAGTCTACACCAACAACTTTAAATTAATACGAAATATGACAAAGTTGAGAGCTCGATAATGTTTCATAATGCATTTCATACTATAATGTATACTTAAGATTTTACAGTTTTCGCCACAAGATTTATAAAGTTTGTCATCTCGCGTTCCTCCAACACCACAATATTCAATTTTATGTACCTAGTCTGGCAACCTATAATTTTATAATTCTCTTGCTTTATTATTGATAGCTCTAGGTACATTCACCTAAAAATTTGAGATGAATTTGACGGATACGATGAATAGTAGAAAAGATAAACAAAGTAAGTTGAGCATCATAGGGAAATTGAGACAGCGAACATAAAGTACAGAGTTTTCAACGGTTCCATTTACACGTATTGAATAGGCAAATATTAATTTTAGGTGAGCCAGACAGAGATGTTGGCTCGTCGTGTGCTAATAAATGTAGTCCGACGTTTAAATAATGTGTAATTTATAAACGGACCAGAAGGTAAGCTAGTTTTCCCGTCAGAAAAAAAACTTGTCAATCAATGTCTATAAATTAGAAAAACGCAACGGTCTTGCAGAAAGATACTTTAAATTCTTAATGAACCATTAAAATTTTTATCAACAGCATCTGTTTGCGCAATGCAGCTAAAGTGACGGTAAATAAACTATAGAAAATATTGAGTTCTGGGGTGAAACAATGTTGTATGCGACCTGTGTTAAAAGTGGTGTTGCTCATGACGTACGGTCCGATCTAGTAAGATAAATAACTGTTTATTTTTTAGATATTTACCATGTGTCGTTACATAAATCTAAAATTAAATTTTAAGATGAAATTTAACAAAGAAAAAAACACAATTAATAAAAATCAGAAGTGGTATTAAATTAGTGAAAATTTACCAAAGTTTACAAAACTGAAAAATGCAGGAAGAGTGGAAATACAGTCGTTAAGATAATAGAATAGGGTATACTAAAAGAATGTGCAAGTTTGAAAATTAAAACACCACACAACTACAAAATATAAAGGAATTGAAGGAAAACAATAAAATGAGGTTACTGTATTTGATAGACAAAAATCTGACTTACGAGTGTGTGAAATTTCGTACAGTCATCTTTGACAGTTTTTGAAATTCGAGACGAAACCGAGGGCTCCATAGGATAAAATTGCACTCAACTAAGAAATTGATAGGAAATACAATGCCATAGACACAAGTGGTTAGTGTATCTGATAGACAAATATCTGCTTTACGAGTATGTCAAATTTCGTGTAGTCATCTTTGACAGTTTTTGAAATACGAAAATGACATAATGCTCGAAATTATAGAATACAAGTAAATTAGAAATTTTTTGGGAAATAAATTGTCTTTGATACACTCATAACATATTTCTGTCTGCTTCACGACTGTGTCAGATTTTATTCAGTCATCTTTGACAGTTTTTGAAATTCGAGACAAAACCTAGGGCTTGATAGGATAAAATTACACCAAACTTAGAAATTCATAGGAAATAAACTGCCATAGACAGAAGTGATTAGTGTATCTGATATCAAATGTGTGCTTTACGAATGTGTCAAATTTCGTGTAGTCATCTTTTACAGTTTTTGAAATACGAAACTGAAATAATGCTCGAAGTTATAGCATCAAATGAAATTTGAAAATTTTTGAGAAGTAACTGTCTTTGACAATCATATCATATTTCTGTCTGCGTCACGAGTGTGTCAGATTTCATTCAGTCATCTTTGACAGTTTTTGAAATTTGAGACGAAACCTATTGCTCGATAGGATAAAATTACACTAAACTTAGAAATTCATAGGGAATAACCTGCCATAGACACAAGTGATTAGTGTATCTGATAGTCAAATGTCTGCTTTATAAGTGTGTCAAATTTCGTGTAGTCACCTTTGACAATTTTTGAAATACGAAAATGAAATATGCTCGAAATTATAGAATCAAAGTAAATTTGAAAAGTCTTGGGGAATAAATTGTCTTTGATACACTCATATCATATTTCTGTCTGCTTCACGACTGTGTCAGATTTTATTCAGTCATCTTTGACAGTTTTTGAAGTTCGAGACGAAACCTTTCGCTCGATAGGATAAAATTACACTCAACTAAGAAATTCATAGGAAATAAACTGCCATAGACACAAGCGGTTAGTGTATCTGATAGACAAACATGTTCTTTACGAGTATGTCAAATTTCGTGTTGTCATCTTTGACAGTTTTTGAAATACGAAAATGAAATAATGCTCGAAATTATAGAATCAAATTAAATTTGAAATGTCTTGGGGAATAAATTGTCTTTGATACACTCATATCATATTTCTGTCTGCTTCACGACTGTGTCAGATTTTATTCAGTCATCTTTGACAGTTTTTGAAGTTCGAGACGAAACCTTTTGCTCGATAGGATAAAATTACACTCAACTAAGAAGTTCATAGAAAATAAACTGCCATAGACACAAGTGGTTAGTGTATCTGATAGACAAATGTCTGCTTTACGAGTATGTCAAATTTCGTGTAGTCATCTTTGACAGTTTTTGAAATACGAAACTGAAATAATGCTCGAAGTTATAGCATCAAATGAAATTTGAAAATTTTTGAGAAATAACTGTCTTTGACAATCATATCATATTTCTGTCTGTGTCACGAGTGTGTCAGATTTTATTCAGTCATCTTTGACAGTTTTTGAAATTTGAGACGAAACCTAGGGCGCGATAGGATAAAATTACACTAAACTTAGAAATTCATAGGGAATAACCTGCCATAGACACATGTGATTAGTGTATCTGATTGTCAAATGTCTGCTTTGTAAGTGTGTCAAATTTCGTGTAGTCACCTTTGACAATTTTTGAAATACGAAACTGAAATAATGCTCGAAATTATAGAATCAAATTAAATTTGAAAAGTCTTGGGGAATAAATTGTCTTTGATACACTCATATCATATTTCTGTCTGCTTCACGACTGTGTCAGATTTTATTCAGTCATCTTTGACAGTTTTTGAAATTCGAGACAAAACCTATTGCTCGATAGGATGAAATTACACTCGACTAAGAAATTCATAGGAAATAAACTGCCACAGACACAAGTGATTGGTGTATCTGATAGCCAAATGTCTGCTTTACAAGTGTGTCAAATTTCGTGTAGTCATCTTTGACAGTTTTTGAAATACGAAAATGAAATAATGCTTGAAATTATAGAATCAAATTAAATTTGAAAAGTCTTGGGGAATAAATTGTCTTCGATACACTCATATCATATTTCTGTCTGCTTCACGACTGTGTCAGATTTTATTCAGTCATCTTTGACAGTTTTTGAAATTCGAGACGAAACCTATTGCTCGATAGGATAAAATTACACCAAACTTAGAAATTCATAGGAAATAAACTGCCATAGACAGAAGTGATTAGTGTATCTCATAGTCAAATGTGTGCTTTACGAATGTGTCAAATTTCGTGTAGTCATCTTTGACAGTTTTTGAAATACGAAAATGACATAATGCTCGAAATTATAGAATACAAGTAAATTAGAAAATTTTTGGGAAATAAATTGTCTTTGATACCCTCATAACATATTTCTGTCTGCTTCACGACTGTGTCAGATTTTATTCAGTCATCTTTGACAGTTTTTAAAATTCGAGACGAAACCTATTGCTCGATATTATAAAATTACAGCAAACTTAGAAATTCATTGGAAATAAACTGCCATAGACAGAAGTGATTAGTGTATCTGATAGTCAAATATGTGCTTTACGAATGTGTCAAATTTCGTGTAGTGATCTTTGACAGTTTTTGAAATACGAAAATGACATAATGCTCGAAATTATAGAATACAAGTAAATTTGAAAATTTTTGGGGAATAAATTGTCTTTGATACACTCATATCATATTTCTGTCTGCTTCAGGAGTGTGTCAGATTTCATTCAATCATCTTTGACAATTTCTGAAATCCGTGGCAAAACCTAGCGCTCGATAGGATAAGATTACACCAAACTTAGAAAATTATAGGAAATAAACTGCCATAGACACGAGTGATGAGTGTACCTGATAGTCCAATGTCTGCTTTACGAGTGTGTCAAATTTCGTGTAGTCATCTTTGACAGTTTCTGACATACGAAAATGAAATAATGCTCGAAAAGATAGAATCAAAATAAACTTGAATTCTTGGGAAATAAATTGTCTTTGATACACTCATATCAGATTTTTGTCTGCTTGACGAGTGTCTCCCATCTCGTTGAGGCATCTTTGACAGTTTTTGAAATTCGACACGAAACCTAGGGCTCGATAGGATAAAATTACAGAAAACTTAGAAATTCATAAGAAATATACTGTCATAGACACATGAGGTTCCTGTATCTAATAGACAAACATCTGCTTTACAAGTGTGTCAAACTTCGTACAGTCATGTTTGACAGTTTTTGAAATACGAAAATGAAATAATGCTTGAAATTATAGAATCAAATTAAATTTGAAAAGTCTTGGGGAATAAATTGTCTTCGATACACTCATATCATATTTCTGTCTGCTTCACGACTGTGTCAGATTTTATTCAGTCATATTTGACAGTTTTTGAAATTCGAGACGACACCTATTGCTCGATAGGATAAAATTACACTCGACTAAGAAATTCATAGGAAATAAACTGCCACAGACACAAGTGATTGGTGTATCTGATAGTCAAATGTCTGCTTTACGAGTGTGTCAAATTTCGTCTAGTCATCTTTGACAGTTTTTGAAATACGAAAATGAAATAATGCTTGAAATTATAGAATCAAATTAAATTTGAAAAGTCTTGGGGAATAAATTGTCTTCGATACACTCATATGATATTTCTGTCTGCTTCACGAGTGTGTCAGATTTCGTTCAGTCATCTTTGACAGTTTTTGAAATTCGAGACAATACCTAGGGCTTGATAGGATAAAATTACACCAAACTTAGAAATTCATAGGGAATAACCTGCCATAGACACAAGTGATTAGTGTATCTGATATCAAATGTGTGCTTTACGAATGTGTCAAATTTCGTGTAGTCATCTTTGACAGTTTTTGAAATACGAAAATGAAATAATGCTTGAAATTATAGAATCAAATTAAATTTGAAAAGTCTTGGGGAATAAATTGCCTTTCATACGCTCATATCATATTTCTGTCTGCTTCACGACTGTGTCAGATTTTATTCAGTCATCTTTGACAGTTTTTGAAATTGGAGACAAAACCTAGGGCTTGATAGGATAAAATTACAGCAAACTTAGAAATTCATAGGAAATAACCTGCCATAGACACAAGTGATTAGTGTATCTGATATCAAATGTGTGCTTTACGAGTATGTCAAATTTCGTGTAGTCATCTTTGACAGTTTTTGAAATACGAAAATGAAATAATGCTTGAAATTATAGAATCAAATTAAATTTGAAAAGTCTTGGGGCATAAATTGTCTTTGATACACTCATATCATATTTCTGTCTGCTTAACGAGTGTGTCCGATCTCGTTCAGGCATCTTTGACAGTTTTTGAAATTCGAGACGAATCCGAGGGCTCCATAGGATAAAATTACACTCAACTAAGAAATTCATAGGAAATAAACTGCCATAGACACAAGTGGTTAGTGTATCTGATAGACAAACATCTGCTTTACAAGTGTGTCAAATTTCGTACAGTCATGTTTGACAGTTTTTGAAATACGAAAATTAAATATTGCTTGAAATTATAGAATCAAATTAAATTTGAAAAGTCTTGGGGAATAAATTGTCTTTGGTACACTCATATCATATTTCTGTCTGCTTCACGACTGTGTCAGATTTTATTCAGTCATCTTTGACAGTTTTTGAAATTCGAGACGAAACCTATTGCTCGATAGGATAAAATTACACCAAACTTAGAAATTCATAGGAAATAAACTGCCATAGACAGAAGTGATTAGTGTATCTGATAGTCAAATGTGTGCTTTACGAATGTGTCAAATTTCGTGTAGTCATCTTTGACAGTTTTTGAAATACGAAAATGACATAATGCTCGAAATTATAGAATACAAGTAAATTAGAAATTTTTTGGGAAATAAATTGTCTTTGATACACTCATAACATATTTCTGTCTGCTTCACGACTGTGTCAGATTTTATTCAGTCATCTTTGACAGTTTTTGAAATTCGAGACGAAACCTATTGCTCGATAGGATAAAATTACAGCAAACTTAGAAATTCATTGGAAATAAACTGCCATAGACACAAGTGATTGGTGTATCTGATAGTCAAATGTCTGCTTTACGAGTGTGTCAAATTTCGTGTAGTCATCTTTGAGAGTTTTTGAAATACGAAACTGAAATAATGCTCGAAGTTATAGCATCAAATGAAATTTGAAAATTTTTGAGAAATAACTGTCTTTGACATTCATATCATATTTCTGTCTGCGTCACGAGTGTGTCAGATTTTATTCAGTCATCTTTGACAGTTTTTGAAATTCGAGACGAAACCTATTGCTCGATAGGATAAAATTACACCAAACTTAGAAATTCATAGGAAATAAACTGCCATAGACAGAAGTGATTAGTGTATCTGATAGTCAAATGTGTGCTTTACGAATGTGTCAAATTTCGTGTAGTCATCTTTGACAGTTTTTGAAATACGAAAATGACATAATGCTCGAAATTATAGAATACAAGTAAATTAGAAATTTTTTGGGAAATAAATTGTCTTTGATACACTCATAACATATTTCTGTCTGCTTCACGACTGTGTCAGATTTTATTCAGTCATCTTTGACAGTTTTTGAAATTCGAGACGAAACCTATTGCTCGATAGGATAAAATTACAGCAAACTTAGAAATTCATTGGAAATAAACTGCCATAGACACAAGTGATTGGTGTATCTGATAGTCAAATGTCTGCTTTACGAGTGTGTCAAATTTCGTGTAGTCATCTTTGAGAGTTTTTGAAATACGAAACTGAAATAATGCTCGAAGTTATAGCATCAAATGAAATTTGAAAATTTTTGAGAAATAACTGTCTTTGACATTCATATCATATTTCTGTCTGCGTCACGAGTGTGTCAGATTTTATTCAGTCATCTTTGACAGTTTTTGAAATTTGAGACGAAACCTAGGGCGCGATAGGATAAAATTACACTAAACTTAGAAATTCATAGGGAATAACCTGCCATAGACACATGTGATTAGTGTATCTGATTGTCAAATGTCTGCTTTGTAAGTGTGTCAAATTTCGTGTAGTCACCTTTGACAATTTTTGAAATACGAAACTGAAATAATGCTCGAAATTATAGAATCAAATTAAATTTGAAAAGTCTTGGGGAATAAATTGTCTTTGATACACTCATATCATATTTCTGTCTGCTTCACGACTGTGTCAGATTTTATTCAGTCATCTTTGACAGTTTTTGAAATTCGAGACAAAACCTATTGCTCGATAGGATAAAATTACACTCGACTAAGAAATTCATAGGAAATAAACTGCCACAGACACAAGTGATTGGTGTATCTGATAGCCAAATGTCTGCTTTACAAGTGTGTCAAATTTCGTGTAGTCATCTTTGACAGTTTTTGAAATACGAAAATGAAATAATGCTTGAAATTATAGAATCAAATTAAATTTGAAAAGTCTTGGGGAATAAATTGTCTTCGATACACTCATATCATATTTCTGTCTGCTTCACGACTGTGTCAGATTTTATTCAGTCATCTTTGACAGTTTTTGAAATTCGAGACGAAACCTATTGCTCGATAGGATAAAATTACACCAAACTTAGAAATTCATAGGAAATAAACTGCTATAGACAGAAGTGATTAGTGTATCTCATAGTCAAATGTGTGCTTTACGAATGTGTCAAATTTCGTGTAGTCATCTTTGACAGTTTTTGAAATACGAAAATGACATAATGCTCGAAATTATAGAATACAAGTAAATTAGAAAATTTTTGGGAAATAAATTGTCTTTGATACCCTCATAACATATTTCTGTCTGCTTCACGACTGTGTCAGATTTTATTCAGTCATCTTTGACAGTTTTTAAAATTCGAGACGAAACCTATTGCTCGATATTATAAAATTACAGCAAACTTAGAAATTCATTGGAAATAAACTGCCATAGACAGAAGTGATTAGTGTATCTGATAGTCAAATATGTGCTTTACGAATGTGTCAAATTTCGTGTAGTGATCTTTGACAGTTTTTGAAATACGAAAATGACATAATGCTCGAAATTATAGAATACAAGTAAATTTGAAAATTTTTGGGGAATAAATTGTCTTTGATACACTCATATCATATTTCTGTCTGCTTCAGGAGTGTGTCAGATTTCATTCAATCATCTTTGACAATTTCTGAAATCCGTGGCAAAACCTAGCGCTCGATAGGATAAGATTACACCAAACTTAGAAAATCATAGGAAATAAACTGCCATAGACACGAGTGATGAGTGTACCTGATAGTCCAATGTCTGCTTTACGAGTGTGTCAAATTTCGTGTAGTCATCTTTGACAGTTTCTGACATACGAAAATGAAATAATGCTCGAAAAGATAGAATCAAAATAAACTTGAATTCTTGGGAAATAAATTGTCTTTGATACACTCTTATCAGATTTTTGTCTGCTTGACGAGTGTCTCCCATCTCGTTGAGGCATCTTTGACAGTTTTTGAAATTCGACACGAAACCTAGGGCTCGATAGGATAAAATTACAGAAAACTTAGAAATTCATAAGAAATATACTGTCATAGACACATGAGGTTCCTGTATCTAATAGACAAACATCTGCTTTACAAGTGTGTCAAACTTCGTACAGTCATGTTTGACAGTTTTTGAAATACGAAAATGAAATAATGCTTGAAATTATAGAATCAAATTAAATTTGAAAAGTCTTGGGGAATAAATTGTCTTTGATACACTCATATGATATTTCTGTCTGCTTCACGACTGTGTCAGATTTTATTCAGTCATCTTTGACAGTTTTTGAAATTCGAGACGAAACCTATTGCTCGATAGGATAAAATTACACTCAACTAAGAAATTCATAGGAAATAAACTGCCATAGACACAAGTGGTTGGTGTATCTGATAGACAAACATCTGCTTTACAAGTGTGTCAAATTTCGTACAGTCATGTTTGACAGTTTTTGAAATACGAAAATTAAATATTGCTTAAAATTATAGAATCAAATTAAATTTGAAAAGTCTTGGGGAATAAATTGTCTTTGGTACACTCATATCATATTTCAGTCTGCTTCACGAGTGTGTCAAATTTCATCCAGTAATTTTTGACAGTTTTTGAAATTCGAGACGAAACCTAGGGCTCGATAGAATAAAGTTACAGAAAACTTAGAAATTCATAGGAAATAATCTGCCATAGACAGAAGTGATTAGTGTATCTGATAGTCAAATAAGTGCTTTACGAATGTGTCAAATTTCGTGTAGTGATCTTTGACAGTTTTTGAAATACGAAAATGACATAATGCTCGAAATTATAGAATACAAGTAAATTTGAAAATTTTTGGGGAATAAATTGTCTTTGATACACTCATATCATATTTTTGTCTGCTTCAGGAGTGTGTCAGATTTCATTCAATCATTTTTGACAATTTCTGAAATCTGTGGCAAAACCTATTGCTCGATAGGATAAAATTACACCAAACTTAGAAATTCATAGGAAATAAACTGCCATAGACACGAGTGATGAGTGTATCTGATAGTCCAATGTCTGTTTTACGAGTGTGTCAAATTTCGTGTAGTCATCTTTGACAGTTTCTGACATACGAAAATGAAATAATGCTCGAAAAGATAGAATCAAAATAAACTTGAATTCTTGGGAAATAAATTGTCTTTGATACACTCATATCAGATTTTTGTCTGCTTGACGAGTGTGTCCCATCTCGTTGAGGCATCTTTGACAGTTTTTGAAATTCGACACGAAACCTAGGGCTCGATAGGATAAAATTACAGAAAACTTAGAAATTCATAAGAAATATACTGTCATAGACACATGAGGTTCCTGTATCTAATAGACAAACACCTGCTTTACAAGTGTGTCAAACTTCGTACAGTCATGTTTGACAGTTTTCGAAATACGAAAATGAAATAATGCTTGAAATTATAGAATCAAATTAAATTTGAAAAGTCTTGGGGAATAAATTGTCTTCGATACACTCATATCATATTTCTGTCTGCTTCACGACTGTGTCAGATTTTATTCAGTCATCTTTGACAGTTTTTAAAATTCGAGACGAAACCTATTGCTCGATAGGATAAAATTACACCAAACTTAGAAATTCATAGGAAATAAACTGCCATAGACAGAAGTGATTAGTGTATCTGATAGTCAAATGTGTGCTTTACGAATGTGTCAAATTTCGTGTAGTCATCTTTGACAGTTTTTGAAATACGAAAATGACATAATGCTCGAAACTATAGAATACAAGTAAATTAGAAAATTTTTGGGAAATAAATTGTATTTGATACACTCATAACATATTTCTATCTGCTTCACGACTGTGTCAGATTTTATTCAGTCATCTTTGACAGTTTTTAAAATTCGAGACGAAACCTATTGCTCGATATTATAAAATTACAGCAAACTTAGAAATTCATTGGAAATAAACTGCCATAGACACAAGTGATTGGTGTATCTGATAGTCAAATGTCTGCTTTACGAGTATGTCAAATTTCGTGTAGTGATCTTTGACAGTTTTTGAAATACGAAACTGAAATAATGCTCGAAGTTATAGCATCAAATGAAATTTGAAAATTTTTGAGAAATAACTGTCTTTGACAATCATATCATATTTCTGTCTGCGTCACGAGTGTGTCAGATTTTATTCAGTCATCTTTGACAGTTTTTGAAATTTGAGACGAAACCTAGGGCGCGATAGGATAAAATTACACTAAACTTAGAAATTCATAGGGAATAACCTGCCATAGACACAAGTGGTTAGTGTATCTGATAGACAAACATCTGCTTTACAAGTGTGTCAAATTTCGTACAGTCATGTTTGACAGTTTTTGAAATACGAAAATTAAATATTGCTTAAAATTATAGAATCAAATTAAATTTGAAAAGTCTTGGGGAATAAATTGCCTTTCATACACTCATATCATATTTCTGTCTGCTTCACGACTGTGTCAGATTTTATTCAGTCATCTTTGACAGTTTTTGAAATTCGAGACGAAACCTATTGCTCGATAGGATAAAATTACACCAAACTTAGAAATTCATAGGAAATAAACTGCCATAGACAGAAGTGATTAGTGTATCTGATAGTCAAATGTGTGCTTTACGAATGTGTCAAATTTCGTGTAGTCATCTTTGACAGTTTTTGAAATACGAAAATGACATAATGCTCGAAATTATAGAATACAAGTAAATTAGAAATTTTTTGGGAAATAAATTGTCTTTGATACACTCATAACATATTTCTGTCTGCTTCACGACTGTGTCAGATTTTATTCAGTCATCTTTGACAGTTTTTAAAATTCTAGACAAAACCTATTGCTCGATATTATAAAATTACAGCAAACTTAGAAATTCATTGGAAATAAACTGCCATAGACACAAGTGATTGGTGTATCTGATAGTCAAATGTCTGCTTTACGAGTGTGTCAAATTTCGTGTAGTCATCTTTGACAGTTTTTGAAATACGAAACTGAAATAATGCTCGAAGTTTCAGCATCAAACGAAATTTGAAAATTTTTG
This sequence comes from Diaperis boleti, assembly GCA_963583935.1. NCBI lineage: Eukaryota > Metazoa > Arthropoda > Insecta > Coleoptera > Tenebrionidae > Diaperis > Diaperis boleti. The sequence continues at coordinate 49,300,421 of OY757249.1, read as the reverse complement.
AGAAATAACTGTCTTTGACATTCATATTATATTTCTGTCTGCGTCACGAGTGTGTCAGATTTCATTCAGTCATCTTTGACAGTTTTTGAAATTTGAGACGAAACCTAGGGCGCGATAGGATAAAATTACACTCGACTAAGAAATTCATAGGAAATAAACTGCCATAGACAGAAGTGATTAGTGTATCTGATAGTCAAATGACTGCTTTACGAGTGTGTCAAATTTCGTGTAGTCATCTTAAACAGTTTTTGAAATACGGAAACGAGAAAATGCTCGAAATTATAGAATCAAATTAAACTTGAAAATTATTGGGAAATAAATTGTCTTTGATACACTCATATCATATTTCAGTCTGCTTCACGAGTGTGTCAAATTTCATCCAGTAATTTTTGACAGTTTTTGAAATTCGAGACGAAACCTAGGGCTCGATAGAATAAAGTTACAGAAAACTTAGAAATTCATAGGAAATAAACTGCCATAGATAAAAGTGATTAGTGTATCTGATAGTCAAATATGTGCTTTACGAATGTGTCAAATTTCGTGTAGTGATCTTTGACAGTTTTTGAAATACGAAAATGACATAATGCTCGAAATTATAGAATACAAGTAAATTTGAAAATTTTTGGGGAATAAATTGTCTTTGATACACTCATATCATATTTCTGTCTGCTTCAGGAGTGTGTCAGATTTCATTCAATCATTTTTGACAATTTCGGAAATCCGTGGCAAAACCTATTGCTCGATAGGATAAAATTACACCAAACTTAGAAATTCATAGGAAATAAACTGCCATAGACACGAGTGATGAGTGTATCTGATAGTCCAATGTCTGTTTTACGAGTGTCTCAAATTTCGTGTAGTCATCTTTGACAGTTTCTGACATACGAAAATGAAATAATGCTCGAAAAGATAGAATCAAAATAAACTTGAATTCTTGGGAAATAAATTGTCTTTGATACACTCATATCAGATTTTTGTCTGCTTGACGAGTGTGTCCAATCTCGTTGAGGCGTCTTTGACAGTTTTTGAAATTCGACACGAAACCTAGGGCTCGATAGGATAAAATTACAGAAAACTTAGAAATTCATAAGAAATATACTGTCATAGACACATGAGGTTCCTGTATCTAATAGACAAACATCTGCTTTACAAGTGTGTCAAACTTCGTACAGTCATGTTTGACAGTTTTTGAAATCCGAAAATGAAATAATGCTTGAAATTATAGAATCAAATTAAATTTGAAAAGTCTTGGGGAATAAATTGTCTTCGATACACTCATATCATATTTCTGTCTGCTTCACGACTGTGTCAGTTTTTATTCAGTCATCTTTGACAGTTTTTGAAATTCGAGACGAAACCTATTGCTCGATAGGATAAAATTACACCAAACTTAGAAATTCATAGGGAATAACCTGCCATAGACACAAGTGATTAGTGTATCTGATATCAAATGTGTGCTTTACGAATGTGTCAAATTTCGTGTAGTCATCTTTGACAGTTTTTGAAATACGAAAATGAAATAATGCTTGAAATTATAGAATCAAATTAAACTTGAAAATTTTTGGGAAATAAATTGTCTTTGATACACTCATATCAGATTTTTGTCTGCTTCATGAGTGTGTCCGATCTCGTTCAGTCATCTTTGACAGTTTTTGAAATTCGAGACGAAACCTATTGCTCGATAGGATAAAATTACACCAAACTTAGAAATTATAGGAAATAAACTGCCATAGACACAAATGGTTAGTGTATCTGATAGTCAAAAGTGTCTAATTTACGAGTGTGTCAAATTTCGTGAAGTCATCTTTGACAGTTTTTGAAATACTAAACTGAAATAGTGCTCGAAATTATAGAATCAAAGTAAACTTGAAAATTCTTCGAAAATAAACTGTCTTTGATACACTCATATCAGATTTAAATAAACACGGCTTGCTAAAGCCAGGTAGTAATTACCAATTTCATGTTTCATTTCACATAATACTAGGGTTGCGGCTGAATTGATCTACTGCATAACTTCAACCGGATTTAGATCTATGCCTATTCTATCATAAATAATTAAACAAATAATACACTTGCAACATTTGTATCAGAAAACAATGAAATCACTTTCAGTCGTGTGCTTATAAAGGTGAAACACAACCATTTCTTTTTATTACGAAAGTAGATCTCAAACTTGTGAGAAATACCTGTGAAGCACACAAAGTCTATATATTTTTTGGGCCACGGTAAAAAGCACCACGGCGAAAAAAATTAACAACAGCAAATTAACCTCGATTCGCAAGTCGATGTCGGTGCACGTATACGGAACGTTTATGAAGATATCGATTGCTAGAGGCGTAAACATATTTCACGATTATCTCTCCCTGAACAAGCATATGCGTTATACGGAAGCCCCGGGGTGCTTAAAGACAAACAGGCACACAACAAAGCTTCGCAGCTCATGGATAGAGATGACAAACAGCGACAACTGTCAAGATTAGTTTCTGTTTTTACATCATCCAAATGAATAATTATGTTAAAAGTCGGCGAAAATAGCTCGCCAGACAAGAGACAAAAAGCTATGCAGAATGGATTATGGAAGTTTCAAAGCGTTGTCCGCGTTGTGTCACATTTATGTGTAATCTACTTAAATAACCGTTTTTGCAGACTTGTGTTGATTCTTCCGTCTTTTTAATTCCTGGATACAACTCTCTAAATTTTTGAAAGGACACCGATTGCATAGACATGATGAAAGTCCCACCAACTCTTTCTCGTCTTGCATTCCACATCTGTTTTATTATCTTGCAAATAACGATACTGGCACCAAACGTCGAAAACCAAAAACAAGAAACATGTAAACCTCGACACCTAAAGGGGGAAGATGAAGTACGGTAGTGTTTATGTAAAGAAAATCTCTACACTAGTCTGGGCGCTTTTCTTAAATTTGAATTTGCCGCGTTATCGTCATGGCCGAGGGATGGGTGTGTCATGTGTCATGGGTGTCTTTTCTTTTTACAGCTGAAAAACTTTTTTTGTAAAATAATGTAATAGGTTAAATGTAACATACTGTAAACAAAACTTTTGGTTTTACAGAGAAACACACTTACATCTTTAATTCAGAAGGGAAATAGTATATTGTGCAACTAGTGCGGCAAGTTGTCGATTGCCCACGAAAGCGAAGTTGAGCGCACGAACGAAGTGAGACTATCAGACGATATACAAACTTTTAATAGAACGCGATAGTAGGTGATACGAAGTTCACCAGGTCAGCTAGTGAGCAATAAAAAGAGTACAGATCATTATATATGTATATAACAGATTCTAAGACTTCGTAATACTAATTTTAAACACCATTAACACACTATGAATAGGCAACAACATAACCTGACTAGTGCTCAAGGCATCCGGTTTCGGTCTGCCCGGAGATTTCCCTGCATGCGCGATGTATCAACCGCGCTAACAACTCCCATTTAAAACTCCCCAGTCCAGTTTTCTCCGAATTGATTATAGGTCGATTTTGTTTGCCAGGGGCACACCTTCTCAGTTTCCTTTCAAGTTCCGGCATTTCGCCCTTTTTGCGAGGGGGCTATTAGCCCCAAAATCTTCAATGGCACTAAGAGTGGGTCGAGTGCCTCATTTGAAAGGTATTGGAGACGCCATTAAATTTAGCAATCAAAATTAACACAAAAATTTCAATAAGTTTACTCTACCCATAGTGCCATTTAAATCAATTCGGTGAAATCTGGACTGGGAAATTTTAAATGGGGCAGCGTGTATAAGTATAATATTGATTTCGGCTTTTTGTATATTCAGGGATTTGTGGTATTTTGTTGTTCTGAAAAGAAACATTGACAACTCTCGCTCGAACCCAATTTCAAATATTTTCTCTTTTCGCATGAACAGTTCTCCCATATACGAATATTTATTTTCACATAGACATAGCAAACACGATTCCACTTGAGTGGTTTGCTTTTTCCGTATTATTTCTGATTCGCGAAGATTCGAACAAGTGGAAAACGAGCCACATCTGATTAGTGAGTATTCTTATCGCTTAACACTTTACATACGCTTTCTTCCGCCATAAACGCAGCACTTACGGAAATCAGTAACCCCGTTTCGACGCTCTTAATCCGGATAAATTTAACGAAACTCCCAGCAATTCCCGCAAACTTCTCGGAAACTCCGCACAAAAGTTGAGGTGCACGAGTTTGTTTACACTTACGTTATGCAGCCAAGTGAGTTTTCTCCATTGAGGGTTGGCCGTAACTCGACACTCAAAGTAGACGTCGTCTCCTTCCTTGATGTCATCAGCATTGAGCGTACTCCCCAAATGGAGCGACACTTGCGGGGGGTCTGAAACAATACGCCATTGTCAACGATGACAGCAAAAACTGCATCCGGAGATATATAAATCATTGATAGACTGTTGTGTGTTCTGTCTCAGATTTATAAACAATGGGCCAAGAAAATGAACAGATTCTAAGGAAGGGCGCGCCTCTGTCAAGGCGGAAGATTACTCAAAGCGGCTCGTTTGTAACCGTAGTCGCTATCTGCTGTAATTTTTTTTCGAACAGTAAGGATTTGGCGTTCTCAAACTACAACTCTCATTTTGGTGGCATATATTTTCACTGTTAAGATTTGGCATCACATTCTATACTCTTTCTGCCATTTTGTGATGTCATATGATAACGTAATAGTCAAATCCCAATTTTACGTTTTTGTAGAATTGTCAAATTTAGCGTCATATAACTCCGCAATGGATTATGATAACCAACTTACATTTGACTTGTCATAGCTCAAATTTGACATTAAGTCTTTAAAAACATTGATTCTTGTTTAGAAAGTCACTGTGTGTGTTTATTGTTTTTGGTTATGTTTCTTGTTAACTTTGTTAGGCAGGTTTCGGCTTTGAATATCTTTTTTTTTGTAATTTTATAACAAGCAAAACCAGTCGAGACCAAAAAATATTCTCCTCTAAATAACTTACTAGAAAAAAAAATCACCTCATCTTAAGTAAAAGAAAGAAGGGTATAAAAATATGAAAACTGTATCTCTTGTAAATTGACCTGAAAATATGAAATAATAGACCGTAATGTAAATTGAAGTAAAGCCAAAGTAGATACAGGATCATAGTTTTCAAATCCAACACTCAAATGAATAAAGCAGGGACCAAAATCTGGAAATGTGCATGGCATTTAAATCCGTGTAGAGCTCGAGAAGTCCGATCAGAAGTAGCTAGAAGAGTTGGATGTTTACACAAAATGTAACGAAGTTATTGAATTTTCCGAGATTAGAATACAGCCAACAACGTTCGCCGTCACGTTCGGTCCATCCAGTCAGTTCGCCGGCCGCCGATTCACTGCTTGGCTAAGGTCGTGCACCCTACGCCCAAATTCAAACCGTTAACATGGCAAAAAAGTACTTCTCGGCGTCGCATCGGAGTAATTCTTTCATCCCAGTAATCAGAAAAATAGCGCGCTGCGAATGAAACTATCCCGGAGGCATTTATATGCCAATTTCAAAAAGCTGCATTTGAAATTTGAAACCTTGTAGTCCTGCTAGTGACACCAGCCTTTACCAGCATCTGCTGATAATAATCAATTGATTTGAGCCAAAATTTTGATGTTTCTGTATCAATTGCTTTTTTTTTCTACAGTAAAGTTGTCATCACCAGTGGTTGGGCATTGTGTACTCGTATTACTGTTATAAGAGTTTATTGTTATTGGTGCATAAAATTCCGTTTTGTTTGCTCTTTCACTTAGCGCCAGTACTGCCATGGTATATCGGTCATCAACAACATTATCTATATCCAGAAAAAAGAATAAACCCCCGCTTGAAGCTTGATGACAAACTTCCGAATTTTCCAATTTCACACGAGCAATAACCCTCCAGATTAAGGGTCTACGTCATACAGTCCTTTAGTTTTTCGTTTGGCGCTTAGCAATATTCTTTACCACCATTTGTTTGGAGAGATAGGCAGCTTTACTAATTTGGGCTCTAAGGAGAAGTCAATTTTTATCACAATGACCACAATTTTGAAACCTTCTGATGTAATATTGCTCCATAACGATGGACGACAAATCAACAAGCGCAACAACGTTGTAAGCTTTGCATCAAGTTGAAGTTGTTCGTCTGGTTCCCATGTGTTGAGGCATCACAGTAACAAGACACCAACTTTCACGACGCCTCTAGTAATCAGTTATATAATTTAACCACTCGGGGTATTTTTTGGCAACTATATCAACAAGAGTAATCTTAAACGCATTATCTGCTGTTTGCACCCATGACGCGATTAATATGTTTTTAAAATATTGGTAGAGCAATAAACGATTATCTTTCAAATCTTGCATGTTTTTCTCCCAAGTCACCTCCTTATAGGTTGTCGAATATAAAAACTACATGGTAGCAGTCTGGTCTTTGGAAATACTTCATGTAAGGCCTCCCTTTCAGCGTTGCTATCGTCATAATTTTGGTGCACTTTTTCCACCGAACGCAATATTTCCAACAACATTTTTGACAAGTCAAAATGCCTATGGCAATTTATATCAAAATAGTGCATCGCGTTTCAGTTTGAATTCCCAAACTACACCGCTATTTGGTCATAACCAATCAGAGAGACGCAGTTTCGCCCATTGACCTCCCCTTGTCACATCGGACCACGTCCTTCACAACGAACCAGTAATACATTATGTTGACCAGTAAAAAAGCGCGCTCGGGATTCCGGAGTCGCTGCGGTGCCCGGAGTCGCCGTCGCCTCGTTGGGAATAAGACCCTCCACCTGCCGCATTTCGACAGGATGCACGCATCAGCCAACATCACCATCTCCTCTCCAGCGACTCTGTAAAAGAAGCTGCAGAAGCCTGATGTGAGTTTCCAAAGAAGACGTTCCAGTCCAAGAAGGTGTGAACCAGCCGACCATCCTTCCCCTTTCTACCCATTTCCCTGGTACTATCCGGACACGTTCCTTCCGGTCGCCACTTCCAGTTTCCCACATTCCGTCATCCACCGGTTGTCTGACTGCGGGAGACTCGCTGCGTTCAAGAGGAAAGGGTGCGTGCCGAATGTAGTGTAGATAGTGGAATTGTACATAGGGTAAATAGTTGTATATAGGGTGCTTATTAAAAACCGCAACACCGTGTAACTTTTATGTTTCCCTCCCTCCAAACTACACACCGTACTCCCGGTCCGTAAAATAAACTGGCGCTCGAGGCAAGCCGACCCAAAAAAAATTTACAAGAGATTAAATGAGATTAATGAGAAAACAGAATCAGAAAACTGTACCCATTTGCTGCTGGCCTCTTTCGTTGTCCACCTGGCACAAATATTATAAATTAATAACAATACAGATTTTCTAGAGTACTGGTGGCCTAATATCTGACGGTCCATCGAGATCGACTCTCCAGAATGCCAAAACTTAGCCCGCAACGGAATTCAAGACTTCGCCCAATTGGTTAATAAAGCTCGCCGGGTCGAAGAGGGCGTAAAGGGAAGAATGGCAACTCTCAGAACGGCCGCCCATAACTAAAATGCGACAACTGCCAAAATTTTGGTTACGATAGTAAGGATTGTCGGAAAAAACAAAAGGACCGCGCAGATAGTCAAGCAGCTTTGACCTCTCCAACCAGGAGATTACAGAAGGAATTTTCCAAATTGTAACGAGACCAATGCTATCCCCAACAGTTTTTGCGCCCTCACGCTGGGCGACTTGGCCCTCCCGACCACAGGCCGCAGTGTCCATGTCGACCGTCAGACAAAAAGGGACCGTCTCCGTCGATACTGTAACGCTGCCTGAGCCGGGCAGGTTCGTGGATTTACCTCTAATACTGAATTTTGTAAAAAATACCTTTTTATTGAACTAGGTACAATTGCACGGGTGATTATTCACAATAACTTCTGGTTAGTCACTATGTGGCTCTGCATTCTTCGCTGATTGATGTCTTGTCACGTTGTTAACCATTTTTTTACACCCCTCCAAGTGGTCCAGTCTTTTCTGTCTGCAGAACGTTCCGGAAAGATGACCTCATCCGCTATGAACATTCGGGCAGGTAGTTGACCTCGACCGAACACGGCTTCCGGTGCGACCGTCGTCGCAATACTGCTATACACCAGGCATACTCTCTTAGATTCGCTTATGATCGTCGATCTGGGGCGACGAACGTATAGTTTTATCGACGCCCCTACAATCTAGCATGCATTCTTCAGCGCCGAAACGCCAAGCCTCAGTGACTCCAACGGTGAAGCCATCTTTCAAGAAATATGCTCCAACTAGTGGGGGAACACTTTGTGGATGACGAAAGATGCTACGGACCTCTGCCACCGATGACGTGTGTATCAAGCACCTCTTGGAGTATTGGGCACCCATAGCATCACCACCCTATCGAAAGACGCTTCAAAAAACCAACACACAACATGGCGAGATGAGGTCGACGCCATTTTGGACGCCGGTATCATCGAGGAGTGTCAGAGCACTTGAGCATCACCCGTGGTTCTAGTGCCAAAACGCGACGGTGCCACCAGTTTGTGCGTCGATTACCGATTGAATTGATTAAATTGATGCAATCGGCCGTATTGGCAAAACCAAGTTCCTGGTTGATATCGGGATCAAATTGCTTTTATATGCGCTTTTGGATTACACCGTTTCCTACGGATGCCCTCAGGGTTATGCAAAGCCTCCGGCTTCCTTTTAGCACTGCACTCGTTCCACATATGCTCAATCGTCTCTCTTTCCTCATAGCACATTCTACACATTCTTCCACCATATTCTTCCCAATACCTATTTTCCCTCTCTTCATTTCCGCACCTAAACCTCGCCATCATCTTTCTTTCTTTCTCGCTCTCCCTCCCCAAATACTTCGGTACTTCCTCGATCATGCATCTTCCGTACTTCCCCTTGTATCTGGATTATCTAATTCTTTCTCTCCTCTCTTGTCTATCCGTATCCTTATCTCTTTCACTTAGTTCTACATTCATCCACACGCCTCTTTCTCTCAGTCTCTCTATTTCTTTGCTTGCCTACCCATTCCTCCTGTAGTAATTCTCCCTATCATTCTCCTCTGAATTCTTCTTTTTTTCTCTCCAGCACTCCTATAGTATCCTACATTCTTTCCTCCCTTCCATCCTGTCTTCGAACTTGACCGTTCTTTTTCCCGCTTTCACTCTCAACCTATTCCTCTTGCATTCTTCTCTCACTATGTACCCTGGCGTTTCTCTCTCCACCCCTAGCACCCACCTCAGATATTTCTCTTGCACCCTCTCTATTTCCTCTTGTTCTTTCCATCCCCAGACCTCTGCTCCCTACAGCAACACGCTTTCAATAAGACTTTCAAACATCGTCATTCTCCTCTTAAAATCGCCTCCCCACCTTCTCTCTCCTATTCCCTATACACATCCTATCACCTTGTTCGCTTTTCTTGCCAGTTCTCTAATATGTGCCTTATCTCTGGCTCTTTCATTGAACACATACCCCAAGTATTTGAATTCTTTTACTTGTTCTATTACTTCTCCCTCCCACCTCCAATCACTCTCTTCGTTCTTCCTCTTTCTCTTATTGAACACCTGCCACCATTACCACATCATCCGCAAACGCCAGGCTCCACACTTTTTTTCTACCTACCACACACCCCCCCGCCTGTGCTCTCTCTAACATTCCGTCCATATCTGCCACATACATCGTGAACAACAAGGGGCTGAGCGGGCAAACTTGCCTCACCCTCTTTGTTGTCACAAACCATTCACTTTCCCTCTCCCCTACCTTCACTTTACTTTTTGTCTTCTCATATATCTCCTCCACCTTTCTTACCAGCCATTCATTTACCCCTTTCTCCCTCAGGCACTCAAACATCCTCTCTCTGTCCACCTTGTCAAACGCCGCCTTGAAGTCTACGAATAATGCATACACCCTCCCCCCTTTCTTCTTTAACTCACTCTTCGTCAAATGGTCCAGGATGTATACATTATCCATAGTTCCCCTTCCCTCTCTAAATCCTGCTTGGCTGTCTGGTAATGCTCCCTTTTCCTTTATCTCTCTGCTCATCCTTTCATTCAGAATTGATGCATACAACTTGTATCCTGTGTTTAGGAGAGTTATCCCTCCGTAATTTTCTACTTTATTTTTCTCCCCTTTTTTGTAAATGGGGTAAATTACCCCCTCTCTCCACCCTACCGGGAATCCTTCTCCTCTCCACACCCCATTCATTACCTCCACCAGCCTCTCTAGCACACTCTTCTCGTCCCATACATCCACGACTCATTCTGTATTCTATCCCTCCCTGGTGCCTTCCCTTTCCTCAGTTTCTTCACATGCCTCTTCACCTCTTCCATTGTAATTTCTTCTCTTCGTCTCTATTTCCTTTTTCTTTTTTTTCTTTTCTCCCTCCAGCAGCCTCATGAAGTACTCCTCCCACTCATTCATCGTTATCTCCTCGCCCACATTTTCTTTTTTCTTTCTCTTTCTATTAATATAGTTCCATAGCCCCTTCTCTATTCTTATAGCTTTTATCTCTTCCTCCTCTCTCTCCGTCTTCTGCCTCTGCTTCTCCCTGCATGTCTCTCTGTATCTTCTTTTCGCTTCTAAAAAGCCACTTCTGTTCCCTTTAGTCTTTCTCCACTTTCTTAGTTCTTTGATTGCTTCTTTTTTACGTTGCTCACATTCTTTGTCCCACCATTTATTCTTTCTTTTTGTTCCTCCACCTCTTACTGTTATTTCTCTTTTTGTCGCTGCTTTTTCCAATATTTCTACCAATTCTTTCTCCATTTTCCCTACTTCTTGTTCTTTAAATCTTGCTTTTTCCAGTCTTCTCTTATACTCTTCCACCCCTTGCTCGTCCCATACTTTAATTATCACCTTCCACATTTCCTCTATTTTTTCTTCTCCTCCTCTCTTCTCTCTCCCCCTTACTATACTTATCTCTATAGGCAGATGGTCTGACTCTACTCTTTCCCCTATTCTGAATTCTTCGACTTCTTCCCATGCTTCTTCGTTTACTATTCCGTAGTCTATCACCGTCTCTCCTCTACCGCCTATGTAGGTCCATTCTCCTTCTTTGTCCCCTTGTTTATTTCCATTCAGCACTTCCTTTTTCATTTATCCATTCCATCAACTTCTTCCCTTCCGCGCTTTCTTTCTTGTCTTTGGATTTTCTTTTTCCCTCTCCTCTCTCTTCTTCCCAAACCCTCGCTCCTCTTTCCCCAATTCTCCCGTTAAAATCCCCTCCCAGAAGCAGACATTCTTCCCTGTTGTCTTTTAATGTTTCTTCTATCTTGCTTATTGTTTCTTTCATCTCCTTGCTGTACACTGTCACTATTTTCCACCATTTACTGTCTATTTTAACGTTTCTCACCATGTGACCTTCCTCTTCTTCCTTCTTTTTAGTATTCTCTTTTATTCCTTTTTTTACCCCTGTTATTATTCCCCCTGCTGCTCTTCCTTCTTTCTTTCCCCTTCTCGCCCCTTGGCATTCCCACTTAAACGTCTTTGGTAACAGTTCTTCTATTTTTTCCCAGCTTTCTGACCATGTTTCTGTTAATCCAACAATATCGAACTCCTTCAGATAGTCCCAAAAATTTCTTCTTTTTTCCCTAGTCCCGCTACATTCCAAAATAGTGCCCTCACCCCTGTTTTTCTCGTTACCTTCTTTGATTTCCCCCTTCCTTCCTTAGTTTCCCTCCTACTTCCTTCTTTGTTTCTTTTTTCCCATTTCATTGTCCTTTCTACTTTGCCGTTGTCCCCCTTTTTCCCTCCTCCCCTTCTTCTTCTTATTGGAAAACCTCTAGACTTTCTCTCTTTTCATTCCATCTCCATTGCTCCCCGTCCACTATTAATTTCCTGTATCCCACTCTTACTTCTTTCCTTTCTTCCCTTTTTTCCTTCGCCATACTTCTTAGTTTCTTCTGTAAATCTCTTTCTTTCTTTGTGAGGTCGTTGTCTATGTATATCCCCATTGTTTTCCTCTTCTCCCTCAATTTTCCTTTGTGCTTCATTATTCTTTCCTTCTCATCCCATCCCTCCATCTCCACCAATACTTGATCCTTGTTAATCCTGCAACAATCTTTTACTTTACTATCCTCTACATTTTCCTTTAAAAACTTCTCTACATCCTCTTTTTTTACATGACTTTTTGTTTCCCTGTCCCATCCTGTTGTCACGATGTTGTTCTTCCTCTTTCTTCTCTCTTCGATTTCCATTCTCTCTTCCAGATTTTCCACTCTCTCCTTCCACCAGTCTCTCTCTCTTTCCCATCTTTTCTCCTTCTCTTGAAATTCTTCTCTCTGTCTCTCTATCTCTCTCTTGAGTTCCTTGTTTTCTCGTCTTATTTCTTTCATCTCCTCCTTCAACTCTTGCAACAGCTCCAATATTTTTTTCTCCATCTCTGTGTCCGCTTCCTTCTCTTTCTCTGATGTCTTCTGTGTTTTCTTTACTCTCCCTAGCGTATACGCTTTGCGATAAATACCGCTAGATGTCAGGCTACTTGCCAAACACCGGCCTTCCTGATGTTCGGCAGCGAGATGCGTTCCCTTGACGATGTTACCAACGACCTGTAAAGCATTGTCACCACCGAAAATTTTATGGCTGAGGCTACTCCCAAACTCCTGAAACTCTACGAGACCTGAAGAACCGTTCGGAAAGCTCTTGAGAAGGAGAAGGACAGCCCTGAGAAGTATGCCGACACCCAAAGACGACCCTGCACTTAATACCCTCCGGGAGACTTGGTGTACGTGACCCTTCAGTAGGCAACTAGTTTCCCATCGAGACGGTCCTTACGTCATCCTACATCCAAAGGGCAAGCCCACCGAACATATCGTACGGCCCAACTGAACCTGTATCCTGGGGATCTACCACTGACATCGATGAGTGAGCAACATGGTATAGTTGGTTGTCTACATTACCGTACTTCGTACATTGTTGTAAATAAACTTATAACTTAGTCTAAAGGGCCTAAACCATAGATGGTCTAAATTTGAACGTCTTTCAAGTGACAACGAAGTCTCCCACACTGTTCACAACAAGATCAAGCAGGAATAACACTCACAAAAGTGACGTCATTTTATTGACATTTCTGATCGTAAACAAATACAAACACAAATCTCTTGCAAATTTCGCTAAATAATCAATGACTTTTAACGAGTGGCAAGTGTTGGTGCAATTTGACATTTCGCGTTAGTTGGAAAATGCAACATCTAAATACTCAAATAAAGTGTTGAGAGGGTTGTAAATAAATACTGAATTAAAAAAGAAATAAATATGTGATTTAGTGTTTATTCCCCGCCTTGGGGTCGTTAAGAGAGAGTGAGGTTATATCTGTTTATTGTTTATGTGGTAGTGTGCATTGAATTAATTGCATTTTAACCGTATTTTAACATTAGTGCGTTATATAGTTTGTGCCCTTAAACGACTTTGTTAAGTTCCTGAAAAATACAGAACACCTTAGAAGAGTTAGAGAAAAGTAAGTGAACATACAAAGTACCTACAATGTACTTAAATGATTGTTTTTTTAAGATTTTACAATGAGTATGGAGAACCCAGCATTGTACGTTTTATTTTTCATTCTTGAACGCTGCTATGATTGTGTATATAGATTTAAGAAATAAAATGTTGATATGAAGCCCCAGTTATTGTAAAACAAACTTTCATTTCATTTCTGTGGTCCAATAATGAGAATGATAAAAATGATAAAATGTGTATTATATAGGGTGACTCACAAACTGATTAAACATTCCCTAATATGAGGAGACCTAGAAAAATATTAAAAAAATAATCTAACTGTAAAAAAAACCAAGGACTTTTTTGCTGGAACGAGTGTGGTGAACGGCTGCCCAGGGCTGTCGTCATTTCGAACAATTTTTATAAATGATACGCTGGCCTAGGTAAGTCTTATGTTTTTCAATTGAAAGCAAAAGTGGTTTTTGTCAGTCGGAAAGGGTTCATCAGTAAAGACCGATATGTTTACAATAGTTTGTATCGTCAGTAGTAAGTTTTTGCCCAAAATAAATCCAGCGACTATCAAAATGGTTTGAGTGCATCGCTAGTTGCCAGTAATTTTTCAACTTTACATTAAACGTTTTTTAACACCGTCAAAACTACGTTTAGGGGCCATATAATATCTACTATAGTTCGTGAATCCCCCTATATATGTTTCTTTTTACAACATTTGCTAAAGTCGCACTCTTTGATGCACAAGTTAATAAACTAATTCTTAATGGATTTTAAATTCAATTTACCCACTCTGCGAATAGCGGTAGTCGCGGGAAAAAATATAATTTGATGGTGCAAGTGCATGCTTTTTCTCCATACCCAATTACGTAGATGCGCGTTTTGATGCAGTCACAATGTTTAGGTGCTCCATTAACGTCAACTTTTACGTTTTTACAGTTGGAGGTGACAGTTTCAAGCAATTGTAAAGTAGAGTAGGAGAAAATGGAAAAAGAAAACGTTTCCAGATGAGACTCACATCAGACGGTTCTCCTAAAACGACGAAAAAGCTACTTTAGAAGGTGTAAAGAGTTTGAAGTACAACTCAAGAGAAGGTTTTTTTGTTTTATTTTGTTTTTGGGGCGTTAATTGGTTAACGATTTTTCTCTTTTTTTTCTTTTCGCGAAAATCAATGAACTACAAACAACAGTGCCCTGTTTATAGACACATTATGAAGTTTAGCCCCGTAATTAAAACTCGGTGCTAATTTACAATTTCTTTGCTGAAAATGACGCTGTGTAATCACAACTATATTCCGTAAAATACAACGCAATTACAACGACTGTGTGCAGATAATTAAAAAAGTGCTTTTCCTTTGCAGTGCGTTCGACTAATTAAAAACCTGTCTTCAAAAGTACACTAATGAAACTTTAATTATACTCCGGATCTAAATGAAAAATTACTATCGACCTGCGAGCAAAGTTTCCGAAACAATGAATAAACTTAAACTTTATGAAGAATAAAAGTGAACATTAATTTCAACGTACAGGTAATTATCTTGGGGGGAGAAATTCACGGGTCGCGACTTTGGCGAGATATTTTCCGATGGAAATACATTAAAACCACGGGATCGTGTTTTCTAATTACGACGACCAAAAACAAAAAATAAAACGACTTCCAGTTAATACGAATTTAAATTGGATTTCTAATTACCTGTTGAGAGTTAGAGGTAGTCATTTTTGAATTTTTGTAAGTTTGGCATCAGAGCGAAAATACATAAACAGAAAAACCACATGGATTAGAGTTTTAGTGCCCTTAACTAGTAGTAGTATCTATATTTATTACCTTTACAGGCTTATAAAATATCCGATTAATACATTTCCCATAACTCACTAAAATAAAATATGATCTAATAAATAAAACTAAATAAATCAATAATTCAACTCAATAACTAGCAGCTTTTTATCCCTCCCCACATATTATCCCTCTTTTCCACTCAACCTTCTTCATCCATTCGATTCCTCTTCCGTCCTCTTTCAAAATTTCTTCTCTACTCTCAATTCTACATCTAAATCTTGCTATTATCACTCTCTCTTTCTAGGCACTTTGGCATTTCTTCCGTTATTATTTTTTCATACTTCCCATTGTACCTAAACTCCCTAATTCTCGTTCTTCTTTCCTGCACTTGCACATCTCTATCTCCCTGCACTAATTCATCAATCTGTCATTACTCCACGCCTGAATACCCGTTTCTTTCGAATATGCTCTATCCATATCCCCCACCAAATCATCCGCATATGCTAAAGACCACACTTTTTCTTTGCCCACCACAACCCCCCCTGCCTGACCCTTCGTTCTATAATGTCTTCGAACACTCTTTACCCCGCTCTCACTCTAAATCAATTCCTTTTGCATTCTGTCTTACTCCCTTATAAGTCTTGAAACATTCACTCACCCTTCCATCAACTCTCACTTTACTTATAAATACACTCTCTTCATAAATATATCTTCTATAATAATAATAATAAGATTTATTTCCTTGCCGTTCGGCTTTGAAAAGGATTCCTATTCCCATACAATACTAAATAAATAAATACTGAGTAAATAAAACTATAAAACATAAACATTAACAACAGCTAAATTAATTTTATTTTCCTTCCATCTCTTCCCTCCTTTTCTCTACATTCTTTCTTCTGTCTAAAACTCCTTTTATCCAACCTAGTCATTTTCCTTCTTCTCCTATCAGTACTTTCCAATCTTCTCTCTCCTCTCTCAGCTCCTCACATTCTTTCATCATGTGCTCTATTGTTTCTGCTCCTTCTCTGCACAATTTGCAACACTCACTCGTCTCTCTCTTTACAGTATTTGTTTTCTCTTTCCTCGTTCCCACATCTAAACCTTGCTATTATATTCTTATCGTTCCTCTCGCTTTCCCTTCTCAGGTATGCCAGCAATTCCTCCGTGATTAGTGACCTATACTTCTCCTTTCCTGCTTCTGTACGTCTCGGTCCACCTTCTCAACTATCTCTCTTAGTACATTTACTCCACTGTTTCTTCGCCTCTCTACCTCCTCCACTGCATAATACCCGTCTCTCTCGTAGTATTTTCTTCTCTCTTTTCCTGCTCTTTCCATCTTCCCATTCTTTATCTCTTTCCAACACTCTTGTAAGATTTTACATTCCGTTCTTTCTCTTATTCTCTTTTCAAATGTTACTGCTCTTTTTCCTGCTTCCACTCTTATCTTGTCTCTCTTTACTTCTTCCAGTACGATATATGCTGCCGTTTCCCTGTCCAATCCTGGTACCCTCCTCCAGTACTTCGCTTGGATTGCTTCCAGCATTTCCTGCTCCTTCCATCCCTATATTTCTGCTACGTACATCATGACACTCTGTACCAGCCTTTCGTAGATCAGTTCTCTCCTTCTTATATCTCGTCCGAATTTTCTCTCGCCAATTCCCCATACGTGACCTACCACCCCGTTTGCTTTCCCTTCTAGTTCCTTTATATGACTTTTCTCGCTGTTAGTTTCGTTAAAGGTGTAACACAAGTATTTAAATTCTTTTACTTTTTCTAGTTCTTTTCCTTTCCACTTCCACTCCTCTTTTTTTCTTCTGCCTCCTTTCTGAAAAATCATCATTTTTGTTTTCTCCACGTTTAATTCTAGCTTCTTCCTTTTCAGGTATCTTCCTAGGCCTCTTATCATTCCCTTCATTTCTTCGTCCTCCCCCTGCCTGTGCTAGTCTTAGTCTTTTTTCCAGGTCGCTTATATATGCCGCGAATAGACTGGGGCTGAGTGGGCATCCTTGTCTTACTCCTTTCATCTTCCAGAATCTTTTACTCGTTCTCCCGTTTACTTTTACTTTGTTCCCCGTTTCTAGGTAAATTTTCTCTAGTCTGCTCACAAACAAGCTGCTCGTTGATTTCTTTTTCTCTAAGATACTCCTATAATCCCTTTCTATTTACACTATCAAAAGCCGCCTTCAGGTCTACAAACAAGCGCGTTTATCTTCCCTCCTTTCTTATCGAGTTCTTTATCTATTAGAAGTTTGAAGATGTCCCTCTCCTAAAAGCCGCTTTTCCATCTGGTAACAACTCTTTTTCCTCTAGTTCTTCCTTCAATTTCTCTTCCAGTATCATTGCGTAGATCTTGTACACCGTGCTGTTATTGCAGACTTATTCCTCGGTAGTTCTCCACCATTTCTCTTTTTTCTTTTTTGTGTATCGGACACACTAGCCCCGTCCTCCATTGGCTTGGCAACCCCTTTCCTTGCAGACGTCGTTGACTATCTCGCTCATTATCTCTATTATTTCTTCTGTTGCATAGATCCACGCTTCATTTTGCAGTTCATCTTCTCCCGCCGCTTTTCGTTTTTTCATTCTTCCTATCTCCATCTTAATCATTTCCTTCGTAATCTCTTCCCCTTTCTCTTGTTCTCTAGTTTTTTCTTCCTTCTGTCTTCTTTCCGTTTCGTCCTTTCCCTCTAGTAATTCTTTAAAGTATTCTCTATATTCTTCTATCTTTATCTTCTCGTCTGCCTCATTTTTCTTTTTTCGTTCTCTGTTGATATAGTTCCAAACTTCTTCTTCTGTGTTGACTGATCTAATTTCCTCTTCTTCTTCTCTTTTCTTTTCTTCCTTCTTCTTTTCACAAGTGTCTTTGTATTTCTTTAACTGCGTCCGGTATTCTTCTCTCAATCCCTTCCCATTTCTCCATTTTCTCATTTACATTTATATTTATTTTATTATATTATATTATATTTATATTATATTATTTATTTATTATATATTACATTTACATTTATATTATTTATACATTTACATGTACATTTCTTCCCATTCTTTCTACCACTTCTACTTCTATTTTCTTTGTTGTCATCGCTTCTCTTATTCTTCTTTAGAGTTTTTTCATTCTTGTTTCGGTGTCTTTTTGTTTTTCTTTTTCTCTTTCAATATAATTGTTTCTTTCTCGTTTTTTTCTTTTTATTTCTTCTCCGGCGATTTCTATTTCTAACGGTTGGTGATTTGATTCCACCCTGTTTCCCATTTGGAATTTTCTTACTTCATCCCATGCATGTTGATTGACTATTGCGTAATTAATCACTGATTCTCCTCTTGGCCCCACGTACGTAAATTCCCCTGTATCCTCTTCCCAGTTCCCGTTTAGTACCTAGTATCCTCTCTTTTCTATAAATTCGATCTTTTTTCTTCCTTCTTTATTTTCTGTCTTGTCCTTCGATATTCTTCTCGCATCTTCTGTCTCATTATTCCGTCTTCCTAATCTTGTCCTAATTCTTGCATTCAAGTCGACCCGAATTATTAAAAACCTTTTTTCTGCATTACTTATCGTCTCTTCTAACATTTGTTTTGTTTTACTCATTTCTTTTTCTTTCCTTACTCCTGCGATGATGCCTCTTCCCGCTCGTCCTCATCCCATGCTTCTTCACTCACCATAAAATAATCAATAACTGTCTCCCCTATTGGTCCAATATACGTGTGCTCCCCTTTCTCAGCTGCTGTACAGTTCCCACCCTCTTTCTTCTACTAAGCTAATCAGTACTCTTCGTTCTACGTTTTATGTTCCATCTTTTGTTGATCTTTCTTCTATTGTTGCTTCTTTATCTTCTATCCGTCTTCCTTTTCCCCCAATTCTTGCATTAAAATCCCAATCACCAAAGTTCCTTCTTCTTGCTCTTTTTCTCGCTCCTCTATTATTCGCTTCGTTTCCTTCATCCTTCTGCTGTACACTGTTACAATTCTCCATTTTCTTCTCTGTTTACGTTTCACCGTAAAAACTACTTAACACACATTTCCCTACAATACTAGAATACAACAAAAACTGTAATAAATATAGAAACATGTTGATTCCGATTCGAGGAGTTGAGCCGAGCGGACGTGTTTTGCGGCGCTCGAAAAGATAAGCGGATAAAAAAGTGTAAAAAAGTGAAAAAGAAATAGAATGAAAAAAGTGGTAGTGAGGGCGAAAAAGAAGATTACAAAAGAAAAAGAGAAGAAGGACGAGAATCAGAAGACCCCTTTAGAAAAAGTAAGAAGTTTCAAAGATCACCGGTTAAAAAGGCAATGGATGAGGAAATGAAAGAGATGCTGAAAAAAATTATGGAGGATGTAGGGGAGATAAAGGAAGAGAATCAGAAGATGAGCCGGGAACTGGAACAGTTGAAAATTATGATGCGTGAAAAGGAAGAAAAATGGGAAAGGGAAAAGATGGAACTAAAAGAAAAAATGAAAAAATTGGAGGAGAAAATGGAAGAGCAGGAAAAAATAGTGAGAAAAAAGAATATTGTAGTAACGGGAACGAAGAGGAATGCAAGAGCGAGAAGAGACTGGAAAAATGGATGAAGGTGGAATTAGAGGTAGAAGTGACTGTGAGTAAGATGTATAAAATAAATGGAGGAAAAATGATTGTGGCGGAAGTTGGGAGCTGGGGGGAAAAGAGGAAAGTTATGGAAAATGAAAGAAAACTAAGAGAAAAAAAAGGAAAGAGAGTATACATAGAAGATGATCTGACAAAGAAGGAAAGAGATATACAGAAGGAATTAAGAGGAATAGCCAAAGAAGAGCGACAAAAAGGACAGCGGGTGAAAGTGGGTTATAAAAAGATATGGATAGAGGGAAAAGGGCTTAGGTGGGACGGAGAAAAGGGGAAGTTAGATACAGAATTTTTTTTTAACAAGAGCACAAGAAAAAGACGACAGGACAGAAAAGGGAGAACGAATGCGGAGAGGAATAAAGAACGGTGAAAAGTAAACAGAGAAAATGGAGAATTGTAACAGTGTACAGCAGAAGTATAAAGGAAACGAAGAGAATAATAGAAGAGCGAGTAAAAGAGCAAGAAGAAGGAACTTTGGTGATTGGGGGGGATTTTAATGCAAGAATTGGGGGAAAAGGAAGACGGATAGAAGAGGAACAAGAAACAATAGAAGGAAGATCAACAAAAGATGGAACAGAAAACGCAGAAGGGAGAGTACTGATTAGCTTAGTAGAAGAAAGAGGGTGGGACATACTTAATGGGAACAGCACAGGAAATGAGAAAGGGGAATACACGTATATTGGATCAAGAGGGGAGACAGTTATTGATTATGTTATGGTAAATGAAGAAGCATGGGAGGAAATAGAGAAATTCAAGGCGGGAGAAAGAATGGAGTCGGACCATATGCCTTTAGAAGTGAAGACAAAAGAAAGAGAGAAAGATAGAGGAAGTGTGGATGAGTTTAGAAGAAAAATTCTGAAGAATATTTGGACGGAAGAAGGAAAAGAAAATTATAGAGCAAGACTTAGAGAGGCAAAATACGAAGAAACAGAAATAAACGAAAAGGTGAGGGAACTGAGCGATAACATAAGAAACGCTACAGAAAAAAAAGAGATAGAGATAAGAGAGAAGATAGGGCTGTGGAAGAACGAGTGGTGGGATAAAGAATGCAGGGAATGGAAGCAGGAAGCAAGAAAGAAACTAAGAAGAAAGGTCCTGTATTACCGAGCTGAAGGTAAACACGTGGTAGTAGCGAAACATATAGAAATAGAAGGTGATATAAAGAAAAAATTGGAGAAGATATTGAGAAAAGCGAGAAGAGGTATTAGAGAAAGGTAGGAAGAAAGAATTGGGCAGGGAAGAGGAGATATAGTCAGGAAAAAGAATAAATCGGCGAAGCCGGAAGATAACGACATCTAGGAGGCGTCACAGGAAGCGGATGAACAAAGACGATAGAAAGCGCTCGCTCAGTCAGGGAAGCCTGGACTCTTACCTGGAGGAAAGGAAAAGAAAGAGAAAAGGGGAGGGTAGAACAGAAAAACAAGAAGAGGAGGAAGAGAATTTTTTTCAAAAAAGTAAAAAGACGGCGAGGTCTCCTAGAGTAAAGAAAACACAGAAGACATCAGAGAAGGAGAAGGAAACGGACACAGAGATGGAGAAAAAAATATTGGAGCTGTTGCAAGAGTTGAAGGAGGAGATGAAAGAAATAAGACGAGAAAACAAGGAACTCAAGAGAGAGATAGAGAGGCAGAGAGAAGAATTTAAAGAGAAGAAGCAGAGATGGGAAGGAGAGAGAGACTGGTGGAAGGAGAGAGTGGAAAAGCTGGAAGAGAGAATGGAAGTCGAAGAGAGAAGAAAGAGGAAGAACAACATCGTGATAACAGGATGGGACGGGGAAAGAAAAAGTCTTGTAAAAAAAGAGGATGTAGAGAAGTTTTTGAAGGAAAATGTAGAGGATAGTAAAGTAAAAGATTGTTACAGGATTAACAAGGATAAAGTATTGGTGGAGATGGAGGGATGGGGTGAGAAGGAAAGAATAATGAAGCACAAAGGAAAATTGAGGGAGAAGAGGGAAACAAGGGGGATATACATAGACAACGACCTCACAAAGAAAGAAAGAGATTTACAGAAGAAACTAAGAAGTAGGGCGAAGGAAAAAAGGGAAGAAGGGAAAGAAGTAAGAGTGGGATACAGGAAATTAATATTGGACGGGGAGCAATGGAGATGGAATGAAAAGAGAGAGAGACTAGAGGTTTTCCAATAAGAAGAAGAAGGGGAGGAGGGAAAAGGGGGACAACGGCAAAGTAAAAAGGACATTGAAACGGGAAAAAAGAAACAAAGAAGGAAGTAGGAGGGAAACTAAGAAAAGAAGGGGGAAATCAAAGAAGGTAACGAGAAAAACAGGGGTGAGGGCACTATTTTGGAATGTAGAGGGACTAGGGAAAAAAGAAGAAGATTTTTGGGAGTATGTGAAGGAGTTCGATATTGTTGGATTAACAGAAACATGGTCAGAATGCTGGGAAAAAATAGAAAAAACTGTTACCAAAGGAGTTCAAGTGGGAATGGCAAGGGGCGAGAAGGAGAAAGAAAAAAGGAAGAGCAGCAGGGGGAATAATAACAGGGGTAAAAAAGGAATAAAAGAGAATACTAAAAAGAAGGGAGAAGAGGAAGGTCACATGGTGAGAAACGTTAAAATAGAGAGTAAATGGTGGAAAATAGTGACAGTGTACAGCATAGAGATGAAAGAAACAATTAGCAAGATAGAAGAAACATTAAAAGACAACAGGAAAGAATGTCTGCTTCTGGGAGGGGATTTTAACGGGAGAATTGGGGAAAGAGGAGCCAGGGATCGGGAAGAAGAGAGAGGAGAGGGAAAAAGAAAATCCAAAGACAAGAAAGAAAACGCGGAAGGGAAGAAGTTGATGGAATGGATAGAAGAAAAAGGATGGGAAGTTCTGAATGGAAACAAACAAGGGGACGTAGAAGGAGAATGGACCTACATAGGCGGTAGAGGACAGACGGTGATAGACTACGGAATAGTAAACGAAAAAGCATGAGAAGAAGTCGAAGAATTCAGAATAGGGGAAAGAGTAGAGTCAGACCATCTGCCTTTAGAGATAAGTATAGGAAGGGGGAGAGAGAAGAGAGGAGGAGAAGAAAAAATAGAGGAAATGCGGAAGGTGATAAGTAAAGTATGGGACGAGCAAGGGGTGGGAGAGTATAAGAGAAGACTGGAAAAAGCAAGATTTAAAGAACAAAAAGTAGGGAAAATGGAGAAAGAATTGGTAGAAATATTGGAAAAAGCAGCGACAACAAGAGAAATAACAGTAAGAGGTGGAGGAACAAAAAGAAAGAATAAACGGTGGGACAAAGATTGTGAGCAACGTAAAAAGGAAGCAATAAAAGAACTAAGAAAGTGGAGAAAGACTAAAGGGAACAGAAGTGGCTTTTTAGAAGCGAAAAGAAGATACAGAGAGACATGCAGGGAGAAAAAGAGGCAGAAGAAGGAGAGAGAGGAGGAGGAGATAAAAGCAATAAGAACAGAGAAGGAGGTATGGAACTATATTAATAGAGAGAGAAAGAAAAAGTGGGAGGAGTACTTCATGAGGCTGCTGGAGGGAGAAAAGGAAAAAAAGAATACGGAAATAGAGACGAAGAGAAACCGTGTAGAACCTGAAGGAGAAGAAATTACAATGGAAGAGGTGGAGAGACATGTGAAGAAACTGAGGAAAGGGAAGGCACCAGGGAGGGATAGAATACAGAATGAGTCGTGGATGTATGGGTCGAGAAGAGTGCTAGAGAAGCTGGTGGAGGTAATGAATGGGGTGTGGAGAGGAGAAGGATTCCCGGTAGGGTGGAGAGAGGGGGTAATTTACCCATTTACAAAAAAGGGGAGAAAAATAAAGTAGAAAATTACCGAGGGATAACTCTCCTAAACACAGGGTACAAGTTGTATGCATCAATTCTGAATGAAAGGATGAGCAGAGAGATAGAGGAATAGGGAGCATTACCAGACAGCCAAGCAGGATTTAGAGAGGGGAGGGGAACTATGGATAATGTATACATCCTGGAGCATTTGACGAAGAGTGAGTTAAAGAAGAAAGGGGGGAGTGTGTATGCATTATTCGAAGACTTCAGGGCGGCTTTTGACAAGGTGGACAGAGAGAGGATGTTTGAGTGCCTGAGGGAGAAAGGGGTAAATGAATGGCCGGTAAGAAAGGTGGAGGAGATATATGAGAAGACAAAAAGTAAAGTGAAGGTAGGGGAGAGGGAAAGTATGGTTTGTGACAACAAAGGGAGTAAGGCAAGGTTGCCCGCTCAGCCCCTTGTTGTTCACGATGTATATGGCAGATATGGACGGAATGTTAGAGAGAGCACAAGCGGGGGGGTGTGTGGTAGGTAGAAAAATAGTGTGGAGCCTGGCGTTTGCGGATGATGTGGTAATGGTGGCAAAGAGTGAAAGAGAAATGAAGGAAATGATAAAGAGTTTAGGAAAATATGTGAAGAAGAAAAGACTAGAAGTGAATGTAGAGAAAACAAAAATGCTGGTGTTCAATAAGAGAAAGAGGAAGAACGAAGAGAGTGATTGGAGGTGGGAGGGAGAAGTAATAGAACAACTAAAATAATTCAAATACTTGGGGTATGTGTTCAATGAAAGAGCCACAGATAAGGCACATATTAGAGAACTGGCAAGAAAAGCGAACAAGGTGATAGGATGTGTATGGGGAATAGGAGAGAGAAGGTGGGGAGGCGATTTTAAGAGGAGAATGATAATGTTTGAAAGTCTTATTGGAAGCGTGTTGTTGTACGGAGCAGAGGTCTGGGGATGGAAAGAACAAGAGGAGATAGAGAGGGTGCAAGAGAAATATATGAGGTGGGTGCTAGGGGTGGAGAGAGAAACGCCAGGGTACATAGTGAGAGAAGAATGCAAGAGGAATAGGTTGAGAGTGAAAGCGGGAAAAAGAGCGGTCAAGTTCGAAGACAGGATGGAAGGGAGGAAAGAATGTAGGATACTAAAGCAGTGCTGAAGAGAAAAAAAGAAGAATTCAGAGGAGAATGATAGGGAGAATTACTGTGTAGATCTAAGTGAAAGAGATAAGGATACGGATAGACAAGAGAGGAGAGAAAGAAATAGAGAATCCAGATACAACGGGAAGATACAAGAGAAAGAAAGAAAGATGATGGCTAGGTTTAGGTGCGGAAATGAAGAGAGGGAAAATAGGTATTGGGCAGAAGATGGAGGAAGAATGTGTAGAATGTGCTATGAGGAAAGAGAGACGATTGAGCATATGTGGAACGAGTGCAGTGAGATGAAACAAAGAGAGAGGAAAAAAGAGAGGAAATACTGAATGTAGATGGAAGGGAAATTAAATGGATGAAAGAGGTATGAAAGAGGAGGGAGAAGGGAGAAGAGGAAAGGGGAGGGGAGAAGAAATAGAGAATTTTATTTAGTTTTTTTTATTATTATAATTGTTAAGTTTACTTGTATATGTATAGGAATCAGAAGGCCCGTAGGGCAAATAAAGATTTATCTATTCGAACTAAGAAATTGGAAAAAAGAAAAAGCAACAAAGGAAGAGAACAAGAAAGCACGCAAGAGGTACAATTTAGTATGCAAAGAGAAAAAGCAAAAGAAACGGATGGAAGAAGAGCTAAAGATGAAGGGTATAAAGAGGGAAGAAGAGGTATGGAGATACATAAATAAGGAAAGAATGAAAGAGAGAGAGAGAGAGAGTGAGTGATGGAATTACTATGGAGGAATGGAGAGAGTACTTCAGTGAGCTGATGGGGGCTGATGAAACAGACAAGAAAAAGAAAAGAGACAACAAAGAGTGGAAAAAATAGAAGAGATAACAAGCAAAGAACTAGAGCAACAACTAAGAAAACTGAAAAGGAAAGAGACACCGGGGAGGGATGGTATACAGAATATATATGGATATATGGAACAGAAAGGGAAGTTGACAGGTTGTTAGAGAAAATGAATGGAGTGTGGAAGGGAGAGGGATTCCCCCAAGAGTGGAAGGTGGGGAGAATATGCCCCATATATAAGAAAGGAGAAAAGGATACAGTCAGTAATTATAGGGGTATCGCTCTCCTAAATACAGCATATAAGGTATACGCGATGATTGTGGAAGAGAGGCTGATGAAGGAAATGAATGAGAGGGGGGTGTTACCAGACGCACAGGCGGGATTTAGGTAAGGTAGAGAAACCATTGATAATGTATATATCGTGAATCACATGGCAGGAAATGAGATAAAAAGAGGGGTGGCAAGATATATGCATTTTTTGTGGACCTGAAGGCGGCTTTTCATAATGTGGAAAGAGATTTACTGTGGGAATGCTTAAGAAAGAGAGTGATAAATGAGGATCTGGTAACAAAAAAAGAAGAAATATATGAAGAGACGATAAGTAGAGTGAGAGTGGATGGAAGGGTGAGTGAATGTTTCAAAACTTATAAGGGAGTAAGACAAGGTTGCCCACTAAGCTCCAGCCTGTTTGCAGCTTTTATTGGAGATATAAAGCAGCAGCATATGTGAGAGAGTTAGTGAAAAAAGCAAATAAGATAATAGGAAGTTAGGACAAACGTGTTTATCCGTATCTCAATACGTATAGCTCCTAGCCTTTTCCGTATTTTGGTAAGGATACGTCCATCTGGGGAGATACGCCGACGTAGGCACTGCAACCATCGGGTGGTTTATGTGAATCGTGCGTATAGAAAAGAGATGCGGATACCCGCTACGGATACGGATAAACGAGATAAACAAGCTTGTCCTAACTGCCTAATAGGAGGTGTATGGGGAATAGGAGAGAGAAAATTTGGAAATGATTTTAGAAGGAGAGTAATGATGTTTGATAGTTTGGTGAAAAGCGTGATGATGTATGGAGCGGAAATATGGAGATGGAGAGAGCAAGAAGGAGTGCAAGGAGTGCAAGGAAAATATATGAAATGGGTGCTAGGGGGAGAGAGAAAGACACCGGGGTATATAGTAATGGAGGAAACAAAGAGAGATGGAATAAGAATAGAAGCAGGAAAAAGAACAATAAGATTTGAGGAGAGAGTGATAGAGAGAGGAGAGTGCAGAATTTTGCAAGAGTGTTTGAAAGAAAAAAGGAAAGAAATAGGAAAGGGGATATGGAAAGAGAGGGAGGCATATTTCGAAAGAAACGGGTATGCAGGCGCGGAAATAGAAAGAATGCGAGAGAGAGAGGCAGAGTAATGACAGATGAATTAGTGCAGAGAGATAGAGATGTGCAAGTGCAGGAAAGAAGAACGAGAATTTTGGAGTCTAGGTACAATGGGAAGTATGAAAAAATAATAACGGAAGAAATGCCAAAGTACCTTGGAAGAGAGAGTAGAAAAGAGAGAGTCATAATAGCGAGATTTAGATGTGGAAATGAGTAGAGAGAGAATAAATATTGGAGTGAGGATAACAATAGAGTATGCAGGATGTGTGGAGAAAAAAAGGAGACGATAGAGCATTTGTTGAAGGAATGCGTAGAATTGAAAGGGAGAGATGAGAGTAGAGAAGAAATTTTGAATGAGGACGGAAGAGGGATCGAATGGATAAGGAAGGTTGAGTGGAGAAGAGGGACATTAAGTGGGAAGGGATAAAAGCTGCTAGTTATTGTGTTGAATTATTATTGATTTATTTAGTTTTATTTATTATATTACATTTTATTTTATTTGAGTTATGGGAAATGTATCGGATACTTTATACACCTGTAAAGGTAATAAAAATACATACATGTTAGCGCGGTTGATGTATCGCGCATGCCTGAGGTGGTCAAGAGTGGGGATTAGGGCAGAGTGCAGATAAACGCCCCAGGCAGACCGGGACAGGATGCATTGAGCACTAGTCAGGTTATGTTGATTGCTTATTCATAGTTTGTTAATGGTGTTTTTCTAATTTGTTGTTGTAACGAAGCCATTAACCCATCCATTTTGAGTGTGTTAATAAGCCATTAAAGCACCCAAAATCTAGAATTTCTTTTTCCATTGGTAACACACACTGAACCTTGCACTGAACGAAATCTCAGTGTGATTTTGAGGTTATGGTTCCATTTCAAGTCATATAAAGTATAAAAAAATCAAAATTTAACAAAATTCCCTAATTTACCAAAATTGATTTTACTTGGAAATTAAATAATATACAAAATTACATAAAAAACTCGTTTTGTAAAGCTTAAGAGCACTACGGCAGTCGTGTTGCAAACCGGAACTCGTGTCTTAATAAGTTTTAGAAAACTAATGTTTCAATATACTATTAACGTAAATTAGTATTATGAAGTCTTAGAATCTGTTATCAGAAGTGCGATTGTAACCCCAAAGAGGCTCACGTGTAGGTGCGCCAGAGGCGAAATCGGCGGCGTACCCATGGTACTTGAAATCTAAATAAAATTGTGGAAGCGATAAGTAGAGTGTTGACCATCAGGAAAGCCGAGACGAGGTTCGAAGGACAGGCGTAACGATGCAGATTGAACTGAGGTGTGAGAAAGGAAAGGTTTGAATTCAAGGGTTTGTGGTAAAACAGATTAGCGAATTGGTGTCTTATTCCAGTACAGTAATTTGATCGGTTATAAATCCCGGACAGATTTTGAAGATCGTACGTGACAGAATGATGTCAGGGAAGTTGTTTTTATAGTTTCGGCTCGAGAAGTTCGATAGACAATGTGGGAAAGAAAGATGTTGGCCTTTTCGAAGAATCGTAAATGCTTCGAGATATTTTTCGGAGGGATGAAAAACGCTTACAGTTTAAGAAATGTGTTGATTTATATTTTGAAGCGGTTGTAGTCAGCAGTTCGTACCTACGGGTGCTCTGAAAAACCAGGACAAAAATGCTGTCAATGTGTGTTGGCTGCTTGAGTGTGAATGTGAATGTTGTTGGCTTGTTAGTGTTTATTGTTAGAAGTAGAGTTTTGTTGGTCCATTTGAATTTATTGTAAAGTGATGTTAAACGAATTGTGAAGTGATGTAGAAACAATTGTAAATGTTGAAAGACTGCCCGAGATCCAATTGGTGTTAAGTTCTGTAACCACGCGATGGCAGGTGGTGAGCTTAACGCGACAGGTGTGTTGATGAGTTTGCTATGATGTTGCTTAGTGCCTGAGATTCCTTCTGGTAATTTGCTCTGGAACCACGTGATGACAGGTGGTGAGCTTATTGCGACAGTTGGTTTGAAAATACTGATTATTATGACAAATGTTGCACGGAAAATCCCCAGACAGACTCAATCTCAATTTGGATTGATTCTCATTACTGGTATAAGGTTTCTTTGTGACTAAAAACCGTATGGTTCTGGCATCGTTTGTGAGTGCGGTGGGTGGGTGGGCCGCCCTGTCCACTGTACTCATCGATTGACTAAAGATGAGAAATAACAACCATTTATTCACACTCACTCTCGTGATCAATCCAATTTCAAAATTTTTAAGTCAAAAAATGGTCGTCATTCCAATACCATTAGTCAATCAATCAGTTGTAGTTACGGAGGCCCGCCCGCCCACCGCATTCACATGCGGTGCCATGAACGAAACTGTTTTTTGTCACAAAGAACAACTGCGATTGCGATCATTATATTATATTTTATTTTCATGGTCAGTGGGAAATGTATTAATCGGGTACTTTATAAACCTGTAAAGGTAATACATATTTATACTGCTACTATAAAGCGGTCGATGTTTCTTAGTTTACTGGCATTTTTTATTAGGCCAAAAGCTTTACTTTCGTTATTTACTTTGACAGGCCTTGGACGAGGATTAGCTGCATCAGATCGCCCGAATCTCATACATTTAACATTGGCGAAATCGAGTTCAGTAACACAAAAAATGACCACATTTTTCTTAATTTTTTCTCGCTCCATAACTTCGTAGCAGATTTGTTCAAAATTGTCAGCCTTCGAGAGGATTGTTTGCATTCATCAATTTGCTTTGAGAAGTAAAATTTCAATTTTGACATTGCGTTTTTCAGATCGCTTTTCTGAGGAGTGTAAAGGAACTGGACTACAATCACAGCTAAAGTTGGTTTTAGTGGTTACGCCACAGATAGTAATATAAGAAGTCGATAATATTTTGTACATCTTGTATAGAACATTAAATGGTGTTTCCGAAGGATGAAACTTTACATCCAAAACATGTAATTCACGTAGAGTTCTCCATTTAAACGCCTCTTGGATGAAAATTAGATCGAGCATAATAATCTTCCGACAAATATTGGCTGATAAAAGCAAACACGATTTTAATTAGTCGGTAAGGAACACTCTGCCATGTTTAAATTTATCGCTAGAAAGCCCATTTTCCCCTGAAAACCACGTACTTACGTACAAGTGTTTTGTAATTGTAATTTTTAATTACCACTCATGCTGTAACTATAATTTTACGTCATTCTGCTTACACGTAAACTGTGCTGACGACAGAAACATTCTGTGAAAAAGTGGATCTCGTGTCGACAAATTATCGAAAATTGTACTTACAAACGACTTCGATTTTCCAGGACGTTTCCAGAAAGAGTCCCGTGACGTTGGGATTTTCAGCTCTGCACGTTATGGATTTTCCATCGTCCTCGGTCGTCGGAACGAAACTTAACTCACTTATTGTTACGTTTTCTCGCGTTTCTTGCTGAAAATAAATGAGGAATTATAGACCAATTAATTTAAATTTTAAAGTAGGCTATATGAATATTCTTCGCAACGGAATAAAACGAAAAGTTTACTTTAACGCAGGGATTTCGGTAAGAGTTTGGTTATTAAAATAAGAAGTTATGATGAACAGCCAGCGAAAACTAAAGTTTGTTTGGACGTACGCCGAAATTTACGATCGACAAAATCGAAATGAGCGCCGAAACTTATGAAATAACGCTCCTCTTCGACGATATATTGAACACAGTTTACTCGTAAATAACGGCGCTTTACATTTTACGGAATCGAGGCAAATTAAACTTTTCATGATAAGAGGTCAATTTTTCCAAGTTCGGGTCGCGACCGCAGCTCAAAAAGGGCCTTTTCAAATTGCGTAATTATACCGGTTGCCGACTGCGACGTCATCGCAACAATTATGCCTTGACTTTGTTCTTTCCCTTCTTTGTTCTCACTCAAAGTTGTAATTATTAAATTTGTTAGAAGCAATTATTGACACGGGCGTGGGTACTGCGGATCGCTGTTTATGGAATTCTGAGGCCGCTTTTCGGATCAGATCGATTCTGGGAACATTAAAACTGGGATGGACTAATTATGTTACGAATAAACTTTTACTGAGCGACACGATCTACAAACAAAGAAATCAAACTGCTGAGAATCGAAAACACTTCGGACGGCGAGCTAGCATTCGACTGACTCATAAAGGCGCAAAATTAAACCACTAGTATTCACTCAGAACTAAACAAAGCTTGCCCATGTGAAACGTTCTGAAACCTTGGTGACCACCAAGTCTATCTAGTTGCTCCTCGATGAGCGGCAAGGGATATTTGTCCTTAGTAGTTACTGCGTTTAACTGCCGATAGTCAACGCACATTCGATATTCACCAGTTTTCTTTTTGACTAAACCCACAGGGCTCGCGTAGGCTAAGTTTCACGCTTGAACTATTCCATTTGTGAGCAAATCGTCAACGATACTACGTAGAATCTCCTTCTCCTTAATCCTCATGAGGTACGATCGATATACTACCGGTTCCTCTATAGACTACACATTTTATCGTTAATTCAGTCGCATTGGTCTTCATCAATTGAGACAATGAGTAGAATTTACGATTTTGATGTTAGATGATAGCTGTAATTCATTTAGCTGACGAATATTCACTTTTCAGTAACATTACATTTGGTTCATTTAGAAAATCTCCACCTACTATGTAGTCTTGCGTTAAATTCTTATCATTCATCACGACTAGGGCAATTTATTGTAACCGACGCTTCACCCACTTGTACCAAAGTTGTATCAGTTCCGACGTCTAGTACCAAACTTCAATTTTTTTTAAATCTAATTTTTTTGGCCTTCTGAATTGTAAAGTTAGTCTTGACATCATGTGTACGTCATCGGAAACTAGATTTGTATATGAGAATTTAAAAGAAATCAACATTAATTTCGTTGTGTTGGTACCACTGTCATATTATATTAATAATGACATTTGGCACATTGATGGTTAATAACTTTTAAATTATTATTAACTATTACCTACTCCTCCACATTTCACCGCAATTTTATATAAACGCAAAAAGCCCCTGAAAATTGGTATGTATTACTTAACTTCAACCTTGGCCGCATGCTTTCTTGTAGACTGATTTCATCTGCACGACTGCACGTGTTATTGAAGGTTTCAAGATCCAATTTGTAATTTCTCTTTGTTCCCAAAACTCCAGCAAGAATTAATTGAAAAGATGCTCCAGATTTGGAAGAAACTATTTTAATAAATTGTAACTTTTCAATTAATTCTGGCGCAAAATTTGAATTAGATAAAATGTCAAAGTTTGTGAGCATGTACCAATATTAAAAAATTAAATAATTTCCAATGTTCCAATTCTATTTTTTTCTTAAACTGTATTTGTCGGCCAAAATAAAATTTTAATAAAAATTTCGTGCGTAAAGTCCCCCAAACGAACAAATCAACTTTTCCGCACTCTTATGTTCTTATAACTTACTGTTCTCACAAATTCAAAAGGAGAGATTTTAAAGATAATCCTAATTAGTACAAAATTGCATTTTTAGGATGTCAGTTTTTATCCTTTGAAGTCTTTCTTTGCCACTATATTCAGAGTAATCAGTATCAGCTTAATGCCAACATCGATGCTATTGAACTTTAATGTTTATAAGGTGCTTCCCATCTGTGTCCACTCAGACATATTGAACAAGAACTGGACTTGATATTTCATGGCTGGAACAACTGTTAAATTGGAATAAATATAATATGATGGGGGAAGGCTTTGAATGTTAAATCCAAAATACTGAATTCAACCCAATGTGGAATACTCTGTTAATTCGTATATTCAACAACTGCAATTTTGTTCCAAACAATTCCGTTTTTAATTATTGCATGTTGGTGCATAGCTGGAGGTATATTTGGTTTGTACACCGAAAAAAATATTCTATTTTTAACGAATTTGTTTCCAATGTGTAGTCCGACTTCTCTATTATATAGACAATCTGTGTATTATACACCGTTATTCACGAAACAATACGAGCCTATCGAAATTTTCGATGCAACCAACATTGCATTTGCACAGATTACATAGATTAAAAAAAATCTTCAAAAACTAACACAGTGTGCGCAATTAGGTAACAATAGATATTGCCAGTGTCAAAATTTTAAATTTGCAATGAGTTTTACAAATTCACTATGCAACTAGTAGATGCGTCACGGAGTCAAAACAAAGGTGGATTGACGGTGAATTGCATCTTGCAAGAACATTAATTAAATTTTAGACGAGCTGATCGAGAACCAAATCATTCCCTCGTGTGTTGTTGTCACTTCAAAGATGAGGACAGAGCTAATGGTCCTACCATATTCAAACATAATATTGGGAAGCAATTTAGCTTTGAGAGCCCAAAGGAGAAGAGAAAAACAATTAAAAAATTTGTATTACAGAATTCAGTGTAATGAAATAAATTAACAGCTACTATTGTAACAGAAGCAGCTAGTGATCGTGAGGAGACGACTGAGGCCGAAATTGAAAGGTTTCAGCAGATTGTTGTTGGGCATGCCGAACCAGGACCTCTGTAATACAACAGCCTCCACAAGTGGCAACAACAAAGGCAATATTTGCTGTTATGAATAAAGCAGAAAATTATTTTTTGCATACCTGCCTCTCTGATGCCCCATCCGTTGTCTTCTAAGTTTGCTAATTTACAGTTTCTCTTAATAAGAGAAGTGAAGTAGTTGAACAAAGAATAATATGAAATGTATAAGTATAATAAAACACTTGGATGTTCTTTACGCACGCTTCAGTTCTACTAATCTCCACAATCATGCTGTCTGCTGGTGTCCAGATCATCAGAAAAGCCTTATTTCTGGACGTAAAGTGCAATTGCTCTTGAAT
Organism: Diaperis boleti; assembly: GCA_963583935.1. Lineage (NCBI taxonomy): Eukaryota > Metazoa > Arthropoda > Insecta > Coleoptera > Tenebrionidae > Diaperis > Diaperis boleti. The sequence continues at coordinate 49,266,747 of OY757249.1, read as the reverse complement.
TTGGTGATAGTAATCATGCTTTTGATGTCTTCGTCATGAAATTCGATAATGTACTTTTTTATTTTTTGAGATCCTCGCTCAGGGACGTGGTGTTTCTCCACTTGTAAGGACATTTCACCTCTAAAATTCCACACCAGACGTGTCCTTCCCGAATTCAATGTGGATTGTCTTGAGCATAGTAATGACAATTATGCTAATTTACACCCCCGTTATTGCTAATAAACAACATCGACATTTGGAAAAAGTTTTCATTAAATTGGATTCTTTCCCTTAAGAAACGGCATAACTCTAACCTTTTGGGAAAATCGGTCACTTTTTAGTTCTTGAACCAAGGTGATGTGGTGAGGCCTGGCTTATCACAACCATTCGTGCCACTTCCGTCTGGTCAATATGTGGTTCTTCTGTCACCATCTCTAAAACGGCCACTTCATATGTTCCCTAGTTGCAGTCCTTTTTCTAGGCGTGGTAACTGGAGGCCAATCCAGTCTCAATTGTGCCTCTAATTTTTGAAAATTTTATCTGTTGGTCCTCTTCCTTTATGCATAAACCCTGCAGCAAGAGAAGCGTTTTTTCTGCATTCGCCATAAATTAAAAGCATGTCGGTTTTCTCGTCATTGGAATACATTATTACCAAAACAACAATAAGGTCAAAATAGTTAACACTGGTTGACGCTGACAGTTTCTAATGTCATCTAATAAATTAATGTGCACACTATGTTTTAGTTTTAAAAGAAATTGTTTTTTCAATCCATGTAACCTGTGCAAATGCAATGTTGGTTGCATCGAAAATTTCGTCAGGGTCGTACAGTTTCGTGAATAACCCAGTATTAAAATCATTAAGCTCTTAGTATACAGTGCAATTTTTTTTACACTGGCCATAGGGATTCTCATGTTAAATTTTCTACCCCACCTTCACTTTTGCTAGGATAAAAAATCGGACTTGAAATTTTTACACAAGATAATTTGCAACTTCTTTTTTCAGCTACACTAAAAATTATGCCGTTTTACAATTCTTCCTTCAATTTCTCTTCCAGTATCATTGCGTAGATCTTGTAGGCCGTGCTCAGAAGACTTATTCCTGGGTAGTTCTCCACCTTTTCTCTTTTTTTTTGTGTATCGGACACACTAGCCCCATCCTCCATTGGCTTGGTAACCCCTTTCCTTGCCAGACGTCGTTTACTATCTCCCTCATTATCTCTATTATTTCTTCTGTTGCATAGATCCACGCTTCATTTTGCAGTTCATCTTCTCCCGCCGCTTTTCGTTTCTTCATTCTTCCTATCACCCTCTTCATCATTTCCTTCGTGATCTCTTTCCCTTTCTCTTGTTCTCTTGTTTATTCTCCCTTCTGTCTTCTTTCCGTTTAGTAATTCTTTAATGTATTCTCTCGATTCTTCTATCCTTATCTTCTAGTCTGCGCTCTCTTTTCGTTCTCTGTTTATGTATTTCCAAACTTCTTCTTCTACGTTTATTGATTTAATTTACTCTTCTTCTTCTCTTTTCTTTTCTTCCTTCTTCTTCTCACAGGTGTCTTTGTATTTCTTTAATTGCTTCCGGTGTTCTTCTCTCGACCCCTTCCCATTTCTTCATTTTCTCATTTGCTTTCTGGTTAGTCTTTTCATTTCTTTGCATTCTTTCTCCCACTTCTACTTCTATTTTCTTTGTTGTCATTGCTACTCGCATTCTCCTTTCGAGTTCTTTCATTCTTGTTTCGGTGTCTTTTTGTTTCTTCTCTTTCAATATGTTGTAGCGCACTTGTGTACTTTTGTATGCTTTCTTCTTCCCAGATTGTTTTTATAATATTTTCTTTCTCGGGTTTTTTTCTTTTTATTTCTTCTTCTCCGTCGGTGATCTGATTCCACTCTGTTTCCCACTTCGAATCTTCGTACTTCATCCCATGCATGTTGATTGACTATTACGTAATCAATCACTGATTCTCCTCTCGGCCCCACGTACGTAAATTCCCCTGTCCTTCGATGTTCTTCTCGCATCTCTCATTATTCCGTCTTCCTAATCTTGTCCCAATTCTCGCATTAAAGTCGCCCCCAATTATCACAATTGTTTTTTCTGTCTCACTTATGGTCTCTTCTAACATTTGTTTTGTTTTACTCATCTCTTTACTGTATACTGTGATTATTTTAACTTTTTTTGTCCCTAGTTCTTTTTCTGTTATTCCAGTTCTCTGTAGTTCTTCTTTTGTTTTTATTTCGTCCTCAATTTCTTTCCTTACTCCTGTGATGATGTCTCCTTTCTATAGTCCTTTCTTGTTTTTGCTTTCTGCTGCTTGACATCTCCATACATAGTCTCTCGGCATTCTCTCTTCTATCTTCTTTCACTCCTATTTCTTCCATTCCAATTACCTCAAATTCACTTATGTACTTCAATAAATCTTCTCCTTCTTTCGTTTTGCCTTTTGTCTGCTTTTTCTTTCCCGATTTTTTCCTTTCTCCTTTAAAAATTTTCCAGTCGCTCAGTGTCGTCGTTCCATTACCGTCTCTCCTTCTTCTCTTTCCCTCTTCGCTATCTCTTTTATTTTTTTCTGTATCTCTCTTTCTTTCCTAATTAGGTAGTTGTTTACAAAGATTTTCGGTCTTATTTCTTAGTTTTTCTTTATTTCTCATGACGTTCAGCTTCTGTTCCGAACTCTCAGTTTTTGCTATTATCATCTCTTCTCCCTTTATAGCATAGGCCTCTCTTATCTTCACTTCTTCTTTTCCGTCTCTTTTAGTCTTAGCCCTGTTATTACTATGTTATTTCTTCTTTAACCTCTTTCTTTTTCCTCCATCTGTCCTATCTTTTTTTCTAGGAATCTTTTTTCTTCTTTAAATTTTTCCTCTTTTTCTTCCATCGCTTTCCTCAGTTGGTTCACTTCTCTCTTCAGCTCTTCCATATCTTCCCTGAGCTGTCTGTTGTTGTTTTTCAGCTCTTTCACTTCTTTCCTCGTCTCTCTTGTGTCTTCTTTGATTTGCTTAAGGTCCTCCAATATTTTTACTCTCCTTCCCCACATCTTCTTGCCTTCTTTCTTCCCCTGAAGATCTTGCGTTTTTTTTACTTTCTTGTACGTCTCTATTTCCTCTTTATCTTCTCCCTGTTTTATACCGGTCCACAACCTTCTACACTGTACCGTATATTGTTTTTAGCCGGCGTTCTTTGTTGTTGACGTTACTGTTTCTTCCTCTGGTTTTTCTCCACTCCTCGCACTCCATCTTTTCCTACCTTTTGTTTATGTTACTTCTTCCCTTCTCTGCTGTTTTCTTCACTTTTCTTTGTTTTGTTTACTCTATTTTCCTGAATTTTCTTCTCAACACTTCCTTCCATCCAGCAAGAGCAGTTGTTGAATTCCTAAATAATGCATTTCCGGAAAGTTGGATAGGAAGGACTCTACAGATGGCCTGCCAGAAGTCCTGACCTCACCCCTAGGGACTTTTCCTTGTGGGGATACATCGGTCAGAAAGTTTTTGATCGTAACAGAAAGAATCCCGTTAACGCCGAAGAATTGCAGGAACGAATTATTGAGAGTAGTTAAGTAGTGCCGCTTCTGGCCCACTTTGACCTCAATTGACCTTTGTCCTTGAGAATGTAGTGCCCCAGTTTGATGACCCAGTCGTCAAAGGACAAGTCTGGACTTGAGTGGAGTTTAGCCTTGAGATTATAATGCCGATCCTGGCCCAGTTTGATGACCCAGTCTTGACCTGAAGTAACCTTTGGGTTGATCGAGACTTGAGCCCAAAATTCACTTCTCAAGTAATAGAAGATTTGAATAAAGAAATTACAAGTGGGAAGAAGATACAGGGTGTCCCAACTAAAATTTGTACCTCCCAACAATTCCAATTTCGAAAGACTCAGAAGAAAAAGCTCGAACAGGTCAATTTTGTTATCAAGGGGGACCAAATTGTACCACACTTTCATGTCTTAGATCTCACCCCTTTATCCAGGGGAGCCAACCCCTTAAAAAAATTAAATAGCATGGAGGGTCGTGTGATACATCATTTTAAAGCTTATTCAATTCTCTATCTAGACCTGCATTTATTGATTTCTTTCTACAAAATAAAAACATGGAATCGATATTTTACAAATCTACATTAAATACTCAACCAAAATTTATACCCCCCAACCATTTCAATTTCGAAACACTTAGAAGAAAACACTCAAACAGGTCAATTTTGTCATCAAGGGGGGTCAAATCCTCCCAAACTTTCAAGTCTAAGATCTCACCCCTTTAGCCAGGGGAGGCACCACCTTAAAAAAATTAAATGGCATGAGGGGTCGTGTAATACATCATTTTAAAGCTTATTCAATTCTCTATCCAAATCTATCTAAAAAGAGCATAAGAATTTTTTTGTTTTCTAAATCTACATAAAATACTCTTGATTTGGAAAATAACAAATTCAGAATATAGCATGGATAAGTGGCCAAAAGCAACAGATGTCAGCTGTTCAGCGATTGATTCCAACTGTGCAAGTCCTGAAATATATAAAGAATTAGCAACTAAGTATTCTAATGGAATGAATGATTGTGAGGACTTGTTGGCACAGAAGACTGATCTAAAAGGTGCTTCTCTCTTTGAACATAAATTACATTTATTCATTGAAGACTTGAAGCAATTTTTACCGTACAATCTGGATCAATCAGCAACAGTTGGATAGATAAACAAAGCATAACGTAATCAGTCTAATATTTCTCTTACAGCAGCTGTATAAATAGTAGAAGAAACAATAAAGCTAGCCTATTCCAAAAATTAAACTTCTGGCGATGAGGTTTGCTACCGTATTATCATATGTTGAGATATCATAGTGGAACAGAAGAGCAGCAAAACGCAGCAGATAATTTGAAAAAAATTATTACTGAAAAGGAAATTGATGTGGTGTACTTCAAAGGACAAGTTAAGGCGAATTATATACGAAAAGCACTGGAAGAACTATCTCCTAAAATTATAGATTTAGATAACAGAATGGACTCTCCTAAGTTATGTAAAGAAATCCCCATAAGATGTAATAATCACATCATTAGTTGGCTCAAGTCTCGATCAACCCAAAGGTTACTTCAGGTAAAGACTGGGTCATCAAACTGGGCCAGGATCGGCATTATAATCTCAAGGCTAAACTCCACTCAAGTCCAGACTTGTCCTCTGACGACTGGGTCATCGAACTGGGGCAGAAGCGGCACTATATTCTCAAGGCCAAAGGTCAATTGAGGTCAAAGTGGGCCAGAAGCGGCACTACTTAACTACTATTGAGGTCTGCAATAATTGTTTTTGTAATTTTTCTTATTACTTCTAATTTGTGTTGTTTCACTGTTGGTGTTGTTTTAAATTTTAATAAAAATGTTCCCTAATTTTTAAATGTCTTTCCAAAATATCATAATATCAGCGAAATGGGAATAATGATCTGAACATCTGTGCATGATAATGTCATGATAATGCCAATTTTTCAACAGCAACCAAAATACTACTGAAAAAATCCGTGAACAATTTAATTTGTTTGAAGTACTTTTTCATATTTTAAATGCATAACTTTTAATGCGATTGAAAGAAGAAGTTGTAAATTGCATTGTCTAAACATTTTAATTCTAAATCTTACACGTCGTCTTCACAACTGACCGATTGACTAATGGTATTAGAATGAAAACCATTTATTGACTTAAAAATTTTGTATTTTGATTGAACACGAGAGTTAGTTTCAGTTTTTAAAAGGAAAAAATTTCAATAAATGGTTGTTATTTCTCATCCATTTAGTCAGTTGATGAGTATAGTGGACAGGGCGGCCCACCTACCCGCCGCAGTAACAAACGATGCCACAACCATACGCTTTTTAGTCACAAACAAACCTGATAGCAGTAATGAGATATATACTCAAATTTATATTTTTTACTGAATGGTTCGGAATGACAACCATTTTAATATTGTATTTTCACAAGCGGTAACTCCACAACAGGCTCCAAGGGGGCCCCCTTGACCATAAGCTACTTGAAGTTAATATTTTTATCAGAAAATAATGTATTAAACTCAATTTTATTTCAATAATTTCAATTTTCGAAACCCCGAGACTAAATGGAGATGCGCGCGCACAGGGAAGTTTGAGTGACCGTTCAGAGGCTAGACGTTAGTCAGAACAGGAAGAGGCATGAAGTAAATGATTTAATTCGTTGCCATTGTTAATGGGAGTGCGCGCGCATAATTTCGACTTCAAGTAGCTTATGGTCCATGGATCCCCCTTTGGACAGGGGTAGGACGATGGTAGGAATCGAGTTTATTTTATTATTTTCTGATGCAAATGTTAGGCGACGGTTAAAATTAAAGTCGAAATTTCGATATTAAAGTGGAAATTTTGAGATTAAAGTCGAAATTTCGAGATTAAAGTCGAAATAATGAAAAATGGGGTAGAAAATTTAACATGAGAATTCCTATGCCCAGTGATAAGAAAAACGCACTGCAGAATAACTTTGCGCTAGAAAGTAGGAGACTGGCCAAAGAAAATCCAGCCACATCCAACCACAAGCTTTATACTTTATATTATTCATATTTAAAACCTTCTTCATTGTGTTGGTACATCCAAGTCGCGCAATTGAACCTACAAAATTGAAGTCTTCCGTCTGCCGGCTGCGGTAAAAGAAATTACAAACTGTGCCTTGCTGAGTTAATATCTAGTAATTTTATCGCAATTATTATCTCAAGCATTCAGAAAAAGTGGGATAAATGCAGCGGCGTGCAATTAGCGGAAAACTAGCTTGCCTTTCAGGCAATTCTATTCGACAAAGGCTCGTAAGTAGCAAAACCGTTTAAAAATAATTGCTTTTCTGCTAACCTTATCAACGTCTCTGAAAGCAGACAAAGCAAAGAGTACTGCAAAATGTAGTCTGACAGTTACGCGTGCCTCAATGTTTTGTGAAAAATTTTAACTTTCGGTGGTCCATCTTGACATTATCATTTGCATCTGCCTTAAACAGGTGTCTAACCTGTCACACAAAATATTTCGTTTGAGCATACTATAAATAATTGCGCTTCCAATTCCTATTCTGCGGTATATCTCAATTAGGAAAACAATGTAAACTGTTTAAATTCTTGTACGATTTACACAATGTAAATATATCAACAGATTGCCAATACCAGAGCACCTGATTGAAGTCAATGGACCATCTGTTTTAATTAGTTTACAATTCATTTACATATACTGAGTGAACATAAATACATGCAGATCAAATTCTACATAAACGTCAAAAGTTCAGTGCTATTCAGGGCTCGCAGCCAATCGGTTTAATAACAATTGGTGTAACTGTTAGATCAAAAAGGGAAATAATAACCATTTTATAGTAAAATTCTATTTTTAGAGTTATAACCACCGAAAACAAAACAGTTCAGTCGGAATTTTGTATCGGACGAATTCTCGAATATTCGCTAATAATCGCTATTTATTACTCTAGCAGTTTCCCGTATTTCCAAATCAATTTCCTTTCCTACCTCGCAAATCAATGACCCGGGGCCACTGGGCAGTGAGTGTCGCATCCCACATAAAATATGTTCGATCGGCGACAAGTCGCGTTTGTGGTTATTGTTGCAATGTGTGAGCGGTAGTTGTCTTGCTGAAAACTAACATTGAGAAGACCTCGAAGACAAGGTAAACAGTACTGTAACACATCATAAATATAGCGACGCCACAGTGCGGTCCTATATGCCATTGGCTAAAAAACTGAATATTAAGTCTTCCACCCTCTAACCCTTCTACGTCGAACATGCATGCCTAACTAGACCGGGACTCATCACTAAACACCACAGCATTCCACTTAAACTCCCAATTGCGGGGAAGGAGAACCCTAATGTTATCCTGCGGCTATACATATATTGTTCTTATCGTTATGATGCGAGGTTCTTCAGCATACCACTGCGTTGCAATTTATCATTTAAATACATTGTTAGTTCGAAAAGTGTCATTAAAAAACTAAAATTGACACTGTCAGAGGCTATTTCATGCAAATGTCAATTATAAATAAAATATTATAAAGTATTATGAACTTGAAACAATCTATATTGTAACGTAGCCTGAGCCGGGCGGGTTCGAGGATTTAAAGAAAATTCTGGTGCACACCGTAGCTACTAACTTTTATTAAAAAGACTACCAATAAGACTAACTTTTCACTATGAACAGACTTTCACAATATCACGCGCTGATCACTTGTTCACGATGCTACCAATCGACTGACTTGCTCCGTTGTTTGATCCCTTCTTATACCGCTCCCGGCGTTCTCGATTTCTTCTATTCCCGGAATCATGAGATCATGTTTTTGGCGCAATGGATTATTCCAGAAGAATGACATCAGTCTCTTGTACGAGCGTGATATAGCATGAGATCAGCGCCACAGAGTCTTCTAGACTCATGAGAGAATGCTATGTGAACAATTATTCCCAGACGTTCCCATGTGGACTGTTCCAGATTAATTACGTTACCCTACGTGGTGAGATCATCATGACATCATTCGCTTCCAATGCCGTCGCGCCGTCGTCTCAATATGTATTGTACCTTTTTTCACCTACTTATTAATCTTTACCTTTACTATGCCATATGCTTTTCGGGCTTCCCTGTATTTGTGTTTTTTTATTACATGCTTATTATGCAATAAGTAACTATTAATTAAGTTTTTAGCCAAATCGATGGACCACGAAGGAATTTTAATCAATAATGATTTGAGTATACCCTCGGTTTCTTATGCACTCATTTACACGTCTAGCCAGTGTTCTAATAAGGTGGTCGATTTCTTCTTTCATTTCACTCCATGCTACCTCCACCTCATGTCAAAGTGCTGCCGGAGTTTGAGGGGAATGATTTAAATTTAACAACCTACGACCAATCATGCCCCACACATGTTCGATGGGAGAAAGATCAGGCGATCTTAGCGGTTATCGTAATTGGTCCATCAAGTCCAACGTTACTCTAGCGACGTGTGGTCTGGAATTATCTTGTTGAAACAGGGGGTTTTCATTTTTCCACCATTTCCTGAATGTAACGCCGAGCTGCCATGTTATCTCTGAGGAAGACCTGCTAGCATATCCGATAGCACCCCATGTCATCACCCCCACGGTACGATGAACGTGCCTCTCCAAATACAATTGTGGATCAGGTCTTTCCACACGTCGCCTTCTCACGCTTGGCCGACCGTCAATCATACCCAAACAAAAAGGAAACTCATCGGTTAAAACCATTCCTGATTCCATTAAACTCGGCGATATATTGTGCGGATCCCAGCAACCCTTTCCTATTCTTCAAACCCCCAGTTTGCAATTGCTCCAGTTGTGGTAACACGGTCTCTTAGAGCAAAAAGTCACAGGAGGCCATTTTTGTATTGTATTTGTATTCAAGGCCTTCTTGGGGCTATGCCTGATAACATCGTAAAATAGTGCGTACAGATCTGTTGGTTCTTCTCGCAATTTAGGTAGTAGTCGGAGCCATGATGATCTTCTTGCTGCCCCACGTGATTTCAGGACACTCTAGTGACAAACACCCAACGGCTTCTTTGTTTCGTTGATAGGTGACATTTCGCAACTCGTACTCGAGATCTTCTTAGAAATGATGTGTGGTCGATATAACTTTGGGTCAAATTTGCTGGTTTTGCCTGTGGTGGTACTGATGTGGGTATCCAGATTCACGAGAATTGTCATCAATCAACATAGAATTTCTGTCTGCATTGTTGAGCCTCTCTTGCGTCTTTGCAAACAGCAATAATCCGACGTAAATATGGCGTTATCTGTAGTATATCATTATGTTCTTCAACTCTGTAGGTTAAAAGTCAAGCGGGCGAACGCCAAAAGGCATGCGTCAGCACGAAACAAATTCTGGGCAGGTAAAAGCTGGTAGAGATCTTTCCTTTTTGGCCATCACGCGTCCCAGCGTTAACACCTGTCCAAAACTGTACCCCTCGTGGTAATTTGAGTGAGAGTGAACAGTTATAAACTCAGGAAAATTTGGCCAAATATTTTATCAGTAGGGGTTGAACTGCAGTTGGAGGCAGGACGGTAGTGCAAAAGCACATAAAAAAAATTTTGGGTGTCCGGTGAGAAAAACGTTATACATATTGGCCAACATCATAATAAGTTCTTTCGATCAGATCCGACCAGAAGGTCCTTTTATTTGGCGAATTGTCTCCTACGAGACCGAACTCCAAGACGAGAACTCCACGTGTTCTTCAAGGTCGCGAGCCAAGGGCGAGGAAAAACATTCCTGCGACTTCCAGCGAGCAGGGAAGGACAGATGACCCATTTTAAAAACCATAGTCAGGTCGTATAGAAGTTTGTAAAATCATAGCCGGGTCGTATAATATTTAATATTCACTGTCATGTTGTACTGCTAATTCTCATAATTGTTGGTCTAAATACACCGAAATAAAATACTTCCTGGCACCGTATCGAAACCGTTCTCCCAGTCGCTGAGTGAGCCGTCCACCACCGGGCTCCAATCACCGACAAGACTGAGTATCCTGCTGGTCACGCTGGTACTTCTCCTCCTTACACCTTAATCCTACGGCGACCGCCGCACCTTCATTCCAGAGAAAGTACCAACGTATCAAAAGTTAAACGGAGAGATACAAACCGTGTAATTAATAAAGACAACGAATATAACAAGAGTTAAACGGAGAGAGAGACACTCCCCGTTCCGGCTCCCTTTCCCGCTCCCCTTCATTTTATAAATAGTAGGTTTAGAGACCTTGTATGTGTTAGCTTGAGAGATTAAGAGTTGTGTAAACAATAAAGACCGTTATACCGTTATAATAAAGTAGATAATAATAAGCTTATGTTTAATATTATAAAACGAGTTATTCGTGTTTTTCTGTGTATTTGATGCACTCGTTTGCTCAATTCTGCAAACTTGTGTGAAATCTTTCATTTTCAACACTTGTTATACAATCTAATATACATATAAAAATTTCGTGTCACGGCGTTTGTGGTCGAACTCCTCCGAAACGACGATTTATAAAATTTCTTTTGTATATTTGGTATATATGAAAATAGGTGGTAAACTATTTTTCACATGGACATGGGGGCCCAGGGGGGCCCCTTGGGTGGGACTGATTTTTTTTTAATCACCCCCCATAGATGTCCTGGTGTCCTTATATGGTTGAAATGAAAGCTCCAAAATTCGACAAATTACACCCTCAAAGGCCGACTGAATATTTTGCAGATTTTCCTCAAGTCAATAATAATGCGCATCCACCATTATTCACCATTATTCACCGTTTCTTCAACCTTCCCCTATAGATGTCCTGGTGTCTTTATATGTTAAAATGTGACATTCTAACAATGAAGAGAGCTCCAAAATTCGACAAATTACACCCTCAAAGGCCCACTGAATAGTTTACAAATTTTCTTTATGTGGCGCATCCACCATTTTTCACAGTTTTTTCAATCATCCCCTATAGATGTCCTGGTGTCTTTATATGTTAAAATGTGACATTCGAACAATGAAGAGGGCTCCGAAATTCGACAAATTACACCTCCAAAGGCCCACTGAATATTCTACAAATTTCCTTCATGTGGCGCATCCAGCACTTTTCACCGTTTCTTCAATCTTTCCCTATAGATGTCCTGGTGTTATTATATGTTAAAATGAGATATTGCAACACTAAAGAGAGCTCCAAAATTCGGCAAATTACACCCTCAAAAGCCGACTGAATATTTTGCAGATTTTCGTCAAGTGGCGCATCCACCATTTCTCACCGATTCACCTTCCCCTGTAGATATCCTGATGTCTTTATATGTTCAAATGTGACACTGTGATTAAGAAAACAGTCCCGAAATTCGACAAATTACACCCTCAAAGGCCCACTGAATAGTTTACAAATTTTCTTCATGTGGCGCTTCCACCATTTGTCACAGTTTCTTCAATCATGCCCTATAGATGTCCTGGTGTCTTTATATGTTAAAATGTGACATTCTAACAATGAAGAGACCTCCAAAAAGCGACAAATTACACCTCCAAAGGCCCACTGAATATTTTACAGATTTTCTTCATGTGGCGCATCCACCATTTTTCACCGTTTCTTCCCCTATAGATATCCTAGTGTCTTTATGTTGAAATGTGACATTGTAACAATGAAGAGAGCTCCGAAATTCGACAAATTACACCTCCAAAGGCCCACTGAATATTTTACAAATTTTCTTCATGTGGCGCATCCACCATTTTTCACCGTTTCTTCAATCTTTCCCTATAGATGTCCTGGTGTGATTATATGTTAAAATAAAATATTTGCAATTACACCCTCAAAGGCCGACTGAATATTTTACAGATTTTCGTCAAGTGGCGCATACACCATTTCTCACCGATTCTTCAACCTTCCCCTGTAGATATCCTGATGTCTTTATATGTTCAAATGTGACACTGTGATTAAGAAAACAGTCCCGAAATTCGACAAATTACACCCTCAAAGGCCCACTGAATAATTTACAAATTTTCTTCATGTGGCGCATCCACCATTTGTCACAGTTTTTTAATCATCTCCTATAGATGTCTTGGTGTCATTATATGTTGAAATGTGACATTGTAACAATGAAGAGAGCTCCGAAATTCGACAAATTACACCTCCAAAGGCCCACTGAATATTTTACAAATTTTCTTCATGTGGCGCATCCACCATTTGTCACAGTTTCTTCAATCATCTCCTATAGATGTCCTGGTGTCTTTATATATTAAAATGTGACATTGTAACAATGAAGAGAGCTCCAAAAAGCGACAAATTACACCTCCAAAGGCCCACTGAATATTTTACAGATTTTCTTCATGTGGCGCATTAACCATTTTTCACCGTTTCTTAAATCTTTCCCTATAGATGTCTTGGTGTTTTTATATGTTAAAATGTGACAATTTCAACAATGAAGAGAGCTCGGAAATTTGACAAATTACACCTTTAAAAGCCCACTGAATATTTTACAGATTTTCCTCATGTGGCGCATCCACCATTTCTCACAGTTTTTGTAATCAACTCCTATAGATGTCCTGGTGTCTTTATATATTAAAATGTGACATTGTAACAATGAAGAGAGCTATAAAAAGCGACAAATTACACCTCCAAAGGCCGACTGAATATTTTGCAGATTTTCGTCAAGTGGCGCATCCACCATTATTCACCGTTTCTTCAACCTTCCCCTATAGATATCCTAGTGTCTTTATATGTTGAAATGTGACATTGTAACAATGAAGAGAGCTCCGAAATTCGACAAATTACACCTCCAAAGGCCCACTGAATATTTTACAAATTTTCTTCATGTGGCGCATCCACCATTTGTCACAGTTTCTTCAATCATCCCCTATAGATGTCCTGGTGTCTTTATATGTTAAAATGTGACATTCTAACAATGAAGAGAGCTCCAAAAATCAACAAATAACACCTCCAAAGGCCCACTGAATATTTTACAGATTTTCTTCATGTGGCGCATTAACCATTTTTCACCGTTTCTTAAATCTTTCCCTATAGATGTCTTGGTGTCTTTATATGATAAAATGTGACATTTCAACAATGAAGAGAGCTCGGAAATTTGACAAATTACACCTTTAAAAGCCCACTGAATATTTTACAGATTTTCCTCATGTGGCGCATTCACCATTTCTCACAGTTTTTTCAATCATCTCCTATAGATGTCCTGGTGTCTTTATATATTAAAATGTGACATTGTAACAATGAAGAGAACTCTAAAATTCAACAAATTACACCCTCAAAGGCCGACTGAATATTTTGCAGATTTTCGTCAAGTGGCGCATCCACCATTATTCACCGTTTCGTCAACCTTCCCCTGTAGATATCCTAGTATCTTTATATGTTGAAATGTGACATTGTAACAATGAAGAGAGCTCCGAAATTCGACAAATTACACCTCCAAAAGCCCACTGAATATTTTACAAATTTTCTTCATGTGGCGCATCCACCATTTGTCACAGTTTCTTCAATCATCTCCTATAGATGTCCTGGTGTCTTTTTATATTAAAATGTGACATTGTAACAATGAAGAGAGCTCCAAAAAGCGACAAATTACACCTCCAAAGGCCCACTGAATATTTTACAGATTTTCTTCATGTGGCGCATCCACCATTTTTCACCGTTTCTTCAATCTTCCCCTATAGAAGTCCTGGTGTCATTATATGTTAAAATGAGACATTGCAACAATAAAGAGAGCTCCAAAATTCGACAAATTACACCCTCAAAGGCCCACTGAATATTTTACAAATTTTCTTCATGTGGCGCATCCACCATTTGTCAGTTTCTTCAATCATCTCCTATAGATGTCCTGGTGTCTTTATATATTAAAATGTGACATTGTAACAATGAAGAGAGCTCTAAAATTCAACAAATTACACCCTCAAAGGCCCACTGAATATTTTACAAATTTTCTTCATGTGGCGCATCCACCATTTGTCAGTTTCTTCAATCATCTCCTATAGATGTCCTGGTGTCTTTATATATTAAAATGTGACATTGTAACAATGAAGAGAGCTCTAAAATTCAACAAATTACACCCTCAAAGGCCCACTGAATATTTTACAAATTTTCTTCATGTGGCGCTTCCACCATTTGTCACAGTTTCTTCAATCATCTCCTATAGATGTCCTGGTGTCATTATATGTTGAAATGTGACATTGTAACAATGAAGAGAGCTCCGAAATTCGACAAATTACACCTCCAAAGGCCCACTCACTGAATATTTTACAAATTTTCTTCATGTGGCGCATCCACCATTTTTCACCGTTTCTTCAATCTTTCCCTATAGATGTCCTGGTGTCATTATATGTTAAAATAAGATATTGCAACACTAAAGAGAGCTCCAAAATTGCAGAAATTACACCCTCAAAGGCCCACTGAATAATTTACAAATTTTCTTCATGTGGCGCATCCACCATTTCTCACAGTTTCTTCAATCATCTCCTATAGATGTCCTGGTGTCTTTATATATTAAAATGTGACATTGTAACAATGAAGAGAGCTCTAAAATTCAACAAATTACACCCTCAAAGGCCGACTGAATATTTTGCAGATTTTCGTCAAGTGGCGCATCCACCATTATTCACCGTTTCTTCGACCTTCCCCTATAGATATCCTAGTGTCTTTATATGTTGAAATGTGACATTGTAACAATGAAGAGAGCTCCGAAATTCGTCAAATTACACCCTCAAAGGCCCACTGAATATTTTACAAATTTTCTTCATGTGGCGCATCCACAATTTTTCACCGTTTCTTCAATCTTTCCCTATAGATGTCCTGGTGTTATTATATGTTAAAATGAGATATTGCAACACTAAAGAGAGCTCCAAAATTCGGCAAATTCCACCCAGAAAGGCCGACTGAATATTTTACAGATTTTCGTCAAGTGGCGCATCCACCATTTCTCACCGATTCACCTTCCCCTGTAGATATCCTGATGTCTTTATATGTTCAAATGTGACACTGTGATTAAGAAAACAGTCCCGAAATTCGACAAATTACACCCTCAAAGGCCCACTGAATAGTTTACAAATTTTCTTCATGTGGCGCATCCACCATGTGTCACAGTTTCTTCAATCATGCCCTATAGATGTCCTGGTGTCTTTATATGTTAAAATGTGACATTCTTACAATGAAGAAAGCTCCAAAAAGCGACAAATTACACCTCCAAAGGCCCACTGAATATTTTACAGATTTTCTTCATGTGGCGCATCCACCATTTTTCACCGTTTCTTCCCCTATAGATATCCTAGTGTCTTTATGTTGAAATGTGACATTGTAACAATGAAGAGAGCTCCGAAATTCGACAAATTACACCTCCAAAGGCCCACTGAATATTTTACAAATTTTCTTCAAGTGGCGCATCCACCATTTGTCACAGTTTCATCAATCATCCCCTATAGATGTCCTGGTGTCTTTATATGTTAAAATGTGACATTCTAACAATGAAGAGAGCTCTAAAATTCAACAAATTACACCCTCAAAGGCCGACTGAATATTTTGCAGATTTTCGTCAAGTGGCGCATCCACCATTATTCACCGTTTCTTCAACCTTCCCCTGTAGATATCCTAGTGTCTTTATATGTTGAAATGTGACATTGTAACAATGAAGAGAGCTCCGAAATTCGACAAATTACACCTCCAAAGGCCCACTGAATATTTTACAAATTTTCTTCATGTGGCGCATCCACCATTTTTCACCGTTTCTTCAATCTTTCCCTATAGATGTCCTAGTGTCATTATATGTTAAAATGTGACATTGTAACAATGAAGACGGCTCCGAAATTCGACAAATTACACCTCCAAAGGCCCACTGAATATTTTACAAATTTTTTTCATGTGGCGCATCCACCATTTTTCACCGTTTCTTCAATCTTTCCCTATAGATGTCCTGGTGTCATTATATGTTAAAATGAGATATTGCAACACTAAAGAGAGCACCAAAATTCGACAAATTACACCCTCAAAGGCCGACTGAATATTTTACAAATTTTCTTCATGTGGCGCATCCACCATTTGTCACAGTTTCTTCAATCATCCCCTATAGATGTCCTGGTGCCTTTATATGTTAAAATGTGACATTAGAACAATGATGAGACCTCCAAAAATCGACAAATTACACCTTCAAAGGCCTACTGAATATTTAACAGATTTTCTTCATGCGGCGCATCCACCATTTTTCACCATTTCTTCCCCTATAGATATCCTAGTGTCTTTATGTGTTGAAATGTGACATTGTAACAATGAAGAGAGCTCCGAAATTCGACAAATTACACCTCCAAAGGCCCACTGAATATTTTACAAATTTTCTTCATGTGGCGCATCCACCATTTTTCACCGTTTCTTCAATCTTTCCCTATAGATGTCCTGGTGTGATTATATGTTAAAATAAGATATTGCAACACTAAAGAGAGCTCCAAAATTCCACAAATTACACCCTCAAAGGCCCACAGAATATTTTGCAGATTTTCGTCAAGTGGCGCATCCACCATTATTCACCGTTTCTTCAACCTTCCCCTATAGATATCCTAGTGTCTTTATATGTTGAAATGTGACATTGTAACAATGAAGAGAGCTCCGAAATTCGACAAATCACACCTCCAAAGGCCCACTGAATATTTTACAAATTTTCTTCATGTGGCGCATCCACCATTTGTCACAGTTTCTATAATCATCCCCTATAGATGTCTTGGTGTTTTTATATGTTAAAATGTGACAATTTCAACAATGAAGAGAGCTCGGAAATTTGACAAATTACACCTTTAAAAGCCCACTGAATATTTTACAGATTTTCCTCATGTGGCGCATCCACCATTTCTCACAGTTTTTTCAATCATCTCCTATAGATGTCCTGGTGTCTTTATATATTAAAATGTGACATTGTAACAATGAAGAGAGCTCTAAAATTCAACAAATTACACCCTCAAAGGCCGACTGAATATTTTGCAGATTTTCGTCAAGTGGCGCATCCACCATTATTCACCGTTTCTTCAACCTTCCCCTATAGATATCCTAGTGTCTTTATATGTTGAAATGTGACATTGTAATAATGAAGAGAGCTCCGAAATTCGACAAATTACATCTCCAAAGGCCCACTGAATATTTTACAATTTTTTTTCATGTGGCGCATCCACCATTTTTCACCGTTTCTTCAATCCTTCCCTATAGATGTCCTGATGTCATTATATGTTAAAATGAGATATTGCAACACTAAAGAGAGCTCCAAAATTCGACAAATTACACCCTCAAAGGCCGACTGAATATTTTACAGATTTTCGCCAAGTGGCGCATCCACCATTTTTCACAGTTTCTTCAATCATCCCCTATAGATATGAGTAACTGTACAGCCTGTTCCGGGCAACACTATTTCACCATAGCGGAAGAGGACTGCGTTTGACATGACGTATCATTTCGTCGTCCATGATCTTCTGATTTTTTTTTTGTATTCGATGATCAAAATTTAAACGGTAGTTCAATGAGTTTGAATTGCTTCTTTTTTTTTTGACAAAATTTCATTGTATTAAAATTACTTCAGTATGTAATTTTCTTTCAGATTTAGACAATGGAATTTTAATTAAGTCACCGTTTCGGTAAACCAAAAATGAAAATTTCTAAATATCGTCTGTGTATTAATCAATGTGTGTAGTTGATTCTTTTGCATTTGATGTGAAACACGGTACAACACTGTACGTACCCCTCTCTTATGGTATAGCGCTAATCAGGGTGTGGAGCGAGGAGTGTGCAGTGGTGCGCTTTAAAAAATGTGTGTCTTTGTTTGTTTTGGGTTGTTTTTCAAAATTTGACGTGCATGACGAGTTCCACACTAACCCCCTCGTGCAGCGGGTTGCACGTCCCTTTATGCTAGGGCGGTAACTGGAATCCGAATACCAGTATTGCTCAACTCAAATACCAAATTTATTGAAATATGTAAAGGCGTTCTAACTGTAACTTCACTCTTCTACACTTGCAATTTTGGGAACTCTGTCGCCAGATGCAGTTCTAATTAACGATTGTCACGAATGATTCAAATATTGTTAACTAGCTGACCCGGCAAACTTTGTACCGCCTCAGAATCAATAAAAGTTGTGTTAACTTCTTAGCTGAATCAAATTCAGTTTTTTTTTATCAAAACATAATGGACACAATACCATCTACTGACATTCCCGGAACCAGCATACAAAGCGCCACGTCCATATATCAAAGATGGCGTTATATACGGATTTCATACAAAATGTATGAGAAAATTGTTTTCGTTAATTTTTCCGATGTATTAATAGTTATTCGCCCCCGAAAAAGTCAGTGAATCCGTTCTCAAGATATCATTAAAAAAAATTGTCTTCAGTCCACGCGCAACAGAAGTGAAACTTTGGAGTTCACTCCTTTATTCCTTAAAAATCGATTTTAATTTTTCAAGTCCGGTACGACAAATTTTTATGGACTGCATTATTTGTTATTGTTGCCCTGTACCAGGGGGGCTTTATTATTGTCGTTGCCCTGTATCAAGCTCCCCGCCCCCTGTAATTTTTCCGATGTTTTAATAGTTATTCTGCTATTCGATGGGGAGGCAAATTCAACAAGTTAAAGATCGTAAAAATCGGTCCAGCGGTTCTTGAGTTATAAACCCAAGGGATCCCCTTGAGTGCTCCTGTCAACGATTCACTGGCCAACCTTTTAATTTCGCGGTTTGTTTCAAATTTTCAAATTTGACGTTTGGTGACATTTCATTTGACGTTTAATTTCAAATCGTTTTCGGGAAGAGCTTAGGAAGGTTTTTTGGTTATAGCGTCGGTCTTCTCGGAATCGACAGAAATTCCATTCTGAGCAAGCCCGTGTCCAAGATAACGGACTTCTGGTGTCACAAACACGCGAAAGAAGACGAACTCACGATTAATATGTTGTCTAAGTAGGCGAGAATCAACACATCGTCCACATTGTCCACGACGAAATCCATAAATAAATCGTTGGAATGTAGCCGGAGCATTCATCAATCCGCATACGCAAATAACGGAAAGTTTCAAAGGGCGCAGTAAACGCGGATCACCTTCATTGACTTTAATTTGGTGGTAACCCGAACGTAGGTAAATGGTTGTCACAAACTGCCTACGATATGAGTTTGACACTGTCACAGTTCAGGTTTCGGTAGTCCACGCATAAACGGAAGTTTCCTTTTTTTGGCACTAAAACTACTGGTAGAGCCCACACAATTTCATTTTCTGCCAATGTGGTGTTATTAACCCACAAATTAACTACTATTGATTCAGAATACTGAACAAATTAACTCACTCCTCGGTCGTCCTCACACTTTCATCTCTCCCCTAGCCGCGTCGCATTGTCGACGAGTCTCTTTTCGACTGCCCGAAGCCCTTATTTCCACTCAATATTTTGAAGCAAAGTGCACAATTTGTACAAAGTATTCCGCATTAAACGATAAAAGAATCGGATATTGTTCATTGGCCCGGCAGCTGTAACGAAAAGTTGGCAAAGCGATTTTAGTAGCGATGAAAACATCGGCGTTTGCGTTAAAAAGTTATTTCCCGCCTGGCTTAACAATGTTCGATAGCAAAATTTTTCTTTTGCTGCACCGTTTTTTAATAAAGATACAAATGAGATCAGATATTAAATGACGCTTTTTGTATGCAAATGAAAGGAACTTAATACCGCGGAGCGGTTCGATTCAAACCGAGTGCATTAGAGGTATCTAAATAGCTTTGCGGATATACCTAGAGGATTATTTTAACGTTCGGCAACTGGCTCAGTGTATCAAGCAATTTACTTTATAGTGGTCGTTATAATACTTTTATTCGGAAAAGTATGAAATTCGAGCATATCCTAAACGTTATTGTATTGCCTGCTTTCAACGCCCAAATCGAGCTAAAGCCCTCTAAATTTATTTGATCAGGAGTAACACGTTTACATACAACAGCTTCGACGAAAAAAACTAAGCTTGAAATAATAATTAACAGAACCTCTCAGACACCTACAACGCATAGGTCGTCAGAATATAAACAGTAAACAGAAACGCATGATCTGGGAAGATAACGACAGTTTACGCCCTCGTCACGTCGGTGAAACTGAAAATTACGCCGAGCCAAAAGCACTTAGTGGAAGTACTTGGAGCAAAAGTGAAAACAACACAGATTAGGGCGAATACAAGGTCAAAGTACAAAGACTGTGTGATTAATTTTCACAAATGTTAAAATGCATTTGTAACGTAGCCTGCTCCGTCGTGTGTTCCCTTCTTATACCCCTCCCGGCGTTCTCAATTCCTTCTGAAACATGAGATCATCCTCTTTGTAGGAGCGTCGTAGAGTATGAGATCACCGCGACAGAATCTTCTAGACTCATGAGAGCATCTTACGTGAACAATCATTCTCAGACGTTCTCATGATCTGTGGAGTGTTCTAGATCAATGCCGTTACCGTATGTGGTGACATCATCATGACATCATCCGCTTCCGGTGCCGTCGTCTCACATTGTATTACAGTTTGGAAAATGTTGAAAACCGTCCCAAAAGTTAGCAAATCAGTTTGGAGTATCGCATTGCACCATTTGGACAATTTTGAAAGAGCAACAATTTTATTACAGAAAGGCCAATGTTTACAACCTGAGGATTTACCTCAAAGGTGTCAGTTTTGTGAATGGGCCCTGGCCAAAATAACCCAGCAGCCAATCGAAGGTTCGCAAGATCGAGTGCAAAATGCAGTTTCAACAATTCCTAATGACAGAATGATGTTGGGACGTCTTTTTATTCTTTTAGAACTGTGGGTTAATTTTTGCAGAAATGCTAAAAAAGTGGCTTAAATTAGGTAGGTGGTTTGGCACTTTATTAATAGAAATTGCGCAGTGGGGGATAAAAAAAAGTATCGAAGATTTTAAATAATGGCATTGGATGTTCCCAATGTTTTGCTAAAGTTGTTTGTTGGGCGTTATCAATAATCCAGCCGTTCAGTGGCGGGTAACCAAATTAACGTCAAAACTAATTTAAACTACGGGGTTTAGGACACATATTTATAAAGAGAAATTGTTAATTGCTTATTCGTCTTTTCATTTCTGTCGGGTCTACTTCTAACTTGTTATCATTAATTATTGTTTTCTATGGGTGTCTTCAAAAATGCAATACTATACTATATCTAAATCTGAATTACTTTGTTGAAAACTTTCCATTAGATCACGATAAAATGCTTTCATTTTCACTCACAGAACAACGAAGTGGCATTTGCACAGCCATAATAAAGTCAGAATCCTGTAATTTTCTATTATTCATTCTTGAACAATAAAACCTGTACACTTACGATGGTAAAGTTAACATTCTTATCAACCGTAAACAGCTGAATGAATAACGGCTTTTGCGGTTGCCGTTGATAATGAAATGTTATTCAGGATTTATGCAATAGATAGTAGAAATAGAATTTTAAATTTTTCATTTAAAATCGCTATCATTACACTTGTAGTAACGCTTGCGATGCTGCTCTACGCACCAATTTTAAAGTGATTTTATCCTCTAGTTAGTCTCACCCCGGTGGGTTGGCATCCCTGGATTCAGGCCGGGCTAGCTTCATTACGTTTCGTGTGCTCACGCAGCAAGTGTCAAATTTCACACAGGAAAATTATTTTCACTGTTTAATCACTGTTTTTTGTTTAGAGAAGGAAGGACTTCACATCATTAGATAGCGACTGCATCTGTCGAGGTGAGCTAATTAAAAGGCTTAAAAGGCTTGGTATGAGGCCCTAGTCGTTCTCGGTCTCGTTTTTCGAGACATAGCCGCGGTTCCGTTAGAGAACGTTACCCGAGAGGACAAAGTAACTTAGCTGGTGACCAAATTCCGAGAGATCTGGCTTCAAAACCTCACATACTGACAATAATTCCGAGTCACCACAGCTTCAGATTAACAGCGATGAGGAATTAACAGAGGACGTAGCCAGGATTTAAGCAAGGCCGTGCACCTGAAGTTTAAACATGTAACTCGCAGGGAAAAAGAGTTTGCAGTGTCACAGTTCCGGTCATCGGAAAATTTGCGCGCTGCGAACGAGGCTATCCCGGAGTCGCTACGACCACCCCCAGCCGCCGACCTTGTCACGCCCAACCACGCCCTTTCATCGAAAGAGAAACAAACGGCTGGATCACGTAATTTAGGCGATTGAAATTATACCGTACAGGGAGAAGATTGGCTCAGTCCAAGTAAATCAACAGGAAAACTGTGGTTTCTCAAACTTTTAAACAATACCACTGAGCCTTTTTATTCTTTGTGCAAACGCTTCCGGGTGTCGTACCGAAATGGTTCTTACATCATGCTCACCGGCGAGAAAGAGCGCTCCGAACGCCGCCATTCTGGATCCGATACGATGCCCAGAGCCGATGTTGTCGTCGAAGAAAACGCATTGATAAGACCCTTGGTTATTGACCCAGCCGTGCGCATCAGCCTATGTCATCATCACCCCTCCAGCAAGTCTATAAAAGAGGCTCAACCGTATACAGGGGGCGGGCACACCAACGTCTACAGAGCGAACCGAAACTTCTTTCACAGACCGCTCGGGTACCGCAAGTTACAAAGGAGGCAGGTACATAGCCGTCTAAAGAGTACACCGTAAAAATTATTTTTGATTTTTTAATTCTTGGCGAGACAGAAGTCAGGAAGATAATAAGACTGGCATAAATTTTTTAGAGCCTTAGGTTTTAACATCAACTATACGAAGAGCTCGTTGGCGCCCTCACAGGAGTGCCAGTTTCTGGTATTTATTTTTAACAGTAGGTATTCGAAGCTACGGTTGTTTTTGGATTTTTTAGAAGCTTCGGAAAAAACATACCAATTACAAATTTTGGAATTTGTTTAAAATAAATTGCATTGTTAATAAACAATTCAATTTTTAATATATATATTTTTTGTATTCCATTAATAGATGCAAATAATGATTTTTAAAAAACAAAAAATTGCTGAACTAATTATTTAAACATTAGAAATATCAAAAACGATTATAAACATTAAAAAATTGTTTCTAAGAGAAAAAAAAATTACCATTTTTTCCTCGTGACAAAAAAATTATATACAGTGAGCGGCAAAAGTTGGAATAAATTCATTAAAAATTAATCAATTTTTTTTTTTCAAAGAAAGATTTGGAGGGTCAATTTTAGGTTGTAACAATACATATTTTTATACCGAATAAAATTCCAAGCAGTCATATGTTTTCTAGTGATGACGTCATCGATATTTTTTTTAAATAGAAACCCCCTTTTTTTTTCTTGATTCTCATAGCTCCTTTAATTGTATACACGACAGTGTAAAAATTTTGTTATCTGACATAAGGAAAGTTTTGAGAAAAAAAAGATGGAAAAAATAAATTTTATAACGTAAGCTTGTTGACAGTAAGCAAGTCTATGAAGAAATTCCTTTTGGACATTATGAATTACATACTTCTTCACTAACTCTACTCAAATCCTAATTTTTAAATTTTCTAGGTTCTGTGGTCTAACATAAATCTGAGACTTTAAATAACGACATAAAATATGTATAATCAAGGGGTGTGAGATCTGGACCCCTTGCAGGCCACTCTATCGGTCCTCGTCTCCCAATCCACCTGTAAAAGCGAACACAAAGTGCAAAGTGTGGGGGTGCACCGTCTTGCTGCAAGCACAAATCATCATTTACTAAGGTCTGATCATTGTCATTTGGAAAATTTTTATAAGACGTATTTTCGTTAATTTTTGGACGACCCGTTTTTTTAATCGCTTTAACATGCCCAGTTCTTCTAAATTTATTTTCAAAAAAATTGTTTAATTTTTAATGAATCTATTCCATACTTTTGCCGCTCACTGCATATTTTTTTAATATTAAACTAGTCAATTTCTTTATAAAAAGATTATAAACAAATAACGTAAAAAATGTTACCCACCATTATTGTTTAATAATGGCCGTTATTGGCAAATGAACAGCTAATAGTAATTTGTGTACCTAGACCGTAAAAGTTAGCTTTTTTGGACGCATCTGCTGTTTGTGGCCGAGGACACAATGCAGATAAGGCCAAAAAAGCACTTTTGGCCCAGGTGCACACGACGTTTTTTAGGCGATTATCACAAAATAATTCAAAAATGTTGTCATATTTTTTTTTTACGCGATGATTACCAAAAGGGTGTTTTTGGGCGATGATTCCGAAAAAGGTGATTTTACTGCATTTTTTAGAGCCGTAAAGTACTTTTTTGTACGCATCTGTCAAACTCTACTTTTTTCGGACTGATCTGTCAAACTCCACTTTTTTGTGACTGATCTGTCGGAGTTTGACAGATGTGTACAACAAAGTAAAACTTTACGGCTCCAAAAAAGAGGCCTAAGGAATAATATGTTTTAAGAATTAAATTTTTTTTTTCAATTTCAAACAAAATAATTAACTTTTAGAACATGAACTTCTTGATCACATATAACGGCTGTTTTTTTTTTTTAATTTGGCGTCATAGTTGGCGCTGACTATGAGTTTATGTGAACAGGCCATTTTTTGCCTGGTTTATGTGAATCTACAAAACAAGCGGATGTAATGGAGTTCAAAAAAACCTAATTTTATCGAAGACAGGAGCGTGTTGAACTGTCGCTTAATTAATTTAAAAGTGAGGTTAAATATAGATTCAGATTTCAAATTAATAATTGTCAGTTCGGTGGCAGGTTCACAGTTACACTTCATGGCCAACTTTGACGCCAAACTAAAAAAAAAAACACCCGTTATAAGAAAGGCTCCAAGAAGTGAAAACATTTTTTGTGGTCTTCAGCGGAGGTCCCATCAAATTTTCTTAATTAACAATTCCCTAACTTATTGAAAAATAAAGTTAAATCGATTTTTCCAACGGGATCTCATTACATCAAGTGTTCAGAATACACCATGATTTATTCAAATTTTTAAATTAATGTTTAATACTAGAAAAAAAAAATTATGTGACGTACTCTCTTCAGAGGCGCATCCCGTTAGGGCTACGCTGAGCCCTATTTTCAACCTTAAATTAAAATGATTAATAATGGGGATAGAACTCCTGGAGTTTTTTATAGGAAATTTCCTCCTCTTTTCGATTTTTTTTCCGATTTTAGCTGTCACGCAAAATAGTACTTTATGATATAAATGTTAAAAGTAAGATTTTATTTTGCGAGTTGGGAAGAATGCGGAACGAGCGCAGCGAGTGGAGCAACCCCACGAGCAGAATAGAATCACTTTTAACACGTATATCATACAACATTTTTTCTACAAACGCCACTATTGATCACATTTTAAAATATAAAGATTACCGAAAAAAATCAGACAGTCTGTGACATTTACATAACAATCTAAAATCAAGTTCGCTCATTGTTTGACAGTTGTTGTTAGCTGTAAAAATATTAAATTCTTGTAAGATGAGTGAAGAAATTCCAAAAAAATTGGTGAGCCCAGAAGAATCGTGTAGGAACAAAAGTGTTTTATTAGCGTACTTTGAGGAACATTCGAAAATATGGTTATCAGCTTACCTCCAAAAGTTCTAACTTGCAGGTAAACTTTATTTCTTCACATCCACAACTGACTGATTGACTAATGGTATTGGAATGACAACCATATTTTTACTTAAAAATTTTGAAATTGGATTGAACACGAAAGTGAGTTCTAGTTTTTAAAGGAAAAAACAATTCCATAAATGGTTGTCATTTCTCATCCATTTAGTCAGTCGATGAGTATAGTGGACAGGGCGGCCCACCCGCCCACCGCATTCATCAACGGTGCCAAAACCATACGCTTTTTAGTCACAAACAAACCTTATACCAGTAATGAGAAGAAATCAATCCAAATTGAGATTTACACCAAAATATATTATACTGAAATTTACATTTTTGACTGAATGGTTGACAAAATGGTTCGGAATGACAACCATTTTCCTGTTGTATCCACACTCCTGTTCTTGCATATCACAGTTGTTCTTTGTGACAAAAAACCATTTCGCTCATGGCACCACATGTGAATGCGGTGGGCGGGTGGGCCGCCGCATCCACAACTGACTGATTGACTAATGGTATTGGAATGACAACTGTAGTTTCAATTTTTCCAAATAGTATACCTAAATAATTTGTATCTAGTTGTAGTTAATAAAATCTGAGTTCTGAGTTTGAATCTGTTTTTTTGAATTGTCAATTATTAAAGAGATAAAGTGAGGTTAGTTTTACTAAAAGATTGAGAAGAGTTGTGTGTTGCCTACAAAACTTTCATCGTCAGTTAGGAAAATAAATAGGAAAATACTGACTTAATAAGAAAGAAATCAACATCGACTTCACCAAAATTGTCTTGTTAACAAAGGCTGTCATTTCATTTTTAATGCTAGTGATTTACTTTTAATACTCCATTATCTAGTATTATATTTTTAAGTGCAGTATGCCGTGTAAATATTTCAATTTTTAGTAGCGTTTGTAGCAAAAAAACGTTTTTCTCAGAATAAAATCCCAAATCGAATGAGCTATCGCCCATATTTTTCGGATCCTCGTGACTATTTTTCACAGGGTTTCAATTTTTTGACTAAACTATAAAGCGTTACTACAACTGTAATAATAGTGATCCTTCGAACGAGGAGCCTCATACAATTACGATTGAACTTCACGGGTGCATTCGTTTAATCGTACAATTATGTACCAAAAAGATTAGACCTAAACAGGATGGTAGAATACCGAAATTGCTGGGGCAAACAGGAAAATTTTAAAACTTTATTTAATATGCAGAACTGAGGGTGCACTAACGATTTTAGGAAATCATAAAAACATGAAATATGATATAAAGCAGACGTATCGTGGGTTGCACCTACATCTTGCCACACAAATGCTACGTAATATAATATTTATTAGTCCTCTTTAGAAATGGAAGATATCGTTTGTTGAAGCTGAGAAAATAAATAGGTACTATTTAAAAATACCACTTCTTTCTTAGTTGTAAAAGTAATGTAATAATAATTATTCAGACGCGTGTACTTCCTTTACCAGTTCTCCTAGTGGGAGTTTGACGTTTACAATTCTGTTACATATTCATGCTCATTTTTAATATGCAACATACCACAGCAGTTCAACTCCAGATGCCATATTTCATTTGCTAGATTGTAATTTGTCGTGTAAATTAATTTTTATGTTAGTACTCACTTCTTGAAGTCGAAACGATACATTAATTAGAAAGTATAAAGATACTGGGGTGATTCTAATTAATTAAACATAGTCGTAGTTTGAATCAAATTTAAGCCTTTTCTTGTTGTAAAACTGAAGAGTCCTAGCGTTCCAATTACGCACTTGTTAAAACGCCCTAGTTGGAAAATAATCATCCCGTTTTATTTTTACTCCAAACATTAATGAAAATAATAGCTGGGACGCAAAACCCGAAACTGAAATATACTTCATTTCAAAAGCGGCAACCCGCATTGAAACCTTGTTAGTTTTTCCAATTAGTTCGCTTTTCGCAACAAAAGATTGTTATCCGTAGACACAATGAATGGCCCCGTACATAAATCACCCGAGAAGCGATGGAATAACGCCTTCCTGTTCGGAAAATTTAATAAATTATTAAACCGAAGTAGGTGTCTCAGAAAAAATAATGCATATTTAATAGCGCACGCAAAATCCACGGGTTTTCCTTAACAAACGTTGACAGAAATGCTTTTACGACGAAAAAATAATCTACTTGAAGCACAAGTTGGCACGCGCTGAGATAAGTCACGGAAAAAATACTTTTCCAGCGCTAATTTTAAATAAAATTGCCGTTAATATAATTGCCGGTGAGAAAATGGGGTTATTTGATTACGGAGTGGTTGGAATCGATATTATTCCAAATTTCATGAATTCCGCACGATGTGCACGATGAGAGGGTAACTTAGCATTTAGACTAAGTAAATTTTTATATATTTGGGGCTGATTATTTTTAACAAGAACAACAGCTACGAACACGACGCACCATCAATACCGCTTTCCCCAACATGAGTTCGCACCATGCCTATAAAATAGGTTGGATCGTAGATCAAAATTTGTCAAGAGCATCGTTGAATCGTTGAAGTCCGAAATTTAACCACTAGTAGAACTCGTCAAAAAAAAAACATTTTTTCTAGTTACCACTTTGCTGAAATCCGCTATTTGTTTGAGCATTTTTCTGACCCCTTATTTCACCCCCCGCCCACGACTACATGAACTTGAACGCATCAGAAAATTTTTGTCGAACGAACGAACCACCTAACTTTTGCTAGTAAATTTTAGTTATCGCGCCGGCCGCTATGTTATGGCTTGTGGTCGATTCTTAAGCAAATACTAAGAATTTATTCATTGCAATTTCCACGAAGATGTTTATAATGATCTAGACTCTGTTCCCTTTTGTAATCAAGACGTCAGTGCGTTTTATTACAAATAAAAGGGAGCGTCCATTAATTACGTGAGACGTTTTTTTTTTTTTTTTGGCGGGGGGTCGAGCCGAATCTCACAAAATCTTACTTGGGGTAGAGGGGGGTCTGGGCAAAAGACATGTAATTTTTTTCCCGCAAGAAACAGTGTAAAATTGCGAGAAAGCGATTAAGTTACGTAAATAAAACATGTATCTCCATAAACTATGGCTAAATCCTACACAATAATATTTTTCTTCAAACGTATGCGTCAATAGACAATGACAAATGTCTATTTCTCTGCCTAGACAGATAAGTATTTTGTCTGCCGCCCTATTGACCATACTAGCTGCTTAGGTAGATAAAATATTTTGTATGGCACTCAATTTACCAATCGTGTGCTTTGAAAAACTCGGCCTGTCAAATCGGTAACATATATAATTTAGATTTTTTTAATTTAAATTATTTCATTCTTTCGGGGATTTAGCGCTGAAGTTTAGAATATTTTGAAAAAAAAACTTGTGTATGACGTCTTAGAAAATAATCGGCTAGTTAGTGAGCTGTTCAACTTTAGACAGAAACTGAGCGACTTTCAGCGTTTGAAGAAAAAATAGCATGTTCTATTCGGAGAATATTGACTTGAGGCAATTTGAAAGCACTTGAAATGTCTTGAAGCGACTTGATGAAACTTAAAGAGAATTGAAGAAACTTGAATCGGCTTTGAAAAGACTTGGAATGTCTTGAAACGACTTCAAAGACTTGAGGCGAGTTGAAACGACTTGAAATATTTTGAAGGGACTTAAAGCAACTTGAAATTTTTTGAAAGCAATTGAAGATTTGAAAAGATTCGGAGTGAATTGAAATAACATGAAATCGTTTGAAAAGACTTGGGGCGACTTGAAAAGTTTTAAAAGGAATTGAAGAGACTTGAAGAGACTTGAAAATCCCTGAACAGACTTGAAAAGCCCTGAAAAATCTTAAACTGATCTGGGAAGACTTGAAATATTTTGAAGGCACTTGAAGTGACTTGAAGAGTCTTGAAACGACCTGGAAAGTTTTGGATGGAATTGAAGCGACCTGGAAAGATTTGACATATCTTGAAGGGGTAGGAAGCGACTTGAAAGGATCTGAAATGTGTTGAAACAACTTGAAAGACTTGAAGCAAATTGAAAAAAATTGAGATGTTTAGAAGGGACTTACTTGATGTGACGTGAAATGTTTTGAAGGGGATTGAAGTGACTTAAAACCTTTTGACATGTCTTGAAGAGTCTTGAAGCGACCTGGGAAGATTTCAAATATTTTGAAGGGACGGGAAGCTACTTGAAAAGACTTGAAATGTCCTTCAGCTACTTGAAGAGAGATGAACATCGGTTTTCGATGGGTGAAGACGTGGTCAAGTGTGCTCTCTGCCTTGCAGAGGCAATCGATGTAAAATTGTGTATTCAATGTAACATCTGTGCTAAGAATTTTCATCTAAAATGTGTTAATATTGGCGGGAGGGGATCTCATATGAAAAAACCATCATGGAAGTGTGAAGGATGTATAAACAACCTGCCCGACGTAGAGGACACTAAGTTTGAGCAAGCGAAGAAAAGAGCGCGGACGGATGGCTGTGAAACATTCACAGCAGAGGAAGTTATGCAATTTATGCATTCGCTTTCCACATCCCTTGAAGAACTGAAAATGCAAATGCGTTACCTTCTGGATGAAAATCGAAACCTTCGGCAAGAGGTAAAGGAACTAAAAACCTTATCGTCAGATAAAGCGAAAAAACCAACCTTCGCTCAGGTCAGCAACACAGGTGAGGTTCCATCATTTCTTCCATTTAATGTGGATAATGCAACCTCGTCCACCTTCAAATTTAAAATGCCGTTGCCAATTGTAGAACCACAGAAAAAACTATTGTCGAACAAGAAATTTCCAGGTGTTACATCTCCAACACGTGCCGGTATTGATGGTAGTGCCGATACGAATGATATGGAGAATGCGAAGGTCTCTGAAGCAGATGAATTCAAGGTGGTTGTAAACAAACGCCGAAGGAGGACTATCAGGGGAAAAGGGTCTGATGCTGATGCTGCCATTAAAGCTGCCGCGCAGTATATCCACTTGTATGTCGGAAACTTAAATTTAAATACCAAAGGAGAGGATCTTCTTGGATATATAAAATCAAAACTTCCAGAAGAGGTCATTGAGATAGAAGCGTTACCTAAACGAGAAAATGCTAAAAGTGCTGCATTTAAGGTTTCTGTGGACCGCAGTGTGTATTCGCAACTCATGAATGAAGATTTCTGGTGTCGTGGCATCAAAGTAAAAAAGTTTTTTTTTCTAAAAAACAGGGTACAGACAAACATAAAATAAGCAAGTTTGCTCACGAGCCATTAGTTTTAGGTTATCTGAACATCAGAACATTAGTGCCATCGGTAGAAATACTTTCAGAACTCATGCTCGAACGAAAAATAGACGTGATGTTTTTAGCGGAAACCAATCTGAGCGACAGCGTAATGGACCAATCCATAAGTATTCAAGGCTACAATATGGTGCGAAAGGACAGAGATTTAACAGCTGCAAACAAAGACAAAGGAGGGGGTGTATTGGTGTACCTTAGACAGCACCTAAAGTTCAAAATAATGGAACTAGATTCACAAGGTAACATCGAACAGATTTGGTTAAAAATCACCGTATCTAAAAACAGAAAGTTGGGAATAGGGTTAATCTACAGACCGCCATCGGTATCATACACTGAGTTTGAACATGTTGGAACAAATATTTCAACGCTGCTACCTGAAGTTGAGTATCTCATGCTACTTGGAGATTTCAATGTTGACTATAAGCAAGTAGAAATGAGCTCTTATAAGTTTCTCAAGAAAATGTTAGATCCGTACAACTTGTCTCAGATTGTCAACCAACCCACAAGGGTTGCAGCTGCAAACTCAACGTTAATAGACCATGTCTATGTGAACGATGACCATATGAAGTCTTCGATAACGGTGCAAGTTGAGAACATGAACCAAATACTAAATAGTGACAACAAACCAGTTAGTGACCATTGCCTTATATATTGTGAAATGCCTTTCACGAAGACGGAGCCTACAAAACCAACTAAAAGGTATGTGCGATGCTTGAATCGGATAAATTTGAACCAGCTTCATGAAGACGCCCTACAGCTTCCAATCGAGGCTGTTCTCAGCACGGCTGATGTAAATGAAAAACTTCAAATATTCAATGAATCAATAACCGAACTATTCGATAAACATGCTCCATCAAAACTGATAACTTCGAAAAATCCTAGACCCGAATGGTTAACTTATAACATTTCTGAAATGATCAAGGCAAGACAGAAAGCTTTTGTTGCATTCAAACGCAACAGGACAGCAGCGAAATGGCTATTTTACGTCGAAGTAAGAAACGAGGTCCGTAAGGCCATCCAGCGAGAAAAGAAAAGCTATGCTGATTATAAACTGCAACACTGCGGGGATGCTAAAAAGCTATGGCAGGGTTTAAGATCGCTAGGAATAAAGAAGAAAACTACTGGGACGATACCAACACATCTTTGCAATGCGGATCTTATAAACAACTTCTTCATAGAAGTGTCTAAAATGGACTCGACTTATCTGGCAGAAGAAATCCGTTACTACAATGCTCATCAGCACCACAGCGTCGTGAACCAATTCCACCTGCAGCGTGTAAGTGTTTGTGATGTGAAAAAGGCTCTAAATAGGATTAGTTCCAGTGCAGTGGGTTGCGATGGTATATCTATACATATGTTCAAACTAATTTCTGAATTTTGTCTATCAGCATTAACTGATATTGTAAATTGTTCCATTGATACACATAGATTTCCAGATTCCTGGAAAAAAGGTTTAATTACGCCGATGCCGAAAGTGTCACAACCTGAAAAAGTATCTGACTTAAGGCCGATTTGTGTGTTACCTGTCCTTTCAAAGGTTTTGGAGAAAATAATATCAGACCAAATCAGAACGTACCTTGAGCAATTAAAAATTTTACCACACAGTCAAGCGGGTTTTAGACCAGGTAACAGCACTGCTACAGCCTTAATCAATGTAATTGACAGCATACTAAAAGCTTATGATCAAGGTATGTTAACAATGTTAGTACTTTTGGATTTCTCCAAGGCCTTTGACACGATTAGTCATACACTATTGTTAGCAAAGTTGCACTACATTGGGTTATCAGGCAACTGTGTACAATTTATGCAGAGTTATCTAAATAATCGTTACCAACAAGTGGTGATAAATACTGCTTTAACAGTGTGTAGCTCTAATTTTAAGCCAATTAGAAGTGGGGTGCCTCAAGGCTCGATACTTGGGCCACTCTTATTTATTATATATGTATGTGATCTTCCATTGTTTGTAAATAATGTCAATGTACAATGTTATGCCGATGACACTCAGATATACAAATCTTTTCTACCAGGTGACATAGTCAATGTTGTTAACTTAATTAACGAAAATTTAGAAAAGTTGTCAGAAAGATGTGAAAAACAGTGTCTGAAACTAAACCCTGTAAAAACACAGGCTATATTATTTGGCTCTAAAAATTACTGTAAAATTCTCTCTGAGAATATTTTCTTGACTGTAAATAACTGTGATATTAGCTTAGTATCTGAAATCATTATATTCTTTAAAAGGTATGATCAGCATAGAACTGAAACTTAAACTCTGTGATACTCTAATTCTAAGTCATATCAGTTATTGTTTAGTACTTTACGGGTCCCTCATCACTAATGCCAATTTTTATATATTACAAAAAATTCAAAATTCCTGTTTAAGATTCTGCTTTAATGTCAAACGTTTTGAACATATAACACCGTATCTACGAAGATCTGGGTGGTTAAATATCCGAAATAGGTATCAGTACTTTTTAACATGTTTAGTTTTTAAAATTGTTAAGTGTAAACAACCCAAAAATCTGTACGATAAAATTATTTATAGAAAAGAAATTCATAATCGAAACACTCGTCAAGCTGAAATGTTGCAAATTCCTAAACATAATACTGAAATGTTCAAATCGTCCTTCAGCTACTTATGTCCAAAGATATATAATGATCTCAGTGAGGAGCTTAAACGTTGTGACTTTAATTCTTTTCATGTTAAATTAAAAAAAAATATGCTAGATGGTCAATAAGCCAATAATAATTCTATTCTGGGCTCGAATGAAAAACAGTGTTTCTACTGACTTCGTGCCCTTTTGCAGCGTTATGTATTTTGTATGTTTGTTATGTATTTTGCTTGATGTATATTGTTTGTACTATATGTTGCTGCAAATAAACTTTATTTATTTATTTATTTATTTATTTATGAAGTGACTCGAAAAACTTAACACGACTGGAAAGAACTTGAAATGCTTTGAAACGAATTGAAATATTTTGAAGGGACTTGAGGCGACTTGAAATATTTTGAAATGTCTTGAAACGACTTGAAGAAACTTAAAGAGAATTGAAGAAACTTGAATCGGATTTGAGAAGACTTGAAATGTCTTGAAACGACTTCAAAGACTTGAGACGATTTGAAACGACATAAAACGTTTTGAAGAGACTTGAGGCAACTTGAAATTTTTTAAAGCAATTGAAGATTTGAAAAGACTTGAAATTACTTGAAAATATTTTGAAGGGATTGAAAGCAACAAGCAACAAGCAACAAGCAAAAATGTCGTAAGGAATCTTAAAGCGACATGGGAAAATTTGAAATATCTTGAAGGAATTGGAAGCATTGGAAGCGACTTGAAAACTCTTGAAGCAACCTGGGAAGACTGCAAATATATTAAAGGGACTGGAGGCGACTTGAAAAAATTTAAAATGTCCTGAAGCAACTTGAGAAAACTTGAAACGACATGAAATGTTTGAAAGGGACTTGAGGCGCCTTGAAATGTTTGAAGAAATACTTGAAAAGTCTTGTAGCGATCTGGGAAGATTTCAAAATATATCTTGAAGAAACTTTAAGCCACTTGAAAAGACCTGAAATACCTTGAAGCGACTTAAAAGGATTTGAAACGTCTTGAAACGACTTGAAAGACTTGAAGCAAATTGAAAAGACTTGAGATGTTTTGAAGGAAATTCAAGCAACTGGAAAAGTCTTGAAATGTCTTTGAGAGTCTTGAAACGACTTGAAGAGAGATGAAGCGAATTTGACAAACCTAAAACGATTGAAAAGGACTTGAAATGTTTTTAAACGACTTGAAAGACTTGAAGCGAATTGAAAACATTTGAAACATTTTAAAGGGACTTGAAATGTCTTGAAGCGACGTGAAATATGTTAAAAGGACTATAAGCGACTTGAAAAGCTTTAGACCTAATTGATAAGACATGAATTGTTTTGAAGAGACTTGGGGCGACTTCAAAAACTTTAAAAGGCATTGAAGAGACTTGAAGAGACTTGAAAAGTCTTGAAGAATCTTAAAGTGACCTGGGAATACTTCAAATATTTTAAAGGGACTGGAAGCGACTTGAAGCGACCTGGGAGGACTT
The DNA here is from genome assembly GCA_963583935.1 of Diaperis boleti. Classification (NCBI taxonomy): domain Eukaryota; kingdom Metazoa; phylum Arthropoda; class Insecta; order Coleoptera; family Tenebrionidae; genus Diaperis; species Diaperis boleti. The sequence continues at coordinate 49,231,471 of OY757249.1, read as the reverse complement.
GGAATGTTTTGGATGGAATTTAAGCGAATTGAAACGACATGAAATATTTCGAAGGGACTTAAGGCGACTTGAAATGTTTGAAGAAATACTTGAAAAGTCTTGGAGCGATCTGGGAAGATTTCAAATTATATCTTGAAGAGACTGGAAGCCACTTGAAAAGACTTGAAATACCTTGAAGCGACTTAAAAGGATTTGAAATGTGTTGAAACGACTTGAAAGACTTGAAGCGAATTGAAAAGATATGAAACATTTTAAAGGGACTTGAGGCGATTGACTTAAAATGTCTTGAGACGACGTGAAATATATTAAAAGCGACTTGAAAAGATTGAAACCGAATTAACACGATATGAATTGTTTTGAAGAAACTTGGGAAGACTTGAAAAGTTTTAAAAGGCATTGAAGAGACTTGAAGAGACTTGAAAAGTCTTGAAGAATCTTAAAGTGACCTGGGAATACTTCAAATATTTTAAAAAGACTGGAAGCGACTTGAAGCGACTTGGAATGGTTGGATTTAATTGAAGCGACTTGAAACAACATGAAATGTTCCGAAGGGAGTTGAGGCGACTTGAAATGTTTGAAGAAATACTTGAAAAGCCTTGGGGCGACGTGAAATATGTTAAAATTACTTGAAGCGACTTGAAAAGACTTGAAATACCTTGAAACGACTTAAAAGGATATGAAATATGAACTTGAAGCAAACTGAAGAGACTTTAGATATTTTGAAGGAAATTGAAGCGACTGGAAATGTCTTTAAATGTCTTGGAGAGTCTTGAAACGACTTGACGAGAGATGAAGCGACTTTGAGAAACTCGAAACGACTGGAAAGGACTTGAAATGTTTTGAAACGACTTGAAAGACTTGAAGCGAATTGAAAAGAATCGAAATATTTTGAAGGAACTTGAGGAGACTTGAAATATTTTTAAATGTCTTGAAACGACTTCAAGAAACTTAAAGAGAATTGAAGAAACTTGAATCGGCTTTGAGAAGACTTGGAATGTCTTGAAACGACTTCAAAGAGTTGAGGCGATTTGAAACGACATAAAATGTTTTGAAGAGACTTGAGGCAACTTGAAATTTTTTAAAGCAATTGAAGATTTGAAAAGACTTGAAAATATTTTGAAGGGATTGAGAGCAACTTGGAAAGAGATAAAGCAACCTGAAGAAACAGGAAACGACTTGAAATGGCTTGAACAGCCTTGAAGCGACTTGGGAAGATTTCAAATATCTTGAATGGATTAGAAGCATTGAAATATTTTGAAGGAACTTGAGGCGACTTGAAATATTTTGAAATGCCTTGACGCTACTTGAAAAAACTTAAAGAGAATTGATGAAACTTGAATCGGCTTTGAAGAGACTTGGAATGTGCTGAAACGACTTCAAAGACTTGACGAGAGTTGAAACGACATGAAATGTTTTGAAGGGATTTGAGTCAACTTGAAATGTTGTGAAAGCAATTGAAAATTTGAAAAGACCTGAAATAACTGGAAAATTGGAAGCATTGGAAGCGACTTGAAAACTCTTGAAGCAACCTGGGAAGACTTCAAATATGGACTGGAAGCGGCTTGAAAAAAATTAAATATCCTGAAGCAACTTGAAGAAACTTGAAACTAAATGAAGGAACTTCAAATACTTTGAAACTACTTGGAAGAATTGAAGCGACATGAAACGACATGGAATGTTTGGAAAGGACTTGAGGCGATTTGAAATGTTTGAAGAGATACTTGAAAAGTCTTGGAGCGATTTGGGAAGATTTCAAATTATATCCTGAAGAGACTGGAAGCCACTTGAAAAGACTTGAAATATGTTGAAGCGAATTAAAAGGATTTGAAATGTCTCGAAACGATTTGGAAGACTTGAAGCGAATTGAAAACATTTGAAACATTTTAAAGGCACTTGAGGCGATTTAAAGGGACTTGAAATGTCTTGAAGCGACGTGAAATATGTTAAAGGGACTTGAAGCGACTTGAAAAGATTCAGACCGAATTGACAAGACATGAATTGTTTTGAAGAGACTTGGGGCGACTTCAAAAACTTTAAAAGGCATTGAAGAGACTTGAAGAGACTTGAAAAGTCTTGAATAATCTTAAAGTGACCTGGGAATACTTCAAATATTTTAAAGGGACTGGAAGCGACCTGGGAGGACTTGGAATGTTTAGGATGGTATTGAAGCGAATTTTAAATTTAAATGTTTGAAGAAATACTTGAAAAGTCTTGGAGCGATCTGGGAAGATTTCAAATTATATCTGGAAGAGACTGGAAGCCACTTGAAAAGACTTGAAATACCTTGAAGCAACTTAAAAGTATTTGAAATGTCTTGGCACGACTTGAAAGATTTGAATCGAATTGAAAAAATTTGAAACATTTTAAAGGGACTTGAGGCGGTTTAAAGGGACTTGAAATGTCTTGAGACGACGTGAAATATGTTAAAAGCGACTTGAAAAGATTGAAACCGAATTAACACGATATGAATTGTTTTGAAGAAACTTGGGGAGACTTGAAAAGTTTTAAAAGGCATTGAAGAGGCTTGAAGAGACTTGAAAAGTCTTGAAGAATCTTAAAGTGACCTGGAAATACTTCAAATATTTTAAAGGGACTGGAAGCGACTTGGAATGGTTTGGATTTAATTGAAGCGACTTGAAACAACATAAAATGTTTCGAAGGGACTTGAGGCGACTTGAAATGTTTGAAGAAATACTTGAAAAGCCTTGGAGCGATCATGGAAAATTTCAAAAAATAACTTGAAAAGACTGGAAGCCACTTGAAAAGACTTGAAATACCTTGAAACGACTTAAAAGGATATGAAATATGAACTTGAAGCAAACTGAAGAGACTTTGAGATTTTTTGAAGGAAATTGAAGCGACTGGAAATGTCTTTAAATGTCTTGGAGAGTCTTGAAACGACTTGACGAGAGATGAAGCGACTTTGAGAAACTCGAAACGACTGGAAAGGACTTGAAATGTTTTGAAACGACTTGAAAGACTTGAAGCGAATTGAAAAGAATCGAAATATTTTGAAGGAACTTGAGGAGACTTGAAATATTTTTAAATGTCTTGAAACGACTTCAAGAAACTTAAAGAGAATTGAAGAAACTTGAATCGGCTTTGAGAAGACTTGGAATGTCTTGAAACGACTTCAAAGAGTTGAGGCGATTTGAAACGACATAAAATGTTTTGAAGAGACTTGAGGCAACTTGAAATTTTTTAAAGCAATTGAAGATTTGAAAAGACTTGAAAATATTTTGAAGGGATTGAGAGCAACTTGGAAAGAGATAAAGCAACCTGAAGAAACAGGAAACGACTTGAAATGGCTTGAACAGCCTTGAAGCGACTTGGGAAGATTTCAAATATCTTGAATGGATTAGAAGCATTGAAATATTTTGAAGGAACTTGAGGCGACTTGAAATATTTTGAAATGCCTTGACGCTACTTGAAAAAACTTAAAGAGAATTGATGAAACTTGAATCGGCTTTGAAGAGACTTGGAATGTGCTGAAACGACTTCAAAGACTTGACGAGAGTTGAAACGACATGAAATGTTTTGAAGGGATTTGAGTCAACTTGAAATGTTGTGAAAGCAATTGAAAATTTGAAAAGACCTGAAATAACTGGAAAATTGGAAGCATTGGAAGCGACTTGAAAACTCTTGAAGCAACCTGGGAAGACTTCAAATATGGACTGGAAGCGGCTTGAAAAAAATTAAATATCCTGAAGCAACTTGAAGAAACTTGAAACTAAATGAAGGAACTTGAAATACTTTGAAACTACTTGGAAGAATTGAAGCGACATGAAACGACATGGAATGTTTGGAAAGGACTTGAGGCGATTTGAAATGTTTGAAGAGATACTTGAAAAGTCTTGGAGCGATTTGGGAAGATTTCAAATTATATCCTGAAGAGACTGGAAGCCACTTGAAAAGACTTGAAATATGTTGAAGCGAATTAAAAGGATTTGAAATGTCTCGAAACGATTTGGAAGACTTGAAGCGAATTGAAAACATTTGAAACATTTTAAAGGCACTTGAGGCGATTTAAAGGGACTTGAAATGTCTTGAAGCGACGTGAAATATGTTAAAGGGACTTGAAGCGACTTGAAAAGATTCAGACCGAATTGACAAGACATGAATTGTTTTGAAGAGACTTGGGGCGACTTCAAAAACTTTAAAAGGCATTGAAGAGACTTGAAGAGACTTGAAAAGTCTTGAATAATCTTAAAGTGACCTGGGAATACTTCAAATATTTTAAAGGGACTGGAAGCGACCTGGGAGGACTTGGAATGTTTAGGATGGTATTGAAGCGAATTTTAAATTTAAATGTTTGAAGAAATACTTGAAAAGTCTTGGAGCGATCTGGGAAGATTTCAAATTATATCTGGAAGAGACTGGAAGCCACTTGAAAAGACTTGAAATACCTTGAAGCAACTTAAAAGTATTTGAAATGTCTTGGCACGACTTGAAAGATTTGAATCGAATTGAAAAAATTTGAAACATTTTAAAGGGACTTGAGGCGGTTTAAAGGGACTTGAAATGTCTTGAGACGACGTGAAATATGTTAAAAGCGACTTGAAAAGATTGAAACCGAATTAACACGATATGAATTGTTTTGAAGAAACTTGGGGAGACTTGAAAAGTTTTAAAAGGCATTGAAGAGGCTTGAAGAGACTTGAAAAGTCTTGAAGAATCTTAAAGTGACCTGGAAATACTTCAAATATTTTAAAGGGACTGGAAGCGACTTGGAATGGTTTGGATTTAATTGAAGCGACTTGAAACAACATAAAATGTTTCGAAGGGACTTGAGGCGACTTGAAATGTTTGAAGAAATACTTGAAAAGCCTTGGAGCGATCATGGAAAATTTCAAAAAATAACTTGAAAAGACTGGAAGCCACTTGAAAAGACTTGAAATACCTTGAAACGACTTAAAAGGATATGAAATATGAACTTGAAGCAAACTGAAGAGACTTTGAGATTTTTTGAAGGAAATTGAAGCGACTGGAAATGTCTTTAAATGTCTTGGAGAGTCTTGAAACGACTTGACGAGAGATGAAGCGACTTTGAGAAACTCGAAACGACTGGAAAGGACTTGAAATGTTTTGAAACGACTTGAAAGACTTGAAGCGAATTGAAAAGAATCGAAATATTTTGAAGGAACTTGAGGAGACTTGAAATATTTTTAAATGTCTTGAAACGACTTCAAGAAACTTAAAGAGAATTGAAGAAACTTGAATCGGCTTTGAGAAGACTTGGAATGTCTTGAAACGACTTCAAAGAGTTGAGGCGATTTGAAACGACATAAAATGTTTTGTAGGGACTTGAGGCAACTTGAATTTTTTTAAAGCAATTAAAGATTTGAAAAGACTTGAAATAACTTGAATATATTTTGAAGGGATTGAAAGCAACTTGCAGAGAGATAAAGCAACCTGAAGAAACAGGAAACGACTAGAAATGGCTTGAACAGCCTTGAAGCGAATTGGGAAGATTTCAAATATCTTGAATGGATTAGAAGCATTGAAATATTTTGAAGGAACTTGAGGCGACTTGAAATATTTTGAAATGCCTTGACGCTACTTGAAAAAACTTAAAGGGAATTGATGAAACTTGAATCGGCTTTGAAGAGACTTGGAATGTGCTGAAACGACTTCAAAGACTTGACGAGAGTTGAAACGACATGAAATGTTTTGAAGGGAATTGAGTCAACTTGAAATGTTTTGAAAGCAATTGAAAATTTGAAAAGACCTGAAATAACTGGAAAATTGGAAGCATTGGAAGCGACTTGAAAACTCTTGAAGCAACCTGGGAAGACTTCAAATATGGACTGGAAGCGGCTTGAAAAAAATTAAATATCCTGAAGCAACTTGAGGAAACTTGAAACTAAATGAAGGAACTTGAAATACTTTGAAACTACTTGGAAGAATTGAAGCGACATGAAACGACATGGAATGTTTGGAAAGGACTTGAGGCGATTTGAAATGTTTGAAGAGATACTTGAAAAGTCTTGGAGCGATTTGGGAAGATTTCAAATTATATCTTGAAGAGACTGGAAGCCACTTGAAAAGACTTGAAATATTTTGAAGCGAATTAAAAGAATTTGAAATGTCTCGAAACGATTTGGAAGACTTGAAGCGAATTGAAAACATTTGAAACATTTTAAAGGGACTTGAGGCGATTTAAAGGGACTTGAAATGTCTTGAATATGTTAAAAGACTGTAGCGACTTGAAAACCTTTAGACCTAATTGACAAGACATGAATTGTTTTGAAGAGACTTGAGGAGACTTGAAAAGTTTTAAAAGGCATTGAAGAGGCTTGAAGAGACTTGAAAAGTCTTGAAGAATCTTAAAGTGACCTGGGAATACTTCAAATATTTTAAAGGGACTGGAAGCGACTTGAAGCGACCTGGGAGAACTTGGAATGTTTTGGATGGAATTGAAGCAAATTGAAACGACATGAAATATTTCGAAGGGACTTGAGGCGATTTGACATGTTTGAAGAAATACTTGAAAAGACTTGGAGCGATCTGGGAAGATTTCAAATTATGTCTTGAAGAGACTGGAAGCTACTTGAAAAGACTTGAAATACCTTCAAGCAACTTAAAAGGATTTGAAATGTCTTGAAATGACTTGAAAGACTTGGAGCGAATTGAAAAGACTTGAGATGTTTTGAAGGAAATTCAAGCGACTGGAAAAGTCTTGAAATGTCTTGGAGAGTCTTGAAACGACTTAAAGAGAGATGAAGCGACTTTGAGAAACCTGAAACGACTGAAAAGGACTTGAAATGTTTTTAAACGACTTGAAAGACTTGAAGCGAATTGAAAACATTTGAGACATTTTAAAGGGACTTGAGGCGATTTAAAGGGACTTGAAATGTCTTGAAGCGACGTGAAATATGTTAAAAAGACTTGAATCGACTTGAAAAGATTCAGACCGAATTGACACGACATGAATTGTTTTGAAGAGACTTGGGGCCACTTGAAAAGTTTTACAAGGCATTGAAGAGATTTGAAAAGTCTTGAAGAATCTTAAATTACCTGAGAATACTTCAAATATTTTAAAAGGACTGGAAGCGACTTGAAGCGACCTGGGAGGACTTGGAATGTTTTGGATGGAATTGAAGCGAGTTGAAACAACATGAAATGTTTCGAAGTGACTTGGGCGACTTGAAGTGTTTGAAGAAATACTTCAAAAGTCTTGGAGCGATCTGGGTAAATTTCAAATTATATCTGGAAGAGACTGGAAGCCACTTGAAAAGACTTGAAATATCTTGAAGCGACGTGAAATATGTTAAAAAGACTTGAAGCAAGTTGGAAAAATGTAGGGCGAAGTGAAACGACATGAAATGTTTTAAAGATACTTGGGGCGACTTGAAAAATTTTAAAAGGAATTGAAGAGACTTGAAAAGTCCTGAAGAATCTAAAAGTTACCTGGGAAGAATTCAAATATTTTGAAGGGACTGGAGCTACTTGAAAAGACTTGAAGCAAATTGAAAAGAATTGAAATAATTTGAAGGGACTTGAGGTGACTTGAAATGTCTTGAAGCGACTTGAAGAAACTTAAAGAAAATTGAAGAAACTTGAATCCGATTTGAAAAGACTTGGAATGTCTTGAAACGACTTCAAGGACTTGAGGCGGCTTAAAAGCAAATGACGGTTTGAAAACACTTGAAATGACTTGCAAATATTTTGAAGGGACTGACAGCGACTTGAAGGAAGATAACCAACTTGAAGGAACATGAATCGACTTGAAAGGACTTTGAAGCAACTTGAAATGTCGTGAGGAATCCCTGGGAAGATTTGAAATATTTTGAAGCATTGGAAGCGACTTGAAAGGACTTGAAGCAACCTGGGACGAATTCAAATATATTGTTGGGACTGTAAGGGAACTGAAAAAACTAAAAATCACCTGAAGCAACTTGAGGAAACTTGAAATGAAATGAAATGTTTAGAAGGGACTTGAGGCGACTTGAAATGTGTAAAGAAATACTTGAAAAGTCTTGGAGCGATCTGTGAAGATTTTAAATAATACCTTGAAGAGACTGGAAGTCACTTGAAAGGACTTGAAACACCTTGAAGAGACTTGAAAAGATTTGAAATGTCTTGAAACGACTTAAAAGACTTGAAGTAAATTGAAAAGACTTGAGATGTTTTGAAGGAAATTGAAGCGACTTGAAAAGTTTTTAAATGTCTTGGAGGGTCTTGAAACGACTTGAAGGGAGATGAAGCGACTTTGAGAAACTTGAAACGACTGGAAAGGTCTTGAAATGTTTTGAAACGACTTGAAAGACTTGAAGCGAATTGGAAAGATTTGAAACATTTTAAAGGGACTTGAAATGTCTTGAAGCGACGTGAAATATCTTAAAAAGACTTGAAACGACTTGAAAAGATTCAGAGCGAATTGAAGAGACTTGAAAAATCTTAAAGCAACCTGGGAAGACTTAAAGAGTCTTGAAACAACCTGGGAAAATTTGGAATGTTTTGGATGGAATTGAAGCGACTTGAAAATACTTGAAATGTCTTGAAGAGTCTTGAAGCAACCTGGGAAGATTTGATATATCTTGAAGGGATTGGAAGCGACTTGAAAAACCTTGAAACGACTTGAAAGACTTGAAGCGAATTGAAAAATCTTGAGATGTTTTGAGGGGACTTGAGGTGACTTGAAATGGGAAGATTTGAAATGTTTTGAAGGGACGGGAAGCTACTTGAAAAGACTTGAAATGTCCTTTAGCGACTTGAAAACATACATCTGCTATGACGAAAACGCGGCAAATTCAAATTTAAGAAAAGCGCCGACACCTGCCTAGAGATTTTTTGTACATGTTCTTTTCTATGGTTCAGTTTTACGGGAAGTGTTAGGTAACGCAAACGAAGCCCGCCACTTGTCTGTGCATGGAACGTTTTTCAATTCCCAAAATTCCAACGCGTAGTCCTTTTGTGAGAACACAGTGCAACTTTGATTATGGCAATTTTTTTTAATTCCAGATTTCGGATGTCCAAGGTGTAATCGCGTTTTGGAAATTGAACCTAAATTTTTTAAGTATTCGAACATGTGCTTCGAAGTGTTTTATTGTTTACCGCTCGTACACCAACAATGATGATGTAAGTTGGAAAGTTTATTATTACATCCGAACCTACTTCAATGTTATGCACATTATGGTAGGTTAGTACATGTTTCCATTTAAACAACTTTTATTTCGATTCGTTTATCGGGAAAGTTTTTGTGCATTCTTCACAATCAATGAACGTGGGTCCATAGGCGGGTATTGGTCTCAGGGGTCAAACTATTCTTAATTTTAACTCCGTAAGGGAGCGTTTTGACAAGTTGTACTTGTGGTTAAATTTTCTCCAAGGACTTCCATAAGACCCTGTATATCCAATTAGAATGAGCGCCAACGTACGAAACTCAGCGGAAGCTTTTTATACGCTCAATAATTTTCCTTTGTTCCAATACAATAGTTACGTAACACATTATTTACCTTCGTCCTTCGCAGCGGACGTTTTCCTTTGTACCAGGTGATAACAGCAGGTGGACGGGATCCTGCCGACTCGCAGGTCACTTCGTATCGCTTTTCGGCCACCAGAGGACCCGCCGTCTTCAGGATCGTCGCAGTCAGAGGCTTCACTGCAAATGAAAGAGAAGCGGTGACCTCGGGTGATGGACAAGCGTTTTTACTACATCGATAATCCGGATTTATCGCTCGTTTGACATGACAAATCACAATAATTTTTCTCGGGAAAGCGGAGATAAAGATTTGTCAATAGGACGGCAACAGTCCGATCGATTCGGCAGACATTGGAGACGTGGCGACATGCCGTAATTGAATTTTAATGACGGCGGCAACTTTTGTAAGACGAAAAAATGGGACGTGCTTAAAAAAGATAATTTTGGGTTTTCACGAATCGCGAACGGTTTATCTAGATTATGGAGAGACTTTATAAAAATTTATGGCCGTTTGTTTTCCGGGGAGCTTTGCACAACAAAAGGCTAATTGTTATCTAAGTGGAGATTAAAACTGACTCAAAAGTACAGTGGGTGAGTTTTCAATGTCAGAATGTCTTTTAGCGTATAAATCTTACACTCACTAACGCAGAAAAATGCAGATAATATCTGTAATTAATTGTCCCAATTTATTTCGGTTATATTCAGCGGTCGGAACAATGTGAAAATATTAACTAAACCGAGGAAGCATCAAGTCGGACCGTTTTCTTTGTAGGGGCAATAAATGTTTAGTTACCTTCTAGAAAGTCTTTACAGCACCAGACTCTATGTTGTGCAGTTTATGAGTCATCAGAGTAAATAGCTCACACTGATGTTTGAAATTTAATTGTGATTTTATTCCAGGATTATCTTCGGTAGGAAAGCGCATTCATTAAGTTTACGAGCGAATAGAGTGTTAAAGTTTAATTAACCAAACTGGCATGTTTTCAGACGTTTTCAAATTTACAAAGAATGATGGAACTAACTATTATATTTACAGTATCAGCTGCATTGTAGTGTACACTTTTAAATGCAATAGGGGTAGAATTGTTTTTTATACATTTTGTTTTAAAATTTCTAAAAGTTGGATCATCGATGAGCAGCAACGGATATTTGTCCTTAATAGTTGAAGCATTTAATCGCCGATAGTCAACACGCATTCGATAATCACCAGTTTTCTTTTTGACCAAAAGCACAAGGCTCGCGTAGGGTGAGTTTAACTCTAACCATTAACTGTACCATTTACAAGCAAACCGTTGACGATACTACGTGGAATCTCTTTCTCTTTATCGGTATGCGGTACGGTCGATATAGTACCGGTTCCTCAGTAACGCATTTTATTTTAATGTTTCTTCTATCTTGTTTCTTGTTGCTTTAGTTTGTTTGTTATACTTTACGCTCCTCACCATGTATCGTTCCTATTCTGTTTCTTTTGATTTCTTTATAACCGTTATTACTCCCCTGACGCTCTTCATTTCATCTTTCCTCTTCTCGCCCCTGACATTCCTACTTGAAGTCTTCTGGTAGCTGTAACGAAGTTACCGAATTTTAAATGTTTCCCGACAACGCCGAGGAGCAAGAGGCTATTCTCCTAAAACGGTGAGTCTCCCACTCGCGACTTAGAGCCGCGCATTGATTCGTCGTCCCAGCGCTAATGATCTATAAAAGGCCGACCGCTAGCACAGAAACGTTAGGATGAGTCCACTAGCCTACCTGATAAGAAGAGAAGCCGAAGAGGGAGAGAGAAACATAGAACAACGAGAACCCGACCAGTCCGAAGAAAAGTCCTGTCCGTCACACCCCACCCACCGGAAGAAAGGGACAGACCCGAGTATCCCGGTGCCGACTGGCTCGCCTGTAGCTCATTCCGCGTCTGCTGGAAGCAGGTCAGCCACCGGCGATATTTGGGTTAGTCTCCGCCTGACGGTACTTTCCTACACCTCGACCTCGAACCAACCTCCGCCACCGACCGCCGCAGTTCCACTACAGAGAAGTTCCATCTGACAGGGACACCCCGTGTATTGAAGGTTCAAGGGAAGAGAGACCGTGTAAATAAAGGTAACGTAAATAATAAAGGTTAAACGACTTCGATTAACCTACCCGTGTTCAAGTGGAGCATACCACGTTAAAAACTGGCGCTCGAGGCATTTCGACCATAACAAGGGTCACATAGCACTGTTTCTGTTCTTTCCCAGCTGGGTTCCTCTGTCCATGTTTCTGTTAAAAACACTATTTCAAATTGCCTCCTATTGTCCCAGAAGTCTTCTTGTTTTTTTTAGTCCCGCTACATTTTAGAATAGCGCCCTCGTTCTTCTTTTTCCGATGTCGTTTTTAGTGTTTCTGCCTCTTTTCTTGCCCTCTCTCTTACTTTCCCCCTTGATCTTCTTATACCGTTTTATATTCTTATTTCTTAGCCGCCGTCTAAACTTTCTCCCTCACCTCTTCTTCTTCTTATTGGAAAACGTATTATTGCTTTGTGACGTCATTATCTATAAATATCATCTCTGTTTCTTTCTTTCCCTTTTTTTCCTATTTGCCTCATCAGTTTTTCGTTTCCCTCTCGATCTTCCATTTCTACCAGTACTTGATCTCTATTTATAATGTAACAGTCCCTGATTTTGACCTCCTACACTTTTTCTCGGAAAATCCTCTACCACCTATTTTGCGTGCTGTTTACTTTTCCTTTATCCACTCCATCCTATTCCAATATTGTTCTTTCTCTTTATCCTTTCCTCATACTTCACTTTTCCTTCCAACTGTGTCACTTTCTATTTCTCAACCTGTTTCTCTCTCCATCCTATCTCTTCTCTTTATCCTTAAATTCTTCTTTTTTCCTTCCAATCTCTCTCTTACTTTCTTGGTTCGCTGTTCGTATCTCCTCCGTTTGTTCCTTTAGTTCCCTTTTTATTTCTTCCTTATCTTATCCATGATTCTTTCCATTTCAGAGTCATTTTGCTTATCTGCGTCTGGAGATCTCGCTTATTTCAAATATCTTCTCTTCTTCTTTTTCTTGTCTTCCAGTTCCGCCCTCCCCTAATTCGTTCCCTTGTTGAAAGTAAGACTTTGTTTAGTGAGGTAGTGAGTCCGAAAACCTTAAACGGAAATCAAAGTGGACGCGTGTGGATGAAACAACTGGCCTAGTAGGTGTTAAGGCGGTTCAGATGGTAGCAAAGCTCCCCGGTCCCAAAGGTGTCCCAAGAGGGGCCCCGTGTTCCAAGTAGGTTCCTTATCCTAAGAGTGCCCATGGGGTCCCCCTGTCCCAAGAGTGTCCCCCGTCACAAGTGGACCTCCTGTCTCAAGGATGTCCCGTCACTACGATGTCCCAAGTGCCCCCCCCCTTAAGGGCCCCCTCTATTACGACGATGCCTACCCAGGACCACGGTATACTGGCTTGCCTACACGGTCCAGATGGTATTACGATGGCAAAGGGCTGAAACCAAGGGTGATTGTGTATCACGTACCGAATGAATGGAGGAGTGAAATGGTTCTAGAAGAATTACACGTCAAGAATTGTGATGGGTTGAAAGTTCAACAAGGAAGATTTATGGATGTAACTAGAATCGTCAACAGAATGTCTAAAAAGCAGAGTTATGTGGGAGTTATGTGGGAGTTGTAACGAAGTTAGTGAAAGAAGAAATTAACGTGTTTAGCTCGTCGAAAGAAATACTTTCCAGTAGAGCAGTTCCCTAATCGGAAAATTATCCCGCTGCGATTGAAACTATCTTGGAGTCGCTACGACCACCTCCAGCCAACGCCCTTGCGTCGATCCAGAAATCCGTCCAAAATAAATACTTCCGGCTATCGTATCAGAATGCTTTTTGCATCGTTGTGACCGGAAAAGAAGAGCGCTCCGGACACCTTCGTTCCGGATCCGCTGTGTTGTCCGGGTCCACCGCTATTCCGGTGGCAAGAAGGCGGTCTGATAAGACCCCCAGTCGATCCTGACTACGGCAATGGGCCAGACCGCCGCGTCATCCAACGTCACCATCTCCCCTTCAAATCTTTATTATATAAAATTCTGAGGTGTTTGTGTTCGTAATTCTTTTCCTCCTAAACGGCTTGACCGATTTTCGTGAAATTTTTTGTGTGTGTTTGAGTGAATCCTTGGATGGTGCTTAACTGCAGTTGGAAGCGGTAGGTGGTACTGTTGTCGCGATACAGAATATATTTTTTTATTTTCTGACCAACATTGATGAGTATTGTTTTTGTACTTATGGGGTTACCTGGATGGTTCTTAGCCACAGCTAGACCCGATACAAGGCGCTGCTGCCGAGATCCAGAAAATATTTTTTTTTTATTTTGCGACCGATTTTGATGATTTTGCTCATAATCTACTATATACTAGTTGGAATAAAATGCAATACCTTGAATGAATAAAAAAATGGATTTTTATAATGCACTAACAGAATGCCCGACGTTGCCAGGGGGGCGAAGCTATCATCGAGGTTTTCCGTTGAAGCACCCTTGGGACAGAGGGGTGTAGCTACTATCGGGGGGCCCATTGGGCAGAGGGGCGTAGCTATCATCTGCACCCCCTTGGGGCAGGTAGCGTAGCCACTATCGGGCCCCCCTTATGAGTGGGGGGGCATAGCTACCATCGGGTCCCCTTGGGACAAGGCGGCGTAGCTACCATTTGAACCGCCGGCACCGTAAGACCTACTACTCTCATTCATCCGCTTCATGATATACTTTGCAAAAAATCATGTCGATCCCTTGCTCTGTGAAACATAAAAACAAATCTATCCCACGGGATCCGTATTTTTTTTTCTGGGATCACAAATAGCCTATGTGCTATAATACAATGCAAATTTCGATTAATTATAGGTATTTATTACTATAGGGTGATTTTGAACATGTGTTACTTTTTCAAACCAGGTAATGTCCGTCAGGGGTCAGTGGTGTTTACTGTTTCCTACGGCAATACTTTTAAGAACACCATTGGGTGAAATACATTGATATTAGATTCACCAACGCGTATCGACTGTTTATGAAAAATAGAAAGCATTAAAAAAACTTGCTTCCACGAATTCATATGCTCCCGTTGTTACACGCTTATAAAATCTCTCCAGCAGCGTGCATAAAACCATTTATTCTCACCCTTTGGCCTTTTTTCTAAAAGTCAGCCGCTCGTCGCAAATCATAATTATCCCGTACATTAAAACAGGGAAGTTTTCGCATGAATACTCCGTCAACCGCAAGTACGTGCATGCCATTCCCCTGTTCTTTTCGAAAAAAAAAATCCATTTTATTGTAGCCCAAGCCGGGCAATAACTGTCTCTCCATAATAAAATGCGAATTCCTGAAACTCACGTAACAAATCCAAGACGACCGAGGCCGCTTTCGGCTCCGTCAGGACGGTGTTGACAGCTTGACACGTGAAGATGGCGTCCAGATCCTTCCTGGTGACGCCCGTCTTCACCAGCCTGTTTTCGATCACGTCGCCGGCGTTGTGCTCGTACTGGTCGTCCACCATGTCCGCGTTGATCAGCCATCGCACCAGCGGTCGCGGATGACCGCCCACCGTCCGACAGGTCAGGGTGATGTCGTCGCCTTCCTCGTGCGGTCCCACCGAGCCGTTGAGCTGACGGCCCCACTTATCGAGGATCGTGGGCTGTTCCGGCGGAACTGCAACAAGAAACAAGTGGACAATTAATTTCGGGACGGACGAGCCCGATTCCTGACCGTTCGTCGACGCTAATTGAAGGAATTAAGTCGGGGAGACTGAGTGGACGGAATGGGAGATTTTTCTTCCAGGATTTAATAACACAGGCGGTTTATTAAGTGGATGCTTGTGACTCGGCGGGACGCAAGAAAAGGGGGATTTGGTGGGTCGCTTTGAGCGGATTAGGAGGGGTCGGTCGGTTATTCAATATAACGTTAGAAGTCATCCAAAGTACAAATAGCTTTAGTTGACAATATATTACAGCAAAAAAGATTTTTCGAATTTTTATTTGGGGCAAGTTGTGTGTGATTTCACTATTGGAAGAATTCAGTGCATATTAATGGGTTCAAAGTCAGAAGACCGAAAAATATTCCACCTTTATTTAGATCAATAGTTCAATAAATGAATTCTGACCCCTAAATTCGCATTTGAGGAGTGGAAAAACTTTAGCCGCCACTTAATAAAAATTGTAAGCTCCCACCACGTCCTTCGTCCCTATTGTTAAAAATAAATCTCTTTTATTTTTTGCTCGCAAATTTTCTCGTGTAATGTCCACTGCACATATGTCCAGCGGACATTTTTCCGTTTTTAAAGCACATAAATATGGAGCCCAGTTGTAAGTTACTTCATCCAGCACGTCGACAGCAGCCATGTGTATTCCCGACCTATTTTCGGTTGTTTATAATTGGTCAAAATAATTCTTCAGTGTCTCTTCCCAATTTTGTCTCTTGTGGCCGAACTCCTTGATGTTTCAAATATTATCAAAAAATAACAAGGGAGTGCTGATCGACGCCTGCACAACCATCTTGTTGAGGCGATCCAACTCCTCGATATTACAGACCTGACGAGACTCAAGAGGAGGAAACCATTCGGGTTAGTGTAAATGCGTGAACAAACATGATGTCAAAAGCGGAGTGCCCATGAAAATTATGTGTGCAAAAAACATTATTAAACGGGACTTATATAGGTATAATATAAGTTTGACACTTTTCAGGGGCGAGGGTGAATTCTCTACAAATGAGCCCGAGCCCCTGAAAAGTGACTTTTTTGTATTCGTTCATGCAAAATGAGAAAAAAAAACGAATTTAGATCAAATTTTGAGTTTAGGCTGACAGCTGTCGAATTAAATACATATGCTATAATATTTATTCACGAAACAAATACAAAAAATATATTTATTCAATTTTGACATTTTAAAGTGACTTTATTAACTTCACAAGCAGGCAATGATTCCCCAGTGAAATTTTATGGATTTTATTCATTAGTGAATTAGAAAAAGGTTTCAGTGGAGCACAACGTATTTTTATTATTTGTACAAATCTTTACGTTCAATTATTCTTTCTCTTTGGTGTCTCTAATACAAAAAATACAATTGTTATGTAAATTACTAAAATTTACACCAAATCCAAGTCCTTGATTACTCTGTTCGGTGGTTTCTGATCCCCGCAGGAAGAAAATTACTTCGTCGATTTATGATTAATTTCGAACGAGACGAAATTACTTAATTGTGCAAATAAATCCTCTAACACAGGTAATTAATAGTACTTAGAAAAAAGGTTCGAATTTCAAAACCACGCCGATATAATCCTGCGCAGGCATTGGTTATTTTCGCGGTGACGAATAGACTATAGGGATTTTAATGCAAGAATTGGGGCAATTTGATTGGAAGCCGGATAGAAGAGCAACAAGCAACAATAGAAGGAAGATCAACAAAAGATGGAACACAAAACGCAGAAGGGAGAGTACTGATTAGCTTAGTAGAAGAAAGAGGGTGGGAATGAGTCCCACGGAACCCTAAGGGGTTATACCGTGCCGAAGGGATGAATGGCTCCACGTCAGAGAGTCGCAAAAGATAACCACCTGGGACCGGAAGCCCCCGTGGACCTCTTCTCTGAAGGATGGGCGTTACCTCCAGGGCGACTGCATTTCGTCCCATCTTCGTGGAACTTAAATGGAGAGTAATATAATCAAAATTAATAACGGACTACTTGGAAAGGATGACGACAATTTGACAGCAAACAGGGTGATGAGTGAGGATTCTTTTTGTGACGAGACGGAAGAGTTTGTACGAAAGTTGGAAAATGAGGCAAAGGTGCCGGGGAAGAGGAAGATGAGTCTGCGGATGTCACTGTCGCCGCAGAGGTGTTCGCCAAACATTGGTGTTGTCGACATTAAATGGAATGGGGACAGGCCAACGATGAAGAAGGCGAAAATTCAACCAGTAGAAGCAAAGAGTGAAGTGGGGGATGTGTCTGGACAAAGATGGCCCAGAAAATAATGGAGGGAAAATTGAGGGCCTCATCTCCAACCTTGAACAGCAGGGCAAGGTCCTGGAGCAAAAGATTCGTGAACAGAAAAGGTACACGAAGAAGGAGATTATGGAGGCAATGGTTGCTGTGAGAAGTAGCATCTCACAGCTAACAACGGAGGAAATGAAAAAGGTTTCATAGCGGGGAAGCGTGGGAAGCCAGAAGTGTAGAATTTAGAGGAAAAAGGTTATGACTGGATGCAAACTAAAGGACTGATAGGGCAAGTGTGGAACGCGGCAGCTTACAAGGTGACACGAGAAGCTGGGGGCAACCTCTTGGATGCCACAAAAGATTAGGATTTAATCCTCTGGTGCCGTGAGGACGACCGTCAGATGCTGAAAGGGGAGAGGTAAGGAAGGGAAAGAACCTCATAAAAGAGAAGGAAATGGCGGTTTTTAAAATAAGAAGGAAGAAACCTACCAGTCTCTCCTGGACTTCAAGACCGTCATAGTGGATTAAGGGCGGAAGAAGGTTGCCATGGGAGTACCAAAGAGGGTGGGAACCTCTGACTTCAGGAAAATGGTAGAGTGGGCCTTCGCACAAGAACATGACTTGGAGTACGAGATCCTCCTATACCCTGGCGCACGGCCAAAAGCCCCAGGTGAGGGAGCCAAGCACTGTGCTCGTGGAGACGTTGTTGTTATTTTTCACATCCACAACTGACTAATTGACTAATGGTACTGCAATGACAACCATCTTTTTCTTAAAAATTATGAAATTGATTGAACACGAGAGTGAGTTCTAATTAAAAAAAATTTAGTCAGTGGATGAGTAGAGTGGACAGGGCGGCCCACCCGCCCACCGCACTCACAAACGGTGCCAGAACCATACGCTTTTTATTCACAAACAGACCTCAAAGGAAGATTAATGCAGACCAAAAGGAAGTAGAACTGAAGGAAGTGAAGGAACGAGGGAACCGAGCAACCAAATTAGTAGTCCTAGTTTGGATCGTGTAGTCAGAGAAAGCAACTTTTTCTTTGAATTTTAGGATTCTTCTTTTCTGAAGGCTTCAGCTCAAAGAGGACCGCAATCTCACACCAAGGGTGGAGGTGGTTTGCAAGTTGTCTTGACTGGCTTAGAAATCGAAACCATTTTTGAACAGTTTGTATGGAAGGTTAGTAAATCTGGGAAGAGAACCCAGAGGCACCATTAAGTGGATATAAGATACCAAAGGAACCAACAGCATCGAAGAAACCAGACGAACCAAAAGATACAAAATACACACAGGAATACCAGTTCGGAATGACAACCATTTTAATATTGTATCCAAATTTCGTTTCTTGTATTTCACAATTGTTCTTTGTGACAAAAAACCATTTCGTTCATGGCACCACATCTGAATGCGGTGGGCGGGTGGGCCGCCACATCCACAACTGACTAATTGACTAATGGTACTGGAATGACAACCATTTTTTTTCTTAAAAGTTATGAAATTGGATTGAACACGAGAGTGAGTTCTAATTTAAAAAAAAAAAAACAATAAATGGTTGTTATTTCTCATCAATTTAGTCAGTGGATAAGTATAGTGGACAGGGCGGCCCACCCGCCCACCGCACTCACAAACGGTGCCAGAACCATACGCTTTTTATTCACAAACAGACCTTAAAGGAAAATTAATGCAGACCAAAAGGAAGTAGAACTGAAGGAAGTGAAGGAACGAGGGAACCGAGCAACTAAATTAGTAGTCCTAGTTTGGATCGTGTAGTCAGAGAAAGAAACTTTTCCTTTGGATTTTGGGTTTCTTCTTTTCTGAGGGCGCCAGCCCAAAGAGGACCACAATCTCACACCAAGGGTGGAGGTGGTTTATACACAGGAATACCAGTTCGGAATGACAACCATTTTAATATCGTATCCAAATTTCGTTTCTTGTATTTCACAATTGTTCTTTGTGACAAAAAACCATTTCGTTCATGGCACCACATCTGAATGCGGTGGGCGGGTGGGCCGCCGCATCCACAACTGACTAATTGACTAATGGTATTGGAATGACAACCATTTTTTTTTTCTTAAAAATTATGAAATAGGATTCAACACGAGAGTGAGTTCTAGTTTTCAAAAAAAAAAAACAATAAATGGTTGATATTTCTCATCAATTTAGTCAGTCGATGAGTATAGTGGACAGGGCGGCCCACCCGCCCACCGCACTCACAAACGGTGCCAGAACCATACGCTTTTTATTCACAAACAGACCTTAAAGGAAAATTAATGCAGACCAAAAGGAAGTAGAACTGAAGGAAGTGAAGGAACGAGGGAACCGAGCAACTAAATTAGTAGTCCTAGTTTGGATCGTGTAGTCAGAGAAAGAAACTTTTCCTTTGGATTTTGGGTTTCTTCTTTTCTGAGGGCGCCAGCCCAAAGAGGACCGCAATCTCACACCAAGGGTGGAGGTGGTTTGCAAGTTGTCTTGACTGGCTTAGAAATCGAAACCATTTTTGAACAGTTTGTATGGAAGGTTAGTAAATCTGGGAAGAGAACCCAGAGGCACCATTAAGTGGATAAAAGATACCAAAGGAACCAACAGCATCGAAGAAACCAGACGAACCAAAAGATACAAAATACACACAGGAATACCAGTTCGGAATGACAACCATTTTAATATTGTATCCAAATTTCGTTTCTTGTATTTCACAATTGTTCTTTGTGACAAAAAACCATTTCGTTCATGGCACCACATCTGAATGCGGTGGGCGGGTGGGCCGCCACATCCACAACTGACTAATTGACTAATGGTACTGGAATGACAACCATTTTTTTTCTTAAAAGTTATGAAATTGGATTGAACACGAGAGTGAGTTCTAATTTAAAAAAAAAAAAAACAATAAATGGTTGTTATTTCTCATCAATTTAGTCAGTGGATAAGTATAGTGGACAGGGCGGCCCACCCGCCCACCGCACTCACAAACGGTGCCAGAACCATACGCTTTTTATTCACAAACAGACCTTAAAGGAAAATTAATGCAGACCAAAAGGAAGTAGAACTGAAGGAAGTGAAGGAACGAGGGAACCGAGCAACTAAATTAGTAGTCCTAGTTTGGATCGTGTAGTCAGAGAAAGAAACTTTTCCTTTGGATTTTGGGTTTCTTCTTTTCTGAGGGCGCCAGCCCAAAGAGGACCGCAATCTCACACCAAGGGTGGAGGTGGTTTGCAAGTTGTCTTGACTGGCTTAGAAATCGAAACCATTTTTGAACAGTTTGTATGGAAGGTTAGTAAATCTGGGAAGAGAACCCAGAGGCACCATTAAGTGGATAAAAGATACCAAAGGAACCAACAGCATCGAAGAAACCAGACGAACCAAAAGATACAAAATACACACAGGAATACCAGTTCGGAATGACAACCATTTTAATATTGTATCCAAATTTCGTTTCTTGTATTTCACAATTGTTCTTTGTGACAAAAAACCATTTCGTTCATGGCACCACATCTGAATGCGGTGGGCGGGTGGGCCGCCACATCCACAACTGACTAATTGACTAATGGTACTGCAATGACAACCATCTTTTTTCTTAAAAATTATGAAATTGGATTGAACACGAGAGTGAGTTCTAATTTAAAAAAAAAAAAACAATAAATGGTTGTTATTTCTCATCAATTTAGTCAGTGGATGAGTATAGTGAACAGGGCGGCCCACCCGCCCACCGCACTCACAAACGGTGCCAGAACCATACGCTTTTTATTCACAAACAGACCTTAAAGGAAAATTAATGCAGACCAAAAGGAAGTAGAACTGAAGGAAGTGAAGGAACGAGGGAACCGAGCAACTAAATTAGTAGTCCTAGTTTGGATCGTGTAGTCAGAGAAAGAAACTTTTTCTTTGAATTTTAGGATTCTTCTTTTCTGAAGGCTTCAGCTCAAAGAGGACCGCAATCTCACACCAAGGGTGGAGGTGGTTTGCAAGTTGTCTTGACTGGCTTAGAAATCGAAACCATTTTTGAACAGTTTGTATGGAAGGTTAGTAAATCTGGGAAGAGAACCCAGAGGCACCATTAAGTGGATATAAGATACCAAAGGAACCAACAGCATCGAAGAAACCAGACGAACCAAAAGATACAAAATACACACAGGAATACCAGTTCGGAATGACAACCATTTTAATATTGTATCCAAATTTCGTTTCTTGTATTTCACAATTGTTCTTTGTGACAAAAAACCATTTCGTTCATGGCACCACATCTGAATGCGGTGGGCGGGTGGGCCGCCACATCCACAACTGACTAATTGACTAATGGTACTGGAATGACAACCATTTTTTTTCTTAAAAGTTATGAAATTGGATTGAACACGAGAGTGAGTTCTAATTTAAAAAAAAAAAAAACAATAAATGGTTGTTATTTCTCATCAATTTAGTCAGTGGATAAGTATAGTGGACAGGGCGGCCCACCCGCCCACCGCACTCACAAACGGTGCCAGAACCATACGCTTTTTATTCACAAACAGACCTTAAAGGAAAATTAATGCAGACCAAAAGGAAGTAGAACTGAAGGAAGTGAAGGAACGAGGGAACCGAGCAACTAAATTAGTAGTCCTAGTTTGGATCGTGTAGTCAGAGAAAGAAACTTTTCCTTTGGATTTTGGGTTTCTTCTTTTCTGAGGGCGCCAGCCCAAAGAGGACCACAATCTCACACCAAGGGTGGAGGTGGTTTATACACAGGAATACCAGTTCGGAATGACAACCATTTTAATATCGTATCCAAATTTCGTTTCTTGTATTTCACAATTGTTCTTTGTGACAAAAAACCATTTCGTTCATGGCACCACATCTGAATGCGGTGGGCGGGTGGGCCGCCGCATCCACAACTGACTAATTGACTAATGGTATTGGAATGACAACCATTTTTTTTTTCTTAAAAATTATGAAATAGGATTCAACACGAGAGTGAGTTCTAGTTTTCAAAAAAAAAAAACAATAAATGGTTGATATTTCTCATCAATTTAGTCAGTCGATGAGTATAGTGGACAGGGCGGCCCACCCGCCCACCGCACTCACAAACGGTGCCAGAACCATACGCTTTTTATTCACAAACAGACCTTAAAGGAAAATTAATGCAGACCAAAAGGAAGTAGAACTGAAGGAAGTGAAGGAACGAGGGAACCGAGCAACTAAATTAGTAGTCCTAGTTTGGATCGTGTAGTCAGAGAAAGAAACTTTTCCTTTGGATTTTGGGTTTCTTCTTTTCTGAGGGCGCCAGCCCAAAGAGGACCGCAATCTCACACCAAGGGTGGAGGTGGTTTGCAAGTTGTCTTGACTGGCTTAGAAATCGAAACCATTTTTGAACAGTTTGTATGGAAGGTTAGTAAATCTGGGAAGAGAACCCAGAGGTACCATTAAGTGGATAAAAGATACCAAAGGAACCAACAGCATCGAAGAAACCAGACGAACCAAAAGATACAAAATACACACAGGAATACCAGTTCGGAATGACAACCATTTTAATATTGTATCCAAATTTCGTTTCTTGTATTTCACAATTGTTCTTTGTGACAAAAAACCATTTCGTTCATGGCACCACATCTGAATGCGGTGGGCGGGTGGGCCGCCACATCCACAACTGACTAATTGACTAATGGTACTGGAATGACAACCATTTTTTTTCTTAAAAGTTATGAAATTGGATTGAACACGAGAGTGAGTTCTAATTTAAAAAAAAAAAAAAAACAATAAATGGTTGTTATTTCTCATCAATTTAGTCAGTGGATAAGTATAGTGGACAGGGCGGCCCACCCGCCCACCGCACTCACAAACGGTGCCAGAACCATACGCTTTTTATTCACAAACAGACCTTAAAGGAAAATTAATGCAGACCAAAAGGAAGTAGAACTGAAGGAAGTGAAGGAACGAGGGAACCGAGCAACTAAATTAGTAGTCCTAGTTTGGATCGTGTAGTCAGAGAAAGAAACTTTTCCTTTGGATTTTGGGTTTCTTCTTTTCTGAGGGCGCCAGCCCAAAGAGGACCACAATCTCACACCAAGGGTGGAGGTGGTTTATACACAGGAATACCAGTTCGGAATGACAACCATTTTAATATCGTATCCAAATTTCGTTTCTTGTATTTCACAATTGTTCTTTGTGACAAAAAACCATTTCGTTCATGGCACCACATCTGAATGCGGTGGGCGGGTGGGCCGCCGCATCCACAACTGACTAATTGACTAATGGTATTGGAATGACAACCATTTTTTTTTTCTTAAAAATTATGAAATAGGATTCAACACGAGAGTGAGTTCTAGTTTTCAAAAAAAAAAAACAATAAATGGTTGATATTTCTCATCAATTTAGTCAGTCGATGAGTATAGTGGACAGGGCGGCCCACCCGCCCACCGCACTCACAAACGGTGCCAGAACCATACGCTTTTTATTCACAAACAGACCTTAAAGGAAAATTAATGCAGACCAAAAGGAAGTAGAACTGAAGGAAGTGAAGGAACGAGGGAACCGAGCAACTAAATTAGTAGTCCTAGTTTGGATCGTGTAGTCAGAGAAAGAAACTTTTCCTTTGGATTTTGGGTTTCTTCTTTTCTGAGGGCGCCAGCCCAAAGAGGACCGCAATCTCACACCAAGGGTGGAGGTGGTTTGCAAGTTGTCTTGACTGGCTTAGAAATCGAAACCATTTTTGAACAGTTTGTATGGAAGGTTAGTAAATCTGGGAAGAGAACCCAGAGGTACCATTAAGTGGATAAAAGATACCAAAGGAACCAACAGCATCGAAGAAACCAGACGAACCAAAAGATACAAAATACACACAGGAATACCAGTTCGGAATGACAACCATTTTAATATTGTATCCAAATTTCGTTTCTTGTATTTCACAATTGTTCTTTGTGACAAAAAACCATTTCGTTCATGGCACCACATCTGAATGCGGTGGGCGGGTGGGCCGCCACATCCACAACTGACTAATTGACTAATGGTACTGGAATGACAACCATTTTTTTTCTTAAAAGTTATGAAATTGGATTGAACACGAGAGTGAGTTCTAATTTAAAAAAAAAAAAAAAACAATAAATGGTTGTTATTTCTCATCAATTTAGTCAGTGGATAAGTATAGTGGACAGGGCGGCCCACCCGCCCACCGCACTCACAAACGGTGCCAGAACCATACGCTTTTTATTCACAAACAGACCTTAAAGGAAAATTAATGCAGACCAAAAGGAAGTAGAACTGAAGGAAGTGAAGGAACGAGGGAACCGAGCAACTAAATTAGTAGTCCTAGTTTGGATCGTGTAGTCAGAGAAAGAAACTTTTCCTTTGGATTTTGGGTTTCTTCTTTTCTGAGGGCGCCAGCCCAAAGAGGACCGCAATCTCACACCAAGGGTGGAGGTGGTTTGCAAGTTGTCTTGACTGGCTTAGAAATCGAAACCATTTTTGAACAGTTTGTATGGAAGGTTAGTAAATCTGGGAAGAGAACCCAGAGGCACCATTAAGTGGATAAAAGATACCAAAGGAACCAACAGCATCGAAGAAACCAGACGAACCAAAAGATACAAAATACACACAGGAATACCAGTTCGGAATGACAACCATTTTAATATTGTATCCAAATTTCGTTTCTTGTATTTCACAATTGTTCTTTGTGACAAAAAACCATTTCGTTCATGGCACCACATCTGAATGCGGTGGGCGGGTGGGCCGCCACATCCACAACTGACTAATTGACTAATGGTACTGCAATGACAACCATCTTTTTTCTTAAAAATTATGAAATTGGATTGAACACGAGAGTGAGTTCTAATTTAAAAAAAAAAAAAAACAATAAATGGTTGTTATTTCTCATCAATTTAGTCAGTGGATGAGTATAGTGAACAGGGCGGCCCACCCGCCCACCGCACTCACAAACGGTGCCAGAACCATACGCTTTTTATTCACAAACAGACCTTAAAGGAAAATTAATGCAGACCAAAAGGAAGTAGAACTGAAGGAAGTGAAGGAACGAGGGAACCGAGCAACTAAATTAGTAGTCCTAGTTTGGATCGTGTAGTCAGAGAAAGAAACTTTTCCTTTGGATTTTGGGTTTCTTCTTTTCTGAGGGCGCCAGCCCAAAGAGGACCGCAATCTCACACCAAGGGTGGAGGTGGTTTGCAAGTTGTCTTGACTGGCTTAGAAATCGAAACCATTTTTGAACAGTTTGTATGGAAGGTTAGTAAATCTGGGAAGAGAACCCAGAGGCACCATTAAGTGGATAAAAGATACCAAAGGAACCAACAGCATCGAAGAAACCAGACGAACCAAAAGATACAAAATACACACAGGAATACCAGTTCGGAATGACAACCATTTTAATATTGTATCCAAATTTCGTTTCTTGTATTTCACAATTGTTCTTTGTGACAAAAAACCATTTCGTTCATGGCACCACATCTGAATGCGGTGGGCGGGTGGGCCGCCACATCCACAACTGACTAATTGACTAATGGTACTGGAATGACAACAATTTTTTTTCTTAAAAATTATGAAATTGATTGAACACGAGAGTGAGTTCTAATTAAAAAAAAAAGCAATAAATGGTTGTTATTTCTCATCAATTTAGTCAGTGGATGAGTATAGTGGACAGGGCGGCCCACCCGCCCACCGCACTCACAAACGGTGCCAGAACCATACGCTTTTTATTCACAAACAGACCTTAAAGGAAAATTAATGCAGACCAAAAGGAAGTAGAACTGAAGGAAGTGAAGGAACGAGGGAACCGAGCAACTAAATTAGTAGTCCTAGTTTGGATCGTGTAGTCAGAGAAAGAAACTTTTCCTTTGGATTTTGGGTTTCTTCTTTTCTGAGGGCGCCAGCCCAAAGAGGACCGCAATCTCACACCAAGGGTGGAGGTGGTTTGCAAGTTGTCTTGACTGGCTTAGAAATCGAAACCATTTTTGAACAGTTTGTATGGAAGGTTAGTAAATCTGAGAAGAGAACCCAGAGGCACCATTAAGTGGATAAAAGATACCAAAGGAACCAACAGCATCGAAGAAACCAGACGAACCAAAAGATACAAAATACACACAGGAATACCAGTTCGGAATGACAACCATTTTAATATTGTATCCAAATTTCGTTTCTTGTATATCACAATTGTTCTTTGTGACAAAAAACCATTTCGTTCATGGCACCACATCTGAATGCGGTGGGCGGGTGGGCCGCCACATCCACAACTGACTAATTGACTAATGGTACTGGAATGACAACCATTTTTTTTCTTAAAAATTATGAAATTGGATTCAACACGAGAGTGAGTTCTAGTTTTCAAAAAAAAAAAAAAAAAACAATAAATGGTTGTTACTTCTCATCAATTTAGTCAGTCGATGAGTATAGTGGATACTATCAACAGTAAAAAAGTAGGTTGTAGAGTTTCGAAATTATTTTTTAAACTTCCTGAATGACTTGAGTAACTTTAGATGCCACAGATCATATCGCGAAAAGTATAATATAATTATTCAAGTACCTGAATTGACCATAATTATTTTTAACTTACAGAAATTAGAAATTGCCTTTATTCTGAATGTATCTACAAAACTACGTCACCAAAAAGCTTGTTAAAATTGCCCTATATTCATCACAGGGCCGGCTTAAAATTCCGGCCGGTATATCACCCAAGTCACAATCCAGATAAATTGAGACCCAATCCCCATAATTTAATATTTAAAGCTGTTCCAAATGAAGCCCCGACTTATAAATAGCCGTGGCGGCTTCACAAAGGGCTGAAAGAAACGCAACGATAAGGGTTGATGCCGAGGTTGCACAATACAAAACACAATGTTTATATTTAATCCAGGGCTATTTATCAGAATTACACACCGAATGGCTGAGCGCTGCCTGAGAAAGATGGACGACCTTTTCGGAAAAATGAAAATACGATTGAATCGTTTCTCTCTAACGTTATTTAAAATGTCCGAAGGTGATTAATTACTTTCACGTAATTCCCCATAAATATCGGAGATTGTTGCATACACATGCTCCCGGTAAGAACAGACGATCATGCAGTGATTTATTTTAAAACGTTGTTTACAGTTTTTATTTCACTTCATGGTCGGCGGGAGAAAGGCCATCGATAAAATTTTTCTGTTTTTGCAGAGCGCGTCGTTCCGGGTAATTAGATATTAATTTAGGAATCATTAATTAAGAAGATAAATGACCGTTTTAAGATATTAATTAAGTGAAGGGCGAGAATTTAAATGGTCGCTTCTTGGAGCGGAGCTCGGTGTGCTTTTATGCCGGATTAAAATTCAAAAATGAAATTACCATTAGGTGCAATAATGACCTGTACATCCCATAATTTAGGAAGTTGAATTCGCGTTTCATTAACGGCCCCGGGGTTGAACTTAAAAATTCTAAAGTGGGGAAAATTACCATTCTTAATAGAAACGTAAATACATTACACTTAACAATACGATGTAATAAAAGTAATGGACATAATGCCGCTGGAATCTTTTTTAATTGTCTAAAATTACTTTTTTCTTTGGTGTTAAGTTTACGTAGATGATTTCAGGCAGTAGTAGTCCAAGTA
The DNA here is from genome assembly GCA_963583935.1 of Diaperis boleti. Lineage (NCBI taxonomy): Eukaryota > Metazoa > Arthropoda > Insecta > Coleoptera > Tenebrionidae > Diaperis > Diaperis boleti. Next base: position 49,203,550 of record OY757249.1, on the reverse strand, counting down.
GCAAAAACGATAAGTAGTTATATTTTTTAATCCGTGCGCAACAAAATTCTTCTTTCCGAGTCCAGCCTGCGAGCAACACGGTACAGATATCGCCGTGTATTTAGCTTTCTAGGGTTTAGAAACAAATCGTATTAGTACGGATATCAGATATCGCAATTTATCCTAAAATTGTAAGCGGTATTTTGGCCGGATTTGTGTGTAGCGTGCTTGAAAATCGGAAGAAGGTAAGGTAACGACTTTGATTGTTTCCCAATCAATTTAGGCAGCACTACCTTCAGCTCCCAAGGACACACCATTACGTGGGTCAACAAGTTTTCGAAGGAATTTCTAATAACTTGTTAGGAGGGTGGTTTACGCCTTAGAAGTCCTCAGAAATTTTTAGGCTTAATAAGAATTCTTTAGTGATTCCTCGATATCTTTGAGAACTGATATATTTGCAGTATTTCTTAATTTTTCCTGCTTCTCAGCGCTTTTCACAAATTTACAAGATTATTTACCATCATATCTGTTTTAAATATTGACTTTACAATGTGCAAACCGTTAAACCTATCCGCATTTTTATTTTAATCTAATTGATCAGCAACGGCAAATACCGAATATTTTTTCCGGGTCAACCGGGACAATCGGACTTGGGCAGTAAATCATCGACCCCTGGAAGTCCGGACGTTTGTTATGAAAATAATCCTATTTAAAAGAGCAATTCATCAAAGCTCTGTCAAACTCAACAATTTCGGGCTTAACCCCCGTTCCGTCAGAGTCCGGCATTGATCGCCGCTCATTCCAATTCCTGCTTCGTCCTTCGCCTTCCTTACATATTGAGAGAGGACGTGGCCATTGCCACTTCATATGTAATGTGGCCGTATCCAAATAAGGCTGTGACTTGACTGTAAAGCTGCGCAGAGCCTCTTCTTTCTGACATCTTTCTGCCAATTTCATTTTTCCAATTTTGTCTTTACTCACCGATATAATTTCCAGGTCCCAATAAATTGTTGGTCGTATTATGTTTAAAAGCAAACTAAAAAACTCAAGCTCAAGAAGTTTCGCACCGTTCTCCGGCTAGAGGTACTTCAGAGTTAGCATTTTCTAGTTTTGCAGCGAGCGCATAAGTTAGCAACAATGTCAGCGATATACATATTACGCCACATTTAGCGATATAATAGCAGCTGACGCCTGAAATAATATCAGGGGAATCCCGTTTGTGAGCACCCAAGTTTCATCCACATAAATTATTCAGGAGCGAGTCGTTAAGTATATTTTTGCATTTAAATTTTTGTCTGAAAAAATTAACACCGTCGCCCAACGAGAGGGAAACTGTTTCCAGCGAGAGCTGAGATTTACAGGGGTATGACGTCAGCTTGATAGGATTTCATAAGTTAGAGGTGTATTTAGGTCATTTCTTGTAGTCTGTTGGGAGTATTGTTTACATTGCAAAAAAGGAAGATTAACTAAATTGTAACTTATGCTCTTACGGTTCTCAGGCTTCTTAAATTTACCAATCCCATTAAGATCATTAATTTCTCAGGCTTCACAAATTTTTCTTAGTTCACAAATTCTTCGGGCTACCCAATCCCTTAAATTGTTCAAGATAGGTTTCTCAAGTCCACAGGTCTGCCGAATAAACAGGTTTCCAAATTTTGGGGGTAAATCAAATTCTTCAAGTTCCATAAGTTGCTCATGTCCTTTCTTACCTCAATTTCTTCCGATTCCTCGGGTTCCTGACTTTCTTAGATTTCTCTATTTCTCAAGTTGTAAGGTTCATGATATTCTCAGGGTTTCTAAGATCTCAGGTTTTCCAAAATTTCAGCTTATTGAAATTCTCAGGTACCTCCAGTTCTCAAGTTATGTTTCTCAAAGTCTAAGGTTCTCTAACTTCACATAATATGTTCCACAATTGCAATTCACAAATAGGGTTTCTTAATATTGCTGGGTTCCTCAGATACACAAGGTTTTCTCGTGGTTTTCAGGATCTAAAATTTTATAGTTCAATTTCTCAGGCTTCTCGTAATTTTCTTAATCGTCCAATTCATCAGCTTACCCAACTTTTTAAACTGTCCCAATTCTTAGAAGAGGTTTATTAAGTCGCATGTATCTCAATTTCTTCATGTTCCACATGTTCTTTCATTATCCCAGTTTCTTTCAATTCCCTAATTTCTTCAATTTTTCAGATTTCTCAAATTCTCATTGCCTTAGGTTCTTCATGTTCTCAGGGTCTCTTAGATCTCACGTTTTCCAAGACTTCAGGTTGTTCAAATTGTCAGGTTCCTCCAGTTCTCAAGTTATCTTTCTCAAAGTCTAAGGTTCTCCAAGTTCACAAAAATTAGATTTCTCAATTTTAAGGTTTTAACGGGTTCTTCAAATTCTCAGAGTTTTAAGTTCTGAAATTTTCAATTCCGCAAATTTTTCAGGCTCCTCATAATTTTCTTAGTCCCCAAATTCCTCAGGCCACCCAACTTCTGATATTGGTCCAATTCCCAGAATAGCTTTCTCAAGTCCGCAGGTATGTCAAATTCATGTTCCACAGGTTCCTCATGTTCTTAATTATCTCAGTTTCTTTCAATTTCTCAGGTCTCTCAATTTTTCAAATTTTTCTCATTGTCTTAGGTTCTTTATGTTCTCAAGATCTCTTAGATCTCACGCTTTCACAGTTCAAACAAATTCGATATCTCAATTTTGCTGGGCTCCTCGGGTAGCCAAGTTTTTAAGGTTTCTCAAATTTTCAAGTTTCTCAATTTTTCACGCTTGTCATGAATTTCTTAGTCCTCAATTTCTTAAATTGCACCAATTTTCAGCAATGGCTTCTCAAGTCGCATTTATGCCGAATACACAGGTTTCAAAATTTTGCAATTATCTCAAATTCTTCAAGTTCCACAGGTTGCTTATGTTCTTCATTATCTCGGTTTCTTTCAATTCCTTAGGTTCCTCAAGTCCTCAGGTTCCTGAGGTTCCTCCAGTCGTCAGGTTCCTGAATTTTTCAGATTACTCAGGTTCCTTATAAACTTAAGGTCTCTAAGATCTTAGCATTTCCAAGATTTCAGGTTCCTGCAGTTCTCAAGTTATGGTTCTCAAAGTCTAAGGTTCTCCAAGTTTACAGACTTTCCAAAATTCACAAATTAGATTTCTCTATATTTGTTCGGTTCCTCAGATAACCAAGGTTTTAAGGTTACTCAAATTCGAGGGATAGGTTGTAAAATTTTCAGGTTCCTCAATTTTTCAGGCTTCTCATATTTTTTTTGATCCTCAAATTCCTCAGGTTACGCAACTTCTGATATTGGCTCAATTTCCAGTTCTCAAGTTATGTTTCTCAATTTTGCTGGGTTCCTCAGATAGGCAAGGTTTTAACGGTTTCCTCAAATTCTCAGAGTTTTAGGTTCAGAAATTTTCAAGTTCCTCAATTTTTCAGGCTCCTCCTTATACTCTTAAAATCTCTAAGATCTTAGCATTTCCAAGATTTCAGGTTTTTCAAATTCTCAGGTTCCTCCAATTCTCAAGTTGTGTTTCTCAATTTTGCAGGGTTCCTCAGATAGGCAAGGTTTTGAACGGGTTCCTCAATTTTTCAGGGTTTTAGGTTCTGAAATTTTCAAGTTCGGCAATTTTTCAGGCTCCTCGTAATTTTATTGGTGCTCAAATTCCTTCTGATATTGGTTCAATTCCCAGAATAGCTTTCTCAAATTTTTCTCATTGGTTTAGGTTCTTCATGTTCTCAAGTTCTCTTAGATCTCACGTTTTCAGAGTTCACACAAATTAGATGTCTCAATTTTGCTGAGCTCCTTAGGTAGCCAAGGTTTTAACGTTCCTCAAATTCTCAGAGTTTATAGGTTCTCTCAAATTTTCAAGTTTCTCAATTTTTCACGCTTCTCATTATTTTCTAAGTCCTCAATTTCTTAAATTACACCAATTCTCAGCAAGGGCTTCTCAAGTCACAGGTCTACCGAATACACAGTTTTCTAGATTTTGCAACTACACAGGATCGTCATCTTCTGCATTATCTCAGTTTCTTTCAATTCCTTAGGTTCCTCAAGTCCTCAGGTCCCTGCTTAAATCCACAAGTTCCTCAATTTTTCAGATTACTCTTTTTCCTTATACTCTTAAGGTCTCTAAGATCTTAGCATTTTCAAGATTTCAGGTTTTTCAAATTCTCAGGTTCCTCCAAGTTTACAGACTTTCCATAATTCACAAATTAGATTTTTCGATATTTGTTGGGTTCCTCAGATAACCAAGGCTTCAAGGTTCCTCAAATTCGCGGGATTTTTAGGTTCTAAAATTTTCTTCTCATAATTTTCTTGGTCCTCAAATTCCTCTTTTTACGCAACTGATATTGGCTCAATTCCCAGAATAGGTTTCTCGTCCGCAGGTATCTCAAATTCCTCATGTTCCACAGGTTTCTCATGTTTTTCTTTAGCTCAGTTTCTTTCAATTCCTCAGGTTTCTCAATTTCTCTGAAGGTTTTTTATGTTCTCAAGATTTGTGAGGTCTCACGTTTTCCAAAACTTCAGGTTCTTCAAATTGTGTTCCTTATACTTTTAAGGTCTCTAAGATTTTAGCATTTCCAAGATTTCAGTTTCTTCAAATTCTCAGGTTCCTCCAGTTCTCAAATTATAATTGTCAAAGTCTAAGGTTCTCTAACTTCAGATATGTTCCAAAATTTCAAATCACAAAAAGATTTCTTAATATTGCCGGGTTCCTCAAATACCCAAGGTCTTAAGGTTTCTCAGCGTTCTCAGGTTTACCAATTCTCCTAATATCCCCAATTTCTCAGGTTTCTAAAATTTTTCTTAGTTCACAAATTCCTCGGATTATCACACCTATTAAACCGCTCCAAATCTCAAAATAATATTTCTCAAGTCCGCAGGTCTGCCGAAAAACAGGTTTCTAGATTTCAGGTTCTTCAAATTGTGCTTTTCAATGTCGAAAGTTCTCCAAGTTCACTCAAATTAGATTTCTCAATTTTGCTGAGCTCCTCAGACAACCAAGGTTTTAAAGTTTCTCAAATTCCCAGGGGTTTTAAGTACTCAAATCTTCAAGTTTCTCAATTTTTCACGCTTCTCATAATTTTCTTAGTCCTCAACCTCTTAAATTGCTCCAATTCTCAGCAAGGGCTTTTCAAGTCGCAGTTCTGCCGAATACACAGGTTTCTAGATTTTACAATTATCTCAAATTCTTCAAGTTCCACAGGTTCCTCATGTTCTTCATTATCTTAGTTTGTTTCAATTCTTTAGATTCCTCAAGTCCTCAGGTTCCTCAAATTTTCAGATTACTCAGGTTCCTTATACTCTTAAAAGGTCTCTAAGATCTTAGCATTTCCAAGATTTCAGGTTTTTCAAATTCTCAGGTTCCTCCAGTTCTCAAGTTATTATTCTCAAAATAAAGGTTCTCCAAGTTTACAGACTTTCCAAAATTCACAAATTAGATTTGGCTCAATTCCCAAAATAGATTTCTCGTCCGTAGGTATCTCAAATTCCTCATGTTCCACAGGTGTCTCATGTTCTTCATTATCTCAGTTTCCTTTAATTCCTCAGATTTCTCAATTTCTCAGAAGATTTTTTATCTTCTCAAGATCTCTGGGATCTCACGTTTTCCAATACTTCAGGTTCTTCAAATTGTTTTTCTCAAAGTCGAAGGTTCTCCAAGTTCACACAAATTAGATTTCTCAATTTTTCTGAGCTCCTTAGGTTCATCAAGTCTTCAGGTTCCTCAATTTTTCAGATTACTCAGATTCCTTGTACTCTTAAGATCTCTAAGATCTTATCATTTCCAAGATTTCAGGTTCTTCAAATTCTCAGGTTCCTCCAGTTCTCAAATTATAATTGTCAAAGTCTAAGGTTCTCTAACTGCACATATGTTTAAAGATTTCAATTCACAAGAAAGATTTCTTAATATTGCCGGGTTCCACAAATACCCAAGGTCTTAAGGTTTCTCAGCGTTCTCAGGTTTACTAATTCCCCTAAAATCCTCAATTTCTCAGGTTTCACAAATTTCTCGGATTACCACACCTCTTAAATTGCTCCAAATCTCAAAATATATTTCTCAAGTCCGCAGGTCTGCCGAAAAACACGTTTCTAGATTTCGGAAGTATTCAAATTCCATAGGTTGCCCATGTTCTTCTTTATTTCAGTTTCTTCCAATTCGTTAGGTACCCCAAGTCCTCAGGTTCGTTCTTAAATTTACAGGTTCCTCCAGTTCTCAAGTCATGTTTCTCAATTTTGCTGGGTTCCTCAGATAGGCAAGGTTTTAACGGTTTCCTCAAATTCTCAGGGTTTTAGGTTCCGCAATTTTTCAAGTTCCTCATAATTTTCTTAGTGCTCAAATTCCGTCTGATATTGGTTCAGTTCCCAGAATAGCTTTCTCAAATTTTTCTCATTGTTTTATTTTCTTCATGTTCTCAAGGTCTCTTAGATCCCACGTTTGCCAAGACTTTAGGTTCTCAAATTGTGTTTCTCAAAGTCTAAGATTCTCCAAATTATATTTTTCAATTTTGCTGAGCTCTTCAGGTACCCAAGATTTTAAGGTTCCTTAAATTCTCACGGTTTTTAGGTTTTCAAATTTTCAAGTATTTACCAATTCCCTTAAGGTGCTCAATTCCTCAAGCTTCTAAAATTTTTCTTAGTGCTCAAATTCCTGAAGTTACCCGACCTTTTAAATTGATCCAAATTCAAAATAGATTTCTCAAAACTGCAGATCTGCCGAATACACAGGTTTCTAGATTTCGCAGGTATCTCAAATTTAGGTTCTGAAATTTTCAAGTTCCGCAATTTTTCAGGCTCTCCATTTTTTTCTTAGTGCTCAAATTCCTTCTGATATTGGTTCAATTCCCAGAATAGCTTTCTCAAATTTTTGTCATTGTTTTAGGTTCTTCATGTTCTCAAGATCTCTTTGATATCATGTTTTCCAAGACTTCAGGTTCTTCAAATTGTGTTTCTCAAAGTCAAAGGTTCTCCAAATTCACACAAATTATATTTCTCAATTTTGCTGAGCTCCTCAGGTAGCCAAGGTTTTAAGGTTCCTCAAATTCTCAGGGTTTTTAGGTTCTCAAATTTTAAAGTTTCTCAATTTTTCACGCTTCTCATCATTTTCTTAGTCTTCAACTTCTTAAATTGCTCCAATTCTCAGCAAGGGCTTCTCAAGTCGCAGGTCTGCCGAATACACAGGTTTCTAAATTTTGCAAGTATCTCAAATTCTTTAAGTTCCACAGGTTCCTCATGTTCTTCATTATATCAGTTTATTTCAATTCCTCAGGTTCCTCAAGTCCTCAGGTTCCTCAATTTTTCAGATTACTCAGGTTCCTTATACTCTTAAGGTCTCTAATTATAGTCTTAGTGCTCAAATTCCTTCTGATATTGGTTCAATTACCAGAATAGCTTTCTCAAATTTTTCTCATTGTTTTAGCTTCTTCATGTTCTCAAGATCTCTTAGATCTCACGATTTCCAAGACTTCAGGTTCTTCAAATTTTATTTCTCAGAGTCTAATGTTCTCCAAGTTCACACAAATTAGATTTCTCAAGTCCTCAGGTTCTTCAATTTTTCAGATTACTCAGGTTCATTATATTCTTAAGGTCTCTAAGATTTTAGAATTTTCAAGATTTCAGGTTCTTCAAATTCTAAAGTTATGTTTCTCAAAGTCTAAGGTTCTCTAACTTCACATATGTTCAAAAATTTCAATTCACAAAAAAGATTTCTTAATATTAAGGGGTTCCTCAAATACTCAAGGTCTTAATGTTTCTCAGCGTTCTCAGGTTTAACAATTCCCCTAATATCCTCAATTTTTTAGGTTTCTCAAATTTTACTTAGTTTAGAAATTCCTCGGATTACCACACCTCTTAAATCGCTCCAAATCTCAAAATATATTTCTCAAGTCCGCAGGTCTGCGGAGAAACAGGTTTTTAGATTTCGGAGGTATTCAAATTCTTCAAGTTCCATAGGTTGCCCATGTTCTTCTTTATTTCAGTTTCTTCCGATTCCTTGGGTACGTTCTTAAATTCACAGGTTCCTCAATTTTTTAGATTTCGCTAGTTCTCAATTTCCTTATGTTCTCAAAGTCTCTAGGATTTTAGGATTTCCAAGATTCTAGGTTCTTCAAATTCTCTCAATTCAAATGACTCTGGTTCTTTAAATTCTCAGGTTCCTCCAATTCTCAAGTTATGTTTCTCAAAGTCTAAGGTTCTATAACTTCACACTTGTCCCAAATTTTCAATTCACAAATATTATTTCTTAATATTGCTAGGTTCTTAATATTGTTGATGCTTTTGGCCTCGAGGCCTTTTGTTATGTTTAACACAAGTAGGCAGAGACACAACAACCGAAAATACCTACAGGGTGTTATGGAAGTGCTAGCAGAAAATTTAACCACTAGTAGAATTCGTCAAAATAAACATTTTTTCGATTTAGCACTTTGCTGAAATCCGCAATTTTTTTGAACATTTTTCTGACCATTTATTTCACCCTCCGCCTATGACCAATTTGAACTTGAACGCATAAGAGAGTTTTTGCCGAACGAGGTAAACAGCTTCTAACTTTTTTGGGACAAAAAATTTGTCGATAGTAAATTTTAGTTATCAGTTGTCTCGCGCCGGCCGCTAAGAAATAAACTGTGATCGATTCAAAAGCAAATACCAAGAATTTATTCATTGTAATTTCCACGAAAATGTTTTTTTCTATGGTACAGTTTCTATGGTGTTAATGTTAGGTAATGCAAATGAAGTCCGCCGCTTGTTTGTGTCTCGGAGCTCCCAGATGTAATCGCGTCTTGGAAATTGAACCTGAACGTTTTTGTGGATTTCTCACAATTATTCAAATTGGGACCACATGGGGTATTAGTTTTAGGGGTTAAACTATTTGCGTTTGCGAAAAAATTATAGATAAAATAATGTTTATTTGGACGAGTTCTTCTTGTGGTTACATTTTCTGCTAGGACTTCCATAACACCCTATATACTTATCAGCTCTGATAAACTGTTTTCTTCACACAAAAATAAGAGATTAAAGACAAAAACGTTGCAATGGTTATCTTAGCAAGCTTGAACTACAGTCATTCTGTTGTCAAAAGGACTATTCCAGGAAATTAATCCTTCTGGGTGTAACACTTCTAATGTCACTGAGTATATTATAGTGAACTGAAAATTGAATAACGTAATCGTTTTAAGCATTTCATTTTTTCTCTTTCACAGGAACAAAAAAAAACTTTCGCCGGTACTTTTTAGACTTAAAAATCGGCCACAAGCATAATGTAAGACTACTCATAAAGACTTAAAGTAGTTATTTTTCCCATACAGTTGTCACAAGTTTTCAGCACGGACAGTTGCACGTGAAAAATTTTCTCGCACACCGCCCAGAATCACGGAAACGATTCCTCATCCTCCACATTTATTATCCCGACTTCCACAGAGCTACAAAGTTTTCATTGAAATGGATAGATGGATGATGCAGGCCCTACAGGCTGCAAGTGCAGCAGCAAGTAATGCACGTCTTCGCTAAATAAGATAGATAACGCACTTTCATCTCATGCATTTGTTCATTTACCAAATCCAACATTATTCCGGCTTGCCATATCCGCGATACGCAAATTAATCTACTCCTGAACAATGTAAATCCAGTATGTCTGCGAAATTTATAACGAGAACGTATCGGACGTCGGTTTAATCAATTTAAACTTGTTTCACGCTTAATTAATACCACCTAAATTATTCTGTTTGCGTCTTCGCAAACCGGCATATTTAATTAGTGGTCGGGTGAGAACAGGTTTCAAAAAATTGATGTTTAATTTTATTGAAATCCGAACCAGTTCGGTTGGGCTATAGAACTAGGGAAAATTATTAAAGCACTTAATCAATAGTCCGAACAGCCGGTGGCAGTTTTAATTAAATCCGAGGTCGAACAAAAAATCTTCATGTGCGCATAAACGATCTGAAATAGTGCTTAAAGACACAATTAAGACGGGAGCTGGAGCAATAAATAACATACATGGTAATAAATGTGTTTATGGGTTTATTATAAGGGTGTTTCACGCGATTTCTGTCGAGGTTGCTTTTAATATTGCAGGATTAGGGGTAGTTTTTGTTATACATTTGTTAAGTGTGGTGATCAGCCCCCTGATTGGTACGTTCCAGCAATTGTGCGCGTCAGCCCCGACGTGCGACTGGAGTTTACTCCACTTTGAATATAGCAATAGGGAAAAGGGGTAAATAAACGTATCTCTTATAAAACTGAAAGAATGTATATCGGGTGTGTCATGAATCTCGGAAAGCAAGAAAATGGTGGGTTATACTGTATTCAAGAAACAATAAAACAAATTTTTCATTTTGGGTTGACAGTTATGCTTAAGACCTTTACAAAACATCATCCAACATATCCAATAACTTTTGCAGATTTGGCAACCGATTGAACTCAGCAACCTCGGGTAAAACGGCTGTCCCCGATTTATGACACACCCGATATACTTTTATTCATATTTATATATACCGGGTGTACCAGAGGTGTGTGGACCATCATTTACGCCCTTATTTTAAAAGATATCTGAACGATCTTTTCCGCCCTTGAGGCACTTAGGGTAGGGGGTACTACGCACCCTCACCTTACCTTTTCTTTTGGGGTGGCTCCAGCCACACCACTCATTCAAAATCTAAATCTTCACTAAGACGGAGCTTGCTCCTAACAATGTCCTTTTTATGAAATGTACATAATGTAATTATGGTGTGTTAAATAAACGGGTCATCACCCAAAAGCGGATTTTACTAGTACTTTGTGTCCACAATTCAAAACAACAAACATTGGTCCTTCGAGCCGGATTCAAGTACTCGTAAACCCAGGAGCTTTCCGTCGACGTCTCCAGAGGAAGAGGAAAGACTTCAGTGTCATCAACACCATAACGAACCAAATCAAGAAAAACCCACGCCTCTACGAAGCAGCATTTCCACGGCATAAGGTCAGTCATCCTTCTATTTATCCTTCCTTTGTGTTACACGCATGTACATTTTCTCATTCGTGACAAATTGAAACATTATTACGATGGTCGAACAACTCGAAAAACTCGTTAGAACTAGGGGCACTCTTAAAGGGAAATTAACGCGTCTTTACAATTGGATCGATAAATTTGATACTAACAAAGACAGTATTCATGGAATTGCGGAGCGCCGCCAACAAGCCCTAGATGCTTTTCGAAATCTTGAAAACATTCAATTTGAAATTGAACAAATCGACAAAACCTCTTCGCGAGAAAAGCATGACGAAGAACGCGTACATTTTGAAAACGATTACTATGCCATAGCGGAGAAAATGACTAAAATTCTTAATAAAGCAGCGTCCGAGTCGACTTCGCAAAATTCCGATAATAATTCAACGGGACAAACGTCCGAAGAAACAAGCGAACGTCGAGCGACACCCCACGTAAACTTGCCGGTGTTAGATTTAAAAACGTTTTCCGGAGAATACCAAGATTGGCTATCATTTTATAATTCCTTTACTGCTGCGATCGACGATCCAAAAAACGGTTTAAATGATTGTCAACGATTACAGTACTTAAAATCGTGTTTACGGGGCGATGCACTAAAATCAATAGATGCTCTTGAAATCGCCGAAGCAAATTATCGTACCACATGGCAGATACTTGAAGAACAGTTTAAAAATACGCGATTAATTGTACAGGACCACGTCCTCGCTATTCTAAAGCATCCCGCTATGTCTAGGCAGTCACATACTGCACTACAGGACTTTTTGAATATACTTAAGGTCAATATAGCCGCGCTAAACAAGCTGAACATACCAATTCATACGTACCATGCTTTATTAGTACCGATAGTAGTAGAGAAATTAGACTATAACACGATTAAAGAATGGCAAATCACCTTAAATACGGAAGTTCCAGAATTCGAATCTTTAAAACGCTTTTTAGAAAAACGATGTCAATTATTAAAATCATTAAACGCGATCGGTAACAACAGCACTCCTTCAAAACCATATGTCACAGATCCCAAATATAAGCGGGTACTTTCCCACACAGCGGCAATAAAAGTAAACTGTGTCCTTTGCAAGGGTGATTGCCCCAAAATTAGTGCTTGTGCAGAATTTTTAAAATTGACGGTGGGCCAAAGATCACAAAGGGTACGACAATTAAAACTTTGTCTTAATTGCCTCCCGATTGGGCACCACGTTTCCAGATGTTTGATTCGCACCAATTGCCGAACGTGCAACAAACGGCATCACACGTTGCTTCACGATCAAGAACCTCAAACCAGTGAATCTGAATCGCCAATCATAAATCACGAGGTTTCCCTAATTTCTAATCGAAAGACCCAAGACAAAATCGCGCTTTTACCAACCGCTCTAGTTTATATCCGCGACGCGAACAATAAGTGGCACAATTGTAGGGTCTTGCTCGATTCGGGGTCCATGTCCAATTACATTTCGGCATCGATGTGCCGAAAATTAGGATTGAAACGATTTAATACCGATATTTCGGTATGCGGTATCGGTCAAATTAAAACGAAAATAAAATACGCGGCCCAAGCCTATTTTAAATCAAAATACGATGATTTCTCTGGTCACATAAAATGTTTTGTCATCGACCAAATAACCGAAAATTTACCTGTTAGAACAATTAGCAAATTGGGCCTACAAATACCAAGTTCAATAAAATTAGCGGACCCGAATTTTACGACGTCATCGTCGGTGGACCTTCTTATCGGCTCAAATTTATTTTGGAAATTACTCCGTTCGGGTAAAATCGTAAAAGGGCCAACTGTCCTTCAAGAAACACATTTAGGATGGGTCGTCGCAGGTACTTTATTGGACGTTTCCGACCCGCCTATTTCAATGCATACAACCACTCTATTGACCTTACAACAGCAATTAGAGAAATTTTGGAGACTAGAAGACGAAGGCAGTAAAGTTATAAACACGTCGGGTATTGCTAAAGAACATCTGGAGTGCGAGCGGTACTTTCAACAAACAACTCAACGGGCGACATCCGGTCAATTCGTAATAAATCTACCCTTCAAGGATTACCCCCCGGATCTAGGCAAAACCAGGGAAACAGCTGAAAAGCAATTTTTATCTTTAGAGCGCCGATTAGCGGATCAATCCAATCTTAAAAAGGATTATATAAAATTCATGCGCGAATATGAGCATTTGGGCCACATGCAGGAAGTCACACAAAATGAATTCAAGACGATTCAAATGCATTTTACTTACCGCATCACGCCGTGTTAAAAGAATCGGTTTCAACAAAATTACGCGTCGTTTTTAATGCATCTGCTAGAAGCACAAATGGGTTGAGCTTAAATGACAATCTGATGGCTGGTCCGACAATCCAGCAAGATTTGTTTGCAATTTTAACGCGATTCAGAACGTTTCGATACGTAATTAGTGGCGATATCGCAAAAATGTATCGCATGATTGTCTTGCACCCCGATCATAGTAAGTACCATCGGATATTTTGGCGTGAAGACAAATTACAACCGCTAAAGATATTTTGCCTTAAAACCTTAACGTACGGTACCAAACCGGCATCCTATATCGCAACGCGCTGTCTTCAAGAACTAGCGGACTTGAACGCGAAAAACTTTTCGGATGCAAACGATGTCATTCGACGCGATTTCTATGTCGACGATTTATTAACCGGTCACGACGATCTAGAAAACTCTCAAAAATAAAAAATCAAATCATTGCAATTTTAAAACAAGGCGGATTTGAACTCCGTAAATGGGCATCTAATGAGTTTTCTTTGATTAAAACACATGACGACAATAATTGTAAACATGACGTGCGATTAGACAAAAATGAATTCACAAAAACCCTTGGACTTCTGTGGAATCCCGCTTCAGATTCGTTAAAATACCAGGTCAATACCAAATCACAAAACGAAACATTTTGTCAGCCACAGCGCAGATTTTTGATCCATTAGGACTCTTAGGTCCCATCATAATAACGCCAAAAATAATTATGCAGAAGTTCTGATAGGAAAACCCTGTTTCATTGAGTTGCACGGTTTTAGTGACGCTTCTCAAACCGCATACGGTGCGGCCGTGTATCTTCGATCACTAAATTCTAATAACGAAATTTGCGTTCGGTTATTATGTGCTAAGTCACGTGTATCTCCTCTCCGTGTGATAACTATCCCAAGGTTAGAGTTGTGTGCCGCGGCACTTTTGGCGCACTTGGTAGAGTCCGTGGAAAAAACATTAAACCTCAACATCGCTAAAAAATTCTTTTGGACGGATTCAAAAATAGTTGACAAAATTCTCGTCCTTTGCCAAAACCCAGCGCGTCGTGGCGTGGACTCTACGGTTTTGCAAAAATAGTCAAAATCCCAACGATAAAGTTTCCAACAAGTATTTAAGCGCAACGGAACTCAGAGAAGCTACAATAAAGATTGCGCAGCATATTAAAAAAAACGAGTTCGCCAGTGAAATTGCGTCATTATGCAGTAATAAGCAACTTCACAAATGTTCTAACCTACTGTCCTTAAATCCGTTTTTTGATCCTGTCGACAAGGTCATAAGAGTCGGGGGTCGATTAAAAAACGCGGCGATACGATATGAAAGTATGCACCCCATTTTATTGCCAAAAAGCCACCACATTACTCGATTAATAATTAGGCAGGAGCAGCACAGTCAATTACACGCCGGAGTACAAGGTACCCTATCGGCTCTACGCCAAAGATTTTGGATCATTTCTGGCAAAACCGCGGTTCGGCAGGAAATACACAATTGTATAAAATGTTATAGGTCAAATCCTAAACGCACAAACACATTTATGGGTGACTTGCCTACATTTAGGGTAAAAAATGCGCGCCCTTTCACGGTCAGCGGAGTCGACTTCGCTGGGCCGGTGCTAATTAAGGAGTCTCACGGTCGCGGTAAGCGAAATGTTAAGGCTTACGTCGCTGTCTTCGTCTGCTTCGCTACGAAAGCTGTGCATCTCGAGCTTGTAGGTGACTTGACGACGGCGTCCTTTTTGAATGCATTAAAACGTTTGGTTTCGAGACGGGGGCACGTGTCTCACATCTACTCAGACAATGCCACCAATTTCCGCGGTGCACAACGCGAGCTTGGCGAAATGCGCCAGTTTTTAAAATCAATCACCTTTAGTGACGTAATTGAAGATCTCGCAAGCAAAGGCATAACGTGGCACAATATAGCACCTGGTTCGCCCCACCTAGGCGGACTTTGGGAAATTAATGTAAAGGCCGTTAAATTTCATTTAAAGCGCATCCTCGGGATGTCATTTCTGACGTATGAGGAAATGTACACGCTCCTTACACGCATCGAAGCGATCCTAAATTCCCGACCAATTACCCCGCTTACTTCCGATCCCAATGACCTAGAAGCTTTAACTCCTGGACACTTCCTGATCGGACAACCAATGACCACCATCGCCGAAGTGGACCTCACTGATGTCCCCGAGAACCGTTTGAAGAGATGGCAGCGAGTTGAACAAATGCGGCAGCATTTCTGGAAACGTTGGCGAAAGGAGTACCTATCCCAACTTCAGCAACGACCCAAAAAGCAATCGACCAAGGGAGTGGAAATCAACCTTAACGATCTCGCAGTTATCGTCGAGGAAAACTGCCCTCCGCAGAGATGGCAACTAGGACGCATCATCGAACTCCACCCTGGACGTGACGGTGTAGTGCGCGTCGCAACGCTAAAGACGCCAAGTGGTGAAATAAAACGTGCAGTGCGCAAATTGTGTTTGCTACCAAAACTATAAAAGTGATTCCGTTCGTTGATCCTGCGTGATCATTATTACACCTACATAATTATGTTTATTTTCTTGTGTTTTAACTTTTTCAATTAGTGTGTAGCTTATATACTTAGTTTTTTATGACTAATTTTCGTATATTGTTTTATATTGCTTATTCTCTAAATTTATACTTTTGTTTATTGAAGTCGGTGACTTCAAGGGGGGGAGAATGAAGGATCTTTTCCGCCCTTGAGGCACTTAGGGTAGGGGGTACTACGCACCCCCACCTTACCTTTTCTTTTGGGGTGGCTCCAGCCACACCACTCATTCAAAATCTAAATCTTCACTAAGACGGAGCTTGCTCCTAACAATGTCCTATTTTTATGAAATGTACATAGTGTAATTATGGTGTGTTAAATAAACGGGTCATCACCCAAAAGCGGATTTTACTAGTACTTTGTGTCCACAATTCAAAACAACAAACAATATCAATACGGGGTTTTCGGGGAACGATAGCCACACACATAAATGATGTTACATAAAAATATATTACTTATAATACAAAAATTGATTTCCTTCACGATTGATATCATTTGGAACATAAATTTCATCAATACTATCATCATAACATGGCACAGTGTAGAGGGTCAATGAAAACATGATGCTTTTTGATGAAGCGTTAACTTGTTAACGATCGATTTTACTACCCATCAATTTGTCGTACCGGGCTTTAAAAATCGATTCTAGTAACTGTATGTATGCAAAAAGGAAAACAATAACAATTAAAGTTGCAAAAACCATTGTTTACTGCAGTCAGAGACATGTTGACAGGAAATATGTAGATAAATCTTTATTTGCCCTATAAAATTCTCTATTTCTTCTCCCCTCCCCTTTCCTCTTCTCCCTTCTCCCTCCTCTTCCATACCTCTTTCATCCATTTAATTTCCCTTCCATCTACATTCAGTATTTCCTCTCTCTTCGTTTCATCTCACTGCACTCGTTCCACATATGCTCAATCGTCTCTCTTTCCTCATAGCACATTCTACACATTCTTCCTCCATCTTCTGCCCAATACCTATTTTCCCTCTCTTCATTTCCGCACCTAAACCTCGCCATCATCTTTCTTTCTTTCTCGCTCTCCCTCCCCAAATACTTCGGTACTTCCTCGATCATGCATCTTCCGTACTTCCCGTTGTATCTGGATTCTCTAATTCTTTCTTTCCTCTCTTGTCTATCCGTATCCTTATCTCTTTCACGTAGTTCTACATTCATCCACACGCCTCTTTCTCTCAGTCTCTCTATTTCTTTGCTTGCAGACCCATACCTCCTGTAGTAATTCTCCCTATCATTCTCCTCTGAATACTTCTTTTTTTCTCTCCAGCACTCCTCTAGTATCCTACATTCTTTCCTCCCTTCCATCCTGTCTTCGAACTTGACCGCTCTTTTTCCCGCTTTCACTCTCAACCTATTCCTCTTGCATTCTTCTCTCACTATGTACCTTGGCGTTTCTCTCTCCACCCCTAGCACCCACCTCAGATATTTCTCTTGCACCCTCTCTATTTCCTCTTGTTCTTTCCATCCCCAGACCTCTGCTCCGTACAACAACACGCTTTCAATAAGACTTTCAAACATCATCATTCTCCTCTTAAAATCGCCTCCCCACCTTCTCTCTCCTATTCCCCATACACATCCTATCACCTTGTTCGCTTTTCTTGCCAGTTCTCTAATATGAGCCTTATCTGTGGCTCTTTCATTGAACACATACTCCAAGTATTTGAATTCTTTTACTTGTTCTATTACTTCTCCCTCCCACCTCCAATCACTCTCTTTGTTCTTCCTCTTTCTCTTATTGAACACCAGCATTTTTGTTTTCTCTACATTCACTTCTAGTCTTTTCTTCTTCACATATTTTCCTAAACTCTTTATCATTTCCTTCATTTCTCTTTCACTCTTTGCCACCATTACCACATCATCCGCAAACGCCAGGCTCCACACTTTTTTTCTACCTACCACACACCCCACCGTTTGTGCTCTCTCTAACATTCCGTCCATATCTGGCACATACATCGTGAACAACAAGGGGCTGAGCGGGCAACCTTGCCTCACTCCCTTTGTTGTCACAAACCATTCACTTTCCCTCTCCCCTACCTTCACTTTACTTTTTGTCTTCTCATATATCTCCTCCACCTTTCTTACCAGCCATTCATTTACCCCTTTCTCCCTCAGGCACTCAAACATCCTCTCTCTGTCCACCTTGTCAAAAGCCGCCTTGAAGTCTACGAATAATACATACACCCTCCCCCCTTTCTTCTGTAACTCACTCTTCGTCAAATGGTCCAGGATGTATACATTATCCATAGTTCCCCTCCCCTCTCTAAATCCTGCTTGGCTGTCTGGTAATGCTCCCTTTTCCTCTATCTCTCTGCTCATCCTTTCATTCAGAATTGATGCATACAACTTGTACCCTGTGTTTAGGAGAGTTATCCCTCGGTAATTTTCTACTTTATTTTTCTCCCCTTTTTTGTAAATGGGGTAAATTACCCCCTCTCACCACTCTACCGGCAATCCTTCTCCTCTCCACACCCCATTCATTACCTCCACCAGCCTCTCTACCACTCTTCTCGTCCCATACATCCACGACTCACTCTGTATTCTACCCCTCCCTGGTGCCTTCCCTTTCCTCAGTTTCTTCACATGCCTCTCCACCTCTTCCATTGTAATTTCTTCTCCTTCAGGTTCTACTCGGTTTCTCTTCGTCTCTATTTCCGTTTTCTTTTTTTCCTTTTCTCCCTCCAGCAGCCTCATGAAGTACTCCTCCCACTGATTCATCGTTATCTCCTCGCTTCCTTTTTTTTTTCTTTCTCTCTCTATTAATATAGTTCCATACCTCCTTCTCTGTTCTTATTGATTTTATCTCTTCCTCCTCTCTCTCCTTCTTCTGCCTCTTCTTCTCCCTGCATGTCTCTCTGTATCTTCGTTTCGCTTCTAAAGAGCCACCTCTGTTCCCTTTAGTCTTTCTCCACTTTCTTAGTTCTTTTATGCAGATGGTCTGACTCTACTCTTTCCCCTATTCTGATTTCTTCGACTTCTTCCCATGCTTCTTCGTTTGCTATTCCGTAGTCTATCACCCTCTCTCCTCTACCGTCTATGTAGGTCCATTCTCCTTCTTCGTCCCCTTGTTTGTTTCCATTCAGCACTTCCCATCCTTTTTCTTCTATCCATTCCATCAACTTCTTCCCTTCCGCGTTTTCTTTCTTGTCTTTGGATTTTCTTTTTCCCTCTCCTCTCTTTTCTTCCCAATCGCTGGCTCCTCTTTCCCCAATTCTCCCGTTAAAATCCCCTCCCAGAAGCAGACATTCTTCCCTGTTGTCTTTTAATGTTTCTTCTATCTTGCTTATTGTTTCTTTCATCTCTTTGCTGTACACTGTCACTATTTTCCACCATTTACTGTATATTTTAACGTTTTTCACCATGTGACCTTCCTCTTCTCCCTTCTTTTTAGTATTCTCTTTTATTCTTTTTTTTACCCCTGTTATTATTCCCCGTACTGCTTTTCCCTTTTTCTTTCCCCTTCTCTCCCCTTGCCATTCCCACTTGAACTCCTTTGGTAACAGTTTTTCTATTTTTCCCAGCTTTCTGACCATGTTTCTGTTACTCCAAGAATATCGAACTCCTTCACATAGTCCCAAAAATCTTCTTCTTTTTTCCCTAGTCCCGCTACATTCCAAAATAGTGCCCTCACCTCTGTTTTTCTCGTTACCTTCTTTGATTTCCCCCTTACTTCTTTAGTTTCCCTCCTACTTCCTTCTTTGTTTCATTTTTCCCGTTTCATTGTCCTTTTTACTTTGCCGTTGTCCCCCTTTTTCCCTCCTCCCCTTCTTCTTCTTATTAGAAAACCTCTAGTCTCTCTCTCTTTTCATTTCATCTCCATTGCTCCCCGTCCACTATTAATTTCCTGTATCCCACTCTTACTTCTTTCCCTTCTTCCCTTTTTTGCTCTTCGCCATACTTCTTAGTTTTTTCTGTAAATCTCTTTCTTTCTTTGTGAGGTCGTTGTCTATGTATATCCCCCTTGTTTCCCTCCTCTCCCTCAATTTTCCTTTGTGCTTCATTATTCTTTCCTTCTCACCCCATCCCTCCATCTCCACCAATACTTGATCCTTGTTAATCCTGTAACAATTTTTTACTTTACTATCCTCTACATTTTCCTTCAAAAACTTCTCTACATCCTCTCTTTTTACATGACTTTTTCTTTCCCCGTCCCATCCTGTTATCACGATGTTGTTCTTCCTCTTTCTTCTCTCTTCGATTTCCATTCTCTCTTCCAGCTTTTCCACTCTCTCCTTCCACCAGTCTCTCTCTCCTTCCCATCTTTTCTTCCTTTCTTTAAATTCTTCTCTCTGCCTCTCTATCTTGTTTTCTCGTCTTATTTCTTTCATCTCCTCTTTCAACTCTTGCAACAGCTCCAATATTTTTTCTCCATCTCTGTGTCCGTTTCCTTCTCTTTCTCTGATGTCTTCTGTGTTTTCTTTACTCCAGGAGACCTCGCCGTCTTTTTACTTTTTTGAAAAAAAATCCCTTCCTTCTCTTCTTGTTTTTCTGTTCTACCCTCCCCTTTTCTCTTTCTTTCCCTTTCCTCCAGGTAAGAGTCCAGGCTTCCCTGACTGAGCGAGCGGTTTCTATCGTCTTTGTTCATCTTCCGGCTTCGCCGATTTATTCTCTTTCCTGACTATATCTCCTCTTCCCTGCCCAATTATTTCTTCCTACCTTTCTCTAATACCTCTTCTCGCTTTTCTCAATATCTTCTCTAATTTTTTCTTTATATCACCTTCTATTTCTCTATTTTTCGCTACTTAACCTCTCTACCGCGTGTTTACCTTCAGCTCGGTAATACAGGAATCCGACAGGGAATATGTTAGATTGTCCAAATTTTCTTACAACTTATATGTTTGTCAGTAAGTAATCTTAATACTAATAATACTAAGTGGATTTTCTGCTTAATGCATGGAACACTTTTTAACCCATAAAATGAATTTATGAAAAACCAGGCCAGACACTTCAAGCACGAAAAGAAATCTCTCCCTTTTGTTGGCTCGTCGAAAAACCTGTACGAATTCCTACAAGACAAATTTGACGTGGGAATGTTTGTGGCGGGACGCGATTGACTTAATAAACGTCTGTTTTTGTTCCGGGAGAAAACCTCCGGTGTTCGGTCCGCGGGAATTTCGATCTAAATCATGTTTAAGCTCGCATGCAAATCTCTTTTACAAGATAACGTGGACCTGGCCGACTTCCGCAGCAATTCCTCATTCTCACTCAAGCACACACAAGCTCGGACCGCGCCACTACACAATTCTGCCACCTAAACTAAACGTAATTTCCACTACGGACGCGTTACACGGAGGAAACTTACTCTCGGTTGTAAAGCACGTAAATCACTGCTCATTCTTGGCCGTTGTGTTTAGTGCTTGCATTTATTTAAAATTCGGGTGCCGGTTTTATGTCAAAGAAGTTAAACAAGGGGACATAAAAAGCGATGTTCGTATGAGAGATGCAGCTCGAGTTCAAGAGTGCTTACCAGTTGGTCGAAGAGATAAAACTGAGCGGATGTTGAATGGTGGATTTTTTTCTTTTACGCTCGTTTTACATAGCGAGCGTAGTTAATTGGTTTAGTGGATATATGGACATTACATGTAAAACATGTAGATATTTTCAAAGAGGTCAGATTAAAAGAACTACTAAATTGGCGAGATAAGCACACAAAAACACCAAAATCGGACAAATAAGTACGAAGAAGAAAATAAACATGAATAAGTAGTAATGAACGGATCAAAGATGAAATAAAAAAGGAGGAAGGATAGAAAAAAGAACAGAAAGACAGGATTATTTAAAAGCAAGTAATATAACAAAAATATAATGAAAACTCGATAGGACATAAGACAACACTCTCATTAATTATTTATATTATTATTATTATTAATTGTTAACAAACACACTCAAAATGCATAAACCGTTAAAAACGTTAGAGTTTTCTCAGTCCTTTCCAGGGAAACAAAGACATAATTCTGGTGTTAAAAATTCAGTTCAATTAAAATTAATTGCAGTACAAGCGTGTAAGAGTAGGTGATTACTAAGACGTAATGAGAGTAATAAAATGCTATGGGTTATTTGTAATGCATACTTAAAGCTGATAAATTAGAAGGAACATGAGTGGAGTGTTTTAATAATTTAAACCCACATAATTTATTTACTTGGATAACATCAAATTTAGGACCAAAAGGACATTATTGTAGAAATAGGTGCATAATAATGCATTGATTTCAGTGTCTTAATTTCTCAATTTCGTATTCTTTATTTCTCAAAATTTGAATTTCACATTCTCATTCTCTCAGCTTCTGTATTTGCTGTTCACAATTTCTACAATAAGTTTTCAATTTCTCAATTTCCCAGAGGTTTTACCTCTCCATTTATGAATATCTCAATTTCTCGATTTCTTGAATTCTGAGTTCCCAATGCCCCAAAATCAACCTCTCAATTTTAAGAATTTTTGATTTATTGATATCAGTGTCTTAATTTCTCAATTTGGTACTCTCCATTCCTGAAATTTTTAATTTCACATTCTCAATTTCTTAGCTTCTTTATTTGAAATTCTCAATTTCTGCATTTCAAAAATTTTCGATTTCTCAATTTCACCACTTCATTAATTTATGAATATCTCAAGTTCTCAATGTCCCAAACTCAAACTCTCAATTTCTAGTATTTCTGATTTCTTGATTTCAGTCTTAATTTCTCAATTTCTTACTCCCGATTTATAACTTTTTTCATTTCCCATTCTCATTCTCTCAGCTTCTCTATTTGAGATTCTCAATTTCTACAGTCAAGATTTCTGAGTTCTCAATCTTCCGAAGTCAAAGTCTCAATTTTAGAATTTCTGATTTCTTGATTTCGGTCTTAAATTCTCAATTTTTTACTCCCAATTTCTCCAATTGTTAATTTCCCGTTCTCATTCTCTTAGCTTTTCTATTTGAGATTCTCAATTTCTACGGGAAAGATTCCTGAGTTCTCAATCTTCCGAAGTCAAACTCTCAATTTTTATTCTTTACTTCGGTCTTAAACTCCCAATTTCTCCAATTGTTAATTTCCCATTCCCATTTAAGAATATCTCATTTTCTCGATTTCTTGATTTCTGAGTTCCCAATGCCCCAAAATCAACCTCTCAATTTTAAGAATTTTTGATTTCTTGATTTCAGTGTCTTAATTTCTCAATTTCGTACTCTCCATTATTCAAATTTTTAATTTCCAATTCTCATTCTCTCAGCTTCTTTTTATGAGATCCTCAATTTCTGCGGTTATCAAATTTTCGATTACTCAATTTCACCACTTCGTTAATTTGTGAATATCTCAAGTTCTCAATGTTCCAACTCTAACTCTCAATTTTTAGAATTTCTGATTTCGTGATTCCACTCTCAATTTATTACTCTCGATTTATCACTCTTTTAATATCTTATTCTCATTCTCTCATCTTCTCTATGTGATATTCTCAATTTCTACAGTCAAGATTTCTGAGTTCTCAATCTTTCGGAGTCATACTCTCAATTTTTAGAATTTTTGATTTCTTGATTTCGGTCTTAAATTCTCAATTTCTTACTCCCAATTTCTCCAATTGTTAATTTCCCATTTTCATTCTCTTAGTTTTTCTATTTGAGATTCTCAATTTCTACAGTCAAGAGTCCCGAGTTCTCATTCTTCCGAAGTCAAACTCTGAATTTTTATTCTTGATTTCGGTCTTAATTTCTCAATTTCTTACTCCCAATTTCTCCAATTGTTAATTTCCAATTCTCATTGTCTCAGCTTCTCTATTTGTTATTCACAATTTCTACAATAAGTTAGCAAATTTTCAATTTCTCAATTTCCCAGAGGTTTTACCCCACCGTTTATGAATATCTCAATTTCTCGATTTCTTGATTTCTGAGTTCCCAATGCCCCAAAATCAACCTCTCAATTTCTTGATTTCAATGTCTTAATTTCTCAATTTCGTACTCTCCATTCCTCATTTTTTTAATTTCACATTCACATTCTCAGCTCCTTTATTTGAAATTCTCAATTTCTGCAGTTAAGAAATTTTCGATTTCTCAATTTCACCACTTCATTTATTTGTGAATATCTCAAGTTCTCAATGTTCCAAACTCAAACTCTCAATTTTTAGAACTTCTCATTTCTTGATTTCAGTCTTAATATCTCAATTTCTTACTCTCGACTTATCACTTTTTTAATTTCATATTTTCATTCTCTCAGCTTCTCTATTTGAGATTCTCAATTTCTACAGTCAAGATTTCTGAGTTCTTAGTCTTCCGAAGTCAAATTCTCAATTTTCAAAATTTTTAATTTCTTGATTTCGGTCTTAATTTCTCAATTTCGCCAATTTATTGTTAATTTCCCATTATCATTCTCTCAGCTTCTCTATCTGAAATTCTCAATCTCTACGGTTAATAAATTACCGAATCTCAATTTTTCAAAGGTTTCACCACTCCATTTGTGAATATCTCAATTTCTCCATTTCTTGATTTCCAAGTTCTCAATTTTCTAAAGACAAACTCTCAATTTTTAGAAATTTAGATTTCTTGATTTCAGTGTCTTAACTTCTCAAGTTCGGGCTCTCGATTTATCAAATCTTTTATTTCACATTCTTATTCTCTCAGCTTCTCTATTTGTCGGTCTCAATTTCTGCAGTTAACAAATGTTCGATTTCTCAGTTTCAGAAGAGTATTTATTAGCACCGCATTTGTGAATATCTCAATTTTTTAATTTATTGATTTCTCAATTTCTTATTCTTAAATTCTCATATTTTTAAATTTCCCATTTTCATCCTTTGAGTTTCTCTATTTTTCATTCTCAATTTCTGTAGAAGTTAACAAATTTTCAATTTCTCAATTTCCCAGAGGTGTTTCCCCTTCATTTATGAATATGTCAATTTCTCGACTTCTTGATTTCTGAGTTCTCAATGCCTCAAAGTCAAACTCTCAATTTTAGAATTCTTGATTTCATTGTCTTAATTTCTCGATTTCTCAAATTTTTAACTTCCCATTCCCATTCTCTCGAATTCTCTATTTCAAATTCTCAATTTAACCGTCAACAAATTTTCGATTTCTCAATTTTCCAAAGGTTTTACCACTCCATTTGTAATGTAATTTAGAAATGATTAATTCGAATTTTTGATTTCATTCTTAATTTCTCAATTTATTACTCTCAATTTTTCAAATTTTTACCCATTCTTATTCTCTTAGCTTCTCTATTTGTCATTCAAAATTTTTACATTAACTTTTCTATATCTCAATTTCTCGACTGCTTGATTTCTGAATTCCCAATGCGTCAAAGTTAAACTCTCAATTTTTAGTATTTCTGATTTCTTGATTTCAGTCTTAATTTCTCAATTTCTTACTCCCGATTTATCACTTTTTTCATTTCCTATTCTCATTCTCTTAGCTTTTCTATTTGAGATTCTCAATTTCTAGTCAAGATTCCCGAGTTCTCAATCTTCCGGAGTCAAACTCTCAATTCTTATTCTTTATTTCGGTCTTAATTTCTCAATTTCTTACTCCCAATTTCTCCAATTGTTAATTTCCCATTCTCAATGTCTCAGCTTCTCTATTTGTTATTCACAATTTCTACAACAAGTTAGCAAATTTTCAATTTCTCAATTTCCCAGAGGTTTTACCTCTCCATTTATAAATATCTCAATTTCTCGTTTTCTTGATTTCTGAGTTCCCAATGCCACAAAATCAACCCCTCAATTTTAAAAATTTTTGATTTATTGATATCAGTGTCTTGATTTCTCAATTTCTTACTCTCCATTCCTGAAGTTTTTAATTTCACATTCTCAATTTCTTAGCTTCTTTATTTGAAATTCTCAATTTCTGCATTTCAAAAATTTTCGATTTCTCAATTTCACCACTTCATTAATTTATGAATATCTCAAGTTCTCAATGTTCCAAACTCAAACTCTCAATTTCTAGTATTTCTGATTTCTTGATTTCAGTCTTAATTTCTCAATTTCTTACTCCCGATTTATAACTTTTTTCATTTCCCATTCTCATTCTCTCAGCTTCTCTATTTGAGATTCTCAATTTCTACAGTCAAGACTTCTGAGTTCTCAATCTTCCGAAGTCAAACTCTCAATTTTAGAATTTTTGAATTCTTGATTTCGGTCTTAAATTCTCAATTTTTTACTCCCAATTTCTCCAATTGTTAATTTCCCGTTCTCATTCTCTTAGCTTTTCTATTTGAGATTCTCAATTTCTACAGGAAAGATTCCTGAGTTCTCAATCTTCCGAAGTCAAACTCTCAATTTTTATTCTTTACTTCGGTCTTAAACTCCCAATTTCTCCAATTGTTAATTTCCCATTCCCATTGAAGAATATCTCATTTTCTCGATTTCTTGATTTCTGAGTTCCCAATGCCCCAAAATCAACCTCTCAATTTTAAGAATTTTTGATTTATTGATTTCAGTGTCTTAATTTCTCAATTTCGTACTCTCCATTATTCAAATTTTTAATTTCCAATTCTCATTCTCTCAGCTTCTTTTTATGAGATCCTCAATTTCTGCGGTTATCAAATTTTCGATTACTCAATTTCACCACTTCATTAATTTGTGAATATCTCAAGTTCTCAATGTTCCAACTCTAACTCTCAATTTTTAAAATTTCTGATTTCGTGATTCCACTCTCAATTTATTACTCTCGATTTATCACTCTTTTAATATCTTATTCTCATTCTCTCATCTTCTCTATGTGATATTCTCAATTTCTACAGTCAAGATTTCTGAGTTCTCAATCTTTCGGAGTCATACTCTCAATTTTTAGAATTTTTGATTTCTTGATTTCGGTCTTAAATTCTCAATTTCTTACTCCCAATTTCTCCAATTGTTAATTTCCCATTCTCATTCTCTTAGTTTTTCTATTTGAGATTCTCAATTTCTACAGTCAAGAGTCCCGAGTTCTCAATCTTCCGAAGTCAAACTCTCAATTTTTATTCTTGATTTCGGTCTTAATTTCTCAATTTCTTACTCCCAATTTCTCCAATTGTTAATTTCCCATTCTCATTGTCTCAGCTTCTCTATTTGTTATTCGCAATTTCTACAATAAGTTAGCAAATTTTCAATTTCTCAATTTCCCAGAGGTTTTACCCCACCGTTTATGAATATCTCAATTTCTCGATTTCTTGATTTCTGAGTTCCCAATGCCCCAAAATCAACCTCTCAATTTCTTGATTTCAATGTCTTAATTTCTCAATTTCGTACTCTCCATTCCTCAAATTTTTTATTTCACATTCACATTCTCAGCTCCTTTATTTGAAATTCTCAATTTCTGCAGTTAAGAAATTTTCGATTTCTCAATTTCACCACTTCATTTATTTGTGAATATCTCAAGTTCTCAATGTTCTAAACTCAAACTCTCAATTTTTAGATCTTCTCATTTCTTGATTTCAGTCTTAATATCTCAATTTCTTACTCTCGACTTATCACTTTTTTAATTTCATATTTTCATTCTCTCAGCTTCTCTATTTGAGATTCTCAATTTGTACAGTCAAGATTTCTGAGTTCTTAGTCTTCCGAAGTCAAATTCTCAATTTTCAAAATTTTTAATTTCTTGATTTCGGTCTTAATTTCTCAATTTCGCCAATTTATTGTTAATTTCCCATTATCATTCTCTCAGCTTCTCTATCTGAAATTCTCAATCTCTACGGTTAATAAATTACCGAATCTCAATTTTTCAAAGGTTTCACCACTCCATTTGTGAATATCTCAATTTCTCCATTTCTTGATTTCCAAGTTCTCAATTTTCTAAAGACAAACTCTCAATTTTTAGAAATTTAGATTTCTTGATTTCAGTGTCTTAACTTCTCAAGTTCGGGCTCTCGATTTATCAAATCTTTTATTTCACATTCTTATTCTCTCAGCTTCTCTATTTGTCGGTCTCAATTTCTGCAGTTAACAAATGTTCGATTTCTCAGTTTCAGAAGAGTATTTATTAGCACCGCATTTGTCAATATCTCAATTTTTTAATTTATTGATTTCTCAATTTCTTATTCTCAAATTCTCATATTTTTAAATTTCCCATTCTCATCCTTTGAGTTTCTCTATTTTTCATTCTCAATTTCTGTAGAAGTTAACAAATTTTCAATTTCTCAATTTCCCAGAGGTGTTTCCCCTTCATTTATGAATATCTCAATTTCTCGACTTCTTGATTTCTGAGTTCTCAATGCCTCAAAGTCAAACTCTCAATTTTAGAATTCTTGATTTCATTGTCTTAATTTCTCGATTTCTCAAATTTTTAACTTCCCATTCCCATTCTCTCGAATTCTCTATTTCAAATTCTCAATTTAACCGTCAACAAATTTTCGATTAATTCGAATTTTTGATTTCATTCTTAATTTCTCAATTTATTACTCTCAATTTTTCAAATTTTTACCCATTCTTATTCTCTTAGCTTCTCTATTTGTCATTCAAAATTTTTACATTAACTTTTCTATATCT
The DNA here is from genome assembly GCA_963583935.1 of Diaperis boleti. Lineage (NCBI taxonomy): Eukaryota > Metazoa > Arthropoda > Insecta > Coleoptera > Tenebrionidae > Diaperis > Diaperis boleti. Next base: position 49,175,347 of record OY757249.1, on the reverse strand, counting down.
CAATTTCTCGACTGCTTGATTTCTGAATTCCCAATGCGTCAAAGTTAAACTCTCAATTTTTAGTATTTCTGATTTCTTGATTTCAGTCTTAATTTCTCAATTTCTTACTCCCGATTTATCACTTTTTTCATTTCCTATTCTCATTCTCTTAGCTTTTCTATTTGAGATTCTCAATTTCTAGTCAAGATTCCCGAGTTCTCAATCTTCCGGAGTCAAACTCTCAATTCTTATTCTTTATTTCGGTCTTAATTTCTCAATTTCTTACTCCCAATTTCTCCAATTGTTAATTTCCCATTCTCAATGTCTCAGCTTCTCTATTTGTTATTCACAATTTCTACAACAAGTTAGCAAATTTTCAATATCTCAATTTCCCAGAGGTTTTACCTCTCCATTTATAAATATCTCAATTTCTCGTTTTCTTGATTTCTGAGTTCCCAATGCCACAAAATCAACCCCTCAATTTTAAAAATTTTTGATTTATTGATATCAGTGTCTTGATTTCTCAATTTCTTACTCTCCATTCCTGAAGTTTTTAATTTCACATTCTCAATTTCTTAGCTTCTTTATTTGAAATTCTCAATTTCTGCATTTCAAAAATTTTCGATTTCTCAATTTCACCACTTCATTAATTTATGAATATCTCAAGTTCTCAATGTTCCAAACTCAAACTCTCAATTTCTAGTATTTCTGATTTCTTGATTTCAGTCTTAGTTTCTCAATTTCTTACTCCCGATTTATAACTTTTTTCATTTCCCATTCTCATTCTCTCAGCTTCTCTATTTGAGATTCTCAATTTCTACAGTCAAGATTTCTGAGTTCTCAATCTTCCGAAGTCAAACTCTCAATTTTAGAATTTTTGATTTCTTGATTTCGGTCTTAAATTCTCAATTTTTTACTCCCAATTTCTCCAATTGTTAATTTCCCGTTCTCATTCTCTTAGCTTTTCTATTTGAGATTCTCAATTTCTACAGGAAAGATTCCTGAGTTCTCAATCTTCCGAAGTCAAACTCTCAATTTTTTATTCTTTACTTCGGTCTTAAACTCCCAATTTCTCCAATTGTTAATTTCCCATTCCCATTTAAGAATATCTCATTTTCTCGATTTCTTGATTTCTGAGTTCCCAATGCCCCAAAATCAACCTCTCAATTTTAAGAATTTTTGATTTCTTGATTTCAGTGTCTTAATTTCTCAATTTCGTACTCTCCATTATTCAAATTTTTAATTTCCAATTCTCATTCTCTCAGCTTCTTTTTATGAGATCCTCAATTTCTGCGGTTATAAAATTTTCGATTACTCAATTTCACCACTTCATTAATTTGTGAATATCTCAAGTTCTCAATGTTCCAACTCTAACTCTCAATTTTTAGAATTTCTGATTTCGTGATTCCACTCTCAATTTATTACTCTCGATTTATCACTCTTTTAATATCTTATTCTCATTCTCTCATCTTCTCTATGTGATATTCTCAATTTCTACAGTCAAGATTTCTGAGTTCTCAATCTTTCGGAGTCATACTCTCAATTTTTAGAACTTCTCATTTCTTGATTTCAGTCTTAATATCTCAATTTCTTACTCTCGACTTATCACTTTTTTAATTTCATATTTTCATTCTCTCAGCTTCTCTATTTGAGATTCTCAATTTCTACAGTCAAGATTTCTGAGTTCTTAGTCTTTCGAAGTCAAATTCTCAATTTTCAAAATTTCTAATTTCTTGATTTCGGTCTTAATTTCTCAATTTCGCCAATTTATTGTTAATTTCCCATTATCATTCTCTCAGCTTCTCTATCTGAAATTCTCAATCTCTACGATTAATAAATTATCGAATCTCAATTTTTCAAAGGTTTCACCACTCCATTTGTGAATATCTCAATTTCTCCATTTCTTGATTTCCAAGTTCTCAATTTTCTAAAGACAAACTCTCAATTTTTAGAAATTTAGATTTCTTGATTTCAGTGTCTTAACTTCTCAAGTTCGGGCTCTCGATTTATCAAATCTTTTATTCCACATTCTTATACTCTCAGCTTCTGTATTTGTCGGTCTCAATTTCTGCAGTTAACAAATGTTCGATTTCTCAGATTCCCAAGAGTATTTATTAGCACCGCATTTGTGAATATCTCAATTTTTTAATTTATTGATTTCTGAGTACTCAATGTCTCAAAATCAAACTCAATTTCTATAATTCTAAATTTCTCAATTTCTTATTCTTAAATTCTCATATTTTTAAATTTCCCATTCTCATCCTTTAAGTTTCTTTATTTTTCAGTCTTAATTTGTCAATTTCTTACTCTCGATTTATCACTTTTTTAATTTCCGATTCTCATTCTCTTAGCTTCTCAATCTAAGATTCTCAGTTTCTACAGTCAAGATGTCTGAGTTCTCAATGTTCCGAGTCAAACTCTCAATTTTTAGAATTTTTGATTTCTTGATTTCGGTCTTAATTCTCAATTTCTTACTCCCAATTTCTCAAATTGTTAATTTCCCATTCTCATTCTCTCAGCTTCTCTATTTGTCATTGACAATCTCTACTATAAGTTTCCCAAAGGTTTTACCTCTCCATTTATCTCAATTTCTCGATTTCTTGATTTCAGTGTCTTAATTTCTCAATTTGGTACTCTCCATTTCTCAAATTTTTAATTTCACTTTCTCACCCATTCTCATTCTTTGAGCTTCTCTATTTTTCATTGTCAATTTCTACATTTAACAAATGTTCAATTTCTCAAGATTCCAAAGGTATTACCACTCCAATTGTGAATATCTCAATTTCTCAATTTATTGATTTCTGAGTTCTCAATGTGTCAAAGTCAAACTCTCAATATTTAGAATTCTTTATTTCTTTATTTCAGTGTCTTAATTTGTCAATTTCTTATTTTAAATTTCCCATTTTCATTCTCTAAACTTTTCACAATTTCTAGAATAGGTTAGCAAATTTTCAATTTCTCAGTTTCCCAGAGGTTTTACCTCTCCATTTATGAATATCTCAATTTCTCCATTTCTTGATTGCCAAGTTCTCAATGTTCTAAAGACAAACTCTCAATTTTTAGAATGTTTGATTTCATGATTTTAGCGTCTTAATTTCTCAATTTCTGATTCTCAATTTCTCATATTTCATATTACCAAACTTTCAAGTCTTAGATCGCACCCCTTTAGCCAGGGGGGGCACCCCCTTAAAAATTTAAACGGCATGGGGGGTCGTGTGATTCTACAGTGTCAAACTTTTCTCTAGGAATTACTTTGAATAAACGTGAAAAGTTCACTTCTGCAAAACTATGGGTTGAATTTTTTATTTATGTAAACGCAATATTCTCCTTGACGTTAACCAGACTTTCGGGAATTTCTAATTTTGAAATATTTTGTTTTGGTAAAAGAGCAATGCCATTTTTTACATTAGAAATTTTGATTTTATTACTTGAACTCAATTTGGGGCGCAAATAATAGCATTAAGCAGCTAAGAGCGCGGTTTTTAGGTCACTCCGTCGTATTTTGTAAAAATTCTAATTGGAGATCTCGAGCTATCACGATCGCGGTTAATTTGGATTTCCACTCACCAGTTTGCTTGCATCCTTGTCGATTCCAGTTACTATTTGGTTCAGGGGCCGTTGAAGTATTGAAATACAATGTTTTTCTGCGTGGAGGTCCAAGGATTCGACCTGGACAAATTTTCCACAATCACAATCACTAGTCCACGGATTTTCTTGGGTTCATTGCGAAAGTCCTCAAGCAATTTTCCGAGCTCACCAATTTTTAAAGAACGTTGGGCTTATCCTACCGACTGCGCCAGTTAACTTTTGGAAGTCGATTCTTGTGTTTTTAAAAACTTTATTACAAAACTAACAAGCACTAACAAGTATAAATGACAATGGTGGAGTCATTACACATTATTCATATAATTTATGCGGTGTCTGAATCAATAAAAATGGGTAAATAAAAGCCAAACAAAAAATGCGCATAATTTTCTCTTAGTTCCCACGAATTTGTAAATATACGAAATTCGAAACACGCAAGCGCATATTATAATTCACACCCTAATCTTCTGGCTTTCGCAGCTGCTACGTCCCAATATCTCATTCAATTCTTTCAGAAGATTTTTTCTTCAAAAGTAATAATAATGATAATAATAATTTGCAAGCCGTTATCCATTGCTTCTTGCAAAAAATCTAATTTCATTACAGATACGTTCGGATTGTGTCAGAATTGAGGTAAAGTTGCATATCTCGAAGCAAACTAAAGAAAACACAATTGCCCCCGTAATCGATAATTGTAACAAACCATTTAAAACAGTGCATCTTTGCGTGCCAGGAAGCAATATATCTTCCTGCGAGTTTTATTTATTTCGTTGGCACTGTCTTCTGTTAGATACATCTTTTTTAACTTTTGCTGCGGCCGTCTGTAAATTGTTAATACGAGGTGTCTAATAGTGCTCGCCGGTAATATCCGTCGAAGCGCAAAATATTTATTGATTCCTGAAATAAGCAATTAACCGACACTTCAACTTTCTGACAGCTGATAATTACGTTTATCTCGATTTTGATCCGTTTTAAATGATGGATGAAATCCGTGATGCGATTACAGTCTCAGTGCGATGAAATTTTTTACTTGCAGGACCGGCAGAATTGGGAATTATTAACTTACTTTGCGTCACGTAAAAGATAAATAGACGCTAATGGATCTTAGCTGTACTCGGGCCTTAAAAATACAGCAGCTGACACAATAATTTTAGATCAACAATCTTTAAAAAATATCAAAAATTCAACTTGATTTTAAGTATTTACTTGGTGACGTACAAAAATGTTTTTCTACTTTGATGTCACAAATTGTTCATTGTGACACTAAATGTAGTTGCACAATGGAACTTATTATGCAACTGCTTTTGGTTCTTTTTATTTGATACGTATTACGTTGGTATTGAGCATTTCTAGCCAACTCCTGCCGAGGTGAAGCCAAGTGTCAACTTTTCAGATAAAAAAATCTAACACAACATTTTCATAAAACGAAGAGCTCCAAAGTAGCAAAAATTAGTATATTACACTCGTTTAACGAGGCATTGTGACATTCGTTCTAACTCACTTAGGTCACAATGAAGTCTCCTGTTAAACTCGTATAATAATGTACTAATTTTATATAAACCTTTATCCGCCTCTCTATTTCTGCACCAAAACCTCCCCATCATTATTCTTTCCTTCCCACTCTCCCACTCCAGTTTAGTTTAGTTTAGTTTTGTTTATTAACGGAAAGCACTCCTTAATTATTATAATGCAGGTTATCTTAAATATCTAAAAATGAAGGCAACAAAAGTACAATAAAAAAATATTGTTATACTAGCTGACTCGGCGAACTGTGTACCACCTCAGAATCAATAAATGTTGTGTTTATTTATTAGCTGAATTAAATTTAGTTTTTTTACCAAATTATAATGAACACAACGCCATGTTCATTTTTGTTTCTATCATGTATCAAATGGCGTTACATACGCATGTATGTTCCATACAGAATGTATGAGAAAAATACGTAAATTTTCGTAAATTTTTCCGATGTTTTAATAGTTATTCGCCCCCGAAAAAAATCTTCAATCCGCTCTAGAAATATCATCAAAAAACTTGTGTGTAGAGTCTTGGCCCCCTGAGTCCCCCTGTCCATATTTTAATAATCATTCTTCTTTTCGGGAAGACAAATCCAACATATCAAAATCGGTCCAGCATAAACAGTTTACCACCTATTTTCATACCTTCCAAATACACAAAAAAAATCATAAAAAAGAATGGGAAATTAACAATTTGAGATTTGTTAATTTTACAAATACATTGAGAATTTCAAATAGAGAAGCTGAGAGAATGAAATAAAATAAAAAAATCGAGAGTAGGAAATTGAGAAATAAAGACAATGGTATGAAGAAATCAAAAATTCTAAAAATTGAGAGTTTGACTTTAGAACATTGAGACCGCGGAAATGAAAAAATGCAGACATTTAAATATTCACAAATTTAATGGATTGTGCAACCTTTGTAAAATTGAGAAAACGATAATTTATTAACTGCAGAAATCGAGAATATATGACAAAATGAGAAAATAGAATTTGAGAAATCGATAGTAAGAAATTGAGATATTGAAATTAACAAATCAAGAATTCTAAAAGTTGAGAGAGAAACTGAGAAAATCAAAATGTGAAATTAAAAATTTGAGTAAGAAATTGAGTAATTGAGACATACAAATCAAGAAATCAAAAATTCTAAAAAAAAATATTTTGACTTTAGAGATTGACAATTCAATAATTAATAAATTCAGAAATTGAGATATTCACAATTGGAGTGGTAATACCTATGGGAAATTGAGAAATTGAAAATTTGTTAACTGTATAAATTGAGAATGAAAAATAGAGAAGCGCAAAGAATGAGAATGGGAAATTTAAAAATTTGAAAAATTAACAATACGAAATTGAGAAATTAAGACATTGAAATCAAGAAATCAAGAATTCTAAAAATTGAGAGTTTGACTTTGAAACATTGAGTACTCAGAAATCAATAAAATGAGAAATTGAGATATTCACAAATGAAGTGGTAAAATTGGAAAACCTAAAATTTCTTGATTCTTAAATTGAGAATTTAAAATAGAGAAGCCGAGAGAATGACAATGGGAAGTTAAAAATTTGAGAAATCGATAGTAAGAAATTGAGAAATTAAGACAATGACATCAAAAATTCTAAAATTGAATGAGACATTTAGAACTCAGAAATGAAGAAATCGTGAAATTCAGATATTCACAAATGGAGTGGTAAAACCTTTTGGAAATTGAGAAATTGAGAATTTTAGATAGAGAATCTGAGAAAATTAGAATATGAAATTAAAAATTTGAGAAACGGAGACTATGAAATTGAGAATTTAAAACACTAAAATCAAGAAATCAAAAATTCCTAAAATTGAGAGTTTGACTTTGAGGCATTCAGAACTCAGAAATCAAGAAGTCGAGAAATTGAGATATTCATCAACGGAGGGGTAAAAAGAATAAATTGTGAAATTAAAGATTTGAGAAATGGAGAGTACGAAATTGGGAAATTAAGACACTGAACTCAGGAAGTTAAAAATTCTTAAAATTGTGAGTTGTCAGAATTGTCAGATTTCAAAAATCGAGAAACTGAGATATTCATAAAACCTCTGGGAAATTAAGAAATCGAAAATTGTTAAGTTAATGTAATAATTTTGAATGACAAATAGAGAAGCTACGAGAATAAGAATGGGTAAAAATTTAAAAAATTGGTAGTAATAAATTGAGAAATTAAGAATGAAATCAAAAATTCTAATTTATCATTTCTAAATTATATTACAAATGGAGTGGTAAAACCGTTGGAAAATTGAGAAATCGAAAATTTGTTGATTGTTAAATTGAGAACTTGAAACAGAGAAGTCGAGAGAATGAGAATGGGAAGTTAAAAATTTGAGAAATCGGGAGTAAGAAATCGAGAAATTAAGAGAATGAAATCAAGAATTCTAAAATTGAGAGTTCGACTTTGAGACATTGAGAACTCAGAAATCAAGAAACCGTGTAATTCAGATATTCCCAGATGGAGTGGTAAAACCTTGTGGAAATAGAGAAATCAAAAATTTGTAAACTGTAGAAATTGAGACTGACAAATAGAGAAGCTGAGAGAATGAAAATGAGATATTAAAAAATTTGAGAAATTGAAAGCACGGAATGGAGAAATTAAGACACTGAAATCAAGATATCAAAAATTGTTAAAACTGAGACTTTGACTTTGAGGCATTGCGAACTCAGAATTCAAGAAATCGAGAAATTGAGATATTCATAAATGGAGAGGTAAAACCTCTGGGAAATTGAGAAATTGAAATTTTTTTAACTTTTGCAAAATTAAGAATGAAAAATAGAGAAACTGAAAGAATGAGAATGGGTAATTCAAAAGTATGAGAACTTAAGAATAAGAAATTGAGAAATTTAGAATTATAAAAATTGAGTTTGATTTTGAGACATTGAGTACTCAGAAATCAATGAATAAAAAAATTGAGATATTTACAAATGGGGTGCTAATAAATACTCCTGGGAAACAAAGAAATCGACAGTGTGACTACATGGGTAATGAAAAAATAAAATATTAAAATGAATATTTTTATTCAGAGTGGGTAATGTTAATCCTTTCCTCCATTTAATTTTCTCTTTTGGAGTCAACTTATGACTTTTCAGCAGGTGTGGCTGATGTGCTTGGTCCAGGTTGAGGCTCACGAAAATATGCTGGTGGAGTTTTTTCAAAATATAAATCTCAAAATAGTTTACTTGTGCTTAGTAATAATTAAATTTGCAATATCTACATTCATCTTAAGATACATCACTTTCATTCACTTCCTCTATTTCTTCGTCGGACTCTTCCTCGCTCAGATATTTCAAGTTAGAAACGTTGTTTGCCAGTTCAACAAGCTCCTTGTATGTGAGAGGACGTTTGTGGCTCATTCTCTAAGCGACAATATACATGTTCAAACTAAATTGGAGGTTATGTTAAAAATTAATTTTATAGCCAGATAGTCACAGTGTCGTCAATTGAGTCACGCTCAATTTCATAAAATTATTGATCAAAAATCACTAGGCCAAATTTTAATTTGTTCAATACATACAAAACTATGTACTTTTTAGAAGATAAACTTGGTTTTATAAACTCAAAACGATGGATGAATTACCAATGGTAAAAATTTTCACAGACCCCTGTATAGTGCTCTACAAAATCATTGCAGCAATCTGTAAGCTTCTGAACGTTAGATGTCAATACAACTTAGGGTATGTAAAGTTAATCCACAACTGACTGATTGACTAATGGTATTGGAATGAGAACCATTTTTTGACTTAAAGATTTTGAAAGTGGATTGACCACGAGAGTGAGTTCTAGTTTTTAAAGGAAAAAAACAATTCAACAAATGGTTGTCATTTCAGTCAGTCGATGATTATAGTGGACAGGGCGGCCCACCCGCCCACCGCACTCGCAAACGGTGCCAAAACCATACGCTTTTTAGTCACAAAAAAACCTTATACCAGTAATGAGAATCAATCCAAATTGAGATTTACACCAAAATATATTATACTCAAATTTACATTTTTGACTGAATGGTTCACAAGCTGATTCGGAATGACAACCATTTTCCTATTGTATCCACACTCCGTTTCTTGTATTTCACAGTTGCTCTTTGTGATAAAAAATCATTTCGTTCATGGCACGACATGTGAATGCGGTGGGCGGGTGGGCCCCCGCATCCACAACTGACTGATTGACTAATGGTATTGAAATGACAACCATTTTTTGACTAAAGAAATTTGAAATTGGATTGACCACGAGAGTGAGTTCTAGTGTTAAAAACAATAAAAACAATTCAATAAATGGTTGTCATTTCTCATCCATTCAGTCAGTCGATGAGTATAGTGGACAGTGGTGAACAATCGCTATTTAAGAGCTTTTAGTTTCCTTGGTAGAGGTAGAAAACGCAGTGACTGAAAGAGTTAAGGAATGAACAAAGGAGAGAAAGGTCTAAGCACAGAATTAAAACACATATGGACAGAATGCTGTAAAAGATTGATGGAGGTAGCCTTTTATCTCCGGTTTAGTGTTTTGGACTTTTCGATTTGTTTTCTGACTAACTATTACTACGAGTTACTATGTTATTCTAATAGCTCAAACTACTTCTACTTGGCTAACAGATGTACACAAATATAGATCTGACATAGCTTTGGCGTGCCCTATAGGCAAGAGTTAAACAATAGTAATTTCCTGAATCGGACCAAATGGCATTTAAACAAAAATTATTTTCTGCAAGAAAGAAAAAGTTAAATGGTATTTAACCAATGATTAGTTCCTGAAAACGGATTATTTTGTAATTTGCGTCGCTTTAACTGATAATGCCGGAAGGGCAATTCTTGAGGGATTTCTGGTTCTGTCCTTGGCTTAGTTATCATAACAAGAGGTTTGTGTTTTATCAAATAAGAGTGCATGACCAAACTGTAGCAAATTGTAAAGTCTCTGGTACGAAAAAACAATTAAGTTTGTAGAGGTAGGCCATAAAATATAAAGCGGTGGCTTGTACGTTTATGACCTTACGCCATCTGAACACATGGTTGAAAACAACGGTAAAATTGGAATAATTTAGCTGAGAATTTCAAAATTATATGAGCAGAAAAATAATTATTTGCAAATTACATTGACATGTACGATATAGTTGTCAGAAACATAAATAGAAAGAGGTTATCAGTATTTCCGGTGACTCCAACACGTGACACGTAGTTTTGGAATCGGCTGCAACCCATCACAGTGAATTATTGACGATTCAATTTATAATTTAACACACGAAACTTTAAGCAACAAGAAAAACTAGTTGTGCAAATAAAATCAGACTTAACAAATTTTAAGAACAACGATAAGAGCTTGCTGCGAAGAGCATTGTTGGCAGTTCGACCGGCAAAACCGTGAGATCTTAAATTCATGAAAATCAATATCGGCCAATAAAAATTATAATTAATATAAACAATTAAGTAAACAAAAAAAGGTGGTTACGTTTTTTGCAAATATTTAAAAAACTATTTTAGGTATCCGAAATTTGAAAAAAGATCCTTAAAGAGCAGGAAATTTCCAAAAAAGACGCCCTACCAAAAAAAAAAAATTATAATTTTATTTTATTTTAATTTAATATTTATTAACTTAAATATCTTATTAACTATTAATAATATTCTTCAAGTCTTTTTATTCTCCGTTGGTGAACGAAAAAATTGATCCTTAAACCGAAGCTCAAACTCTATCGCTAATTAACTTTTTGTCTATTATTTATGTATTGTATCAATGTGATCGTCATCTTTTTAATTTTTGTTATTAATTTTGGCGTGTACGTCAAAACTTTCACTAATTTTAACTCGATAACTACGGGGTTTAGGGCAAAATTTTATTAAGAAAAATTGTTGACACTGATGGGTTCTACTACTGGTTGAAATTAATGTAGTCATTTCTGGGACACCCGGTACAGATTTATGGACACCCTTGATTGGTACACTTTTTTTGTTGCTTTTATCTGTCATTCGTTTCGTGAATTCTAGCGTCGAAATTTATTTTGTAATTGCTCTGCCTCTGTACGCACATTGTGGAGCGACTATTTCTTTGCCAAAGCATTTTTTCAAACCTAGTTACACACTCAAATGGAGAAGGTTGTAAATTACAAGGCCTTATGATAGTTTCTGAGTAAACGCTTGGCGGGCTTCACATAATGAACCAAGTAATTGGATTACCAGCGTACACGATATGAACGTCAACGTATTTTATAACCTCATTTGGACGTTTTTGTGTTGACACTCATTTCGCGATTACATTACATCTCAAATGCAGACACCGCATGGCGTCATCTGGAACAAATGACGTTTAATATTTTCATTCGGTTAAACCATCTATTTCGACGTAATACATGTTTTCGGTTACATTACGCAGAAATGATAGACCGACTTATCCAATGTTAAAAACCTCTGATTTGCAGCCGTCATTTCCTCTCAGCCTTCACCTCTCGAAAATAATTTCCTCACGCGAAATCTGCACCGAAGTGCACGGCGTAATTTGTCTTGCACCGTCTTCATAAAATATTTATGAGTCCCGAGGAATGTTAATAAATCAATAGATTTATGACTCCAGTTTCGACGAATAGCAACCCAGTTTACGAATTAATAAAAGTTGGCTCTCGACTGTCGGAAATCACTACGTATCAAATTGTAATTTTTGTGCTGCAGCTCCGAAATGAATTTAATTTCGCGCAGGTATTTAGCGGTGGCGGAACGTGGCGGACGATTTTTATCAGATATCTCAACAATAATTTACTTAAAGCTGAGTGCACCAGCGATGTGAGGGTATGAAATTGGATATTAATCTCGGAGATTGCACTGAACTAATTAAATTTTAATTCTTTTGATAACAAATGGCATGCCTTGCTCTACTCGGGGCGATCAATATGGGAGCATAGATTTTCAAATTGATTTTGTTTATCAAGTGACGGCTGTATCTTTCTTATTTGTCCTTATTGTTAAACTAGACAAAAACCGAAGACCCCCCAGCACCACCATAATGGACTAATCCGGTTTGAAGTCAAAATAGTTGGAATTCTTACCTTAAATTCAGTGCCACCAACAGAACCATCATAAATCAAATCAAATTAAGGATCAAAATCAGAATTAAAAATCAAAAGAATTTATTCAAATCTTCAAATTAAATCACACTAAAATCCAGAATGGAATCAGATCAGGTCAGGTCAAAATCCAAAATAGAACACAAATCTAATCCAGAATCAAGATCGCCTAAAACCTTTCAACTAAAATCGTAATTAAGTGCAGAATCAAATATAAAATCGAATTAAATGCACTAACTAAATTTAGATCCAAATAGAATCCACTAGAAGACTAGAATCCAGTATGTCATCAAGTCACAATAAATTGACAATCCAAACTTCCAAATACAAATTTCAAAAAAGAGGCATTCTGCCTCTGGAAAACAAAATTGACTTGTATTTAGCATGCAATTTTTTTTCCAGAGGCAAGACGATGAACCAATCATTTAAGAGGACCCTGCATAACCAAGGCATTCTTGTGTGTTGTCCTTTAATTTATTTTGGATCTGAATATTAGTCCTACACTACCTGTTCTTTATCAGAATTTTATTCCGACCAACTGTTGTTGTATTATCATCACTCAATTTCTATCTATAAATCTTTTTTCTTTTGTTTCCTTTACTCCCAGGTAATCTAAGTTGTTTCTTAACATCATCAATTACTTAATTTTCTTTGCCGTTTAGTTCCTATTTTCATTACCCCTCTTTGTCTCCTGCTGTTTTCCGTTTTTTTTCCACAGTAGATTTTTCTTCCATTACTTTCTTTTTGCCTGTCTGTCCTGTTTCCTTCTTGTCATTTCTTGATAGGTTTCTCTCGGATTTCTTCAGTTTTTCTCTATACCTTACTTGTCACAAACTTCTAAACATATTCAAAAATGATATAAAGGAGATAATAATTTTTTAGTCTAAAGTCTAAAATGAACAACCTCAAAACATACAAAACTGAAAACGTAAAAATCTGAGTTACCCCGAGAACAGTCTGAATTTCTGAGAAACTGAGAATTCGAGAATCTGAAATCAACAGAGTCTAAAAACCAGAAAGAGACGCATAATGTGAAAAAAAAAAACCTGTGAAAGACGCAGGACCTAAAAACCTGAAAATAAACTTGACGAACTAAAAAACTGAAAACACATCATTGCCTGAAAACCTGGAAACCTGGAAATTCCAGTCTGAGGACCAGAAGGTGAAAACCTGGAAACCTGATAACTCAAAAATCTGAAAACCTGAAAATGGACTTGTCAACCTGAAAACCTGCGAAATTCTAAACCTTAGAGAATCTGAAAACCACAGAGCCAATAAACCAGAAAAAGACACAGAACCTGAAGACCTGGAAAACTGAAAATACAACAGATCCTCATAACTTGAGAATTTGGGAATCTGAGACCCACAGAGCCTGTAAACCAAAGAAAGAACCGCAACCTGAAAACCTGAAAATGGACTTGACAACTTGAAAACCTGGAAAACTGAAAACGCAACAGAACGTTAGAACCTGAAAAACTGAGAATTCAAGAATCTGAAAACAACAGACCCTGAAACCTGAAAAAGATGCAGAACCTGAAAACCTGAAAAAGAAGCAGAACCTGAAAACCTGAAAACGGACTTGACAACATGAAAACCTGGAAGCCTGAGAATTGGAGAATCTGAAAAAGACGCGGAACTTAATAAGCTGAGAGAGACCCAGGTCCTGAAAACCTGAAAATGGACTGAACAACCTGGAAAACTCAAAACACAACAGAAATTGAAAACCAGAGAATTCGAGAAACTGAGAACAATAAAGCCAGAGAAACCAGAGAAAGACACAAAACCGGAAAACCTTAAAAAGACTCAGAACCTAAAAACCTGGAAATAGACTTGACGACCTGAAAATTGAAAACACATCAGAGCCTGAAAAACTGGAAACCTGGGAATTCGAAATGGACTTGCGAAACTGAAAACTTGCAAACCTCTAAACCTGAGAATTGGAGAATTTGAAAATAACAGAGCCGATAAACCAGAAAGAGACGCAGAACCTGAAATCCTGAAAAAGACGGAGGACCTAAAAACCTGAAAAAACTGAAAACACATCCATAGCTTGAAAACCTGGAAACCAGGGAATTCCAAAATCTGAGAACCAGAAGGTGAAAACCTGGAAACCTAAGAATTCAAGAATCTGAAAATTTGAAAGTAAACTTTACAACCTGAAAACCTGCGAAATTCTAAACCTTAAAGAATCTGAAAACCACAAAGCCAATAAATCAGAAAAGACGCAGAACCTGACGACCTGGAAAACTGAAAATAAAATAAATCCTGATAACCTGAGAACTCGGGAATCTGAGACCCACAGAGCCTGAAAACCAAAGAAAGAATCGCAACCTGAAAACCTGAAAATAAACTTGACAACAGGAAAACTTGAAAAACTCAAAACACAACAGAACCTGAAAACCTGAAAATTCAAGAATCTGAAAATAACAGATTCTGAAAACCTAAAAAACATACAGAACCTGAAAACCAGGGAAACATCCAGAACCTGAAAACCTGAAAATGGACTTGACAACTTGAATATCTGCAAATTTGGAAACCTGAGAGTTCGAGAATCTGAAAACAACAGAGCCGGAAAACCCGAAAAAGACTCAAAACTTAATAAGCTGAAAAAGACCCAGGACCTGAAAACCTGAAAATGGACTAAACAACCTGAAACCTGGAAAACAGAAAACAACAGAACTTGAAAACCAGAGAATTCGAGAATCTGAGAACAATAAAGCCAGAGAAAACCAGAGAAAAACACAAACCCGGAAAACCTTAAAAAGACCCAGAACCTAAGAACCTGGAAATAGACTTGACGACCTGAAAACTGAAAACACATCAGAGCCTGAAAATCTGGAAACCTGGGAATTCGAAATGGACTTGCGAAACTGAAAACCTGCAAACCTCTAAACCTGAGAATTAGAGAATTTGAAAATAACAGAGCCGATAAACCATAAAGAGACGCAGAATCTGAAAACCTGAAAAAGACGGAGGACCTAAAAACCTGAAAAACTGAAAACACATCCATAGCTTGAAAACCTGGAAACCAGGGAATTCCAGAATCTGAGAACCAAAAGGTGAAAACCTGGAAACCTGAGAATTCAAGAATCTGGAAACCTGAAAAAGACGCAGAACCTGAAAACCTGAAAACGGACTTGACAACATGAAAACCTGGAAACCTGAAAATTGGAGGATCTGAAAAACACGCAGAACTTAATAAGCTGAAAAAGACCCAGGACCCGAAAACTTGAAAATGGACTGAACAACCTGGAAAACTGAAAACACAACAGAACTTGAAAACCAGAGAATTCGAGAATCTGAGAACAATAAAGCCAGAGAAACCAGAGAAAGACACAAAACCGGAAAACCTTAAAAAGACCCAGAACCTAAAAACCTGGAAATAGACTTGACGACCTGAAAAACTGAAAACACATCCATAGCTTGAAAACCTGGAAACCAGTGAATTCCAAAATCTGAGAACCAGAAGGTGAGAACCTGGAAACCTGAGAATTCAAGAATCTGAGACTTGACAACCTGAAAACCTGCGAAATACTAAACCTTAGAGAATCTGAAAACCACAGAGCCAATAAACCAGAAAAAGACGCAGAACCTGACGACCTGCAAAACCGAAAATACAACAGATCCTGATAACCTGAGAACTCGGGAATCTGAGACCCACAGAGCCTGAAAACCAAAGAAAAAACCGCAAGCTGAAAACCTGAAAATTGATTTGACAACAGGAAAACCTGAAAAACTCAAAACACAACAGAACCTGAAAACCTGAAAATTCAAGAATCTGAAAATAATAGATTCTGAAAACCTAAAAAACATACAGAACCTGAAAACCAGGGAAACATCCAGAACCTGAAAACCTGAAAATGGACTTGACAACTTGAATATCTGCAAATTTGGAAACCTGAGAGTTCGAGAATCTGAAAACAACAGAGCCGGAAAACCCGAAAAAGACTCAAAACTTAATAAGCTGAAAAAGACCCAGGACCCGAAAAATTGAAAATGGACTAAACAACCTGAAACCAGGAAAACAGAAAACACAACAGAACTTAAAAACCTGAGAATTCGAGAATCTGAGAACAATAGAGCCAAAGAAACCAGAGAAAAACATAAAACCGGAAAACCTTAAAAAGACCCCGAACCTAAAAATCTGAAAATGGAGTTGACGACCTGAAAACTGAAAACACATCAGAGCCAGAAAAACTGGAAACCTGGGAATTCGAAATAGACTTGCGAAACTGAAAACCTGCAAACCTCTAAACCTGAGAATTAGAGAATTTGAAAACAACAGAGCCGATAAACCAGAAAAAGACGCAAAACCTGAAAACCTTAAAAAGACCCAAAACCTAAAAAACTTAAAATACCCTTGACGACCTAAAAACTGAAAACACATCCGATTCTGAAAACCTGGAAACTTGGGAATTCGAGAATCTAAGAGCAATAGATCCCGGAAACCAGAGAAAGCCCCAAGAACTGAAGACCGGAAAAAGACCCAGGACCAAAAACCGGAAAATAAACTTGACGACCTGAAAAACTAAAAACACATCAGAGCCTGAAAACCTTGAAACCTGGGAACTCGAGAATCTGAGAACAACAGAGCCTGTAAACCAGAAAAAGAATCAGAACTTGAAAACCTGAAAATTGACTTGACAACCAGAAAACCTGCAAACCTGGAAAACTGAGAATTTTAGAATCTGAAAGCAACAGAGCCGGAAAACCAGAAAAACACGCAGAACCTTAAAAACTGAAAAAGATCCATTACCTGAAAACCTGAAAATGGAGTGGACAACCTGAAAACCTGGAAAACTTACATCAAACACAACAGAACCTGAAAACCTGAGAATTCGGAAATCTGAGAATAGAAACTGGAAACCAGAAATAGACCCAGAACGAGAAAACCTAAAAAGACCCAGGGCCAAAAACCTGAAAATAGACTTGACGACCTGAAAAACTAAAAACACTTCAGAGCCTGAAAACCTTGAAACCTGGGAACTCGAGAATCTGAGAACAACAGAGCCTGTAAACCAGAAAAAGAATCAGAACTTGAAAACCTGAAAATTGACTTGACAACCAGAAAACCTGAAAACCTGGAAAACTGAGAATTCTAGAATCTGAAAGCAACAGAGCCGGAAAACCAGAAAAACACGCAGAACCTTAAAAACTGAAAAATATCCAGGACCTGACAACCTGAAAATGTAGTGGACAACCTGAAAACCTGGAAAACTTAAATCAAACACAACAGAACCTGAAAACCTGAGAATTCGGAAATCTGAGAATAGAGACTGGAAACCAGAAATAGACCCAGAACCTGAAAACCTAAAAAGACCCAGGGCCAAAAACCTGAAAATAGACTTGACGACCTGAAAAACTAAAAACACATCAGAGCCTGAAAACCATGAAACCTGGGAACTCGAGAATCTGAGAACAACAGAGCCTGTAAACCAGAAAAAGAATCAGAACTTGAAAACCTGAAAATTGAGTTGACAACCCAAAAACCTGCAAACCTGGAAAACTGAGAATTGGAGAATCTGGAAGCAACAAAGTCGGAAAGCCGAAATTGGAGTGGACAACCTGAAAACCTGGGAATTCGGGAATCTGAGAATAGAGACTGGAAACCAGAAATTCATCCAGGACCTGAAAACCTGAAAAACACCCAGGACTCAAAACCTGAAAATAGACTTGACGACCTGAAAACCTGGAAAACTAAAGACACATCAGAACCTGAAAAACCTGAAACCTGAGAATTCGAAAATCTGTGAACAACAGAACCTGAAAACCTGAGAATTCGAGAATCTGAAAATATAGATCCTGAAAACCTGAAAAACATGCAGAACCTGAAAACCTGAAAAAACTGAAAGAATTTGACAACTTAAAAAACTGGAAAACCGAAAACACAGCAAAACTAGAAACCAGAGAAACATCCAAAACCTGAAAGGCTGAAAAGGGATTTGACAATTTGAAACCTGAGAATTCGGGAATCTGCGAACAGCAGAACCTGAAAACCTGAAAATGGACTTGATAACCTGAACACCTGGACAACTGAAAACACAACATTACCTGAAAACCTGAGAATTTGTCAATCTGAAAACAACAGAACGTGGAAACGAGCGAAAACCCAGATCCTGAAAACCTGAAAAAGACCCAGGACTCAAAACCTGTAAATAGACTTGACGACCTGAAAACCTGGAAAACTAAAGACACATCAGAACCTGAAAAACTTGAAACTTGAGAATTCGAGAATCTGCGAACAATAAGAAAGACCCAGGTCCGGAAAACCTGACCTGAAAATCTGGAAATCTGAAAACAACAGAGCCTGGAAACCAAAAAAAGATCCGCAACCTGAAAACCTGAAAATGGACTTGACAACTTGAAAACCTGGAAAACTGAAAACGCAACAGAACGTTAGAACCTGGAAATCTGAGGATTCAAGAATCTGAAAACAACAGACCCTGAAAACCTGAAAGAGACGCAGAACCTGAAAACGGACTTGACAACATTAAAACCTGGAAACCTGAGAATTGGAGGATCTGAAAAAAACGCGGAACTTAACAAACTGAAAAAGACCCAGGTCCCGAAAACCTGAATATGGACTAAACAACTTGGAAAACTGAAAACACAACAGAACTTGAAAACCAGTGAATTCGAGAATCTGAGAACAATAGAGCCAGAGAAAGACACAAAACCGGAAAACCTTAAAAAGACCTAGAACCTTAAAATCTGAAAATAGACTTGACGACCTGAAAACTGAAAACACATCAGAGCCTGAAAACCTGGAAACCTGGGAATTCGAAATGGACTTGCCAAACTGAAAACCCGCAAACCTCTAAACCTGAGAATTAGAGAATTTGAAAACAACAGAGCCGATAAACCAGAAAGAGACGCAGAACCTGAAAACCTGAAAAAGCCGGAGGACCTAAAAACCTGAAAATAGACTTGACGACCTGAAAAACTGAAAACACATCCATAGCTTGAAAACCTGGAAACCAGGGAATTCCAGAATCTGAGAACCAAAAGGTTAAAACCTGGAAACCTGAGAATTCAAGAATCTGAAAACCTGAAAGTAGACTTGACAACCTGAAAACCTGCGAAATTCTAAACCTTAGAGAATTTGAAAACCACAAAGCCAATAAACCAGAAAAAGACACAGAACCTGAAGACCTGGAAAACTGAAAATACAACAGATCCTGATAACTTGAGAATTTGGGAATCTGAGACCCACAGAGCCTGAAAACCAAAGAAAAAAGCGCAACCTGAAAATGGACTTGACAACTTGTAAACCTGGAAAACTGAAAACGCAACAGAACGTTAGAAACTGGAAATCTGAGATTTCAAGAATCTGAAAACAACAGACCCTGAAAACCCGAAAAAGACGCAGAAACTGAAAACCTGAAAACGGACTTGACAACATGAAAACCTGGAAACCTGAGAATTGGGAGGATCTGAAAAAGACGCGGAACTTAATAGGCTGAAAAAGACCCAGGACCCGAAAACCTGAAAATGGACTGAACAACCTGGAAAACTGAAAACACAACAGAACTTGAAAACCAGAGAATTCGAGAATCTGAGAACAATAAAGCCAGAGAAAACCAGAGAAAAACACATCAGAGCCTGAAAATCTGGAAACCTGGGAATTCGAAATGGACTTGCGAAACTGAAAACCTGCAAACCTCTAAACCTGAGAATTAGAGAATTTGAAAATAACAGAGCCGATAAACCATAAAGAGACGCAGAACCTGAAAACCTGAAAAAGACGGAGGACCTAAAAACCTAAAAAACTGAAAACACATCCATAGCTTGAAAACCTGGAAACCAGGGAATTCCAGAATCTGAGAACCAAAAGGTGAAAACCTGGAAACCTGAGAATTCAAGAATCTGGAAACCTGAAAAAGACGCAGAACCTGAAAACCTGAAAACGGACTTGACAACATGAAAACCTGGAAACCTGAAAATTGGAGGATCTGAAAAACACGCAGAACTTAATAAGCTGAAAAAGACCCAGGACCCGAAAACTTGAAAATGGACTGAACAACCTGGAAAACTGAAAACACAACAGAACTTGAAAACCAGAGAATTCGAGAATCTGAGAACAATAAAGCCAGAGAAACCAGAGAAAGACACAAAACCGGAAAACCTTAAAAAGACCCAGAACCTAAAAACCTGGAAATAGACTTGACGATCTGAAAACTGAAAAAAACCTGGAAACCTGAGAATTCGGAATGGACTTGTCAAACTGAAAACCTGCAAACCTTTAAACCTGAGAATTAGAGAATTTGAAAACAACAAAGCCGATAAACCAGAAAGAGACGCAGAACCTGAAGACCTGAAAAAGACGGAGGACCTAAAAACCTGAAAATAGACTTGAGGACCTGAAAAACTGAAAACACATCCATAGCTTGAAAACCTGGAAACCAGTGAATTCCAAAATCTGAGAACCAGAAGGTGAGAACCTGGAAACCTGAGAATTCAAGAATCTGAGACTTGACAACCTGAAAACCT
The DNA here is from genome assembly GCA_963583935.1 of Diaperis boleti. Taxonomy (NCBI): domain Eukaryota; kingdom Metazoa; phylum Arthropoda; class Insecta; order Coleoptera; family Tenebrionidae; genus Diaperis; species Diaperis boleti. The sequence continues at coordinate 49,154,720 of OY757249.1, read as the reverse complement.
GCGAAATACTAAACCTTAGAGAATCTGAAAACCACAGAGCCAATAAACCAGAAAAAGACGCAGAACCTGACGACCTGCAAAACCGAAGATACAACAGATCCTGATAACCTGAGAACTCGGGAATCTGAGACCCACAGAGCCTGAAAACCAAAGAAAAAACCGCAAGCTGAAAACCTGAAAATTGATTTGACAACAGGAAAACCTGAAAAACTCAAAACACAACAGAACCTGAAAACCTGAAAATTCAAGAATCTGAAAATAATAGATTCTGAAAACCTAAAAAACATACAGAACCTGAAAACCAGGGAAACATCCAGAACCTGAAAACCTGAAAATGGACTTGACAACTTGAATATCTGCAAATTTGGAAACCTGAGAGTTCGAGAATCTGAAAACAACAGAGCCGGAAAACCCGAAAAAGACTCAAAACTTAATAAGCTGAAAAAGACCCAGGACCCGAAAAATAGAAAATGGACTAAACAACCTGAAACCAGGAAAACAGAAAACACAACAGAACTTAAAAACCTGAGAATTCGAGAATCTGAGAACAATAGAGCCAAAGAAACCAGAGAAAAACATAAAACCGGAAAACCTTAAAAAGACCCCGAACCTAAAAATCTGAAAATGGAGTTGACGACCTGAAAACTGAAAACACATCAGAGCCAGAAAAACTGGAAACCTGGGAATTCGAAATAGACTTGCGAAACTGAAAACCTGCAAACCTCTAAACCTGAGAATTAGAGAATTTGAAAACAACAGAGCCGATAAACCAGAAAAAGACGCAAAACCTGAAAACCTTAAAAAGACCCAAAACATAAAAAACTGAAAATACCCTTGACGACCTAAAAACTGAAAACACATCCGATTCTGAAAACCTGGAAACTTGGGAATTCGAGAATCTAAGAGCAATAGATCCTGGAAACCAGAGAAAGCCCCAAAACCTGAAAATAGACTTGACGACCTGAAAACCTGGAAAACTAAAGACACATCAAAACCTGAAAAACTTGAAACCTGAGAATTCGAGAATCTGCGAACAACAGAGAAAGACCCAGGTCTGGAAAACCTTAAAATGGGCTTAACAACCTGAAAATCTGGAAATCTGAAAACAACAGAGCCTGGAAACCAGAGAAAGAACCAGAGCCTGAAAACCTGAAAATGGACTAGAAACCTTGAAAACCTGTAAAACCTGAGAATTGATTTCGATAATTATTTGTGAATCTGAATTTCCAAAACAGGATTTGATTGATTTCAATGTTGTGTTTCGGAGCATCTATGACGTCAGAATTCTTCCGGATTTTTTCTTATTCGAAAACCAGCTCTCACCATAATCGATTCTCTTTCTAACTCTTCTAGAACTATTGTATGAATTTTCGGTTGTAATTTAATCATAATTCTAGAAAGAGCATTCGCATATCATTGGATTGGTAGGCGTGAAACTATTGAATGGCCGACACGATCTCTTGATTTCCCCCTTGGATTTCTTCCTGTGGGGTCATTTAAAATCGGTGGTTCACAAGACACAACTTGCTAAGTTGGAGGATTTACGCCAAGGAATAATCAACGACAGCGGGAGAATTCTACGTGAAACTTTCCAAAAAGTGCGGCGAGGGTTCGAAAGTCGTCTTTATTACTGTATGGAAACGGATCGTAACCTTATGACCTAGTCACCATTAAAATGTTTTTGCTTTCGCTTCTGTACAAAGTTATTTCAAAAAATCGCCGTGTATATTAATAGATTTAAAACATAAAAGTTGTCCATCATTAAATTTGTGTCTGTTACATTTTAGTATACACATACTCAAAAATTAAAATAACCTTCTTTTTGCAGGAAAACCCTATTTAAATCTCCCGGCAATGAAACTGAAAAGTTTCTCACTGTCATAAAATGAAGACATTACAATGTTACATTGTCAGCACAAGAGCATAAGCTCTCATAGAAACTGCATTTCTTATGTCGCAATCAACTAAATATTCATGGCAGTTATTACTACTAGATTACCATTAACATTAATCTCAATCTCGTTCGTACTTATAAACCGCACATTCCATTTTTCCACCACTTTATGACCCCTTACCCCATTTCAATTTCTGTTCAGACAGACACAATTAGCGCCGCACAACCGAAGATACGGATCTCGTTACGTCAAAATTTGATTTATTTTTCTGCGGTAGGCAACAAAACACGAGAAACGAGGGTAATAAATGCGTAAGAGTGTGTGACATGATTTGTTCGTTGATTAGGTAATAAATTACAATGTAATTGCGTAGAATGTCAAATTCGAGGGTTGGGGCGTTTTTAAATTAATTGTGTTTAAATTGCTACCTGAAAGGGTAGAACGTTTCGCCGATTGCAGAGGGAGGGGAAATTAAATTGAACCTTTTTTTGAGGACCGGAAAGTAATGAAATGTCTTTCTGCATATACATAGGTCCTGTTTCATTTGTCTTAATGAAGCGACGTTATATTATTCCACCACTGATGCGTTAGTTTTACAACAGGAATTTGCATGAAACTTCCACCGCCGGGATTTATTTGTCTCTTGAAATTATTCATACCACAACGAATGGAATGCAAATAGTTACGGAATTGCCGATAAAAGTTGAAATTTTAATAACAACAAATGTGGCAGTTTTGGGCGAGTGTCATTTAATTTCCCTTTACGGTCGTGGTGCTAACGCGGTCTGGGAATCATAATATGCAATTAAAAATGTGAAAATATGGATGCAATTGGTGTGACTTAACTTTTGGAAACCGATGCTTGTGTTTTAATTTTTAATACGCATAAATGACAATGGTAGAACATAGAGTGTCCGCTGAAGGCGTAACACGCACTTATAATAATAATACAACTTTATGCACTCTTTAGAGGTCGAATATATTAATCGATACACCGATAGACAAATAAGATAAAATAAAAATAAAAATAAATCTAAATTCGATGGTTGTCCTCTTCCCCTTTCTCGACTGCTGCACTTTTCTCTTCCTTCTTCGTCCATCCTCAATCAAGAACTCTCGTGCTTTTTTCGCCGTTTCTTCCATCTCGTTGCACTTTATTCCATTGTTTCCCTTGCCGCCCAACACGTTCTGCATAATCTTTTCTCCTCTTCCATGCAATATTCATTCTCTTTCGTTTCGTTTCCACACCTAAATCTTGCTATCATACATCTATCCTTCTTTTTCGTTTTCTCTTTTAGGTATACTGGTCATTCATTCTTCGTACCTCGCGTTGTAATTTGCGTCTCTTTTTTTTTCTTCTCTCCTGTTTGCATATGTCCCTATCCCTCTCTCTTGTCTCTGCTCATAAACTTTCTCCTCTGTATCTTCTGTTTTCCACTTCCTTCCTTCCCAGCCCATTCCTCTCATAATACTTTCGTGTTTCTTCCTAATAGTAATAGAACTTTATTTGCCCTACGGGCTTTCTGATTCCTATACATATAGCAGTAAACTTAACAATTATAATAATAAAAAAAAACAAATAAAATTCTCTATTTCTTCTCCCCTCCCCTTTCCTCTTCTCCCTTCTCCCTCCTCTTTTATCCATTTAATTTCCCTTCCATCTACATTCAGTATTTCCTCTCTTTCTTTCCTCCCTCTTTGTTTCATCTCACTGCACTCGTTCCACATATGCTCAATCGTCTCTCTTTCCTCATAGCACATTCTACACATTCTTCCTCCATCTTCTGCCCAATACCCATTTTCCCTCTCTTCATTTCCGCACCTAAACCTCGCCATCATCTTTCTTTCTTTCTCGCTCTCCCTCCCCAAATACTTCGGTACTTCCTCGATCATGCATCTTCCGTACTTCCCGTTGTATCTGGATTCTCTAATTCTTTCTCTCCTCTCTTGTCTATCCGTATCCTTATCTATTTCACTTAGTTCTACATTCATCCACACGCCTCTTTTTCTCAGTCTCTCTATTTCTTTGCTTGCATACCCATTCCTCCTGTAGTAATTCTCCCTATCATTCTCCTCTGAATTCTTCTTTTTTTCTCTCCAGCACTCCTTTAGTATCCTACATTCTTTCCTCCCTTTCATCCTGTCTTCGAACTTGACCGCTCTTTTTCCCGCTTTCACTCTCAACCTATTCCTCTTGCATTCTTCTCTCACTATGTACCCTGGCGTTTCTCTCTCCACCCCTAGCACCCAGCTCAGATATTTCTCTTGCACCTTATCTATCTCCTCTTGTTCTTTCCATCCCCAGACTTCTGCTCCGTACAACAACACGCTTTCAATAAGACTTTCAAACATCATCATTCTCCTCTTAAAATCGCCTCCCCACCTTCTCTCTCCTATTCCCCATACACATCCAATCACCTTGTTCGCTTTTCTTGCTAGTTCTCTAATATGTGCTTATCTGTGGCTCTTTCATTGAACACATACCCCAAGTATTTGAATTCTTTTACTTGTTTTATTACTTCTCTCTCCCACCTCCAATCACTCTCTTCGTTCTTCCTCTTTCTCTTATTGAACACCAGCATTTTTGTTTTCTCTACATTCACTTCTAGTCTTTTCTTCTTCACATATTTTCCTAAACTCTTTATCATTTCCTTCATTTCTCTTTCACTCTTTGCCACCATTACCACATCATCCGCAAACGCCAGGATCCACACTTTTTTTCTACCTACCACACACCCCCCCGCTTGTGCTCTCTCTAACATTGCCTCACTCCCTTTGTTGTCACAAACCATTCACTTTCCCTCTCCCCTACCTTCACTTTACTTTTTGTCTTCTCATATATCTCCTCCACCTTTCTTACCAGCCATTCATTTACCCCTTTCTCCCTCAGGCACTCAAACATCCTCTCTCTGTCCACCTTGTCAAAAGCCGCCTTGAAGTCTACGAATAATGCATACACCCTCCCCCCTTTCTTCTTTAACTCACTCTTCGTCAAATGGTCCAGCATGTATACATTATCCATAGTTCCCCTCCCCTCTCTAAATCCTGCTTGGCTGTCTGGTAATGCTCCCTTTTCCTCTATCTCTCTGGTCATCCTTTCATTCAATATTGATGCATACAACTTGTACCCTGTGCTTAGGAGAGTTATCCCTCGGTAATTTTCTACTTTATTTTTCTCCCCTTTTTTGTAAATGGGGTAAATTACCCCCTCTCTCCACCCTACCGGGAATCCTTCTCTTCTCCACACCCCATTCATTACCTCCACCAGCCTCTCTGGCACTCTTCTCGTCCCATACATCCACGACTCATTCTGTATTCTATCCCTCCCTGGTGCCTTCCCTTTCCTCAGTTTCTTCACATGCCTCTCCACCTCTTCCATTGTAATTTCTTCTCCTTCAGGTTCTACTCGGTTTCTCTTCGTCTCTATTTCCGTTTTCTTTTTTTCCTTTTCTCCCTCCAGCAGCCTCATGAAGTACTCCTCCCACTCATTCATCGTTATCTCCTCGCTCCCATTTTCTTTTTTCTTTCTCCCTCTATTAATATAGTTCCATACCTCCTTCTCTGTTCTTATTGCTTTTATCTCTTCCTCCTCTCTTTCCTTCTTCTGCCTCTTCTTCTCCCGGCATGTCTATCTGTATCTTCTTTTCGCTTCTAAAAATCCACTTCTGTTCCCTTTAGTCTTTCTCCACTTTCTTAGTTCTTTTATTGCTTCCTTTTTACGTTGCTCACATTCTTTGTCCCACCATTTATTCTTTCTTTTTGTTCCTCCACCTCTTACTGTTATTTCTCTTTTTTTCGCTGCTTTTTCCAATTTTTCTACCAATTCTTTCTCCATTTTCCCTACTTCTTGTTCTTTAAATCTTGCTTTTTCCAGTCTTCTCTTATAGTCTTCCACCCCTTGCTCGTCCCATACTTTACTTATCACCTTCCGCATTTCCTCTATTTTTTCTTCTCCTCCTCTCTACTCTCTCCCCCTATTGATGGTCTGACTCTACTCTTTCCCCTATTCTGAATTCTTCGACTTCTTCCCATGCTTCTTCGTTTACTATTCCGTAGTCTATCACCGTCTCTCCTCTGCCGCCTATGTAGGGCCATTCTCCTTCTTCGTCCCCTTGTTTGTTTCCATTCAGCACTTCCCATCCTTTTTCTTCTATCCATTCCATCAACTTCTTCCCTTCCGCGTTTTCTTTCTTGTTTTTGGATTTTCTTTTTCCCTCTCCTCTCTCTTCTTCCCAATCCCTGGCTCCTCTTTCCCCAATTCTCCCGTTAAAATCCCCTCCCAGAAGCAGACATTCTTCACTGTTGTCTTTTAATGTTTCTTCTATCTTGCTTATTGTTTCTTTCATCTCTTTGCTGTACACTGTCACTATTTTCCACCATTTACTGTCTATTTTAACGTTTCTCACCATGTGACCTTCCTCTTCTCCCTTCGTTTTAGTATTCTCTTTTATTCCTTTTTTGACCCCTGTTATTATTCCCCCTGCTGCTCTTCCTTTTTTCTTTCCCCTTCTCGCCCCTTGCCATTCCCACTTGAACTCCTTTGGTAACAGTTTTTCTATTTTTTCCCAGCTTTCTGACCATGTTTCTGTTAATCCAACAATATCGAACTCCTTCACATAGTCCCAAAAATCTTCTTCTTTTTTCCCTAGTCCCGCTACATTCGAAAATAGTGCCCTCACCCCTGTTTTTCTCGTTACCTTCTTTGATTTCCCCCTTCCTTCCTTAGTTTCCCTCCTACTTCCTTCTTTGTTTCTTTTTTCCCGTTTCATTGTCCTTTTTACTTTGCCGTTGTCCCCCTTTTTCCCTCTTCCCCTTCTTCTTATTGGAAAACCTCTAGTCTCTCTCTCTTTTCATTCCATCTCCATTGCTCCCCGTCCACTATTAATTTCCTGTATCCCACTCTTACTTCTTTCCCTTCTTCCCTTTTTTTCTTCGCCATACTTCGTAGTTTCTTCTGTAAATCTCTTTTTTTCTTTGTGAGGTCGTTGTCTATGTATATCCCCCTTGTTTCCCTCTTCTCCCTCAATTTTCCTTTGTGCTTCATTATTCTTTCCTTCTCATCCCATCATCTCCACCAATACTTGCTCCTTGTTAATCCTGTAACAATCTTTTACTTTACTATCCTCTACATTTTCCTTCAAAAACTTCTCTACATCCCCTTTTTTTACATGAATTTTTCTTTTCCCGTCCCATCCTGTCATCACGATGTCGTTCTTCCTCTTTCTTCTCTCTTCGATTTCCATTCTCTCTTCCAGCTTTTCCACTCTCTCCTTCCCATCTCTTCTCCTTCTCTTTAAATTCTTTTCTCTGCCTCTCTATCTCTCTCTTGAGTTCCTTGTTTTCTCGTCTTATTTCTTTCATCTCCTCCTTCAACTCTTGCAACAGCTCCAATATTTTTTTCTCCATCTCTGTGTCCGTTTCCTTCTCTTTCTCTGATGTCTTCTGTGTTTTCTTTACTCCAGGAGACCTCGCCGTCTTTTTACTTTTTTGAAAAAATTTCTCTTCCTCCTGTTCTTGTTTTTCTGTTCTAGCCTCCCCTTTTCTCTTTCTTTTCCTTTCCTCCAGGTAAGAGTCCAGGCTTCCGTGACTGAGCGAGCGGTTTCTATCGTCTTTGTCACGACCTTCTAGATAAATTTGTCTTTAAACCGGCCTGTACTATTGTTCAAAATTGCATTGATTTTTTTGAAGTAAATTATTGTTCAGAGGGCGCTACTTACCCAAATATTTCGCGCCGCAATTTGAATTTTGACATTTTGACACAGGGGTTTGACCGTTATCGCACATTGGCAAAACCACGTCCAAACTTCGTCTCTGAATCGTAGCTGATAATGTGATGTTAGGCAATGCAACATGATACAAACACCGTGCAAAGTTGAAAAGTGCCAATGTAATCAGTCTCAGTGGGTGCAGTGTGTGTAATAATGCAATTAACAAAATTAAACACTGCGTTATGAATACCCATGGATCATATTTAAGTGTTTGTCAGTATTGCTTTGTTGCTTCTGGAACGATACAAGATGCAGATGCACATTATCTGGCAAAAGGTTTTGTTGTCACAAGACTAGATCCTTCGTTGTGTAAAAAAAAACAAATTTAGTTATTAGTTTATTTTCTTTTCTACAGTTTCAAAACTTTTCTTGACAAAGGTTTCGATTTTAAATTAATTGTAGTGACTAATTTATCCGTTTGAGTTTTAGTGTAGTTAGTTAAAACAGGTTTTAACAATTTTTCTAGAAGAATGTCTACAATGTGCTGTTTGTGCTTTTCTTCCTTGCAAACAAAAAACTCGGAAGTAATCAACGCATCCTTAATTAGGTATGTAACAGTTTTTCGTGGGCTACATCCTACAGGTACGTATTTTACAATTTCTAATACACCTACAATAATTTGATTTATCAAACAAGTAAACATAAGTGAGGGGTATCTAAGGGCCCCTCTGTCTTGTAAATATATGAGGGCCACCAGAGAATTATTGCCAGCATCTGTTGATAAATTATTCAGACAAGCTTCACAATTTATTCTTTCTTGAATTGTTCGTACAATATAGCCTGCAAGAAATGCAACAGACGCAGATTCTATTGCACTTTGGGTTAAACCAAAGACTTCGAAATTTTGAATTCTAAAAATCTGTTCCTGAATGTCTGCATTTGTACTCAAATTAATCTTAGTATTGTTTTCAGCTTCAAGTTCACGGAGCTGACCCACATGGCTTAAAAAATTACAAGGTTCTGAAACGTTTGCAGAAGTTGCTGTCCGGACAAGACCACAGATTATTATTCTTTTTATGGCATGGTGAGCAGCTCGGGCATCAGTGGCATCTTGGGAACCGCACCTCATACGAACAGTGCTGAACATGGCTTCAACTGCATCAGAACTAAATGCTCTTGTCAGAACATAATAAAATCCAACATCCTTAAGTACATACTTAACACACTCACTTAACACACTTTTTGCGGTAAATTTTAAGGCCTCCGTTTCTTGTGTGAATCCTCTCATATTATTTTTTTCAGAATATAATTGAATGTTATTTACATATTGTGAAACTCCATTTTCCAGCCAATTCAAACGTTCATCATCAAAATTCAAGTAAGGTGCACAGTTCTGATCTAACTGTCTTATGTATTGTGTTCGATCACATCATCGAAAAATGCATACATCATCTCCATGAACTTGACTGTGGCCTCAGACCCTGAGAACTGATTGTCTGTGTGATGTATGGCCAAATAATTTAGAGCAGCTGTTACAGGAGGTGCAAATATTTCCACAGCTCTACGTACGTTCATTTTTTCCATGTTTGAGGGGTAAAGGTGTTTTTTTGTTAAAAATTTAACAGGCTTTATAACCATGTCTTTTTGTAGGTCATGCAGTGTTTTCAAGTAATTTGAAGAAATAATTCCTTCGCTGGAGTGCATGTTGTGGTCCAGAAAAATGTTTCTACAGTTCTTTATAACATGACAATAGTCAAAGCTCAGAAAGAGAGGCATGTTGCTGTGTAATGGATGTTCTACATGGGTTTTCAAACTACCATTTCCAAACAACTTGAACAATCCAACATTACATTTGTGGTTGTCTGTAACAATACGAATTGCAAGAAATCCAGCCGCTTTAATTTCTGAGAGTATTTTCATTGTTAGATTAAAAAACATTTTACTTGTCAAATTTTTGTGGAAAAAGTATCCAACAGGAATTGTGTACTTTGTAGAAAACCCATGAATAACAAAACACAGCATTTTGTTGGCTAACGTGTTTTGATTTCCAACAGTTTTTTCTACATCCATATTTTGATATCCATAGAATTTATCCTCCATTCTATTATATTGGAGTTTTTCTTGAATTCCCATGTCGTCAATTGTGACGCTGCACAATTTTTCAATAGGAGATAAGCAACTGGCCTCTGCTTCTAGTCTCCTTTTAATTAATTCTGCCATTTCAAAACTCGATTTTGTGCTTCCAGTATGTCTAAGCAGGGTAATTCGGCTGGGTAATCTAATAAACATATTTCTTATATATTCGTACCCTTTAGGTGAAGTAACCCTCCACATGACACACTGGCGAATGGTCATTTCTGACCATTTTGGCTTTCGTTTCTTGTAATTTAAAATTTGATCTAAAATAAATACTGCATGTGGATCATTTTTCAAGGCATCTTTTTTAATTGCTTCAATCGTCGTGTATTCTGAATTGTCCACTAAACTCTGCAAATCTTGTAGTTTTTTATTTTTCAAAATATCTTGTTTCTTAAGCCTTCCTACTGACTGTTTCAGTGTTTTGATTTCCGCTTTGTATCTCTTAATTTCTCTTGCGGATATAGCTTCCACTTGGCAGGATGCGTCAAGTTTCTAAAGATGAAATTAAATATAATTAAAATATAGAATAACTAATTTCTTCCAAAAAAAAACCTGCACAAATGGCTAAAAATTTGGGTAAAACCGACTTACAACGTCCGTTACAACGTGATTTCTAACTGATTCTTCGTATCATCACTCATGAGACCTAGTGTATTTTAGTGTACAACAGAAAACGGCTCGCATTTATAAAAATAAGTAAAGGCTAATGCTTGTGATTTTTCTAAGTAGATAATATTAATCTAACATAAATGAGAACTCTTATTTCTTGCTGAATACTGAAGAGCAAAAACCATTTACCTCCTTACCTGGCATTGTAAAGAAAAAGTTTCGTTGTTTTCCTTATTTAAGGTAGAGGATGAGCAGGAAGGTAAGGCATCAGAATAAAGATCAGGTTCCTTGCGCTTGGGAATTTTAGAAATGAGAAAGGATTCTGCTTGGGCTCCAGAGGTCTAGGAAATTGTGTTATTGGTAAATAAAAATGTCTTTCAAAAATCAGTTAATACCGGAAAAATTGTCGGAATCGCATAACTCTTCAAACGTCTTCTTCCTGATCTTGATGCTGTTCTGTATGAATTGCCATCGAAATGAAAATTACATACGAGTGCTCTCTCAGGCAACACAATAAAGTCTTCTACTGTATAAACAATAATTATTACAATAAATTGTTATTATGTTCAACTGAAATTAATTTTACCTGAATCCCCAAATATATTATCACACCATCTTTGTCGCAATTCTAAATCACTAGGAAATTCATGGAGTGATTGGGGTGAAGCCTGGCATGAAGGCACGATGCATTTATTATGCATACGCGGCATTTTGTTGAATAATTAATATTAAGAATACAACCACCAAAACTTAATAACAATAACACTAAAACACAAGATAACCAGAACAAGAAACAAGTAACAACACGAAAAAACAGTAACAAGTAAGTAAGACAAGAACAAAGTACAATAGAAGCGCTAGAATTCAAAGAATCAAATGTGAGCGAAAGGTAACTTTCAAAGAGATTCGATAAATGTCAAGTGGCATTTGTCATAAATATTTGTTTAATTATTCTAAATTTAAAAAATGGCGGGATTTTGCTGTATAAGCAGCGCTCGTGGAGAAACACTCGAACTGAGCTAATGTACAGGCCGGATTAAAGACAAATTTATCTAGAAGGTCGTGGTCTTTGTTGATCCGCTACCTGTGGCGCCTCCTAGATGTCGTTATCTTCCGGCTTCGCCAATTTATTCTTTTTCCTGACTATATCTCCTCTTCCCTGCCCAATTCTTTCTTCCTACCTTTCTCTAATACCTCTTCTCGCTTTTCTCAATATCTTCTTTAATTTTTTCTTTATATCACCTTCTATTTCTCTATTTTTCGCTACTTAACCTCTCTACCGCGTGTTTACCTTCAGCTCGGTAATACAGGAATCCTCGTGTTTCTTCCTTTTCTCCCGCTATTCTTTCTTTCAGGCATTCTTGCAATATTTTTTTTCCTTTCTGCTCTTTTTCGAATTTACGAGCTCCTTTTCCCGCTTCTACTGTCATGTTCTAACTCTTACATTCCTCTAGCACAATACACCTTGGCGTAGCTTTGTATAGTCCCAACACCCGTCTGTAGTATTTTTATTTTCTCTTGTTCCTTCGAGCCCCAGATCTCCGCTCCATACAGCATTGCGCTCTTCACTAGGCTTTCAAATAGCATCACCCTCTTTTCAAACTCCCTTTCGAACAACTTTTCTCCTATGCTCCCTACTTGCGCGACTAACTTATTTCCTTTCTTGCTCAGCTCTTTAATATATTTAGTAAGGGAAAGCCTGGAACTGTGCCCTGAGTGCCGTGATCGCTGTGGTTGTTGTGGAACTTAGGTAACCTTGTCACATTTAAAATTTGCTTTTGTCGATTCAGCAGATATAGATATTTAAATAACTTCATGGTTTTCAATATCATTGCACCTTTCACAGTTTTGTATATGCACACTCTGGACTGTATCTGTCTGATGTGATTTGCTGTATTCATTTAAAACTCAAAGTGGTCACATAACTTAACCTCACTCATATTGAACACCTGAATTGCGAAATTTTTTTAATGAATGTTATTCTCGGGAGAATGGAATTGTCAACCTGCTGAAATTATCGCAAATTGTAAGATGGAATTTTTTGGCTGTAAAATGTCGCGGTGTAATCGTATACTATGGGTGTCTGGGTTTATATCACAATTCTCACATCAAAAGTGGATCTTCCAGCCCTTATTACGTAGGCTGGTAACGTCAGATTTAGACAAATCGGGACATTCTTCAATAAAGAATTTGAATGCTAGAAAACACAAGTTTTCTGGAGATCCACAAGTTCTCTGTAGGTATTTCTACCAATTAATAATAAATGAGGCGTATTACATTAACATCCGGATGAAGTAATCTTTCAAGCAGAATCGTTTGCTGCCATTCACATGAAAGTTCCCTTCATTTCAGATGTCTCCATTCCATAATTTAATTTCCCCTCTCTATACCTGGATATGTGCGCGTCCCTAAATTATTCCGTTAGAGCAAATCCGTCCGAACGACGACCACAAAAACAAAAAGTCCATAATCCCGACTACCCCTTAAAAAGACACAATTCCGATCTTAAACTCTGAATAGGTTATAAATGGAGTGAACTTATCTGTTAGAAAATTGGATTCGATACGCGGATTATTTGAAGAGAAGATGGAAGGGGTTCTGAAGCAAGATCTCAAATCCGTTAAAGCTAAAGCTGAATCATATAATGAACTCCTTATTGATTTCCGTGTAATCCCCAGGCAGATGGGGATTCCCATTATTCTAGTTGCGGAAATTCTATTAAATAAAAATATGTATTCCCTTTCGAGAGAGTCTTCATTGCTTGCACGAGCAGCGAGTTCTTTTATCAATACAAACTCGGGCATGAATGACGTCTCGTCTAGAGAAGAAACGGCGAGTTTATTTTTATCGCGTGCACGGTAAAATATTGCATTTTTCTCGTTTAAATAATGTGGGAGACATTGTTGGAAAGGCTGTGTAGTATATGGGCATGCCATAAAGAAACCAGCTGTAAAACGTACACGCACCTATTGGTAGATGTGGACAAAGACAATCTGTGTCTGGTGTATTATGTGATTGTTTCTCAGTAATGGTTTTGATGAAACAAAAGACTGGAGTAATTAATTCTGTCTTTTTAATGTTGAAACTTAGCTGGGCTTCTAGAATTCGCATCAGTAAACATGGTCCCAAATTTTAAATGTTCAAGTGTATTTTCGTTTTTGGCGAATAATTCACAACCACCTTTTAAAAAGTGAGCGCCACGAGATCTCCGCGGCAGTAACTCATTAACTATGAGCAGTATGTTAAAATATACATATAAGATAGTACAGGTAGAACCTTTGCATTTATGCCTCACGCAAAAGATTTTGGTTCCAAAGTCAGCAGGCAGCGCTGGCAGCCCCCTTGTCAACCTTTGTTTTCTGACGGTTCGCTATGACTAAAACATGTGGCGTCGGATAGCATATCGTCGAAGTTATAAACATTAAAGTTGCACCAGAGCGAAAAAGAGTCGTTCTTTGCAGCCGTGTAAAATTTAATAACGGTATCGTTTATGGTTTTGTAGATATTTTTCTGGTTGCCTCAAACGACCGCTGCGTTCGTATGCAAACACAGTGTTAAAATAAAAAATTACGTCTGAGTTCTAAACTTGAAAGTGGCACGTTATAAAAAGAATGTTGTAATTTACAGCTGCGTAAAATTTCAAAACGATATCGTTTATGGTTTCGGATATATTTCTTTGGTTGTCTCAAACGACAGCTGTACAGGGATGCAAACAGAGTGTTGAAATTAAAAATTAATAGTAAATATGCCGTGTGAGTTATAAGCTTGAAAGGTGCAGGGGATAAATAGAATGTCTTACTTTAGAGCTGTGTAAGATTTCATAACGATAGCGTTTATGGTTTTGGAGATATTTCCCTGGTTGTCTCAAACGACAGCTGTACTCGTATGCAAACATAATGTTAAGTTTTAAAATTAAAATAAAATAGACCGTGTGAATTATAAACTTGAAAGTTGCACGAGAGTGAAAGAGGGTCGTACTTTACAGTTGTGTAAAATTTCATAACCATATCGTCTATGGTTTCAGAGAAATTTCTCTGGTCGTCTCAAATGACAGCTGTACTCGTATTAAATAGTGTTTAAATTACAACGTGTGAGTTGTACATTTGAAAGTAGCACGGTATAGAAATAAGGTTGTACTTTATATCTGCATAAAATTTCATAACGATATCGTTTATGGTTTTGGAGAAATTTGTTTGGTTGTCTCAAACGACAACTGTGTTTGAATGCAAATGCAGCGTTGAAATTAAAAAATAATAAAAAATGCACCGTGTGAGTTATAAATTTGAGAGTTACAAGAAAGAGACAGAGAGTTGCACATTACAGCTGTGTAAGATTTCATAACGATATCGTTTATGGTTTTGAAGATATTTCCCTGGTTATCTCAAACGACAGCTGTACTCGTATGCAAACAACAATGTTGAATTTTAAAATTAATATAAAATAGACCGTGGGAATTATAAACTTGAAAGTTGCACGAGAGAGAAAGAGGGTTTTACTTTACAGTTGTGTAAAATTTCATAACGACATCGTTTATGGTTTTGGAGATATTTGTTGGGTTGTCTCAAACGACAGCTGTGTTCGAATGCAAATGCAGTGTTGAAATTAAAAATTAATAAAAAATACGCCGTGTGAGTTATAGATTTGAAAGTTACAAGAGAGAGACAGAGAGTTGCACATTACAGCTGTGTAAGATTTCATAACGATATCGTTTATGGTTTTGGAGATATTTCCCTGGTTATCTCAAACGACAGCTGTACTCGTATGCAAACAACATAATGTTGAATTTTAAAATTAATATAAAATAGACCGTGTGAATTATAAACTTGAAAGTTGCACGAGAGAGAAAGAGGGTTGTACTTTACAGTTGTGTAAAATTTCATATCGATATCGTTTATGGTTTTGGAGATATTTGTTTGGTTGTCCCAAACGACAGCCGTGTTCGAATGCAAATGCAGTGTAGAAATTAAAAATTAATAAAAAATACACCGTGTGAGTTATAGATTTGAAAGTTATAAGAGAGAGACAGAGAGTTGCACATTACAGCTGTGTAAGATTTTATAACGATATCGTTTATGGTTTTGAGATATTTCCCTGGTTATCTCAAACGACAGCTGTACTCGTATGCAAACATAATGTTGAGTTTTAAAATTAAAATAAAATAGACCGTGCGAGTTATAAACTTGAAAGTTGCACGAGAGAGAAAGGGGGTCGTACTTTACAGTTGTGTAAAATTTCATAACGATATCGTTTATGATTTTGGAGATATTTGTTTGGTTGTCTCAAACGACAGCTGTGTTCGAATGCAAATGCAGTGTTGAAATTAAAAATTAATAAAAATACACCGGTGAGTTATAGATTTGAAAGTTACAAGAGAGAGACAGAGAGTTGCACATTACAGCTGTGTAAGATTTCATAACGATATCGTTTATGGTTTTGGAGATATTTCCCTGGTTATCTCAAACGACAGCTGTACTCGTACGCAAACAACATAATGTTGAATTTTAAAATTAATATAAAATAGACCGTGTGAATTATAAACTTGAAAGTTGCACGACAGAGAAAGAGGGTCGTACTTTACAGTTGTGTAAAATTTCATAACGATATCGTGTATGGTTTTGGAGATATTTGTTTGGTTGTCTCAACCGATATCTGTGTTCGAATGCAAATGCAGAGTTGAAATTTAAAATTAATAAAAAATGCACCGTGTGAGTTATAGATTTGAAAGTTACAAGAGAGAGACAGAGAGTTGCACATTACACCTGTGTAAGATTTCATAACGATATCGTTTATGGTTTTGGAGATATTTCCCTGGTTATCTCAAACGACAGCTGTTCTCGTACGCAAACAACATAATGTTGAATTTTAAAATTAATATAAAATAGACCGTGTGAATTATAAACTTGAAAGTTGCACGAGAGAGAAAGAGGGTTGTAGTTTACAGTTGTGTAAAATTTCATATCGATATCGTTTATGGTTTTGGAGATATTTGTCTGGTTGTAACAAACGACAGCTGTGTTCGAATGCAAATGCAGTGTTGAAATTAAAAATTAATAGAAAATGCACCGTGTGAGTTATAGATTTGAAAGTTACAAGAGAGAGACAGAGAGTTGCACATTACAGCTGTGTAAGATTTCATAACGATATCGTTTATGGTTTTGGAGATATTTCCCTGGTTATCTCAAACGACAGCTGTACTCGTACGCAAACAACATAATGTTGAATTTTAAAATTAATATAAAATAGACCGTGTGAATTATAAACTTGAAAGTTGCACGAGAGAGAAAGAGGGTTGTAGTTTACAGTTGTGTAAAATTTCATATCGATATCGTTTATGGTTTTGGAGATATTTGTCTAGTTGTAACAAACGACAGCTGTGTTCGAATGCAAATGCAGTGTTGAAATTAAAAATTAATAGAAAATGCACCGTGTGAGTTATAGATTTGAAAGTTACAAGAGAGAGACAGAGAGTTGCACATTACAGCTGTGTAAGATTTCATAACGATATCGTTTATGGTTTTGGAGATATTTCCCTGGTTATCTCAAACGACAGCTGTACTCGTATGCAAACAACATAATGTTGAATTTTAAAATTAATATAAAATAGACCGTGTGAATTATAAACTTGAAAGTTGCACGAGAGAGAAAGAGGGTTTTACTTTACAGTTGTGTAAAATTTCATAAGGATATCGTTTATGGTTTTGGAGATATTTCCCTGGTTATCTCAAACGGCAGCTGTGTTCGAATGCAAATGCAGTGTAGAAATTAAAAATTAATAAAAAATGCACCGTGTGAGTTATAGATTTGAAAGTTACAAGAGAGAGACAGAGAGTTGCACATTACAGCTGTGTAAGATTTCATAACGATATCGTTTATGGTTTTGGAGATATTTCCCTGGTTATCTCAAACGACAGCTGTACTCGTACGCAAACAACATAATGTTGAATTTTAAAATTAATATAAAATAGACCGTGTGAATTATAAACTTGAAAGTTGCACGAGAGAGAAAGAGGGTTGTAGTTTACAGTTGTGTAAAATTTCATATCGATATCGTTTATGGTTTTGGAGATATTTGTCTAGTTGTAACAAACGACAGCTGTGTTCGAATGCAAATGCAGTGTAGAAATTAAAAATTAATAAAAAATGCACCGTGTGAGTTATAGATTTGAAAGTTACAAGAGAGAGACAGAGAGTTGCACATTACAGCTGTGTAAGATTTTATAACGATGTCGTTTATGGTTTTGGAGATATTTCCCTGGTTATCTCAAACGACAGCTGTACTCGTACGCAAATAACATAATGTTGAATTTTAAAATTAATATAAAATAGACCGTGTGAATTATAAACTCGAAAGTTGCACGACAGAGAAAGAGGGTTGTACTTTACAGTTGTGTAAAATTTCATAACGATATCGTTTATGGTTTTGGAGATATTTGTTTCGTTGTCTCAAACGACAGCTGTGTTCGAATGCAAATGCAGAGTTGAAATTTAAAATTAATAGAAAATGCACCATGTGAGTTATAGATTTGAAAGTTACAAGAGACAGACAGAGAGTTGCATATTACACCTGTGTAAGATTTCATAACGATATCGTTTATGGTTTTCGAGATATTTTCCTGGTTATCTCAAACGACAGCTGTACACGTATGCAAACAACGTAATGTTGAATTTTAAAATTAATATAAAATAGACCGTGTGAATTATCAACTTGAAAGTTGCACGAGAGAGAAAGAAGGTTGTACTTTACAGTTGTGTAAAATTTCATAACGATATCGTTTATGGTTTTGGAGATATTTGTTTGGTTGTCTCAAACGACAGCTGTACAAGTATGCAAACAACATAATGTTGAATTTTAAAATTAAAATAAAATAGACCGTGTGAACTTGTATAAATCTTGTATAAAAATCGCAGTTGCACTCGGTGGAATCAAATCCTGTTATACCAATAGATGTTGCAAACAATGCAGAATATCTATCAGGCTATCGGTCGTAATTGGACCTTATACATTATAGCAAATCTGGGACGTGTACAAATGGTGGTATTTTGTCAAACGATTTGTTATCGATGAAGCGTATTAATAAAGCCTGGCAAAAGCGAGACCGTCATTTGAATTGTGCGTGCATTACTCACGTAGAAATTATCTAATTCATAACTGGGAGCTTTGGCGTAAAATGAAAAGTGGTCGGATTTAGTGTGCTCCGGAGTTGGGTGATTTTTCAAACTGATTTTGCAGCAGGTAGTTCATAAACACATAAATAGCTAGTCGATATGCAAAACTGAAAATCTTCCAAACGGATCCATATGTAACGTTCCTCTGACACAGATTAGCTCAAAAATTTTATACATACATAATACACTCCAACCAACCATTAGCGATACTGTGAAATTACATTCCTTCCTCTAAAACTGTAGATAAAATTCCAGAATTAATGGTACGCCAATCGTCAATAAAAATGGTTCTGTAATGCTTTAGAGACACTCGTGAATATGATATTAAACTTCGTGCGGATTGTAAAAGAGAACGCGAAGGAGAAAGGAAAATAGCAAAAGAATGAGAACGGGGAATACAAATAGAAGGAGGAAAACGAAAAGATGACAAGGGGAAGGAGGAGAAGAAGTATGAGAAAGAGGAGGAGGAATAGACATATAAAGAGAAAGAGGAGAAATAGAAAGAGAAGTTGAAACAGAATATGAAGAAGGAAAGGGAGCAAGAGAAAGAGGAAAACAAAGAGAGGGAGATGAAGTAATTGTAAAAAGATGACGAAATCGAATAAGATTAAATTAAGAATAAATTTATTGGTGTAAGAACATAAAAAAATGTTATGGCAAGAATAAGGGAAATGAAAATGAGGAGAAGGTATAATTGAAAGAAAAGAAGAAGAAACAGAAAGAATGAGATAGATGAAAAGTGGAGAAGTACTACCTACAAGTAGGAGACAGAGAAGGAGAAGAGGAGTAATTGAAAGAGAAAGATAATGAAATAGAAAAAAAGTGTACGGAAAAGGAGCAAAAATTAAAAAAAAATTAGAAGGAAAAAGAAAAAGGAAGAGGAAAGCTGGAAAAAAGCAAGAGGAGTAATTGAAAGAGAAACTGTATTCAATCGAAAAGGCGATAAGAAGAAGAAGGAAGAGAAGGAGAAATACAAAGATTTAGGGATCAGGAAAGCAGGAGAAAGTGGAAAAAATAGAACAGGAGAACGAACGACGGAAGAGTACAAGGAGAGGAAAAAAGAGGGAAGTAGAAAGTTAGCTAAGCCGGAAGCACAGAAAAATTGAACAGTGCAACGTTGTTGTCGAAACACGTAGAACATATTTTTCTTGGTGTTCGTTAAGGCTTTCTTTAGACAACAGTAAAGTAAACACCTGTGATTTCTCTAGATTTTTTGAAAAATAAGGAAAAAAACCTAAAAATTTCCGAATATGAAGAAAGCTGTGAATCTAAGAAGATAGATTTTTGTATTCACGAATTACATCAAATTTTGAGGTTAGGTTTGACAGCTGTCAAATTACAACGCAGTTAGCTCATAATATTGACGACAAACGGACCGTTAGTTCTAATTTCTAATCTTTTTTGGCAATCCATCGCTTCCGTCGATCTGGTCCTCGCGCGGTTCAAACAAAGCTTCTCGTCTACAACGGGGTGATTGATAAGGGTAGGCGACGCCGGCGCCGTTGCGGACGAGCAGAGAGTTTACCAACACCTGCTCTCCCCATCATCTTGAGTAATTATTGTTATTCTCAGGGCAAGAACCTTCGCAGAGGTGGGAGGAGATTCCTCTTTCGTACGGCTTTCATTAATTTTAAGGTAAAAGTTGAAAACTGGAAAATAATGGTGATAATAAAAGTAAAAATGCTCACAGAAGTGGAAGTCTCGAGATAAATACGGGTCAATAAACTGGCAGAGTTTGCGAAATAATCGCCTTAATGTTTTGTTCTCCGCAGAGGTTAAAGTGCCGGAATATTCGCCAATTGCATTAGTTAATGAGATTAGTTGTTGCGCCTACAATAATAATTAGTATACAAGCAACAGTTTTAAAAAGACTCAAGCTGACGTTTTAAAAGGCCAACATTATGGATGCCGCATATTGTCGATTCCAATTTTATATCTAAACGTTTACAAGGCGTGAAATATTTTTGCGGCTTATATGTAACTCGGGCCATTTCTCGTTCAATTTCGCCACAATTCATCGCTGAAAATCGGCTTAATATCTTTCGAGGAAGCCAAGGTGTGGGATACATAATGTCACGATGACTTACTCGATATAGCCGGCCTCTTGGGATTTTTCAAAGGCGAACAACTTCGTATTTTCGGCTGCGTGACAATCTGAATATGTGTCGTAAACAACAGATCGATTACAAGAAGACACAGGTTTAGTCGTAAAGATAAATGGGGCGTTTCGCCTTATCCACTTTTTACCAAAAATGAGTTGAATGCAGAAACGGCCACTATAAACTTGGTGGTGTAAAATGTAGTAAAAAACAAAGGAAACAACCTAAAATACGTTTTTTTTGAAGTAAAACTTCTTTAGGGATACTTGACTTGGGGAGTAAGCTGGTGAATGCGTGAAGAGAGCGTTACGAAAACTTTTCTGCACGATTTTACAATAATTAATTCATAGATTTTTTTTTTGCCTTAACGGGATTCGAACCCGCGTCTTATTCGTTGTGAATCCGCACTTCTCACAATACACCTATTTGCGTGTGTCAGTTTTGTATGCAATTGCGCTACTTATCTTAATCGCTACACATGATGCACATGACAAAATATATGCTTACATTATTAGTCAAATGGTTGACAAACCGGTTTGGAATGACAACCATTTTTCTATTGTATCCACATTCCGTTTCTTGTATTTCACAGTTGTGCTTTGTGACTAAAAGCCATATGGTTCATGGTGCCACCGGTGAATGCGGTGGGCGGGAGGGCCGCCGCATTTACCGCTGATTGACTGACTAATGATATTGGAATGACAACCATTTTTTGACTTTTTAAAGCAGATTAAAAATGAGAGCGAGTTCTAGTTCAAAGGAAAAAAAAATTAAAAAAATGGTTGTCACTTTTCAAGCTTTTAGTCAGTCGATGAGTATAGTAGAGAGGGTGGCACACCCGCCCACCGCACTCTATAGAGTAAAACTTTAATATTTTTTATTGAGAGGTAGTTTCATATCAATAATTTTGTCATCTGATCTCCCAATATGTACCACCGGTGACGTGGTTATCTTTGGTTTTATCGATCATAGCTACATACAAGAAATTATTTTGGATTCCAGAAATCAATGATTAATTCGAGCTAAAAAAGATTGCAAATTTTTTTAAATTGGATCCTCCGATTCTCGAAATATTCGAATTTTGAATACCCAGCCTTGGAAAGAGCAATCGAAATGAGAACAGGAATAACAAAAACATAACAAAAGAAATCACAGGAAGAATTACGAAGGTCTTCAAAATTTTACACAAAAGGAACGTAAAATCTTGTATGACACGTCTTGTTTATGAATAGTAGCTCGCTTCGTTCGCTCATAATAGGTATATTATAAAATCGTTACAAAGGAAAAGGAAGTTTTTATTATAAAAGAATAATAATCCTAAAACACAAAGTTTTGTACGGAACTGGGTTAATAATGTAATTTAGTGATTTGCGTTGTTTATGAATACCGGAATTGCTAAATACTGAACGAAATGAAAAATTACGGAAGCCATTTAGTTTTTAGCCTTAAGGGACATAAAATCTTGTATGAAACTCGGCTGTTGTGGGAAATTATTGACACGTCTTGTTTATGAAAAGTAGCTCGCTTCGATCGCACATAATATGTATATTATAAAATCGTTTCAAAGTAAAAGGAAGTATTTTTTTTATATAAGAATAATAACCCTGAAACGGAAAGTTTTGTATGGAACTGGGTTAATAATGTAGTTTACTGATTTGCATTGTTTATGAATTCCGGAATTGCTAAATACTGAACGAAATGAAAAATTACGGAAGCCTTTTAGTTTTTAGCCTTAAGGAATATAAAATCTTGTTTGAAACTCGGCTGTTATGGGAAATTATTGACACGTCCTGTTTATGAATAGTAGCTCGCTTCGCTCGCTCAGATGTATATTATAAAATTGTTACAAAGGAAAAGGAAGTTTTTATTACAAAAGAATAATAATCCTGAAACACAAAGTTTTGTATGGAACTGGGTTAATAATGTATTTTACTGATTTGCATTGTTTATGAATACCGGAATTGCTAAATACTGAACGAAATGAAAAATTACGGAAGCCTTTAGGTTTTTGCTTTAACAAACATAAAATCGTGTATGAAACTCGGCTGTTGTGGGAAATTATTGACACGTCTTGTTTATGAAAAGTAGCTCGCTTCGATCGCACATAATATGTATATTATAAAATCGTTTCAAAGTAAAAGGAGGTTTTTTTTTATATAAGAATAATAACCCTGAAACGGAAAGTTTTGTATGAAAATGGGTTAATAATGTAGTTTACTGATTTGCATTGTTTATGAATTCCGGAATTGCTAAATACTGAACGAAATGAAAAATTACGAAAGCCTTTTAGTTTTTAGCTTTAAGGAACATAAAATCTTGTATGGAACTCGGCTGTTATGGGAAATTATTGACACGTCTTGTTTATGAAAAGTAGCTCGCTTCGCTCGCACATAATATGTATATTATAAAATCGTTACAAAGTAAAAGGAAGTTTTTATTATAAAAGAATAATAATCCTGAAACACAAAGTTTCGTATGGAACTGGGTTAATAATGTAATTTACTGATTTGCATGGTTTATGAATTCCGGAATTGCTAAATATTCAACGAAATGAAAAATTGCGAAAGCCTTTTAGTTTTTAGTCTTAAGGAACATAAAATCTTGTATGCAACTCGGCTGTTATGGGAAACTATTGACACGTCTTGTTTATGAATAGTAGCTCGCTTCGCTCGCACATAATATGTTTATTATAAAATCGTTACAAAGTAAAAGGAAGTTTTTTTATAAAAGAATAATAACCCTGAAACGGAAAGTTTTGTATGGAACTGGGTCAATAATGTAGTTTACTGATTTGCATTGTTTATGAATTCCGGAATTGCTAAATATTGGACGAAATGAAAAATTGCGAAAGCCTTTTAGTTTTTAGCCTTAAGGAACATAAAATCTTGTATGGAACTCGGCTGTTATGGGAAATTATTGACACTTCTTGTTTATGAAAAGTAGCTCGCTTCGCTCGCACATAACGTGTATATTATAAAATCGTTACAAAGTAAAAGGAAGTTTTTTTATAAAAGAATAATAACCCAGAAACGGAAAGTTTTGTATGGAACTGGGTTAATAATGTAGTTTACTGATTTGCATTGTTTATGAATTCCGGAATTGCTAAATACTGAACGAAATGAAAAATTACGGAAGCCTTTTAGTTTTTAGCTTTAAGGAACATAAAATCTTGTATGGAACTCGGCTGTTATGGGAAATTATTGACACTTCTTGTTTATGAAAAGTAGCTCGCTTCGCTCGCACATAACGTGTATATTATAAAATCGTTACAAAGTAAAAGGAAGTTTTTTTATAAAAGAATAATAACCCAGAAACGGAAAGTTTTGTATGGAACTGGGTTAATAATGTAGTTTACTGATTTGCATTGTTTATGAATTCCGGAATTGCTAAATACTGAACGAAATGAAAAATTACGGAAGCCTTTTAGTTTTTAGCTTTAAGGAACATAAAATCTTGTATGGAACTCGGCTGTTATGGGAAATTATTGACACTTCTTGTTTATGAAAAGTAGCTCGCTTCGCTCGCACATAATGTGTATATTATAAAATCGTTACAAAGTAAAAGGAAGTTTTTTTATAAAAGAATAATAACCCAGAAACGGAAAGTTTTGTATGGAACTGGGTTAATAATGTAGTTTACTGATTTGCATTGTTTATGAATTCCGGAATTGCTAAATACTGAACGAAATGAAAAATTACGAAAGCCTTTTAGTTTTTAGCTTTAAGGAACATAAAATCTTGTATGGAACTCGGCTGTTATGGGAAATTATTGACACGTCTTGTTTATGAAAAGTAGCTCGCTTCGCTCGCACATAATATGTATATTATAAAATCGTTACAAAGTAAAAGGAAGTTTTTTTATAAAAGAATAATAACCCTGAAACGGAAAGTTTTGAATGGAACTGGGTTAATAGTGTTGTTTACTGATTTGCATTGTTTATGAATACCGGAATTGCTAAATACTGAACGAAATGAAAAATTACGGAAGCCTTTTAGTTTTTAGCCTTAAGGAACATAAAGTCTTGTATGGAACTCGGCTGTTATGGGAAATTATTGAAACGTCTTGTTTATGAATAGTAGCTCGCTTCGCTCGCACATAATATGTATATTATAAAATCGTTACAAAGTAAAAGGAAGTTTTTATTATAAAAGAATAATAATCCTGAAACACAAAGTTTCGTATGGAACTGGGTTAATAATGTAATTTACTGATTTGCATGGTTTATGAATTCCGGAATTGCTAAATATTCAACGAAATGAAAAATTGCGAAAGCCTTTTAGTTTTTAGTCTTAAGGAACATAAAATCTTGTATGCAACTCGGCCGTTATGGGAAACTATTGACACGTCTTGTTTATGAATAGTAGCTCGCTTCGCTCGCACATAATATGTATATTATAAAATCGTTACAAAGTAAAAGGAAGTTTTTTTATAAAAGAATAATAACCCTGAAACGGAAAGTTTTGTATGGAACTGGGTCAATAATGTAGTTTACTGATTTGCATTGTTTATGAATTCCGGAATTGCTAAATATTGGACGAAATGAAAAATTACGGAAGCCTTTTAGTTTTTAGCCTTAAGGAACATAGAATCTTGTATGGAACTCGGCTGTTATGGGAAATTATTGACACTTCTTGTTTATGAAAAGTAGCTCGCTTCGCTCGCACATAACGTGTATATTATAAAATCGTTACAAAGTAAAAGGAAGTTTTTTTATAAAAGAATAATAACCCAGAAACGGAAAGTTTTGTATGGAACTGGGTTAATAATGTAGTTTACTGATTTGCATTGTTTATGAATTCCGGAATTGCTAAATACTGAACGAAATGAAAAATTACGGAAGCCTTTTAGTTTTTAGCTTTAAGGAACATAAAATCTTGTATGGAACTCGGCTGTTATGGGAAATTATTGACACTTCTTGTTTATGAAAAGTAGCTCGCTTCGCTCGCACATAACGTGTATATTATAAAATCGTTACAAAGTAAAAGGAAGTTTTTTTATAAAAGAATAATAACCCAGAAACGGAAAGTTTTGTATGGAACTGGGTTAATAATGTAGTTTACTGATTTGCATTGTTTATGAATTCCGGAATTGCTAAATACTGAACGAAATGAAAAATTACGGAAGCCTTTTAGTTTTTAGCTTTAAGGAACATAAAATCTTGTATGGAACTCGGCTGTTATGGGAAATTATTGACACTTCTTGTTTATGAAAAGTAGCTCGCTTCGCTCGCACATAACGTGTATATTATAAAATCGTTACAAAGTAAAAGGAAGTTTTTTTATAAAAGAATAATAACCCAGAAACGGAAAGTTTTGTATGGAACTGGGTTAATAATGTAGTTTACTGATTTGCATTGTTTATGAATTCCGGAATTGCTAAATACTGAACGAAATGAAAAATTACGGAAGCCTTTTAGTTTTTAGCTTTAAGGAACATAAAATCTTGTATGGAACTCGGCTGTTATGGGAAATTATTGACACTTCTTGTTTATGAAAAGTAGCTCGCTTCGCTCGCACATAACGTGTATATTATAAAATCGTTACAAAGTAAAAGGAAGTTTTTTTATAAAAGAATAATAACCCAGAAACGGAAAGTTTTGTATGGAACTGGGTTAATAATGTAGTTTACTGATTTGCATTGTTTATGAATTCCGGAATTGCTAAATACTGAACGAAATGAAAAATTACGGAAGCCTTTTAGTTTTTAGCTTTAAGGAACATAAAATCTTGTATGGAACTCGGCTGTTATGGGAAATTATTGACACTTCTTGTTTATGAAAAGTAGCTCGCTTCGCTCGCACATAACGTGTATATTATAAAATCGTTACAAAGTAAAAGGAAGTTTTTTTATAAAAGAATAATAACCCTGAAACGGAAAGTTTTGAATGGAACTGGGTTAATAGTGTTGTTTACTGATTTGCATTGTTTATGAATACCGGAATTGCTAAATACTGAACGAAATGAAAAATTACGGAAGCCTTTTAGTTTTTAGCCTTAAGGAACATAAAATCTTGTATGGAACTCGGCTGTTATGGGAAATTATTGACACGTCTTGTTTATGAATAGTAGCTCGCTTCACTCGCACATAATATGTATATTATAAAATCGTTACAAAGTAAAAGGAAGTTTTTATTATAAAAGAATAATAATCCTGAAACACAAAGTTTCGTATGGAACTGGGTTAATAATGTAATTTACTGATTTGCATGGTTTATGAATTCCGAAATTGCTAAATATTAAACGAAATGAAAAATTACGGAAGCCTTTTAGTTTTTAGTCTTAAGGAACATAAAATCTTGTATGGAACTCGGCTGTTATGGGAAATTATTGACACCTCTTGTTTATGAATAATAGCTCGCTTCGTTCGCTCATATGTATATTATAAAATGGTTATAAAGGAAAAGGAAGTTTTTATTACAAAAGAATAATAATCCTGAAACACAAAGTTTTGTATGGAACTGGGTTAATAATGTAGTTTACTGATTTGCATTGTTTATGAATTCCGGAATTGCTAAATATTGAACGAAATGAACAATTACGGAAGCCTTTTAGTTTTTAGTCTTAAGGAACATAAAATCTTGTATGGAACTCGGCTGTTATGGGAAATTATTGACACCTCTTGTTTATGAATAATAGCTCGCTTCGTTCGCTCATATGTATATTATAAAATGGTTATAAAGGAAAAGGAAGTTTTTATTACAAAAGAATAATAATCCTGAAACACAAAGTTTTGTATGGAACTGGGTTAATAATGTAGTTTACTGATTTGCATTGTTTATGAATTCCGGAATTGCTAAATATTGAACGAAATGAACAATTACGGAAGCCTTTTAGTTTTTAGTCTTAAGGAACATAAAATCTTGTATGGAACTCGGCTGTTATGGGAAATTATTGACACCTCTTGTTTATGAATAATAGCTCGCTTCGTTCGCTCATATGTATATTATAAAATCGTTACAAAGTAAAAGGAAGTTTTTTTATAAAAGAATAATAACCCTGAAACGGAAAGTTTTGTATGGAACTGGGTTAATAATGTAGTTTACTGATTTGCATTGTTTATGAATTCCGGAATTGCTAAATACTGAACGAAATGAAAAATTACGGAAGCCTTTTAGTTTTTAGTCTTAAGGAACATAAAATCTTGTATGAAACTCGGCTTTATGGGAAATTATTGACAGGTCTTCTTTATGAATAGTAGCTCGCTTCGCTCGCTCATATGTATATTATAAATTTGTTATAAAGGAAAAAGAAGTTTTTATTATAAAAGAATAATAATCCTGAAACAGAAAGTTTTGTATGGAACTGGGCTAATAATGCAATTTACTGATTTGCATTGTTTTTGAATTCCGGAATTGCTAGATATACTCCAGGGATGGAAATAACTTATTTCCAACCAAAATTTATCTTCTATATAAATAAAAATCAATTGCCACATGTATGAAACATCATCACTTCAAAACGGCTCTACTGATTTGGCTGATTTTTTTCGCTGTGTTCGTAAATCGTCAGGACAAGGCTTGTATTAAAGCAAATTATTGGAAAATTGGAAAACTCGGAAACAACAGAAAGTGATTTTTTTCTATAGGATGCTTGTATAAACTCAGCATAACTCTTTTTTTTGTTTTGTTCGTTATGGTCCTGGAAAGGTTTTCAGGAAAATAAAATTGCAGAGTATCACAAGGAAAGTGAAAACAAACTTCAAGAATATTAACGAAAGAAGATTTCCAACTTTACGGCGAAAATTCTTCAGCTTCGTGTAAATGTTTGCGGCAAATTAAAAAATACTCTAAACAGAATGGGACAATTGTCTCCATGGATCAAAGTTATATTCGTTCGCCACACACATGTGAAAAAAAGGTGGTTGCATTCACAAATGGTGCCATGAACACAAGGGTTTTTGTCACAAAGAGCAACTGTGAAATACAAGAAACGGAATGTGGATACAATAAGAAAATGGTTGTCATTCCGAACCAGTTTGTCAACCATTCAGTCAAACATGTAAATTTGAGTATATATTTTGGTGTAAATCTCAATTTGGATTGATTCTCACTAGTGGTGCAATGTTTTTCTGTGAGTAAAAAGCGTATAGTTCTGGCACCGTTTGTGAGTGCGGTGGGCGGGTGGGCCGCCCTGTCCACTGTACTCAGAGACTGACTAAATGGATGAGAAATAACAACCATTTATTGATTTTTTTTTTCTTTGAAAACTAGAACTAACTCTCGTGTTCAATCCAATTTCAAAATTTTTAAGTCAAAAAATGGTTGTCATTCCAATACCATTAGTCAATCGGTCAGTTGTAGATGGTGCGGCCCACCAGCCCACCGCATTCATATGTGGTGCCATGAACGAAACGGTTTTTGTCACAAAGAACAACTGAAATACAAGAAACGGAATGTGGATACAATAGGAAAATGGTTGTCATTCCGAACCACTTTGTCAACCATTCAGTCAAAAATGTAAATTTCAGTATATATTTTGGTGTAAATCTCAATTTGCATTGATTCTCACTAGTGATGCAATTTTTTTTTGTGAGTAAAAAGCGTATAGTTTTTTCACCGTTTGTGAGTGCGGTGGGCGGGCGGGCCGCCCTGTTCACTGTACTCATCGACTGACTAAATGGATGAGAAATAAAAACCATTTATTGACTTTTTTTTTCTTTGAAAACTAGACCTAACTCTCGTGTTCAATCCAATTTCAAAATTTTTAAGTCAAAAAATGGTTGTCATTCCAATACCATTAGTCAATCGGTCAGTTGTAGATATTAATATTCAATATTAATGCTGATACAGAATTTTAAATGATCACGACTTTTCGAAAATTTTCACAAAAAATTGTAGGGGTTAAAAAAGTGGAATTAAATTATTCAATTCCATTTTTTTAACTTCTACAATTTTTTGGGCGCTTTAATTTCTTTTTATAACATTTGGTTACACTATTTAAGTAAATACATATTCAATTTTTTTTAAATTTTGTACATTTATTCGATTACCAATCCAATACATACCACTCGAATTTCAGCGCCATCTAGCCAATTAAAAACACACCATTCTTTGATACGGTTTCGCCTTAATTGGGTGTTGTCTTTCCACCTAAGTAGGTTTACAAAATTGTATCTGAAGCCGTTGTGTAAGCTGCTAAAATATTAATTACAGCCTGTCAACACCGAACCCTCCGTAATTGGTGCTTAATACTTTTATTGCGTTTTGCGGTACACCTCTCATAAACTACTTAAATCGTTTGAAGCCCTATTTGCAGTTAAGTGCTTTCTGTAAAGATATCGGCGTCAAATTGACAAAAGTATTTTTGGTAAAACGATCTTGATATGATGGATGCACTTAGCTCTGACACATAAGAATCTGGACATAGTTGCTACCACAACCGACACTATTAGTTTCGTCCTTTCTCAATTAACAATTTTCGTTGTCATTTGCGGACCCATAAAAACTAATTTCGGTTGATCTCCTGAATATAACATGAGATCTTTGATGGTCGTTATGTATGTAAATTTGCAAGTTTACTTTTATGACGTCATACATTCCGTTCCAGTAGAAATGGGCAGGAAATGAACGTTTTATGAGGGTATAACAGCACATAAAGACAAATTTATTATCTAATCAACCACCATGGTTAAATTTACTCAGAACAAAAAAATCGCACTAAACGTCCGTCGTGTCGTTAGTTTACCTTTCGGTGGCAACAATTTAACTGAAACATATATGTACTTTGTACATGATTACCACAAACGCAAAACGCATGGCCTTATTTCGTGCACGCTTTAAGCATTATGTTAATGTGTGCTCGAGTGAGCTTTAGCTCGTTGCCGATTTGCTACATTCGAAGAAAATTACACGCACATGGGTGGTAAAACTAATTATTATGTTATTGTTTCAAAAAAGTTACTAAACGTGTTTTTATTTTCATAATTCGCTGCAATTCCCTCAGTTTCAATCGTGGTTTATGGAAATCGTGTTGATTGAATTGTTTCGTTGCTCCTGGAGTGTATAGTCAATTAAATCCAGTAAATCAAATTTTCAGCTCTGCCACAATTCGTTTAGGGTGAAAGCCACACACACAAATACCAGCACGTTTGTAGAGGGCCATACTATACTTATAGATAGTTGGAAAATAACTAACTGTCTATTAGAGATGAGATTATAAGATGTAAACTAGTTGGAGGTTTGTCTGAATATAAAGAACTGACAAAAAGTAGGGTTCACTGAAAAATTCCACACAATTGAACTGAGCGGATTTCAATTATATTTTCCGGCATGTTTGTACCTTGAAAAATTGTACATATTTTCGATATATTACGCAAAAAATTAATATTTCGGTTTAATTAAAACTTGATCATGAATTATTTTATGGACGAGCTTACCGATTTTATATTGGTGGTATTATAATTATTCAAACATTTCAAAAAAGCTCTTGTAAAGGTTATAAATAGAAAAATTAACAAAACTGCATATATTTATAAAAAATCAACAAAATATGGTTTCCCGCAGTGTATTCTTCTACTATTGCCATTAAGACCAGCCTGTTACTAGTGTTTAGTGCTTATAACACTATTCTTTTTATTTGGGCGACATTATCCTCTTTATTATTTTGGGGTAGGAGTTAGCTCCTGGATGATGAGAGGAAAGAAAAATAACATAGTAAAAATTGTTTAAAAAATTTTTTTTTTCAATTTTTTAGTTTTTGCTGTGACCATATTGAACTTAGTGTGATGTCACTAACTTTATCGTTTTCTACTCTTCAATCCATCTCATTTGATACCCATATTAAGGGGGCTAAAAACAAAATGTAATCCGCCAAGTTGGAGCGGCGGCCATATTGAATTTAGTGTAATGTCACTAACTGTATTGTTTTCTACTCTTCAAGCTTATGAGTTTGCTTTGGTTTAATTTGTTTCAAAGTTTATTTTCTTATTTTCAGAGCATTTAAATAAAAGCTTGTTTTTAAAAATATTTTTACTATAATTTTTTTTTTCAACTTTTTAGTTTTTGCTGTGACCATATGTGATGCCACTAACTTTATTGTTTTCTACTCTTCAATCCATCTCATTTGATACCCATATTAAGGGGGCTGAAAAGAAAATGTAATCCGCCAACTTGGAGGGGCGGCCATATTGAATTTAGTGTAATGTCACTAACTGTATTGTTTTCTACTCTTCAAGCTTATGGGTTTGCTTTGGTTTGATTTGTTTCAAAGTTTATTTTCTTATTTTCAGAACATTTAAATAAAAGCTTGTTTTTAAAAATATTTTCTACTATAATTTTTTTTTCAACTTTTTAGTTTTTGCTGTGACCATATTGAACTTAGTGTGATGTCACTAACTTTATGGCTTTCTACTCTTCAATCCATCTCATTTGATACCCATATTAAGGGGGCTAAAAACAAAATACAATCCGCCAAGTTGGAGCGGCGGCCATATTGAATTTAGTGTAATGTCACTAACTGTATTGTTTTCTACTCTTCAAGCTTATGGGTTTGCTTTGGTTTGATTTGTTTCAAAGTTTATTTTCTTATTTTCAGAGCATTTAAATAAAAGCTTGTTTTTAAAAATATTTTTACTATAATTTTTTTTTTCAACTTTTTAGTTTTTGCTGTGACCATATTGAACTTAGTGTGATGTCACTAACTTTATGGCTTTCTACTCTTCAATCCATCTCATTTGATACCCATATTAAGGGGGCTAAAAACAAAATACAATCCGCCAAGTTGGAGCGGCGGCCATATTGAATTTAGTGTAATGTCACTAACTGTATTGTTTTCTAATCTTCAAGCTTATGGGTTTGCTTTGGTTTGATTTGTTTCAAAGTTTATTTTCTTATTTTCAGAACATTTAAATAAAAGCTTGTTTTTAAAAATATTTTCTACTATAATTTTTTTTTCAACTTTTTAGTTTTTGCTGTGACCATATTGAACTTAGTGTGATGTCACTAACTTTATGGCTTTCTACTCTTCAATCCATCTCATTTGATACCCATATTAAGCGGGCTGAAAACAAAATACAATCCGCCAAGTTGGAGCGGCGGCCATATTGAATTTAGTGTAATGTCACTAACTGTATTGTTTTCTACTCTTCAAGCTTATGGGTTTGCTTTGGTTTGATTTGTTTCAAAGTTTATTTTCTTATTTTCAGAACATTTAAATAAAAGCTTGTTTTTAAAAATATTTTCTACTATAATTTTTTTTTCAACTTTTTAGTTTTTGCTGTGACCATATTGAACTTAGTGTGATGTCACTAACTTTATGGCTTTCTACTCTTCAATCCATCTCATTTGATACCCATATTAAGGGGGCTAAAAACAAAATACAATCCGCCAAGTTGGAGCGGCGGCCATATTGAATTTAGTGTAATGTCACTAACTGTATTGTTTTCGACTCTTCAAGCTTATGGGTTTGCTTTGATTTGATTTGTTTCAAAGTTTATTTTCTTATTTTCAGAACATTTAAATAAAAGCTTGTTTTTAAAAATATTTTCTACTATAATTTTTTTTCAACTTTTTAGTTTTTGCTGTGACCATATTGAACTTAGTGTGATGTCACTAACTTTATGGCTTTCTACTCTTCAATCCATCTCATTTGATACCCATATTAAGCGGGCTGAAAACAAAATACAATCCGCCAAGTTGGAGCGGCGGCCATATTGAATTTAGTGTAATGTCACTAACTGTATTGTTTTCTACTCTTCAAGCTTATGGGTTTGCTTTGGTTTGATTTGTTTCAAAGTTTATTTTCTTATTTTCAGAACATTTAAATAAAAGCTTGTTTTTAAAAATATTTTCTACTATAATTTTTTTTTCAACTTTTTAGTTTTTGCTGTGACCATATTGAACTTAGTGTGATGTCACTAACTTTATGGCTTTCTACTCTTCAATCCATCTCATTTGATACCCATATTAAGGGGGCTAAAAACAAAATACAATCCGCCAAGTTGGAGCGGCGGCCATATTGAATTTAGTGTAATGTCACTAACTGTATTGTTTTCTACTCTTCAAGCTTATGGGTTTGCTTTGGTTTGATTTGTTTCAAAGTTTATTTTCTTATTTTCAGAGCATTTAAATAAAAGCTTGTTTTTAAAAATATTTTTACTATAATTTTTTTTTTCAACTTTTTAGTTTTTGCTGTGACCATATGTGATGCAACTAACTTTATTGTTTTCTACTCTTCAATCCATCTCATTTGATACCCATATTAAGGGGGCTGAAAAGAAAATGTAATCCGCCAACTTGGAGGGGCGGCCATATTGAATTTAGTGTAATGTCACTAACTGTATTGTTTTCTACTCTTCAAGCTTATGGCTTTGCTTTGGTTTGATTTGTTTCAAAGTTTATTTTCTTATTTTCAGAACATTTAAATAAAAGCTTGTTTTTAAAAATATTTTCTACTATAATTTTTTTTTCAACTTTTTAGTTTTTGCTGTGACCATATTGAACTTAGTGTGATGTCACTAACTTTATGGCTTTCTACTCTTCAATCCATCTCATTTGATACCCATATTAAGCGGGCTGAAAACAAAATACAATCCGCCAAGTTGGAGCGGCGGCCATATTGAATTTAGTGTAATGTCACTAACTGTATTGTTTTCTACTCTTCAAGCTTATGGGTTTGCTTTGGTTTGATTTGTTTCAAAGTTTATTTTCTTATTTTCAGAACATTTAAATAAAAGCTTGTTTTTAAAAATATTTTCTACTATAATTTTTTTTTCAACTTTTTAGTTTTTGCTGTGACCATATTGAACTTAGTGTGATGTCACTAACTTTATGGCTTTCTACTCTTCAATCCATCTCATTTGATACCCATATTAAGGGGGCTAAAAACAAAATACAATCCGCCAAGTTGGAGCGGCGGCCATATTGAATTTAGTGTAATGTCACTAACTGTATTGTTTTCTACTCTTCAAGCTTATGGGTTTGCTTTGGTTTGATTTGTTTCAAAGTTTATTTTCTTATTTTCAGAGCATTTAAATAAAAGCTTGTTTTTAAAAATATTTTTACTATAATTTTTTTTTTCAACTTTTTAGTTTTTGCTGTGACCATATGT
Source organism: Diaperis boleti (assembly GCA_963583935.1). Taxonomy (NCBI): domain Eukaryota; kingdom Metazoa; phylum Arthropoda; class Insecta; order Coleoptera; family Tenebrionidae; genus Diaperis; species Diaperis boleti. The sequence continues at coordinate 49,120,059 of OY757249.1, read as the reverse complement.
GATGCAACTAACTTTATTGTTTTCTACTCTTCAATCCATCTCATTTGATACCCATATTAAGGGGGCTGAAAAGAAAATGTAATCCGCCAACTTGGAGGGGCGGCCATATTGAATTTAGTGTAATGTCACTAACTGTATTGTTTTCTACTCTTCAAGCTTATGGCTTTGCTTTGGTTTGATTTGTTTCAAAGTTTATTTTCTTATTTTCAGAACATTTAAATAAAAGCTTGTTTTTAAAAATATTTTCTACTATAATTTTTTTTTCAACTTTTTAGTTTTTGCTGTGACCATATTGAACTTAGTGTGATGTCACTAACTTTATGGCTTTCTACTCTTCAATCCATCTCATTTGATACCCATATTAAGCGGGCTGAAAACAAAATACAATCCGCCAAGTTGGAGCGGCGGCCATATTGAATTTAGTGTAATGTCACTAACTGTATTGTTTTCTACTCTTCAAGCTTATGGGTTTGCTTTGGTTTGATTTGTTTCAAAGTTTATTTTCTTATTTTCAGAACATTTAAATAAAAGCTTGTTTTTAAAAATATTTTCTACTATAATTTTTTTTTCAACTTTTTAGTTTTTGCTGTGACCATATTGAACTTAGTGTGATGTCACTAACTTTATGGCTTTCTACTCTTCAATCCATCTCATTTGATACCCATATTAAGGGGGCTAAAAACAAAATACAATCCGCCAAGTTGGAGCGGCGGCCATATTGAATTTAGTGTAATGTCACTAACTGTATTGTTTTCTACTCTTCAAGCTTATGGGTTTGCTTTGGTTTGATTTGTTTCAAAGTTTATTTTCTTATTTTCAGAGCATTTAAATAAAAGCTTGTTTTTAAAAATATTTTTACTATAATTTTTTTTTTCAACTTTTTAGTTTTTGCTGTGACCATATGTGATGCAACTAACTTTATTGTTTTCTACTCTTCAATCCATCTCATTTGATACCCATATTAAGGGGGCTGAAAAGAAAATGTAATCCGCCAACTTGGAGGGGCGGCCATATTGAATTTAGTGTAATGTCACTAACTGTATTGTTTTCTACTCTTCAAGCTTATGGCTTTGCTTTGGTTTGATTTGTTTCAAAGTTTATTTTCTTATTTTCAGAACATTTAAATAAAAGCTTGTTTTTAAAAATATTTTCTACTATAATTTTTTTTTCAACTTTTTAGTTTTTGCTGTGACCATATTGAACTTAGTGTGATGTCACTAACTTTATGGCTTTCTACTCTTCAATCCATCTCATTTGATACCCATATTAAGGGGGCTAAAAACAAAATACAATCCGCCAAGTTGGAGCGGCGGCCATATTGAATTTAGTGTAATGTCACTAACTGTATTGTTTTCTACTCTTCAAGCTTATGGCTTTGCTTTGGTTTGATTTGTTTCAAAGTTTATTTTCTTATTTTCAGAACATTTAAATAAAAGCTTGTTTTTAAAAATATTTTCTACTATAATTTTTTTTTCAACTTTTTAGTTTTTGCTGTGACCATATTGAACTTAGTGTGATGTCACTAACTTTATGGCTTTCTACTCTTCAATCCATCTCATTTGATACCCATATTAAGCGGGCTGAAAACAAAATACAATCCGCCAAGTTGGAGCGGCGGCCATATTGAATTTAGTGTAATGTCACTAACTGTATTGTTTTCTACTCTTCAAGCTTATGGGTTTGCTTTGGTTTGATTTGTTTCAAAGTTTATTTTCTTATTTTCAGAACATTTAAATAAAAGCTTGTTTTTAAAAATATTTTCTACTATAATTTTTTTTTCAACTTTTTAGTTTTTGCTGTGACCATATTGAACTTAGTGTGATGTCACTAACTTTATGGCTTTCTACTCTTCAATCCATCTCATTTGATACCCATATTAAGCGGGCTGAAAACAAAATACAATCCGCCAAGTTGGAGCGGCGGCCATATTGAATTTAGTGTAATGTCACTAACTGTATTGTTTTCTACTCTTCAAGCTTATGGGTTTGCTTTGGTTTGATTTGTTTCAAAGTTTATTTTCTTATTTTCAGAACATTTAAATAAAAGCTTGTTTTTAAAAATATTTTCTACTATATTTTTTTTTTCAACTTTTTAGTTTTTGCTGTGACCATATTGAACTTAGTGTGATGTCACTAACTTTATGGCTTTCTACTCTTCAATCCATCTCATTTGATACCCATATTAAGGGGGCTAAAAACAAAATACAATCCGCCAAGTTGGAGCGGCGGCCATATTGAATTTAGTGTAATGTCACTAACTGTATTGTTTTCGACTCTTCAAGCTTATGGGTTTGCTTTGATTTGATTTGTTTCAAAGTTTATTTTCTTATTTTCAGAACATTTAAATAAAAGCTTGTTTTTAAAAATATTTTCTACTATAATTTTTTTTTCAACTTTTTAGTTTTTGCTGTGACCATATTGAACTTAGTGTGATGTCACTAACTTTATGGCTTTCTACTCTTCAATCCATCTCATTTGATACCCATATTAAGCGGGCTGAAAACAAAATACAATCCGCCAAGTTGGAGCGGCGGCCATATTGAATTTAGTGTAATGTCACTAACTGTATTGTTTTCTACTCTTCAAGCTTATGGGTTTGCTTTGGTTTGATTTGTTTCAAAGTTTATTTTCTTATTTTCAGATCATTTAAATAAAAGCTTGTTTTTAAAAATATTTTCTACTATAATTTTTTTTCAACTTTTTAGTTTTTGCTGTGACCATATTGAACTTAGTGTGATGTCACTAACTTTATGGCTTTCTACTCTTTAATCCATCTCATTTGATACCCATATTAAGGGGGCTAAAAACAAAATACAATCCGCCAAGTTGGAGCGGCGGCCATATTGAATTTAGTGTAATGTCACTAACTGTATTGTTTTCGACTCTTCAAGCTTATGGGTTTGCTTTGGTTTGATTTGTTTCAAAGTTTATTTTCTTATTTTCAGAACATTTAAATAAAAGCTTGTTTTTAAAAATATTTTCTACTATAATTTTTTTTTCAACTTTTTAGTTTTTGCTGTGACCATATTGAACTTAGTGTGATGTCACTAACTTTATGGCTTTCTACTCTTCAATCCATCTCATTTGATACCCATATTAAGGGGGCTAAAAACAAAATACAATCCGCCAAGTTGGAGCGGCGGCCATATTGAATTTAGTGTAATGTCACTAACTGTATTGTTTTCTACTCTTCAAGCTTATGGGTTTGCTTTGGTTTGATTTGTTTCAAAGTTTATTTTCTTATTTTCAGAGCATTTAAATAAAAGCTTGTTTTTAAAAATATTTTTACTATAATTTTTTTTTTCAACTTTTTAGTTTTTGCTGTGACCATATGTGATGCAACTAACTTTATTGTTTTCTACTCTTCAATCCATCTCATTTAATACCCATATTAAGGGGGCTGAAAAGAAAATGTAATCCGCCAACTTGGAGGGGCGGCCATATTGAATTTAGTGTAATGTCACTAACTGTATTGTTTTCTACTCTTCAAGCTTATGGGTTTGCTTTGGTTTGATTTGTTTCAAAGTTTATTTTCTTATTTTCAGAACATTTAAATAAAAGCTTGTTTTTAAAAATATTTTCTACTATAATTTTTTTTTCAACTTTTTAGTTTTTGCTGTGACCATATTGAACTTAGTGTGATGTCACTAACTTTATGGCTTTCTACTTCAATCCATCTCATTTGATACCCATATTAAGGGGGCTAAAAACAAAATACAATCCGCCAAGTTGGAGCGGCGGCCATATTGAATTTAGTGTAATGTCACTAACTGTATTGTTTTCGACTCTTCAAGCTTATGGGTTTGCTTTGGTTTGATTTGTTTCAAAGTTTATTTTCTTATTTTCAGAACATTTAAATAAAAGCTTGTTTTTAAAAATATTTTCTACTATAATTTTTTTTTCAACTTTTTAGTTTTTGCTGTGACCATATTGAACTTAGTGTGATGTCACTAACTTTATGGCTTTCTACTCTTCAATCCATCTCATTTGATACCCATATTAAGGGGGCTAAAAACAAAATACAATCCGCCAAGTTGGAGCGGCGGCCATATTGAATTTAGTGTAATGTCACTAACTGTATTGTTTTCTAATCTTCAAGCTTATGGGTTTGCTTTGGTTTGATTTGTTTCAAAGTTTATTTTCTTATTTTCAGAACATTTAAATAAAAGCTTGTTTTTAAAAATATTTTCTACTATAATTTTTTTTTCAACTTTTTAGTTTTTGCTGTGACCATATTGAACTTAGTGTGATGTCACTAACTTTATGGCTTTCTACTCTTCAATCCATCTCATTTGATACCCATATTAAGCGGGCTGAAAACAAAATACAATCCGCCAAGTTGGAGCGGCGGCCATATTGAATTTAGTGTAATGTCACTAACTGTATTGTTTTCTACTCTTCAAGCTTATGGGTTTGCTTTGGTTTGATTTGTTTCAAAGTTTATTTTCTTATTTTCAGATCATTTAAATAAAAGCTTGTTTTTAAAAATATTTTCTACTATAATTTTTTTTCAACTTTTTAGTTTTTGCTGTGACCATATTGAACTTAGTGTGATGTCACTAACTTTATGGCTTTCTACTCTTTAATCCATCTCATTTGATACCCATATTAAGGGGGCTAAAAACAAAATACAATCCGCCAAGTTGGAGCGGCGGCCATATTGAATTTAGTGTAATGTCACTAACTGTATTGTTTTCGACTCTTCAAGCTTATGGGTTTGCTTTGGTTTGATTTGTTTCAAAGTTTATTTTCTTATTTTCAGAACATTTAAATAAAAGCTTGTTTTTAAAAATATTTTCTACTATAATTTTTTTTTCAACTTTTTAGTTTTTGCTGTGACCATATTGAACTTAGTGTGATGTCACTAACTTTATGGCTTTCTACTCTTCAATCCATCTCATTTGATACCCATATTAAGGGGGCTAAAAACAAAATACAATCCGCCAAGTTGGAGCGGCGGCCATATTGAATTTAGTGTAATGTCACTAACTGTATTGTTTTCTACTCTTCAAGCTTATGGGTTTGCTTTGGTTTGATTTGTTTCAAAGTTTATTTTCTTATTTTCAGAGCATTTAAATAAAAGCTTGTTTTTAAAAATATTTTTACTATAATTTTTTTTTTCAACTTTTTAGTTTTTGCTGTGACCATATGTGATGCAACTAACTTTATTGTTTTCTACTCTTCAATCCATCTCATTTAATACCCATATTAAGGGGGCTGAAAAGAAAATGTAATCCGCCAACTTGGAGGGGCGGCCATATTGAATTTAGTGTAATGTCACTAACTGTATTGTTTTCTACTCTTCAAGCTTATGGGTTTGCTTTGGTTTGATTTGTTTCAAAGTTTATTTTCTTATTTTCAGAACATTTAAATAAAAGCTTGTTTTTAAAAATATTTTCTACTATAATTTTTTTTTCAACTTTTTAGTTTTTGCTGTGACCATATTGAACTTAGTGTGATGTCACTAACTTTATGGCTTTCTACTTCAATCCATCTCATTTGATACCCATATTAAGGGGGCTAAAAACAAAATACAATCCGCCAAGTTGGAGCGGCGGCCATATTGAATTTAGTGTAATGTCACTAACTGTATTGTTTTCGACTCTTCAAGCTTATGGGTTTGCTTTGGTTTGATTTGTTTCAAAGTTTATTTTCTTATTTTCAGAACATTTAAATAAAAGCTTGTTTTTAAAAATATTTTCTACTATAATTTTTTTTTCAACTTTTTAGTTTTTGCTGTGACCATATTGAACTTAGTGTGATGTCACTAACTTTATGGCTTTCTACTCTTCAATCCATCTCATTTGATACCCATATTAAGGGGGCTAAAAACAAAATACAATCCGCCAAGTTGGAGCGGCGGCCATATTGAATTTAGTGTAATGTCACTAACTGTATTGTTTTCTAATCTTCAAGCTTATGGGTTTGCTTTGGTTTGATTTGTTTCAAAGTTTATTTTCTTATTTTCAGAACATTTAAATAAAAGCTTGTTTTTAAAAATATTTTCTACTATAATTTTTTTTTCAACTTTTTAGTTTTTGCTGTGACCATATTGAACTTAGTGTGATGTCACTAACTTTATGGCTTTCTACTCTTCAATCCATCTCATTTGATACCCATATTAAGCGGGCTGAAAACAAAATACAATCCGCCAAGTTGGAGCGGCGGCCATATTGAATTTAGTGTAATGTCACTAACTGTATTGTTTTCTACTCTTCAAGCTTATGGGTTTGCTTTGGTTTGATTTGTTTCAAAGTTTATTTTCTTATTTTCAGAACATTTAAATAAAAGCTTGTTTTTAAAAATATTTTCTACTATAATTTTTTTTTCAACTTTTTAGTTTTTGCTGTGACCATATTGAACTTAGTGTGATGTCACTAACTTTATGGCTTTCTACTCTTCAATCCATCTCATTTGATACCCATATTAAGGGGGCTAAAAACAAAATACAATCCGCCAAGTTGGAGCGGCGGCCATATTGAATTTAGTGTAATGTCACTAACTGTATTGTTTTCGACTCTTCAAGCTTATGGGTTTGCTTTGATTTGATTTGTTTCAAAGTTTATTTTCTTATTTTCAGAACATTTAAATAAAAGCTTGTTTTTAAAAATATTTTCTACTATAATTTTTTTTTCAACTTTTTAGTTTTTGCTGTGACCATATTGAACTTAGTGTGATGTCACTAACTTTATGGCTTTCTACTCTTCAATCCATCTCATTTGATACCCATATTAAGCGGGCTGAAAACAAAATACAATCCGCCAAGTTGGAGCGGCGGCCATATTGAATTTAGTGTAATGTCACTAACTGTATTGTTTTCTACTCTTCAAGCTTATGGGTTTGCTTTGGTTTGATTTGTTTCAAAGTTTATTTTCTTATTTTCAGAACATTTAAATAAAAGCTTGTTTTTAAAAATATTTTCTACTATAATTTTTTTTTCAACTTTTTAGTTTTTGCTGTGACCATATTGAACTTAGTGTGATGTCACTAACTTTATGGCTTTCTACTCTTCAATCCATCTCATTTGATACCCATATTAAGGGGGCTAAAAACAAAATACAATCCGCCAAGTTGGAGCGGCGGCCATATTGAATTTAGTGTAATGTCACTAACTGTATTGTTTTCTACTCTTCAAGTTTATGGGTTTGCTTTGGTTTGATTTGTTTCAAAGTTTATTTTCTTATTTTCAGAGCATTTAAATAAAAGCTTGTTTTTAAAAATATTTTTACTATAATTTTTTTTTTCAACTTTTTAGTTTTTGCTGTGACCATATGTGATGCAACTAACTTTATTGTTTTCTACTCTTCAATCCATCTCATTTGATACCCATATTAAGGGGGCTGAAAAGAAAATGTAATCCGCCAACTTGGAGGGGCGGCCATATTGAATTTAGTGTAATGTCACTAACTGTATTGTTTTCTACTCTTCAAGCTTATGGGTTTGCTTTGGTTTGATTTGTTTCAAAGTTTATTTTCTTATTTTCAGAACATTTAAATAAAAGCTTGTTTTTAAAAATATTTTCTACTATAATTTTTTTTTCAACTTTTTAGTTTTTGCTGTGACCATATTGAACTTAGTGTGATGTCACTAACTTTATGGCTTTCTACTCTTCAATCCATCTCATTTGATACCCATATTAAGGGGGCTAAAAACAAAATACAATCCGCCAAGTTGGAGCGGCGGCCATATTGAATTTAGTGTAATGTCACTAACTGTATTGTTTTCGACTCTTCAAGCTTATGGGTTTGCTTTGGTTTGATTTGTTTCAAAGTTTATTTTCTTATTTTCAGAACATTTAAATAAAAGCTTGTTTTTAAAAATATTTTCTACTATAATTTTTTTTTCAACTTTTTAGTTTTTGCTGTGACCATATTGAACTTAGTGTGATGTCACTAACTTTATGGCTTTCTACTCTTCAATCCATCTCATTTGATACCCATATTAAGGGGGCTAAAAACAAAATACAATCCGCCAAGTTGGAGCGGCGGCCATATTGAATTTAGTGTAATGTCACTAACTGTATTGTTTTCTACTCTTCAAGCTTATGGGTTTGCTTTGGTTTGATTTGTTTCAAAGTTTATTTTCTTATTTTCAGAACATTTAAATAAAAGCTTGTTTTTAAAAATATTTTCTACTATAATTTTTTTTTCAACTTTTTAGTTTTTGCTGTGACCATATTGAACTTAGTGTGATGTCACTAACTTTATGGCTTTCTACTCTTCAATCCATCTCATTTGATACCCATATTAAGCGGGCTGAAAACAAAATACAATCCGCCAAGTTGGAGCGGCGGCCATATTGAATTTAGTGTAATGTCACTAACTGTATTGTTTTCTACTCTTCAAGCTTATGGGTTTGCTTTGGTTTGATTTGTTTCAAAGTTTATTTTCTTATTTTCAGAACATTTAAATAAAAGCTTGTTTTTAAAAATATTTTCTACTATATTTTTTTTTTCAACTTTTTAGTTTTTGCTGTGACCATATTGAACTTAGTGTGATGTCACTAACTTTATGGCTTTCTACTCTTCAATCCATCTCATTTGATACCCATATTAAGGGGGCTAAAAACAAAATACAATCCGCCAAGTTGGAGCGGCGGCCATATTGAATTTAGTGTAATGTCACTAACTGTATTGTTTTCGACTCTTCAAGCTTATGGGTTTGCTTTGATTTGATTTGTTTCAAAGTTTATTTTCTTATTTTCAGAACATTTAAATAAAAGCTTGTTTTTAAAAATATTTTCTACTATAATTTTTTTTTCAACTTTTTAGTTTTTGCTGTGACCATATTGAACTTAGTGTGATGTCACTAACTTTATGGCTTTCTACTCTTCAATCCATCTCATTTGATACCCATATTAAGCGGGCTGAAAACAAAATACAATCCGCCAAGTTGGAGCGGCGGCCATATTGAATTTAGTGTAATGTCACTAACTGTATTGTTTTCTACTCTTCAAGCTTATGGGTTTGCTTTGGTTTGATTTGTTTCAAAGTTTATTTTCTTATTTTCAGATCATTTAAATAAAAGCTTGTTTTTAAAAATATTTTCTACTATAATTTTTTTTCAACTTTTTAGTTTTTGCTGTGACCATATTGAACTTAGTGTGATGTCACTAACTTTATGGCTTTCTACTCTTCAATCCATCTCATTTAATACCCATATTAAGGGGGCTAAAAACAAAATACAATCCGCCAAGTTGGAGCGCCGGCCATATTGAATTTAGTGTAATGTCACTAAGTGTATTGTTTTCTACTCTTCAAGCTTATGGGTTTGCTTTGGTTTGATTTGTTTCAAAGTTTATTTTCTTATTTTCAGAGCATTTAAATAAAAGCTTGTTTTTAAAAATATTTTTTATATAATTTTTTTCTCAACTTTTTAGTTTTTGCTGTGACCATATTAAACTTAGTGTAATGTCACTAACTTTATCGTTTTCTACTATTCAATCCATCTCATTTGATACCCATATTAAGAGGGCTGAACAGAGAATGTAATCCGCCAACTTGGAGCGGCGGCCATATTGAATTTAGTGTGACCTCACTAACTGTATTGTTTTCTACTCTTCAAGCTTATGGGCTTGCTTTGGTTTGATTTGTTTCAAAGTTTATTTTCTTATTTTCAGAGCATTTAAATAAAAGCTTGTTTTTAAAAATATTTTTTACTATAATTTTTTTTTTCAACTTTTTAGTTTTTGCTGTGACCATATTGAACTTAGTGTGATGTCACTAACTTTATCGTTTTCTACTCTTCAATTTATCTCATTTGATACCCATATTAAAGGGGCTGAAAAGAAAATGTAATCCGCCATCTTGGAGCGGCGGCCATATTGAATTTATTGTGATGTCACTAACTGTATCGTTTTCTACTCTTTAAGCTCTTTCAATTGACACCCATATTAAAGGGTTTGAAAAGAAAATGTAATGCGCCATCTTTGAATTAAATTCTTTTTCTACTCTTCAGGTCCTTTCATTTGATACCCATATTAATGGGGTTGAGTAAAAATACGTCATCCGCCATTTTGTGGCGACGGCCATTTTAAAAGTTTTACAATATTGAGTCTTGCTTATTGTATTGGAACTAAAGGCGTATAAAAATTTTCAGCTCAATCGGATATCAAAAAGTGGTTCTAATTTAGCTTGCAAAATTTGACCCACACATATTAAATAAGGTGTTCAGTTAAAAAAGTCACCAGGTTGCTTATGATTTTTTGAGTGACGAAGACGAATTGAAAAACGCATGTGATTTATTGCTTCATCTACAAGTTGAAAGTCCGCAATCAGCAATACATACTTCATTATTATTTTGGCAACAGACTTACGTTAAAATGTTATGTCAAATTCGTAGACGACTTGATGACTTTTTTAAATGAACACATGATACATACTAACATACTAACAAACTAACAAGGCAAGTTGAATAAAAGCTTGCAAAAACGAAAAGTCGTACAGTAAAGTTTCCACACAAAGGGTTTAAAAAGCATGAGTTAAACGAGTGCTTTTTTGAGCCCCGATTGCCGGAAAGCGCCTAATCTACACAGGGTCTAGTCAAGTACAAAGTTTTATCGTTGGACACAACCTCGGCAAGCCTTTAAATTGCTTCAAATACATAAAAATAGTATGACGTTTATCTGACATTCGTATTACTTCATTTCTACACAAGCGAAAATTTGAAAATTATGTCAAAAATACTGTAACGAAGTTACTAAGTTTTTCCTGTTTCCCGGCACCACGATGATAAATACGCAGAAATAAAATACTTCCCGACACCGTATCGAGACCGGTCTTGTACCCCGACGACCAGTGAGCTATCGCGGTTCCGACGTCTCTTCGCCGCTCAGAACCGCCACCAGAAGAAGACGCTGCGCCGGAAAGCGATAAGAGCTTGAGTCTCCCACTCGTCGCGCTCCGCTTCGCTCCGCGCATGGTCGAAATCACTGATCCTCACTAAGTACAGACTTTGTCCTTCGGACAACCGGGAAAGAAGAGGAGGAGGAGAGAGAGGGAGAAAAGGAACCGACCCCTAAAGAGAGTAGAGAAGAGAGAGACAAGAAGAGGAAACGGCCCTGAGGAGAAGAAGGTAGAGAACCAACTGTCGCCCCTCCACCGCCTCCCTACCACCGACAAGACAGGACCAGCTTTCGTATCGAGGTGCCGACTGGGTTCACGGGGCATAGGACTCCTGAGGTGCCCTAGCGACTGTCCAGTTGTCTGGTTTCCTCTGTGAACGCACCACGCCGTAAAATTGCGTCATTTATACTCCTAAACATCGGACCGGGATAATTCTTTCGCTCCTGTCATCAGCAAATTTGCGCGCTGCGAATGAAACTATCGTGGAGTCGCTACGACCACCTGAGGAAGCGACTTGAAAAAATTTAAATATCCTGAAGCAACTTCAGGAAACTTGAAACCAATTGAAGGAACTCTTAATACTTTGAAACTACTTGAAAGACTTGAAACAACATGAAATGTTTCGAAGGGACTTGAGACGACTTGAAACGTTTGAAGAAATACTTGAAAAGTCTTGGAGCGATCTGGGAAGATTTCAAATTATATCTTGAAAGGACTGAAAGCCACTTGCATAGACTTCAAATACCTCGAAGCGACTTGAAAAGATTTGAAATGTCTTGAAACAACTTAGACTTAAGCGAATTGGAAAGACCTGAGATGTTTTGAAGGAAATTGAAGCAACTGGAAAAGTCTTTAAATGTCTTGGAGTCTTGAAACGATTTGAAGAGAGATGAAGAGAGACTTTCAGAAACTTGAAACGACTTGAAATGTTTTGAAACGACTTGAAAGACTTGAGGCGAATTGAAAAAAAATGAAAATTTTGAAAGGTACTTGAGGCGATTTAAAAGGACTTGAAATGTCTTGAAGCGACCTGAAATATGTTAAAAGGACTTGAAACGACATGGAATGTTTCGAAGAAACTTGGGGCGACTTGAAAAGTCTTAAAAGTAATTGAAGAGACTTCAAATATTTTGAAAGGACTGAAAGCGACTTGAAGGGAAATAAGCAACTTGGAGAAACTTAAAACGACTTGAAAGGACTTTGAAATGACTTGAAATGTCTTGAAGAGTCTTGAAGCGACTTGGGAAGCTTTGAAATTTCTTTAAGGTATTGGAAGCATTGGAAGAGACTTGAAAGGACAACCTGGCAACCTGGGAAGACTTCAAATATTTTATTGGGACTGGAAGATTTCAAATTATGTCTTGAAGAGACTGGAAGCCACTTGCAAAGACTTGAAATACCTCGAAGCTACTTGAAAGGATTTGAAATGTCTTGGAACGACTTGAAAGACTTGAAGCGATTTGAAAAGAATTGAAATATTTTGAAGGGACTTGAGGCGACTTGAAATATTTTGAAATGTCTTGAAGAAACTTAAAGAGAATTGAAGAAACTTAAATCGGCTTTGAAAAGACTTGGAATATCTTGAAACGGCATGAAATGTTTTGAAGGGACTTGAGGCCACTTAAAATGTTTTGAAAGCAATTGAAGATTTGAAAAGACTTGAAAATATTTCTAAGGGACATGAGGCGACTTGAAATGTTGGAAGAAATACTTGAAAAGTCTTGGAGCGATCAGGAAAGATTGCAAATAATATCTTGAAGAGACTGGAAGCCGCTTGAAAAGACTTGAAATACCTTGAAGCGACTTAAAAAGATGTGAAATGTCTTGAAATGAATTGAAAGACTTGAAGCGAATTGAAAAGACTTGAGATGTTTTGAGGGAAATTGAAGCGACTAGAAAAGTTCTAAAATGTCTTGGAGAGTCTGGAAACAACTTGAAGAAAGATGAAGCAATTTGAATAGATTTGAAACATTTTAAAGGGACTTGAGACGATTTAAAAGGACTTGAAATGTCTTGAAGCGACGTTAAATATGTTAAAAGGACTTGAAAAGATTTATAGCGACTTGAAACGACATGAAATGTTTTGAAGAGACTTGGGGCGACTTGAAAAGTTTTAAAAGGATTTGAAGAGACTTGAAATGTCTTGAAAAATCTTAAAGTGACATGGGAAGACTTCAAATATTTTGAAGGGACTGGAAGCGACTTGAAATGTCTTGAAGCGACGTGGGAGGACTTGGAATGTTTTGCATGGAATTGAAGCGACTTGTAAAGACTTGAAATGTCTTGAAGCGACTTGGGAAGATTTGATATATCTTGATGGCAGTAGTGTTCTGCCGAAACATGTTCCATTTGTAATTTTACACTTATTAAAGTTTGTGGAGTTCGACTTAAATATATTTCAATTTTAATTTAAATTTATTCCATTTGGATTTATCGAGATTCTTCTGGTTTAATGTTGAATTATTAGGATGATTCTTTCACTTCGGTAATCCGAATGAGACCGCGCTCCGGATCCCGCTGTTCCGGAGTTTGTACGCTGCCCGGATTCATCGCCGTTCCGGGAACAGGGCCCCGCATCGTCTAGCAATTCACATGGAAATGGAATGATGTAAGTATCGAAATTGTAGTAGATTTGAAATGAAATTTAAAATTCGCGCCGTGATTTTATGCAGTTTTCTTTCAAGAAGTTTACACTTATAACATGAGGCATTATAATGGACACTTAAACTTTCCACTTCAAATTACCAATGTACTTTACTCCTACTTCTACAACGAAAAACTTAAAATTGGTTTAACTAGTAACTGTTATTTTACGTTAAGGATTTAAAATTTAAAATTAACATTAATTTTTCATTCTCTCATTGACTATTAAACTTTTTCCTCTTTTCTTAATTGACCTCAACATCCGCCGGAATTTTATTTACTTCAGAACTAGGCACTGAGAGGTAATTGCAATTTTCCAGTGATTTGCATAAGCACCAGGCTTGCTACATCAGAAAAACTGCTGTTTTCCCAACGCTGTTAACTAGTTCTTGCTTGTACAGTTGCGACCGTAAAATATGACGTTTAAGTGGCTTGTCTTTTATAATCCAGCTCGTCACACCTTTGGCTCCTCACATTCAAAGCAGCTCATTTTCTGTTCTAGAGTAACGATAGCTTTGTCTCAATAAGGGTCAGAACCTTTGAGCTAGTACAGTACTAATCGTTAGTTCTAAATTAATTTATTCTAATTGAAACCACAAATTTAAAAAAAGGAGCTGTGTGTGCTGTCCTCGTAATTTGTATTGAATGTTATCTGATTTTGTATCAATGAAAACAATAGGCGCCTCCAGTTTCACTAAAAATTCTATCCCCGAACGGTCCTCCGACTGTACCCATTAATTTGTCAAAAGAATTCTCTTGGATATCCGCAGACGAACGAGCGGGTCTCCTATGCGAGCAGTTTGGCACGATTCCAAGAATCGAATCTTATTAGACCGTCGAGTGGAACGATTATATATACAAAAAGCGCCATCGTCGACATGACGGCGCTGATGATATGTCTGCAGACACTTACCAATAACGGTTAGGTTATAACGGAAGCTGCGGGTCTGTGCATTACGGAAGTCCACTCTGCACCGGTAGACGCCCTCGTCGTGGCGCCGGATGTCGTCGATGACGAGCTGTGCTGGTTCAGACACGGTCCGGAAGTAGGCTCTTGTCCCGAACAGATCCGGTGCGGACCAATGACTCGCTCCGTAAAGGGACTTTCCACGGACGTCGAAGCTGAAATTGGAGGAAAAATTAGTGTTTTATTTGGTTCTGTTGCTGATTTTCTGTCAGTTGTTAGAGGGAGGTTCGGTTCTTTTTGCCGGCGAGAGTCTGCAATTCTATATACTTGTTGAAGTAGGTATTCTGTATAACACTATCTCGAAGACGAAGACTGACAAGCACTGACAAGGTTTCACACGCTAATTTTGTGTATTTAGGCAACCAAACATACATTTTTGGCGGAACCGACGCCGAAGTCACGTAAACTGTGCTGCAACGACGATTCCAAACAAATTGTTATACTATCATTCTGTTTTTAATGTAAACTTCAAAAGTTGATATATCGCGCATGCCTGATGTGGTCAAGAGTGGGGAGCTGAGCGGAGAGCAATATTCCCCAGGGCAGAGCGGGAACGACCTGTCTTGAGCACTAGTCAGGATAATTATGTTATTGCCTATTCATAGTTTGTTAATGGTGTTTACGATAAATTAGTATTATGAAGTCTTAGAAGCTGTTATATACATATAACAATTATTATTTAATTTCTAGACTGTAGTTGTTATTGGACTTTCTGAAGCATGTAGAAGAAATGGACTATGCCACTTATTAACAGTTGAGGACATGAGGGATTTACTGGTAAACGCAGGTGGCGATTTGATAACCCTCAAACGCCATGGTGGTTGGCGTTCCGGTGCTGTTGCCGAAGAATAAATAGACGATTCCGTCCAAAACAAAATACAAATGTCGGATAAAATTGTTGCATCAGTTGCATCTGCCAGTGAAAATCAACGAGGTTGGCAGAAAATGAACTTCCCTCATGTCCAAATATTTTGTCAGAAAATGAACTTCCCTCATGTTCCACAAGCTTTTCATTGACAGAAACTATATTTTAAAAAATGGAAACTCCAATATAACAATAAATTTGATATTATTATAAAACGTTATAAAAAAAATAAAAATAAAATCATCATCAATTTCAAACTCGTGTGAAATCTTTCATTTTCAACACTTGTTATACAATATGCTATATTGTTTGTGGTGTTTTGTTCATTAAACCCAGCTTCATTAACCCTCACAATGTGAAGCAAAGTGTAACGGAGCGCGCCCTCTGGTGGACGGTAGTGTCGCTGGTCGCCTCGCTAAAAACATACTAGGTACATCAAGTGGGGCAGCAAGAAGATGATCATGTCTGGGTATCAACGCCAAAACTTTTGTTCTTTTATGTTGATATGTTGAAGGTCGCGATGTCTCTATTGAAGTTGGATGTAGAATTTCGGTTAATCTGCACATCGACGGCATAGACATAACTCACGAATTTGCGATTATAGATCCGTTTGACAAAGACTTAGACAAAGTCCTGGGTGCTGACTTTTTCATAAAATATTTTATCTTTTATAGATTACGAATCTTTTAAATTTTTGTTCTCTAAATTGAACACACGAGAGCAAGAAGTGAACATTAAATGCTATACCGCAAAACTAGTCGATATAAACGAATTCCAGATAGCCCAATATAACGAAACTAGTCAAAAAGAAGTAAACCCTGCAGACGAAGTACTTCAATAAAAATAAATCATTAATGACGAAGAAAGAATGTCACTAGAACAAATTTGTGCAAAATATGTTGACTTATTCCATTCGGATCGTGACCCACTTACGGTAACTAATGTTTACAAACAAAGGATACAATTACAAGAAAATATAACACCAGCGTATGCGAAACAGTACCGCCTACCGCACTCTCAAAATCCAGATATACAGTCCGAAATTAATAAAATGCTACACAGCGGCATCGTGAAATCAGCAAAGTCTGCCCGACAGTAACGGCGTAAAGAAGTGGGGAGTCGTAGTAGACTATAGGATGGTTAAGAAAAAAATCAAGGACAATAAATTTTCCCTATCAAATATTAACGAAATCTTAGATTATTTTTTGGGTGCAATATACTTTTCCCATTTAGATCTTTCACAAGAATATTATCAAATAGTCATGTCGACCTGTCTTGGCGTTTTAGGAGTTTTTCCAAATTTTCTGACTTTTCTCGATAATTGTCTTCAATTTTCCCTTCCGTAAAACCCTTATTTGGACTATTATGAATATTAAAAAAAAATGCCAAATCGGTCCAGCCGTTCTCAAGTTATGCGCTGACCGACGTACACCATTTCATTTTTATTACATAGATTACAGATCTGTATCACAAAGATTTAGACGGAGTCCTGGGTGCTGACTTTTTCATAAAATATTCAGCTTTTATAGATTACGAAACTTTTAAATTTTTGTTCTCAGTCCGACAAAAACGAAACCAAAAAAACCCGAGAGTAACGGCGTAAAAAAGTGGAGAGTCGTGGTGGACTATAGAATGCTTAACAAAAAATTCAAAAACTTTTCCCGTTTAGATCTTTCTCAAGGATATTATCAAATGGAACTAGAACCGTCATGTCGACCTTACACGGCAGTTCCGAATGACCAGACTGCCAATGGGTCTTCGAACTGTCCTGAAATCATATCATGGTGTTGATGTTGCACCAGAGGTCGGCGTCAAAAGAGAAGAAGAGGAACACATCCAAAGAAGCGAGTTCCTGCCTCGGATCGTGTAAGCAACTCGAGGGGGAGTTTGGAGCGTGCCCTCTGGTGGACGGTAGTGTCGCCGGTCGGCTCGAAAAAAACATACTACTTCACGTGGTGCAGCGAGAAGATCATCATGGCCTCGCCTCCTGCCTGAGTATCAAGGTCACACCTTTTGTTCTTTTATGTTAAAATATGTTGTTATTTGTGTTTGTATAGTTATTATTATTTAGGTTTAAACCAGCAATAAAGTTTCTTATGAGTTTTCTTCAATAGAACATGGAAACATTATGATCAGTCCCGATTAAATAAGATACAAAAGCTTTGAATAAGAAAGTAATGATTATTATTTTCTGTAACATTCTCTTAAATCCTGAATACGAAAGTTTTATGAAGAAGAAATAATTTGTCAAATATTAGGAGGCCATTAGGTCTTTTTTCCGGAACATTTGGTAATTTCGCTTTCGGACCCGCTCATTAGTCACGACCACACCTAATGTTGACATCCCATTCGCCATATACTTTCCTCCTCCTCCGGTGACCGACCTTACCTCTCGCCTCAACTTTCTTAATCGTGTTAACCAGACCGCACCGGTGATGTTCCGTGTGAAATGAGCAAAGCAGCATCCGTCGGATGACAGGTGACAGATGGAGTGCCGGTTCAAGTAATGGCTCGCCTCTGCCCTTAACGTACAATGTGGTCGGAAACTTAGTTACCGGCAGGAGCGTCCATGCGGTAGATTTAGTGGCACACTCTCGCGCCTTTTTACGTCTCTGCCCTAACGCGCGGTGATATTGCGTGCGTAACCTGTTGGTATCAACTTCATCCACAACTTCTAATAACAATAACAGTAAAGGGAAAGAGGAAACAAGTTGATGCTGCGAAAAATGGGCACGTGGAGGACGGAAATGAGGAGATACGGCGATTGGATAGGAGATGCGGCAATTTTGATAAATTGAAAATGAAGTGAATGAAGCCAAATACTGTATGTGAAATGTAATGAATTAAAATAAATTAAATATCTACGACTCGCTTGTTTTTGTCTTGTTACAATTTTTTTACAATAAAATTCTTCTTTATAAAGCCGTTGGTAGCTTCAAAGCTATGAACTCGTAGCTAATTATATTAAAAATTCTAGTATTTCCTCATACAATTTCGTTTCAGACTTTCCCGGCGCATCCACCAGTTTTAAAGCAACGGTGGAATATCAGTTTCTTTTTTAATTAAGATAGCCATAACATAAATAGCGCGAAAGCAAGTTACAAAATTTGCCTTCTGAAAAACGAATATTATTGTTTCGTTATTTGAAGGAGACTCATCATCTTTAATCTCCAAAATTATTTTTTTAAATAAACTATTTCTTGAAATTCTTTCACTCATTTTAATAAGGAATAATTCTGCTTTCACAAACAATCTCAATTAGAATAATTACATAAAAACATAAACTTAACCTTCTGATTCTCCTACATCGACAGAAAGTGGTTGTCATTTCTAAACCATCTAATGGTTATCCAGTGGTACAGGTCTTGAGGTGAAACACCCGCCCACCGCACTCCTTCTGTTTGCACCACATACGGCAACTAGATTTGTGTCTGAAATAATTGCAAACAATTGACAGTTTCAATTAATGTACACTATATTTAAAGAAAGAGTGCGGTGGGCGGGCGGGCCGCCCCAAAAACTGCACCATTGCTTGTCTAGATGGTTTTGAAATGTCAACCACTTTTTAGACGGTAATCTCGATCTCCACATAGTCAACAGTCTAACTCTCATTTTCAGATTTTAAGAATTCCAGGTCAGAAAGTGGTTGTCATTTCTAAACCATCTAATAGTTATCCAGTGGTACAGGTTTTGAGGTGAAACACCCGCCCACCGCACTCTTTCTGTTTGCCACGAAATTCCCAAATTCCCTTGACTTAATCACTAGAAATAATAATATTTTTGAATTTCACATTTATAGAAAATCTAGTATCACAGATTGCGTGATAGCTTTTGACTCTTGCCACCCAGTTTCCCATAAATTTGCAGCTTTTCATTCCTTTTTCCACCGATTATTTTCTATACGACTATCAGATTCATCTTTTCAAACAGAACTTAATAACATTAAACAAATTGCTTCAAATAATGGATATTCTTTAAAAACTATAAATAAATTATACTATAGATACTATAACAAATTTAAATACACACACCACTTGGTTAAAAATACTTCATAAACAATTTCCTTTTCAACTTCATTAACATACTTTGGTGTCGTCTCAGAGAAATGTTCTAAAATACTTAAGAAAAACGGTTTTAAAGCTTCATTTAAAACAGATAACAACTTATCCAGATTTTTTATAAAAAATAAAGATCCATTAGATTACAAATCGTCATCAGGTGTATACAAATTAAACTGCTCTTCTTGTGAGTCATTCTACATAGGTTAGACAGGTCGCAAAATATCAGACCGTATTAGAGAACATTTCAGACACATCTATAACAACACAGATCTTGATTCTCCTCCATCAACACCTTCTTCTTTCGCCAATCATATATTAATAACGAAATATGGTTTTTCACCATCAAATTCCAAATTGATTCATAAATGCAATAAAGGCCGGAAATTAGATTTTCTTGAGACTTTGGAAATAAGGAAAGCCTTGAAACTGGAAAACAGATCTTGTTTAAACGAACAGAATAACTTCAATAATCCCATTATTAATTCACTATTTTAATTTTTAACCACTCAAACAAACTTACCAGATTCTCCTTGATCCATTTTAATTTTTACATTTTATCAAATGTTGTTTTTACGAAATCCTTTAAAAACCATGTAACCTTTTCAAAACGTCAAATTTAATTCAAAAATAATGTCATAATTTGAAGTATTCTTTGAGGTAAGAACCTCTCTGTAATTCATCAATTGTATCATTAATCTCTTGTTAAATTAGGGCTGATGATGGCAGTAGTGTTCTGCCGAAACATGTTCCATTTGTAATTTTACGCTCATTCAAGTTTGTGGAGTTCGACTTAATATATTTAAATTTTAATTTAAATTTACTCCACTTGGATTAATCAACATTCTTCTGGTTTATATTAATAATTATATAACATTACAATTTTTTTTTGCTGGACACCCCATGTATAATCAAATACAATTTATAGATTCCTATATTACCGACCGTCACGAAAGTACGTGGAAACAAGTGTCGAGAAAAAAATTGAGAAAAATAGACTAAACAAAACAGAGAAAACTGAAGCCATATTTCCCTGTACGTGAAACTCGAAATGTGGACAGTATTTCAAATTTAAAATTTGGGCAACAAAACAGCGCCATCTTCCATCGAATTGTCAGAAAATAGTCGGAATTGCCAGAGAAAAGTCGGATTTGCCAGGAAAAAGTCGGAACTTTCCAATTCGTAGAACTTGCCTAAACTTAAAATATGAAATACTGTACATATTTCGAGTTTCACGTACAGGGAAATATGATCTTCTTGGAGTATGTTTCTTGAAGTGATCGAACGCGTAGCGCGAGGCACCGATTTCAGTGATCCAGTGAAGTTACCGTCTGTGAAAATTTGTTTTTCTGTGGATCATTGAAATTGGTGCCTCGTGCTATGCGCAATAAAATTTGGTGGGATTGTAGACATAGCTCTCCTGATAGTACACCTGAGTTTGCGACCTCGGGTGCTTGCCGCTCGAGGGGTGGGGGGGGTGAAAACTCTGCACCGTGACGCTTTTCGGAAAATAGCGCCGTTGTTGTAAGCGCTATCGAAAAAAAGTTCAAATAAAATATGTAGAGAACAAAATTGTGCATAATTTTGGTTCTATTTATTTTTTCTTTGCGACCAACAGTTTCCGTTTCACGGGGCGCCAAA
This sequence comes from Diaperis boleti, assembly GCA_963583935.1. Lineage (NCBI taxonomy): Eukaryota > Metazoa > Arthropoda > Insecta > Coleoptera > Tenebrionidae > Diaperis > Diaperis boleti. The sequence continues at coordinate 49,099,043 of OY757249.1, read as the reverse complement.
TTATGGGGTTGATTTGCAAATTCCAACAAAATTCAATTTTCAGCGCGGATTACAACGCAGATCGACTTCAAATAATCCTGCAATATTTTTTTCTGAAAGAGCAATGCTTTCCGTCAATGTTCATTTGTTTGTTTGTTCGTATTTTATGTGCTTCTACACCGGTCAACCGATCGTTTTGAAATTTTTACCACAGATAATATTCGGAATGAGGAATAACGTAGGAACGACCCCAATTCCGTAAAAAATATTTAAATTTGAAACCGGGCAAAATTGAATCTCAAATAAAATTGTCACAATGACAGTTTTAACCATAAGACGACCAGAATATGTCACCCGTCGGTCGTCAAAAAATTATTTAAAGTTTAAACCGAGCGAAATTGATCCGTCTGTCAGATGAAAATGTCACACTGACCAGGTCAAATGGGATAATGTGATTTACTTTATTTTTGGGCCGCAGCAACGCGCGTCGGGTACAAATTTACCAGTTTGAGTAGAAATGATATTTAAATAAATACGTGTTTTATAAATAAATAAATAAGTAATTAAAATTTCAGAAAAACGCTTCAGTTCGGAATTTTTATTTTCTTGATTGTTTTGACGGTTGAGGGCTTTTTGGTTAAGTACCAACATTAGGAAAATTGTTATAACCATATTCCATTAACTTTAGAATTAGGAGAAAAACCAAAGGAAGAAACAGTAACGTCAACAACAAAGAACGCCGGCAACCAATAATACACGGTACGGTTTAGAAGGTTGCGCACCAGTATGAAACAGGGAGAAGACAAATGAGGAACTCAAAAAGATAAAGAGAAAATTAAAAGAAAAAGAGACAGAAGAAAGTCCAGTAGCCTTTCAAAAAACTAAACAAAAACAGCAAGATCTCCAGGGGAAGAAAGAAGGCGGGGAAGAAGATGGAGGAAATTACAAACAAAATAATGGAGGACTTTAAAGAAGACACAAGAGAGACGAGGAAAGAACTGAAAGAGGTGAAAAACGACAACAGACAGCTAAAGGAAGATATGGAAGAGCTGAAAAGAAAAGTGAACCAACTGAAGAAAGCGATGGAAGAAAAAGAGAAAAAATTGAAAGAAGAGAAAAGCTTCTTAGAAAAGAAGATAGGACAGATGGAGTCGAAGATGGAGGAAAAAGAAAGAGGTGAAAGAAGAAATAACATAGAAATCGAGGCCTATGCCATAAAGGGAGAAGAGATGATAATAGCAAAAACTGAGAGTTGGGAACAGAAGATGAACGTCAAAAGGAATAAAGAAAAACTAAGAAATAAGACAGGGCCGAAAATTTTTGTAAACAACGACCTAACAAGGAAAGAAAGGGAGACACAGAAAAAGATAGGAGAGATAGCGAAGAGGGCAGAGGAAGAAGGAAAGACGGTAACGCTAAGCTACAGGAAACTGCAGGTAGAGGAAAATTGGAGGAAATGGAAAAGATGACATCGATCGACTGGAAATTTTTTAAAGAAGAACGAAAGAAGGTACATGATTCAACGGGAAAGCAACAGAATAAAATAAAAGGAAGAATAAAATTGGTGTATTGGAATGTAGCGGGGATAAGAAACAAATAAGAATATTTCTGGAAATACAAGTGAATTTGACGTAATTGGAATGGTAGAAACGTGGGTAGATGAAAAGGAGTGGCAGAAGATAGAAGAGAGAATGCCGAGAGACTACTTATGGAGATGTCAAGCAGCAGAAAGGAAAAACAAAAAACGACGAGTGAAAGGAGGCATCATCACAAGAGTAAGGAAATAAATTGAGGACGAAATAAAAACAAAACAAGAACTACAGAGAACTGGAATAACAGAAAGAAATCTAAAACTAGGAACAAAAAAAGTTAAAATAATCACAGTATACAGTAAAGAGATGAGTAAAACAAAACAAATGTTAGAAGAGACCATAAGTGACACAGAAAAAAGAATTGTAAGAATTGGGGGCGACTTGAATGCGAGAATTGGGACAAGTTTAGGAAGACGGAATAATGAGACAAAAGATGCGAGAAGAACATCGAAGGACAAGACAGAAAATAAAGAAGGAAGAAAAACGATTAGAGATAGAAAGCGCCGGAGAAGAAATAAAAAGAAAAAAACCCAAGAAAGAAACAATTATAAAAACAATCTGGGAAGAAGAAAGCTTACAAAAATACACAAGTGCGCTACAACAAATTGAAAGAGAGAGAGAGAAAAAAGAAAAAGATACCAAAAAAAGAATGAAAGAACTCGAAAGGAAAATGAGAGAAGCGATGACAACAAAGAAAATAGAAATAGAATTGGGAGAATAGAATAGATGGTAATAGCCATAAAGCAAATGAGAAAATGGGATTGAGCGAAGAATACCGGACGCAATTAAAGAAATACAAAGACTCTTGGGAGAAGAAGAAGGATGAAAAGAAAAGAGAAGAAGAACAGGAATTAGATCAATCAACACAGAAGAAGAAGTTTGGAAATACATAAACAGAGAACGAAAAGTGAAAAAGAGGGCAGACGAGAAGATAACTATAGTAGAATGGAGAGAATACTTGAAAGAATTACTAGACGGAAATGATGAAACGGAAAGCAGACAGAAGGAAGAAAAGACAAGAGAACAAGAGATAGGGGAAGAGATTACGAAGGAAATGATTAAGAGGGGGATAGGAAGAATGAAGAAACGAAAAGCGGCGGGAGAAGAAGAACTGCAAAATGAAGCGTGGATCTATGCAACAGAAGAAATAATAGAGAAAATGAGGGAGATAACGACGTAGGACAAGGAAAGATTTTACCAAGCCAATGGAGGATGGGACAAAAGTATGGAAACGCCTGAATATCTCAAAAACTGTTAGTCCCATCTAAACTAAATTTTGCAGGTATATAGGGATCTATAATATCTACTTGGTGTAATTTTTTCGTAGTTGCACTGTCATTTGTTTTTGAGATACAAAACCAACTTATATTTTTTTAAATAGCAACATAGGGTGAAAATAACCTTTTTGGAAAAAGAATTTTTTTCTTAATTTAACGATGTGCTATAATAATTCTACTTTTTGGGATTTGTCTGCAAAAAAAAAATTATATTTTTTTTTTATAAATTATTATTATTATTACTAAACTCACGGCTGCAAATATGATTATTTGTGCTGTAAGAAAAGAATATGCCATCAAACCTAACAGTATTACTAAAAAAATCTGTCTTTTACAATACATGTTCAAAATGTTGACCATTAATTTCTTGACAAAAATGAATTCTATTAATGAAATTAATGAAAAAATTACACCAAGTAGATATTATAGACCCCTATATACCTGCAAATTTGGTTTAGATCGGACTAACAGTTTTTGAGATATTCAGGTGTTTCCATACTTTTGCGCTACCCTGTATAAGCGACCTGGAAGAAAAACTAAAACTAGCACAGGCAGGGGGAGTGGTGGTAGGAAACACGAAAGTGCACTCGTTGGCATACGCCGATGATATGGTGCTAATAGCGAGAGAGGCAAAAGAAATGAAGGGAATGATTTTTCAGAAAGAAGGCAGAAGGAAGAAAGAGGAATGGAAGTGGGAAGGAAAAGAAGTAGAAAAAGTAAAACCACACCTTTAACGAGACTAACAACGAGAAAAGACATATAAAGGAACTAGAAAGGAAAGCGAACGGGGTGGTAGGTCAAGTTTGGGGAATACGCGAGAGAAAATTAGGACGAGATATAAGGAGAGGACTGATGTAGGAAAGGCTAGTACAGAGTGTCATGATGTACGAGGCAGAAATATGGGGATGGAACGAGAATTAAAAGCTGGAAGCAATCCAAGCTTAGTACTGGAGATGGGTGCTAGGATTGGACAGGGAACCGCAAGCACATATCGTACTCGAAGAAGTAAATAGAGACAAGATAAACGTGGAAGCAAGAAAAAGAGCAGAAAGATTTGAATAAAGAATAAGAGAAAGAACGGAATGTAAGATCTTGCATGAGTGTTGAAAAGAGATAAAGAATGGGAAGATGGAAGGAGCAGGAAAAGAGAGAAGAAAATACTACGAGAGAAACGGGTATGCAGTGGAGGAGGTAAATAAGCGAAGAAACAATGGAGTCAATGTACTAAGAGAGATAGTTGAGGTGAACCGAGACTTACAGAAGCAGGAAAGGAGAACGAGGATAAATGAGTCAAGGTACAATGGAAAGTATAGGTCACTAATCACGGAGGAACTGCTGGCACACCTGAGAAGGGAAAGCGAGAAGAACGATAAGAAAGTAATAGCAAGGTTTAGATGTGGGAACGAGGAAGGAGAAAACAACTACTGGAAAGAGAGAGACGAGAGAGTGTGCAGACTGTGCAGAGAAGGAGCAGAAAAAATAGAGCACATGATGAAAGAATGTGAAGAGCTGAGAGAGGAGAGAGAAGATTGGAAAGTACTGATAGGAGAAGAAGGGAAAGGACTAGGCTGGATGAAAGGAGTATTAGACAGAAGAAAGAATGTAGCGAAAAGGAGGGAAGAGATGGAAGGAAAATATAATTAATTTAGCTGTTGTTATTGTTTATGTTTTATAGTTTTTATTAACTCATTATTTATTTATCTAGTATTGTATGGGAATAGGAATCCTTTTCAAGTGAAGTGGAATGCCCGGGTCGTTAATTTATATCCATAGGGATATAATATCTGGAAACTCATTTCACTACATTTTAACCATTTCAGGCTTACAGTAATATTTTTCCGCGGAACTGTAAATATGTTTTTGTACAAGAAAACTTAATCTGATGTTATTACCAGACACATACGCCCCACAAACTTCTGAAACAAAAAACCTCACTTTTGATGCTTAACACGTCAATTTGGAAGCAATTACCTCCAGCACAAAATGCAAGCTTTCGTGTTGCAGTTCCCAAGGAAACCTACTAGGAAACTCACTTTATTCCATTATGAATGTGTAAGTCGGTAATTACAACGTGCCACACATAAATTGACTTGTAAATGTATATTATAATAATAATTGCACGTCTCGAGCCTCGAAAGACCTTCGACACTATCGGCAACGAACGAACACGGTCTCGCTGACTCGTGGAAAATAAATTCGAAAGCGGCGAATATCCGAGAAAATAGAGGATATCAAAAGTAACCAACTGGTAATGCCAATATCAAGCTCGCAATTGATTCCAGCTTGTTGACATCGCTATTGTTCAGCGATTCGGTAATGCGACGCCGATACAAGCAAGTGTTTTATGGGAACCTCTGACAAGTATTGTTAATATTTATGAACCATTTCGTGATTACATTCGTTGAACTGGCTAATGTGATTTATATTAGATCGCAATTATCATATCATACCATGCGTTCGATGCATAAATCTATTAGTGGATATTTACAATCGGGGTTTTATATCAGCCGCGACGTATATTTGATCGCTATGGTAAACGCATTTTCCGATTCAATATACGGAGCAATATCTGGAATGCGGCCATTTACCGCGATACCACAACACCGGTCCGGTCGTTTGAGATAAATGTCTTGCCGGAAAGTCGCAGTCGACTTTTTACATACGTCATTGTTTTGTCACCACGACATATACTGGAGACCAAAGTTCAAGCAATGCAGTGTTTTTTTTTTCTAATATTCTAATATCCAGGAGAGGTCAATTCCGATTCCAAGAAGCATCCTTTTATTATTTATGCAAATACCCTGACATATACGGATGAAGAGCGATCGCATGTCTTTCTGTTTTTTTTTTCGTTTCGTTCGTTCGACTGCATTTTAATGAGGCAAATATCAAGAAAACCAATACAAGGGAATCAATCCGCTTAAGAAAAATGAATATTAAGTCCGCAACGTCAAGAGAGCAAAATAAACTTTCCCGGTTGAATTTTTCGGTGGGAGTTATGGAGTTGCATCATCTGCATAACTGGGTTGGGAATTCGAAATTTTACATTCAATTGAGCTTTTTCGTCGATGTATTTCACGTGCTGTGACACTAAGAGGATGAATATATCAGTGCTTTTCTGAGATCGCACCTCAACCCTTTCAGTCACTTTGTCCATTTGAATTTGATTATACTCCGCCTGAAATTACAAATTATCAAACCAACTGCTTTTCCGAAAGTCTTTAATAGCATTTTTTGCCACCACTCAGCTAAGAAATCGAAGGTTTTTGCAGACGAAAATGTTAAGCAATTCTTATTGTTAGTCAGCGCTTAGTATTTAGCTACAAAGAGTTTACAATCACTGGAGGTTTTAATAATATTGTAAATAAATACTGGGCCCTGAGACCTTCAGATGTTCCTTCTGATAATTTTTTAATTAATTTCCAAAAAAAATAAATGTACATGCTAGCGCGGTGACAGTTGAGATATCGCGCATACCTGAGGTGGTCAAGAGTGGGGATTGGCAAACCCCAGGCTGACTGAGACAGGATGCCTTGAGCACTAGTCAGGGTATGTTTGTAAATGGTGTTTAAGACGAATTAGTAGCATGGAGTCTTAGAATCTGTTATAGACGACAAATAATTGGGATTAATACGCCTAAACAAGTTGCCACATTTCTGCATCTAGAAAATCCACAAGAATATACTGGCCACTGTTTCCCCCGTACCTCAGCGACTAATGCAGGTGCGGATGTTATAACATTGAAAAAGCATGGAGGCTGGAAGTCTTCTCAAGTAGCAGAAGGACACAGAAAATTCTTTTGAAAATCGAATAAATGTATGGAAATCTGCAATTCTGCCCACACAAATCTGTTTTGGAAAATATCAGGGAAAATATTTCCAACGCACAAATTTTTCACTTCAATAATTGTATAAACACTTTAAATATAATTGTTTCAAAGAAGGAAGTAGGAGGGAAACTAAGGAAGGAAGGGGGAAATCAAAGAAGGTAACGAGAAAAACAAGAGATGAAAGAAACAATAAGCCAGATAGAGGAAACATTAAAAGACAACAGGGAAGAATGTCTGCTGCTGGGAGGGGATTTTAACGGGAGAATTAGGGAAAGAGGAGCCAGGGATTGGGAAGAAGAGAGAGGAGAGGGAAAAAGAAAATCCAAAGACAAGAAAGAAAACGCGGAAGGGAAGGAGTTGATGGAATGGATAGAAGAAAAAGACGAAGAAGGAGAATGAACCTACATAGGCGGTAGAGAAGAGACGGTTATAGACTACGGAATAGTAAACGAAGAAGCATGGGAAGAAGTCGAAGAATTCAGAATAGGGGAAAGGGTAGAGTCAGACCATCTGCCTATAGAGATTAGTATAGGAAGGGGGAGAGAGAAGAGAGGAGGAGAAGAAAAAATAGAGGAAATGCGGAAGGTGATAATTAAAGTATGGGACGAGCAAGGGGTGTAAGAGTATAAGAGAAGACTGGAAAAAGCAAGATTTAAAGAACAAGAAGTAGGGAAAATGGAGAAAGAATTGGTGGAAATATTGGAAAAAGCAGCGACAAAAAGAGAAATAACAGTGAGAGGTGGAGGAACAAAAAGAAAGAATAAATGGTGGGACAAAGAATGTGAGCAACGCAAAAAGGAAGCAATAAAAGAACTAAGAAAGTGGAGAAAGACTAAAGGGAACATAAGTGGCTTTTTAGAAGCGTAAAGAAGATACAGAGAGATATGCAGGGAGAAGAAGAGGCAGAAGAAGGAGAGAGAGGAGGAAAAGATAAAAGCAATAAGAACAGAGAAGGAGGTATGGAACTATATTAATAGAGAGAGAAAGAAAAAAGAAAATGGGAGCGAGGAGATAACGATGAATGAGTGGGAGGAGTACTTCATGAGGCTGCTGGAGGGAGAAAAGGAAAAAAAGAAAACGGAAATAGAGACGGAGAGAAAAAGAGTAGAACTTGAAGGAGAAGAAATTACAATGGAAGAGGTGGAGAGGCATGTGAAGAAACTGAGGAAAGGGAAGGCACCAGGGAGGGATAGAATACAGAATGAGTCGTGGATGTATGGGACGAGAAGAGTGCCAGAGAGGCTGGTGGAGGTAATGAATGGGGTGTGGAGAAGAGAAGGATTCCCGGTAGGGTGGAGAGAGGGGGTAATTTAACCCATACAAAAAAGGGAAGAAAAATAAAGTAGAAAATTACCGAGGGATAACTCTCCTAAACACAGGGTACAAGTTGTATGCATCAATTCTGAATGAAAGGATGAGCAGAAAGATAGAGGAAAAGGGAGCATTACCAGACAGCCAAGCAGGATTTAGAGAGGGGAGGGGAACTATGGTTAATGTATACATCCTGGGGGGAGGGTGTATGCATTATTCGTAGACTTCAGGGCGGCTTTTGACAAGGTGGACAGAGAGAGGATGTTTGAGTGCCAGAGGGAGAAAGGGGTAAATGAATGGCTGGTAAGAAAGGTGGAGGAGATATATGAGAAGACAAAAAGTAAAGTGAAGGTAGGGGAGAAGGAAAGTGAATGGTTTGTGACAACAAAGGGAGTGAGGTAAGGTTGCCCGCTCAGCCCCTTGTTGTTCACGATGTATGTGGCAGATATGGACGGAATGTTAGAGAAAGCACAAGCGGGGGGGTGTGTGGTAGGTAGAAAAAAAAGTGTGGAGCCTGGCGTTTGCGGATGATGTGGTAATGGTGGCAAAGAGTGAAAGAGAAATGAAGGAAATGATAAAAGTTTAGGAAAATATGTGAAGAAGAAAAGACTAGAAGTGAATGTAGAGAAAACAAAAATGCTGGTGTTCAATAAGAGAAAGAGGAAAAACGAAGAGAGTGATTGGAGGTGGGAGGGAGAAGTAATAGAACAAGTAAAAGAGTTCAAATACTTGGGGTGTGTGTTCAATGAAAGAGCCACCGATAAGGCACATATTAGAGAACTGGCAAGAAAAGCGAACAAGGTGATAGGATGTGTATGGGGAATAGGAAAGAGAAGGTGGGGGGGGCGATTTCAAGAGGAGAATGATGATGTTTGAAAGTCTTATTGAAAGCGTGTTGTTGTACGGAGCAAAGGTCTGGGGATGGAAAGAACAAGAGGAGATAGAGAGGGTGCAAGAGAAATATCTGAGGTGGGTGCTATGGGTGGAGAGAGAAACGCCAGGGTACATAGTGAGAGAAGAATGCAAGAGGAATGGGTTGAGAGTGAAAGCGGGAAAAAGAGCGGTCAAGTTCGAAGACAGGATGGAAGGGAGGAAAGAATGTAGGATTCTAAAGGAGTGCTGGAGAGAAAAAAAGAAGAATTCAGAGGAGAATGATAGGGAGAATTACTACAGGAGGAATGGGTATGCAAGCAAAGAAATAGAGAGACTGAGAGAAAGAGGCGTGTGGATGAATGTAGAACTAAGTGAAAGAGATAAGGATACGGATAGACAAGAGAGGAGAGAAAGAATTAGAGAATCCAGATACAACGGGAAGTACGGAAGAGAGGAAATACTGAATGTAGATGGAAGGGAAATTAAATGGATGAAAGAGGTATGGAAGAGGATGAAGAAGGGAGAAGAGGAAAGGGGAGGGGAGAAGAAATAGAGAATTTTATTTAGTTTTTTTTATTATTATAATTGTTAAGTTTACGTGTATAGGTATAGGAATCAGAAAGCCCATAGGGCAAATAAAGATTTATTTATTTATAATTGTTTCAATAAGCAACTTGTTTTATTCAGATTCAATTGTTTTTTATTCATACTTTCTGGTCGTCGAGAAAATACAGTCTGTTACTCGGTTATAATGAAAATTCGATCTACTCGTAGTTCCTCGCTCCTTCCACTTGTATCAAATTTTCATTCTAACCTTGTCACAGTTTCAATTCTGTGACAGTTAATTCCGAGCTTTTTCGGAATGTCAACTAGAAGACAAATCTTTACAATCTCGACTTCTCTTGATAAACTTGGGGCGCCAAATTGTTTATAAAGAACACTGATAAAATGTGCGACACCAGCCGAAGGCGAGTGGAGTAATTTATCCGAGTGGAAATGGTCATTTCTCACGAGTTCAATACTACCCTTTTTCTAACCATATTAAATAATAATTGTAATGTATTTTTTTATATATCTTTTTTATTATCATCATATACATTAACCGTACCGTAACTAACGATAGTAAAGGCAGACGATTTTACATCTACACTAGTGTCAATGTTTGAGTTTGTTGTTAGTTATATTTTCATCATCCGTTGCATTTCGTACACTGCTGCTAGAAGCTTGAACGGCAGTAATAATTTTGTTGGCCGAGTCCATCTTGTTATTAATGGAAGTGTCTATATAACCTTCGGCTACTGATGTGGACTTCCATCCACCATGTCTTTTCAAAGCCGTTCTATCAGCACCTGCATCTACTAGTATTGTAGCTGATGATCTTCGGAAACTGTGTCCGGTATACTTTTCAGCTTCCGTTAGTTTTTAATAGTTGGCCCCATTTTGGATATCTTGTTGATTTTGAGAAGTGCACTTGCCTTTTTGATAATTAGGTAGAAAAAATTATCACTCGACACATTTGGCGGACGTAAATTGACATGTTTTTGAACAACATTATAAAATTTACCAGTTATGATGAATTTCCGTACAGTTTTGGTTTTCTGACAGGAATGGTGACCAACATTGTTTTGTTTATCTCAACAATATCATTCACTTTCATGGCATGCATTTCAGTGGTCCTACAAGCACCCATAATGCCCATTATAAGAGCAACCTTAAAAAAATATCCTTAATTGGAGTAAAACTGGATCAAGTCCAAGAAATATTTTTCTTCCACAATGACCGTCCGAATGAAATATTGTTCAGTACAGAAAATTGATTGTCCATGGAGAAAAGTAAAATCTCGTCGTCACATTGGTCAGTAACCCGTGGAGAAAGTGTTCATTTTTGCTCCATGGTTGATGACTCAATTAATTACAAATTGGGTACAAAATTATTGACAGACAAGGGCGTAGCTTTCGCGGTCTCCCCCCAGTCCAAAATAACTGGTTTACCACTAAAGCATTGGCGCTCGGTCGCGAAGAGGACCGCACGGGGCCACGGAGTCCTCTCTGCGAGACCCACGGCCGTCGCAAAGGCAGTTTAGCTTTCAGGCACACACCTGGTTAGTCTCTAGCCTACGGCATTTATATTTTTATGTAGTAAGATATGTATGTAAAATAAAGTTGTTGCGTTTGTTTTGAATATACGTCGAATACCGTCGTGCAAAAAGGCTTATCCATGGCGCGAGCCAAAGTACTTTTATCACATGTACAGTTTCTCAAATTTATATTCTTCACTTCTCGGGCCACTTTTCATTTATTAGGGATAATTCCACTCTATTGGACGATTTCTGTATTACCGACTGCTGATGCAGATAAAAGTAAAATAAATACAGAGAAAAAGGCAAGAAACCGGTAAAGAAGGAGAAGATAAATCCCAACGAAGGGTATGAAGAGAATAAAGAGGCTGCAAAGAGAAAGAAAAAAATCTGGGGAAGAATAATAGCAGCGACATCTATAAGGCATTAGGACGATCCTATTAACAAAGAAAGTAGAAACCAAGGAAGTTGAATTGCATTCCTGGAAGGAAAGAAAAAAAGAAACGAACAGGGTAGGGCCGTACAGGACGACAAGAAAAGAAAGAAGAGATAACATTATTACGGTTTCAATTCCTCGAGCGCCGATGTTTTTCAAAACGTGGTATACTCCACTTAAGGGGAATTCCGTAAGCCGGGGGCAGCTTTCAGGTTGCGTAGGAAGGAAACAAAACAGTCGGTCGGTATTACGGTCTTTATTATTTGCACTATGTACATGGTCTCTCTCTCTCTCTCTTTTCCTAAACCTATTGTATACAACATCCCTATATCTACTATTTACACGGTGTCTCTCTCTCCGTCTATGGGTGTATTGTTAGGAATATTACCTTGAGATAGGACAGCACCGCAAAGTTGCTAGCGTCTGTAGCCAAAATAAAGGGTTTCGAAAAGTCAGCATAATATAAATTGGTCATAATTCATTCATGGTCAGCATATTGGTCAGTAATTCTTTGAAATTTGACTCCCGTAATTACGTAAAGATTTTTCTAAGCTGGTCTAAATGTTCTTCCAAAAATGTACTAGAAATTACAATATCTTCTAACTAGAAGAGGCAGATTTCATTTTGAAGTCGCCTAAGACCAAATGGCATGCGTCTGAATTCGTAATGGCCATTTTCGGTGGAGAAAGTTGTTTTAGGGGTGTCGTTTGTATTCATTTCTATGTGATGGAATCCGCTTACGAAATCAAGAATAGTGAAATACTGTCCTCTTCCAAGCTTGTAAAGAGTATTTATCATTCAATTTTTGATAGTCTACGGCCATACGCCATTTGCGTTTTGACTTCGTATTGTGTTTACAAAATGGAATGTCCATCTGCACCTAATCAAGAACCGAGCTTGCTTTTACGACACTTTTGGATTAATTTCTATTTGATGGAATCCGTTTGCCAAATCAAGAGTACTGAAATGCTGGGCGATAATTAGCAATACTTTTGGAATTTTCGATTGGATTAACGACTTATTAAATAGGATCGACAAAGGCAATTTAAGTTGATCAGAACATGCTGTGGAACACCATCAGGACCAGGTGAACAGTTATCATCAAGATGCATTAGCTTGTCTAGAATAACCTCATCTGGAATTGAAATATGAGTCGCAAGAAATGTAGTATTTTGAGAATCATAGGTTGGCAGAGAATTATCAGGTCCTTTAGATGCATAAACCATTTCAAAGTGGGAGGCAAAAATGTTATCTATGCCCTCCTCGTTATCACATGAAACATTATCTAATACCATTGTTCCAGGTAATCCACAATTACTAGATTTTGTTTTAACATACGACCAAAAGCGTCGAGAATCACTAACAATGTTATGCTCAATCTTTGAAATATATTCCCTAACTAACTCTTAAATCACTAAATACCTAATAATTTCTATCTAGTCTCGATTGCTTAAATTTTTTATAGGCTTATTTCTTACATCTAATCAAATCTTTGGCATTATTATTCATCCAATGAGGAAAGGTACTACCTTTTCTACACCTGAACGACACGAAATGATCAATTTTTCGATAGTCTACGACCATCCGCCATTTGCGTTTTCTTGAGACATATAATCTCATTACAATCCAGATGGGACTTACTTGGCGTTTTTGATGCATATCTGTACGTTTTTGTATAAATCGGGGAATCGTTAGTCAATTTATTTTCGTGCTGAACTTGTTTTGTAAATTCAATGTTAATGGAACTTTTTCACTATGGAAAATATCACGGAACCCGTAACATAATTTTCTGATTTCGCGGTTTCTTCAGGGTTGCAATGACTCAGGTTCGATAAGGGTTTCCAAATTATTTGTTTCAAAATATTAGAAATGTTCCACTTTAATTTGTCTATTACATTTACATTTAACCTCGTTTGTATTTGAATTCGTTAAAAGTTCTGTCGCAAAATTATTTTTTACTATTACAAGGGCTTGAGGAATTTCAACACTTTGTCCTAATTCTTTTTAAAGGACAATTGAGTTCTGGGTGGAAATTTTTAGTGTTATTGGTCGGTGTTTCAATATTTCGGATGGGTCATCGATGATTCATTTTTAGATTATGAGTCATGGTTTTAAATTTATGCTAGCGTCTAAATGCATTAAAAGATCTGCTCCGATAATATCGTCAAATCTTTTGAGTAGTCAGAAATGTGGAATCTAAACTCTTTGTATTGATCAAAAAATATGCTTAAAGTTCCGGGATAAACATGTATGGGAAACGGCATCGGGAAGTATTTATTTCGGTGTGTGTGTGTTACCACAACATTAAAAATAGAAAGAGAGTTGCAGAAGAAATTAAGAGGCATAGCGAAGGAAAAACTCGGAATGGAAAAGAAGTAAGAGTGGAAAACAGGAATCTATATTTATATAAAAATGAATCCCTATTTCCCTTGGTTACGACATTACTTGCGAACGGCTGGACCAATTTATCAAATTTTGTTTTGAAATATTCCTTGAAGTTCGAGAAAGGTTCTTATGAAGAGACATGGGGGCCCAGGGGGTTTATAACTCTAGAACACCTGTACCGATTTTTATTATCTTTGATTTTTTGGATCTGTCTCCGCCCCGAATAGCGGAATAACTATGAAAGCATGTGAAAAATTACAGGGGGCAAGGAGCTTGGTACAGGGAAATAACAATAACAAAGCCCCTCTGGTACAAGCCCTCCCCCTGGGGACAGGAGGCTCAGGGGGACCCATATGGTACAGGTAACGATAATAACAAATAACGCCGGCCCAAAATCTTAAGGAGCCCACGCCAAAGTTTCGCTTCTATTGCGCGTGTATGCTGGTTCCGGTAATGCCTGTAGATGACAGTGTGTGCATTATCCTTCGATAAAAAAACTGAATTTAATTCAACTAATAAGTTAACACAACATCTATTGATTCTGAGACAGTTCGCCGGGTCAGCTAGTTAACAATAGAATGGAGATGCAATGCTAGAGGTTTTCCAATAAGAAGAAGAAGAAGAACGGGAGAAAGTGGAAGCGATGGCAAAGGAAAAGGGACAAAGAAATGAGAAAAGAAGAACAAAAGAGAAAGTAGGAGGGAGGACAGGAAGAAGGGTGGGAAAACTAATACAAAACTAATAAAAAAGGAAGATTTCTGGGACCATGAGAGGAACTTCGAGATGCTGGATTTAAAAGAATTCAAGTGGGAATGTCAGGGGGCGGGAAGAGGGAAGAAGAAAGAAAGAGCGGCAGGTGGAATAATAACGCGGTTAAAGAAGAAAAAAAAGAAAAATTAAAAGAAGAGAGAATAACGTATCCTTTGGTGAGAGGCAACAAATGGTGGAAAATATTGATAGAATATAGCAAGGAGATAAATACAACAATAAGCAAAAAGCGAAAACATTAAAAAACAACAAAGAAGAATGTATAGTTATGAGAGGAATTTCAACTGGACAATTGGAGAAAGAAGAAAAAGGAGAATGAACCTACATAGGCGGAAAAGTAGATGTAGAAAATTTTAGAAGAAGGTAATGATCAAAATCTGACTTAAAGAACAAGAAGGAGATAAGGAGGAGAAATAATTGAAAGAAATTGGGACAAAGAGTGTGAACAAACGGAAAAAGGAAGCAATAAAAGGTTCTCATGCACAGCTGGCTCGAAAATGAATGAGGAAAGGGGTCCAACCAGATTTGTTCCGCAATTTATGATATTTTGGGCCAACTAGAAATTCCTGAATTTGTCAAAGAGATTAGCCTAACATCGGATGGTTGTGGACGCCAGAAAAAAATATAATGATGGTAGCTGTTTGCGCAAAATGGCTCCTAATAGCTCCAAGACATATTGAAAAAGTTTCAGTTTGAAAAGAATAAAGACACAATAATAGAACCAGAGAAATTTTACAAGAGGACCAAACTCGTGTGAACCCTAAAAGACTTAAGGACGTTGACGAGTTCCTCACCAAACATTTTGGCGACAGAATGAATGAAGGGTGGGGTTTGAATTTGATTCTGTGGTTTAACTTGATTTGCCAAAACGCCAAAATAATAAATTGACCCTTTCAAGAAATGCAATACAAAGGTTGTAGTCGTCCACCTAAACTTCAAAAACGAAAAACTCGCCGAACCAGATGCAAAAGACTTCATATTGTGTTTACAAAATGTAATGTCCATCTGCACCTAACCAAGAAACGAGATTGTTTTTTAACACTTTTAGAGTCATTTTGTCCCCGCCGAGAGACATGTGAGTATCCAGATCCCAATTCTAGGATTTAAATTTTTAATGAGATAGTAAATAGAGAAGTTCAAAATATTCTATTTATGTCTACAACATCGTATCTGGACCTATTTAAAGCTGTTCCACACCTATCACTACTCGTTTGCATAAGCCGGGCAGTATAAATTGTTAACAACTTTGAACACATTAGTAAAGTGAAGAATGAATAATAGAGGAGTTGAAATTGATCGTTATGCAACGCTGGATTAACAGTTTATATTGTAGCAGACATTATCCCTGCGCAAAGTTTATCGGCTCTAGGACGCAACAGCAAATGATTTATGTGCTATTTACCTACAAAAGAACACTAAACTTTAATTCTATAGATAGTGCAATTGAACGGACTAAAAATGTTGAAAAATATATTTCCCATCACCCAAAAACAATTCTTGTTTTGGAAGTAAATATTCTAGCGCACTTAACATAATTCATGAGCCTGCACCAATTTCACTAAAACACTGACTGCTCACGTCTCGATTTTTCTCCTCCAAGACACAGAAGTTATAATTAAATTATGTTAAAAGCTTCTGCTGGGGGAGCCGCGATCATTTTCGCAAATTTTTCCTCTTCTAAATACATGCTATTAAATTTCGCGCCGTGTGCATGTAAGCAGTAAACCGCAAATTGTGTTATAAATTAACAACCTAGACTTAATGAGAAAGGGTTTTAAGCGTTTCCTTTTCAGCCGTTACATTTTTCTGCGAATGGCGGGTCGTAAGCGATACCTGAATCGAAAACAATGAAAAAGGTGTAATACGAAAATTAAATAGATTTTAGAGGATTTTTGTCTTGGAAATTATAATACGAAATGTCACATTTTAGTAATACATTATGAGCCGCTTGAGCAGGTGCTATGAGCAGGACGTTAAATGTAAATATAAGTTAGTATAAGTCAGTCTCCCGGCTTTATGCTTCAGCCGAAAGATTGCTAAGTCATTAGGTATCGGTGACAGACCTCTGGTTTCTATGCTTAAAATTGAAAGCCGGTGAAGAATTTCTGGTATCAGTATATGGGTAATTCTGTTTTGTTACTTTTTTGATTAAATATTAATAATTACTTTTTTACTTATTTATTGTAAAAATCAAAGTCGGTTACGAAACATGTTCCTATTGTAATTTACGTTTATTAAAGTTTGTGGAGTTTGACTAGAATATATTTAAATTTCCCTCCCGTTTTTAAAATATCCAGAATGAGAATCAAATTACAAATTTTTCTTGCCAGGGAACTGACTCATTTGAACTATATGGTATTGAAAGCCATGGTACTGACATTTTAAATTTAATTAGCAACTGTAATTATTTGATTATGATTGTACGATATTATTTAGGTTCGTAATACGTATAAAAATCCGCATCAGATTTTTTTTTTAAAGATATCTGATGTAGAAATTTAATATCTCAAGCCTGAAGTTGTGTGAAATCTAGAATCTAAAACCCGCAATGTGTTATGATCTGTTACAAACCGGGCGAGTACCCTGAGTTAACAATGTGTCCTTTAACGAGTCGACATCATCCAGATTTACAAAACTCCCAACGGACAAACGCAAAATTAACGCCGGATTTACCACGTTTCTTATCTTCCGAAATCATTGAAATAACCCTCGTATCGCATCTGCATTGTTTGCGGAATGAGTCGAATTCCACTTAAAACACGCCATATATTTCGTTCTAGTGCCATTGTTGTTTTCGTTGATATGCAAGGCACAATTTGCATTTTCTTAACGGATACAGCCGGCACGAAATTGCATCGCATGATCGCCTCTCACTGTTTTACTCCTTGTTCCTGCCACTTTATCTCGGATACATCCGCTAGATAAGAAATTACAATCTGGAGAATAGATTCCGCGGATATACCGGACGAGAAATATCGCTTGCCCGCAGGACATCTGCACACACGTCGTTTAACCTCCTCTCAGATTGTCTTACGTACCGTTTAACCTGTTGTGGCAATCCGGGAGAAAAAAGTTGCGAGATTGTGGACGTCCGGCAGATGTTATTCGGATCTGACACGGCGCTGGGAGCGCTTTTTAGTCTACGAATATAAAAAATACGTCGACGTACGTATAATACGTAGAGAGAAATCAAATTTTCAGCTTATAGATGCACAAAAATTTAGTTATATCTGCCACCACAGTTAATCACCCACCGAATAGTAATGTTTCTTTTTTACGGCAAACGCCGGCCGGAAGAAGACCTGCCTGCCTGACGATAGACGTACCGCTGCTTGACAGGTGTGAGGTTATGTTAAGAAGCTCTTCAATATTTTCCGACATAACACAAAGAAGTATTAAGTGCCAGAACCATACACTTTTTAGTCACAAACAGACCTTATAATAGCAAAGAAAATCAATGCAGATTGAATTTTCCACTAAAATATAGAGTCAAATTTACATTTTTGACTGAATGGTTGACAAACTGGTTCGGAGTGACAACCATTTTCGTAATGTATACAAATTTCGTTTCTTGTATATCACAGTTGTCTTTGTGACTAAAAACCATATGGTTCATGGCACGACATGTGAATGTGGTGGGCGGGTGGGCCAACCGCATCCACAATTGACTTATGGACTAATGGTATTGGAATGACAACCATTTTTTGACATAAAAATTTTGAAACTGAATTAAACACCAGAGTGAGTTCTAGTTTTTAAAGCAAAAAAAAATAATCAATAAATGTTTTTTTTTTCTCATCCATTTAGTTAGTGGACGAGCATAGTGGACAGGGCGGCCCACCCATCCACCGCACCCACAGACGGTGCCAGAACCATACACTTTTTAGTCACAAACAGACCTTATAATAGCAAAGAAAATAAATGCAGATTGAATTTTCCACTAAAATATAGAGTCAAATTTACATTTTTGACTGAATGGTTGACAAACTGGTTCGGAGTGACAACCATTTTCGTAATGTATACAAATTTCGTTTCTTGTATATCACAGTTGTCTTTGTGACTAAAAACCATATGGTTCATGGCACGACATGTGAATGTGGTGGGCGGGTGGGCCAACCGCATCCACAACTGACTTATGGACTAATGGTATTGGAATGACAACCATTTTTTGACATAAAAATTTTGAAACTGAATTAAACACCAGAGTGAGTTCTAGTTTTTAAAGCAAAAAAAAAAAAAATCAATAAATGTTTTTTTTTTTCTCATCCATTTAGTTAGTGGACGAGCATAGTGGACAGGGCGGCCCACCCATCCACCGCACCCACAGACGGTGCCAGAACCATACACTTTTTAGTCACAAACAGACCTTATAATAGCAAAGAAAATAAATGCAGATTGAATTTTCCACTAAAATATAGAGTCAAATTTACATTTTTGACTGAATGGTTGACAAACTGGTTCGGAGTGACAACCATTTTCGTAATGTATACAAATTTCGTTTCTTGTATATCACAGTTGTCTTTGTGACTAAAAACCATATGGTTCATGGCACGACATGTGAATGTGGTGGGCGGGTGGGCCAACCGCATCCACAATTGACTTATGGACTAATGGTATTGGAATGACAACCATTTTTTGACATAAAAATTTTGAAACTGAATTAAACACCAGAGTGAGTTCTAGTTTTTAAAGCAAAAAAAAATAATCAATAAATGTTTTTTTTTTCTCATCCATTTAGTTAGTGGACGAGCATAGTGGACAGGGCGGCCCACCCATCCACCGCACCCACAGACGGTGCCAGAACCATACACTTTTTAGTCACAAACAGACCTTATAATAGCAAAGAAAATAAATGCAGATTGAATTTTCCACTAAAATATAGAGTCAAATTTACATTTTTGACTGAATGGTTGACAAACTGGTTCGGAGTGACAACCATTTTCGTAATGTATACAAATTTCGTTTCTTGTATATCACAGTTGTCTTTGTGACTAAAAACCATATGGTTCATGGCACGACATGTGAATGTGGTGGGCGGGTGGGCCAACCGCATCCACAACTGACTTATGGACTAATGGTATTGGAATGACAACCATTTTTTGACATAAAAATTTTGAAACTGAATTAAACACCAGAGTGAGTTCTAGTTTTTAAAGCAAAAAAAAAAAAAACAATAAATGTTTTTTTTTTCTCATCCATTTAGTTAGTGGACGAGCATAGTGGACAGGGCGGAACACCCACCCACCGCACCCACAGACGGTGCCAGAACCATACACTTTTTAGTCACAAACAGACCTTATAATAGCAAAGAAAATAAATGCAGATTGAATTTTCCACTAAAATATAGAGTCAAATTTACATTTTTGACTGAATGGTTGACAAACTGGTTCGGAGTGACAACCATTTTCGTAATGTATACAAATTTCGTTTCTTGTATATCACAGTTGTCTTTGTGACTAAAAACCATATGGTTCATGGCACGACATGTGAATGTGGTGGGCGGGTGGGCCAACCGCATCCACAACTGACTTATGGACTAATGGTATTGGAATGACAACCATTTTTTGACATAAAAATTTTGAAATTGGACTAAACACGAGAGTGAGTTCTAGTTTTTAAAACAAAAAAATTATCAATAAATGGTTGTTACTTCTCATCCATTTAATCAGTCGATGAGTATAGTGGACAGGGCGGCCCGCCCGCTAACCGCACCCACAAATGGTGCCAGAACCATACACTTTTTAGTCACAATCAGACCTTTTACCAGCAAAGAAAATCAATGCAGGTTGCATTTTTCACCGAAATATATAGTCAAATTTACATCTTTGACTGATTGGTTGACAAATTGGTTCGGAATGACAACCATTTTCATAATGTATACAAATTTCGTTTCTTGTATATCACAGTTGTCTTTGTGGCTAAAAACCATATGGTTCATGGCACGACATGTGAATGTGGTGGGTGTGTGGGCCGCCGCATCCACAACTGGTTTATGGACTAAGGGTATTGGAATGACAACCATTTTTTGACTTAAAAATTTTGAAATTGAATTAAACACCAGAGTGAGTTCAAGTTTTTAAAGCAAAAAAATAATCAATAAATGGTTTTTATTTCTCATCTATTTAGTCAGTCGATAGGTATAGTGGACAGGGCGGCCCACCCTCCCACCGTACCCACAAATGGTGCCAGAACCATACACTTTTTAGTCACAATCAGACCTTTTACCAGCAAAGAAAATCAATGCAGGTTGCATTTTTCACCGAAATATATAGTCAAATTTACATCTTTGACTGATTGGTTGACAAATTGGTTCGGAATGACAACCATTTTCATAATGTATACAAATTTCGTTTCTTGTATATCACAGTTAAAAAAAAAAAAAAAAAAAAAAAAAAAAAAAAAATTACGTCAATGTCATAATTTTTTATATTCTTTAAGGGCTGATGATGGCAGAAGCATTCTGCCGAAACATGTACCATTAGTAATCCTTCAGTTATTAAAGTTTGTGGAGTTCGACATAGATATATTTAAATTTTAATTTAAATTTACTCCACTTGGATTTAAGGACATTCTTCTTGTTCATTTTCATATTGTTTCCACCAATAGAGATTTATACAAAAATCTGTATATATTATATATCACAAACTGCAAAATTGAGAAATGAATAAAATGAGAATTTAAAAATCGGAGAACTTGAGAGCCTGACAATTTGAGCATCTGAAGATCTCTGAATATGAAACTGAAAATCTGACGAACTGAGATACTGGAAGCTGGAAAACAGAGAATTTGAGATTCTTAGATCCTGTGTTATTGAGAAACCCACATAATGTAAAAATTATTGTTTGAGACACCATAACCTAAGAAACTGAAATACTGGAAACCAAGAAATCGAGAACCTACAAAATAGCGAAATTGAGAAGTTGAAAATATGCAAAATTGAGAACCTGACGATCTGAGATATCACGACGAATTTGAGATTCTGAGAACCTGTGTTATTGAGGTAACATAATTTCAGACAGCATAACCTGAGAAATTGAGAATTTGAAAATCTGACAAGGCGGGAAAAAATCGAATCGACAACGCAATTTCAAAGCTTGCTCTAACAAGGTTTTTTTGTTGAACGCTCGTTGGAATCCTATCCACTGAATATAGTAAGCATTCAAGATTGTCTTAATTTACTCTGCCACACGTGTAAACATTTTCTGGAGTTAATTTTTTTGCAGTTTTCTCAAGTACCATAATAGACCGAAAGTTTAGAATTATTCTAAAAAAATTACCACTAAAATAGATACGAATATTACATAATATGTAACAAACAAGTTTTGTGTAATTTTCGTTATATCTATATCACCATATCCGTTATATCACACATTCGCTGCCGTCCTCGACTAGAACAATATCTGTCCTATTTTCCAGATTCCTGTAATTCCGCAAACAATGCGACGCAGGCTCCATTCAAAACTTCCAGATTTCGTGCCGACAGAAATTCAATTTTCCAATATGACGAAACGAACAATAAACGTCGCAGGGGTGTGCCCGTTAATTGCCTTTTGAAAAATATCCACAATGCGAAATTCCGAACGGACCAACCTCCGTTCCGTCGGTGTTAATTCCTGTTTAAAAGTAAGTCACCGGAAGATTACCAAACTTAAATTGTACGCCCGAGTTTGATAAAGTCGGTATTGAACGGCGGAAATTAAATATGCCAACTTTTAAATAATACAAAACTGTACGGTTTGGCGTGCAATTGTCTAGACAAAAGTATAAAAGAACCAAAACCGAAAATCAAAATAACTGCGCCCATGAATAAATTTATGTGGAAATGTTTTAAAAGTAAAGAGAGTTTCACGGTCAATTTAAATCAAATTTAATATTCTATTATTAAACAATGCAGACGGTATTACAAATTCCACAAAAACAAACAAAAAATACACTGTTTTCATATAAAAGGAGCAATTGATTTATTCATCGGTTTTATTTCAACTTTTGAAATGTAGTCGCAAATCGTTGGCACAAAACTTGATGCACAACGTACCCACGCGGGACTCTTTTAGAAACAAAACCGTAATAATTCAAGTTGAGGCACTTTTGAGCAAATGTTTAATAACGGTCATAAACGTTCGAAAAGTGGTAAATTCGTGGTTTTTTACCATTTAAGCAGGAAATCCCTAACTTAGGTACCTACGTATCTAGGGGTGTCATAAAGCGTCTTATACCACTGGAATGTAAATTTAGGAAGAAAGTTTTTATGGATCATACAGCAGTAATTAAGGATTAACAATGCGTAATAGTTAATTAACCATCAATCTGTCAAATGTCATTATTAATATAATATGACAGTGGTACCAACACAACGAAATTAACGTTGATTTCTTTTAAATTCTCATAGATGGCGCCACATGTAATAATAAAAAATTAATAATAAGATATATTTCCTTGCCTTTCGGCTTTGAAAAGGATTCCTATTCCCATACAATGCTAAATAACTGAATACTGATTAAATAAAACTATAAAACATAAACATCACCAATAGCTAAATTAATTTCATTTTCCTCCCATCTCTTCCCCCCTTTTCTCTACATTCTTTCTTCTGTCTAAAACTCCTTTCATCCAGCCTAGTCCTTTCCCTTCTTCTCCTACCAGTACTTTCCAATCTTCTCTCTCCTCTCTCAGCTCCTCACATTCTTTCATCATGTGCTCTATTGTTTCTGCTCCTTCTCTGCATAGTCTGCACACTCTCTCGTCTCCCTCTTTCCAGTATTTGTTTTCTCTTTCCTCGTTTCCACATCTAAACCTTGCTATTACTTTCTTATCGTTCTTCTCGCTTTCTTTTCTCAGGTATGCCGGCAATTCCTCCGTGATTAGTGACCTATACTTTCCATTATACCTTGACTCATTAATCCTCGTTCTCCTTTCCTGCCTCTGTACGTCTCGGTCCACCTCAACTATCTCTCTTAGTACATTTACTCCATTATTTCTTCGCCTCTCTACCTCCTCCACTGCATACCCATTTCTCTCGTAGTATTTTCTTCTCTCTTTTCCTGCTCTTTCCATGTTCCCATTCTTTATCTCTTTCCAACACTCTTGCAAGATCTTACATTCCGTTCTTTCTGTTATTCTCTCTTCAAATCTTACGGCTCTTTTTCCTGCTTCCACTCTTATCTTGTCTCTCTTTACTTCTTCTAGTACGATATATGCTGGCGTTTCCCTGTCCAATCCTAGTACCCATCTCCAGTACTTCGCTTGGATTGCTTCCAGCTTTTCCTGCTCCTTCCATCCCCATATTTCTGCTCCGTACATCATTACACTCTGTACTAGCCTTTCGTACATCAGTCCTCTCCTTCTTATATCTCGTCCGAATTTTCTCTCGCCTATTCCCCATACTTGACCTACCACCCTGTTCGCTTTCCTTTCTAGTTCCTTTATATGGCTTTTCTCGTTGTTAGTCTCGTTAAAGGTGTAACCCAAGTATTTAAATTCTTTTACGTTTTCTAGTTCTTTTCCTTCCCACTTCCATTCTTCTTTCTTTCTTCTGCCTCCTTTCTGAAAAATCATCATTTTTGTTTTCTCCACGTTTAACTTTAGCTTCTTTCTTTTCAGGTATCTTCCTAGGCATTTTATCATTCCCTTCATTTCTTTGGCCTCTCTCGCTATTAACACCATATCATCGGCGTATGCCAACGAGTGGACTTTCGTTTTTCCTACCACCACTCCCCCTGCCTGTGATAGTCTTAGTTTTTCTTCCAGGTCGCTTATATATGCCGCGAATAGCCTGGGACTGAGTGGGCATCCTTGTCTTACTCCTTTCGTCGTCCAGAATCTTTTACTTGTTTTCCCGTTTACTTTTACTTTGTTTCCCGTTTCTAAGTAAATTTCCTCTATTCTGCTCACCAGCTGCTCGTTGATTCCTTTCTCTCTTAGGTACTCCCATAATCTCTCTCTATTTACACTGTCAAAAGCCGCCTTCAGGTCTACAAACAGCGCATACATCTTCCCTCCTTTCTTATCGAGTTCTTTATCTATTAGATGTTTCAAGATGTACACGTTATCGATGGTGCTTCTCCCTCTCCTAAAACCCGCTTGTCCATCTGGTAACAAATCTTTTTCATCTAGTTCTTCCTTCAATTTATCTTCCAGTATCATTGCGTAGATCTTGTACGCCGTGCTCAGCAGACTTATTCCTCGGTAGTTCTCCACCTTTTCTCTTGTTCCTTTTTTGTGTATCGGACACACTAGCCCCATCCTCCATTGGCTTGGTAGCCCCTTTCCTTGCCAGACGTCGTTTACTATCTCCCTCATTATCTCTATTATTTCTTCTGTTGCATAGATCCACGCTTCATTTTGCAGTTCATCTTCTCCCGCCGCTTTTCGTTTCTTCATTCTTCCTATACCCCTTTTAATCATTTCCTTCGTAATCTCTTCCCCTTTCTCTTGTTCTCTTGGTCCTCCTCCCTTCTGTCTTCTTTCCGTTTCGTCCTTTCCGTCTAGTAATTCTTTAAAATACTCTCTCCATTCTTCTATCCTTATCTTCTCGTCTGCCCACTTTTTCACTTTTCGTTCTTTGTTTATGTATTTCCAAACTTCTTCTTCTGTGTTGATTGATCTAATTTCCTCTTCTTCTTCTCTTTTCTTTTCTTCCTTCTTCTTCTCACAAGTGTCTTTGTATTTCTTTAATTGCTTCCGGTATTCTTCTCTTGATCCCTTCCCACTTCTCCATTTTCTCATTTGCTTTCTGGCAAGTCTTTTCATTTCCTGGCATTCTTTATCCCACCATCTATTTCTTCCCATTCTTTCTCCCACTTCTACTTCTATTTTCTTTGTTGTCATCGCTTCTCTCATTCTCCTTTCGAGTTCTTTCATTCTTGTTTCGGTGTCTTTTTGTTTTTCTTTTTCTCTTTCAACATGTTGTAGCGCACTTCTGTACTTTTGTATGCTTTCTTCTTCCCAGATTGTTTTTATAATTGTTTCTTTCTTAGGTTTTTTTCTTTTTATTTCTTCTCCGGCGATTTCCATTTCTAACGGTTGGTGATCTGATTCCACTCTGTTTCCCATTTCGAATCTTCTTACTTCATCCAATGCATGTTGATTGACTATTGCGTAGTCAATCACTGATTCTCCTCTCGGCCCCACGTACGTAAATTCTCCTGTATCATCTTCCCAGTTCCCGTTCAGTACCTCGTATCCTCTCTCTTCTATAAATTCAATCATTTTTCTTCCTTCTTTATTTTCTGTCTTGTCCTTCGATGTTCTTTTCGCATCTTCTGTCTCATTATTCCGTCTTCCTAATCTTGTCCCAATTCTAGCATTAAAGTCGCCCCCAATTATTACAATTCTTTTTTCTGTCTCACTTATGGTCTCTTCTAACATTTGTTTTGTTTTACTCATCTCTTTACTGTATACCGTGATTACTTTAACTTTTTTTGTTCCTATTTTTAGATTTCTTTCTGTTATTCCAGTCATCTGTAGTTCTTGTTTTGTTTTTATTTCGTCCTCAATTTCTTTCCTTACTCCTGTGATAATGCCTCCTTTCGCTCGTCCTTTCTTGTTTTTCCTTTCTGCTGCTTGACATCTCCATACATAATCTCTCGGCATTCTCTCTTCTATCTTCTTCCACTCCTTTTCATCTACCCACGTTTCTACCATTCCAATTACGTCAAATTCGCTTATGTATTTCCAGAAGTCTTCTCCTTTGTTTCTTATACCCGCTACATTCCAATATACCAATTTTATTCTTACTTTTATTTTCTTCTGTTGCTTTCCCGTTGAATCGTGTACCTTCTTTCTTTTTGCCTTCTGTCTGCTTTTTCTTTCCCGGTTTTTTCCTTTCTCCTTTAAAAATTTTCCAGTCGCTCGGTGTCATCGTTCCATTTCCTCCAATTTCCCTCAACCTGCAGTTTCCTGTAGCTTACCCTTACCGTCTTTCCTTCTTCCCTTTCCCTCTTCGCTATCTCTCTTATCTTTTTCTGTATCTCTCTTTCTTTCCTTGTTAGGTCGCTGTTCACAAAGATTTTCGGTCCTGTCTTATTCCTAAGTTTTTCTTTATTCCTCATGACGTTCAGCTTCTGTTCCCAACTCTCAGTTTTTGCTATTACCATTTCTTCTCCCTTTATGGCATAGGCCTCTGTTATTTTCACTTCTGTTTCCAACTCCTTTTCAATCCATTTCTCGATTTCTTTTCTCATGTTTTGTCCCGTCCCTTTTAGTCTTAGCCCTGTTATTACTATGTTATTTCTTCTTTCACCTTTTTCTTTTTCCTCCATCTTCGACTCCATCTGTCCTATCTTCTTTTCTAGTAAGCTTTTTTCTTTTCTCCATTTTCCTCTTTTTCTTCCATCGCTTTCTTCAGTTGGTTCACTTCTCTCTTTAGTCCTTCCATATCTTCCCTGAGCTGTCTGTTGTCGTTTTTCAGCTCTTTCACTTCTTTCCTCGTCTCTCTTGTGTCTTCCTTGATTTGTTTAAGGTCTTCCATTATACTTTTTGTCATTTCCTCCATCTTCTTCTCCACTTCTTTTTGCGTTCTTTCGTCCCCTGGAGATCTTGCAGTTTTTTTGCTTTTTTGGAAGGCTATTGGGCTTTCTTCTATGTCTCTTTTTCGTTTGGTTTCCTCTTTATCTTCTTTGAATTCTTCTTCCTGTTTCATACCGGTCCGCAACCTTCTACACTGTACCGTGTATTGTTGGTTGCCGGAGTTCTTTGTTGACGTTACTGTTTCTTCCTCTGGCTTTTCTTCACTCCTCGCACTCTATCTCTTCCTACCTTTTGTTTATGTTGCTTTTTCTGCTGCCTTCTTCGCTTTTCTCTGTTTTGTTTGCTCTATTTTCCTCAATTTTCTTCTGGGCACTTCTTTCCACGTGCTGTCATCACGGTCGGTAATATAGGAATCTCAATAATAAAAAATTATTGCCGTTTTATTTTGTACATTATTGTGTCAATTATGGTGTAAAGTAGCGTGTACTAAATTAGACCTTTTGTCTTATACTTCATTAATTTTTTTAAACGTTCCTGAAAAGCTAAAAATTTACTGGTTACTTTACCGTATAGTAGCCGCACATTTTTTCTACGTTGGTGTCACTGATAAAAATAAAAGTAGTGCCAGAATGGAACTTATTGTGAAACTGTTTTTTTCTGTGACTACGTTGGTATTGAGTCTGGCATCTCTAGCCAAGTCCTGTCGAGATTAAGCCAAGTGTCAACTCTTCAGATAAAAAAAAATAACCACAAACACAACCATTACTACCTAATCCTAAAAGTCCCTAGAATATTAAATTTAATTGACAGAATTTTAAAATTTTCACGAAGCGAAGAGCTCAAAAGTAGAAAAAATAGTACATTACAGTCGTTTAACGAAGGATTGTGACTTTCGTTTTATTGGAGCACTCATGTCATAATGTACTATTTTATTTTGCCTAAATATAATGTTCGTATCGACCGATAAAAATTTTTTGAAACACTTGCAATTAGGAAAATACCCAGCCAAATAAAACAAGCGCATTGTCGTAAATCCCTCCATGATTTTCTACAGAATTTGACTGACAATTTTATTATGCAAACGCCTACGCGCGAAATAAATTACCTTCTTTTTAAAAATACTGTTCATTCAAAAACTACTTGAACGGTGTGACCTGAATAATGCAGCTTGTCCCGAAACAACGAAAACAAACAAGCACGTTCATGAATAAATTGGTTTTGGGATGTTTTAAAACGAAGATGAATTTTAAATAAGCTCTGGCATTTATTTTACGCGGGACGCGTACGAATAAAAATTAAAAGTGTGAATTTTTTAAATGGAGCCTGATGGAGAGTAATGAGAGGAACGGCCAACAAAGTGAACAATGTTTATTCGATGTTTAACAAATAATGGGGGGAAGTTATTGTATTGTACGCCGGTCGAGTGGGCACAAAGATCAATATTGCATTAGTTTTTAATAATGCAATAGGTACATTTAATGTTTTTCAGTTCAGTTTAAAAACATATTTTTTATTATGTACCATTATATTCTCAGTTTCCCATTTCAATGTGCTAAAAAACTATTTTACTGTTAAAAACTGGGAGTATTTAGTTTGCAGCAATTGCAAACTAACTCTCTCATTTTTGTGTAACCTAATAAATATTAAATATTAAATAATAAAGGGCACCAAATGAGTGTTAAAATGAGCCTAAGAGTAGTTAGGAAACACTACCAAAGCATTTTATGTTACTACAGAGATTAGTTCTAAAATTAAAAAAAATGATTTAAGGTTTAGGAAAAGCAGACGTCCACAACTGGTGATCTCTACCAACCCAAGAGGTAACAATGTTGAAAGACAATGACATGAAGATATGTAACAAAATTCTTTCTTCAAGGAATTATTCCCACTTTCATTCACTTTGATCGATTACAGTAAAACCAAAAATTGACGTCTTCGTTTCCGCCAGCTCCTTGCATTTCTTTCTAGACAACTTGTAATCTGCCCCCACGATCAAACACTGCTGAATTTCAAACAGCGCTCTTGCAAATGCTCTTGCTGTTCCATCTACAGTAGTTCCGAGGTCGCACCGGCGCGGCGGATGTGGCCGCAGAACCAGTGGTTAGTCTGTTTTGCAGTAATAAAATTAAACATTTATGGTGATTCGGCACGAACAGTGTCAAACATAAAGTGTGCCGCCCGCTCTCGTGATTATATTCACGTGTTATCGCACGTGTATAGTGTTGTAGATTAGCGCCGTTTGACCACTGCTCGCCAGGGACACCCAAAATGTTTGGTTGTGGCGACGATTTTTGCCCCTGTCGGATATGTAAGCGCCCGTGTGATTAATTGAAAAAAAATCTCAGACTTTGAGAATTCAAAACTGACTGGATGTGTAATGAGTGTATAACTTCTTACTAGTGAAAATAAAATCGGATGAGTACACACTCTTAATAATAGTATTGATACCAACAAGGCGCAAACATAGATGTTTCACATCAAAAAGAAAACGAAAAGAGGAGGGCATAACAGAAAGACAAGAAGAAGGAGAAGAGCAGATATGAAGGAGAACCAAGAAATTAAGAGAGAGATTTAAAGGCAAAAAGAACAATTTAAGCAGAGAGTGGCACAGCTGGAAGGGAAAGCGGCATATGAGGAAAGGAGAAGAGGAAAGAACAATATTGATAACAGAATGGCTGTGGAAAAGAAACCTAAAGGAGAGAGGACGAAAGAGGGGATGCAAAATGGAAGAACGAAGATAAAAGCTATACGAAACGAGAACTACATTAATAGAGGGAGAAAGAAAAAGGAAACAGTGAAGGAGTAGTCGTCATAAGGCTGCTGGAGAGGAAAAAAGAAAAAGTACTCTTCCCTCTTTTTTTAAAACCTTTCAGTTTTGCGAATCATTTGATTCTCTTAATTCTTTTGAATTCTTGAGTCTTTTTGACTTTTTATTGCATTTGTTTTTTTAGTTTGGTTATTCTTTTTCGTTCCTATTCATATTCATTTCATTCTTTTATTCTTCTAATGTTCCTGAGTACTTTATTTCTTTCCATTTCTCTAATTATTATTTAGAATTTTTATTAGAATTATAATTTTTGCGTAGTAGTTTCTCAATTTTGTCTTACAGTATTTACAGTTTCTCAAAGAGTTTTTCAATGAGTGTATAATATTATTTGAGTGTAATATGGCACTATACATTAAATAAAATAAAATAGGAGACCTTATAAGTGTACGGTACTTGTAGAATCATAATTTCCGACAACTTGGTTATCAGAGTTTGAATTAATTTGTTCTTTCATTTTATTCTGTCTTTAATCATCAATGCAGCTTTCAGCCACCAAAGGGGCTTTCCACGCTCCGTGGCGTTTTAGAGAGACGATCTTCTTACACAGTGTCCGATGTTTTGGTATTTGTAGAAATTTGCGATTACAGAGAAAAAAACTAAATTTAGAACTATAAAAAAACAGTTACAATATAAAATTATAATAAAAAACACTAATCTGATTTTTCTTATAAAAAAAAATAAATAAAAAAATAAAGATAGATTAGACAAATTTTACTACACCACATTTTGCACAAATCACACAATTGCACAATCTTTGCTATCACACATTTTTAAATTATTAAACAAATTGCACAATCTTTGCTATCACACTTTTTTAAACCAAAGAAAAACTATATAATTGATTATCGAATGTTGAAAGAATGTTTAAAACAAGGAATTATATTGAAAAAAGTTAATAGAGTATTAGAATATAGACAAAAAGGGTGGTTAAAACCTTATATAGACATGAATACAAAGCTGCGACAACAAGCTAAAAATGATTTTTAAAAAGATTTCTTTAAACTCATGAATAATGCTGTTTATGGAAAACAAATGGAAAATGTCAGGAAAAAATGTGAAATTAAAATAATTTGTGATTATGAAAATAGAGAATACTTTGATGGTGAAGATATAGTACTTTTATATAAGAAATCTGGCAAGGTAAAGCTCTTTAAACCAATTTACGGTGGTTTCGTTGTATTAGAATTATCAAAATTATTAATGTTTAAATTTTATTATAATTTCCTAAAAAAGAAATACAGAAATAACATAAAACTTTTAGGAACTGATACAGACTCTTTAATTGTATATATAGAAACTGAAGATGTATACGAAGAAATGAAAAATAATATAGATTTGTTTGATACATCAAATTATACTATTGATTGGATGCCTCAAAAAAATAAAAAGGTACCAGGATTATTTAAAGATGAATATCTAGGAATTCCAGTCAGAGAATGGGTAGGATTAAGATCAAAAATGTACTCATTTAGAACGGATCATAAAGAAAAGAAAGTATGTAAAGGTGTTAAAAAATCAAATGTAGAAAATATAAAATTTGAAAACTATAAAAAATGTTTATTTGATAGTGAAAATACAATTCAAGAAGTTTATAATATTCAATCAAATAAATTACAACTATTTACTGTTAAAACAAATAAAATTGCTCCATATGATGGTAAAAGATATTTAACTAATAAAATAAATACTTTACCGTCTTATCAGAAACATAGTGATTTAAAAAAAAATAAAAAATTTAACAATGATTATATTCGTGTAATGAATGTTATCGATATATTTTTGCTGAAAATGCTGAAAACGTGAAAATTGGGATTTGGACTCAGCTTTGAAAATAATTAGACCCGTGTTTGACGATTTTGCAAAAATTTCTTTACCGACCGAGAAAAAATTAGGGGTGGTTTACCCAAAATTCCTATAACTTGAAAACTGACGGTATTGCTGTCGTGAAAATTGGGATCTAGATTTTCCTTTCAAAAATACCGGACCCGTGTTTGACGATTTTCCAAAAAAAAATTACCAACGGCGGGAAAAGAGGAGGGTGGATATGGGGGTGCTTTTTCTCAAAATTCTTATAACTTGAAGGTCGAAAATGTACAAGCAAGAGAATTGGCACCCGGACTCTCCTTTAAAATTAACTAGACCGGTATTTGACGATTTTCCAAAAAAAATATTTACCAACCCCGAAAAGGGAAGCGTAAATGGGGAGGGTAGTTTTCCTGAGAATTCTTATAACTGGAAAACAAATAGTGTTACATACGTGAAAATTGAGATCTAGATTCTCCTTTAAAAAAGACCGGACCCGTGTTTGGCGATTTTGGAAAAAAATTTACCGACGGCTAGCAAAGGAGAGGGTGGATTTGGGGGTGATCTTTCTCAAAATGCTTATAACTTGAAGGTCGAGAATGTTACAGGCATGAGTATTGGCACTCGGACCCTCATCATAAAATACTTAAATAAACCCATGTTTAACGAATTTCCCAAAAAAAAAAAATTACCAACTGCGAAAAAAGGGGAGGGTAAATTTGGGAGTAATTTTTCTCAAAATTCCCATAACTTGAAGATCGAAAATGTTACAGACATGAGAATTGGCACTTGAACTCTCCTTTAAAAATGATTAGACCAGTGTTTGACGATTTTGAAAAAAAAAAATTACCAACGGCGAGAAAAGGGGAGGGTGGATTTGGGGGTGATTTTTCTCAAAATTCTTATAACTTGAAGATCAATAATGTTACAGGCATGAGATTTGGCACTCGGACTCTCCTTTAAAATTAAGTAGACCCGTATTTGACGATTTTTCAAAAAAATATTTACCAACCACAAAAAAGGTCCGTAAATGGGGAGGGTACGTGAAAATTGGGTTATAGATCCTCCTTTAAAAAAGACCGGACCCGTGTTTAACGAATTTCCAAAAAAAAAAAATTAGCAACTGCGAAGAAAGGGGTGGTGAATTTGGGAGTAATTTTTCTCTAAATTCCCATAACTTGAAGATCGAGAATGTTACAGACATGAGAATTGGCACTTGGATTCTCCTTTAAAAATGATTAGACCAGTTTGACGATTTTGAAAAAAAAAAAAAATTACCAACGGCGGGAAAAGGGGAGGGTGGATTTGGGGGTGCTTTTTTCAAAATTCTTATAAGTTGAAGGTCGAAAATGTTACAGGCATGAGAATTAGCACTCGGACTATCCTTTAAAATTAAGTAGACCCGTATTTGACGATTTTTCAAAAAAATATTTACCAACCCCAAAAAAGGTCTGTAAATGGGGAGGGTAGTTTTCCTGAGAATTCTTATAACTGGAAAACAAATAGTGTTACATACGTGAAAATTGAGATCTAGATTCTCCTTTAAAAAAGACCGGACCCGTGTTTGGCGATTTTGGAAAAAAAAATTCCAACGGCGAGAAAAGAAGAGGGTGGATTTGGGGGTGATTTTTCTCAAAATTCTTATAACTTGAAGGTCGAGAATGTTACAGGCATGAGTATTGGCACTCGGACCCTCATCATAAAATACTTAAATAAACCCATGTTTAACGAATTTCCCAAAAAAAAAAAATTACCAACTGCGAAAAAAGGGGAGGGTAAATTTGGGAGTAATTTTTCTCAAAATTCCCATAACTTGAAGATCGAAAATGTTACAGACATGAGAATTGGCACTTGAACTCTCCTTTAAAAATGATTAGACCAGTGTTTGACGATTTTGAAAAAAAAAAAATTACCAACGGCGAGAAAAGGGGAGGGTGGATTTGGGGGTGATTTTTCTCAAAATTCTTATAACTTGAAGATCAACAATGTTACAGGCATGAGATTTGGCACTCGGACTCTCCTTTAAAATTAAGTAGACCCGTATTTGACGATTTTTCAAAAAAATATTTACCAACCCCAAAAAAGGTCCGTAAATGGGGAGGGTAGTTTTCCTGAGAATTGTTATAACTGGAAAACAAGAAGTGTTACATACGTGAAAATTGAGATCTAGATTCTCCTTTAAAAAAGACCGGACCCGTGTTTGACGATTTTGGAAAAAAAAATTCCAACGGCGAGAAAAGAAGAGGGTGGATTTGGGGGTGATTTTTCTCAAAATGCTTATAACTTGAAGGTCGAGAATGTTACAGGCATGAGAACTGGCACACGGACTCTCATCTTTAAATAACTAGACCCATGTTTGACGATTTTGCAAAAATTTAATAACACCCCTAAAAGGGCGTAAATGGGGAGGGTAGTTTTCCTGAGAATTCTCATAACTGGAAAACAAATAGTATTACATACGTGAAAATTAGGTTCTAGATTCTCCTTTAAAAAAGACCGGACCCGTGTTTAACAAATTTCCAAAAAAAATTAGCAACTGCGAAAAAAGGGGAGAGTGAATTTGGGAGTAATTTTTCTCAAAATTCTAATAACTTGAAGATCGAGAATGTTACAGACATGAGAATGGGACTTGGACTGTCCTTTAAAAATGATTAGACCAATGTTTAACGATTTTGAAAAAAAAAAAATTAACGGCGAGAAAAGGGGAGGGTGAATTTGGGGGTGATTTTTGTGAAAATTCTTACAACTCGAAGGTCGAGAATGTTACAAGCATGAGAATTGGCACTTGGACTCTCCTTTAAAAATAGCTAGGGGTGTAAATGGGGAAGGTAGTTTTCCTCAGAATTCTCATAACTCGAAAACAAACAGTGTTATATACATGAAATTTGAAATTATGTAGATTCTTTTTTAAAAAAGACTGACTCGTGTTTGACGATTTTGGGAAAAAATACCAACTGCAAAAAAAAGGGGGAGGGTGGATTTGGGAAGTTTCTTTCTCAAAATTCTTATAACTTGAAGATCAACAATGTTACAGGCATGAGAATTAGCACTTGAACTCCTTTAAAAATAACTAGAAAATATTTAGCAACCGCAAAAAAGGGGCGTAAATGGGGAGGGTAGTTTACCCCAGACTGCAAAACAAACAGTATAGCATTATAATATGTGAAAATTTGGATGTAGATTCTTCTTTTAAATAGACTGGGCCCGTGATTGACAAAAAAATACTTTTTCTTATTTTTTTATTAAAAACTGCTTTAAGCCGTTAAATATAGGCGCCAGTAAAGCCGACCTCAACTTACGCGGGCAAAGCCGCGGGTAACTGCTAGTATTATATAGTACTGGTACAAAAAATAAAGCATCTATTGTAGAGAGATTTAATAATAGAACTTTTGGTGATAAAATGAAACCAATATTATTTAAAACAGGTGAGTGGTTAAATTCATTACCTACAATAATAAAAAATATAACAACACAATTCATAGAACAATAGAATTGAAACCATCTCAAGTAAAAAAAAAAAGATAATGAAAGAATCTCTTAATGTTGATATATTTCGAAATAAATTAAAAACAAATTGGACAAAAGAAATATTTATTGTATCTCAAGCACTTAAATCAAATGTTGTTTATTATAACGTTAAAGACGAAAATAATTTAGAAATTCCTGAGGGAATTTATACTGAAGAAATGCAATTAACTAAACTCTGAATACATGGTGAACATTTTCTTTATAGCACAGTTAAAATGTTCTTTTTTATTAATTTATTTAAATAAATAAAACCTAAGTATTATAAAGAATTAGAATTTGCTAATCAACTACAAGGAGGAAGCAAAAATATAATAATTTGTGGTAAAACAAATTTTGGAAAAACACAACTACTATCCATTTTTCTGACTTCCGCATTGTCAAAGTGACAGTATGTTGGCGACACTGCTAATTATCCCTAGTAGTAATTTTTCTTTAGTGTTTTGGTACTTTGTACTAATCATTTAAATTTCAAAAATTGACACAGTCATTGAAATTTTTCTCATTTTATTCTTTCGCGAGTTAGGAGTACTCATATTTCATAATGCAAGAAGCAGAAGAATGTGTGGAAAGAAAACGCAAGAGAATACTGAGAAACTGTGATCACATTCGACTTGGATTGGATCTCGTAAAACGACCTCTAAGCTCAAGCCACAGGATCCGACTGAACAACCAAGTGAACATCTACAGGTCGGTAGAGGAGGAAATCGTAGAACGTGCCAGACAGAAAATGGTACTGGACCAGTTGGACATCCAGAGGATGGACACCAACGGGCGTACTCACCTGGACAAGAATGGATCTTTAAATAACGACTCTTTCAACAAGGAGGACATCATGGCTATTCTCAAGTTTGGGGCTAAGGAGCACTGAGGAGTTGTTCAGGGATGAGAACGACAAGAACGAAGATCCCAATGTAATTTTTTTTCCAGTTACTTAACCTTACTTTCTCGATTTGACATATTTGCAGGATATTTGTAACCAAACTGGTGACACACGTGCAAGAAGTACAGTTTCGACAAAAGATTTCTTGAAATTTTGACACTGACAACGCGGAAGTCAGAAAAATGGATAGTAGCATTGAATTTTATTTTTAATAGAAAATTACAAAAACAACTTGGTTGGAAAAATTTATATATTTACACAAGAACTCCAAATCAACCTATATATCAAAATCTGCTAAAAGTTTTTGAAGGTGTTGATTGTCCTTTAATTAATGAAAGCGATTGGAATAACATTATTCCTGAAATTAATGTTTACCACATAGTTTGAATTTATTTGACGACGGTTCTTTGGATAAACAACAACCAGTAATAGAGAATTTTGTAAGAGGAAGACAAGAATATTTCGAACATTCATATTGCACACGCTAGTATATCACAAGTATATCAATTTTATTTTCGATAATTACATAACAAATATACCAAGAGAAGCCTTTATTCAGATCTGTAACAATTGCTGGAATAAAAAACATGGTTTCTTGAATATTGATATGAAGAACCAAAAATTTTATAACAATTCAATAATCCTGGACTAATCAGACTATTTTTCTAATTAAATAAATGGAAGATCCTTTATATTGTCTTAAATGTAAAGCTCAAACAAAAAACAAAGGAAAGGTTAAAGGAAAAAAACAGGAAAGCGTGGTTCTAAATATTGTTCAACTATTTGTGCGGAGTGTGAAAAAGAAAAAAAGAAGAATGATTCATGGTCCAACAGAACCTCCAGATCCAAATGCAGTTCCAAAACCTAAAAAGAGCAAGGCGAAGAAGAAAAATCCAAAAGCAGTTCCAAAACCTAAAAAGTGCAAAGCGAAGAAAACTACGGCTCCGCCAGAACCAGTTCCATAACCTAAAAAGACAAAAACCTCTGAAATAATTTTTTAATAAATGACTGACAAAATACATAAAGATTTAATAATTAGATTCGGACATATCAAATCGGACAACAATGATGAATCGGAAAAAGAATCCAACAATGACTAATCGGACAAGAGCGCAGCGAAATTGAAAAACAGGATAAATGAGATTACAAAAAAACAGATAAAATTAGAAGAGCAAGAGAAAAGGAAGTCCAGTGTAGAGATGAAGCCTGATGAAATCAGTTCAGAGGTGAAGCCTGATGGAATCAATCCAGAGGTGAAGCCTGATGAAATTATTCCAGAGGCGAAGCCAAAACCAAAGCCGAAGCCGAAGTCAAAAGACAAAAAAAGGCGAATCAATTGAAAGACAGAGTAATTAAAATTTATGAAAAAGAGAATCAAAATCGGGTACTTTTGAAAAGCTTGGATAAATTAATTGATGTAGAAAAATCTAAAACAAATTTGATTAAGTTTGAAGAACCCCAAAAGACTAAAAAATAATACATTAATTAGACGACGAAGACGAAGCCTGGCAAAGCCAGTCCAGAGGCGAAGCCGAAGCCGACGACGATAGTATATGGATTGATTTAAAGGAAGATGCAAAATCAGCAGATAGATGGCGGAAGTACGATCAAATATATGGAATTAGGTGTTATAAAGTTGAGAAAAAAATTATGATGGGAAGTTTGGAAATAATTCCACAAGGTAAAAAAGGTTTTAAATTTTTAGATGGAGAAATGATAAAGTTTACATCAGGATTGAAAAAGTTGATGTTTGATAGAGAAGCAACACCTTTATCAGAATAATTATACAGATAATGATTATGAAATATATTCCAATGCAGTATTAAAAACCAATTCATTATTTAGAGATTATAATACTCGTAAAATCCCAA
This sequence comes from Diaperis boleti, assembly GCA_963583935.1. Taxonomy (NCBI): domain Eukaryota; kingdom Metazoa; phylum Arthropoda; class Insecta; order Coleoptera; family Tenebrionidae; genus Diaperis; species Diaperis boleti. The sequence continues at coordinate 49,061,139 of OY757249.1, read as the reverse complement.
AACACACCAAAGGAACTAAGTACAAAACAAATTTCATAAAAATCGGTCCAGCCCAAGAGGGCCCTCTGGGCCCCTATGTCCATGTGAAAAATAGTTTACCAGCTATTCTCATACATACCAAATATACAAAAAAAAATCATAAAAATCGGTCGAGCCGTTTCGGAGGAGTTCGACCACAAACACCACGACACGAGATTTTTATATATTAGAAGATAAAATATAGTGTGCAATCTGTAATAATTATTCTTATTGAATTGTACCGGACATACATACATTTTTTATATTGTGCGTGATGCAATTAAATACGTATTAAATGATGTTATATTTTATACCGAGCAAAAATGTTTTATACTGTGCATAAAGCAATAAAATACATAGCAGTTATGTTATATTTTACTATGCAAACATATATTTAAATACGGGTGGAACCTACCGTGCAACTGGTTACTATACTTACAATGAAAATTATTTACTGTGCAAAAATACATTAAAATACCGAACAGTTAATTACACATGAAATGCTTAATTTGGATTCAATTATAGTAAAACAAATAAGCGCGATCAATTTATTTTCTATAGCAACAGCCTAAACGAATATACAAGAAATATATGTGTTCTCAGAAATATAGTTTGATTCATCTTTTGATTTAATAAAGATTTCTGTTTAAAAAAGTGTGATAGCAAAGATTGTGCAATTTGTTTAATAATTTAAAAATGTGTGAGCAAAATCTGCCTAATAACTTAAAAATGTGTGATAGTAAAGATTGTGCAATCTTCCTAATAATTTAGATAATTTGATAATTTAAAAATGTGTGATAGCAAAGATTGTGCAATTGTGTGATTTGTGCAAAATGTGGTGTAGTAAAAGTTGTCTAATCTATCTTTATTTTTTTATAAGAAAAATCAGATGTAAAAAAATGTGTGGCAGATTTAGATTTCTTTTTTAGCAGATTTTATATATTAGCTGTAAAAACTGCCTCAAAATTAGCTCCGGCAATAATACTATGATTTCATCTCCAGTATAGATTTCTGTTTTCTGAAAGTGTTGCTAAAATGTGACTGTTGACTGTCTATCATGGAATTAAATAAAATTTGCAGTTTTGAATTTTATTTGAAATTTATGTATTTTAAAGTAGTTTTAGTTTGAAGTTTGTAATATGTATATACGTCTGCTGTCGTCTCGTCTGACACTGACGTAATACATTAATTTAGAGTTCAATTTATCATTTATGATAATCTTCGGAGAGTGATTGCTAAATTTAGAAAACTTAATACAATATGATTGTATAATCGTAAAATCGTTCCTAACTGACGTTCTGCACAATATGAATTCAAATAATATATAATAATAGCGCAATCTGTAAATATTTCGTACTCAATAATAAATTTGATTCATTGAAAAGATAACAAAGCAGAAACAGAACGATATTTTAAATTTTTCGCTGAGAGGAACTTTTGAAGATATTCCACACATATTTCTAATTTTCAAGTGCAGAATGTCCAAGCACAATATTTGTTACAAGGTACATTTTGTATATCTATAATAAAAAAATGTGTGTGTGTCTTTAGGCCTGAGCAAACCGTTCATCCGATTGCACTGAAGCCAAGTTGTTGTTGATGTGCTAGGGAAGGTGTGCGAGTCGTAAAAACAAAATTAATGTGAGGATGTTATGTGTTAATTTCGTTTGTTTAATTCGGTGCGGCCATGCTATTGCATGTCACAGAAAAGTCAGAAACAATGACATTAAAGCAGATCACTTCAGATTAGTCTCTACTAAAGTTCAAGGTTGTTGTTCACCTGCGGGTATTATTGCCGGAGCCACACGGTTTCTTATATTTAGAAAACCGGATTCCTATATTACCGACCGTCACGAGAGTACGTGGAAGGAAGCGTCGAGAAGAAAATTGAGGAAAATAGAGCAAACAAAACAGAGAAAAGTGAAGAAAACAGCCGAGAAGGGAAAAAACAACATAAACAAAAGGTAAAGAGGAGCTGAGAGAGGAGAGAGAAGATTGGAAAGTACTGATAGGAGGAGAAGGGAAAGAACAAGGCTGGATGAAAGGAGTTTTAAACAGAAGAAAGAATGTCGAGAAAAGGGGGGAAGAGATGGAAGGAAAATAAGATTAACTTAGATATTGTTAATGTTTTATAGTTTTATTTACTCAGTAAAGGCAAGGAAATAAATCCCTTTTTTATTAGCGCCAACCGGGGTGGTGTTCAATTCATACTGAAAAGACAAGGGGGTTGGAAAAGTGGCTGAGTTGCTGAGGGTTACGTGAAAAATTCTTTAAGAAAAATTGATGTGGCCAATATGTCAGGACCAGGGCCTTCAAAAAGATCGTCTATAGTAACTGGTACAGCTTCATCTGTAGCAGATAACAAAACAAGATCCGATAGTGAAAAGACCGAAATTCAGATCAATGTCAATCAAATTTTTCAAATGATGAGAATTGTACAATAATTGTAGCAAGTAAGACGGTCGTATTTGAAGAGGGAAACCGCTTGTCGATCCGTCGTTTATTCCAGAACGTCACGAGACACAAAACTGTAAATTATCTTCGATACCAAAAGAAATACTTCTTTTTGCATTCAGTATAGTGATAGCAACATGTTCGCCTTATTTATGTAAGAATTATGCAAGATATCGACATGTTAATGACATAGTGAACGGGAGAACGGCCAGAAGCAATTTTTTGAAACACTTCTGAAGACTCAAAAATATTAACCATTTTTACCGCACCCGGAAAATCGCAGTTACTAAGCACACCCGTCAAGGAATTCTTTGTGTGCATGCAAAGAGGGGATAAAATTATTTAGTTGCGTGCACAAGTTCTATGATGCCATTCTCAATAAAAATCTGTAATCAATTATGTACTATGTAATAATACGATATTAATTTAATATTGCACACAAGGACATAATCTCGGAGATCCAAAATCAATCGCATTAGATTACACACAAAGCATTGTTTCAGTATAATATGGCGGTTGCCGTTAACTGCTCAAGTAAAATAAGATATGCTAGACTCTCAAGAGAACAAGTTATTAACATTTGCGGTATTGTGTTACCACTATGTGTTTCTAGGAATGGAATTTGCTGCATTGCCGGCATTGTTCACGTTGCTTGGATTGCAGCCAGGCATTACTATTGCATAGACTTAGTATCGGATTAAGATCTGTGCTTGGTCAAGATGCATGAATTTTTATTCGTTAATTACTTAATCAACTTGGAGCGTTCTTCTTATAATCACGTAAACAGTGTTGCAATTATAACAATGTAAGCACAATTTGTCGAGATTAATTTCATGAAAAGACGCTTTGCTCTCATTTTACATACAATAGTAATAAAAGTTGCGATATGCGTCATAATATTATCTGTGCGATAAATGCTAAGCCGGCACGAATTGCAACAACACTAAAATTGTCGTTCAGATCTGGCTTGAGTGTATTAAACGCAATGTCTTTTTTGGACTTCTGGAAGGAATTGTTGGCGCTTACAAATTATGACGAACAATCGTTGTTCTTGTACGTAACAAAAGAATGTCTGCAGTTGCTTACATAGTAGGTACACTAGTTGATAAAGAATACTGCAACAATAATGATTTATTATTTTATTATCTACTATTACTCCTACAAGTTTCAACGTAATTTTATATAAACACAAAAAGCCCCTCAATATGTGTAAGTTATACCACTGCACTTTCGTGGAATCCAAGTGTAGTGGCCGAAGTGCTGAATAGACGCTTTAAGTTTATAAAAGTATTGTAGTTAGCTTTCTCAGACAATCTGCTGCTTTCTAATGATGTACGCTTCGTAATAAAAATTATTATTTTTTAAAAAGTCTTGTCGTCCATCACATAACTTAATTGGCGCAGTCGGTAGGATAGGCTAACGTTTTCGTGCCCGTTTAAAAGTGAACCTCAGAAAAATCTTCGTGGACTTTCATTCAAGACCGAGCCAGTGAACCCGATTAAATTCGCGGACTTTCCATATCGTGTCGAGGTGAACCCGAAGTGCTTAGAGGACTCTCACTGGGAAAATTGGACCTGGTTAATTCACGGACTTCCAAAACGACGACGGTGCGTTTCAACACTTTGAAGCCTATCGAATTTGGGACGGAGTTTGGCACATTGCTGATGAGTCGTAGATGTCGTTAACAGCTTACTGATTCAGATTTGGACATCACATAATTATTTTTGATAAATATTTTTGAATTATACATATTTTTGTACCAGTGTGATCGTTCGAAATTCCGATCAGCGTTAACTAAAGAATTAATTTTGGAACAAGTAAGTTCAATTTATAAAAAGTGCTAAATATTAATATTTATAAAATACAATTAATGAAGTAAAATGCCAGAAACAGGAGTAACTACAGGGCAAAACCCTTCTCCTTCAGTATTTAAAATGGAGTATTTACAAATACTACCAGAGTTTACTGGAGACCAGGCACTCTTAACAGAATTTATATCCACAAGCGAACAATTGATCGCAAAGTTTTATCATTTCAGACAACCAGACGATTTTCAAAATACGCTAGTATTAAAGTCTATTGAAAATAAGATAAAGGGCAATGCTGCCAATAATATTGCGTCGTACTCAATCAAAACCCGGATTGACCTCAAAAATGCACTGTTAGCAACGTACGCTGATAAACGCGACCTTCAAACCCTGTGCAGTTTAAAACAAGGTAAAATGAAACCGTTGGAATTCTTCACCAAGATGCAAGAAAACCTAAACTTGCAAATCAGTTATATCTCGACGCAACTCACAGGAGATCAAATAGTCAAAGATACATTGATGGACAGTTCAAATTGTCTTGCTTTGAGAATTTTCCTTAAACATTTAAACAACCCCTTAGGCGACTATTTGTCCACCAGACAACCTGGTTCTTTGAGTCAAGCTCTAAAAATTTTGACCAACGATTTTAATATAACTGACAATTCAAAATCTTACAAACCCATCGTTAATTCTAACAGACAACTACCTCGAAATTTAAAACATTTCCAAAAAATTCCTCCGCAACAATTCGCATTTAATCAACAACCACAACAATTCGCATTCAATCGACAACCGCAGCAATTTGGATTTAATCGACAACAAAATTTTAATCAGAACCCATCAAATCGAAATCCCAGTAACGTATTTAAACCAAGACCCATACCTTTGGACAAACCTGTCCCTATGAGCGTTACCACGAGAAATACATTTACCCCCAATAGAAATAATTTCAAGTGTCCTCAACAAAACTGGATTGCTGAAGAATTACACAACACCGAAAATGAAGTCAACGATCTTGAAATTCAGGAATATCCTGAAGAAAATGAAGAATTTAATGAAAGTAACTCGTCAACTTCGCATAACGAATATTTTGAGCAAAATTCTGAAGCTTTTTTAGACGAAGCTGCCTCGGACAAGGTGAATTACTAAACATTGATGATAATCCTTCACAATTACCCCACATCATTACACTAGTCCAAGATCCACGCGGAGGCGCGATAAACATAAACCGACTGGAGCTCCCAGTTCAAGTAGTGAAAAGTACTGTAAAAAGTGCAAAAAACAAGTTACAAATGTGTACATGCAGTGTATTAAGTGCTACGTAATCTATCATAAAAGTTGTGCACTTGCCTTGGATGACAATAAGAAGAAATTTAACTTTATAAGTGAATGTGAAATGATCTGTATTAATCATGGAAGCGATGATAACGACTTGCAACCTACTAGCTCACCTACTTCGAATGAAAACGTAATTACTGCAATGACAGCCGAAATTGCAAATCTCAAGAAAGTAAATGAAATTCAAGCAAGGGAAATTCAAGAGCTCAAAGAAGAAATTAGGATTAGAAGTGTACGGAATAATCAGCACGGCGATGGCCATGAAACTATTTCTTGTGAAACGTTCAAAAAAGAGATAATCGACCTTATCAACGACTTTAAAAAAGAAGTAAATAAACAGCTGATTCCCTTGACTAATTATTGCAAACAAACAAAGGAATCTGTCCCATCTCCTTCATATAGCAACAAAAATGGGAAGTCGGTAACAAATACAGTTAATACAGTTAATAACGTTATTGCTGAGTCTAACGCGAAGAATGAAGAAACCCACAAACTTCTTCATGACAAACAACTAGAGATCATGAACGATATAATTAATTTGGACAAGCAGGAAACACAGGACTTTGAAACCACACCACCAATGGATGGTGTGTTTAAAACTGTAATTTACAAAAATCGCAAGAATATAAAATCTCGAGGTAGTCAAGCCTACGGCCCAGTAGACACCCGCAAGGAAGATTTCAAGTTCAAATCGGGCGCATCCAAGTCAAAACCAATTGTTGGTACCGGTAGTTCTTCAAGTAAAAATCTCATCAGCGTTCCGAAGCCTCTTACAAGAAATTATCACATCAGCCGTCTACATCCCGATACTACAACTGATGATATTATTCAGCATCTTACAGCTATCACCAGCCGTGTCAGCTGCCAAAAACTACAATCGAAAAAACCTGAAGTGTACTCGTCCTTTAAAATAACTGTTCCCTCGATGTTAGAAGGAAAAGTTTTGGACCCTACAATATGGCCAGAAGGAGTGACAATAAATCATTTTTTTCAGAAAGTACAACACTGAACGCACCACCCTAGGGTTAAGGCAAGAGCGACCAAATTTTTTAGTGGGTCACGTAAACGCAAGATCTTTGTGTAACAAGTTCCCTGAATTTCAGAGTTTTGTTCTTCAGAACAAATTCTCAGTTATTACTGTCAGCGAAACATGGCTCCAAGAAGAAATGCCCGATGAACATTTTAATATCCCAGGTTACCAGCTTGTACGTAAGGACAAGACCTCTCGTGGAGGTGGTGTGGCTGCGTACATTCGTGAAGGCTTGAAGTATGAAATTTTAGAATTTCCGGTTGTTGAAATGGTTGATTTTGTCATGGTTCAGCTCAAAATTGGTTCGAAGTACTTTGTGCTAGGAGTATTCTATAGACGTCCAAATAGCAATTATAAAAATATATCATTTATTTCTGACATTATTCACTCTCTGTCAGTGAGCGGCTTTAATAACTTCATCTTGTTAGGAGATTTCAATATAAATATGTTAACCGCCAATCTGGCCAGTGACTACCTTAACTCGATTTTATTTGAACTAGACTGTAAACAACTAATTAAAAATCCTACTAGGGTCACTAATGATCATGAATCTCTTCTTGATTTAACAATCACTAACTCCAACATGCCTATTGTTAACTCATGGGTCTCAGAATTTACTTTTTCAGGTCACAATTGTGTTAACTGTGTAATTGATTTTCATCTAGATGTCCAGTGTTCTGTCAAGAAAATTGTACGCTCTTTTAAACATTTTGACATAGAAAAATTCAGTTGCGACGCTGGAAATGTTGACTGGAATCGTATATATAAAATTGAAGACATAAATGAAAAGGTGAGTTATTTCAATGCCTCGTTAACAAAATTATTTGACGTTCACGCGCCCTTGGTGACTACTAGAGGGCAAGCTAAACTCAAAAGTCAGCCGTGGTTTACTGACACCCTTAAACGTTTAAAGTCTTTAAAACAAAAAGCATGGAATGGTTATTGTCATTCTGGACTTGAGACTCGCAAGAGATACTACTGTGAACTTAGAAATATCTATAACGTTGCTCTCAAACAAGAGAAAAAACATTTTTTGCAATCTAAGTTTAATCCTCATTCTAAAACCGATGGTCAGATTTAAAATCCTGGAATATTATTGACTCCAAATCAAATGATGCACTACCAAATGAGCTTTGCGATGCTAACTTAGTAAACAACTATTTTATGGATTCCATCCCCAGAGTTTCATCTACCCCAAATTTTAAGCAATTTCTCCAAATTGCCAATTTTTCACGTGATAATAAGTTTCGTTACACACCTGTAGATGTTGACACTGTTAAAGAGTTCATTCTTAAATTAAAACCCTCTATTGAAGGAATCGATGGAATGGACGAATGCTACAGCAAGCTCTACATTTTGTATGTGCTCCCCTCACTCATTTAATCAATATCTGTTTCGAATATGGCTATGTACCATCCCTTTGGAAAATTTCATCCGTTACACCAATTCCAAAAAAAACAAAAGTTTCTGGCCTAAGTGACTTGAGACCTATTGGTATTCAATCTGTTTGTCTACTAATTGCTGAGTCGATAATTTATAAACAATTGAATCAATATGTGTGTGTGGCTATAATATACTGCCCCCCATACAGTCCGGCTTCCGCAAAGGTTATAGCACAACATCTGCCCTAGTCTCTATAACAAATGACATCCTTCGGAACATGGATCTAGGTAACATTACATCTTTAACCCTGCTAAGGCTTTTGACTCAATCGACATTCACTGTTTGTTAGAAAAACTTAGTTACTACGGTATATGTGACTCTACTTACAAATGGTTTCAAAATTACTTACTTAATCCTAAACAAGTCTGCCGTATTAACTCCACTACATCTAGGCTAGTGTCTAATCTGCGTGACGTCAAGAGTGGTGTCCCGCAGGGTTCTGTTCTCGGACCCCTCTTATTCTCAATATTTATAGCCGATATCCAGTTTGTTCCAAAAAATTGCAAGTTGCACTTGTTCGCTGATGATATTCAACTCTACTACAGTTTTAGGCCGCATGATAACCTGCGAGCTCAGCAAGTAATTAATGATGATCTTAACAAAATCTTTGAATGGACTCTTAGCAACTCGCTAATAATAAATACCAAAAAAACCAAAAACATCGTGCTTGGCACAGCAAACAAATTGATAAATCTGGATCACTCACTATGTATCAACAATGACGTAATTGTCAGCGAACAGGCAGTTAGGAATCTTGGAGTAACTTTTGATAGCCGTTTAAATTTTTCGACTCATGTATCGAATCTCTGCAGACAAGGTTTCCTTAAACTCAAGCGATTATATCCTTTAAAAACGTTCCTAAATCAAGACATAAAGTTATTGCTGATCAACTCTTTGGTATTGTCAACGTTCAATTATTGTGATCAGGTGTACGGACCCTGTCTATCTAATGAGGATAAACTTAAGTTGCAAAAAATCCAAAACATGTGTATAAGGTTCGTTACATTCATACCTCGTTTTGACCACGTAACCCCTTATTTAAGGTCTCTAAACCAACTAAAATTAAATGAACGTCGTTTTGTCCACTATGTTGGATTTGTGAAAAGAATAATCAATAATCAATTTCCTGACTATTTGTTTACTGAGCTAATTAAGCGCTCTGATGCACATCCAAAAATATTGAGACACGTAGATCATCAATTTACGATCCCTCTGCATAAAACAGCTGCATTCCAGTCATCATTTTCATACATTGTTCCATATATTCTAAATCGTCTCTCGGTCACCTTTCTAGCACCACAATAAAAAATCTGTTGAAGACTGATATATTGAACAATGTACCCTTCAAAGTGGATATAAACAAATTTTAAATTTTTTACTTGTGTTATGTATTATGTAGGTATCATTATGTGTACTAATTCTTATTTTTATTCTTATTAGGTTAGAGTTTTTATAAATCAGATTCCTGTACTTTTAACCTTTTGTATGTGTACTGCACTACAATAAACGCTATTATTATTATTATTATTATTATTATCCCGTGAACGCCAGACCTACGTCATTTAATAAAATCTGAAAAAATTCCTACGGAAGCACACAACTACAGGTATCAACGATTGACTACTATGAACAGTCGGTCGCGGTGTACAATACAAAAAAAATCTGTTCAAGAAATTGTTCCAAAATCTACCTTCAATCTATAAATAATTTCTACATAAATGAGTTATTATCCGTAAAACCGAAGTGTCGCATTCGTACTCGTTTTTATACGCATTTGCCTTTCTTGCTCTATATCTTTTGACATTTTCGAATTAAAATGTTTAATTGACACCGGTTCAACAAAATCTTTTATTAACCCAGAGAAGGCCAAACGTTATTTTCCAAATTTAATAAAAAATGATCCTTTTGTTATCTCAACAGCACATGGTTGTACACAAGACAAATTTAGTATATCTGTTACATGTCCTAAAAATAATATCATATTTACACATTTCACAATTATTCTGATCGTCTTCTCGGAATTGATAATTTGAAAAAACTACAAGCAGGTATCGATTTAAATTCAGGTAAATTGGTGTTACCAAAAACAAAAATTTCTTTGAATTTAAAAAATTTGAGCGAGTTGCCCCACGGTTCCACCAAAATCGGAACAAATAGTAAAAATCCGCATTTCAAATGTTCAAAAGGGTGTTGCGTTACTTCCGAAGTATACATTTTCTGATTTTATGATTACTGAAAGCGTGATAAAAGTAGAAGATAATTTTGCTTTAACTACGTTAGTAAATCCAACAAATAAGACCGAAAAAATTGATATTTCCCAACCCTTCGAAGTAATTCCTCAAGAACAATTTGATATTCCAAATTTGAATAACATTCAACATGACAAAAGTTATTTTGATTTTTCAAAAGTAAGATTAGATCACTGTAATTATGAAGAAAAAAAGCAACTAGTCAAACTACTAAAATCATACTCTGATATTTTCTATTTCGAATCAGAACGTTTGACTTTCACTAATGCAGTTAAACATAAAATCAATTTAAGAGACAATACACCCATACACACTAAAACATATCGTTACCCACATGTTCATAAAATGGAAGTACAGAGTCAAGTAACTAAAATGTTAGAACAAGGGATAATTCGACCGTCTGACTCTCCCTGGTCGAGCCCAATTTGGGTAGTCCCAAGGAAACTCGATGCCTTCGGACAACGTAAGTGGCGGATAGTAATAGACTATCGGAAACGAAGAGACGATTGAAGATCGATACCCGTTACCAAATGTTAACGACATTCTTGATAAATTGGGTCGTAGTCAATATTTCACTACAGTTGACTTGGCGTCAGGTTTCCATCAAATAGAAGAAATGACATTCAAAAAACTGCATTCACTGTTGAAAATGGGCATTACGAATTGGTCCGAATGCCCTTCGGGCTCAAAAATGCTCCATCCACTTTCCAACGTGTAATGGACAACGTTCTACGAGGCGTGGTGAACGATTGTTGTAGTGTTTCACTTCAGGAGCACATTGACAAATTATCAGTTGTTTTCGATCAATTACGAAAATTTAATCTAAAAATACAATTGACAAGAGCGAGTTCTTAAGGAAAGAAGTTAACTACTTAGGTCATGTGGTAACCCCAGAAGGAATTAAACCAAACCCGGACAAGATCAAACCTATTCTGAATTACCCCATTCCAAAAACACCAAAACAATTAGATTTAGGTTTATTAACGGACTTGGCCATTGACAATAAATAGTTACAACACATAAATATAAAACAATTACAATTTTAACTCACGTTTACACTGCATTTTAAAAACGTTTTCTGGAACGCCTACAAAATCTACATGATAAAGATGATTTACCAAGCTCGATAATCTTGCAACACATGAGTTCATGCCATAACATGTACCATATAATATGGAACATCTAATAATCTAGGTTCTCTTATGTTGCAGGATGTAACAACAATAGAAAACAAAGCTAAAATAGAGCTACAATTTATAACACCAGATAAAATTTTATGCACAAAAGAGGCATCAAAAAATTGCCGCCTTACATACAATGGAGTTAAACCTAAGTACTGTAAGATATTTACATAATTATCTCTATGATAAAGAATATTAAAGTGATAACAAAGAAACTTTACAAATTTTTTCTGCACTGCCTCTAATCTGTCTATGTGCACCTTATGATATGGGGACCAAATTATCGTACAGTATTCTAACAGCGGACGTACAAACGAATTATATAGTAACAACACAACACGCAGACAAGAGAATTCTACACTGTGCCTTTTTATGAACCCAAGAACCTTGTTAGCTTTCGTTAGAATTACATCAACATGATACATAAAATTCAGCTGGTAATCTACATATACCCCTAAATCATTGAAATATAAAACTGATTCTATCTTCACCCCTTTAATAAAGTAAGATGGAGACTGATATTTTACTTTCCTAGAAAATCTAATCGATTTACACTTCATAATATTAAGTTCTAATCCATTATCCGTACTCCATTTATCTAAATTAATAAGGTCATTTTGTAAACTTTGACAATCGGTAGGGTCTTCAATTACTCTATATAATTTTAAATCATCTGCATATAAAAGAAATGATGATTCATGGAAAACAGATTTCACATCATTTATATACAAGGAAAACAGAATAGGTCCCAGATGAGAGCCCTGCGGTACGCCACTAGTTGGAAAGATTTCACGAGAAAATTTATTATTTATTGCAACATATTGCGTGCGATCTATCAAATAAGAGTTAATCCAATTAAGCAAAGGGTTGCCAAAACCCATTTTGTCCAGTTTCAATATTAAGCGATCAATACAGACTTTATCAAATGCTTTAGACATGTCTGTATAAATGCAATCCACATCATGTCCAAGTGCAATATTTTTCATTAAGTAATTAGTAAAAACAAATAAATTGGTGGTGGTTGAACGACCTTTAAGAAATCCGTGCTGTTCCTCAATAATGAAAGCTTTAACCTTGAATGAGATGTAATCAGTTACGATGGAATCAAATATTTTTGGTATGGCAGATAATATCGAAACTGGGCGATAATTAGCAACGTTTCGACGATCCCCATTCTTGAAAATGGGACTTATTCGAGATATTTTCCATACTTTTGGAATTTTCGATTGGATTAACGACTTATTAAATAGGATCGACAAAGGCAACTTAAGTTGATCAGAACATGCTTTTAAAAATATCTGTGGAATACCATCAGGACCAGGTGAACAGTTATCATCAAGATGCATTAGCTTGTCTAGAATAACCTCATCTGGAATTGAAATATGACTCACATGAAATGTAGTATTTTGAGAATCAGAGGTTGGCAGAGAATTATCAGGTCCTTTAGATGCATAAACCATTTCAAAGTGGGAGGCAAAAAGGTTAGCTATGCCCTCCTCGTTATCACATAAAACATCATCTAATACCATTGTTCCAGGTAATCCACAATTACTAGATTTTGTTTTAACATATGACCAAAAGCGTCGAGAATCACTAACAATGTTATGCTCAATCTTTGCAATATATTCCCGTTTACACTGATTTAATGATTGCTTGCACCTAACTCTTAAATCACTAAATACATTATAATCTCTATCTAGTCTCGATTGCTTAAATTTTTTATGGGCTTCTTTCTTACATCTAATTAAATCTTTGGCATTATTATTGACCCAATAAGGAAAGGTACTACGTTTTCTACACCTGAACGACACGAAATTATCAATTATTATATATAGTGTGACATAAAATTTATCTACACAATCATCAATGTCAGTATTCTCAAATAGAGTTTCCCACTGTACAGTGCCCAGAAAATTATTAATAAGATAATAAGGAGCATTTTTAAAATCACGATAGTACGTATCATTATCAGTAGATGTTATTGGCGCATTAATATCACAGATCATTAAATTCAGTGCAGGATGATTTTTATCCTCAGCAATTAAAGGGAATCCACTATCAACTAGTAAATTTACACTACTAAATACTAAATCTAATATCACATCATTATAATTTTCTAACTTATTGTATTGGAATAAACCTAAATACGCAAAGTTATCACAGATGGTTATTTCATTTTGGGACATCACATTGTAAGGAATTAAAAAATCACAGTTATCATCACACCTCCATTTAAGATTTGGCAAATTATAATCACCTATTAAAGATATCACAGCTGTAGGGTATTTAGTACGTAAAAATGTAATAGAATCCGTATGTTCAGAGTAGATAGCATTACTGGAGCAGGGTGGAATATATACAGTGCCAAGAATTATATTGCTAAATAGTAATACAAATAATTGTTCAACAGTGCTATCAATATTAATATTAACTAAGCAAGAGGGTATGTCTTTTCTTACAGCAATAAGGACACCCCTCCCACGTGACTTATTAGTGACACTGAAAGATCTATCCTTCCTATACACAACGTACCTATCATCAATAAATTCACTACTTTTGATATTCTCCAGAAGCCAGGATTCAGTCAACACAATTACATGATAATTATCACACAATATCGCCAAGTAAAGATCTAACAATTTCGTCCGTAATCCTCTAACATTTTGGTAATATATCATTAAGTTATTTACTTGCTTATCGTTGATAAGGACCTGGTGCGAAACCCCAGCGTCGCAGAGCTCCCCGAAGAAATCCTGGGCACCGATGTTTCACCCTGTGCATCGCTGTTTGCTGATTGTGACTCCAAGGATGTGGACTTCAGCAATGGTGGTACCACTGGTGACTTACGACGTGCCGGAATAAATTCACGGATCAATGCACCTCTAGGCCACAAATTTGGATCAAGGAGGTCCGATTTCATGGTCTCTAAAACTGACAGTTTAAAGGAACTATATTCGTTTTTTGAAACCAATAGTTCACACGATATTCCCTCCATCTTCAACTCATTGTTGATATAATCCTGGACAGCCGACACACTTGTACCTGGTGCTAATCTTCCAAGATACAAACTATGTTTACGTGGAGCAACTGCTAATGACGTTTTTTCACTAGCTCCTACAAACGTTTTCGGTCTTCTGCGTCGACGAACAACTTCCGACCATTCAGTTTGCTTTCTAGCTACATCGACATTGTCATTGGGAACTGACACGCTGGTGTTTATGGTTTTTTCTGATGAAATTTTATCTCCCTTTTTTGCGAAGGGCTGACGTACCTCTTTTTCAACTGGTTCTGGAATCTTCGGTTTTTTAACGCTAGTTTTACTTGTCACCATGGGAAAATGGAAATTCTTATCCCGTAGGTCCTCCATTGGAACAGTTTTGCTAAGAGTAGACACATTATTTGTACCATGTTGGGCAGTAAGTAGCCGAACTAGATCGATGTTCGACTCTCTCAAAGTTGACACTTCTCGTCTTAGTTCCGATATTTCCTTATGTAAGCTTGAAGTTTCTGCTGCCATAATACAAGTCACAATTTCCGCAAAACGTTGACTTTCCAAAAACGCTATAACGGTGGACACTTCTTCTGCCTCATCACTACCTTCTACTAAGCTGACACCACAGCACCTCTTATATAATTTGGCACAGCCAGGGTGATATCCTGTGCCACACTCAATACAGTTGGGCCCATCCTTAGCCCGTTTCTTCCCACATTTACACTTACATTCACTAGCAGATTGCGACGACGTTTCATCGTCCGCCGCCATCTTGTTGATTGAAGCGACTTGAATTAAAAGGATTTCTAGGTCTAATAGGTTATTATCGGAAATTTATAAAAGATTTTGCCAAATTAACAAAGCCTTTAACAATAGGATTGAAAACAGATAGGAAAATTGACCCCGAAGAATTAGACTATGTTTCGAATTTTGCAAAAACATTCTGACCAATGATCCTATTTTGACAAGCCTTTCGTATCAACAACAGATGCCAGTAATTACGCTATTGGTGCAGCTCTTTCTCAAGGACCTATAGGAAGACCTTCCAGTAGCATACGCGTCACGAACACGAGATTAGCTACTCAACAATAGAAAAAGAGTTACTTGCTATTGTTTGGGCAACGAAATATTTTCGCCCCTATCTATATGGTCGAAAATTCAAAATTGTAACCGACCATCAACCCCTAAAATGGCTCTTCTCTCTCAAGAAACCAAATTCTAAATTAGTCAGATGGCGCTTACGTCCAGAAGAGTTTGATTACGAAATTTACTTTAAATTAAAATAGCAATGCAGATGCTTTATCCCGACCTCCAAATTTCAACATGACTTCAACTTCAAGTTCAAGTTCAGACACACCCGAAAATAAAAATCCATTTTTGCGCTATATGGAAAATTTTAATAAAACTCTTAGCGGACCTTCTAGTAGAAACCAAGATGTTAGCTCTATTATAGCAGAACCTGATGAGGAAATGGACGAAAATTTTGATGACAATAGCGATAATATTACAGTCCACACAAGTGAAGCAAATCGTGTTTGTTTAATACCCATCTCAGAAGATCCACTTAATTTCGGCAAAAATCAAATTAAATTTATTTCAGTTGCAAGTGATCCTTCGGAACCAGAAACATTTATTTGCAAATTCAAAACAAAGAATGACTGTCCAAATTTCACGAAACAATCTCAGAAACGATGTTCTAAATTTTATAAGGAGCTATATTGTTTCGAATATATCCTACTCTTGCCATTTCGAAAATGATAAATGATATAAAGGAATCGGAGAAGTTTTGAGACAAAATTTTAACCAATCCATATTATTTAAAAGACATAAAAAAATTCTGGATGACGTTGAACCTTTAGAAGATCAACTTGAGAAAATTCAACACTATCGTTTAAGTAAAGCTAACCACCGTGGAATTAATGAAACACTTCAAAAAATATCATTGCAATATTACTGGCCTAACATGCTAAAGAGCATTCAAAATTTTATTAATAACTGTGACATTTGCAAAGTAGTAAAATATGACCGCAAACCTTTAAAACTGAAATTCAATCTAACCCCAACAGCAACCAAAGCTTTCGAAATAATTCACATCGATGTACTTAAATATCATTCACACAAATTTTTGACCATCATTGATGCGTTCAGTAAATATTCTCAAGCATATCTACCCGAAACCATGCAAGCTATCGAAATTATGAAAAAATTACTGATTTACTTTAGTCATCATTCTGTTCCCAGTCTAATCGTGACTGATAATGGATCAGAATTCGATAATGGTATAATTACAGAATTTTTCAAAATTCATAAGATTGAATTTCACTTTTGTAGCCCACATCATTCTTCCAGTAATGGTCTTATACAACGCTTTCACTTCTTAGAACATATAAATTTAATTAATAATCGACCAGAGTTCGAAAAGGATTCAATTCCTACAAAGGCACTGTACGCTATAATAGCTTATAATAATTCAATCCACAGTACCACCAAAATGTCCCCTTTCAATATTTTAAATTTAAATAATGAAAACGAAATTGCTAATATCGATTTGGACCATTTAATTGTCAATAATTACCTACAATCGCATAAAGAAAAACTTGAAGCAGTTTCGAAAGAAAGAAAGAAAAAACCTTAACTAGATTAAATAAGACCAGAGACGATGTGCCAGTTGAACTACCCAAACAAGTTTTTGTCAAAAGCAATTTCAAATAAAAAAAAAGAAATCGATACAAAAAAAGGAAATTTTGGAAACAAACCCTGAAAGAAAAACGGTTAGACCAAAAATTGACCATTCTAAAACTGGTAAAAAATTTCACACACTTCACATGGACAATATCAAACGACCAACTAAACAAACGTCGTCTATTCCAGGTACATCCTCAGAACGGCGACAATGGTCGGAACCATCGCAGACAGAAATATTTCCAATAATCCCGGTATTCTTCCCATAAATTTAGGTCCAGCTAGACTTGGAATTTCTTCGCATCACATGATCCATTATTTTAACATTTCCTCCCTCCTAATAGAACACAAGAAATTACAACATCATTTATTAACCATTTAAATTGCATTAACAAATGAAACCGAAACTCAGAGAGACACCCTAAATTATTTCAAAATTATTCAATACAATATTGAACTTATAGACGAAAAGTTGTATCACTTTCATCAACATAAAAAGGTTAAACGAGGAGCTATCAACGTGTTAGGTTCCCTTATCAAAGCAATCACGGGTAACATGGATTCTGAAGGCAATGAAAGAATAAGTAGTGTCATCAATACCATCAAGAATAATCAGGATAATATTGCTCACCAACTCACTAATCAATATTCGATTAATCAAGAAATTATAAGTAAATTTGAAAAAAATATCCATGACGTACAACATAATGAACGCGCTTTATACTCTAAGACTTCAAAATTCGAAAATATCACAAAAACACAGATAAATACCTTATTCGTCAAAGATATGTTAAACCAACTTAACCATTTATTTAATGTAATTTTGTCCAGGACATCGAAAACTCAATAACATTTTGCAGGTTAAAAATCGTTCATCCCAGTATAATCACAAACGAAGAACTTTTGAAAGAATTGACTAAGATAAATTCAATTTATAACGATCAATTGCCATTCCCAGTAAATTCTGAAAATATTCAAAATTTTAAAAATATTCCGCAAACAAAATGTGTAATCAACAGATTAGAAATAATATATTTCATTTCATTTCCCTTATTTGAACCCAGGAAATATGAATTGTTCTATTTGATACCTCTTCCTGATAGTCAATTTCGAACGATCATCCCAAACGCGAAATACATTATAAAATCTGAATCCGATATGTGGCCGTTAATAGATAATTGCGACAAAACCCAAAAATAATATTTTTGTGCGAACGAACTACGTACGTACGTCAATATCACTTGCGAAGCGAGAATTCTGTCCAAAAATGCTTTTGATCAATGCTCGATGGTCCAACTCAACAAACTTCAGTCTTTAGAGTTTATCCCCGAAATTAATCAATATCTGGGCATCTTTTCTGAACCTGTACCCATCAAAACAGCCTGTACATCGGTCTTAGCAGAAGGTCAAATCCAAGGCGTTTTCCTAATTGAAAACCAAGCCTTCAGTGAAAAGTTTCTGAACGGACAACTGCTGACATTCAACGAAACGACCATAGGACGACCAGTCATTCTCGAGGATATCAGTTTTCCTGTGAACAACAATACAGCGGAACTTCCCAAGCTGCCGCTAAGAACATAGCAAGTCACCAAATTAAGCAACAACCTTCCCAATCTGGAACTTATCCACATTGACAACAAAAACTGGTGGCATATCCCAGGAACCGTCTTCCTTTACACCCTCGTGTTGGCATTAACCCTATCACATAACTTAATTGGCGCAGTCGGTAGGATAGGCTAACGTTTTCCGTTTAAAAGTGAAAAATCTTCGTGGACTTTAATTTGAATGTATTAGTTAACTTCAACCTGTTTGCATGCTTTCTTGTAGGCTGATTTGATCTGCACGACTGCACGTGTTATTGAGGGTTTCAAGATCCAAGCTCCTCTGTAATTCTTTAAGAAGAATTAATATACAACTGTCCACGTACTTTTATGAGTAAAAATTCCTCATCCCCTTCATATCGGACCTTTGATTTCTGGGGTAATAGTTCTGAGGCAGCATTTTGGGCCACTTGTTTTAACTGTGGCGGTGTTGCTTTAAAAATTTCACTGTCTGTGTCTGACAAAATTTGAACTATATAAAATATCAAAGTTTGTGAGTACCAATATTAATAAATTAAATAAATTCCAATATTCTAATTCCATTTTTTTTCTGAAACAGTAGTTGTCACCCAAAAAATTGTATACAAATTTCGTGCGTTGTGATTCCCCAACGCTCCAGGTAATGGGGACACGCCCTTCGGGCTGTTGAACTTGGGTGTGCCAAATAACCAACTTTACAAAAAACTTTTTATCCTACGTATTTTCCAGTTTTGTGCTGTTTTTTGTTTGTTCATTGGGTTTATTCCGCGATGACGAAATTCGTGCCTCTCGCAGCGAAATTCCCCGTCATCAAGCTTCATTGAAAATCAAACCTTGAAAGATACGCGAGGATATCGCGTGTAAATCCAATAACAGCTCCAATATTTTAAAAGGTGGTAATCAACAATGCTGCGGCGGGAATAACGTGTTGTTAGCTGGCGGGGGTGTAATTGAATATTTGAATATTTCACGTTAAGCTCGCTGCGATGGATTGGAAAGTGAGCGCCAGCATGTGATGTTCAAAATGTTAGATTGGAAATTCGTGCGGTTAGTTGTAGAACTGAAGGAAAGTTTTTGAAGTGCGGTGGTATTTCTGAAATGCGTTAAAAATGCATGATGCGGTATTGACGTAGTCCAAGTTCAATTACGACAGCAGCCGGTCAATTAAAATTGTTTGAGACTTTTGAAACGTTCGCGAATACCTGAGGGTAATTCTGGTATTTAATCTTGCGATGGTTGCCAAAGTGAAGCTGGGTGTGTGCGGATTGGTTTGTCGACTGACAGTCATTCATTTACCGTGACTCATGTGAAATTCATCAAAGGTTACAAATTTTGAGCGGCAATAGCACACATAATTGCCCTCGGGCTTTGAAAAGGATTTCATTTTTTCAACAATAACCATAACTAAATATTAATTTTTGTTTCTGTTTCCTCCGTCGTTTTCTCTGTGTTCTTTCTTCTATTTAATACTCCTTTCAGCTTAGTCAGTTCCATTCTTCTCCTAAGCGAAATTCCCAGTCTTCCCTCTTCTCTCTCATCTCATTACATTCTTTCATCATGTGCTCGATGCTTTCTGCTCCTACTCTGGACAATCTGCCCACTCCCTCGTCTTTCTGTCTCTCTCTTCAGTAGTTTTCCCTCTGTTTGTTCCAACATCTATACCATGCGATTAGTCCCTTCTCTTTCTTCTCGCTCCCCCTCCACTTTGACTCTTTTATCCTTGTGCTCCTTTCCTGCTTCTGTACTCATCTCAGTGCATTCACTCAATTTTTTCCATTGCGTATACACTTCTCTCACAGTACTTCTCCCCTTTCCTGCTCTTTCTGCCTTCTTATTCTTTATCTCTTTCCAACACTCTTGTAAGATTTACGTTCTAGTCTTTCTTTTAATTTCTCTTAATTACTGGTCTTTCTCCTGCTTCCACTTTTATCTTGTCTCTCATTACATCTTTCAGAACGTATTTCTAGATGTACACCTTGTCGTTGGGGCTTCTCCTTTTTCTGAAGACATCTGTTGATACTTCTTTTTAATACAGCTCTTCCTTCAATTTCTCTTCTTGTATCATTGCATATATCCTGTATGCCGTGCTCAGCAAACTTCTTCCTCAGTAGTTCTCCACCTCTTCTCTTTTCCCTTTTTTTCTTCTCTCTTCCCGTTTGTTCCTTTCGGTCTAGTTATTCTTCGAAGTATTCTCTCTATCCTTCTATCGTTATCTTCCCATCTGCCGTAACTTTCAATTTCTTTCTCTGTTTATTTATTTTATGACTACTTCTTCTGCCTTGATTGATCTAATTTCCAATTCTTCTTTTCTCTTGTCTTCTTCTTCTTTGTATTTCTTTAATTGCGTCCGGGATTCTCCATTTCCTCATTTGCTCTTTCCATTCTTGTTCCTACTTCTATTTCTATCTTCTTTGTTGACATCGCTTTTTCATTCTTCTTTCGGTATCTTAATGTTTTCATTCTTCTCTTTCAACGCGTTTTGGGGCATTTCTGTACTTTTGAGGGCTTTCTTATTCCCACTTTGTTTTTATGATTATTTCTTTCTAGTCTCTTGTTCTTTTTATTTCTTGTCGAACTACATATTTCTATTATTAAGTTTGGTGGTATTGGTTCACTATTGCGTAATCAATCACTGAATATTTTCTCGGTCCCACACTTACGTAAATTCCCCTGCATCCTCCTCCTACTTCCCATTTAGTACCTCATATCCTCTATCTTTCTTTCCTTCTCCATTTTCTGTATTGTCTGTTATGTCCCATCATTTTGTCTCAATTATTCCTTTTTTTTTTCTGTCACAGTTCTAGACTCTTCTTTCATTCTTTTTCATCTACCCACTTTTCAACTACATATTCCAATTATGTCAAATTCACTTATATCGTTCATTTCTTGTGCCCACTACATTCCAATACAACAATCTTTTTCTTTTTGTTTCCTTTTGTTGCTATTCCTTAAATCGTCTACCTTATTTTGTTTTGCGTTCTGTTTTCTTTTTCTCTCTCTCGGACTTTTCAATATTCCTTCAAAATTTTTCCATTCGCCTGAAGTCGTCGTTTCATCTCCGCCAAGTTTCCTCTACCAGAAGCTTCTTACCGTCTTCCCTTTTACTCTTCGTTATCGCTCTTATATATTTTTTGTTAAATTTTCTTCTCTCTTTCTTTCCATATTAAATCGTAGTTTTTGAAGATTATTGATCCTGCCCTATTTCTCAGTTTTGCCTTGACGTACTGCTTCTGCTCTTATGTCTCTTTTTTCGTTTCTATCATGCCTTCTCCGTTTATTCCATAGACCGCTGGTATCTTCGGTTTTCAACTGCCCTTCAACCCACTTCTCGACTTCTTTGCTCATGCTTTGTCCTCTCTTTTAGTCTTTGCTGCGTTATTACTGTGTTTTTTCTTCTTTCGTCTTTTTACTTTTCTTCCATATTCGTCTCCTGTTGTACCTTCTTTTCTAGGAAAATTTTCTGTGCGTTCCATCTTTCCTCTTTTTCTTTTCTCCCATTCATAAGTTATGTGTCCGTTGTCGTTCTTCAGCTCTATCATTTGTTTCCATCAATTTCTCCGTTATCTCTTCCATTTTCAACACCACTTCTTCTTGACTTCTTCTTTCATTTCGTGATCCTATTGTTTTTATTTTATTTTTTAGCATGCTTCTGGGGTTTCTTTTCCCTTTAGTGTCCTCTCTATCTTCTTGAATTTCCATTTTTTATTCAACTTGCGTCATTCCTGTTCGTAACCCTTTACACCGTGCAGTGTATTGTTGGTTGCCATTTGTTCCAAAAATAGCGAAGAAGTTCTCGTGTCGGTCGGTAATCTAGGAACCTCCCTTATTCACATTAGAAGTTTAAAAACATTTTTGGACAGCTTTGCCGCGTTACAAATTGACTGTAGTGGGATTTATTTGATTTAAAATTTAATTTATTTATTTGAATTTATCTGATACAGCAACTTACTTAAGTGGATTACTCTAAACATTCGGCAATATTTTAATGCTTTTCATAAACTTGCTTTCAAAAAGCGAAAATGTTAACTAAAAAAATATTTCATTCATTTCTTTTTTCTTCTTTATGTACAGTGAGTGGTAAAAGTATGGAATAAATTTGTTAAAAATTAAACTTTTTTTAAATCTTTGGACGGGTCAATTTTGGATTATAAAAATGAATATTTTTATCACAAATAAAATTCCAAGCTGTCATTTGTTTTCTAGTAATGACGTCATCGTTTTTTTTTTTTTTAAATAGAAACCCCCTATTTTTTTTTCTTGATTCAGATTGTCTAAACGATAGTATAAAAATTTTGTTGTCTTACATAATGAAAGTTTTGAGAAAAAAAAATAAAATTGGATTTTTTTTATGACAAACAAAAACAAGTCAAAAAATCAAGTGGGTAAATCAAACAGTCAAATGGTATACTGTCAGTTTCACTTGTATGTGTAAATTGTTTTACAAAACGTTTTCGAAAATGGTTCATTTAACCGAAACACAACGTATAGAAATTTTTGCTTTGTCATTTCTCTTCGTCTTAGCTGTGTTATTACTGTGTTTTTTCTTCTTTCGTCTTTTTACTTTTCTTCCATATTCGTCTCCTGTTGTATCTCCTTTTCCAGGAAAATTTTCTCTGCGTTCCATCTTTCCTCTTTTTCTTTTCTCCCATTCTTCAGTTATGTGTCCGTTGTCGTTCTTCAGCTCTATCATTTCTTTCCATCAATTTCTCCCTTATCTCTTCCATTTTCAGCACCACTTCTTCTTGACTTCTTCTTTGATTGGGTGATCCTATTGTTTTTATTTTACTTTTTAGCATGCTTCTGGGGTTTCTTTTCCCTTTAGTGTCCTCTCTATCTTCTTGAATTTCTCTTTTTTATTCAACTTGCGTCATTCCTGTTCGTAACCCTTTACACTGTGCAATGTATTGTTGGTTGTCATTTGTTCCAAAAATAGCGAAGAAGCTGTCATTTTGTCAATTTTCTCCACATTCCTGTTCTCCACCCGTTCTCGTGTCGGTCGGTAATCTAGGAATCTCCCTTATTCACCTTAGAAGTTTAAAAATATTTCAGACATTTTTTGTTATTGGAATGTTTGGACAGCTTTGCCGCGTTACAAATTGACTGTTGTATGATTTATTTGATTTAAAATTTAATTAATTTATTTAAATTTATCTGATACAGCAACTCAGGTGGATTACTCTGAACATTCGGCAATATTTTAATGCTTTTCATAAAAAGTCATGACTTGCTCGCAAAAATTAATTCATAATCTCCTAAACGGCTTCACTGATTTTGATGAAATTTCTTGTGTGTGTTTGAGTAGATCCCTGGATGGTTCTTAGCTACAGTTGGAACCGGGAGGCGGCGCTGTTGTCACGCTCCAGAATATATATTGATTTTACTTTGTACTTATGGGGTCACCTGAATGGTTCTTAGCCACAGTTGGACCCAAGAGGTGGCGCTGCTGTCAAGATCCAGAATTCTTTTCTTACCGATTTTGATGATTTGTTTTGTATTTATGGGATCACCTGGATGTTCTTATCCACATTTGGACCCAATAGGTGGCGCTGCTGTCGAGATCCAAAAAAAATTTCTGACCTATTTTGATGATTTTTTTTTGCACTTATGGGGTCACCTGGATGGTTCTTAGCCACAGTTGAACCTGGTAGGTGGCGCTGTTGTCGAGATAAAAAAAAAATTGACCAATTTTGATGTTTTTTTTTTGCACTTATGGGGTCACCTGGATGGTTCTTAGCCACAGTTGAACCTGGTAGGTGGCGTTGTTGTCGAAATCCAGAATTTTGTTTTTAATTCTTATTAAAAAAAAGACCAAATCGGTCCAGCCGTTCTTACGTGATGCGCTCGCTTACCAACGAATCCATATCATAAAAATGAAATTATTATAATAAATCTGTCCAAAAACAAATTGATTGAAATTTGGATAGAACAACGTCTCTCGGGTCAGCTTGTTATATTATGTAATTCCAAACCGCGGTGATGGTTGAGCGGCTACGGCGTTCACTTTCCGCACAAACCCAACAAGATGTCTGAGGAAAATATACAGGGTGGAAAGTTTAACTGGAATAAATTCAGTATCTTCACTGAAATTGATTTTGACAAAAATTCTGGAAACACGTCGATTTTTGTTTTTAAATCTACCCTTTTTAGTCTAATCAGATTTCTTTTGTTTTTACTCAGGGGGCTGTAACCACCCTTAAGTTTTTTTTTTCAAATGGGAAGATATGTCAACCGACACATCATTGGAGAGCTCATAAAAAAAGGAATACAAGGATGTGTTTTGTTTCATGTATCTCTATCTCATCTGAGAATAAGACCGTAAAAACTGTTTTTAGGAACATAGGACCAATGTTCTTTCCTGTGAATCTTAATGCAGAAAGATATCTACCGTTTCTTCAAGAAACCAATTTAGAGATGAATTAGATCCAAAACTTCCACATAAGAGAATATGGTATCAACAGGATGGAGCTCCACCGCAATATGCTGCATCCGTTCGGCGTTATTTGGACGTCATTTTTCATAATAGGTAGATCGGAAGAAGAGGGGCAATAGAATGGCCAGCAAGACCACCAGACTTCACTCCTCTTGACTTTCTTTTTGTGGGGGTATCTTAAAAGTAAAGTCTACACCACAAAACCCGATAATCTTTTTTTACAACGTATTACCTATGAAATTCAGCAAATCACTTCAAAAATGTTGTAAAATGTAAGAAATGGGTTTTATTATTGTCTTGCATTTTGTCAAGAAAGACTTGGTTAACATATTGAACATCTGTTACGTTAAAAAAACATTATACTTACCTAAAACGAGATTTTTTTAATTCAAGTCCTACAATTTTTAAACAGTAAACCTGCCAGGAAAAAAATAGATTAAAGTTTTCCAATGATGTGTCGGTTGACATATCTTCCGATTTGAAAAAAAAAACTTAAGGGTCGCTACAGCCCCTTGAGTAAAAATAAAAGAAAGCTGATCAGGCTAAAAAGTGGCGATTTAAAAACAAAAATCGACGTGTTTCAAGAATTTTTCTCAAAATCAATTGCACTGAAGATACTGAATTTATTCCAGTAAAACTTTCCACCCTGTATATTGAAACATTGAAGTGACCAGCAATTTATTATCTTTGACTTAAATCCGATCGAGCTTATTTGGAATCATAACGTCCCAAAGTCGGCAACGCAACATGCCATTGAGGCAGCTGAATCAACTAGAAAATGGAAACCGTTTAAAACAACACGTTCGGTTGGAGCGCACTGGATGGGTGTTATGGGTCGACCTATGTCATACAAGGGCGAGAAGACGTAGGGATGAAAGGCAAAACCCTCTGACTTTATTAATCAACGTTATACCGAATTAACTCCAGGAGTTACTGGTGTAGGAAGGCATTGGACATGGCTATGTCTTTCTTTATGCACGCTATTCTTGACGCTTGTCGCGCGGCGACAAAAACCGGGCCGTTTCAAAGATTTTAAACAATGTTTATCTGTGTTGTTATAATAATTTTTATAATACGCCAACGCTGTCTAGTACCGCCAATAACCAATCTGGAAGAACTTTGAGACCTGCTCATACGCATTACCATTTTTGTACATGAATTTGCGAATAAATTTGCCTGAAACTTTAAGCGTAGTCTGTAAAAGGAGAATACGAAAACAGTGACACCAACATTAACAATCTTATTTATGATATTTAGTCACTACACTACTAGATGATTCGATTCGAGCAGTTGAACCGAGCGGACGTATCTTGCGGCGCTCGATAAGATAATCGGATAAAAAAGCGTGAAAAAGTGAAAAAGAAATAGAATGAAAAAAAGTGGTAGTGAGAGCGAGAGAGAAGAAGATTATAAAAGAAAAAGAGAAGAAGGACGAGAATCAGAAGAGAGGATTAACTCCTTTAGGAAAAGTAAGAAGTTAGAAAGATTACCGCTTAAAAAGGCAATGGATGAGGAAATGAAAGAGATGCTGAAAAAAATTATGGAGGATGTAGGGGAGATAAAGGAAGATAATCGGAAGATGAGCCGGGAACTGGAACAGTTGAAAATTATGATGCGTGAAAAGGAAGAAAAATGGGAAACAGAAACGAATATTGTAGTAACGGAATTGGACGAAGAGGAATGCGAGAGCGAGAAGAAACTAGAAAAATGGATGAAGGTTGAATTAGAGGTAGAAGTGACTATGAGAGAGATGTATAAAATAGATGGAGGAAAAATGATTGTGGCGGAACTTGGGAGCTGGGGGGAAAAGAGGGAAATAAAAGAAACTAAGATTCCTACGAGGTATCGAGTCGAGTGCACAAGTGTTTTATGAGCTCTCGTTTGATAAGCGATTTAGTGGGTTATACTTGTTCAACAAAATTGAAATGTATACCATATTACGCGCAATTGTACCAGCATTGTTATAGTGTTGTTATTATTTTCTGTGGAATTACGGTGACGTGTAAAATTTAAAGTTCTGCAGTGCAGTTAACTTTTTGTGAGTTTTCTTAGTTCTGTTGTTTTTACATATAGGAGGCGCCACAGGAAGCGGATGAACAAAGACGATAGAAACAGCTCGCTCAGTCAGGGAAGCCTGGACTCTTACCTGGAGGAAAGGAAAAGAAAGAGAAAAGGGGAGGGTAGAACAGAAAAACAAGAAGAGGAGGAAGATAAAGTTTTTCAAAAAAGTAAAAAGACGGCGAGGTCTCCTGGAGTAAAGAAAACACAGAAGACATCAGGGAAAGAGAAGGAAACGGACACAAAGATGGAGAAAAAATATTGGAGCTGTTGCAAGAGTTGAAGGAGGAGATGAAAGAAATAAGACCGGAAAACAAGGAACTCAAGATAGAGATAGAGAGGCAGAGAGAAGAATTTGAAGAGAGAATTAGAAGAGATGGGAAGGAGAGAGAGACTGGTGGAAGGAGAGAATGGAAAAGCTGGAAGAGAGAATGGAAATCGAAGAGAGAAGAAAGAGGAAGAACAACATCGTGATAACAGGATGGGACGGGGAAAGAAAAAGTCATGTAAAAAGAGAGGATGTAGAGAAGTTTTTGAAGGAAAATGTAGAGGATAGTAAAGTAAAAGATTGTTACAGGATTAACAAGGATCAAGTATTGGTGGAGATGGAGGGATGGGGTGAGAAGGAAAGAATAATGAAGCACAAAGGAAAATTGAGGGAGAAGAGGGAAACAAGGGGGATATACATAGACAACGACCTCACAAAGAAAGAAAGAGATTTACAGAAGAAACTAAGAAGTAGGGCGAAGGAAAAAAGGGAAGAAGGGAAAGAAGTAAGAGTGGGATACAGGAAATTAATAGTGGACGGGGAGCAATGGAGATGGAATGAAAAGAGAGAGAGACTAGAGGTTTTCCAATAAGAAGAGGAAGGGGAGGAGGGAAAAAGGGGGACAACGGCAAAGTAAAAAGGACAATGAAACGGGAAAAAAGAAACAAAGAAGGAAGTAGGAGGAAAACTAAGGAAGGAAGGGGGAAATCAAAGAAGGTAACGAGAAAAACAGGGGTGAGGGCACTATTTTGGAATGTAGCGGGACTAGGGAAAAAAAAGAAGATTTTTGGGACTATGTGAAGGAGTTCGATATTGTTGGATTAACAGAAACATGGTCAGAAAGCTGGGAAAAAATAGAAAAACTGTTACCAAAGGAGTTCAAGTGGGAATGGCAAGGGGCGAGAAGGGGAAAGAAAAAAGGAAGAGCAGCAGGGGGAATAATAACAGGGGTAAAAAAAGGAATAAAAGAGAATACTAAAAAGAAGGGAGAAGAGGAAGGTCACATGGTGAGAAACGTTAAAATAGACAGTAAATGGTGGAAAATAGTAACAGTGTACAGCAAAGAGATGAAATAAACAATAAGCAAGATAGAAGAAACATTAAAAGACAACAGGAAAGAATGTCTGCTTCTGGGAGGGGATTTTAACCGGAGAATTGGGGAAAGAGGAGCCAGGGATTGGGAAGAAGAGAGAGGAGAGGGATGTAGTGGTAGATGAAAGGTGTCAAAATAGGTAATATAATAATGTTGATTAATTAGTGGAATGAAAGAGTGAGAGAGTGAATAGGTAAGAGTAGGTACAATAATGTAGTGCCATACGAAGTAATAAAGAAATGTAAAGTAAACATTTTGTAATCCATTTCATGGCGACCCTGCCGAAAACGAAAACCTGTCAAAAGGTAAAAAAGTGTCAAACAGTGAATCCTGCCGAGGACTGAAGCCTGTCAAAAAGTCAAAGAGTGGACCCTGCCGAAAATTTGTCAAAAGAGGATCTCCGAATTAGGTCGACAACTGAAGTTCATCGCCTCATCGAATTCAGTGCACCCGATGAAGACATCAGGAAGTGCGGAATTGCGAATTTTACACTGTAAGTCGTCCAAATTGTGAAATCGCTGTAGTTGCATTATTGACTAGTTGTTCTTGATTTTGAAATAGATTTCCTGTAATTTTTTTTTGCAAGCCATCAATCATAAACATTTGTGCAAAGTATGCAGATATTTTCCATTTACCAAACGACAAATTAACAACCACGAACCTTTACGAACAAACAATAACATTAAAAGAAAATGCGACACCAGTTTATGTAAAACCCTATAGAGTCCCTCGTACTCAAAAAGCTGAAATTGAAAAACAAATAAAACAAATGTGCGACGACGATATAATAGAACCAGCAAAAAGTGAATGGTCAGCACCAATTTTATTGGTTCCCAAAAAAACTGATAGTAGTGGTCAAAAGAAATTTAGATGCGTAGTTGATTTTAGGCTATTAAATACAAAAATTCATGATGATAAGTTCCCACTGCCTAATATCACAGATATTTTTGATTCATTATCAGGTGCAGTATACTTCTCACATCTTGATCTAAGTCAAGGTTATTACCAAGTAAAATTAAATGAAGCCAGCAGACCATTAACAGCATTTTCAACGAGTCAAGGGCAATATCAGATGAAACGACTGCCCATGGGGTTAAAAACGAGCCCCAGTGCTTTTTCAAGGTTAACGACAATTGCAATGGCCGGATTGAATTATGAAAATTGTTTTGTTTATTTAGATGATTTAATAGTTTTTGGTAGAAATTTACACGATCATAATTCGAATTTAACTAAAGTTTTTCAAAGACTCAGGAAAGTAAATTTAAAATTAAACCCATTAAAATGTGAATTTTTAAAAAAGGAATTTTATATCTAGGTCACACCATTACATCTGAAGGTATTTTACCTGACCCAGAAAAAACTAAAGTCTTAGAAAATTATCCAATACCAAAAAGACGAAGTAAAAAGATTTGTAGCTTTTGCTAATTATTATAGAAAGTATATTCCAAATTTTGCAAAAATTGCAGTTCCATTAAACAAACTTAGTAGAAAATTAGTAGAATTCAATTGGTCAGAGGAATGTGAAAATTCGTTTCAAACTCTGAGAAATGCTTTAATACAGCCTCCAGTGCTACAATATCCAAATTTAAGTCAGAATAAAGAATTCATAGTACAAACAGACGCCTCAGGTCTTGCATTAGGCGCTGTCTTGGCAAATCAAAATGGCAAACCAGTAGCTTATGCCAGCAGAAGTTTAAATAAAAGTGAAGTTAGGTGTTCAACGATTGAGAAAGAATTATTATCCATAACTTGGGCAATAAAACACTTTAGAGTATATTTATACGGACGGAAATTTAAGATTTTAACGGATCACCGCCCGTTAGTCTATCTATTTAACATGACTGATCCATCCAGTCGTTTGACAAAATTCCGCTTGTGTTTGGAAGAATATGATTATATTTCGTCCTTCGTCCTCCATGATCAATTGTAGTACGCCCTTTCTCCGGTAACTGTAGCCACGATTTTTAAAGTGTGGGAAAAATTGTGGCGGTGGTGAGGCGCGCATGTGCTCTCGTCCGTTACGTGCGTCATTGTTCTTTCTTCGTGCTAGCTGTAAACATCGCGTCGCACAAACAAAATGGTTTCCTCGTCAGACGAAAGTACCACCAGTTATTCGCAGCTTATTCATCGTGTCAAGAAGCTTGAGAAACGCATCAGGAAGGCCAAGAAACGTCGTCGTCGTCGGAATTCCCGCTCCTCTTCTCGTCGCAGATCGAGATCGCCTCGGGCGGACAGTGCAGTTTTACATCTCTCTCCACCACCTGCCCCGGCTGAACAAGGTAGCGCCTTAGACCTATGTGTCCAGCAATCCCTCTATGTAGGGCTCGTGAGCATATAACCTCTATGCAGGTTTTCTCACAAATGGCAGTCCACAAATGGCGCGCTGCTGGATTTCTATGCAGGTCCAGCGGCACGGGGCTATGTCCTCGTACGGAGTCTCGGGCTTTGAATATCCTCTATGTAGGAAGGCAAGCCCTCGAAGGGGACGGACTGGAAGGAGCATCCAATGGTGAATATTTCAGTTTAATAAAAAAGCCGATACCACCCGCTATGTTCTGGGGTATGCGGGTTGCAGAGTTCACAGGAATTAAATTTCCTACCACCCGCTATGTTCGGGTGTGCGCGGGTTGCAGCATTCACAGGGGTTAAGTTTCATACCACCCGCTATGTTCGGGGGTATCCGGGTTGCAGTGTGCACAGAAGTTATATTTCCTAACACCCGTCATGCATGGATATGTCATGTTGCTGCATTTCGTGGCAAATTTTTTTTTATCCACCAGTCTGTCCTCCAAACGTTGAAAGACAGCCGTTCATTGCACGATCAACATAAAGGCATTGCTGAGACCATGTTAATTCTTTTGTGCTATGTCACGTAACTTACTTAAACAAAAATTCCCCGTATTTAGATCCAGTGTCTGAAGCTCTCCCACATAGAGAAGTGGAACTGAACCCTGAAATTCTATCGCTTCTCGGCGCTTCTCCACCGCCGGACCAATTAATCGGGGACCCAATCCATAGCACTGTTGCCAAGACTTGGGAGGGAATACTGGTCGGGGGTCTAGATGTAAACCTCAGCAAGGAGTTGATTGCAAAATACCCGTTGCGGGCAAACTGTCAAGCGACAAAACCTCCTATGGTAAACGCGGAGATTAAAATTTCTGTTACCGAACCGTGTCTTAGCAGAGACCGTAGACTCTGCGACAAACAACAAAAATTAGGTGCTTGTCTATCGGCCGTTGGCCAAGCCTTGTCTGTCATTTTAGAGCAGGAACCCACAGAAACGAATAAAGCACTCATTGAAGCCTTAAATGATTCCGGCAAAATGCTGAGTGACATCTTTCACGAGGAATCCTTGCTACGGAAGACCTTACTCAAAGGAAGCCTCAACGCGAAATTCCGATCAACGCTGCAGGATGCTCCAATCGATGAATGGCTATTCGGAACTAATTTGACAGAGAGGCTGTCCACAGCCAAAACATTGGAAAAATCGTCTTTCGAACTTAAACCGATCGCCCGTTCCACCGGTCCCAACGGAACGGGCGACCTACACAGGCATCGAGGGATCGAACCAAACGGATGCTGACAAGTCGAACCAACCGACGGGCATTCCCCGATCGATCATTCGGATTCAACCGCAAGAAAACCCAATCAACGAACAGGTCGTTCAACGGACAGGGCGACAGACGGCACTAAGCAGAGTTAAGCATGGAGGGAGACTGTCTCTCTTTAGCCAGGTATGGAAGGACATTACGAATGACAGAACTATTCTGTCTTACGTAGATGGGCTAAAAATTCCCTTTAACAAGGACGTTTTTCAAACCCTGCCTCCTTCGGAGCGAAAATGGTCCCTAGCAGAATCTAGCGACTTACGCACTCAGTTATCTCATCTCTTAGAGATTGGAGCTATACGACGTTGTTCACCTACCTCTGGCCAATACATTTCTCCCATATTTCTTATCTCAAAAGCTGACGGCTCTTCACGGTTTATTCTTAATTTAAAAAGCCTAAACCAATTTATTCCCACAGAGCACTTCAAAATGGAAGATCGGAAGACGATTCTTCGTATGCTTAACAAACATTGTTTTATGGCTACATTAGATCTTAGAGAAGCTTATTATTTGATTCCCATTCATGAGAAATCTCAAAAACTTTTAAGATTCTACTTTGATGGACAGCTCTACGAATACACGTGTCTGCCATTTGGTCTAAATATTGCACCGTGTGTTTTTACAAAACTCATGAAACCTGTGATGTCTCTTCTCAGGTCGGAAGGCTGGTTGTCAGTTATTTACCTAGACGACATTTTATTAATCGGAAATAGTTACTCCCAATGTCGAGCCAATGTCACACGCACCATCTTTGTATTAGAAAGTTTAGGATTTGTAATCAATTACGAAAAAAGTCTTTTGACACCTTCCCAAGAGTGTAAATATTTAGGCTTTGTCTATGATTCTGTGCGTATGACTATTTCCTTACCACAGGAAAAAAGGACATCGATTACAGCGTTATTGGACAAAATTACTCTTAAAAACAACTGTAAGATTCGTGAGTTTGCTCACTTGTTAGGTACCCTAACGTCTGCAGCCCCAGCTATCCGTTATAG
The DNA here is from genome assembly GCA_963583935.1 of Diaperis boleti. Classification (NCBI taxonomy): domain Eukaryota; kingdom Metazoa; phylum Arthropoda; class Insecta; order Coleoptera; family Tenebrionidae; genus Diaperis; species Diaperis boleti. The sequence goes on along the minus strand of OY757249.1, from coordinate 49,027,912 downwards.
CTGGGTTTACACCAAAGTCATGGAAAGAGAAAAAACTTTAGCGCTGCATCAAAGTCAGAACAACTACGAGAAACAAATTTCCATCTCCTTAGGAATAAAAACAGATCTCGACTGGTGGAGGTCAAAAATTACAAACGCATTTAATTTTATTAAGTTTCCGGAATTCAAAACTTCAATCTACTCGGATGCGTCACAATCAGGTTGGGGAGCTGTATGTAAAGAGCAACGAACCCATGGGTTTTGGTCGGCCGACGAGACCAAAAGTCACATAAACGAACTAGAGCTCAAGGCTGCTCTCTTTGGTCTGCGCTGCTTTGCGGCGGATCTACACGATTGTGATATTCTCCTACGAATCGACAATACAACAGCGATCGCTTATATCAATCGTATGGGAGGTACCAGATATCGACATCTAAACCAAATCGCTCGATCAATTTGGCAGTTCTGTGAAAATAGAAATATCTGGGTCTTTGCGTCCTACATCGAATCCTCACAAAATTGGAAGGCAGACCTTGAATCACGTAGGCTCAGAACTCAAACGGAATGGGAGCTTGCAAATTATGCGTTCCAGGAAATAGTAAACCGTTTTGACCCTCCTGATATTGATTTGTTTGCAGACAGAATTAATGCAAAATGCCCCAAATTTGTTTCCTGGGCAAGAGACCCAGAAGCGTTTACTATCGATGCCTTTACTATCAACTGGAAACCGTACTATTTTTACGCGTTTCCTCCATTTTCAATAATCTTACGCGCTCTCAGAAAGATCATTAACGATGAAGCGACCGGCATCTTAGTCGTGCCTCACTGGCCCACACAGCCTTGGTACCCTCTGTTCACTTCCTTGTTAATCGGAAACCCCATTTACTTCTCCAGCTCAAAATACTTATTGTTTTCTCCAAACAGGGACCCACATCCTCTTTGGGATCAGCTTTCCCTGGCGGCAGGGAAGTTATCCGGGAAGCGTTCCTAAAGAAAGGCCTACCGTTAACGTCTGTGAACATTATGTTAGCATCCATCTCAAACTCCACTCACAAATAATATGCTTCGAAACTAAAGCAATGGTGGTTATTCTGCAAACGCCGAAATTTCCCCCCTTTTGAGTTTGATGTCCCGGTTCTTTTGGATTTCCTTAGTGAGTTGTTTTCAACAGGAGCCTCGTACGGCACGTTGAACAGTACAAGATCCGCTTTAGCCTTGATCATTTCGCCGGAAGTGGGGTCGGATTTTCGAATAAGGAGATTTTTCAAAGGAATCGAAAACTTAAAACCGATGAGACCCAAGTATGATCTGACATGGGACCCTCAGGGTGTGCTCCAACACCTACAATCGCTAAAAAACCCTGATCTTACACTCGAACTTCTTTCGCGCAAATTGGCGACTCTAATAGCCTTGGTTACCGCTCATCGTGTCCAAACCCTATCTTTAATCAACGTTAAAGACATCGAAATCCTAGCTAGCGATATTAGGATAAAAATCCCGGATCGGATTAAGACGTCAAGGCGCAACCGGCCGCAACCTGTGTTGTTGTTGCCTTACTTCCAAGAAAAACCAGATTTATGCGTTGCAACGACTCTTCAAGTATTCCTGAGAAGGACCGCACAGATTCGAGGTTCCTGTGAAAAACTTTTTATCACCACCAAAAAACCACATCGCGCAGCGTCTACACAGACGCTCTGCCGGTGGATAAAGATTACCTTAGCGGAGAGTGGCGTTAACACAAGTATTTTTAGCGCGCACTCTACACGACACGCGAGCACGTCCGCCGCACATAGACAAGGAGTCAGTTTGGACATTATTCGAAGAACTGCCGGCTGGTCGGAAAATTCGCAAGTATTTGCAAATTTTTACCAAAGACCTATCCAGAGCTCTGATAAGTCGTTTGCTCAGTCTATCCTGAGTCTAGCTTAGCTTTCCTGTTAATAGTATTTTCCTACATATTTGTTACCTTATTAAAAATAACGTTGAAACGTCTGTTTATTTCTTTCTTAGCAGGACTCAACCAGTGGGCTAAAAAAGCTCTAATTTGAGTGTAATTTGTTGCACCTTTAAACATCTACAATTGATCATGGAGGACGAAGGACGAAATATAATCAACAGATCAAACGAACTTACCTAAGTGAAGTTCGATCTTGATTATATGTAGTCCTTCGTCCGAGATGATCAAACCCATACCCTCCCACATATTTATACCCGATCATCTCAGCGCAACAAATTCAGCTTTGAAATACAATGACGCACGTAACGGACGAGAGCACATGCGCGCCTCACCACCGCCACAATTTTTCCCACACTTTAAAAATCGTGGCTACAGTTACCGGAGAAAGGGCGTACTACAATTGATCATCTCGGACGAAGGACTACATATAATCAAGATCGAACTTCACTTAGGTAAGTTCGTTTGATCTGTTGATTTTACAGTAGAGTACGTAAGAGGATGTGATAACTCAGCCGCGGATGCATTATCACGTGTTCTCATCGATACTCATGAAAATACTAACAATGATAGAAATAAGAATGAAAATTTAAGTGTGAGTGTGACATCGGATGAATTAAAAAGAATGAATCGGAAAGTTGTGAGTGTGATGACAAGGGCACAAACAAGAAGAACACAAGTTGAATCCAAGTCAGAGGTGAAACAGAATCCCGACAGTACGCGGACTGGCCATCCGAATGTTGTCGAAATTCTGAAGAAACCATTAAATAGTTTCGAATTAATAATATCATCAAAAGATGAATTTAATAATGTAAACAAACTAGACCATAAGTTGTCAGAGAAAAAATATTTTAAATATGTTCCTTCACTATTTACTTTGTATATGAACTTAAAATCTTTATCAACGGCAACGCGAGACGAACTGTTGAAAGATTTAGGATTGCTTTGCAAAGAAATTAAAATTAATGAATTAATATTTTTAAAGAATGATGGTAATGCGCAACAAATTAAAAAGCTAGCAGGTATGATTAATGAATTTTTGAAGGAAAACAAAAGTAAATATAATGATCATATACCTAGAATATGTGTAATAAATAATGTTAAGAAAGTGACAGATGAAAAAATGAAAAGAATTATTTTAAACCAGTGGTCATGCAGGCATGAAGCGAATGACAAACAATATTAAAAAATATTATTTTTGGAAAGGAATGACAAATGAGATAAACCAATTTGTTAAATGTTGTGACAAATGTCAAAAACAAAAACATAGTAAAAAAGTCAAAGAACCCATGGTGATTACAACAACAGCCAATTCAGCGTTTGAAAAAATTTTTCTTGATGTAGTAGGTCCTATCGAAACAGACATAAATAATTTTTCTTACATCTTAACGCTGCAATGCGAATTAACGAAATATGTAGAAGCATATCCATTACCAAATAAAGAGACAGTAACTATCGCCAAAGCTTTTGTTGAAAAATTTATTTTACGATATGGAGTCCCAAACGAAATCGCAACCGATCGTGGAACAGAGTTCATCTCATCAACAATAAGCGAAATTTGTAAATTATTGAAAATTACTAAATTCCATTCTACTGCCTATCATCACGAAAGTATAGGTGCCTTAGAGAATTCACACAAAGTTTTAGGCTCTTATTTGCGAATCATGTGTGACAATCAGTCAGAAAATTGGAGTTCTTGGGTTCCTTATTGGTCTTTCACTTATAATACTACAGTGCATACCGAAACTCAATATACACCATTCGAGTTAGTTTTTGGGAAGAGTTGTAAACTTTCATCAAATTTGACAACTCAAATTGATCCCCTGTATAATTTCGATAGCTATCCATTAGAACTTAAATTTAGGCTACAAAGAGCGCACCAAGACGCGAAAGAAAATTTAATTCGTTCCAAAGTGTATAGGAAACAAGTTTATGATAGGAATGCAAACCCTGTAATTTACGCTAAAGGTGACTTAATTTTAATACGAAAAGAGACCGGTAATAAACTCAGTGAAATTTACGAAGGTCCTTTTAAAGTGATAGAAGACTTATCGCCGAATGTGAAAGTGTGGAAAGAACGAAAAGACCTAGTGATTCACAAAAATAGAATAAAATTGTATTATTCAAAAAGTTAAAATGTCTAATTTTAAAGTTAGATAATCAGCACAATCATTAACCAGGTTGCAACCTCATGTAAATACTTTAGTTTGTTAGAATCAACCGCATGTAAATATTTTTATTGTTATCGTAGACAATTTTTTTAGCACAGTAAACTTATAGTAAATAGCATAGTAGTTATCCGATACTGTAGCATGTACCATTACCTACCGTAATCATTATTGTTAGTGAGTTAAATATCACGCAAAAAAATTTGTAGCTTCCCTACAAATTTTTCTTTCAAACCGCGGAAGGTGTAGTGGTAGATGAAAGGTGTCGAAATAGATAATATAATAATGTTGATTAATTAGTGGAATGAAAAAGTGAGAGAGTGAATAGGTAAGAGTAGGTTATAAGTATTACCACATTATTAGTAATGGGGGAAGTCGATACGTTGCCTTCGAGGTAGCAACAATAATGTAGTGCCATACGAAGTAATAAAGAAATGTAAAGTAAACATTTTGTAATCCAAAGACAAGAAAGAAAACGCGAAAGGGAAGAAGTTGATGGAATGGATAGAAGAAAAAGGATGGGAGGTGCTGAATGGAAATAAACAAGGGGACGAAGAAGGAGAATGGACCTACATAGGCGGTAGAGGAGAGACGGTGATACACTACGGAATAGTAAACGAAGAAGCATGGGAAGAAGTCGAAGAATTCAGAATAGGGGAAAGAGTAGAGTCAGACCATCTGCCTATAGAGATAAGTATAGGAAGGGGGAGAGAGAAGAGAGAAGGAGAAGAAAAAATAGAAGAAATGCGGAAGGTGATAATTAAAGTATGGGACGAGCAAGGGGTGGAAGAGTATAAGAGAAGACTGGAAAAAGCAAGATTTAAAGAACAAGAAGTAGGGAAATCGAGAAAGAATTGGTAGAAATATTGGAAAAAGCAGCGACAAAAAGAGAAATAACAGTAAGAGGTGGAGGAACAAAAAGTAAGAATAAATGGTGGGACAAAGAATGTGAGCAACGTAAAAAGGAAGCAATAAAAGAACTAAGAAAATGGAGAAAGACTAAAGGGAACAGAAGTGGCTTTTTAGAAGCGAAAAGAAGATACAGAGAGACATGCAGGGAGAAGAAGAGGCAGAAGAAGGAGAGAGAGGAGGAAGAGATAAAAGCAATAAGAACAGAGTAGGAGGTATGGAACTTTATCAATAGAGAGAGAAAGAAAAAAGAAAATGGGAGCGAGGAGATAACGATGAATGAGTGGGAGGAGTACTTCATGAGGCTGCTGGAGGGAGAAAAGGAAAAAAAGAAAACGGAAATAGAGACGAAGAGAAACCGAGTAGAACCTGAAGGAGAAGAAATTACAATGGAAGAGGTGGAGAGACATGTGAAGAAAGTGAGGAAAGGGAATGCACCAGGGAGGGATAGAATACAGAATGAGTCGTGGATGTATGGGACGAGAAGAGTGCTAGAGAGGCTGGTGGAGGTAATGAATGGGGTGTGGAGAGGAGAAGGATTTCCGGTAGGGTGGAGAGAGGGGGTAATTTACCCCATTTACAAAAAAGGGGAGAAAAATAAAGTAGAAAATTACCGAGGGATAACTAACAAGAGGAGCTAGAGAGGGTGCAAGAGAAATATCTGAGGTGGGTGCTAGGGGTGGAGAAAGAAACGCCAGGGTACATAGTGAGAGAAGAATGCAAGAGGAATAGGTTGAGAGTGAAAGCGGGAAAAAGAGCGGTCAAGTTCGAAGACAGGATGGAAGGGAGGAAAGAATGTAGGATACTAAAGAAGTGCTGGAGAGAAAAAAAGAAGAATTCAGAGGAGAATGATAGGGAGCATTACTACAGGAGGAATGGGTATGCAAGCAAAGAAATAGAGAGACTGAGAGAAAGAGGCGTGTGGATGAATGTAGAACTAAGTAAAAGAGATAGGGATACGGATAGACAAGAGAGGAGAGAAAGAATTAGAGCATCCAGATACAACGGGAAGTACGGAAGATGCATGATCGAGGAAGTACCGAAGTATTTGGGGAGGGAGAGCGAGAAAGAAAGAGAGATGATGGCGAGGTTTAGGTGCGGAAATGAAGAGAGGGAAAATAGGTATTGGGCAGAAGATGGAGGAAGAATGTGTAGAATGTGCTATGAGGAAAGAGAGACGATTGAGCATATGTGGAACGAGTGCAGTGAGATGAAACAAAGAGAGAGGAAAGAAAGAGAGGAAATACTGAATGTAGATGGAAGGGAAATTAAATGGATGAAAGAGGTATGGAAGAGGAGGGAAAAGGGAGAAGAGGAAAGGGGAGGGGAGAAGAAATAGAGAATTTTATTTAGTTTTTGTTATTATGATAATGGTTAAGTTTAATTGTATATGTATAGGAATCAGAAAGCCCGTAGGGCAAATAAAAATTTATTAATTAACTAAGAGAAAGAAAAAAGGAAAGAGAGTATACATAGAAGGTGATCTGACAAAAAAGGAAAGAGATATACAGAAGGAATTAAGAGCGATAGCCAAAGAAGAGCGACAAAAAGGACAGCGGGTGAAAGTGGGTTATAAAAATATATGGATAGAGGGGAAAGGGCTTAGGTGGGACGAAGATCAGGGGGAGTTAGATACAGAAAATTTTTGAATAAGAGCACAAGAAAAAGACGACGGGACAGAAAAGGGAAAACGAATACCGAGAGGAACAAAGGAGACAAGGAGCAAATAAGAATAGTATTCTGTAGTATTTGAGAGAATTTGACGTAGTGGGAGTGGTAGAAACGTGGGTGGAAGAAAAGGGGTGGGAAAAATTGGAAAAGAGAATGCCGAAAGAGTTTAAGTGGAAGTGTCAATATGCAGAGAGGGAAAGCAAGAAAGGGAGAGCTAAAGGTGGGATAATAATGGGTTTGAAAGAGGGACTGGAAGGAGAAAATGGAACTGAAGCAAAAGAAGAAAAAGGGATTATGGAAAGAACGGTGAAAAGTAAACAGAGAAAATGGAGAATTGTAACAGTGTACAGCAGAAGTATGAAGGAAACGAAGAAAATAATTGAAGAGCGAGTAAAAGAACAAGAAGAAGGAACTTTGGTGATTGGGGGGAATTGTGAATGCAAGAATTGGGGGAAAAGGAAGACGGATAGAAGAGGAACAAGAAACAATAGATGGAAGATCAACAAAAGATGGAACAGAAAACGCAGAAGGGAGAGTACTGATTAGCTTAGTAGAAGAAAGAGGGTGGGATATACTTAATGGGAACTACAGAGGAAATGAGAAAGGGGAGTACACGTATATTGGAGCAAGAGGGGAGACAGTTACTGAATATGTTATGGTAAATGAAGAAGCATTGGATGAAATAGAGAAGTTCAAGAAGGGAGAAATAATGGATACGGACCATATGCCTTTAAAAGTGAAGACAAAAGGAAGAGAGAAAGATAGAGGAAGTGTGAATGAGTTTAGAAGAAAAATTGTGAAGAATATTTGGACGGAAGAAGGAAAAGAAAATTATAGAACAACACTTAGGGAGGCAAAATACGAAGAAACAGAAATAAACGAAAAGGTGAAGGAACTGAGCGATAACATAAGAAACGTAACAGAAAAAAAAAGAGATAGAGATAAGAGCGAAGATGGGGCTGTGGAAGAACGAGTGGTGGGATAAAGAATGTAGGGAAAGGAATCAGGAAGCAAGAAGGAAACTAAGAAATTGGAAAAAAGAAAAAGCAACCAAGGAAGAGTACAAGAGAGCACGCAAGAGGTACAATTTAGTATGCAAAGAGAAGAAGCAAAAGAAACTGATGGAAGAAGAGCTAAAGATGAAGGGTATAAAGACGGAAGAAGAGGTATTGAGATACATAAATAAGGAAAGAAAGAAAAAGAGAGAGAGAGTGAGTGATGGAATTACTATGGAGGAATGGAGAGAGTACTTCAGTGAGCTGCTGGGGGGTGATGAAAACAGACAAGAAAAGGAAAAGAGACAGCAAAGAGTGGAAGAAATAGAAGAGATAACAAGAGAAGAACTAGAGCAACAACTAAGAAAACTGAAAATAAAAAAGACACCGGGGAGGGATGGTATACAGAATGAAGCGTGGATATATGGAGGGAAAGGGAAGTTGACAGGTTGTTAGAGATAATGAATGGAGTGTGGAAGGGAGAGGGATTTCCCCAAGAGTGAAAGAAAAAGTGTGGTCTTTAGCATATGCGGATGATTTGGTGGTGCTAGCGAGAGAGGAGAAAGGTACGAAACAAATTATAGGAAACATGGAGAAATATATGAGGAGGAAAAAGTTGACGGTGAATGTAGAAAAATCCAAGATGATGGTGTTCAGAAAAGGGGGTGGTAGGAGAAAAGTAAATGAGTGGAGATGGGAGAAAGAGAAAATTGAAGAAGTGAAAGAATTTAAGTATTTATTTTATGTGATGAATGAAAGAAACACAGCAAAAGCACATGTGAGAGAGTTAGTAAAAAAAAATAATATAATAGGAGCTGTATGGGGAATAGGAGAGAGAAAATTTGGACATGATTTTAGAAGGAGAGTAATGATGTTTGATAGTTTGGTGAAAAGCGTGATGATGTATGGAGCGGAAATATGGGGATGGAGAGAGCAAGAAGGATTGGAAGGGGTGCAAGGAAAATATATGAAATGGGTGCTAGGGGTAGAGAGAGACACCGGGGTATATAGTGATGGAGGAAACAAAGAGAGATGGAATAAGAATAGAAGCAGGAAAAAGAGCACTAAGATTTGAGGAGAGAGTGATAGAGAGAGGAGAGTGCAGAATTTTGCAAGAGTGTTTGAAAGAAAAAAGGAAAGAAATAGGAAAAGGGGAATGGAAAGAGAGGGAGGCATATATCGAAAGAAACGGGTATGCAGGCGCGGAGATAGAAAGAATACGAGATAAAGGCAGAGTAATGACAGATGAATTTGTGCAGAGAGATAGAGATGTGCAAGTGCAGGAAAGAAGCACGAGAATTAGGGAGTCTAGGTACAATGGGAAGTACGAAAAAAATAATAACGGAAGAAATGCCAAAGTATGCAGGAATGCGTGGAATTGAGAGGGAGAGATGAGAGTAAAGAAGTAATTTTGAATGAGGATGGAAGAGGGATCGAATGGATGAGGAAGGTTGAGTGGAGAAGAGGGACAATATGTGGGGAGGGATAAAAGCTGCTAGTTATTGTGTTGAATTATTGATTTATTTAGTTTTATGTATTATATTATATTTTATTTTATTTGAGTTATGGGAAATTTATCGGATACTTTATAAACCTGTAAAGGTAATAAATATACATACTACTACACTACACTACTAGATCAATCGATGTGAAATAATTGTTCCTTCTGTCCTTGTGTTATCTATAATACGGAATGTCATTCCCCATCATATGACACTTCGCTAAATGAGATACAATTTAATTAAAGTGGCATCAAGGGTACGGTGTGACCTATTTTTGATAAGGATGTCATGTTTTATTCATATTCATCAAGGATTTCGGCGAGAAGAATGCGTGGGTCTCTAGGGAGTCCTCCCATTAAATCAAACAAAGCATTGTTTCAGAATGAACTGGAAGTTTTTCTTGTGTTTACGAAAACATCGAGGGAGCAACATTTAAAATACAGCATGTTTGATAACTGCATGTCACAGAAAGAGCCACCCGACGTACGGAAATGGAGTTTACTGGTTCAATGTCAATAAAATTATTAATGGGCGCAAACCATGAGTAAATTAGAGCTTAGTCACATGTACATATAAACAGATAGATAGGTATTTAGTGCTTTAAGCTTCTAAAAGCTCGTATTAACATACAGTTTAACGGTCCACCACAGGTGAACAAATTATCCGCTTTCAAAATAGCGTGTTTGGATGTGTGATGCGATACGAGGCTCCATTAATTTGAATATTCAAGTTCGACAATGTTCGAGTCATACTTAGAAAGGATGAACAAATTAGTACACGCTGCTGTTGACAAAGTTACGTTTTCATTTTATCGGTTCCATTCTGAAACTATGAAGTATTTATTACGCTTTTAAGACACATTCATTGACCATCAACATGAAACGCGATGATGGGTCTGTAAATACCATTTAACGTTATTGATTTATCTGTACTTGGGAAGAGCTTTCACAAAAACACAAGGTGCTTGATGGTAGTGATAAAAAATTCATCATTCGTCGAGACAAAGAACGAACATTAAAAAAAATAAGCCGTCATGAAAAAAAAAAAAATTAAAGTAAAGCAATTAATAAATATGGAGTAAAATAAATAAAAACATAGTTTCGTTAATAAAATAAATATTTATATTTTTATCTTCAAACGTCAGAAAAACGTGATATTGAGTTATGACAAATGGCCATTTCTCTGCCAAGGCACACAAAGTCGTCTAGCGACGCACAAAATTACTTTATGCGCCACTGGTGACCAGGCAAGTTTTATCAAATCAAAGACGTTTCAAGAAGAAATAGCTTGTTTTATTCGGAGAAAAGTGGCTTTTCGTGGCTCGTCAGTATTTGTCAGACTTGCCACTAAAAGCCTCACTTTTGCTCCTAATAAAAAAATTACTTAAATTCTTATTATACTTATAATAATGTACAGGCTGTCCCCGAAATAACTACTCTAATTTAACTCTCCGAGAGCAACAACATTTTTATCTACCACTTTTTCAAAATCAAAATTTTAGCATTTTTGGAACCTTTCAAATTCATGAACCGCCGATAGATATTCATTTTAACTTGACCTACAGGAAATCAATTGTTTTTCTCCGGAAAAGCCAACGTCCTTATCAAGTTGCTGTTACTCGACCGGGCGTGTTATTGTATTGTAAAGTTATTATCCTAACAGATGGCTGCTTTTTCTCATGTGTCTAATTTCCATTAATGTTGTACATTGTGTTTTGCAAAAAACCGCCTGTACCCGAAGGTTAGCAATTCGAATTTGAAGAATTTTGAAAGACCAACAATTAAATCCTAATAATATTTTTACAATTTCAAATGCCGAGTTTGACTTCCAAAAATAAAAAGAATCCATTCCTTTACAATAAAAAAGTTTTTCTAATTGGTGTCATAATTGAGTTTTTGTGAAACTAAAGGTAGTGTCACAAAGGAACTTTTTGTGAAACTGTTTTTGGTGTTTTTCTTTATACGTATTACGTTGGTATTGAGCATTTCTAGCCAACTCTTGTCGAGGTCAAGCCAAGTGTTAACTTTTTAGATAAAAAAATATTACCACAAACACAACCAGTACTACCTAATCCTAAAAATCCCTAGAATATTTAAAAAGCATTATTTTAACATTTTCATAAAACGAAGAGCTCCAAAGTAGAAAAAATAGTATATTACACTCGTTTAACGAGGCATTGTGACATTCGTTCTATTGGGGCACTTCTCGCTGCGCTCGTCGTGCCCCAAACAATGAAGCCCCTTGTTAAACTCGTATAATAATGTACTATTACGTCGTCTTTTTCGTTTGTAACGATTTTATAATATACTAGCTTACCCGGCGAACTTTGTACCGCCTCAGAATCAATAAATGTTGTGTTAACTTATTAGCTGAATCAAATTCATAATGCACACAACGTCATCTACTGGCATTACCGAAACCAGCATACAACGCTATGTTAGTTTTTGTTTTTGTCATGTATCAAAGATATCGTTATATAAGGTTTCCATACAAAATGTATGAGAAATTTTTTTTTCGTAATTTTTCCGATGTTTTAATGGTTATTCGCCCCCGAAAAAAGTTAGTCAACCGTTCTCGAGATATCATCAAAAGATTTTTGTGTGGAGTCCACGCCCAACCGAAGTGAAATTTTAGAGTTTACTTCTCAAAAATCGATTATCATTTTTAAAGTCCGGTACGACAAATTTTGGTGGCCGGCGTTATTTGTTATTGTTGCCCTGTACCAAGGGGGCTTTCGTTATTGTCGTTGCCCTGTACCAAGCTCCCCGTAATGTTTTAATAGTTATTCTGCTATTCGGAGCGGAGACAAATCCAACAAATCAAAGATCATAAAAAACGGTCCAGCGGTTCTTAAGTAATAAATCCAAGGGGGCGCCTTGTAACTCATGTCCATTTGAAAAAATCGGTCCAGCTCAAGGGGACCCCCTGGGCCCCCATGTCCATTTAAAAAGTACCTTACGACCTATTCTCATACTTACCAAATATATCAAAAAAATTTTAAAAATTGGTCCAGCCGTTATCGAGTTATAAACCCAAAGGGCCCCCCTGGGGCCCCATGTCCAATAAAAAGTATCATATGTCCGTCTCCTGGTTCTAAGCGACCTCCCCACCAATTTTCAGCCAAATCGGTTCAGCCGTTCTCGAGTAATAAACCTAAGGGGCCCCCCTGGGCCCCCATGTTCAATAAAAAGTATCATATCTCCGTCTCCTGGTTATAAGCTACCTCCCCACCAATTTTCAGCCAAATCGGTTCAGCCGTTCTTGAGTAATAAACCTAAGGCGCCCCCCTGGGCCCCCATGTCCAATAAAAAGTATCCTATGTCCGTGCCCTGGTTCTAAGCTACCTCCCCACCAATTTTCAGCCAAATCGGTTCAGCCGTTCTCGAGTAATAAACCTAAGGGGCCCCCCGGGGCCCCCATGTTCAATAAACAATAAAAAGTATCCTATGTCCTTCTCCCGGTTCTAAGCTACCTCCCTGCCAATTTTCAGCTAAATCGGTTCAGCCGTTCTTGAGTTATAAGCGAAGTAACTAACACGACTTTCTTTTATATATATAGATGAGGGAAATAATGCTATATAATATATATCGAATAATTTTCTACAAGACGAGTCAATAATTTCCCATTACAACCGAATTGCATAGAAGATTTTATGTTCATTTTGTGTTGTTTGGAGTCACACTTTGAAGACTTTCGTAATTTTTCATGTCGTTGCATATTTACCAATACTGTAGTCATTGTTTGGTGTTATTTTTGTTCTCATTTCGATCACTTTTTCCAAAATTCTATGAATTCAAAATTTTTATATTCAAAAATTTGCTACCTTGTTTTTTTCAAATGCCAACTTTGAATTCCAAAATTAAAAAGGTTACATTCTTTTACAATAAAAAAATTGAATCATTTTGTAATATATGAGCGAGCGAAGCGAGCTACAATTCATGAACACAAAATCTTGTATGCAACTGGATTGATTATTTAATTTACTGATTCCCATTGTTCATGAATACCAGCTCGCTTAGCTCGCTCATATATTCTAACTCCTAACAAAATGAATATCGAAATAATTTTCTACAAGACGAGTCAATAATTTCCCATTACAGTCGAGTTGCATACAAAATTTTATGTTCATTTGTGTTGTTTGGAGTCAAGCTTTGAAGACTTTCGTAATTTTTCAGTTCCCTGCATATTTACCCAATACTGTAGTCATTGTTTGGTGTTATTTTTGTTCTAATTTCGATCACTTTTTCTAAAATTCTATGAATTCAAAATTTTTATATTTAAAAATTTGCTACCTTAATTTGATATTTTTACATTTTCAAATGCCAACTTTGAGTTCCAAAATTAAAAAGGATGCATTCTTTTACAATAAAAAGTTGTAATCATTTTGTAATATATGAGCGAGCGAAGCGAGCTACTATCCATGAACACAAAATCTTGTATGCAACTGGATTGATTATGTAATTTACTGATTCCCATTGTTAATGAATACCAGCTCGCTTTGCTCGCTCATATATTCTAACTCGTAACAAAATGAATATCGAAATAATTTTTGTACAAGACGAGTCAATAATTTCCCATTACAGTCGAGTTGCATACAAAATTTTATGTTCATTTGTGTTGTTTGGAGTCAAACTTTGAAGACTTTCGTAATTTTTCAATTCGCTGCATATTTACCAATACTGTAGTCATTGTTTGCTGTTATCTTTGTTCTAATTTCGATGACTTTTTCTAAAATTCTATGAATTCAAAATTTTTATATTCAAAAATTTGCTACCTTATTTTGATATTTTTGCATTTTCAAATGCCAACTTTGAGTTCCAAAATTAAAAAGGATACATTCTTTTACAATAAAAAAATTCAATCATTTTGTAATATATGAGCGAGCGAAGCGAGCTACTATTCATGAACACAAAATCTTGTATGCAACTGGATTGATTATGTAATTTACCGATTCCCATTGTTCATGAATAGCAGCGCTTCGCTTGCTCATATATTCTAACTCGTAACAAAATGAATAACGAAATAATTTTCTACAAGACGAGTCAATTATTTCCCATTACAGTCGAGTTGCATACAAGATTTTATGTTCATTTGTGTTGTTTGGAGTCAAACTTTGAAGACTTTCGTAATTTTTCAGTTCGCTGCATATTTACCAATACTGTAGTCATTGTTTGGTGTTATTTTTGTTCTAATTTCGATCACTTTTTCTAAAATTCTATGAACTCAAAATTTTTAAATTCAAAAATTTGCTATCTTAATTCGATATTTTTGCATTTTCCAATGCCAACCATGAGTTCCAAAATTAAAAAGGATACATTCTTTTACAATAAAAAATGTAATCATTTTGTAATATATGAGCGAGCGAAGCGAGCTACTATTCATGAACACAAAATCTTGTATGCAACTGGATTGATTATATAATTTCAGTGCGCTTCGCTCGCTCATATTTTCTAACTCGTGACAAAATGAATAACGAATTAATTTTCTACAATGCATAAACAAGACGAGTCAATAATTTCCCATTACAGCCGAGTTGCATACAAGATTTTATGTTCCTTATGTGTTATCAGTTATGCGTGCACCTCTTTTGGTCTAACTACTCAAAACCTATCGGTAACTTAAATATCAGTCTGTTGTATTCGTTATGCTTTATCAGTGTAAGATACCACATAGATTCCACGCCCCCTTTAACCCCCTATGAATTCAAAACCCAATAATTTTCGTCGAGGAAAGATTTCCGAACCTAATCGTGAAAAACTCCACGGCGAGACATTTTCATTATTCGTGCATTAGCCGAGTCCGAGTTCGGCCCGATTTCGCCGCATTCGAATGCAATGAGCGAAGTGCATAAATAGTTAAAAGGCAATTTGTGAAAGTTTTAAAAGCGCTCGGAAATAATAAATAACCGCAACGATAGAACATTCAGTAGTTAAAGAAGTAGCAAAGTAATCGGTAAAACCTGCGCTGCACCTTCTGTTCCTAAGAAATTGCGCATAAAATTTTCAAGATACTTCGTCTCTGAACGGTTTTTCCGACACTCTCCGCGATATATCAGCCCTAATGCCGTCCGTTCGTTTCCGGAAAGTTCTTATGATATTTTTTACGGAACTCGGCGGGCGTCCGCTGAAAAAAACTGCGGCATTTGTCTGAAATTCGTCAATCGTTGGCGCTTCTTTTCGCATTTTTACCATTAACGTCGATGATTTGGTTCCGGGTCTATTTCTCACTGTAAGGATCAAAATACACGGACGTTATCAATTGTCAATATTATGATTAAGAGTTATGACAAATTAATGGCAATATAAGAATATAATAAGACAATATTAATTTATAAAGCAATATGCAAGAGTTATTTACACCAGAGTGCGGAAAACTTGATTTTCCAACGCGACAGTTCGTTTGGGAGCAACAAAAAGAAATGCCAGACGAGATTGGATCTTGAAACCTTCAATAACACGTGCAGTCGTGCAGATCAAATCAGCCTACATGAAAGCATGCGTTTATATACAATGAGACTGAAATTTGTAGTAGTAATATTTGTTAATAATAATTAAGTAAAAGTAATTGATCATCAATTTGTCAAATGTCATTATTAATATAATATGACAGTGGTATCAACAAAACGAAATTAATGTTTCGTTTAAATTCTCATAGATGGCGCCACATGTAATAATAAAATAATATTTTTTTAATAACCCTTTTTTAAAATCTATCAACTGCGAATTCTAAAAACACCAATGAAAGGAAACGTCTCTTGGGAAATAATCGCTCTTTGCACCTACCTTTCGCGCTGATTTCGTTTTTTTTCCGGGCGATAGTTTTCGAAGTGAACGTGTTTCGTGAATCAGTAGCGGGTACGCGTTTGAGTGCGAAAACTTTGTTGGCTTTTATCTCCCGAATTAACTTTGCGAGATTGTTACTCAAATTGACGAGTTCTACCATCCTCTAAAATATTTGCATCCATTTCCATGACACCAAAATGCACGCATTAGATATAAGCCTTTAAAGTATATAAAAGGATTCCTTGAGTTACAATACACAAAACGGTAAAGACCTATGCTCGTCCTTTCTTTATTGAACTGCGCCACTTTTGTATATCCACAAAGGACTTCAAGAAGAGATCCGAACTACACAATGCTACAAAATTTGGCGACCCCGACACGACCGCGACCTCTCCCTAATTTAGCAACCGTTGAAGATGTCCTCAATATACATAAATCTTTTAACTTTGATCCTCGCAGAGTCCATTCGATGCAATGCAGTTGATCCGGTGTTTGCCAAAGCCCGTCCGATGGACTCCCCGAGGACTAAATCGAAGACAGTAAATCTGGCAATAAAGGAAGAAACACATTTCAGTGCTGAACACACATTGTTGTAGTGTCCTTTGACCAGACGAATACTGCCCTATCTCTTACTGCTTTCCTTCTTTTCTGACTTCGGTCCGGACATAAAGAATCAATAACTGACGATAACCTTCACCATTTCTGCAAGGAGTTTATGAGTTTTAACACAGAATCGGGCCACACTAACTCCCTTTAACATAGTTTATTTTACGTTTATTTCGTTTTGCGGTTTTCTTGTTTTCGAAGCTCTAACGATGACTCTCGAGAGATAGCGCAGGATGTTCGTTCTTTACTGCAGTTCGTTCAATTTTTACATGTTCGAGACGAGTTTCAGTGGGGAAAATTGTTTTTCAAGCTTTTACGACAGTTCCTAATTATTTGCAGTTTTATTCAAAAATGTAGTGTCTTTGGTATGTGCGAATTTAGAAAACGCCCAAAGTGTTCTATATGACAGTGTTGCATAATTCTCTATTATATTATGTAGACGTTTATTTGATAAATGCCGACATTTTGGATACTAATCCAATGCGCTCCAACCGAACGTGTGGCTTTAAACGGTAGGCGCCGTGCCCTAGTAGTTTAATAAGTTAACTATGAAAGCATTTCTTACATAGTCAGTTTTAATAACCATAACACAGATAATTAAATGTCCCTATACATTTATAAATTTCTAGAAATATAAAAGCCGACCCAGTGGTTTAACTGCACATTATGTTAGCAAACACACATGCACTGGTGTATGTTCCTCGTTAAAACATTGCAAAACATTGCACAGAACTCCGTTAAAAAGTCCGCAACTCGCGTTAAATATGTAAAACGTAAGCAGGCACATTTAGCGCCTTTTACACCGACGCTTTCTGGAGCTTTTTTACCGATAAAACTTGCAATGTTTATTCGCCGGAAAAACGACCGCCCTAACGTGGCCACAGCGTAAAATCGTTTCCCGGCCAAAAAGAAAGACTTTAATCTCTCCAATTTTTGTTCAGTTTTGTTTGAGACCCCACCCCCGTTCCACTTTGATCTAAATCAATGACATCGCCGATTCAGGGAGCGTCGTTGAGCCAGTAATTGCCGACCGGTTGTATTCTACACGGTCTCTAACCGTCTCTCTTTCAGTTACCAGGAAGGCATTTTATTTATTTAGGGAATTAAGTTTTGCTGGTTTATCGAAATAAGACTAGGGAAACTGTATATAAAGTTACAAATGGATCTTGGAACTTTCGGTTGCTAAGTGCGTCAATTTTAGTTACTTCGAAATATTCCTATCATATATTTTTTCTCTTTTTTGACTGAATGTTAAATCCGCGAAATGGTGGTTAAGCCTGCTTTAAATTTGTATACGAAACGGAACATACCTGTACCTCACATCCCCTTACGGACTATTTCCTCGGTCTCAAATTCTCCCCGGGAATTAATCACGGGGTGCTATATTTAGACGGATATTAGTACAGGATCGAAGTGTCACGTTTCGATCGTCCGCGCGCATTTTTAAACTGCTACAATTAGAGTAGACTGTTTTGGGGTTGTTTTGTTTTTTAGAGCGACGACAATGCTGAATTTAGCCGGGGTATTTCGGCCTCTAGAAATTGAAATGTTTTCGCTAAGCTAAACGATGAGGAAAAGTACATTTCATATGTAGTAGCATAAAATATAGCTGATTAGATCTAGTGGACATTATACTTTTCACGTCAGAGAATGTGGCATAATTATTGGTTCGTGACACAATTTTGTTGAAATATTGCTTTCTATAGTGATGTATATTTAATCAGGAATCACTTCAATCGCATGAAAATGGAATTGGGGGATTATATCACAAATTAGCCAAGACCAGTGGGTTTTATAGAAATGGAAATATTCTATTGGCCAACCCACCCCATACTTCTCCTACCACCCCGTTCGCTTTTCTTCCCAGCTCGTTTATATGCCTTTTCTTTAATTGGCTTCTTTCTTTTCAAGTCCCTGCATTTCTTTGGCCTCCTTCTCTACTAGCGCCATATTACCTGCATATGCCAGGCAGTACAGTTTTCTGTTTTCTACCACCACTCCCCCAGTCTTATCGTTTCTTCAAAGTCACTTGTGTATTCCGCGAACAGACTGGAGCTTATTGAGCATCCTTGTCTTACCCCTTTCATCGTCCACAATGTTTCGCTCATTCTACCGCTTCCTCAATTAACCTCGGGGGGTAAATTTTGAAATTTCAATAAAGAAACTTTTTGTCTCAAAACGCTTCGAAACCATCACTATCTGATGTAAATTCATGCGGGAAATCCGTCTGTAACATTAGTTTCCCCCTAAACCCAGCCGTTTTTGAGTTATAAACGTTGTTTTTTTTGAAAAATTTCAAAAAATGATCCAATTGTCCCAAAATAGCATTGTCTTTCGTTTCTGATGCTCGACATTTCCACACCTCTCTCGGCATTCTCTCTTCGATGTTCTTCCAATCCTTCTCATCTATATACATTATTTCAAATTGACTTACAAAAATCGTCTCTTTGTATTCCTCTGTTGCTTCTGCGTTAAATCGTATACCCTATTTTGTTTTGCATCTACTTTTATCTTCTCTCCACCTTATCTCTTTATTTCTTTCACTTTCTTCAGTTGGTTCAATTATCTCTTCATTTCTTCCATATTTTCCTCGAGCCCTGAGGTTTCACTTGTATCTTCTTTTAATTGCTTTGCTAGTCCGTCATTTTCTCCATCATCTCTAAACTCCATCTCTCAACCTCATTTCCTCTTGACTACTTCTTTGCGATGGTGATTTTACTGTTTTCTTCGCAGCGAGCAACTTACTGAGTCTTACTGTTTGATCAAGGCAGTGCACCCTACGTCGAATTTCCAATCTTTAACTCGGCGTAAAAAATACTTCTCACTATCGTAGCGGAATATTTTATTTATTACTATTTATATATTTTTATTTTAGTTTATTTTTTGGGCCTCAATTAACTAAACTTAATAAATATGCATTAGTTATTATTATTATATCATTGAAGAGGTTGTTTGCGAAGATTTCATTAGGAGAACTCGTCCCTAGTCGTCAAACATCAGTAAAGGCGGTAGAGGAGATGATCTAATTGTCCCAAAATAGTAGAACTCAACCTCCTGAATCCATCGGTGCAAATTTGACCCCGATAGCTGCAATGATTTCGGAAATATTGCGTTTTGAAATTTTGGCATTTGCGAAAAATTCGTGAAGTTTGTTAACATTTATTTTGTTTTGCTCATCTCTTTACAGTATACTGCGAGTATTTTAACTCTTTTGTTCCTAGTTTCAGATCCCTCTCTGTTATTTCAGTTCTCTGTAGTTTTTGTTTCGTCTTTCTTTCTTCTTCAGTTTCTTTCCTTTTTCCTGTGATTATGTCTCCTTTCACTCTTCTTTTTTTGTCTTTCGTTTCTGATGCTGATTTCCATACGTAGTCTCTCGGCATTGCCTCTTATATCTTCTTGCAAACCTTTTCATCTATACACGTTTCTTCCATTCTAATTAACTCAAATTCACTTACAAAAAATCCTCTATTTGTATTCTTCTGTTGCTTCTCCGTTAAATCGTATACCCTATTTTGTTTTGCATTCTGTCCTATCTTCTTTTTTCTTCTCTCCACCTTTTCTCTTTATTTCTTTCACCTTCTTCAGTTGGTTCAATAATCTCTTCATTTCTTCCAATTTCAACCTAATTTCCTCTTGCTCTGGTGATTTTACTGTTTTCTTGCTTTTTTTGGTTACTTCTCCTTTTTTCTTTTAGTTTCCTTTTTATCGTCTTCTTGAATTTCTCTTGTAACGAAGTTACCGAAAATTCCGAGCTTACAGTGCCATTAGTGATGCTCACGATTTTGAAGAGAAATTCTCCGCAGCTAGCAGCCCGCCGTCTTACTGCCGTCCTACGGCGAAATACCAATCTTTAACTCGACGTGAAAAATCATTCCCACTATCGTAGCGGAATAATCCTTCCACTCACGTACTCAGAAAATTAACGCGCCGCCCTTGAGACGTCGGACCACGACGACCTTTCGCATGGTACCGGAAACCGCCTAAAATAAATGCAGAACCGAAACGCACACCGGATACCGCCATCCCGGATCCGCTGCGTTGCCCGGAGCCGATGTCGCTGCGGTGGGAAAGAACGCATTTATAAGGCCCTCACTCTTCGGCATTGCGACTAGGCTTGCGCATCAGCCAACGTCATTATCTCCCCTCCAACGTCTCTCTAAAAGAAGCTCGGCTCGTAACGTAACGATTTACTCCGGTTTCTACTGGTCTCCGAGAAGGTTGGACACGGATGGGAGACCCCGGCCCACACTGTCCATTGTTCCGGTACAACCAGACCGGTCTTTTCTGTTGCCTAGCCCGAACCGTGTCAACCGTGAACAGTAGTATACCGGGTGAATTATAAAAGTAGCATACAAGGTGAATCACGAGATTTGTGATAGTGTAACCGAGTTCCGAAACTTGCAACAATTAAACAGCCGTATACGCGAAACGAATAAATAGGGGTATACAGGGTGAGCCTTAAGATCTGCAACCGAGTAACCGCTACCGCAAATTGTAAATATTGTACCGTACCGTACTCCGACTTTTAGCTACCCGAGGTCCCGTGGAGCATACCACGTTAAAAAACTAAAGCTCGAGGCAACCGCCGCCGTAAACAAACGTCACACTCATTTTTTTCTCGTCTCGTCTCATTCCTATTCGTTATCCTCTATACTGTGTCGTGTATTGTTGGTTGCCGGCGTTTGTTATTGTCCCTGGTGTTTCTTCCTCCGTATATCCCTTTTTATCTATGTTTTTTTTCTCTCTTTGCCGTTTTATTCACTTTTCTACAATTTATTTACTTTATTTTCGTCATCTAGGAGTCCCATAAAGACATATACAAGTAGAATATTTCTTTGTAGACTACCACATACGAAAGTAACCATATCTACGCGGCAACCTTATTGTCGAAAGATTACAATGTCGCAATATATCGCAACGCTTCCGGTTCTATATCACAACAATTTCGATTTCAGTCACTTGACAAGCCATTTGAACTTTTATAAAGGAATTGTAATGAATTAACAAATATAGATATTTGGAATGTCGATGAAAAAGTGGAAATATCATTGCTCGTGTGATTTTCCTCATTCCAACTTCATATGATATGTCTGACTTTCGACACTAGTTACGAAATACTATATTTCGTTACAAGTGCGCTGTCATGGACCTTTTCAAGGGCGAGGGCGGTTTTTTCAGCACGAAGTGAGACCCGAGTGTTGCAATGAGCTCGAGACCCTAAAAAGTGACAGCGCACGAGTATTGAATTCGTTGACGCAAAATAAGAAAAAAACACAAATTAACATCAAATTTTGAGGTTAGATTTGACAGCTGTCAAATTAAATACCGATTTGTTTATATATTTACTTATTATATACCACTTTCTGCATTATGTATTTCACAAAACGAATACCAAAACTACTATTATCCGCAAACGTCACAAAAGTGACAACTTATGTGTCTTCATTAACAAGATAAAAGTTTCACTTTAACTGCTTAGGCACATAAAGTAGGCAAAAACTGTTAATCAGATCAGACACTTTTCTACTATTCCAAGCAGATTAGACTTTTTAGAAGAAATGGTTTATAAAGTTTTGAAAATTTGGTTATGAACTCCCAAAAAGGACCCAAGTAGAGATCCAAAGCGTTCCCACCCCCTTGGGGGAAACTTCATTCCCTTTTGTCCAAAAAACCACCCCCGAGCGTCACGTCATTAAGCTTTTCTATATTTTTCTCGTAAACGGTAACTCCGACGAACAAATGTTATAGAACTTATAATGTTCTCCATTAGATTCTGCATACAATTGGTCTCATGCAGTTTTCGCCTATCTCCAATCCAACGCTTATAACTGACGTTGAAAAATGGGTATAGTTTTAAGCGCAAGACAAAAATTAGTCCACCCCCCTTTTTTGCGGCGATTATCTCGAACACCATTAGTGGGAGCAAGAAATGTATAGAAACAAGATTGTAGAGCACTTTTTTCTGTACAAGGTCCGTAATGAATAAAACATTTGCAATAAATTGTTATTGGTCAAACAAATTTTGTTTATACCTGTGCATTTTCTTTTTTGAGCCTCAATTAACTAAACTTAATAAATATGCATTAATTATCATTATTAGCATTAATTATCATATCATTGACGAGGTTGTTTGCGAATATTTCATTGGGACAACTAGTCCCTAGGCGTCAAACATCAGTAAAGGCGGGAGAGGAGAGGTGTTAGAGGGGAACAATACTTATTTTCCAACGTCATTTATGAGCGGAGATAGACAAAAACTTCATGGGGTCAATTTTATGCAGAATTGAATGAAGAACATAAGTCCGAAAACATTTTCTCGTTGGAGTTACCGTTTACGAAAAAAATTCAGAAAAGCTTCATGAGGTTTTTTGGGAAAAAAGGCAGGGGTGGAAACTCTTCGGACCAAATTTCTAAACTTTATAAATTATTTCTTCTATTCGTCTTTTTTTTTCGTCTAACTCTTTCAGTCACCGCGTCGTCAATTGACGACATCAGTTTTCTACCCCTACCAAGGAAACTAAAAGCTCTTAAATAGCGATTGTCCACTACCCTCATCGACTGACCAAATGGATGAGAAATGACAACCATTTATTGATTTTTGAAAAATGGTTGTCATTCCAATACCATTAGTCAATCAGTCAGTTGTGGATGCGGCGGCCCACCCTCCCACCACATTCACATGTCGTGCCATGAACGAAATGATTTTTTGTCACAAAGAGCAACTGTGAAATACAAGAAACGGAGTGTGGATACAATAGGAAAATTATTGCCATTCCGAACCAGTTTGTCAACCATTCAGTCAAAAATGTAAATTTGAGTATAATTTATTTTGGTGTAAATCTCAATTTGGATTGATTCTCAGTACTGGTATAAAGTGTGCAAAATATCAAAATTTTATTTTGACCAGAGAAAAAGTGACTGAAAGGACTAATTTGCTTGGACTATAATTATTATTTATCTGAAAACGTTTGATAAAATCTAATATATGAAAATCTCGTGTCACCGTATTTGTGGTCGAACTCCTCCGAAACGGCTCGACCGATTTTTATGATTTTTTTTTATATTTGACAGGTATTTTTTTGTATATTTGGTAGGAATGAGAATAGGTGGTAAACTATTCTCCAGATGGACATGGGGACCCAGGGGGGCCTCTTGAGCTGGACCGATTTTTATGAATTTTGATTTGTTGGATTTGTCTCTGCCCCGAATAGCAGAAAACTATTAAAACATGGACATGGGGGCCTAGCCATACGATTACGTATCTGATTGAAACAGTGACAACAATTTATTATTGAATCTCCTCTTTCAGATTTCTTAATCAGCCCGAGTTATAAATCGATATCTGGTGATTTGGCTCTCTTCATACCACCAGCGAGTCTGAAATTCTCTCAGGATTAAAGTTATGTGATCTATTCATGTCCTCATTGACGTCGAGGGGCGAATATTGGAGTACCCTGTAGTTCCTCCTTAAAGTCCCCGTCTCATATACGAAAACTGATAAATTTTGTAAAAAACATCGTAGGCCGAAACTTAATAACCCAGCCGAAGCGGAGTTCGATCTAAAAATTATGAAAATTCAGAGGAACAACGCTAATACCAGTGTGTCGGTGGTAAATGGGGATCACTGAATAAGCGACCCTGAAACTTCCGGAAGAGGGAACGGAGAGAGAGCAATCAACGCCAGATTGCTATAAGATTGAACAACCACTAGAAAACAGGAGGACAAAATATGTTTTCAATAATGCATCTGCCGGCTTACAGCGGGAAGTTTATTTGTCGCTTTTTATACATGAAATTCGCCCTCTCTTGTTTGCCGGTATTAAAAACACATTAGGGAGGAGAATGTCGGGATCATCATTCGAAAAAAGAAAGCAAGTTGGAGAAAGTGAGGGAGACAATTTGGGAATTATGAAAGGATTTATTTTATGTAAAGAGGATTTTTGACTCCATACAATTATCCAAAATGGCTCGCGAGTGCTCGGAGCCCAGAATGAATCCGCTTTTTATCCCTGAAATTATCTCCCTTTTATTTTTAAAACGAAGGCTTAGATACCTGCAATAATATAACGAGTTGTACGTTTCACACAGGATGTTTAAATTACAAATTTGTGTAAGGCTTTCAGATTTAAGTTTCATGCGACACAACTAAAACAAAAAATCTAAAGAGGCGGTTTCGATGAACTGCAAGGAAGCGATTACAGATAGCATCGTCTGGAAGCCGAGGCACCATGATGAATTACCAGCGAATCGATAATTACACTTGTTTCCTCCACAGTTACTCTTCTGGCTTGATGAAGACATCAATGCAATATCATGTTGAATCCATGTTGGAATATTAGCGCCTAATCTCCCCTAGCAGTGTGAGTGGTGGGAAGTCCGCTCCTCTACACAGTGGCTGGCCAGTAGCTGATGTGTGCTTATGAGTGTAGTATCTTTAGATGCGTTTTGTCTCAACTTGATAATAAAGAGTGTATCTAAAATCTCGCGTTGTTTAAAACATAAATTACATCCCAATAGGTCATGGCACCAGCTCACGTTTCCACTGCGTGAATAATTGTAGCAATAAGTGCAAACATGAGTGAAAACGAAGAGTCGATTAAAAGTGATAACCGTAAGTAATTTTTATTTATACCATGGTTAAGAGAAATGTAGTACAGAATTCTGGGAGATGTGTGGGTGATAATAATTATTCTGAGACGAGAATATGGGCCTTTTGAGAGAAAAGAAGAAGTACATAATTACATAAGTTCCGAGCAGTCGATGTTTTTTTTGACTAGCTGTATACATGCACGTGCAGATCGGAACTTGAGTCGACAAGCGATATTCCGTTTGCTTTGTTCTCTTTCCAAGAAAACAAACATTAATGCGAACGAAAAGAGATGCGTTTAAGATGTGTTGTTTAAAAGAAAGATGCGATTAAGATTTTATAAAATAATAATAATACATTGAGTAATAGCTATAAATTTTATTTCTGCAGAAATTGGAGATGAGGAAAATTTTGTAAAATTTGTGGCGAGATACAGACAAGTTTTTCAACTTGACACCAACCACGCTGGAGAAGAGATAGCTATAAGCTTAAGCTGCAGCGGGGAGAGGGTTCTTTTCCATACCCAAAGTCGAAGCGATCCTTACCAAGCAGGTGGGTTATTGTAAATGTAACAATTTTATGTCCACAAATTACGATTATAAGTACAAATCAAACTAAATAAGTATTATAATACTCTATTATGATAGTTTGAATTGTCTAACGTAAAATGTTAAATTAGAGTAACTTCATTGGTGATTGGCGCCGTGCCTCAATCACTGTTTGAGTTACTCGAGTAATTGTATGAGGGATCTTGCGTCCGGATCGCACGTCAATTGCTCGCTTTAGTTTGGTTATACTTGTTGTACGGTAAATCAGACGAAAAGCAAAATTATAAACATTTTATTGATAAGATTTAAATTCTTAGATAAGAGTACAATGGAGGCGAGAGAATGGATGGCACTGGCAGAGTGGATCGAAAAACAAAGAGAAGAGGGTCCCTGGGTAGTTATCCCAGGAGACAACGAAAATGAAGAGAGTATAGATCTAACTAGAGAAGATGAGGAAAGACTATTAAGAGATGAGAGTGAGAAAGACGAGGATGAAGCGAAGAGAGATGAGGCGAGACGAGATTCTGAAATGAGTAGAGATGAGACAATTAAAATACCTACAAAAGAAAGTGATTTGGAAAAATTAAAAATTGTAGCATCCAAAATCACAGACGAGAAAACAAAATCAGATGAGGTTTTGAAAGTAATAAAGGACTTTTGCATAATGTCTACCAATACCATGAAACAGTACCAAGACGCACTGATAGGTGCACAAGTTGCTGTTACAAATATGGAAAAATTCAAAAATCTATTATTAATGAATTTGAAAAACAAAAAGAAGCTTTTTCTAAGCAGACGAAAGCTATGGACCAAAAAGGGGCTGAAGTTCATAGACAATTAGTTGAGAATGAGAGCTAGTTGGAACAAAATAATGAACCGTTGCGATGAACCCAAAAATCAAAATAGAGATGAGGACAATGCAAGAGACGAGCTCGAGAGTGAGGTGTCGAGGTTAGTGAGAAGAGAGTTGGAAAAATTAAAAATGAGTGAGAACGTAGGCGAAAAAGAAAATCCTGACAGTTTGGTAAATAAAGTTAAAGAAACTCTTAAACTAGAAATTATTAGTAAAGATTCAGGTTTGAGACGAGAATATAAATTAACATCAAATACAAAGTTTGAACACTTTTATGATTATTTCACTTCTGAATTAAGAACTCTTGAATTACTTTACATAATAGATCCTGAGACTAGCTCAAATAGAAATGTGGATACAGCCACTATTGAAAAACAGAAATATAAAGTTAGAGACATTTTGATAAATCATCTTGATCAAAATTATCACTCAAAAGTAATTCATATAAAGGACCCATTGGAAATACTAAATAAAATCAGAGACCTGAAAAAGTGTGAGAGTAATCTCACATCAACCACCATAAGGAAGCAACTGTATAACATGCAATTTTACCCAAACAAAGAAAACGCTTCTCACTTCTGCGACATGTTCGAAGATATTGTCAGAAATTATGAAAATCTATCAGGAGTTGCACCACTGTCAGAAGGTGAAAAGAGAGATGCGTTCTTTAATGCAATTATGACCACAGTTCCTGAAGTACAATCGGTAGAATTTATGACAAGAAATTCTACAGGTCAAGGACTTAGCTACGACCAACTAAAGCTCTTCCTCATGCAATCAGAAGCCAACAAAAATCAGTCGGCAACTTCTGAAACAAGAGCTGTGATGAAAGCTCATGGTAGAGATGCGAAAACCAGATGTTTCGAGTGTGACGATCATGGACACTTGGCAATTAATTGTCGATTTAGAGGCACTGGGCTGAAGAAGTGTTATGAATGTGGCCAAGTTACAAACCACAAAGCAGCTGAGTGTCCAATTAAAGGACTGAAACAGTCAAAATTTGAAAGAGGAAGAACAAAAAGTCATGTTTCCGACAGAAGCTATCTTAATAGGTACAATAATAACGGAAACAATTCGAGAAGCGAGAATCGAGGGTTTAAAAGAAAGTTTTGCGAAGAGAGGAGTGGAGATGCGAAAAGATTAAAAAATTACCGCGGAAGGGGTAACTACAAAAACATAAAAACCCATGATAGAGCAGGAAACAAGAATCAGAACAGGCCAAAAGAAAAAGATGGAGGTGTAAATCAAGCTGATGTGAAAAAGACTAAAGGTGAGTCGTTTTCAATTAATTTATTAACACAATCTTGTTCTAATTTGGAAAAACAGTCTGATCAAAGTAAGATTTTTACTAAGTTTCTTGCCGATTCAGGTGCGACCGAACACTTGACCAATAGTAAAGTAATTTTTAAATCATTTGATGAGATAGACTACGGTAATATAAAGTGTGCTAATAAAGATGCGTCTGCAGACCTCGAAACGGAGGGAGCAGGAAAAATTGAAGTTGTATTAGACAACAATAAGTCATTTGAAATTGAGAGTGTTATTTATGCCAAGGCATTATCTGAAAATTTGCTATCATTGAGGAGATTTGCAGAGATGGGATTCAGTATTTATTTAGACAATAAAGAAATCGATATTTTCGACCCAATCTCAAATGAATCTTTTATAACTGGGGTTTATAGTAAGCCTTACTGGATAATTGAATTCGAAATAAATAAAAGTAAAAATAGGAGAGTTGTAGCAAATTTAACTGAGAATCAGGCAGATGACAACACGATAAAGCTTATAACAAAAGGTATGACGATGAATGAAATATTGGAAAATCATGAATCCGATGAACAAGAACGGGATGAGAATAAAAATAAACATTGTCAAGGAGATGCGAAAGATGTGAGAGATGCGATGGAACTGAAAGTACCAAAATCAAACGACAATGGCTTAACAGCTGGAGATGAGAATCTTAAGGAAAGACCAGAGAACGAAAGAAAATTTATTTATCAAAACTCAAATTTTGATACATCAATTTGGGACAGAAAGTTTCACGACATAGATGAGTTACCAATTGTAGAGTTGTCAAACACAGAGTCTCCATTTGAGGGAGAATATAAGTTGTTCGTGAAAAATAATAAGGCCATGCTTTGGCATGTGAAATTTGGACATGCATCTATTGCATACCTCAAGGCCTTGCAGAAAAAAATTCCCGAAAATAAAGAATTGAACAATGCTATGTTTGATGAGTCAATACTAGATTGTGAGGTGTGCATGATGGCTAAGTTTAACAAAATACCTTTCAGCTCAGTACGGAGACGAGCTACTGAGCCATTACAAATAATTCATTCGGATACCATGGGACCTATTTCTCCATTATCTCATCCAAAAAAATATAGATATATTGCGATATTCGTGGATGACTATTCTAGGTTGGCAATGGCATATCCAATGAAAGCAAAAAGTGAAACAGGCCATTGTTTCGAAGCATTTGTGAGAAGCGCTCGAAATTTATTAGGTAGAGATGCGAAAGTGTGTTATCTGCGCACGGATCAGGGTACCGAGTATACTGGTGGCTACACCACTGAAGTATTAAAAAGATTAGGTGCAGAGCAACAGCTCGCATGTCCAGATACTCCTGAACATAATGGTGTAGCAGAAAGATTTAATCAGACCATACAAAAGAAAGTAAGAACATATATATATGATGCGAAAATACCTGAAACTATGTGGGATCTTGCACTTAGTGCTGCTGTGTACGCATATAACAGAACTCCCCATAAGTCAAATAACATGGTTACGCCACTACAAAGATTTGCTCCAAATCACAACTTTGACATAAAACAATTAAAACGGTTTGGATGCTTTGCCTACATTAAAGTTCAAAGAAAGACTGGTCCTAAGTTTAGATGCGAAGGGAGACGCGTGATTTTAGTAGGTTACACACCCACTGGATATCAATTCCTAAAACCAGAAGAAGGTAAATTTTATGAGAGCAGAGATGCGCGTTTTAATGAGAAACTTGTATATGGAGATAAGTATGAGAAAAATAGTATAAAAGACTGGCCAATCGAACAAATTGAAATTGATAAAGTTAAGTGGTTTACTGAATTTGATAAAGATGAGACGCGAAATCAAGGAACTTTAAAACCGGAGGGAGAAGTAAAAAGAAAGAGAGGACGACCCAAGAAGCAAATCGCAAATTTTACTGAGGTTGGCAGTAACTCAAGTAAAGTCAATGATACTAGTTTTTCTATCATAATACGAGACGAGAAAGAGAGATGCGATGTGTTATGTACAATGACTTTTAGAGATGAGACTGAGAGTGAGATGAGTGAAACAAAACAAATAATCTATCATGCTATGATTGCGCAAATCAATCAAGATCCGGTGTCATATAAAGAAGCGATGCAATCTAAAGATTTTGGCAGAAAGCTATAAATGAGGAATTAAACTCCATGGACAAAAATGAGGTGTGGTCATTAGTTGATCGACCAACTATGACGAAAAATGGTCAAAGAGCAAATATTATAGACTCGAAATGGGTATTCAAAAGGAAAACTGAAAACGGAGGAAAAATAAGACTTAAAGCACGACTTGTAATAAGAGGTTTCAAAGATAAAAATAACTATGACTTAAGCGAAACCTACGCTCCTGTTTCTCGTTTGCCTTTGATAAGATCCATTTTTGCCATTGTGAATAAGTACGATTTAGAGATGTGTCAGTTAGATGTGAAAACAGCATTCTTGAATGGTCTAATAGATGAAGAAATTTACATGGAGATCCCAGAAGGTGTTAATGTTACACAGGAACAGAAAAAAAATAAGGTGTGCAAAATAAAACGAGCTTTATATGGCCTCCGAATCAGTCCCAAAAAATGGAACAAAAGGTTCACTGATGTGGCGTTGAGTGTAGGATTGATTAATGATAAAAGTGAGCCATGTTTCTTATTCTGTTGCTGTATGTAGACGACATACTAATATCAACTAACGATAAAAATAAACTAAGAGATGTGAAATTAAAATTAAAAACAGAGTTTGAGATGAGTGAATTAGGAGAACCAAAAGAATTCCTTGGTATCTCGATAAAAAGAGACAGAAGAAATAACGAAATTCTCCTTAGCCAAGAAAAATATATAAATAGAATTTTAGAAAAATTTGAGTTCAGAGATGCGCATCCAAAGAAAACTCCTATGGTTACTGCACAAGTAGCAAATAAAGAAAGAAAACAAAGAGAAGAGTATCCAGATTGTAAAACATTAAAGGACACAGAGACGCGAGTAAACGTTCCATACAGGGAGGCCATAGGTAGCTTGTTGTACCTGGCGGGAGCAACTCGACCGGATATATCTTACGCGGTGAATGTGTTAAGCAGACACCAGATTGATCCCACTGAAAACGATTGGCAAATGGTTAAAAGAGTGTTTAGATATCTAAAAGGGACGAAAACTTTGGGATTGAGATATGCCGGAGAAAAAGACGACCTGCAAGCTCATTCAGATGCTAGTTTTGCGGACTGCAAGGGCTCTCTCACAACATGTGAATATGTTATCAAACTATTTGGAGATACGATTACGTGGAGAACCCACAAGCAATCATACGTTGCACTATCTACCTGTCAAGCAGAGTACGTTGCAATGAGCGAAACATGTCAGGAATTGGTTGCAACAAATAATTCGTTGCAACGAATTTTAAGTCAGTCATTCTGCCCTATGATATTGTGGTGTGATAATAAAGCTGCCAAGGCAAGCGCTAAGACGAGTGGAGGTAACAAATTGAGACACATGACTGAGGTGCGAGAACATTATGTAAAAGAATGTGTAGAAAGAAACCTGGTAAATATTGAGTGGATTCCTTCCAAGGATCAGATTGCTGATATATTCACAAAACCTCTTTCTTTTGATATGCACAAATATTTAGTTGAAAAAATAATGAATGCATGTTTAACAATAAATTGTAACTAAAGAAGTGACTCTATTTTTGTGTTATAGGGAATTAGCCAACCGAGGGGAAGAATTAGTTCTAACGTTAGTTATAAGGATATCTATATTGTTATGTTTATTAACTAATTTGTTTACGAGAAAATTTCAATATTGTTGTGTTTATTAAGTAACTTGTTATAAGAAGAGTTTTTTTTTTTGAAATGTGTTTAGAGCGATTAGGCGGGAGGGAGTGTTGGAATATTAGCGCCTAATCTCCCCTAGCAGTGTGAGTGGTGGGAAGTCCGCTCCTCTACACAGTGGCTGGCTAGTAGCTGATGTGTGCTTATGAGTGTAGTATCTTTAGATGCGTTTTGTCTCAACTTGATAATAAAGAGTGTATCTAAAATCTCGCGTTGTTTAAAACATAAATTACATCCCAATAATCCAACAACAAAATACAAATTTAACAGCGCCAGCAAAGCGAAATTAAATTTCAGACGTAAAGCCAATAAATCTATGAAACATGTGCGCGTTTGCAGTCAAACCAGCCGGTGATCTGTCGAAACATGATTATCGCTTTATAGATTTGTTCCATATTTACAACAAGCCCCGGATGAAAAGTCCTTTAAATTTTCAGAATATTTTAAACACCTGCAGGATTTATGCGTCGGGAAATAGCGCGTGCTACGAGCTTTTCACGCCGTTCCCGACAACAATTGGATTATATTTGCCATTTCGTACAAATCATGAACACGAAATGTATAATCGGTAATTGGGAGCATCGATTCCATTTCATTGCTCTTTATCGTCTATAAAATAGATTCGACTAAATGAAGTTAATGTATCAGGGCCGGTTTGGTGTGATGTGGATTTAAAAAAGCTGTAATCAGTGGCAGTTTATTGATACCTTCAATCTTGCACTTCATTGTGTGACTGATATTCCGATTTAGACAGCGCTTAAAATACATTAGGACCTATGAATGAATCACCTCGTTGATCTATTGACATTAATTTATTATTTTGACATGGTCGTCTCTTGGTATACCCTGATACTGTCATTATTACGATTCTTTTGGATTTTCTTTAAAGGCCACATAATAACTGGACTTTCATCCCATCGTCGTATCGCCTCTGAGTTTGAACCAGTCATGAGTTGTATACAGGGTGTCTTCGAAAAATTACTTTAATTTTAAGCAATAGTAAAACTCGCCGAGAGCAACAACATCTTTATCTACCAGCTTTTCGAAATCTCAGTTTTTCTATCATTTTTGGAACTCTTCAAATTCACGAACCGCCTATGGATATTAATTTTAACTTGACCTACAAACAATCAATTGTTTTTGTCCGACAAACCCAACGTCCTTATCAAGTTTCTAATTTTTTTGTACTCTCCGAACTCGACTGGGCGTGTTATTGTATTTTACTTTCGCTTTTAAAGTTATTGTCTTAAAAGATACCTGCTTTTTCTCGTGTGCCTAATTTCCATTAACCTCTCCAACTTCTAGTTCAATTTTCGTCCTTCAGAACGACCATAGTGGCTGCAGTCTTCTAGTCAATATCTTCCGGGCACACTCTCAGCATTCCATAACATATACCAGCATGATTTCTCCAATTTGCATTCTATTGGAACCTCTTTTCTGCCTCAGTGAGTCGAGTTCCGTCAGCACCATTATCTAATCCGAAAGTGAGTGACACCAGCTTCCTGTCTTCTTTCCAGGTCCTTAAGCATCCTTCTGTGGAGCCCCGATTTTATTCCAGTCATTTCTCACTCACTTAGACAATTTCTTCTTTCTTCGTACCCAGCTTCGTATTTCTTCTTTTCTTCTCAACCTTCATATCGATTTATTTATTTCTTACAAATCTTCGTACCCCACATCTGACACCACTGTTGCAATCGTAGGTTCGATTATTCATTTATTTATTTAAATTTATTTACACTTCTTATGTTACACTATTTATATTATTTACGCTATTTACATTTTATTTACAATTTACTATTTCACCAGCACATCCCGCGGCACTCCGTATAGATCTTCGACTTCGATGCGACTGGTTCGACTGACTAGACTCGATGATATGACTAACTGGTTCCCGCTGGAAGGTCCTCCAATAAAATATGCCGGCGCCGAAATCTTTCTAAACGCCTCCAGGTTTTCCATGGCGCTCTCGATGTGTACCGGATATTCCAAAAGATGATGTCATAGTCGAGTACGTTGTAGTATAAATCCAGCACATTCTAGTAATTGATGCCGCTATAGCGATGAGTCAACCTCGGGGTCCACGTTCGTTACAATACCTTCAAAAATTGCGACACTTTTGGCGTTAAATCGCCCAAAAGATTTTACGGGTCATTGTTTTCGTCGCTACTTCTGCTACTTTAGTCAACAGAGGTGGCGATCTTCTGTCGTTAAAGTAAGTCTTCCAGTGTTGCCGAAGGTTATATTGCCAAGTGTCTCAAAAGGAAAATTGATGTTGCAAATATGTTGACAAAGGAAATGTCGTCCTCTTCAAAGAGACTACCAATTCTCATTTGAATTTTCTCCAGATTTAGAAACTGCGAAGGAAAATACACATTGTGTTAGAAAATCCTAATTTACTCTCAACTTCAAATATTCAGGCCAACCAACTAATCCCTGGTCTATCTAAGTGAATAGAATTTAGTGTTGGTTTTGTATTTATTAGGTTAAAAGTTCCACTTTATTAAAAATCTTTTTTCCAAATATGGAGCTTTCTCTTAATTAATTCATGCTGAAGTTTTGGAAACAAAAAAGAATTACAGAGGAGATTGGATCTTGAAAACTTCAATAACACATGCAGTCGTGCAGGTCCAATCACCCTACAGGAAAGCATGCACACAGGTTGAACTTAAGTAATACATACCCATTTTTAGGGACTTTTTGTGTTGGATGCTGAGGGGGCGCAATTGGTTACAGAGGCTCAAGTCCACGCTTAGCAACCGCTCTCATACAAGGACATCCTGCAAAATCTGGGTCAATCTGAACTAAATATCCACTGGTCTAACGCTGACCGGTATAGCAGAGCGGCGCCGACTCAGCACCCTCGGACTTTGAATTACGCGACCTTTGGCTGATAAATAAAGGTACTACATATGGTGATCATTTCAGGCGAGGTGGGTAATACAATTAAGATTGAACTTCACTAAAATTTGTACCCCCAAACAATTCCAATTTCGAAAGACTCAGAAGAAAACGCTCGAACAGGTCGATTTTGTTATCTAGGGGGACCTAATTGTACCAAACTCTCAAGTCTTAAATCTCACCCCTTGAGCCAGGGGAGCCACCCCCTTAAAAAATTTAAATGACATGGGGGGTCGTATGATACATCATTTTAAAGCTTATTCAATTCTCTATCCAAACCTACATTTATCGATTCCTTTCTACAAAATAAAGCTTGAATTCGATATTTTCCAAATCTACATAAAATACTCAACTAAAATTTATACCCCCCAACACTTCCAATTTCGAAAGTTTTAGGGAAAACTGATTAAAAGTAGTCATATAATTATTATTACATTAAAATTTAAAAATAAGATTGACATTCCATATTCTATTACGGTGTTAATGTTATAAAAAATTAGGAAAGCTCTTTAACCCAACGGCAAAGAAATACTACAAATACTTACAAATATTAATTTAAATGTGTTTGTTAAAGTCGAAAAAAAAAATTAAGATCTTTAATTATTAGGGTTAATCAACGAAATTAATAAATATTGGTAATGTCTGGTAACGTGAAATGCTGTGAAGTAAGTGAAGGTGTCAAAAGACCAGCGAAAAGATTAAAAATAAAACAACAAATCTCTTTTGAGAGTCGTGTCGCGAAGTTTGAGTGTGTCTTTGACCGGAGAAGAGTTTAGTGTTGGTCAGGGAATGCATAGTTTTTAAAAACAAAATTGAAAGCAGGTATAATTAAGGGACAATTTGAAACATACGTTGAGAGGTTTTACCGTTTAGGGGCTGGAAATTTGAGAAGAACGGATTTTGGTTTATGATGGGGGTTGAAGGTTGAGGAACCGACGACGCGACCGTAATTTTATTGTCGGAAATAAATAATAACCAAACGTATAGATCAGTACTATCATTGAATATCAATACTCTAGTTAGAGTAGTTAGAGTATTGATATTCAATGGTACTACCAATGAAAATTTCTGCCTTATCGAATTTGTTTTGGCGACAAACAAACATGCTGCTTCCAAGACACAAAAATGTACGTGATTTCTTTTTGATAGTAAGCGGCATCGATCTGTAAACCTTGGAAAGGATTTTTGCTGTACCCCGACGACGTCTTATGCATCGCCAATGTCAGCATTTTCTCCAGCTTCAACATATTCTGGTAAATTGTGTCATTTTATATCATTTACGACAATCATATACCTAGCAAGGATTTTTTTATTTTTGCAATAGTTACTTATAGTTGTTTCTTATAGATTTTGAGGCAACTGTACTGCAAACATTGGCAAAACTGACCCAGCACGTCGAGAAACACACAATTCGAGTCATGAAAAAAACGATTTAATTTAATTGAGACAATTAGCCCATAATAATTATTTTAGTTTTTTTTTTATTATAATAATTATAGTTATATAGTTTATAATATTAGTAGTACATAGTTGATATTATAGTTTTTAGTAATTATTTTCAGATTTTCTATTCACCTTTATACATTATAATAGATTTGAACTTTTGTAAAACAATTTTTGTTTGTTTGTTTTATAATAAATATATGTCATGAAAATCAACACTTTTTTAATATACTTATTTCCTAAAATCACCTAAAAAAGACGTATTTTATAATATCTTTAAAATACGTTTACAGAACGTTTAATTCAGAAAATCAACACGTCTTTTCCACCTGGTAAAAACACCTGAAAGAGACGTGTTTTATCAGACGTTGGTAACACGTCATGTTTACACGTGAAAAGTAACGTTGATTTCGGCGACATCGTAACGTCTATTCAACGGTTGTTTTACGTTTTTTTTACGCTGTTTTGTTTGCGAAAAATCAGTACGTCTTAACAACGTGGTAAAATCACGTAAAAAGAACGTGTTTTACTAGACGTTATAAACACGTCTTATTTACACGTCGAAAGTAACGTTGAAGTCTGCGACTATACAACCGTTGGTACCCGTCTTTTTTACGTTTTTCTCACGTGGTTGTGTTTACTGGGATGTATCGCATAATAGTCCAACTCCCAACAGGGGGAGCTTCATCCCCTTTTGCTCAAGAGAGCGCCCCCGAGCGTCTCGTCATGAAGCTATTCTGCATTTTTCTCGTAAACGGTAACTCCAATGAGTATACATTTTTAAAGTTGAAATGAATTCTTGAATTTTGGAAAAATTCCAATATTTTGAATTGTCCAAATTGCACAATATAAATCGTAAGTCTATAATTCGTAAAGTTGCTAATTTTCAATCGTTTTAACTCTTGACTGCAAATCCTTATCCTATGAAATCTTCAATTCCAAAATTTTAGATTTCAAACTTGCGAATCTTAAAAATTCTGAATATGAAAATGATAATCGTTGAGATTTCGATTTTGGAAAATTTGAATCGTTGAAATTTGGATACTTGAATTGTCAAATTTCGGACTGATGAAATCTTTTAAGAAATTTATTTTAAAATTTACAAAGTTTGAGATTTGAATTTAAATATGTATGGCTTTTCAAATTTTGAATAGTCAATTTCTAAAATCCTGAATCGAAATTACAAATTTGGAATGGTGGAAATTCTGAATTTAGAAATTTTGAACTCAGGATTAAGAAATTTTTAAATTTTTAATCGCTGCAATATATGCCAATTCTGAAACGTAGAAACGATAAATTTTGATATATTGAATTATTTCTGCATTCGAAAATTTTGGATTTGAAACTTTTGAATAATAATAATTTCTCAGCTAGAAAATTTTGAATTGTTTCCGAACTGCAAATTGTTGAAATTTTGAATTGCTAAATTCGAAAATGTTGGAAAATGGAGGAAATTCACAATTCCAACTTTTCAATTTTTGAAATTTTGTGCAGTCAAGTTGTGAATTTCTAAATCTCCTTTTGAATTTGGGATATAGCAAATTTTGAATTGTAGAAACCACAATTTTCAAAATTTTGAATTCCTAAATTCCCAAAATTTGAATTGATGAAATTGTCATTTTCTGAATTTGCGAATTTTGAACTGAAATCTATACATATAATATGTAAATTGTGAATTGTTACTGTGTGAATGTTACTTTAAATTCCTGAAGTTGTAAACTCCCAGTAATTAATGAGCCTACTGAATGGGTTAGCAACTTTTGAAGACATTAGTATTAAAATCTAAAAAGCAATTTTTTTTCTGTCTTAAATGCCAAAAACGGATTTAGGCGAATTGGGTCATATAATTAAGATTGAACTTCACTTAAGGTTCAGAGTCATATAATATGCTTGTCGTAAATTTAGTTTTTCCAGTGATGTCTGTGTGAGAACAGGTTTTGGAACAATGTGTGCGGAAATGCCATCCAATATACTCGACGAGCCGCCAGTGGGTTGCCCTCTAGCGGAAATGAATATTCAGAGGGATTCGGGATTTTTTGGGATCCCTCCCGCGACAGTTCAGGGGAGGACTTCAGGAAAGTGAAATATCCTCCACGCAGATGTAGTGTCGCTCGTCAACAAGACCCGCATCATTTCTGTCTTTACTACACAAACACGGAAGCACAACACTAACGCAGATGGCGCCGTTGTCTATATTTTACAGCCCGAAGAAAAAATCACTAAATTTAGTTTTTTTTTCTATAACAGCTAAACAATCACTGACGTGAAATTTATAATAAGATTGACATTCCATATTCTATTACGGTGTTAATGTTATAAAAAATTAGGAAAGCTCTTTAACCCAATGGCAAAGAAATACTACAAATACTTACAAATATTAATTTAAATGTGTTTGTTAAAGTTGAAAAAAAAAAATAAAATCTTTAATTATTAGGGTTAATCAACGAAATTAATAAATATTGGTAATGTCTGGTAATGTGAAACGCTGTGAAGTAAGTGAAGGTGTCAAAAGACCAGCGAAAAGATTAAAAATAAAACAACGAATCTCTTTTGAGAGTCGTGTCGCGAAGTTTGAGTGTGTCTTTGACCGGAGAAGAGTTTAGTGTGGGTCAGGGAATGCATAGTTTTTAAAAACGAAATTGAAAGCAGGTATAATTAAGGGACAATTTGAAACATACGTTAAGAAGTTTTACCGTTTAGGGGCTGGAAATTTGAGAAGAACGGATATTGGTTTATGATGGGGGCTGAAGGTTGAGGAACCGACGACGCGACCGTAATTTTATTGTCGGAAATAAATAATAACCAAACGTATAGATCAGTACTATCATTGAATATCAATACTCTAGTTAGAGTAGTTAGAGTATTGATATTCAATGGTACTACCAATGAAAATTTCTGCCTTATCGAATTTGTTTTGGCGACAAACAAACATGCTGCTTCCAAGACACAAAAATGTACGTGATTTCTTTTTGATAGTAAGCGGCATCGATCTGTAAACCTTGGAAAGGATTTTTGCTGTACCCCGACGACGTCTTATGCATCGCCAATGTCAGCATTTTCTCCAGCTTCAACATATTCTGGTAAATTGTGTCATTTTATATCATTTACGACAATCATATACCTAGCAAGGATTTTTTATTTTTGCAATAGTTACTTATAGTTGTTTCTTAGATTTTGAGGCAACTGTACTGCAAACATTGGCAAAACTGACCCAGCACGTCGAGAAACACACAATTCGAGTTATGAAAAAAACGATTTAATTTAATTGAGACAATTAGCCCATAATAATTATTTTAGTTTTTTTTTATTATAATAATTATAGTTATAGTTATATAGTTTATAATATTAGTAGTACATAGTTGATATTATAGTTTTTAGTAATTATTTTCAGATTTTCTATTCACCTTTATACATTATAATAGATTTGAACTTTTGTAAAACAATTTTTGTTTGTTTGTTTTATAATAAATATATGTCATGAAAATCAACACTTTTTTAATATACTTATTTCCTAAAATCACCTAAAAAAGACGTATTTTATAATATCTTTAAAATACGTTTACAGAACGTTTAATTCAGAAAATCAGCACGTCTTTTCCACCTGGTAAAAACACCTGAAAGAGACGTGTTTTATCAGACGTTGGTAACACGTCATGTTTACACGTCAAAAGTAACGTTGATTTCGGCGACATCGTAACGTCTATTCAACGGTTGTTTTACGTTTTTTTACGCTGTTTTGTTTGCGAAAAATCAGTACGTCTTAACAACGTGGTAAAATCACGTAAAAAGAACGTGTTTTACTAGACGTTATAAACACGTCTTATTTACACGTCGAAAGTAACGTTGAAGTCTGCGACTATACAACCGTTGGTACTCGTCTTTTTTTACGTTTTTCTCACGTGGTTGTGTTTACTGGGATGTATCGCATAATAGTCCAACTCCCAACAGAGGGAGCTTCATCCCCTTTTGCTCAAGAGAGCGCCCCCGAGCGTCTCGTCATGAAGCTATTCTGCATTTTTCTCGTAAACGGTAACTCCAATGAGTATACATTTTTAAAGTTGAAATGAATTCTTGAATTTTGGAAAAATTCCAATATTTTGAATTGTCCAAATTGCACAATATAAATCGTAAGTCTATAATTCGTAAAGTTGCTAATTTTCAATCGTTTTAACTCTTGACTGCAAATCCTTATCCTATGAAATCTTCAATTCCAAAATTTGAGATTTCAAACTTGCGAATCTTAAAAATTCTGAATATGAAAATTATAATCGTTGAGATTTCTATTTTGGAAAATTTGAATCGTTGAAATTTGGATACTTGAATTGTCAAATTTCGGACTGATGAAATCTTTTAAGAAATTTATTTTAAAATTTACAAAGTTTGAGATTTGAATTTAAATATGTATGGCTTTTCAAATTTTGAATAGTCAATTTCTAAAATCCTGAATCGAAATTAGAAATTTGGAATGGTGGAAATTCTGAATTTAGAAATTTTGAACTCAGGATTAAGAAATTTTTAAAATTTAAATCGCTGCAATATATGCCAATTCTGAAACGTAGAAACGATAAATTTTGATATATTGAATTATTTCTGCATTCGAAAATTTTGAATAACAATAATTTCTCAGCTAGAAAATTTTGAATTGTTTCCGAACTGCAAATTGTTGAAATTTCGAATTGCTAAATTCGAAAATGTTGGAAAATGGAGGAAATTTACAATTCCAACTTTTCAATTTTTGAAATTTTGTGCAGACAAGTTGTGAATTTCTAAATCTCCTTTTGAATTTGGGATATAGCAAATTTTGAATTGTAGAAACCACAATTTTCAAAATTTTGAATTCCTAAATTCCCAAAATTTGAATTGATGAAATTGTCATTTTCTGAATTTGCGAATTTTGAACTGAAATCTATACATATAATATGTAAATTGTGAATTGTTACTGTATGAATGTTACTTTAAATTCCTGAATTTGTAAACTCCCAATTGTTCAACTTCGAATCAAATTCCAGTTTGGAAATTCAAATGAAGAATTAATGAGCCTAGTGAATGGGTTACCAACTTTTGAAGACATTAGTATTAAAATATAAAAAGCAATTTTTTTTCTGTCTTAGATGCCGAAAACGGATTTAGGGGAATTGGGTCATATAATTAAGATTGAACTTCACTTAAGGTTCAGAGTCATATAATATGCTTGTCGTAAATTTAGTTTTTCCAGTGATGTCTGTGTGAGAACAGGTTTTGGAACAATGTGTGCGGAAATGCCATCCAATATACTCGACGAGCCGCCAGTGGGTTGCCCTCTAGCGGAAATGAATATTCAGAGGGATTCGGGATTTTTTGGGATCCCTCCCGCGACAGTTCAGGGGAGGACTTCAGGAAAGTGAAATATCCTCCACGCAGATGTAGTGTCGCTCGTCAACAAGACCCGCATCATTTCTGTCTTTACTACACAAACACGGAAACACAACACTAACGCAGATGGCGCCGTTGTCTATATTTTACACCCCGAAGAAAAAATCACTAAATTTAGTTTTTTTTTCTATAACAGCTAAACAATCACGGACGTGAAATTTATAATAAGATTGACATTCCATATTCTATTACGGTGTTAATGTTATAAAAAATTAGGAAAGCTCTTTAACCCAACGGCAAAGAAATACTACAAATACTTACAAATATTAATTTAAATGTGTTTGTTAAAGTTGAAAAAAAAATTAAGATCTTTAATTATTAGGGTTAATCAACGAAATTAATAAATATTGGTAATGTCTGGTAATGTGAAACGCTGTGAAGTAAGTGAAGGTGTCAAAAGACCAGCGCAAAAATTAAAAATAAAACAACGAATCTCTTTTGAGAGTCGTGTCGCGAAGTTTGAGTGTGTCTTTGACCGGAGAAGAGTTTAGTGTTGGTCAGGGAATGAATAGTTTTTAAAAACGAAATTGAAAGCAGGTATAATTAAGGGACAATTTGAAACATACGTTGAGAGGTTTTACCGTTTAGGGGCTGGAAATTTGAGAAGAACGGATATTGGTTTATGATGGGGGCTGAAGGTTGTGGAACCGACGACGCGACCGTAATTTTATTGTCGAAAATAAATAATAACCAAACGTATAGATCAGTACTATCATTAAATATCAATACTCTAGTTAGAGTAGTTAGAGTATTGATATTCAATGGTACTACCAATCAAAATTTCTGCCTTATTGAATTTGTTTTGGCGACAAACAAACATGCTGCTTCCAAGACACAAAAATGTACGTGATTTCTTTTTGATAGTAAGCGGCATCGAACTGTAAACCTTGGAAAGGATTTTTGCTGTACCCCGACGACGTCTTATGCATCGCCAATGTCAGCATTTTCTCCAGCTTCAACATATTCTGGTAAATTGTGTCATTTTCATCATTTACGACAATCATATACCTAGCAAGGATTTTTTTATTTTTGCAATAGTTACTTATAGTTGTTTCTTATAGATTTTGAGGCAACTGTACTGCAAACATTGGCAAAACTGACCCAGCACGTCGAGAAACACACAATTCGAGTCATGAAAAAAACGATTTAATTTAATTGAGACAATTAGCCCATAATAATTATTTTAGTTTTTTTTTTATAATAATAATTATAGTTATAGTTATATAGTTTATAATATTAGTAGTACATAGTTGATATTATAGTTTTTAGTAATTATTTTCAGATTTTCTATTCACCTTTATACATTATAATAGATTTGAACTTTTGTAAAACAATTTTTGTTTGTTTGTTTTATAATAAATATATGTCATGAAAATCAACACTTTTTTAATATAGTTATTTCCTAAAATCACCTAAAAAAGACGTATTTTATAATATCTTTAAAATACGTTTACAGAACGTTTAATTCAGAAAATCAACACGTCTTTTCCAACTGGTAAAAACACCTGAAAGGGACGTGTTTTATCAGACGTTTGTAACACGTCATGTTTACACGTCAAAAGTAACGTTGATTTCGGCGATATCGTAACGTCTATTCAACGGTTGTTTTACGTTTTTTTTACGCTGTTTTGTTTGCGAAAAATCAGTACGTCTTAACAACGTGGTAAAATCACGTAAAAAGAACGTGTTTTACTAGACGTTATAAACACGTCTTATTTACACATCGAAAGTAACGTTGAAGTCTGCGACTATACAACCGTTGGTACTCGTCTTTTTTTACGTTTTTCTCACGTGGTTGTGTTTACTGGGATGTATCGCATAATAGTCCAACTCCCAACAGGGGGAGCTTCATCCCCTTTTGCTCAAGAGAGCGCCCCCGAGCGTCTCGTCATGAAGCTATTCTGCATTTTTCTCGTAAACGGTAACTCCAATGAGTATACATTTTTAAAGTTGAAATGAATTCTTGAATTTTGGAAAAATTCCAATATTTTGAATTGTCCAAATTGCACAATATAAATCGTAAGTCTATAATTCGTAAAGTTGCTAATTTTCAATCGTTTTAACTCTTGACTGCAAATCCTTATCCTATGAAATCTTCAATTCCAAAATTTTAGATTTCAAACTTGCGAATCTTAAAAATTCTGAATATGAAAATGATAATCGTTGAGATTTCGATTTTGGAAAATTTGAATCGTTGAAATTTGGATACTTGAATTGTCAAATTTCGGACTGATGAAATCTTTTAAAAAATTTATTTTAAAATTTACAAAGTTTGAGATTTGAATTTAAATATGTATGGCTTTTCAAATTTTGAATAGTCAATTTCTAAAATCCTGAATCGAAATTAGAAATTTGGAATGGTGGAAATTCTGAATTTAGAAATTTTGAACTCAGGATTAAGAAATTTTTAAATTTTAAATAGCTGCAATATATGCCAATTCTGAAACGTAGAAACGATAAATTTTGATATATTGAATTATTTCTGCATTCGAAAATTTTGGATTTGAAAATTTTGAATAACAATAATTTCTCAGCTAGAAA
The DNA here is from genome assembly GCA_963583935.1 of Diaperis boleti. Classification (NCBI taxonomy): domain Eukaryota; kingdom Metazoa; phylum Arthropoda; class Insecta; order Coleoptera; family Tenebrionidae; genus Diaperis; species Diaperis boleti. The sequence continues at coordinate 48,983,955 of OY757249.1, read as the reverse complement.
ATTTTGAATTGTTTCCGAACTGCAAATTGTTGAAATTTTGAATTGCTAAATTCGAAAATGTTGGAAAATGGAGGAAATTTACTATTCCAACTTTTCAATTTTTGAAATTTTGTGCAGACAAGTTGTGAATTTCTAAATCTCCTTTTGAATTTGGGATATAACAAATTTTGAATTGTAGAAACCACAATTTTCGAAATTTTGAATTCCTAAATTCCCAAAATTTGAATTGATGAAATTGTCATTTTCTGAATTTGCGAATTTTGAACTAAAATCTATACATATAATATACAAATTGTGAATTGTTACTGTGTGAATGTTACTTTAAATTCCTGAATTTGTAAACTCCCAGTAATTAATGAGCCTACTGAATGGGTTAGCAACTTTTGAAGACATTAGTATTAAAATCTAAAAAGCAATTTTTTTTCTGTCTTAAATGCCAAAAACGGATTTAGGCGAATTGGGTCATATAATTAAGATTGAACTTCACTTAAGCTTCAGAGTCATATAATATGCTTGTCGTAAATTTAGTTTTTCCAGTGATGTTTGTGTGAGAACAGGTTTTAGAACAATGTGTGCGGAAATTCCATCCAATATACTCGACGAGCCGCCAGTGGGTTGCCCTCTAGCGGAAATGAATATTCAGAGGGATTCGGGATTTTTTGGGATCCCTCCCGCGACAGTTCAGGGGAGGACTTCAGGAAAGTGAAATATCCTCCACGCAGATGTAGTGTCGCTCGTCAACAAGACCCGCATCATTTCTGTCTTTACTACACAAACACGGAAGCACAACACTAACGCAGATGGCGCCGTTGTCTATATTTTACACCCCGAAGAAAAAATCACTAAATTTAGTTTTTTTTTTCTATAACAGCTAAACAATCACGGACGTGAAATTTATAATAAGATTGACATTCCATATTCTATTACCGTGTTAATGTTATAAAAAATTAGGAAAGCTCTTTAACCCAACGGCAAAGAAATACTACAAATACTTACAAATATTAATTTAAATGTGTTTGTTAAAGTTGAAAAAAAAATTAAGATCTTTAATTATTAGGGTTAATCAACGAAATTAATAAATATTGGTAATGTCTGGTAACGTGAAATGCTGTGAAGTAAGTGAAGGTGTCAAAAAACCAGCGAAAAGATTAAAAATAAAACAACAAATCTCTTTTGAGAGTCGTGTCGCGAAGTTTGAGTGTGTCTTTGACCGGAGAAGAGTTTAGTGTTGGTCAGGGAATGCATAGTTTTTAAAAACAAAATTGAAAGCAGGTATAATTAAGGGACAATTTGAAACATACGTTGAGAGGTTTTACCGTTTAGGGGCTGGAAATTTGAGAAGAACGGATTTTGGTTTATGATGGGGGCTGAAGGTTGAGGAACCGACGACGCGACCGTAATTTTATTGTCGGAAATAAATAATAACCATGATGATATTCAATGGTACTACCAATGAAAATTTCTGCCTTATCGAGTTTGTTTTGGTGACAAACAAACATGCTGCTTCCAAGACACAAAAATGTACGTGATTTCTTTTTGATAGTAAGCGGCATCAAACTGTAAACGTTGGAAAGGATTTTTGCTGTACCCCGACGACGTCTTATGCATCGCCAATGTCAGCATTTTCTCCAGCTTCAACATATTCTGGTAAATTGTGTCATTTTATATCATTTACGACAATCATATACCTAGCAAGGATTTTTTTATTTTTGCAATAGTTACTTATAGTTGTTTCTTATAGATTTTGAGGCAACTGTACTGCAAACATTGGCAAAACTGACCCAGCACGTCGAGAAACACACAATTCGAGTCATGAAAAAAACGATTTAATTTAATTGAGACAATTAGCCCATAATAATTATTTCAGTTTTTTTTTTTATAATAATAATTATAGTTATAGTTATATAGTTTATAATATTAGTAGTACATAGTTGATATTATAGTTTTTAGTAATTATTTTCAGATTTTCTATTCACCTTTATACATTATAATAGATTTGAACTTTTGTAAAACAATTTTTGTTTGTTTGTTTTATAATAAATATATGTCATGAAAATCAACACTTTTTTAATATACTCATTTCCTAAAATCACCTAAAAAAGACGTATTTTATAATATCTTTAAAATACGTTTACAGAACGTTTAATTCAGAAAATCAACACGTCTTTTCCACCTGGTAAAAACACCTGAAAGAGACGTGTTTTATCAGACGTTTGTAACACGTCATGTTTACACGTCAAAAGTAACGTTGATTTCGGCGACATCGTAACGTCTATTCAACGGTTGTTTTACGTTTTTTTTACGCTGTTTTGTTTGCGAAAAATCAGTACGTCTTAACAACGTGGTAAAATCACGTAAAAAGAACGTGTTTTACTAGACGTTATAAACACGTCTTATTTACACGTCGAAAGTAACGTTGAAGTCTGCGACTATACAACCGTTGGTACTCGTCTTTTTTTACGTTTTTCTCACGTGGTTGTGTTTACTGGGATGTATCGCATAATAGTCCAACTCCCAACAGGGGGAGCTTCATCCCCTTTTGCTCAAGAGAGCGCCCCTGAGCGTCTCGTCATGAAGCTATTCTGCATTTTTCTCGTAAACGGTAACTCCAATGAGTATACATTTTTAAAGTTGAAATGAATTCTTGAATTTTGGAAAAATTCCAATATTTTGAATTGTCCAAATTGCACAATATAAATCGTAAGTCTATAATTCGTAAAGTTGCTAATTTTCAATCGTTTTAACTCTTGACTGCAAATCTTTATCCTATGAAATCTTCAATTCCAAAATTTGAGATTTCAAACTTGCGAATCTTAAAAATTCTGAATTTGAAAATAATAATCGTTGAGATTTCGATTTTGGAAAATTTGAATCGTTGAAATTTGGATACTTGAATTGTCAAATTTCGGACTGATGAAATCTTTTAAGAAATTTATTTTAAAATTTACAAAGTTTGAGATTTGAATTTAAATATGTATGGCTTTTCAAATTTTGAATAGTCAATTTCTAAAATCCTGAATCGAAATTAGAAATTTGGAATGGTGGAAATTCTGAATTTAGAAATTTTGAACTCAGGATTAAGAAATTTTTAAATTTTAAATCGCTGCAATATATGCCAATTCTGAAACGTAGAAACGATAAATTTTGATATATTGAATTATTTCTGCATTCGAAAATTTTGGATTTGAAAATTTTGAATAACAATAATTTCTCAGCTAGAAAATTTTGAATTGTTTCCGAACTGCAAATTGTTGAAATTTTGAATTGCTAAATTCGAAAATGTTGGAAAATGGAGGAAATTTACAATTCCAACTTTTCAATTTTTGAAATTTTGTGCAGTCAAGTTGTGAATTTCTAAATCTTCTTTTGAATTTCGGATATAGCAATTGAATTGTAGAAACCACAATTTTCGAAATTTTGAATTCCTAAATTCCCAAAATTTGAATTGATGAAATAGTCATTTTCTGAATTTGCGAATTTTAAACTGAAATCTATACATATAATATGTAAATTGTGAATTGTTACTGTGTGAATGTTACTTTAAATTCCTGAATTTGTAAACTCCCAGTAATTAATGAGCCTACTGAATGGGTTAGCAACTTTTGAAGACATTAGTATTAAAATTTAAAAAGCAAATTTTTTTCTGTCTTAGATGCCGAAAACAGAATTAGGCGAATTGGGTCATATAATTAAGATTGAACTTCACTTAAGGTTCAGAGTCATATAATATGCTTGTCGTAAATTTAGTTTTTCCAGTGATGTCTGTGTGAGAACAGGTTTTAGAACAATGTGTGCGGAAATGCCATCCAATATACTCGACGAGCCGCCAGTGGGTTGCCCTCTAGCGGAAATGAATATTCAGAGGGATTCGGGATTTTTTGGGATCCCTCCCGCGACAGTTCAGGGGAGGACTTCAGGAAAGTGAAATATCCTCCACGCAGATGTAGTGTCGCTCGTCAACAAGACCCGCATCATTTCTGTCTTTACTACACAAACACGGAAGCACAACACTAACGCAGATGGCGCCGTTGTCTATATTTTACACCCCGAATAAAAAATCACTAAATTTAGTTTTTTTTTCTATAACAGCTAAACAATCACGGACGTGAAATTTATAATAAGATTGACATTCCATATTCTATTACGGTGTTAATGTTATAAAAAATTAGAAAAGCTCTTTAACCCAACGGCAAAGAAATACTACAAATACTTACAAATATTAATTTAAATGTGTTTGTTAAAGTTGAAAAAAAAATTAAGATCTTTAATTATTAGGGTTAATCAACGAAATTAATAAATATTGGTAATGTCTGGTAATGTGAAACGCTGTGAAGTAAGTGAAGGTGTCAAAAGACCAGCGCAAAAATTAAAAATAAAACAACGAATCTCTTTTGAGAGTCGTGTCGCGAAGTTTGAGTGTGTCTTTGAACGGAGAAGAGTTTAGTGTTGGTCAGGGAATGAATAGTTTTTAAAAACAAAATTGAAAGCAGGTATAATTAAGGGACAATTTGAAACATACGTTGAGAAGTTTTACCGTTTAGGGGCTGGAAATTTGAGAAGAACGGATATTGGTTTATGATGGGGGCTGAAGGTTGAGGAACTGACGACGCAAGCGTAATTTTATTGTCGAAAATAAATAATAACCGAACGTATAGATCAGTACTCTCATTGAATATCAATACTCTAGTTAGAGTAGTTAGAGTATTGATATTCAATGGTACTACCAATGAAAATTTCTGCCTTATCGAATTTGTTTTGGCGACAAACAAACATGCTGCTTCCAAGACACAAAAATGTACGTGATTTGCAGCTTTTTCTATTGCGCCTTGCACCCCGAACGAAACGAAACCAAGGAACTCTTTCCAGATGTGTCATCTGTGCTTGGCCATCGCTTCGTTCGATTTTGTTCATTTTCATTTTTTGTCTGAGATCGTGCAGTTCGTTTCGTTTTCGTTTGTCTTACCAAGTTTTGAGATTTGTGTAGCTTCCAAAAGTCCTAATGGTAAGTAGAACAGTATTTTATTTAAAAGTAGTGACTAAATATAAATTTTTTATGCATATTACCAACCAGAATTTAAATTTATTCCGCAAGTGTACCGATTTTATGACTTTCGTCAAAAGTGGTACTCCATGTAAGACCTGGCCTTCTTACAAGGTTTTTAAGATTCATTTTAAGACAGGTATATACATACATATATGATATTATATTTATGATTTTTCTAATTAAATTTTTTTTTTAACTTTTGAGCTTCTTTGCAGAGGATTGTGACACAGACGATAAAAATTCCAACAACCTCATTAAGGAGATTGGGGAAACTGTAGAGGAAACAACACATTAGTGGAAAGTCTCTCAAGAAAGCAAGTTTTTGGTGATGAGTCTCTTTTTGATAGTAAGCGGCGTCGAACTGTAAACCTTAGAGAGGATTTTTGCTGTACCCCGACGACGTCTTATGCATCGCCAATGTCAGCATTTTCTCCAGCTTCAACATATCCTGGTAAATTGTGTCATTTTATATCATTTACGACAATCATATACTTAGTAAGGATTTTTTTATTTTTGCAATAGTTACTTATAGTTGTTTCTTATAGATTTTGAGGCAACTGTACTGCAAACATTGGCAAAACTGACCCAGCACGTCGAGCAACACACAATCCGAGTCATGAAAAAAAGATTTAATTTAATTAGTACAATTAGCCCATAATAATTATTTTTGTTTTTTTTATAATAATAGTTATAGTTATATAGTTTATAATATTAGTAGTACATATATTATAGTTTTTAGTAATTATTTTCAGATTTTCTATTCACCTTTATACATTATAATAGATTTGAACTTTTGTAAAACATTTTTTTTTTGTTTTATAATAAATATATGTCATGAAAATCAACACTTTTTTAATATACTTATTTCCTAAAATCACCTAAAAAACACGTATTTTATAATATCTTTAAAATACTTTTACAGAACGTTTAATTCAGAAAATCAACACGTCTTTTCCACCTGGTAAAAACACCTGAAAGAGACGTGTTTTATCAGACGTTTGTAACACGTCATGTTTACACGTCAAAAGTAACGTTGATTTCGGCGACATCGTAACGTCTATTCAACGGTTGTTTTACGTTTTTTTTACGCTGTTTTGTTTGCGAAAAATCAGTACGTCTTAACAACGTGGTAAAATCACGTAAAAAGAACGTGTTTTACTAGACGTTATAAACACGTCTTATTTACACGTCGAAAGTAACGTTGAAGTCTGCGACTATACAACCGTTGGTACTCGTCTTTTTTTACGTTTTTCTCACGTGGTTGTGTTTACTGGGATGTATCGCATAATAGTCCAACTCCCAACAGGGGGAGCTTCATCCCCTTTTGCTCAAGAGAGCGCCCCCGAGCGTCTCGTCATGAAGCTATTCTGCATTTTTCTCGTAAACGGTAACTCCAATGAGTATACATTTTTAAAGTTGAAATGAATTCTTGAATTTTGGAAAAATTCCAATATTTTGAATTGTCCAAATTGCACAATATAAATCGTAAGTCTATAATTCGTAAAGTTGCTAATTTTCAATCGTTTTAACTCTTGACTGCAAATCCTTATCCTATGAAATCTTCAATTCCAAAATTTGAGATTTCAAACTTGCGAATCTTAAAAATTCTGAATATGAAAATGATAATCGTTGAGATTTCGATTTTGGAAAATTTGAATCGTTGAAATTTGGATACTTGAATTGTCAAATTTCGGACTGATGAAATCTTTTAAGAAATTTATTTTAAAATTTACAAAGTTTGAGATTTGAATTTAAATATGTATGGCTTTTAAAATTTTGAATAGTCAATTTCTAAAATCCTGAATCGAAATTAGAAATTTGGAATGGTGGAAATTCTGAATTTAGAAATTTTGAACTCAGGATTAAGAAATTTTTAAATTTTAATTCGCTGCAATATATGCCAATTCTGAAACGTAGAAACGATAAATTTTGATATATTGAATTATTTCTGCATTCGAAAATTTTGGATTTGAAACTTTTGAATAATAATAATTTCTCAGCTAGAAAATTTTGAATTGTTTCCGAACTGCAAATTGTTGCAATTTTGAATTGCTAAATTCGAAAATGTTGGAAAATGGAGGAAATTCACAATTCCAACTTTTCAATTTTTGAAATTTTGTGCAGTCAAGTTGTGAATTTCTAAATCTCCTTTCGAATTTGGGATATAACAAATTTTGAATTGTAGAAACCACAATTTTCGAAATTTTGAATTCCTAAATTCCCAAAATTTAAATTGATGAAATAGTCATTTTCTGAATTTGCGAATTTTAAACTGAAATCTATACATATAATATACAAATTGTGAATTGTTACTGTGTGAATGTTACTTTAAATTCCTGAATTTGTAAACTCCCAGTAATTAATGAGCCTACTGAATGGGTTAGCAACTTTTGAAGACATTAGTATTAAAATCTAAAAAGCAATTTTTTTTCTGTCTTAAATGCCAAAAACGGATTTAGGCGAATTGGGTCATATAATTAAGATTGAACTTCACTTAAGGTTCAGAGTCGTATAATATGCTTGTCGTAAATTTAGTTTTTCCAGTGATGTCTGTGTGAGAACAGGTTTTAGAACAATGTGTGCGGAAATGCCATCCAATATACTCGACGAGCCGCCAGTGGGTTGCCCTCTAGCGGAAATGAATATTCAGAGGGGTTCGGGATTTTTTGGGATCCCTCCCGCGACAGTTCAGGGGAGGACTTCAGGAAAGTGAAATATCCTCCACGCAGATGTAGTGTCGCTCGTCAACAAGACCCGCATCATTTTTGTATTTACTACACAAACACGGAAACACAATACTAACGCAGATGGCGCCGTTGTCTATATTTTACACCCCGAAGAAAGAATGACTGAATTTAGTTTTTTTTTTCTACAACAGCTAAACAATCACGAACGTGAAAATTATTTTAAAATCACCATAGCACTATTGATAGTATATTCTGCTGCCTCCAGAACGATGTGCTCCAGACCCGCACATAAACCATTGCAAAGGTTATTTATAATTAAAGAATACCAAAAAAATGCTGAATAATTTGAAAAAATGTCTAAAAAAATATACAACAATTCTGTGAAGTGAAGAAAAAACACTTCGACTGGTCTTAAACGTAGGTTGCTATGGAGACTTCTTATCTAAAGACCAGGCAGTAAGGGCCAATTTCATGTTTCATTTCACATGAAATTGAGCCTTACTGCCTGGGCTTCAGTTAAGACGTTTCAATAGCAACTAGCACCTCAAGATCGGGCTGTAATTCGGACAATTATTGTTATTGTTATGTCAAAAAAAGGGTCTAAATGTTTTTTTAAGTTATCTTTGTCCGTTGCAAGGTTTTCTTGCAACTGTTCTTAAAAATGTTGTGTAGAATGTATTTATATTTTTTTTACTTCTTTTTATTGAATACTACACGAGCCGATGTAAACAGAACTCCAAAATTGTGTGTTATTATGGAAATCGTTTTTCATCACAGCGAATTCTATTTTAATTTCAGCGGCAGCCAATTATTTCTGAATAATATGAACGAGCAGTTGATTGTCTGTTATTAACTATTTTTAATTGCATTTTAAATTTATTCTATCAATTGAGTTAATCAAACTGCACGCTCCACGTCAATTTTAAAGCAACCGATTAATCAGTAATCATCTGTACAGGATCGGTTTTTCTAATTCATTAGTAAGACTGAAAACTCAATCGACAGGCAATTGTTTCAATTTACCTCCGACTCGCTCCCGAAAACTCGCAGGTGAGTTAAGATGTAAGGACATCTAAAGTAGCAGACAGTAATGCCGCAATATATCGCAGCCTTAATTGAAACCGCACCGTCCCTGCAGTAATTGTCTTTCACTGCAACTGCATTCTTTACAAGATGCCGTAAACTCGAAACCGACAATTACAAACACATAAATAAGTTACATCAAGGATTCCCTTTAAATTCCTCTCTAGGAATGTGAGTTTGGGGCCGTCGGTTTGAATGCAGAAGACGTTAATTTGGGAATAAAGACGGCAGTATTGTTGTGTGTAAGATGGAGTGAAACGTATCTCGCTGTAATACCACACTAATTTAGAAGTAAAAAAACAGTTTATTTATCAAGTAAGTCCGGAAGTAATTTTTACTTATAAATGACAAAAGGATTTCTGTTTAAACAGTGCAATAGTGCTATCAAAAAAAGAGTTCAAGTTATTGCTTTTGCTCTATTATAAATTCTTCGGTATTTTAGAGGCATCACTGTACAAGAAAATGTTGACAGCAATTTGAACGGAAGGAGCAATTCTACATAGATCTACTCAAGAAACGAGGTTGCTAATTGACATTTTACGTTTGCGATACGGTGGGGTTTCTACATTTTAAAATTATCAAATTCTGAAGCGACTACAGTCCTAGAGTCTGCCGAACCTTCGAAAATAAAACTTTCGAGACGACGCGTGCTCTAAATTGAAAAGTCGAGTGCTCTTGGAAAGTATTTCATGTGATAATATGGTAATTTCCTCGTAATTGTTTGAATTTCCCGAAATGTTTAACAACCTTAAAGAGCTGAGAACAATTCCCTATCTCATTAAGGAAATGCCTTTCATGTTCAGGGTCAGCTCAAATCAACCTAAATGGAAAATCTGAAATTACGACAATATAATTTATTATATTATTATAAAAAAGATAAAGACGTTACAAACATTGACAATGTGTAACAGTCTATATTTATCTAGTGGTGAACATTGTTGAAATCAAGTTCGAGGAAATCTTTGCTGTGTGTTAATATTGTATAAAACTTGATGAACAAAAGTGTGACAGTTTACCAACCTACTTAATAGTAGAGTGCTCACGGGCATTTATTTTCACTCCCGTGTGACTCGCGAGGTTAAAAGCAACGAATTAGCCAGAAACCAAGCTTGTGCCCTTGTGACTCAAAATCCGAAAGCCGTCAAAAATCGTCCTGTGCGGAAGGGCACTAGAAACGAATTGCGAGTTACGCATATGGGTGGAAACTAGATTTTGAATGTGATTTTTTGGTAGTAGTTTCATAAAAAAGTCTGCCCGGGTTATATTTTTTAATTCTTTGAAATTTCCAAAACCCCTAGGAGTCTTAGGCGAGCGATAACTTCGGAGGCGAATAACTCGAAATGATACCTGCTAAAAATTCGTTAAATTTGCCGCTCTTTTTCGTTTCCACCGGATTATCTCAAAAACAAAAGCCTAACTTAAAAAATTCGTCTCTTGAAAAAAGTTTGCCCCGAGTATGTGGATGCCAACCGTCTTTGATTCATAATTTTTGATAGTACGGTAACTGTTTGGCAATTAATAATGTACTTCGATGTCTTATTCCGCCCGCTCCGGCGGCGCGACACCCTCGTGTCCCCACTCCGTTATATAGCCGCTCCTGCACCGCAATCCTCCCGCATTTCGCTGATTAAATTAATAATAATATGAAATACAATTTAATCTTATAGATATTAAACATGGATACAATTATGATTATAAAAATGTATAACAAGAATTATAAATTATTGTACTGAATAAACAAAATATTGTGTACTTTATAGGTATTGTTTTACAAACAGTAATTTGATAAAAATTGTGCATTTATCTGTAAATTTTGCTCCATTTTCATCGTCAGAGTCACTATCGATAATCTTGATGGTGGTGGTGGTGATAATCTTGCCCCATACATGTACAAGAACCTATGCAGCACAACTTATTTATTTAGGTATCTCTTCTTCTAATTAAATAAAGAATGACTTAATCTTCCTCTTTTGGTTATTATTGTTTATGTAGATTTATTGTAAAAAGTCTAAACAGCGATATCCCTAACTTTATTGAGTCAGTGTAGTAGGATGTAAGGCATTGTGAAGTATACGTTGTTTATTTTATTTGGCACTTGTCTCTTTGAGTCAGCAGCTTTACTTCCTTCTATGGTATTTTTTACTGTTCCGGACCTCACCGTTCATCATGTGATATAATATTATGGGGCTGAGTTTCAGTTTCCTAACAAATGACTGAAACCGGTAATAAACCGGTATGTATATATAAATCTTTATTTAACCTACGGGCTTTCTGATTACTATACATATACCAGTAAACTTAACAATTATAATATTAAAAAAACTAAATAAAATTCTCTATTTCTTCTCCCCTCCCCTTTCCTCTTCTCCCTTCTCCCTCTTCTTCCATACCTCTTTCATCCATTTAATTTCCCTTCCATCTACATTCAGTATTTCCCCTCTTTCTTTCCTCTCTCTTTCTTCATAGCACATTCTACACATTCTTCCTGCATCTTCTGCCCAATACCTATTTTCCCTCTTTTCATTTCCGCACCTAAACCTCGTCATCATCTTTCTTTCTTTCTCGCTCTCCCTCCCCAAATACTTCGGTACTTCCTCGATCATGCATCTTCCGTACTTCCCGTTGTATCTGGATTCTCTAATTCTTTCTCTCCTCTCTTGTCTATCCGTATCCTTATCTCTTTCACTTAGTTCTACATTCATCCTCACGCCTCTTTCTCTCAGTCTCTCTATTTCTTTGCTTGCATACCCATTCCTCCTGTAGTAATTCTCCCTATCATATTCCTATGAATTCTTCTTTTTTTCTCTCCAGCACTCCTTTAGCATCCTACATCCTTTCCTCCCTTCCATCCTGTCTTCGAACTTGACCGCTCTTTTTCCCGCTTTCACTCTCAACCTATTCCTCTTGCATTCTTCTCTCACTATGTACCCTGGCGTTTCTCTCTCCACCCCTAGCACCCACCTCAGATATTTCTCTTGCACCCTCTCTATCTCCTCTTGTTCCTTCCATCCCAGGACCTCTGCTCCGTACAACAACACGCTTTCAATAAGACCTTCAAACATCATCATTATCCTCTTAAAATCGCCTCCCCACCTTCTCTCTCCTATTCCCCATACACATCCTATCACCTTGTTCGCTTTTCTTGCCAGTTCTCTAATATGTGCTTTATCTGTGGCTCTTTCATTGAACACATACCCCAAGTATTTGAATTCTTTTACTTGTTCTATTACTTCTCCCTCCCACCTCCAATCACTCTCTTCGTTCTTCCTTTTTCTTTTATTGAACACTAGCATTTTTGTTTTCTCTACATTCACTTCTAGTCTTTTCTTGTTCACTTCAACGCTAGGCTCCACACTTTTTTTCTACCTACCACACACGCCCCCGCTTGTGCTCTCTCTAACATTCCGTCCATATCTGCCACATACATCGTGAACAACAAGGGGCCGAGCGGGCAACCTTGCCTCACTCCTTTTGTTGTCACAAACCATTCACTTTCCCTCTCCCCTACCTTCACTTTACTTTTTGTCTTCTCATATATCTACTCCACCTTTCTTACCAGCCATTCATTTACCCCTTTCTCCCTCAGGCACTCAAACATCCTCTCTCTGTCCACCTTGTCAAAAGCCGCCCTGAAGTCTACGAATAATGCATACACCCTCCCCCCTTTCTTCTTTAACTCACTCTTCGTCAAATGGTCCAGGATGTATACATTATCCATAGTTCCCCTCCCCTCTCTAAATCCTGCTTGGCTGTCTGGTAATGCTCCCTTTTCCTCTATCTCTCTGCTCATCCTTTCATTCAGAATTGATGCATACAACTTGTACCCTGTGTTTAGGAGAGTTATCCCTCGGTAATTTTCTACTTTATTTTTCTCCCCTTTTTTGTAAATGGGGTAAATTACCCCTTCTCTCCACCCTGCCGGGAATCCTTCTCCTCTCCACACCCCATTCATTACTTCCACCAGCCTCTCTAGCACTCTTCTCGTCCCATACATCCACGACTCATTCTGTATTCTATCCCTCCCTGGTGCCTTCACTTTCCTCAGTTTCTTCACATGCCTCTCCACCTCTTCCATTGTAATTTCTTCTCCTTCAGGTTCTACTCGCTCATATTTTCTTTTTTCTTTCTCTCTCTATTAATATAGTTCCATACCTCCTTCTCTGTTCTTATTGCTTTTATCTCTTCCTCCTCTCTCTCCTTCTTCTGCCTCTTCTTCTCCCTACATGTCTCTCTGTATCTTCTTTTCGCTTCTAGAAAGCCACTTCTGTTCTCTTTAGTCTTTCTCCACTTTCTTAGTTCTTTTATTGCTTCCTTTTTACTTTGCTCACATTCTTTGTCCCACCATTTATTCTTTCTTTTTGTTCCTCCACCTCTTACTGTTATGTCTCTTTTTGTCGCTGCTTTTTCCAATATTTCTACCAATTCTTTCTCCATTTTTCCTACTTCTTGTTCCTTAAATCTTGCTTTTTCCAGTCTTCTTTTATACTCTTCCACCCCTTGCTCGTCCCATACTTTCAACTATCACCTTCCGCATTTCTTCTATTTTTTCTTCTCCTCCTCTCTTATCTCTCCCCCTTCCTATACTTATCTCTATAGGCAGATGGTCTGACTCTACTCTTTCCCCTATTCTGAATTCTTCGACTTCTTCCCATGCTTCTTCGTTTACTATCCGTAGTCTATCACCGTCTCTCTTCTACCGCCTATGTAGGTCCATTCTCCTTCTTCGTCCCCTTGTTTATTTCCATTCAGCACTTTCCATCCTTTTTCTTCTATCCATTCCATCAACTTCTTCCCTTCCGCGTTTTCTTTCTTGTCTTTGGATTTTCTTTTTTCCTCTCCTCTCTCTTCTTCCCAATCCCTGGCTCCTCTTTCCCCAATTCTCCCGTTAAAATCCCCTCCCAGAAGCAGACATTCTTCCCTGTTGTCTTTTAATGTTTCTTCTATCTTGCTTATTGTTTCTTTCATCTCTTTGCTGTACACTGTCACTATTTTCCACCATTTACTGTCTATTTTAACGTTTCTCACCATGTGACCTTCCTCTTCTCCCTTCTTTTTAGTATTCTTTTTTATTCCTTTTTTTACCCTTGTTATTATTCCCCCTGCTGCTCTTCCTATTTTCTTTCCCCTTCTCGCCCCTTGCCATTCCCACTTGAACTCCTTTGGTAACAGTTTTTCTATTTTTTCCCAGCTTTCTGACCATGTTTCTGTTAATCCAACAATATCGAACTCCTTCGCATAGTCCCAAAAATCTTCTTCTTTTTTCCCTAGTCCCGCTACATTCCAAAATAGTGCCCTCACCCCTGTTTTTCTCGTTACCTTCTTTGATTTCCCCCGTCCTTCCTTAGTTTCCCTCATACTCCCTTCTTTGTTTTTTTTTCCCGTTTCATTGTCCTTTTTACTTTGCCGTTGTCCCCCTTTTTCCCTCCTACCCTTCTTCTTCTTATTGGAAAACCTCTAGTCTCTCTCTCTTTTCATTCCATCTCCATTGCTCCCCGTCCACTATTAATTTCCTGTATCCCACTCTTACTTCTTTCCCTTCTTCCCTTTTTTCCTTCGCCATACTTCTTAGTTTCTTCTGTACATCTCTTTCTTTCTTTGTGAGGTCGTTGTCTATGTATATCCCCCTTGTTTCCCTCTTCTCCCTCAATTTTCCTTTGTGCTTCATTATTCTTTCCTTCTCACCTCATCCCTCCATCTCCACCAATACTTGATCCTTGTTAATCCTGTAACAATCTTTTACTTTACTATCCTCTACATTTTCCTTCAAAAACTTCTCTACATCCTCTTTTTTTACATGACTTTTTCTATCCCCGTCCCATCCTGTTATCACGATGTTGTTCTTCCTCTTTCTTCTCTCTTTGATTTCCATTCTCTCTTCCAGCTTTTTCACTCTCTCCTTTCACCAGTCTCTCTCTCCTTCCCATCTCTTCTCCTTATCTTTAAATTCTTCTCTCTGCCTCTCTATCTCTCTCTTGAGTTCCTTGTTTTCTCGTCTTATTTCTTTCATCTCCTCCTTCAACTCTTGCAACAGCTCCAATAATTTTTTCTAAATCTCTGTGTCCGTTTCCTTCTCTTCCTATGCTGTCTTCTGTGTTTTCTTTACTCCAGGAGACCTCGCCGTCTTTTTACTTTTTTGAAAAAGTTTCTCGTCCTCCTCTTCTTGTTTTTCTGTTCAACCCTCCCCTTTTCTCTTTCTTTTCCTTTCCTCCAGGTAAGAGTCCAGGCTTCCCTGACTGAGCGAGCGGTTTCTATCGTCCTTGTTCATCCGCTTCCTGTGGCGCCTCCTAGATGTCGTTATATTATGGCTTCGCCGATTTATTCTTTTTCCTGACTATATCTCCTCTTCCCTGCCCAATTCTTTTTTCCTACCTTTCTCTAATTCCTCTTCTCGCTTTTCTCAATATCTTCTCTAATTTTTTCTTTATATCACCTTCTATTTCTCTATTTTCGCTACGTAACCTCTCTACCACGTGTTTACCTTCAGCTCGGTAATACAGGAATTCGACATCAAATGTAGTATCCTCTCATTTCGGTCAAACCTCACGAATCTTTAAAGTTTAAAACTTTGGCACACTTCCCGCGCTAGAAATGTCATTCCTTTGTTTCGTGCTAACCTATCGAGTTGGGAAAAATGTGGTTGCATTTTCACGGAAAATCATGGGCAAAATGAAGAAAAGACGGCGCAGCAGAACACGACGTCACAGTCGACACCGTAGCCAACCCCGCAGTTCCACAACATCATCCACCAATGACAAAATTAGAGATCTGGACACTTGTATAAAAAAGCAGGGTTAGTTTATTTTATTATTTTTAAAGGGGCGGTTCAGACCCCGCTGCACTAAAGTTTCAGTTTATTGTCCCCCATTTAGCTGCTTTACTGCAAAGGCCTGTGCTATGACATTTCTAGCGCGGGAAAGGTGCAAGTTTTAAATTTTAAAGATTCGTGAGATTTTACCGAAATCAGAGGATACTACATTTGATGTCTCGTGCAAGATGGTAGCATAATCCAGATCGAACTTCACTTGGTAATTTCGTTTGATCAGTTATATATTTGGTCCAAAATTAAGTCGAACAAAGTCGAAGTCACGCTGCCGCCTTGACGGACTCCCAACAGTACCATAAGATACTTTTTTAGTAAATCCTTGTGGTCTCCTTATTTTTGTGACGTCGTACTTATTGAGATTTTCTACTACGTTAATATATTCTTGAAGTGTTTCTATAATATGAGTATTTGTATTTGTTCAATAATAATTATTTCCGCACTAAATGAAACTAAACTAAAGTCTTTTTGAAATCGTTGGGGTTATTTATCCATCCGTATCTTGAAGAAAACAATATGATCAACGCTTCACAAGAGAATTCCGAAAACAAAAACGCTGAAACAGCAAAAAGCAGTTACTCTGAATATGAAAAATTAGAAAAAATAATATGGACAATTTACGTTGTCAGACAAATTTATGTATCTACCTTCTTCAATGTATTATATAATTCCTTCCCAAGTGTTTTTTTTATTTTGTACCGTTGGGATAGTATCATAATGGTCTTTTGAAAGATTAATAAAGTAAATAAAACGTAGAAAAGTGAAAAACACATCACAGAAGAGTGAAGAAAGGGAGAAAGAGAAAGAGGGAACAAACGACAACAACCACAACAAAAAACACCGGCAACCAATAATACACGGCACAATGTATAGGGTTACGAACAGGAATGAGACAAGGCGAAGAAAAAGAAGAAATCCAAAAGGAAATCAAAAGAAAAAGAGACCTCGAAGAAAACAGTAAAATCCCCACAGCAAGGAAAAAATCAAGAATAAATGTGGCTTAAAATTACCAAAACAAGTAAATGAAGATACAAGTGCAACCAAGAAAGAAAGGATAGAGCTGAAGAACGACAATAGACAGCTGAGGGAAGATATGGAAGAACAAAAAAGAGAAATGCACCAACTGAAGAAGATGAGGGATAAAAAAAGAGAAAAGATGCAGAGAAAAAATCTTCCTAAATAAGAAGATCGGGCAAATGAAGAAAAAAATGTAAGAAAAAGAAGGAGGCGAAAGAAGAACTAATATAATAGTAATAGCAGAGCTGAGACTAAAAGAGACGGGACAAACCATCAGCAAAGTCGAGAAGTGGGTGGAAAAGCAGAAATTGAACCAAGAGGATGACAGAGACGTATGGTGTAAAGGGAGAAGACATGATAGTAGAGAGAATAGATACCTGAAAACAGAAGCCTAACGTCATAAGAAACAAAGAAAAGAGAGGAGTTGAAAAAATAACTTCGAAAGTCTTAAAAGCTTAGTACATTAAAACCTAGAGCCTAGCGTCTAGAGGTGCTGAGAATCCGAAAGTAACCTCAAAACTTGAGAACTGTACTTGAAATTGAAAATCCGATAAGCTAAACATCTGTCCCGAAACTTTTCCACTGAAAGCCAGAGAACCTGAGCACCTGAAAACTGGAGTGCAGCGTTTACGCTCTCTTATAGGATACTCGTGACGGAATAGTAACGTCAACGGCAGCGCGTGGGCGACTCACCCAAGGTCTTCATCGCTAGACGATGCTGCGCCCTGTTCCCGGAACGGCGGTGAATTCGGGCAGCATACAAACTCCGGAATAGCGGGACCCGGAGCGCGGTCTCATTCGTATTACCGGAGTGAAAGAATCATCCCGATACGTCAACATTAAGCATTTCACTCTATTCTACATTCATTTACATGCCTCTTTTTCTCGGTCTTTCTATTTCATTGCTTGCATAACAATTCCTCTCGTTCTCTCATGCGCTCTTGTTCTTTTCTCTTCACTTCATTCAATTCACCTCTTCTCTTCATCCTATTTTCGAAATCGGCCGCTCTTTTCCCCGCTTTGACTCTCAACATATTTATTTTGCATTCTATCCACCCCTCGCCTCCACCTCATATACTTCTCTTGCACCCTCTCTATTTCATCTTCTTCTTTCCATCCCAAAGACTCTGCTCCGTACAACATGGCCTTAAACATACTTTCAAACATTCACCTTCTGAAATCGCCTCCCCAATTATTGCTCTCTCCTCTCCTCCTTATTTGCTTTTTTTGTTGACTCACTGATATGTGCCTTATCCTTGGCTCTTTGATTAAAAACATAAGCTCTTTAATTTGTTCTATTTTCTCTCCCTCCCACCTTCATCCATTCTCCTCATTCCTCCTCTTGCTCTTCTTAAACGCCAACATTTTTGTTTTTTTCACATTCACTTGTAACGTTTTCTTCCTCATGTATTTTCCTATGAAATTTATCACCTCTTTCATCTCTTCTTTACTTCTCCTTCCTATGCTGTTTGGTTCCTCTTCATCTCTATATCTGTTTTGTCTTTTTTTTTTGCCTCCAGCAGCCCCATGAAGTATTCCTCCCCCTCGTTCATCGTTATCTCCTCACTCATTATTCATTTTCCTTTCTCTCTCTTTTGATATAGTAACACACCTCCACCTCTGTTCGTCAAGTTTTTATCTTTCCCTATTATCTCTTATTCTCTCTATATGTCTCCGAATATTAATTTTCTTTTCGCTTTTGGAAAACCGGTGGCACCATGAACCATATGGCTTTTAGTCAGAAAGCACAAAAATGTGGAATACAAGAAAGGGGATGGGATACAATAGGAAAGTGGTTGTCATTTGGAACCGGTTTGTCAACCATTCGCTCAAAAATGAAAATTTGAGCATATATTTTGGTGTAACTCTCAATTTGGATTAATGTTCTTTGTTGATATAAGGTTTCTTTGTGACTAAGAAGCCAATGGTTTTGGCACCGTTTGTGAGTGCGGTGGGCGGGTGGTCCACCCCGTCTACAATACTCATCCACTGACTAAATAGTGGAGAAATTACAACCATTTATTGTATTTTTTTTCCTTTAATAAAAACTCGCTCTCATTTTTAATCTGCTTTCAGAAGTTTAAAGCCAAAAATGGTTGTCATTCCAGTAGCATAAGTCAGTCAATCAGAGGTAGATGGGGCGGCCCGCCCGCCCACCACATTCACAGGTGGCCTCCATGAACCATATGGCTTTTAGTCACAAAGCACAACTGCGCAATACAAGAAAGGGAATGGGATACAATAGGAAAGTGGTTGTCATTTGGAACCGGTTTGTCAACCATTCGCTCAAAAATGTAAATTTGAGCATATATTTTGGTGTAACTCTCAATTTGGATTAATGTTCTTTGTTGATATGAGGTTTCTTTGTGACTAAGAAGCCAATGGTTTTGGCACCGTTTGTGAGTGCGGTGGGCGGGTATGCCACCCTGTCTACAATACTCATCCACTGAATAAATAGTGGAGAAATTACAACATTTATTGATTTTTTTTTCCTTTGAACTTGAACTCGCTCTCATTTTTAATTTGCTTTCAGAAGTTTAAAGCCAAGAATGGTTGTCATTCCACTAGCATAAGTCAGTCAATCAGAGGTAGATGGGGCGGCCCACCCACCCACCACATTCACAGGTGGCCTCCATGAACCATATGGCTTTTAGTCACAAAGCACAACTGTGCAATACAAGAAAAGGAATGGGATTCAACAGGAAAGTGGTTGTCATTTGGAACCGGTTTGTCAACCATTCGGTCAAAAATGTAAATTTGAGCATATATTTTGGTGTAACTCTCAATTTGGATTAATGATCTCTGTTGGTATGAGATTTCTTTGTGACTAAGAAGCCAATGGTTTTGGCACCGTTTGTGAGTGCGGTGGGCGGGTGGGCCACCCTGTCTACAATACTCATCCACTGACTAAATAGTTGAGAAATTACAAACATTTATTGTTTTTTTTTTCTTTGAACTTGAACTCGCTCTCATTTTTAATTTGCTTTCAGAAGTTTAAAGCCAAGAATGGTTGTCATTCCACTAGCATAAGTCAGTCAATTAGAGGTAGATGGGGCGGATCACCCGCCCACCACATTCACAGGTGACCTCCATGAACCATATGGCTTTTAGTCACAAAGCACAACTGCGCAATACAAGAAAGGGAATGGGATACAATAGGAAAGTGGTTGTCATTTGGAACCGGTTTGTCAACCATTCGGTCAAAAATGTAAATTTGAGCATATATTTTGGTGTAACTCTCAATTTGGATTAATGTTCTTTGTTGATATAAGGTTTCTTTGTGACTAAGAAACCAATGGTTTTGGCACCGTTTGTGAGTGCGGTGGGCGGGTGGGCCGACCTGTCTACAATATTCATCGACTGACTAAATAGTTGACAAATTACAACCATTTATTTTTTTTTCCTTTAATAAGAACTCGCTCTCATTTTTAATCTGCTTTCAGAAGTTTAAAGCCAAAAAGGGTTGTCATTCCACTAGCATTAGTCAGTCAATCAGAGGTAGATGGGGCGGATCACCCGCCCACCACATTCACAGGTGGCCTCCATGAACCATATGGCTTTTAGTCACAAAGCACAACTGCGCAATACAAGAAAGGGAATGGGATACAATAGGAAAGTGGTTGTCATTTGGAACCGGTTTGTCAACCATTCGCTCAAAAATGTAAATTTGAGCATATATTTTGGCGTAACTCTCAATTTGGATTAATGTTCTTTGTTGATATGAGGTTTCTTTGTGACTAAGAAGCCAATGGTTTGGCACCGTTTGTGAGTGCGGTGGGCGGGTGGGCCGACCTGTCTACAATACTCATCGACTGACTAAATAGTTGAGAAATTACAACCATTTATTGTATTTTTTTTCCTTTAATAAAAACTCGCTCTCATTTTTAATCTGCTTTCAGAAGTTTAAAGCCAAAAATGGTTGTCATTCCAGTAGCATAAGTCAGTCAATCAGAGGTAGATGGGGCGGTCCCACCCGCCCACCACATTCACAGGTGGCCTCCATGAACCATATGGCTTTTAGTCACAAAGCACAACTGCGCAATACAAGAAAGGGAATGGGATACAATAGGAAAGTGGTTGTCATTTGTGAACCGGTTTGTCAACCATTCGGTCAAAAATGTAAATTTGAGCATATATTTTGGTGTAACTCTCAATTTGGATTAATGTTCTTTGTTGATATGAGGTTTCTTTGTGACTAAGAAGCCAATGGTTTTGGCACCGTTTGTGAGTGCGGTGGGCGGGTGGGCCGACCTGTCTACAATATTCATCGACTGACTAAATAGTTGACAAATTACAACCATTTATTTTTTTTTCCTTTAATAAGAACTCGCTCTCATTTTTAATCTGCTTTCAGAAGTTTAAAGCCAAAAAGGGTTGTCATTCCACTAGCATTAGTCAGTCAATCAGAGGTAGATGGGGCGGATCACCCGCCCACCACATTCACAGGTGGCCTCCATGAACCATATGGCTTTTAGTCACAAAGCACAACTGCGCAATACAAGAAAGGGAATGGGATACAATAGGAAAGTGGTTGTCATTTGGAACCGGTTTGTCAACCATTCGCTCAAAAATGTAAATTTGAGCATATATTTTGGCGTAACTCTCAATTTGGATTAATGTTCTTTGTTGATATGAGGTTTCTTTGTGACTAAGAAGCCAATGGTTTGGCACCGTTTGTGAGTGCGGTGGGCGGGTGGGCCGACCTGTCTACAATACTCATCGACTGACTAAATAGTTGAGAAATTACAACCATTTATTGTATTTTTTTTCCTTTAATAAAAACTCGCTCTCATTTTTAATCTGCTTTCAGAAGTTTAAAGCCAAAAATGGTTGTCATTCCAGTAGCATAAGTCAGTCAATCAGAGGTAGATGGGGCGGTCCCACCCGCCCACCACATTCACAGGTGGCCTCCATGAACCATATGGCTTTTAGTCACAAAGCACAAAAATGTGGAATACAAGAAAGGGGATGGGATACAATAGGAAAGTGGTTGTCATTTGGAACCGGTTTGTCAACCATTCGCTCAAAAATGAAAATTTGAGCATATATTTTGGTGTAACTCTCAATTTGGATTAATGTTCTTTGTTGATATAAGGTTTCTTTGTGACTAAGAAGCCAATGGTTTTGGCACCGTTTGTGAGTGCGGTGGGCGGGTGGTCCACCCCGTCTACAATACTCATCCACTGACTAAATAGTGGAGAAATTACAACCATTTATTGTATTTTTTTTCCTTTAATAAAAACTCGCTCTCATTTTTAATCTGCTTTCAGAAGTTTAAAGCCAAAAATGGTTGTCATTCCAGTAGCATAAGTCAGTCAATCAGAGGTAGATGGGGCGGCCCGCCCGCCCACCACATTCAAAGGTGGCCTCCATGAACCATATGGCTTTTAGTCACAAAGCACAACTGCGCAATACAAGAAAGGGAATGGGATACAATAGGAAAGTGGTTGTCATTTGGAACCGGTTTGTCAACCATTCGGTCAAAAATGTAAATTTGAGCATATATTTTGGTGTAACTCTCAATTTGGATTAATGTTCTTTGTTGATATGAGGTTTCTTTGTGACTAAGAAGCCAATGGTTTTGGCACCGTTTGTGAGTGCGGTGGGCGGGTATGCCACCCTGTCTACAATACTCATCCACTGAATAAATAGTGGAGAAATTACAACATTTATTGATTTTTTTTTCCTTTGAACTTGAACTCGCTCTCATTTTTAATTTGCTTTCAGAAGTTTAAAGCCAAGAATGGTTGTCATTCCACTAGCATAAGTCAGTCAATCAGAGGTAGATGGGGCGGCCCACCCACCCACCACATTCACAGGTGGCCTCCATGAACCATATGGCTTTTAGTCACAAAGCACAACTGTGCAATACAAGAAAAGGAATGGGATTCAACAGGAAAGTGGTTGTCATTTGGAACCGGTTTGTCAACCATTCGGTCAAAAATGTAAATTTGAGCATATATTTTGGTGTAACTCTCAATTTGGATTAATGATCTCTGTTGGTATGAGATTTCTTTGTGACTAAGAAGCCAATGGTTTTGGCACCGTTTGTGAGTGCGGTGGGCGGGTGGGCCACCCTGTCTACAATACTCATCCACTGACTAAATAGTTGAGAAATTACAAACATTTATTGTTTTTTTTTTCTTTGAACTTGAACTCGCTCTCATTTTTAATTTGCTTTCAGAAGTTTAAAGCCAAGAATGGTTGTCATTCCACTAGCATAAGTCAGTCAATTAGAGGTAGATGGGGCGGATCACCCGCCCACCACATTCACAGGTGACCTCCATGAACCATATGGCTTTTAGTCACAAAGCACAACTGCGCAATACAAGAAAGGGAATGGGATACAATAGGAAAGTGGTTGTCATTTGGAACCGGTTTGTCAACAATTCGGTCAAAAATGTAAATTTGAGCATATATTTTGGCGTAACTCTCAATTTGGATTAATGTTCTTTGTTGATATGAGGTTTCTTTGTGACTAAGAAGCCAATGGTTTTGGCACCGTTTGTGAGTGCGGTGGGCGGGTGTGCCACCCTGTCTACAATACTCATCCACTGACTAAATAGTGGAGAAATTACAACATTTATTGATTTTTTTTTCCTTTGAACTTGAACTCGCTCTCATTTTTAATCTGCTTTCAGAAGTTTAAAGTAAAAAATGGTTGCCATTCCACTAGTATTAGTAAAGCTAGCCTTATCAACTGATATTAGCACACTAACGGAGATTAAGTAACTGACAAACTGAAAACTGGAAAATTGAGATACTATGCAGCTCAGAAACTCTAAAGCTGAAATAGTCATTGTTGAATACTCCCATGAATTGAGAATCTTTTACGAAGACACTGAAAATCGAGACGTTGGAATAGAGTAAGATATTGAGAAATTAAAAAAGATGTGTCTCTTTTTTGGTTTTATAAATTCAAATTTAGTATATTATATAATACAAATTAATGTTTTTCGGGCTATGTGCTGACCTGGAAATTGCACAATTTATTCCTACACATTTCGACAATAACAAATTTGTTGATTTATGCAACAGGGCAGTTACATTGTCCACAAACAACAAAATCTTGCTACAAGCACGTACCGAGCGATCAATGAAAGATGTTGTTTATTAACATATTACAACCCTCACTAAATGTTCGTACACCGTAACAATGCCAAATAGTGTGTGCAATTTATCGAGTAGGTAAATTTATTAAATCATTGAATTAGATGTGCATGCTCACCATGTTGTGATTAGCTCGGTCCAATATTGATGGAACCAGGATGCAGTACCAGAACATTATTTATTCAATCCTCATTAATGTATTCGTTGGAAAGTGTCGGTTCTTCCTCCACACAGTTCGTAGAAATTTAAATTCATACAAACGTAGATAAAGTAGAAAATTGAAAATGATATCCAGAAAGACACATCCAACGTCAAATAGAATAAAGAAAGGTAAAATGCGAACCTCCACCGAACGAATGAGAACTGCTGATTGTCTCGTGAAAAATTGATGGGGTTGTTAAACGTTCAATTTATAGCATGGGTTGGTTCTCATTATTGCGTTACCTACACGGCTGGTTTTATCGTGATTACGTTGTCATTCCTGAAGAACTCCTCGAGTTGGATGCCTTTCAATCTTGCAGGACGATAGAACATCGACGGAGGGTTCAGGTCAGCGATGTTTTAATACAAACCGGATTGGCGCGGATTTTCTTGCAACCTTATACGTACATAATTTATTTATAAAAGGAAAAAACGGTTACTTGTTCGGCTCTTCATTAAATCTGGATGCTGGACGTTAGCGGTCGACCTTGCGAGAGCTTTTCGGGGGAAACACAAACCTTCGTAAATTGGCCGTCTCCTTTTTTTGCCGGTACCGTCTGAAACATTTATACCGATGTATGGTCGTAAGCTTATTTTCTCTGATCCAGGATGCAAATAGGCAGCATAAGCAACAAGGGCATTGAAACATCTCTAACTAGAAATTTAAATTTTACCTTTTGCATTATTATTTGCATCATTAGCAGTGATACATTCATTAAAATCATATCGTGCATTTTCAATCCCTGGGATGTACAAAAGAACAGATCTACTTACACACTGGCGTTTCCGCGTCAGCGGTTGATTCTATTTGTGTAAATTTTAAAATTCAAAGGCGGTTAAGCCTCAATGGATGAATAAACATCAAGCTTCTGCACCAAAAAGTTTACGGTCTGGTAAATATGCAGCATTGTGTATTACTAAAGTAGGAAAATTCACCGCAATATTCCGTAAGCCGCATTTAGTAAAACGTTGTAGCTCAAATTTTGCAAAAAAGCACAAATAAAACTAACTTTGTTAAAGTGCCTATAGAAATACGCGTCGACGTGGCAGTTGAAATGTAATTACATAAACGCCTCGCACTCACGACAAAACAAATTTTAATTTTCAATTTCTCGCCGATATTAAAAGTGTTTCGTGCAAATGCGGTCGGAAATGCGCTGATTGAAGGTTTTCTTTTCGTTATGTTGCTTCCTTCGGTTTAATTGCTAGAATGTTACGTGCGCTGAGAGCGTCCCTAAACCAATCACGGGCAAGCCCGAACTCGCTCAACTTTCAGCCCATTGGAAAGGTACTTGATATAAATTAAATTACGTCATTTCGACGTGTTTTATGTCGTGTTTTGATCCGACGACGTCCTAGAGTGCATTCAGCAAAACGGTGGCTGGCTAAGAGAGACGAAGAAAATAGTATATTGTTTTATTATACAGACGAGTCACGAAAAGTCACTTTTCTCCAAATAAAACATGCTAGGTTATCTCCAAACTAAGAAAATCGCCCACGAAATACCAATCTGACAGTTTACTAACCTCAATCTTCTAATGAACGTTCAACAAAAAACCTGGTTAGAGCAAGCTTTGAAATTGCGTTTTTGTTAATAAGATTTATTTCCTTGCCTTTTGGTTTTGAAAAGGATTCCTATTACCATACAATACTAAATATATAAATAAATACTGAGTAAATAAAACTATAAAACATAAACATTAACAATAGCTAAATTAATTTTATTTTCCTTCCATCTCATCCCTCCTTCTCTTTAAATTCTTTCTTCTGTCTGAAAATCCTTTCATTCAGCCTAGTCCTTTCCCTTCTTCTCCTATCAGTACTTTCCAATCTTCTCTCTCCTCTCTCAGCTCCTCACATTCTTTCATCATGCTCTATTGTTTCTGCTCCTTCTCTGCACATTCTTCTCTCGTCTCTCTCTTTCCAGTATTTGTTTTCTCTTTCCTCGTTCCCACACCTAAACCTTGCTATTACTTTCTTATCGTTCTTCTCGCTTTCCCTTCTTAGGTATACCTTGACTCATGTATCCTCGTTCTCCTTTCCTGCTTCTGTACGTCTCGGTCCACCTCAACTATCTCTCTTAGTACATTTACTCCATTGTTTCTTCGCCTCTCTCCCTCCTCCACTGCATACCCGTTTCTCTCGTAGTATTTTCTTCACACTTTTCTTGCTCTTTCCATCTTTCCATTCTTTATCTGTTTCCAACACTCTTGCAAGACCTTATTCTTTCTCTTATTCTCTCTGCAAATATTACTGCTCTCTACTCTCCTTTCACTTTACCTTCTGTCTGCTTTTTTTCCTTTCCCCTTTAAAAATTTTCCAGTCGCTCGGTGTCATTGTTCCATTTCCTCCAATTTCTCTGTACCTGCAGTTTCCTGTCGGTTACACTTACCGTCTCTCCTTCTCTCCTTTCCCTTATATTTTTCTATATCTCTCTTTCTTTCCAACTCCTTTTCAACCCATTTCTCGATTTCTTTTCCCATGTTTTGTTGCGTCTCTTTTAGTCTTAGCTCTGTTATTACTATGTTATTTCTTCTTTCGCCTCTTTCTTTTTTCTCCATCTTCGACTCCATCTGTCCTATCTTCTTTTCTAGGAAGTTTTTCTCTTCTCTCCATTTTTCCTCTTTTTCTTCCATCGCTTTCTTCAGTTGGTTTACTTCTCTCTTCGACTCTTCCATATCTTTCCTGAGCTTTCTGTTGTCGCTTTTCAGCTCATTTACCTCTTTCCTCGTCTCTCTTGTGTGTTCTTTGATTTACTTAAGGTCCTGCATAATTTTTTTTGTCATTTCGTCAATCTTGTTCTCCACTTCTTCTTGCCTTCTTTCTTCCCCTGGAGATCTTGCGTTTTGTTTTTGGTTTTTTGAAATCCTACTGGACTTTCTTTTGTCTATTTTTCTTTTAGTTTTCTCTCTACCTTCTTGAATTCCTCCTTTGTCTTCTCCCTGTTTCATACCGGTCCGCAACCTTCTAGACTGGTCTGTGTATTGTTGTTGCCGGCGTTCTTTGTTGTTGACGTTTCTGTTTCTCTATCTCTTCCTACCTTTTGTTTGTGTTGCTTTTTCCCTTCTCTGCTGTTTTCTTCACTTTTCTCTGTTTGTTTGCTCTATTTTCCCCAATTTTCTTCTGGACAATTCTTTCCACGTACTCTCGTGACGGTCGGTAATATAGGAATCTTTGTAAACGGATAAAATAACTTCAAAATTTTAGAGAAACTGCAATATTATTAATAATTATCATTATGCATCTTAAAGAAATGTTGACAAGTGTTTTAGGGCATTAGTTAGCTGTTAGGGGGTTTGGGCTGAAATGTCCTGCAGGTATCTCCAGGATTCCTATAACGGTTTTTCAGAGAAGCATGTTGTACTCACCAATATTAATTAATAAGATTTGTGAGCGTTAGTTGGTAAAAAATTAAGGTAAAAGTAAAGGGCATTCAGACCTTTGGGTGTGATGTTAACTGAGTTAATATTTTTAGATATCGAACACTTTATGATTTGGTTTTACACCTTTATTTCTTTAAAATGTTTAAATTAAAACGCTCTTCACAAAGGATATGACCAACTGAAAGTCTCTAACCAAATTTCTACAAATGTTTATTGAGAATTTTACAATTCCTTAGAAAGAAGGACACAAAACAGTTACAGCAAATTAATGGTGAAAATGTTTCTTATAGAGAGTTGTGCTCTTTTTCTGATACTATTAAAAACAGTTTGCAAAAAATCTTCAGTTTCATATTCTTTCTTGCATCAGTTATGGGTGCTTTGTACATGAAATTTTTTATATGTGGCCAAAGAAAGAAATCACAAGAACTCGTTACCCCATTGTCAAAAGTATGTAAAAATCACAAAAAAACTGGTACAGATACACGTAAATCCTTTTTTGATGTCGTCACAGGCTCCAACAGAGAGGCAAGTCTGTCCTCGGTACGCAAAAAAAAATGTGATTAGCATGCAAATATATTTTAAATAATTTTTATTTACTTGTACGACGTGTCCTGCTCATTGGGTTTATAATAGGTACGTATTTACAACAAGTGTTGAAAGCGTTCTCCATGTTCTTGTACACAAAGTTCTGCTCTTTGTCTGACCCCATTAAAAACATTGTGCAAACAAAAAACAACATAACCTCAATGTTATGTAAACAACGTAGCTGAGGGGGTGATCATTGTCTATGTAGTGACTGTTTTCTCATTTATTTTCCTCATTTAACTGTTGCATAAAATATGGAATTATTGATAATATTGTGGTTTGCGTGGATTTACATTGATATCTTGAGGTTTGAGCATCAACACAAACGATTGGAATTGTTTGAGATTCTCACGACATGTTGGTGATCCAGCTGTTAATTCGGGGAGTAGTTTCCTCTCTTCTGGGTCAATATCCATAGGTTAACTGAATAACATGCTGTCTACTGATGTTGACACTACAGTTTCACTTGTTACTTTGCCCATATTCATATTTGCTCAAACTTGTTCTCTTAAATGCGCAAATCTGAAAATTACGGTTAGGTAGAAGTTTTTAACTCTTACGTTTCAGAAGCAAAAGACAAACCAGCTGTTATTGGATCAGGGTGCGTCTCACTAGAATTCATTAAGAAAATATAGAGAGTATAATATGTAAGTGTCTTTAGTGATATCTTCTTCTATGGTTCGGCAATTATTTCTTTGATGACACCGTTTCACCCACCGGTCAGCATTGGCAGAACTCGTGCATTTTCTGTTGGGACCGTCTTAAATTCATGTTTTCGTACCATTTCGTAGTTAAAAACAAGGTTTAGGAAACGTAAAATAAAACGTATTTTCCCTGCTGTAGCGACTGTCACTGCAACGTCCATAACGGCAGTGCTTTGTAGCACCTTCCCGCGTCTTTTGATCACTTGCCATCTTGCTACTCGAATTACGACGAAACAACTTCTATTGAAAAAGCAACAAAGTTTCGAATATAAATAGTGGTGGTTGCCTAACCTAAACTGAATTAAATGACGAGTTTTTGTAACAATTGCAATGTGCACTCTTATGTTCAGCCTCCTCTAACCAGGTTTATTTTTGAACGCTCGTTATGATGTAATTCACAAGTTTTATGAAATTCCATTTCCCTCAAAATAATTTGCCAATAAATAAATAGTTCACGTTGTTTTTACTAGTTTTGTTTCATTATACCATATCCCAGAGGTGTCTACAACGATAGCTACACGATAAAGTCACAAGCTACACGATACCTTCACAATTTATTATTAGAAATCATATACAGAGTATCCTAATATTAATAATATACCAAAGTTATGTTGCTTTTTTTATGGAATGCCCTGTATATTAGTTGCTAAATTGAAAGAGCTCTATTGAAAGGTTTACGTAAGAATTCGATAGACTATCCTTTACATAACCCCAAACGAAAAAATCTAGAGGCGTTAAATCGGGTGATCTTGCAGGCCATTTGACAAGACCGCCACTACCAATCCAACGTCTCGGCAACCAGTCATTTAAATATCTTCTTACATTCCTATAGAAATGTACAAATTATCTAAAGTATTAACATTTGCCGAAGCAAACCATATATTGACAGAAAGCTTATTAAAAATGCTATTTGGTGGTATAATGGAATATAGCTGTTCCATTTGAATTTTTTTTTGTACACTTTGCGAAACCGTAGACCCTGTATAAAAGTATCCATATAGAGGACTTTCAATCAGTTTGGGTGTATAAAAAATTATTAACAGAAAAATATTCACTTATCTCTGTTGGAATGGTGTCTGCAAATTAAAAAAAGCGCTAATTTTGACCTAAAATTTTTCATAACTCAAGAACCATAATAAACCTGTGGTACTTTATATCATTTTGCTCAGCATTAGTTGCTCTTTCAATGCACCCTCTATTATACAGAACATTTCATAACTTTGGTATATTACTAATATTAGAACACTAAATGATTTCTAATAATTTTAATTTGTGAAAGTATCGTGTGACTATTGAAAACCCTGTGTAACGAAGTTACCGAAAAATCCGAATTTAAATACCGAATTAAGAGCCGTCAGCGAAGCCACATCCTCATTCGCTATTTAAGCAAGACCGTGCACCTGGAAATTAAAAATATAACTCGCCGGGAAAAATATTTTGCAGTGTCACAGCTGGATATTTTTTTCATTATTACTACAGGAAAATTAGCGCGCTCTAAAGGATGCTACTCCGGAGTCGCTATGACCACCATTGTCACTCCCGACCACGCCCTTTTGTCGAACCGGAAACCGCCGAAAATAAATATCTCCGGTTATCGTACCGAAATAGTTTTTACTTCATCTTGACCAGCAAAGAAGCGCGTTACGGACGCCGCCGTTCCGGAGACGATACGATGCCCGGAACCAATTTTAGTCGTGCGCATCAGCCTACTTTATTATCAACCCGCCAGTAGGTCTATAAGAGAGGTTGCGCTTCCTTAGAACGACAGTGAAGAGTGGTGCCCGCTCCAGTGAAGACCAGGCCAGGAGGAAGCCGCCCAGGAAGAAGAAGCTGACTAAGGTGAGGGGCTCCAACCATCCTCCCCACTTCCTTCCTAGTCCTCTCCGGTAACTAACCGACGTAACATAGTAATCCGGTTTTTACCGGTCTCCGGAAGGTTGGGTTCACGCGGGGGATCCCACGGTTCAACGCTGTCTAAGCTTCCGGAACAACCAGACCGACTTGTTTTTCGGCTGGCTAGCCCGGATCAAACCCTCGGATCAAAATCTAGTCATAATCGACTCACCGTATACAGGAATATTCAAGGGGTGGATGAATCACCAATAGGGGGGGCAGTATAACTTTTGTCACCGACCGCTCGGGTTCCGAAATACATCACCGTCCACAGGGGGCATCATAACTTTTGTCACCCAACCGCTCGGGTTTCGAAACTTCAAATAACCAAACCATCGTACATAAGGTCTCTCACCGATCACTGTATACCGCGATAGGTGCATCAAGGTCTACAGGGGGTATCGAAACCGAAACAATCAAACCACCGTATACAGGGGGCGAGTATAATAACATCACCGACCGCTCGGGTTCCGAAACTAAACGAACCACCATATACAGGAGGCGGCTACACCGACGTCTACAGCGTGTTCCGTAACTTTTGTCATCGTTCACTCACAAATCGAATCTGAACCGCCGTATACAGGGTGCAATTCGACAGGGGCATACAGGATGAATCTCAAGTTTCGTCACCGGACTACCACCGACCGAATCGCTAGGCTTTGTAAATAGTTGTAAATAGGGGGAACATTAAACTCTAACACCAAATCCACTTTATTTTTTCCCCTCTCGCCAAACTGGTCCCGTGGAGCATACCACGTTAAAAACTGGCGCTCGAGGCAACCGCCACCGGGAATGTAATAAGTAGTGATAAGATCATGTCAGACCTTCAAGAGAAATCTTCAAAGTCCTTAATGTCCACACCACAATGTACACACTTTACCTGGTGTATATCCTAATTATTATTGATGGAGAACAATGTTAAACAAGTGGTGAATGTGTTGAGTCAAAAACTACTCTACTGCTGTTCAAAACATAACCAAACATTTGGCGATCCACTTTAATTAGTTGTTGGAACCAAATCCGATCGGAGGTATTATTGATTGAATAAAACACCATTCCGTGTGAACTTTTTCCTCACATCAAGAACAACAGAAACATGCGCCATTTCGAGATTTCAATATGATTTCAAAGACAGTTCTAGACAAGTCCGCCTCGCACAACGACGTTCTCGCAGGGTTCGCTTACAGGGACATGAAATTAGGCCGTTAGAAGACACATAAGACATACAATTGCAGTATAAATATTTTAAAAACAAAAAAAAAAATACGATTCTTTTTAAGTATATTAAACTTCTAAACAATGGTATTTCCCAAACATTAATACTGTCATAATTCGCTGCCGATTTTACAGGCCTCTCGAATTTTTCAAAGCACACGATTGGTCAATTGAGCGGCAGACAAAATCTTTGTCAGCCTAGGTAGAAAAAATAGTTAGTTAAGCAGCAGAGAGAGGGCCATTTGTCATGTCAATATATACAATGTCACGTTTTTCTGACGGTTGAAGAAAAATATTTTTTTCGGCCTCCGTTTCCATTTAGGTATTTTCGAATCGTCCAAATCGTCTTGAAAATGATATTTGCCTGCCTAGGCTAGAAAATGGAAACTAGGGATTTTTCAATCTAAGCTTTTATGTTCGTTGGATTTGTCTCCGCCCCGAATAGCAGAAAACATCGGAAAAATTACTTGGGATGGTATAGGGCAACAACAATAACAAATCCTCCTGGTACAGGGGAGCCCAGGGAGGCTCTTTGAGACACAAGGGCCCCCATGAGGCATGAGGCCCCCCTACAAAAGTGAACATTGAAAATCTTTTGTCAGCCGAAAAAGTTTTGTTTATCATTTCTGGCCTTGTAATAAAATATACTATTTTAGCCTTGACAGTTGTAAACTACGTTCTACCGCATTTTAGACAGCCATGGTAACCCATTTTTTACACATTGAAGCTGTCACCTTGAGTCCAAAATTTTCTTCTTTAAGAAACGCGCAAAAAAAAAGATCCTTTATGATAAATATTGGTGGTATATTTTGAAAGAAGATACCGCACTTAACTGTCTTTGAATAAGTTTCTAAGATATAATAATGACCAATTTAAAGACACTCGAAGGCGCACCATCTCGTGGTATAAATAGTAAGCATATCACTTGCCTATTTACCTTGTCAATTTACAATGTCACTCAATTTAAAAATGTTAATTTAATGCGATTATTACTCTCATAAAATACAATAATATGGCAAAATGGGTGAAGTCATTGAACTAAAAGTAAAACACGTCAAGAATAATAATGAAAAAGTTAAGGTAAGTCAACAAAACACTCGAAAAACATAACCTCTCTCATATTTTTAGGAATTGTGCCCTATTTATGCTTTTTATGCATTCCTCCAACTCCCGTATTCTTTTGGGCAAAATCCGCGTCCGTCACACTATCCTGCACCTATCTTTATGTCCATAATGTGAATGTAACTTCGGTGCAACGATAATTTTTGTTAAATGGGGGCGCCGAGTGGAAAACTTCGTCATCGGCTAAAAAGTTGTATACATTATGTGTGTGGTAGGTATTTTACATCACTCAGTTTTATTAAAACATTCCGCTGCGCGTCGTGTTTCAATATTAAAACTTCGTGATGTAAAATTGAACCTACCACACTTATAATGTAATATACTATTTATTGCTATCTCCTATTCGACATTTTTTTTTAGAGCACCAACATTATAAAACTTTTGTGGCGCAGCCACTTGACTTATTTTGCGCAACGAGCCGCCGCTGATTCACCGTGTAGCCGCACAATTTCAGTGACGATAAAGGAACTAGAGTAAAGATAACGAGTTTGTGCTTGTTTTCCAAAAATGTCGGACAAATGCGGCTTACGCCCGCTCAAATGCCCTTATCTTTGTGGTCATTGGAATTTTATTTCATCGCGTTAACAGCTGCGTTAAATGCGCCGTTCTTCCTGATACCGACTCGAATGAATTTAATGGTTGGCTGAAAGTAAATGATGATGAAACATGTTACAAAGCGACGCGGAAGGAGTTTCATTTCGGGCAGGCCCAGATGCGTGCGGACAAATAACTTTTTGTGGGGGGTTTCGCTCGGCGACGTTTTTGTTTTATTATAATCCTTAAGGAATAAAACTACCTCGTTTGGGTATTTTACTTTGTATCCGATTGGAATTGGAAAACAATTGGAGAAGACGCATTAGACCTTCGGGAGCCGCAGGGACTAACCCCGTTCAATCAAGATTAAGGGAGTGATAAAATTCAAAATTTACTCAAATGTGGGATTTCAGTCCCAGTGTTTCAACACGGCGGAAAGTAAGAGAAGGACTCACTAGACATAATAAAGTTGACCAATGAGCGTGGTAACCTGTATTTCTAGAAATGTTTGTTCCTTTTTTTTATTCCAGTCCCTTAATGGAGAGAAATAGTATATTTTATTACAAGGCCAGAATCTGTCATTTTGCAAGTGCGAGCACAGTTTGTGGAGGCGTGGCGTTAACAGTTTCGGGCCGTGTGATATACGAAACTTTTTCGGCCGACATTGTTCACTTTTGTAGGGGGGCCTCATGCCTCATCGAGGCCCCCGTGTCTCAAGGAGCTCCCTTGGGCCCCCATGTCGCAAGGTCTCCACATGTCGAAAGGGGCTTAAAACTTTGAAACTGACAATTCAACAAAATAGTGAAATAAATGAGATCTAGACTACTGCGATTTAGAACACAGTTGCAATAACTACGGTTGTCAAACAGTCAAACTTGACACAAAAGAACATTGAATGTGTCTTACAAGATGGAGAGCCCATCTGGACATTCATTTGTTATGGCACAAAATCTATTGAATCTCAATTAATAAGAACACCAACTATGACAAACTGTAAATAATTGGTTCCATGTCTTCATTTATCAACGGAGAAAATGTAATCAACTGTATGCGCTGCGTTGGTTGGAACATATTGATCGCATTTCAAGATTTTAGTGTCTGCTATTAAAGCGGCGTACGTATTACTTAAGGATACATAATTTGAATGATGTAAGGACAAAAAAATGAGAGCGTGCTTAAAATCACGCGGCTGAAGTGAAAACTTCTCTAGGGATCGTAATTATTAGATTTTTTTCAATTGACAGTAGTAAGTTCTTTCCAACTGCTGATTTTTTGGAATTATCTATGGATGACTTAGTCGTCTCAGTCTCATCAGTTTTAAGTTCACTAAATAGATCCTCAAGCTCCTTCTTTTCAATTGTATATTATCTATACTTCACTTTGAACTTATATACTCTTCAGTCCCTTTTGATTGTATTCTTAATTAGCAGGTCCCTATACAGGGTGAAATCGAAATGCATGTAGAAAATCTGGTAACACCTTGGGATGAGTACGGTGCAACACCCTTGGTTTGGGCTTTCCACGCCGCCCCAGTACCCAGATAAAATTCTTTAAAGTTTAGCTATAAAATCGGAGCACGCCACTGCAATATAGACAACGTTTTTTTGCGACATATCTATAGTTCATAAATAATAGACAAAAACTCATCCTTTTTTGACCTCAGTTCTGACCGAGAGTCGAAACCGAAGACGATGCACGCGTCTCTTCGAAAATTGTACAAAAGGTGCAGGTTGTTACCTCGCTGCGTTAAGTCGCGAGGTGCGAAACTTTTTAAATAGTTGCGTATCAACGTAGTGTGTGATTTTTGAGGGACTTCATTTTGCGATAATTGTTATTGAGTCAGGTAAATCAACATGTCAAGTGCCAACTCGAGCGTCTTTTTTTGTCATGTTGGCTTAATGTACGCCGAAACCAGGTTGGTTTAAAAAAATTGTGTTCTATTTTTAAATCAAAATTATTTTAGTATTAGATGTCAATTGGACAACGAATAACATAACAGAGCGAGAAAACCTGTTAACCTGAGAATTCAAGAATCTGAAAAACCAGAAAAAGATCAAAAACCTGAAAATTTGAAAATTTTCTTGACAACCTGAAAACCTGAAAATTCGAGAATCTAAAAACAACAGGGCTAGAAATTCGAGAATCTGCGAACAAGTAACCCTGGAGCGCAGAGAAAGACGCAGAACCTGAAAATGAACTTGACAACCTGAAAACCTGGAAAACTGAAAACACAACAGAACCTGAAAACCCGAGAATTCGGAAATTTGAGAACCACAGAGTCTGGAAACCAAAGAAAGACCCAGAACCTAAAAACCTGGTAATGGACTTGACAGCATGGAAACCTGGAAAACTGAAAACACAACAGAACCTGAAAACCTGGGAATTAAAGAATCTGAGAACAACAGATCTTGAAAACCTGAAAAAGACGCAGAACCCCAAAAACCTGAAAACTGTATTGACAACCTGAAAACCTGCAAATCTGGAAACCTGAGAATTCGAGAAACTGAAAATAACAAATCCTGAAAATTTTAAAAAGGCGCAAAAAACCTGAAAATGGTCTCGACAAACTGAAAACTTGTAAACCTGATAACCTGAGAATTCGGGAATCTGAAATCAACAGAGCCGGAAAATCAAAAAAAGATGTAGAACTTGAAAACCTGAAAAAGACCAACAACCTGAAAACTTGAAAATGGACTTGACAACCTGAAAACTTTAATAAAACAAAATCTGAAAAACTGGGAAGTAAAGAATCTCAGAACAACAGATCTTGAAAACCTGAAAAAGACACAGAACCTAAAAACCTGAAAATGGATTTGACCACCTCAAAAACCTGTAAAACTGGAAATAAAACAAAACGGAAAACACTACATAACGAGAAAACCTGGAAACCTAAGAATTCAAGAATTTGAAAAACCAGTAAAAGATCAGAACCCTAAAAACCTGATAATTGTACTGATAACCTAAAAACCTGGAAAACTGAAAACACAACATAACCTTAAAACCTGAGAACCACAGAGTCTGCAAACCAAAGAAAAACCCAGAACCTAAAAACCTGGTAATGGAATTGACAACATGGAAACCTGGAGAACTGAAAACACAGCGGAACCCGAAAACCTAGGAATTAAAAATCTGAGAACAACAGATCTTGAAAACCTGAAAAAGACGCAAAACCTGAAAACCGAAAGTGGAATTGACAACCTTAAAACCTGGAAAACGAAAAACCCAGCAGAACGAGAAAACTTGGAAACCTAAGAATTCAAGAATCTGAAAAACCAGTAAAAGATCAAAAACCTGAAAACCTGAAAATTGTATTGACAATCTGAAAACTTGCAAATCTCTAAACCTGAGAATTCGAGAAACTGAAAATAACAGATCCTGAAAATTTGAGAAAAGGCGCAGAAGACCTGAAAATTGAAAACATAACAAAACCTGAAAATCTGCAATTGGACTTGACAACTTGAAAACCTGGAAAACGGACAACACAACAGAACCTGAAAACCTGAGAATTCGTAAATCTGAGAACTACAGAAACTGGAAACCAAAGAAAGACCCAGAACATAAAATCTGATAATGGACTTGACAGCATGAAAACCTGGACAACTGAAAACACAACAGAACCTGAAAACCTGGAAATAAAAATCTGTAAACAACAGATCCTCAAAAACCTGATAAAGACGCAGAACCTGAAAATGGACTTGACAACCTAAAAACCTGAAAAACTGAAAAACCAACAGGACCTGAAAACCTGAGAATTTGAGAATCAGAGAACAACAGAGACTGGAAACCAGAACGAAAATTTGAATAGCTATAAAATCGGAGCACGCCACTGCAATATAGACAACGTTTTTTTGCGACATAATTATAGTTCATAAATAATAGACAAAAACTCATCCTTTTTTGACCTCAGTTCTGACCGAGAGTCGAAACCGAAGACGATGCACGCGTCTCTTCGAAAATTGTACAAAAGGTGCAGGTTGTTACCTCGCTGCGTTAAGTCGCGAGGTGCGAAACTTTTTAAATAGTTGCGTATCAACGTAGTGTGTGATTTTTGAGGGACTTCATTTTGCGATAATTGTTATTGAGTCAGGTAAATCAACATGTCAAGTGCCAACTCGAGCGTCTTTTTTTGTCATGTTGGCTTAATGTACGCCGAAACCAGGTTGGTTTAAAAAAATTGTGTTCTATTTTTAAATCAAAATTATTTTAGTATTAGATGTTAATTGGACAACGAATAACATAACAGAGCGAGAAAACCTGTTAACCTGAGAATTCAAGAATCTGAAAAACCAGAAAAAGATCAAAAACCTGAAAATTTGAAAATTTTCTTGACAACCTGAAAACCTGAGAATTCGAGAATCTAAAAACAACAGGGCTAGAAATTCGAGAATCTGCGAACAAGTAACCCTGGAGCGCAGAGAAAGACGCAGAACCTGAAAATGAACTTGACAACCTGAAAACCTGGAAAACTGAAAACACAACAGAACCTGAAAACCCGAGAATTCGGAAATTTGAGAACCACAGAGTCTGGAAACCAAAGAAAGACCCAGAACCTAAAAACCTGGTAATGGACTTGACAGCATGGAAACCTGGAAAACTGAAAACACAACAGAACCTGAAAACCTGGGAATTAAAGAATCTGAGAACAACAGATCTTGAAAACCTGAAAAAGACACAGAACCCCAAAAACCTGAAAACTGTATTGACAATCTGAAAACCTGCAAATCTGGAAACCTGAGAATTCGAGAAACTGAAAATAACAAATCCTGAAAATTTTAAAAAGGCGCAAAAAACCTGAAAATGGTCTCGACAAACTGAAAACTTGTAAACCTGATAACCTGAGAATTCGGGAATCTGAAATCAACAGAGCCGGAAAATCAAAAAAAGATGTAGAACTTGAAAACCTGAAAAAGACCAACAACCTGAAAATGTAGAACCTGAAAACTTTAATAAAACAAAATCTGAAAAACTGGGAAGTAAAGAATTTGAGAACAACAGATCTTGAAAACCTGAAAAAGACACAGAACCTAAAAACCTGAAAATGGACTTGACCACCTCAAAAACCTGTAAAACTGGAAATAAAACAAAACGGAAAACACTACACAACGAGAAAACCTGGAAACCTAAGAATTCAAGAATTTGAAAAACCAGTAAAAGATCAGAACCCTGAAAACCTGATAATTGTACTGATAACCTAAAAACCTGGAAAACTGAAAACACAACATAACCTTAAAACCTGAGAACCACAGAGTCTGCAAACCAAAGAAAAACCCAGAACCTAAAAACCTGGTAATGGAATTGACAACATGGAAACCTGGAGAACTGAAAACACAGCGGAACCCGAAAACCTAGGAATTAAAAATCTGAGAACAACAGATCTTGAAAACCTGAAAAAGACGCAAAACCTGAAAACCGAAAATGGAATTGACAACCTTAAAACCTGGAAAACGAAAAACCCAGCAGAACGAGAAAACCTGGAAACCTAAGAATTCAAGAATCTGAAAAACCAGTAAAAGATCAAAAACCTGAAAACCTGAAAATTGTATTGACAATCTGAAAACTTGCAAATCTCTAAACCTGAGAATTCGAGAAACTGAAAATAACAGATCCTGAAAATTTGAGAAAAGGCGCAGAAGACCTGAAAATTGAAAACATAAAACCTGAAAATCTGCAATTGGACTTGACAACTTGAAAACCTGGAAAACGGACAACACAACAGAACCTGAAAACCTGAGAATTCGTAAATCTGAGAACTACAGAGACTGGAAACCAAAGAAAGACCCAGAACATAAAATCTGATAATGGACTTGACAGCATGAAAACCTGGACAACTGAAAACACAACAGAACCTGAAAACCTGGAAATAAAAATCTGTAAACAACAGATCCTCAAAAACCTGATAAAGACGCAGAACCTGAAAATGGACTTGACAACCTAAAAACCTGAAAAACTGAAAAACCAACAGGACCTGAAAACCTGAGAATTTGAGAATCAGAGAACAACAGAGACTGGAAACCAGAACGAAAATTTGAATAGCTATAAAATCGGAGCACGCCACTGCAATATAGGCAACGTTTTTTTGCGACATAATTATAGTTCATAAATAATAGACAAAAACTCATCCTTTTTTGACCTCAGTTCTGACCGAGAGTCGAAACCGAAGACGATGCACGCGTCTCTTCGAAAATTGTACAAAAGGTGCAGGTTGTTACCCCGCTGCGTTAAGTCGAGGGGTGCGAAACTTTTTAAATGGTTGCGTATCAACGTAGTGTGTGATTTTTGAGGGACTTCATTTTGCGATAATTGTTATTGAGTCAGGTAAATCAACATGTCAAGTGCCAACTCGAGCGTCTTTTTTTGTCATGTTGGCTTCATGTACGCCGAAACCAGGATGGTTTAAAAAAATTGTGTTCTATTTTTAAATCAAAATTATTTTAGTATTAGATGTTAATTGGTCTAGTTCTACCTACTTTAGCAACGAAGTTGCAATTTTCATTTATTACTAAGAACGTCTATTCTTTCAGTTTTTGTGCCGACCAAATAAGACCATCTGCTGGCACTTTATTTGGGAATTTTTTACATCTCATTAGGTAATTCGAAATGTATATTACAACAGCGGAAATATTACAGTTATATTTCAGCTTTTTATTAGCAGCTGGTCCCTTCGCCGACAAAAGTAAAGTAAAACGCTCCAGATTACTGTAATATACGCTTCACAATAATTAATTTTTAAAAAGCGGAGCGTGCACCCAAGATATTAAAATTCATTTAGATACAAATTGTAAATATTTTTCTCTAAATGAACGCTTTTTATCGCACGAATTTTTAAAAATAACCAACCGGCAGAAATCTCATTAAGAATTACTTTGTATTTGAATATGACTAGGTAATTATCACGCTTTAATTACACTAATGAAGCAGCTGATTTAATGGTAAGTAGTTTATTAATTAATGGCCGTCTTACTAGAATATTGCATTCCTGCTTTATTATATTAGTATTATTAAGTGGAAAGACGAAAAAGACCATACTTACTACAATCCTCACAAATAATGCCCAGTTTTGAACATACCTGAAACAATAAAAAATATTAAAATTGTGTACCCCGCAGTTTATAATATTTTTTAAATTTTCCCATTACAGAGTTTCTCATTGGTATCCCGGCGCATCCACCAAATTGAACACACAGTCCCATATCGCTCGTGCGGAAATTACGTACTTCACGAAGCCCTCGCCCCAGTACACCGCGAATCCATATAACAAAATAACTTCTTCAATAAAGCTCATCGACAAGGTTGAGTGACTCGTACTTAATAGAACTTGTTAATTAATTAGCTACGCGCAGAACATGTTACAGTCGGAGAACAATGTAACAAAACGAAAGCTCTTAATTAAAGCCGTTGGAAATGTATCTAGCCGTGTAACGAAATCGAGACGCACCGTAACAAACAATATGGCGTTTATTGTTTCATCGCACGGTTGTACTACTAAATGTACAAAAATAAATCCCTTCATAACTGACTCTTGAATTTAAAAAAAGAATAGGCAGGATGGGGTCGTTTGATGACAACTTCGTCTCAGGCTTATTCGGAATTTTTTAATATTTCTGGGGTTTCCTCAGGATATCTCATACATACATGTAAGCCAATCTTCAGGATTTGCTTCGATTTTCAGATCACTCTCAGATTGCAGTATTTCTTAATTTTTAAAAATTTTGCTTAAAGTGTAGTACTTTTAGTCCATACTAAAATATTGAACTTGGGTAGAATTCTCGAACTCCAGAGTAACAAACGTGGCCCCTCAATGACTCACCGCTGCGGCGTGCTGGAGATAGTGTGACATCATCTTGGATGGAGCCCCTTGTATTTCATTTCCTGCCATAGGTGGGCGTGTCCCATTTTGAAACCTGGCGGTGAATTACTACACTCTGATTGGTTGATGGTAAAATCTAAATAATTTTTTGACGACTATCAAAAGTCAAATATTGTTTTCTCAGTGAGTTGTTCTTGCATTCATAGCTTCTCACCGTTTACCCGTTTTTTTCCCGTTCCATTATCTGCGTGTTTTCAAAATCAGTTCTTTCCGGCACTACACAAGTAAAAACAGGGATATTCAATAATAACAACAATACTCATCTGCCTAAACTCGCTAAAATTCCTTTTCCCTCCTGCGGCTCCCTGCTGAGGTTGTAGCCAAGTTACCAAGTTCAGTATTCCCGGTGACATGAATAGTGAAATAAAATACTTCCCGGCGTCGGGTCGTATTGAAACCGTTCCTTCTCCCAGTAACTAAGTGAAGTAGCGTGCTTCCGATTCTGATGTACAGGACCCACGACGCCGCCAACTCATGGGAGTGGAGGCGCGCTGATAAAACTCGAGTCCCCCGCGCCACTCAGGGTCGCGCAGCAGTTCACCAACGCCCCCGCGCAGCGCTCCCCCAGTACATGTTCGATATAAGTAGTCTGCTCGCGGCGGCAGGATAAGTCCATCCGTCC
The DNA here is from genome assembly GCA_963583935.1 of Diaperis boleti. Taxonomy (NCBI): domain Eukaryota; kingdom Metazoa; phylum Arthropoda; class Insecta; order Coleoptera; family Tenebrionidae; genus Diaperis; species Diaperis boleti. The sequence continues at coordinate 48,942,068 of OY757249.1, read as the reverse complement.
ACCTAGAAAGAAGCTAAGACGAATCCGAAGGTAGAGACAACACCGGAAGTATCTTGCAGTTTGGCTGGGAACGGAGAACGACTTTCCAACCTAAGAGTAAAGAGTAATTTAATAAAAACCGTTATAATGACCAACAATTTTGCTTCTTTCCCGCTATCTTGACAGCTGAGCCCCGGCTTAAGATACCAGTGGTCACGTGGAGCATACCATGTTAGAAAAGTGCCGCACGAAGTACTCCGATCGTAAGAAGCGTCACAGTGTACAATGTAAATGACGCTTTTCCTGATGCGCGCGAAACCCTATAAAAGGAAAAAGTAAAGATAGATGCAACTGACAGATTCATTGTAAGACGTTGCAGTCGGGGACGAGTCGCATCAAAGTCACACACACTGCATTTATCTGGCCGGAGTGCCGCGCGATGTATCAATAAATAGAAGATAAAGTCAAAAATATTTTCTACATATTATGTAAATAAATAATCGAACGATGAAATGCGTCAAAGCATATGAAGCAATTTGAGTTATAGAAATAGCTGGAAGCAAATCGGGGCTCCAGAGAGGGCTGCTTGAGGACTCGAAAAGAAGAAAGGAAACTGGTGTATCTAACGGATTAGATAACAGAAACCTGAGAATTCGAGAATCTGAAATCAACAGATCTTAAAAATTTAAAAGAGGCACAGAAAACCTGAAAATGTACTTTACAACCTGAAAACCCGGAAAACTGAAAACACAACAGAACCTAAAAACCTTAGAATTCGGAAATCTGAGAACCACAGTCTGGAAACCTGAGAAAGACCCAGAACTTTAAAACCTGATAATAGACTTGACAGCATTTAAACCTGAAGAACTGAAAACACAACAGAACCTGAGAACTTGAAAATAGATTTGACAACCTGAATTTCGGCAAATTTGAAAATCCGAGAATTCGAAAACCCGAAAATAACAGAGCCAGAAAATCAGAAAAAAGACACAGAACCTGAAAACTTGAGAATGGACTTGACAACCTAAAAACCTGTAAAACTGAAAACACAACAAAACGTGAAAACCTGAAATTGGACTTGACAACTTGAAAACCTGCAAAACGAAAAACACAACAGAACGAGAAAACCTGGAAACCTAAGAATTCAAGAATCTGAAAAACCAGTAAAAGATCAAAAACCTGAAAACCTAAAAATTGTATTGACTACTTGAAAACCTGCAAATCTGGAAAACTGAGAATTCCAGAATCTGAAAATAACAGATCGTGAAAATTTGAAAGAGGAGCAAAAAATCTGAAAATGGACTTGACAACCTGAAAACTTGTAAACCTAGTAACCTGAAAATTCGAGAATCTGACATCAACAGAGCCGGAAAACCAGAAAAAGATGTTGAACTTGAAAACCTGAAAAAGACCCAGGACCTGAAAAACTGAAAACACAACAGAACCTGAGAACCTGAAAATCGATTTGACAACTGAAAACCTGGAAAACTGAAAGCACAATAGGACGTGAAGACCTGAGAATTCAAGAATCTGAGAACAACAGAGTCTGTAAACTAGAAAAAGACACAGAACATGAAAACCTGATAATGGATTTGACATCCTGAAAACCTGAAAAACTGAGAATTCGAGAATCCGAAAACAACAGAGCCGGAAAAGCAGAAAAAGACACAAAACCTGAAAACCTGAAAATGGACTTGACAACTTGAATTTTGGCAAATTTGGAAACCCGAGAATTCGCAAAACCCGAAAATAACAGAGCCAGAAAATCAGAAAAAGACACAGAACCTGAAAATGGACTTGACAACCTAAAAACCTGTAGACCTGAAAACACAACAAAACGTGAAAACCTGAAATTGGACTTGACAACTTGAAAACCTGCAAAACGAAAAACACAACAGAACGAGAAAACCTGGAAACTTAAGAATTCAAGAATCTGAAAAACCAGTAAAAGATCAAAAACATGAAAACCTGAAAATTGTGTTGACAACCTGAAAACCTGCAAATCTGGAAAACTGAGAATTCAAGAATCTGAAAATAACAGATCGTGAAAATTTGAAAGAGGAGCAAAAAATCTGAAAATGGACTTGACAACCTGAAAACCTGTAAACCTGGTAACCTGAGAATTCGGGAATCTGAAATCAACAGAGCCGGAAAACCAGAAAAATATGTAGAACTTGAAAACCTGAAAAACTGAAAACAAAATAGAATCTAAGAACCTGAAAATGGATTTGACAACTTGAAAACCTGGAAAACTGAAAGCACAATAGAAAGTGAAGACCTGAGAATTCAAGAATCTGAAAACAACAGAGTCTGTAAACTAGAAAAAGACACAGAACCTGAAAACCTGATAATGGACTTGACAACCTGAAAACCTGAAAATGGATTTGACAACCTAAATTTCGGCAAATTTACAAACCTGAGAATTCGAAAACCCGAAAATAACAGAGCCAGAAAATCAGAAAAAGACGTAGAAATTGAAAACCTGAAAAAGACGCAGAAGCTGAAAACCTGAAAATGGACTTGACAACCTAAAAACCTGTAAAACTGAAAACACAACAAAACGTAAAAACCTAAAATTGGACTTGACAACTTGAAAACCTGGAAAATGGAAAACTCAACAGAACTAGAAAACCTGGAAAAATAATAATTCAAAAATCTCAAAAACCAGTAAAACATCAAAAACCTGAAAACCTGGAAACCTAAGAATTCAAAAACCTGAAAAACCAGTAAAAGATCAAAAACTCGAAAACCTGAAAATTGTATTGACAACCTGCAAAGCTGCAAATCTGCAAACCTGAGAATTCGAGAATCTGAAAACAACAGATAATGAAAATTTGAAAAAGGAGCAAAAACCTGAAAATGGACTTGACAACCTGAAAACCTGGTAACCTGAGAATTCGGGAATCTGAAATCAACAGAACCAGAAAAAGACTTAGAACCTGAAAATTTGGAAAACTTGAATAAAACACAACAAAACCTGGAAAAACACAACAAAATATGGAAACCGGAAATTGGACTTGACAACTTGAAAACCTGGAAAACACAACAGAACGAGAAAACCCGAAAACCTGAAAATTGTATTGACAACCTGAAAATCTGTAAACCTGAGAATTCGGGAACCTGAAATCAACAGAGCCGGAAAACCAGAAAAAACGTAGAATTTGAAAACCTGAAAAAAACGCAGTGAAAGATCAGAAACCTGAAAACCTGGAAATTGTACTGACAACCTGAAAACCTGGAAAACTGAAAACACAACAGAACGAGAAAACTTGTAAACCTGAGAATTCAAGAATCTGAGAAACCAGTAAAAGATCAAAAACCTCAAAACCTGAAAATTGTATTGACAACCTGAGAACCTGCAAATCTGGAAACCTGAGAATTCAAGAAACTGAAAATAACAAATCCTGAAAATTTGAAAAAGGAGCAAAAAAATGAAAATAGACTTGACAACCTGAAAACCTGTAAACTTGGTAACCTGAGAATTTGGGAACCTGAAATCAACAGAGCCGGAAAACCAGAAAAAGATGTACAACTTGAAAACCTGAAAAAGACCCAGGACCTGAAAACCTGAAAAAATCAAAACACAACAGAACCTGAGAACATAAAAATGGATTTGACAACTTAAAAGCCTGGAAAACTGAAAGGACAATAGAACGTGAAGATTTGAGAATTTAAGAATCTGAGAACAACAGAGTCTGGAAACTAGAAAACCCGATAATGGTCTTGACAACCTGAATTACGGCAAATTTGGAAAAACGAGAATTCGAAATCCCGAAAACAACAGAGCCGGAAAATCATAAAAAGACGTAGAACTTGAAAACCTGAAAAAGACCCACGACCCGAAAACTTGAAAATCGACTTGACAACCTGAAAACTTGGAAAAATTGAATAAAACAGAACAAATTCTGAAAAACTGAAAATTAAAGAATCTGAGAACAACAGATCTTGAAAACCTGAAAAAGACAGAGAACCTAAAAACCTGAAAATGGACTTGACAACCTCAAAAACCTGTAAAACTGAAAACAAAACAAAACGGAAAACACAACAGAACGAGAAAACCTGGAAACCTAAGAATTCAAGAATCTGGAAAACCAGTAAAAGATCAGAAACCTGAAAACCTGATAATTGTACTGATAACCTGGAAAACTGGAAACCTGAGAATTCGAGAAACTGAAAATAACAAATCCTAAAAATTTTAAAAGGGAGCAAAAAACCTGAAATTGGACTTGACAACCTGAAAACCTGTGTATACCTGGTAACCTGAGAATTCGGGAATCTGAAATCAACAGAGTCTGCAAACCAAAGAAAAACCCATAACCTGGTAATGGACTTGACAACATGGAAACCCGGACAACTGAAAACACAACAGAACTTGAAAACCTGAAAATGGACTTGACAACCTAAAAACCTGGAAAACTTAAAACACAACAAAACGTGAAAACCTGAAATTGGACTTGACAACTTGAAAGCTTGGAAAACGGAAAACCCAACAGAACGAGAAGACCTGGAAACCAAAGAATTCAAGTGAGTAAGTAAGTAAGTAAGTAAGGTTTATTCTGTTAATGATTGTAAACAATCTTACATTCGTCATAAAGAATGTACAAATATTAGAAGAAAAATACAAAATAAATATAATTATAAACTTAATCAACTCAACAGTTGAATAGAACGGATGACTCAATAAAAACAGTTCAATTTGCCTATGAAAAGAATCTGAAAAAAACAGTAAAACCTCAAAACATAAAAATTGTATTGACAACCTGAAAACCTGGAAAACTGAAAACACAACAGAACCTGAAAACCTGAGAATTCGAAAATCTGCGAACAAGAGAGCCTGGAACGCAAAAATAGACCCAAAACCTGGAAACCTGCAAAAGACCCACGACCAAAAACATGAAAATATACTTGACGACCTAAAAACCTAGAAAACTAAAGACACATCAGAACCGGAAAACCTTCAAACCTGAGAATTTGAGAATCTGCGAACAACAGAACCTGGAAATTCAAGAATTTGAAAATAATCGATCCTAAAAACATAAAAAACACGCAGAACCTGAAAGACACAGGACCTCAAAACCTGAAAATAGAGTTGACGACTTGAAAGCCTGGAAAACTGAAAGCACAACAGAACCTGAAAACCTTAAATTGGACTTGAAAACCTGGAAAACGGAAAACACAACAGAACGAGAAAACCTGTTAACCTGAGAATTCAAGAATCTGAAAAACCAGAAAAAGATCAAAAACCTGAAAATTTTAGAATTTTCTTGACAACCTGAAAACCTGAAAATTTTAGAATCTGAAAACAACAAGGCCAGAAAACTAGAAAAAGACGTAGAAACTGAAAACCTGAAAAACTTGAAAAATCGTGCTGGTATATTTTACGGAACGCTGAGACTATGCCCGGAAGATCTTCACTGCAGCTACTGTTGTCTGATTGGTGCTCGTATAAAAGAATGAAGACCGACCTTGCTGGAACCAGTGGGACTCCATGGTTGTCGTAGATGGACCCTGGAAAGTTGAAAACTTTGGTCCTTTTCGCAACAAAGAAGATATAAATACATAAATCGCCGTTGTTCTAGAACCAAGTGAGCCTAGCGAGTTAGGAAGCTGCGACAGTTGCTGACGTCATTGTGAAAGAGTCCACCTCTCAACTTGGAAATGTAAAGATCGTAAGTTGAAAGCAAATTAGAGTGAAGATTTCAAAGGAATTGTGTCACTTTTTTTAAATTTTTATTAAAAATAGACTCTTATGAAGCCAAGGGATCGATAAAAATACTATTGTTCAGGTTAAAGTTTAACGAGGTTTTATTGTTGCTCGCTCCAGAAAAGCTTAACTAAACATGTAAAGGAATCTATTTTTGTGATACCCGGATTTCCATTGATAGCCTAAAAATAGCTTCCAATTTTTATACATTCTTCATCTAGTCGATTGACCCAGACTCTGCAAGTGGGGAGTTTTCGCATCGGTGACTGTGTACAGTTGGTTGTCTACATTACAGTATACTTACGTACATATTGTAGGTCTAAAGAGCCTAAATTCAAACGTCTTTCCAATAACAACAAAGTCTCCTGTACTGAGCACAACAAGATCAAGCTGGCATAACGCTCACTTTATTGACATTTCTCAGCTGTGACAAATCTCCTGCAAATATCGATGATTTTCACTAGTGATAATTTTTCGGTGATATCTGACGTTTGGCGTGAGTTGGAATATTCCAAATCTAAATGCTCATATAAAGTGTTGAAAATAAACTAAACCTCTAATATTGATTTAAAAAGTAATAACTAATTAAACTAATGTTCATTCCCCGCCTTAGCGTTGGTTAAGAAAGAGTGAGGTTATGAAATGTGTATATTGTTTATAGTGTGCTTTGGATTTTAACATTAGTTCGTTGTATAGTTTGTGCCCTTAAACAGGTAAAGACAAAATGGAGGATTTATTGATGTTGAATTTAATTGAAGATTTAGAGAATGCCTAAAACATTTGAGACAGGCTGGGAATCCGTTTACTATTTAATTTGGTTGTGTCGCTTGTCAAACTTTTAAGAAATAAAATGTTGAAGTTATTGTAAAACAACATTTCTACACATTTTTCACTTATTCTGTGGTCCAAGTACAATATTTAATTATTGGCCTGCCACTCCTCCAGTAACAGTACTTTTATAAAATAGGTGACAAAATTCACGTGAATTTCGTCACCTGCGACAAAAGTCAGCGATTTCAGTGGTCGGTCCCCAGGTGCGGGAGACTTCGTTGTTAATTGAAAGATGTTCGAGTTTACATTATGAACAAATCTGCGGTAATATAGACAACTAACTAAACAAAGTCACCGATTTCTAAAACTCACCGATGTCAGTATGTGTTGCAGATTCTTATAAACATTGAAGTGTAACATAAAACTGATTCAAAAAAATGATAAGAAAACTTTGTTTTGTAGATTATTATCCGTAGGTAGTTGGAAATACAATTTTATAATTAATTATTGTGTCCTCTTTCCCATGGTGATGTTTTTCAATTTGTTGAACGAAAAATATATAAAACCTCGACGCTTTTTACGATTCTTGGAAGTTTAGGATAAAAGGCCGCAGTGCAGAACTTAAATATTTTATTGGCGCATAAAAGTCTCACGCGCCGAGATGCGTAAATATTTAGCATAACTTTATCAGAACGGACCAACATAAACGGCCCATTATGTCTACCCAGGGACGAATTTTGTCCAGACATAAACGCGTCTAGTTGTTCCTTACAAAGGGGTCACTTCCCTCTCAAAACTCTTATTCCCTCTTTGCCGTACATCCTAATAACCTCCCAGATTGCCTACGCAAAATTTAAGTAGTTTAATATAGGGCCTAATTGCCTGTTGCAGGTATTTAAGCGACGCGTTTTACCATCCGGATTACGCAGGCTTTCTTGGGAATTGAATAATCGGTTAATGTATCTGGTATAGAGAGCTAAAAATAAACGCGGAGGACCATACCTGCGATACACTGGGACCGGCTGAAGAAACGGTTTGGTCAATACTGCCATAAAATAGTATATTAAAGTATGAGTGGATAACAAGGTCTTTAAAACACGCGCGAGTTTTCGAGCACGACGGCGTAGCCGAGAGTGCTCGAAATAGAGCAAGTGTTTTAAAGACCAGTTATCCACAAATACTTTACGCTATTTATTATTATACCAGCAATACTGGAAAGAAATTAAGCACTAAAAACTTAGAAATATTTTTTGTCGTTATAAATCGAAATGGCGTAATAATATTGCCATTAGTTACGACAATTATTGTTTACGTTTTTGTCGCGTTCACGTCTGTCATTGCATTAGGCGCGTGTCAGCAAAAATAGAGGAAAAATGAGTTAAAACGAGATTTCTCCCGATATAGAAGCATTGGCCGAACAAGCGGAATCCAAAATACTACCATCGAAGTCAAAAGACCCATACCTGATGGAATATAAAAAGTTTTCAAATTTGATGACGTTATAATGATACCTATATTTCCTTGCCAACCTTTAAAGCTCGCCGTGCTTTAATCGCCTGTATTCGCACGCTCAGGCGTGCTTTAAACGGCGATTCTGATGCAGGTATAATAAAAAAGTAATTCTGCGTAGTACAATGGTACATAGATATTATACATAAATCATGTTTTTGGTGTTTTAGGGAAAAACTGATTAAAAGTAGTTATCTACCACCAAAAGTGATCCAGACAATTGTTTTGTTTTTGACAATATAGCGAGTGATACACATCACACGAGCTTACAATGGCATTTCGGTCCCGTGTAAGATACGACGTTTTATGCCCGACGTGTAATTTCTTGTAAAATGTTAAAAATTAAAAATATTATGAAATTGTCAAAATAACGCATCAAAAAATCATTCCTGTCTTACCATTGTGTAAACATGGTAATCCACCCCTTTTAACATTATGTCACTTGTGAGTAAACTGCTATATTATAGGTTCCATTTGCGTAGAATAATAAGTCATCTATACGTTGGTAGGGCATAATAGTAGATTATATTATAAGTCACAGAAATGCTTCATTGTCAGCGAGTTATACACATTTCACGAGCATACAATGACATTTCGGTCGCGTGTAAGATACGACGTTTTATGCCCGACGTGTAATTTCTTGTAAAACGTTAAAAATATTATAAAATGGTCAAAATAACGCATCAAAAAATCATTCCTGTCTTACCATTGTGTAACCATGGTAATCTACCCCTTTTAACATTATGTCGCTTGTGAGTAAACTGCTATATTATAGGTTCCATTTGCGTAGAATAATAAGTCATCTATACGTTGGTAGGGCATAATAGTAGATTATATTATAAGTCACAGAAATGCTTCATTGTCAGCGAGTTATACACATTTCACGAGCTTACAATGACATTTCGGTCGCGTGTAAGATACGACGTTTTATGCCCGACGTGTAATTTCTTGTAAAACGTTAAAAATTAAAAATATTATAAAATGGTCAAAATAACGCATCAAAAAATCATTCCTGTCTTACCATTGTGTAACCATGGTAATCCACCTCTTTTAACATTATGTCACTTTTGAGTAAACTGCTATACTATAGGTTCCATTTGCGTAGAATAATAAGTCATCTATACGTTGGTAGGGCATAATAGTAGATTATATTATAAGTCACAGAAATGCTTCATTGTCAGCGAGTGATACACATCTGACGAGCTTACAATGGCATTTCGGTCCCGTGTAAGATACGACGTTTTATGCCGGACGTATAATTTCTTGTAAGACGTTAAAAATTAAAAATATTATGTAATGGTCAAAATAACGCATCAAAAAATCATTCCTATCTTACCATTGTGTAACCATGGTAATCTACACCTTTTAACATTATGTCACTTGTGAGTAAACTGCTATATTATAGGTTCCATTTGCGTGGAATAATAAGTCATCCAGACGTTGGTAGGGAATAATAGTAGATTATGTTATAAGTAAAAGAAATGCTTCATTGTCAGCGAGTGATACACATCTGACGAGCTTACAATGGCATTTCGGTCCCGTGTAAGATACGACGTTTTATGCCGGACGTATAATTTCTTGTAAGACGTTAAAAATTAAAAATATTATGTAATGGTCAAAATAACGCATCAAAAAATCATTCCTATCTTACCATTGTGTAACCATGGTAATCTACACCTTTTAACATTATGTCACTTGTGAGTAAACTGCTATATTATAGGTTCCATTTGCGTAGAATAATAAGTCATCTATACGTTGGTAGGGCATAATAGTAGATTATATTATAAGTCACAGAAATGCTTCATTGTCAGCGAGTTATACACATTTCACGAGCTTACAATGACATTTCGGTCGCGTGTAAGATACGACGTTTTATGCCCGACGTGTAATTTCTTGTAAAACGTTAAAAATTAAAAATATTATAAAATGGTCAAAATAACGCATCAAAAAATCATTCCTGTCTTACCATTGTGTAACCATGGTAATCCACCTCTTTTAACATTATGTCACTTTTGAGTAAACTGCTATATTATAGGTTTCATTTGCGTGGAATAATAAGTCATCCAGACGTTGATAGGGCATGTTAGTAGATTATATTATAAGTCAGAAATGCTTCATTGTCAGCGAGTGATACACATCTGACGAGCTTACAATGGCATTTCGGTCACGTGTAAGATACGACGTTTTATGCCCGACGTGTAATTTCTTGTAAAACGTTAAAAAATAAAAATATTATGAAATGGTCAAAATAACGCATCAAAAAATCATTAATGTCTTACCATTGTGTAACCATGGTAATACACCCCTTTTAACATTATGTCACTTGTCAGTAAACTGCTATATTATAGGTTCCATTTGCGTGGAATAATAAGTCATCCAGACGTTGCTAGGGAATAATAGTAGATTATATTATAAGTAACAGAAATGCTTCATTGTCAGCGAGTGATACACATCTGACGAGCTTACAATGGCATTTCGGTCCCGTGTAAGATACGACGTTTTATGCCGGACGTATAATTTCTTGTAAGACGTTAAAAATTAAAAATATTATGTAATGGTCAAAATAACGCATCAAAAAATCATTCCTATCTTACCATTGTGTAACCATGGTAATCTACACCTTTTAACATTATGTCACTTGTGAGTAAACTGCTATATTATAGGTTCCATTTGCGTGGAATAATAAGTCATCCAGACGTTGGTAGGGCATAATAATAGATTATATTATAAGTCACAGAAATGCTTCTTTGTCAGCGAGTGATACACATCTCACGAGCTTACAATGGCATTTCGGTCACGAGTAAGATGCGACGTTTTATGCCCGACGTGTAATTTCTTGTAAAACGTTAAAAAATAAAAATATTATGAAATGGTCAAAATAACGCATCAAAAAATCATTAATGTCTTACCATTGTGTAACCATGGTAATACACCCCTTTTAACATTATGTCACTTGTCAGTAAACTGCTATATTATAGGTTCCATTTGCGTGGAATAATAAGTCATCCAGACGTTGCTAGGGAATAATAGTAGATTATATTATAAGTAAAAGAAATGCTTCATTGTCAGCGAGTGATACACATCTGACGAGCTTACAATGGCATTTCGGTCCCGTGTAAGATACGACGTTTTATGCCGGACGTGTAATTTCTTGTAAGACGTTAAAAATTAAAAATATTATGTAATGGTCAAAATAACGCATCAAAAAATCATTCCTATCTTACCATTGTGTAACCATGGTAATCCACCCCTTTTACCATTATGTCGCTTGTGAGTAAACTGCTATATTATAGGTTCCATTTGCGTGGAATAATAAGTCATCTATACGTTGGTAGGGCATAATAGTAGATTATATTATAAGTCACAGAAATGTTTTATTGTCAGCGAGTGATACACATCACACGAGCTTACAATGGCATTTCGGTCCCGTGTAAGATACGACGTTTTATGCCCGACGTGTAATTTCTTGTAAAATGTTAAAAATTAAAAATATTATGAAATTGTCAAAATAACGCATCAAAAAATCATTCCTGTCTTACCATTGTGTAACCATGGTAATCTACCCCTTTTAACATTGTGTCACTTGTGAGTAAACTGCTATATTATAGGTTCCATTTGCGTGGAATAATAAGTCATCCAGACGTTGCTAGGGCATAATAGTAGATTGTATTATAAGTCACAGAAATGCTTCATTGTCAGCGAGTGATATACATCTCACGAGCTTACAATAGCATTTCGGTCACGTGTAAGATACGACGTTTTATGTCCGACGTGTAATTTCTTGTAAAACGTTAAAAATTAAAAATATTATGAAATGGTCAAATAAAACGCATCAAAAATCATTCCTGTCTTACCATTGTGTAACCACGGTAATCTACCTCTTTTAACATTATGTCACATGTGAGTAAACTGCTATATTATAGCTTCCATTTGCGTGGAATAATTAGTCATCCAAACGTTACTAGGGCATAATAGTAGATTATATTATAAGTCACAGAAATGCTTCACTGTCAGCGAGTGATACACATCTCACGAGCTTACAATGGCATTTCGGTCCCGTGTAAGATACGACGTTTTATGCCCGACGTGTAATTTCTTGTAAAATGTTAAAAATTAAAAATATTATGAAATTGTCAAAATAACGCATCAAAAAATCATTCCTGTCTTACCATTGTGTAACCATGGTAATCTACCCCTTTTAACATTGTGTCACTTGTGAGTAAACTGCTATATTATAGGTTTCATTTGTGTGGAATAATAAGTCATCCAGACGTTGATAGGGCATAATAGTAGATTATATTATAAGTAACAGAAATGCTTCATTGTCAGCGAGTGATACACATCTGACGAGCTTACAATGGCATTTCGGTCCCGTGTAAGATACGACTTTTTATGCCCGACGTGCAATTTCTTGTAAAATGTTAAAAATTAAAAATATTACGAAATTGTCAAAATAACGCATCAAAAAATCATTCCTGTCTTACCATTGTGTAACCATGGTAATCTACCCCTTTTAAAATTATGTCGCTTGTGAGTAAACTGTTATATTATAGGTTCCATTTGCGTGAAATAATAAGTCATCCAGACGTTGGTAGGGCATAATAGTAGATTATATTATAAGTCACAGAAATGTTTTATTGTCAGCGAGTGATACACATCACACGAGCTTACAATGACATTTCGGTCACGTGTAAGACACGACGTTTTATGCCCGACGTGTAATTTCTTGTAAAACGTTAAAAATTAAAAAAATTATGAATGGTCAAAATAACGCATCAGAAAATCATTCCTGTCTTACCATTGTGTAACTATGGTAATCTACCCCTTTTAACATTGTGTCACTTGTGAGTAAACTGCTATATTATTGGTTCCATTTGCGTGGAATAATAAGTCATCCAGACGTTGCTAGGGCATAATAGTAGATTGTATTATAAGTCACAGAAATGCTTCATTGTCAGCGAGTGATATACATCTCACGAGCTTACAATAGCATTTCGGTCACGTGTAAGATACGACGTTTTATGTCCGACGTGTAATTTCTTGTAAAACGTTAAAAATTAAAAATATTATGAAATGGTCAAATAAAACGCATCAAAAATCATTCCTGTCTTACCATTGTGTAACCACGGTAATCTACCTCTTTTAACATTATGTCACATGTGAGTAAACTGCTATATTATAGCTTCCATTTGCGTGGAATAATTAGTCATCCAAACGTTACTAGGGCATAATAGTAGATTATATTATAAGTCACAGAAATGCTTCACTGTCAGCGAGTGATACACATCTCACGAGCTTACAATTGCATTTCGGTCACGTGTAAGATACGACGTTTTATGCCCGACGTGTAATTTCTTGTAAATCGTTAAAATATAAAAAAAATTATGAAATGGTCAAAATAACGCATCAAAAAATCATTCCTGTCTTAAAATTGTGTAACCATGGTAATCCACCCCTTTTAACATTATGTCACTTGTGAGTAAAATCTATATTATAGGTTCCATTTGCGTGGAATAATAAGTCATCCAGACGTTGGTAGGGCATAATAGTAGATTATATTATAAGTCACAGAAATGTTTTATTGTCAGCGAGTGATACACATCACACGAGCTTACAATGGCATTTCGGTCCCGTGTAAGATACGACGTTTTATGCCCGACGTGTAATTTCTTGTAAAATGTTAAAAATTAAAAATATTATGAAATTGTCAAAATAACGCATCAAAAAATCATTCCTGTCTTACCATTGTGTAACCATGGTAATCCACCCCTTTTAACATTATGTCACTTGTGAGTAAACTGCTATATTATAGGTTCCATTTGCGTGGAATAATAAGTCATCTATACGTTGGTAGGGCATAATAGTAGATTATATTATAAGTCACAGAAATGCTTCATTGTCAGCGAGTGATAGACATCTCACGAGCTTACAATAGCATTTCGGTCACGTGTAAGATACAACGTTTTATGGCCGACGTGTAATTTCTTGTAAAACGTTAAAAAATAAAAAAAATTATGAAATGGTCAAAATAACGCATCAGAAAATCATTCCTGTCTTACCATTGTGTAACCATGGTAATCCACCCCTTTTAGCATTATGTCGCTTGTGAGTAAACTGCTATATTATAGGTTCCATTTGCGTGAAATAATAAGTCATCCAGACGTTGGTAGGGCATAATAGTAAATTATATTATAAATCACAGAAATGATTCTTTGTCAGCGAGTGATAGACATTTCACAAGCTTACAATGTCATTTCGGTCACGTGTAAGATACGACGTTTTATGCCCGACGTGTAATTTCTAGTAAACGTTAAAAATTAAAAAAATTATGAATGGTCAAAATAACGCATCAGAAAATCATTCCTGTCTTACCATTGTGTAACTCTGGTAATCTACCCCTTTTAACATTGTGTCACTTGTGAGTAAACTGCTATATTATAGGTTCCATTTGCGTGGAATAATAAGTCATCCAGACGTTGCTAGGGCATAATAGTAGATTGTATTATAAGTCACAGAAATGCTTCATTGTCAGCGAGTGATAGACATCTCACGAGCTTACAATAGCATTTCGGTCACGTGTAAGATACGACGTTTTATGGCCGACGTGTAATTTCTTGTAAAACGTTAAAAAATAAAAAAATAATGAAATGGTCAAAATAACGCATAAAAAAATCATTCCTGTCCTACCATTGTGTAACCATGGTATTCCACCCCTTTTAACATTATGTCACTTGTGAATAAACTGCTATATTATTTGTTCCATTTACGTGTAATAATAAGTCATCCAGACGTTGGTAGGGCATAATAGTAGATTATATTATAAGTCACAGAAATGCTTCATTGTCAGCGAGTGATACACATTTCACAAGCTTACAATGTCATTTCGGTCACGTGTAAGATACGACGTTTTATGCCCGACGTGTAATTTCTAGTAAACGTTAAAAATTAAAAAAAATATGAAATTGTCAAAATAACGCATCAAAAAATCATTCCTGTCTTAAAATTGTGTAACCATGGTAATCCACCAATTTTAACATTATGTCACTTGTGAGTAAACTGCTATATTATAGGTTCCATTTGCGTGGAATAATAAGTCATCCAGACGTTGGTAGGGCATAATAGTAGATTATATTATAAGTCACAGAAATGCTTCATTGTCAGCGAGTTATACACATTTCACGAGCTTACAATGACATTTCGGTCGCGTGTAAGATACGACGTTTTATGCCCGACGTGTAATTTCTTGTAAAACGTTAAAAATTAAAAATATTATGAAATGGTCAAAATATCGCATCAAAAAATCATTCCTGTCTTAAAATTGTGTAACCATGGTAATCCACCCCTTTTAACATTATGTCACTTGTGAGTAAAATGCTATATTATAGGTTCCATTTGCGTGGAATAAGAAGTCATCCAGACGTTGCTAGGGCATAATAGTAGATTATATTATAAGTCACAGAAATGCTTCATTGTCAACGAGTGATACACATCTTACGAACTTACAATGTCGTTTCGGTCACGTGTAAGATACGACCTTTTATGCCCGACGTGTTATTTCTTGTAAAACGTTAAAAATTAAAAATATTATGAAATGGTCAAAATATCGCATCAAACAATCATTCCTGTCTTACCATTGTGTAACCATGGTGTGATACACATCTCACGAGCTTACAATGGCATTTCGGTCACGTGTAAGATACGACGTTTTATGCCCGACGTGTAATTTCTTGTAAAAAGATAAAAAATTCAAAAAAAAATAAATGGTCAAAATAACGCATCCAAAAGTCATTCCTGTCTTACCATGGTAATCTACCCCTTTTAACATTATGTCACTTGTGAGTAAACTGCTATATTATAGGTTCCATTTGCGTGGAATAATAAGTCATCCAGACGTTGCTAGGGCATAATAGTAGATTGTATTATAAGTCACATAAATGCTTCATTGTCAGCGAGTGATACACATCTCACGAGCTTACAATGGCATTTTGGTCACGTGTAAGATACGACGTTTTATGCCCGACGTGTAATTTCTTGTAAAACGTTAAAAATTAAAAATATTATGAAATGGTCAAAATATCGCATCAAAAAATCATTCCTGTCTTACCATTGTGTAACCACAGTAATCCACCTCTGTTAGCATTATATCACTTGTAAGTAAACTGCTACATTATACGTTCCATTTGCGTAGAATAATAAGTCATCTAGACGTTGGTAATGCATAAAATATATTACTTATATTACATGGATAGATTGTTAGGAAGATTGATTTCCTTCACTGTTAATATCATCTTGAACATTAATTTCATCGATACTGTCGTCAGTATATTATAGTATATATCAATAGATATAAATAAAAGAAAGGGTTTGAGGAGTAGAGAACTATACGGAGGAAGAAACGGAAGCGACAATAGCAAAGAACGCGGGCAGCCAACAATACATGGCACAGTGTAGAGGGTTAAACGTGTTTTGTTAACGCTCGATTTTACTACCCATCAATTTGTCCTACCGGGCTTTAAAAATCGATTCCAAAAATAAATTTTATAGACGTGAATCTAAAGTGAGACAATCGTTACACTTTGGATTGCGGAGAAATAAATTCAAGCGTTTGTCATTTTAAAAACCACTATCGTTGTAAATCATCACTTATTGTCATTCCGATTGACGTATTTTAAAATTTTAGCACTTTTTTTGCCCACAATGTATCGCTGTATTGACTGGATCTGGATCTGGGAGGCATTCAATATCCTGCGATGAACAAGACGAAGCTAAAGTAAGAAGTGAGGTCGGACAACTACAACTCGTTAAAAATTCGATTTCTTCTACGCCTGTGACGTAACGAACGTAAAACTGGCTCACTAGTTCTAGAAGCAATATTCTAACGCAACCTATATGTCATAACCTCTCCACGAAAACGAGCTCAAATTACATCCACTATAAAAAGCAGCTCCTCCGGTAATGGAACCATGTTATTGCAATCTCATCTACTATTCCAGCGAATCTAATCAATTCTTTCATTCCCTCTCCTTTTGAAAGCTTACTTCATTTCAGTAATTATTTATAAGTGAACATGCGACGCGGGGATGTCGAGTGCGAGTATTTAACTTCATGTCCCGATTACGTAGCATATTTTTGCAGGCGCTAGTAATTATGTATGAAACATGTATTCTAATTTGGGTAATTTGTACTCATTTAGCGTTTCGACTAAATGTGCGATGATATCTCTCAGCACACATTACATGGAAATGCTCTTTATTACCCTACAACTGCATTCAAACAATTCGATGCGATAAATTTAATTCTGTCCAGAATCGATAGGTGGGATGTTTTATGGAGGCATAAAACTTCTCCAGAGAAATCAGCGGGATGCCCTTTTAATGCATTTTTAACGGCGCAGATTAGTTATTGGGGTTATTAGTTTGATGCTAATGGCGTATATTGAATGCTGATGAATGTTTAAATCCCGGGATCATTTCAGTGAAATCGACTTTTAGGGAACGATGCATGCTTATCTGTTGAAATGTCCGTAAAATCCATGTTTTTGGGGATCTGAGGCTGTTGTTGGAAATAGGAAGAACGAATTAAACATTTATACCTTGTCGTTCATAAAATTATCATCGACGATATTAAATAATAATTTCTAACATCTTTAACCTGCGTGAGATGCAATTACGATGGGCGAGGGACGCATAGAAGACAGAGAGGGTGATCGAGAATTGAGATCGTTAATAAATTTCTTGCACAGGACGATTTTTTGACGAATTCGGCGAGACTGGGATTCTACTATTAAGGACAAAAAAGATTTCAACATTAAGTAAAGAACATTTCCTCATAGTTACTCATGAATATTAGTTCTCGAACTCGCTCTCCACTCTTTGAAGCCAATTAGTTTTTCATTACGGAACATATACGGAATATAAAATGCCGCATTATAACCTTTCAAGTGTCGTAAATTTCGTTTGCGTCAAACAGAAAAATGTTTGAAGCTGAATTTCATTTCGTACTCGCACATCTCGCAAGTAGGTGTATATGTAAATTTAAATTATATGAAGTTTAAAAAGCTGTTGCATGTTTAATTAATAAAGTCTGCACACCAAAGTACTTTCCTCCACTGCAATATTTTGTACATATCTTTCCTTTGCATCTATATTAGTTTGAAAACTCTGTCAAGACCACCCTCGCCTAAAATTGCATTTAGCAAGAAAGAACTCATCAAAAAGTCCTTTACGAGTAGTCGGCCCCATCCGGCGGTATTAATCCCAAATAAAAGTGCAACAAGTACGAATTTTCACGCGGATTGCGCTTATTGAAATCTGGTGTTTTATGGCAATCCAATATCTTCGATAATTATCATGTTTTAGCTATAAGTCGGATTTGGAAGTAGGAACGTACATAGTTTGGTGGCAATATCTGGCTTTATGACGTTCGATTGTAATCCGGCTTGGGTCCTTCGTCTAGAATGCGGTCGCTATGTGTAAGTTAGGACCCGTAATAATTATAATTACTAGCACAAACTCTAACAACGTTCGATTTTCTCTGAGAAACTGGAGCGATCTTAATGTATGAAGTGCTTCTTGGCTTATGCAGCATTATGCAGAAACATTGATTGGTGCGAGTTTAAATTATGGTATATGCCACAAGACCAGTCGGTGAAAAACTTTCAGTAAGTAATTTGAGGTTAAGTTAATTCTTTAAATTCATTTGACATTTGATGGCAGTGGTTCAAGTTACACCGAACTGAAAAGTTGAAATTAACAATAAAGAAATAGTTTTTTTTTCGCATCTATTTAAAAATTTATTTCCAAAAAGTCGCGAATTCGGATTCATGGATGACTCGATTACAAATTATCTTGATCCCTCGACATATTATAACATCTACTATATTACAGTACGATTTGGAGCAGCTTGTCGAACTCCACTCCCTTATTATATATAAGAAGAAGAAGAATATATAATATAATAATTATATATAAGAATATTGTGAAATCAAAGTTTATCTATGACAATAAATTCCCGCTCCATATTACAATTATAGTGGCCCGGTAAATTAAAAGAGAATTATTTTTATTGCGATTGGGACAATATTAATTATTGACATTTACTCAATTAAGCTGACAAATTAGTCTGCGTCAAAATTATTGGCTATCCATTTCATTTTTATGGTAATTAAAATACTGCCGAGTAAATGAAAATTTTATTACAGGAGGGTAATTAAATTGAATGGCCAATAAACGGCACTACGGATCTTATAATTTGGTTGAGGTACAGAGTTTACCAATGAATCGTATGGGGCTATCCTAGATCACTTTTTCTTCTCCTCCATCTCTACGACTACTGTATCTCTATTTATGATACACTAGCTGACCCGGCGAACTTTGTACCGCCTAAAGGATAATGCACACAACGCCATCTACTTGCATTACCGAAACCATCATGCAACGCCATGTTCATTTTTGTTTCTGTCATGTATCAAAGATGGCGTTATATACGGATTCCATACAAAATGTATGAGAAAATTTTTTTCGTTAGTTTTTCTGATGTTTTAATAGTTATTCGCCTTCGAAAAAAGTCAGTCAATCCATTCTCGAGATATCAGTTATTTGTTGTTGTTGCCCTGTACCAGGGGGCTTTGTTATTGTCGTTTCCCTGTACTTAGCTCCCCGCCCCCTGTAATTTTTCTGATGTTTTAATAGTAATTCTGCTATTCGGGGCGTAGGCAAATCCAACAAATAAAAGATCATAAAAATCGGTCGAGCCGCTCTTGAATTATAAACCCAAGGGAGCCCTCTGAGCCCCCTGTCCATCTTTTAACAGTTATTCTGTTATTCGGTGCGGAGACCAATCCAACAAATCGAAGATCATAAAAATCGGTTCAGCCGTTCTTGAGTTATAAACCCAAGGGGGCCTCTGGGCCCCCATGATAATGTTTTAATAGTTATTCTGCTATTCGGGGCGGAGACAAATCCAACAAATCGAAGATCCTAAAAATCGGTCAAGCCGTTATTGAGATATAAACCCAAGGGTTCCCCCTGAGCCCCCTGTCCGTGTTTTAATAGTTATTCTGTTATTCCGGGCGGAGACAAATCCAACAAATCAAATATCATAAGAGCCCTTCTTGAGTTATAAACCCAAGCAATACTTCCTAAAAATAGGTCGAGCCGAAAAATCGGTCCAGCCAAAAGAGGCCCCTGGGCCTCCATGTCCATGTGAAAAATACTTTACGACCTATTCCCATACTTATCAAATATACACAAAAAAAATCATAAGAATCGGTCGACCCAAAATATCGTCCCAGCCAAAGGGGGCTTCCTGGGCCCCCATGTCTATGTTCTATTCTCATACCTACCAAATATACAAAAAAAAAACATAAGAATCGGTCTACCCGAAAAATCGGTCCAGCCCAAGGGGCCCCCCTAGGCCCCCATGTCCATGTGAAAAATAGTTTAAAACCATCCCTGGATTATGTCGAACTAAAGAAAAAAAAATTCAAATCGGTAAAGCCGTTTTTAAGTTTTAGCGTGACATACGAACGGCGATTCATTTTTATATATATAGACTAGCTGACCCGGCGAACTTCGTACCGCCTCAGAATCAGTAGATGTTGTGGTAACTTCTTAGGTGAATTAAATTCACTTTTTAGGATAATGCACACAACGCCATCTACTGGCATTATGAATGTAAACCATTCTTTAAAGCAAAATACAACGCCATGTTAATTTTTGTTTCTGTCATATATTATAGAGTTAGCTTAGTATACGGATTCCATACAAAGTGTTTGCGAAAATGAATTTTCTTCATGCATTTTTTTTTTCGTGAATTTTTCCGACGTTTTAATACTTATTCGCCCGTGAAAAAAAAATCATCAAAATCAGTCAATACGTTCCCGATATAAAAAAATTGTGTCTGGAGTCAACGCGCGACAGTAGTTTAGAGCTAAGAATCGATTTTCATTGTTAAATCCCGGTACGACAAATTTTGGTGTTTTTGTTATTGTTCTTGCCCTGTACTAAGGCAGTTTCCCTGGGCCCCTTGTTCCAATTGGGCCCCCCTGTAATTTTTCCGATGTTCTAATAGTTATTCTGCTATTCGGGACGTGGACAAATACAACAAATCAAAGATCATAAAGGTCGGTCCAGCGGTTGTTCAGTTCAAAACCGAAGGGGTCCTCCTGGGCCCCCTGTCCATGTTTTAATATTTATTCTGCTATTCGGTGCGGAGACAAATCCAACAAATCAAAGATTAGAAAAACACTTTACGCCATGGTAAAAAAAATCTCTGGTTTCGGAAAGTTCTCGAAAATAAATTTGGCACCCTGAGAAAACGGTTCTTCTTCTATAATATTTAATCAAAAATAATAAGCAAAAGGTTGCTAAGACAACTTTTAGGCACTAGGCCGTAAAACTTTAATTTCGGGGCGCGTGTACAAAAAAATTGTTGTTATTTTGAGATATGACGTCATGTTCAGTTTTATTAAATTATAACCTAATATTTTTCTCACTATTTTTATTCCTATTTCAATTGTCAAAACGACAGTATAAGCATTTGGGACCTTACATAAGAAAATTTTTGAGACAAAAATTATTAAAAACATTTTTTTTACGTTTAAAAACTCAAATCAAGTAGGCAAGTAAAATAGAAATCTGACAAAAATATTGCATTTTCAACACAACAAATGCTCAAAATGTTCACCATTAACAGAGCCGCAATGCCTCAATCTGTTAATGGTGAGCATTTTGAGCATTTGTTGCGTTAAAAATGCAATGTTTAACTTTAAACTGCGCAACCCGTTGTAACGAAGTTATCAAAAAATCTGAGTTTGGATACCGAGATTAAGGTCGTTCACCTGAAATTTAGACATATAGCACGCCGGGAAAAATAGTTTGCGGTTTCACAACGGGAATTTTTTTTCATTCCCGTCATAGGAAGAATTAGCGCGCTGCGAACGAAACTATCCCGGAGTTGCTACGACCACCCCAAGCCGCCAACCTTGTCACGCCAGACCACGCCCTTTCATCGAACCGAAAACCTCCGAAAATAAGTGCTTCCGTGTGTCGTACCAGGCAGATTCTTACATCATGTTAACCAGTAAAGAAGCGCGCTTCGGACGCCGGCATTCCGGATCCAATACGATGCCCCGAGCCGATGTCGCTCCGGTGGGAAGAAAGCGCATTGATAAGACCTCCACTCTTCGGCATTGCGACAAGCCGTGCGTATCAGCCCACGTCATCATCACCCCTCCAGCAGGTCTATAAAAGAGGCTCCGCTCAGTTGGAACAGCAGAGAGAATCGTGCCCTCTCCGAAAGCCATCCGACCTCCCTGTTTCCTTCCTAGTCCTCTCTGGTAACTATCCGCCGGCCGTAATCAAGTATACCGGTATTTGCTGGTCACCAGGAGAACGTTGGGTCCCACGGTTCCTCACTGTCCGAGCTTCCGGTTCAACCAGAACGATCTTTTTTCTACTGGCTAGCCCGGACCACCCCCGACCTCACTACACCGCCCGGCGAGACGAAGGGACAATTACACAGGGGTTGAATTTATTTTTTCCTCCCGCGAAACTAGACAGCTGACCCTGGAGTACCGTACTCCGACTTTTAGCTACCACGTAAAAAAACCGGCGCTCATGGCAACCACCGCCGTAAACAAGCGTCTCACCGTTTATCCTCTTTCTACGTTTCTTTGGTGTTCCTCTTCTGCAGGCTTGCTGTTTTCTTCTATTTGCTGTGCCCTTTTTGCTATATTTACTTCATTTCTATCTGTACCACGTGTTGCTGCATCAGTCGGTAATACAGAATCCGATTTTATGGAAAGAGAAGTTGCCCGCGAAATTGGAAAATTCGGGAAAACCTGAAAGTACACTGCACGTACGTAAATATATATATGTTAGGGCGGTTGATATATCGCGCATGCCTGAGGTGGTCAAGAGTGGGGATTAGGGCAGAGTGCAGGGAAATCGCCAAAGGCAGACCGAGAAAGGATGCCTTGAGCACTAGTCAAGTTATATTGATTGCTTATTCATAGTTTGTTAATGGTGTTTTTCGTTGACCGATTATTAAGACCCAATTTAACGTTTGATTTTGACTAACAAATCGATCGTTAATGTACCTCAATAATGCACGATTTTACATTAATGCATGATTTTTCATTAATGCACGATTTTGCAATAATTAATTCATAGATTTTTTTTTTGCCTTAACGGGATTCAGTCTTCTAGGTTGTGAATTCGCGCTTCTGTCCATACACCCATTTGAGTGTGTCAGTTTTGTATGCAATTGCGCTACTTATCTTAGTCGCTACACATGATCGCCGACTTTTGTCTGACAACAAACTGAAACATGCATTATCCAATACTGCATCCAATAATTCAGGATTTTCTAGCTCCATTTATAAACTTACACAAATTAACAGCACTTTCACAATGGCGACCTGTTCTTTATATGGCGACTTCATTTGTTTTCAGAGACAACTGCCCGAGATTATTTCTGGTAATTTGCTCTGGAACCACATGATGACAGGTGGTGAGCTTATTGCGACAGTTATTTAAATAATGTTAAGTAGTTTGTTGGGGTTCAAGCCTGGTTGTGGAAAGTTGAGTTAGATTGTTTTATTGATATGAAAGTTGAGAATGAAAAAGTTTTGCGTTGAGAATGATGCCTGAGTGGGGATAAGGGCAGAGTGCGGGGAAATCCACAAGGAGACTGAGACAGGATGCCTTGAGCTCTAGTCAGGTTATGTTTTATAATTAGTATTATGAAGTCTTAGAATCTGTTATACAGGGTTAGTCAAAGTATGGAATGGGCCGTTTTGTCTCCGCAAATATGATATATTTTTCGTCCGTTGTTCTCGGGTTTAGGGAGTCTGTTTTTAACTATTTCGTTTCCACAATTGTTCTCGAGTTTAGGGAGTGTCTTTAACTATTTCGTTTCCTGCGTTGCTCTCGGATTGAGGAACTCTCTCTAGATATTTAGTTTCGCAAGTTGTTCTCGGGTTTAGGAAGTGTCTTTAACTATTTCGATTCCGCTGTTGTTCCCAGGTTAGAGGGACTGTCTTTCAGTATTTTGTTTTCGTCCGTTCTTCTCGGGTTTTGGGAATGTTTTTAACTATTTCGTTTCTACCATTGTTCTCGGGTTTATTGAGTGTGTTTAACTATTTCGTTTCCAGCGTTGCTCTCGGATTGAGGGACTCTCTCTAGATATTTAGTTTCGCAGGTTGTTCTCGGGTTTAGGAAGTGTCTTTAACTATTTCGATTCCGCTGTTGTTCCCAGGTTAGAGGGACTGTCTTTCAGACTTTTTTTCGTCCGTTGTTCTCGGGTTTAGGGACTCTCTTTAACTATTTCGTTTCCTCTGTTGTTCCCAGGCTAAAGGGACTGTCTTTCAGATTTTTTTCGTCCGTTCTTCTCGGCAGGCGGACGGAGACAGGATGCCTTGAGCTCTAGTCAGGTTATGTTGATTGCTTATTTATAGTTTGTTAATGATGTTTAAGATAAATTAGTATTATGAAGTCTCAGAATCTGTTATACAGGGTTAGTCAAAAGTTTGAAAGTTTTGTCTCCGTAAATATGACAAAATGTCTTTGATAAAAGTTTTTTTACTAGTTATGCTCTATTTCTTAACCTGCTCGTTGTTTTTATATGTCAACGCATTTCCATGGAAACGTAACTGATTTTTGTTTTTTGAGTGGCAACCTAGTAATTTTTTTGCAGATTTTTGTTTCTTTTTTTTATTGAAATGGTATTTCTGGTATTTTTTTAATGTGGTTTGATTACAAAATTTTAGAGAAAATGGCCATAATACTTTATTCAATCAAATAATCTTTAACTTAAATTAAATGTTTAAACTGAAGACCCCCTGCAGCTTGACAGTAACCTAATCTGTCATAAAAATAACGTAACCGATTTTGTAGCCAGTTAGGTGGTATTTCTGCGATTTCATGTCTAATTTTGACTTCTAAATCTTCCAAATTTTGGGGTTTTTCTTTGTAACCTTTAGTTTTTAAATGGCCCCTGGTTAAAAAAATCTAAGGGGTTTAAATCGGGAGACCTAGCAGACCCCGACGTCCTATTCAACGACCTGGAAAAATGTTATCCAGAAATTGGCAAACATCAACCCTATAATGGGGTGGAGTGCCGTCTTGCTGAAACCAAATATCTCGGTTTGGCATTCTTTGACGATCTGCATCCGGAAATAATTGTACAATATCGAGTACAGGATGAACGTTGTTAAATAAATGACAAACATCTTGGTGTGAACGTTGTCAATCTCCATAACCAACCATCATGAGGATTTCAATTCTTTCAGTTTCACTAAGTTGCACAATGTTAACAAATTAAAATAAAACTATCCTTATTAAATTGATTTGTTAACTTATTGAAAGGTACTTCACAATGACATTAAAAAAGCAGAGGCGACTATAATTCTTTGTAGAATTATCATCACATGAATAAAAAGCATCACTAAAAATTGGAGAATCTGATTTGATACCAATTTTGTCGTTTATTAGAAATTATGATTTTACACAGAAATTTTGTCATTAAAGGATATTAAAAAAATACCAGGTCATTTCAAATAAAAAAAAGAGAA
Organism: Diaperis boleti; assembly: GCA_963583935.1. NCBI lineage: Eukaryota > Metazoa > Arthropoda > Insecta > Coleoptera > Tenebrionidae > Diaperis > Diaperis boleti. Next base: position 48,916,530 of record OY757249.1, on the reverse strand, counting down.
ACAAAAATCAGCAAAAAAATTAGTAGGTTGCCATTAAAAAAAAAAAAATTTGTTACGTTTCCATGGAAATGCGTTGACATATAAAAACAACGAGCAGATTAAGAAATAGAGAATAATTAGTAAGACAACTTTTATTAAAGACATTTTGTAGTAAAATTCATATTTACGGAGAAAAACCGCCTATTCCATACTTTTGACTAACCCTGTATATATTAAAAGTGAAATGCTCTTCGTTGGTAACCGCATCACACTGGGACCGCTTTGACAATCTTTAATAGTTGGGAAAATTTAAAAATTCTGGAAAAACTTAAAGTGCTTCTTTATTTGAGATTTTTGTATATATAAACTCAAAACCAAAACTTTTGTTTTGTTTTGTTTGTTCTGGTCCTGCAAAACTTTTCAGTAAAATAAAATTCGAGATAATTACAAAGTAAAGTCGAAAATTCGGACAAACTGCAAAAATCATAAAACTTGTATGCACCGTCGAACAGAACTGAGGATATTAACGACATATTTGGTTGTTTTTTTTGTTTTGTTCGTTGTACGCCCTAAAATCTGGAAAAACGCATTCCACCCTAAATTAAAATAAAATTACAGTTGTTTTTACTTTTGTGTTGTTTGAAATTTGGAGGTCTGTCGAGTCAGCTAGTTTTGTATATAAAATAAAATAACTGCAAAAATTGTAGTTCCAACCATCATGCATTCACGCAAACAACAAAATAACATTTTCAGTCGACAGTGAATACACATCCGCAACATTCGGTTTGATCCACTTAAAATTCCAGGCCGACAGAAATTTAACAACAAATTATTGATTACTGCCCTCAACACAAAAAAAATCGCGCACAAAACTAACATCTGGCATGTCGAAGCCATCAGACCCCGATCGATAAATAATTCTAACAGCGTTGTTTATTTAGTGCTCGTTTCAAGCCGACAGGAGCCTCGAAAACTGCTGAAATCATGTAAAATTTCCACTCACACCTCATGAATTTTGCATATCATTGAAACGAACTAATTGATAATCATGAATTTTAATCGTCAATCCACGAAAATGGCATTCATCAGAGATGAAAACATGTAAATCGCGGTCCGAATAGAAATTGTTTATAAACAGTGCGCAGTGATTGCTGATTAGCAACGTCATACGTCAAGAATTATTATTGGTTTTGAAAATTGGTAACCGTGCTCCATGGCCAAGTGAGAGAAAAATATAAATATATAAAACGAAATTTTTCTCCAGATAAATGTAAATATATGGTCGCACTAACAACCGATGAATTATGAAATATGGATGCTTTACCTCTTTCAGTCAATTGACGTCAACTAAAAGCTCTTAAATAGCGATTGTTCACCACTGCCCACTATACTCAACGACTGACTGAATGGATGAGAAATGACAAAAATTTATTGAATTGTTTTTCCTTTAAAAACTAGAACTCGCTCTCGTGGTCAATCCAGTTTCAAAATTTTTAAATCAAAAAATGGTTGTCATTCCAATACCATTAGTCAATCAGTCAGCTGTGGATGCGGCGGCCCACCCGCCCACCGCATTCACATGTCGTGCCATGAAAGAAATGATTTTTTGTCACAAAGAGCAACTGTGAAGTACAAGAAACGGAGTGTGGATACAATAGGAAAATGGTTGTCATTCCGAACCAGTTTGCCAACCATTCAGTCAAAAATGTAAATTTGAGTATAATATATTTTGGTGTAGATCTCAATTTGGATTGATTCTCATTACTGGTATAAGTTTTTTTTGTGACTAAAAAGCGTATGGTTTTGGCACCGTTTATGAGTGCGGTGGGCGGATGGGCCGCCCTGTCCACTGTACTCATCGACTGACTGAATGGATGAGAAATGACAAAAATTTATTGAATTGTTTTTCCTTTAAAAACTAGAACTCGCTCTCGTGGTCAATCCAGTTTCAAAATTTTTAAATCAAAAAATGGTTGTCATTCCAATACCATTAGTCAATCAGTCAGCTGTGGATGCGGCGGCCCACCCGCCCACCGCATTCACATGTCGTGCCATGAAAGAAATGATTTTTTGTCACAAAGAGCAACTGTGAAGTACAAGAAACGGAGTGTGGATACAATAGGAAAATGGTTGTCATTCCGAACCAGTTTGCCAACCATTCAGTCAAAAATGTAAATTTGAGTATAATATATTTTGGTGTAGATCTCAATTTGGATTGATTCTCATTACTGGTATAAGTTTTTTTTGTGACTAAAAAGCGTATGGTTTTGGCACCGTTTATGAGTGCGGTGGGCGGATGGGCCGCCCTGTCCACTGTACTCATCGACTGACTGAATGGATGAGAAATGACAAAAATTTATTGAATTGTTTTTCCTTTAAAAACTAGAACTCGCTCTCGTGTTCAATCCAGTTTCAAAATTTTTAAGTCAAAAAATTGTTGTCATTCCAATACCATGAGTCAATCAGTCAGTTGTGGATTAACTTTACATACCCTAAGTTGTATTTACATCTAACGTTCAGAAGTTAAGAATGATGCAATGATATTGTGCAGCACTATACAGGGGACTGTGAAAATTTTTGCCATTAGTATTTCATCCATCGTTTTGAGTTTATAAAACCAATTTTATGTTCTAAAAAGTACATAGTTTTGTGTGTATTGAACAAATTAAAATTTGGTTTAGTGACTTTTGATCAATAATTTTATGAAATTGAGTGTCTATCTGGGTATAAAATTAATAGGTAACATAACCCCCAATTTAGTTAGAACATGTATATTGTCGCTTCGAGAATTAGCCACAAACGTCCTCTCATACAAGGAACTTGTTGAACTGGCAAACAACGTTTCTAACTTGAAATATCTGAGCGAGGACGAGTGGGACGAAGAAATAGAGGAAGTGATTGAGAGTGATGTATCTGGAGATAAATGTAGATAATGCAAATTTAATTAAGCACTAAGCACAAGTAAACTATTTTGAAGATTTAGATATTGAAAAAACCCTACCAGGATATTTTCTTCAGCCTCAACCTGGACCAAACACTTCAGCAACACCTGCTGAAAAGTCATAAGTTGACTCCAAAAGAGAAATTTAAATGGAGCAAAGGATTAACATTTCCCACTCTGAAAATCAGATGGTACAATATGACCAAATCCCCCAAAATAAAATTCAGTCAAGTGACGACATGTCACCACCCTCGAATGGGGTAAAATATCGCCTCGCAAGTTGCACCAAGAAATCATAAATAAATCAAACATTAGCTGTGCAAGATATTAAAATTTTATTTTGACTAGAAAAAAACAGTGACTGAAAGGGTTAATCGGTCAAACCATCCGAGTACTGGAATATAGTAATCTCCCAAAATGTGCTTTTGCTAAATGTATCCCTTCTTTTGGGAGCTTTTTACACTTGTTGCATAAAAATAACCATCCACACGGTTGTGAATACATTTTGCAAAAATGTTTTCTGTGTCAAAAGTGTATAATACACTGCGCTCAAGAATTAAAGAATAATAATTAATAAATTAACTTTTTTAGGTTTTCAGGTTTTATTATCTGACGAGTCCAGATTTATTTTATACTCGTCAGATAAACGTGCCCCGAGCGCGTTTCATATAATGGTCGCGCAGAGTTGGCTCAACTTCCACGAGCTCATTTCACTTTGGTGCGCATGCGAGAAGATTTCATTTTTACACGCTATATCAGGTCACCATTATTATTTCGAATTTACTGTTAAATTAATGACAAACTGCAATTTTAAGCTAACAAAAAAAGACATTGAACCAAAAAAGTTGCTAAACTCACGTTAGCTAATTAGCTCTTTCCTCTCCGCATGCCGTATTTTTCGAAACCGCGCGCCACTCTCGTCCACGAGTAGATGAAAATGTGTGGTTTCGCCTGCATAATTTTCGAGTGGAAACAATCGGAACTGGAAGTAATAGGTATACAATAGCGGTTCAAGTGAAGCGTTAGAGGGTTCGCAGGCGGCATCGTCATCTTATTTGTATGTAAATCCTCGCGAGCTGCTAGCTGCGAATCGCTGGGGGCTTATTACAGATTCATGAAGGACGCCACTGTCGCTGACAGAGGTGAGATCTGGGGTCGCCGGATTCATCACTCCAATTAGTGTTTAATCTAGGGGGCAGACTGCGGCCGACCTGTTTGTTATTATCCCATTTCGTTTCGGAAACGCGCGCCGACATCATCAGTCGGAACTAATTAACTCAAAATATCGCCAAGTGCGATTAAAGACGGCGATTATCGCCTTAACGAGATAAGATTGGTGTTGGGATATCCCCGTTAGTTCCCGGAAGAGATGGCCGTCGGAGACACGGTGTCGTAGAGCGTTTGGGTTTATTTTTATTTTTCGAGTTTTAAATGCTTGGCAATGGTTTTCTAAAGCTAAACTATATAATAAATAAGAAAGTTTTAGTAAATAAAATTAACACAAAACAATAATAATTTTTTTCTGATTCTTCTGTCTTTTTCTCTGTGTTCTTTCTTCTGTTTAATACTCCTTTGATCCACCTTAATTTTTTCTTTTACCCTACCTGATTTTTTATACAGATTATTCTTACCCTCTTTCCTTTCACTCTTCGTTATCGCTCTTTTTTTCTCTGTATCTCTCAGATTTCTGATCCTGCCCTATTTCTCAGTTTTAATTTGTATCTCGCTCTATACTATAGGCCTCTGTTATCTTCAACTCCTCTTCACTCCACATCTCGATTCTGTTGCTTATGTTTTGTCTCGTCTGTTTTAGTCTCAGCCCTGTTACTACTATGTCAGACATTTCCCCTCTTTCTTTTTCTTCTATCTTCGTCTCCACCTGTCCCATCTTCCTTTCTTTTTTTCTCTTCTCTCCTTCTTTCATCGCCTTCCTCAGTTGGTTCACTTCTCTCTTTAGTTTTTATTTTTCTTTTACTTGTTTTAGATCATGTACTAATATTTTCTTGCTTTTTGTGGGAGACTTCTTTAGTTTCTCCTAGCTCTCTTTTCCTTCTAGTTTGTTGTTGTTCTTGTTTTTGGCCTTGTCTGAATTCCTGTTCGTAACCCTCTACACTGTGCTGTGTATTACTGGTTCCCGGCGTTCTTTTTTGTTGTTGCCTTTTCTTCCACCGTTTGTATCTCCACACCTCAATCGCTTTGCTTCCTCCTGCCTTTCTGCGGTGCCACTTTTCGTTCATTTTCTTCTCGTCGCTTCTCTCCACGTGTTCTCGTGTCGGTCGGTAATCTAGAAATCCTTGCTTACGAAGACTCTAATTAGCATCAACGACTTCAACTAATGCGTGTAGTAGTCCGCAACTTCTCACAATGAAAAATAAAACCAAATTGTGGGACATTCTTGAAAAAAGTTCCACTCTTTAACTTTGCAGCAAATACCTTTTTTCTTTGGCGCTCCTTAAAACCGGTTAACATAATCAAGTCTTGGGTGCCGTAGAATTTCTCCAAGAAACTGCTTAAAAAAAATTTCTACAATTACCTTCCTTGGTAGAGCTTTATTTGTAATTCAGAGAGATCAATTGCATATTTTGATCTAAATTTTTCGACATTTTAACATCTGTCTTTTATTATAAGTCGATCGAAAAAAAATCTGCTGCTTGTGCTATAAATATGTTCCGGCCTCGCATTTCTTTTTATTGTTTGATTTAATTTATTTTTATTTAATTTGCTTTTGTCCGACTCACTGATGCGCGTATGATTATTATTGTTTGTTTGTTTTTGTATCCGAAAGGGCGTTCTTTTTATTGTTTTTTTCCTTCCTACCTAATCGCTCCGCTGGCAGTGTGCATATTAAATTAGTGGGCCACGCCTGGAAGCAAACCAGTTCAGCTTAACCCGCCCCCGCGGTAAGTCCATTTTTCTCCCAGTTCATGTACTTTTATTGGTCCTTCGAGCCGGATCATCGTTTTTTGAAATTAGAGCAAAATCATCAGTTATATGATCGATATTCTAGGTTTATGCAGACATTTTTGGAATTCGGCTGTATTTTTTTCTATACTTTTGCATCAGAAGAACCTTCTAATTACTTTGTCTGTGCTAAATCTAATGTAGCACCTTTAAAAAAAAATCACAATTCCTAGGTTAGAACTTTCTTCAGTAGTTCTCCCAACCCGTCCCATAGGTTTTATTATTTGGCTATTTAGACCGTTGATAATCTCGTTAGTCACTTTTGGATTATGTCAGGAAATCGCAGTATTCGAAGTTCGATGTTTCCGTACGCATCCTATCCATCATCAACCACCTATGGGAAATTTGCCTCCTTAAGTTAAGCCTTTTCTTCAATCTTTGTTTATTTTTATGCTTTTCAAGTGAAGCTCTTCATTTGGGAGTGTTTTCTTGCGGATTTGAGGCGCTTTCTAGTTCGTAGAGGACGTTGTCAACACATTTCTTCGGATTGTGGGACAAATTTTGTTAGTGCCTATCGGCAATTGAATCGCTTAATGAAAGCCTCTGAGCGGATCGCTTGGCATTTTAATCCTCCGTGCGCGCCTCATTTTGGTGGTTTCTGGGAGGCTGGAGCTAAATCTGTCAAGACCTATCTCACCGGTTCACTGATGCGCGTATGTTTTTTGTTTCTTTTTGTATCCGAATGAGCGGACTATTTTCCTTTTTTTTTTCCTTGCTCCCTAATCGCTCCGTTGGCGGTCTGCATTATGAATTAGTGGGCCACGTTTCAAAGCAAACCAGTGCAGTTTAACCCGCCACATCAACTCACGCCCAGTTCACACACGCCCCTCGATAAGTCCGTTTTCCTCCGAGTTCGCTCTTTTGATTGTTAACGAGTCAAATTCCGCATGTACTTTTTTTATAGTTTTATCTTACATAATAAAATATTAAATAAAAAAGTTTTTTTTTTTAACATTTCTCGACATACTTGATTTTACACTCTTACACGTCACACAGTCCCATTACCCACAGAAGAGCTTCATTTGAAGGAATCTTCTGATTTAACTTGGGTGTGTTTTCTTGCGGCTTTGAGGCGCTTTCTAGTTCGCAGAGGACGTTGTCAACACATTTCTTCGGATTGTGGGACAAATTTTGTTAGTGCCTATCGGCAATTGAATCGCTTAATGAAAGCCTCTGAGCGGATCGCTTGGCATTTTAATCCTCCGTGCGCGCCTCATTTTGGTGGTTTCTGGGAGGCTGGAGCTAAATCTGTCAAGACTTATCTCACCGGTTCACTGATGCGCGTATGATTTTTGTTTCTTTTTGTATCCGAAAGAGCGGACTATTTTCCTTTTTTTTTCCTTGCTCCCTAATCGCTTCGTTGGCAGTCTGCATTATGAATTAGTGGGCCACGTTTCAAAGCAAACCAGTGCAGTTTAACCCGCCACATCAACTCACGCCCAGTTCACACACGCCCCTCGATAAGTCCGTTTTCCTCCGAGTTCGCTCTTTTGATTGTTAACGAGTCAAATTCCTCATGTACTTTTTTTTATATTTTTATCTTACATAATAAAATATTAAATAAAAAAGTTTTTTTTTAACATTTCTCGACATACTTGATTTTACACTCTTACACGTCACACAGTCCCATTTCCCACAGAAGAGCTTCATTTGGAGGAAGCTTCTGACTTAACTTGGGAGTGTTTTCTTGCGGCTTTGAGGCGCTTTCTAGTTCGTAGAGGACGTTGTCAACACATTTCTTCGTATTGTGGGACAAATTTTGTTAGTGCCTATCGGCAATTGAATCGCTTAATGAAAGCCTCTCAGCGGATCGCTTGGCATTTTAATCCTCCGTGCGCGCCTCATTTTGGTGGTTTCTGGGAGGCTGGAGCTAAATCTGTCAAGACTTATCTCACCGGTTCACTGATGCGCGTATGATTTTTGTTTCTTTTTGTATCCGAAAGAGCGGACTATTTTCCTTTTTTTTTCCTTGCTCCCTAATCGCTCCGTTGGCGGTCTGCATTATGAATTAGTGGGCCACGTTTCAAAGCAAACCAGTGCAGTTGAACCCGCCACATCAACTCACGCCCAGTTCACACACGCCCCTCGATAAGTCCGTTTTCCTCCGAGTTCGCTCTTTTGATTGTTAACGAGTCAAATTCCGCATGTACTTTTTTTATATTTTTATCTTACATAATAAAATATTAAATAAAAAAGTTTTTTCTTAACATTTCTCGACATACTTGATTTTACACTCTTACACGTCACACAGTCCCATTACCCACAGAAGAGCTTCATTTGGAGGAATCTTCTGACTTAACTTGGGAGTGTTTTCTTGCGGCTTTGAGGCGCTTTCTAGTTCGTAGAGGACGTTGTCGACACATTTCTTCGGATTGTGGGACAAATTTTGTTAGTGCCTATCGGCAATTGAATCGCTTAATGAAAGCCTCTGAGCGGATCAATTGGCATTTTAATCCTCCGTGCGCGCCTCATTTTGGTGGTTTCTGGGAGGCTGGAGCTAAATCTGTCAAAACTTATCTCACCGGTTCACTGATGCGCGTATGATTTTTGTTTCTTTTTGTATCCGAAAGAGCGGACTATTTTCCTTTTTTTTCCTTGCTCCCTAATCGCTCCGTTGGCGGTCTGCATTATGAATTAGTGGGCCACGTTTCAAAGCAAACCAGTGCAGTTTAACCCGCCACATCAACTCACGCCCAGTTCACACACGCCCCTCGATAAGTCCGTTTTCCTCCGAGTTCGCTCTTTTGTTTGTTAACGAGTCAAATTCCGCATGTCCTTTTTTTATATTTTTATCTGACATAATAAAATATTAAATAAAAAGGTTTTTTTTTTAACATTTCTCGACATACTTGATTTTACACTCTTACACGTCACACAGTCCCATTTCCCACAGAAGAGCTTCATTTGGAGGAAGCTTCTGATTTAACTTGGGAGTGTTTTCTTGCGGCTTTGAAGCGCTTTCTAGTTCGTAGAGGACGTTGTCAACACATTTCTTCGGATTGTGGGACAAATTTTGTTAGTGCCTATCGGCAATTGAATCGCTTAATGAAAGCCTCTGAGCGGATCGCTTGGCATTTTAATCCTACGTGCGCGCCTCATTTTGGTGGTTTCTGGGAGGCTGGAGCTAAATCTGTCAAGACCTATCTCACCGGTTCACTGATGCGCGTATGTTTTTTGTTTCTTTTTGTATCCGAAAGAGCGGACTATTTTCCTTTTTTTTCCTTGCTCCCTAATCGCTCCCTTGGCGGTCTGCATTATGAATTAGTGGGCCACGTTTCAAAGCAAACCAGTTCAGTTTAACCCGCCACATCAACTCACGCCCAGTTCACACACGCCCCTCGATAAGTCCGTTTTCCTCCGAGTTCGCTCTTTGATTATTAACGAGTCAAATTCCGCATGTACTTTTTTTATATTTTTATCTTACATAATAAAATATTAAATAAAAAAGTTTTTTTTTTACATTTCTCGACATACTTGATTTTACACTCTTACACGTCACACAGTCCCATTACCCACAGAAGAGCTTCATTTGAAGGAATCTTCTGATTTAACTTGGGAGTGTTTTCTTGCGGCTTTGAGGCGCTTTCTAGTTCGTAGAGGACGTTGTCAACACATTTCTTCGGATTGTGGGACAAATTTTGTTAGTGCCTATCGGCAATTGAATCGCTTAATGAAAGTCTCTGAGCGGATCGCCTGGCATTTTAATCCTCCGTGCGCGCCTCATTTTGGTGGTTTCTGGGAGGCTGGAGCTAAATCTGTCAAGACTTATCTCACCGGTTCTTTTTGTATCCGAAAGAGCGGACTATTTTCCTTTTTTTTCCTTGCTCCCTAATCGCTCCGTTGGCAAACTGCATTATGAATTAGTGGGCCACGTTTCAAAGCAAACCAGTGCAGTTTAACCCGCCACATCAACTCACGGCCAGTTCACACACGCCCCTCGATAAGTCCGTTTTCCTCCGAGTTCGCTCTTTTGATTGTTAACGAGTCAAATTCCGCATGTACTTTTTTTATATTTTTATCTTACATAATAAAATATTAAATAAAAAAGTTTTTTTTTTACATTTCTCGACATACTTGATTTTACACTCTTACACGTCACACAGTCCCATTACCCACAGAAGAGCTTCATTTGGAGGAAGCTTCTGATTTAACTTGGGAGTGTTTTCTTGCGGCTTTGAGGCGCTTTCTAGTTCGTAGAGGACGTTGTCAACACATTTCTTCGGATTGTGGGACAAATTTTGTTAGTGCCTATCGGCAATTGAATCGCTTAATGAAAGCCTCTGAGCGGATCGCTTGGCATTTTAATCCTCCGTGCCCGCCTCATTTTGGTGGTTTCTGGGAGGCTGGAGCTAAATCTGTCAAGACTTATCTCACCGGTTCACTGATGCTTGTATGTTTTTTGTTTCTTTTTGTATCCGAAAGAGCGGACTATTTTCCTTTTTTTTTCCTTGCTCCCTAATCGCTCCGTTGGCGGTCTGCATTATGAATTAGTGGGCCACGTTTCAAAGCAAACCAGTGCAGTTTAACCCGCCACATCAACTCACGCCCAGTTCACACACGCCCCTCGATGAGTCCGTTTTCCTCCGAGTTCGTTCTTTTGATTGTTAACGAGTCAAATTCCGCATTTACTTTTTTTTATAGTTTTATCTTACATAATAAAATATTAAATAAAAAAGTTTTTTATTAACATTTCTCGACATACTTGATTTTACACTCTTACACGTCACACAGTCCCATTACCCACAGAAGAGCTTCATTTGAAGGAATCTTCTGATTTAACTTGGGAGTGTTTTCTTGCGGCTTTGAGGCGCTTTCTAGTTCGTAGAGGACGTTGTCAAAACATTTCTTCGGATTGTGGGACAAATTTTGTTAGTGCCTATCGGCAATTGAATCGCTTAATGAAAGCCTCTGAGCGGATCGCTTGGCATTTTAATCCTCCGTGCCCGCCTCAATTTGGTGGTTTCTGGGAGGCTGGAGCTAAATCTGTCAAGACTTATCTCACCGGTTCACTGATGCGCGTATGTTTTTTGTTTCTTTTTGTATCCGAAAGAGCGGACTATTTTCCTTTTTTTTTCCTTGCTCCCTAATCGCTCCGTTGGCGGTCTGCATTATGAATTAGTGGGCCACGTTTCAAAGCAAACCAGTGCAGTTTAACCCGCCACATCAACTCACGCCCAGTTCACACACGCCCCTCGATAAGTCCGTTTTCCTCCGAGTTCGCTCTTTTGATTGTTAACGAGTCAAATTCCTCATGTACTTTTTTTTATATTTTTATCTTACATAATAAAATATTAAATAAAAAGTTTTTTTTTAACATTTCTCGACATACTGGATTTTACACTCTTACACGTCACACAGTCCCATTACCCACAGAAGAGCTTCATTTGGAGGAAGCTTCTGATTTAACTTGGGAGTGTTTTCTTGCGGCTTTGAGGCGCTTTCTAGTTCGTAGAGGACGTTGTCAACACATTTCTTCGGATTGTGGGACAAATTTTGTTAGTGCCTATAGGCAACTGAATGGCTTAATGAAAGCAGCGTCAGCCTCTGAGCGGATCGCTTGGCATTTTAATCCTCCATTCGCGCCTCATTTTGGTGGTTTCTGGGAGGCTGGAGCTAAATCTGTCAAGACTTATCTCACCGGTTCACTGATGCGCGTATGTTTTTTGTTTCTTTTTGTATCCGAAAGAGCGGACTATTTTCCTTTTTTTTTCCTTGCTCCCTAATCGCTCCGTTGGCGGTCTGCATTATAAATTAGTGGGCCACGTTTCAAAGCAAACCAGTGCAGTTTAACCCGCCACATCAACTCACGCCCAGTTCACACACGCCCCTCGATAAGTCCGTTTTCCTCCGAGTTCGCTCTTTTGATTGTTAACGAGTCAAATTCCGCATTTACATTTTTTTTGTACAAAATATTTTAAATATTTTTATCTTAGTGTTAAACCTTAACAAGAAAACAGATAATACATAATAAAACTAAGAAAGTTTTTTTTAAGGGTTAGTATGTCGAGAAATACTTGATTTTACACTCTTACACGTCACACAGTCCCATTACGTAGTTTTTTGTTCTTTAGAATTTTTTAGAATTAGAGTTAATGAAGATAGGGAGCGTGTATCAGTACTGGTCAGGTCGCAAGTCTGGCGCCGATACGGCCATGGACCCCGTAGTTTGATTAGATTAGGCTATTTTAATTGTAAAAGGGGACCGACTCTGAAACTTTCCAAAGTAATGATATAATAGTATATTGAAACGAGTGAGCAACAAAATTCGTGATCGCAGTTGGCTAAACTTTACTGTTTACATTAATTGCCAAATTTTTAACCTATTTTCTCTGACTGTTAAAAATTTGAATTTCTGCGTCAAAACTGTTGTCCCTTTCAAGCCCCGTTTCCACTGAAGAAACATTGAGAAATTTTTAATAACCTTTAACGCTTATTACGTACAGAAAATTTACTTTGCCGCCCCAAATCTAGCTCGATGGAGATGGGCTGGGTCGAAGAAAGAAACAAGTAATGAACAAAACAACAAGACGGCTTATCTGGCCTTGGAATGTTGGTTGGGTGATGGGATGTCTTCCAGAGGGAGACGACGAACGATTCTCCAGTCCCTGGCACGAATAAATCCTCCTCAATCGTGCTCGACTGAAAGTAGGGATTTCCAACTAACACCACCCTCGATGAAGTAGTCCCAATCCAGATCAGTTAATTAATTTGGTAACAATTTTATTGTTCACCCCGAGCCAGAAGCCTAAGGTGAAAAAGATTCTCCTTTAAGTACCCCGTTTCACAATCAGAGAAGCTCTTACCTCTAACGAGGGATTGATTACTCCAACGAGACAACGAGAACGTGGTCCTAGATCAACAGGATCGACTCTGATCCCTTCAGAAAATGATTTCGTCGATTTATGATTGATTTCGAAAGAGACGAAAATTACTTAATTGCGGGAATGGATGGCTAAATCCCTTTCGGATAAATTCAATATTATACACGCCACCACATTTAGCAACCACTCGAACAGGAATGTCTTCTCGACGGAGACTCCCAACGGAAAGAGCAACCTTCTAACACAGGTAAAAGTACTTAGAAAAAAAATCTAAACCACGCCGAGATGATACTGCGCAAGCATTGGAGTATTGTGACTACTTTTCCCGGTGACGAATAGACCTACGGTCTACCGCTCGGTTTACAGTATTGGTTATGTAAACAAGAGATTTACCGACAGAACACAGAGAAAGTATGAAAGACAGGTATCACCCAGTAGAGGTTCCTTTAATTTAGCCCCTTTCGTTCTACGCAGTGTCGAGTGAAGTGTCGAATACTGAATGAAGAGGAAAGACGATGGCATTGAAAGTAAAATTCCGTGATGTAACCCACAATATTTACACTTTACAATAAAAATTAGTAGTACGCCTAAATGCACACATCTCCCTTGGTGGTAAAATGCTCTAGGATGCCCCAACCCAGCAATTTCATCACTGTGAAGTGATTCATACCCAAAACAACTACAAAAACAACCGAAAAAAAAAGAATACGTAAGGTTATATCCAAAAATTATGTTCACACGCTGTTACGTACCAAAAATTGATTTAATACCGCCCCAAATCTAGCTCTATAGAGATGGGCTGGGTCTATTGTTATTTATCTCCTTATTACTTTTTTTTCTTTTACTTAAATGGACGCCACTAGTTGAAAAACTGTAAAACTTTAATAAAACTTGAATTTAAATCAACATAACTTGGTAATCATAAATTAAATAAATTAAATGGAATAGTCAGTCAAGTTTCATTCATCAGCAAAATTCAGTTACAAAAAAAAATACGAGTGTGTTTTAAACCACACGACTGAAGTAAAACTTCAGTTCGCCATTATGAAAGTGCTCTTCATTTATGTAAGTTTATAAATGGAGCTAGAGAATCCTGAATTAATACCGTCTGCAATATTGGATAATGCATGTTTCAGTTTGTCGTCAGCGAAAAGTCGGCAATCATGTGTAGCGATTAAGATAAGTATCGCAATTGCATACAAAACTGACACAAATAGGTGTATTATGTGAAGTGCGGAATCACAACCTGAAAGACGCGGGTTCGAGTCCCGTAAAGGCAAAAATTTTTTCTATGAATTAATTATTGTAAAATCGTTCGCTTCCCCCGTTCACACTTTTTGTAACGCTTTCGTTACGCATTCACCAGCTTACTCCCCAAGTCAAGTGTCCGTAAAAAAGTTTTACTGCAAAAACAAAGATTACAGCAAATAAGAATTCACACATAAAGCTAATATTTTAAATTAACAGACCAAATTGAATTTAAAGACGTCGGTTTATAGCTATAAATCGAGGCATAAATATAAGGTAGACAACTTATGTATCGGTCAACGACGGTTTGACGATCTAATTAGTTTTATGTTACACGATAGAGTTGATGCTAAGTTATATACTGTACGATTATTATTATTTTAGATTATGACTTTAAATTATTAAGATTATTTTTACGATAAATAATTGCTTTGAATTATACCACAAAAACGAAAAGGAGACAAGAAATACGAGATTAGAAAAAAAAAACACAAGGTGTCTTATCTGGCCCTGGAACTCTGGTTTGGGTGGGGTGATGACTTCCAGAGGGCGACGACTACGATTCTCCAGCCCCTGGCACCAATAAATCCTCAATCGAATCGTTAACGTTGGAACTTCCAAGGAATACCGCAATACCACCCTCGAGGGCGTAGTTCCACTTAGGTGGTGAAGATTCTAGGGTTCACCTCGAGCCAGCACCCTAACGAAGAAGATTCCCCTTCAAGTACCCCGTTTAACGAACAGAAAGGACCTGGACGACTTCCAGAGAGACACGAAATGTGGACGATTTATTCGGTGGTTTTAATCCCCACAGGTAGAAAATGATTCCGTCGATTTACCAATGTTTTCAACGAGACGAGAATCACTCACTTCGATGAAACGGATGAGTTAATCCCTTGCGGATAATTTAAACTTAATTGCAACTACCACCACGTTTCATCAACCACCGAATAATAATGTCTCTTTTTGACAGAAAACGCCGGCCGGAAGAAGGCCTCTCACAAACCTGCGCAGCGACGATTGACGTACCGCTGCTTGACAGGTGTGAGGTTATGTAGATGTAAACAAAAGAAGTTCTTCATTATTTCCCGACGAGACACAAAGAACTTTTAAGTGTAGGTATTACCCAGTCGAGGTTCCATTAATTTAGCCCCTTGGCGTTTTAGGCAGTGGGAAAAGCGAAAAAACGATAACATTGAGAGTAACAATCCGTAATGTCGAGCACAATTACGGTTTACAGTAGAAATTAGTTCGAGCGAGAATAGAGTAAAAAGTACGAAGAAAACAGCGGCTTAAACTCTAAATGCTCTAGGATGCCTAAAACAGCAATCCCTTCGATCCCCCGATCCCAATCCAAAACAATTCATAAAACAACCGAAAAAGAAGTAACGAAATATGTAAGGTTAATGAAAAGATAAAATTATTTTCACAACGCTTTTCGATCACACTTCTATTTAAAATGATTCAAAATGGTTTTGAGATTGATGCAAAATAAGAGTCCTCTTCCTAAGAGGTTTCAAAAACTATGCCCTCTTTTGGATGGAAACCATATTCGTGTGGATGGACCGCTACATCAAGGCTCTTTATCTTATGAGAAATATACCCTCGTAGCATCGGTTTACTGCCATGCTTATTGAGGATACTCACGTTAAATATTTCCATGCGGGTCACCAGACTGTTGATAATCTTATTGTTAGTCACTTTTGGATTATGTGAGCAAACCGCGCTATTGGGGGTGTATTGCTTAAATACGTTCGTACGCACCCTGTCCATCATCAACCGCCTCTTGACGTTTTTACAAGTGAAGCCTTTTTTTCAAGTTGGCGTAGATTACGCTGAAACCTTCCAGATAACGATGTCAGAATCTCGTGGCGCTAAATCATTAAAGGCTTATCTTTGTTTATTTTTATGCTTTTCAATTGAAGCTTCTGATTTAACCTGGGAGTGTTTTTTTGCGGCTTTGAGGCGCTATAGCAGCGTCGCTTGGCATTTTAATCCTCTGTGCGCGCCTCATTTTGGTGGCATATGAGAGGCTGGAGTCAAAACTCATACTGATGCGCACATGATTTTTGTTTCCGAGTGTTCCGTTAGCAGTCTGCATTGTAAATTAGTCGGCCACGCTTCGAAGCAAATCAGTGCATTTTACCCCGCCACATCAACTCTTGCCCAGTTCACACACCCACCCGGTGAGAGTAAAATACCGCATTTTATTATTATTTTTTTTTTGGTACAAAACATTTTAAGTATTTTTATCTTAAACCATAACAAAAAAAAGTTCTTAAAAAAATATCTCTCGACATGCTCAATTTGACACTCTCACACGTCGCATAGTCCCATTCCGCACAGATACGTAGTTTTTTGTTTTTTAGAATTGAAATTAATGCAGATAGCGAGCGTGTGTCAGGTCAGGTCAGGTCGAAAGTCTGGCGCCGATACGGCCCTCGACCCTGTAGTTGTCTGAGTTTAGGCTATTGCAATTGCAAAAGGGACACTTTGCACTACCTGGGACCGATTCTGGAATTTTTCAAAGTAGTGAAATAATAGAAATGACGTCATTACAATGTTAGAAAATATATTTAGACATAATAATGACGGCAAACACACATTTGTTGTATAATAAAATCCCGGACCGTGGTATTGATTCCATCGAATGCACTCGATAGATATTATACGTAATTCATTGCTTAAAGCTGATATCAGAGCTGATTGCTTAATTACACCCGACATACCCTACCTATTATCAGTTATTAATGAATCCTGGATGGACAGATTCTGATCACAATAGAATTTGGACATTACCAGAAAACAGTTACACATGCAACTGCTGGGTAAAACAGTAATAAATTACTACCTTCGTGTTTTCTTTATTATTATTAGCAGTTCTCTCTTGTATCGTAAAATCCCCCCGTTATTAATTAAATGCACAGAAGACTTTATTTAGGTATAGGTCATCTCGCAATTTACACGGGCGCATACTTGTTGATAGACCATTCGCTATTTCCATCGCATCGGTATTTCTCCAATCAAAATATGGCCAACACGGTTAGTTCGGTGCAAATTAGCCCCGAATTAGCTCGTTCGTGCTGTTTATTTATACAGGACTTGTAGCAAAGCCCCCGTAGTGTTCGCCTCTGAAATAACAGGATTTCAATTTATTTCCAAACAAAAACGTAGGTAGTCTGTAAAAACATTGGGAATAAAATAAAACGACGCCGCAGCCTCTCTTTCAGCTCACACAAATCCTGCAAAGCGCATACATATTTAAAGTGGGCTAGTTGTTGCGGAACTGAAAGAACAGTTGGCACATAAGCAGGAGGAGATCTGTCAGACGGCCTCAGTCGGCGATGACAGCAGTGCAGAACTCACACCAGCTGCATTTATAATTTAAGTGTTTGTCTTCCGTGTCCTGAAAAATTCACGCGGCAGGGACGAAGTTTTGTCTGGTTTCTGGGAAACCGGGGTAGAGGAAAAGTGTTACAATAATGAAATAAATAATACCTGGGTGTATGACATAATTTCAAAATCTGGCATGAACTTTCTGCTAACTGCAAAAAAAAAACTGTTTTTCATTCCTCCAACCCTTATGCCTTCTGTGAGACTTCCAATTTTTTTCAACCCATTTTCTCCACCGAGTTTGGTCTTACCTCATCTTCCACATTTCGTTGTTTAATTTGTCTATTCTATTCATCCATATTTCTTTTGATCTTCCTTTCTTCCTTCTTTTGTGATTTTTTGCTTCTATTACTTTTTTATTCGGTTTTCTTATTTCACCCTTCCAATATGTCTATACGAATTGAGTTGTTTTCTTTTGATTATATCTAGTAGGAGCAGGCGGTCAGTAGCAAAGTGAGTGGGAGTGGTCCCCCTTTGAGGTAACATAAAAGCGTTTTTGGGCTGGACCGATTTTTCGGCTCGACCGATTTTTATGAATTTTTTTTCTATATTTGGTAGGTCGTAAAGTATTTTCACATGGACGTTCCGCGCCGAATAGCAGAATAACTATTAAAACCAGAACATAGGGGCTCAGGGCGTGCTCTTGGGTTTATAACTCAAGAAGGGCTTTTATGATATTTGATTTGTTGGATTTTATTCCGCCCGGAATAGCAGAATAACTATTAAAACATGGAAAAATTAAAAATAGTTAATTTTGTATGGGAATCGCTACTTCCGATTACTTTTCATAGATGGCGATTCTGGTGGAACTATCAGACGATTATACAAAACTGTCATTTCTTCTTGAATTGCTACTTCGGATTACTTTTAATAGGACGTGATTGTAGGTGATACGAAGTTCATCGGGTCAGCTAGTATCTTTACATTATTTTCAAATCGGCTACAAGGGGCTGATTTTAAACCCTTGGGATACTTTTTAATTAATATTAGAACAAAAAATAAATCAAATAAAAATATTATTATTAAACAATGTTATGCATTACTTTCAATTACACCTTTCCGTCTTTTCACATTTTTACCTATTCTATTAATGTAATAATCTTTCATTTCCTTAATGAAGTTCCTTAATCCTTTTATTCAGTTATCCTTCTTCATTGCCTTTTTCCCTGTATTAGTCTTGTATTTTCCCTGTAATTTCCTGTTGGTTTTTCGTTGATATCAGTTTTGTGTTTTCTTTCTTGCAGTGGTTTCGTTCTGTTTTTTAATGTATAAATGTCCCGTAATAGTCCATTATATCATAAGTGACCGAAATGCTTCATTGTCAGCGAGTGAAACAGATCTCACAAATTTACAATGACATGACGTGTAATTTCTTGTAAAACATTAAAAATTAAAAAAAATATGGAATTGTCAAAATGACGTTTCAAAAAATAACTAACGTCTCACTTGTGAGTAAAATGCTATTTTATACCTTCCATTTGCGTGGAAAAATAAGTCATCTAAACGTTGGTAGGGCATCAAATATATTTTGTGCGAGTAAAATTTGGGGTCAGAGAAGAAGTGTCTATCTTAAAATATTTATAGCCAAGTAAAGTGACGTTCACGGAAGCAATCGCGTCTTTCTTCGTATCAAAATTACGCCATAGTGCAGCGGTATTGCACGTTATAAATTATTAATAGCTCCGATGTCACATTAGCTTGTAATCTTCATATCACCACACGCGACACTGACATATCAACAGGTTATGAATATCGACTATATAAATAACGTTATTTTACATGGTGGTGTCGTGAACAAAGTATTTTCTTATAGACATTACTATTCTGTGATGTTCATTTTTAGTATTTTTATTTTATTCAAGAATAGTTCCTTTGTATTTTAAACTATTTTTCTTTCAAACGTCAGAAAAACGTGACATTGTGTACGCCAATAGGTAATAACAAAGGGCCATTTCATTGCCATGACAGACAAAGTCGTCTAGCGGCGCATAAAGTCATCTGACGACGTCAGTCAGTCAGTCAGTCAGCTGGCGGAGCATAAAGTAACCTTGAAATTACTTTATGCGCCCCTGGTGGTCAGTCAAATCAAACAAATTGTCAAACTTTCGGAGTTTAACGAAAAAATAGAATGAGTTGCTTTTCGTGGCGCGTCTGCAGGCTCTAACTAAAGTAACCTGAGAATTTTCGGATCCTGAAATAGTGAGGAACCTGAGCATTTGAAAAACCTGAAATCTTGGAAAATATGAGATCTAATAGAGCATGGTAAATTAAGGAACTTTAAAGCCTGAGAATTTTAGAAATCTTAGAAGGTGCGAAACCTGAAACATAAGTAACCTCAAACCTTGAATTACCTCCTGAGGATGTGAAAAACCTGAAATCTGAGATATCAGAGGACCTGTAAATATGAGGAACCTAGAAACCTGAGAATTTGGGAGAATTAAGAAACTGGGGGACCTGAGTATCTGAGGAAGTTGAAATGCTGAGGAACCTAAAGATTTGAAAAACCTAAGATTTTAGAGTCACCGAACATGAGGAACATAGGAACCTGAAAATTTTGGCTGAGAAACTGAGAAATACGAATACGTGAGGAAGCTAAGACTTTAGGAAACTAAAGAACTTGATACTTTGAGGAACCGCAGAAACTGAAAAACCTGAAAGAATAAAGAGCCGTTGACATAAGAAATCTAAGGAACTGAGAATCTGAAAAATTTAAGAATCTGAGGAACCTGACAATTTTAGGATCCTGAAATGGTGAAGAACCTGAGCATTTAGAAAAACCTGAAATCTTGGAAAATCTGAAAACTCTGAGAATCTGAGGAAGTTGAAATGCTGAGGAACCTAAAGATCTGAAAAACCTGAGATTTTAGAGCCTGGGAACATGAGGAACCAAGGAAAATGAAAATTTTGGAAATCTGAGAAACTGGGAAATCCGAATACTTGAGGAAGCTAAGACTCTAGGAAACTATAGAACTTGATACTTTGAGGAACCTGAGAAACCGAAGAATCTGAAATACTGACGAACCCCTGCAAAGCCTGAAAGAATAGAGAACCTGGGAAGCTGAGAAACCTAGGAAACTGGGAATCTGAAAAAATTAAGAATCTGAGGACCCTGAAAACTAAAAGATCCAAAGAATTTTAGGATCCTGAAATGGTGAGGAACATGAGCATTTGAAAAACCTGAAATCTTGAAAAATCTGAGTTCTAATAGAGCCTGGTGAAATAAGGAACCTTAAAGCCCGAGAATTTAAGAAATTTGAGAAAGTGCGAAACCTGAAAACATGAGTAACCTCAAACCTTGAGGAAACTTCTAAGGATTTGAAACACCTAAAATCTTTAAAAATCTGAGATACCAGAGAACCTGTAAATATGAGGAACCTAGAAACCTGAAAATTTGGGAGATTCAAGAAACTGAGAAACTTGAGAATCTGAGGAAGTTGAAATGCCGAGGAACCTAAAGATTTGAAAAACCTGAGATTTTAGAGCCTGGGAACTTGAGGAACCAAGGAACCTAAAAATTTTGGAAATCTGAGAAACTGAAATATCCGAATACTTGAGGACGCTAACAGTCTAGGAAACTGTAGAACTTGATAGTTTGAAGAACCTGAGAAACTGAAGCACCTGAAATACTGACAAACCCCTGCAAAACCTGAAAGAATAGAGAGCCTGGGAAGCTGAGAAATATAGAAAACTGGGAATCTGAAAAAATTAAGAATCTGAGGACTCTGAAACCTAAAACAACCAAAATGTTTTAGGATCCTGAAATGGTGAGGAACCTGAGCATTTGAAAAAGATGAAATCTTGGAAAATCTGAGTTCTAGGAGAGCCTGGTAAATTAAGGAACCTTAAATCCCGAGAATTTGAGAAATATGAGAACGTGCGAAACCTGAAAACATGAGTATCCTCAAATCTTGAGGAACCTTCTGAGGATTTGAAAAATCTGAAATCTTTGAAAATCTAAGATACCAGAGAACCTGGAAATATAAGGAAACTAAAAACCTGAAAATTTGGGAGATTTAAGAAACTGAGGAACCTGAGAATCTGAGGAAGTTGAAATGCCGAGGAACCTAAAGACTTGAAAAAAATGAGATTTTAGAGCCTGGGAACATGAGAAACCAAGAAACCTGAAAATTTTGGAAATCTGAGAAACTGAGAAATCGGAATACTTGAGGAAGCTAAGACTCTAGGAAACTATAAAACTTGATACTTTGAGGAACCTGAGAAACCTGAGAAACCTGAAATTATGAGTAACCTCAAATCGTGAGGAAATTCCTGAAGATTTGAAAAATCTGAAATCTGTAAAAATCTGAGATGACAGAGAACCTGGGAATATGAGGAATCTAGAAACCTGAGAATATCGGAGAATTAAGAAACTGAGAATCTGAGAAAGTTGAACTGCTGAGGATCCTAAAGATTTGATAAACCTGAGGTTTTAGAGCCTGGGAACTTGAGGAAACTAGGAACCTGAGAATCTGAGAAATTTAAGAATCTGAGGAATCTGAAGACTAAAGAAACCAAAGAATTCTAAGATCCTGAAATGGTGAGGAACTTGAGCATTTGAAAAACCTGAAATCTTGGAAAATCTGAGATCTAAGAGAGCCTGGTAAATTAAGGAACCTTAAAACTCGAGAATTTGAGAAATCTAAGAAGGTGCGACACCTGAAAACATGAGTAACCTCAAATCGTGAGGAACTCCTGAGGATTTGGAAAATCTGAGATATCAGAGAACCTGGCAATTTGAGAATCTAGAAACCTGAGAATTTGGAAGATTTAAGAAAGTGAGGAACCTGAGAATCCGAGAAAGTTTAAATGCTAAGGAACCTAAAAATCTGAAAAACCTGAGATTTTAGAGCCTGGGAACATGAGGAACCAAGGAAAATGAAAATTTTGGAAATATGAGAAAACTGAGAAATCCGGATACTTGAGGAAGCTAAGACTCTAGGAAACTATAGAACTTGATACTTTGAGGAACCTGAGAAACCGAAGAACATGAAATATTAACGAACCCCTGCAAAACCTGAAAGAATAGAGAGCCTGGGAAGCTGAGAAACCTAGAAAATTGGGAATCTAAAAAGATTAAGAATCTGAGGACCCTGAAAACTGAAAGAACCAAAGAATTTTAGGATCCTGAAATGGTGAGGAACCTGAGCATTTGAAAAACCTGAAATCTTGGAAAATCGGAGATCTAAGAGAGCTTGGTAAATTAAGGAACCTTAAAGCCCAAGAATTTGAGAAATATGAGAAGGTGCCAATCCTGAAAACATGAGTAACCTCAAATCTTGAGGAACCTTCTGTGGATTTGAAAAACCTGAAATGTTTAAAAATTTGAGAAACCAGAGAACGTGGAAATATGAGGAATCTAGAAACCTGAGAATTTTCGAGATTTAAGAAACTGAAGAACCCGAGAATCTGAGAAAGTTGAAATGCTGAGGAACCTAAAGTTCTGAAAAACCTGAGATTTTAGAGCCTGGGAACATGAGGAACCAAGGAACCTGAAAATTTTGGAAATCTTAGAAAACTGAGAAATCCGAATACTTGAGGAAGCTAAGACTGTAGGAAACTATAGAACTTGATACTTTGAGGAACCTGAGAAAAAGAAGAACCTGAAATATTGAGAAACCCTGCAAAGCCTGAAAGAATAGAGAGCCTGGGAAGCTGAGAAACCTAGGAAACTGGGAATCTAAAACATTAAGAATCTAAGGACCATGAAAACTGAAAGAACCAAAGAATTCAAGGATCCTGAAATGGTGAGGAACCTGAGCATTTGAAAAACCTGAAATCTTGGAAAATCTGAGATCTAAGAGAGCTTGGTAAATTAAGGAACCTTAAAGCCCAAGAATTTGAGAAATATGAGAAGGTGCGAATCCTGAAAACATGAGTAACCTCAAATCTTGAGGAACCTTCTGAGGATTTGAAAAACCTGAAATGTTTGAAAATTTGAGAAACCAGAGAACGTGGAAATATGAGGAACCTAGAAACCTGAAAATTTGGGAGATTTAAGAAATTGAGGGACCTGAGAATTTGAAAAAGTTGAAATGCCGAGGAACCTAAAAATTTGAAAAACCTGAGAATTTAGAGCTTGGGAACATGATGAACCAAGGAACCTGAAAATTTTGGAAATCTGAGAAGCTGAGAAATCTGAATACTTGAGGAAGCTAAGACTCTAAGAAACTATAGAACTTGATACTTTGAGGAACCTGAGAAACCGAAGAACCTGAATTATTGACGAACCCCTGCAAAACCTGAAAGAATAGAGAACCTGGGAAGCTGAAAAATCTAATAAACTGGGAATCTGAAAAAATTAAGGATCTGAGGGCACTGAAAACTGAAAGAACCAAAGAATTTTAGGATCCTGAAATGGTGAGGAACCTGAGAATTTGAAAAACCTGAAATCTTGGAAAATCTGAGATCTAAGAGAGTCTGGTAAATTAAGGAACCTTAAAGCCCGAGAATTTGAGAAATTTGAGAAGGAGCGAAACCTGAAAACATGAGTAACCTCAAACCTTGAGGAACCTTCTGGGGATTTGAAAAACCTGAAATGTTTGAAAATCTGAGATACCAGAGAACGTGGAAATATGAGGAACCTAGAAACCTGAGAATTTGGGAGATTTAAGAAACTGAGGAACCTGAGAAATTTGAAAAACCTGAAATTTTAGAGCCTGGGAACTTGAGGAACCTAGGAACCTGAAAATTTTGGAAATCTGAGAAACTGGGAAATCCGAATACTTGAGGAAGCTAAGACTCTAGGAAACTATAGAACTTGATACTTTGAGGAACCTGAGAAACCGAAGAACCTGAAATATTAACGAACCCCTGCAAAACCTGAAAGAATAGAGAGCCTGGGAAGCTGAGAAACCTAGTAAACTGGGAATCTGAAAAAATTAAGAATCTGAGGACCATGAAATATGAAAAAAACAAAGAATTTTAGGATCCTGAAATGGTGAGGAATCTGAGCATTTAAAAAACCTGAAATCTTGGAAAATCTCAAATCTCTAAGAGCCTGGTAAATTAAGGAACCTTAAAGCCCGAGAATTTCAGGAATTTGAGAAGGTGAGAAACCTGAAAACATGAGTAACCTCAAAGCTTGAGGAACCTTCGGAGGATTTGAAAAATCTGAAATCTTGGAATATCTGAGATATCAGAGAACATGGGAATATGAGGAATCTAGAAAACTGAGAAGTTCGGAGATTTAAGAATCTGAGGAACCTGAGAATCAGAGAAAATTGAAATGCTGAGGAACCTAAAGATTTGAAAAAAATGAGATTTTAGAGCCTGGGAACATGAGAAACCAAGGAACCTGAAAATTTTGGAAATCTGAGAAACTGAGAAAACGGAATACTTGAGGAAGCTAAGACTCTAGGAAACTATAAAACTTGATACTTTGAGGAATCTGAGAAACCGAAGGACCTGAAATATTGACGAACCCCTGCAAAGCCTGAAAGAATAGAGAGCCTGGGAAGCTGAGAAACCTAGTAAACTGGGAATCTGAAAAAATTAATAATCTGAGGACCCTGAAAACTAAAAGATCCAAAGAATTTTAGGATCCTAAAATGGTGAGGAACCTGAGCATTTGAAAAACCTGCAAACTTGGAAAATCTGAGTTCTAAGAGAGCCTGGTAAATTAAGGAACCTTAAAGCCCGAGAATTTGAGAAATTTGAGAAGGTGCGAAACCTGAAAACATGAGTAACCTCAAACCTTGAGGAACCTTCTAAGGATTTGAAACACCTGAAATTTTTAAAAACCTGAGATACCAGAGAACCTGAAAATATGAGCAACCTAGAAACCTGAAAATTTGGGAGATTTAAGAAACTGAGGAACCTGACAACCTGAGGAAGTTGAAATGCTGAGGAACCTAAAGATTTGAAAAACTTGAGATTTTAGAGCCTGGGAACATGAGGAACCAAGGAACCTGAAAATTTTAGAAATCTGAGAAACTGAGAAATCCGAATACTTGAGGAAGCTAAGACCCTACGAAACCATAGAACTTGATACTTTGAGGAACCTGAGAAAACGAATAATCTGAAATATTGACGAACCCCTGCAAAACCTGAAAGAATAGAGAGCCTGGGAAGCTGAGAAACCTAGGAAACTGGGAATCTGAAAAAATTAAAAATCTGAGGACCCTGAAAACTAAAAGATCCAAAGAATTTTGGGATCCTGAAATGGTGAGGAACCTGAGCATTTGAAAAACCTGAAAACTTGGAAAATCTGAGTTCTAAGAGAGCCTGGTATATTAAGGAACCTTAAAGCCCGAAAATTTGAGAAATTTAAGAAGGTGCGAAACCTGAAAACATGAGTAACCTCAAACCTTGAGGAACCTTCTGAGGATTTGAAAAACCTGAAATGTTTGAAAATCTGAGATACCAGAAACCTGAGAATTTGGGAGATTTAGGAAACTCAGGAACCTGAGAAATTTGAAAAACCTGAAATTTTAGAGCCTGGGAACTTGAGGAACCTAGGAACCTGAAAATTTTGGAAATCTGAGAAACTGGGAATTCCGAATACTTGAGGAAGCTAAGACTCTAGGAAACTATAGAACTTGATACTTTGAGGAACCTGAGAAACCGAAGAACCTGAAATATTAACGAATCCCTGCAAAACCTGAAAGAATAGAGAGCCTGGGAAGCTGAGAAACCTAGTAAACTGGGAATCTGAAAAAATTAAGAATCTGAGGACCATGAAATATGAAAAAAACTAAGAATTTTAGGATCCTGAAATGGTGAGGAATCTGAGCATTTAAAAAACCTGAAATCTTGGAAAATCTCAAATCTAAGAGAGCCTGGTAAATTTAGGAAACTTAAAGCCCGAGAATTTGAGAAATTTGAGAAGGTGCGAAACCTGAAAACATGAGTAACCTCAAACCTTGAGGAACCTTCTAAGGATTTGAAACACCTGAAATCTTTAAAAACCTGAGATACCAGAGAACCTGAAAATATGAGCAACCTGGAAACCTGAAAATTTGGGAGATTTAAGAAACTGAGGAACCTGACAACCTGAGGAAGTTGAAATGCTGAGAAACCTAAAGATTTGAAAAACTTGAGATTTTAGAGCCTGGGAACATGAGGAACCAAGGAACATGAAAATTTTAAAAATCTGAGAAACTGAGAAATCCGAATACTTGAGGAAGCTAAGACCCTACGAAACCATAGAACTTGATACTTTGAGGAACCTGAGAAAACGAATAATCTGAAATATTGACGAACCCCTGCAAAACCTGAAAGAATAGAGAGCCTGGGAAGCTGAGAAACCTAGGAAACTGGGAATCTGAAAAAATTAAAAATCTGAGGACCCTGAAAACTAAAAGATCCAAAGAATTTTGGGATCCTGAAATGGTGAGGAACCTGAGCATTTGAAAAACCTGAAAACTTGGAAAATCTGAGTTCTAAGAGAGCCTGGTAAATTAAGGAACCTTAAAGCCCGAGAATTTGAGAAATTTGAGAAGGTGCGAAACCTGAAAACATGAGTAACCTCAAACCTTGAGGAACCTTCTGAGGATTTGAAAAACCTGAAATGTTTGAAAATCTGAGATACCAGAAACCTGAGAATTTGGGAGATTTAAGAAACTCAGGAACCTGAGAAATTTGAAAAACCTGAAATTTTAGAGCCTGGGAACTTGAGGAACCTAGGAACCTGAAAATTTTGGAAATCTGAGAAACTGGGAAATCCGAATACTTGAGGAAGCTAAGACTCTAGGAAACTATAGAACTTGATACTTTGAGGAACCTGAGAAACCGAAGAACCTGAAATATTAACGAATCCCTGCAAAACCTGAAAGAATAGAGAGCCTGGGAAGCTGAGAAACCTAGTAAACTGGGAATCTGATAAAATTAAGAATCTGAGGACCATGAAATATGAAAAAAACTAAGAATTTTAGGATCCTGAAATGGTGAGGAACCTGAGAATTTGAAAAACCTGAAATCTTGGAAAATCTGAGATCTAAGAGAGTCTGGTAAATTAAGGAACCTTAAAGCCCGAGAATTTGAGAAATTTGAGAAGGAGCGAAACCTGAAAACATGAGTAACCTCAAACCTTGAGGAACCTTCTGAGGATTTGAAAAACCTGAAATGTTTGAAAAACTGAGATACCAGAGAACGTGGAAATATGAGCAACCTAGAAACCTGAAAATTTGGGAGATTTAAGAAACTGAGGAACCTGACAACCTGAGGAAGTTGAAATGCTGAGGAACCTAAAGATTTGAAAAACTTGAGATTTTAGAGCCTGGGAACATGAGGAACCAAGGAACCTGAAAATTTTAGAAATCTGAGAAACTGAGAAATCCGAATACTTGAGGAAGCTAAGACCCTACGAAACCATAGAACTTGATACTTTGAGGAACCTGAGAAAACGAATAATCTGAAATATTGACGAACCCCTGCAAAACCTGAAAGAATAGAGAGCCTGGGAAGCTGAGAAACCTAGGAAACTGGGAATCTGAAAAAATTAAAAATCTGAGGACCCTGAAAACTAAAAGATCCAAAGAATTTTGAGATCCTGAAATGGTGAGGAACCTGAGCATTTGAAAAACCTGAAAACTTGGAAAATCTGAGAATTTGAGAAATTTGAATAACACAATGTAGGGTTCTGCCTTTTCTTTCATTGTCTGACGATCACTGGCCAACATTTAAAGTTCGGGGTTTGTTTCAAATGTTCAAATTTGACGTTTGGTGACGTCACTGACGGTAATCATCCTCTAGCAAAAAAAAATAAATTCCGCCGGGCATGCGAAACAAGCTCGTTCGTTTACCTCATAAAGTATGTACACAAAAGATTACCTTCAAAGTCTGAATAACAAAAGTCGCCTTCATTGCTGAATAGTAAAAATACGTTTCCCGGCGTGAAGCGCTCACTTTACATAATCACTGTCTTCGTGAATACACTTATTAATGCTAGTCTATCACGTCTTCCCGGCATTATGTTTTCTTTTGTCTTGCTCCGTACTTCATTACTGTGGTGGCTGAATTTATTGTATTTCTTTTTACCTTTATTAAGCCTCTGCAAACAAAACCAAACGGCGAATCGTCGTGGAAAATTAAATTAGAACTCTTTGAAAGAAATCGTTTCTCCGCGCTCCGTTCGGATATTCCTTTTCAAAAAAATTTGCAGGAGAAATAATTATGCAAATGAACCAGGTTTATTCCCTTAAACCGATGCGAGGTTAACGCGACCGCCGAGCGTCTAGAAGTATAGTTATGAACATAGCGCGACTTAATTAAAATATTTCTCCGAGTTGCCATCATCAGTGACATCTTCGCAGCTACTATTTCTGTCTTCATATCTGAGCATTACAGGAAGCCGTTTCTGGTGAAGCCGTATTAAGCACCGAGCGCACACATTTTTCGCTCAATTTCGAAGCGAATCCAGCGTTTCAAAGAGCGGATTATTCAAGAGAATGTGTTAATTTTGGAGCAAAAGCCACGTCTGACTGTTTCCTCAGCGAACAAAAGACCAACTGTTGTTTGTAATCAAAATGTTGAATCGGCCGGGTTAATCATTAGGAAACCGAGCGAGTCGTCTTCATTAGAAGACCAGCAAGGACGCGGACGGGTCACAGGTTGAAAACTAGATATCGGCACTGGCAATGATCGAATCGAGAGCAACAACCCAGGGCAAAAGGGGTTATACATCTAATTGGCCCTCGTTATATTTATACAAGTGCTCCCTCATTACCACCCTCCGAAAATAAAACTAGTTTCTCTTCAGTCAGCATTTCCTTTCATTAGACCGTCTGAAACGGTTTTTGTAAGACAAACACATTTCCGCCTAGACAAATACTCCCTATTTCCCTCAAAACGTGTTCAACTTTGTCGACGTCAAAAGCACCTACCTAACACATCAGTTATTTATATTGCCGCAAGATTTTCCATTCCACGTGAACTCACGTTATTAACGCAAACTAACAGCACCCCGGCAGAAGGTTTCAGATTGGATTGCGGTGATCGGAGGCCACGTCTCGAATTGGAAGATCGCCATCGGAAACATAAAGACTAAATTGCGAATGTGTCGTTCTCCGTTAGGACTTTTTTATTAATTCCCAAAGGGTTACGTAAACGCTAATACAAATGAACTGGAATAATTCAGATAATATACATATACGTACACCGGACACTCAAGCATTAAAAAAGCAACAATTTGGAAATTTGTAAAGTATAATATATAAAGAAATTCAAAATTTTATTTTTGTATAGTGATGAACCATTGATTTATTTGGATGGCTTTGTAAATTCCCAAAATAGGAGGGTACGTTAAGTTGAAAATCCTCCGAACCCACGCAAAAACCGTGTGAAAAGGTTTCAAACGCTCATTTTGTGTATTTAGGCAACCAAACATACATTCTTGGCGGAACAGACGCCAAAAACACACAAAAAATGAGATACCTAGATTTTAGAGAAATTTTTTATCAGATTTTGAAAAAATATGCAAATCTTTGTCCCCCAAATATCCTTGAAAAAAGATTTTTTTAAAATTATAAAAATGTAAATGTACCAAGCAGGTTGTGGGTATAAATAAAATAATGAAATTGTGAAGATGTGATATTATGAAAGTTTGAGAGTTTGTGAAATTGAGATCCTGCAATAATAATGAATTTAATAAATAACGACAAATGTTGAAACCACAAAGAATTTTGAAATAGTGAAATGGGGAACAACATAATGAAAGTATGACCATAGAAGGGAATGCAAGAATGAAAGAACAAAAGGAGAAACGGATGGATTGAAAGTATGGAAGATCGAAAGGAATAAGAAGACAAAGATGTCAAGGATTATGAAATTGTGAAACTGTAAAGGTCTGATTGTAAAACTGTGAAAATCTGGAAACATCAAATAATGAAATCGTGACTTCATGAATTTGATGAATTGTGAAGATGTGAGATTATGAATGTTTGAGAGATTGTGAAATTGAGATCATGCAATAATGACGAATTTAATAAATAATGAAAAATTTTGAAACTACAAAGAATTTTGAAATAGTGAAATAGGGAACAACATAATGAAAAAATGACGATAGAGGGGAATGCAAGGATTAAAGAACAAAAGGACGAACGGATGGATTGAAACTATGGAAGAATGAAAGGATGAGAAGACGAAGATGTCAAGGATTATGGAATTGTGAAACTATGAAAGTCTGATTGTGAAATTGTGACTCTGGAAACATGAAATAATGAAATTGTGACTTCATGAATTTGATGAATTGAAGATGCGAAGAAACAAAAGTATGAATGTATAAAATGACGAGACAATAAAAATAGCAATTATTAAAATTTGAAAGATTGTGAAGATGTGAGATTATGAATGTTTGAGAGATTGTGAAATTGAGATCATGCAATAATGACGAATTTAATAAATAATGAAAAATTTTGAAACTACAAAGAATTTTGAAATAGTGAAATAGGGAACAACATAATGAAAAAATGACGATAGAAGGGAATGCAAGGATTAAAGAACAAAAGGACGAACGGATGGATTGAAAGTATGGAAGAATGAAAGGATGAGAAGACGAAGATGTCAAGGATTATGGAATTGTGAAACTATGAAAGTCTGATTGTGAAATTGTGACTCTGGAAACATGAAATAATGAAATCGTGACTTCATGAATTGATGAATTGTGAAGATGTGAGATTATGAAAGTTTGAGAGATTGTGAAATTGAGATAATGCAATAATGACGAATTTAATAAATAATGAAAAATTTTGAAACTACAAAGAATTTTGAAATAGTGAAATAGGGAACAACATAATGAAAAAATGACGATAGAAGGGAATGCAAGAATGAAAGAACAAAAGTAGGAACGGATGGATTGAAAGTATGGAAGAATGAAAGGATGAGAAGACGAAGATGTCAAGGATTATGGAATTGTGAAACTATGAAAGTCTGATTGTGAAATTGTGACTCTGGAAACATGAAATAATGAAATCGTGACTTCATGAATTTGATGAATTGTGAAGATGTGAGATTATGAAAGTTTAAGAGATTGTGAAATTGAGATCATCCAATAATGACGAATTTAATAAATAATGAAAAATTTTGAAACTACAAATAATTTTGAAATAGTGAAATAGGGAACAACATAATGAAAAAATGACGATAGAAGGGAATGCAAGGATTAAAGAACAAAAGGACGAACGGATGGATTGAAAGTATGGAAGAATGAAAGGATGAGAAGACGAAGATGTCAAGGATTATGGAATTGTGAAACTATGAAAGTCTGATTGTGAAATTGTGACTCTGGAAACATGAAATAATGAAATCGTGACTTCATGAATTTGATGAATTGTGAAGATGTGAGATTATGAAAGTTTGAGAGATTGTGAAATTGAGATCATGCAATGATAACGAATTTAATAAATAACGAAAAATGTTGAAACCACAAAGAATTTTGAAATAGTGAAATGGAGAACAACATAATGAAAGAATGACCATAGAAGGGAATGCAAGAATGAAAGAACAAAAGGAGGAACGGATGGATTGAAAGTATGGAAGATCGAAAGGAATAAGAAGACAAAGATGTCAAGGATTATGAAATTGTGAAACTGTAAAGGTCTGACTGTAAAACTGTGAAAATCTGGAAACATCAAATAATGAAATCGTGACTTCATGAATTTGATGAATTGTGAAGATGTGAGATTATGAAAGTTTGAGAGATTGTGAAATTGAGATCATGCAATAATGACGAATTTAATAAATAATGAAAAATGTTGAAACCACAAAGAATTTTGAAATAGTGAAATAGGGAACAACATAATGAAAAAGTGACGATAGAAGGGAATGCAAGGATTAAAGAACAAAAGGACGAACGGATGGATTGAAGGTATGGAAGAATGAAAGGATGAGAAGACGAAGATGTCAAGGATTATGGAATTGTGAAACTATGAAAGTCTGATTGTGAAATTGTGACTCTGGAAACATGAAATAATGAAATCGTGACTTCATGAATTTGATGAATTGTGAAGATGTGAGATTATGAAAGTTTGAGAGATTGTGAAATTGAGATCATGCAATAATGACGAATTTAATAAATAATGAAAAATTTTGAAACTACAAAGAATTTTGAAATAGTGAAATAGGGAACAACATAATGAAAAAATGACGATAGAAGGGAATGCAAGGATTAAAGAACAAAAGGACGAACGGATGGATTGAAAGTATGGAAGAATGAAAGGATGAGAAGACGAAGATGTCAAGGATTATGGAATTGTGAAACTATGAAAGTCTGATTGTGAAATTGTGACTCTGGAAACATGAAATAATGAAATCGTGACTTCATGAATTTGATGAATTGTGAAGATGTGAGATTATGAAAGTTTGAGAGATTGTGAAATTGAGATAATGCAATAATGACGAATTTAATAAATAATGAAAAATTTTGAAACTACAAAGAATTTTGAAATAGTGAAATAGGGAACAAGATAATGAAAAAATGACGATAGAAGGGAATGCAAGGATTAAAGAACAAAAGGACGAACGGATGGATTGAAAGTATGGAAGAATGAAAGGATGAGAAGACGAAGATGTCAAGGATTATGGAATTGTGAAACTATGAAAGTCGGATTGTGAAATTGTGACTCTGGAAACATGAAATAATGAAATTGTGACTTCATGAATTTGATGAATTGAAGATGCGAAGAAACAAAAGTATGAATGTATAAAATGACGAGACAATAAAAATAGCAATTATTAAAATTTGAAAGATTGTGAAGATGTGAGATTATGAATGTTTGAGAGATTGTGAAATTGAGATCATGCAATAATGACGAATTTAATAAATAATGAAAAATTTTGAAACTACAAAGAATTTTGAAATAGTGAAATAGGGAACAAGATAATGAAAAAATGACGATAGAAGGGAATGCAAGGATTAAAGAACAAAAGGACGAACGGATGGATTGAAAGTATGGAAGAATGAAAGGATGAGAAGACGAAGATGTCAAGGATTATGAAATTGTGAAACTATGAAAGTCTGATTGTGAAATTGTGACTCTGGAAACATGAAATAATGAAATCGTGACTTCATGAATTTGATGAATTGTGAAGATGTGAGATTATGAAAGTTTGAGAGATTGTGAAATTGAGATCATGCAATAATGACGAATTTAATAAATAATGAAAAATTTTGAAACTACAAAGAATTTTGAAATAGTGAAATAGGGAACAACATAATGAAAAAATGACGATAGAAGGGAATGCAAGGATTAAAGAACAAAAGGACGAACGGATGGATTGAAAGTATGGAAGAATGAAAGGATGAGAAGACGAAGATGTCAAGGATTATGGAATTGTGAAACTATGAAAGTCTGATTGTGAAATTGTGACTCTGGAAACATGAAATAATGAAATTGTGACTTCATGAATTTGATGAATTGAAGATGCGAAGAAACAAAAGTATGAATGTATAAAATGACGAGACAATAAAAATAGCAGTTATTAAAATTTGAAAGATTGTGAAGATGTGAGATTATGAATGTTTGAGAGATTGTGAAATTGAGATCATGCAATAATGACGAATTTAATAAATAATGAAAAATTTTGAAACTACAAAGAATTTTGAAATAGTGAAATAGGGAACAACATAATGAAAAAATGACGATAGAAGGGAATGCAAGGATTAAAGAACAAAAGGACGAACGGATGGATTGAAAGTATGGAAGAATGAAAGGATGAGAAGACGAAGATGTCAAGGATTATGGAATTGTGAAACTATGAAAGTCTGATTGTGAAATTGTGACTCTGGAAACATGAAATAATCAAATCGTGACTTCATGAATTTGATGAATTGTGGAGATGTGAAATTATGAAAGTTTGAGAGATTGTGAAATTGAGATCATGCAATAATGACGAATTTAATAAATAATGAAAAATTTTGAAACTACAAAGTATTTTGAAATAGTGAAATAGGGAACAACATAATGAAAAAATGACGATAGAAGGGAATGCAAGAATGAAAGAACAAAAGTAGGAACGGATGGATTGAAAGTATGGAAGATCGAAAGGAATAAGAAGACAAAGATGTCAAGGATTATGAAATTGTGAAACTGTAAAGGTCTGATTGTAAAACTGTGAAAATCTGGAAACATCAAATAATGAAATCGTGACTTCATGGATTTGATGAATTGTGAAGATGTGAGATTATGAAAGTTTGAGAGATTGTGAAATTGAGATCATGCAATGATGAGGAATTTAATAAATAATGAAAAATTTTGAAACTACAAAGAATTTTGAAATAGTGAAATAGGGAACATCATAATGAAACGATGACGATAGAAGGCAAGGCAAGAATGAAAGAACAAAAGGACGAACGGTGGATTGAAAGTATGGAAGAATGAAAGGATGAGAAGACGAAGATGTCAAGGATTATGGAATTGTGAAACTATGAAAGTCTGATTGTGAAATTGTGACTCTGGAAACATGAAATAATGAAATTGTGACTTCATGAATTTGATGAATTGAAGATGCGAAGAAACAAAAGTATGAATGTATAAAATGACGAGACAATAAAAATAGCAATTATTAAAATTTGAAAGATTGTGAAGATGTGAGATTATGAATGTTTGAGAGATTGTGAAATTGAGCTCATGCAATGATAACGAATTTAATAAATAACGAAAAATGTTGAAACCACAAAGAATTTTGAAATAGTGAAATAGGGAACAACATAATGAAAGGATGACGATGGAATTGAATGCAAGAATGAAAGAACAAAAGGACGAACGGATAGATTGATAGTATGGAAAAATGAAAGGATGAGAAGACGAAGATGTCAAGGATTATGGAATTGTGAAACTATGAAAGTCTGATTGTGAAATTGTGACTCTGGAAACATGAAATAATGAAATCGTGACTTCATGAATTTGATGACTTGTGAAGATGTGAGATTATGAAAGTTTGAGAGATTGTGAAATGGAGATCATGCAATGATGAGGAATTTAATAAATAATGAAAAATTTTGAAACTACAAAGAATTTTGAAATAGTGAAATAGGGAACATCATAATGAAACGATGACGATAGAAGGCAAGGCAAGAATGAAAGAACAAAAGAACGAACGGATGGATTGAAAGTATGGAAGAATGAAAGGATGAGAAGACGACGATGTCAAGGATTATGGAATTGTGAAACTATGAAAGTCTCATTGTGAAATTGTGAAACTCTGGGAACATGAAATAATGAAATTGTGACTTCATGAATTTGATGAATTGAAGATGCGAAGAAACAAAAGTATGAATGTATAAAATGACGAGACAATAAAAATAGCAATTATTAAAATTTGAAAGATTGTGAAGATGTGAGATTATGAATGTTTGAGAGATTGTGAAATTGAGATCATGCAAGGATAACAAATTTAATAAATAACGAAAAATGTTGAAACCACAAAGAATTTTGAAATTGTGAAATAAGGAACAACATAATGAAAGGATGACGATAGAAGGGAATGCAAGAATGAAAGAACAAAAGGACGAACGGATGGATTGAAAGTATGGAAGAATGAAAGGATGAGAAGACGAAGATGTCAAGGATTATGGAATTGTGAAACTATGAAAGTCTGATTGTGAAATTGTGACTCTGGAAACATGAAATAATGAAATCGTGACTTCATGAATTTGATGAATTGTGAAGATGTGAGATTATGAAAGTTTGAGAGATTGTGAAATTGAGATCATGCAATGATAACGAATTTAATAAATAACGAAAAATGTTGAAACCACAAAGAATTTTGAAATAGTGAAATAGGGAACAACATAATGAAAGGATGACGATGGAATTGAATGCAAGAATGAAAGAACAAAAGGACGAACGGATAGATTGAAAGTATGGAAGAATGAAAGGATGAGAAGACCAAGATGTCAAGGATTATGGAATTGTGAAACTATGAAAGTCTGATTGTGAAATTGTGAAACTCTGGAAACATGAAATAATGAAATCGTGACTTCATGAATTTGATGAAGTGAAGATGCGAAGAAGCAATAGTATGAATGTATAAAAGGACAAGAATATGAAAATAAAATTTATTAAAATTTGAAAGATTGCAACGATTTTGAAATTGTGACATCGTGAAAAATAATGAAATTGTGAAGATGTGAGATTATGAAAGTTTGAGAGATTGTGAAATTGAGATCATGCACTGACAACGAATTTAACAAATAACGAAAAATATTGAAACCACAAAAAATTTTGAAATAGTGAAATAGGGAACAACATAATGAAAGGATGACGATTGATGGGAATGCAAGAATGAAAGAACAAAAGGACCAACGGGTGGACTGACAGTATGGAAGAATGAAAGGATGAAAAGACCAAAATGTCAAGCATTATGAAATTGTGAAACTATGAAAGCCTGATTGCGAAATTGTGAAAATCTGGAAACATGAAACGTGGAAAAGTGGAGCATCCCACGTTTAAAAAGTAACGCTCGATGCAACATGACCGTAAGAATCGTCACAAAATATCCAATGGAAAATCACTGTGTAAGACGTATGCCAATGACTGTCACTTTGTGCATTTTTGATTAAATGAGGTGGAACTGTTACAAAAACGTTTATCTTTAGTAAATAAAAAAGTATCTCTATCGCAGTCGGCGATCCCTTTATACATATAACACGTGTCCATGTCGGAGACCAGGTTTTTGTTTATGAGAAGTTGCCTATTTGGTTCGAGTCACAATACTGGTGGCGTTTTCTTCAGCTATGAGCTGTACACGTAAAACATCCAAATGTGCTATCAAAATCAACTTGAAATGAATTCCTAGGGAAGCCTCGACTTAATAACAACGTTGCGAAGGTGGATAGTATCCCTTAGCTTAAATTAATTAGCCATATTTAGTCATTAATGGCTGGCATAGTTGGGACTTGTAACGACCACGTAAAATGAGTCGTTTCGGAGTTACAATAATAACTTTGATAATAATTACAAGAGAACTTAAATGAACGGAACTTGGCGATAGTTTCTCCCTTCACCGGAGGCGATGAGTGGCTTCCAATGGCTGCAGTTATCCGGAATTATTGTAGAATGTCGCATTATTCTGGCAGCGTTCGCCAAAAAGCCGGCCGAATAAGCAGTCAGACGTTCGGTATTAATTCTGAACGACCATTTGTAAGAGAAGCTTAAAAATCGGATTTCTGTAATGTAATGTAAAATTTGCTTTTGGCCTAATGAATTGTAAAGTTAGCTTTGACATCGTCTAGATTTTTACAAGTGCAGCTACTATGCGGTAAAGTAAGCAGTGAATTTTTAGCTTTCAGGGACGTTTAAAAAAATAAATTAAGTATAAGACAAAAAGCCTAATTTTGTACACGCTAATTTACACCAAAATTGACACAATAATGTACAAAATAAAACGGTAAAAAATTATTATAATTTCGTTGTGTTGGTACCACTGTCATCTTATACTAATAATGACATTTGACAGATTGATGGTTAATTACTTTTAGTTAATTATTATCATGTATTACTCCTACAAATTTCAGCGTTATTTTATATAAACATTTAACTTCAACCTATGTGGATGCCTTCTTGTAGGCTGATTTGATCTGCACGACTGCACGTGTTATTCAAGGTTTCAAGATCCAATCTCCTCTGTAATTCCTTTTTGTTCCCAAAACTCTAGCATGAATTAATTTAAAAAAAAGCTCCATAATTGGAAGAAATTATTTAAATAACTTTTAAATTTTCCTTTTGAGAGACTCGGCAATATAACCTTCGGCAACACTGGAAGACTTCCATGTTCCATGTCTTTTCAACAACACAAGGTCGTCACCTCTGTATTGAACCGTTTGTATTGATACTAAATGGTCAACTTTCGGCCCTCTAATCTAGCTATCTATCTTACTTGTTATTTTACACAAATCTAGCGACCATCTGCATTCGCTAGGCATTTTGAGTATGTGTTAAGGGTGTTTTAAAAGAGCTTGGTCGGTTTCAACTTAAACAATAAAAGACCACAGCAGCTACAAACATGGGTCGATGGTCGGTTAACTACAAAGCAGTAAACGCCGCAGTAAGCCCACCGAGTTATTTGCAACACATGCCTTTTCCCATATTACCGGTGCCGAAGTGCAGCGTATTGCAGGTGAATTAACACTCACAATTAGCCATTTAAAGCAAATTTGCTCTAACCAAAAAGAGTTGATTGCCAGAGAACGAGAAGTAAAGGAGGAATTTCGTGGTGTAATAATGGAATTTTCCACCTGCATTCCCTTTGAGTAACTGCATCAGTCTGTGTACCAGCTAAGTCTTAACTGAAAGTGTTGAATAAATCAGTGTACAAATCTCAGTAGGGCGTTTTAGTGCAATTTGGGGTTACAGTTAAATTCGTCGCTAATGCGTCTGGCTCTCTTATCTTGCAGCCGCAAGTAAACGTTCCTGGCTTAGGTATTTTATGCATAATTTCGTGAAAAAGTTGTTGCGACGAAACAAAATTCCCTGCGTTTTAGAGAGCTTTTCAAAATAAAGTTTTATCATCATCCGATTTGACCGGTGCAACGAACAGGTAATCCCCGATAGGTAAACAATGGGCCGATGCGGTTTGAACTTTAGATATTTTTTTATGAAAAAGAGGTAACACAGTGGGGTCGTCAACCCCCCTACGTTACTTCCCAGACAGAGTGTTGAATTCTCTATAATGTCACACCACGCCCATGTTACAGCTAATGTAGTCAGCAAGGCTCCCCTCCAAACAAATTTCGATCTTCAGCTCGGCCCCCGAGCATATGAAGTGCTCAAACTAACACGTCTGCAAAGAATTGGGCGCTACTCATTACGCCCCATAGGAATGCGGTGTGTTGCAGTAAAAGTCTTTAATTTGGAGCGCGAGACTAGGACAGCCTACAAACTAACTAAAGCGAAGGAATCTCCATAAAACGGCGAACATTCAGCAGGAATTGGAGGCGTCCTTTAGGACCCGAATAAGCGGACTGTACTCAAATAACTGTCCTATAAAGTCCCACCTAATGAGTTCCGCGTTCACAGGTGTTTGTGCGCTTCTATATTTCAGCTTAGCTAAACATTAGGGGATGTTTGATATCTGTGGTTTGATTATTGGTGCCGATGTGCGAAATTATTGCCGTGTATGAACTACAAATTTAAAGGCGTAACGTTTCACATTTCACCCTCATCCCCATTGTTTATCCAAAAAACCCTGAGCCACAGTTAGTGTTGCTGTTTTAGGAGGTCTAACATAAGCCATCCAGGTATTTAGTTTTGGACCTGTGCATAATCCTTTCTTTTAATATTTTTATTCAATACGAACGTCAATCATATCTTTTACCTCATATCAGTTTATAAAAAGTTTTATAATTAGTTTACCCAACTCCATTAGCTACAATAATTGATTATGTCAAATGCTCGTGACGTTTAACGTGGATTTGATGGGTATTATCACAAAATAAATTGCTAGAATGCAAACCGACGATACGGATTTCTGATTTGGTTGTTACCTTACTATCAACCAACAACAAATAAGTTTGGATACAAAGAACAAAGTTACCATTTTATAATTCAATTTTTGTCTTGGATTTTCATAGTAATTTTTCCATTCTACATACACTAGGATACTTGAAAATTGTAAGGAATTCATCAGAAATCCGTTGTCAATATTTGACAATTTTTGATACTTCAACGATTTCGTCCTCAAGAGACAAAATTAGAAATAAAACTCAGAAATTCGTAATTAATTGAAATTTCCGAATCGCACTATACAGAGCTTATTTTTGGATTCTATATGTATTAGGATACCTGTAGATTGTCAAGTAATTCATCAGAAGTCCGTTGTTAATTTTCCACAATTTTTTAAACATCAAGGATTTCGGCCTCAAGAGACAAAATTGTAAAAAGAACTCAGAAATTCGTAATTAATTCCTATTTTCTAAACAATCTGTATAGAAGTAATTTTTAGATTCTACATATACTACAATACTTAAAAATTGGAAGTAATTCATCAGAAATCCGTTGTCAATATTTGACAATTTTTGATACGTCAAGGATTTCGTCCGCAAGAGACAAAATTAGAAATAAAACTCAGAAATTCGTAATTAATTCAAATTTCCGAATCGCACTAGACAGAACTTATTTTTGGATTCTATATGTATTAGGATACCTGTAGATTGTCAAGTAATTCATCAGAAGTCCGTTGTTAATTTTCGACAATTTTTTAAACATCAAGGATTTCGGCCTCAAGAGACAAAATTGTAAAAATAACTCAGAAATTCGTAATTAATTCCTATTTCCTAAACAATCTGTATAGAAGTAATTTTTAGACTTTACATACACTAGGATACTTGGAAATTGTAAGTAATTGATCAGAAATCCGTTGTCAATATTTGACAATTTTTGATACGTCAACGATTTCGTCCGCAAGAGACAAAATTAGAAATAAAACTCAGAAATTCGTAATTAATTGAAATTTCCGAATCGCACTAGACAGAACTTATTTTTGGATTCTATATGTATTAGCATACCTGTAAATTGTCAAGTAATTCATCAGAAATCTGTTGCCAATTTCTGACAATATTTTAAACATGAAGGATTTTAGCCTTGAGAGTCAAAATTGGAAAAAGACACTCAGAAATTCCTAATTAATTAAAGTTTCCGAAACGAAATGTACAAAATTAATTTTTGGATTCTATATGCATAAGGCCACTTGACAAGTGTCGAGTAATTCATCAGAAATCTGTTGCCAATTTCTGTCAAAATTTTAAATATGAAGAATTTCAGCCTAAAGAGACAAAATTAAAAAAGATTCGGAAATTCCTAATTAATTAAATTATCAGAAGCGAACTGTACAAAATTAATTTTTTGATTCTATTTGCATAAGGACACTTGAAAAGTGTCGAGTAATTCATCAGAAATCTGTTGTCAATTTCTGACAATATTTTAAACATGAAGGATTTCAGCCTAAAGAGACAAAATTAAAAAAGACACTCAGAAATCCCTAATTAATTAATTTTCCGAAACGAAATGTACAAAATTAATTTTTGGATTCTATATGCATAAGGACACTTGACAAGTGTTGAGTAATTCATCAGAAATCTGTTGCCAATTTCTGACAAATTTTTAAACGTGAAGGATTTCAGCCTAAAGAGACAAAATTGGAAAAAGACACTCAGAGATTCCTAATTAATTAAATTTTCCGAAGCGAACTGTACAAAATTAATTATTTGATTCTATAAGCATAAGGACACTTGACAAGTGTCGAGTAATTCATCAGAAATCTGTTGTCAATTTCTGACAATATTTTAAACATGAAGGATTTCAGCCTAAAGAGACAAAATTAAAAAAGACACTCAGAAATCCCTAATTAATTTAATTTTCCAAAACGAAATGTACAAAATTAATTTTTGGATTCTATATGCATAAGGACACTTGACAAGTGTTGAGTAATTCATCAGAAATCTGTTGCCAATTTCTGACAATATTTTAAACGTGAAGGATTTCAGCCTAAAGAGACAAAGTTAAAAAAGACACTCAGAAATCCCTAATTAATTAAATTTTCCGAAACGAAATGTACAAAATTAATTTTTGGATTCTATATGCATAAGGACACTTGACAAGTGTCGAGTAATTCTTCAGAAATCTGTTGCCAATTTCTGACAATTTTTAAACCTGAAGGATTTCAGCCTAAAGAGACAAAATTGGAAAAAGACACTCAGAAATTCCTAATTAATTAAATTTCCCGAAACGAAATGTACAAAATTAATTTTTGGATTCTATATGCATAAGGACACTTGACAAGTGTCGAGTAATTCATCAGAAATCTGTTGTCAATTTCTGACAATATTTTAAACATGAAGGATTTCAGCCTGAAGAGACAAAATTAAAATGACACTCAGAAATCTCTAATTAATTAAATTTTCCGAAACGAAATGTACAAAATTAATTTTTGGATTCTATATGCATAAGGACACTTGACAAGTGTCGAGTAATTCTTCAGAAATCTGTTGCCTATTTCTGACAATTTTTAAACGTGAAGGATTTCAGCCTAAAGAGACAAAATTGGAAAAAGACACTCAGAAATTCCTAATTAATTAAATTTTCCGAAGCGAACTGTACAAAATTAATTTTTGCATTCTCTATGCGTAAGGACACTTGACAACTGCTAAGTAATTCATCAGAAATCTGTTGCCAATTTCTGACACTATTTTAAACATGAAGGATTTCAGCCTAAAGAGACAAAATTAAAAAAAGACACTCAGAAATCCCTAATTAATTAAATTTTCCGAAGCAAACTGTACAAAATTAATTATTTGATTCTATAAGCATAAGGACACTTGACAAGTGTCGAGTAATTCATCAGAAATCTGTTGTCAATTTCTGACAATATTTTAAACATGAAGGATTTCAGCCTAAAGAGACAAAATTAAAAAAGACACTCAGAAATCCCTAATTAATTAAATTTTCCGAAACGAAATGTACAAAATTAATTTTTGGATTCTATAAGCATAAGGACACTTGACAAGTGTCGAGTAATTCATCAGAAATCTGTTGTCAATTTCTGACAATATTTTAAACATGAAGGATTTCAGCCTAAAGAAACAAAATTAAAAAAGACACTCAGAAATCCCTAATTAATTAATTTTCCGAAACGAAATGTACAAAATTAATTTTTGGATTCTATATGCATAAGGAGACTTGACAAGTGTTGAGTAATTCATCAGAAATCTGTTGCCAATTTCTGACAATATTTTAAACATGAAGGATTTCAGCCTAAAGAGACAAAGTTAAAAAAAGACACTCAGAAATTCCTAATTAATTAAATTTTCCGAAGCGAACTGTACAAAATTAATTTTTTGATTCTATAAGCATAAGGACACTTGACAAGTGTCGAGTAATTCATCAGAAATCTGTTGTCAATTTCTGACAATATTTTAAACATGAAGGATTTCAGCCTAAAGAGACAAAATTAAAATGACACTCAGAAATCTCTAATTAATTAAATTTTCCGAAACGAAATGTACAAAATTAATTTTTGGATTCTATATGCATAAGGACACTTGACAAGTGTCGAGTAATTCTTCAGAAATCTGTTGCCTATTTCTGACAATTTTTAAACGTGAAGGATTTCAGCCTAAAGAGA
The DNA here is from genome assembly GCA_963583935.1 of Diaperis boleti. NCBI lineage: Eukaryota > Metazoa > Arthropoda > Insecta > Coleoptera > Tenebrionidae > Diaperis > Diaperis boleti. The sequence goes on along the minus strand of OY757249.1, from coordinate 48,873,132 downwards.
CAAAATTGGAAAAAGACACTCAGAAATTCCTAATTAATTAAATTTTCCGAAGCGAACTGTACAAAATTAATTTTTGCATTCTCTATGCGTAAGGACACTTGACAACTGCTAAGTAATTCATCAGAAATCTGTTGCCAATTTCTGACACTATTTTAAACATGAAGGATTTCAGCCTAAAGAGACAAAATTAAAAAAAGACACTCAGAAATCCCTAATTAATTAAATTTTCCGAAGCAAACTGTACAAAATTAATTATTTGATTCTATAAGCATAAGGACACTTGACAAGTGTCGAGTAATTCATCAGAAATCTGTTGTCAATTTCTGACAATATTTTAAACATGAAGGATTTCAGCCTAAAGAGACAAAATTAAAAAAGACACTCAGAAATCCCTAATTAATTAAATTTTCCGAAACGAAATGTACAAAATTAATTTTTGGATTCTATAAGCATAAGGACACTTGACAAGTGTCGAGTAATTCATCAGAAATCTGTTGTCAATTTCTGACAATATTTTAAACATGAAGGATTTCAGCCTAAAGAAACAAAATTAAAAAAGACACTCAGAAATCCCTAATTAATTAATTTTCCGAAACGAAATGTACAAAATTAATTTTTGGATTCTATATGCATAAGGAGACTTGACAAGTGTTGAGTAATTCATCAGAAATCTGTTGCCAATTTCTGACAATATTTTAAACATGAAGGATTTCAGCCTAAAGAGACAAAGTTAAAAAAAGACACTCAGAAATTCCTAATTAATTAAATTTTCCGAAGCGAACTGTACAAAATTAATTTTTTGATTCTATAAGCATAAGGACACTTGACAAGTGTCGAGTAATTCATCAGAAATCTGTTGTCAATTTCTGACAATATTTTAAACATGAAGGATTTCAGCCTAAAGAGACAAAATTAAAATGACACTCAGAAATCTCTAATTAATTAAATTTTCCGAAACGAAATGTACAAAATTAATTTTTGGATTCTATATGCATAAGGACACTTGACAAGTGTCGAGTAATTCTTCAGAAATCTGTTGCCTATTTCTGACAATTTTTAAACGTGAAGGATTTCAGCCTAAAGAGACAAAATTGGAAAAAGACACTCAGAAATTCCTAATTAATTAAATTTTCCGAAGCGAACTGTACAAAATTAATTTTTGCATTCTCTATGCGTAAGGACACTTGACAACTGCTAAGTAATTCATCAGAAATCTGTTGCCAATTTCTGACACTATTTTAAACATGAAGGATTTCAGCCTAAAGAGACAAAATTAAAAAAAGACACTCAGAAATCCCTAATTAATTAAATTTTCCGAAGCAAACTGTACAAAATTAATTATTTGATTCTATAAGCATAAGGACACTTGACAAGTGTCGAGTAATTCATCAGAAATCTGTTGTCAATTTCTGACAATATTTTAAACATGAAGGATTTCAGCCTAAAGAGACAAAATTAAAAAAGACACTCAGAAATCCCTAATTAATTAAATTTTCCGAAACGAAATGTACAAAATTAATTTTTGGATTCTATAAGCATAAGGACACTTGACAAGTGTCGAGTAATTCATCAGAAATCTGTTGTCAATTTCTGACAATATTTTAAACATGAAGGATTTCAGCCTAAAGAAACAAAATTAAAAAAGATACTCAGAAATCCCTAATTAATTAATTTTCCGAAACGAAATGTACAAAATTAATTTTTGGATTCTATATGCATAAGGACACTTGACAAGTGTTGAGTAATTCATCAGAAATCTGTTGCCAATTTCTGACAATATTTTAAACATGAAGGATTTCAGCCTAAAGAGACAAAATTAAAAAACGACACTCAGAAATCCCTAATTAATTAAATTTTCCGAAGCAAACTGTACAAAATTAATTATTTGATTCTATAAGCATAAGGACACTTGACAAGTGTCGAGTAATTCATCAGAAATCTGTTGTCAATTTCTGACAATATTTTAAACATGAAGGATTTCAGCCTAAAGAGACAAAATTAAAAAAGACACTCAGAAATCCCTAATTAATTAAATTTTCCGAAACGAAATGTACAAAATTAATTTTTGGATTCTATAAGCATAAGGACACTTGACAAGTGTCGAGTAATTCATCAGAAATCTGTTGTCAATTTCTGACAATATTTTAAACATGAAGGATTTCAGCCTAAAGAAACAAAATTAAAAAAGACACTCAGAAATCCCTAATTAATTAATTTTCTGAACTGAACTGTACAAAATTAATTTTTGCATTCTATATGCATAAGGACACTTGACAAGTGTCGAGTAATTCATCAGAAATCTGTTGCCAATTTCTGACAAAATTTTAAACGTGAAGGATTTCAGCCTAAAGAGACAAAGTTAAAAAAAGACACTCAGAAATTCCTAATTAATTAAATTTTCCGAAGCGAACTGTACAAAATTAATTTTTGCATTCTCTATGCGTAAGGACACTTGACAACTGCTAAGTAATTCATCAGAAATCTGTTGCCAATTTCTGACACTATTTTAAACATGAAGGATTTTAGCCTAAAGAGACAAAATTAAAAAAAGACACTCAGAAATCCCTAATTAATTAAATTTTCCGAAGAAAACTGTACAAAATTAATTATTTGATTCTATAAGCATAAGGACACTTGACAAGTGTCGAGTAATTCATCAGAAATCTGTTGTCAATTTCTGACAATATTTTAAACATGAAGGATTTCAGCCTAAAGAGACAAAATTAAAAAAGACACTCAGAAATCCCTAATTAATTAAATTTTCCGAAACGAAATGTACAAAATTAATTTTTGGATTCTATAAGCATAAGGACACTTGACAAGTGTCGAGTAATTCATCAGAAATATGTTGTCAATTTCTGACAATATTTTAAACATGAAGGATTTCAGCCTAAAGAAACAAAATTAAAAAAGACACTCAGAAATCCCTAATTAATTAATTTTCCGAAACGAAATGTACAAAATTAATTTTTGGATTCTATATGCATAAGGACACTTGACAAGTGTTGAGTAATTCATCAGAAATCTGTTGCCAATTTCTGACAATATTTTAAACATGAAGGATTTCAGCCTAAAGAGACAAAATTAAAAAACGACACTCAGAAATCCCTAATTAATTAAATTTTCCGAAGCAAACTGTACAAAATTAATTATTTGATTCTATAAGCATAAGGACACTTGACAAGTGTCGAGTAATTCATCAGAAATCTGTTGTCAATTTCTGACAATATTTTAAACATGAAGGATTTCAGCCTAAAGAGACAAAATTAAAAAAGACACTCAGAAATCCCTAATTAATTAAATTTTCCGAAACGAAATGTACAAAATTAATTTTTGGATTCTATAAGCATAAGGACACTTGACAAGTGTCGAGTAATTCATCAGAAATCTGTTGTCAATTTCTGACAATATTTTAAACATGAAGGATTTCAGCCTAAAGAAACAAAATTAAAAAAGACACTCAGAAATCCCTAATTAATTAATTTTCTGAACTGAACTGTACAAAATTAATTTTTGCATTCTATATGCATAAGGACACTTGACAAGTGTCGAGTAATTCATCAGAAATCTGTTGCCAATTTCTGACAATATTTTAAACGTGAAGGATTTCAGCCTAAAGAGACAAAGTTAAAAAAAGACACTCAGAAATTCCTAATTAATTAAATTTTCCGAAGCGAACTGTACAAAATTAATTTTTGCATTCTCTATGCGTAAGGACACTTGACAACTGCTAAGTAATTCATCAGAAATCTGTTGCCAATTTCTGACACTATTTTAAACATGAAGGATTTCAGCCTAAAGAGACAAAATTAAAAAAAGACACTCAGAAATCCCTAATTAATTAAATTTTCCGAAGCAAACTGTACAAAATTAATTATTTGATTCTATAAGCATAAGGACACTTGACAAGTGTCGAGTAATTCATCAGAAATCTGTTGTCAATTTCTGACAATATTTTAAACATGAAGGATTTCAGCCTAAAGAGACAAAATTAAAAAAGACACTCAGAAATCCCTAATTAATTAAATTTTCCGAAACGAAATGTACAAAATTAATTTTTGGATTCTATAAGCATAAGGACACTTGACAAGTGTCGAGTAATTCATCAGAAATCTGTTGTCAATTTCTGACAATATTTTAAACATGAAGGATTTCAGCCTAAAGAAACAAAATTAAAAAAGACACTCAGAAATCCCTAATTAATTAATTTTCTGAACTGAACTGTACAAAATTAATTTTTGCATTCTATATGCATAAGGACACTTGACAAGTGTCGAGTAATTCATCAGAAATCTGTTGCCAATTTCTGACAATATTTTAAACGTGAAGGATTTCAGCCTAAAGAGACAAAGTTAAAAAAAGACACTCAGAAATCCCTAATTAATTAAATTTTCCGAAACGAAATGTACAAAATTAATTTTTGGATTCTATATGCATAAGGACGCTTGACAAGTGTCGAGTAATTCATCGGAAATCTGTTGCCAATTTCTGACAATATTTTAAACGTGAAGGATTTCAGCCTAAAGAGACAAAGTTAAAAAAAGACACTCAGAAATTCCTAATTAATTAAATTTTCCGAAGCGAACTGTACAAAATTAATTTTTTGATTCTATAAGCATAAGGACACTTGACAAGTGTCGAGTAATTCATCAGAAATCTGTTGTCAATTTCTGACAATATTTTAAACATGAAGGATTTCAGCCTAAAGAGACAAAATTAAAATGACACTCAGAAATCTCTAATTAATTAAATTTTCCGAAACGAAATGTACAAAATTAATTTTTGGATTCTATATGCATAAGGACACTTGACAAGTGTCGAGTAATTCTTCAGAAATCTGTTGCCTATTTCTGACAATTTTTAAACGTGAAGGATTTCAGCCTAAAGAGACAAAATTGGAAAAAGACACTCAGAAATTCCTAATTAATTAAATTTTCCGAAGTGAACTGTACAAAATTATTTTTTTTATTCTATATGCATAAGGACACTTGACAAGTGTCGAGTAATTCATCAGAAATCTGTTGCCAATTTCTGACAATATTTTAAATATGAAGAATTTCAGCCTAAAGAAACAAAATTAAAAAAGACTCGGAAATTCCTAATTAATTAAATTTTCCGAAGCGAACTGTACAAAATTAATTTTTGGATTCTATATGCATAAGGACACTTGACAAGTGCCAAGTAATTCATCAGAAATCTCTTGCCAATTTCTGACAATATTTTAAACATGAACGATTTCAGCCTATAGAGACAAAATTTAAAAAGACACTCAGAAATTCCTAATTAATTAAATTTTCCGAAGCAAACTGTACAAAATTAATTTTTGGATTCTATATGCATAAGGACACTTGACAAGTGTCGAGTAATTCATCAGAAATCTGTTGTCAATTTCTGACAATATTTTAAACATGAAGGATTTCAGCCTAAAGAGACAAAATTGGAAAAAGACACTCAGAAATTCCTAATTAATTAAATTTTCCGAAGCGAGCTATACAAAATTATTTTTTGGATTCTATATGCATAAGGACACTTGACAAGTGTCGAGTAATTCATCAGAAATCTGTTGCCAATTTCTGACAATATTTTAAACATAAAGGATTTCAGCCTGAAGCGGCAAAATTTAAAAAAGACACTCAGAAATTCCTAATTAATTAAATTTTCCGAAGCGAACAGTACAAAATTAATTTTTGGATTCTATATGCATAAGGATACTTGACAAGTGTCGAGTAATTCATCAGAAATCTGTTGCCAATTTCTGACAATATTTTAAACGTGAAGGATTTCAGCCTAAAGAGACAAAATTGGAAAAAGACACTCAGAAATTCCTAATTAATTAAATTTTCCGAAGCGAGCCATACAAAATTATTTTTTGGATTCTATATGCATAAGGACACTTGACAAGTGTCGAGTAATTCATCAGAAATCTGTTGCCAATTTCTGACAATATTTTAAACGTGAAGGATTTCAGCCTAAAGAGACAAAATTGGAAAAAGACACTCAGAAATTCCTAATTAATTAAATTTTCCGAAGTGAACTGTACAAAATTAATTTTTGCATTCTATATGCATAAGGACACTTGACAAGTGTCGAGTAATTCATCAGAAATCTGTTGCCAATTTCTGACAATATTTTATACCTGAAGGATTTCAGCCTTGAGAGTCAAAATTCGAAAAAGACACTCAGAAATTCCTAATTAATTAAATTTTCCGAATCGAACTGCACAAAATTAATTTTTGGATTCTATATACATAAGGATCCTTGACAAGTGCCAAGTAATTCATCAGAAATCTGTTGCCAATTTCTGACAATATTTTAAACATAAAGGATTTCAGCCTGAAGCGACAAAATTTAAAAAAGACACTCAGAAATTCCTAATTAATTAAATTCTCCGAAGCGAACTGTACAAAATTAATTTTTGGATTCTATATGCATAAGGACACTTGACAAGTGTCGAGTAATTCATCAGAAATCTGTTGCCAATTTCTGACAATATTTTAAACGTGAAGGATTTCAGCCTAAAGAGACAAAGTTAAAAAAAGACACTCAGAAATTCCTAATTAATTAAATTTTCCGAAGCGAACTGTACAAAATTAATTTTTTGATTCTATATGCATAAGGACACTTGACAAGTGTCGAGTAATTCATCAGAAATCTGTTGCCAATTTCTGACAATATTTTAAACGTGAAGGATTTCAGCCTAAAGAGACAAAATTGGAAAAAGACACTCAGAAATTCCTAATTAATTAAATTTTCCGAAACGAAATGTACAAAATTAATTTTTGCATTCTATATGCATAAGGACACTTGACAAGTGTCGAGTAATTCATCAGAAATCTGTTGCCAATTTCTGACAATATTTTAAACGTGAAGGATTTCAGCCTAAAGAGACAAAGTTAAAAAAAGACACTCAGAAATTCCTAATTAATTAAATTTTCCGAAGCGAACTGTACAAAATTAATTTTTTGATTCTATATGCATAAGGACACTTGACAAGTGTCGAGTAATTCATCAGAAATCTGTTGCCAATTTCTGACAATATTTTAAACGTGAAGGATTTCAGCCTAAAGAGACAAAATTGGAAAAAGACACTCAGAAATTCCTAATTAATTAAATTTTCCGAAGTGAACTGTACAAAATTAATTTTTGCATTCTATATGCATAAGGACACTTGACAAGTGTCGAGTAATTCATCAGAAATCTGTTGCCAATTTCTGACAATATTTTAAACGTGAAGGACTTCAGCCTAAAGAGACAAAATTGGAAAAAGACACTCAGAAATTCCTAATTAATTAAATTTTCCGAAACGAAATGTACAAAATTAATTTTTGCATTCTATATGCATAAGGACACTTGACAAGTGTCGAGTAATTCATCAGAAATCTGTTGACAATTTCTGACAATATTTTAAACGTGACGGATTTCAGCCTAAAGAGACAAAATTGGAAAAAGACACTCAGAAATACCTAATTAATTAAATTTTCCGAAGTGAACTGTACAAAATTAATTTTTGCATTCTATATGCATAAGGACACTTGACAAGTGTCGAGTAATTCATCAGAAATCTGTTGCCAATTTCTGACAATATTTTAAACGTGAAGGATTTCAGCCTAAAGAGACAAAATTGGAAAAAGGCACTCAGAAATTCGCAAATAATTAAAATTTCCGAAGCGATCTGTATAGAACTAATTTTTGAGTTCTACATGTATTAGGATACCTGAAAATTATCAAGAAATTTATTAGAAATCCGTTGTTAATTTTCGACAACTTTTTAAACATCAAGGATTTCGGCCTCAAGAAACGAAATTGTTGAAAGACACTAAGAAATTCCTGGTTCTTTCAGATTCTCCAAACGAACTGTATAAAAGTACCTTTTAGATTCGCTATGCATTAGGACACTTGACAATTATTGTCATCAGAAATACCTTGTAAATTTTTCACAATTTTTTATCTATTTTCAAAAATAATTTTGACGTCTAACGAAATTTCAAAAAGGCACTCAGGGCCCAAAGTTTGCTGAGGTATGGCAAAAAAATGCCAGAGGCACTAAACCTTTCTTTCAATTATTTAAATTAAAGGTCCTGACCAGTCGACCGGGCGTCGTTCTAAAGAATCCTGAAAAGGGCTGAATTGACCTGAAGAGTAATGAAAAATCCAGAAGATTAACTGACAGTTCTTATACTGAAAAATCTCAAGGAATACGGAAGAATTCTGAACAAACCTAAAGGGTCCCGAGGGCTTCTAAGTCCAAAACCATCTAGTTGAGTCCTAAAGACATGACTAGACTAGACAAGGATTGTGTTGAAAAATCGTGAGGAATACTGAGAAACTCTGAAGTAACTTGGTAAATACTGAAAATCCCGAAATGCTCTGATTGCTGCTGAAAAATCGTACCAACCATACCTTGGTATTCGTGAAAAAAGTATGCGGGTTAAAATATCCAGATTGAATTTCATAACACCCCGTATATTAACTTTAATTTCCGGTAGTTATCCCACGCGATTAGCAACTTATTACCCCACAGGAATCCAATTTACATGCGGGCGTTTTTTCTTGAGACTTGGCAAGCACGTAAATTGAGACAAATTTGAAACGGTCTGACTGTATTTTATCTCATCAGCCCGAGCAAGCAAAGTCGCATCTGCAAATTACCCGCTTTAATTAGATTTAGCTCGTAGCACGTTTGTTGCAATTCATTATTAACGTCCACCGCACGCATACCATCACCGTTTCAGTCACCGCCGATCCTCTCCTATGATACTAAATAAAGATGGCGAGTGCTGTATGCTAATTGCAGTCGTCGATGGTGGATCCCCGATTGACAGTCGGTAACGAATCTGGGTTTAATTGCCAGCTAATTCGTCGTTTAGTTAGTTATATATTATCTTGTCTGTCATTTCGTACTGGACTGACAATAAATTTGGAAAGTGACGTCCGGCTTTATAATTTATTACCGTTAAATTATAGACCCGAAGAGGTTAGGTAGTCGGTAAAAACAGGCTCTTTACAACCGACAGACGACCACGAAGAATGGCATGTCGCGCTCAATACCAAAACTATTGAGAACTCGGCCACTGCGGACGTATCGATAATCAGTTACTGTTATTCGGTCTGTGTAATTGGAAAGCAACATTGGCCTAGATGTCATTAAATCCTCCTTAGGCAATTAGCCAAATTTAGATGGTGGGTGGCAGAAAGCCCGTTTGTGTGTCATTTCATTAATGCATAAACAGGGATGAGGTTCATTATCATAGCATAACGGATGGCGGATGCACACGATCGCAACCTCAGTCTTAATTGTGGGTAAAGTATCGATCTGATTACGGCTTTCCTAATCCTAATTGAATTTCGGAATTAATCATACGAGAAAAACCTAATGGAGTAAGCCTTAAAGCGAGAAGCGAACGGAATTCGCTCAGTGCTAAACAGCTTTTATAACATTCCTAATAAAGTTCTGCAGACGTGTACGTCAATTCGAGCGAAGATTGGATGCGGAATTCGAGCGATCAATGAATTGTGCAAGCGACGACGTACAAGTAAAGATCTCTTTAAGATTTACCGGGAACGGTGCGTGTTGTTCATGTTGTGGTTTCCACAGAAGGGATCAATCGTCTCAGGGATTGCGCGATATTCCTACATAAAGGACGTAAAAGCACGCACTGCTTCTCCTCAGCGGCTACACAATTACAAAGCACAACCTTCATATCCCATGAACTAGGTATACAGCATCCAAATACAAATTAGGAGTAATGTTGATCTTAAAAATACGAACCAATTCTGGAACTGTTTATTCTTATGGATCGTGGTAGTTTACCTGGAAAAGAAAAACACTCGTAAATATTAGACAACAATCAGTGAAGTTGTAAAATTAATTTTATTAAGATTTTGACACAGTGGCTGCTCGTTCATGAGGTCATTCGGTCACTGACCTCCCAAAGGAAAGAAGTGAAAAAAGCAGTATCAAGACTCTTTGTTTTGTGGAATATAATAATATAATTATTGCAATCAAAATATAATAATATAATTATTGCAATCAAATTATGATGTTTGAATTTTCGTATAAGTTATCTATTGAGTTTAGCTCTCTGGTTGTCGCAAAAAATTTTGTAAAGAGCGTCTCATTGCAAAATCAAATCGTGTACTTTATTGTATCCGACGTATTGCACGCTTGAGATAAAGATAGAAAGTCGGACGTCCGACTAACAGATTATTGTAGGAGGTAGGATGGTGTTCCTCTTTAGCTCAGTCAACTTTCATCGTGTCCGTAGTTAAAACGATAAAAGAACTAATAGTAATGAGCTGTCACATTGTGATTACTGTCAAATGTCATTAGATTGCCTCTTTTGACACATGTTATCTTTTTAAAGTGGCTGTTTCCAGTCATTTTACCGAATTGGGCTCATTGAAGACATTACAAAATCCTGTTCCAATAATGACTAGACATTTTGAATAAACCCGTTTCTAATGCGCAGTGATAAACAAAAAGCTTTGAATAATAATTTTCATTGTGAATAAGTTAGGTGACTCCGGTTCAGATGTGAATAAAAATCCTGATAATGAGGCCAACTGTAGTGTATTAAGTTTAAACCACTAGGTGGGAGTAATCGTTGTAGTCAAGTATAAGGAATAAAGTCTGAATCGAAGTTACCAAATCTTTAACGGTTCCCGACACGGCAGTGACGCCATACACTGAAATAAGATACTTTCCGGAACCGTAGCGAAACCGTTTTCGCTCCTAATCACTGAGTGAAATAGCACGCTCCTGATGCCGACGTCCAGAATCCTCCACGCGGCCCAGAGGCGCCGCCCACCCGTGCTTCAGAATCCACGCTGATAACCGGTAGATCGCGAGTCCCCCACTGGCCTCTCAGGACCACGCATCGGTTCGCGCAAGTGCAAGAAATCTCACCCACGTATCGGCCATAGATAACCAAATAAAAAACCTTTAATAAAGCAGGGGCCTATCTGATAATCGGAGAAACAGTTGCAGTGTCGCTGATTTTGTTTTTAATCCGTTTCCTATTGATCCTGCACAGTAAAAACGCCATAGAGTCAAAAATACGAGTTTATTGTTTGCATTCATGAATCGCGTTTCTTTGTAATTACTAATAGTGTTAAACAAATAATAAGTGCAGTATTCGTTTACGGCATCCGAGTGGTTCCGCGAAATCCGTGAGTCATTTTCAAAGACAGTTTCGTGTTAATGTGTAGTAGGCCGGGATAGTGAGCTACGCCACCCCATTTCTAGATCGAGAATTTTTAAACGAAAAGTTCTCATATAATCTACATCAACTTCTTAGATTTTTATTTGTGGGGGCATATGAAAGCACTGATGTATGTGTTTTAATTTTTTGTATTTTTTTAAAGGCCTTTTTTGAATATGTGTTTAAAGTTTCTGACAGTTTTTTGATGACACCCCATATAAGGACGACCGCAGACCATTACCGGCAGGATGAGTACACCCACCCGTCCAGAAGGAAGCAGAAGAGAAAGACTGGAACAAGCTTAGAAGAAGCAGGCCTGAGTTTCCCGGTGCCGACTGGTTGCACAGGCAGTTAGTCGGCACTGCGGGAGCCCTAGTAGCTCCTGTTGTTTTCCGTCACACCTGGTGGCCCCTCGGTTGGCTGGAAACAGCGACAAATTTTGCGGATGAGGTCGATCCGGGGCTCTAGCAGCTCCTGGGACTCCAATCGACCTTCCAACCGCAGGTGGAAGAGGTACGGAGTGGGAATCTCTCCACCTCAAATCCGTCTCACCCGCAGGTCGCCGCATTTCCACTCCAGACAGAGACCCAGCAGATAAAGCATCAACGGAGAAAGAGACACCGGGTTAATAAATAAAGATTCTCAGGGGTGACACGGAGAAAGAGAGACCGTGTAAGTGTTATTGTACAAAGACAGATTGTTTTTGCTCCCCTCCCCCCCTAAACCTGACTTCCAGCTTACCGGATTTCGCTTAAACTACCCGTGGTCGCGTGGAGCATACCACGTTAAAAAACTGGCGCTCAAAATGAAAGAAGTTGATGATGAGCAGATTCAACTCAAACCTAGTCCCAAGAACGGACTCCAGTATTCCCTAAAACATGCTGTGTTTGTCATAGACGAGAAAATTATTCCATCAAAGAGTGCACGGCATGCCAAAGAACCATTCTCATTGAATGCAACGGTATTCATGAGACCAATAGGATACTGAATTATATTGGTCAAAGGAAGGGCGTTGATAGAACGTTTTGGCAGTGTAAGAGTTAAACAAATTAACAGTGTGACAGTTCGATAAGTTGGCATTTTGAAAGTTTGAGAGTTTCCAAATTGAAGAGTCGAAGAGTTAGAGAGTATAAGGTTTGAGGAGTTTTTTAAATATGAGATTTGGAATGTCTGATATTCGAAAAGTTTCAGATTTTGGGATTGCTTAAGATCTAAAAAGTTGGAAAGATTTATAGTTTGACAGTTGACAACTAGGTGAAAACTTTGACATTACAAGTTTGAGATTTTGGGCGTTGTAAAGTTGAAGATCTGAAGAGTAGGAAAGTTTGTCACTTTAATAAGTTTTAGGATTCCACAGTTTGACAGTCTTACAGTTGAAGATGAGTTTTCAAATATGGGACTTGGAATGTCTGAAATTCGAAAAGTTTGAGATTTTGGGATTGCTTAAGATCTGAAAAGTTGGAAAGATTTATAGTTTGACAGTTGAGAACTAGATAAAAACTTTAACAGTATATTTTGGCAGTGTAAGAGTTAAACAAATTAACAGTCGTTGTAAAGTTGAAGATCTGAAGAGTAGGAAAGTTTGTCACTTTGATAAGTTTCAGGATTCCACACTATGACAGTCTGACAGTTAAAGACCTGAAAATTTTACAGTTTAAAAGTCTGACACATGGAAAGTTTGACAGCTTAACAGTTTGAGAGTTCGACAGTTTAAGGTTGACGGATTCACAGTCTGACCGCATTTTACAGTTAGAGGGTTTGAATGTTGAAGAATTCGAGAGTTGAAGATGAGTTTTCAAATATGAGAGTTGGAATGTCTGATAGTCGAAAAGTTTGAGATTTTTGGATTGCTTAAGATCTGAAAGGTTGGAAAGAATTATAGTGTAACAGTTGACACCTAGATGAAAACTTTGACAGTACATTTTGGCAGTGTAAGAGTTAAACAAATTAACAGTGTGACCGTTCGATAACTTGGCATTTTGAAAGTTTGAGAGTTTCCAAATTGACGAGTTAAGAGTTAGAGAGTATGAGGTTTGAGGAGTTTGAGATTTTGGGCGTTGTAAAGTTGAAGATCTGAAGAGCCGGACAGCTTGTCACTTTAATAAGTTTTAGGATTCCACAGTTTGACAGTCTGACAGTTAAAGAGCTGAAAATTTTACAGTTTAAAACTCTGACACATGGAAAGTTTGACAGCTTAACAGTTTGAGAGTTCGACAGTTTAAGGTTGACGGATTCACAGTCTTACCGCATTTTACAGTTAGAGGGTTTGAATGTTGAAGAGTTTGAGAGTTGAAGATGAGTTTTTAAATATGACAGTTGGAATGTCTGATATTCGAAAAGTTTCAGATTTTGGGATCGCTTAAGATCTGAAAAGTTGGAAAGATTTATAGTTTGACAGTTGAGAACTAGATGAAAACATTGACAGTATATTTTGGCAGTGTAAGAGTTAAACAAAGTAACAGTGTGACAGTTCGATAAGTTGGCATTTTGAAAGTTTGAGAGCTTCCAAATTAAAAAGTTGAAGAGTTTTAGAATTTGAGAGTTAGAGAGTATGAGGTTTGAGGAGTTTGAGATTTTGGGCGTTGTAAAGTTGAAGATCTGAAGAGCCGGACAGCTTGTCACTTTAATAAGTTTTAGGATTCCACAGTTTGACAGTCTGACAGTTAAAGACCTGAAAATTTTACAGTTTAAAAATCTGACACATGGAAAGTTTGACAGTTTAACAGTTTCAGAGTTCGACAGTTTAATGTTGACGGTTTCACAGTCTTACCGCATTTTACAGTTAGAGCGTTTGAAAGTTGAAGAGTTCGAGAGTTGAAGATAAGTTTTCAAATATGACAGTTGGAATGTCTGATATTCGAAAAGTTTCAGATTTTGGGATCGCTTAAGATCTGAAAAGTTGGAAAGATTTATAGTTTGACAGTTGAGAACTAGATGAAAACTTTGACAGTACATTTTGGCAGTGTAAGAGTTAAACAAATTAACAGTGTGACAGTTCGATAAGTTGGCATTTTGAAAGTTTGAGAGCTTCCAAATTGGACAGTTGAAGAGTTTGAGGAGTAGAGAGTTAGAGAGTATGAGGTTTGAAGAGTTTGAGATTTTGGGCGTTGTAAAGTTGAAAATCTGAAAAGTCGGAAAGTTTGTTACTTTGAAAAGTTTTAGGGTTCCACAGTTTGACACATTGACAGTCTGACAGTTAAAGACCTGAAAATTTTACAGTTTAAAAATCTGAGACATGGAAAGTTTGACAGCTTAACAGTTTGAGAGTTCGACAGTTGAAGGTTGACGGATTCACAGTCTGACCGCATTTTAAGTTAGAGCGTTTGAAATTTGACGAGTTCGAGAGTTGAAGATAAGTTTTCAAATATGACAGTTCTGAAATTCGAAAAGTTTGAGATTTTGGGATTGCTTAAAATCTGAAAAGTTGGAAAGATTTATAGTTTGACAGTTGAGAACTAGATGAAAACTTTGACAGTACATTTTGGCAGTGTAAGAGTTAAACAAATTAACAGTGTGACAGATCGATAAGTTGGCATTTTGAAAGTTTGAGAGTTTCCAACTGGAAGAGTTGAGAGTTAGAGAGTATGAGGTTTGAGGAGTTTGAGATTTTGGGATCGCTTAAGATCTGAAAAGTTGGAAAGATTTCTAGTTTGACAGTTGAGAACTAGATGAAAACATTGACAGTATATTTTGGCAGTGTAAGAGTTAAACAAATTAACAGCGTGACCGATCGATAAGTTGGCATTTTGGAAGTTTGAGAGTTTCCAAATTGAAGTGTTGAGAGTTAGAGAGTATGAGGTTTGAGGAGTTTGAGATTTTGGGCGTTGTAAAGTTGAAGATCTGAAGAGCCGGAAAGTTTGTCACTTTGATAAGTTTCAGGATTCCACACTATGACAGTCTGACAGTTAAAGACCTGAAAATTTTACAGTTTAACAATCTGACACATGGAAAGTTTGTCAGCTTAACAGTTTGAGATTTCGACAGTTTAAGGTTGACGGTTTCAAAGTCTGACCGCGTTTTACAGTTAGGGAGACTGAAAGTTGAAGAGTTCGAGAGTTGAAGATAAGTTTTCAGATATGACAGTTGGAATGTCTGATATTCTAAAGTTGGAAAGATTTATAGTTTGACAGCTGAGAACTAGATGAAAATTTGACAGTATATTTTAGCAGTGTAAGCATTAAACAAATTAACAGTGTGACAGTTCGATAGTTGGCATTTTGAAAGTTTGAAAGTTTCCAAATTGAAGAGTTGAGGGTTAGAGATTATGAGGTTTGAGAAGTTTGAGATTTTGAGCAGTGTAAAGTTGAAGATCTGAAGAGTAGGAAAGTTTGTCACTTTAATAAGTTTTAGGATTCCACAGTTTGACAGTCTGACAGTTAAAAACCTGAAAATTTTACAGTTTAACAATCTGACACATGGAAAGTTTGACAGATTAACAGTTTGAGAGTTCGACAGTTTAAGGTTGACGGATTCACAGTCTGATCGCATTTTACAGTTAGAGGGTTTGAAAGTTGAAGAGTTCGAGAGTTGAAGATAAGTTTTCAAATATGACAGTTGAAATGTCTGATATTCGAAAAGTTTCAGATTTTGGGATCGCTTCAGATCTGAAAAGTTGGAAAGATTGATGGTTTGACAGTTGAGAACTAGATGAAAACTTTGACAGTATATTTTGGCAGTGTAAGCGTTAAACAAATTAACAGTGTGACAGTTCGTAAGTTGAGAGTTTCCAAATTGAAGAGTTGAGAGTTAGAGAGTATGAGGTTTGAGGAGTTTGAGATTTTGGGCGTTGTAAAGTTGAAGATCTGAAGAGCCGGAAAGTTTGTCACTTTGATAAGTTTCAGGATTCCACACTATGACAGTCTGACAGTTAAAGACCTGAAAATTTTACAGTTTAAAAGTCTGACACATGGAAAGTTTGACAGCTTAACAGTTTGAGAGTTCGACAGTTTAAGGTTGACGGATTCACAGTCTGACCGCATTTTACAGTTAGAGGGTTTGAATGTTGAAGAATTCGAGAGTTGAAGATGAGTTTTCAAATATGAGAGTTGGAATGTCTGATAGTCGAAAAGTTTGAGATTTTTGGATTGCTTAAGATCTGAAAGGTTGGAAAGAATTATAGTGTAACAGTTGACACCTAGATGAAAACTTTGACAGTACATTTTGGCAGTGTAAGAGTTAAACAAATTAACAGTGTGACAGTTCGATAAGTTGGCATTTTGAAAGTTTGAGAGTTTCCAAATTGAAGAGTTGAGAGTTAGGGAGTATGAGGTTTGAGGAGTTTGAGATTTTGGGCGTTGTAAAGTTGAAGATCCGGAAAGTTTGTCACTTTGATAAGTTTTAGGATTCCACAGTTTGACACTTTGACAGTCTGACAGTTAAAGGCCTGAAAATTTTACAGTTTGACAATCTGACACATGGAAAGTTTGACAGTTTAACAGTTTGACAGTTTAAGGTTGACGGTTTCACAGTCTGACTGCATTTTGTTAGAGGGTTTGAAAGTTCGAGAGTTCGAGAGTTAAAGATGAGTTTTCAAATATGAGAGTTGGAATGTCTGATATTCGAATAGTTTGAGATTTTGGGATCGCTTAAGATCTGAAAAGTTGGAAAGATTTATAGTTTGACAGTTGACAACTAGATAAAAACTTTGACAGTACATTTTGGCACTGTAACAGTTAAACAAATTAACAGTGTGACATTTTATCAACATTTGAATAAAATATAAACAATATATTCAAAAATCTTTAATTAAAAGTATTTATCAAATATATTTTTAAAAATTTAGTAACCAACATAGATTATTAATATTGAGTAAATATTTCAAATGTATATTTTATCTACATTTGAATAAAATATAAACAATATATTCAAAAACCCTCACTAAAAATTTTTATCCAATAATTTTTTGAAGTATATTTAAAATATTTGTGGATACTAGGGAAACATTTTTTTCCGTTTGCAAAACTTTTCAGCACTTTTCATGAGCTCGTACATCCTAGAAAACATAAGAACAATACTAATTTAATTAAGAACCTGTGAGGTTTAAAATCTTACAGTCAAGAACAGGTAAACGATCAAATATTCGAGCACAAGCGGTCCAGAAATATACCCAGAAATCAAACATTTGTGTTCGCCTTCAATTAAATTCTATTCAAAAGGCAAAATGTACAAAAGGTTTACAGGGAATGCCCTAGTTACCATTCCAGTTCGAGGAATTGCAGCAGCATGTTTGATGCGTTTGCTAATTTCCTGAACGTAATTAAAGAAGCCGACGCGATGGTCTCAACTAAATTCAAAATGTTCCGAGGCACGATAACTGCTTTTTTAAATAGAATAATTAGCATCATTAAATCAGAAAAATAAGAGCGAGGCTGCTATTATTCCCGACAGAAGACCATTAAGATTTTTAGCGCTCCTCTCCCAGATTTATGTTATCTATTTAAGAAATAATATTCGTACTTGTAAGAAATATTTACGAATGTAAGAATGTGTTGGGTTTATTCCAATACAATCACAGAAAACTTTTTCGCGTCTGCCATATGAAAAATTTGGTTGTCTTCGATCAGATTGGCTCCAATCGGGCATAAAAAGCCGCTTTACGAATAATATAAATGTTAAATAAACTTCCAATATTAGCCAGTGAAGCTTAAAATATCGCTAAGGGGAGTTCCAAAAACATTAGCATTGCTCGTGAGAAAAGGCAGCTGGTCTAACATTGGCTTTTATTTGAGTCCGTTGCGAAGCTCAAACCCTCTCTCTTTTAAAATTGAATTCGCAAAAAGCGCACAGAGATAGCTTCATTGACAGTGAATAAAAAGTTACATTAATCCATAATCCCTCAAAAAGGGCGCTTTTAGCATCGTGCTATGAAATTTATTGCACACGCTAAAAAAGTGAAAAAAATACCGTTTTGTGTATTGAACGACAATTTCAGATCAACTTTTCAGTTATTAACGGCTCACGTACAATTGTTTTCAACTTTTTTATAACAATGTTTACTAGCTTTATTTTTTAGGTTATTATTATTCAAAATGGCAAATGCTCTTATTGGCCTCCTGAACTGTAAAGTTAGCTTTGACATCATGTATACATCATCCGAAACTAGCTTTTACACAAAATATTGTAAAGTGTGGCTACTATGCGGTAAAGTAGCCACTGAATTTTTAGCTTTTCAGGAAGGTTAAAAAAAAATTAAGTATAAGACAAAAAGTCTAATTTAGTACACGCTACTTTACACCATTATTGACGCAATAATGTACAAAATAAAACAGTAATTATTTTTTATTATTACATGTGGCGCCTTCTATGAGAATTTAAAAGAAATCAACATTAATTTCGTGGTGTTGGTACCACTGTCATATTATAGTAAATAACTATAACCCTTTCAAACTCCATGTCAATTACAATTGACATTAATTAATGGTTCTATACAATTTTCTTTGTGCCTAAGCACTAAAGGAATCTGTATTATAGTAAAATTATCCACGTAGTGCCATGTGTTAATTTTGGAGTATTTTTCCAATATCAACACTGTATTTCTTACTCATGGTCTGATTTAGAGAAGACCAATTAACGATAAAATGTGTTACTGAGGAACTGGTCGTAAATTGACCGTACCGCATGCCGATTAAGGAGTTCTACGTAGTATCATTGACGATTTGCCTGCAAATGAGATAGTTCTAGAATTAAACTCACCTTACGCGGGTCCTGTGCTTTTGTCCCAAAAGAAAACTGGTGATTATCGAATATGCGTTGACTATCGGCGATTAAACGCTTTAACTATTAAGGACAAATATCCGTTGCCGCTAATCAGAGAGCAACTAGATAGGCCTGGTCGTCACCAGTGCTTCATAACGGATTTGGCTTGTCGGTTTTACCAAGTACCGGTGGCGCTGCAGTCGATTTGCTTGGAAATGATATAGTTCGAAAATTAAACTCACTCAACGCGCGCTTGGTGCTTTTGGTCAAAAATAAAACTGGTGATTATCGAATATGTGTTAACTATCGGCGATTAAACGTATTAACTATTAAGGACAAATATCTGTTGCCGCTCATCAATGAGCAACTAGATAGGCGTGGTGGTCACCAGTGCTTCATAACGGATTTGGTTTCTAGGTTTTACCAAGTATAGGTAGCGCTGGAGTCGATTTGATTGCAAATGGTATAGTTCGAAAATTAAACTCACCCTACGAGAGCCCTGAGCCTTTGGTCAAAAAGAAAACTGGTGATTATCGAATGTGCGTTGACTATCGACAATTAAACGCTTTAACTATATCCGTTGCCGCTAATCGAAGAGCAAGTAGATAGGCATCAAAACAATATGACGAATCTACCCGTGCCAGCCATTAGAAAACTCACTTTTTAACACCGTTCACTCAAAACCAAGAGCGCCAGAAGCAGGGACGACTTCATTTGCAGCGAGTAAAATTATCATTAATCCGTAATCTCGCAAAAAGTACGCTTCAACCGATACCATTTTTATCGACCTATGAAATTTATAGCGCAAGTAAAAACGGTCCGACGTCGTGATCTGGTTTGAATAATTAAAATCGAGCTTTTGCAAGCCATTGTTATTTTTATCGTTTAAGTGAATAATGATTACGGTTTCGTTGGAATATTTTGCTGCAAGATGAAAACTGCCGAGTTCCGAGTTCTGTACAAACAGAAAGTAATGTTTGGAGACTTTGATTAATCTTGGATTTCTTCCATTAATTATACCGAGGCAAATATTTGGATGTATCGATGATTTTTCCAAAAGAGATATTCTGATAATTACGTACGGAGAGTTATTGTAATTGGGCGGTAATAGATCTTGCATTTTAGATTAGATTGGCGGCTTTCAGAACATGTTATAACAGGAAATTAGAATTTTTACATAGTAATAACCAAAACAACTGTTATGGTTCAATTATCCGCGTCACATTTTTATTTTTATTAACAAGGTACGTCAACAGTGTTCGTATTTATATATTCAAAACCAACAACGAGCCAAACAAGTTAATTACTATAAAAATACTAGTTAAAAGCATATTTTTAAACACATTATAGGACGTTGTTACAGTACAAATTTATTCGTGGAGCGCCAACTAAAAGCTTCTAAAAATGCTGTTTTTGGACTGGTTAATGAATTGGAATATATGGTGAAAACTAAAATATTTTTTGTTTTGCTGGTTCTAGAAATACAATTTCATTCTGTGTTAGTCCCACCTGCTTGCCAAACATGTAAACCTCGTTGACCCACCTGGTCATCGTCTTTAAAGCTTCCGCCCTTTCAACTTAGTTTCTCAGAATTGAAAGTGTGAGAACCTGCATATAGACACTTTTATAAGTGACGTGGGCGAGCAGCCGTTAGTGTGAGGAGCCATCATGGCGCTTAAAACTCATGCCTGTAAATCGTTCCGCTCAATATACGTTGTTAAATTCCTGGACATTTATTGTCCTACCACAAAGTTACTCGGGCTTCATAGTTAATAATCATTTCTCAAGGTTAACGAGACCTCAGACTTAATAGTTATTACACATAATAATAATTTAAATTCAATAGACCAAAGTAGTAAGAAAGGCAATATGAAGCTCAAAAATACATTTGGCATCCACAATTTAATTTTTATACACATTTATTGTTCGTAATTGTATTTCCTTAACTTGGCTTTCTGCTGTTCTTACATTTCCAATTTCGTTAAATTGATTTAGCTATTTTATTAATTTGAGAATCACATTTACCTTACCCTATGCTTTTAGTCAAAAATAAAAATGATGACTATCAAATGTGTGTTGACTATCGTCGTTTAATCGCCGATAGTCAACGCACATTCGATAATCACCAGTCTTCTTTTTTGACTATTAAGAACAAATATCCGTTGCCGCGCATTGATAGGCTTGGTGCTCACCGGTGTATCATGACGTTGGATTTAGCTTCCAGGTATTAGCAAGTACCGGTGGCGCTGGATTTTGTAACGCCAGATGAGGATGGCCGAGTGTGGGAAAATGTCAATAATGTTATTTCTATTGATTTAGGGTTCATAAAAAAACGCTTATCTGACTAACAAGTACGATAGCCGTAGAAAAAGTATTATAGTATACAACACGTGTTGAAAACTCGATTTCAACACTTGTTATACAATATACTATTTTCAAACCGTTGGATAATCTCTCAATTTTGTTCCTGTACCAACTTCTTTCATTGCATGTTGTTTCCGGCTGTATGGTTTTCTGTTTACGTCGGCAATAAATTTGGGACGGAATAGCACAAAATAATTTCTACAAAAACTCTTGAATCTAATCCTGTTTACCAAACACGCGAGTACTATGAACCTGAAGATTTCACATTTTTTTCTCCAATTCTGTTACTTTCCCCCATGTTTTTTTTTGGGTTTCTTTGTCCTTTTCCTTTGCCGTCGTTTCCATTTTCCCCCCACCCCTTCTTCTTGGAAATATTCTATTTCAATTTCTTAGTCCCGTTGGTTCTTCCTAAATCCCACCGATGCCCGGTTCAATTTTTTTTTCTTCACACCGGATTTCTGCAAATTTTTATTGATACTTGATGATTCCTCCCGATTGTTCTGTTGTTTTTTCTTTACTCCCGATTTTTGTGATTTTTTTCGGTTTCTTGTTTTTTGTTTATTCTCCTTCCTCACTCCCATTTGGCATGTTCTCATTTCTTAGTTCTCCCAATTTTCTCTAATTACAACCAATTTGGCTCAATCCTTTTTCTGAAATTTCTATCCCCTCATTGGTCTTCTGTTTACTTTTCCTCTCGTCACCCCATACTGTCATCACAATATTGTTCTTCCTCCTTCCTCTAATTCCCTTTTTACTCCGTAACTTATCATTGATTCTCTCTATTTCACTAACAATTTTTTATTTTGCTTCTGGCGGTCTTGCTGTTATTTTTAAATATCTTCCCTTTGTAACGAAGTTACCAAAAAATCCGAATCTAAATACCGCGTTAAGAACCATCAGCGAAGCGACATTCTCACCGCGAAACGGTCCGTCGAGCAAGATCGTGCACCTGAAAGTTAACATATAACTCGCCGGAAAAAAATAGTTCGCAGTGTCACTGCCGGATATTTTTTTTCATTACCGCCCTTTCGTCGAACCGGAAACCTCCGAAAATAAATAGTTTCGGTTATTGTACCGGAATGGTTTTTACATCATCTTGACCAGCGAAGAAGCGCGTTCCGGACGCCGCCATTCCGGATCCGATACGATGCCCGGAACCGATTTCACTCCAGAGGGAAGATAACGCGATGATAAGACTGTCACTCCTCCCCTAATTATCATTATCACGTCATTATCACCCCGCCAGTAGGTCTATAAAAGAGGCTGCGCACCCTTAGAACGACAGTGAAGTGTCGTGCAGTCTCCAACGAAGATAAACCAGAAGGAAGCCGCCCAGGCAGAAGAAATGGCCAACTTTCTCCTTTGTTCAATAATTACTATTATATTTTAATATTTCGTACATCTGATATTTCTTTAATTAGAGATTTTATTTGATCGTTTCATCATTTTGTTAATTGTACTTTTTAGTATTTCGCTACTTTTATATCTCTCTATTGGGACTTTTCGTTAATTTGATACTTTGATCAACTGATTTGCCATGAATATTCAATTTTGATATTTATCTAATTATGTTTTCATTGTTAGTTAAATTACGACTGTCACATTTCATTAAGCTGGTATTTTGTCATTCCTTTATTTGATATATCGTTAATCATTTTTCCATTTAATTAACTTTAATATTTCATTATTGATATTTTCCTATTTTGATAACAGTTAGCGTGACAGTATATTATGATTTCGTGAATCTGATATTGTGATATTTAGTTGATTTTATTTTTATGTGATATTTTGATATTTTGTTAATTTCACATTAGCTGTTCTGCTAACTTAATACTTTTTTTGTTTTTCGTTTTGACTTGGCATTTCGCTGATTCGATTTCGTGAATCTGAAATTTAGATATTTCATTAATTTGATAATTTCATATTTCATTGGTTTGATAGTTTGATATTTAGTTGATTTTACGATTTGTCATTTCCCTGATTTGCGATTTCGTGATGTCTTTCAAAATTATTAATATTACAATAATTTCATATATTACTATTTCTTTAATTTATTTCTCCCATATGAATTATCTTTTATCTGATATTTTGGTGTTTCGTTAATTGAGTATTTTGATATTTTGTTAAATATGAACTTTCGTTAATACAACATTTTCCTCTTTCGTGAATCTGATATTGTGAGATTTTCTCCACAAAATATAATATTGCATTATTTTTTAATTCGTTAATATTAAGTTTACTTGTTACTAGCTAGTACCCGGCGGGAGGTGCTACGCCCCAAAAATAAAGTAAAAAACATATCATCTGATTTGACCGGTGCAACGAACAGGTAAACATGATGGGTAAACAATGGAGCAACCCGGGTAACATTACGCTCATGTTACACACTTCTCTTGACGAAAATTATTTGATTTGGGGTCAAAATTTTAGACCGATGCGTTGACCGGTGTAGGAGCCTATTCGGAAAATAGAAGCAGACAAACATACAAATAATGAACAGTAGAAACAAACATAAAGATGTTAAAAAAATTTCATATTGTAACGAAGTTACAGAAAAATCCGAATGTAAATACCAAATTAAGAGCCGTCAGCGAAGCGACATTCACACGGCGGAGCGCACCGTCAATTCGCTATTTAAGCAAGACCATGCACCTGAAAATTAAACTTATAACTCGCCGGGAAAAATAGTTTGCAGTGTCACAGCCGGATACTTTCTTCATCACAACCACCGGAAAATTATCGCGCTCCAGCCGAGGCTACTTCGGAGTCGCTACAACTAGCCCCAACCCCCGACCTTGTCACACCCGACCACGCCTTTTCGTCGAAAATAAATTCTTCCGGTTATCGCACCGGAATGATTTTTAGATCATCTTAAAAAGCGAAGAAGCGCGTTCCGGAGCCGATACGATGCCCAGAACCGATTTCACTCCGGAGGGAAGATAACGCGATGATAAACCGACCTCAGTGTCCCGCTCCGCGAATCAGCAAGTCGAATCCCAGGAAAAGGCCAATAAAAGTATTCTACAGGATGTTCCGCAACTTTTGTCATCGACCGCCTGGGTTCCGAAACTTGTTAAAATCAAATCGCCGTATACAGGGAGCGGGTACGCCGAAGTCTACTGGGTGAACCTTAACTTTCATTATCGATCGCTCCAGTTCCAAAATTCCTAACAATCAAACCGCCGTATTCAAGAGGGTGGGGGAATCAAACCGCCGTATTCAAGAGGGGGGTGGGGTGCATCCACGTCTAGAGGGGGCAGCATAACTTTTGTCATAGACCGCCCGGGTTCCGAAACTATTACATCACCGTCTATAGGGGGGCATCATAACTTTGATCACTAACCACTCAGGTTCCGAATCAAGTGCATCACCGTCTACAGGGGGCATTATAACTTTTGTCACCAACCGTTCGGGTTTTGAAATTGCAAATAACCGAACCACCGTACATAAGGGGCGGGTACACCAGTGTCTACAGGGTGCCTCATAACTTTTGTCACCGACCGCTAGAGTGCCGAACTAACCGAACCATCGTATTCAAGGGGTGGGTGCCTTAAGTTCCACAGGGGGCATCTTAACTTTTGTCACTAACCGTTCAGGTACCGAAACCGAAACAGTCGAACCACCGTGTACAGGGGCGAGTATATTAACATCAACAAGATGTTCTGTAACTTTTGTCATCGACCACTCACAAACCGAAACGTACAGGATCTGAGCCGCCGTATACAGGGTGCAATTCGACAATTTCAAGTTCCGTCACCTAGTTACTACCGACCAAATCGCTAAGCTTTGTAAATATATTGTAAATAATCTATCTATATAATATAAAAATGAATCCCTATATTCCTTGGTCACTTGAGGACGGCTGGACCAATTTAGCAAATTTCTTTTTTTTAAACATTCCTTTAAGGTTGAGGAAGGTTCTTATGAAGTAAAACATGGACAGGGGGCTCAGGGGGCCCCCTTAGGTTTATAACTTAAGAACGGCTAGACCGATTTTTATTATCCTTGATTTGTTCGATTTGTCTCCGCCCCGAATAGCAGAATAACTATTAAAACATGGACAGGGGGCTTAGGGGGCCCCCCTTGGGTTTATAACTCAAGAACGGCTGGACCAATTTTTATGTTCTTTGATTAGGGGCATTTCTATTCGCCCCGAATAGCAGAATAACTATTGAAACATGGATATAAGGGCCCAGGAGCCCCCTTGGATTTATAACTCAAGAACGACACTGGACCGATTTTTATTATCTTCGATTTGTTGGATTTGACTCCGCCACGAATAACAGAATAACTATTGAAACATGGACATGGGGGCCTAGGGCCCCCCTTGGGTTTATAACTCAAGAACGGCTGGTCCGATTTTTATAATCTTCGATTCGTTGGATACATCTCCGCCCCGAACAGCAGAATAATATGAGAACATGGACAGTGAGCTCAGGGGGCTCTCTTGGGTTTATAACTTAAGAACGGCTGGACCGATTTTTATTATCATTAATTTGTTGGATGTTCCTCCGCACCGAATAGCAGAATAACTATTAAAACATAGGAAAAATTACATTGGCAGGGAGCTTGATACGACAATAACAAAGCCCCCCCTGGTACAGGGCAACAATAACAAAATTACCGGGCTTTGAAAATGAAAATAGATTTTTAAGGAGTAAACTCCAAAGTTTCACTTCTGTTGCGCCTGGACTCCACACACAATTTTTTTGATAATATCTCGAGAACGGATTGACTGACATTTTTAGAGAGCGAATAACTATTAAAATATCGGAAAAATTAACGAAAAAATTTTTGTCATACATCTTGAATGGAATCCGTATATAACGCCATCTTTGATACATGACAAAAACAAAAGTGAACATGGCGTTGTATACTGGTTCCGGTAATGCCAGTAGAAGGCGTTGTGTGCATTATCCTTTGATAAAAAAAAAACGGAATTTAATTCAGCTAAGAAGTTAACACAACATTTATTGACTCTGAAGCGGTACAAAGTTCGCCGGGTCAGCTGGTTGTAAATAATTGTAAATAGAAAAGAACACCAATATCAGAAGGAACTTGAGCACTAAGAAAATAATGAGGCGCCTGAAAAATTGCTTGAAAATTTTAGAACCTAAAACCCTAAGAATTTGGGGAACCCGTTAAAACCTTGCCTATCTGAGGAATCCAGCAAATTTGAGAAACATAACTTGAGAACTGGAGGAACCTGAGAATTTGGAAAACCTGAAATCTTCGAAATGCTAAGATCTTAGAGACCTTAAGAGTATAAGGAACCTGAGTAATCTGAAAAATTGACGAACCTGTGAATTTAAGAACTTGGGATACCTAAGGAATTGGAAGAAACTGAAATAAAGAAGAACACAGGCAACCTATGGAATTTGAAAAATTTGTATACCTCCAAAATCTAGAAAACACCTGTTTTTCGGCAGACCTGCGGACTTGAGAAATATATTTTGAGATTTGGAGCAATTTAAGAGGTGTGGTAATCCGAGGAATTTGTGAACTAAGCAAAATTTGAGAAGCCTGAGAAATCGAGGATATTAGAGGAATTGGTAAATCTGAAAACGCTGAGAAACCTAAAGACCTTGGGTATTTGAGGAACCCGGCAATATTAAAAAATCCTTTTTGTGAATTGAGAGTTTGGAACATATGTGAAGTTAGAGAACCTTAGACTTTGAGAAACATAACTTGAGAACTGAAGGAACTTGAGAATTTCAAGAACCTGAAATTTTACAGTAATCGGAAGAAACTGAGGTAATGAACAACATGAGGAACCTGTGGAACTTGAAGAATTTGAGATACCTGCGAAATCTAGAAACCTGTGTATTCGGCAGACCTGGGGACTTGAGAAACCTATTTTGAGATTTGGAGCAATTTAAGAGGTCTGGTAACCTGAGGAATTTGAGCACTAAGAAAAATTTGAGAAGCCTGAGAAATTGAGGATCTTAAGAGAATTGGTAAACCTACGAAGCCTAAGAATTTGAAGAACCTTAAAACCTTGGTAATCTGAGGAACCCAGAAAATTGAGAAATCTAATTTGTGTGAACCTGGAGAACCTTAGACTCTGAGAAATACAATCTGAAGAACCTGAAGTCTTGGAAAACGTGAGATCTCGGAGATCTTGAAAACATAAAAAACGTTCTGAGAAATTGAGAAACCTGAGGAATTGAAAGAAACTGAGCTAATGAGGAACATGAGAAACCTGTGGAACATGAGGAATTTGAGATACCAACGGACGAGAAACCTATTCTGGGAATTGAGCAAATATCAGAATTTGCGTAACCAGAGGAATTTGAGGCCCAAGAAAATTATGAGAATTCTGAAAAACTGAGGAACCTGAAAATTTAGAACCCAAAAATCCGGCAAATTTGAGGAACCTTAAAACCATGGTTATCTGAGGAACCCAACAAACATCGAGAAATCTAATTTGTGAATTATGGAAAGTCTGTAAACTTGGAGAACCTTAGGCTTTGAGAAACCTAACTTGAGAACTGGAGGAACAGAATTTGAAAAACCTGAAATTTTGGAAATGCTAAAATCTTAGAGAACTTAAGAGTATAAGGAACCTGAGTAATCTGAAAAATTGACGAACCTGTGAATTTAAGAAGGAACCTGAGGACTTGGGGTACCTAAGGAATTGGAAGAAACTGAAATAAAGAAGACCTGCGGATTTGAGAAATATATTTTGAGATTTGGAGCAATTTAAGAGGTGTGGCAACTTCAGGAATTTGAGCACTAAGAAAAATTTGAGAAACCTGAGAAATTGAGGAACTTAAGACAATTGGTAGATCTACGAAGCCTGAGAATTTAAAGAACCTTAAACACCGAATCCGCTATATTTTTCCCTCCTGCCAAACTATTCAGTTGACCTCTCAAGTTCCGTACTCCGACTTTTAGCTACCCGTGGTCCCATGGAGCATACCACGTAAAAACTGGCACTCGATGCAACTGCCGCCGTAACAATGTAACTTCGAAAATCAAGAAATACTTCATAATTATGTCGTATGTATGTTCATATGGTTGTATCGAGCGTTCAAGATAAAATGGTGGAAATTCTCAAACATAATTTTATTGTTAAAAATACGTGAAATTTTGAGGAAAATACATTTGTTTCATTCAACTGTTAGAATAAATGCTGAAAATGTTCTCCATTTTGGTCTAAGCACAAATTACTTACACCTTGAATAACATTTCGTAACATATCTGGATTATTATTTATTTCATTAATTTTTTCGGTGATTCTGAGCATTAATTCTTGTAACTTATGAAGAGGCGTGTGTAAGAAGTCCGCAGGTGTAAGGTCACAAGATCTGGGAGGCCAGATATTTTCTGTGTTCCGACTAATAAGTCTGTTATCAAAGGACTCCCGTAACATAGCTGTTGTGGTCCTCGCTGAATGTGCTGTAGCCCAGTCTTGTTGAAAATAGCCAAGTGCCAATTCGTCATCATGAAGTTCGTTAACACACGGATTCGAATTCATGGATCACTCGATTACAAATTATCTTGATTGCTCGATATAAAGGCTTTAAATGTTGTTTATTTTGTTTTCACAGGTGAGAGACTATTTTGTTTGTAACACAGAGAAACACACTTACGTCTTTATTTCAAAAGGGACAAGAGTATAGATCATTAATTCAATTGCGATTAGTTGACTATTTATTTATTTATGAAATGTTTTATTTATCTGGGAGTAATCGCAGTTTGCTTACATAACATTGTAGAATTCTTAGACTAAAGCAGTAAATCTTTTCATTCATGGGATATCACAATATTGTTTCATCAACGTTCCAGCTTTACGGTGCAACCATTGGACTCAAAAACACTTTGAAATCCGAGCGACAAAGTAGACATAACAGCTGCACTGCTCCCTTTAGCGCTCTGCGATACCAATTCGCCATAAAGCGTCCCCACTTTTAATTTTGAACCCATGACTAAGCAGAATTCATCTTGGTGTCGGCGTTTACGATCAGCTTTAATCTGATGTTCATGTCTACTGCATTACCCCAGATTAGAAACCGGAAGCACCCCTTATAAAACACGTACGCCGCCATTGCTGACAACGTCATAAATTCAAAATTTTACTGTCCAATAACCACATTGAACCCGAAGACGACGTCGTCGTTCTTGGCGAGTATATCAGATCAGGATTACTCCACGGATGTGCTTTTTTTATTAAGTATTAAATTTAAATTTGATTGGGTTAGCGTTCCCATGCATACAAGACGAGAGTTTTTGGGGCTAAGGTGTTTTTATTCGAGACATCAAAGTTGAGCTTGATCATGTTTTATGTGGTGCCGCTGATGGCCCATGTATAAGCAAAATTTTTCAGATATCTCCCTTGACGGAATAAATGAAGCGGGGAAAATGCTCACCGAGAAATATCTAACTCGTTTAATGTTACCAGCACGCAGAAATTCCAAAGTGCATTTTACTGGATGAATAAAATATCGGGCTGTTCGATACAAAATGGAAAACATGAGCCAGGATTTGCAATTTATTTCCCGTGCTTGTATGCAGCAGCGCTCTCTTTGAAATTTTCAAGTGTGTAAGAGACTTTTCAATATGGTGGAGCATAATTGACGCTTTCCTTCCTGTGCGGTTAGTTTCCAGAAAAAGAGTAACTTTGACGCTGTCCAATATCCGTTCACTAAACACTTATAACGCAGCAGAGACATTCCAGTGGTTAATAAAAAGTACCTGTTAGTTCTTTAAGAGGAAATTGGGAGTGGAACTCATAACTTATTTTATCCTTTAAAATGATGCAACAGTTGTTTATTCAATTGGAAATTATTATCATTACACATAGATCTCAAAATCGTATATAACGATATTAGGCCGCTACATGACATATAACAGGTAAGGATAAAGTTTGTTTGCCGAGAAGTAAGTCCCATTTGGACAGGGGACCCCCTTGGGACAGGGAGGCGTAGCTACCATCTGAACCGCCGTAACACCTACTACCTACTCCACCTCCACCACCAAAATGTTTTACTTTATTTCACCGTATTATTAAAGAATATCGTCCAGGGCTGTTAAATTTTAACGACCGTGGCTGTTATAAATAGACAAATAATTTTCTCACTTCTAGCCCTGCCTCCACGCCGGAGAGAGGCACCGGGTTTAATAATAAAGAGCTACAAGGGTTAAACGAGAGACGCTAGGTCAATAACAATAGTTCAACGGAGAGAGAGACATCGTGTAAATAGTAGTATGGGGACCATGTAAATATTAACGACATAGAAAGTTGTTGTTGCGTTAAGCTACATCCTCAAATAGCAAATTTACCTTCAGACCGAGTGCAATCATTTTTGCCATTTGAAATTACCGGTATTGACTACCCCTGCACATTCCTGATCAGACAAAATAAGTAGTGGTAGCAAAACCGTTAAATGTTATGTTGCCGTTTTTGTGTGCCTCAGTGCAACATTTGGAGTTGGTTAATAGATGCCAATCGTCAACTAACGGAACGTCTTGTAGCTGAGGTAATTGCTTGGTTTTTCGTTCCCTCAAATGCGCCACACTTTGGAGGCATCGGGGAAGCGGGAGTAAAAACTTTGAAATTTCACTTATTACATTCGAAGGCTCGGTCATATTGTTAACACAGATTGAGGCTGTGCTGAACTCCCGACCTTGAACCATTGTGTGCTGACGTGTGAAAGTTTTCTTTTTTTAAGTATAGCTTATTGTGATTGGACAAACGGACAAAATTCGGAGAAAGAGACATTTCTGCTCAGGCTGGCGAGCGATTTACTTCAGTGGTGTGAAAGACTCATCGAGTATACAATAAAATGTTAAATAATTATAAAATACTAATTCAATATACAATCTAAACAGTACACTTATTTATGTTCTGGTGCCGCATGCGCTTCACGAGCGGCCATATTCCGCCCGTCATTCCCATAATTACACAGCGGCCCCGAATAAACGAATAATTTATTTACACAGCAAAAACTACATAAACTGAGATCATAACCGTCCCCGGCAAACCACATTTGGGTCTCTCTATGGTTTTCTATATTCGGATATTCCATTCTAACCCCCTGATCATCAGCTGCATTATTTACGAGTAAAAAGCTGGGTTTTATGTGAGCTGCATATTTACACACTGTAATGAAGTAAATCTTCGGAGCATAAACCGAAATTCATTTTCGAGGTGTCATCGTAATACTGTGGAAAGATATTAGGAGCACAAATGTAGAGACAAAATTAGTGCTTTGTGTTTCAGTATCAGCGTGAGAAATAAACATATTTTATATTTTTGTGTGTTATTCGTGACTGTAGTACATATTAAGGGCTGTAAAATAGTTTGCAATATACATATAAAAAATACTATAATTTTTAGTAATTACAGAAAAGTAAAGAAACCAAATTACGCTCATGTAAGCATATCCTTGGAGTTTAGTCGTATTCCGTAATTAACTGCAGAATTGAACAGATCCTCGTTGTTGATTTTACAAGTTAGATGCATTAGTTGTTCTAGTGTAAATATTTCAGCTTTTAGCCAATTTTGCTATTATTGATAAACATAAAATACACGATATATTGTAGTTGCATATATTGTATAGTGGTAAGCGAACGAGCCCCGACCGCGCGACGGAGCGTTACAGTTTAAGCCAAAAGAGTCTGTATCCTCCAAGATACATCGCAAAATGACAAGACCGGGCAAAGAATTACAGTTCGTCAAGACGGGTCGGTGCATCTATCCGGCCTCGACACCGAAAGGTAACAGTGGTACCTAAGGTTTCAGAATGGAAACATCTAGTGAACATTTTTTGAGTACTGCACGCGTCGTTCACCGCTTCGGCCAGTCTATCCGTGCCATCCAGCCGCTTGCCGAACGCGTCACGCCCTAAATCGCATCATTAACAGCTCGGAAAAACTGCTTAATGAAGTCATATTGGGATGACTCTACCACGACGGTAATCAGAATAAGACCGCGCTCCGGATACTGCTATCCCGGAGTTTTTACGCTGCCCGGAGTAGTGAGAAGAGGAAGCCGCATGCCGCATACAGCGATGAAGACCTTGGGTGAGCCTTTCACGAATGAGACACCGTGTTATTAGCAATTATTGTAAAGCAAAACTCAGACGGTAAGAGTTACTGATCCATTTTTCTGTTTGTCTATAAGATTTTGATTTTTCTATTTATGCATAAAATCTTATCAGTATTAATGTTAAGATATTAGTACAGCGAATAACAACCAGTTATAGATAAGTTCAGTTAAGTGTTAGTGTGCGTGATAAACCTCCTAGAGCTACAGTCAGCGTCATAAACGTTCATAAACTTTAGTATATACCTTATCGCATTGACACTTTTAATAATTTCGGATGATGGTTTACTGAATGTGATGATAACGCGATATATAATGAAATATCACAATCCGATATAAAAAAAACAAATACGTTTAAAAAAATAAATGCGGGGCAACGTCCGCCGAGTCAAGAGTTACCAGTACTAAACGGAGAAAAAGACGCCGTATAAATAGTAGTAGCTATAGGGAACTCGCAAATAATGTAATTAATAAAGACCGTAATACCGACTCTCTGTTTCTGACCCTGAACTGGATTCCGCTTGAGCTACCCGTGGTCACGTGGAGCATACCACGTAAAAACTAACGCTCGAGACACATAATATTAAATAAAATAAATACATTAAAGAAATACATAATATTTTTGTTATTTAAGAGATAATAATAAATAATTAATGTAAGACGTTTTTTTTTAATTATCTGACATTAACTACATACTCCATCCGATGGTCTATTGGTAAGCAATGCACGTTGGAGTATCGAGTTCGAACCCCGACCGCGCGGCGGAGCGTTAGAGTTTAAAACGCCAAATGAGTCTGTATCCTCCAAAATACATCGTCAAATGACAAGAAAGGACAAAGAATGACAGTTTGTCACGACGGCTCAGTGAAATCTATCCGGCCTCGACACCGAAAGGTAAAAGTGTTACCTGACGTTTTAGTGTCCATTCTCAGAATGGAAACATGTAGTGAACATTTTTTTGCCAGTTAAAGTACATTATTGCTGTAAGGAAGTTACCTAATTTCGCGCGGTTCGACTACAGCACGCGACGTTCACCGCTTCGGCCGGTCTCTCCGTGCCGCGCTCCGGATACAGCTATCCCGGATTTTGTACGCTGCCCGGAATCACAGTCGTTTCGTGTGAACAGGACGCGGCATTGTCTAGCGATGAAGACCTTTGGTGAGTCGCCCACGCACTGCCTTTCACGCATGGGGCCAATGTCACGAGCACGCTATAAAAGAGCGACCAGTAGCCAGCGGAGCTCATTTGGTGACAAAGACCGTTCCAGTTGGTGACCGTTCAAGTTGGTGGCAATGACGTTCCAGAAAGGGCCCGTCTTGGTATTTTTGGTGCCGACCTGGTGCACTGAGGGTAGGACTTCTGTGGTGACTTCTTCACGGGGGCTGTCCAGGTGTCTGGTTCTCGGTGCACGTGCCGGTCGAATACCGGGATATCCGGATCGTTTTTGGCGGTGCCCCCGCCTTCGTTAGAGTTTAATTGTTTCGGTCCCCGAAGTTAGCCCCGTCACCGCGGACATACTGAACCATGTATA
This sequence comes from Diaperis boleti, assembly GCA_963583935.1. NCBI lineage: Eukaryota > Metazoa > Arthropoda > Insecta > Coleoptera > Tenebrionidae > Diaperis > Diaperis boleti. The sequence continues at coordinate 48,839,291 of OY757249.1, read as the reverse complement.
TATTGAACAGCTGTATATAATAAACATCTGTATATATAGCTTATAAATAAAGTCAGTAAAACCGTTGCAGTGTATTTACCTTCCGCCAAGCTCGACAACTGACCCCTGGTGGACCGTACTCCGACTTAGTTAACCGCGCTCCCGTTTAACATACCACGTAAAAACCTGGACATTGTGTCTCATACCTAAACACTGCAGACTGTGTTCGCAACTTGTTTGTGTCATCATAAATAGTATAAATAAAACAGCTCTGTGTTGTTGTTAGTATGGCGCCTGTATGGCGCCACATCGTTTATCAGGTAATCTGGCGCCGCGCACATTTGGGATTTCCGAAGGGAAGGTCATTCAAATCTGCCGTGAGCCATTCAACGACTACATACCAAATAATTGTATATTTATTATTGCTAATTATTAACTAACTTATAACCGCCCAGCAGCTCGCCTCTTCACTGCTTGAACAAGGCCTAACGCGCCACGCTCTAAATCGCATCTTTAACAGCTCGAAGAATTACTTTCTGAAGCGCTCTGGATACCGTTATTCCGGCCTTTTTACGCTGCCCGGAATCACCTCCGTTTACTGAGAAAATGTACGCCGCATCGTCTAGCAATGAAGACCTTGGGTGAGTCGCCCTACCGCTGCATTTCACGCATGGGGCTAACCACGTTCCAGCAATGACGCACTTGGGGTAGAACATCTCTGGTGGCTTCCTCGGGGGGCTGTCCGAGCGGATCCTTTTTGGGGGCGCTCCCGACTGCTGTTTCCGTTCTACACAAACTCCGATCCCGAGCAACGCGACGGGTTGTTAGAGTTGAATTGTTTCGCTTCCCGAAGTTACTCACCGTGGACATACTCAAGTACTGCTTCTGTATCTTCTAATCTGCCGCTGCTTATATGTATCTTCTAAATAAATTCTGTAACACCGTCACTGTTTATTTACTTTCCGTCAAGCTCGACAACTGACCCCTAGTGCACCAAACTTCGGCTTATTTACCCACGGTCCCGTGGAGCATAGCACGTAAAGAAAATTGGCGCTCGAGGCAACCCGACCGTCGAAAGCGTCATATTGCAAATCTGTCATCATAAATAGTATAAATTAAGAGAGCCCTGTGTAGTGCGACTGTATGGCGCCACATTGTTTATCAGGTAATCTGGCGCCACGCACACTAGGCATTTCTGAAGGGAAGGTCATTCAAATGTGCCGAGAGCCATTCCGGTAGGTGACGTCGACCGCTGGAATTACCTAAAAGGTCCATCGGCTTCCTCATCCCAAAAAGTGCAAAAAATACTACTTTCAATATATAAAGTGTGCCAAAGATTACACAAAAACATTCAATGATTACAAACCAAATAGTTGTTTATTTATTATTGCTAATTTAGTTAATAATAAACCATCAATAAATAGTTACAATTATTTTACAAATTTAATCGTTTTTAGGTGCCCATTCCAGTATCACGCCAAAATGGGAAAACCAAAATGTGAAAATTAATTCCAATTGGATAAGTTGATACTAACGATGGTAAAAACAGAATATCACCGGCGATATTTGGATGAGTCTCCGCCTTATTGTATTTCCCTACACCTCCATCTCGAACCCGCCTCCGCCGCCGAACGCCACAGCTCCACTCCAGAGAGAGGCCCAGCGTAAAGAAGGTTCAACCTAAAGGGACACCCCGTGTATTAAGGGCTCAAGGGAATGAGACACGGTGATAATATCATTTGTAGAGAAGCGTGTACGTAGTAGATGTAAATAGCAGCATTAAGAAAAGAGAGAGCGTGTACATAGTGTAAATATTAAAGACCGTAATACCGACCCTGCATCAGTCTTACTTCTCTCCCGCCACACTTGACAACTGACCCCCGGCTTACGGACTCCGATTAAGCTACCCGTGGTCAAGTGGAGCATACCACGTTAAACAACCGGCGCTCTAAGTATTCCGACAGTAACAAACGTCACATCAAGAACGCAACAGCTAATGAAACATATTTTATCTGAATGTTACTGTGGAAGGACAAAGAAAAAATGGTGGGTTTGTGAGGTAGAAAGAGAAATAACAACTGGACAATCCAAACTAAGTAATCAAAAAAAAAAATTTATTAAAAACTAGCGTATACCCGCGACTTTCTTCTATGATCTATAAAATCCCGTTGGAATCAGTTCAGTAGTTTTCTTGTAAAAAAAATTGATTTGGGTAAAAGCCAGACCACTGTTTTAACTGTCGAGCCGACAACAACGTTAAATTATCATTTTCTTAAAATTCGTTTAATCTGCTTTTGTTCGCACCTAGACTTTCTTCTGTTGTTTAAAGTTTCGTGTTCAATTTAAAAAGTCTGTGACGGGTTAGAGCCGATTCGAAACCCACGTGTTACGTGTTTGAGTAACTAACTGGAAATACAGTTTTATATTTATATTCCTGCCATGTAATTTGCAACCGATGGTTTTTCTTTTCAGCATTGAAATTTCAGCTGACTATGTGTTCTGGTAGCGTCATGTCGTAAACATAGCTCCCATCGCTTTATCTTTTATAGCCAGCCTCATTTTGGTATTGATCGTAAGGTGTCGAAGAGGTGTAATTTAAGTAGTTATAAAGAAGAAAATGCTAAAATGAAGCAAGATACTCATAAATAATAATAAATAGTTTTATAATTTATATTATTTTCTACAAACTAGTTTTAAAACTGTCTCGGTTCCTGGTTTGTTCGCTTAGTAAAATTCGAATCGACTTTGATTACACAGATTACAAAATAGTTATTACGCAATAGCAGTCGGGGCATCGCAAGTGTGTTCCAGACTCATTAACGTTTGTGCAGCGGCTGCCTGTCGCACCTTTGCTCCAGACGCCTCAGCTGCTGCATGTCATCGAACGGTGTTACAAGCGTTGGCCGTTGGGGCCAAGATAGGAAATCACATAATGTAACGTCTGTTTGAACGTATGTCGCTCTATTTGATTCGTAGCTCTAAGAGTGCTGTTGGAAAAATGGTTGTGTAAATCGGTGTGAAAATTATAATTTGGAGCACTTAGACGATAATATTCCACTGCTTCCGAGTCGTTGCATGCATTCACACTGATAACAAACCAGAAATTCCTCATTACTTAGTCTTATTTAGTTATTCCAGCAAATTATTTCGTTCATAAATTATGTAATACATATAGGATGATATTGGAAAAAAGATCAATATGTCATTTGAAACGTGCCTTAGTAAATAAAACAGAAAATAACCAACAAGTTGTGATGCAACCAGACCCGAAACGAATCATCAGGGGATCCAACACAGAAATATTTAAAAACCAATAAATATCACCACTCCTACTATCTCCACTAAACCACATCGCGAATCAATTTTTGAGCGAAACTCGTTACCACTTCATTAAGTTTGCAGCTTAGCGACTCGCAGAGTCTTTTGTTGCGTCGCAACTTGGAGGAGTGGTATTCCTGAAAGTCTTTTCATCGGGCGCACGTCTCAGTCGGAAGAAAGCGCAGTTCTGGGTTCATATACGGGCAGGATTTCGCTCTATTTCCGGTTAGTTCTACAATGCCGCAAACTGGAGGAGACGATTTCGGAAAATAGGAGGGCGGCTTCTATTTACGTATTGTCTGAAAAATGGAAGGGTGGGACGGAATTTTATGAGCGCCGCAAACGAGTCGAGAGATTAAACTGTGTCGTCATAATTTTAATTAAGGCCGACGTCGAATGAGTGCTTTGGTGTGGTGTATTATTTTTATCGGCCGAGCTTGTCGTGTTAAAGCAGGTATTAAAAAAGTTGCGGTTCGACGCCGAAATAACTGTCGGGTGTGTGCAAATAGATTTTTGTCGTTTTCGAAACTTTTTTCAGTGGGAAAATGGATGAATGTCATGAATGCTCATGGTTAATAAATAAATCCAATTTCCTATTTCAACAATTTTCAGTGATTTTTTTTTAACATACATCCTTTAATTTAAACTTCACAATATGTTTCACACTAAACCGGAGATAAAAAGCTATCGCTAGCCAACATCCAGCGAAATTTTTATATATTTGTTGATCCTTTGGTTGTTCCTAAATTTTCGGGAAAGCAGAACGTGACGCCAAACACTTTAGTGACGTGATTGCCGTGGTCTGGCTATATTTCTAAAGTTACCGAGTTTCCCGATGTGCGGGTGACAAATAACCCGAAATAAAATATTTCCCGGCATCGTTTCGGGACTGTTCTTACTTCCATCCACTGAATCAAATAGCGCGCGTCGAATGCAGCCGTTCAGACACCCTTATAATCGGCCCTAGCCACACGGTATAAGTCCATGAGCCGAGCGCTTCGCGCTTTACCGCTAACACGCCGAACTAAATACTTCCCGGTACCGTATCGGGAGTGTACTTGCATCCTGATGACCAGTAAAAACGCGCTCCCGATGCCGACCTCCCGGACTTTCTACGCCGCCCGGAGGGGTGTTCTGATTAAGGGGGCGCTATGCTCGCTAGCACCGGTAGTATCACCCACCGTCGGCAGATACCACGCGAAGCCTTGGAGAGGGAGCGTGCCGTGTAAATAATTGTGAAGTCTAAATAATTTTAAATAGTGTAAATAATAAAAGACTGTACTTCAGTGTAGCTACCCGCGGTCCCGTGGAGCATACCACGTAAAAAAAAAACTGGGGCTTGAGACAAACCAACCGCAGAAAGCGTCATAAATTTAAGATTACTACATTGAACTTTACCAGCGAGCCAACGAAAGCCAAGATGGAAACCGACCACCTTAGTTATGGCGGCCTTTTAATGGAGCAAGGGCGACCGACGATCTTTTTGCGGCGGAAAAATTCACTTTCGGTTTGCTGTTCTTTTAAACTATCAGAATAGATTAAACAGTTAAAATCCACTTAAACTAGTTCTAGATGGATGGGCCGTTATTTCATTGATAGTTTTTATAACAAATTATGTGTGGCATTCTTTTGGGTTCAACAACCTTAATGGACGATTCATGATGTGATAAAGAAACTCTGGTTTTGTTCTAGTTGTTTCGTGCCACAATAATAATTGTAAGCTTAGGCAATCACATATCTATTACTGTATCACGTTGATAAAAATTTGTGCCACTGTTTTATCAACTCGTGTTATTCCATTTACCGTAAATATTAATTTCATTGCATTTCATGCATAATAATGCATATTTAGAATGTATCATTTTGACACACAACATAAATTTGTTGATTTATTTCAACAACCGACTCTCCACAAGCTTCATTTCAACGATTTATATTTCGTGATGCTTTATTACATTTTTACAATAGCGGTGAGCTCAGAATAAGAAATCCGTTTTTACTAAAGAATTTCCTCGGTTGGCAATTACCGAATGCTCCTTGTTCCACGGCACGTTCTTTCATCGCGACCGAGCAATTCCCGTATCTATTTACGATTTTACATGGATTCTAAACATTCTTTTAACTGCCGGGGCAATTCCAGAGCCGGAATTCTTGCGTCGGTATTTAATTTTCCGTCATAGGTGCGCCAAAAGAAACAGCCCCATTGTTGACATGGAATTTACGCTACATGTCCCGGTCGCGGCGTCTCTGTCTCGCGTGCTGACGGCAGTGATTAAACTCCTTTTCAAGTGCACGTAGCTGCACCCCCCGTCGTAAAATAAGTTTGATGGTCGTCTCATATTGAAATGGCGGAGTTTAGTGCGCTCATTAAACCATATCACGAATCAATTTTTGAGCGAAACTCGTTGCTACTTAATTAAGCTCGCAGGTGAGCGATTGAAGTCTTTTGTTGTGTGGTATAGTGGATTCTTCTGATTATAGGTTTAAATATTGAAGGTGGGTCATACATGCTGGGACACTTTGATCCATCTACCTGAATATCAAAAATAAAAATAATACTGTAACGAAGTTACCGAGTTTTGTAACACCGTGGTAAAATACTTCCCGACACCGTAGCGACACCGTTCTTGTTTCCCGCCGATTTCAGGATGAGTCCACCAACCGACCAGGGAAAAAACGAATAAGAGGAAGAGACCGACCCGAAGAGAGAGAGAGAGAGATCAGGCCGAAGAAAAGGTAGAAATCACCGCTGGGAGTCCCAACCCGTCGGTGCCGACTGGCTAGTGTCAGGCACATTCCGCTTCGGCGAGGGACCGAGACCGGCCTTCCGTCTGCAGGTCGACCACCTGACGCTCCTTCCCTACACTATCACCTCTCTTCTGCCTACGCCGCCGGTCGCCGCAGCTCCACGACAGAGGATGTATGTTTCGAGGGTTAAAAGGGAGAAAAAGACACCGTGAATTTAATAAAGGCAGCGAGCACCGTTTCCATTAAGTTTAAACGGAGAGAGAGACACCGGGTGAATAAAGATAAAACGTCCTCTATTCCTGCTTGTTCTCCCCGTCACGGTGTAAATTTTGAGCCCCTGTATATATTGCAAATAAAGACCGTATCGCCGACCCTGTACCGAATACAAGTGTGGAGCACACCACGTTAAAAAACTGATCGGAAGAGGCATCAATAACATAATATCCAGTGATTCATTAAATATATATTGGGTTGCATCTGCCCAATCTTAGGCTCGTAAAGACTCATAAAGACTGTATAAACACCAATATTGAAGGGCGCATTCCGACTGTAAGATGAAAATCCTGTCAACGTTTCATTTTCTTCCAACAAGTAATCCAATCCAAATCCAGAGCCCCATTTTCAATAAAATTTGTCTTCCCCAGTGTAGCGTTTCGGTCTAAATGAAAGGAACTTGTCACGTTGCTAATAGTTGGCGCAGCCGTCATTCCCTGGAACTTGATATCTGCAAGTCCTCCGACAAACAACCGGCACGAAAGCTCCCGACTCGTTAAAATAAATAGCGTCCAACGTAAGAATAAAATTGAGCGGAGATGGTGCATGGAAAATGAAACCGACTTTTTACTAGACTCTGCAGCGTATAATGCGACTAAGATAATGGCGCGTCTATTTGATACAAGAGCTGGTATTTATGCTCCTCGGAGACCCATAAACACTTACTTGGTACCGACGATCGTTTGTACGTGTTTGTTGAAATAGGTTAGGTGGAGGTATCATCTCTACCAGACCATTACACGCTACGCGATTTCGTAATACAAGCAAATAGACACGTGGAAATTGCTTGCCATGTTACCGCGATTAAACCCATACATGCACGACAACCTTAGACGACATTTCTGCGGAATTTATAAATAACGGAGGAAATTGAAGACACTTATCTTTTTTTGAAGGTGAGGGTGACGTAAATCTGCGTCACTGGGGGAACTAGACGAATATCGACGGGAGTAGGTCCTAAAGGTTATGATGATTTTATATTTCTTAATAAATTTAGTTACTTAATACTTATATAACTATATTACTGAAATCGAGTCTTTGTGGCATTTCAATTAATTGAAATAAATTTGTATACCTACAAGTTGTGAATTAGTAGGATAGACCTTTTGTGAGGTATTATCAAAAATTTATATACAAGGTGTAACAGAAATAAATATCCAAATTTTAACCAGTAATAGAACTTGACTCAAACGAATCCGATTATTTACCTCGGATGATAAGAAAAGAGGTACTTTTTTGTTACAATTTTTTTGCGACATTTAATTTTTATATAAAGGTTTGAAACATTTTTAACTCCACAACCGTAAAGTTTAAATCACTCCAAGCCACCGCACTTGTCACAGCGGGCCACGCCCTCTGCCCCGAATCACTAATGTGTCCAGGAAAAATACTTTCCATTATCGGATTGGAATGGGACTTTGGAATCATTTTGAATAGCACGAAAGCGCGCTGCGGACCTCGCCATTCCGGAATCGATACATTGCCCGGAGCCGCTGCCGTTCAGTCGGAAAGAGAACGCGGTGATTGGGTTCTAACAGACGCACTGCACCGTTTCGCACTCATCCAGCAACGTCATCGTTATGCCCACCAGTTTCTCTACAACCATCGGGAGTACGTCCTGCCATTAAGAGAAGAGGAAGCGATAAAAATAGTAAAGACACTGGTGTTGTAAATCAACTGTATATAGGGTTCTTATTAAAGACTGTCACATCGTGTCACGTTTATTTTTTCCCTCCCCCCCAAACTAGACAACTGCCCCATGGCGTATCGTACTCCGGTGTAGCTACCCGCGGTCCCGTGGACCATACCACGTAAAAAAAGTAGCGCTCGAGGCAACCCGACCGTAGTAAGCGTCACAGAACAAAAAGCAAGTAAACTCTACAGTTTGAAAAAAAACAATACAACAATCACTAATTAAGGGAACGTTAAAGTCAGAGGCAAGAAAGCTCCTTTCAGATAGTTTTTATAGTCTTACGGGTCAATTTCAGGGTCCAAATTGTAACCTATCTTGTGCTGCGATGCTGCAAATCTACTTATTGTTGATAACAAATGCCATCCACAATGCAAGTTGACCTGGTGGGTGGCAATTGTGGAATCAAAATTTTGGTTAGTGATCTAAATGTGGGTCAAACCACATTAATTACCTCAAGTTGTTAGCAATTTTCTATGGATTAATGTGTTCTGCCATCGGTGTAACGAAGTTACTAAGTTTTCCCTGCTTCCCGGCACCCCGGTTACAAATACTCAGAATTAAAGTACTTCCCGACACCGTATCCGGGCCGTTCTTGTACCCCGATGACCAGTGAGTTGGCGCGCTTCCGATGTTGGGCTCTCGAGCTCTCTCCACCGCCCAGAATCGCCGCCGTTCGGTAAGGAAGGATGTCGCAATCGACAATCGACAAGACCTTGAGTCTCCCACTGGCCGCGCTCCGTTCCACGCATGAGGCCGACATGAGTTCATAATAAGAAATAAACTTCTCAAAATTAAATAGGGATATTGTTGTAAAATATGATTCTGCTTGAGTTAATTTTTTTTGCATGCTGGAGATTTAGAATAATTTTTAAGGTAATCTAATATATAAAGATCTTGTGTCACGGTGTTCGTGGCCGAACTCCTGATGTTTCATGTTTTATGAAGATGAGGACTGTTCTGGAAATGGGCCCATAAAATTGGCGCCAGTCGAAACGACGGCCGATCTATTACGGTTTCACTCTCGCTAGTCGCTATCTCACCAAATTTTCTGAGTTCAAGATTAACGTGCCTTTTTTTAGTAGGCACCTGCATGCAGGGCAATATAAAATGTACTAAAAAACACGAAAAACATGCGGTAGCGTTCTCAATAAAAAAAAATATATGTACATACACAGGGTGTCCCAACTAAAATTTGTACCCCCCAAAAATTCCAATTTCGAAAGACTCAGAAGAAAACGCTCGAACAGGTCAATTTTTTTACCAAGGGGGACCAAATTGTACCAAACTTTCATGTCTTAGGACTCACCCCTTTAGCCAAGGGAGCCACCCTCTTAAAAAATTTAAATAGCGTGGAGGGTCGTGTGATACATCATTTTAAAGCTTATTCAATTCTCTATCCAAACAAAATAACAAATTCATGTTTTTTTTGGAGAAACAAATCGATAAAAGTAGATCTGCTTAGAGAATTGAATAAGCTTTAAAATGATGTATAACGCGACCCATATGCCATTTAAATTTTTTAAGGGGGTGGCTCCCCTGGTTAAAGGGGTGAGATCTAAAACTTGAAAGTTTGGGAAATTTATGTCCCCCTTGATAGCAAAATTGATCTGTTCGAGCGTTTTCGAAGAGTCTTTCGAAATTGGAATTGTTGGAGGGTACAAATTTTAGTTGGGACACCTGATATTTAAAATTAATGCAAAAGTGGTGATGAAAGAGGAAGATCATACAAAACGAACAATAATTAGTAATTCCGTTGCTAATAGATTCACATAAAAGTGTAGATTTATTTTCACCTTTAAGTTGGCGGAGTGTCATTTGAAATGTAAGGTTATGCTTGCTTTGACTGACAATTTTGATAATCTTGATCACTCAGTAGAAGTGGATATAAAATGAAAGAAACGTGGCTAGGGAATATTGACAAACGTAGAAGAACTAGAAGGCAGAAACCGTATATAAACGAAAGGATCATAAAGCATATAGGTATACTTAAGAGACACTTTAGTTACAAGGTTGTAACAAAGTTAGTAAATTTTCCGCGATTAGAACACAGCGAGCTACGTTCACAGTCACGGCTAGTCCATCCCGCAATTCGCCGGCCGGTGCTTTACTGCTTGGTCGAGGCCGTGCACACTACACCCAAACTCAAACCGTTAACAACCCAGAAAAATACTTTCCGACGTCGCAGCGGAGTAATTCTTTCACTCCCGTAATCAAAAAAATTAGCGCGCAGCGAATGAGACTATCCCGGAGCCGCTACGATCACCTCCAGTCACCGCCCCTTCTCACAGCACAGTCGCATCGAACCGATATAAAATGCTTCCTGATACCGTACCGGGATGGTTGTGGCATCATGGTGACCAGTAAAAAAGCGCACTCCGGATACCGCCATCCCGGACTTGCTGCGGTACCCGGAGCCGACGTCACTTCGTTGGGAAGCTGACCTCTGGAGTATCGTACTTCGGTGTATTTACCCGCGGTCCCTTGGAGCATACCAAGTAAAAAAGTGGCGCTCGAGGCAACTCGACCATAGAAAGCGTCACAAGTTCATAATCCCGTAAACATAATTACGATAAGGAAATAACACTTATGTAATTTAAATTGTCTTAAACACCTGTATATGCAAATAATGAATGTTTCTTTGTTAGTCCCGTATGCGTATTTATACCATTCATCCGATTGCGATGAAGCTAAGGTGAGTTGTGCGCACGCCCGCTGAGCTTTCTTATTGCAACCATTTTATAATTCGTGTGTTTTCGGCGAATGAATGCACACACTTGACAGAATTAAATGAAATAAATTAAAAAACAACGATATTTCAGTTTGTGGACTAAATTTGGAAAATCCATGCTTCTCACATGGACCATGTACGCACCGGCTGGAAAAACAATATAATTAAAAATAAAATAAAAATAAACAACTCAACATTAAATAGGGATATTGTTGTAAAATATGATTCTGTTTGGGTTATTTTTTTTGAATTCTGGAATTTTTTACAATTTTTAAGGTAATCTAATCTTTACAATATTATAAATGCGAAAGTTTGAATGGATGGATGGATGTTTGTTGCTCAATTACGCCAGAACGGCTGAACGGATCTGGATGAAATTTGGCACAGAGATAGCGTATAGTCTGGAATAGCACATAGGTTACTTTTGATCCAGGAAAAATGTACGGTTCCTGTAGGATAGATTTGTTTTTGTTTTTCACAGACTAAGAAATCGACATGATTTTTGCAAAGTTTATCATAAATGAATGCGGATGAATGAGAGCTGTGGGTATTACGGGGCCGGCGGTTTAGATGGTAGTTACGCCCCCTTTTCCCAAGCGGGGCCCGATGGTAGCTACGCCCCCGGTCCCAAGGGGGCTCTGATGGTACCTTGCATTCCTCTCCCAAGGGGCCACCGATGGTAGCTACGCCCCCCTGCCACAAAGGTGCTTCCAAGAGGAAACGCGATAGTTGCTACGCTCATCTGTCGCAAGGGGGCCCAGATGGCAGCTACGCCCCCCTCCCCCAATTGTACTGTTGGTATCTATGCCCCGCTGTCCTAATGGGGCACCCGATGGTTCCTCTTGGGGGCAACATGGTAGCTACGGCCACCTGTCCCAAGGGGCTTCTAAGAGGAACCCAGATGGTGGCTACGCCCCCCTGTCTTCCACTGTCCCCCCTTATGAGCTCTTGAATTACATTTGTTTTTTACTTCTGTGTTGTTTCGTAATCTGTCCAAAAACAAATTTATTGAAATTTTCTAAATAATAATTACCCAAATCTAAATGCTGGTATTGTCTAAGATTTACACTATTTACAGATTTACATTATTGGTGGTCTAACCCGGGTAACGCCGGGCATTCTGCCAGTATAATTATAAAAATCTCGTGTTCCGGTGTTTGTGGCCGAACTCCTTCTAAACGGCTTAACTGATTTTTATGAATTTTTTTTTTGTATATTTTGCAGGTATGAGAATAGGTGGTAAACTATTTTTCACATGGACATGGGGGCTCAGGGGGCCCCCTTGGGCTGGACCGATTTTTATGATCTTTGATTTGTTGGATTTGTCTCCGCCCCGAATAGCAGAATAACTATTGAAACATGGATATGGGGGCCCAAGATTGGGTTTCATGGGTGTTATTGATTCTGAGGCGGTACAAAGTTCGCCGGGTCAGCTAGTTGTTTAGGAAAAAATCCACAGTGGTCAGTTCAAAACTTTTTTTAATCAAGTAAATTTGGAAAATTTGGTTCAATGCAAATAAGTAACTCGCATTAAGCGAAGTTACGTAACGCGGTGCTGGTGGCCGGATTTTCATCTTCTCTAAATGAAGTTGGGTGGTATTATTGACGTAGTGATAGTGCTTTAATTTTATGAAGTTTAATGTTTCATGTTTCATAAAGGTGAGGACTGTGCTGAAAATGGGGCTATAGAATTGGAGCCAGTCGAAACAACTATTGATAATTTACGGTTTCACTCCCGCCAGTGGCTATCTCACCAAATTTTCTGCGTTCAAGATTAAGGTACCTTTTTTTAGTAGGCACGTGTTGCAGAGCAATATAAAATGTAAATAAATCTGGACCCAACAAAAATCGAAATTACTAACAAAATTAATAATAAAAAATAATAAATATAAAAAGCACAAAAGCGTGTGGTGAGTAGCGTGCTCGATCAAATAAAAAATATGTACATAAACATATTTAAAATTAATGCCAAAGTGGTATTGAAATAGGAAGATCGTACAAAATAAACAATTAGTAATTCCGTTGCTAATAGATTCAGATAAACGTGTAGATTTATCTTCACCTCTAAGTTGGCGGACTGTCATTTGAAATGTAATGTTATGCTTGCTTTGATTGACAACCGAATCATAGGTTTATCAATTTTGATAATCTTGATCACTCAGTAGAAGTGGATATAAAATGAAAGAAACTTGGCAAAGGAATATTGACAAACGTAGAAGAACTAGAAGGCAGAAACCGTATATAAACGAAAGGATCATAAAGCATATAGGTATACTTAAGAGACACTTTAGTTACAAGGTTGGAACGAAGTTAGTAAATTTTCCACGATTAGAACACAGCCAGCCACGTTCACCGTCACGGCTAGTCCATCCCGCAATTCGCCGGCCTGTGCTTTACTGCTTGGTCGAGGCCGTGCACACTACACCCAAACTCAAACCGTTAACAACCCAGAAAAATACTTTCCGACGTCGCAGCGGAGTAATTCTTTCACTCCCGTAATCAAAAAAATTAGCGCGCAGCGAATGAGACTATCCCGGAGCCGCTGCGACCACCTCCAGTCACCGCGCCCCTTCTCACAGCGTATTCGCATCGAACAGACATAAAATGCTTCTTGATATCGTACCGGTATGATTCTGGCATCATGGTGACCAGTAAAAAAGCGCACTCCGGATACCGCCATCCCGGACTTGCTGCGGTACCCGGAGCCGACGTCACTTCGTTGGGAAGCTGACCTCTGGAGTATTGTACTTCGGTGTATCTACCCGCGGTCCCGTGGAGCATACCAAATAAAAAAGTGGCGTTCGAGGCAACTCGACCCTAGAAAGCGTCACAAGTTCATAATCCCGTATACATAATTACGATAAGAAAATAACACTTATGTATTTTTTTTTTAGTAAATGTAATAAAAAAACACGAAAAACATGCGGTAGCGTTTTCGATTAAATAAAAAATATGTACATACACAGGGTGTCCCAACTAAAATTTGTACCCACCAAAAATTCCAATTTCGAAAGACTCAGAAGAAAACGCTCGAACAGGTCAATTTTCTTATCAAGGGGGACCTAATTGTACCAAACTTTCAAGTCTTAGATCTCACCCCTTTTAGCCAAGGGAGCCACCTTCTTAAAAAATTTAAATAGCATGGGGGGTCATGTGATACATCATTTTAAAGCTCATTCAATTCTCTATCCAAACCTACTCTTATAAATTCGTTTCTGCAAAAAAAAGAGCATAAAAAAGTGTTATTTTCCAAATCTACATAAAATACACTTGATGTGCAAAATAACAAATTCATGTTTTCTTTTGGAGAAACAACTCGATAGAAGTAGATCTGGATAGAGAATTGAATTAGCTTTAAAATGATGTATAACGCGACCCATATGCCATTTAAATTTTTTAAGGGGGTGGCTCCCCTGGCTAAAGGGGTGAGATCTAAGAGTTGAAAGTTTGATACAATTTGGTTCCCCTTGATAACAAAATTGACCTGTTCAAGCGTTTTCTTCTCAGTTTTTTGAAATTGGAATGATTGGGGGGTAAAAATTTTAGTTGAGTATTTTATGTAGATTTGGAAAATATCCAATTCAAGGTTTTTTTTGCAGAAAGGAATCGATAAATCTATGATTGGATAGAGAATTGAATAAGCTTTATAATGATGTATCGCACGACCCCCCATGCCATTTAAATTTTTTAAGGGGGTGGCTCCCCTGGCTCATGGGGTGAGATCTAAAACTTGAAAGTTTGGGAAAATTATGTCCCTCTTTATAGCAAAATTGATCTGTTCGAGCGTTTTCTTCTAAGTCTTTCGAAATTGGAATTGTTGGGGGGTACAAATGTTAGTTGGGACACCTGATATTTAAAATTAATGCAAAAGTGGTGATGAAAGAGGAATATCATACAAAACGAACAATAATTAGTAATTCCGTTGCTAATAGATTCACATAAAAGTGTAGATTTATCTTCACCTTTAAGTTGGCGGAGTGTAATTTGAAATGTAAGGTTATGCTTGCTTTGACTGACAATTTTGATAGTGATCAAGAGATCACTCAGTAGAAGTGGATATAAAATGAAAGAAACGTGGCAAAGGAATATTGACAAACGTAGAAGAACTAGAAGGCAGAAACCGTATATAAACGAAAGGATCATAAAGCATATAGGTATACTTAAGAGACACTTTAGTTACAAGGTTTGAACGAAATTAGTAAATTTTCCGCGATTAGAACACAGCCAGCCACGTTCACCGTCACGGCTAGTCCATCCCGCAATTCGCCGGCCGGTGCTTTACTGCTTGGTCGAGGCCGTGCACACTACACCCAAACTCAAACCGTTAACAACCCAGAAAAATACTTTCCGACGTCGCAGCGGAGTAATTCTTTCACTCCCGTAATCAAAAAAATTTGCGCGCAGCGAATGAGGCTATCCCGGAGCCGCTGCGACCACCTCCAGTCACCGCGCCCCTTCTCACAGCGTATTCGCATCGAACCGATATAAAATGCTTCCTGATATCGTACTGGTATGATTCTGGCATCGTGGTGACCAGTAAAAAAGCGCACTCTAGATACCGCCATCCCGGACTTGCGACGGTACCCGGAGCCGACGTCACTTCTTTGAGAAGCTAACCTCTGGAGTATCGTACTTCGGTGTATCTACCCGCGGTCCCGTGGAGCATACCAAGTAAAAAAACTGGCGCTCGAGGCAACTCGACCATAGAAAGCGTCAGAAGTTCATAATCCCGTAAACATAATTACGATAAGGAAATAACACTTATGTAATTTAAATTGTCTTAAACACCTGTATATGCAAATAATGAATGTTTCTTTGTTAGTCCCGTATGCGTATTTATACCATTCATCCGATTGCGATGAAGCTTTGGAGAGTTGTGCGCACGCCCGCGAAGCTTTCTTAGTACAACCATTTTATAATTCGTGTGTTTTCGGGTATGAATGCAACAGCGATATTTCAATTTGTGGACTAAAATTGGAAAATCCATGCTTCTCACATGGACCATGTACGCACCGGCTGGAAAAACAATATAATTATATTTTATGTGACGTGAATCCGTCATATTGTTTGTAAAATCTACTTCAGGCCAACCAATATGAATCAAAATAACACCGAGTGTTGCTCTTGCTCAAGCAACGACTAATTTGAAATAATAAATAATTATACAAAAGTCGACAGCGAACAGTTAGTTTTAATCTTCTCGGAGTGTTTTCGCGTCATTATCAGTGCTTGAGAGAATGAATCCCCCCTTTATTCAATTTAAATAAAGTTGTTAATATTTCAGGAACTTCTAATAATGTTAATTTAAGATTTAAAATTCAAATGACTTCCATTCAGGATTCCTCGAAAACGTAAACTGAAACTGCGACTCTAAATTGTCTCAATAATTGAGTTCTCAAACTATAATGCTCGCGAACTTCATCCACAGATAAACAAAAACCGGCCGTAACCTCATAATGCAGAAGTTCTGGCACGATTTCATACCGGAGTAAGTAGGCGTATCGCACTTTTCCTGATTTATATTTATTCGCGTTTTAATGGCGAAACTCTTAGGCCGTCTTCCAGAAAGTCGAAAAGAAAAACAAAGCCGACATGGTCGGTGTTATTCTTTAATGCGAGTTTCGCCGACGGAAAATAAATGGGGAAAAAGTATGAACCTGACGAAGTATTTGTCTTGCGTTCAGGAGCAGTTCAAACTGCTCGCCATTTGAATTGATGTTCTTACGGAAAACGAGTTGGTTTTGCGAATTTTGAGACGGAATTTTTAGACATAATCATATCGAAAATAAAGGCATTTTAAAATATTCAGTGTGCACCGTCAACAGTCAAAGTAAAACTGAAAGTAATTAATTGGCAGCCGTTCACCGCACTCGTTCCAGCAAAAAGTCTTCTTTGTTTAGCCCAAGAGATAAGAGTTTATTTACTAATGGTTCTTCAATCATGCTAGCGGTTCTCAATCGTTTTTTTTACAGTCAGAATTGTTCTAGGTCTCCTCATATTAGGGACTGTCACAGGTTTAAATAACTACCATACTCCGTGACTCACCCGTATAACTTCCTGTCTAGCAGTTTCAGATAGAGAGACTCGATCACTGAGAAATCAATTTCGCAAATTGAATTTCCCGGTAAGAATTTTTAACATTTCATAAGGTGCTGATCATGAAATATTATACCTCAAAGTGTCTTGACGTTATTCATCAACTTGTCTGCAAATTTGCATGCAAAACAAACGATAAAATTGCAAATTTTCAGCATAAATTTCATATTTGGAAATATTTGACTGTTGCGGACGGCCGTTAGCGCTTGCATAAAAGTATACCTTAATCAACGGATTCTGTTTCAGAAGCGGATGGTCTGAAGTCCGCTTGCGATAAGCACCGTCTGAGCAAACAAAATTATAAGAAGAGATATTCCGGGGGGCTTACGTATATTTAGGTGTTGGAGATTTATGTACACTCTGACAATTTAGTCACAAATTAATTTACTCTTAATTAACAAAAAATATTGTGTGCAAGAAAGCTGAGGTGGACCAAAAGTAGAAAAACCACCGTTGAGATCGGAGGTTCTTGAATGGGCAATAAAACGATACATAAATAATTTGACTCTTGACAATCAGTCCTTGCTGATGCATAATTATTACCTACACATATTCGTCCCAACTGCATCGAAGTAAATAATTTTATTGTTTACTAGCTGACCCGGTAAACTTCGTACCGCCTCAGAATCATTAAATGTTGTGTTAACTTATTAGCTGAATTAAATTTAGTTTTTATTACGATTTTAGTTTTAAATAAGGATTTGAAAAACGTTCCAAGTACAGACAAGCGGCGGGCCTCGTTTGCATTACCTAACACTAACATTAATCCGTACAACTGCACCATAGAAAAAAACATTTTTGTGGCAACTGCAATGAATAAATTCTTAGTATTTGCTCAAGAATTGAGCACATACGATAACAAAGCGGCGCGACACTCAACTGATAACTAAAATTTACTATCAATAAAAAAAAATTGTCCCATAAAAGTTAGGTTCGACAATTCTACTTGTGGTTAAATTTTTTGCTAAGACTTCCATAACACCCTGTATATACTGTAAACGCAGACTTTTCTGGCTAATCTTTACCAATTAAAATATTTTTTGTCGGTTAATATTCTAACACAAAACATCACATCTTTGTGTAAACCAGACACCAACTTCCCAACCCCGTTTTACATTATTCCATAAAAACATTTTTATCCATATCCATACCAAATGGTAATTATGCACGCCCAGGTAACAACGTCAATAAATTTGCAAACTAATCCGACCCTACATGCAAAAAATTGAAAAGCTGCATTTTAATAACCAACTTCACTATGTTATAATCACTTAAATGTGTCACAATATGGATTTCCGTATTATAATAACAAGCTTTAAATCCCAAGCACGATATACGTATTAAACATAAGGATTATATGCACAGGCACCACTAATCATTTCGCCCGATTAATCTCCCCATCCATATCCTACCTACATTTTCGGGCAAATAAATTCCATTTCCTAAAACTCAAAAGTTTACCAGCTTATAACAGCTAAAAGCGATACTAAATTTATTGCCGACCAATCGTACCTGCCCTGAAGAGAAAAATTGCCAAGTGGTGCATATATTGACCTTTAAAGGTCAAGCCAATATATCAAAATCGACGCTTGTAAACTCGACATGCAGTCTAATGGTCAGTCCGATGTTTCAACCGTAAAAATGTTATCGTGTTACCCTAAGTGGGTGTAATTTGAAGGAATACGAGGGAATGTTGGGAGAGAGACAGTAGTTACGGTTGGGTATTCGATTGATAATGTCGACACGTCACAAATTTAAGAAACCCATTTCACATATAGAACGGGAGATTTACGTACAAAATATAACATGTATACATATAAACTTACTATGAAAAAACATGTGATATTTGTTCATAGCTTATTGATAGATTATGTATGTTGTAACGAAGTTACCGAAAAATTCCGAGTTTATAATGCCGTCGGCGATGCTCACCACTCCAATCTTTAACTCGACGTAAAAAATACTTCCCAGTCTCGTAGCACAATAATTCTTTGACTCACGTAATCAGAAAATTAACGCACGGCCAATGAAACTATTCCGGAGTCGCTACGACCACCTCCAACCGCGATCGTTGAGACGTCGGGCAACGCCCTTCACATGGAGCCGGAAACCGCGGAAAATAAATGCTTCCGGGTATCGTACCGGAATGGTTCTTACATCATGTTAACCAGAAAAGAAGCGCGCATCGGGTGCGGCCATCCCTAATCCGATACGATGCCCGGAGCCGATGTCGCTCCGGTGGGAAGAAAACGCATTGATAAGACTCTCATTCTTCGGCATTGCGACAAGCCTTGCGCATCAGCCCACGTCATCATCACCCCTCCTCTCTACAAAAGAACCTCCCCTACATTAAAATCATAGTGGCGTACCGTACTCCTAATTTTGGCTACCCATGATCCTGTGGAGCATACCACGTAAAAAAATTGTTGTAGTTGCATGTGCCTTTTAAACTATCCCTATTTGGGCGGCGTCGCATGGTTGGCATGCACGAAGGACGTTTTTGTTTTCGCAAAATGGCTATAAAAAGAGGATGCAATGCGTGGATCTGGTAGTGGACCTACTACGACTATCAACTTCCGTAAAAATTGAGATTTTCGACAAAATAATGGCACTGTGCAAATTGCTTAAAACAACACCTTCGGTTGGAGTGCATTGGATGGGTGCTTTCGGTCGACACATATTATCGATGGCCACGATTTATCGTAGAATCACTTCGTTCGGACTTCACTCTTACAGTCCTTCATATCGCCTTCTTATGACTAATGTTCAAAGACAAAACTGGGTTAAAGGGTGGACTTCACTTTTGTTCTCCAATGAGTCTATATTGTGTTTATGATGAACAGGTTCCCACAAGTTAAGAAGCCAAACCCGGTCCGCCCGCAAGACGTCATCACTCCTATATTCCAACTTCGAGCGAAAACATCCGATGAACATCTGTCAGCTGAACGCAGGCCTTCCTGTACATCTTCCTTTCCTCACTCCGGCCGGAGTAGGAAACTGTTCTGCTTTTTGTTTTGTTTTAGTTCAGCCCAGACATCTGAGCAAACTCTAGGAAACTGGAATCGCAGTGCCAACTTAAAGAGGCGCCATCGGAAACAAGGCACAAAAAAAACACAGGACGGGACAAGGCAAACTTTGTGAAAAAGTTCCATGACCCAAGGGAACCACAATTAGGCGTACAGCAAGAAACGGCGCCTCCAGGACCCAAGACCTGCACCAGAGAACGGCAGCAACAAACTCCATAATAAAATTTTTCAAAGCACTCACTACTCCACTTGCCCACAGCGACGATCCTAGTACTGGTTTTCTGCGGTTTCCTACTGTTGTAACACGAATGTGAGAATCATGTTTCAGGCCGGGCACACAAACACACCAACGCGTCTCGACAAGGGCCTATACTCCTGCGCTGAAGGTTCTATTTCCACTGCACTAATTAAAAACCTTAACAAGTTATGTGTAAAGTGTGTGGCCGTACCGCTTTTCGTCTTTTCGAGTAATTTTTGAGTCTAAACCTTAGTATTTTGGAACTGAATTTTCACAACGACAATTTCTACTGCAAGTTAACCCTGATGGTGCGAATTACGAGTTTTAGAAGTTTAGTGTATATTCTTTTAAAAGCGGAAAAATTGATTTACGTGGTTGCAAGAAGAGCTCATGAAGTCAAGAATGGCAATTGTGAGACGAGAAAAATTTGAGAACCGAAATGTGTTTTGTCTACAATATGCCAAAACCAGTTGTAATTTTTGGTAAATTGTTGAACAAACGCTGCTATGTGGAACCGATTGGCCAGTATTCATGAACAAAAGAAGGAAATTTCAAAAGAATACGATTAGTTTTATGTTACACGATTAGGTACTTAATATTATTGCGATGGGCAAATAGACAAACACAGAAGAAAAACAGAATGTAATTAAATGACACAAGATGGCTTATCGGGTCTTGAGAACGTTGGTTGGTGCGATGGGGTATCTTCCAGGGTGAGACGACAACGAACGATTCTCCAGCCCCTGATACGAATGAATCCTCTTTTAAATATCCTCGAAGAAACGTAAGAGATTCCTAACAAACACCGCACCCTACGATGTAGATCAAATCCAGATTCGTTTTGTTCTTGACAATTTTATTGTCCACCCCAATGCCGTCCGCGATGCTCACCACTCCAATCTTTAACTCGCCGTAAAAAATTCTTCCCAGTATCGTAGCGAAATAATTATTTTACTCACGTCATCAGAAAATTAACGCACGGCCAATAAAACTATGCCGGAGTCGCTACGACCACCCCCAACCGTCGTTCTTGAGACGTCGGGCCACGCCCTTCGCATGGAGTCGGACACCGCCGAAAATCAATGATTCCGGGTATCGCACCGAAATAGTTCTCACATCACGTTAACCAGAAAAAAGCGCGCATCGGGTGCTGCCATCCCGGATCCGATACGATGCCCGGAGCCGATGTCGATCCGGTGAAAAGAGTAGCGAAATAGTTCTTTGCCTCACGTAATCAGAAAATCAACGCACGGCTAATAAAACTATAGCGAAGTCTATTATATTCTTCCATGATGTTAATCAGAAAAGAAGCGCGCATCTCGTGCCGCAATGCCAGATCCAATACGATGCCCGGAGCCGATGCAGTACGGTGGGAATAAAACGTAGTGATGGGACCCTCACTCTTCGGCATTGCGACAAGCCGTGCGCATCGGCCCACGTCATCATCACCTCTCCCCTCTATAAAAGAAGCTCCGCTGCATTAAAACAACAGTGACGTACAGTACTCCTAGTTTCAGCTACCCGTGGTCCCGTGGAGCATACCACGTAAAAACTGTAGTAGTTTCATATTTGGGCGGGATCGCATTGTTGGCATGCACGAAAGACGTTTTTATTTTCGCGAAATAGCTATAGTGCATTGGATGGGTACCTTCGGTCGGCGGATATCGATGGCCACGATTTATCGTAGAATCAATTTGTTTGGACTTCACTCTCACAGTCCTTCATATCGCCTTCATTGGACTAATTTTTACAAAGAATGGTGCGTTGAAAGACAAAACTTGGTTTAAGGGTGGATAAGACGACAATATGGTTAGTTTTATGTTCTATATGACTATATCCCTGACGCTTTCTTTACACGATCAGATACTTAATATTATTGCGATGGCCAAATAAACAAACAGAATGTAACGACTTAAATAACACAAGAAGGCTTATCGGGTCTTGACAACGTTGGTTGGTGCGATGGGGTATCTTCCAGGGTGAGACGATAACGAAGGATTCTCCAGCCCCTGGTACAAATGAATCCTCTACCAAATATCCTCGAAGGAAGGTAAGAGATTCCTAACAAACACCGCACCCTACGATGTAGATCAAATCCAGATCCGTTTTGTTGGTGACAGTTTTACTGTCCACCCTAAGCCAGGACCCTAAAATGAAGAGAATCCCCTTAAGCAACCCCATCAACAATTAATAGACCCCTTATGAGGGACGTTGATTTTTCCGACGAAAACGACAAAGGAGCGACAACTATTGGGTGGATATTTTCATCCCCGAAGAAAAGTGACTTCGCCAATATTCTCACAAAATTTCCACGAAACGAATCACCTATTTTCCGTAAACGGATGACTTGATCCCTTTCGGATAAATTTAGAAATGTATTTATAATAATGGCACTGTGCAATTTGCATAAAACAACATATTCGGTTGAAGTGCATTGGATGGGTGCTTTTGGTCGACACATATCGATGGCCACGACTTATCGTAGAATCAATTCGTTTGGACTTCACTTTTACAGTCCTTCATATCGACTTTTTCTGACTAATGTTCAAAGACAAAACTGGGTTTAAGGGTGAACTTCACTTTTGTTCTCCAATGAGTCCAGATTGTGTTTACGATGAACAAGTGCCCAGAATTCAACAAGCCAAACCCGATCCGCCCGTCAAACGACATCACTGTCATTCCTGTACATATTCCTTTCCTCACTCCGGCCGGAGTAGGAAACTGTTCTAATTTTTGTTTTCTTTTAGTTCAGCCCAGACACCTGAGCAAACTCTAGGAACCTGGAATCGCAGTGCCAACTTAAAGAGGCGCCATCGGAAACAAGGCACAAAAAAAAACACAGGACGGGACAAGGCAAACTTTGTGAAAAAGTTCCATCACCCAAGGAAACCACGATTAGGCGTACATCAAGAAACGGCGCCTCCAGAACCCAAAACCTGCACCAGAGAACGGCAGCAACAAACTCCATATTAAAATTTTTCAAACCACTCACTAGTCCCTAGAACTGGTTTTCTGCGGTTTCCTAGTGTTGTAAATCTAAAAAGAAGTTTTGTGGCAACGTTTTTATGAATTTAACCCTTTCAGTCACTCTTTTTTTTCTGGTCAAAATAAAATTTTGATATCTTGCACACCCAATGTTTGATTTATTTATGATTTTTTTGTGCAACTTGCGAGGCGATATTTTACCCCCTTCGAGGATGGTGACATGTGACTATATGGGTAATGAAAAAATAAAATATTAAAATGAATATTTTTATTTATGGAGGATTTGGTCATATTGTACCATCTGATTTTCAGAGTGGGAAATGGTAATCCTTTGATCCATTTAATTTTCTCTTTTGGAGTCAACTTATGACTTTTCAGCAGGTGTTGCTGATGTGCTTGGTCCAGGTTGAGGCTCAAGAAAATATGCTGGTGGAGTTTTTTCAAAATATAAATCTTCAAAATAGTTTACTTGTTCTTAGTAATAATTAAATTTGCAATATATACATTCATCTCCAGATACATCACTCTCAATCACTTCCTCTATTTCTTCGTCGGACTCTTCCTCGCTCAGATATTTAAAGTTAGAAACGTTGTTTGCCAGTTCAACAAGCTCCTTTTATGTGAGAGGACGTTTGTGGCCCATTCTCAAAGCGACAATATACATGTTCAAACTAAATTGGAGGTTATGTTATCTATTAATTTTATACCCAGATAGTCACAGTGTCGTCAATTGACGACACTCAATTTCATAAAATTATTGATCAAAAGTCACCAGATCAAATTTTAATTTGTTCAATACACACAAAACTATGTACTTTTTAGAACATAAAATTGGTTTTATAAACTCAAAACGATGGATGAAATACCAATGGTAAAAATTTTCACAGACCCCTGTATAGTGCTCTACAATATCAATCTGTAAGCTAAACTTTTTTTTCTCAACTTATGAACGTTAGATGTCAATACAATAGGGTACGTAAAGTTAATCCACAACTGACTGATTGACTAATGGTATTGGAATGACAACCATTTTTTGACTTAAAAATTTTGAAATTGGATTGACCACGAGAGTGAGTTCTAGTTTTTGAAGGAAAAAAACAATTTAATAAATGGTTGTCATTTCTCATCCATTCAGTCAGTCGATGAGTATAGTGGACAGGGCGGCCCACCCGCCCACCGCACTCATAAGCGGTGCCAAAACCATACGCTTTTTAGTCACAAAAAACCTTAGACCAGTAATGAGAATCAATCCAGATTGAGATTTACAAAAAAATATATCATACTCAAATTTACATTTTGACTGAATGGTTGACAAACTGGTTCGGAAAGACAACCATGTTCCTATTGTATCCACACTCCGTTTTTTATTTTACAGTTGCTCTTTGTGACAAAAAATCATTTCGTTCGCGGCACGACATGTGAACGCGGTGGGCGGGCGGGCCGCCGCACCCACAACTGACTGGTTGACTAATGGTATTGGAATGACAACTATTTTTTGACTTAAAAATTTTGAAATTGGATTGACCACGAGAGTGAGTTCTCGTTTTTAAAGGAAAAAAACAATTCAATAAATGGTTGTCATTTCTCATCCATTCAGTCAGTCGATGAGTATAGTGGACAGGGCGGCCCACCCGCCCACCGCACTTATAAACGGTGCCAAAACCATACGCTTTTTCGTCACAAAAAACCTTAGACCACTAATGAGAATCAATCCAGATTGAGATTTACCAAAAAATATATTATACTCAAATTTACATTTTTGACTGAACGGTTGACAAACTGGTTCGGAATGACAACCATTTTCCTATTGTATCCACACTCCGTTTTTTATTTCACAGTTGCTCTTTGTGACAAAAAATCATTTCGTTCGCGGCACGACATGTGAACGCGGTGGGCGGGCGGGCCGCCGCACCCACAACTGACTGATTGACTAATGGTATTGGAATGACAACCATTTTTTGACTTAAAAATTTTGAAATTGGATTGACCACGAGAATGAGTTCTCGTTTTTAAAGGAAAAAAACAATTCAATAAATGGTTGTCATTTCTCATCCATTCAGTCAGTCGATGAGTATAGTGAACAGTTGTGTATAATCGCTATTTAAGAGCTTTTAGTTCTACCTCAAGCCAGGACCCTAAAATGAAGAGAATCCCCTTAAGCAACCCAAATGAGGGACGTTGATTTTTCCGAAACGAGTGACAATTATTCGGTGGTTATTTTAATCCCCGAAGGAAAGTTACTTTGCCAATATTCTCACCAATTTTCGACGAAACGAATTACCTTTTTTCTGTAAACGGATGGCTTGATCCGTTTCGGATAAATTTAGAAATTTATGCCACCACGTTTACTTAACCACACGAACCAGAATGTCTTGTTTTTAACCGGAAACAACCTTGTTGGACAATTTCCACCAAGCCAAAATGCTACGGCGCAAGCCTGGTATTTTAGGCCGACTTTCAATGTGGCAATACGGCGCATTGCTGGCCTGACAGTGTTGGCATTACACAAAGAAATTTTGAAAGGCAGGTACCACTCAGTCGAGATTCCATTAGTTTAGTTCCTTGCGTTCTAGACACTAATAAAATTATCGAGGGAAGTATCGAATAACTTTCAGGAATGAAGAAATGCAAACAAGGTAATACCGACAAGACTAAGACTGAAGAAGAAGGACGATGGGCATTGAGAGTAACTTCTGGGGGGGCACACATGCCCTTAATTTCACCAATTTAAAAAATGTCCCACCAGGACTGGAGCAGCCCCAAGCAGCACCAGGAACACCAACCTGGGCTCAAATCGTCCCAAAACCGCAGCGACATGACTGAACTCGTTTCTCCAACAGGACGCTAAAGAACCTCTCAGACAACGCAATCGACGCACTAGTAAGTATTTGCAGTGCAATTTTCAAACATAGCATTCTCTCGACTGTGGGGAAGGTTGTGGAAAGAGTTATTATCATTGCGAGACTCCCCCACAGCATCAAGAGTAACAACGCCCCCCCCCCCTGACGCACAATTTGCGCAAGCCCGTGAACGACGCGGCGGACCCATTTCACTAAACGGCTTCAGTTCCGGACAACGCAGAAAGTCCGGGAGAACGGCATCGGAATTGCTGTACTTCACTGGTCACTGTGATACCAAAATGGTCCCGGTGCGACGCCTAGAAATATTTTATTTCGCTATGTCAACTCATCGTGTGACCCGGGATAGTTTCATTCGCAGCGCGCTATTTTTCTGATTACCGGAGTGAAAGAATTATTCCGCGGTGTTAACGGTTTGAATTTTGGCGCTCAGCCACGGAACCTCGGAACTTCGTTACAAGTTACTCGTGTTTTGGTATTGACTAATGATAACTTCGCACCGGTTGTCGTTGTCGTTGCTAATGGTGCAGTTTGGATAAACACTTAGAGTTTTGTGGATAAGACAATCCGAGCATGGTGTGCAAATTAGTGAAGAATTTGTATGGATTAAAATAGTTACTTCTTTGTCTTTTGCAGTTTAAAACAAACAGTCTGTGAGACTCGAAGGAGGTGCTTTGGATGAAGTACGTTAAATGCAAGCGCGTTAAATTGATATTCTGATCTCAATCAAACAAACATGCTTTGAGAGCGTCGCAGTTTTTCTTCCTTTACAAAATGCGATGTTAAACAATTTCCAGCGTAATAAAACCCCCGTCCAGTCACAAAAAACCCACCGATAATACCTGCCCTTTATAAAACCACCCAAAGTGCAGTGTCGTAAAACTCGAAACAAGCCCCAAATTTTACACGCCACATTAAGTAATTAGCACAAAATTCAATGTAAAGATAATAAAAAACGCAGCCGACGAGCTGAATTGAATCGGGCAGGATAAAACTCAAACGCCGGGAAAAATGGTTGGCGCGGCACCGATAGTTTAATTTCGAGGGCGATTTCGTGCGGACTCTAGTTTAATGTCATTGTTATCAAATGCAATATGTGGCGGTCTGAATTTTAATCGGCCGTAACTTTTTTATGAGGCGCGTTTGTCTTAATAAATGATAACGAGTGGACGTAAAACGACGATTAGTGGATATGATAACGGTAATGAGAGGGGGTACAGGCGATGAAAGGTGAGCGATGTTGGCACTTGCTTGTTGGCGGAGTGATTTACTTCGGTGATGGCTAGAGCCGAGTTGCAACATAGAAGGCATCGCCGAAAAGAAAATAGTCAAATCTTAAGTGAATGAAAATGAGTGAGAAACGAGGAAGATGACATCTGGCGGTCCGCTTTGAAACGTTAAAATATGCAAGCCGCATGTAATAGTCGCCCCGTTTACAACCTTTCGATGGAAGGTGGTTTTAGGTTTATTGATGCTTTTAAGAAATAATATATAAAAATCGGATCAAAAACGAGCTTCGTATCAGTCGTGTTAGTGAGAACTGTTTCTAGATGTTGTACGCAATTAATTTTGACAAGCTCTTCTGTCGTGACCAGTATGCTTACGAGCATTCGTTTCAATAAATGATAACAGTGGACGTTGTATACGATAACGAGGGTGAACCGACAATGAAAAGTGAGTAATGTCAACACTAGTTAAGAAAATGATTTATCGCCGTAATGTTTTCGGCGTGCTCGGCACCTTGCTGTGGTAATAGAGTGGAGGATTTGTGTAAGACAGACAAATATTTGGGGAAATTTACTTTCGCGTAAGCGGTTTGCGGAACATGTGATGGCAAATAGAGGAAATGGTCGGTGTTCATTTGCACATCTCAGTTTGGGGATCATAAATTAGTCTGCGGATTCATTATGTATTCCGATTAAAAAACGACCGGGAGCAGCTGGAGAGATCCGTTTTTAGTGGGTGCGCCGAATCGGAATAGATCAAAATTTAAAGAATTATTGAAGGGTCTCCTAATTCATAAACTAAAATTCCCCTAGCTGTTATGAGAAGTCACTAAAATCCATGCAGCCGCTCGGCAACACCATCATCACGAAAATCAATAATACTGGTAATGCAGCTTTTACAGTTACATCATATTCAAAGTAGAAATTCAAATTTCGCATGACATCGATGACCGCAATAATACAACATCACTTTGTCAAACCACATATCATCCAGGAAAATAAAACCATGTGACAACAACATTTCAACACCGCAGAGAACAAAATAATTATTGTAATGGCAATACGATAACAGCCACAAAACACATTTCACTTTTGGATTATGTCGCCGCTAATACATTTGTGAACGATTAGTTGCCTAATAATATGCGGAATTGCGTTTCATTTTCAGGTTGTCCCCGCATGATAAACTTGTATATTTTAATGCAAATAAAATTTTGTATGTGTTGTCGTCTCGGAGAAAAAAAAGAAATTCCTTCAACCTACTTAGCTTATAAACATTTACATATAAATTTCAACTGTGACAATAAATCTATTTAACAATTAGTTGCGTGATGGCAAGACTTAAATGCGTCACTAATAAAATCTTTTCCAATATCTCGTACTATTTAACAATGACATCTACTGCATTATTTACTGGGTTAGAACGTTGTTGCATGCACTTCGAGGATTACTATACCGCAGCGTTGTAATTTGGTTCTATCTAGAACTGCAACTGAATTGCTCACATTTATAGTTCTATACGAAGAAGAAAATGATTAATTTCAGACGTACATCAAAACATTTGTGTGAATTTTATGGGTTGTTACCTGTAAATGGGGAACCCCGAGCCTTGCTGGAACCAGAAAACCATATACACTTTATCGTTCTTGTTCGGAGCAGACACATCGCACGGTAAACTGACACTTTTCCCCTCGACTGCTTCAATGTCTTGAGTCACAACCACTGCAACAGAGAAAAAAAAATAGTTGGTACATTGAAAACGTGTTTAAAACTTAAGTATATATTATTAAATACTATGGCTATAACGTAATTAAAAATTCTCTCCTAATTTGTATATACAATTTTTTCCACAAGCAAAACCACATAAACCCAACAATTCAAGAGGAGAATTTGTAAATTCGCACGTAAAATATTAGACTTCTTTTCTAATCCGTATCATATCACAAACGATCCATTCCCGTGGGGACTCCCTTATTTTGATTACCATAAGCTACTTATAACATTTGTATCAAAAAATAATAAAATATACTTGACCAAACGGACCCCCCTGTCCCAAGGGGCCCCCGTGCTCCAAGGGCCCCTTGTCTCAAAAGCCACTTGTAACAATTGTATGAGAAAACAAAGAAAAATATTCGACGAAGCCCCCCCCCCCCCTGTTGCAAAGGCACCCCCTGCCCCAATAAGCCCCATAAGCCCCACTATTCCAAAAACCACTTGTAACATTTGTATCAGAAAAATACTCTACCAAAGGGAGCCGCCCTGTCCCAAGAGGGCCCCCCTATCCCAAAAGCCACTTGTAACATTTCTAACTAGCTTGTGATACGATACGGGCTATACGCATATTAGTAGTACTTCTGTCACCATTTCGACACCAGCAGAAACTTGTGCTCCCGCCTGTGTAAAAATTCATTTAGCGCTACCACTTTCTTTTGCCAATAGTTATCAGTAAGCAATAAATTAAAGAGGATTCCCAAACTAACATAAAGCCACAACAATAGCTAAATTAATTTTAATTTCTTTATGTTTGTTCTTAGTGTTCTTTCTTCTGTTTGATACTAATTTCATACAGCTTAGTCTTTTAATTACTTCTTGTCTTAACACCACTTTCCAGTCTTCTCACTTCTCTCTCATCTCATCACATTCTTTCAATACGTGAAGTAGTTTTTTTTCTTCGTTCACACATCTAAACCTCCCGATTACTCTCTCATTCTTCTCGCTCTCCCTTTTTTAGGAATGCTGGCAGGTCCTCTGTAAGTATTAATGTCCTTTTTTTCCATTACATTACATTTTCTTTTCCTGCTTCTGTAGATCTCGACCCTTCTCAACTACCACTCTCAGTACTACAACAAAGTTTTTCCGGTTTCCCGACACCGCAGGGACGACCACTCCGAAATAAAATACTTCCCCAGACCGTTCTTGTACCCCAGTGACCAGTGAGTGAGCGTGCTCCCGATGTCGGCCTCTCTAGCTTTTTCACTGTAACGAAGTTACTAAATTTTTCGAGACTTAGCACACATCCAGCAACGTTCATCGCACGATCGGTCCATCCCGCGAGGCGCCGGCCGCTGTTTCGTTGCGTAGAAGAGGCCGGACACCCTACGCCCAATTCCAAACAGTTAACATCGAAAAAATACTCTCTTTCCCCGAATCACAAAAATAGAGCGCAGCAAATGAGATTATCCCGGAACCGCTACGACCCCTGGCCACAGCGGACCACACCTTGTGTATTGAATCAATTACAGGCTTGTTCGCACCGAGATGATTCTGACATCAATGCAACCAGTAAAGAAGAGCGCTTCGGATACCGCCATCTCGGACTCGCTCCGGTACCCGGAGCCCACGTCACGTCGTTGGAAAGAAGACGCAGCGATAAGGCTCTCTCCCTACTATATTACCTCATCGTTTCGGTCGGTAATTCCGGTATCTAGCCACAGCCTGCCGGATACACTCCGGAATCCTCCGGTTGAGTGACTGCGGGGGCACTCTGCTCGACGGCCAGACAACCGGCCGCGCTTCAGTAACATTCGGACGTGTTTTACCACCTCTCCCTGAAACCCGGGTCATAACGTCCCATCCTCTGCTACCTCCGACTACCATCACTTCCACCGGAAAGGCTCACTACGATCAAGGGGAAAGGGTGCGTGTCGAGTGTTGTGTAAATAGTGAGATTGTAAATATTGTAAGTAGTTTTGTACAGAGTGTTTATTAAAAACTGTCACATCGCATCGCCTTTATTTTTCCCTCCCCCTAAACTATACAGCCGACCTCTGGCTTACCGTACTCCGGTTTAGCTACGCGCGGTCCCGTGGAGTATACCACGAAAAAAACTGGCGCTCGAGGCAACCCGATCATAGAAAACGTAAAATCACTGTCCAGTAGGGAAGGAAGACGTGCCTGCAAGCGATAAGACCTGCAACTACCAACGAACCGACCCAGCGTGAAATCTCGAAGACCGAGGGACAAGTGGTGTATAAATATTCGTGTAAATTGTACATAGTTTAAATAATTAAGACTGTAACCTCGTGCCAAATTTATTTCTCCTCGCGCAAAACCTGACAGCTGACCCCAGACATACCGTATTCCGGTTTAGCTACCCGCGGTCCCGTGGAGCATACCACATAAAAAACTGGCGCTCAAGGCGACCCCACCGGAACATCAGGACACTTTGTTCTAGCCTTTCGTACATCAGCCCTCCCCTTATGCCTCTACAACGGTTAAGCCCACAACGGGTAGAGCATTTCTGTTCATCTTTTTCGTGTTGCATTTGTTCTGCCTGGCACGTCATCCGACTAGTGTAGATGCATGTTTGTGATTGATGGAAGAGCTTGCGTTTTCACGTCAAAATCAACGGCGCGGACCCAAGCTGCGGCTTTACGTATCTTTTTTAACGCTCTTTTTTTTAATTTGACGGTGAATTTGTAATAGGATTTTCGATAAGAACATTTTAAGAAAAAAAATTTTAAGTTAATAATTTATACCTATATAGAGGATGTCGTGGAAATACCCACAATAATTTTAAATGCAACAGCGAATTTCACGAATTTCTTCACAAACAAGTATTTTTATTTACTCCCTCATACAATTGCTTCATTTAGTCTTTTCCAACCCACTACTGATCCAACATACAAAACTTTTGGGAAACTTGATGGTTATTTCCACCAGCCACAACTACCATTCAGTACATATTCAAAAGATCACTGATGCAGCAATATGTCTTATGAACTTTTATGCTGATCGTGAGAACGTCAAAGTCACAATAGTTTCGTACTTGGTAAACAGTGTTGGATTTCAGATGTTTTTTTTTTCCAAATTGGAAATGTACTGTAATGTCCAGAAGAACTGGACACGTGCAATTTTTATACGTCTGGAGCACACATGTGGCCGCGACGTAGATCTGGTCTAAACGTGTGACCTCAATGCCCCAACTACTACTGCGTAACAATTACTTTATGTACTTTTAGTTCTTGTCCTTTGTATTATTATACTGAGATTTCTCTGGATGGAGAATTTAAAAAAAAACACTGGTGTCGTCGACAAGTGTGACTATTTATTGGTCACTTTTTCACTTGTGAAACACTTCTGTTGACTGGTTTATAATATCAAATAGTGCGCGCCACAGCGCAGTACCAACAAAAAGGGCTGACCCGAGAGCAGCGGTCACTTCGTAACCATCCTCCCGGTAGAAAACACACGCCAATTTGTAGTTTCAGCAGAAATAAAGCAGAAATAGGGAACACAGTGTTTTTTTGAGGGGTAAACTCCAGCGCAGCCCCAACACTTCTTTGATTAAGAAATTTAACATTATTGTTACATATTACTACAGATTAAAATATTTTATCTTACAAATGGCATGGCGTCTTCTAGGCACTAATTTGTTTAGGTTTGCACTAATTTAAAAGCTAAACCCAACCGTCACCTTTTGACCTAAAACAAGAAAAAAAAAATAAAAAAAATGCACAAATATGCCATAGAATTTCATGTTATACTATTATGGACTTCTTTGTCTGCCACAAATATAACAGAAATGTTTGGAGTTAATAGAAACTTATCGAGTTTTTGTCGGAAGAAAGTACCTTCCAAGGAGTTAGACTTGTAACGAAGTTACATAAAAAGAGACGAGTGTCGGAAATGAGGCTCGACGCTCTGAAGCGAAAATTCTCCGCAGTCTAGCGGGTCGCTGTCCCACGCCCGAATTGGCATCTTTAACAGCCTCTTAAAAATACTTCTTGACCTCCGATCGGGATGAAACGACCACCCCAAACCACCGCCCTTGTCACCGCAGACCACGGCCTCTGCAGCGAATCATTAATGTTTCCAGGAAAAATGCTTTCCATCATTGGATTGGAATGGGACAACAAGGCAGCGCGATCCGGAACTCGCCGCTCCGGAATCGCTACCTTGCCCGGACCCGCTGCCGTTCCGTCCGGAAGCGAATGCTGTGATAAGACCTTCTCCTTACTACATTTCAACAGGCCGCGCGCATCTGCTAACGTCATCGTCTCTCCTCCAGCGTGACCATAAAAGAAGCTCCGCTCAGCCGCAGAAGACAGATGTGAGTCGCACCTCTACCGTAAAGGAAGTCCCAGCCGACCACCCTCCCGGTTCCCGTCCAAGTTCCTAGTAACATCCCGGTCCCTTCCGACAATTTTCTGTCGTCTAACGGTGGGGGCATTCTGTTCGCGAGCCAGCCAACTGTCGCGCGCTAGTAATATCCAGACAAGTTTCCTGTTCTCCCTGTTATATACCGAACGTAGTTTTAGAAGAATTTCTGCAATTGTCCAGTGGATGCAGGAGCTGATCTCCTCAGTTTAAACGACATGGTGGATGGAAGTCGGATAAAGTAGCAGAAAGCTATATTGATAATTCACTTAATGATAAAAACATTACGGATAACAAAATTTTGAGTTCTATCGAAAATATACCTCAACAAATTCTACCGCCGTCACATTAACTTTAATGCAACTTCCGTGTGAAAACGACCGATACTTCCTCAGTGGTTAATATATATCCTATGACAATTCAGTTTGTATCTAAATAAAAATTAACTAAAACAGTTATTTCGATATTTTATTGAATGATCGTAGAAAAAGTATAGTGTGCAGCGTGTGTGGAAAGCAGCTTTCCCACTTGTGTCGCCTACGGCTCGTGCCACAAACTTATACACATCGTGGGAAAAGTGGTGTTTAGTGGCACAATAGGTATACCATTCTTTAATTGGCATGCTTGATTGGAAACTGCACACGCATGTTTGATTAAAAAAGTAATAAAAAATAAGCCGTCATGGGACGAAAATAATGGTTATTAAAAGAATTTATAATTAGAGAAAACCAGAAAATTAATATGGATTAAAATAAATAAAAACATAGTTACAGGGGGCCTCTCGTTACCAAGGGGGCCACTTGAGGGCTGAAAATATCTGAAAATAATAAAATTATTGTTTTGGCAAGTTTCACTTTCAGTCGTGTGCTTATAAAGGTGAGGCACACAACAATTTTTTGTTATGTGAAAACGTTTGCCAATAAAATAGTATATACATATGATAAAATGTGTATATATACATATAGAGCATAAGTCGCTTTATGTGCTTCGCCTGAACTGAACAGTCCAGGCTCAGCACATAAAGCTGAAAACTTTTGCTCTTAATAATATAATCTACTATAATATAGACTTTTTTACAATAGAGTTACGGAATATCTTCTGTGATAGTAGCTGTTGAAGGTGTATTAGTTATTAATAAAATGAAGCCGCTTGATCATCCACTCTGAGTTCAAGCCTGAAAATTCGGGGAACCTGAGAATTGAAAGAACCTGAAATCTTAGAAGACCTGAGATCTTGGGGACACTGAGATCTTGAGAAGTTTGATTTGGAATTAAAAGAATCTTAGAATTTGAGAAACCTTGAGAAGCCTGAGAATTTGAGGAACCTGAAATCTTGGAAAACCTGAGACTTGAGAAACCTTGGGCCTGGATTACCTAAGAATTTTAGAAACCTGAGAAGTTTGATTTGGCATTGAAAGTATCTGAGGATTTGAGAAACCAGGGGCTTTGAGAAACCTAACAATTTGAGGAATCTGAGAATTGGAAGAACTTGCAATCTCGGAAAACCTGAGATTTTGAGAAGTTTGATTTGAAATTAAAACAATCTTACAATTTGAGAAACCTCGAGCCTTGAGATACCTGAGAATTCGAGAAACATGAACCTTAGAAAACCTGAAATTTTGAGAAGTCTGATTTGGAATTGAAGAAATCTGGGAATTGGAGTACCTTCGGCCTTTGAGAAGCCTAAGAATTTGAGGGACCTGGAAATTGAAAGAACCTGAAATTTTAGAAAACCTGAGATCTTAGCGACACTGAGATCTTGAGATCTTTGATTTGGAATTAAATGAATCTTAGAATTTGAGAAACCTTGAGAAACCTGAGAATTTGAGGAACCTGAAATCTTGTAAAACCTGAGACTTGAGAAACCTTGGGCCTTGATTACCTGAGAATTTTAGAAACCTGAGAAGTTTGATTTGGCATTAAAAGTATCTGAGGATTTGAGAAACCAGGGGCTTTGAGAAACCTCAGAATTTGAGGAATCTGAGAATTGGAAGAACTTGCAATCTCGGAAAACCTGAGATTTTGAGAAGTTTGATTTGAAATTAAAACAATCTTACAATTTGAGAAACCTCGAGCCTTGAGACACCTGAGAATTGGAGAAACATGAAACCTTAGAAAACCTGAAATTTTGAGAAGTCTGATTTGGAATTGAAAAAATCTGGGAATTGGAGTACCTTCGGCTCTTGAGAAGCCTAAGAATTTGGGGAACCTGACAATTGAAAGAAACTGAAATCTTGGAAAACCTGAGACCTTAGACACACTGAGATCTTGAAAAGTATGATTTGCCATTGAAAGAATTTTAGAATTTGAGAAACCTGAAAATTTGGGGAACCTGAACATTGGAGGAACCTGAGAACTGGAGCAACCTAAAATTTTGGAAAACCTGAGATCTTGAAAAGTATGATTTGCCATTGAAAGAATTTTAGAATTTGAGAAACCTGAAAATTTGGGGAACCTGAACATTGGAGGAACCTGAGAACTGGAGCAACCTGAAATCTTAGAAAACTTGAAACTCGAGAAACCTCGGGCCTTGATTAACACGAGAATTTGAGAAACCTCAGAATTGGAATAACCTGATATCTTAGTGACCCTGAGATCTTGAGAAGTCTAATTTGGCATTGAAAGTTTCTGAGGATTTGAGACACCAGGGGCTTTGAGAAAAATAAGAATTTGAGGAATCTGAGTTAACAGTCCGGGCTGAACACATAAATGTTAAAACTTTTGCTCTTAATAATATAATCTACTATAATATAGATCTTTTTGATGTTCTTTGATTTCTGTAATATTAGCTGTGGAAGGTGTATTAGATATTAACAAAATGAAGCCGCTTGATCGTCCATTCTAAATATTGATGAACGAATTTTTGAGATCGGAAAAGTAGAAGTTTTGGAAATTACTTAGACAAGAGCTTCTCGCACACACAGAGCGGGGTGAGAGGTCGTTTTACGTGACGATTGGTTTTACGCCGCTATAGATGTGTTCCACATCAAAAAATCCCTCGGTATTGAGGTATTGAAGCAGCAAAATTAATTAAACAATATCATTAGGAGAGTGGAGTTTTCAAATTTTAAAGCAGCTAAAATAACCACTTGCACTCCTTCCATTCGTTAAAACTTCGCGTAATGAAATGTCTGTAAAGCCTGTTAAATTGAAAATGTTCAGTATGAAATTAAATTTCCATTTTTATACATTTGTATGTACTTAAGGCGTCGAAGAGACTACAAATATTGGAAAACTTATCCTGCAAACTGCAGTGAAATATGTTTCCTCGAACTCGAACTTAATGCTACAGCAGACAATAATTGACAAAGTTTCCGAAGTATATCATTAAATTTCCAAAGAATATCAACATCCGTAAACGGCAGCGTTTTAATAGAAACAGATTCCGACTTGATACGGTTTCAATTGATTCATGAACTTTCACCGAATCCCAATGCATACTCGGCAAACTGTCAAACTGTATCACAAATGTAATTTGTTTTGCGACTCTAGAATCGACTTTGTGAAGCGAAATATTGCTAAACTATATTCTTTTGAGAAAACCAATCTAAATTTGTTTCCCTTCTACATATAAAACAAAAGCCGCGAACTTTCAAGCCAATTCGAAAACATGATACTACCAAATATTCAATATTGGGTTCGAAATTGCAGCACACCTCGTAACGTTCACCGTGGCAATAAAAGAAGGCATCTTTTCAATGCAACGTTTCTGTAATAATTGTTATTCATTGTGGGCGGGTTAGGAGCAGGTATGAATACAACGTCAACGTCGTGTGTTTTGCAAGTACATATTTTAAATATATAATTTATTCATCTCAATTTTACCCGGAACTGACGTCAAGTTTTAATTTGCCTTTATTTTACGAAACGAAACCGAAGTAATGCTAGAGTCAGTTGGAGAAATTAATTAATAACTCGAGCGCAAAAATATCCCTTATGATAAATTAAAAACCAGCAGTACTGATGCGTGTCAATCAAACTTGGGTGATGGTTAAAATATTTATTGGTAACACACTGTATAGTTTGCCGATCTCTCGCATAAACAAAAATGATAGACTTAATGCTTGACTGAACCCTTCAAGCTCTGAATTATAGGTGTGGGCTTCCCAAAACCGCCCACATGTGAGAAACAAGGGGGTATGAAATGTCAATTAACATTGCTCTCAGCACAATCTGTTATAAAATTTTAAGACAGGTGTGACTCTATAACCTGGTGATCAATAAACCTCAATTCACATTGGCTTCACTAAAATGGTTGTCGCAATATCAGAGTAAATGCTTGATTCTTTACCTCCGCGCAACATAAACGCTTGATGATGACGTACAGTCGGTAACCAATACTGAATGAATTGCTTTGGTAGCCAAACATGCATTAACAAATATAGGCTCTTATGGACCTGTGAATTTCCCATAATTTTGTGAGTGGGTTCACGCGTCTATTTCAAAATCTCATGGGCTGTGAGTCATTCTGCGCGATAGACCGATTTACGTTCGGAGTGACAATTACTATCGGACTGCGTGCTTAATTTCATATGGAGTTTGACGCAGAATTAAACTAAAACGCCAAGTTGAGTTGTTTTAATTGTGAAACCATCAGAAATTCTGAACAACAACAATCATTGTGGAAATGTGTGTAGATCTGGAATATTTTTCTGATGGTATTACGAGCGTCTAAGAGCCAATACGATCATCTAATTGTGGTCAAAATGGTTTGAGATCCAGAGTGTAACTGCAAGTGTTCACCTACAACAATCATTAATTTTTTTATCCAACACTTGTTTATTATGTAGTCATAATAACGCCGGTTTTGAGTGGATTATGAGGTCTATAAGACACATGTGCGAACAGATTTGAACGTCAAATGAACGTCAAATTTTTTTCGGTTTTGATGAATGTTTTAAGAACTGTTACAGAAGAAGGTGGTGGATAAAACTATGTATTACACAAGTGTCTTGACAGCAAATAAGTCACTGAAGAAAAATTAGCCACTCGAGCAAGCTGTCGCGGCTAAATATTTCTTTCGTGACTTATTTGCCTTAACTACTTTTAATCAGTTTTTCCCTAATACATCAAAAACAATTTTATTACAACTGCCAACGCACGTTTCGCCAACAATGTTGGCATCAACAGGGCGATGAGTAAACTTATTTGCCTTATAAGACACTTCTATAATAAATAGCTATTAGTCCCTTATTATTCCAGGCGAATGTAAGGGTGAATTACTATGATCACACAATGGTAAGACATTAATTATTTTCTGAAACGTCATTTTGAGAGTTTCATAATTTTTTTATTTTTAACGTTTGACAAAAAATTACACGTCGCGGCGGGCATAAAACATCGTAATTTACACGTGACCGAAATGACATTGTAAGCTCGTGAGATGTGTATCACTCGTGCTATTGCACTCGTGATTCAACGATCTCTCTCACTGACAATGAAGCAGTTCTGTCACTTGTAGTATAATCTACTATATTTTGGGCATACTATTCGACTTCGTTATTCCGATATTATAAGAATGTTCGGTTTCCTTTCGCCACGGCAATCTAAAATTGCGCATTGAGCATTGAGCATTGAGCATCTGAGAATTTGAGAAACCTCGGGCTTTGAGAAACCTGAGAATTTGAGGAACCTGAGATCTTGTAAGATGTGATTTGCTATGTGAATATGTGAGCAACCTAGAGCTTTGAGAAACATAAGAATTTGAGGCACCTGAAAATTGGAAGAACTTGAAATCTCGGAAAACGTGTAGTTTTAGGGACCCCGAGATCTTGACAAGACTGGTTTGGAATTGAAAAAAATTGAGAAACCTTGGGCCTTGAGAAACGTGAAAATTTGAGGGACCTGAGAACTGCAAGAACTTCAAATCTTAAATGATATCATAGGTATCTTGGGATCTTGAGAAGTTTGATTTGCCATTGAAAGGGTCTGAGCATTTGAGAAACCTGAGAATTTGAGGAAATTGAGAATTGGAATAACCTGAAATCTTGGAAAACCTGACATCTTAAGAAGTCTGATTTGGAATTGAAAGACTCTGAGTATTTGAGAAACCAGCGGCTTTGAGAAACCTAAGAATTTGAGGAACCTGTGAATTGGAATAACCTGAAATCTCAGGAACCCTGAGTTCTTAGGGACCCTGAGATCTTAAGAAATCTAATTTGGAGTTGAAAGACTGAATATTTGAGAAACCAGTTGTTTTCAGAAACCCAAAAATTTGAGGAACCTGAGAATTGGAAGAACCTGAAATCTGAGAAAACCTGAGATTTTAAGGACCCTGTGGCCTTGAGAAGATTTAGGAATGAAAGATTCTGACAATTCGAGAAACCTCGGGCTTTGAGAAACCTGAGATCTTGCAAGATCTAATTTTGAATTTAAAGAATCTGAGTATTTGAGAAACTTGGGGCTTTAAGAAACTTAAGAATTTGAGGAACGCGAGAATTAGAAGAACATGAAATATAGGAAAACGTGAGATCTTAGGGAGCCTGAGTTCTTAAGAAGTCTGATTTGGAATTGAAATCTGGGTATTTGAAAAACCTAAGAATTTGGGGAACCTGAGAAATAGGAGAACCTGAAATCTTGGTATAAGTGTGGTTTTACGGACCCCGAGACCTTGAGAAATGTTATTTTAAATTTAAAAAAAATGGGAAATGTCGGGCCTTGAGAAACTTGAGAATTTAGAAAACATGAGATCATGGGTGTCCTGAGATCTTGACAAGTCTGATTTAGTAATAAAAGCTTCGGAGAATTTGAAAAACCTCGGGCTTTGAAAAACCTGACATCTTGCAAGATCTGATTTTAAATTGAAAGAATCTGAGTATTTGAGAAACCTGGGGCTTGAAAAGCCTAATCATGT
This sequence comes from Diaperis boleti, assembly GCA_963583935.1. Taxonomy (NCBI): domain Eukaryota; kingdom Metazoa; phylum Arthropoda; class Insecta; order Coleoptera; family Tenebrionidae; genus Diaperis; species Diaperis boleti. Next base: position 48,799,172 of record OY757249.1, on the reverse strand, counting down.
GAGGAACCTGAGAATTGGAAGAACCTGAAATTTTGGAAAACCTGAGATCTTAAAAAGTTTGATTTTTAATTGAAAGAATCTGAGAATTTGGGAAACCTGAAATCTTGGAAAACCTGAGGTCTTGGGCACCCTTGGATCTTGAGTAAGTCTGATTAAGTAATGAAAGCATAAAAACCTCGAGCTTTGAAAAACCTGAGATCTGAGTATTTGAGAAACCTGGGGCATTGAGAAACCAAGAATTTGAGGAACGCGAGAATTACAAGAACATGAAATCTAGGAAAGCGCGTAGTCTTAGGGACACCGAGATCATGAGAAGTCTGATTTGGATTAAAAAAAAAAGAGATAACTCGGGGTTTGAGGAACCTGAGAATTGGAAGGACTTCAAATCTTAGAAAACGTAAGATCTGAGGGACCCTGAGATCTTGAATAGTCTGATTTGAAATTGAAACAATCTGAGTATTTGAGAAACAGGGGCTTTGAGAAACCAAAAAATTTGAGGAACCTGAGATCTTAGGGACACTGAGATCTTAAGAAGTCTGATTTGGAATTGAAATCTGAGTATTTGAGATACCTGGGGCTTTGAGAAACCTAAGAATTTGAGGAACCTGAAAGTTAGAAGAACCTGAAATCTCGGAAAACGTGTAGTCTTAGGGACCCTGAGATATTGGGAAATGTGATTTGGAATTAAAAAAAAGGGAAATATCGGACCTTGAGAAACCTGAGAATTGGAAGAACTTTAAACTTTGGAAAACATGAGATCATGGGTGCCCTGAGATCTTGAGTAATCTGATTTAGTAATGAAAGCATCGGAGAATTTGAGAAACCTTGGGCTTTGGGAAACCTCCGATCTTGCAAGATTTGATTTTGAATTGAAAGAATCTGAGTATTTGAGAAACCTGGGGCTTTGAGAAACCTAAGAAATTGAGGAACGCGAGAATTAGAAGAACATGAAATCTCGGAAAACGTGTAGTCTTAGGGATCCCGAGATCTTGAGAAGTCTGATTTGGAATTAAAAAAAAATGTGATAACTCGGAGCTTGAGAAACCTGAGAATTGAAAGGACTTCAAATTTTGGAAAATATGAGATCATGGGTGTCCTGAGATCTTGAGAAGTCTGATTTGGAATTGAAACAATCTGAGTATTTGAGAAACCTGGGGTTTGAAAAGCCTAATCATGTGAGGAACCTGAGAATTGAAAGAACCTGAAATTTTGGAAAACCTGAGATCTTGAGAAGTTTGATTTTTAATTGAAAGAATCTGAGAATTTGGGAAACCTGAAATCTTGGAAAACCTGAGGTCTTGGGGACCCTTGGATCTTGAATAAGTCTGATTAAGTAATGATAGCATAAAAACATTGGGATTTAAGAAACCTGAGATCTTGCAAGATCTGATATTTAATTGAAAGAACCTGAGTATTTGAGAAAAATGGAGCTTTGAGAAACCTAAAAATTTGAGGAACGCGAGAATTAGAAGAACATGAAATCTCGGAAAACGTGTAGTCTTAGGAATCCCGAGATCTTGAGAAGTCTGATTTGGAATAAAAAAAAAGAGATAACTCGGGACTTGAGAAAACTGAGAATTGGAAGGACATCAAATTTTGGAAAACATGACATTTTAGGGACCCTGAGATCTTGAGAAGTATGATTTGGATTTGAAACTATATGAGTATTTGAGAAACAGGGGCTTTGAGAAACCTAAGAATTTGAGGAACCTAAGAATCGGAAGAACCTGAACTCTTGGAAAACCTGAGATCTTAGGGACCCTGAGATCTTAAGAAGTCTGATTTGGAATTGAAATCTGAGTATTTGAAAAACCTAAGAATTTGGGGAACCTGAGAATTAGAAGAACCTGAAATCTTGGAATAAGTGTGGTCTTAGGGACCCCGAGATCTTGAGAAATGTTGTTTTCAATTAAAAAAAAATTTGAAATGTCGGGCCTTGAGAAACCTGAGAATTTAGAAAACATGAGATCATGGGTGTCCTGAGATCTTGAGAAGTCTGATTTAGTAATAAAAGCTTCGGAGAATTTGAAAAACCTTGGGCTTGGAAAAACCTGACATCTTGCAAGATCTAATTTTAAATTGAAAGAATCTGAGTATTTGAGAAACCTGGGGCTTGAAAAGCCTAATCATGTGAGGAACCTGAGAACTGGAAGAACCTGAAATTTTGGAAAACCTGAGATCTTGAAAAGTTTGATTTTTAATTGAAAGAATCTGAGAATTTGGGAAACCTGAAATCTTGGAAAACCTGAGGTCTTGGGGACCCTTGGATCTTGAATAAGTCTGATTAAGTAATGATAGCATAGAAACATTGGGATTTAAGAAACCTGAGATCTTGCAAGATCTGATATTGAATTGAAAGAACCTGAGTATTTGAGGAAAATGGGGCTTTGAGAAACCTAAAAATTTGAGGAACGCGAGAATTAGAAGAACATGAAATATAGGAAAACGTGAGATCTTAGGGACCCTGAGTTCTTAAGAAGTCTGATTTGGAATTGAAATCTGGGTATTTGAAAAACCTAAGAATTTGGGGAACCTGAGAAATAGGAGAACCTGAAATCTTGGTATAAGTGTGGTTTTACGGACCCCGAGATCTTGAGAAATGTTATTTTAAATTTAAAAAAAAAATGGAAAATGTCCGGCCTTGAGAAACCTGAGAATTTAGAAAACATGAGATCATGGGTGCCCTGAGATCTTGAGAAGTCTGATTTAGTAATTAAAGCATCGGAGAATTTGAGAAACCTCGGGCTTTGAGAAACCTGAGATCTTGCAAGATCTGATTTTAAATTGAAAGAATCTGAGTATTTGAGAAACCTGGGGCTTGAAAAGTCTAATCATGTGAGGAACCTGAGAACTGGAAGAACCTGAAATTTTGGAAAACCTGAGATCTTGAAAAGTTTGATTTTTAATTGAAAGAATCTGAGAATTTGCGAAACCTGAAATCTTGGAAAACCTGAGGTCTTGGGGACCCTTGGATCTTGAGTAAGTCTGATTAAGTAATGATAGCATAGAAACCTTGGGATTTAAGAAACCTGAGATCTTGCAAGATCTGGTATTGAATTGAAAGAATCTGAGTATTTGAGAAAAATGGGGCTTTGAGCAACCTAAGAATTTGAGGAACGCGAGAATTAGAAGAACATGAAATCTCGGAAAACGCGTAGTCTTAGGGATCCCGAGATCTTGAGAAGTTTGATTTGGAATAAAAAAAATGAGATTACTCGGGGCTTGAGAAACCTGAGAATCGGAAGGACATCAAATTTTGGAAAACATGACATTTTAGGGACCCTGAGATCTTGAGAAGTCTGATTTGGAATTGAAATCTGGGTATTTAAAAAATCTAAAAATTTGAGAAACCTGAGAATTAGAAGAACCTGAAATCTTGGAATAAGTGTGGTCTTAGGGACCCCAAGATCTTGAGAAATGTTATTTTAAATTAAAAAAAAATGGGAAATGTCGGGCCTTGAGAAACCTGAGAATTTAGAAAACATGAGATCATGGGTGTCCTGAGATCTTGACAAGTCTGATTTAGTAATAAAAGCTTCGGAGAATTTGAAAAACCTCGGGCTTTGAAAAACCTGACATCTTGCAAGATCTGATTTTAAATTGAAAGAATCTGAGTATTTGAGAAACCTGGGGCTTGAAAAGCCTAATCATGTGAGAAACCTGAGAATTGGAAGAACCTGAAATTTTGGAAAACCTGAGATCTTAAAAAGTTTGATTTTTAATTGAAAGAATCTGAGAATTTGGGAAACCTGAAATCTTGGAAAACCTGAGGTCTTGGGGACCCTTGGATTTTGAGTAAGTCTGATTAAGTAATGAAAGCATAAAAACCTCGAGCTATGAAAAACCTGAGATCTGAGTATTTGAGAAACCTGGGGCATTGAGAAACCAAGAATTTGAGGAACGCGAGAATTACAAGAACATGAAATCTAGGAAAGCGCGTAGTCTTAGGGACACCGAGATCATGAGAAGTCTGATTTGGATTAAAAAAAAATGAGATAACTCGGGGTTTGAGGAACCTGAGAATTGGAAGGACTTCAAATCTTAGAAAACGTAAGATCTGAGGGACCCTGAGATCTTGAATAGTCTGATTTGAAATTGAAACAATCTGAGTATTTGAGAAACAGGGGCTTTGAGAAAAAATTTGAGGAACCTGAAATCTTAGGGACACTGAGATCTTAAGAAGTCTGATTTGGAATTGAAATCTGAGTATTTGAGATACCTGGGGCTTTGAGAAACCTAAGAATTTGAGGAACCTGAAAATTAGAAGAACCTGAAATCTCGGAAAACGTGTAGTCTTAGGGACCCTGAGATATTGGGAAATGTGATTTGGAATTAAAAAAAAGGGAAATATCGGACCTTGAGAAACCTGAGAATTGGAAGAACTTTAAACTTTGGAAAACATGAGATCATGGGTGCCCTGAGATCTTGAGTAATCTGATTTAGTAATGAAAGCATCGGAGAATTTGAGAAACCTCCGATCTTGCAAGATTTGATTTTGAATTGAAAGAATCTGAGTATTTGAGAAACCTAAGAATTTGAGGAACGCGAGAATTAGAAGAACATGAAATCTCGGAAAACGTGTAGTCTTAGGGATCCCGAGATCTTGAGAAGTCTGATTTGGAATTAAAAAAAAATGAGATAACTCGGGGCTTGAGAAACCTGAGAATTGAAAGGACTTCAAATTTTGGAAAACATGAGATCATGGGTGTCCTGAGATCTTGAGAAGTCTGATTTGGAATTGAAACAATCTGAGTATTTGAGAAAACTGGGGCTTTGAGAAACCTAAGAATTTGAGAACCCAGTGAATTGGAATAACCTGAAATCTTGAAAAACCTGAGATCTTGGGAAGTTTGATTCGGAATTAAAAAAAAAATTCGATTGTGCTTCAGTTCGCCATTGTGAAAGTGCTTTTAATTTATGTAAGTTTATAAACGGAGCTAGAGAATCCTGAATTAATACCGTCTGCAGTATTGGATAATACATGTTTCAGTTTGTCGTCAACAAAAAGTCGGCAATCATGTGCAGCCATTAAGATAAGTAGCGCAATTGCATACAAAACTGACACACGCAAATGGCTGAATGGAGTGAAGCGCGAATTTACATCCTAGAAGCTCGGGTTCGAATCCCGTTAAGGCAAATATTTTTTCTATGAATTAATTACTTCCGTTCGCTTCGCCCGATCACACTTTTCGTAACGCCCTCGTCAGGCATTCACCAGCTTACTCCCTAAGTCAAGTGTCCGTAAAGAAGTTTTACTTGAAAAAATTGAGAAACCCCTCGGGCCTTGAGTAACTTGAGAATTTGAGGAACGTGACAATTAGAAGAACTTGAGACCTTAGGGACGCTGAGATTTTGAGGAGTTTGATTTGGAATTGAAAGAATCAGAGTATTTGAGAAACCTGGGGCTTTGAGAAACCTATGAATTGGAAGAACCTGAAATCTTGAAAAACCTGAGATCTTGAGAAGTCTGATTTGGGATTGAAAGAATTTGGGAATTCGAGAAATCTTTGCCCTTGAGAAGCCTGAGAATTTGAGGAATTTGAGATTATAGGGGCCCTGAAAATTGTAAGAAGTTGAAATCTTGGAAAACATGATATTAGGAACCCTGAGATCTCGAAAAGTTTGATTTGGAATAGAAAGAATCTCAGAATTTGAGTAACTTTGGGCCTTGAGAAACCTGAAAATTTGAGCAACCTGAGAATTGGAATAACCTGAAATCTTGGAGATCTTCAGAAGTCGTATTTGAAATTGAAGGAATTTGAGAAACGTCGGGGCTTGAGAAACATGAGAATTTAAGGAACTTGACAATTGGGAGAACTTGAAATATTGGAAAACATGAAATCTTAGGGATCCTGAAATCTTGAGAAGTCTGACTTGGAGTAGAAAGAATCTGGAAATTTGAGAAACCTCTCGTGCCTTGAGTAACCTGAGAATTTGAGGAACTTGTCAATTGGAAGAACCTGAAATTTTAGGGACGCTGAGGTTTTGAGAAGTCTGATTTGGAATTAAATAATTTGAGAAACCTTGGGATTTGAGAATTTGAGGAGCCAAAGAATTAGAAGGACCTGAAAACCAGAGATCTTAGGGACCCTGAGATCTTGAGAGATCTGATTTGGAATTGAAAGAATCTGAGAATTGGAGAAACCTCGAGCCTTGAGAAATCTGAGAATTGAAAGAACCTGAAATCTTGAAAAACATGAGATATTAAGTACTTAGAATTTGAGTAATATTGGAAAAGCCCGAGAATTTGAAGAATTTGAGATTTTAGGGACCCCTGAGATTTTGAGGAGTTTGATATAGAATTAAAATTATCCGAGAGAAATCTGGAGCATTGAGAAAACGAAGAATTTAAGAAACCTGAGAATTAGAAAAACCTGAAATTTTAGGAACCCTGAGATCTTGACAAGTCTGATTTGGAATTGAAAGAATTTGAGAAACCTCGGGATTTGAGAATTTGAGGAACAAAAGAATTAGACGGACCTGAAATCTTGGAAAACCTGATATCTTAGAGACCCTGAGATGTTGAGAGGTCTGATTTGGAATTGAAAAAATCTGAGAATTAGAGAAAACTCGGGCCCTGGGAAATCTGAGAATTGGAGGAAGCTGAAATCTTGGAAAACCTGTGGGCTTGAGAAGTCTGATTTAGAATTGTAAGAATTTGAAAAACCTCGGGCTTTGAGAAACTTGAGAATTTGAGAAACCTGAAAATTGGAAGAATTTGAAATTCTTGGAAAACATGAGCTATTAGGAACCCTGAGATCTCGAGAAGTTTGATTTGGAATAGAAAGAATATCAGAATTTGAGTAACCTCGGGCTTTGAGAAACCTGAAAATTTGAGAAAACTGAGAATTGGAAGAATATGAAATATTGATAAACCTGAGATCTTAGGGACCCCGAGATCTTGAGAAGTCTGATTCGGAATTAAAAAGATTTGAGAAATCTCGAGCCTTGAGAAACATGAGAATATAAGGAACCTCAGAATTGGAAGAACTTGGAATCTTGAAAAACATGGGATCTTAGGAACCCTGAGATCTTGAGAAGTTTGATTTGGAATTGAAAGAACCAGACTATTTGAGAATCCTGGGGCTTTGAGAAACCTAGGAATTGGAAGAACCTGAAATTTTGGAAAAACTGAAATCTTGAGAAGTCTGATTTGGAATTGAAAGAATCTGGATATTTGAGAAATCTTGGCCCTTGAGAAGCCTAAGAATTTGAGAAACTTTAGATCTTAGGGACCCGGAGATTTTGAGGAGTTTGATCTAGAATGAAAACTATCCGAGTATTTGAGAAATCTGGAGCTTTGAGAAAAACAAGAATTTGAGGAACCTGAGAATTGTAAGAAGCTGAATATTTAGGGACCCTTAGACCTTGAGAAGTCTGATTTGGAATTGAAAGAAATTGAGAAACCTCGGCATTTGAGAATTTTAGGAACCAAAGAATTAGAAGGACCTGAAATCTTGAAAAACCTGATATCTTGAGAGGTCTGATTTGGGATTGAAAAAATCTGAGAATTTGAGAATCCTCGGGCCTTGAGAAATCTGAGAATTGGAAGAAGCTGACATCTTGGAAAACCTGTGGAATTGAGAAGTCTGATTTGGAATTGTAAGAATTTGCGAAACCTCGCGGTCTTTGAGAAACCTAAGAATTTGAGAAACCTCGGTCTTTGAGAAACCTGAGAATTTGAGAAACCTAAAAATTGGAAGAATTTTAAATCTTGGAAAACATGAGCTATTAGGAACCCTGAGATTTCGAGAAGTTTGAATTGGAATAGAAAGAATCTCAGAATTTGAGTAACCTCGGGCCTTGAGAAACCTGAAAACTTGAGGAAACTGAGATTCGGAAGAACCTGAAATCTTGATAAACGTGAGATCTTAGGGACCCTGAGATCATGAGAAAACTGATTTGGAGTTGAAAGAATCTGAACATTTGAGAAACCTCTCGGGCCTTGAGTAACCTGAGAATATGAGAACCTTGACAATTGGAAGAACCTGAAATCTTAAAGGCGCTGAGCTTTTGGGGACTCTGACTTGGAATTGAAAGAATCTGAGAATGTCAGAAAACCCAGGCATTCAGAAACCTAAGAATTTGAGTAACATGAGAAGTGGAATAACCTACGATCTCACTACAATCTCAGGTTTTCTGAGATCTTGAGAGGGCTGAACTGGAATTGAAAGAATCAAAGTTTTTGAGAAACCTGGGGCTTTGTGAAACCTAAGAATTTGAGGAACCTGAAAATTGGAAGAACCTGACATCTTGGAAAACCTGAGATCTTAAGGACCCTGAGTCCTTGAGAAGTTTAATTTGCAATTAAATAATTTGAGAAACCTCGGGATTTGAGAATTTGAGGAACAAAAGAATTAGACGGACCTGAAATCTTGGAAAACCTGATATCTTAGAGACCCTGAGATGTTGAGAGGTCTGATTTGGAATTGAAAAAATCTGAGAATTAGAGAAACCTCGAGCCTTGAGAAATCTGAGAATTGAAAGAACCTGAAATCTTGAAAAACATGAGATATTAAGTACTTAGAATTTGAGTAATATTGGAAAAGCCCGAGAATTTGAAGAATTTGAGATTTTAGGGACCCCTGAGATTTTGAGGAGTTTGATATAGAATTAAAATTATCCGAGAGAAATCTGGAGCATTGAGAAAACGAAGAATTTAAGAAACCTGAGAATTAGAAAAACCTGAAATTTTAGGAACCCTGAGATCTTGACAAGTCTGATTTGGAATTGAAAGAATTTGAGAAACCTCGGGATTTGAGAATTTGAGGAACAAAAGAATTAGACGGACCTGAAATCTTGGAAAACCTGATATCTTAGAGACCCTGAGATGTTGAGAGGTCTGATTTGGAATTGAAAAAATCTGAGAATTAGAGAAAACTCGGGCCCTGGGAAATCTGAGAATTGGAGGAAGCTGAAATCTTGGAAAACCTGTGGGCTTGAGAAGTCTGATTTAGAATTGTAAGAATTTGAAAAACCTCGGGCTTTGAGAAACTTGAGAATTTGAGAAACCTGAAAATTGGAAGAATTTGAAATTCTTGGAAAACATGAGCTATTAGGAACCCTGAGATCTCGAGAAGTTTGATTTGGAATAGAAAGAATATCAGAATTTGAGTAACCTCGGGCTTTGAGAAACCTGAAAATTTGAGAAAACTGAGAATTGGAAGAATATGAAATATTGATAAACCTGAGATCTTAGGGACCCCGAGATCTTGAGAAGTCTGATTCGGAATTAAAAAGATTTGAGAAATCTCGAGCCTTGAGAAACATGAGAATATAAGGAACCTCAGAATTGGAAGAACTTGGAATCTTGAAAAACATGGGATCTTAGGAACCCTGAGATCTTGAGAAGTTTGATTTGGAATTGAAAGAACCAGACTATTTGAGAATCCTGGGGCTTTGAGAAACCTAGGAATTGGAAGAACCTGAAATTTTGGAAAAACTGAAATCTTGAGAAGTCTGATTTGGAATTGAAAGAATCTGGATATTTGAGAAATCTTGGCCCTTGAGAAGCCTAAGAATTTGAGAAACTTTAGATCTTAGGGACCCGGAGATTTTGAGGAGTTTGATCTAGAATGAAAACTATCCGAGTATTTGAGAAATCTGGAGCTTTGAGAAAAACAAGAATTTGAGGAACCTGAGAATTGTAAGAAGCTGAATATTTAGGGACCCTTAGACCTTGAGAAGTCTGATTTGGAATTGAAAGAAATTGAGAAACCTCGGCATTTGAGAATTTTAGGAACCAAAGAATTAGAAGGACCTGAAATCTTGAAAAACCTGATATCTTGAGAGGTCTGATTTGGGATTGAAAAAATCTGAGAATTTGAGAATCCTCGGGCCTTGAGAAATCTGAGAATTGGAAGAAGCTGACATCTTGGAAAACCTGTGGAATTGAGAAGTCTGATTTGGAATTGTAAGAATTTGCGAAACCTCGCGGTCTTTGAGAAACCTAAGAATTTGAGAAACCTCGGTCTTTGAGAAACCTGAGAATTTGAGAAACCTAAAAATTGGAAGAATTTTAAATCTTGGAAAACATGAGCTATTAGGAACCCTGAGATTTCGAGAAGTTTGAATTGGAATAGAAAGAATCTCAGAATTTGAGTAACCTCGGGCCTTGAGAAACCTGAAAACTTGAGGAAACTGAGATTCGGAAGAACCTGAAATCTTGATAAACGTGATCTTAGGGACCCTGAGATCATGAGAAAACTGATTTGGAGTTGAAAGAATCTGAACATTTGAGAAACCTCTCGGGCCTTGAGTAACCTGAGAATATGAGAACCTTGACAATTGGAAGAACCTGAAATCTTAAAGGCGCTGAGCTTTTGGGGACTCTGACTTGGAATTGAAAGAATCTGAGAATGTCAGAAAACCCAGGCATTCAGAAACCTAAGAATTTGAGTAACATGAGAAGTGGAATAACCTACGATCTCACTACAATCTCAGGTTTTCTGAGATCTTGAGAGGGCTGAACTGGAATTGAAAGAATCAAAGTTTTTGAGAAACCTGGGGCTTTGTGAAACCTAAGAATTTGAGGAACCTGAAAATTGGAAGAACCTGACATCTTGGAAAACCTGAGATCTTAAGGACCCTGAGTCCTTGAGAAGTTTAATTTGCAATTAAATAATTTGAGAAACCTCGGGATTTGAGAATTTGAGGAACCAAAGAATTAGAAGGACCTCAAATCTTGGAAAACCTGATATCTTAGGGATCCCGAGATTTTGAGCGGTCTGATTTGGAATTGAAACAATCTGAGAATTTGAAATCCTCGGGCCTTGATACATAGATATTAGGAACCCTGAGATCTCGAGAAGTTTGATTTGGAATAGAAAGAATCTCAGAATTTGAGCATCCTCGGGCCTTGAGAAACCTGAAAATTTTAGGAACCTGAGAACTGGAAAAACCTGAAATCTTGGAAAACCTGAGTTCTTAGGAACCCCGAGATCTTGAGAATTCTAAGGACCATTTATTCATAATTTATTAACAATTAATTGTTTAGAGCTGCAACCTACAGAAATAATATCGACGGGATTAGAATTTGATGGTACATGGGTAGAGTTTGAGTTTTGATTAGAGTAACTCTAGATTTAGCAGTGAGTAACTGAACATGAAATCCCCGTTTTTATTATATAACTTGACCAATATATACAAGCCCCATATGCTTGCCGTGAAGAACCACAAAATCCCCGTAATTCTATTTGAGTTGGGTTTTGAACACCTATTACACAACGAACACTTATTACATTGCGTAGAGCTGATACATTTGTGAAATAGCTGTAGTGAAAGCGACTTTATATTTTCTAAAATTTAGAAGAATAGAATACAAATCTGATTTTTCTTTTTTAGTTATACTTTTGATGAGGTAAATAATAACTTTAATAACTTTTCAAAGAATCGAATCATTCCAAAATGTCCTTTTTGCAGGTAATCCTTAACTACTTCTGTATAAGCCGTTTTAGAACTTTTGTCCTTTCCAAATTTACATTCTAGTGATTTAAGTCGCTTTACTAAGGAGTTTCCTGTTTAAATGGTAAATTACCACGTATTTACCAGTTTTCGAACGTTTGTCACCGTCGTTAAATATTCGCTTACTGTTTTAAGAATCCAATTGCGACTAAATCAAAGTTGTACGATGGTTTCAATATTTATTAGATCACACTGTATTTTTTGCCCATCTCTCCCATTTAAAAAATTTTAGAGTTCATGCTTGACTAAAGTCTCCAAGCTCTGTATTATGATATTCTTACTGAACAAGCACATTATTATATTCGTAATGAAATGGCTCGGGAAGGCTGAATTTTATAGACAGTAGTTAACTGCTAGCTAAATGAAATTCCACATAATAACTTTTACAAGCAGTAGGGTCTAAACAAGGTATAATTATTATGTCTACAGGTTTTTATTGTCACCGGAAGTGCCGTTTGGTCATTTTACTGCCATGGTTGTTTAAGAGTCTTTTAATAAATAGTTTTACCTATAATAATCGTCGGTAAACTATATCTGCACAACAAACGGAATATTATATCCACGTCATTAGCAGCGTTATTGCCGGATATAGTTAAAGCAGATATTTAATGTCAAAAAAAGATTTTTACAAATCGACAAGCAAATTAAAACTACATGTAGATACGTGTGATAGTTGGTGGAAACGACATTTGAGATTGACGTATGCAAGGGTCTAATATTTTTATCCAGGGCGGTCGACGGGTCACAAATTCTTCAAAGTGGTGGCGTTGTTTCAGGGGTTTACAAATATTTTCTGAGTAGACTTTTTTTATTTGGTATTACCGTAATATAGTTTCATATCCGCACATAAACAATTGCAAAAGTTATTAACAATTAAAGCATCCCAAAAACGGGGGCTTATGTTTTTGCAAATAACTCGAAAACTGTTAATGTTAGGAAAATTATAAAAAAGGATTCTTAAAGAGGAGGAAATTTTCGAAAAAAGTGTGCATTCCCGGAACTTCATCTCTATTAGGTATTAAAACTTTTCATTACATTTTGAAAATAGAGCCCAGCTTGTTAGACGCTGTACCTTTACGCTATTTCGAAACCGGCCATTGCAAATAAACGAATTTTGTATAAATTATTAATTTAAAAATCTGAAATGCCATCTAATACACACTGAAGGAAAAAAAATCCGCAGTAAAAACATGAATTTATTTAGAAAATGATCCTATTGTTAATTAACAATTTTAAATTATAATTACTTGCTCACATTAATTACTTGCTTTGTGGTAGCTACAGTTCCCTACTAAATTTTAAATTATTCTTAAATAAGTAAGTAGTACCTTCCGAAACAATATTTGTGGATAGTATAAATAATAGTATATTATAATACGAGTTCCGAGGTTTAAAAAAGCACGAGTGAAACGAGTGCTTTTTGAAACCCCGAGTGCCGGAAAGCGCCCAATCTACACAGGAACGAGTGTAATACAACGTTTTATAATTCGACACAAGTCTTTAAATTGCTTAAAATTCAATAGTTTGACGTTTAGAGAGTGCTTACAAAAGCAAAAATTTGAAAATACTGACTGTTGAACTATATAAACCATATTTTAGCAAATATTCGGATAAATTATTTTAAAAATAATATTATAATAGTACAAATTTAATATAGATCTGTAATTTCTATTTGAAAACTCCTCGAAACAGTTAAAACTGCCCCCGGAACGAAATAAAACCTCGATGAAAACAATGTAGCGAAAATGAAATAAGAACACTAAATAATTCTCCGGGAAATTGTAACGACCTTAGGGGTTAACAGAAAAGACAGGAAAATACCGCAATGGGCATACACAAGTTCGACAGGGACTTCATAAAAGAAAGTATATTTCAAGCAGTCCATGATCCTCGTTCACTGCCTGGGGACCTTAAACATTTCACCCTTGTATCTTGTTTCTTTCTTTACATCCAATCGTAGTCAGTATATTTACGTATCGGGGGGAAGTGTCTCCCCACATGTTTTTTGCAAACTTCGGAATACTATCCGCCGAGATCTCTCATTTCGGATAAAAGAATCGAAAGTCGATAGATCGAGTGAACCCTCGTCACCCGCGAACACGGGGAGGCGGAGCCGAAAAATAGCTTAATTGGAACGGGGATTTTGCAGTCTGTAGGAGGGGAGAGGATAAAAGGATCAAGATATCGAAATACTAAATGATACACACAAATTATCTCTACGGCGCTGCTGATAACTTTTAGTTCTGAATCCCGGTTCTGAGACGGCGATGGCTGTGCTCCAAAAATTGTCGCAATGCTCTTTTTCTGCTTCCGGTTGACATTAACGACGCTGTTTTTGTCAGATAACGTGTGCTAGTGACTATATTCTTTCCCAAAATATCTAAATTGCAGACAAACAAACAGGGGTGGTGTGGAACAAAATTACACAAACATGTTTTTAAAATGAGTTTCATTGTGAAAACTTGTACATGACTATCGATCCACACACGTCCACAATATTCATTTCGAAACATTAAATTCAGAACTCAGTCGTAAATTAACACTGACGCGGAGAATCTCAACTATTCAGACCTGGCCAAGACAAATTCACTGGTTTAAATGCATACCGGAGATTTCATGTATGTGCAATTTCAAATTTTACATTTACAAGAAACGAACAACGCCGGTTGACGAGAAGAACAACAAGTAGTTTGCTTAATGAAACACCCACAAAACGTGAGGTATTTTATAGATTCTCGTTCTTCATAAATGTTTATCAAAATCGTACAACCAAACCGAAAAAAAATAACAGTTATTTTATCATTAGTGTGAAGTCAACACCCCACTATGAAGCGCCGTTTGTGCCATAATCTATAAGAACACTGTTATCACGTTACCAGAAGAGTCGGTGGAATTTAAATTAACAATCGTGTGTGTGGTACCGCCCGACATATTTACAGGTAACCTTTTTATTCTCTCTATTTTTTTTTTTTTTGTCAAACTCAACCTAAACGCCTCTTTGTTGTTAGAATAATATGTTGAAATAATAATAATGTTTAAATTATATCCACTACTGCTATTCAAACCTGGATAAATCATTGAATAACTACCTGCCTTTCGGTATAAGGCTGACAGCAGCTTGCGTTCATTTAAAAGCTATTTTGTTTCTGTTGACTTGAATTAACCAACACTAAGTAAGAACTGAAGACAAAAGGGCAAAAAGAGTCATAGCGCCACGCCGAATGTTGGGGTTCTGAAAAGTGTCTTATCTTTATATTGTGTCGCACCCCCTTGCGATTTACGATTCCGTCGTTCGCATGTGACCGACATCTAGCTATTTTAGACACCGGGAAGCCAAATTTCGGTATCTAGTGTTTTTGCTTTGTGCATGTTTCTAGCTTCGTTGCGCCTCGTTGCGTTTGCGCTCGCTAGATGTCCCGTCGCAATCGTTTCAAAATGGCTTCCAAAGAAAACGTTGCGTTACTGTATATTTTATTGTTTGTCACTATCTATGCAACCAATAATGTATTTTGTCACATTAAATTTATAAAAAAAAATCCAAATAAAAAAATATATAAATTTTTTTTTTAATAAATAAATTTTTTAATAAATAATCTATTATATTTTTTTAATAAAAATTATTCTATATAATATAAAAATCGATGTGTGTATGTATGGACTCTAAAACGACTGAGCCGATTTTGATGAAATTTTCACACAATATTCAGATTAGCCCAGCGGGTGATAATGTGAAGTTTGGTAGCGTTCGAATTAAAACCAAAATCGAGTTTTTTCGAAAGTGACAGTTTCAGACATAAAGTGTCAAAACGTCATAACAACGCGCGCCGGGTATACCTGCTACTTTTTTTTATATAATTATTTAATTTTTATCTTTGTTTTATTTCATTTTTTAAACAGTATTCATATAATTATGGCACAAGCATTCCCCGAGCGAGTACTGGGAGAATCTGGATATACATTACATTAATACTTACTTGTTATTTTGTACAATTTTTAAACCTAAAACTAGTTAGGAGGAACATTTTCATAAATTGTGTAATGAGGCGTAGGCACAATTATTCCATTTTTTTGATGTGGAACACACCTATAGAAATATAGCGGCAATAGGGTAGTAAAAACGGCGTCACGCCACCTCTCACCCCGCGCTATCTTCTCCCATCTGTGTCTAAGTAATTTTCAAAACTTCTACTTTTCCGATCTCAAAAAGTCTTTCATCAATATTCAGAATGGACGTTCAGAAATTTGTTGCGGGAGGCCAACACAAAGTCCGCGACGACATATATCTATATGTTAAGGTTAATTCACAAATTGATAAAACATGGCTATTCCATATAAGTGCTTAAAGATTTTAAATCAATGACAGTATTATTTAGGTTAAAAATGAGTGACAGTGACGATCAAGCGGCCATCACTTCATTAATACCGTCTAATACACTTTCAACAGCTACTATTACAGAAATCACAGAAGATACATCAAAATAATATTCCGTAACATTGTAAAAAAGTCTATATTATAGTAGGTTATATTATTAAGAACATAAGTTAAGCTTTAAGTGCTGAGTCGACGAACGAAGTGAGTCCAGGCGAAGCACATAAAGCGACTTATGCTCTGAATAATATATACTATTTTATCCGCTAACGTTTTCAGATAAAAAATTGTTGTGTGCCTCAGCTTTATAAGCACACGACTGAAAGTGAAACTTGCCAAAACGATGGTAGGAATCGCGTTTATTTCATTATTTTCTGATACAAATTTTACGGTAAATAAAACAGGGAGGACCCCAGAGGTGCTCTCTTGGTACAGGGAGTACCAAAGGGACTTCTTATTACTCCTTGAGACAGCAGGCCCGAGGAACCTCCCTTGAGATAGCGAGCCCGAGGGGCCCCCTTGAGACAGGGACTACGCTAGTCTTTTCACTGAACACGCGTCCCCACTCACTACTTCGCTAAACAAAGTTTGACTTTTAATAAATTAGAAAACAATAATTTAGTAAAAATTGACTTAAAATTCAGTTATAATAATCAGAAATCCTTGGAACGTAGAGTATGCTCAGCATGGTCAAAAAGGGACCAAGTGAACTCAGTAAATTGTATAACGTAACTGAAATACGGCAGACAAAAACATAATAAAAAAAAGGAAGCTGGATGTCTAAGTTTTAAGAATACTACAGCGGGCCGTGCTGCAATAAATTGTTTCTAACATACATGGGTAATAAATTTATAATTTTCAATAGGTTTTAAATATAACAATCATGGATAAATAACTTAGCGTATTTCATACAATTCCAAAGACAAAACATTGCTCTGAGAATTTGGCTCTTAAGGCTTGCTTTCCCAGGATCCGTAGCGTGACGCGCGTGTCGTAAATTTGAAGCCAAACTCGACTCAAACGCCAGTCATCGCACATTAACGCGCGCAGCAATGTTTTTCTAGATTCAGACCGTGATGGACGTGATGAACGAGGGAGAGTTGTTGTTACAAATTTTAACTGAAGGTTCGATTGAAGATGAGCTGGTGTGGCTCGCATATTTGGACAGAGAAGAAGAAGACGAGAAAAAAAATCGAAAAAGAGGAAAAATTTCGAGAATATGTTCGAGTTTCTAGAAATATTTTTCGACACGTACTGAGTTTTGTACTAATTCAATTAACAGTTCTTCGTTGCAGGTTGACATTTTGGAAGACAATAAACACATATACCACACCGAAGTTTACAAGTTACTTTATGGCGATACGCATCCGTGACGTGCGTGATCCGTCACGCATCCTAGGAAAGCAAGCCTTTAGGTACTTGAACGGCCAGTTTATTAAATGGCTGAAAACAGCAGCCGAATAGTAAAATAATGCAAAATGAACGCCGATTTTAGAATGTGGCTAGCCATTTGATAAAACTGCGCATTTTGTGATGTGGCTACGACATTTTATATTCTGTATATAACAAGAATAATAAGAAATAGTAAATTGTTTAATTGGGTGCAGAAGTCAGACTTTTCGTGACGAGTCTGCAGGTTTGACAAATACAGACGAGCCACGAAAAGACACTTTTCTCCGAATAAAACATTCTATTTTTTCTTTAAACGTCGAAAATCTGACAATTTCTTTGATTTGATGAAACTTGACTGACCACCAGCGGCGCATAGAGTAGTCTGAAGGTTACTTTCTGCGCCGCCAGACGACTTTGTTTGTGATGGCTGAAATGCCCATTTGTCTTTGTCTTTACCTATTGACGTATACAATGTCTTTCTGACGTTTGAAGAAGCAGTATATTTATTTTAATTTACTCCATATTTATTTATTGGTCTTCTTTAATTATAAATTCTTTTTATAACCATTATTTTCGATGTTGCACATTTGCCGGGAGCCCCGTGACGTCTTAATAATTTTTTTGTTGCGGATCCCAGCTGGCGCCAATTGATAAGTTGTAAATAAGTACTCAAACCCTTGTTAGCCCTCGACTTACCTCAGTCTCTGCCGCCAGTCGGTCGTTTGTTGCACCGATCTGTTTCCGTCTCCGTCGGCACAATCCCTCCTGGCTGCGACACAAGAACTCATCGAGAGATCCGTCCCATCTGTCTTCCAATTTTGATAAGAGATATCTCTCCCTTCTGCCAGTTCTTTCTTTGAATTCCGAGTTGTATTCTCTCCTCCACATTCATTTTCGCAAATTGACTCGAATAGTCTTTTTTCGAAGACAAGTAGTAGAGTTAAAAATAAACCTGGGCGTATTTACAGGGTGGTCTATAGTCTGGACACACCCTCCAAGAGATCCTAGTGACAAGCCATCAATTTGTGACAGCAATCTTATATCAGTTAATAATTAACGACTTTACAATTTAGTCTTCCTCATTTGGTTTATTTCTCTTTTCTGTTCATCCATATCTTCCCTGAGCTGTCAGTTGTCCCTCTCCTTTCTTTTCTGGTTACACTTGTATTTTCTTCTTGTGGTTCTAGGTCATCCATCATTTTATTTGTGCCGGTAATCTTACTCTTTTCATGCATTTTTAGCCTGCTTCTGGGCTCTCTTCTAGCTCTATTTTTCTTGTAGTTTTCTCCTTATATTCGGGGGCGTTGTATGTAACAAAGTTACCTAAAAATTCAAGCAAAGCGAAATTGTCCGCAGTCCAGGTCAAGGACAAGGTCAAGCTCCCTACGCCCAAATCGGCATCTTTAACAGCCCCTTAAAAATACTTCTTGACCTCCGATCGGGATGATACTTTCATCATTGCAACCGGAAAAATAGCGCGCAGCTTATGCAACTTTCCGGAAGTTGCTACGTCCACCCCAAGCTACCGCCCATGTCACCGCGGGCCATGCCCTCCGCACCGAATCACTGAAGTGTCCAGGAAAGAAACTTTGCATTATCGGATCATTATCATCATTTTGAACAATAAGGAAGCGCGCTCCGGACCTCGCCATCCAGGAATCGCTACATTGCCCGGAGGCGCTAGAGTTCTTATTAAAGACTACCACATCGTGTCAGGTTTATTTTTCCCTTCCGCCAAAGTAGACAATTGACCCTTGGCGGACCGTACGCCGGTGTAGCTACCCGCGGTCCTGTGGAGTATACCACGTAAAAAAACTGGCGCTCGAGCTAATCCGACCCTAGTAAGCGTCACAGCACGCAAAGCTTGTCAGTGCAAACATGTCTTTCGCGATCCAGATCCAAACCGGAAGGTTTGTCTCGTCGTGTTCAATTTTGTGACGGGCTGTTGCATCAAACCGACGTCTATGTTTACTGTGTTAAAAAATCCTGGATAAGGTATGCATAATAGCCATAGTACACAGATTTGGAGAACATCAATTTCGGCAGCAATTTTCGGTTGGTGCCTGGCTGGGAATTGTGATGTGGTAGCCCCCGTGCTTGTTGTGTTGTGTTGCATTGCATACACCCTCCTGAAGACGTGGTTTCATATTGCGCTGGATACCAACTATTTAGAGAAATTAGTTTCATAGCCTCTTATGTATTCATTTGGTGAGTTTTGTTGTAAGAATGGGACCTGCCCAAAACATCATGCTGTGGGCACTACACTGTGATCTCGGCATATTTTTACAGTTAGATCAGTTTGGGAAATTAATAACTTTGACAAATTGGAAAATGACTTATCAGTTTATGGTGCGAGGGCTACAACCTATGACCTTGGTAAATATCATATAATTATGAGACATCATATGAGCAACAGACCCGACGTAATTATGTATTATATTTTTAAATAATAAACCTGTTATTTTGTGAAACTGTACTACACGAACACGGGATCTATTGAATTCTCAAGTGTTTTTCAAGAATTTTCAAAATATAATTGGAATCAAGGTAGTTGAAGTGGTGCTCTACTTTCTTCGCTGTCGGCTCCTCCAGGACACTACTGACTCTTTACGTCGTTGGCCTCCTTTTCTGGAATGATGACCTCATCCTTCCGTCGCGACCGTCGTCTAGAAAACGATTCTGGAGTGCTGACATCATCCTATCTATTCTGGCAGGTAGTTGTTCACGACTCGATGTTATTAACTTGTTGAATAATATTTTCTCTAATCTCCAGAGTCTATACGTTCTCGTGTAGTCTAGAATACTAACTATTATTATAAAAAGCAATAATTACATACTGGACCAAAGTTGACGAACTTCAGGCCAGAATTAGTATGCATGAGATGCCAAAAATTTTTCATATAATAAGAACAATATTCCGTGTCACGGCACACCAATGCAGAAGGCCATTTGATTGTGTTAAGGCTCTGTGATAAATTACATAATAATGTTTTTCATTATATTTTTTTTAACAGCGATATCATTAATGAGGTAATATTAATTTCCGACATGCGGGCCTGTCTGAAAGACGGAGTTAATACTGTGGAATAGGCTCGCATTAGTTCCGTTTACACTGTGCAGAAAATGAAGCTACCATTAATTTAAGATATATTTCCGCAATAAAACATTCACTTAGGAGAAATGATATAAAAACCGACAACTTTTACGAACTGCGAATCGGCAATAAAAATTTAATTCCTGCCCAAGTTATCATTCTTCCATAAATGGCCGACGTTTAAATCATGGTCCGGAGCGGACCCTCCTAAGTCTCCGAAATATTCCGGTTTAACCTCCAAACAACTCGAATCGAATTTCAATGGGGCCCCGTCCGAATATAAAACAGGCGAAATATCCATCGACCGGTCCGCGTAGTAAAAATACGCAATTTTGCGGCCAACCCGTACGACTCTCGGCCAGTTTATGATATCTGAAATTTCTCCCAAGCACCCCCTCCGCACCTCATGACGCCACTTTATGGAATATCACATCTCCGCTTTTACAGCTTTTCTATTTTGTTTGCCTGTATCAGACCGAAACTTAACGGCGGAGCTCCTTAACGACGGAAAGTTCCTATGGGTGTAAAAGAAAGATTTGGGAATAGACAAAATTTTTATGGCGAAGGGTCAAAACGATATAAATTACTATCGGGAGGCGGAGAAACGGATATTGTTGTGAGGGTGGAGGCTGCAACGTCAGCATTGTGGATGGCGAAATGGAGGACTGGATTTTTTTCGAGTTTTCTAAGAGTTTATTGGAGAATAAGAAGTATAAAAAAAATTTAATCGAACGAATTTTTTTTAGATATAGGTGCTCAATCTGAAAGTGTCAACATTTAATTACTTCCAAGTGGCACCAGATATTGCAGATAAATAAAAAAAACTGCTCAATGTAAACAATAGCAAAAACTAATTCTAAGATAGTTCTGTTTTGGTGGGCAAAATTTTCAAAATGGTTTACACTGTGAATGCAAGAGTAGAAAAGATTTAAAAAAAAATGTTTTTCATGTTTTCCGGGCCTGATGAGCACCGCGGCGGGATTGAGTTGGGATGTCCTCTCCAGCAGGACGTCCCGCGGCACCTCAGTTGAAACCGCGAACGGCGCGGGAGACTTAGCGCGGTTACTGGCACCAGTCTTGCCCCAAATGATGACAGAATTAGCAAATCCAAGAAAAAATTATATGTAAAAAGTTCCAAAGTTGCAATTTTGTGACAGACCGTATAATGTATGTTGGTAAATTACGTTGTCACTCGATATATTCACTTCAACATTATTTTTCAAAATCAAGAAGTTCCAAAATTCATTACGACTCTTTGTGAATATAAATTTAAAATTGCACCTCAAGATGACATTTAAGACAATTTTATGAAAAAAGTTCCTCAGGAACTGGGTATGAATACGAACCTATGCTATGCCCCTAAGTTCTTCAGTTTATTGGTATATTAAAAAAATCCCAATCCCAAGTCAAAATCAAATGCTGTTACATTATATAGAGAGATTGGGAAGTGATGAAGCATAATGAAAAACTAAACAGAAAGAAAGAAACATTGATTATATTTATAGATAACTAGCTGACCCGACGAACTTCGTACCTCCTCAGAATTAATAAATGTTGTGTTAAATTATTAGCTGAATTAAATTCAGTTTTTTTTTCTCATCAAAGAATAATGCACACACCGCCATATATACTGGCATTATCGGAACCAGCATACAATGCTGTTGTGTTTTCCGTTTTTCAGGTTTTCAAGTTGTCAATTCCAATTTAAGGTTTTCACGTTCTGTGTTGTTTTCAGTTGTCCAGGTTTTTAAGTTGTCAAGTCCATTTTCAAGTTTTCTGGTTTCCAGGCCCCGTTGTTGATTCTCAAATTCTCAGGTTTTCAGGATCTGTTGTTCTCAGATTCCTTAATTTCCAGGTTTTCAGGTTCTGTTGTGTTTTCAGTACACCTACCTGGTTTTCATGCTGTCAAGTCCATTATCAGGTTTTTAGGTTCTGGGTCTTTCTTTGGTTTCCAGACTCTGTGGTTTTCAGATTTCCGAATGCTAAGGTTTTCAGGTTGTGTTGTGTTTCCATTTTCAGGTTTTCTGCGCCTTTTTCAAATTTTCAGGATCTGTTGGGTTCAGATTCTCGAATTCTTAGGTTTCCAGATTTGCTGATTTTCAGATTGTCAATAGAATTTTCAGGTTTTGAGGTTTTTGATCTTTTACTGTTTTTTTTTTCACGTTCTGTTGTGTTTTCAGTTTTAGAGGTTTTTAAGTTGTCAAGTCCATTTTCAAATTTTTGTTATGGGTCTTTTGCTGGTTTCAAGGCCACGGTGTTCTCTGCTTCTCAAAATCTCAGATTCTTTAATTTCCAGGTTTTTAGGTTCTGGGTCTTTCTTTGGTTTCCAGACTCTGTGGTTCTCCGATTTCCGAATTCTCAGGTTTTCAAGTTCTATTGTGTTTTCAGTTTTCCGGGTTTTCAGGTTGCCAAGCCCATTTTCAGGTTTTCTGCTTCTTTTTCCGTTTTTCAGGATCTGTTTTTTTCAGATTTTCGAATTCTTAGGTTTCCAGATTTGCAGGTTTTCAGGTTGTCAATACAATTTTCAGGTTTTGCGGCTTTTGATCTTTTACTGGTTTTTTAAATTCTTGAATTCTTAGGTTTCCAGGTTTTCTCGTTCTGTAGTGTTTCTCGTTTTTCAGGTTTCGAAGTTGTCAAATCGAATTTCAGGTTTTCACGTTCTGTTGTGTTTTCAGCTTTCCAGGTTTTTAAGTTGTCAAGTCCATTTTCAATTTTTCGTTCTGGGTCTTTCTCTGGTTTCCAGTCTCCGTTGTTCTGATTCTCAAATTCTCAGGTTTTCAGGTCCTGTTGGTTTTTCAGTTTTTCAAGTTTTTAGGTTGTCAAGTCCATTTTCAGGTTCTGCGTTCTTTTTCAGGATCTGTTGTTCTCAGATTCTTTAATTTCCAGGTTTTCAAGTTCTGTTGTGTTTTCAGTTCTCCAGGTTTTCATGCTGTCAAGTCCATTTTCAGGTTTTCTGCGCCTCTTTCAAATTTTCAGGATCTGTTGTGTTTTCGGTTTTCCAGGTTTTTAAGTTGTCAAGTCCATTTCAAGTTTTCGTTCTGCGTCTTTCTCTGGTTTCCAGGCTCTGTTGTTCTCTGATTCTCAAATTTTCAGGTTTTCGGGTTCTGTTGGTTTTTCAGTTTTTTAGGTTTTTACGTTGTCAAGTCCATTTTCAGGTTCTGTCTTTTTCAGATTTCCAAATTTTCAGGTCCTGTTTTGTTTTCAGGTTGTCAAGTCCATTTTCAGGTTTTCTGCGAAGTTTTAAAATTTTTATATTCTGTTTTTTACAGATTTTTGAATTCTCAGGTTTTCAGGTTGTCAATACAATTTTCAGGTTTTCAGGATTTTGATATTTTACTGTTAAATAAATGCAGTGAGTGTGACTGTGATGCGACTCGTCCCCGACTGCCACGTCTTCCAATAAATCTGTCAGCACTTTTTTAACGTGGTATGCTCCACGTGAACACGGGTGTCTTAAGCCGGGGCTCAGCTGTCAATATAGCGGCAGGGTCAGGTCTCTCTCTCTCTCTCTCTCTCTCTCTCTCTAAAAGTTAACCTGCAGTGTTTTAATAGTTATTCTGCTATTCGGGGCGGACGCAAATCCAACAAATCGGTCCATCCGTTTTTCAGTTATAAACCCTAGGAGGCTCCTTGAATCCCTGGGCCCCTAGGTCCATGTTCTAATAGTTATTCTGCTACTCGGGCAAAATGTCATAAAATGTCCAAGGGGGCCTCCTGGCCCCCAAGTCCATGTGAAAAATAGTTTTCCATCTATTCTCATACCTGCCAAATATACAAAAATAATTTCATAAATCGGTCGAGCCGTTTCGGAGGAGTTCGACCACAAACACGAGATTTTGATATACATATTAGAAGATTACTGCACAAGGCAAGTAAAAGAATAAATTAAGTGGCATAGCGAATGAAGAACGAGGAGACGGGAAAGAGGTAAGAGTGGGATACAAGAAATTAACAATAGGTGGAAGCGACTAGGGGTTTTCCAATAAGAAGAAGGGGTGATGGAGGAAAACAAGGAAAAAGGATAAAGAATTGGGAGTAAAGAAACAAGGAGGAAAGTAAGAGAGAGAGAGAGCAAGAATAAGGACGGGAAAACTAAAAAGGCATAAGTCAATACGAGATATTGGATTTACCAGAAACATGAATATAGAACAAAGCTGGGAAAGAACAGAAAAACTGCTCTCGAAAGAATTCAAGTAGAAATGTCAGGGTGGAAAAGAGTAAAAAGAAATAAAGAGCTGCTGGGGGAATAAATAACGAAAATAAAAAAAGGAATAACTGAGAAAAATCAAAAGAAGGGAGAAGAGGAAGGATACATAGTGAGAATCGTACATATAAGCAATAAATGGTGGACAAAGGTGACAGCATCTAGCGAAGCTTGAGAAAAAGTAGAAGAATTAAGGGTAGGGCAAATAATGAAAAAGAGGAGAAGAAAGAACAGAGGAAGCGCAGACGAAGGGGACGATCAGGGAGAAGACAAGATTCGAAGAACAAGAAGTAGGGAAGATGGAGAAAGAATTGAAAGAAGATTTAGAAGAAGCAGCGACAAAAAGAGAAAGAAAAATAAGAGGTAGATGAGCAAGAAAGAAAAATGAATGGTGGGACAAAGAATGTGAACAAAGGAGCTAACAGACAGAAAAACACGACGGCAAACAGAAGAGGCTTTCTAAAAGGAAAATGGAGATATATAGAGGGATAGGCAGAAGAGGGAGAGATAAAAGCTATAGGAACAGAGAAAGAGTTGTGGAACTATACCAGTAGGGAGAGAGAAAAAAAACAGTGAGTGAGGAGATAATGATGGAGGAGTAGGAGGAATACTTCATGCGGCTGCTGGAAGGGGAAAAGGAAAAAGGGAAAACAGAAATAGAGATGAGGAGGAACCAAACAGCACGAGAAGGAGAAGAAATCACGCTGGAAGAGGTGGAGAGGCAGGTGAAGAGACTGAGGAAGAGGAAAGCGCTAGGCAGTGTTGGAGGACAGAACGAATCGGGGATGTATGGGACGAGAAGAGTGCTAGAGAGACTAGACGGGGGTGCGGAAAGGAACGGGATTCCCAGTTGGGAGGAGACAGGGGGGGAGGGTGTATGTTTTATTATTCGACAAGCTGAATAGAGAGAGGATGTTTGAGTGTCTGAGGGATAGAGGGGTAAAAAGATAAAAAGGTGGAGAAGTTATTCAAAAGGAAAAAAAAATAACGGTTATACGACAACTTTTAGGGACTAGGCCGTAAATGTACCATTTTACGGACCCAAATGATTAATTCTTTCCCTTGATCTCTCAATAGTCTTGTTTCTTTTCTAATAATTTGAATTGAATTTCCCTGTCAGTTTTACTCAAAGCACTGTTGATTGACCACTTTCAAAAATTTAAATGAATGTAAATTATGGCATGTACAATAGTAATTTGTGTACCTAGGCCGTAAAGGTAAGCTTTTTTGGACGCATCTGGTGTTTGTGGCCGAGGCGTGAGCCGAGGACACAATGCAGATAAGGCCAAAAAAGCACTTTTGGCCGAGGTGCACATGACGTTTTTTAGGCGATGATCACAAATGAATTCAAAAATTTGGGAATAAAACGACTAGTGTAGTAGGTATTACGGCCCCTCAGATGGTAGCTACGCCCACCTGCCCCTAGGGGAGGGCTCTCCCAAGGCAGCTCCCCCTGTCCCTTAACTTCAGTCACTTCAGTCGTGTCCTTATAAAGGTGAGGCACACAACATCTTTTGTACACATCTGTAAAATTGGTAAAAGTGGAGTTCATGCTGGTATCTAAAATGACATTTTTCAGATTATTTATGATACAAAAAGTGGAACATTAACGTCGTAGTACTTTAAAGTAGAATTTTAAAGTCCCAGTACTCTCCACTCACAAAACAACTGGTATTCTTTCTCATATTATTTATAGTAATTTATATTTTTGCATTAATATAAATTTAATACAACCAAGCAAATTTGTATTTGACTATAATTAACAGGCATGATTTTCTTTGAGACTGCAATCTTTTCGAAGATACGGCAACAAAGATATGACTTTGCCTGAGGACTTTGTTTTTCCTACAATAAACAGTTAATATCGATTACTGTCGTTATTTACATTTACCCAAATAAGGATATTTTATCTCCAACAACCTTTGTGGCTTTCCAACATAAAATATAACACCATCAGGACAGTATGCTAGCCATGGAGAAAGATGTCATTACAATTCCCATTTTTTTATGTTGTAAGTGGGGCTGTTTTTTTGGTGGTGTTGAAGGCCACTGGTTCCATTTCATTCCCATTTGAAGTTGGTTTAGATGTTGTGTTTTGAATGGATTTTTTTTAACATTGTGCTCCAGACTTGTTTTTTAAAGGTACACACTGAGTGACATTTTGATCCTACGATAAATAATTTATACTATCACCTTCAATTAACTGAAAAGTATTTTCCCACCTGTTATTCGATTTCCTCTTTTTGTTTTTCCACATTGAACAAACAGGTAGTTGTAGTTGGATGTAATTAAGTAATGTGGACAGTTTTAAATACGTGATCTACAATGTCATTAATTTAGTATTGACTTAATGGTAAATCACTTTCTAAAATGTGTAGAAATGACCGCCGGTGTAAACAGCAACACAAATTACACGGATCGCCAATATTGTATAACACAAAGACGCAGTACACATGACTATAACAATCCCAGATGACCCCATCACAATGACAAAGACGGTTAAAAATCAGCTGATTGTGACATTTTGACACATCAGTGACATTTTTATATTTAAATATCTGGAAGAAAATTATAAAACTATTTAACACCCTTAATTTTTGTAATAAAACAGCAACGCCCTTGCGTATCTGCGGACCAATTTATTGCATCAAAATTTGTTTACACACACGCCCAAATAAAAAAGAGAGAAGCGTGTGTGTGCGCGCATAAAACGCTGACCGAAAACAATTTCAATTAAAATTCCGTTCTGAAGCTGCTTTTTGCACTGACACAAGACGCTGGAGTGGGCACCCCAAAAAAACGACAGGGTTTCAGGATGCGAGAAAGATAATTTACATTTGGAACAACGTAGCAGTCATGAATTTATGGCTGCGCAAACAAACAGCAGAATCAAGTGGAACTGGGGCTAGAGGCCAGTTTTTTTTTTGTAAGTTCTTTGTTCGAGTATTTTTGCTTCTAGTTTGGGATTGTGTAAAGACTTTTAGAACAGACTGAGTTAAATTAATTTGAAAATGGGCGAATTGAAACAAAAAAAAAATGTTAAACGCTAAGATTTGTGTACCGACAGTTCTGTAAATTTGACCTTGTGATAATAAAGATTGTTGCTCTATATTAGTTTTTCTATATTGCTATTGATGTTTACACCGCTTTAAATATACCCGATAGCAGGATCAGCGGTTTCAACAATTCACTCTGAAATAATAGAATATATTTATACATATTTAACGTTTTAACTTAATATTTCATGGCCGCTTTCCATATCCGCTCATACATTTATGAATATTTTAACACAAAATTTCAATAAATGACATGTGAGTTGTCTAGATATCAACAACATATTTATTTGGATTACCATAACATGACAAAGTTATAAATGTGCGAAAATTTGCATGACAATATTTTCGTGTAAAGTGTGAAATATTCTGAATATACGGTGCGGTGGATTAATTTTTTTATCGGACAGGCCGGTATATGATTTAGTTTGGCTAATCAAGATAAATTTTTCTATTGATGACTATATATTTTTCTAAAATCTACTGCGATACACACAAGTGATAAAATCTGAATATCGAAATGTGATTTTTTTTCATCAAGACTTGTGAATTTTGATTCGATAGAAACCTTTTTTCAAAAGGATGATGAATTTAGACTAAAGCCAAAAGTGAAATCGACGTCAAATACCGGCTTTGTTTTTAAAATCAAAGTGCTGAAATATTCATAAAACGGATTGCAGTTTTTGTGTAGCACATAAATATTTCTGTTTTAGTCCTGTTAAATTTGCTAATACCCTGATGTGTGCATTGTTATTACAAAAAATAAACGAATTTTCGCGAACGCTAGATATTTTTTTTAGCCACACGTATTTGCACGAGGACCAATTAAACCGGCAAATACATTCTGCGTAAATGTTTTATGTACAATGAGAATTAGTATTGTGCAAATATGTAATTAATTATATCGAG
Source organism: Diaperis boleti (assembly GCA_963583935.1). Taxonomy (NCBI): domain Eukaryota; kingdom Metazoa; phylum Arthropoda; class Insecta; order Coleoptera; family Tenebrionidae; genus Diaperis; species Diaperis boleti. The sequence goes on along the minus strand of OY757249.1, from coordinate 48,770,688 downwards.
CGATCAAGATAATTTGTAATCGAGTCATCCATGAATTCGAATCCGTGTTTTTCGCAATTGATATGCTCATTTGTTACGTGATTCAAGAAGTTTAAAAAATAATTTTGAGGTTTCAAAAAATTTAGGAAATAAATTTTTAAACAGACGCGAAAAAATCTAACCCCCACAATCTATTTTTTTATTGTTAATTTAAATTTTTTGCCCGATCTTGTGTATGTCTGTATCAAATGTCAAATGAATTTGAAGAATTAACTTAACCTCAAATCTTGCCGCTTACGTTGTTGATGTTGGTTGTTGTGTTATATCTGTCTAGTGAAACAGTCTCTCTACTCTATAAAATCAGTTCTTTTAACAAGCTCATTTGTGCTTAGACCAAAATGGAGAACATTTTCAGCATTTATTATAACAGTTGAATGAAATAAATATTTTTTCCTTAAAATTTCCTTACGTTTTCGGATTCATGGATGACTCGATTACAAATTAACTTGATCGGTCGTTTCAAAATTGGGCGTACAGAACTTATTTATTTAATGTAAGTTCTATATTGATCAGCGACGTGCCGTCACCGCTTAGAAACAAACGGCAGAATTAATTCGACTGATGAATATATATCAGTTAGGGCTTACCAGAGTTCAGCAATTTGGTAATATTCGAGTACGGAGAATTCAGTATAAATAGCCACGCATTAATTACACTGATTCATTGTGGTTACAAACGTTCATTAAATTACAAATAACCACAGTTTCAAAAATTCGCATCACAGCACCGCACATTATTGATGCAATCAGTAAATGTACAAAATCAAGCAATACAAATTATCAGTCAACAAGCCTGAAAGCTCAAAGAGTGACATATTACATATAAAGCGTTCGCATCATATTAACAGCGGCGGCGGCTCGCCAGCAAAGCGATAAGGGGAGGACAATTATTCATAGATTTTTACCTGTCATATTGTGTACCAAAGATTGCAGATCACAAATAGACGCATCCATGTATGTAATAGGAAATTCATTTTTTCTACGACTGCTATGAAAAGTGTGTAAAAAAACACCAGGAACTGCACTCGAAATTCAGAACGCACGCTAAAACCGTGTGCAGAGGTTTCACACGCAAATTTTGTATATTTAGGCAACCAAACATACATTCTTGGCGGAACAGACGCCAAAATTTTACAAACACGTAAGCTGTGCTGCAACGACGATTCAAAAAAAATAAATTATTCTGTCATTCTGTTATTAATGTAAACTGTGCTAAATATGATGAACGAAGATGAAGATGAGTGTACTCCCCTTGAAATATCAGAAAAACCTAAAGCTGCGTGGTGGCGATTTGCGAACCCTCAAACGCCATGGCGGTTGGCGTTCGAGTGCTGTTGCCGAAGGATACATAGACGATTCCATCCAAAACACAAATGTTGAATAAAATTGTTGCATCAGTTGAACCTACCAGTGAAAATTAAACGATCTTGGCAGACACTTCCCTCATGTTCAAATATATTTTCAGAAGATGAATTTCTATCACGTTCCACAAGCTTTTCATTGACAGAAACTCCTGGAATTAAATTAGATTTTTTTTCGAATATAACAATAAATTATAATATATTATGTTTGATAGGTATTATAAAACGTTATAAAAGAAATAAAATTAAAATCATGCGATTTTCGTGTTTTCTGTGTATTTGATGCAGTCGTAGAAAAAGTATAGTGTACAACATGTTTTGAAAATTCGATTTGCTATTATGCAAACTCGTCTGCAATCTTTCATTTTCAACACTTGTTGTACAATTTATTATGTCCAGTAGCTGTTAGTAAAGGATACAAAAAAGAGAAAACAGAATCCTCCAAAGTGTTTGGGATACTGAGATATCTCCAAAATACACCTGTAAAATGCGCAGGAGAACTCTGCCCTTCTTTCGGTAGTAAGGCCGACAGCAGCTTGCGGTGTTGACTTGAATTAACGAACACTGAGTAAGACCTGAATACAAAAGGACAAACAGCGGCATAGCGCCACTCCAAATGTTGGAGTCCTGAAAAGTGTCTTATCTTTTTATGTGTGTTGCGCCCGTCGTACGCATGTAACCGACATCTAGCTATTTTAGACACCGGGAAGCCAAATTTCGGTATCTAGTGTTTCTGCTTCGTGCATGTTTGTAGCTTCGTTGCGCCTCGTTGCGTTTGTGCCCGCTAGATGCCCGTCGCGATCGTTTCAAAATGGCTTCCAAAGAAAACGTTGCGTTACTGTATATTTTATTGTTTGGCCATATATGCTTCGAATCAACAGATAGACCAAATAGCATTCATATTTGTAGTTCTTTTTGCAATCTCGAAGATCGCCTATGGATTTGATTGCTTAGATGGGAGGCTATTCTGAAGTATGTTGGAAGTGGTCTTTTGTTGCACGGGACTAGAGATATTAGTGTATTGCTGCAACCCAAAAAGGTCAACGAAGTGGAAGACTGTCGACGCTTACTTTCATGGCACTTCTGAACGCAGAAAGGGGGAAAACGCCACGATGGGAGTACTTTGACGTTTCGGGAGGAAACATTTAAGGAGGGGGCAGTGTTACGTTCTCGAAGAAAAGCGTTGTACTGTCATTGCCAACTCATTCCACCGAGATTGTTCTGGAGTCATGCAATCGGCGGATCGAGAAGCGGCTTTCAAAAAAAAGTTAATTAGAATAGCCGGGTTATTTTTTATGCAATGGCCCAGCCTGCAAATTGGCTGACAGTAAAATTTGAAGTTACGGTCTGAACATTGTGACGTTTATGTTTCTCATGTTAAATTGTTTTAATTAAAGGATGTAGGTTTATTGAGAATTACAGCAAATGTTAAAAGTGTTCTCCCCCAGCCTCAATGCAGCTGTTAACTCTCCGTTTAATTTTTTCAAATGCATTTTCCAACATCTAAATAGTTATAGCGTTGCTTACATTAAAAATTGTCTCTTGCAGTTGTTCAAGATTCTGCGGGTTATTTTTAATTCCGGTGTTTTTGAGTTCGGAAAAATGAAGTAACCTAGAATTGTCAGGTCAAAAAACTTACACTACACATCACGAAATCTTGCCACACTTTTATGAATTTGTTGGACTAATTTTTGATACTGTGCAGGAAAATTAGGTTAGATATTTCGAAAAACCTTTAACACAGCGATCTATAAAATACTTCCATACTTCCACTGTTGCCATTTTGTAAAGTGACTTTGACACCTTTGACATTCAAATATTACACCAAATTCTCAACAGTTAGTGGTGCCAACATAATTCAAATTTCACAGTCTACTATAATTTAAAATTTTAATGTTCCCACTTCATTCGCCAGTTTTGAGACTGTCTGAGGGGTGAAAACAAGTCGCTAAACCACCACTTGAGATGTTTACATTCCCGCATCTAAGGCAACCTTATTCTAATTACATTTTCGCCAGATCCTTGGTAAATATAATTTTTAAGGTACACATTTGAATTAGATTTAAATCGATCCTTATCTACATATTTACAGCAGTTAGAACCAAAAACTAAAAACGCAAAACCAAACGGAACGACAAAATACTGACCGGGAGATAAAAAGCCATCTCCACCACAAAACTATTTGTTTTCACTCTTTTGATTGAGATCTACTGCAAGAGGAAAACGGGTGTTTTGGGCGCCAGAGTCAATAACTTCTATAGTAAAGAAAAGTGGTACCTTTCTTTATTTCTTGTAAGGAAATGTCTCTAAAGCTGAGTTTACACTGTTAGAGTGGAAAGTTCAATTTGAATGAAGTCAAAGTGAAAGGAAGTTTACAGTTACCAATTTGTACGTTTCCTGCAAAATGAACATCTAGAGTGACAAATGTAAACGAGCCTTAATTTCCATTAGGCATCCGAAAGAGTATTTTATTTTGTCAGGCCTTGATTATCTTTTATTGCCATCTTATTTTCTAACTTACCACACGTATCTTTAAACGAAGAATGATATCACTCACCTATAACAAAAGAAAATTTATTAGTATAAATAAATCTTTATTTGCCCTACGGGCTTTATGATTCCTATACATATACAAGTAAACTTAACAATTATAATAATAAAAAAAAACTAAATAAAATTCTCTATTTTTTCTCCCCTCCCCTTTCTTCTTCTCCCTTCTCCCTCCTCTTCCATACCTCTTTCATGCATTTAATTTCCCTTCCATCTACATTCAGTATTTCCTCTCTTTCTTTCCTCTCTCTTTGTTTCATCTCACTGCACTCGTTCCACATATCCTCGATCGTCTCTCCTTCCTCATAGCACATTCTACACATTCTTCCTCCATCTTCTGCCCAATACCTATCTTCCCTCTCTTCATTTCCGCACCTAAACCTCGCCATCATCTTTCTTTCTTTCTCGCTCTCCCTCCCCAAATACTTCGGTACTTCCTCGATCATGCATCTTCCGTACTTCCCGTTGTATCTGGATTCTTTAATTCTTTCTCTCCTCTCTTGTCTATCCGTATCCTTATCTCTTTCACTTAGTTCTACATTCATCCACACGCCTCTTTCTCTCAGTCTCTCTATTTCTTTGCTTGCATACCCATTCCTCCTGTAGTAATTCTCCCTATCATTCTCCTCTGAATTCTTCTTTTTTTCTCTCCAGCACTCCTTTAGTATCCTACATCCTTTCCTTCCTTCCATCCTGTCTTCGAACTTGACCGCTCTTTTTCCCGCTTTCACTCTCAACCTATTCCTCTTGCATTCTTCTCTCACTATGTACCCTGGCGTTTCTCTCTCCACCCCTAGCACCCGCCTCAGATATTTCTCTTGCACCCTCTCTATCTCCTCTTGTTCTTTCCATCCCCAGACCTCTGCTCCGTACAACAACACGCTTTCAATAAGACTTTCAAACATCATCATTCTCCTCTTAAAATCGCCTCCCCACCTTCTCTCTCCTATTCCCCATACACATCCTATCACCTTGTTCGCTTTTCTTGTCAGTTTTCTAATATGTGAATTATCTGTGGCTCTTTCATTGAACACATACCCCAAGTATTTGAATTCTTTTACTTGTTCTATTACTTCTCCCTCCCACCTCCAATCACTCTCTTCGTTCTTCCTCTTTCTCTTATTGAACACCAGCATTTTTGTTTTCTCTACATTAACTTCTAGTCTTTTCATCTTCACATATTTTCCTAAACTCTTTATCATTTCCTTTATTTCTCTTTCACTCTTTGCGACCATTACCACATCATCCGCAAACGCCAGGCTCCACACTTTTTTTCTACCTACCACACACCCCCCCGCTTGTGCTCTCTCTAATATTCCGTCCATATCTGCCACATACATCGTGAACAACAAGGCGCTGAGCGGGCAACCTTGCCTCACTCCCTTTGTTGTCACAAACCATTCACTTTCCCTCTCCCCTACCTTCACTTTACTTTTTGTCTTCTCATATATCTCTTCCACCTTTCTTACCAGCCATTCATTTACCCCTTTCTGCCTCAGACACTCAAACATCCTCTCTCTGTCCACCTTGTCAAAAGCCGCCTTGAAGTCTACGAATAATGCATACACCCTCCTCCCTTTCTTCTTTAATTCACTCTTCGTCAAATGGTCCAGGATGTATACATTATCCATAGTTCCCCTCCCCTCTCTAAATCCTGCTTGGCTGTCTGGTAATGCTCCCTTTTCCTCTATCTCTCTGCTCATCCTTTCATTCAGAATTGATGCATACAACTTGTACCCTGTGTTTAGGAGAGTTATCCCTCCGTAATTTTCTACTTTATTTTTCTCCCCTTTTTTGTAAATGGGGTAAATTATCCCCTCTTTCCACCCTACCGGAAATCCTTCTCCTCTCCACACCCCATTCATTACCTCCACCAGCCTCTCTAGCACTCTTCTCGTCCCATACATCCACGACTCATTCTGTATTCTATCCCTCCCTGGTGCCTTCCCTTTCCTCAGTTTCTTCACATGCCTCTCCACCTCTTCCATTGTAATTTCTTCTCCTTCAGGTTCTACTCGGTTTCTCTTCGTCTCTATTTCCGTTTTGTTTTTTCCTTTTCTCCCTCCAGCACTCATTCATCGTTATCTCCCCGCTCCGCTTTTTTCTTTCTCTCTTTATTAATATAGTTCCATACCTCCTTCTCTGTTCTTATTGCTTTTATCTCTTCCTCCTCTCTCTCCTTCTTCTGCCTCTTCTTCTCCCTGCATGTCTCTCTGTATCGTCTTTTTGCTTCTAAAGAGCCACTTCTGTTCTCTTTAGTCTTTCTCCACTTTCTTAGTTCTTTTATTGCTTCCTTTTTACGTTGCTCACATTCTTTGTCCCACCATTTATTCTTTCTTTTTGTTCCTCCACCTCTTACTGTTATTTCTCTTTTTGTCGCTGCTTTTTCCAATATTTCTACCAATTGTTTCTCCATTTTCCCTACTTCTTGTTCTTTAAATCTTGCTTTTTCCAGTCTTCTCTTATACCCTTCCACCCCTTGCTCGTCCCATACTTTAATTATCACCTTCCGCATTTCCTCTATTTTTTCTTCTCCTCCTCTCTTCTCTGTCCCCCTTACTATACTTATCTCTATAGGCAGATGGTCTGACTCTACTCTTTCCCCTATTCTGAATTCTTCGACTTCTTCCCATGCTTCTTCGTTTACTATTCCGTAGTCTATCACCGTCTCTCCTCTGCCGCCTATGTAGGTCCATTCTCCTTCTTCGTCCCCTTGTTTATTTCCATTCAGCACTTCCTTTTTCTTTTATCCATTCCATCAACTTCTTCCCTTCCGCGCTTTCTTTCTTGTCTTTGGATTTTCTTTTTCCCTCTCCTCTCTCTTCTTCCCAAACCCTCGCTCCTCTTTCCCCAATTCTCCCGTTAAAATCCCCTCCCAGAAGCAGACATTCTTCCCTGTTGTCTTTTAATGTTTCTTCTATCTTGCTTATTGTTTCTTTCATCTCTTTGCTGTACACTGTCACTATTTTCCACCATTTACTGTCTATTTTAACGTGTCTCACCATGTGACCTTCCTCTTCTTCCTTCTTTTTAGTATTTTCTTTTATTCCTTTTTTTACCCCTGTTATTATTCCCCCTGCTGCTCTTCCTTTTTTCTTTCCCTTTCTCGCCCCTTGCCATTCCCACTTGAACTCCTTTGGTAACAGTTTTTCTATTTTTCCCAGCTTTCTGACCATGTTTCTGTTAATCCAACAATATCGAACTCCTTCACATAGTCCCAAAAATCTTTTTCTTTTTTCGCTAGTCCCGCTACATTCCAAAATAGGGCCCTTCCCCCTGTTTTTCTCGTTACCTTCTTTGATTTCCCCCTTCCTTCCTTAGTTTCCCTCCTACTTCCTTCTTTGTTTCTTTTTTCCCGTTTCATTGTCCTTTTTACTTTGCCGTTGTCCCCCTTTTTCCCTCCTTCCCTTCTTCTTCTTATTGGAAAACCTCTAGTCTCTCTCTCTCTTTTCATTCCATCTCCATTGCTCCCCGTCCACTATTAATTTCCTGTATCCCACTCTTACTTCTTTCCCTTCTTCCCTTTTTTCCTTCGCCATACTTCTTAGTTTCTTCTGTAAATCTCTTTCTTTCTTTGTGAGGTCGTTGTCTATGTATATCCCCCTTGTTTCCCTCTTCTCCCTCAATTTTCCTTTGTGCTTCATTATTCTTTCCTTCTCACCCCATCCCTCTATCTCCGCCAATACTTGATCCTTGTTGATCCTGTAACAATCTTTTACTTTACTATCCTCTTTATTTTCCTTCAAAAACTTCTCTACATCTTCTTTTTTTACATAACTTTTTCTTTCCCCGTCCCATCCTGTTATCACGATGTTGTGCTTCCTCTTTCTTCTCTCTTCGATTTCCATTCTCTCTTCCAGCTTTTCCACTCTCTCCTTCCACCAGTCTCTCTCTCCTTCCCATCTCTTTTCCTTCTCTTTAAATTCTTCTCTCTGCGTCTCTATCTCTCTTGAGTTCCTTGTTTTCTCGTTTTATTAATTTCATCTCCTCCTTCAACTCTTGCAACAGCTCCAATATTTTTTTCTCCATCTCTGTGTCCGTTTCCTTCTCTTTCTCTGTTGTCTTCTGTGTTTTCTTTACTCCAGGAGACCTCGCCGTCTTTTTACTTTTTTGAAAAAATTTCTCTTCCTCCTCTTCTTGTTTTTCTGTTCTACCCTCCCCTTTTCTCTTTTTTTCCTTTCCTCCAGGTAAGAGTCCAGGCTTCCCTGACTGAGCGAGCGGTTTCTATCGTCTTTGTTCATCCGCTTCCTGTGGCGCCTCCTAGATGTCGTTATCTTCCGCTTCCTGACTATATCTCCCCTTCCCTGCCCAATTCTTTCTTCCTACCTTTCTCTAATACCTCTTCTCGCTTTTCTCAATATCTTCTCTAATTTTTTCCTTATATCACCTTCTATTTCTCTATTTTTCGCTACGTAACCTCTCTACCACGTGTTTACCTTCACCTCGGTAATACAGGAATCCGAAAATTTATTAGTATATTATTTTATTATGTATTTGCATTTAACGTATAGTACTAATCATTTCAACAAATTAATGCACCTAGTGTTTTAAATTTTATGATTGTTTGCTTAGTTGTACTTTATAGGTACGTAGTGTAACAAAACTTAAATGTACAGGGTTCCTTTAACATAAAGGAACGATATAGTATAAGGACCAAAACACTTTGTAGCAAATTACAATTTGAAGACATCTGTAAAATACCGCCCTAGAAGTAAGTTTAATACTCTTCTGAGATCCCACTTCTGAGTGGGCAATTTATGTGGAGTAAATACAATACAAGTCTCCTAAAGAAAATGATACTGAATAGGTAATATGAAAGGGACGAGGGCGAATTTTTGAAGCACGATGCGTAGGCCGAGTGACAAATTTTAAGGTTAGCTTTGACACCTGTCAAATTAAACCCATATGCCATAATATTTAGATATTCAGTTATATACCACATTCTCCATTATGTATTTCACAGAACGAGTACAAAAAGGCAATATAACCATTTCAATTTTTGACAGCTATGCATAAACACAATTGACTTAACTCTTCAGTGCTTTTATACGGTATTTCTCAGTTTACATTTCCATCCTTGCTTTCGAACAGGCGCGTCAATCCGACAATGCCTTTTGCACATACGTTTGATTCTCGATGTTTAGCTGTCACTCGTATTTAACATTTCCATGCAATAGGGGAACGAGATGTGGGGAAAATATAAATCAACCTCCTTAATCCAAATGAGGTAAACGCCGGAGTGAGTGTTAGCACCACGGTGCACGGGGGAATAACCCGATTAGTGGCCCAAAAGGGGACATTGTCATCGGGCCTGAACTGAATGCTAATTGTGAATCGATGCTGAATATTTCAGCACAAAGTTTTTGTTGGATTAGAGGATGCTGGCCGAAAAACCTGTATGAGTGTCAAAAAAAACTTGGGGTAAACACCGGATCAACAACGTTTGGGATTATTTTAATTTAACCATAGCTCATGTTCTGCGCAATTTCCACAGAGAGGAAAGTTTCGGAACAAGCACTATCCACTTTTCCAACAGCGGAGTTTACGATTGAGGTTATAGCTCGTTGTGAGCATTTTCAAACTTAGCTAACTATCAAGCATACACAATAGACGATCCACAACTCCTTGCAAGTTGGCAGTTTTGTCGAAATCATGTTCGTTGCAACACTAACTAGGAATAATTCTGAAATTTTAATAAGCAGAAACTTAAGTGATAAATACCAACGAAGCGGCGAGTTTTAGAAGAATTTGTTCGTTTTGGAAAGAATAAAATATTTACGGTGGGTAAAACAGGTTGGTACATTTCATTTATTTACTTTGCAGTAGAAACAATAGTAGAAGATATAGTTGCAATGTCTGTACCAATATTATAATAAAATATGTATGTTTTATGTTTTTAATTTAATAGATTTCATTAGGCTTTTATTGAAAGCTCCGCATTAATTTAAAGCTTTACACAACACCAATTAATAAGACCACATTGTTAATTGAATATTTGTTGACATGGACCTCTTTTTGATTCGTATTTACATTGTTTCCAATTTGTCATTGATAATTAGTTGGTGGTCGCACTGCAGGAATGTATTGTTCCCGTGTTTGGAATAAAACTACAATAAACAGTATAATGAAGCATTGTTTACAATCAAAATAGTATTTATTAATATTATAGAATGGTATTTAATTTATCTGATTTTGCGTTTGAAATAGGCCTTTCTCATTTTAACCTTATTATTTAATATGAGGTACAGTTGCCCGAAACGATATTGTGCTGTGAAAAATTTCTAACACTAAGACGCAGTGAAGAGAATAAAACTTTAAAAAACAACCCAGTAAACACATGCACGTTGTTTTAACGTGGAAAAGCCGTGTATGTGGTTGATAACACGTTTATGGCTGAAAATATCACGTTATATTTTGGTAATACCTTCAACGTTATTTCAACGTATTTTACGTAACGTAAATTCAAGGTTGATTTACAATAAAATATTGACAACGTATCTATAAATTACGAAAATTCAACGTTACGATTACGATTAAAATCAAATATAGAAGCATACAAAGGAATTAATGTGGGTAAAATATAAATAATTTTTGACGTTCAGTTCTGACATTAATTTCTCCTGAAATTTTTACAATAAATTCACGTGTTTATATACTCATATAATTCTATTTAATTTATGTACTACAAAGGAACGCATTCCAATGGCGTCTTTTACAGATTCCATATGGGCGGTTTTTGCGCCAAGTTTAAAAGCCCTGTAAATTGTTTGTTGCGGGTTACAAAACATATGTACATTTTTTATTTGAATCACATTTTAAATAAAATAGAATGGTTATAGAATTTCAAAGTAGAAGCAATAGAAATATTTAGTAAGGCTAGCATTTCTTTCATAATTTTCACGAAACATGGTAACAACTAAGTTAACTCTTGTAAACATTTGGCACTCCGAATTCTACCCAAACAACCTTGAAAGTTTGACGTTTTCTCGTGGCTGAAATGTTTTAGAATCATCTAGCCCGCCTAGTTCGCAATAGAGATGAACAATCGCTCTTTGAGAATTCATCTAATTATTCAAAAACAAAACAATTGTCTGGATCACTATTGGTGGTAGATAACTACTTTTAATCAGTTTTCCGATTCACTCATCATCACTGATGCCAACATTGTTGGCGAAACGTGCGTCGGTATTTATAATAAAAATTGTTTTTGGTGTTTTAGGGAAAACTGATTAAAAGTAGTCATATAATTATTATTAAATTAAAATTTAAAAATAAAATTGACATTCCCTATTCTATTATGGTGTTAATGTTATAAAAAATTACAAAAGCTCTTTAACCCAACGGCAAAGAAATAATTCAATGTAGGTAGCTATATTTACTTACGTAAATGGGTACTTACAAATATTAATTTAAATGTGTTTGTTAAAGTTGAAAACAAAAATTAAGATCTTTAATTATTACGGTTAATCAACGAAATGAATAAATAATGGTAATGTCTGGTAATGTGAAACGCTGTGAAGTAAGTGAAGGTGTCAAAAGACCAGCGAAAAGATTAAAAATAAAACAACGAATCTCTTTTGAGAGTGTCTTTGACCGGAGAAGAGTTTAGTGTTGGTCAGGGAATGAATAGTTTTTAAAAACGAAATGGAAAGCTGGTATAATTAAGGGACAATTTGAAACATACGTTGAGAAGTTTTACCGTTTAGGGTCTGGAATTTTGAGAAGAACGGATATTGGTTTATGATGGGGGCTGAAGGTTGAGGAACCGACGACGCGAGCGTAATTTTATTGTCGAAAATAAGTAATAACCAAACGTATAGATCAGTACTATCATTGAATATCAATACTCTAGTTAGAATAGTTAGAGTATTGATATTCAATGGTACTATCAATGAACACTTCTGCCTCATCGAATTTGTTTTTTTTTACTGCTTTGCACCCCGAACGAAACGATACCAAGAAACTCATTCCAGATGTGTCATCTGTGCTTGGCCATTGCTTCGTTCGATTTTGTTCATTTTCATTTTTCGTCTGAGATCGTGCAGTTCGTTTCGTTTTCGTTTGCCTTACCAAGTTTTCAGATTTGTGTAGCTTCCAAAAGTCCTAAAGGTTAGTAGTACAGTATTTTATTTAAAAATATTAACTAAATATAAATTTTTTATGCATATTACTAACCAGAATTTAAATTTATTGCGCAAGTGTACCGATTTTATGACTTTCGTCAAAAGTGGTACTCCATGTAAGATGGCCTTCTTACAAGGTTTTTAAGATTCATTTTAAGACAGGTATATACATAATACATAATATTATATTTATGATTTTTCTAATTAAATATTTTTTTAACTTTTGAGCTTCTTTGCAGAGGATTATGACACAGACGAATAAAAGGCCAACAACCTCATCAAGGAGATTGGGGAAACTGCAGAGGAAACAACTCATCAGTGGAAAGTCTCTCAAGAAAGCAAGTTTTTGGTGATGAGTCTCTTTTTGATAGTAAGCGGCGTCGAACTGTAAACCTTGGAGAGGATTTTTGCTGTACCCCGACGACGTCTTATGCATTTATTTCTTATAGATTTTGAGGCAACTGTACTGCAAACATTGGCAAAACTCACCCACCACGTCAAGCAACACACAATTAATTAGGACAATTAGCCCATAATATATTTTTTTATAATTATAATTATAGTTATAGTTATATAGTTTATAATATTAGTAGTACATAGGATATTATAGTTTTTTGTAATTATTTTCATATTTTCTATTCACCTTTATACAGTATAATAGATTTGAACTTTTGTAAAACAATTTTTTTGTATGTTTTATAATTAACTAGCTGACCCGGCGAACTTTGTACCGCCTCAGAATCAATAAATGTTGTGTTAACTTTTTAGCTGAATTAAATTCAGTTTTTTTTTTATCAAAGGATAATGCACACAACGCCTTCTACTGGCATTAGCGGAACCAGCATACAACGCCATGTTCATTTTTGTTTCTGTCATGTATGGCGTTATATACGGATTTCATACAAAATGTATGAGAAACTTTTTTTCGTTAATTCTTGTTATTGTTATTGTCGTTGCCCTGTACCAAGCTCCCCGCCCCCTGTCATTTTTCCGATGTCTTCATAGTTATTCTGCTATTCGGGGCGGAAACAAATCTAACAAATCGAAGATCATAAATATCGGTCCAACCGTTCTTGAGTTATAAAGCCAAAGGAGCCCCTTAAGCCCCTTTGCCCATGTTTTTATAGTTATTCTGCTATTCGGGAGGGCGGATACAAATCCAGTAAATCAAAGATCATAAAAATCGTTCCAGCCGTTCTTGAGTTATAAACCCAGGGTGCCCCCCTGAACCCCTGTCCATGATTTAATAGTTATTCCCCTATTCGGGGCGGAGACAAATCCAACAAATCGAAGACCATAAAAATCGGTCCATCCGTTCTTGGAGTTATTAACCTAAGGGGGGGCCTGGGCCCCCATGTCTATGTGTTAATAGTTATTCCGCTATTCGGGGCGGAGACAAATTAAACAAATCAAAGATTATAAAAATCGGTCCAGCCGTTCTTGAGTTATAAAAATAAAGGGGCCCCTAAGCCCCCGTCCATGTTTTAATAGTTATTCTGCTGTTTGGTGCGGAGACAAATCCAACAAATCAAAGATTATAAAAATCGGTCCAGCCGTTCTTAAGTTATAAACCCAAGGGGGGGCCCTGAGTCCCCCTGTCCATGTTTTACTTTATAAGAACCTTCCTCGAACTTAAAGGAATATTTAAAAAAAAGATTATCTAAATTGGTCCAGCCGTTCTCAAGTGATGGCGTGACCAAGGAAAATAGGGATTCATTTTTATATATACGTATATATAGATATATGTCATGAAAATGAAAACTTTTTTAATATACTTATTTCCTAAAATCACCTAAAAAAGACGTATTTTATAATATCTTTAAAATACGTTTACAGAACGTTTTGTTGAGACATTGAAAATGACGTTTAATTCAGAAAAATCAACACGTTTTCTCAACGCCTAATCAACGGTTGGTAGGTACTCGTTTGTTTTACGTTTTTTTCACGTTGTTTTGCTTACGATAAATCAGTACGTCTTAACAACGTGATAGAAAAACGTGTTTTACTAGACGTTATAAACACGTCATATTTACACGTCGAAAGTAACGTTGAAGTCAGCGACATCGTAACGTCTATACAACCGGTGGTACTCGTCTTTTTTTTACGTTTTTCTCACGTGGTTGTGTTTACTAGGATGTATCCATTGTTCGGCCCGCTTGCAAATTAATTTATTTCGCCCCTGTGACATACGATGCACCTGCATCGATGAAGACGACGCAAAACTAACTAACTGATCTACTTTCTTAGTACGGCGGCCGGTGGGTCAAATTCGTTCAACCACCCACTACTTTGGTATAACTCAATGAGACATATATAGATTTGTTCGTTAAGAAATTCTGCATTTAGAATGGAAATTGACGACAGTGTGGATTAGTCAGGAGAAAAGTTATTCCAAGAAAACCGTGAAAATTGGCAAAAATCATTCCAATAAAATAAATGCTCATATCTTTGGCTAAATAAAAGGTAAAAATATGCGGTTCGTTTCATTATGAAGGCCAGAATATTTACTTTAAAATGGCTAATTAAAAAATTGCGCGAACTTATGGTTTTCGACCAAATTCTATTATTTAATGCGACGGCGCATGTTTTATTCATAAATCTATATCTATATATATAAAATCCAAATACCACTCACTGACTCATCACGAAATCTCCGGATCCATCGAAGGGATTGCAATGAAACTTTGCACGCTTACTTATTTTACCACGTAGGCGCTCACTAAGAAGGTTTTTCAAAATTCCATTCCTAAGAAGAGTAACGGTAGGGGGAGGGGGGGGGTTAATCTCTGAATCCACTAAACTGATTGCAATGAAATTTTATTAATTATTTATTTTACCACGCGGGCGCTCACTAAGAAACGGTTTTTCAAAAAGTCTGCAAAAGAAATTCCTCCAACCGAAGATGCATTTCAATTGCATGCACTAAGGGACTAAGAAGAATAATTGTTAATTTTAAAAACTATGTATTTGGTTAAAAATAAAAATTAATTTCAGTTTAATTCATTGCGCTCGGTGGTAGTATAGCGTATAGCATATAGGCGTTGCGGCGGGAGACGGGTGCGGGCGGGTGATCGAGAGTGTAGCCTGAGCAAGTTACATTTTCCCAGAAACACGATTGTAGCGAATTTATTATTGTAGATAGATACATTATTAGTTGAGGTGAATTAGAGACAACAAAATTCTGCAGTTTTTGATGTGAAAATTTTTACTACAAAGACTACACTATACGAGTTATAGTAACTTGAATATAGAAAATTTATGAATAAATCATGCGCCGTCGCATTAAATAATAGAATTTGGTCGAAAAGCATAAGTTCGCGCCATTTTCCAAGTAGTCATTTTAAAGTAAATATTCTGGGCTTCATAATGAAACAAACCTTTATTGAGCCAAAGATATGAGCATTTATTTTATTGGAATAATTTTTGCCAATTTTCACGGTTTTCTTGGAATAACTTTTCTCGTGACTAACCCACACTGTCGTCAATTTCCATTCTAAATGCAGAATTTTTTAACAAACAAATCTATATATGTCTTATTGAGTTATACCAAAGTAGTGAATTACACTTTAATATGAACGATTTAGCTCTGTCCGCCGCCGTACTATCTGCCATAAAGAAAACAAAACATTATAACCTCTGGCGCGCCTTAGAGATCTTACCCATACTATAACAAGAACTTTAACGTCATGAATACCAGACATCGAAAACTAACCATCAGGTTAATACGAAATGTTGCATTTTTACGATAGCGTTCCCGCCGAAAATCAATACTCGGAACAGCAGGTAAGAGAATTAGAATATTACGTCGTTTAAATCAGCCACTGCAAGTTATGGATTTTCATTTCCTCCCGGTTGATCCGGTTTTTACTTTCCACGCTCTCCTCGTGGGAAATTAACTGAATGTTAAAACCTGCTGCGCTAATAACGCCCCAACCCTTGATTTGTATGATTACCGAAATCTTAAATAATCATTTAAAGGCGAACGCCCCGTAGTTTGATGGCGCGAATTTCGATAGATTATTTATGGGGCGGATTTACCTGTACAGAATTTCGGCATTACGCTGTGTTTAATCAGGAATGGGTTGACGCGAAATGTCCCTGTGACCTGCTCCGGTTTCTATTAATAACTGATTGTGGGTTATTTGTGGGGTTGATGTATAGACTCCACACACAGTTATCAATAAATGAAATATCTGTATTCTCTAACTTATCACAAATGGAGAAGTAAAAAATGAAGTTACGAATCTATATTTGACAATTGGGGCTATTCGCCCTGGCACAAATTCCGACTTGATTAAAAAGGGCTGAAAAATTAATTCTCGCACACGTTCGTTAACATTTCCGGCTGACAATTTTAAACGCCTCGAACTGCTTGTTATCTTCTCTTTGCTCGACGTTCCGGAAGCGAAAAATGCAGCAACCTCCAGCACGAGTCGTAATGATGCAGTGTTTCTGCAAGAATGGCTTTTAAATGGAGAGCACGCATGCAAATTCCCTCAGGCCAAAGACGAGTGCAAGTGCAATTAAATTTTGTAATTTCCAGGAATAAAACCTCCCGCAATTCTAGAGACCTCTTGCACGTACACTAAAATACTGCGACATTTCGTAGTTACGACACTGCCGCGTTATATTTCACACCACCTTGCAATCGTTTTGGAAAAGTGACGCAAAATTGCAACAACAGAATATGGTTAACTTGAAGGGGAACGTTCCTGCGATCCAAACGGGATCAGTGGCGCTTCTTTAAGTGAAGTGAACATAGGTTAGTTTTTATAATTTTCTTTAGTTTACCTAGAGTAACATAACACTACAAAAGAAAGTTACAAATTCTATTATATTTTTTTTTATTGTTGCGTCGCAGAGATGCGCCGCTGGTCGGCAGTGAGAGCTATTCTAGCAATGTCAATAGACAGTTAAAACCCCTGCCTGCACTTTATTTTCAACGAGACTTTTTTGCTTGAGACCCTATCCCCCTTCTTTCCCACAGCGACGGGACGTCCATTTAGGCCCGAAGTACTGATAATGCGCATCGACCTGCGTCGCACTACTTCCCGGGACCACCGCCCCCTTCTGGGACACTGGCGACACCACCCTCTTTATATTCATTTGGTCCTCTAACAAGGCTGTTAGGAAAGTTAGAAAAGTCAAGCAAATAGATAAAATAGTAGTAAAAGGGGTACTTTTTGCCCCCGGTACTTTTGACCCCGGTACTTTTGCTCCCGGTACTTTTGACCCCGGTATTTTTGCTCCCGGTACATTTGTTCCCGGTACTTTTGTACCCGGCACTTTTGATCCCGGTACTTTTGGTCCCGGTACTTTTTGCCCCGGCACTTTTGTTCCCGGTACTTTTGGCCCCGGCACTTTAGACCCCGGTACTTTTGATTGGAATCTTTTGACATCGGCTTGTTAAAACTTGATTTTAAATATTTATGAGAAATCATTAATTTAAGCCCCCATTTACATAAAAGCGGATAATTTGGATGTTTGGTTGGTTGCATAATTCATCTGTAAATTCATAAAGCGTTTTAAAATATCAGAGCAGATTTATTGTTAAATATAAACTATTTAAAAAAATCTGTGTGGACACATTACAAAGTTTTAAACGTTTTAACAATAGGTAAAAAATAGAAAAAGATTCAGAAAAATAGAAAAAGAACACTTTTTATGTTCTAACTTTTCTCAACAATTTAATTTCTAATTTTAGAGGTTTAAAGTTTTATAGATTTTTACTTATTATTACCGGTGTGTAACTTTTCGTCTCAAGTTCTTAGTTTTCACTTTTAAGTTTTAACTTTTCTCAACACTTCAATTTCTCAACTTAAAGGTTTAAAGTTTCATAGATTTAGTTTACTCATGTCCTGAAGATCTTTTTACGGTATGTAACTATTCGTCTCAAGCTCTTAGTTTTCAGTTTTTAGGTTCTTCTTCTCCCCAACCGCTATGTGAAAACTTAGGAACTTGAGACGCTAATTGGGGATTAATTGGGACCTCTTAGAATTTTCGTTTACGCAAACCGATTTTAAACTACTTTTCAAGCTGCCTTAGTAACCACAAAAAGGAAATGAAATAATAAATAATCTCAATGAACATTTGTTAGGTACTGAAAATTAAACAATCGGGTTGGTTTTTTACAATTGCTAGATACAAAATTAAGCGGAATCTCTGCAAGTGTGAAGTGCGATAGTCCAAAAGATGTGACAGTAGGGCCGTGAGAGTTCTTTTGTTTAAGCAATCCGAAACAAATATAATATTTGAATAAACCACGACTTGGTAATAATATTTATCTGTGAGGAATTTTAAACTACTTTTCAAGTTGTCTTAGTAATATCAAAAGGAAAGAAAATAAAATAAATATTCTCAATGAAAATTTTCTACTGTGGATTAAAAAAGACGGACGCACGGCCTTACCTGTGTAAACAAGAATCTGTTAAACTTTAAACATGTAAATTGAGCAACTGAAATGTTTAGAAAAGCTTGAACCTAAAATGAAAACTAAGAACTTGAGACGAATAGTTACACGTAGGCGTTAAGACATTGAAGACCTTAGTAAAACAAGAATCTATATGAAACTTTAAACCTATAAATTCAGAAATTGAAGTGTTGAGAAAAGTCAGAACTTGAGACGAAAAGTTACAAACCGTTAATAAGATCCTCATGACTTGAGTAAATGAGAAATTGAAGTGTTGAGAAAAGTTAAAACTTAAAAGTGAAAACTAAGAACTTGAGACGAATAGTTACACAGGTATTAAGATATTCAGGACATGATTAAACAAGAATCTATATGAAACTTTAAACCTATAAATTGAGAAATTGAAGTGTTGAGAAAAGTCAGAACTTGAGACAAAAAGTTACAAACCGTTAATAAGCTCCTCATGACTTGAGTAAATGAGAAATTGAAGTGTTGAGAAAAGTTAAAACTTAAAAGTGAAAACTAAAAACTTGAGAGGAATAGTTACACAGGTATTAAGATATTCAGGACATGATTAAACAAGAATCTATGAAACTTTAAACCTATAAATTGGGAAATTGAAGTATTGAGAAAAGTTAGAACTTAAAAGTAAAAACTAAAAACTTGAGACGAAAAGTTACACAGCGGTAGTAAGATCTTCAGGACTTGAGTGAACAGGAATATGTGAAACTTTAAAAAAATTTTGAACTTAAAAGTGAAAACTAAGAATTTGAGATCAGGATTTGAGTAAACTAAAATCTATGAAACTTAGAATCTGTAAAATTGAGAGAAATAAAATGTTTATAAAAGTTAAAACCTAAAAGTAAAAAACTAAAAACTTGGGACGGACTAAAAATGAAAACTCAGAATTTGATACCTAAAGTCACACACCGGTAATAAAATTTTCAGGACTTGACTAAAATAAGAATTTATGAAACTTTAAACCTGTAAGTTGAGAAAATTGAAGTGTTGAGAAAAGTTAAAGCTTAAAAGTGAAAACTAAGAACTTGAGACGAAAAGTTACAAACCGTAATAAGATCTTCAGGACTTGAGTAAAATAAGAATTTATAAAACTTTAAACCTGTAAGTTGAGAAATTGAAATGTTGAGAAAACTTAGAACCTGAAAACTATAAACTAAGAACTTGAGACGAAAAGTTACACACCGGTAATAAGTAAAGTAAAAATCTATGAAACCTCTAAAATTAGAAATTGAATTGTTGAGAAAAGTTAGAACATAAAAAGTGTTCTTTTTCTATTTTTCTGAATCTTTTTCTGTTTTTTCCCTATTGAACTTGAAATGAATAATTACTAAAACACTGGCATCAATAAGATATTCAGGAAAGTTAATAATCATCATTACATTTGATATTTTAATTAATCTAAACAAAGTTTACGTCATCACAATAGTTGAAAGAGAGTAAGATACAGAAAATTTTGAACTTTTTTAATTGAGGAAGTAATATTTTAATTAAGTAATTAGGTATTGAAATTTTAAGGTGGAAGATATCGCGTATTTCATTCGGTATCGAACTCTTAATGTGCTTAATCCGCAGCACCAAATTTTGATAAGATTTCAGCATTAAGCATTAGATTTATGTACATATAAGTAGAAATCTCATTATTTATTATTTTTCTTAATTTGAAAGAAAACATAAATTATGTTAATATTTTATAATATTTTTTATTTTTTTTATATTTAGTTAACATAGATTATTATAATTTAAGCGTTCCTATAAAACTAACCTAACCACTTCGAAACTAATTAGTTCACAACCCTGTGTAGATACACCTGCAGTAATTACAATTGACTTCGTTTAGCGATTTTTTTTTTTCAAAATTATCTTTGCCTAACATTTTTCACTTATTCCGATCGAATATGTTTACTGATCTTGCTGTTTTACATGAAGTTGTAGTTCACATAAACAAACAAATTGTTTTCGAAAATGCCGAAATGACGCCCGACGACCGTATATGCTATGTTCATCTTCTGGCAAGAAGTAGACAGATGTGTAAGTTGATATTATTATTAGCATAATAATTTATTATCATTTATTATACTTAAAGAATCAGTTGGTAATTCACATTTTACTTATATAGAAAGGCAAACAAACTACGATGCTAGTGAAAAAAATAAAATATATCAGCAGTCAGCGTTCCAGGAGTCGATGAAAAATCGAAAAGGCCTGCTAAAACGCCTGAAAACCACAAAGTTTCAAATTTTTCTGTATCTTTTTCTATTTTTTCACCTTTTGTCAAGACGTTTAAAACTTTGCAATGTGTCCACAGTGATTTTCTGAATAGTTTATATTTTACAATAAATTTACTTTGATATTTTTATTTTTTTCTTGAATTTTGTGTAGCTTAAGATGCTTTATGAATTTACAGACGATATATGCATCCAATCGTACACCCCTAAAAAAAGTGCCAAGTCAACTCTTAGCTTATCAGGGGCTGAACGAATGACGACTTTTGATAGATTTATAAGCCATCTGGTAACATCTGGTAACAACTTGAAACAACCGCTTTTATGTAAATATGGGCTGAAATAAATGATTTCTTATCAAATATTTAAAATCAAGTCTTAACATGTCGATGTAAAAAGATTCCGACAAATTCTTCCAATAATCCAAACTTGATTAACTTGATTGGAGAAATTATCCGCTTTATGTAATAGGGGCTGAACTTAATGATTAGATTAATTAAAATATCTATTATAATAATCATTATTAACTTTGTAATTTCTTTTTTCGGATATTTTTCTCAATTTATAAGAAAACATGTGAAGTTCGTTTTTTTGTTCTTAAGTTGGCTACATTGAGTTCTTCGCGAGAAGCCGTCACTTATTGTTATTATTTAAAATGCAAACAATGGACTTACAGATAAAATATGCTATTTTCTCAATAGTTTTTAATTTCACAATAAATTTACTTTCTAATTTTTAATTTTTTTCTTGAATTTTGTGTAGCTTAAAACTCTTTATAAAAGCCCGTCACATTTAATTGTTATTTAATATTTATTGTTGTTGACAATGTATTTAAAAATGAATTATGCAACCATCCAAACATCCTTCTCTTATGAAATTCGCAAAAAAACCGTAACATTTACCGTATTTGCTCAATTAAAAAAGTTTTAAAATTTTCTGTATCTTTTTCTATTTTTTACCTATTGTCAAGACGTTTAAAACTTTGTAATGTGTCCACACTGATTTTTCTAAATAGTTTATATTTTACAATAAATCTGCTTTGATATTTTAAAACGCTTTATATATTTACAGATGAATTATGCAACCAACCAAACATCCAAATTGTCCGCTTTTATGTAAATAGGGGCTTAAATTAAAATAAATATTTCAAATCAAGTCTTAACATGTCGATGTCAAAAGATTCCAATCAAAAGTATCGGGACCAAAGGTGCCGGGGTCTAAAGTGGCGGGAACAAAAGTGCCGGGGCAAAAAGTACTGGGAACAAAAGTAGCGGGAGCAAACAGTACCCCTCTTACTACTTAAAATAAGTGCTTCGTCGGGATTATGAAACCACAGAGAACTTCGCGAACGTATTTAGGGCCGACGGATTGGGGCGATTAGGCCGGGGGGTCCCAAAAATAACTTTATACGGCACCTCACACATAAGATGCCGCATTATCCGCAGCCCCACGCTTCAAATACGCGGGCCCGAAAAACCACGTCAAAATAACACGCCTTCAGAAGACTGGCGTCGGGCTGCGGAAGCCTTCCCTGAAGCACAATCCCATGGTGACCGCGTTCATACATGCTTGAAAAGTCCGCATAGCCACCCCCGTCGACACACGAGCTTCAGCGATCTTCATGCGGCCCCAGGTCGCTGTCCCCTAGATTGCAGACCACCACGACCCCAGGAACAACGACAATCGGGGGAGAAACTTACTACTGGAATTTTTAGTTGTCTCCGACCTCGTCGATGACGTCATCCTCGGCGATCCTTGGCTCCTATTGTGTCGCGCCACAATCGATTACGGAGAAAGATTCATCCACCATGAAACGCACCATTGGACGATGGCAGATTGGGACAACCGGACATTCCCAGCCACCAAGGTCCGGGGCACTGTCTGCCACGGATTCTCTGGAATCATTCCTCCAAGCCTTGGGAATATTCTCGCGTGTCACAGGTATGTAGCCACCACCCTTCCTGGTTCGCCAGTACCCCCTGAGCGACCAAAAGAAGGAGAAGTAGAAGTAAAGAAGAAGGAAGTAATAGAATGCTCAACTAGTACGTATTGCCCCTCGGCCGTGCTAGTGACGAAAGAGGATGGGAAGATTCGTTTTTGCGTGGACTTTAGACAGTTCAACAAGCTGACACGAGGCCCCACCCTTGCCACGCATTCACGGCACTCTACACAATTTCGGGAGCGCCACCATCTTCTCAAATTCCTCTGGCACTACAGTCCCAGCTGCTGCCTATATTTTCCACACCAGACGGAGCCACCTACCACTTCCGAGTAATGCTGTTTGGACTAAGAAACGCGCCCGCGACCTTCCGGAAGCTGACCCGCGTATTATCGGACCTCATTGGGAGTATGAGTCTCCAGGAATATGACCTGAATTGTGCCCTCAAAAAGGGCTGCTGAATACGACCCTTAAATTAAAGTGGACCTATGGAGCACAGCAGGCCTCTGAAAGCTTGAACCAGACGATAAGCCAACCACTACAAATGCATTGACCCAAAAGCTCCAGGAGATTCATCCTCCAGGCGGATGCTAGTGGTATAGGGATCGCAGCCGTTCTATACCACGAGGAGGGCAACCGGCGCCTCGTCATGCACTACGCAAGCGCGGAGCTAAACACCAACCAACGAGTTAGCCATCGTTTGGGCGGTAAAGAGGTACTGAGCGTACCTGGAGGACCGCGAATTCACCCTATATACCGAGTACAGAGTGTTGTGGTTGAAAGACTCTAGCGTCAAGCTCATGCGGTGGACAATCTTCCTCCAGGAATACAAGTTTTGCGTCGAGCACTGCCCCGGACGTGGTGTCCGAAACCCTCTGGACGACCCAACAACGGATGAGCCGGAAAACCTGGACCGAACCACCTACCCTGATCGTCCTAAAACTAGTGATACCTTCGCCGCCTTGGAGGTGGTCATGTTGACAGACGAAGTGAAGGAAGTGAAATGATTGCGCGCTACCAGCGGATCGAGGAGAAGGACCCGACACAGCGCGGGGACGTCACCTTCCGTGTCCACTACACGGTTCAACAAGGGTGTAACGAAGTTACCGAAATTCTTCCGTATACCAGCATATCGGCGCGTTTCAACACACAGTTTTTGCCGCCGGTGCCGATACGCCGAAATTAACATTTTTAACTCGTCGAAAGAAATACTTGCCAGTATCGCAGCGGAATCATTCTTTCAGTTTCGTCATCAGAAAATTAGCCCGCTGAGACTGAAACTATTCCGGAGTCGCTACGACCACCACCAGCCGCCGCCCTTGTCTCGTCGGACCACGCCTTTGCATCGATCCAGAAAACCATCCAAAATAAATACTTCCGGGTATCGTACGAGAATGGCTTTGCATTGATGTGACCGGAAACGAAGAGCGCTCCGGACCCCGTCGTTCCGGATCCGCTGCGCTGTCTGGGTCCACCGTTATTCCGGTGGGAAGAAGGCGCTCTGATGAGACCCCCAATCGATCCTGACTACGGCAAAGCGCCAGACCGCCGCGTCATCCAACGTCACCATTTCCCCTCCAACTTCTCTATATTCCGCTTTTGTGTAAAGGGCAGTTGTCGTCGTGACCGTCGTGCCCCAGCCACCATTCGAGGGAAGTGACCAGTGAACCGACAGTGACTAGTGAAACGACACGACCAGTAAACCGGAAGTGAACCATCAACCGGAAATGAAATGTGCACAAAACCAGCACCTCAGACCGACCCAAAGGAAACGAGGTAGATACTCCAGCAGCCTCCCTTTTCCCGTCAAAAATAAGACAGGATCCACCCGGGTACTTTCCGTGCCGACGTGGTCTTGGGATGGTCGAAGCAGGGAAGCTCTCGCAACTTCAGCCGACCTAGTGCCTAAAGGCTATACGGAAGGAGTGCAAAGGAGTAGCCGGACTATTCTTGGCGGTGTTCCCGGCCAAATGTTTCAAACGTGTTTAAATATAGACTGTAACTTTTCCCTGTGTAACTATATGGACGAATACGTAATGTGTTCCCGGTGCATATAGACCCCCCTTATAATGAATCTGTAAATTAAGTTCCTAACCCTGTAGATAAAGCTCGAGCTACCCGTGGCCCCCGTGGAGCATACCACGTAAAAAAACTGGCGCTCGAGACAATCCGACCGGAGAAAGCGTCACAAGGGAAAGGACATGCTAGGGACATGGCGAGCCACAGAAGCTGTGGGTGCCGAAAACAGTCAGGGCACGTGTACTACACGAATTGCATGACGCTGGAACCAGCGGCCGCCACCCAGGGGGACAGGAAACGGCGCGAGTAATATTCCAGTACTGACCATGGATACAGACGTAGGAGCCCACGTGAAGTCCTTTCTGGTGTGGCTACCGTAAAACGAGGACCGAACCAAAGACGAGTTCCCATCGGCGCGTACAACTACAGGAGGCCATGGCAGACCGTGGTGGTGGTCTACATGGGTCCCTATGAGACCACGCCCACCGGAACCAACGCCCGCGTAGAATCATCGACGAAAACCGAACCTTAAACAACGCCGGGCGACAGCGGATTCTAGAACGTCACCGTGAGATGGCGAAGGCACGCCGCCGACGCCGCCAACAAGGCAATGTTTACACACTGGAAATTCCAGAGTTTCGAGTTGGAGGAGACGCCGCGAAGGGGAGGACAACGTGGGGGCACAAACATGCACTGAACATATTATGTATACTGGGTGACTGAGAAATAAACCGACAAGCTTTAACCACAGCTTCGTGGTAATAACGTTTACTTTTATTACCTTCCCAGTCCTCCCCTGTATGGACGCCTAATTGATCAAATTCAAAAGTAAATAAATCTAATATATAAAAATCTCGTGTCACGGTGTTTGTGGTCGAACTCCTCTGAAACGGCTCTACCAATTTTTATGATTTTTTTTTGTATATTTGGAATAGGTGGTAAACTATTTTTCACATGGACATGGGGTCCCAGGGGGCCCTCTTGGTCTGGAAGTACTTTTGGGTTTATAACTCAAGAACGGCTGGACCGATTTTTATGATCTTTGATATGTTGGATTTGTTTCCGCCCCGAATAGCAGAATAACTATTAAAACATTGATTGACAGGGGGCTCAGGGACCTCCCTTGGGTTTATAACTCAAGAACCAATGGACCGATTTGTTAGATTTCCCTCCGCCCCAACTAGCAGAATGACTAAAAATTACAGGGGGCGGGGAGCTTGCTACAGGGCAACGACAATAACAAAGCCCCCCTGGTATGAAACGCCCCCTGGCGACAAGGGGGCCTAGGGAAACCTATATGGTACAGGGAAACGACAATAACAAATGACGCCGGCCACCAAAATTTGTCGTACCGGGCTTTAAAGATGAAAATCGATTCTTAAGGAGTAAACCTTAAAGTTTCACTTCTGTTGCGCGTTGACTTTACACACATTTTTTTTTGATGATATTTCGAGAATGGATTGATTGATTTTTTCGGGGGCGTATATCTATTGAAACATCGGAAAAATTAACGAAAATAATGTTCTCATACTTTTTGGATGGAATCCGTATGTATCCTTCTCTGATACATGACAGAAACAAAAATTAAAATGGTGTTGTAGATGACGTTGTGTGCATTATCCTTTGATAAAAAGAAAAACCTAAATTTAATTCAGCTAATAAGTTAACACAACATTTATTGATTCTGAGGCGGTACAAAGTTCGCCGGGTCAGCTAGTCTTAATATACAGTGTAGAAATTAAGTAAGGAATTAACCTATACATTTTTTTTTCATTACTTTTTTTTGACAGTTATGACGTCATTAATTTCTTTTTAATGGCAACCTATGTTTTTGATTTTACATTCGCATAGAGTTTTTTATTCTGATTTCAACGTTATCAAATACTCAATAGGTTACATAAGGAAAAAATAAATAAAAAAGGCACTAAATTTCACATTTGTAAAATTTTAAAAAATTAACAGATCTGTCGAATTTTATCACAATTTAAGGAAAAAACCATAGAACTCCAAACAAAACAATCTAATGTGGTTCGATCTGGGGACCTAGCCTGCCTTTCTATTGAACCTCTTCTTCCATCTCCTTGGGAACACTTCGTCCAAATAACGCCGCACCGGGCTTAGTGTGTTGGAGCACCATCCTGTTGCAACCAGATATTATTATTTAGAAGTTCATTTATTATTTAATAGAGAAAAACAGTTCACACACAATTATTTTGTACCATTTCAGAACTTGTCAACATTGTATTTATATCTCTATGGTTTTTTCTTAAATTCCGATAATACTAGACAATTCTGTTATTTTTTTGAAATTTTACTAATTTGAACTTTAGCGCCGTTAAAATTAATTTTTTCCTTATCTAACCCATTAAGTATTTGACAACGTTGAAAACAGAATAAAAAACTCTATTCTAATGTAAAATAAAAAACATAGGTTGCCATTAAAAAAAAATATTGATGACGTCATAAATGTCAAAAAAAACTATTAAAACATGGACAAGGGGGCTTACGGGGCCCCCTTGGCGTTATAACTCAAGAATACCGATTTTTATTATCTTTGTTTTGTTGGATTTGTCTCCGCCCCGAATAGCAGAATAACTATTAAAACTTGGACAGTGGGCTCAGGGGCCCCCCTTGGGTTTATAACTCAAGAACGGCCGCCCCGAATAGCAGAATAACTACTAAAACATCAGAAAAATTACAGGAGGCGGGGAGCTTGGTACAGAGCAACGACAATAAGAAAGCCCCCCTGGTACCAAAATCTGTCGGACCGGGTTTGAAAAGAGAAAATTAATTTCTAAGGAGTAAACTTCAAAGTTTCACTCCTGTTGCGCGTGGACTCCACACACAAATTTTTTGATGATATCTTGGGAACGGATTGACTGACTTTTTCTATTAAAACATCGGAAAAATTAAAGAAAAAAAATTTCTCATACATTTTGTACGAAATAGGTATATAACGCCATCTTTGATAGATGACAGAAACAATAATAGACATGGCGTTGTATGCTGGTTCCGGTAAAACCAGTAGATGGCGTTGTGTGCATTACGTTTTTAATAAAAAAAAGTTAACACATTTATTGATTCTGAGGCGGTACAAAGTTCGCCGGGTTACCTAGTAAATTTATATAATTTCGAGTAAAAAGTACTTGTTTTACCTAGCTGTTACAAAAGATGGTCAAAGTGAAGGAATTTCCTACACGTTCTCGTAATTCTTGAACGTTGTTTATAAACTAATTGTTTCATCCACCACCACAAAAAAAAGTCGCAATGTGTTAAATCCGGCGGGCAGGGTAGCCAACGAACAGGAACGTACCTGGCTATCAAACGACTTGGGAATTTGGTATTAATTCTATCGTTAACTATTTGTGACAAGGCGCTCTGTCGTGCACATGCCAAATATTCCGACGAATTGCACAGGGAACATCTTCTAGCAAAATATCCATCTGTCCGTTTGCAAAATTGAGATATCGCTCGTCAAGTCAAATGATGTGGTAAAATAAACGGCCCAATTAAATTTTCACATTGACGATTTTTTCTTAGAAACCATTCACAATAACCTACGCGACATTGAGCATCTCCAGCTTGCAAAGTCGGCGTCGCAGCCCCCTTCTGGGGCCCCGGTCAGATTATTATATGTATACTGTCACAATAATTAATAAATAAAGAAAAAATTGAAATTGATGCGGACATACTATAGGTATGTAAGCCAACCCTGTATGTCAAAGGTCAAGTGGGCGAACGCCAAAGGCATGCGTCAGCACTAAAGAAATTCTGGGAATGTAAAAACGGGTACGGATCTTTCTTTTGCCACCACACGTTCGAACCATTAACACCTACTCAAAACTGTACCCCGCGTGATATTTTGAGTAAGGGTCGGTAATTATAAACTCAGGGCAATTTAGCCAAGTGTATTAGAGTAGGGGTTGAACTGCAAATCGAGGCAGTTCGGTAGTGCGAAAGCAGATTAGGAAGGTTTTGGGTACCTATAAGGTAATCAAATTCAGTTTTTTTTTATCCAAATGTAATGCACACAACGCCATCTACTGGTTTTACCGGAACCAGCATACAACGCCATGTCTATTTTTGTTTCTGTCATCTATCAAAGATGGCGTTATATACCTATTTCGTACAAAATGTATGAGAAATTTAATTTTTCCGATGTTTTAATAGAAAAAGTCAGTCAATCCGTTCTCAAGATATCATCAAAAAATTTGTGTGTGGAGTCCACGCGCAACAGGAGTGAAACTTTAAAGTTTACTCCTTAAAAATTGATTTTCTCTTTTCAAACCCGGTCCGACAGATTTTGGTACCAGGGGGGCTTCCTTATTGTCGTTGCTCTGTACCAAGTTCCCCGCCTCCTGTAATTTTTCTGATGTTTTAATAGTTATTCTGCTATTCGGGGCGGAGACAAATCCAACAAATTAAAAATCATAAAAATCGGTACAGCCGTTCTTGAGTTATAAACCCAAGGGAGGCCCCTGAGCCCCCCTGTCCAAGTTTTAATAGTTATTCTGCTATTCGGGGTGGAAACAAATCCAATAAAACAAAGATCATGAAAATCGGTCTAGCCCTTCTTGAGTTATAAAGCCAAGGGGGCCCCGTAAGCCCCCTTGTCCATGTTTTAATAGTTATTCTGGTATTCGGGACGGAGAAATACAACAAATCAAAAACCATGAAAATTGGTCCAGCCGTTCTCGAGCTGAAAAGTTTTCGAACAAACCCGACTTTCTTTTATACAGTGTGGAAATTAAGTAAGGAATAAATTCAGTAACTCCGTTAGTATTTGCACTAGAAATAGAACTTAAAAAGCATGCGATAGGGCTAGTTATAGCGCATCCGAGGAACGTATACAAATTTTTTTTATTAGTTTTTTTTTGACATTTATGACTTCATCAATATATTTTTTTTAATGGCAACCTATGTTGTTTATTTTACATTAGAATAGAGTTTTTTATTCGGTTTTCAACGTTGTCAAATACTTAATGGGTTAGATAAGGAAAAAATTAATCAAAACGGCGCTAAAGTTCAAATTAGTAAAATTTCAAAAAATTAACAGAATTGTCTAGTATTATCGGAATTTAAGAAAACCCCATAGAGATACAAATACAATGTTGACAAGTTCTGAAATGGTACAAAATAATTGTGTCTCAACTGTTTTTCTCTATTAAATAAAAAATGAACTTCTACATAATAATATATAAAAACTAAAAAACTAAAATATAAAAACGTTATAATAATGGCCAGTGTCTTAGTAAGTTCTTTGCCGTGTTAAAATTAATAGGTAAAACAGGATTCAGCCAGATTCGACCAGAAGGTCCAGTTAATTGGCGAATTATAAGTCCCCTAGGACACCGGGCTCCAAGACAAGAACTTCAAGGTCTCGAACCAAGGACGAGTTCCAGCGAGCAAGGAAGGAACAGATAACTCTCGTAAAACCACGTCAGGTAGTATCTGTAGATTATATAGTCATCATCAGATTATTTAATATATAAAACTCATTGTCAGTTCGTATTACAAATTACAAAGATTCGAACAAGTCAATTTTGTTATCAAAAGGAACCAAATTGTATCAATCTTTTATGTCTTAGATGTCGCCCCTTTAGCCAGGGGGGCCACCCCTTTAAAAAATTTTAAATGGCATGGAGATTCGTGTGACACATTATTTTAAATCTTATTCAATTCTCTATCCAGGACCTACTTTTATCGATTCGTTCTTACATATAAAAGCATGAATTTGTTATTTTTAAAATGAAGAGTATTTTATGTAGATTTGGAAAATATCGAATTCATCCTTTTTTTGTAGAAAGGAATTGATAAATGGAGAGAATTGAATAAGCTTTAAAATAATGTATCACACCACCCCCTGACCATTTAAATTTTTTAAGGGGTTGGCCCCCCTGGCTAAAGGGGTGAGATCTAATACTTGAAAGTTTAGTACAATTTGGCCCCCCTTGATAACAAAATTGACGTGTTCAAGCGTTTTCGAAATTATAATTGTTAATTTTAGTTGGGACACTCGGTATACTAATTGGTGTAAAAAGAAGGGTTTCCTTCAATTTCACCCTTTCCAACCGAAGTTCCAGTGAGCGTGCAGCCTCTTCCGGACAACGGTATTGCAGGTAGTAACAATACCTACTAATAATACGCTGCTTCATTTCGTACGACTTCAGTAAATTAAAAATCTAAGATTAGAGCCCTCTTTTGAACCGCCATTTTTAACGAACTTCAAAATTCACCCAAAGAATCGGATTAATTTCTTTTCTACACGTTAATGCACCCCAGATTTACCCAAGCTCGTCCCTTTTTGACTCACGAACCGCCACTGACAGAAATCGAAACGAGATGGGAATAGTCTCCGGGAGATTTGTTTCGAGGATTTAAATGCATTATTACGAAGATTATGCGCACTGCTGTTTCTACGCTGCAGCTTCGTTTAATTAAGAATTGTAATTATGACGTTCATTAAACGAATCCGTACGGGACGTTATTAATATTTCTTTTTTTTTATGAAAACCGTATAGGCTATAAGTTCCGAGATTTATGCGTCTACTCGTTATCTTCTGCTTTACGGTTAAATAGCGAAATGAATGAATTACTTCTTGCGCCTCAAAGATAATTTATCCCGTCGGAAAAATTTAAATTTTAAAAACCCTAAAGTGAACTTCCGGCACGATTTTATTAACATTTCATTTTGGGAACGTTAGAAAACTGTAAAAGATAATAAAAATATGGACTCGAAATAAAACATCCGGAGTCTTGGGAATACGGGTTCAATTTCAGTTCTCGGGTAAAAATAAAATAGTGTCCCAATTATTGCTACAGCTAATTCAAACTTAGATTATGCGCTTTTAATTACTTTCTGTATCACATCTCCGTGAGCTACGAAATGACAGGATTTGAATTGTGGATAAATTGCCCTGGAGTTTAATGTTAATTTAAACTACATCCCTTATTATAATGTAAATTAAACGGACATCTTTAAGAAATAGCACGTCCACATTAATCGAAAGGACTTTCTTAATATTTGGAGCAATCTAATTGAACGTTATAATCTCTATACAATAATTCCATCCAACACCGTTTCTTTGATCAGTGTACACCCTCGAAAGACCCTCCTCAAAAATTCCCCGTATTGAATAAGACACCTCCGTAATCTCGCTTTAATTACCCAACAAAGCTGTCGCAATTTCGACTGAGGAAAATAACAAAATACTTGAGCCGAAGCTGAAGTGATTCATTTCGAACATGAAAGGCAGCCTCTTAGAGCTTGATGTATAGCACAAAGTGCTGTCTACATACAAGAGTGTCAAGTAATTAAAGATAACGTCAGGAAGCAAGAAAAAAAATACTGTAGATAGAATATTCCCATTCCCTCCACGGCCTCTTGCGGAAATAACAAATAAAATTCCACACCTCGCATCTGGAGCGCCTACTTGCAAAATTGAATTCTTCCATTGACCTCCGACTTCGATTGTATACCCACTACCTACTAACTTATGATGTGCAATATCAGAGCTCCGCTATCGAAATTCCCCATCTGAAAATATGAACAGGATATTACGGAGAGTATCGCTTTTATGTGACTTACGTTGGTATGTACAAATAGAGGAGAGATGATTGAACGCTGACATCGAGTTGAGCTTTTGTCCAATAAGAACTGTATTATTTGGATCGTTAGGGACGTGGATTTGAGGCCGACCCAGATTTCATCAAATTTGAGGCTTCTAGTGGATGCGAGTTGGAAATGTCTCTTATACTAAACTTGTCCGCCACAATTGGACATGTTCAGATATTACGAGGAAGCACAGAAGCTCCTTGAGCTTCATGTCAAGCTAACAAGGTATATTTTTATAAATTAAGTTTGCTGACCGTTGCTTATATGTATAGTATTAATGCAGTAGTAACTAGACCATTTTGGACACACAAATAATGTTGGTGTCATTTAAATAGACTATCGAATTACTCGTAAATCCGCCTTTGTAACGGTCGTACCGATTTCAATTACAAATTAGTTGGATTAAAACTCGGTTCTGACACCAACATTGTGTACCCACTTGTCCACCAAATCATTTTACGCTAAACATGCCATTGGTATTTAAAACTGGTAATTTGTTGATGATTGCAAGTTACCTGTTACAGCCGGAAAGCTTTATTAATGTGAACTGGTCTATGTAGTTTACATAAATTTAATTTTTTTCTAAAGACTCAGAATTCTTGAGTGCTAGAGACAATATAAGAATAAAAAAACTTCCATAGATGAAGTAATTTTTTTATGGGGACAAATACACTCATCAAATCTCTGGGTGTGAGGATATCCTTTAAAGAAATCTATTTAATTAACGTTCACCATTTTTCAATACAAAGTCATACGATAGCATCAAGATGGAATATTTATTGATTTTCTTTGACAAAACTTATTGCACATTCTCGATGATTGCTGTCTCCCTCTTCTTCCCACTTTCATCCAACTTATTCTCCTTCCATCTACATTCAGTATTTTCTCTCTCCACACCTCATCTCACCACACTTATTCCACGATGTTCAGTTGTATCTCTCTCTCCTTCTAGCTCATTCTAGACCTTCTTCCTCCGTCTTCTAACCAGACTTCTTCTATCCCCCCTCCCTTCATTTCCCCACCTAAACCTCGCCAGCATCTTTCTTTCTTTCACACTTTCCCTCTTCAAATTCTTCGGTATTCCCTCAGTCATAGATCTCTCGTACTTCCAGTTATACCTGCTCGCGTACCCATTCCTTTCGTTCTCTTCTGCGTTCTTCTTCTTTTCTCTCCAGCACCCATTCAGTATCCTGCATTCTCTCCTTCTTTTCATCCTGTCTTTGAACTGGGCCGCTCATTCCCCGCTTTAACTCTTAAGCTGTTTCATTTCACATGAAATTGATACTTACTGAATGGTTTTTAGTTAAGAGCGGGCGGACAAAGTGGAGGGGGAACATGGCGGAAATGTATGTGAAATCAGGCCTCTGGTAATCTATGTCAGTTTAAGAAACTAAACATTGTAAACGTTTGATTCTTTTTGTTTATGATACAGTAAAGATTTCCGTAGGCAATCACTAATTCACACCGCTATAATATATTATGATTTAATGACAGAATTTCATTTTTGAAAACACGACATTTTTAAATTTTTTCATGACCAATCATTACAAAGTTTTTTTCTTGCCTTCTGTGTATAATTATGAAAGAACTGCCAGAGTTTCAAATTATTCCAATGTATATTAAACGAGATCGACATAGATATTAAGAAAATAAAAGCTCATTTAGTTGTGTTTAGAACCATTGCAATGACATTACATTCAGAAACTTCATAGGACGTCTTCTAGATGTCGCTCTAATCGATGGTACCAACCTTTTAATTAAAATAGTAAATTAAATTAAAAGGTAAAATCAATGCATCAATCAATAATAGGAAGAATCATTCGAACATTGAGAAAATTGAATTATTCATTAATATTCGCGGAGGTCATTGCTATTTGTCTTATACACATCTCTGAACCACAGTATCCGAACTTCCTATACCTGGATGTCTGTCCTAATTATACTGAAATTATACATTCATGGATTTGTGTCAACTGCACGAAAATATCTTACACTTTTAGATTTTACTAAATACCGCGATTGGAACTGCCAATCTGACAAAGAACAAACAACTAGCAGCTTCAGGAAAGCACGTCATTGACCATAGTTACAAACTTTGTTCTGGGATTGTCATAATTCCCCGATATATCTTCGAAGTCTTAGGTCCAATATCAATGAAATTAAAATGCGACCGATCACCTTGTAGCTATACTGAAGTTATGCCCGAACATACATAAAACCTCCTCCTTTTTTTGCAGTCGATTAAAGAGAAAACTTTTTTTTTTTGAGAGTTGAAATAACTAAGTTATCGAATTTTTAAGATACGATTGGACTCTATTAGGCTTTACCGTAAAAAAAATTCAAACCACGATTGTTTAAATTAGTCAAATCATAAAAAAAAACTCAAAAACTATGTATACCTCTAATCACAAATTAACTCTTATAAAAGTTAACTACAATTATTATTATCCGTTTTATCTCGGATACATATTATTTTCTCAAAA
Source organism: Diaperis boleti (assembly GCA_963583935.1). Lineage (NCBI taxonomy): Eukaryota > Metazoa > Arthropoda > Insecta > Coleoptera > Tenebrionidae > Diaperis > Diaperis boleti. The sequence goes on along the minus strand of OY757249.1, from coordinate 48,735,908 downwards.
CCAGCGGCCGTTTTATGATACAATCCGAGATCTTTTATTTTTTCAATAATTTTTATATTTATATTATGGAATATTATGATGGGAAAAATGGGAAAAAAATATTTTTGTTTTGTAAACAAAAATCATGTAATCCCTGTCAGATTTATCAGCTTTATTTTTTTCTCACATTGTAATGCACACGGTTGTTTTTGTTATTCTTTTAATAATCTAAGAAAAGTATAAACATATTTGGCAATTGTTTATAAAAAATTGTTTATTTAATACACATTAAATATTAATAAAAAAAACGTCTTGTAGAGAATCGCAAAAAAATAATTTTAAAATCAATGTTTTTTTTAATATTGAATTTCAACAAAAAAATATAGTACATAATACATTTTCAAATAATAAAAACAATTAACATTATAACAAGGACAAAAAAAGTCCATTTAAATTTTTTTTTTAACAAATGGCCCTAAAAATTGTTGTAAACTGTTATGCAATAGCTTTCCCATATCTAAAAATAGCAATAACAACTTATTAATAAAAAAATTTAGACCCATTTTTTTCAACTTTTTAATTTTTTTGTTGCCCATTCCACTATACTCATCGACTGACTAAATGGATAAGAAGTAACAACCATATATTAAAAATATTAAAAACTAGAACTCACTCTCGTGTTCAATCCGATTTCAAATTTTTTTAATTTTCAAAAAATGGTTGTCATTCCAATACCATTAGACAATCGGGCAGTCGTAGATGCCGCGGCCCACCCGCCCACCGCATTCACATCTGGTGCCATGAACGAAATGCTTTTTAGTCACAAACAACAACTGTGAAACACAAAAAACGAAATTTGGATACAATATGAAAATGGTTGTCATTCCGAACCAGTTTGTTAACCGTTGAGTCAAAAATGTAAATTTGAGTATATATTTTGGTGTAAAGCCAAATTTGGATTGATTTTCATCACTGGTAAGTGTAAGGTTTCTTTCTGACTAAAAAACGTATGGTTCTGGCAGTGCTTGTGAGTGCTGCGGGCGGGCGGGCCGCCCATTCCACTATACTCATCGACTGACTAAATGGACTTTCTAATAATTATTGTAAACCAGAACTCTAAAAAAAATGGTTAATTAACAATAAGCTCATTTTATGAAAAATTTGTGAATAATGTTTTTAACTGCAGAATTCTTTTCCTTCAAGTGTCTAGATAATTTACCGTAATTTAAAGACGGCAATATATTGTGACCTTGACCACCCTGAAAGCGAGTCCTATTACTCTTGGCACGACAGCATGGAAAAGCCGAAAATAACTGCATAAGCAGCAGCTAGCGCTACCTATGGTATTACATCCTACTGCAGTGGTGGTTGTAGTTTGGGATATTCAAACAAGTTACCCCCTCCATTTTGTCCGCCCGCTCTTAAGACGTTTCCATAGCAACTGGCACTTGCGACCAGTCGCAAATCAACATGAAATCGGGCTGTAAGTCCGTTACAGTGATTATGTCGTCGGCAGATACTTAAACCAGGAGTTTTGTAAAAGTGACTAGGCAAATTGTAAAACAATCATAATATTGTAATAGTAATTTACGTTATAAGTCCGGAAAATTGATTTTTACAGTAACGAGAATTTTTTTTGCAGGACTTGTACTCTAAAGTCCCATTTTCCGGACCCAAAACTCTGACGTAAAACTAACAAATATGACACAGTATGAAATAAAATAATTTTACTTCACTATTCATGCCATCTGCCAAGGCTCTAGACATTGCGCACTACGTTCTATTTTGGCTTTCGTAACCTCAAAACTAATGGAGGTTATGGTTTTGTACCCAACAGCATAAAGTTTATCCAATTCCAATAATTCCATGTAGTAGGTAATTTATTATCACCGGTGAATTTGAGAATATGGCTAAACAACAAGTAGGCGTTTTATAATACGTCTGACTTAAGGTAGGCATATTGTAAAATCATTGTGTTTTTACAATAAGCCTAAAGTTGTGACGGCGTTTTATAAAACGCCTGAAATATCTAGTTCAATTGCAAAGTAATTATTGTTTTACAATTTGCTTAGCAATTTTGAACAAGCCTAGGCGTTTTACAAAAAGTCTGGTTTCAGTATAATATGCCGACGACATATACATTATCATACATCCTGCTTGGCTTTCTGGTATGGCCGTCTTATCCTTTATTTTGGATTCCTCCTTTTTTGTAAATAGGGCACAGTACTTCCTCTCTCAAACCTACCGGGAATCCCTCTCCTTTCCATACCCCATTGCTCACCTCAAGCAGTCTCATCACCACTCTTCTCGACCCATACTCCATCCCTCCCATTTGGTTCCCTCTTCCTCAGCTTCTTCACTTGTTTCTTCATCCCTATTTCTGTTTTCCCTTCCAGCAGTCTCATGAAGAATTTCTCCCACTCGTTCGTCATTATCCCCTCACTCACTATTTCCTCCATCTTCTGTTCTTCTTATGTTTTCTTCATCCTTTTCGTTTACCTCTTCCTCTTCTCTCTCCTTCTTCTCGCTTTTAGAAAGTCGCTCTTTTATTGCTTGTGTTTTCCATTCTTTGTCCCACCATTCATTTCTTTTTCTTGCTCCTCTACTTCTTATTGATGTTTCTTTTTTGTTCTCTTCTTCGTCGTCGAATCTTGCCTTTTCTAGTCTTCTCTTATAATCTTTTACTCCTCGTTCGTTCCATATTTTGTTCATCACATTCTTCTCCGCTTCCTGTGTTCTTTCCCCTTCTCTCTTCTCTTGTCTCCCTCTTCCTATACTTATTTCTATAGGCACATGATCCGACTATATTCTTTCCCCTACTCTCAATTCTTCTACCTTTTTGTTTACTATTCGGTTCTCTTGGTTTCTCCTTTGTCACCTATGTAAGTCCATTCTCCTTCTTCGTCCCCTAGTGTGTTTCCATTAAACACCTCCCACCCTTTTTCTTCTATCAATTCCATCAGCTTCTTCCCCTCAGCACTTTCTACCTTGTCTTTGGATTTTCTTTTTCCATCTCCTCTCTTTTCTTTCCAAACTCTGGCTCCTCTGTCCCCAACTCTCCCATTGAAATAAGAAGAATATATTCTTTCTTGTTGTCCTTTAATGTGTCTTTTATCTTACTTATTGTTGCTGTGTACTGTCACAATTTTCCACCATTTATTGTCTATACGTAATTACGTTTCTCACCATGTATCCTTCATATTCGTCCTTTTTTTGATTTCACATTTTTCATTTCTCCTTTATTCCTTTTTACCCCTCTTACTGTTCTTCTATAGATGTTTCTGTTAAACCCAATATTTGCCAAATTCCCAAAAATGTTCTTCTTTTTTTCTTTAAGATGCCTCTTCTTGCAATCTCTCTTACTTTTCCCCTTATTCTTCTTTTCGGGTTTTGTTGTACTTTTTCCTTTGCCGTCGTCTCCATTTTTCCCTTACCGCTCCCTCTTCTTTTTGGAAAATTTCTAGTTTCTCTCTCGTTTCATTCCATGTCCATTCTTGCTAATCTTCTAAGTCTCACTCTTACTTCTTTCTCATCTCCCCGTTCGTCCTTCGCTATGCCTCTTTTCTTTTGTAACTCTCTATCAAGCTATGTGAAGTTATAATTAATAAATATCATATCAGTTTCTTTCTTTCCATTTAGTTTTAGTATTTGCTCCATAATTTTCTGCTTTTCCTCCCAATCTTCTATTGTACTTGATCTTTATCCATTCTGTAACAGTTCTTAACTTTGACCTCCACTATATTTTTTTCTCAGAAAATCCTCTATCCGCTCTTTGGTCTGCTGTTTACTTTTCCTCTACCCACCCCATCCTGTTAGTGCAATATTGTTCTTTCTCTCTTTCTTTTTCTCTGCCTTTCGCTCAAGCTGCTGCTAAACTTCCCTGGATAAACGACGGGTTTCTACTTTCTTGTTTATAAGCATGCTCTAATACCTTATTTACAGGCTTATTTTTTTTTAAACGATAAACCCTAAATACCTAGAAAACAAAAACTTTATTGAGCATTTAAGCACACATTGAGGCACAACTACGTTACAAAGCTTGTACAAAAATTAAGGAAAATGAGATCGGTAGGAAATAGAGAAAAAAATAGTCGTAAATAATGACTCAAATTGAAGTAATAGACCACATTACTGTCAATTCCACTAATGGGCTTTCATATTCATCAGTTCTTAAAGTGACAAAATTTAATAAATTTGTGACGCTTTCTACGGTTGGGTTCCCTCGAGCGCCAGTTTTTTATGGTGGTATGCTCCACACGTGTCCACGGGTAGCTTGATAGAGCACAGTGTACTAGAAGTCAGCCGTAGAGCTTGGCGGAGGGTAAATAAACGGGGTCAGCGGGTGGAAGCGCCGCCAAATAGGATCTGCCCGGATATCTCGGTGTTCGACCAGCAGGTGCAACGGTCCTTTTAATCTGCTTTTAGTGGACGAGAGGGCAGGATCTCACTTACTTGACACACTTCACACTGTAACTCACCAGAGTACCCTCTTTCTTTTATTCTCCCGGAAGGGCGGTGAATCCGGGCAGCGCACAAACTCCGGAATAACGGGAAAGAATCATTCCGATATGTCAACATAAGCATTTTATTTTACATTTGATAGTCTTGTCACTGACAAGAGCGAAAACTGGGAGTGGTCGTAGCGACTCCGGGATAGTTTCATTCGCAGCGCGCAAATTTTCTGATGAAGGGAGCGAAATAATTATCCTGGTCCGATGTTTAAAGTACTTCTTCCGACGAGTTGAAAAACGCGATTTTACGGGGCAGTGCGTTTGGATTTGTTCTCGCGGTAAAGAGACAAGCGGCTGAGAGTCACGAGCGGCGCACGTTGCTGGCCGAAATCGAAGCTCGCGAAATTCGGTAACTTCGTTACAAGTTCCATCCTTATAAAATGAAAATTATCCAAGAGCTTTTTGAAGATGATTACGATAGACGAATAGAGTTTTGTGAGACTAAGTCGAATTTAGCAAACCCAAACTTTAAAAAATATATCGGCTTCAGTGATGAATCCAGCTTTACTCCAAATGGCTCTGTTAATAAAACAATGTGCGTTACTGGAGAGATGAGAACCCATTTTGTCAGAGAAAGTCATACTCAAGCTTTCCAAAAAGTGAATGTTTGGGCAGGGATTCTTGGAGATGCTGTCATTCTGGGCCCATATTCATAAATGGAACACTAACTTGTGACATTTACTTGAATATTTTAGAAAACATCGTAGATCCTTTAATAACCCTGGAAATAGAGAATCAGCAAGATTTAGAAGGGAATCAAATGCTTCTTTCAGCAAGATGGAGCTCCACCACATCATGCCTTAAACAACCGATTACCGAACCATTGGATTGGCAGCCGCGGTGCAATTGAGTGGCCAGCACGATCACCAGACCTGACAAGTTTAGATTTTTTCCCTGGGGTCATTTGAAGTCAGTGATATACAAAACACAACCGGATAATTTGGAGGACTTACGACAACAAATTATTGATGAATGCAGGCGAGACCCTGATCTATTATTGCCTGGGACAAAACGGTGCTCATTTAGGGCAGATCTTGTAAAATTGAACTGTTTTAAAAGTTAGGAAAATCATGAAAGTGCGGTTTTCTCAAAAACATAACTTTTTAACCCCCTGTTTCATTTAAGATTTTTGAGGGGGTTACTGCATAGGCCAAGGGGGTGTACCTACAGGTCTAAAACTACACTAATTAAGTGTGCCCCTCACAACCAAAATTGTCCGGTTTCGGCATTTTGCACATAACGTTTTTGTTCTCCTTCCGACCCTTTTGTGCTCTTTCCAGCTTTCGTTGGTATACCTTCTCCTTCTTTGCCGTTTTCTTCAAATTTCTCTACACATAAAACGCTCCTAGCAGTAATCTCTTATCATTTTCTTAAAATTTGTTAAATCTGATTTTATCACGAACTTTTCCTGTTGTTGAAAGTTGCATGTGTTCAATTTAAATATCGGATCGTGAATAATTCCCTTTATGAGACTGCCGGGTTACGGCCGATTTCAAAACCACGTGCCACGTGTTTGAGTCACCGGAAATACAGGTAACCTCTTTACAATTATTATATCTGGCAAATCTATCGTAAGTACACGTCATTGTAATTTGCAACCAATTGTTTTTGTAGCCATCCTATTTGCTTATAAGAACATAATCGGAATTTCCACTATAACTAAAGTGGTACCACCTCCAGATTCATTTGCCACGTAATAGTGGGACTTTTATCCAAGTGTAAAATTAAATGACACATAACTCAATATCTCAGGAGCTTTAGCTGCTCCAGACCTAAAAGTTTGTTGGAAGAGAACAAACAGAACACAATTTCATCACTGGCACTGAGAACAAGAAAAATCTCTTTGTGCTTTTCATTTCGTGTTTTCTTCGCCCCCACCTCGAAAACCCACCGACCGTTTTCACATCGCTTTCATTTTCGTCCTTCGTTTCCACATGATACAACACTGAATATTCTGTAAAACTTTCGCAGTATCCCGCTCGAGAGGGTTGATTATAGCAAAATGGCTCGTTTAAAAGGAAACTTTCGGCAAGGGTGTCGCGGTCGGTATAATAACCAAATTTAGCAAAAGTCGAAATTTGTTTCGCGTATTGTTCTTTCGTCTGGCGTTCGTTAAAACAATTTCAGTTTGCACATCTTTGAAGTTTAAGTTGAAGTAAGTCGGGCATGCAACCACCCTGTCCGTGGTAATTCGGCCGCGCTGCCTGTAAAATAATCGTTTTGAATTTATAACGCAATTGTAATGATTGTTCGTACGACGAAATCTTGACTCCAGGAGGGTGAATTATTTCCACGTTTCGGGTGGAAAGTTTATGAAATACGACGCTTCTGAGAAGCGGTTGCTCGTTCGTAAAACGCTCTCTTGTTGCTGCGGTCTTTTTAAACGCCCGGGCTTGAGAAAGGAGTGTGTATAAATTTTTCGTCAGCACAGTGACGTGCATTCAGAGGTAAAATAAGCAAAACTTATACGAGGGTTAGTTATTTTGTAACTTGTTGTAGGGGATGTCCAAGGGAGTGCTGGAAGGGGAGCGTCTACTCACAGTCACGTCTCAGTTCATACTGGTTTATTATCCCCACTATAATACATATAAATTAAGTTATGTGCGGGACGACAAGACTTTTTAAAAATAATAATTTTTATTACGAAGCGTACAAATTACTAGCGAGAAGCAGAGTGTCTGAGAAAGCTCCGCACTCCAGGGTAGATGTTCACTTCTGGTGACCTCCTGTGGGGTGGCTGAATGTCTTCGCAGAAACTTTCTATAAGTGAGCCAAAGGGTTAACGCCGACACGAGGGTGTAGAGGAAGACGGTTCCTGAGATATGCCACCACTTCTTGTTGTCAATTTGGATAAGTTCCAGATTGGGAAGGTTGTTGCTTAATTTGGTGACTTGCAATGTTTTTAACGTCAGCTTGGGAAGTTCCGCTGTAGGAAAACTGATATCCTCGAAAATGACTGGTCGTCCTATGGTCGTTTCGTTGAATGTCAGCAGTTGTCCGTTCAGAAACTTTTCACAGAAGGCTTGGTTTTCAATTAGGAAAACGCCTTGGATTTGACCTTGTGCCAAGACGGATGTACAGGCTGTTTTGATGGGTACAGGTTCAGGAAAGATGCTCAGATATTGATTAATTTCGGGGATAAATTCTAAAGACTGAAGTTTGTTGAGTTGGACCATGGAGCATTGATCAAAAGCATTTTTGGGGAGAATTCTCGCTTCGCAAGTGATATTGACGTACATACGTAGTTCGTTCGCACAAAGATATTCGTTTTGGGTTTTGTCGCAATTATCTAAATATTGACGGCCACATATCGGATTCAGATTTTATAATGTATTTCGCGTTTGGGATGATCGTTCGAAATTGACTATCAGGAAGAGGTGAAATGGATTACAAAATGTTTACTTTACATTTCTTTATTACTTCGTATCGCACTACATTATTGTTGCTACCTCGAAGGCAACGTATCGACTTCCCCCATTACTAATAATGTGGTAATACTTATAACCTACTCTTACCTATTCACTCTCTCACTTTTTCATTCCACTAATTAATCAACATTATTATATTATCTATTTCGACACCTTTCATCTACCACTACACCTTCCGCGGTTTGAAAGAAAAATTTGTAGTGAAGCTACAAATTTTTTTGCGTGATATTTAACTCACTAACAATAATGATTACGGTAGGTAATGGTACATGCTACAGTATCGGATAACTACTATGCTATTTACTATAAGTTTACTGTGCTAAAAAAATTGTCTACGATAACAATAAAAATATTTACATGCGGTTGATTCTAACAAACTAAAGTATTTACATGAGGTTGCAACCTGGTTAATGATTGTGCTGATTATCTAACTTTACAATTAAACATTTTAACTTTTCGAATAATACAATTTTGTCCTATTTTTGTGAATCACTAGGTCTTTTCGTTCTTTCCACACTTTCACATTCGGCGATAAGTCTTCTATCACTTTAAAAGGACCTTCGTAAATTTCACTGAGTTTATTACCGGTCTCTTTCCGTATTAAAATTAAGTCACCTTTAGCGTAAATTACAGGGTTTGCATTCCTATCATAAACTTGTTTCCTATACACTTTGGAACGAATTAAATTTTCTTTCGCGTCTTGGTGCGCTCTTTGTAGCCTAAATTTAAGTTCTAATGGATAGCTATCGAAATTATACAGGGGATCAATTTGAGTTGTCAAATTTGATGGAAGTTTACAACTCTTCCCAAAAACTAACTCGAATGGTGTATATTGAGTTTCGGTATGCACTGTAGTATTATAAGTGAAAGACCAATAAGGAACCCAAGAACTCCAATTTTCTGACTGATTGTCACACATGATTCGCAAATAAGAGCCTAAAACTTTGTGTGAATTCTCTAAGGCACCTATACTTTCGTGATGATAGGCAGTAGAATGCAATTTAGTAATTTTCAATAATTCACAAATTTCGCTTATTGTTGATGAGGTGAACTCTGTTCCACGATCGGTTGCGATTTCGTTTGGGACTCCATATCGTAAAATAAATTTTTCAACAAAAGCTTTGGCGATAGTTACTGTCTCTTTATTTGGTAATGGATATGCTTCTACATATTTCGTTAATTCGCATTGCAGCGTTAAGAAGTAAGAAAAATTATTTATGTCTGTTTCGATAGGACCTACTACATCAAGAAAAATTTTTTCAAACGCTGAATTGGCTGTTGTTGTAATCACCATGGGTTCTTTGACTTTTTTTACTATGTTTTTGTTTCTGACATTTGTCACAACATTTAACAAATTGGTTTATGTCATTTGTCATTCCTTTCCAAAAATAATATTTTTTAATATTGTTTGTCATTCGCTTCATGCCTGCATGACCACTGGTTGGAAGCAAATGGAAGTCGTTTAAAATAATTCTTTTCATTTTTTCATCTGTCAGTTTCTTAACATTATTTATTACACATATTCTAGATATATGATCATTATATTTACTTTTGTTTTCCTTCAAAAATTCATTAATCATACCTGCTAGCTTTTTAATTTGTTGCGCATTACCATCATTCTTTAAAAATATTAATTCATTAATTTTAATTTCTTTGCAAAGCAATCCTAAATCTTTCAACAGTTCGTCTCGCGTTGCCGTTGATAAAGATTTTAAGTTCATATACAAAGTAAATAGTGAAGGAACATATTTAAAATATTTTTTCTCTGACAACTTATGGTCTAGTTTGTTTACATTATTAAATTCATCTTTTGATGATATTATTAATTCGAAACTATTTAATGGTTTCTTCAGAATTTCGACAACATTCGGATGGCCAGTCCGCGTACTGTCGGGATTCTGTTTCACCTCTGACTTGGATTCAACTTGTGTTCTTCTTGTTTGTGCCCTTGTCATCACACTCACAACTTTCTGATTCATTCTTTTTAATTCATCCGATGTCACACTCAAACTTAAATTTTCATTCTTATTTCTATCCTTGTTAGTATTTTCATGAGTATCGATAAGGACACGTGATAATGCATCCGCGGCTGAGTTATCACATCCTCTTACGTACTCTACTGTAAAATCATATTCTTCCAAACACAAGCGGAATTTCGTCAAACGACTGGATGGATCAGTCATGTTAAATAGATAGACTAACGGGCGGTGATCCGTTAAAATCTTAAATTTCCGTCCGTATAAATATACTCTAAAGTGTTTTATTGCCCAAGTTATGGCTAATAATTCTTTCTCAATCGTTGAATACCTAACTTCACTTTTATTCAAACTTCTGCTGGCATAAGCTACTGGTTTGCCATTTTGATTTGCCAAGACAGCGCCTAATGCAAGACCTGAGGCGTCTGTTTGTATTATGAATTCATTATTATGACTTAAATTTGGATATTGTAGCACTGGAGGCTGTATTAAAGCATTTCTCAGAGTTTGAAACGAATTTTCACATTCCTCTGACCAATTGAATTCTACTAATTTTCTACTAAGTTTGTTTAATAGAACTGCAATTTTTGCAAAATTTGGAATATACTTTCTATAATAATTAGCAAAAGCTACAAATCTTTTTACTTCGTCCGAATTTTTTGGTGTTGGATAATTTTCTAAGACTTTAGTTTTTTCTGGGTCAGGTAAAATACCTTCAGATGTAATGGTGTGACCTAGATATAAAATTTCCTTTTTTAAAAATTCACATTTTAATGGGTTTAATTTTAAATTTACTTTCCTGAGTCTTTGAAAAACTTTAGTTAAATTCGAATTATGATCGTGTAAATTTCTATCAAAAACTACTAAATCATCTAAATAAACAAAACAATTTTCATAATTCAATCCGGCCATTGCAATTGTCATTAACCTTGAAAAAGCACTGGGGCTCGTTTTTAACCCCATGGGCAGTCGTTTCATCTGATATTGCCCTTGACTCGTTGAAAATGCTCTTAATGGTTTGCTGGCTTCATTTAATTTTACTATGGTAATAACCTTGACTTAGATCAAGATGTGAGAAGTATACTGCACCTGATAATGAATCAAGAATATTTGTGATATTAGGCAGTGGGAACTTATCATCATGAATTTTTGTATTTAATAGCCTAAAATCAACTACGCATCTAAATTTCTTTTGACCACTACTATCAGTTTTTCTGGGGACCAATAAAATTGGTGCTGACCATTCACTTTTTACCGACTTCAAAAAAGGAGGAGGTTCTATGTTCGGCTGTATGTATGTTTTTTTTTTCCTTTTATGTATGTTCACCGATATCTCCGTTAATTGTGGACCGATTTTGAAAATTCTTCTTTTATTTGAAAGGGTATACTCCAGAGGTGGTCCCATTGTCACCAAGTCCGGATCTGATAAAGGGCTTCCATGGAAATCGAGAAAAATTGTCAAATTTTTCCTTTTATGTATGTTCAGCGATTTCTTCGTCAATTGTGGATCGATTTTGAAAATTCTTCTTTTATTTGAAAGGGTATACTCCGGACTCCATTGTCAGCAAGTCCGGACCTGATGAGGTGATCGCATGGGAATCGGGCGAAATCCTCACATTTTATAATTATTATGAACTCTCTCGAATATAGTCGTTCAATAATTATGCAGGTCTTTGCGTCTGGGAGTCATCATTGCCTTAGATTTTTCAGGTAGTAATATTAATTCATCATTGTTTCAGTATTTCTGGTTTTAATTTTTTATAGTTTGCGTCTTTCATCTTCATTTTCAACCAGCCGTCGTTTCCTCATTCGAGCAGCGTCCTTACTAGGTCTACCCATCACTTAAAATTGTAAAATAATTAGCTTTTTAAAAAAAAGAAACCGACTTCAAAAAGCGAGAAATAACTCAGTACATGTATTATTACATGTGCTACCTACTGATCTGGTTAAAATCGGTGCCAAGCCAAAAAAATAGGTAGTAGATAGATAGGCTGTCCGCTCCCGTCACATCGCAAGTCCCACCGCGCGCGCGCCGGAATGCGTGAGCGTGGGTGGGGGGCTAGCTCTGAGCAAAACATACCAAACGGGCAGACACGTGCGGGGCAGACGTCGTTGACGGCCTGATATTGAATTTTTGATGCGCTATAACGTTATTGATATATTTGTATAATGACAATAGGTTACAAATTTGTTAACCTCTTTGGCTTGGCACCGATTTCAAAGAGATCAGTAGGTAGAACATGTAATAATACATGTACTGAGTTATTTCTCGCTTTTTGAAGTCGGTTTCTTTTTTTTAAAAAAGCTAATTATTGCTGGTTCTATTATATCGTCGTCGCACATTTGTTTTATTTGTTTTTCAATTTCAGCTTTTTGAGTACGAGGGACTCTATAGGGTTTTACATAAACTGGTGTCGCATTTTCTTTTAATGTTATTGTTTGTTCGTAAAGGTTCGTTGTTGTTAATTTGTCGTTTGGTAAATGGAAAATATCTGCATACTTTGCACAAATGTTTATGATTTCTCGACTTTCTTCTTCATTAAGTTTGTCGACATTAACTGTTCTTAAAACTTCTGTTACTCGATCAACTGAATTTTGTGTTTCATTAAATTTACAACATTTATAGTCGCTTAATTTTTGAATTTCATACTGGACATCTTTTAATTGAATTTCTTTTTCACTAACATTTAAAATTTTGACAGGTATTTTTCCGTCTTGCGGTCTTACTACTACTCCTGCTAAAAAAACTTGTTCGCATAGTTCTTTTGGAATTACTACGCAGTCTTCTTTTATGGAAACTGGGAGGTATTGAATTGTTTCACAACGTGCTGGAATTGTTAAAATATTACTCTGCTCCTCCGGTTCTAAATTAATAGAAATTTTTCCGTTATTATTTGCCAATGTTAATTTATTATCTTCATAACTGATTTGTCCGTTATATTTTTTGATAAAATTTCTACCTAAATTTCCGTCTGTACCGCAATTTAAATTTTTAAAAACGTAAAATTTGTGTTCAAAAATTTGATTTCTAATCTTTAATTTTAGATATGCAAAACCTTCTGAAAAAATGTTACCTATTATACCTTGAATTTTGATCGTTTCTTTATGAATTTCAATGTGCGGAGGTAAACAGTTTAATTTAATAGCTGACAAACTAGCACCAGTATCTAGTAATAATTTAAGTGATTTTTCATTTACCTTTACTGTAATCCAGTCGATGCCGGACGCTGTATTAATTTGATTTATCTGGTAGGTCTCGAAAAAATTTTTCGGACTCGTTGTTTGTTTCTGTATAATTTACTTGTCTATGTGACCGTTCGTTTCGGTTCTTAAATTGAGTAGTGTTATTTTGGTAATTTAGATTTCTGTGATAGTTGTCTTTTTTGAATTGTCCGTTATTAAATTTATTGTGATATGAACCACGATTGTAATTTGAATTTGTAAAGGTCTTATTGTAATTTGGTCTTTGACTCAAATTTGAGCTGTTTTGGTTTCGACAAGAACCTCTGTAGGAACCCCTATATGAACCTCTGTGTGGACTTTTTGACATGGACATTATTTGAAATTGATTAGAACTTCCGGGTGCGCGTGAGTCGCTTTCGTCGATTGCAGCCCTTATGCAATCTTTCAAAGAGTCAAAATTTCTAGCCGCTAAAATAGTGCTAAGACGTTGGTTTTTTAAACCATCTGAAAATTGCTTAAGGGCTGCTTTCTCGTTTACCGTTTTTAGTATCTTAAATGCCTTGTTATCTCCATCAGCTTGCGAGATCGTTAGATTGACAAATAAATCTTCAATTTCTTTACCGAATTCTTCAATTGATTTACTTCCTTGCATTGCACGATTTAATTTTGATTGTAATGACGTTGCTGATTTTTTGGTTAGTAAATGCTTTCTGATATCCGTTACTAAATCTTTGACTGACTCATAAGATACGTCTAATCTTAATTTGGCACTTGCAGATAAACGCGTTTTTAAAACAAAGTTTATTAAATTTTGCTTGCTTGCATCATTTATCATCGTGTCATAGAGTTCAATGGCATCAATTAGTTGTAGTGTTGTCGTTTCGTCATTGTTTATTACTGGTAATAAATTGCATGCTACCTTCAAGCCATTTTGGAAGAATTATCTGGATTTTGTAATTCAGAATTTATATTTAAATTTTGTGGGATTGGCTCCTCAATATTTTGAGAAATATCAAAAGCTAAAATTTCGTTATAAATTTTGTCAATATTTGCTTTTAAATGTATAAATTCTTGGACCTCGGTGTCCGTACACACCTCTATATTTTTTTTTATATTTTTAATCAAATTGATCCGTTGTACATAAACTTTCTTTAGCTCTTCCTAATTTCTTACTTAACCATTTACCCTGTCTTCTTTCTTTCCCAGCTTTAATTAAATGTGTCTTAATTACGCATAGCTCATCATAAATACTTTGTGGTGACATTTAACAAAGTAAAAAAAAATGTTTGTGAAATTGATGGCTTGCAAAAAAAAAAAACAGGAAATCTATTTCAAAATCGAGAACAACTAGTCAATAATGCAACTACAGCGATTTCACAATTTGGACGACTTACAGTGTAAAATTCGCAATTCCGCACTTCCTGATGTCTTCATCGGGTGCACTGAATTCGATGAGGCGATGAACTTCAGTTGTCGACCTAATTCGGAGATCCTCTTTTGACAAATTTTCGGCAGGGTCCACTCTTTGACTTTTTGACAGGCTTCAGTCCTCGGCAGGATTCACTGTTTGACACTTTTTTACCTTTTGACAGGTTTTCGTTTTCGGCAGGATCGCCATGAAATGGATTACAAAATGTTTACTTTACATTTCTTTATTGCTTCGTATCGCACTACATTATTGTTGCTACCTCGGAGGCAACGTACCGACTTCCCCCATTACTAATAATGTGGTAATACTTATAACCTACTTTTACCTATTCACTCTCTCACTCTTTCATTCCACTAATTAATCAACATTATTATATTATCTATTTCGACACCTTTCATCTACCACTGCAGAGGTATCAAATAGAACAATTCATATTTTCAAAAGTTCTTCGTTTGTGATTATGCTGAGATGAACGATTTTTAACCTGCAAAATGTTATTGAGTTTTCGACGTCCTGGACGATGTTCAAAATTACATTAAATAAATGGTTAAGTTGGTTTAACATATCATTGACGAATAAGGTCTGTGTTTTTGTGATATTTTTGAATTTTGACGTCATAGAGTATAAAGCGCGTTCATTCTGTTGTACGTCATGGATAATTTTTTCAAATTTACTTATAATTTCTTGATTAATCGAATATTGATTAGTGAGTTGATGAGCAATATTATCCTGATTATTCTTGATGGTATTGATGACACTACTTATTCTTTCATTGCCTTCAGAATCCATGTTACCCGTGATTGCTTTGATAAGGGAACCTAGCACGTTGATAGCTCCTCGTTTAACCTTTTTATGTTGATGAAAGTGATACAACTTTTCGTCTATAAGTTCAGTATTGTATTGAATAATTTTGAAATAATTTAGGATGTCTCTCTGAATTTCGGTTTCATTTGTTAATGCATTTTTAATGGTTAATAAATGATGTTGTAATTTCTTGTGTTCTATTAGGAGGGAGGAAATGTTAAAATAATGGATCATGTGATGCGAAGAAATCCCAAGTCTAGCTGGACCTAAATTTATGGAAAGAATACCGGGATTATTGGAAATATTTCTGTCTGCGATGGTTCCGACCATTGTCGCCGTTATGAGGATGTACCTGGAATAGACGACGTTTGTTTAGTTGGTCGTTTGATATTGTCCATGTGAAGTTTGTGAAATTTTCTACCAGTTTTAGAATGGTCAATTTTTGGTCTAACCGTTTTCCTTTCAGGGTTTGTTTCCAAAATTGCCTCTTTTTTGTATCGATTTCTTTTTTTTTTTTGATCTGAAATTGCTTTTGACAAAAACTTGTTTGGGTAGTTCAACTGGCATATCTTCTCTATTATATTTAATCTAGTTAAGGTTTTTTCTTTGTTGTCTGTCAAGCGAGCATTGATTTCTTTAAAAACTGCTTGAGTTTTTCTTTATGCGATTGTAGGTAATTATTGACAATCGATATTAGCAATTTCGTTTTCATTATTTAAATTTAAAATATTGAAAGGGGACATTTTGGTGGTACTGTGGATTAAATTATTATAAGCTATTATAGCGTACAGTGCCTTTGTAGGAATTGAATCCTTTTCGAACTGTGGTCGATTATTATTAATTAAATTTATATGTTCTAAGAATGTCAAGTGAAAGCGTTCTATAAGACCATTACTGAAAGGATGATGTGGGCTACAAAAATTAACTTCAATCTTATGAATTTAGAAAAATTCTGTAATTATACCATTATCGAATTTTGATCCATTATCAGTCACGATTAGACTGGGAACAGAATGATGACTAAAGTAAAGCAGTAATTTTTTCATAATTTAGATAGCTTGCATGGTTTCGAGTAGATATGCTTGAGCATATTTACTGAACGCATCAATGATGGTCAAAAATTTGTGTGAA
This sequence comes from Diaperis boleti, assembly GCA_963583935.1. Lineage (NCBI taxonomy): Eukaryota > Metazoa > Arthropoda > Insecta > Coleoptera > Tenebrionidae > Diaperis > Diaperis boleti. The sequence continues at coordinate 48,719,467 of OY757249.1, read as the reverse complement.
TGATATTTAAGAACGTCGATGTGAATTATTTCGAAAGGTTTGGTTGCTGTTGGGGTTAGATTGAATTTCAGTTTTAAAGGTTTGCGGTCATATTTTACTACTTTGCAAATGTCACAGTTATTGATAAAATTTTGAATGCTCTTTATCATGTTGGGCCAGTAATATTGCAATGATAATTTAAGTGTTTCATTAATTCCACGGTGGTTAGTTTTACTTAAATGATAATGTTGAATTTTCTCAAGTTGATCTTCTAAAGATTCAACGTCATCCAGAACTTTTTTTGTCTTTTAAATAATATGGATTGGTTAAAATTTTGTCTCAAAACTTCTCCGATTTCTTTATATAATTTATCATTTTCGAAATGGCAAGAGTAGGATATATTCGGAACAATATAACTCCTTATAAAATTTAAAACATCGTTTCTGAGATTATTTTGTGAAATTTGGACAGTCATTCTTTGTTTTGAATTTTCAAATAAATGTTCGATTACTGGTTCCGAAGGATCACTTGCAACTGAAATAAATTTAATTTGATTTTTGCCGAAATTAAGTGGATCTTCTGAGATGGGTATTAAACAAACAGGATTTGCTTCACTTCTGTGGACTGTAATATTATCGCTATTGTCATCAAAATTTTCGTCCATTTCCTCATCAGGTTCTGCTAAAATAGAGCTAACATCTTGGTTTCTACTAGAAGGTCCGCTAAGATTTTTATTAAAATCTTCCATATAGCGCAAAAATGGATTTTTATTTTCGGGTGTGTCTGAACTTGAACTTGAAGTTGAAGTCGTGTTGAAATTTGGAGGTCGGGATAAAGCATCTGCATTGCTATTCAATTTACCTTTTTTATAGTGAATTTCGTAATCAAACTCTTCTAGACGTAAGCGCCATCTGACTAATTTAGAATTTGGTTCCTTGAGAGAGAAGAGCCATTTTAGGGGTTGATGGTCGGTTACAATTTTGAATTTTCGACCATATAGATAGGGGCGAAAATATTTAGTTGCCCAAACAATAGCAAGTAACTCTTTCTCTGTTGTTGAGTAGTTATTCTGGTGTTCGTTAAGGGTTCGTGACGCGTATGCTACTGAAAGGTCGCTTCCTATAGGTCCTTGAGAAAGAACTGCACCAATAGCGTAATTACTGGCATCTGTTGTTAATACGAAAGCCTTGTCAAAATCCGGATATTGTAAAATAGGATCATTGGTCAGAATGTTTTTGCAAAATTCGAAACACGTTTTATAGTCTAATTCTTCGGGGTCAATTTTCCTATCTTTTTTCAATCTTATTGTAAGAGGTTTTGTTAATTTGGCAAATTTTTTTATAAATTTCCGATAATAACCTATTAGATCTAGAAATCCTTTTAATTGTTTTGGTGTTTTTGGAATGGGGTAATTTAGAATAGCTTTGATCTTGTCCGAGTTTGGTTTAAGTCCTTCTGGGGTTATGACATGACCTAAGTAGTTAACTTCTTTCCCTAAGAACTCGCTCTTGTCCAATCGTATTTTTAGATTAAATTTTCGTAATCTATCGAAAACAACTGATAATTTGTCAATGTGCTCCTGAAGTGAAGCTGAAATAGTATATTACGTACCGTAAACTGTAAGTGCAATTTTTTTGGTCGAGAATGCAAGATTGGGAAACCGAGGGTACCGAGGTTTCCTAAACGTTCGAGACCAAAAAAAACGTTACAGTTTAAGGTTAGTAAGCTATTTTTCGCAATACCTGCACAAATAAAAAAAAGCAAAACATTTTCTGAATTTATTTTTATGAAAAACCAGTAAACATCAGATTGTTGTCAAATTAAAAATTTGTGTGGCGTTTGTGTCGTGTTAGGGATATAAAACAAAAAAAAAAACATCACTTTAAATCAACATTTGTTGGAAAATCAACGCTTCAATACTGTTCTAAAAGTTTTTCAAGTAGAAAATAGAAAAATGGATGATATTGAAGAGGCTGCAAGTTTTGCTTGTGCATCATTGTTACCTAAAAAGTCAAAAAAAAGGTACGAAGTTACGTATGACTTGTTTCGAAAGTGGAGCGAAGGAAAAAAAGGGAATAACCATACCGAAGAGTCAGTTTTGCTGTCGTATTTCCTGGAGAAGTGTAAAAAGTACTCATCCCCATCGAGTTTGTGGTGTGAATACTCAATGCTGCGTTCTACGATATCTCTTAACGATAACGTCGATATTTCAAAATAATTAAAGTTGAAAGCATTTCTGAAGAATAAAAATATTGGTTATCGTCCAAAAAAAAGTGAAATATTTACTATAGAAAAAATTGAAAGATTCTTGACTGAAGCACCGAACGAAATATATCTTATGAAGAAAGTGGTTGCTATTATGGGAATTGCACGGGCCTGTCGCAAAGATGAGTTATGTAAAATAACTGTAGATGACATTAGAGACCAAGGAAAATAGAAGACTGTTTCTCAGATTTTATAACAGGAAGTGTGTCGATCAAGCAGTTGGGCGAAATATTTTTGCTAAAATTCCTAGAAAAATCCGCTAAATATTTACATTTAGCAAATGCGGAAAAATATACTGGGCACTCCTTTCGCCGAACCTCTGCTACTCTCCTGGTTAACAACGGGGCTGATGTTCTTCAACTTAAAAGGAAGTCCTCAACAGTGGCCGAAAGCTATGTGCAGAAACAAATAAAATACAAGTGTCCAACAAAATCTTTCAAGTCAACAGTAGAGAAGGCAGTTCATTTCTTGAAATGAATAATATAGATGTCTGCACTTCTCTATAGATGTCTCGTCCCATCATCCAGAATCGATTCAAGCACTTCGAGCGCGAATATAGAAAAAAATATAAAGGAAGAAATTCATAAACCTTTAACATTAATATTTGCTGTAAATATAATGACCAATTATATTATTGTCAGTTCCATATTACTTTAAATAAAAACGACGCTTAAAATACTGAACGTTTTTATTTTTTTGTCTTAGTGTCACCTTCCTCTGGTGAAATTTCTTTCATGGAACACGAATGACATACGTTGGTATGTAATATTTACTTACAGTCCACGGACTATATGTAAAATATTATTGCAAGGTAACCATGGTAACTTGCACCTGACTAAAAAGTGCCGCTTACAATGAAAGATATTTGTCAGTGAATGATGACTTACAGAACAGGTATTGCTAAAAAATGATTATGTCATCCAAATAAACAAAACAACAATCGTTCACCACGCCTCGTAGAACGTTGTCCATTACACGTTGGAAAGTGGATGGAGCATTCGGACGAATTTGTAATGCCCGTTTCCAACAGTAAATGCAGTTTTTTGAATGTCATTTGGCTCGACTTCTATTTGATGGAAACCTGACGCCAAGTCAATTGTAGTGAAATATTGACTACGACCCAATTTATCAAGAATGTCGTTCTTCAATCGTCTCTTCGTTAAGTTTTGCGATAGTCTATTACTATCCGCCACTTACGTTGTCCGGAGGCCCCGAGTTTCTTTAGGACTGCCCAAATTGGGCTCGACCAGACAGAGTCAGAAAATCAAAGTGACTTTTGTCATATTGAATGTTGTTCAAATTTGGAATATCAAATTGTTCTTGAGGAATTACTTCGAAGGGTTGGGAAATATCAATTTTTTCGGTCTTATTTGTTGGACTTACTAACGTAGTTAAAGCAAAATTATCTTCAATTTTTATCACGCTTTCAGGAATCATGAAATCAGAAAATGTATACTTCGGAAGTAACGCAATACCCTTTTGAGCATCTGCAATGCGGATTTTTACTATTTGTTCCGATTTTGGTGGAACCGTGATGCAGCTGTTATAATCGCTCAATTTTTTTAAATTCAAAGAAATTTTTGTCTTTGGTAACACCAATTTACCTGAATTTAAATCGATACCTGCTTGTAATTTTTTCAAATTATCAATTCCGAGAAGACTATCAAAATAATTGTGAAATTTAAACAAATGAAAATTGATATTATTTTGGCCAGATCTGAAAATTTTAGGATCTGTAACAGATATACTAAATTTTTCTCGTGTACCACCATGTGCTGTTGAAATACCAAAAGGGTCATTTTTTATTAAATTTGGAAAATAAAGTTTTGTCTTTTCTGGGTTAATAAAAGATTTTGTTGAACCGGTGTCAATTAAACATTTTAATTCGAAATTGTCAAAAGGTATAATGATGTGGGGTAACTGTGAAGGATTATCATGAATGTTTAGTAATTCACCTTGTCCGAGGCAGCTTCGTCTAAAAAAGCTTCAGAATTTTGCTCAAAATATTCGTTATGCGAAGTTGACGGGTTACTTTCATCAAATTCTTCATTTTCTTCAGGATATTCCTGAATTTCAAGATCATTAATTTCATTTTCGCTGTTGTGTAATTCTTCAGCAATCCAGTTTTCTTGAGGACGGTTGAAATTATTTCTATTGGAGGTAAATGTATTCCTCGTGGTAACGCTCATAGGGACAGGTTTGTCCAAAGGTATGGGTCTTGGTTTAAATACGTTACTGGGATTTCTGATTAAAATTTTGTTGTCGATTAAATCCAAATGGCTGCGGTTGTCGATTAAATGCAAATTGTTGTGGTTGTTGATTAAATGCGAATTGTTGCGGAGGAATTTTTTGGAAATGTTTTAAATTTGGAGCTGGTTGTCTGTTAGTATTAACGATGGGTTTGTAAGATTTCGAATTGTCATTTATATTAAAATCGTTAGTCAAAATTTTTAGAGCTTGTGATTTCCAAATCCGAATTAGTGAGCTGTCTTCTGCCTAAGTCGGTTCTAAATTCGATAGGCTTCAAAGCGTTGAAACGCCCCGTCGTCGTGTTGGAAGTCCGTGGATTAACCAGTTCCAATTTTCCCAGTGAAAGTCCTTTAAGCACTCACCTCGACACCATATGGAAAGTCCGCGAATTTAATCGGGTTTACTGGCTCGGTCTTGAGTGAAAGTCCACGCAGATTTTTCTGAGGTTCAATTTTAAACGGGCACGAAAACGTTAGCCTATCCTACCGACTGCGCCAATTAAGTTATGCGCGGGACAACAAGACTTTTTAAAAATAACAATTTTTATTACGAAGCGTACAAATTACTAGCGAGAAGAGTGTCTAACAATACTTTTATAAACTTAAAGCGTCTATTCAGCACTCCGGCCACTACACTGGGAGCGCGGTGGTATAACTTATATACATACACCTATGACACTTAAATTCTAACTATATTTAATTAACATAACATAACATTTATAAATCGTTTCAAATTAATTCTCCAGGAGATCCATAACTTGGTACAATGGGAATACTTATCTCCACACGTTACGCAATAAATCTCATTTTATGTCTTTACGACAAAATACATTAGTACGAACGACTATTTTAACTTTTCCTAACTCGTACGATTTGTTTAAAACACCTCACACTTAATGAACCCTTCTCTTCTCCCCGATTTTGTCACTAATAATTTCATGGAAAAGCAAATGTCGTGCATAAACCTCTATTGCATGATTTGATAGTCGAAAACGTGCCACAAGCTCAAAACTACCCCTGCACAACTTGCCACAGTCAGAAGTGGGGTAAATGGCAATTGGCAGTGTTTTAATGAGAGTTTCCAGCATCACGACCTTCGTTTCAACCCTGCAAAAATTGCCTTCGTCGAAACAACAGTAGTCATAACATTTACAGGGTCCGTCGAAAACGTGCGAGCATTTTCCTTGAAAAAGTTTTGCGCTACATACACTCATATATTTGCGAATTTATTGTTGATTTGATGCAGATCATATACGTCTTGTCGTAAAAATTTTATGATTTGGTATTGGAACAGAGCCTTTCTTAGTTGAAATAACATTTTCATCTCCCGTATAATATATCGAGCGTAATAAAGCAGTCGGAATGCGTCGGCAAGCGTAGCGCGTCGTCTAATATTTCCGATTTGACGAAAAAAAGAATTTTCCCATATTCGTTATTTACAGTGTTGCGAAATGGAAGGTTCAGAATGACCTATTCTCGCTCGAATAGAATTTGCTTTGTTTCTTTCGCAAAGTACCGGTGTATTGAATATCTGGAATAATTCACTTTTCAGTAAAAACACAAAAGTCATTGTTTGCAAATTTTAACGTTGCTGTTGGGACGTTTTGAAAAAGTACAATAGAAATACTGCAGTATTGGCTCGCAGTCGACACTTCCCCATTTTCAATGACTCCACGGATTTCCGTTTTGTGTGGACTTTTTGCATGAAACATTCGTGACACGCTAGACAGTGCGTGATATTCCTGCCAATAGCGGACACGTTTTAATTCAGCTTTTGTTTTAGATATTTGTTGCAGTTGCTGAAACCAGTTGCAAGAATATTATGCCTTAAGGCGTCAGTAAAATTTCGTTACTCTTGAAATTACAAAAGCATGTTTTGAGATATAACTAAATTTTCTTGCATGTTGTGTTGTTGAAAAACAAAATTTGCTTTAGAAAGAAAAAGAAACCGACTTCAAAAAGCGAAGCGAAGCGAGTTCATAATAATTATAAAATTTGAGGATTTCCTTCTATTCCCATGGGATTCTCTCACAGATCCTGACTTGGTGACAATAGGACTACCTCAGAAGTATACCCTTTCAAACAAAAAAAGAATTTTCAAAATCGGTCCACAGTTGACAAAGAAATCGGTGAACATACATAAAGGGAAAAATTTGAGGATCTGCCTCGATTTGCATAGGATCCCCTGAACAGATCCGGACTTGGTGACAATGGGACCACCTCAAGATTTTTTTTTTGAAAATCGGTCCACAATTGACAAAAAAATGGGTGAACATACATAAAAGGAAAAATTAGGGGATTTCCCTCGATTTCCATGGGATGCCCTTACTAGATCCGGACTTGCTGACAATGGGACTATCTCAGGAGTATACCCTTTCAAATAAAAAAAGAATTTTCCAAATTAGTCTACAATTGAGCAAGAAATCGGTAAACATACATAAAAGAAGTCGGTTAAGAAGGAAAAATATGAGGATTTCCCTCGATTTCCATGGGACCCTTTATCAGATCCGGACTTGGTGATAATTGGACCACCTCAGCAGTATGCCCATTCAAATAAAAAAAGAATTTCCAAAATCGGTCCACAATTGACGAAGAAATCGGTGAACATACATAAAAAAAAATATATATACAATCGAATAGAAAACCTCCTCCTTTTTTTGAAGTCGATATATCGCGTATGCCTGAGGTGGTCAAGAGTGGGCAACTGAGCGGAGAGTAATATTCCCCCGGGCAGAGCGGGATCGATCTGTCTTGAGCACTAGTCAGGTTAATTATGTTGTTGCCTATTCATAGTTTGTTAATGGTGTTTAAGATAAATTAGTATTATGAAGCCGAACATAGAACCTCCTCCTTTTTTGAAGTCGGTAAAAAATCAAATAATAATAATAATCATATAATATAAGACAAAATAAAGAACCATTAAATGGGCTTGAGACATTTTTTTAACAAATCTCAAACAGGTCTGTTTGGGTGTATTGTGACGCTTGTTACGGTCGGGTTGCCTCGACCGCCAGTTTTTGTGACGGTCTTTATTTTCAATATATACAGGAGCAATATCTAGAGGGGGCTGAATATGTACACGGTGACGGGGAGAAGAAGGAGGGATAGGGAACGTTTTATGTTTATTAGTCCGTTGTCTCTCTCTCCGTTTAACCCTTATAAGATTCGTTGCCTATATTAATTTATATTCAGTCTCTCTCTCTCTCTAAGTTTAACCCTTGGTACCCTCACTATTTTTATCTGTCATTATCTATTTTTGGTGGTTTTAGTATGCCAGACATTAATTGGAGCACCAAAATTTCTCATTCCGTCACTACTCACAATGAAGCACTTGCTTTTGGGTTCTCATTTACACCACCTACAAGGTTTTGGGTGCCTTCAGAGAACATCTTTTAGCCAGCATAATATTTAGATCTTATTGGAAAGTTGATAATTTTTGAATTACAATTACAATTTGTAAGATAGAGGGCTTTTTGAGTGCCTAATGACTAGACTACAAGTGAGAACGCTATATGAAACATCTATGAGAAAGAGCAGTTCAAACGTATATTGTGGAACAACTGTGTTTTCACCGCCAAATTGGCTGCAGAGGGCGTTTAGGCTTGGTGCGGTCGGCTGTGGGGAATAGCTCACGGGTTTCGCTCGTATTAATGATTTACCTAATTCTATGCCTCTAGATAGTGATATAATTTTATATGCTGCGTCAGCATCAGTATCTGTGCCATCTACAGAAATTGACTGGATAACTACAATATCTGGAAATTCGCGATTCAGGCATTCCTACCCGTGGATCCCATTAACTATGTACACATCCACATTAACACGTACACATAAGCTGAAGACTACCTTGGAGGTCCCCAGATTAACAAGAAATTTAATCACTACTCAGTTAAATCATTTTCAGTCCACAGAATATTATGTTAACAGTGTAATACTCACACGGCACAAAATAAACGCTCTTGACTTTGACGAGTGAGAGAAGGACGAATGGATTGGAACCTTACTCCTTGCAAGAATACCGGCCGACTTTGGAGAGTTTTGGAACGACGATCTTGAGCGATGCGATAAAATCGAAACACCTCCAAGATATAAAAAATACACTCCCTGGTTGTAATGACAACGAGGAATCAGAACAGGACATGTATGCGAGGCAGAGAATTAAGAAAATGGTAAAAGAGGCAAGCAAGTTGAAGTTGCTATGCGTGCAATCTGCAAAGAAAAGCCAGGAAATCTTTAATATGTAGAATAAGACAGCCAACATGCAGAGAAAAGAGAGCTCTTTATGCACTCTATAATTCGTCTTCGCCAAGTGGAAATGTCAGGTTTGTAGACTTTGGGGCGTTACCAAATTTTCAATAGTTCCCGACAGCGTGGGGACACATAGATCGAACTAAAATACTTCCCGACACCGTATCGAAACAGCAGCAGAGACCATCCAGAGCCGCGCATTGGTTGGACGTCACAACAGCATAGCGATCATGGTCTATGAAAGACCGACCGCTCCCGTGAAAACGTGAGGATGAGTCAAACCACCCACCTGGGAAGAAGCCGAGGAGAGAGAGAGACGAAGAAGAGGAAGAGCCAAAGATGCAGAAGAAAAGGTAGGAAGGCACCGCTGGAAGTACCTGCCCCGTCACACCTCAACCCAACGGAATGAAGGGACAGACCAGGGTATCCCGGTGCCGACTGGTGATTCTGAGCAGCTGATACCGCGGAAGACGGTCTGGGGCTCATTCCGCTTCGGCTGGAAACATAGACCCAACGTAAAGAGGGTTCAATGAAGAGAGACGCCCCGTGTATTAAGGGTTCAATGGAGAGAGACAGAACGTGTACTAAGAATAGCGTATATAATACGAGTTAAACGGAGAGAGACACCATGTAAATAGTAGATTTAGGGACCTTGTAAATGGCAGCTTTAGGAAGAGAGAGAGAGAGAGAGAGAGAGAGATCGTGTAATACTGACTGTTTTGTTTCCCTCCCGCACAACCTGACAGCTGACCCCAGACTTACCGGACTCCGATTAAGCCACCCTTGGTCAAGTGGAGCACACCACGTTAAAAAACTGGTACTCGAGGCATACCGATCGTAACAAGCGTCATATGGTACTAGAACAAACAGGAATGAAGACATGAAGCTCGGAAGAGCATTTGTTATATGTATATGCTGTATATGCCAGGGATCCCGGCCAACGTATTTTCCGTACACAAAAACATGACCAATGGCTAACTGTTACTGGACCAGGTAAACTTAGCATCAAAGACTAGGACACTTTGCTAGCAGATTGGCTACAAGATGAGACATGTGCATACTGTGGGAGGGGTAACCGTTTGATCGTCGAGATAGAAAGACGACGCATAAACTCCATCTAGTGCAGTCCTATTTATGTGGAGGAATGGAAATAGAGTCGACCGGAGGAGACGTTATTGTTGACGACTTCACCAGAAAAACGTACGTATACCTTATTTTCTTTAACAAAGATTTCAAGCCGCTACTACGTTTTAGACATTAAAGAATGCTTAAGATGATAGATAATTTTAAACATTCTTTAAGGGGTGATGATGGGAGTAGTGTTCTCCCGAAACATGTTCCAATTGTAATTTTACGTTTATTATAGTTGGTGGAGTTCGACTTGAATATTAAGAAGGTCCTTACCTCTAATGAGGAACGTTGATTACTCGGACGAGAAAAAAAAGCAAAACTAGCGACACAATTCGGTGGTTACTGATCCTCGTAGGAAAATGCCGATTTATTGGTAATTTCAAACTAGACGAAAATCGTGTGGCTAAATCCCTTTCGGATAATTCTAAAAATTCACAGGCCACCTCATTTACCAACCACTCGGACAAGAAACGGAAACTCCAACCGGAAACGGCCTTATCAAAATTAGAATCAAGCGCTGACCCTAGATAAATTTTTTGGCACAGGTAGAAGCATTTAGAAAAATGGTTGCAAATTTAAAACCACGCCGAGATGGTACTGCGCAAGCATTGGTTTATTGGAGTTACTCCCGCTGTGACGACCTGCAAGAGACGGTTAGGAAAAACAAAAATAAGGTAAAAAACTCAACATAATATATCGACAACGAATTAACAAAAGAACAACGTGAAACCCGAACGAAACTGAAATAAGTAGCAGGGAGAGAAAAAAAAAGGACGGAAAGAGTGTGAAAATTATAATCGAAGAAAGAAAATATATGAATATAAACGAAACGACACGACCAACAAGTCAAAATACTGAAAACAACTAACAAGAGAGGAAAACCGAAGGCGACGAAGAAAAATGTTGTGAAGGATGAAACCACGAATCTAAAGAAAAATAAGTGGATTGTTACGTACCAAAAATTGGTTTGATACCGCCCCAAATCTAGCTCTATGGACATGGGCTGGGTCTCTTGTTATTTATGCTATATCCTTATCACTTTTCTTTTTCTACTTAAATGGACGCCACCAGTTTTTACCGCAGAAGAGGATGGTTACGAAATTAAACTTTAGCTGAAAAACTGGAAAACTTTAATATAACTTGAATTTAAATCAAAATAAATTATTAATTATAAGTTATCCAAATTCAATGGAATAGTCAGTCAATAGGATCATTCATCAGCAAAATTCAGTTACACAAAACAAATAAAGGAAGTTCACTCATAAAACTAATATCGTAAATTAATAGACCGAATGGAATTTAAAAACGTCGATTTATAGCTATAATTCGAGCAAGTATAGTGTAAACAATTTCAACGTCAACGACGATTCGACGATCTAATTAGTTTTATGTTACACGATAGAGTTGATGCTAAGTTATATACTGTACGATTATTATGACTTTAGATTATTGAGATTATTTGTACGCTAAATTATTGCTTTGGTCAATAACCACAAAAAAAAAAAACGAAAGAAGAAAAGAAATACGAGATAAGAAACAAAAAAAAACACAAGGTGTCTTATCTGGCCCTGGAACTGTGGTTTGGGGTGATGTGATGACTTCCAGAGGGAGACGACGACGATTCTCCAGCCCCAGGCACCAATAAATCCTCAAGCCAATGAGGGACCTGGACGACTTCCAAAGAGACACGAAATGTGCACGACTTGTTCGGTGGTTTTAATCCCTCCAGGTCGAAAATGATTCCGTCGATTTACGAATGTTTCCAACAAGAGGAGAATCACCCACTTCGATGAAACGGATGCGTTAATCCCTTTCGGATAATTCCAATTTAGTTATAACTACCACCACGTTTCATCAACCGCCGAATAGTAATGTCTCTTTTTGACAGAAAACGCCGGCCTACGCAGCGAGGATTGACGTACCGCTGCTTGACAGGTGTGAGGTTATGTAGATGTAAACAAGAGAAGTTCTTCATTATTGCCTGACGTGACACAAAGAAATTTAAAGTGTAGGTATTACCCAGTCGAGGTTGCATTAATTTAGCCCCTTGGCGTTTTAGGCAGTGGGAAAAGTGTTGCATACTCCCAGAACGAAAGATCGAACCAAATAACACCAGCACAGCGAAGAATGAAAACGAAAAACGATCACATTGAGAAATTAGTTCGAGCGAGAATAAAAGTACAAAGAAAACAGCGGCTTAAATTTAAGAGCGCGGTACGCCGAATACCATCTCCCTTTTTTGATAAAATGCTCTAGAATGCCCCAAACAACAATCCCTTCACAGCGAGGTGATTCATAGCCAAAACAATTAATCAAACAACCGAAAAAAAAAGTAACGAAATATGTAAGGTTAATGAAAAGATAAAATTATCTTCACAGGATGACTATGAAATCGAGCAATGAGAAATAAACAGATGACAAATATTCAAATTTTAGATTGGAAACATGGAGAGTTAGACGAAGAAATGGAAAGGAAGACGAATTGATTGAGGAACTGGAAAAACTAAAATTGCACTTTTTAGGAATCAAGATTAATTAAGTAATGCATATTGGATGTACGGATCTGGAGTGACACAGGAAGGAAATGCGAGAGTGGGAGTAGCACTACCCGTAAGAGAAGAAAAGATGAAAAATACTAAGAAAGAAAAAAATATAAATGAAACAACACTAACTGTCATTTAATGAAAACGGAGGAAACAGAGCAGGAAAAAGATGTATTTTTTAGAGATTAGGAAGAGGAGATAGACAGCACAAATAAAAAGGTAATAATAATGGGAGATTTAAACGGAAGAGTAGGAAGAGGAAACTGTAACGAATTGTGACGTTCGCCGTCAGATCCCCCCTTGCTGCTTCACCTACGCCCAAATTCACTTCGGGAATCAGAAAAATAGCGCGCTGCTAATGAAACTATCCCAGGGTCTCTACGACTACACCCAGTCACCGCCCCTCGTCACATCGCACCATGCCATTCACAGCAAACCAGTAATCCTTCGAAAGTAAATGCTTCCTGGTGTCGTACCGGGATGATTCTTCCATCATGTTCGAAAGTTAAAACGCGCTCCGGATACCGCCATCCCGAATTGGCTGCGGTGCCCAGAGCCACCGTCGCCTTGTTGAGAAGAGGACAAAGTTTTGACCCTGTTAGCCGAGAAGATAGATGGACGATACTAAGAAATGGAAAAATAAGAAAGCAAAGAAAAAAGGAATTCGTGCATATGAGAGTCTGCTGGAAAATAAAAAAAGATATCGGAGAAGTGCTGCGCTGATGATGTGGTTATAATAACTGCAAAAGATGAAGAAACAACAGGAATATCAATAATTATAGAGAAGACTAAAACAATGATAATGGGAGGGAATCCGCAAAAACACTCAATAAAAGTAGGAAGGAAAGCTTAGAAAAGACCAAGAAAAGAAATTTAAATATGTACTTGGAAATATAGAAGAAGAAATAAAGGAAAGGACAACAGTAGGAGGAAGACCGAATTTTTCTCCTTATTTGGAAATCCTTAACGAGACCTGCAATTTCAGTTCGGACTTGTATATCCGCGGAATATATATTTTGTGTACTCGTTTTGCAACGCTTGTAAAAATAGGTTTGCTGTAAACGCCAGTAATGAAAACGTACAAAAGCGCCACCAACTTCACAATCAAATCCTTTGTTTGTAGTGTAGTTTTCGTGTCTGACAATATCGGACACAAAAGACATTTATCCTTTATGGAGTAGGACCTCTCCAACTTCGTGAAAGTCTTTTCAGGGACGATCAACAATAACATGCGCTCGAAGAAAAAAGACAAGCTGTTATAGTTATACACATTTTCAAACTTCATTCTGATCTAGAACTTTCTGTCGTTCCAGAAAACGGTTGCATTAACCCCCCAATTAATTTTTTCAAACGCTCCACATATTGAGGTTCCACTGTGCATATATTCGCCAGAATCTGTTTTGACTCAGCTATAATTTACGGAGATCTGTTCAAGCGTTTGATGTTCATCAGCTCATTTCCTATTCTTGACAAAGGGTCATCATCAAAATATTAGTAGCTAATTTTAATCAAGTTAAAAGGCCAAGAGATTACTTTTTAGAGTTTTTTTTGTGTCCGGGGTTACTTAAAATTTTTACTTTTATTTTTATTTCATTCTTTTTAAATTACTCGCGGACACTAATTAAATATTTTCATGTTAAGATATGTTTACCTTATATTTTAGAAATTTTTAAAATACTTACGGACCTGTTCTTGGAATAATATACAGTAAATTCTTAGAAACGGAGAATCTCACTCTCTCTTGCACTTCTGGAATATCGTATTTTGGGAATGTTACATTTTTGAATTTTGAAATTTCCGAAATTCTGGATCTCGAAGTTCAATCAAGAAATCTCGTTTGGTCACAGAATTTTGTTAAGCCAAATGTTTAGAGAATGACTTTGAAACTATCAATCACTGTCCCGTTCCCTCGTTCGTTCCCTTCTTGTACCCCTACTGTTGCTCTCGATTCCTTCTATTCCGGGAATAATGAGATCATCCTCTTTGTGCGAGCGTCGTATAGTATGACATCAGTGCGACAGAACCTTTTCGGCTGATAAGAGCATATGAACAAATGTGCCCTTACTATATGTGGTCATTCCAATAATTGTTCCCAGGCAGATGACATCATCCGCTTCCGGTGCCGTCACGCCATCGTCTCTATAGTAATAGTAGGTGAATAGTGTAGGCAACTAGAACAAGAGATTTAAGGACGACATAATACGATTAAGAGAAGAGTTGGAAGCAAGAGACTTGTCAAACACTTGGGTAAAATTAGACACATATAAATTAAGTTTGAATGTTGTTTACTAACTAAAAACCTCAAAAAAAAATTAAAAAGTGCGTTGAGTGATGATGGGAGCTTGGCAAAGTTTTAAATTGAATTAATGAATAAAAATGTGTTGGATCTTTTTCCAACGCGTTTTCTGTTGATCCTAAGGGTCGGAAATATATACAGATTTTTTATCTAGGAATAAAAAAAAGTCGAGGAGGAAATCAGTTTATCAAAGTAGAGAGTACGTAGATAATATGAATAGTTCTTGAACTAAACTTTTGATTCTAATTTTTTATTTCTAGAAGTCAAAGAATTCAAACGATGCACTCTGCAGATTAGCTATGTCAACAGATGGCCTTGTTTGCAACTGTACGACTTTAAACGAGTTTTGAAATTAGGTTAGAATAATTTGTTTGCTCCATATTATAGTTAGTTGAACACATCACTAATTTTTCTAGGATAATAATGAGTAGTCAAAGTTGATGATGGTTTCAATATTTATTGATCACATACTGTATTTTCTTCCCGTGAACATGATGAAGTACTAACTTCAAAACAATAATAATTATGGACTTTAGTATATACTAGCAAAACCCATGGGACACACACCACAGCTGACCGCACCAACCCTGCACGCCCTAAGTCGCCAATTTGGCGGTGGAAACAGTTGTTCCACTATATAAGTTTCAGCTGCTCTTCCTCATATATGCTTCACATAACGTTCTCACTTGCTACATATGCGAGAGTTGGAGTGGGGAGTTGAATCTCGAGCTCTCCGGTTAAAATTAACATAAACTTAATAACATAATATTAATGAGCATAAATATGAACAAAGGAACAGTGTGATAATATTATTTAAAATATTATGTAAAAGAACGCGAGAAATCCGGCTCGAAGGACCAAAATGATGCGTGTAAATCAAGGTTGAATGATCTCTCGCATACAAAAAATGACTTAATGCTTGACTGAACAGCTAATTTATTGAATATTTTTTGCGGTCACTACACTATTGTTCTATGAAACCGCGGTGGTGTAACTTACACGTATTTTGAAGTCCATTTTGGCGTTCTTACGATATGTTATCAATAGCTTTCGGAGTCACATTCTGTCAACCCATATATAACTTCCACCACACCGGTGTAGGTCAATTAAGTTTTGCTATGCATTATAAAACTTCCAACTCGTTTAATTCCAGAAATGGCAATAACCAACAATTATGAAAAGTTTACGGGCGAAAGGAGTTCATTTATTATAGTTTTGAAATCACAACCAAAAATAATTTATTTCATTACTGTATGCATAAATTCACATTCAGATTAGACTTTCCAGAATTTATTCCAGTAATGTGTAAATAAATTGGAAAGTAGATAAATCTTTTTTTGCCCTACGGGCTTTCTGATTCCTATACATATACAAGTAAACTTAACAATTATAATAATAAAAAAAAACTAAATAAAATTCTCTATTTCTTCTCCCCTCCCCTTTCCTCTTTTCCCTTCTCCCTCCTCTTCCATACCTCTTTCATCCATTTAATTTCCCTTCCATCTACATTCAGTATTTCCTCTCTTTCTTTACTCTCTCTTTGTTTCATCTCACTGCACTCGTTCCACATATGCTCAATCGTCCCTCTTTCCTCATAGCACATTCTACACATTCTTCCTCCATCTTCTGCCCAATACCTATTTTCCCTCTCTTCATTTCCGCGCCTAAACCTCGCCATCATCTTTCTTTCTTTCTCGCTCTCCCTCCCCAAATACTTCGGTACTTCCTCGATCATGCATCTTCCGAACTTCCCGTTGTATCTGGATTCTCTAATTCTTTCTCTCCTCTCTTGTCTATCCGTATCCTTATCTCTTTCACTTAGTTCTACATTCATCCACACGCCTCTTTCTCTCAGTCTCTCTATTTATTTGCTTGCATACCCATTCCTCCTGTAGTAATTCTCCCTATCATTCTCCTCTGAATTCTTCTTTTTTTCTCTCCAGCACTCCTTTAGTATCCTACATTCTTTCCTTCCTTCCATCCTGTCTTCAAACTTGACCGCTCTTTTTCCCGCTTTCACTCTCAACCTATTCCTCTTGCATTCTTCTCTCATTATGTACCCTGGCGTTTCTCTCTCCACCCCTAGCACCCACCTCAGATATTTCTCTTGCACCCTCTCTATCTCTCATTTTTCTTTCCATCCCCAGACCTCTGCTCCGTACAACAACACGCTTTCAATAAGACTTTCAAACATCATCATTCTCCTCTTAAAATCGCCTCCCCACCTTCTCTCTCCTATTCCCCATACACATCCTATCACCTTGTTCGCTTTTCTTGCCAGTTCTCTAATATGTGCCTTATCTGTGGCTCTTTCATTGAACACATACCCCAAGTATTTGAATTCTTTTACTTGTTCTATTACTTCTCCCTCCCACCTCCAATCACTCTCTTCTTTCTTCCTCTTTCTCTTATTGAACACCAGCATTTTTGTTTTCTCTACATTCACTTCTAGTCTTTTCTTCTTCACATATTTTTATAAACTCTTTATCATTTCCTTCATTTCTCTTTCACTCTTTGCCACCATTACCACATCATCCGCAAACGCCAGGCTCCACACTTTTTTTCTACCTACCACACACCCCCCCGCTTGTGCTCTCTCTAACATTCCGTCCATATCTGCCACATACATCGTGAACAACAAGGGGCTGAGCGGGCAACCTTGCCTCACTCCCTTTGTTGTCACAAACCATTCACTTTCCCTCTCCCCTACCTTCACTTTACTTTTTGTCTTCTCATATATCTCCTCCACCTTTCTTACCAGCCATTCATTTACCCCTTCCTCCCTCAGGCACTCAAACACCCTCTCTCTGTCCACCTTGTCAAAAGCCGCCTTGAAGTCTACGAATAATGCATACACCCTCCCCCCTTTCTTCTTTAACTCACTCTTCGTCAAATGGTCCAGGATGTATACATTATCCATAGTTCCCCTCCCCTCTCTAAATCCTGCTTGGCTGTCTGGTAATGCTCCCTTTTCCTCTATCTCTCTGCTCATCCTTTCATTTAGAATTGATTCATTCAACTTGTACCCTGTGTTTAGGAGAGTTATCCCTCGGTAATTTTCTACTTTATTTTTCTCCCCTTTTTTGTAAATGGGGTAAATTACCCCCTCTCTCCACCCTACCGGGAATCCTTCTCCTCTCCACACCCCATTCATTACCTCCACCAGCCTCTCTAGCGCTCTTCTCGTCCCATACATCCACGACTCATTCTGTATTCTATCCCTCCCTGGTGCCTTCCCTTTCCTCAATTTCTTCACATGCCTCTCCACCTGTTCCATTGTAATTTCTTCTCCTTCAGGTTCTACTCGGTTTCTTTTCGTCTCTATTTCCGTTTTCTTTTTTTCCTTTTCTCCCTCCAGCAGCCTCATGAAGTACTCCTCCCACTCATTCATCGGTATCTCCTCGCTCACATTTTCTTTTTTCTTTCTCTCTCTATTAATATAATTCCATACCTCCTTCTCTGTTCTTATTGCTTTTATCTCTTCCTCCTCTCTCTCCTTCTTCTGCCTCTTCTTCACCCTGCATGTCTCTCTGTATCTTCTTTTCGCTTCTAAAAAGCCACTTCTGTTCCCTTTAGTCTTTCTCCACTTTCTTAGTTCTTTTATTGCTTCCTTTTTACGTTGCTCACATTCTTTGTCCCACCATTTATTCTTTCTTTTTGTTGCTCCACCTCCTACTGGTATTTCTCTTTTTGTCGCTGCTTTTTCCAATATTTCTACCAATTCTTTCTCCATTTTCTCTACTTCTTGTTCTTTAAATCTTGCTTTTTCCAGTCTTCTCTTATACTCTTCCACCCCTTGCTCGTCCCATACTTTAATTATCACCTTCCGCATTTCCTCTATTTTTTCTTCTCCTCCTTTCTTCCCTCGCCCCCTTCCTATACTTATCTCTATAGGCAGATGGTCTGACTCTACTCTTTCCACTATTCTGAATTCTTCGACTTCTTCCCATTCTTCTTCGTTTACTATTCAGTAGTCTATCACCGTCTCTCCTCTACCGCCTATGTAAGTCCATTCTCCTTCTTCGTCCCCTTGTTTATTTCCATTCAGCACTTCCCATCCTTTTTCTTCTATCCATTCCATCAACTTCTTCCCTTCCGCGTTTTCTTTCTTGTCTTTGTATTTTCTTTTTCCCTCTCCTCTTTCTTCTTCCCAATCCCTGGCTCCACTTTCCCCAATTCTCCCCTCCCAGAAGCAGACATTCTTCCCTGTTGTCTTTTAATGTTTATTCTATCTTGCTTATTGTTTCTTTCATCTCTTTGCTGTAGACTGTTGTCACGCGCAAATCACTATATCGATTTGTCGCTTCTTTGTGATCGATTGTCGAGAGTAGATTCCTGTATCGGTTCTCGCCGCCGCAGCTAGATCGCGCCCGCGGCTAAAGTAGAATGCGAATTAACAGCAAAAGCAAGGGCAGAAAAAGATAGCAAAACAAATTTTTCACGGCAGATAATTCGCCATTTTATAAAACTCTTTGAAGAAATTCGTCGAAGGACTCAGGGTCCGGATGAGAATATAGCAATGTTTGTCGCGGTGATGGATAATTTATTCGATCGCGTGACCATGAAGGTACCGGAATCGTTACGTCTCAAAATAATTTTGAACCATTTCGCTCCCTACTACCAAAGTCAACTTGGTCTGACGCCTATCACCACCCGCGAGCAACTGATCGACGCAAGCAGAGTTCTAGAGGCACGTAGAACGTCTCTTGATGCATACCAGGAACCAGCGCGTAAACGTGGTCAGAAATTCTTAGAGCCAGACTTGGCTTATTTTCAAGTAATGCCCTCTACTTCTTCTTCAGTCCCTGTAAGTTCCCTTAAGAATCCCGCGGGTAGTTGTTGGAATTGCCGTAAGGCAAATCACCATTTTCGATCATGTACTGAGCCCCGGAAGAAGTTTTGCTTCCGTTGTGGTACTCCTGATGCAGTTATGTCCACTTGTCGTAAGTGTTCGGGAAACGGCAAGCGGAAGAATTAATTGGTCGTAAAGTTCTTCCCGAAACTTCTTTGTCGACCACGCGCACAGAAATAATTTTAGAATACGTCTTGTCACATGCCAAGAACGACGAGCGACCTTATTTAAAAATAGAAATTTTGGGTATACCTATATTAGGACTTTTAGATTCTGGTGCTTCACGAACTGTAATGGGAGGTTCCGCTTGGAATCAGTTATCGTCATTGAATCTGACGCTACAGCCCGACATTATGGACTGTACCGTAGCTGATGGTCGTGTTTGTTCGAGCATAGGCTCAATTCAAGTTCCTGTTAGACTATTGAATAAATTACGCCTCATGACAATTCATGTCGTACCTGAACTAAGAGAACATTTACTATTGGGTAAAGATTTTTGGAAGATAATGGAAGTAGTTCCCGACCTAAGTAAAGACGTTTGGTACTTTTCCTCAGACCTTAACAATCCGTGTCCAATTTCGTCACTCCAAACATCCTCCGGTCTAATGGATCAGTCGACCCTCTCGGCCTACCAACTACTTGTTTTGAATAATTTTCTAGGCTTACAAAAACAACTCCAGCCTAAGCCTCTTGGAAAAGTTAAACAATTTCAGCATGTTATCGATGTACAGCCAGAGGTTAGACCGATAAAGCAAAGGTACTATCCTGTTTCACCTGCAAAGCAGAAGTTGATTAATGCAGAGTTGGAGGATATGTTAAGAGACGGGATTATAGAACCTTCTCAAAGTCCGTGGTCGTCGCCTGTGTGCATGGTTCCCAAGAAAGGATGCACCTATCGTTTTTGCGTTGATTATCGTAAATTGAATTCTGTCACTAAACCCGATGCATATCCCCTTCCTCTCATTAATTCGATACTAGAACAATTACGCGATTGCCGATATATGAGTTCCATCGACATCAAAAGCGCGTTCTGGCAAGTGGAAGTCGCCCCACAGAGTCGTGAGTTTACTGCATTTACCGTCCCCGGACGAGGTCTTTATCAATTCAGGCGAATGCGTTTCGGCTTGATAAACTCACCGGCCACGTGGCAACGAATTATAGACTCCGTTCTAGGTGCTGATCTTCAGCCATACGTATTCGTATATTTAGACGACATAATCGTCATCGCGCCAGATTTTCAGACGCACCTGCGTATTTTGACACTCATATTCACGCGATTGCATGAAGCAGGAATAACTAATTATTATAATTATTGGCTGGTGTAGAAGGCCTAAGGATTCTACATATGCTTGCGGGACTTAACATCGCTACCAGAACATCTAGCGTAGCAAACAACTAAACAAAGAACGGCTAAAAATACTCTTGTTATAACCTTAACGTCTTACCTTTTTGAACAGTATATCTTAATTGTGATTTCTTTTTTTTTCGAGTCATATTTTTTGGGTGCCAGCTGTGAGGCGGTTGGAGGTACACTTTTTAGCCTCACCAAATGTTAGCTGAGGTGGCTTACATCTCTGGATTGTGTGGCTGCAGTGCATCATTCTTCATTTTCCTCTCAGCCACTGGTAGCCTTTCTGTAATGTTTTCCGTAAATTTTCCTTTTTTTTTGAACTTGCAGAAACGTTATCTTCTTCCTTTCCAACCTCTCATCTTTTCTTTTTCCACTTCTAATAAAAAATCGCGAATTTAACATCTGGTTGACGAGTAATAAGCGGACGTACCTGAATTATCGCTAGGATATTAATTCCTGCCAGGTCTCTCATATCATCTTAGAAGTCGTCGTTCTCGAACCTTCGTCAGATAAGTCTTTTTATAGTACCTATTCGTGGTTTCATATCATTTTTTTTTACATTTAAAAATTTCACTTCGTCGTTATTTAATATACTATATAATTATCATTTACAAATATCCAAGTAAGGATTTTGTTTTAAGCATCATTATTTTTATATACAGACCGTTTCAATCGAAACGAGCCACCCTCAATAACTTTTTAGGAAAAGATATTTAAGAAAAATCTAAAAACAGGTCAATTTTAATCTCAAGGGGGACATGTTTTGATGCAATAGTAAGCATGCTTGGTGCACCCCCTATCGCCTGACAGGAGCAATCATTAGTTCCTGCCTGGTCAGATATGTCTTTTTATAGTACCTATTCGTCGTTTCTTATAATTTGTTTTTTACATTTAAAAATCTCACTTCGTTGTTATTTAATATACTGTATAATTATCATTTACGAATTTCCAAGTAAGGATTTTGTTTTAAGCATCATTATTTTTATATATATAAGGTTAAAGTTGTAAACAAATAGCGCTATTTTCATATTTTTTCGACATTAAGTGTGTTTATTTTCAATCTAATTCATACTTAATTTAATTCTCATATTAACTTTATTTTTTTTAATATTGTGTATTTTTCATTAAATTAAAGCATTTTTTGTTGTAAACTTTATGTTGACTGAGGGCACTTCCACAGTTGGTGCCCCAGTTTTTTAAAAAACTGTGGTGGCGCCCAGTCCTCCCACTTCTCCCAACAAATTTCAGCAAGGTAAGTAACAGAACCCGCTCTCCAAAAAAAAAAGAGCACCGGAGCACGCTACGTAAAGAAAAATACGTCACACTTCTTTTTAGTATTCTCTTTTATTCCTTTTTTTACCCCTGTTATTATTCCCCCTGCTGCTCTTCCTTTTTTCTTTCCCCTTCTCGCCCCTTGCCATGCCCACTTGAACTCCTTTGGTAACAGTTTTTCTATTTTTTCCCAGCTTTCTGACCATGTTTCTGTTAATCCAACAATATCGAACTCCTTCACATAGTCCCAAAAATCTTCTTCTTTTTTCCCTAGTCCCGCTACATTCCAAAATAGTGCCCTCACCCCTGTTTTTCTCGTTACCTTCTTTGAATTCCCCCTTCCTTCCTTAGTTTCCCTCCTACTTCCTTCTTTGTTTCTTTTTTCCCGTTTCATTGTCCTTTTTACTTTGCCGTCGTCCCCCTTTTTCCCTCCTCCCCTTCTTCTTCTTATTGGAAAACCTCTAGTCTCTCTCTTTTTTCATTCATCTCCATTGCTCCCCGTCCACTATTAATTTCCTGTATCCCACTCTTACTTCTTTCCCTTCTTCCCTTTTTTCCTTCGCCATACTTTTTAGTTTCTTCTGTAAATCTCTTTCTTTCTTTGTGAGGTCGTTGTCTATGTATATACCCCTTGTTTCCCTCTTCTCCCCAATTTTCCTTTGTGCTTCATTATTCTTTCCTTCTCACCCCATCCCTCCATCTCCACCAATACTTGATCCTTGTTGATCCTGTAACAATCTTTTACTTTACTATCCTCTACATTTTCCTTCATAAACTTCTCTACATCCTCTTTTTTTACATGACTTTTTCTTTTCCCGTCCCATCCTGTTATCACTATCACTATCACACTATCACTCTCTATCTCTCTCTTGAGTTCCTTGTTTTCTCGTCTTATTTCTTTCATCTCCTCCTTCAACTCTTGCAACAGCTCCAATATTTTTTTCTCCATCTCTGTGTCCGTTTCCTTCTCTTTCTCTGCTGTCTTCTGTGTTTTCTTTACTCCAGGAGACCTCGCCGTCTTTTTACTTTTTTGAAAAAAATTTTCTTCCTCCTCTTCTTGTTTTTCTGTTCTACCCTCCTCTTTTCTCTTTCTTTTCCTTTCCTCCAGGTAAGAGTCCAGGCTTCCCTGAGTGAGCGAGCGGTTTCTATCGTCTTTGTTCATCCGCTTCCTGTGGCGCCTCCTTGATGTCGTTATCTTCCGGCTTCGCCGATTTATTCTTTTTCCTGACTATATCTCCTCTTCCCTGCCCAATTCTTTCTTCCTACCTTTCTCTAATATCTCTTCTCGCTTTACTCAATATCTTCTCTAATTTTTTCTTTATATCAGCTTCTATTTCTCTATTTTTCGCTACGTAACCTCTCTACCACGTGTTTACCTTCAGCTCGGTAATACAGGAATCCATAAATTGGAAAGTATAAATTATTTATACATGTGAAAACGCCTGCAAATATCATATCGATTCAGATCTTCATTCTTAGACTAACACCTATACTTGTGAGTAAACTATGTGGCCGGCACTACGCATTATGCGCTTTCCTACTTCAACATTTCAACTACCACTACCACTTTCATTTCGAGTTGAGTTAAATTAAGAACTAACAAGACAGGAGTGGTGTTTTGTTCCGATAAATAAAACATCCCTCCAGTGGTGGAGCAGAATGGCAAAATTATAGTGCAGGTTTACTTTAGGCGAGCACACGAACGTACCTCGTAGACAATAAAGAAAATTTTATCAACAACTCTTTGGCGCAACAAAAGAAACTCTATTAAACATTGTTTCCCGTTTCGCGGTTAGAAGTTTATTTTACAATTCCCGTTTACATTTCAATTAAAACTTAACTTTCAGCGTTCAAACGCATTGTACGTTAATCTTTTTGCGGTCGCATTCCGCACCGGCCCCATACATCCGAATAACAAGTTAATTACAGCAGGTGCTTCTCTCATACGTGAATTCCAAAAAGCAATCGTCATAATATGAAATTGAAATTGTATCCAAAACAATTAATTTCCAGAGAGAAATGAAATGATTGATGAGGGTTTTATTGTCAAGGGCAAAGAGAAAAAGGCAATCAAGAGCTATTCACTTAGAAGGATTGATATTAATTTATGAGTGAGCGCGGTATCAATTCATGGTGATTTTAATTAAAACAACGGCATTCCGGACCATGAAAATGAAAAGTAGGTATATTGGAAAAAGTAGATAAAAGAGCTGATAGGACTAGAAAACGAACGAAGGCTTTTACAATTTTTTGTAAGTGAAAACTTCTTTAGGCGCGCCTTTAGGCGTGAACGAAGTTGAACCTAAAGATTGAAAATCATTTTGTGTATCAATGGATGATGACCCCTAATCGAATATTTGAGCTTAGTGTTGCACCATATTTCACGGAAAGAAGCTGCCTCAGCATTACCATTATCGTAAAATAGAAAAAGGCAACCAACGACCGCCGACGTGGGGGAATTGATATTAATTTATGAATATTTATACAAAGAGAACCGTATTCGGATTCATGGTCCTCTTAATTAAAACAACGTACACTCGGCATGATATATTACGAGGTCGCAGAGTCGACTCTTCCAGAGGGAATGGCTTCTGTTCCATTTATAAAGTCGATGCCATATTCGTTCATTACGGTGTAGTAGATATTCGCTATTTATCATCGGAAAAATAGATTGCATATTTAGTTCCTGATTCAGCCGGACGACGATTGGAAATCAAAACTGCTGCGACCCAAATTGTGGATTGCTACTCTTTAAATTTCACATGAGTCCGGACGTTGTAAAATTCATCGGGGCTGTAACATGTATGGTTGTGTTTGTGTGCAGAATTGCATGAATTCGAAATGACTTACTTCCAGAACCCGGGAGGATTGCTCCGTGATTTTTAAAAACAAAGCACATATTTCCTGGTGTTTTGGTCTGCGCTTTTTTGGACACGCGACGAGATAAAAAGCTGACGGTTGGTGGTCGGAAGAGAAATTTTTATTATATCAACACAATTACTCTTTCAGTACTGTCAGAAAAGTGGTCTTAGGAGGCTGCGTAAATTTCCACAACAAAACAAAAATATTGTATTATTATATAAGCTTACAGTGTCCGTTGGAATTTTTTAAATAGCGTACTGTATTATGAGTGTTCCTACATATTTTCTGCATTTATGAAATTTGCAATATTTAATGATAAATAATAATGTACCTACATCAAGCTATTTTAACAACAAGCTACTATTAGTTACTAAATGATCAAAGTGAAACCGCTTTGGTTCAGTTGACTACATTGGAATTCAGAACAATAATTATGCTGATTTTATATGTATAACAGATTCTAAGACTTCATAATACTAATTTATCTTAAACACCATTAAAAAACTACGAATAAGCAATCAACATAACCTGACTAGTGCTCAAGGCATCCTCTCTCGGTCTGCCTGGGTGATTTCCCTACCCTCTGCCCTAATCCCCACTCTTGACCACCTCAGGCATGCGCGATATATCAACAAGAGCTTTACGACGTCGTGACATGTTGTCCCATAAGTGCTCAACTGGGTTCCGGTCTGCACTTCGTCTAAAAGTATTTTGACTAGTACTAAATAAAATTGTACGTTTATTTGTATTTTGGAGGAAAGTAGTGCCAATAAACCGCCGCAGTGTATTCATTTTCAAATAAAATAAGAAAAAAAGATAATGTACTAAAAGCTAAAAAATAATTATGTAGGTAACAGGTACCAGTCATCACACCACTCTCCTCATCAATCTAGAGCATTGATCAGAATGAAATAAAATAGTGGTGCGTAGCGTAACCTGAGTAAATGTGCAAATGATCGTTCGGCGATCTCGCACGATTGTAGTGACCAATTTACTTTTACACACATTTTGCATAAGTCTATTGAGAAGCTGCACCCAAAGCATACATATAATGATAAGAGCAGTTGACTGTAGATAATAAAAAATCGACTCGCCTCACAATTTTATTTTAGTACGATCAATGCTCTAGACTGATGAGGAGAGTGGTGTGGTACCTAATTATTTTTTTGCTTTAATTGCATTATCTGCATCATTATTGTTTTAAAATAAAGCGGTTTAATTTTAAAATGTTTTTTCTTATTTTATTTACCAGTTTTTAGTTTTATGTAATCTGTGCTGTGTTCTACTTGTCAATTGTCATTTGATACCCATATTAGGGAGATTGAAAAACAATATGTAATCCTTCATTTTGTGATGGCGGCCATCTTGGAGTTTGAATTTTTTTATATTGGTCCGTATTCTACTGGTTAGGCCCTTTCATTTGAAGCACATTTTGAGGGGATTGACAAATAAGAAATATGCAATCCGCCATTTTGTGCTGGCAGCCATCTTGAATTTTGAATATTTTCATAGTGTACTATATTCTACTGGTTAAGCCCTTTTATTTGATTCCCATATTGATGGGATTGAAGAAAATTATTTAACCTTCCATTTTGTGACGGCGGCCATCTTAGATTTACAATGATACTGAACATACATCATTGTAGTGTCATCAGGCAAGATAAATAAAACCGTTTCTTTCTGCTATTACCTACATCTCAGAACCCGGGAAATTGTTCATTTTATTGACATGAATATTTGTGCATGTTGAGACTGGCTGGATTGCGATTTTGCCGTGCCACTGCAAATGCGCCATTTTAGACTCTTTAGAACTTCGGCAAATCAATTAAGAGGCTGAACTGAAGGCAAATCAGTTGACAGACTGAACTGTGTTTCTCACTTGTTTCAATTTTTGACCTCTTTTAACTTGTTCCTTTGCAATATTAAAAAAAAAATTCAAACCGAAAGCAAACCGAATATACGAAATAATTGTCTTAGTCTTTTATGTATATGCAACGCATTAAGAGATTTTAACATTTTTCAAATTATGCGTTTATTTTGGACAGAAGTGTGTTAACAATACTATACG
Organism: Diaperis boleti; assembly: GCA_963583935.1. Classification (NCBI taxonomy): domain Eukaryota; kingdom Metazoa; phylum Arthropoda; class Insecta; order Coleoptera; family Tenebrionidae; genus Diaperis; species Diaperis boleti. The sequence goes on along the minus strand of OY757249.1, from coordinate 48,692,351 downwards.
TCGTGCCTTATTTACAAAATGGAAATTAGCTATAGAGTGTACATTAATTCCAAGAGTGCGGAAGTACAAGATTTATCGACATTCTTCTGGTTTACAAGTACAAGAGATGATGTGTCCAAAACATTTGCCGCAATATACATTTTACATACATACATCCAAAATTAAACAGTGTAAACTCTACTTTAGGGATTCCGTTTCTACAAAAAAATATTACTGTAACTGTGTTGGGTCATCGTTTTTTTAAATACACTATGGTACATTTACACTAAAGGTACTGTTTATACTTTAATGGCTTCTGACGAAGTTACCGAGTTTTCCGTGTTTTCCGACACCGTGGTAAATACCCCGAAATAAAATACTTTCCGGCACCGTATCGAAACAGTTCTTCTACCCAGACGCCCAGTGAGTTAGCGTGCTTCCATTGCCGACGTCCCGAGTCCTCTCCGCCGACCAGAACCGCCGCCGTCCAATAAGGAAGAGATGGACCGCAAGTTCCCCTCTTGCCACGCCCCTGTACGCGCGTTCAGCCGAAGTCACTCTCGCGCCCTGATCCCTCACTATGTGGGATAGCCGACCACGACCCATTCCGCTCCGACGAGAAACCGAGACCGGTCTTCCGTCTGCAGGTCGACCACCGGTGATATTTGGGCGAACTTTGACAGGCTTCGCTTATCAAGTGTTAAACGGAGAGAGAGACACCGAATAATTTGTAACAAAGTTAACTTAAAAACTCCAAGGAAAGAGTGTCGGAAATGAGAATCGACGCTCTGAAGCAAAAATTCTCCGCAGTCTAGCGAACCGCTGTCCCACTGTTTGACAAGGTCAAGCTCCCTACGCCCAAACCGACATCTTTAACAGCCTCTTAAAAATACTTCTTGACCTCAAAATCGGGATAAAACTTTCACCGTTGTAACCGGGAAAATAGCGCGCAGCTTATGCAACTTTCCGGAAGTGACGCCCTCCGCACCGAATCATTAAAGTGTCCAGGAAAAATGCTTTCCATTATCGGATTGGAATGGGACCTATATCATTTTGATCAGCAAGAAAGCGCGCTCCGGACCTCGCAGCTCCGGAATCGCTACCTTGCCCGGAGCCGCTGCCGTTCCGTCCGGAAAAGAATGCTGTGATAACACTTTCTCCTTACTACATTGCAACAGGTCGCGCGCGTCTGCTAACGTCATCGTCCCCCCTACAGCGTGTCCATAAAAGAAGCTCCGCTCAGCCGCAGAAGAGGAAGTCCCAGCCGACCACCCTCCCGGTTCCCGTCCAAGTTCCTGGTAACATCCGGGTTACTACTTCCGGTATCTAGACATCTTCCGCCGGTGTTCAATTCCGGCATCTTCCGGTTGTCTGACGGCGGGGGCACTCTGCTTGCGAGATAGCCCACTGTCAACCCGTCGAGAGGGCGTCCCGCCATTGAGATAAAAGAAAGCGGCGAGGATAGTGAAGACAGTGGTGTTGTAAATACATTGTATATAGGGTGCTTATTATTCACATTGTGTTAAATTATTTTTTCCCTCCTGCCAAACTAGACAGCTGAACCCTGGCGTACCGTACTCCGCTGTAGCTACCCGCGGTTCCGTGGAGCATACCACGTAAAAAAACTGGCGCTTGAGGCAACCCGACCGTAGTAAGCGTCACAAATTCATACAGGCAGCAAGCACCGTTTTAACCTGAGAGAGAGATCGGGTTAAGAAAGACAAAGACGCTCCCTATTCCTGCATTTTTCCTCGCCACTGTGTACATATTGGGACCGTGTATACAGGGTGCTATGGAAGTTCTGGCAGAAAATTTAACCACAAGTAGAACTCGTCAAAATAAACATTTTTTCTATTTACCACTTTGCTGAAATCCGCAATTTTTTAGCCCCTTATTTGGCCCTCCGCTTATGCCGACATGAACTTGACGGCATGAGAACGTTTTTGCCGAACGAGGTAAACTCCTTTATTTATTAATTGCAATTTCCACAAAAATGTTTTTATCTATGGTTGTACTATGTAATGAACGTTTTTTAAATCTCGAAATGCCAACGTGAGGTCCTTTTGTGAGAACACAGTGCAACGTTGATTATGGCAAATTTTCCTCTCCAACTCCAGATGTCGGACGTCCCAGATGTAAACGCGTTGTAAAAATAGAATCTAAAATTTCTAAGTATTCGAAGAGTTTTGTGTCGGTGTGTCGACTTTTATTGTTTACCGCACGTACACCAACAAGATTCTCCCTGATGTAAGTTAGAGAGTGTATTATTACATAGGAACCTACTTCAATATTATGCATATTATGGTAGGTTAATAAATGTTTCCATTTAAACACTTTTTATTTCGATTCGCTTAAAGTTTTTGTGCATTCCTCACAACTAATGGACGTGGGTCCATGGGCGGGTATACGTTTTAGGGGTCAAAATATTTTTAATTTTAATTCCGTAAGGGAGCGTTTGCGAAAAAAATTATACATAAAGAAATGCTTATTTTGACGAGTTCTACGTGTGGTTAAATTTTAGGACTTCCATAACACCCTGTATAATGATGTTACCAGCTCATTTACATTTTTATAAGCACTTATTGAGTCGATACATACGCAGTGACTACATTTAACGTTTTACACGCCAAAACAGAATTTTTATTGTTTTCGTATTTTTGGATCGCAGCCGGTCAGTCACATCACGACGACACGATATGGAAAGAGGGAAACATCCAATCTAGAAATTGCTGCGTGCCACATTTACACCGCATTCGTAATTAATGGAAACATCGCAGCTACGTGAACAGAGATATTAAAATTTACCAGAATTAATTCGGCTCCAGATCTTCTCTCTCTTTATTCTCCACACAACCCTCTTGCATATATGGTTAATTAACAATTTACATGCGAAGAGAGAAGTGTTCTATTTTTGGAACACTCATAACAAATTAAGTAAGTATTTGGTAATCTGGAGAATCCTATTGCCAAATGCTTTCCGGGACTTTACTATTTTAGGGCCGAAATGTCGAAGTTGAAGCTGCAAAATTTAAGATAATTGCTCTTCCGAATTTACCCGGTCGGTGGATGTTTCGGGCATTGGAAGCTGGAAGCTTTCTAATTTTTAACGGATGGCGTGGGGTTTTATTAAAATTTGAGGCGGCTTGCCGGCCACGGGTCTGAAAAATGCATCAGGTCTATTTTTTGCGGTGGTTTATGGCGAGGAATGTTTCATTGCACGTGGAAAGGATTCACGAGTCACATCGTTCGGAACCGTTTGTCTAGTGTGAGTATTGATTACATAATTCTATCCGAATACCTTTTTGAAGTGAAAACTTCTTTAGGCGCGCTATTTGTGAAAAGACTGAAAAATTTGTCGCTTTCCTTTTATTTTGATACAGTTCCCAGAAGCAAGTTAATATAATTAGATATTGTAAGAAAGTATTCTGGAAAGCCTTCTGCTTATTTTAAATTGACGAGCTTCTTTTATTTGAGGTAATGAGGAAATGTTGCTGTTTCTGGAAACATTATTAGACTTTGCTCCAAGCGCAAAGAATAGGGTTAATTTTTTCCAGCAGTGCAGTCTAACAACGCGTAAGCATTAAATGTACGGACGTTTTCAATAAAAGTTGTAAACATAATTAAAAAGTTTTTTAATAATAAATGTGTTTGAATACAAAATTTTTACCTTTTAAACAGAACCCTGTTTTGACGTGCACGACGTAATATCTAAAATTAGAAAAGTTTCTGCGCAAATCGGAGAGCGGCTTTATCCATTTGACGTACTGCAGAAGTTGGCCCTAATATAGTTCAAATCCCGGCATAACTCCACAAAGTCGTCGAAGTTTTTGTTGTCATCGGGATATTAACTCGGTGATACGTATTTGAAGAAAGCCGATTGCAGTTAACGACCCGGATTGAACTCGCGGCGGCCCCAAAAAGCAATAAGAAATTTTCAAGGACGTCGGCGTCGGCCGAAACCGCCTCGTGAACATCCCTAATTGAAAATGTTTTTTACGAGCACGAGGCTAATAAAAGTACAAGTGCACACATGAACGAGCAGCTCCTCTCCTTATCAAACAAGGCGCAGTGGAGGCAATAGGCCTCAAACTTCCATATATATCTTCGCGTAGGCAGCCGCCGTAAGTCACAAAGATGTTTTGTGTTGCGCTCTTTTATGACGCGAGTTCGAGCCCTCCTTTTCTTTTGTCCCTTTCATCAACTTCTCCCCTACCTTGCACTACCTACCGACCGTATTCACGTCGCTTGCTTTCTTTTCCTCCGTTTCTACATGATACAACGCGGGGTATTTGTAAAAGTTTCGCAGTAGTATCGCGCCGGAGAGGGTTAATTATGATAAAATGACTCGTTAAAAGGAAGTTTCCGGGGGTAATTTACAGCAGCTATGCAGTGCAGCATCGATTTGTTGAAGTAACTAGGTATGAGGCTTGTTACGACTATCAACAGTTTAGACACACTATCTCTATCGCAATCCTCCATTAAATTAATGCAACATTTTTTAATCACTCAACAAACTGACCAATTTTTTTGTATAAAGAACTTTATGTTCTCATAGGCTTTAAAATTCTCTATGATTGTCCAGAATTCCTAGATTTATTCTATAGAAATTTTGTTTTATTCAGGATTGTTCATAATACTTACAAACATTTTTAGTGCTTTCCAAAATGCTCTAGGACTTTATAACCCCTCAGTATTTTTAAAGATTTCTCAAGATGAGCCTAAGCTCTTCCCGCCAACAGTTTGAAATAAAACGTCACAAATGAAATGTCAAATTAACAAACAAAGACTCGCGCGAAATTTGAATTTGGCCAATGAATCGTGACCACAGTGGCGGGAAATTTAAACCAAACCTACACAGACATTAAACCAGGTGCTCTGAATGCAAGGAGCGCAGCGTTGGAGGCGGAGCGTAGATTAACAACACAAATTAGGGATTTATCAATGTATTTGCTTCGGGATTTTTATGATCGAATTTTGGATTAATAATTGAATTCTTGAACATCTATCTAGTAACAATTTGGATGATTTGTAGCTGATTTCGTAACTTTTTAACAATTTTGTGGTTTATTAGTGCAATAATTTGAATAATTCAAGACAAACATTAATTGGAACTATTACGAGAGTGTTAAGTGCAGAAAAAACACCCTATACCTATTAACAACCCAACCAGTAAAAATTGCAGTTTATTCAAACCACTAAGTGATTCCTTTTATTTTTATACATGAATCACAACACTTTTGCAAGGATGAGTTACAATTTGAACCCCCTTTTTGGTTGCCAATAAATTTGGAATACGTTTGAAGAGACAAAGTGGACAATTTATGCCCCGCGCAAGACTGGTATCCAAATGAGCTAATGCATCCTGCATAAGTACTTGAGGTATAAAACACCCGGCACATGAAATTACATAAAATTTTGGATAGCTTTGAATATTAAATAAAAGGAAACAAAACCGACGCCCTTTGTGAACCGCCATTTTGAAACTTCCCGAGACAAAGAAAAGCCCGCGTTCCCACACTGTTATAATTCGAAAGATGAAATCCGGGAAAGTCCCTCCTCGACTGATATAAACAATGTAATTTAAAGATTTACATTTGCTATTGGACCCAAATCTGGCACGAGACACTAATTTCTATCCGAACTATAAACAACTAAGTGAAATTACACTAACAAAAAATTACAACAATTACACTAACACAAACAACACAAAAAACAAATTTAAGAATTATTACCAAAATTTTGCAAAAACTCTCGGACGCTGCTGAACTGTGTTGTATGAACAGAACAAAGGAAGCACAGCAAGTGTCCAAAAAAGTCCCTACCACCCTTCTTCCGAACCCCTGTGGTGTGCCGTCGTTATTTTTAGATCTTCAGTTTTTCTCTAAACTACGTATTCATATTTCTCATGTCCTCTCTCATTTCCTCATTTTCCTTTTGCAGTGCCAAGAAAACCGAAATTTGACCATGTTTTAATTCGCCTTTGAAGTACGGAACTTGTAATTCACAAAGGAGAAAATCGGATTGTCTATCCGACCTGGGCCGCGGTTGGCAGCACTGATGGAACCTCATTAGTTTTTTCACGCTAAAATCAGCTTTATGATACTTGCACGAATTTCGAAATGCATTCAGATAATTCATTACCGAAAATAATTGACACCATCATCCTTGCTGTGCTAACAGCTTGCCGTTAACTTTGCAATAACTCCGTTCAATATTCCATAAAAAATAAAAATAAAAGATCGAAACTTGTTTAAACATGTGACATTACTCCGCCTGGTATTGACGTTCATACCAAGTTTGAAAGCAAAACTTTACAAGTAGAACGTAAACCCCAACTTGTTTTAGAAGTTTTTCACGCCACATCTGCCAACCAGTAGTGGAATAATTTATTAGTGTGTATTTGGCACTGATGAATTTTATTATCAAATAAAATCATTAAGTTTACGGTCAGGTTTGATTTTGTTGTGGTTCCGTCTTAATTTATTATCCAATACTTCTGGTTTTCCCAATGTGAGTGGATAATGAGTTGGTTCACCGGTTTTGAATTGTAGGAATTCATTGATTAGAGCCGAGCGGTCATTTATTTTGGGTGGCACAATAAGCTAATTTGAAGTGAAAAACCCAAATTATTCAATTTTAGTACAATAATTAGGGAAACTAACAGATTTTTACTTTTTTAATATTTTTCCCTCTTAGTATTTATTTTTATTCTTACCACTCCTCATTTCCGATAGAGTAAAACATCACTCACCTGCAACAAAACAAACATGTTAACATCTTAAATATGTACAACGATACAGTTTTTAAAAAATATGGAAAAGCACTTCAGAAGTAAGGCTTAATAAAAGAAAAATTAGTCACCAACAGGCTGATTTCATGTTGAGTTGCGACGGCTCTTATTAGTCTGGTCCACAAGTCCCTTTTTCAGAAATTCGAGTTAAGAGGCACCAAAAATCAACATCCACAAATAAAAATTGCAAAAGTGAAAAAAAGGTGGTTAGGTTTCTTGTAAATATTTGAAAAACAGTTTGAGATATCCAAAATTTGAAAAAAGATCCTTAAAGAGCAGGAAATTTTCTAAAAAAAGGCCTACCTCCCGGAATTGTCCCGGTAATATTTATGATTTTGATTTAGCTGCGAAAAAAGGCAAAAACGCGCGGCTGAGCTCCCGTCCGCGCCGACCGAATCTGACCCCTGAACAGAAAAAAAATATTTTAACAAAGTAAACATTATATTAAGGATTAAAAAAAATTTGGTATCATATAGACGTATCAATAAAAAATAATCCGTCTGTAAAAAAAATTAATGCATTTGTTAATTACGGTAATTGTTCTTCTTAAAGGTTAATAATGTACTTACAAACCCTGATAATTGTATAACTGAATTCCTGGAATTGCTTTCCCTTCTTGGAGCTGTTCCTTGAAGGCTTTAGAAAAGACGCCGGTTGGAAAAATAAATGAAAATGATTTTTCACTTTTTTATTAACAATCAAAAAGGCTTAACAAAATTATAAACATAAATAAAACAATATTTTTTTTTTCAATTATCTCTACTGATATGTTTTGTTATTGTTGAAAGCAATATAATTTTTATTTTATTTTTAACTACTATTGTTTAAAAAAATGTTGTAAACAAATTTAATGCATTGTTTACATGATTTTCAATTATTTTTTTTAAATCTAATCCGTAATGGAAATAAATTAAAGCAAACAAATTTGTTCTTTAAAAAAAATTATTGGTAAATTATTGCCCTTTGTTAATTAACAATTGGTTTTTATTGCTAAATATTAAAATCAAAAAATCGTTTTATTAATCATTATTTATATTGCTCTTCTATATTATAGAATTTTTTATTTAGTTTTAATTTGTATATTTAAAAAAAAATCGGCTATATTTTTTTCTTAATTCTTTGAAAAATACTGAAACCAGCCATGCATCGTTTGATATGAAAAAAAAATGTTTTCTATTTTTTATTTAATTTTTTAAATTTTTGTGTACTTTTTTCATCGTTGTTCCTAAAATAACAAACTATTGACGATACGACAAGAACACTTTTTTCTTTTTATCCTGCGTTAATCAATTAACAAATTGAGTTTTAAACCGAAACTCTATTATGAGGAACTAACGGCCGGCAAATTAAAAACTGTTCAGTTCCGCAATGTTTTATTTACCGGTCTGAAATTAATACGGGAAAGGTTAAAATTTGATTAGGTGTGAAATAGATAATATTACTTGTGTGAAATAAATAATATTACTTGTGTTGCCTGGGTGCTATTGCGAGTTCAACAGTTCTCAATTATGAATTGAATGTTACTCATGGAAATTAAATTTGAAATACAGAACTATAATTTTGCTCTAAACTTAAATTAACTCTTCGTTTTAGGCTCTCGCAGGACATTCACCAGCGTGTGTGGAGTAATGTTTGACACTTCTTGAACAACTGCTGCTTACAGTATGCTTCGGCAGTATGGAAATACATTCCTGAAGACATGGTCTTTCAACGGCCCAAATATATAGAAATTTAGTGAGACCTGGTGACCTGCTTGGTCAAATTCCCGCACTAATCACTATTTTACCGACATCCACACCATATCCAATTTTCCGATCCGTTAGTTGGTTTATAAATGGTTATAAAATATGCCGGATATATATTTCTGAATCGCTGGTGAAGTTAAAAAAGACCGCCTCATACACCCGCTGCCTCGAACCCGCCAGCCAAACGCCAACTGTAACGGGGTGCAAAGTTGCAGTTCTAACAGCGTATGAACCAATATGAAACCAGGCTTCACCAATCAAAATATTGAAATATCACGTTTTAATTTCAAATTTGAAATGCCAATTGTAAACGCCTAAGTTGTTACAATTCTACTATTTGAAAATGAAATTCAGTATTACAGCACTCTGTGTGTTCCGCGATTCAAAAAACATCTTGATACATAACAATGTTTCAAGTTACTTTTCCCACAATGTAGTTTTACGATCCTTGTCAAATTCTTGCAGTTTTTCTCCGCAGGATTCTTGTTGTCAAAAACAGACCGACGAACACGAGCACTAGTTAAAGTTTCTTTATTCCGAACTGTCCACTATCGACGTTGCCATTCCTCTGTGGCTTTAAATGCATAAACTACTTGGAATTAAAGCATCAATGTCCACGTTCCCCATTTAATTAAAAATAAAAGCAATATCGTCATACCGGAAAACATTCCGAATTAGTTTCCGTGTGTCGTAGTTTTATAATCCACCATCCATTCGTGGCATTCTTGTGACTAGGAGAAATAAATTTGCGCTATCCGGTTTACGAGTTCAGGGAAGACATGTCGCATTCATACATTATCGTTTTAAAATTGCATCAACCGGTAAACATGTCCGAGATAATTTATGTCCCTTCTATGTTATAATCAATTTCCAAATCTGTTATTTTAGTTACATCGAAATCGTGGTAGGTACATAACTAAATATATAGTTCGGCTTATGTATTTCATTTGACCACTGTCAAACCTAACCTCAAAATTTGACGTTTATTCGAATTCAATCCAAGCTACCAATCTTCCGTCTCAGGAGTGCCAACGTTCTTTGACAACAATGTACCCTAAATAATTAATTCAAAATGAAGAAGAAATGCAATTCCTCGAGCTACTAAATTAAGAATATTGTTTTGTTGAATTGAAAATGAATTGGTTCTGAGAGGTTAGTTTAAACTTTTCGTCACTAGATCACTATTTGCAGGTTAGGTAGCACAAAAATTTATGATAATCAGTTTGTGAAAAAATGTTTGAATTTTTTTTAAATTTTATGCATACCTAGGAATGTATGGAAAGGTGGAAATAATCCACTACAGATGCATACATATTAAGTCATTAAAACTGGTACCGTTTACATTAAAAGTAAATTAATCGCCCATTAAATAATCGTGGATGGTAATTGACATTCCAGTCAAGAAGCGGATATTCTGGTTTCAGTTCCACAATCTCCCTTGTTTCCAAGACATCAGAGAATGATGTCATAAGTTGCAAGCAGATATAAAGTAAAATTTTTAACATTTTAGAGATTAACACTTTTAACCCTTTCAGTCACTCTTTTTTTCTGGTCTTAATAAAAGTTTGATATCTGGCACACCTAATGTTTGATTTATTTATGATTTTTTGGTGCAACTTGCGAGGCGATATTTTACCCCCTTCGAGGGTGGTGACATGTCGTCAATTGACGACAGGGTGACTGCGGGTAATGAGAAAATTAAATATTTAAATGAATATTTTTATCTATGGGGATTTGGTCATATCGTACCATCTGATTTTGATAATGGGAAATGTTAATCCTTTGCTCCAGTTAATTTTCTCTTTTGGAGTCAACTTATGACTTTGCAGTAGGTGTTGCTGATGTGTTTGGTCCAGGTTGAGGCTCAAGAAAATATGCTGGTAGAGTTTCTTCAAAATATAAATCTTCAAAATAGTTTACTTGTGCTTAGTAATAATTAAATTTGCAATATCTACATTCATCTCCAGATACATCACTCTCAATCACTTCCTCTATTTCTTCGTCAGACTCTTCCTCGCTCAGATATTTCAAGTTAGAAACGTTGTTGGCCAGTTCAACAAGCTCCTTGTATGTGAGAGGACGTTTGTGGCTCATTCTCGAAGCGACAATATACATGTTCAAACTAAATTGGAGGTTCTGTTACCTATTAATTTTATACCCAGATAGTAACAGTGTCGTCAATTGACGACACTCAATTTCATAAAATTATTGATCAAAAGTCACTAGACCAAATTTTAATTTGTTCAATACACACAAAACTATGTACTTTTTAGAAGATAAAATTGGTTTTATAAACTCAAAACGATGGATGAAATACCAATGGTAAAAATTTTCACAGACCCCTGTATAGTGCTCTACGATATCATTGCAGCAATCTGTAAGCAAAATTTTTTTTTCTCAACTTCTGAACGTTAGATGTTAGTACAAGTTAGGGTATGTAAAGTTAATCCACAACTGACTGATTAGTATTGGCATGACAACCATTTTTTGACATAAAAATTTTGAAATTGGATTGAGTACGAGAGTGAGTTCCAGTTTTTAAAGGAAAAAACAATTCAATAAATGGTTGTCATTTCTCATCCATTCAGTCAGTCGATGAGTATAGTGGACAGGGCGGCATAAACGGTGCCAAAACCATACGCTTTTTAGTCACAAAGAAACCTTATACCAGTAATGAGAATCAATCCAAATTGAGATTTACACCAAAATATATTATACTCAAATTTACATTTTTGACTGAATTGCTCATTCGTTCATGGCACGACATGAGAATGCGATGGGCGGGTGGGCCGCCGCATCCACAACTGACTGATTGAGTAATGGTATTGGAATGACAACCATTTTTTGACTTAAAAATTTTGAAATTGGATTGACCAGAAGAGTGAGTTCTAGTTTTTAAAGGAAAAAAAACTATTCAATAAATGGTTGTCATTTCTCATCCATTTAGTCAGTCGATGAGTATAGTGGACAGGGCGGCCCACCCGCCCACCACACTCATAAACGGTGCCAAAACCATACGCTTTTTAGTCACAAAGAAACCTTATACCAGTAATGAGAATCAATCCAAATTGAGATGTACACCAAAATATATTATACTCAAATTTACATTTTTGACTGAATGGTTGACAAACTGGTTCGGAATGGCAATCATTTTCCTATTATATCCACACTCCGTTTCTTGTATTTCACAGTTGCTCATTCGTTCATGGCACGACATGAGAATGCGATGGGCGGGTGGGCCGCCGCATCCACAACTTACTGATTGACTAAGGGTATTGAAATGACAACCATTTTTTGACTTAAAAATTTTAAAATTGAATTGAACACGAGAGTGAGTTCTAGTTTTTAAAGGAAAAAAACAATTCAATAAATGGTTGTCATTTCTCATCCATTTAGTCAGTCGATGAGTATAGTGGACAGGGCGGCCCACCCGCCCACCACACTCATAAACGGTGCCAAAACCATACGCTTTTTAGTCACAAAGAAACCTTATACCAGTAATGAGAATCAATCCAAATTGAGATGTACACCAAAATATATTATACTCAAATTTACATTTTTGACTGAATGGTTGACAAACTGGTTCGGAATGGCAATCATTTTCCTATTATATCCACACTCCGTTTCTTGTATTTCACAGTTGCTCATTCGTTCATGGCACGACATGAGAATGCGATGGGCGGGTGGGCCGCCGCATCCACAACTTACTGATTGACTAAGGGTATTGAAATGACAACCATTTTTTGACTTAAAAATTTTAAAATTGAATTGAACACGAGAGTGAGTTCTAGTTTTTAAAGGAAAAAAACTATTCAATAAATGGTTGTCATTTCTCATCCATTTAGTCAGTCGATGAGTATAGTGGACAGGGCGGCCCACCCGCCCACCACACTCATAAACGGTGCCAAAACCATACGCTTTTTAGTCACAAAGAAACCTTATACCAGTAATGAGAATCAATCCAAATTGAGATGTACACCAAAATATATTATACTCAAATTTACATTTTTGACTGAATGGTTGACAAACTGGTTCGGAATGGCAATCATTTTCCTATTATATCCACACTCCGTTTCTTGTATTTCACAGTTGCTCATTCGTTCATGGCACGACATGAGAATGCGATGGGCGGGTGGGCCGCCGCATCCACAACTTACTGATTGACTAAGGGTATTGAAATGACAACCATTTTTTGACTTAAAAATTTTAAAATTGAATTGAACACGAGAGTGAGTTCTAGTTTTTAAAGGAAAAAAACAATTCAATAAATGGTTGTCATTTCTCATCCATTTAGTCAGTCGATGAGTATAGTGGGCAGGGCGGCCCACCCGCCCACCGCACTCATAAACGGTGCCAAAACCATACGCTTTTTAGTCACAAAGAAACCTTATACCAGTAATGAGAATCAATCCAAATTGAGATGTACACCAAAATATATTATACTCAAATTTACATTTTTGACTGAATGGTTGACAAACTGGTTCGGAATGGCAATCATTTTCCTATTATATCCACACTCCGTTTCTTGTATTTCACAGTTGCTCATTCGTTCATGGCACGACATGAGAATGCGGTGGGCGGGTGGGCCGCCGCATCCACAACTGACTGATTGACTAATGGTATTGGAATGACAACCATTTTTGACTTAAAAATTTTGAAATTGGATTGACCACGAGAGTGAGTTCTAGTTTTTAAATGAAAAAAATCAATATATGGTTGTCATTTCTCATCCATTTGGTCAGTCGATGAGTATAGTGGACAGTGGTGAACAATCGCTATTTAAGAGCTTTTAGTTTCCTTGGTAGAGGTAGAAAACTGATGTCGTCAATTGACGACGCGGTGACTCAAAGAGTTAACTCATGAAATCGGTCATCAAAATAAAAAAATCCTTTCATTGTCGAATTTATATGTTGTGAGGATAATTTTATCTTCTGTATAACATTACGTATTTCTTTACTCTTTTTTTTTTTGGTTGTTTGATTAGTTGTTTTGGGTATGAACCAAATGGCGTGAAGAAATTGCTGGGTTTGTCTCGCTCAGACTAATCGTAGTGTATACGTAATTGTGGGCGACATTATGTTACTCTCAATGCCCATCATCCTCCTTCTTCATGTTTAGTCCTGTTTAGTTTGGATTCGTTCGTTCCTGAAAGCACAAGACTGACAGTGAAACTTGCCAAGACGATGGCAGGAATCGAGTTTATTTCATAATTTTCTGATGTGTTACGGTAACTAAAACAAGAGAGGGGCCCCCTTCGGAGAGAGGGGCCCCCTTCGGAGAGAGGCGCGCAGTTTACCATATGAACCGCGTAGGTAGAAAACCCAGTATACCGAGTTCCTAGGAAGTGGTAGTCGTAATAGGGGGGGCTTTTGGTGCAGGGGGGAGCCCTTGGGACAGTGGGGCCCACTTGAAACACCCTTGGACAAAGAGGGGGGCCCCAGTGGAGCCAATTGAGACAGGGGGGGGGGAGTACATGCTATCTGAACCGACGTATTAACTACCTACTACGCTAGATGTTCGATTCACACGCGTCCACACCAAAGTGTTTCCTTTTGATTACTACCTCGCTAAAGAAAGTTTCACAAAATACACATTTAAAATAAATTTAAAAATATGCATCAATACATTTGAAAACCAAAGTTGACTACCGATTGATTGAAATTGACTTTTAAAAAATCTCTTTATATCGCTGTTTATAGCCACTAAAGAAGTGGGTCATTGAAGCGACGATGAGAAAATTGACGCAAATAAAGCAGGAAATTGAACAAAACAGTAAGGAAAAATAAAGAAGCATAGAAGAAAGGGGTTGAGGAGGCAAGAAATGTATGGAGTAAGAAACAACAATAACAAAGAACTCGGCAACCAACAATACACACCAGAGTGTAGAGGCTTCTGGACAGAAATGACACAAGGCGATGAAAAGGGAAAAATTCAAGAAGAATATAAAAGAAACACAGTGCTAGAAGAAAGCTAAGAAGCATAACAAAAAATTCAAAAACTTGACAGATCACCAGACTAAGAAGAAGTCAAGGAGACATGATAAAAGATAACCTAAAACAATTAAAAAGTAGATACAATTGAAATCAGAAAAGAAATAAGAGAGCTGAAGAAAGACAGCAGACAGCTCATGGAAGATGTGGAAGAGAGAAATGAACCAAGTGAAGAAGGCAAGGGAACAAAAAGAGAAAACACAGAGAGAAGAAAAAATCTTCCTAGAAAAGAAGATAGGACAGATGGCGACGAAAATGGAAGAAAAAGAAAGAAGCGAAAGAAGAAATATCATAGTAATACAAGGGCTGAGTCTACAAGAAACGGAACAAAACATGAGCAAAAGTCTAGAGGTGGGAGGAATTGAAAAAGGGAAGAGATACAGAAAAAGACCAATAGTAAAGAGTGAAAAGGGAGGATAAAAAACGGAAGGAATCTTCAGGTAGAGCGAAATTGGAGGAGATGGAAAGACCATACCGAGCGAATGAAAAATATTTGAAGGAAGAAGAAAACACACTTAGAAATAAAAAGAAGACAGAACGAAATGTAGCGAAAGGAGTAGATTTTTGAAAGGATATGTGGGTAGATGAAAAGGAATGAAAGAAGACAGAAGAGAATGCTGAGAGACTACGTATGGAGACCAAAGCAGCAGACCAAACAAGAACTAGAGAGCACGAGAATAACAGATAAGAATCTAAAACTGGGAACAAATAAAAGTAAAAATAGTCACAGTATACAGTAAAGAAGTGAGTAAAATACAACAAATGTTAGAAGAGAGCGTAAGTGAGAAAGAAAAAAAATAATAATTGGGGGAGACTTCAAAGACAAAATAGTGAGACAGAAGAAGTAAGAAGAGTGTCGAAGGTTGAAACAGAAAACCGGGCGCACAAAAGAAATGCAAAGAAAAAAAGGAAGAATAGACGAGAGAAGAAGAACAAAAAATTAAACAGAAGAACTAGTCTGGAAACTTAAGAACAACTAGACGGCAAGATTAGGAAGACAAAATAAACTGACAGAAGAAGCGAGAAGAGTATAGAAGGATAATACAGAACATAAAGAAGGAAGAAAAATTAATTTACTTACGTGGGGCCGGAGGAGAACCAGTGAGCAGAAACAAAAAAATACCGAAACAAGTATGAAAGAACTCGAAAAAAAAAAACGAAAGAGGCGATGTCAACAAGGAAAATAGAAGTTCAAGTAGGAAGAAGAATGGGAAGTAACAGATGGTGGGACAAAGAATATAGAGAAATGAAAAGACTAGCCAGAGTGAGTGAATTTTGAAATGGGAAAGGATCGAGAGAAGAATACCGGGCGCACAAAGGAAATACAAAGACACTTGTGAAAATAACAAGGAAGGTGAAAAATAGGGTAGGCGAGTAGATAACGATAGAAGAATGGAGAGAATACGTCAAAGAATTACGAGACGGAAAGAAGAGAAGAGAAACAAGAGAACGGGAGAAAGATAAAGAAATTAGAATTAGGACGTGATTAAGGGGGTAAGAAGAAGAATCAAGAAATTAAAATGGGCGGAAGAAAGCGAACTGCCAAACGAAGCTTGGATGTATTCAACAGAAGATAATATAGCCAATGAGGAAAAGAGTGAGAAAAAAAGAATATTGTAGTAACGGGATTGGACGAAGAGGAATGCGGGAGTGAGAAGAAACTGGAAAAATGGATAAAGGTTGAATTAGAGGTAGAACTGACTGTGAGAGAGATGTATAAAATAAATTCGAGGAAAAATGATTGTCGCGGAACTTGGGAGAAAAAGAGGAAAGTTATGGAAAATAAAAGAAAACTAAGAGAGAAAAAAAAGAAAAGAGAGTATACATAGAAGATGATCTGACAAAGAAGGAAAGAGATATACAGAAGGAATTAAGAGCGATAGCCAAAGAAGAGCGACAAAAAGGACAGCGGGTGAAAGTGGGTTATAAAAAGATATGGATAGAGGGAAAAGGGCTTAGGTGGGACGAAGAAAACGGGGAGTTAGATACAGAAAATTTTTGGATAAGAGTACAAGAAAAAGACGACAGGGCAGAAAAGGGAAAACGAATACGGAGAGGAATAAAGGAGAAAAGGAGCAAATAAGATGGTATTTTGGAACGTAGCGGGAATAAAAAACAAAGAGAATGAATTTTGGGAGAATTTGAGAGAATTTGATATAGTGAGAATGGTAGAAACGTGGGTGGAAGAAAAGGGGTGGGAAAAATTGGAAAAGGGAATGCCGAAAGAGTTTAAGTGGAAGTGTCAATATGCAAAGAGGGTAAGCAAGAAAGGGAGAGCTAAAGGTGGGATAATAATGGGGGTGAAATAGAGACTGGAAGAAGAAAATGGAACTGAAGCAAAAGAAGAAAGAAGGATTATGGAAAGAACGGTGAAAAGTAAACAGAGAAAATGGAGAATTCTAAGAGTGTACAGCAGAAGTATGAAGGAAACGAAGAGAATAATAGAGGAGCGAGTAAAAGAGCAAGAAGAAGGGACTTTGGTGATTGGGGGGATTTTAATGCAAGAATTGGGAGAAAAGGAAGACGGATAGAAGAGGAACAAGAAACAATAGAAGGAAGATCAACAAAAGATGGAAGAGAAAACGCAGAAGAAAGTACTGATTAGCTTAGTAGAAGAAAGAGGGTGGGACATACTTAATGGGAACTGCACAGGAGATGAGAAAGAGGAGTACACGTATATTGGATCAAGAGGGGAGACAGTTATTGACTATGTTATGGTAAATGAAGAAGCATGGGATGAAATTGAAAAATTCAAGGTGGGAGAAAGAAAGAAGTCGGACCATATGCCTTTAGAAGTGAAGGCAAAATGAAGAAAGAAAGATAGACGAAGTGCGAATGAGTTTAGAAGAAAAATTGTGAGGAATATTTGGACGGAAGAAGGAAAAGAAAATTATAGAGCAAGACTTAGGGAGGCAAACTACGAAGAAACAGAGATAAACGGTGAGGGAACTGAGCGATAACATAAGAAACGCAACAAAAAAAAGAGATAGAGATAAGAGAGAAGATGGGTCTCTAGAAGAACGAGTGGTGGGATAAAGAATGCAGGGAAAGGAAGCAGGAAGCAAGAAGGAAAGTAAGAAATTGGAAAAAAGGAAAAGCAACCAAGGAAGAGTACAAGAGAGCAAGACGTACAATTTAGTAGGCAAGGAGAAGAAGTAAAATAAACGGATGGAAGAAGAGGAAAGAAAGAAAGAGAGAGAGAGAGAGATTGAGTGATGGAATTACTATGGAGGAATGGAGAGAGTACTTCAGTGAGCTGCTGGGGGGTGATGAAAACAGACAAGAAAAGGAAAATAGACAACAAAGAATGGAATAAATAGAAGAGATAACAAGAGAAGAACTAGAGCAGCAACTAAGAAAACTGTAAAGGAAAAAGACACCGGGGAGGGATGGTATACAGAATGAAGCGTGGATATATGGAACGGAAAGGGAAGTTGACAGGTTGTTAGAGATAATGAATGGAGTGTGCAAGGGAGAGGGATTCTCCCAGGAGTGGAAGGAGGGGATAATATGCCTCATATACAGTGAGCGGCAAAAGTAAGTATGGAATAAATTCATTAAAAATTAAAAAAAAAATTCAAATTTTTTTTTGGACGGGTCAGTTGTGGTTTATAAAACTTGATTTTTTGACTTATTTTTGTTTGTCATAAAAAATCCAATTTAATTTTTTTTCTCAAAACTTTCATTATCTAAGATAACAAAATTTAATCTGAATTTAGCTATCTGAATCAAGAAAAAAAAGGGGGGTTTCTATTTAAAAAAATATCGATGACGTCATCAAAATAATAATTTTTATAAACCAAAATTGACCTGTCAAAAAAAATGTTTGAAAAAAAAATTGTTTAATTTTTAATGAATTTATTCCATACTTTTGCCGCTCACTGTATAAGAAAGGAGAAAAGGATACAGTCAGTAATTATAGGGGGATCACTCTCCTAATTACAGCATATAAGGTATACGCGATGATTGTGGAAGAGAGGCTGATGAAGGAAATGAATGAGAGGGAGGTGTTACCAGACGAAAGGTAGAGAGACCATAGATAATGAATATATCTTGAATCACATAGTAGGAAATGAGATAAAATCAAAGTTAATTTTTGCCGATGAAACAACGAAACTAACAATAATTATGAACGATTAATCCTTTTAGGACTTTTTGGGATCTTGTATAGTATGGTACACTCGTGTAAACTGTGTACATTTTTTTCCTTCTTGTAGCACATTATACTATTGTACTAGCCGGCCGGTTGCGAAGTGTGTCAGTCACTGGTGCTACTAAATAGGGATGAAGTCCTCACTGCGGCTAGGTGAGCACCCCAAGACACGTGGATGTCAAATGTAAATTAGGAAGAACGACCCACCATGAAAAGTGGTGATATCTACTGCCAGTCATTGCCAACACTGCCAGTCATCGATTACTCACGGTTGTAAAGTGCACGTAATTTATTTTACGATGAATTAATGTAATTTTACATATTTTTCCAAATAAACAAAGTAAATGGAAAAGCTATGATTAATGAATATTGATTACGCATGGGAAAGAAAACACATAATAATATTTGGGTGCAGTTACGATTAAACCTACTCATTTGTAACTACCCATTGTCTTCATTCGAAGAATTTGATTCTTCTTTTTACCCACGAATCATCCGCTCTATTACGTGTTATTATTTTTTGGATACTCAGCCGTGAGTCGTGTTTATATTCAAGTTCAGGTTCAAGTTCATCACAATGAAAACTCAATATTAGAATCCTGACAGTCGCCAAAAATAAATTTAATGCCCACTTTCGTATTATCGAACAAGAAAATGACATTTTCCCATAACGAGACACACACATTTCAGTTCCATTCCTCACTTCCGCAGTGCAAACAACACATCCATTTTGCAACTAATTACATAGGTAACAACTAATGTTTCGAAATTACGACTCGTCAGCGCGCACCGCTAAATTCAAAGTCAAGTTCACAAATCCCTTCAGGCATAAAGTTTAAAACTCGTTTAGTAATCTTGACTCTGTGTATGCACCGTTTCGTTTACGATGGAAAAAAAACTAGTTGGATTTATTAGATTACAAACTAAGTTAGAACAGTGGCGCAGGAAGCGCATAATTAAACGGATCAACCTGTTGACAAACTTCGTTAATTCGTTTTTTAGGAGCTGCCGGAGCGTTGCTCGAGAGGTGACACTTATTGAGAAAGAAAGGATCTCTTGAGCAACAAACGGTGGGCGTTCGTTTCGATGGAATTGTTGGTGCCGCACGCGATGCCTGAATTTAGACTCTAAGGTACGTAAATAAAATACAACATGGTAAAAAACTGGGAAGTTTGTGGCAAAACGTGATGGAAATACGTCAGCGTTGGTACTAATGCAAAATAAAAATTAAGGTGAATTTAGGACAGCCTGGGAAGGTTCAAAGGTAACAATAATTCTCCGAGTCATTGAAAGTATATGAAAGAGTCGAAACCATTATAATCCACTTCTAAAATTAAGAGGGTGCCAATTAGCGAGACAATTACAATCGATGGACTACATGGAAGATATCATCAAATTAATAACTACTTCTACTTTTCTTTTGCCTTTGTTTTTGTAATAACATTGTGTAGTTTAACTGGGGTTACCGATATTGACAACCCTTTGAAAGATTTTTTGGACAAATTTACTTAACAAAATAAAAAACATAAACAAGCATAGAGCAAGTATTTTTAGGTATCTAGATTGTAAGTTACCCTAAATTATTCCCACATTCGGTTAAAAAAGTACTAGTACATAGCTATCCTATTTCCAGCAAACTGAAGTTTATTTCGGTAATTACTGTGTTCCAGGTCCTGATAGTACGTTAATTATGTTAAATTTTAAACAGCAAACATGTTTTTCTACTTCCGGGCCAGAAGTTGATTACACATTGTAACAAAGCTGTTTTATTTAAACAACTGAACTCGTCAGAATTGAGAAGCTAAAATTATCAATTCCCATCCACTTTGTAATTTATCATTTATGTCTAACGGGTGTTCATTTAAATTAGTCATCAAGTCGCCTATCAATTTGACATAACACTTTAACGTATGTCTGTTGCTATGTTTTTTTTACTTGACAGATTGTGTTGTAAAGCACTGCACTGGTAACAACCAAGAACGCATTTGTTTAAAACTGGCGCCCGAACCGAGAGGGATTGGAGGTTATGTTTCGCATATTGGTTTATAAGATTTATCTAAACTGATTTCATTGCTGGTACATGATTTGTGCAGTTTATGGTTGCAGTAACAAAAGTAATAGGGAAGTCAATAAAAAGAAATTTGGGTTTCCTTCGGTGCCAAATCGAAGGTCGTGATTTACCTTAGGACGTTTCGCCATAAGCAGTACCACGAACTGTTGTTGATGTGTGGAATTTTCTATCGCTATGACGACAACTGTTACTGTTTAAAAAATTCGTCAAAAGTAAAACGTTGAAGAAAGCCGCCAGCAGTAGTCATCCAACAACTGTCAAGTGTCACTTAGATTTTAGGTTATGTTAGTATGAATTGTATAAAGCAATAAATCATTAGATTGAATCATTCACTATTGCTTTAAAATCGTTAGTCTGTTTTTCTTTTGTCGTCCAGAATCTTTCTTCTGTCTTCTTCCCGTTTCTTCCTTTCCGTCTAGTAATTCTTTGAAGCATTCTTTCCATTCTTCTATCTTCCTATCTGCCCTATCTTTTACATTTCGTTCTTTGTTTATGTATTTCCAGACTTCCTCTTTTGCGTTGACTGGTCTAATGTCCTCTTCTTCTGCTCTCTTCCTTTCTTCCTCCTTATTCTCATTCATTTCTTTTTTCTGTCTCACTTATGCTATATTGCGAAATTTATTTTGCTTTGCTCATCTCTTTACTTTTTTTGGAGTTTACTCCTTAACAATCGATTTTTAAATCCCGGTACGACAAATTGATGGGTGGTAAAATTGAGGGTTAACAAAAAGCGTTGTTCTGCATTTTTGTCGTTTCTCTAGACTAGACTTTAAATAAAAAAATTATCTCTTGAAAAAATACTAACTCAAGTCTTGTGAAGTCTCTGATGCAAGCAATTGTTAACACAAAAAAAAAAACTGCTATAATCATAAATACATAATACTCGATCACCGTCTCTCGCGTCTTCCACTGTCTCACCCTAGGTTTTAAAGCGGTACATTAAAAAATTCCATTCTTCAAAGCCTAATTATTTTCAGAATTAGATAGAAAAATCGAGAACTCGCATTCCGAGTTGTACTACATCTCGCGTGAGTTATAATATAATAGGATAAGTAATATCAGTATTTATAAATAAATATAATAAATTAAAGTATATACATACTTTCAGTATCATAAGAGATGAGTTTATTTACCCTCTTTGCCTATCGTATTTATAGACAATCGCACTTAAATGTAAATTCCAGTCGCCCGTCGGAGCTGACACGCACAATTATTAATTTTTGTGTCTAGTTTCAAATTCGTCTCTGTTATTCTCGCTCTCTGTGATTCTTTCTTCTTCAATTTCTTTCATTGCTCCTATAATATTGCCTCCCTTTGTGTTTTTCCTTTCTTCTTCTTGACTTCTCCATACGTAACCTCTCGGAATTTTCTCTTCTGTCTTCTTCCATTCCTTTTCATCTACCCACGTTTCTACCATTCCAATTATGTCGAATTCGCTTATATACTTCTAACACTATTCTTCTTTGTTTACATTCCAATATACAATCTTATTCTTCCTTTGGTTTTCTTCTGTTGCTTTTCCCTTAAATCGAATACCTTAGTTCTTTTAGCGTTCGGTCTTCTCTTTATTTCTGTTGTTTCCTTTTTCTTAAAAAAATTTCCATTCTCCCGATAGGTTATTCTAGCCGTCTCTCTTTCTTCCCTTTCACCATTCGTTATCTCTCTTTCTTTCCTTTTGGAAGTCGTTGCTTATGAAGGTTTTTTAATCTTGCCCTATTTCTGAGTTTCCTTTGTTTCTCATGACGCTCTGCTCCTGTTCCCATGTCCCTACTTTCCCTACTATCATATTTTGTCCTTTTTTTAGTCTCAGCTCTGTTATTACTGTTTATGCTTCTTTCGAATTCTTCTTTATCTGCTACCTTCATATCCATCTGACCTACCTTCTTTTCTGGAAACATTTTTCCTTCTCTCCATTTTTTTTTCTTTTTCTTCCATTACCTTCTTCATTTGGTTCATTTCTCTCTTCAGTTCTTCCACAACTTCCTCGAGGTTTCACTCGTACCTTCTTTTATTTTGTACCATTCCCATTATTTTGTTTCTCGCCTTTTGTTTGCTTCTTGCAAATTTAATCCACTTTCTTTAACAACTGCATTTTTGCATGTTTTGGTCTTCCTTTTGATCTTTTTCTTATGGCTTGTGTTTGCCATATTGTTTTGGCTTGTTGGTTTTCTGGCATGCGGATAAATGGCCAAACCATCTTAGTTGGTTTCTTTCTATTGTTCTTTCCAAAACTTCTACTTCTTGTTCCTTCTTTTGACCCCCAACATTCCCAACAGTTTCAATTCCGCCGCTTGTAGTAGCTTTTGTCAATACTTCCGTATGTCAGAATATTGTTTTATACACCACCAGCTTGTTTTCCTCCGTACTTCTTTTTTATACAAAAATGAGGTTTTTTCGTTGACCGCCAACTTAACGTTTGATTTTGACTAAAAAATCGATCGTTAACGTTCGGCATTTTGCATTTGCGGGATTCGATCCCGCATCCCGCCGATTTTGAATCGGCGCCTCTCACTACGCACCCATTTGCGTGTGTCAGTTTTGTATGCGATTGCGTTACTTATCTCAGTCGCTACATATGATTTTATTATTTATTTTTATGTTTTCGGAGAAAACTGTTCTGAATGTAAAGTACCTATATTTTCGCCGGCAACAAACATGCATTATTTGCACTTTCCAACACTTCACACGGTAGTAATTCAGGATTTTCTAGCTCCATTAAAAAATTTACCCAAATTAACAGCTCTTTCACAATGGCGAACTGTTGTTTATGTGGCGACTTCATTTGTTTTCCCAGAGAACTATGTTTTCATGAACTTTTCATGAAATTTCAGAAGCGGATTTTTGTTGCCAGATTCAAAAGGTTTAGGTCAACGAAATAATGTTAATCTTAAGATTCCGAAAAATCAGTCCAGCCCAAGGGTCCCCCTGGGCCCCCATTTCCATGTAAAAAACAGTTTACCACCTATTCTCATACCTACCAAATATACAAAAAAACTCATAAAAATCGGTCGAGCCGAAAAATCTGTTCAGCTCAAGGGGCCCCCTTGGACTCCCCATATCCATGTGAAAAATAGTTTACCACCTATTCTCATACCTGCCAAATATACAAAAAAAAATCATAAAAATCGGTCGAGCCGTTTCGGGGGAGTTCGACCACAAACACCGTGACACAAGATTTTTATATATTAGATAATAAAAATAAGAAATAGCAAATGGGGTAGTATACAATAGTATATTACATTATAAGTGTGGTAGGTTCAATTTTACATCACGAAGTTTTAATATTGAAACACGACGCGCAGCGGAGTGTTTTAATAAAACTTTTTAGCCGATGACGAAGTTTTCCACTCGGCGCCCCCATTTAACAAAAAATATCGTTGCACCCAAGTTACATTCACGTTATTGACATAAAGATAGGTGCAGGATAGTGTGACGGACGCGGATTTTGCCCAAAGGGATACGGGAGTTGTAGGAATGCATAAATAGCATAGATAGGGCACAATTCCTAAAAATATGAGAGAGGTTATGTTTTTCGAGTGATTTGTTGACTTACCTTAACTTTTTCATTATCTTATTCTTGACGTGTTTTACTTTTAGTTCAATGACTTCACCCATTTTGCCATATTATTGTATTTTATGAGAGTAATAATCGCAATAAATTAACATTTTTAGATTGAGTGACATTGTAAATTGACAAGGTAAATAGGCAACTGAGATGCTTACTATTTATACCACGAGATGGTGCGCCTTCGATTGTTTTTAAATTGGTCATTATTATATCTTAGAAACTTATTCAAAGACAGTTAAGTGCGGTATCTTCTTTCAAAATATACGACCAATATTTATCATAAAGGATCTTTTTTTTGCGCGTTTTCTTAAAGAAGAAAATTTTGGACTATTTTACCGCTTAAAGGCGGTAGGTGACAGCTTCAATGTGTAAAAAATGAGTTACCATGGCTGTCTAAAATGTGGTAGAACGTAGTTTACAACTGTCAATGCTAAAAATGATTTTTTAGTACAGCATATTGATGTAAGCGATATATTGTATAATGTAGTGAAATCAGTTCATGTGTAAAGGTCGCAATAATCTGAAAATAGGATTTTAAAATTTAAACTTAGCTCCGCCCCCCGTGAAAATAAAACTTTGTGACCTAGTTAGATTTTTCAGTCTGGCAACACCGCATGATGCATGAATGATGAACCTACGATATCGGCTGAGAGAACGAAACGTTAATGTCAATTGTTGAGGTTAGGAAGCTAAAGTGCGATCACGAAGGCGAGACAGTTACGATTAATTATCAGTAAATTAGAAACAGAGAAAAAAGACAAGTGACGTAAATTTGTTATTTCCCCGGTTGTGGAAATTCATCAGAAAGTGCCCCAAATAAAATATTCCCAAAAATAAGTCCCAAAGGATTATGAGACGAGATAGAAATGTGATGTACTGATGCGATGGCCATTTTGATGGGTCTCTTGTAGTTCGCATTTTAATACAGTCATGTAGTAAACCGTCAATTTAGCAGCGTTGCCAGATGGTCATCTGCTCGACTATAGCGCTAGGTTCGAATTTCAGCGAGTTTTCCTGTGATTAATTTTGTAGAAACTATATTAGAAAATTTCTTGGTCTCGCACAATATCATTACCATTTATGCTATAAAATAATGTGGAGCAGGTTATTCACCGATTTTCATACATAGTATACTACCCCATTGTTTTATTAGGAGCAAAAGTGAGGCCTTTCGTGTCGAGTCTGTAGGTTTGACGAATAAAGACGAGCCACGAAAAGTCACTTTTCTCCGAATAAAAAATTCTATTAATTTCAAGGTTACTTTATGTGCCGCCAGACGACTTTGTTTGTCATGACAGAAAGGGCCATTTGACTTTGTCTTTACCTATTGACGTATACAATGTCATGTTTTTCTGACGTAAAATCATCAACCCGCTACATGCAAGAACAATCAAGAAAGAAAATATAAAATAGACAAAAGCTCTGGGAACCAATGTGCCAAAATCGGTGAAACAAAAAAAAACAATTATGTGAACTAAATAAATTCCGATCTAGCAGTTTAATTCGACCCGATCGCAGTATGTAGGTACTCCTACGATCAGAATTAACTTAACGGTCCTGTCAAGGTTGGAGTGGGATCAGGGTTGCAATAAAAATACACTTTATCCCTCAAAGCCCTATAATGTAAATTTAACAATGGGAAAATAAAATTATAAATGATGACAAAATTTCAGGTGACAATTGAACGAATTATAAAATGTAAAAGTTGATAAAAGTTAAGGGGATAAATTGAATAAATTTACCAAATGTAAGAGGTGACAGAATTGAACGATATAACTGAACAATAGATAATGTAAAATGATACAAGATAATTATTTAAATGTTAATGTCAATAAAAACAACAAAAAAAAAATCTGAAAAATCTGCTTATCTTAATTTGCGTTCTTTGTGACTTCGATGTCTAGCTGGAGGAGCTGTGTGTTGTTCCTGTGTCTATCGAATCACCAAACCATCAAACCACCTTGGCCCCTTTTATACTACCAAACAACCGAACACTTGAGGTTGATGGAATCCGTGAGTCCAAGTCAGATAACAACGGATGAAATCGAAATAAAGCAGTCCTTATGAGCCGGTGGATACTGCCTAAATTGATTGGGGAACAGTTAAAATCAGCATAGTATAGAAAAATCTCTTTTTGGCCTCCTGAATTGTAAAGTCAGCTTTGACATCATGTATACGTCATTCAAAACTAGAGTTTTAGGTAAACTGTTGTAAAGTGCGGCTACTATGCGGTAAAGTAACCAGTAAATTTTTAGCTTTTCAGTAACGTTTAAAAAATAAATTATGTATAAGACAAAGAGTTTAATTCAGTACACGCTAGTTTACACCATAATTGACATAAGAATGTACAAAATAAATATAATAATAATGTAATAATTTTTTATTTTTTATTATTAGATGTGGCGTCATCTATGAGCATTTAAAAGAAATCAACATTAATTTCGTTGTGTTGGTACCACTGTCATTAATAATGACATTTGACAGATTGATAGTTAATTACTTCTACAAATTTCAACGTAATTTTATTTAAACACAAAAAGACCAAAATGTGTATGTATTACTTAACTTCAACCTGTGCGCATGCTTTCTTCTAGGTTGATTTGATCTGCACGACTGAACCTGTTATTAAAGGTTTCAAGATCCAATCTCCTCTGCAATTCCTTTTTGTTTCCAACATGTTTTGTTGTACTATTCTCAACATGTGAAAATAGATCAGGAATTAGTTGGTTGGCCTGAATATAAAATTTTTATTTATGTTTGTTGTTTTGAATTGTGGACACAAAGAACTAGTAAAATCCGCTTTTGGGTGATGACCCGTTTATTTAACACACCATAATTACACTATGTACATTTCATAAAAAGGGACATTGTTAGGAGCAAGCTCCGTCTTAGTGAAGATTTAGATTTTGAATGAGTGGTGTGGCTGGAGCCACCCCAAAAGAAAAGGTAAGGTGGGGGTGCGTAGTACCCCCTACTCTAAGTGCCTCAAGGGCGGAAAAGATCGTTCATTCTCCCCCCCTTGAAGTCACCGACTTCAATAAACAAAAGTATAAATTTAGAGAATAAGCAATATAAAACAATATACGAAAATGAGTCATAAAAAACTAAGTATATAAGCTACACACTAATTGAAAAAGTGAAAACACAAGAAAATAAACATAATTATGTAGGTGTAATAATGATTACGCAGGATCAACGAACGGAATCACTTTTATAGTTTTGGTCGCAAACACAATTTGCGTACTGCACGTTTTATTTCACCACTTGGCGTCTTTAGCGTTGCGACGCGCACTACACCGTCACGTCCAGGGTGGAGTTCGATGATGCGTCCTAGTTGCCATCTCTGCGGAGGGCAGTTTTCCTCGACGATAACTGCGAGATCGTTAAGGTTGATTTCCACTCCCTTGATCGATTGCTGTTTGGGTCGTTGCTGAAGTTGGGATAGGTACTCCTTCCGCCAACGTTTCCAGAAATGCTGCCGCATTTGTTCCACTCGCTGCCATCTCTTCAAACGGTTCTCGGGGACATCAGTGAGGTCCACTTCGGCGATGGTGGTCATTGGTTGTCCGATCAGGAAGTGTCCAGGAGTTAGAGCTTCTAGGTCATTGGGATCGGAAGTAAGCGGAGTAATTGGTCGGGAATTTAGGATCGCTTCGATGCGTGTAAGGAGCGTGTACATTTCCTCATACGTCAGAAATGACATCCCGAGGATGCGCTTTAAATGAAATTTAACGGCCTTTACATTAATTTCCCAAAGTCCGCTTATTTGGGGCGAACCAGGTGCTATATTGTGCCACGTTATGCCTTTGCTTGCGAGATCTTCAATTACGTCACTAAAGGTGATTGATTTTAAAAACTGGCGCATTTCGCCAAGCTCGCGTTGTGCACCGCGGAAATTGGTGGCATTGTCTGAGTAGATGTGGGACACGTGCCCCCGTCCCGAAACCAAACGTTTTAATGCATTCAAAAAGGACGCCGTCGTCAAGTCACCTACAAGCTCGAGATGCACAGCTTTCGTAGAGAAGCAGACGAAGACAGCGACGTAAGCCTTAACATTTCGCTTACCGCGACCGTGAGACTCCTTAATTAGCAGCGGCCCAGCGAAGTCGACTCCGCTGACCGTGAAAGGGCGCGCATTTTTTACCCTAAATGTAGGCAAGTCACCCATAAATGTGTTTGTGCGTTTAGGATTTGACCTATAACATTTTATACAATTGTGTATTTCCTGCCGAACCGCTGTTTTGCCAGAAATGATCCGAAATCTTTGGCGTAGAGCCGATAGGGTACCTTGTACTCCGGCGTGTAATTGACTGTGATGCCCCTGCCTAATTATTAATCGAGTAATGTGGTGGCTTTTGGGCAATAAAATGGGGTGCATACTTTCATATCGTATCGCCGCGTTTTTTAATCGACCCCCGACTCTTATGACCTTGTCGACAGGATCAAAAAACGGATTTAAGGACAGTAGGTTAGAACATTTGTGAAGTTTGAAGTTGAAGAACTCGTTTTTTTGAACAAGCTGCGCAATCTTTATTGTAGCTTCTCTGAGTTCCGTTGCGCTTAAATACTTGTTGGAAACTTTATCGTTGGGATTTTGACTATTTTTGCAAAACCGTAGAATCCACGCCACGACGCGCTGGGTTTTGGCAAAGGACGAGAATTTTGTCAACATTTGGTTTAAATTTGAGTTATCCGACGCAGCGGATGTCATGGAAACGGTGCGCCTTTCAGGCAACTCCATGTCAATAGTAAATTTATCAGTAGGCCACGTATCTTGGGGACTGGCTAGCCATGCTGGGCCACCCCACCAAGTTGAAATGTCTTTGATTTTGGAGGGCGCGACGCCGCGACTGAGTAAATCGGCGGGATTATCTTCTCCCTTAACATGGTACCAATCGTTTTCGTTAGACAGCGCTTGAATTGTGGACACGCGGTTGGCCACGAAGGTTTGAAATTGTCCGGAGTTGGACTTAATCCAGGCCAGAACTATTTTTGAATCCGTCCAAAAGAATTTTTTAGCGATGTTGAGGTTTAATGTTTTTTCCACGGACTCTACCAAGTGCGCCAAAAGTGCCGCGGCACACAACTCTAACCTTGGGATAGTTATCACACGGAGAGGAGATACGCGTGACTTAGCACATAATAACCGAACGCAAATTTCGTTATTAGAATTTAGTGATCGAAGATACACGGCCGTATGCGGTTTGAGAAGCGTCACTAAAACCGTGCAACTCAATGAAACTGGGTTTATCTATCAGAACTTTTCTTGAAATTCGAATATTATTAAGCGATGAAAGCTCGCGTAAAAAATGATTCCATGTGTGACACATGTCTTCAGGTACGGGTTCATCCCATGACAGTTTGAGCTGCCATAGTTTCTGCATAATTATTTTTGGCGTTATTATGATGGGACCTAAGAGTCCTAATGGATCAAAAATCTGCGCTGTGGCTGACAAAATGTTTCGTTTTGTGATTTTGGTTGCATTGATTAAGGGTTTGACCTGGTATTTTAACGAATCTGAAGCGGGATTCCACAGAAGTCCAAGGGTTTTGTGAATTCATTTTTGTCTAATCGCACGTCATGTTTACAATTATTGTCGTCATGTGTTTTAATCAAAGAAAACTCATTAGATGCCCATTTACGGAGTTCAAATCCGCCTTGTTTTAAAATTGCAATGATTTGATTTTTTATTTCAATGAGTCGTGACCGGTTAATAAATCGTCGACATAGAAATCGCGTCGAATGACATCGCTTGCTTGCTTGTCCGAAAAGTTTTTCGCGTTCAAGTCCGCTAGTTCTTGAAGACAGCGCGTTGCGATATAGGATGCCGGTTTGGTACCGTACGTTAAGGTTTTAAGGCAAAATATCTTTAGCGGTTGTAATTTGTCTTCACGCCAAAATATCCGATGGTACTTACTATGATCGGGGTGCAAGAGAATCATGCGATACATTTTTGCGATATCGCCACTAATTACGTATCGGAACGTTCTGAATCGCGTTAAAATTGCCAATCTTGCTGGATTGTCGGACCAGCCATCAGATTGTCATTTAAGCTCAACCCATTTGTGCTTCTAGCAGATGCATTAAAAACGACGCGTAATTTTGTTGAAACCGATTCTTTTAACACGGCGTGATGCAGTAGGTAAAATGCATTTGAATCGTCTAATTCATGTGGCCCAAATGCTCATATTCGCGCATGAATTTTATATAATCCTTTTTAAGATTGGATTGATCCGCTAATCGGCGCTTTAAAGATAAAAATTGCTTTTCAGCTGTTTCCCTGGTTTTGCCTAGATCCGGGGGGTAATCCTTGAAGGGTAGATTTATTACGAATTGACCGGATGTCGCCCGTTGAGTTGTTTGTTGAAAGTACCGCTCGCACTCCAGATGTTCTTTAGCAATACCCGACGTGTTTATAACTTTATTGCCTTCGTCTTCTAGTCTCCAAAATTTCTCTAATTGCTGTTGTAAGGTCAATAGAGTGGTTGTATGCATTGAAATAGGCGGGTCGGAAACGTCCAATAAAGTACCTGCGACGACCCATCCTAAATCGGTTTCTTGAAGGACAGTTGGCCCTTTTACGATTTTACCCGAACGGAGTAATTTCCAAAATAAATTTGAGCCGATAAGAAGGTCCACCGACGATGACGTCGTAAAATTCGGGTCCGCTAATTTTATTGAACTTGGTATTTGTAGGCCCAATTTGCTAATTGTTCTAACAGGTAAATTTTCGGTTATTTGGTGGATGACAAAACATTTTATGTGACCAGAGAAATCATCGTATTTTGATTTAAAATAGGCTTGGGCCGCGTATTTTATTTTCGTTTTAATTTGACCGATACCGCATACCGAAATATCGGTATTAAATCGTTTCAATCCTAATTTTCGGCACATCGATGCCGAAATGTAATTGGACATGGACCCCGAATCGAGCAAGACTCTACAATTGTGCCACTTATTGTTCGCGTCGCGGATATAAACTAGAGCGGTTGGTAAAAGCGCGATTTTGTCTTGGTTCTTTCTATTAGAAATTAGGGAAACCTCGTGATTTATGATTGGCGATTCAGATTCACTGGTTTGAGGTTCTTGATCGTGAAGCAACGTGTGATGCCGTTTGCTGCACGTTCGGCAATTGGTGCGAATCAAACATCTGGAAACGTGGTGCCCAATCCGGAGGCAATTAAGACAAAGTTTTAGTTGTCGTACCCTTTGTGATCTTTGGCCCACCGTCAATTTTAAAAATTCTGCACAAGCACTAATTTTGGGGCAATCACCCTTGCAAAGGACACAGTTTACTTTTATTCCCGCTGTGTGGGAAAGTACCCGCTTATATTTGGGATCTGTGACATATGGTTTTGAAGGAGTGCTGTTGTTACCGATCGCGTTTAATGATTTTAATAATTGACATCGTTTTTCTAAAAAGCGTTTTAAAGATTCGAATTCTGGAACTTCCGTATTTAAGGTGATTTGCCATTCTTTAATCGTGTTATAGTCTAATTTCTCTACTACTATCGGTACTAATAAAGCATGGTACGTATGAATTGGTATGTTCAGCTTGTTTAGCGCGGCTATATTGACCTTAAGTATATTCAAAAAGTCCTGTAGTGCAGTATGTGACTGCCTAGACATAGTGGGATGCTTTAGAATAGCGAGGACGTGGTCCTGTACAATTAATCGGGTATTTTTAAACTGTTCTTCAAGTATCTGCCATGCGGTACGATAATTTGCTTCAGCGATTTCAAGAGCATCTATTGATTTTAGTGCATCGCCCCGTAAACATGATTTTAAGTACTGTAATCGTTGACAATCATTTAAACCGTTTTTTGGATCGTCGATCGCAGCAGTAAAGGAATTATAAAATGATAGCCAATCTTGGTATTCTCCGGAAAACGTTTTTAAATCTAACACCGGCAAGTTTACGTGGGGTGTCGCTCGACGTTCGCTTGTTTCTTCGGACGTTTGTAGCGTTGAATTATTATCGGATTTTTGCGAAGTCGACTGGGACGCTGCTTTATTAAGAATTTTAGTCATTTTCTCCGCTATGGCATAGTAATCGTTTTCAAAATGTACTCGTTCTTCGTCATGCTTTTCTCGCGAAGAGGTTTTGTCGATTTGTTCAATTTCAAATTGAATGTTTTCAAGATTTCGAAAAGCATCTAGGGCTTGTTGGCGGCGCTCCGCAATTCCATGAATATTGTCTCTTATTGTTAGTATCAAATTTATCGATCCAATTGTAAAGACGCGTTAATTTCCCTTTAAGAGTGCCCCTAGTTCTAACGAGTTTTTCGAGTTGTTCGGCCATCGTAATAATGTTTCAATTTGTCACGAATGAGAAAATGTACATGCGTGTAACACAAAGGAAGGATAAATAGAAGGATGACTGACCTTATGCCGTGGAAATGCTGCTTCGTAGAGGCGTGGGTTTTTCTTGATTTGGTTCGTTATGGTGTTGATGACACTGAAGTCTTTCCTCTTCCTCTGGAGACGTCGACGGAAAGCTCCTGGGTTTACGAGTACTTGAATCCGGCTCGAAGGACCAATGTTTGTTGTTTTGAATTGTGGACACAAAGTACTAGTAAAATCCGCTTTTGGGTGATGACCCGTTTATTTAACACACCATAATTACACTATGTACATTTCATAAAAAGGGGCATTGTTAGGAGCAAGCTCCGTCTTAGTGAAGATTTAGATTTTGAATGAGTGGTGTGACTGGAGCCACCCCAAAAGAAAAGGTAAGGTGGGGGTGCGTAGTACCCCCTACCCTAAGTGCCTCAAGGGCGGAAAAGATCGTTCAATTTATTAAAATCAATTAACGGACAAAGAGCCGCAAATTATGATACCACTCGTGTGGAAATAATTTTTGTCTGCATACTTGTTACTGCGTTTGACTAAGAGATGCGAAAAGCCTGGAATTGTAAATTAGTGCTGCGTTGGTATTCTGGGAATAAAATCGGATGTGCGCATACAAGTAATTGAAGATTCTCGGTAAATTTATTGAGTCCTTTGTTAGTTATAAAGTGCATATTTACTTGAATCAGTTGGCTGTGTTTTGTATGCTTCCCAGTTTTGTTTACTTGGAACACATTAAATTACATTTTGTCGTTTATTATTACATAATTAGGCCTGCTTTCATAAGTGGCATGTATGGAAAACATCATTTATTAAAACGAACTACAGAGGAAGTAATATGCCTTTTCTCCTATATTGCTGAATAAACACCAATTATTATTATACATTAAATTCGAAACATTCAGAGAATTATGGCGAATACCGTATTGCTAATAATGAATAGTAAAACCCTTATACACTTTTAGGAGTCATAAGGCCTGAGTAAACTTGGGGTATGTCAATCGTTTCCAACCACATATTTGACTCTACACTGCTATTCGTTAGCATAATTATTTGCATGTCTGGAAGTAGGTTACGATATTTTATATTTTCCCAAATTAAGCACTACTTCATCAGTTTAGATAAATATTTTTTGCACGTCACTGCAATTTCAGCTGCCCCAAAGGATATGCAAGGTCAGCAGCATAGTTTGCAGCGGAACAATTTGGGCGAACAGCCACATCAAAACTTTTATTGTTCAAACTACCTCGGAGTCATGATTAGGGTATTTGGTCGGGCGTTATGTTGATGCGCGGTGTTTCAAACCCTCAATGGTAACATCTAATACACGAAACTTTTCTCAAAGTATAAAATTGCAGAATTTACATCACAATAAAAATTGAGACACCCAAAAACGAATTCTGCAGTTTTGGTCGCTTTGCGTAAAAACTACCGGAGCGGCAATCAAACGTCGCAGCCAGAACGCATTACTCATTTAAACGAGGAGAACTGACACGTCTCTGAATGTATTTCCATAAAAACGGCACTTACTTCTGCAACTATAACGGCAAAGACGTTTATTACGGTAAGATTTACACAAAACGTGACAATCGGAATTGCATTAGCGTTTGAAAAATTGTCAGCGTGTGCTCGCGACAACGACAAGTGGTTTCAATCAATGAGAAAATTTAATTTCGGGACACGATGGATTTTTTCACGGATTATAAAGCTGATAATGCCATTAAATTCGAAGATGTGGAGCTTGTATAACGTTATACATCCTCGGAAAGAACAGTGTCGAGGACGGTGCGGAACGAGCACTTTTATCTGTATTTTCAAGTTGATATCACTTTGAATGCTTTTGTAAAGGGATAGTTTCGGTAGTCAACTTCTTCACTGTGGATTTATGGACTATAGAAGACTGTGCTTTCAGTGTGTAGTATGGCGAAGAGGTTATTATTATATGGTTGGATGCAGTCGAATGAAATTATTTAACGTAATGGTAGGAGAGACAGGAGAATTATTTAGGTGTTGTGTGTTCAATTGCTCACTTTTATTTCTATTGTATTCTCACAGAATAGGAAAATTGCGAAAAGTTGTAGTTGTTGGGATAGCGTTAATAGTTACAGTACTCAACGCTCCGACAAATTATATCAATTCTACCTAAACAAATCGATTTATTTCATATATCGAGCGATTAATTGTAGCGTCTAAAGTTACGTCATTCAAGAAGTTTAAAAAATAATTTTGAGGTTTCAAAAAATTTATAAAATACATTTAAAAAAAAATTGCCTCCAAAACCTATTTTTTTATTGTTAATTTAAATTTTTCGCCAGATCTTGGGTATAAATGAAATCCCAGTTCGGTGTAACCTGAACCACTGCCATCAAATGTCACATGAACTTGAAGAATTAACTTAACCTCAAATCTCGGTATCTTGCCGCTTGCGTTGTTGATGTTGGTTGTTGTGTTATTTTTGTCTAGCGAAACGGTCTCTCTACTCTATAAGATCAGTTCCTTTAAGAACTACATTTGTTCACTGCTTAAAAATGGCATTTTCATTAGAACATAAAGCGTTTATGGTTAAGTCGTATTTTTGAAATGGGCAGAAAGTAGACGGCGTGTGGCAATATTCTGTTCGAGCTGCATGGACAGAATTTCGTGAGCAGTTTCTCGATAATATCTTCGATTATGCTCATTTCTCAAATACATTAAAGCGTTGTGTTACCCAGTTTCAACAAACATCCACTTTAGAAAGAAAACCAGGAAGTGGTCGATCAAAGGATGAAACACCAAAAAACGTTGAGATTGTCCACACGTAATGGAAGAAGCCCCTACAACATCCATTCGGCAATTGGCACAGCAAGTGGACTTATCATATGACACATGTCAAGCAATTCTTAAAAAAGTTTAGTTCTATATCCATATCGATTAATATGTGTACGAGAACTGCATCAAGATGATTTTCCATTAAGGGCTGCATATTGTCAATGGATCGTGGACACGTTTGACGATGATACACGTACAGAGAGTTTGGTTAAGTCAGAGAAACGAATCAAACAGAAATTTAAAAGTAACAGAAGAAGCAGGAGAACACCAAGAAGATGATTCAATGATTAGTGCGACCAATACAATTCACACCATTGGAACTGCAGGAAAATATGTACTAGACCTTGAAAAACCCCAAAATTGACCCAGTATGCACAGGAGAACTTCGGCTTGTCTAGCCTTCCCTGCCAGGCGCGAAGGTTGGCAACACCTTGCAACTGGTTGGCAGTGCCCTGAAGTTGGTTGTAGGTGGCGTTGCTTTCGAGAGGAGAGGTAGCGGCGTGAACGTTAACAGGTCGTTGTTTTGTGACTAGCGCTAGACTAGTTTTTACACTTGTGTGTGTTCTATGTATAAATTGCACTGTCGAAAATCCACCTTACCAGAAGGACCGGTTGAATTTATAGTAATCATTTCCATGTTACCGTTAGTCGGCCATTTACCTGCGTCATAAACCGCCGCCATGATGGATGGTAGTCGCCAGCCTTTGTTCCCACATTTCTTGCTAAAAAAGTCTAGCCTTTGTTTAAATATCTACTACTGCTATTCAAACCTATTGTTTTCTTCTTTATAGTGACGACAGCAGCTTGCGTTAAATTTAAAAAGCTATTTTGTCTCTGTTAATTTAAATTCACTACCAAGAACTTAATACAACAAAAGGGAAGAAAGAAGCACAGCGCTTGACCTAATTTAATAAGTTTAGTAACAATACGTTACTTATGTTTTTTTTGCGTGCTTGTTTTTTTATGCTATGTTGCGTAAAAGTAAGCTTTTT
The DNA here is from genome assembly GCA_963583935.1 of Diaperis boleti. NCBI lineage: Eukaryota > Metazoa > Arthropoda > Insecta > Coleoptera > Tenebrionidae > Diaperis > Diaperis boleti. The sequence goes on along the minus strand of OY757249.1, from coordinate 48,655,905 downwards.
TGGACGCATTTGCTGTTTGTGGCCGGGGCGTGAGTCGAGGACACAATGCAGATAAGGCTAAAAAACTACTCTTGGCCGAGGTGCACACGACGTTTTTTTGGCGATGATCAAAAAATACACTCAATATACGAGTTTGGACAGTGTCTGAATAAAATGCTCAAAACTGGAAATGAGCATTGAAAATGTCCCAAACCCGAAATATTCATTCCTACCTAGTATTACGCTTTCAATTACACTTATTTTTTAACAGATAGGTCGGTATCTTACTTGATTCGTTGATTGATATTTTGATAAAATTTTGCAATGTGAGGAGTCTATTCTTTTCGATTTAATTAACATAGATAATTACATCACTAATAACACAGCAACAAAACTTCGCTGGCAAAAGAAGCAGCAGTGTGTTAAAAAAAACTTTTTGTCAAGGAAGCAAGGAAGGCGAAATCAACACAGTTCCAGACATGATCGAGTCTGGTCTTTTTGACGACATTGAGTCGTGTGGAAAAAGACTTGTTTAAAATGCAGCAGAAACTTATAGATAGAAAATAATTCTATCGTCTGTAAGTTTATAGGGGTTAATTTCATACAATAAAAAGGAAGAATATTTAGTCCTAATGCACAGGAAAATTTTGTAGTTCAAGAAAATTCGCTAAAAAGTATATCGCGGGACTAAAAAGAAAACGCGAGTATAATAAAACTTGCAGTTATTTCTACGAATTAAAAAAAGAAAGGCTACTGCTCCACCTGATGAAAATTACTGTCTAACAGAAATTAAGCTAGATGAAAACGACATACGTCAAATCTAGCTCGAAATATTGTCTGTTCTGAATTTCGAACCAGCGCAGCTATAATGATATGGGAAAGAGAGCATATTAGTATATTATGATACGGTTTTATAAAAAGCATTTTGTCGCACGCACGGGTTTAGGGCACGACGAGCGTAGCGAGAAGTGCCCTAAAAGAGTAAGTGCGACAAAATGCCTTATAAACGAGTTATCATAGAGTATTTTTTCTACTTTGCCACTTTTTATACAAAATAATCAAATTTCACAATCTAGGGAATTTCGCGGCGGTTGGCACACATGCGAGCTGCATTAACGGCGCCTATAAAAAAGAACTAATTTGAAACACTCGTATTTTTGTCCTTCCAAAAATAAGTTCTGAAGTTCTTCAATCTACGCCCCCAGAAATACGGGCTTTGGCGAAAATACGATAGGCAGTTTGCTACCTTCAAAGTCACGCGAGGTATATGGAAAAACATACGCCCAATTTGAAAATTGGCAGAAGGATAACACGTTCTCTACGATCTCCAAAAACATTTTCCTACCGTATGTATTTTGAGCTGCAACGCCACAATGTTGTCTTATACTATTAAAAACCTTCCTGACGGCGTCCACACACAAAGTCAAGGCGAGCCATCCAGGACATGTAAAACCTACAGACGCCGTCCTACACCAATGCGCCAAGAAGGCGACAAGTGTTACCAGCTTGTTGGACACCTCCCCCAACAAAATCGCTTGCATGCACGTGAATTTCCAATACAAGTGGCAAAAATAGTAATGCCAATTCACATTCATACATTATTGACAGCGAAGTATAGGTTAGGATTGCCAAGATCAGACAGAGAGATTACCAATATTAAAAAAATAAATTATACTATTTTTAGTGTAATTATTATAACACCGCTTTTGTCTATTATGACACCCAAAAGCGTATCGTAATAGCCTCAGTACGAACGCAAAGTATAAAAAAGCAATTACGAAGTGGCACTTTAAAAAGACTATGGGGTACTTGTGAGTGAGTGCGGACTGTTTATTGACAAGGAAAATTGTTTTCTCGGTACCAGTCCGGATGGAATTATTGATCAAGATCAAGTTGTGGAAATAAAATGCCCTTGGTCATTTCGAGACTTAAATCCCCAAAAAGCGGTCAATGAAGAAAAACTTCATTACTTAAAAATATACCAAAATGTGGACGTTAAACTAAAGCAAAAAGATAATTATTACTTTCAGGTTCAGAGACAATTGCCAATTACTGGTGCTAACAATTATTGCTAGTTTGTTGTATGGATCTAGTGGAATTGTTGTTATTCCATAGAATTATTTTGTATGTTCTTTTACAGATTGAGAAAGATAATTGACTCCTTTTGGGACAACATTGTGCCAAAATTTAAAAAATATATATTTAAATGTAATGGCCCGTGAAATACTAAAATATAGTTGAACTGTTTCTCCCATTACGATGCCACGTTCTCATTCGACTGTTTCATCAGAAGCAAAGTACGACCAGACTTATAGTAATTTTATGGACTCCGGTCAATAATACTTTTATAATCCCGAATGTCGTCTCGGGTGGTGGTTGAATTTAGAATATTGTATTTGTATTGTGCTAGCATTTGGGTCTGGCGTTAGACAGGTTTATGACCCTTTGGGTTTCTCAACTGACCGCTGCAAATATTTCTGAACAGAAAGCATTGTTTCACAGAGTGTACTTTGTTGAGGACCACTGTACGTATTGTTAGCATTCTTGGGTTGGCAGCTGCGCAGAAGAATCGAAGAAGTGAAGCGAAGCCGATGGAGTGCAAGAAGGCCAAATTCTGTTTTATTTAAATTTATTCAATGGGTACCTGTTGACTACCAAAATTGTAGAAGTCATAAAACCTTAAAAAAAAAAGTCCTGAACAGTTCGACCAATTTCAATACAACTTACTATTTTAGATAACAATTGCTTGACCATTATTTTCTACATACTTTTTCTGTGTCTCGCCTGGATTTTTGTTTACGTCCTACTATTTATGTCACACTTCGAACTTTTTGATCCCTCTCACCCAGTAGTTGCTCGTCTTTGCGAAATGCCCCTTAACCTCAAATCTCGGTATTTTGCCGCTTGCGTTGTTGATGTTGGTTGTTGTGTTATTTTTGTCTAGCGAAACGGTCTCTCTACTCTATAAGATCAGTTCCTTTAAGAACTACATTTGTTCACTGCTTAAAAATGGCATTTTCATTAGAACATAAAGCGTTTATGGTTAAGTCGTATTTTTGAAATGGGCAGAAAGTAGACGGCGTGTGGCAATATTCTGTTCGAGATGCATGGACAGAATTTCGTGAGCAGTTTCTCGATAATATCTTCGATTATGCTCATTTCTCAAATACATTAAAGCGTTGTGTTACCCAGTTTCAACAAACATCCACTTTAGAAAGAAAACCAGGAAGTGGTCGATCAAAGGATAAAACACCAAAAAACGTTGAGATTGTCCACACGTAATGGAAGAAGCCCCTACAACATCCATTCGGCAATTGGCACAGCAAGTGGACTTATCATATGACACATGTCAAGCAATTCTTAAAAAAGTTTAGTTCTATATCCATATCGATTAATATGTGTACGAGAACTGCATCAAGATGATTTTCCATTAAGGGCTGCATATTGTCAATGGATCTTGGACACGTTTGACGATGATACACCTACAGAGAGTTTGGTTAAGTCAGAGAAACGAATCAAACAGACATTTAAAAGTAACAGAAGAAGCAGGAGAACACCAAGAAGATAATTCAATGATTAGTGCGACCAATACAATTCACACCATTGGAACTGCAGGAAAAAATGTACTAGACCTTGAAAAACCCCAAAATCGACCCAGTATGCACAGGAGAACTTCGGCTTGTCTAGCCTTCCCTGCCAGGCGCGAAGGTTGGCAACACCTTGCAACTGGTTGGCAGTGCCCTGAAGTTGGTTGTAGGTGGCGTTGCTTTCGAGAGGAGAGATAGCGGCCATTACGACTTGAACGTTAACAGGTCGTTGTTTTGTGACTAGCGCTAGACTAGTTTTTACACTTGTGTGTGTTCTATGTATAAATTGCACTGTCGAAAATCCACCTTACCAGAAGGACCGGTTGAATTTATAGTAATCATTTCCATGTTACCGTTAGTCGGCCATTTTCCTGCGTCATAAACCGCCGCCATGATGGATGGTAGTCGCCAGCCTTTGTTCCCACATTTCTTGTTAAAAAAGTCTAGCCTTTGTTTAAATATCCACTATTGCTATTCAAACCTATTGTTTTCTTCTTTGTAGTGACGACAGCAGCTTGCGTTAAATTTAAAAAGCTATTTTGTCTCTGTTAATTTAAATTCACTACCAAGAACTTAATACAACAAAAGGGAAGAAAGAGGCACAGCGCTTGACCTAATTTAATAAGTTTAGTAACGATACGTTACTTATGTTTTTTTTCGGTGCTTGTTTTTTTATGCTATGTTGCGTAAAAGTAAGCTTTTTTGAACGCATTTGCTGTTTGTGGCCGGGGCGTGAGTCGAGGACACAATGCAGATAAGGCTAAAAAACTACTCTTGGCCGAGGTGCACACGACGTTTTTTCGGTAATGATCAAAAAATACACTCAATATACGAATTTGGACAGTGTCTGAATAAAATGCTCAAAACTGGAAATGAGCATTGAAAATGTCCCAAACCCGAAATATTCATTCCTACCTAGTATTACGCTTTCAATTACACTTATTTTTTAACAGATCGGTCGGTATCTTACTTGATTCGTTGATTGATATTTTGATAAAATTTAGCAATGTGAGGAGTCTATTCTTTTCGATTTAATTAACATAGATAATTACATCACTAATAACACAGCAACAAAACTTCGCTGGCAAAAGAAGCAGCAGTGTGTTAAAAAAAACTTTTTGTCAAGGAAGCAAGGAAGGCGAAATCAACACAGTTCCAGACATGATCGAGTCTGGTCTTTTTGACGACATTGAGTCGTGTGGAAAAAGACTTGTTCAAAATGCAGCAGAAACTTATAGATAGAAAATAATTCTATCGTCTGTAAGTTTATAGGGGTTAATTTCATACAATAAAAAGGAAGAATATTTAGTCCTAATGCACAGGAAAATTTTGTAGTTCAAGAAAATTCGCTAAAAAGTATATCGCGGGACTAAAAAGAAAACGCGAGTATAATAAAACTTGCAGTTATTTCTACGAATTAAAAAAAGAAAGGTTACTGCTCCACCCGATGAAAATTACTGTCTGACAGAAATTAAGCTAGATGAAAACGAAATACGTCAAATCTAGCTCGAAATATTGTCTGTTCTGAATTTCGAACCAGCGCAGCTATAATGATATGGGAAAGAGAGCATATTAGTATATTATGATACGGTTTTATAAGAAGCATTTTGTCGCACGCACGGGTTTAGGGCACGACGAGCGTAGCGAGAAGTGCCCTAAAAGAGTAAGTGCGACAAAATGCCTTATAAACGAGTTATCATAGAGTATTTTTTCTACTTTGCCACTTTTTATACAAAATAATCAAATTTCACAATCTAGGGAATTTCGCGGCGGTTGGCACACATGCGAGCTGCATTAACGGCGCCTATAAAAAAGAACTAATTTGAAACACTCGTATTTTTGTCCTTCCAAAAATAAGTTCTGAAGTTCTTCAATCTACGCCCCCAGAAATACGGGCTTTGGCGAAAATACGATAGGCAGTTTGCTACCTTCAAAGTCACGCGAGGTATATGGAAAAACATACGCCCAATTTGAAAATTGGCAGAAGGATAACACGTTCTCTACGATCTCCAAAAACATTTTCCTACCGTATGTATTTTGAGCTGCAACGCCACAATGTTGTCTTATACTATTAAAAACCTTCCTGACGGCGTCCACACACAAAGTCAAGGCGAGCCATCCAGGACATGTAAAACCTACAGACGCCGTCCTACACCAATGCGCCAAGAAGGCGACAAGTGTTACCAGCTTGTTGGACACCTCCCCCAACAAAATCGCTTGCATGCACGTGAATTTCCAATACAAGTGGCAAAAATAGTAATGCCAATTCACATTCATACATTATTGACAGCGAAGTATAGGTTAGGATTGCCAAGATCAGACAGAGAGATTACCAATATTAAAAAAATAAATTATACTATTTTTAGTGTAATTATTATAACACCGCTTTTGTCTATTATGACACCCAAAAGCGTATCGTAATAGCCTCAGTACGAACGCAAAGTATAAAAAAGCAATTACGAAGTGGCACTTTAAAAAGACTATGGGGTACTTGTGAGTGAGTGCGGACTGTTTATTGACAAGGAAAATTGTTTTCTCGGTACCAGTCCGGATGGAATTATTGATCAAGATCAAGTTGTGGAAATAAAATGCCCTTGGTCATTTCGAGACTTAAATCCCCAAAAAGCGGTCAATGAAGAAAAACTTCATTACTTAAAAATATACCAAAATGTGGACGTTAAACTAAAGCAAAAAGATAATTATTACTTTCAGGTTCAGAGACAATTGCCAATTACTGGTGCTAACAATTATTGCTAGTTTGTTGTATGGATCTAGTGGAATTGTTGTTATTCCATAGAATTATTTTGTATGTTCTTTTACAGATTGAGAAAGATAATTGAGTCCTTTTGGGACAACATTGTGCCAAAATTTAAAAAATATATATTTAAATGTAATGGCCCGTGAAATACTAAAATATAGTTGAACTGTTTCTCCCATTACGATGCCACGTTCTCATTCGACTGTTTCATCAGAAGCAAAGTACGACCAGACTTATAGTAATTTTATGGACTCCGGTCAATAATACTTTTATAATCCCGAATGTCGTCTCGGGTGGTGGTTGAATTTAGAATATTGTATTTGTATTGTGCTAGCATTTGGGTCTGGCGTTAGACAGGTTTATGACCCTTTGGGTTTCTCAACTGACCGCTGCAAATATTTCTGAACAGAAAGCATTGTTTCACAGAGTGTACTTTGTTGAGGACCACTGTACGTATTGTTAGCATTCTTGGGTTGGCAGCTGCGCAGAAGAATCGAAGAAGTGAAGCGAAGCCGATGGAGTGCAAGAAGGCCAAATTCTGTTTTATTTAAATTTATTCAATGGGTACCTGTTGACTACCAAAATTGTAGAAGTCATAAAACCTTAAAAAAAAAGTCCTGAACAGTTCGACCAATTTCAATACAACTTACTATTTTAGATAACAATTGCTTGACCATTATTTTCTACATACTTTTTCTGTGTCTCGCCTGGATTTTTGTTTACGTCCTACTATTTATGTCACACTTCGAACTTTTTGATCCCTCTCACCCAGTAGTTGCTCGTCTTTGCGAAATGCCCCTTAACCTCAAATCTCGGTATTTTGCCGCTTGCGTTGTTGATGTTGGTTGTTGTGTTATTTTTGTCTAGCGAAACGGTCTCTCTACTCTATAAGATCAGTTCCTTTAAGAACTACATTTGTTCACTGCTTAAAAATGGCATTTTCATTAGAACATAAAGCGTTTATGGTTAAGTCGTATTTTTGAAATGGGCAGAAAGTAGACGGCGTGTGGCAATATTCTGTTCGAGATGCATGGACAGAATTTCGTGAGCAGTTTCTCGATAATATCTTCGATTATGCTCATTTCTCAAATACATTAAAGCGTTGTGTTACCCAGTTTCAACAAACATCCACTTTAGAAAGAAAACCAGGAAGTGGTCGATCAAAGGATAAAACACCAAAAAACGTTGAGATTGTCCACACGTAATGGAAGAAGCCCCTACAACATCCATTCGGCAATTGGCACAGCAAGTGGACTTATCATATGACACATGTCAAGCAATTCTTAAAAAAGTTTAGTTCTATATCCATATCGATTAATATGTGTACGAGAACTGCATCAAGATGATTTTCCATTAAGGGCTGCATATTGTCAATGGATCTTGGACACGTTTGACGATGATACACCTACAGAGAGTTTGGTTAAGTCAGAGAAACGAATCAAACAGACATTTAAAAGTAACAGAAGAAGCAGGAGAACACCAAGAAGATAATTCAATGATTAGTGCGACCAATACAATTCACACCATTGGAACTGCAGGAAAAAATGTACTAGACCTTGAAAAACCCCAAAATCGACCCAGTATGCACAGGAGAACTTCGGCTTGTCTAGCCTTCCCTGCCAGGCGCGAAGGTTGGCAACACCTTGCAACTGGTTGGCAGTGCCCTGAAGTTGGTTGTAGGTGGCGTTGCTTTCGAGAGGAGAGATAGCGGCCATTACGACTTGAACGTTAACAGGTCGTTGTTTTGTGACTAGCGCTAGACTAGTTTTTACACTTGTGTGTGTTCTATGTATAAATTGCACTGTCGAAAATCCACCTTACCAGAAGGACCGGTTGAATTTATAGTAATCATTTCCATGTTACCGTTAGTCGGCCATTTACCTGCGTCATAAACCGCCGCCATGATGGATGGTAGTCGCCAGCCTCTGTTCCCACATTTCTTGTTAAAAAAGTCTAGCCTTTGTTTAAATATCTACTACTGCTATTCAAACCTATTGTTTTCTTCTTTATAGTGACGACAGCAGCTTGCGTTAAATTTAAAAAGCTATTTTGTCTCTGTTAATTTAAATTAACTACCAACAACAAAAGGGAAGAAAGGGGCACAGCGCTTGACGTAATTTAATAAGTTTAGTAACGATACGTTCCATATGTTTTTTTCTTGCGTGCTTGTTTTTTATGCTATGTTGCGTCCGTCGTCGTCGTCGGTACCGTCGCTGCATGTACACGATATCTAGCTAGTTTAGGCACCGGAAAGCCAATTTCTGTATCTAGTATTCTTTGTGCATGTTGTAGCCTAGGTGTAGTTGCTTGCTTACATGAATTGAATCAACAGATCGACCAAATAGCATTGATTTACTTGCTTCATGTTGCATGCTGCTGTTGGCAGGTTATGCGGTCCTACTCTGGGGTCATTTTCAAACTCGCTTGAATTGCTTGAATCGTTGTTTTCGGGGTACTTATTGCATGGTTCACAGGCACTGAGTCTCCGAGATATGTTTTGTTAACTTGGACTTGGGTTGGACAAGCCTGAAGAAAACAGGAGACTAAGCAGGACTAGGACAACTCTACCCCAGTAAAATAAAGTGTCAGTAACAAACGCATTTCTCCTGGTCCATTTGAACGTGTAAGCTTTCTCCGTGATAGTGAACTCTCTAGAATCGTGCCCCAAAAGACAGGAGGGCCCAGGGGACCCCTATGGTACAACCCAGTAAACACATGCACGTTGTTTTAACGTGGAAAAGCCGTGTATGTGGTTGATAACACGTTTATGGTTGAAAATATCACGTTATATTTTGGTAATACCTTCAATGCTATTTCAACGTATTTTACATAACGTAAATTCAACGTTGATTTACAATAAAATATTGACTACGTATCTATAAATTACGAGAATTCAACGTTAAAAAATTACGTTATTTTTAAATATTATATATGACGCAATAAAGACGTTTAATCAACATTGTTAATCAACGAAAGGTACATAATGTTGATAAAATATAAGTTATTTTCCACGTGCAGTTCTGACGTTTGTTTCTCCTGAAATTCTTACATTAAGTACACGTGTTTTTCTAATCAAATAAAATACAAAAATACCTAAGGAGTGAAAGAGTTCCAGCAGGGTATAAAAAATCATCATCATGGTGTAGCCCTATTGGTTTTTGGGTTTAAAAAAAGGTTTTTCAATTTACCTCCCTTATTTTTTATTATTATTGTATTTTACTTCACCTCAATTTACTTTTTTTTTTATAAAAAATCATGTTAAAAAATATATATTTATTATTTAAATCATAACTTAAATCAAATTATATAAAATAGAAAATAACGAATGGCGGTGAAGTCTAAATTATTATTTTTGACTATTATTTCTCGTAAAGTTTTAACATTAAATACACGTGTTTTTCTAGTCATCTATACTACAAATAAAAATGCATTCAAGGCGTGTTTTGGCGCCGTTTACATTTCGTGAAATTTTCACGTTAAGTAAACGTGTTTTTCTAGGCAAATAAACACTAGAAAGAACGTATTCCATATCATATTATTAGGCGTGTTTTGTGGTCAAGTTTATAAGTCACTAAGGGGTTTCAAAGATAAAAATGATGATTTTAAAATACATAATGTATAATAATCCTACTTCATTTATATTTTTTATTTGAATTACGATTAAAGTCAAATATCGAAGCATAGAAAGGAATTAATGTGGGTAAAATATAAGTAATTTTTGACGTTCAGTTCTTACATTAATTTCTCGCGAAATTTTTACAATAAATTCACGTGTTTATATACTCATATAATTATATTTAATTTATGTACTCCAAAGGAACGCATTCCATTGGCGTCTTTTACAGATTCCATATGGGCGGCGTTTGCGCCAAGTTTAGAAGCCACTGTAAATTGTTTGTTGCGGGTTATAAAACATATGTACATTTTTTATTTGAATCACATTTTAAATAAAATAGAATGGTTATAGAATTTAAAAGTAGAAACAATAGAAATATTTAGTAAGGCTAACATTTGGCACCCCGAATTTTACCCAAACAACCTTGAAAGTTTGACGTTTTCTCGTGGTTGAAATGTTTTAGGGTCATCTCGCCCGCCTAGTTCGCAATAGAGATGAACAATCGCTCTTTGAGAATTCATATAATTATTCAAAAACAAAACAATTGTTTGGATCACTTTTCGTGGTAGATAACTACTTTTAATCAGTTTTCCGATTCACTCATCACCCTGATGATGCCAGCATTGTTGGCGAAACGTGCGTCCGTATTTATAATAAAAATTGTTTTTGGTGTTTTAGGGAAAACTGATTAAAAGTAGTCATATAATTATTATTAAATTAAAATTTAAAAATAAAATTGACATTCCCTATTCTATTATGGTGTTAATGTTATAAACAATTACAAAAACTCTTTAACCTAACGGCAAAGAAATAATTCAATGTAGGTAGCTATATTTACTTACGTAGATGGGTACTTACAAATATTAATTTACATGTGTTTGTTAACCCTTTCGCTGGTGAGATTTTGAAAAAACAAAAAAATCTAAAAAAGTGAGTTTTTTGTAACAGCAAAATGAACATATTTTTACGATTTTTGGAATCTAAAAATGACAGAAGTAAAAAGGTTCTTTGAAATTTTTAAGTATGATCATCATGTCAGTTGAAACGAAAAGAAGCAAATTATTTTCATTTTAGTAAAAAAATGCAAAGTTTATACATAATAGCTGTGTTTGCGGATGCAGTTCAGAACTATTACGCATGCGCAGTGAAAAAGACGGCGTTTGCGGTTCACAATTTTGATCGTTTGCTCTAGTAAAGAGGGCCGCCTTTTCCAATTGCGAGGGGGCCCACCTCTCCCAGGTGTGTTCCAAGCCCCCCCTGTCACATGGGGACCCCCTGTCCCAAGGGTGTCTCAAGGTGACCCAAGGATGTCCAAGTGTGTTCCAAGTAAGCCCACCTGCTCCAAGGGTGTCCCCAAAAGGCCCATATCTCCCAAGGTGTCCCAAGGATGTCCCAAGGTAACTTCCCGATTACGACGATCACTAAATGGACTACAGTATACTGGGTTGCCTACCTACTCGGTTTAAATGGTAACTACCGTTGTTTTAATTACCGTAACATTTGTATCAGAAAATAATGACATAAACTCGATTGCTACCATCGTCTTGGCAAGTTTCACTTTCAATCGTGTGCTTATAAAGGTGAGGCACGTAACATTTTTTTTTAATTTAGTGAACCCATCTACCGATATTTTTTGGGTGGGTGGGTTCACTGATGAATTTCTTCCTCCTCCTCTTCAGATCTTTCCGGAACGACTAAGAATTCGGTCAAGACTTCTAAAATTAGTTGATTTAATAACACCTCTGATAGACAATCGTTCGTTATTTCACATTCTTAGAACTCATTTTCTTATAGACCAATCAACAAACGCTAGTTTGTTGGTTTATCTAGACCAGCATTTTAATTTTTTTCATCTAACAGTTCAAAATTTTCGTTCGCGGTAAAATAAAATCTTTTATGACAATCCGAAATGGTTCTGAACTAGTTCGGAATCGATTCAAATTATGAACCGCAAACAAAGCCAATACTAAAATTTTTTTGAGTGTGATAAATTTCGAACCACGGGTCAACAGACGAACCAACATCGCATTCACATATATACACATATATGTTACACTTTTTCCAACACCAGACCTTCTTTTCCTATGTTTGCAAACAAAACAGTCTCTTTGTGCCATCTCTTTCTAGGAGCTGTTAGTACTCTTTTTGGAAAGTGTCTTCCACTTAGTTTGACTGGATTATCGCCAGCTCTTCTTCCACCTTTAGTCCTCGACTTTTCTTGTCCAAATTCTTGAAAAATCTGTTTTGTCAACTTTAATCTAAATTTACTTAGCTGCACATTCTTTCCTGTAAATACTTATACAAAATAAATTCGTTTCTCAAGCCAACGTATAGTAAATGGAAGAAACATTTTTTGTACCATTTCAATGGTTTTCTTTCTGTTTCTGTAAAGCTCAGTTGCATATCACATTTATCAACAGCACCCATTTTTTGACAATAATCATATACAACCAATGGTTTCATGATTGGTTCTTGAGTGCGATAGTTTACGGCATTAGTATTAATTTCTTCATTTTGATGAATGGTACTCAACATTAGTACGTCTCGTTTATCTTTCCATTTGGTCACCATCAATATATCGGTGTGTTTTGTTACACGATGCTTGAGCTGAACGTTTGGTAAATTTGGTATACCTTTTTTGGTTTTTCTCACTGTACCCACATCACCAATATTTTGACGGTGAAATTTTTCAAACAGCGAAGGTTGCGTACACCATTTATCCATATAAACGATATATCCATTTCCATAAAATGGTTCTACTAATGTGGTAACCACCGAACCTGTAAATCCAATCGTTTTCAGTTTATTCAGTAATGGTCTAATTTTGAAAAGCTTGTCATTATTATTGTTATTTTGTAATCTATTGTCATTGAAATCTAAGAGCCTCATATGTAAAGTAAATTCATCCAAGCTCATATACTTTTGAAAAAATTTTTGGTGAAGTAATGGATCTAACGACCAGTAATCGATCATGCGAGTTTTCTTATTATGGAACATTTAGTACACATTTCTGGAACGGTTGTATCATGACATTTATTTAATTTGGATTGATCTCCTAAATATTCTGCATTTTCCATAGTATAATTAAAAGAAGATTAAGCCGTCACGGGACACCCGGCAGATGTGAAACCGCCTAGGTCAAAACCAGGCGTCTCCTGAATACGTCCCCCCAAGCGTTTCCTGAATTTTGAGACGTCTTGGTTTTACCCCAGTCTAACGCGCGAATAGATGTTTCACATCAAAAAGAATTGGTCAACATTTCTTTGAATTCCTGAATTCCTATCATCAAATGGAAATAATGTTGGCAAGAAATCATCTTCATCTCTCGAATTTCTACCTTCATGATTATTTTCATTGTTTTGTGGAGCAGCAAATGCGCTTCTTCCTCGCCTAAGTCTTGGCTGAATTTCATGTTCAAATTCCGAAACTTCTGTCTGAGAATCAGACTCACTACTTGAAGAAACTCTTACTTTTTCTTCAAACTCATCGTCAAAATCCATTTCGACATTAATTATATTATATTGACACGACCTACTGGACCAAGCATACCTACTTACTTGTAACAAAAGAAAAGTTTTGTTAGTATATTTGCGAAAAAAATTGGTGTTAAAACGTAAAGTTTGTTGTTTATGATTTTTACATTTGAGCATTTGATGTTTTTCGTCGCGAAATTTTGTATTCTAATTTTCTCGGCTCAAACGTAGATGTACGTTCATACCGATTCAAGCCCATTTTTGAATAAACGTAAATGTACGTTCGTACCGGTTAAAGGGTTAAAGTTGAAAACAAAAATTAAGATCTTTAATTATTACGGTTAATCAACGAAATTAATAAATATTGGTAATGTCTGGTAATGTGAAACGCTGTGAAGTAAGTGAAGGTGTCAAAAGACCAGCGAAAAGATTAAAAATAAAACAACGAATATGTTTTGAAAGTGTCTTTGACCGGAGAAGAGTTTAGTGTTGGTCAGGGAATGAATAGTTTTTAAAAACGAAATTGAAAGCAGGTATAATTAAGGGACAAGTTTAGGGGCTGGAATTTTGAGAAGAACGGATATTGGTTTATGACGGGGGCTGAAGGTTGAGGAACCGACGACACGAGCGTAATTTTATTGTCGAAAATAAATAATAACCAAACGTATAGATCAGTACTATCATTGAATATCAATACTCTAGTAAGTAGTAGTTAGAGTATTGATATTCAATGGTACTATCAATGAAAATTTCTGCCTTATCGAATTTGTTTTGGCGACAAACAAACATGCTGCTTCCAAGACACAAAAATGTACGTGATTTACAGCTTTTTTATTGCGCCTTGCACCCCAAACGAAAAGAAACCAAGGAATTATTTCCAGATGTGTCATCTGTGCTTGGCCATTGCTTCGTTTGATTTTGTTCATTTTCATTTTTCGTCTGAGATCGTGCAGTTAGTTTCGTTTTCGTTTGACTTACCAAGTTTTGTGATTTGTGTAGCTTCCAAAAGTCCTAAAGGTAAGTAGTACAGTATTTTATTTAAAAGTAGTAACTAAATATGCATTTTTTATGCATATTACTAACCAGAATTTAAATTTATTCCGCAAGTGTACCGATTTTATGACTTTCGTCAAAAGTGGTATTCCATGTAAGACCTGGCGTTCTTACAAGGTTTTTAAGATTCATTTTAAGACAGTTATATACATACATGATATTTTATTTATGATTTTTCTAATTAAATATATATTTTTTAATTTTTGAGCTTCTTTGCAGAGGATTATGACACAGACGATAAAAAGGCCAACAACCTCATCAATGATATTGGGGAAACTGCAGAGGAAACAACTCATCAGTGGAAAGTCTCTCAAGAAATCAAGTTTTTGGTGATGAGTCTCTTTTTGATAGTAAGCGGCCTGGAACTGTAAACCTTGGAGAGGATTTTTGCTGTACCCCGACGACGTCTTATGCATCGCCAATGTCAGCATTTTTGCCAGCTTCAACATATCCTGGTAAATTGTGTCATTTTATATCATTTACGACAATCATATACCTAGTAAGGATTTTTTTATTTTTGCAATAGTTACTTATAGTTATTTCTTATAGATTTTGAGGCAACTGTACTGCAAACATTGGCAAAACTGACCCAGCACGTCGAGCAACACACAATCCGAGTCATGAAAAAAATGATTTAATTTAATTAGGACAATTAAATAAATAATTTTTTTTTTTATAATAATAATTATAGTTATAGTTACATAGTTTATAATATTAGTAGTACATAGTTGATGTTATAGTTCATATGTTAGCTTCATATTAATTAATTAATTAAACAAGTGTATAGGTATAGTAACTATTTTCATATTTTCTATTCACCTTTATACATTATAATAGATTTGAACTTTTGTAAAACATTTTTTTTGTTTGTTTTATAATAAATATATGTCATGAAAATCAACACTTTTTTAATATACTTATTTCCTAAAATCACCTAAAAAAGACGTATTTTATAATATCTTTAAAATACGTTTACAGAACGTTTTGTTGAGACATTGAAAATGACGTTTAATTCAGAAAATCAACACGTCTTTTCAACCTGGTAAAAGCACCTGAAAGAGACGTGTTTTATCAGACGTTTGTAACACGTCAAAAGTAACGTTGATTTCGGCGACATCGTAACGTCTATTCAACGGTTGGTAGGTACTCGGTTGTTTTACGTTTTTTTCACGTTGTTTTGTTTACGGAAAATCAGTACGTCTTAACAACGTGGTAAAATCACGTAAAAAAAAACGTGTTTTACTAGACGTTATAAACACGTCATATTTACACGTCGAACGTAACGTTGAAGTCAGCGACATCGTAACGTCTGTACAACCGTTGGTACTCGTCTTTTTTTTACGTTTTTCTCACGTGGTTGTGTTTACTGGGAAGGCAACGAAAAAAATGAAAATTGATTCTTAAGGAGTAAACTCCCAACTTTCACTTCTGTTGCGCGTGGACTCCACACACAAATTTTTTGATGATATCTCGAGAACGGATTGACTGATTCTTTTCGGGGGCGAATAACTATTAAAACAAATAGTTACAAAAATTAAAGAAAAAAATTTCTCACACATTTTGTATGGAATCCGTATATAACGCCTTCTCTGATACATGACAGAAACAAAAATGAACATGGCGTTGTATGCTGGTTAATTTAATTCAGCTAATAAGTTAACACAACATTTATTGATGCTGAGGCGGTACAAAGTTCGCCGGGTCAGCTAGTAGGACATTGAATCTGAGTGTTTATAATAAGCAATCGCAAGCTATTCTAGTACATAAAAGTTTGTTAACATCTAATTTAATAACAACCGAATAAGGCTGGCCGCACACAGAAAGAGAAACAGTTTGACAAAAGCAGAAAACATTAAGATTAACATCAGTAATTCTTAATTTAAGTTTGCCATCAATATGAAATTATTTAACTGCAAAAACTGGACGGAAGCTTCAAGGTAAAGCTAACCGACGAATCCATAAAAATTCTATAAATATGTAAAGTTGTTTTGAGAAGCAGAACCCACTTCCAAACCACAATTGATTATAATTTTATATGTAATAATTATGTGTAATCGGGGTTTCTATTTCCAGCAACGAAAATGCCAGATTTTAAATTTTTTAACATATCCTTATTGACGTTTTCGTTTCGCACGAAACACACTTCCCTCTGTGATTTATAGTAATTTTGTAATTAATAATAAGTTGTGGCGAATTTCTAGGAACACACAGAATACGTCGAATACAACCGCAATAAATTATAAGAGTAACAAACTGTTGTAAACTAATCTGTTTTTATATCGATAGACATACATATTTTATTGTTTAGGAACACGCCCTGTTTGTGGTTTGTTATAAAATGGAAAAATGTCTATTATTTTCTGCACGTTTAAGCACCTGTTTGAGTGTACAAAACAGCACGTAAGAATTCTTCACAATTTGTGCAGCATCTTGGAATATATTGATTAAATTTGGTAGTCCAGGATCCAGAAGTATATGGATACAAAAACGCCTTCGCTGAAGAGGCAAGATGAGCCTAAAGGAGTGCGCAGCAGGATTCAATTTAACTGTTGCTACAAAAATTGCTGTGACAATAGACGGGCAAACGAAACCAAAATGAGAAAAAGTTTTATTTAGTTGTGTAAAATTTAATTGTCCACTGCTTAATGCAGACCTCATCGCCAATAACATTATTATCAGACCCATTTAGAAGATTTAAGGAATATTATAATTAGATGAATAAAAACGCAGCTGGAAGTTAGCAAAAAAGCATGTCAAATTCGACGTGCGGTCAATTAATCCGTCATATTTACCAACCAGGTGCCTAAGAACCTCCATCTTAAGAGTTTTTTTTATTGTAGACTGGTTCTTAACATTCGTTAATAGCCAATTTATCTGAGTTGCGACTACATACCGCTTGAGCATTAAACAGACAAAAACTGCTTCCAAATGTTAATTATCCTTTTCGGGTTTAATGATTTCAAAAACTTAATATAAATCAAATCCTTGTTTTTTTTTATTTAATCCATTATATGAATTTCATATCTGGCGTTTTTGGTCAACCAGTTTTTAATATAACAAAATAAAATCTTTCTTTTTCAACCAGTATGTAATTAAGATTTTTTGTAAGCGTTCCTAGTAGTTCAGCCACTCGCTGTCCACATGTAATATTACTTTAAAGACCTCAGATTCACCTCAAAGTTGAGCGCGGATAGCGTCGTTAGACATTACAGCATGAGCTTCAAATTGGTGAATTTTGACGTTCAAGGTGACTTTAATAAAGACTTGATATACCAAACGAAGTACCAAAATCAGCAACAGTTTTTTACAACAAATATTATTTGATCCAACTTCCCTGTTAACAAAATTACTTTTTGAGCTCCTTCCTGGTTGGTTCATACTCCGGTACAGCCTCATCCAAGTCGTCACGTTGTCTTCTGATTTCCGTTCAATGAAAGGATCATTTCCAACATTCAGTATTTCTACAATAAGCTTTAGGAGACTGTGACGGGTTGCAGCCGCTTCCAAAACCACGTGTCACGTGTTTGAGTCACCGCAAAAACAAATAACCTCTTTAAATTATTTGAATGAGAATACGTTGACGTCAAAGGGGGGAAAAGGAAAGGGTGTCAAAAAAATAAATTATCAGTTGAAGAGGAGTCTTCAAATAAATAGGATGATGATACAGAGTGTTTGGTTTTTGGGGAAAAATATAGCGTGTCAAATGAACCCTGGATTCGGTGTACGAAGTGCAAAAATGGTAACATGAATTATAATAACATGAATATGTAATTATTCTACAAAAAATATCAGCACTATGGGAACGAAATTATAGCTACAAAAAAATAAAACGGAAATTTTGTGACAACCATACCCGGTCTCCCCTACACGCCAATGTAATTTTCAAACAATATTTTTTTTGTTTATATATGAAATTCTCAGGTAAATTATTCCAATTTTGCCGTTCGTTCCAACCATGTGTTCTGGTGGCTTCAGGTCATAAACGTAACCGCCATCGCTTTATATTATTTTATGCTGTGCCTCTATAAAGCTTGTTTATTTGTACCAGAGACTTTATCGTTTTCTAGTTTTTTTAAATATCGCCATGTACTATTATTTGATATGAAACAAACCTTCTGTTGTGACCCAATTACAAAATAAACGGTTCTATGTACTCAAGACGGAAGGAAAATTTTGTTGAGAAAAATTTGGAACAATACTATGAAAAGCTCTATTTGGATTTCTTAATTATTCAAAAAGTATTATTAAAGCTTTTCAACGTTTCACGAAATATTCGTTGAAAATTCCTAAAACGTAGTCAATCTTACGCTACAAAATGGTAAATATTAAATTCTTTGAACAAAGCTCTCTTTCAACGTTTTAGGAAATATTTGTGAAAGCTCTGTTTTGATTTCTCATATTGTAAACCACTCAAAAAGCTCTTCAACAGATGACGAAATATTTATGAAATTTGATCGATAAATCAGACACAAAAAAATCGTACAGTACAATTTTGGAACATAACATAAAAAACATCGAAGCGGAGTTAAAAAGCTCTCTAACCAATCTGTCCATTATGTAATTTCTGTAGAAGACACCTTATTGCAAATTGTAATATGGAATTTGTTGGCTGCAAATTGTTATTAAATTATCGAACAATCGACAAAATCACTAGAATTTCAATGACAGTATAATTTCCTTTGCATTGTTGGTGTACCCAAAGCGTCATGAAACTAATTGAGCCCACAACCATGTCCTAATGAGGACATCCGATTGTACATTCCGGTTGCTTTTGCCCAAGCTTCCCAAATTAGTGTCGCCTAGAATCATGAAGGTTTTGGCATAATTATATTTCTTTAAGATTGACTACCTACTAGAAAAGTGGAAAATATCGTTGCATAAAAATCTATTTATACTTTATTGTTGTCTATATTTAAAATAATTGAAGCTTTTATATATAGAATTAATTTCTCGAACATTGTTCAAGGAAATCCGACATGATTGGGACATTCGTTAATGATAAGTTCTGTGATTCTTGCTATAGAACCGACATTGTGTTGACATTACTTCTACGTTGTAAATAAAAAATAATTAATTAGTATACAACCGAAAACAACATTGATAGCTATTACACAATTCTTGGATCGCATGATATGCAGGGTTAGTCAAAACTATGACTATAAACTATAACAAAATTTTAAAGAAAATGGCCATAATACTTTATTCAATCAAATAATCTTTAACTTCAATTAATCTTTGTAAACTTTAGTTTTTAAATGACCCCAGAGTAAAAAATCAAAGGGGGCTTAAATCAGATGACGTCGCAGGCCATTTAGTAAGCCCCCGACGTCCTATCCAACGACCTGGAAAAATGTTATCCAGAAATAGGCCAACATCAACCCCATAATGGGGTGGAGCTCCGTCTTGCTGAAAGTTATATTCATTTGTCCCACGCACATGAAAAAAGTTGGAGCGACAAAACCGATGGTCTGCGAAAACCCATTGCAAAAGATCCTCCATTGATTATTTATTATTGTAAATGCGGAAGGAGAAGCTGAATTTGTAATCAACTGTAACGAATTAAAACTGTTCATACTGCACTGATTTTGATGATTTACTTTCTTCGTTGAACATTACTTTTTATTTTTGGAGATCCGTTAGCAACTTGCACTGATCTTGCACGTTTGTTTTGACGGTCCTTGGAGAACGTTAGGGTGTCAGAAAACATCGACATTTGTTTTGCTACTATTTAAAATTTGAAATTTCCAAATTCAGTTAAAAT
This sequence comes from Diaperis boleti, assembly GCA_963583935.1. NCBI lineage: Eukaryota > Metazoa > Arthropoda > Insecta > Coleoptera > Tenebrionidae > Diaperis > Diaperis boleti. Next base: position 48,635,678 of record OY757249.1, on the reverse strand, counting down.
TTCGCCGATTCAAAATTTGGGAAATTCAAAAAACCCAAGAGACGGGTTATTAAAATTACAAACTTGAGAATTCATAATTTCTAATTTCGGTATTTCCAAGATATAGAATTTACAATTTCCGAATTCAGAATTTGGGCCCAACGAGACAAATTGATTCAAAATTTGCAAGATGAGGGAATTCAACATTTCAACGATTCAATTTCGGAATGCAGAAATTCAAAATATTCGCGTTAAATTTTCCTAATTCCGGAATTCAAATTTTACAAATTTACAATCACCACGTTTTGAAATTTGGAAATTCCAAATTCAGGAAGTAAAAAACTTCGACGATTCAAAATTTTGAGAATTCAAAAACCGAAGAGATGGGTTATTAAAATTTACAAATTTGGGAATTAAAAATTTCTAATTCTACAATTTCCGAATTCAGAATTTGAAGGGCCCAACGAGACAAATTGACTTAAAATTTGCAAGATCAGGGAATTCAACATTTCAACAATTCAATTTCGGAATTCAGAAATTCAAAATATTCAAATGTCTGGAAGTCTGGAATTCGAATTTTACAAATTTACAATTTCCACTATTTAAAGTTTGCAATTTCCAAATTTAGGAAGTCAAAATTTGGAAAATTCAAAACAAGAGGGTTAA